>CM057345.1:161624901-164341261 GCA_030015575.1 Agapanthus africanus
GATGTTCTTAACCTTGGACCACCATATCCCTAAACTAGTAATCGACCGCAATGTCCCTAAACTAAACAATAGAGCCCAAATGCTGTTTTGTTGGATCTAAACGATCCCGTTAAGTTGATCTTAGTCTAAAATTAAACTAACGTATCCTTAACAAATGTTTAGTTGATCTTAGTCTTAAATGAGACTAACGTATCCTTAAACCCAACCCCAAACTCAAATCTAAGAAGATACGGATTTGGACTAATCCACGCCCTACGGGCGACAACATAAATTAGTCTCCATATACAATCCACGGGCAACAAAAAACAAAACAAACACCCACGACACGAATTGACCATCTGGAGAAGGAGAAAGTGATTACCGCGATGCGGTAGCATAATTAACTGCAGGGGCTTGCGCCTATAGGGAAGAGCGTCCCCACAATCAAAAACCCCTCGAATGAGGGGGAATCTGACGAAGTCTACTACATCGGCCGCATCTGTTTAAACCTTCGATACATGGTGTCATAAATCAACTTGGCATCTTCGGAGAGGTGGACAGATAGCACTAATTAGCATCTTCCCCGAAATTCAGGCAAGACAGACCAACGTCCCAACGTCCCGGTCGCATTTTTTCGGTGGAGAACAGATTCTGGCGCGCCCGGTAGGACCTTTTCCTCTTTCTACTACACACTTCGTGTGTCGTGTTCGCGAACGAATCGCGGTTTGCTATGGTTGCCCCTGGACTCAAGGTACTAAGATTTGGTGTCTTTCTCCGTGCAGAAAACAGAAGATCAATGGCTTCCAACTGCACCAACTGCAACAACAGCAATAACTCTCACTCCGTTCCTGCTGGAGGAGTAACTTATGGGCCCCAAGCGGCCTCCATCTTCGCCATGCCAGTGGAACAGGTGACTCAAGCCACCACGGGGCTATTCTTCAGGACCATGCTCTCACCGATGAGCTTCAACGCCTCTGTACCATTGCAAGAAGCTCAGAAGAAGTCGGTCATTAATCGGCTCACAGCTACTGCGGCCCCTCTTAATGGGTCGTCCAACTCCAACGCCTCAGTCTTTGACAGATTGGGCCAAAGCCCATTTAGGCTCATGAAGAAGCCCGCGATACCAGAAATGGTTATCCCTAAGCGGATAGCCATTCCTTCTCATGAAGTCGTCAAGGCGGGTTCTCCTGCCAAAGGGTCGGTCTTCACAAGACTGGCTGTTTCAGCTCCTGTTCCAAGCGAAATCGTCAAGGCTGCTTCCCCTGCTCGGAAGTCTGCCTTTGATAGGAGGCATGAGGAAGTCACCCCTACAGTTGAGACAATCCCAACGGCTCGACACATTCGACGTCGCCACTAGCGCCGAGTAAAGAGGGCTGGGGGCAACTCTCCTTCTGGACTGACTCCGCCGGCTCCAGCGGTGGAAGTTGATGCTGCTGTTCCAACTGGGAACAGCTTTGAACCACTCAGGAGGGTCCGCAATAACTCTCCTACTGCTGTGCTGAAGAGATCTCCTCCACCTATGGAAAATGCCCCAAAAGCAAAGCCGGAACAGCCCCCTCAACGACTGTCCTCTAAAATCTACAAGGTCTGGCGTCAAGTCCAAGACTCGGTAATTGATCAAGATTATCCCCGCTGACAGAAAAAGTTGAAAGTTCAGCGGGAAGAGGACCGTCCTGTCAAGCCACAAAAGGCGACAGCTACTTGGGTGCCCACTGCAACGGCCCCCTCAACTTCGACCGCTCACAAGAGGAGAAGGCCGGAGAAAATCCCTGGGTCTGCGATGAACCGCAAGACCACTGAACCCAAACACCCCAATTCTGGAGGCATGGTGGTACATACCGTCTATATGGCATCCGGAAAATAGGATAGCCGTGTCTCCACGGGTCATAGACCGCTTACGCAATCAGTGACTAAGGCTCAGAAGAAGCAACAATAAAAGATCCAAGAAATGCTAACAGCCATGGCCGTACTTACGGGTCCAAAAGCAAGCCCGGAGACATCCTCGGAGCGGCGCCGTGAGCAGGAAACTGATGCCGAGTTTCTTCGGAGAATCCTCAAAAAGAAGGACAAAGGGGCAGCGGAACAAGCTGCCAACATAAAACAAATGGCGTTCTTATTCCAAGACATGGTCGGGATGATGTTACAGCCGGATCCTCCAGCTGAAGATCTTCCGATTATCCTCGAAGACGACCGAATGGAGACGTCAAACCCTCTTCCAGCTTGTTCAGCAGCCAAGGAGGAGACCATCTCTAAAGCCACACTCAATGATTATATAGCTCAACAAATACGAGCTCATCAAGCGAATGAAGCGGCTGGGCAAATTGTTAAAACTGGACGACCATATCCAGGATGGTACGATCAGATCAAGTATCCACCAGGATACACGATTCCTAAGTTTCACATATACAAGGGGACAGGCAATCCCCATCAATATGTCACTCAGTTCAGAGCTCTTTGCGGAAATACCAGAGGTGACAACAAATTGTTACTTCGTCAGTTCGTCGGCAGCTTGGCGGAGACGGCGTTCGAATGGTATTCGGAGCTCCCCAATGAGTCCGTCAAAACCTTTACGGAGATGGAGCTACTATTCACCCAGCATTTCGCAAGCGCTTGCGAACGCACCCCAATCACGGCATTGATCAATGCCAGGGTGAAACCTGGAGAATCATGGGTTCAATATGCAATACGGTGGCGAAATTTATGGTCGAAGTGCAAGCAGCGCATCGAAGAAGCGCCTGCGGTGGGCATGTTCGTGGCTACTCTTAATCCGCAGGCAACCATCTCTCAGTTCATGATGTTTTTCAAGCCCGCCACCTTCCAAGCCTTGATTGACAAACTAGCCCAAATAGACCAGATGGGCCATAGACCGTCCTCCTCAAAGACGGATCCTCGAAATGAAAGTGGAAAAGGGAAAGAAACCTTCGTCGCCAATACTCAGCAGCAGTCGAGTAACTCAAAGCTGGTTGTTCGCCAAAACAACGTCCGTCCACGCCCATCCCTCGAGGAGAGACTGGGACGTCCTTACTCATTTCCCCGGGATAAAACAAAGAAACTGTTTGAACTGGCAGTGCGCAATGGGCTCATTACTCTACCGGAGTCGAGACACCCAACGCGACCGAACGACGTCAATGATCCTAATTACTGCCCCTACCACCGAGTATCGGAACATCCGATCGAAGACTGCTACGTCTTCAAAAATTGGGTTGAAGACCAGTATCAACAGGGCAAGTTCGCGCTGTCCGAAAACTGGAAGGTAAATCCGCCACAACCACATGCTCCGAAATAGATGGACATGCCAGTGACATCATGCTCATTCATAAAGGAAGCTCCATGGGAAGTTGTTCTTTCGGCAAAAACTAAAAGAATGCTGAAAGATCCTCAAACATGTCCGGCGATCAGGTGGAAAAGCCCGCAAGAGCCGGAGATCATCGATGGGATGCTGAAACCACGCCCAAAATCGGGAATTAATAGCAATGGGCAAAATACCCAGGCACAGTCGTCACAGTCTTCGAAGAAAAAGAAGAAGACCAAAAAGCCCGCGCAGTCTAACGACAAGTGCACGGATCTGCAAAAGCATATTGACGCGCTGGAAAAATACAACCAGAGGGCGCGAACCCCAGTCACGCTTCAAGAGTTCCTCAATCACATCCTTGAGAATGAAGATAACGACAATGATGAGGGAGACGACTTGTCAGAAGAATCCGAAGATTATGTGGCAAGTTGCCACATGATCGCTCATTTGTCGCTAAGTAACAAAGCAGCTCACTCGGCGTTAGGAGATAACATAGAGGAGTTGGGGACAAGAGCAGTGCCAAAACCCTTGGATTATGTGACAAGGTCTATCAAGGAGAAACCTACTTGTTCATAAAGCATCAGGCAAAACTTCACCTCAAAGCTACAGCGGACCGAAACGCCCTAAACTAACGATGGACCGCAATGTCCTAAAACTTGCAATTGACCGAAACGTCGTTAAACTACTACAAACCGCGGTGTCCCCAGGCTGACGTGGTTAAAAAAAATAAAAATAAAAAAGGTATGTCCATAAGCAAAATAGGCACGGATGAAAACCCGAAAGGGCTCCGTGAGTAAAAACAGCAGGGCTACTGGCGAGTTTTGTGAAAACCCGAAAGGGCGCAATCTCGTCAAAAGACACTTGCAAAGTCCTCTCAACCCTGTAAGTAGAAACCACCTGCGTGAGATCCTTACGACTCACAAAGGAGAAACACACTTAGGGATCCCCACGATTCCTAAGGAGAAATTACACTTACGAGATCCTCACGACTCGTAAGGAGAATTCCCCTTTGAGACCCTCACGGCTCACAGGGTTCAAAAGCCTTAAGCTATAGAGATCTGAACATGTTCTTAAGCCATCACAATCTCCAATTTTTCCCTACAAGCGGTTCAATATTGACCCTTGTATACAATCCACAGGCATAAATAAATGTTTCCCCAACAGAGTCCCACTACTGACGAGGGATATCTTCATATGGCGAACGACACTTGTAAGTCCTCTCGACTTATAAGGAGAAAACACTCTTGTAAAATCTTTACGACTTATAAGAGAACACACACTTAGGAATCCTCACGATTCCTATGGAGAAAATGCACCTACGAGATCCTCACGACTCGTAGGGAGAAATACCTTTATGAGACCCTTACGGCTCATAAAGTCAAAAAGCCTTAGTCAACAGGATCCTAACCTTGTTTGCTAAGCTACCTTTGTTCGACATCGACAGAGGCAAATGATGATTCGCTCCTGGCGATATCCCAGTTGCAGCGATGCTGATGCCTAAATCGGTATCAAATCCCAAACTCGCAGCAAAAAGATGGCGATCTACAAATGCATATGAAATAGCCGAAATGATTGGGCAACTTGCAACAAAATTAGCAAGTAGAAATGTATGCATATAAAATAGCCGAAATGGTTAGGCAAATCGCAATAAAGAGCAGCGAGTAAATAAAACAAATAGCCGAAATGATTAGGCACCGCGAAAAATAGCTAAAATGATTGGGCAATCGCGATTTTCGCGATATAAAAAGCTGAAATGATAGAGCATCGTGGAAAGAATTAAAAAAAATGAAAGAATGAAACTTTTTGCCCTGCAGGTGAGGTCACATTGACCCCTGTATACAATCCATGGGCACAAACAAGAAGGGAACCATATCATCCCACCAGGCTTCGTCGAAGTGAAGCCAAATCTCGACGGTTCTCAGACGGCCTAGAGACTACCCCGAAACCATAGCAAAGTCCCCTAGTTTCAAATCTCGACGATTCACAGACAGCCTAGAGATCACCAACGACGTTTCTCCTTACTCCAGCAAGATGCAGACGTAACGTCAACAACCGACCTCAGAGTCGCAATGAAGCGGAGTCATGGCAAAGTCCCTAGTTCCAAATATCAATGGCCACATATACGGCCCGAAGACCAACAACGGTGTGCCTCTTCATTCCAGCAGGATACAGATGTTACACCATCAATCGGAACCACGGCAAAGTCCTCAGTTCCAAGACTCTACGGTTCACAGACAACTTGGAGTCATCCAATCACCCCGTTTCGGAATCAAGTCAACTCAAATACCTCGATTCAGGTAAATCAGCGTTCTTAACGAGAACACCTCGATTCGCGTCGACCCGCAGAGAAATCAGTGTCTTTGCAAGAATAGCTCGATTCGTCTCAACTCCGAGGAAATCAGTGTCCTTGGCAAAAACCTCAATTCAAGGAAATCAGCGTCCTTGACGAGAGCACCTCGATTCGTGTCGACCCGCAAGGAAATCAGTGTCTTTGCAGGAATACCTCGATTCGTCTCAACTCCGAGGAAATCAGTGTCCTTGGCAAATACCTCGATTCAGGGAAATCAGCGTCCTTGACGAGAACATCTTGATTTACGCCGACCCGCAGAGAAACCAGTGTCTCTGCAGGAATATACAACGTCAGCAAAGCGGAGCCGCGGCAAAGTTCCCAGTTCCATGACTCGGCGGTGCACAGACAACCCAAAGTCAACCCTCCATCTCCCTGTTGAAGCAATGCTTTGACTCGGGAATAGGTCAACTCATCAATCACTTACGAGTCCTCTTGACTTGTAAGGAAGAAAATTCTCTTGTGAGATCCTTACGACTCTCAAGAGAAAACACACTTAGGAATCCTCACGATTCCTAAGGAGAAAATACACCTACGAGATCCACTCGACTCGCAGGGAGAAAAAACTCTTTATGAGACCCTCACGGCTCATAAAGTTGAAAAGTCTTAGGCAGCAGATCTGAACCTGTTTCCTAAGCCATCACTTCTTATCTCGATTCAGGGAAATCAGCGTCCTTAGCGAGAACCTCTCGATTCGTTTCGACCAGCAAGGAAATCAGTGTCTTTGCGAGAATCTCTCGATTCGTCTCAACTTGCGGGGAAATTAGTGTCCCTACGCATAAAGAAAATTCTCTTGTGGAATCCTTACGATTCTCAAGAGAAAACGTACTTAGGAGTCCTCACGACTCCTAAGGAGAAAAGACACCTACGAGATCCTCACGACTCGTAGGGAGAAAAGCCTTTGTGAGACCCTTACGGCTCATAAAGTTGGAAAGTCTTAGACAACAGATCCTAACCCTGTTTCCTAAGCTATCGCTACCTTATAAAGAGTTCAAGATGAACTGTTATCTACCATCTATGGGCCACACTTGCCAAAGCTACATGCCACTGAAATAGAGAAGTTACTCATAAGCATATAAACTCCTTCACACCAGAGTAAGACATAAAGAAATAGAAGGGTGTGGCTCATGGGGCTGAGGGTTTGGAACTATATCCCTTAAGAGTTGAGATTTGAGTCAATGATAAATGACGACGCTTGTGTCCGCTCGTTATCTTCTCAGATCAGGATTCTGAAAGTTATATACCAACCCGAAACTGGTCATACGCCATGCATAACTCTGCACTACTTCACCCACGTACATACTTACGTGGGCAAAGTAGTGGGGACATTTGTTCCCGTCAAAAATTTCTGCGCAAAAGAGCCCAAGGTACAAATGGCAGTGATATGCTTAAGAAAATGCGAACCAGTATTTTCCGGGCTATTTTTTGACAAACTCCCGAATGTGAAATAGCAAAATTTTAATTGTATCAAAAGTTTCTCGAAAAATCCTTCAATTTGATATATTATGGGCCTCATAATTCATCCGGGATCAAAAGTTATGAGGCATCACGTGCCTACACGTGATTAGGGGTCACGTGCAGACACATGATGGGTTCCTAAGCTCTTAATTAATAGAATTAAATTCTAATCAAATAATTAATCAATGGGGTCACGTGACAACACGTGATGGGTCTTTTAAACCCACTAAAAAAATTAAAAGTATAATAAAATAACAAAGAAAAACCCTAATGGGGCATCACGTGCTCACACGTGACCAAGGGTCACGTGTTGACACGTGATAATTCCTGAGTACTTTAAAAACAACAGAATTAAATTCTGGCTAAAATCTTTAACAGTGGGGTCACGTGCTCACATGTGATAGGCATCTAAACCTTCTGAACTAATAGAATTAAATTCTAAATTAAGGGAAATCAAAAACCCTAATATTTATTTATATCTTTCCAAACAAAAAGATTACGCTCTGTAAAGAGGAGCACCGTTGGATTAAAAATACAATGGTGATTAAAAATCACCAATTTATGGAAAGATTTTATACAAGAAAAGATTTCCGTGAAATTCACCAAAAATAACAAACAGAATAACTTTTGGATTAAAATCCAATGGTGAATAAAATTCACTGAGTGATCTAAAAGATCATGTTGGTTACAAAATCAATTAAAAATCTTTCAATGAAAGATTCACTAAACAATTTGATTCTTTTCTTTCTCCTATAAATAGGAGCCAAGAAGACAAGAGAAGGGATCGACTTTTTTGGGAAATATACAACAACAGAGAGAAAAAAGAGAGGAGAATTTAATTCTCAAGAGAGGAAAAAAAGATCTCTTCAGAAAAAAAAACCCTAGGTGAGAAAGGGAAAGAAATCTAAGCTCCATAAAATAAAAGAGAATTTAATTCTAAAATTAAGAGTTTAACTCTTCTGAAAAAGAACTTAGTTCTTCCTTTGGTTGAAGATCTGCAGAAGCAGATCTCCTAACAAGTTGAGAATTTAATTCTCATCGGGGAGATTCTGCCATGCAGATCCAAAACTTAGAGGGAGAATTTAAGTTTAAGGAATTTAATTCCCCCAAATTCATAGGAATTTAATTCCTCTAAATAAAACTAGGGTTTAACCCTACATGAGAATTTAATTCTCCCAAATTCACAGGAATTTAATTCCTCCAAATAAAACTAGGGTTTAACCCTACATGAGAATTTAATTCTCCCAAATAAGAATTTAATTCTTCCACATACATAGGAACTTAATTCCTCTAAAACAGAATTAGGGTTTAACCCTACAAAGAATCTAATTCTTAAAATAAGAGACTTAAAGCTCTCCATGCATGTAAAGAACTTGGTCACGTGGTAACACGTGACCCCTATCCTCAATGATTAGAAAAGAAAGAACAAGACTGGGTCACGTGACCCCACGTGACCCCTAAAATAGATCTCTTAAAATGAGAAAGAAAAACTTGGAGGCAATGTCTCACGTGCTCCTACGTGACCCTCAAAATAAAAGGAACAAATCCAAAGTCAGAATCAATTTTGGGCGCCTTCACATGTCCCTACGTGACCCCTTAATAAACACTTTAATAATCAATACATGGATACCCATCACGTGCCAACACATGATGGCCTGAAGACTAAAAGTGTTTAACACTTATTTGCAGATTTGAGGGTAAAATAAAGGAGGTTTGTCCCAATTCTCAGGCGCCTCACGTGACCCCATGTGACCACCCCATTTTTAGTGTTTAACACTATTTTGAGCATTTTGTCCCCGGTGTTTAACACTGTTTTAAAGCGCATCACGTGGGAACACGTGATCGCCAAATATCTTCAAGTGTTTAACACTATTTTAAAACCAATCTAGCCCAAATTGGCTAAGTCTTCCAGAGGCAAGACTTCCCTTTGAATGAGCCTCAAATATATCCTTGTCTTCCAAGATTGATCATCTCATATGGCATATGAGTGCTCAGCACTCAATAAAAGATAAAGACATGGTCAGAACCCAGACTCATGTTTAGCATTGCTAAATAATGGGGGGCTGAATCAAGACAAATGTTCAACAGTCCAACAAAGGGCCAACATTTCAAACCTAATTGGACTTAGCCCAAGTTGGCCATAAGTCCTCAATCCAGATTTAACTGAGCCAATGTGCTCATAATCTAATTAATTGATCTTAGTCCCAAATTGGACTACGGATCTCCCAATCAACTTTGGTTCAAGGGTACATCTCTTCACTCCTTTGATATTTGTCGTTGTAATCCTTCAACGTCTTCAAAGAGGTGACTGGTCCCGATAACCAATCATTCCATGGACTGTGTGGTCCTTCAACCCATGGACTATGATGTCCTTAAACTTTATAGACTATGACGTCTTTAAACTACGGACTGTGGGGTCCTTAAGCCCATGGACTATGATGTCCTTAACCTCGGACTGCGGGGTCCTCTAAACCCATGGACTATGATGTCCTTAACCTGGACTGTGGGGTTTTTAAACCCACGGACTATGACGTCCTTAACCTCGGACTGTGGGGTCCCTTTAAACCCAAGGACTATGATGTCCTTAACCTTGGACCACCATGTCCCTAAACTGGTAATCGACCGCAATGTCCCTAAACTAAACAATAGAGCCCAAATGCTCTTTTGTTGGATCTAAACGATCTCGTTAAGTTGATCTTAATCTAAAATTAGACTAACGTATCCTTAACAAACGTTTAAGTTGATCTTAGTCTTAAATGAGACTAACGTATCCTTAAACCCAACCCTAATCTAAGAAGATACGCATTTGGACTAATCCACGCCCTACGGGCGACAACATAAATTAGTTTCCGTAAACAATCCACGGGAAACCAAAAACAAAACAAACACCCACGACACGAAGTGACCATCTGGAGAAGGAGAAAGTGGTTACCGCGATGCAGTAGCGTAATTAATTGCATGGGCTTGCGCCTACAGGGAAAAGCGTCCCCACAATCAAAAACCCCTCGAATGAGGGGGAATCTGACGAAGTCTGCTACATCGGCCGCATCCGTTTAAACCTTCGATACATGGTGTCATAAATCAACTGGGCATCTTTGGAGAGGTGGACGGATAGCACCAATTAGCATCTGCCCCGAAATTCAGGCAAGACGGACCAACGTCCCAACGTCCCGGTCGCGTTTTTTCACCGGAGAACAACTACAGCAAATGGCCTTAGTGCAAGTGGGAGATTGTTAGTTATATGTATGCCCTAGAGGCCATTATTATACATGTGATGTATATTATATTGGATGCTTGGACATATATAGGGAGGACTTTCTTTCTCGACATGATAGTATGCTATCTGGTTGCTCTTTATCTTAACATGTATACTTATGGTCTCTCTATTGCATGTTGATAAAGCCCTTAGGATGAGTACTTGACTACCAGGATTATGATGCAGATCATACTAGTGGGGCAGAGGTAGTCGGGAAGTACATCCTTCAAATGTTCCTAGTCGTGGGAGTATCGAGACGGGGCATCGATATTCCAGAGTAGACTAGCGTATACGCTTCTCGACCCATGTGATGGGAGATGGATCATCCCATATCCATTGGAGTTTGAAATCAGAGATGGTATATGGGTGCTTAGTAGAGACTGGGTACACTGAACGGACTCACCAAGAACTTCTAGATAGTATTATACATATCGTCAGATAGCAGTTCTCTAGTGACACTGGTACGGGTTAGTCTGCCGACCCGAGATCGTCATAGAGTCTTGTGTGATTCCCACTGTGCTTTGATTTCCACCTTACCACGTTCAATAGATCATGCAAAATGGTGGTTTTTGGATACAGTCCCGAGTCACATGGAGGCAATGAGCGATAGGAGGGGATTTTGTCTCTCCCGGTATTGGGGTTGATGTTGCGCTATGCTTGATTGGCCATAACAGGATATCCCTGGCCAGGGTTGCTGAGATCTACTGGTAAGTGTTATCAGTAGTTTCTCGAACCGTTATGATCCTCACATCGGCATGACTTATCAGGCTATTAGGGTCTGACGTTTTACCACTTCTAGGCTGCGATATGCGACATATCAGACGAAGAGACCGGACTGTATGGTAGTGTTACTTATTGGATTCGCAGGAGTATGAGCAGGCTTGCTTGTTAATCTTCTGGTAGCTCAATACCCGGGTGGCCGTTACGTTTAGCAGACCGCTTGCGACTTGTGGGTGACTGATATGATTACCACCTACTTTCGGCGTATTGACGAGTCTTTAGAGTCCTACACAGAGGTTTCCTGGCTCAGGCGAAACGAAGTAGGAGCACATATGTGATATGTGCGGGACCGAGATTAATATGTGTATGTGATACCGTATTTCTCGCGATATGTGATATCGGTCGGTTATATGTGATGCAATCGGGCTGTCGAATCAAGTGTTGATTCAATAAGTTGATACATATGATCTTAGTCGGTTATATATGATATAGCCGGATTATTAAATCAAGTGTTGATTTAATAATTTAATGTATAATTATATATTTGATATATTAACTTACATTAACTAATATTAACTCACTTAAGATTTCTTTTTCTCACTTGTGTACACTTAGTATATATGTGATATATATTAATGTATATTCTTTTGTGTCATGCTAGATGATACATAAGACATGGGTGTATGAAACTCACACCATGCTTATCATAATGATGGGTTTTATTTATTTAAAGTAAATCAAAATTAGTTGGAAATTAGTCACATGGTTAGAAGCTTGGTGAAGCTTGTAGTGACCATTGACTTAGTCCACTAATTTTGTTTTACTTGAGATATTTGTTAACCCAACCATTATCTCAAGCCATGGTTAAGTTTCTACATGGGTTAGTATATGATATTAACTCATCCATGGTTGTCATTCTACACTTGACTTTTTCCATGGTTGCTTTTCTTCATCTCCTTCCTCAAGCTCTCTAGCTTTTTGGGAGGTGAAGAAAATGAGTGAGAAAATAATTTCTAAAGTGAGCAAAATTCCTACTTCATCAATCTCTTCTAGACTAGCCATTTAGATTGGGTTGTTTCTTCACTAGTTCATCTATTAGTGAAGAAGTAGCTTGAGTTGGTGTCTCCTTGACGTAGATCATCTTCGGCCTCGAATACTTCAAGCAATCTTGTTCCTTTCATCTTATGGAGCCTTTCTTGAGTCCGAGAGTTCACTACTTGGAGCGAAGGGGCTAGTACACGGGGCTATTTAAGTGAAGGACCGGTCTATAAAGATTGTATTGCTTGTTCACTTAGATGTAAAGATATTTATTGTCTAGTTTTGTCTAATTCTCTAGTTAAGATTCTAGGTTAGGGTTCTTTAGCGTGCCAAATTTTTGAAAACGGCATGGTCGATGCCTCCCGAAACCCAGCGGCGACCCTTGGGAACCCTGCAAGTTCAACGGCTATCACTATGGCAGTTTTATGAAAAACCAGAGAGCTAATTGATCAATGATGCCACTAAGTCGTAGCCTTAAGTATATAATTTGGTCTCGGGAAAATTTACAGTAATAAAAATATAACTCTACTAAATTTCCGAAAAAACAAATTTACAAAACCTAATGAAACGAATTTTATAAAAATGTTTGACTATGACAGTGTCACCGGATTCTAGCCACTGGTCAGATAATTAATCGGTCAATGATACCACTAAGTTGTGGCCTTAATTAAATATTTAGGTCTCGGAAAAATTTACAGTGATAAAACAATAAATTTACTAAATGTTGCAAAAGACGGATTTACAAAATCTAATGAAACGAATTTTATAAAAATGTTTTACTACGACAATGTCACTGGATTCCAGTCACTAGCTAATCGGTCAATGATACCACTAAGTCGTGGTCTTCAGTAAATAGTTAGGTCTCGGAAAATTTTACAGTGATAAAAAAAATAAGTCTACTAAATGTCCCAAAGGACAGATTTACAAAATCTAATGAAACGCATTTTATAAAAATGTTTGACTACGACAAGGTAATGAATTTCAGCAGCCTATAAAACTTGCGCAGTAAAATGAGAAAACCGATAGATCTAGTTTCATATTGTTTTTCGAAAAAGTTATCAACACAAAAAATATATTTCTTCTCGAGTAGATGCATCAGAATTTAAGTTTTATACAAAACAGAGCTTTTACGAGGGAGATACAGAGGTTTAAACAAATAGGGTGATGGAAGTCCTTTTCGGGTCTCCGTCAGATGTTGTCTTCCGTCGATCTCCCAGTAGATCTTGGAGGTGATATCCTGTTGCGTGTGGGTCTCAATGGGTATTGAGGAGATTGGTGGGTTTGAGGAGTGTGCACCGAGTACCTGCAAGGAAGTCCCAGGGTAGTTTGGTACCACCGAGGACCCTCCGACGATCAAGTTAGCACGAGATCCGAGCAGAGTAACGGCTAAGTGGAGTAAAAAAATTGCTTACTTGACCCCTCTGTGATGGGGGTTTATATAGTGGCGGCAGCACGCAGTGGCAGGCGTGAGAATCTCACCGGCAGTTACGCTCCCGACGTCACGCCCGCGTAATAAGCGGATCGCCCGTTACTGGGAATCTTGATGGCTTGGAATGTGGGATGTTGCCGACGGAGAATCCGTGCATGGAGAGATTTGCGGAGCGGCGGTTATGCCTGCAAGCGGTGGAGTTGGTCTGTCGGAGGGATCGAGGAAGACGGCCTCGGCGGGCAAGCTCGGGAACGAGCAGGAGAGCCGAGGTATCTTGGTCTTGTGGTAGCTCGGAGGCGAGCTGAGAGGCCGAGGAGGCCAATTTGCGGGGGCTCTGAGGTGAGCCAGCTTGCAGGTCGGGTACAGGGGTGGCCTGGTCGGCCCCTGTGGGCCCTTTCTTTCGAGTTATGGGACACGTCACTTGCCACGTGTCCTGATCTAGAAGATCGTCAATATAGAGCATCATCATTAGCCCCCCACTCTTGTCTCGACCAGCTGGCGGGTCGGGTCAAGAGTGGACTGCCGGGCCGTCCGGGGTGAGCTCCCTCTTAAGATTTGGGACGTATCCTCAGGCTGTCGGCTGTCCTTTTCGCCAGCGGATCAGGGTGAGATCTCTGCATTTATGCATCCTATCACTGAAGCGACGGTCCGTGTGTCAAGCGCCGGTTGGCCGACGCGACGTGTGCAGACCTGCGTCTGATGGGATGCGGCCCAGTGTGGGAATGACAAGTTGAGCGATCGGAGCCGTTGGACGTGAGGGGACGCTTTGGCGGGAGATGAAGGGCGCCATTGGATGAGGTCGTTTGCGGTGATAAATAGGGGTGGGGCCCACTCTAGGGCCCCTATTCTTTCAAATTTTCTTTCTTCTAAGTCTTGGATTCTCGGCGCTCTTCCTCTTTTGGGTTGGATACATGGTTCGTTCCCACTCTTTGGGTTTCTCATTCCAGAGGGAGGCCAGCGGCGCGGCCATGCCCCCGGCTTGCTCGTGCCGTGCGCCGAATGTTCCGCCGGCGATAAAGCCGTCCGCTTCGTTGACGGCTCCTGGTGATTGTTCCGGCGGCGACCAGAGACGTCCACGGTCATTCGAGCCCCAGACGAAAGACGTAGGGGAGGGCGAGGACGGGGTCCCCCTTAAGAGGAAAAGGAAAATCTCTCGTGCACCTCCGTCGAGGGTTCCTGAGGGGATTCCCGTGCAGGAGGGTGATGCCGTCTTCATGGCTCCATCTGGGCTTTCTGTCGCTGTCGGCCTGCTCACCGGGATTGAAGAGTCGGCCGGGGGAAGCTTCCGCATAGCACCCTGAGGGTCCAAATAGAGGCCATAGCCCAAGGGGCGGTCCAGGTACGAACTCCTCTACGTGTTTTTTTTTTACCTTCCTTTCTTTGGCTCGAGCGTCTCCAAGTTTCTCATCCGTTTCCCGTCAGGTCCTTCAACACTATGCCCTCGCTATTCGTATGGAGGATGAGGGAGTGTTCCACGTACCGAGGCCGGTAGAAGCGTTTCCTTCAGAAGTCGAGGTCCTGCGGCGTGACCTGCGTATGGAGAGGGCGAGGGCCGATGTCCTGGCAGCCCAAGCAGAGGTTGCGGAGCTCGCCAATTCAGCGAACCGGGGTGCCTATCGTCGCCTGAGTGCATCCCATCGAGTTGCCGAGAGGAAGCTGGCAGATCTGGCCGATCGTTTCGCGGCCATGGAGAAGGAGAGAGACGCCAGCAGGGGGATGCCGAGGCGGCGTTCTGGCGACCGAGACTGCCGAGGTTCGGGTTAGGAAAGTTGTGGCCGATTACAAGATGTCAGAGCAGTTTTACGCCGAGCTTGGCCAGCATTCCGCCGTCGCGTGGAATAAGGCTCTGGATGCCGTGAAGGAGCAACTTCCTGAGTTCGCCGATGGCGAGCTCCGTGCTCGGGTCCTACTCCCGGAGGCAAGGCCTCCGGTAGACAGCGATGAGGGAAGCGAGGCGCACCCCTGGTGGCAAAACCTTTGGTGGTGAAGCCTCCGATAGACCGTGATGACAGTGATGAGGGAAGCGAGGCGCAGGAGGGGGTTTGTGACTTAGGCCTTTTTGATATTTCCCCGTCCCTCTTTTGTAAGCGTCTGGAACTTTGTAAGGCTGAGGAGCCCCCAATACCCCTGTAAAAACGTTTTTCTTGTGTGAATAAAACTCTTGTTGTTTCATTGCTTTGCACTTTATCTTTTGGATGTGAAGAGTATTCGTAGAATATCCTTGCTTGTTTTGTTGGGCTTCTATGTCATGCGATCGTACGTCGAGTTGATCTCGATCACTTGTCAAGCGTGCCGAGTGCTGCTGAGAAGGAGGTATTCCCATGGCCCCGGAGTCGAGGGTGTAAGTGCACGGCGGCGCCCCGGCCGTCAATCCGACGGCCAAATGCGGAAGCGGTGATAAACTTTAATTTTGCGGACTTAGCAAACCGGCACCACCGCGCACTAAACACCCAGATCGAACCATTAACTAGTCCTAGCTAACAACAAGATAGGGAAGAGATATACCGAGTGATCTGAGTCCTCCTGTCTTCTCGTCGCCGTCCCGATCTCCTGCGAAAACTCCGGTGGTCGCCTCCTCGCCAGAAGGGCACCACGTAGCCGGATTCTTTTACGGGCTCCCACCTCTATACCGAGGCAACTCGGGCGCGAAGTTGGCTAGCCGACGCGCCCAAGATTTGCTGTAGAATAATGTAGAATCGTTGTCTCTTTGTGGTTAATGAGGTTGCCAAGATGGAGGAATTTGTGCACAATGATTTTCATTGGTGGATGCTAGGAGAAAATTGAGCATGCCATCAAAAAGGAGCTCGGCCAGATGCTTTGTGTGCTCACTGGAAATGAATGAAGCAAGCTCTCTCTGCACTCAATGCAACCAAAATGAATATATATTAATTCATCAACCCATTAAAAACAATACAGCACACTCAATTAAAATCCATTCCTTACAAAGGAAATTAATCCACTATACAAAAATTAAACCTCACTCCATACCCCAACAGTGGCCGGCCCATTTCCAATTTCCAACACAAAATCACATCAAAACCCATACCCTCTCATAACTCAATTAATGCATGAATAGCAAAGAAGATTTCATAATCAATCCTTTTGCAATAAACCCCTCCACAATGTGTTATTTGCAAACTTGCAAATAACCCCCTCCAACGAAAAGTCCGGCCGTGAAGGAACAATGAAAAACCGGCCGGAACGGAATGCAAACTGGCAACCCCAGAAAACTGGTCCCATAATAAATTACAGGAAAACCCCGATACTGTGCATACACACCCGCATCTGTATTCCGACCGGATACAAATGCAATGAGACAAAATCTACATTGTACTATACTAGGATCCGGCTTAAACCAAAGCCGGTTAGTAATATCCGTCCGATCCTGATCCGTGCAATACCGCACGTATCTGATCGGACCCTGCCATATCTCCATACGGCCTCTACAGCGTTTCGCCCGAAAGCTTGAGTAACTGAAAGTGTGGTAGACTCTAAAGACTCGTCAATACTTTGGCTGTGGATTTAACCACTAGCACGTCAGAGGTATAAGCCAATACGTGACGGGCCACCAGCTATTGACCAAAAGGGACGTCGATGAGCGAACTCATCCTGACACCCTACTGAGCCTGTCAGTGACAATATCCGTACAGTCCGGTCCGTTCGTCTATGAGCATCGCATGTCGGGCCTAAGGGGTTGGTAAAAGTCAGACCCCCAAAAGCGGTACAAGTCGTGTCGGAGTGTAGCCCAGAACACCCTGAGATACTACTGGAATACCTACCAGTAAATCTCTTGCCTTGGCCAAGGACTTTGTGTAATGGCTCTCCTAGACACAGCGCGACCTCACCCCCAATACCGGGAGAGACGAACCCCCGAAGATCCGCTCACTGCCTCCATGTGGCTCGGGACTGTACCCAACTAAAACCTGTTTGCACGACTCCTTTGAGCCGTGGTAGGGTAGTAATCAAAGCACAGTGGGAACTCACACGAGACAAATGACGATCCCCAGGTCGATGAACTAACCTGTACACATGTCACCTGGGAACTGCTATCTGACGTCAGGTATAAGACCAACTAGCATGTTCCCGGCGAGTCCTGTCCGGTGTACTCATAACCCAATGAGCACCTGTATACATCTTAGGTGAACCAACTGACACCAGTGGCTTGTGAGACTGGCCACTGCCCCTCGTCGGGGTCTTGACTGTATACACTAGTCTACTCTGGAGAATCGATGCCCTGTCTCGAAACACCCACGACTAGGGACCTTTTAAGGATGTGCTTATAGACTCCAGCTCTCACGTATATGATCGCCCTCATACTGCTGGCAGTCAAGCAAGAATCCTAGGGGCTCTATCAACGTGCAATAGCGACCTGTCGGGTCACCTAAAGCAGTACACGATGATAAAGGTAAACCAGATAGCATACTATCATCTTGAGTAAGACTGTCCTACCGGGATAGGTCCTCCTTCAATCATTGCAATCACATGCCTGTGATCCAATAATTGACTCTGAGGGCACTATCTCCAACAATCTCCCACTTGCACTCAAGGCTAATTATTGCGATGTCGCATACTCACAGCCTGTGTGATACCGAACACCCAACTCCCCTACTAGTCAGTCTCACAAAACCTGTTTGGAAGACTATTGCGTTCGAGGAAAAGCCTCAATGAGTGGATCCGCCTAGATGTTTCTTTCTATGTCTCTCTATATCTCAAGTTCGCGGAGAAAACCATCTCCCGAAATGAGCAATACCTGTCTTGGAATGTCTGGATGTCTGATGGGACCTAGTTCATAAATGAACTCCAAATCCAAACCTTTTAGACTGTATCGTCAACTGAACTTAATCAGTATCCTGCGCCATGCCACCCTCAGTATTGCCTTGGATCACCTGTCCAAAATACTGCCCCTCGTCAGAGGGAAAACTATAACTCTGACAACCTCCTTGTCGTCCATGTCACCTTGGAAGCCTGAAATGATAACTGTCTCCCGAATGAGGCTGTCGTTATCATATCCCTAGAACATCCACTTATGTTCTAAAACTGCTTCCGACTGTTTCTCCAGGATTGGATCAATGTCAACTTATTGCATCTAGTGTAAGAACAACATCTGGTGTGGTACTTGACATCTCATGATTGACTCAATTGCCTAAGCAAGTGATCTGCCAATCGTGTACATCCCTCTCTACTTTAGTCTATAAGACACCTCTAGAGAGGGTGACTCCATCATCTGTAGGTACACTACCGTGCCGGGAGTCGTCCATTCTAAATACTCTTAGAATGCTGTCAAAGTACCCTGATTGGGAAACCACCCAAATCTAGATCTAAAACCATAGATCTAGTAACCAGTATGTCAGATATAATGTCCAAGTCCCATGTAGAGAAACCACTGTGTGACGACCAAAGCATAACCGATCGTAGTATAGGAATATCACTTCCTACTACCTTCTCAACAGATCCATCCCCTATTCTGATGACGTCAAACCTATGACTGTCACATCAGAAACAGATGATCTATCTCTGCTATATCTGCTTTAGTCTATAAATAGACATAAGCCTGATGTCGACCAATGCTTCCGCTGCTCCCACTGACTACGAAAACCCTCTGGCAGAGTCATATAAATGTGCACTTCTAAAGCTAGTTTAGAACGACGCTATACTCATCCTCCTGCCGGGCCTCGCAGTCTGGAACAACAACAATGGCAAGTGTGGGTAAACAAGAACTTCCCTGTCACCGTCCTTGAGGCTACCGGAGTACCTCTCGGGTGTCTGAAGTTACCCGCCTTATCTGCGGAGTGGCCAATGGAATGTCAAATCAGATTGAATCTTTAGGTTCCTTATCAAGTCTTCAGTAATCGTTTGCGGTTCTGGAATCACTTCCAGTTCTACCATACTCCCACTACTGTTTTTGAAAAAATCCATTTTTATTAAAACTGTGGCGAGTCAAGAACAATATCACTATTGATCTTTCTTATGGTAGAAAGTCAACCCTCGTCATAGCCTGGGTCAACCCACAAACAGCCATTACAAAAACGTGCCTTGAGTTATCCAGAGTCTGGTTTTAATCATAAGCCGGACAACTCCCCGTACCTTAACAACGTTAAGATATGAACTATTCTACATCCAATATAGAACCAGAGGCACTGATTTAATTGAACCAGATTCAAATCATGCAGCTATCTCCGGTGCATGTCAACTAAATGGAAGGAGGCCGATCAGCGTTACTCAACTTAGGAATGCTTCCAATTATGAGTAACCTGAAAGAGAAGTAAGTTCTCTTTATCACTACTATCAACTGAATACCATACACAAGTATCTACATCTTCTATCACTTTGAAGAATCCCGATACTTGCTATACCTGGTTCTCTACTCTATTCAAATACCTATAACTCCTCTAAACTTAGACCCTGTGATTCTACGAAACACATGTCTAAGAACTAGAGAAGTTAAAAGTAAACAGAATATAGTATGAGGACCAACCCCTCTGTCCCAATGGACATTGGACAACATACAATACTCTGTATAAGTCCGCTGAGTCTAACAACTCTTTCACTGTATGTCGTAGGTTGAAAACTGTACTTATGGTTAAGAAGAATTACACCGCTGTTTAATGCTCCTTACCCAACCATCCACTGATATAGGTAAATGTCATCGACATAATATCAAAAAGGTATATCTCACTCTATGAAAATAGACGTACAGATATATCAATTTGAAATTGGTGCACAACAGCGGATATTCAAAACCAAATATTTGCCGACCGGCAAACAGCCCAGGTGATCTCCTCAAATATCACCGATTACAACGAATCCCGATATAATGAGGATGATCACCCAATTCCCAATGACTTACTCCCACTCATCATCTGTAAAACCATACAGATGTGAGAATCATACCTGGCAAATACATACCCTGGAGTAAGTATCTAATCGGGAAATCAGTTTTCTTTTAACATTACACAGTGAAACTGAAACATTGAAATGTTTCGGTGGGGTATCATGGTATTCTTAGTAATACCACTTCCATTATCCAGATTCATAACTATAACCGTATAATTTTTTGCCACCTCTCCAAATCCCTTTATATGTCTTTAGTCATTACCTTCTGCAAACCACTTAGGCCAAATGGTTTTCTTCCTTCCCTACCGTTCGGCACCAGCCTATGGTTTGGAAGAAGACTATCCAGTAAGCATAATGGGTGTACTGTCTTAATCCTAGGAGCACTCGCAATGCGAGAGAAGGTGAAGATAAAAGACAACCGAATAAACCATATTCCTATTTCTCCTGGACCAGAATCCATCCCCGAACTGGAACAAGTTCCTTTCGAGTTCGTATATAACCATACGATGGAGTATCCAATAAACTGTGGATCTTCGTAGTGATACGGAGTGTCCTGGAGAAATACAAAGGTGATTTAGGATTGGCGAAGAAATACTTGGTTTAGTCGTGAATAGCAGTCGCAGTTTACTTTGCCCTCCTACTAATCCCTTGCTATGTCTTAACTTAATACCTTTTGTACACCGTTTAGGCTAATCGGCTTTCTTCATTCCCTACCGGTCGGCACCAGCCTATGGTTTGGAAGAAGACTATCCAATTTGCGTAATAGGTATACTACTCCTAAACCAAGGAGTACTCGCAACCTGAGAGAAGGTGAAAAGAAAAGACAACTGAATAGTCCTATCCGTTTTCTCCAGAACCAGAAACCATCCTCGAAGTCCTTCGAGTTCGTATATAACCATACGATGGTTTTGTCCAATGGAAGTGGACGTTCGTAGTAATACGGGGTGTCCTGAAGAAAGGGGTAAAAGTAGGAGTGGCAATGAGGTCTGCAACTCTGAAAATCCAAAAGCCAGTGTTAAGAAGGTTCGGTCAACTTGGTCTCTGAGTCATAGTCTTAGGGTCGGGTCAATGGTCGCTGCCAGAGAGAGAGAAAAGAAACACTCAGCGTGCACTCTAATCTAGATCAGAATGGTTATCCCTTTATCTAATCTGGAAACCTCCCACTATACCTCAAATTCTCCTCCAAACCTTAAAGAAGAATTAGTCGGGGTCACCCGAGGAGTAAACCAACTCATCAGTGGGATCGGGATCCAACTATCATCGCATGACAACGTGACGGAATCCGCTCACGGTATCACACTCCAGAAGGTATGCGCATATCTGGCAAGTTTCAGTTCTTTTGAAACTCCCGATGTGATTTTTACCCCATGCTCTTATGACCTTGGCGTGAGGTCAAAATATCATAAGTCACATGTCAAGTTCTACCCATCATTGTCCAGGTTAATTTGAACCCACCTGTACATACCCTTAACGTAGGCCAAAATAGTAGTACGACTGTCCCAAACCAACGCATCTATCTATGCAACAGATAAATACCCGGCACCTACCAAACACTATGCCTTGGCGTGAGGTCAAAATACATAGCTTGAATACTACCGAATATTTAACTGAAATGATGGAGGGCTACGAATGGTTTCTGGCGAAAACCTTTAACGTAATGAACTTGATATCGTTGAAGGAACGGATAGTTTTTTAAAATATAGTGATGAAAACCTTTGCTAAAGAGGTCACTCCCGGTGAAGGGATCTCGGCTCTTTCCCCGTAGAATGAGGTGCAGGATATTCCAACTGAATACCACGGTGCAAAGCAAAAGTGATCGGCTATAGTGAAGTTAATGCCCTGACGCAAACTTTTGTCCAAAGGGTCACTCCCGGTGAAGGGATCTCGGCCCTTGCCTCGTCGACTGAGGAGCAGGATATTCCAAATGAATACCACGATGCAAAACAAAAGTGAACGTCCTTGCAATAACAGCTTTTTGAAAAGTGTTCCAACAACATCAGAATAGGTTTGTTTTAACTTGCATTGATCCGAATCAACGCAGTCCCATCAATTAATCACACCACAAAGAACGAAAATATACTGACGTACGTATATGCCATCCGCATTCGCCACTGGGTCCCGTCATCACCCGTTAGGTTAGCTAACTAACGGCAGAGCGGGGACTGGACTAGCGCGGATGAAAAACATATACAACATCTACTAATATATATACCAATATATTATATTTCGCTCAAGGCGTGAATAAAATGCAACATCACAGAAATGTACAGCATCACAGAACAATACAGATATCTGGGATCCCCGGGTTTCACAGAGCCACTACTGAAACCCGACGTTCCCCTGGTCGTGTGGATAGCCTGTGCAATGAAATCCTAGACCCCTACGGGCGCAGCAAGTCACCCGTCAAAACCTGAAGCGAGGCAGCCCCTTCAGCGCCGTGAATGGACCACCCAGCACTTCACGGAATCCGGTAACTTGGGCACCCCTCCTGGGTCAACCTGTACCCCCTACGAGTGCGGCGAATAGCCCGCCAATTCCAGACTGAAGCCCCCTCCGTCTCAATGCTCTGAGATGCGGGCCCATTGCCCTCTAGAACCCGGCTATCCGTGCACCCCTCCGTGGGGTAACCCTAGTACAGAAAGTAAAATATACATACAACGGGTACATCGACCGCAACCAGGTCGTGCCCCAAAATAATAATACAAACAGGCAGTGACGGCAGTCCACATGTCGGACGCTCGCCCCGCAATATCAAATGTACATAATACAACAGAAACTGTACTAGCATTGCATCCAGGCTATCCCCACGACCGATCCGCAACATCACAGCAAAACACAGAACATCAACGTGAAAGTCACATTCGCAAATCCGTCTAACCGGGCTATAGCAGTTAGACCGGATTTACCGATCGAGTGACATTCACGGTCGCAGATATAATGTAAATACTGTGAAATAATGTGTTTAAAATATCCGATCGATCAAAAAATTAACAAGTGGGCCCCCAAGCAATACTGTAGCACTCACAGAAATTATGGGCCCAATTTTAATATTCCAAAACCCCTATTTTTAGCCCACAAGCCCACTGCAAAAAAATGATGACATGATCCCTCATTCATGCGGCGGATCCGCGGCCTACAGAGTGGTAATGGCCGCGTTTCCGCGGTCGTACGGAGGGATCGTGTTGTCGAATTTTTCCAGTGTTCTTAGAACTCCCTGCACATCATTCTGAGACAACCTGAAAAAATTTTGGACTTAAAAAAAATTTGACAGAAACTGATTTTGCAAGAAAACGCGGTTTCGGGATTTTGTTCGATCGGAAACGTAAAACACATCAAACAAAGCTAGACTAAGTTAATGGCCAGGCTCTGATACCACTGTAAGTGCACGGCGGCGCCCCGGCCGTCAATCCGACGGCCAAATGCGGAAGCGGTGATAAACTTTAATTTTGCGGACTTAGCAAACCGGCACCACCGCGCACTAAACACCCGGATCGAACCATTAACTAGTCCTAGCTAACAACAAGATAGGGAAGAGATATACCGAGTGATCCGAGTCCTCCGGTCTTCTCGTCGCCGTCCCGATCTCCTGCGGAAACTCCGGTGGTCGCCTCCTCGCCAGAAGGGCACCACGTAGCCGGATTCTTTTACGGGCTCCCACCTCTATACCGAGGCAACTCGGGCGCGAAGTTGGCTAGCCGACGCGCCCAAGATTTGCTGTAGAATAATGTAGAATCGTTGTCTCTTTGGGGTTAATGAGGTTGCCATGATGGAGGAATTTGTGCACAATAATTTTCATTGGTGGATGCTAGGAGAAAATGAGCATGCCATCAAAAAGGAGCTCGGCCAGATGCTTTGTGTGCTCACTGGAAATGAATGAAGCAAGCTCTCTCTGCACTCAATGCAACCAAAATGAATATATATTAATTCATCAACCCATTAAAAACAATACAGCACACTCAATTAAAATCCATTCCTTACAAAGGAAATTAATCCACTATACAAAAATTAAACCTCACTCCATACCCCAACAGTGGCCGGCCCATTTCCAATTTCCAACACAAAATCACATCAAAACCCATACCCTCTCATAACTTAATTAATGCATGAATAGCAAAGAAGATTTCATAATCAATCCTTTTGCAATAAACCCCTCCACAATGTGTTATTTGCAAACTTGCAAATAACCCCCTCCAACGAAAAGTCCGGCCGTGAAGGAACAATGAAAAACCGGCCGGAACGGAATGCAAACTGGCAACCCCAGAAAACTGGTCCCATAATAAATTACAGGAAAACCCCGATACTGTGCATACACACCCGCATCTGTATTCCGACCGGATACAAATGCAATGAGACAAAATCTACATTGTACTATACTAGGATCCGGCTTAAACCAAAGCCGGCTAGTAATATCTGTCCGATCCTGATCCGTGCAATACCGCACTTATCTGATCGGACCCTGCCATATCTCCATACGGCCTCTACAGCGTTTCGCCCGAAAGCTTGAGTAACTGAAAGTGTGGTGGACTCTAAAGACTCGTCAATACTTTGGCTGTGGATTTAACCACTAGCACGTCAGAGATATAAGCCAATACGTGACGGGCCACCAGCTATTGACCAAAAGGGACGTCGATGAGCGAACTCATCCTGACACCCTACTGAGCCTGTCAGTGACAATATCCGTACAGTCCGGTACGTTCGTCTATGAGCATCGCATGTCGGGCCTAGGGGGTTGGTAAAAGTCAGACCCCCAAAAGCGGTACAAGTCGTGTCGGAGTGTAGCCCAGAACACCCTGAGATACTACTGGAATACCTACCAGTAAATCTCCTACCTTGGCCAAGGACTTTGTGTAATGGCTCTCCTAGACACAGCGCGACCTCACCCCCAATACCGGGAGAGACGAACCCCCGAAGATCCGCTCACTGCCTCCATGTGGCTCGGGACTGTACCCAACTAAAACCTGTTTGCACGACTCCTTTGAGCCGTGGTAGGGTAGTAATCAAAGCACAGTGGGAACTCACACGAGACAAATGACGATCCCCAGGTCGATGAACTAACCTGTACACATGTCACCTGGGAACTGCTATCTGACATCAGGGATAAGACCAACTAGCATGTTCCCGGCGAGTCCTGTCCGGTGTACTCATAACCCAATGAGCACCTGTATACATCTTAGGTGAACCAACTGACACCAGTGGCTTGTGAGACCGGCCACTGCCCCTCGTCGGGGTCTTGACTGTATACACTAGTCTACTCTGGAGAATCGATGCCCTGTCTCGAAACTCCCACGACTAGGGACCTTTTAAGGATGTGCTTATAGACTCCAGCTCTCACGTATATGATCGCCCTCATACTGCTGGCAGTCAAGCAAGAATCCTAGGGGCTCTATCAACGTGCAATAGCGACCTGTCGGGTCACCTAAAGCAGTACACGATGATAAAGGTAAACCAGATAGCATACTATCATCTTGAGTAAGACTGTCCTACCGGGATAGGTCCTCCCTCAATCATTGCAATCACGTGCCTGTGATCCAATAATTGACTCTGAGGGCACTATCTCCAACAGAGGGGGGATCGCCCAGACTTGAACAGATCTGACGTCTCTCAATGGGGTTTCGGGTCTGCGGCATTTGATGAGCAGCATGCTGCCCGCCGTAGATTTGCTAAGCAGAAGGGAGCTAGGTGGCCTCGTTATGGGGGCTTCAAACCAGCAGCGTCTGGTTGGCAGGAGTATGCCCCACGGTGGGCGCCATCCGGGCAGTGAAACTGCGCGGTTGCCTCTTTGCGAGGGCCTTGATCCCTGGCGCCATAAGTAGGGAAATCACCGGCCAGGGATGACCGAGCTGGGTAGCCTCTCGGTTGCCTCTTGTGAGGGCTTTGATCCTTAGCATTGGAGGGGCTGTAAAAAGCCTACTGAGGATAACCAGGCAGTAAAGCTACGCGGTTGCCTCTTGGCGAGGGCTTTGGTCTCTGGGGTCGTGGGTAGGCAACCACCAGCCGGGGATGACCGAGCGGGATAGCTGCTCAGATGCCTCTTACGAGGGCTTTAATCCCTGGCATCATGGGTAGGGAGCTACCAGCCGGAGATGACCGAGCAGGGTAGCCGCTCGGTTGCCTCTTGCGAGGGCTTTGATCCTTTAGGACGGGGACCGAGCAGGGTTACTTCCCAGTGCCTCTTGGCGAGGACTTTGATCCCTGTCGGTTATGGTAGGAAGCTACCAGCCGAGGATAGCCGAGCAAGGGTCGGGCTCGACTGCCTCTCGGAGGACTTTGGTCCTTAGCGCAGGAGGGGTTGTAAGAAGCCTACTAAGGACCCTTGGCTGGGCAGGGTTACTGCCATGTGCCTCATAGTGAGGGCTTTTGTCCTGAAGGATAGCCGAGTGAGGGTTCGGCTCGACTACCTCTGGGAGGGCTTTTGATCCCTGTCGGTTGTGGTAGGAAGCTACCAGCCGGGGATAGCCGAGCGAGGGTCGGGCTCGACTGCCTCTGGGAGGAATTTTTGATCCCTGTCGGTTGTGGTAGGAAGCTACCAGCTGGGGATAGCCGAGCAGGGTAGCTGCTGAGCTGCCTCTAAGATGGACTTTGATCCTCAGTGTTGGAGAGGCCGCAGGAGGCCTGCTGAGGATAACCGGGTAGTGAAGCTGCACGGTTGCCTCTTGGCGAGGGCTTTGATCCCTGGCGTTGCGTGTAGAGAAGCTACCGGCCAGGGATAGCCGAGCAGGGTAGCTGCTGAGCTGCCTCTAAGGAGGACTTTGATCCTCAGCGTTAGAGGGCCGTAGGAGGCCTGCTAGGGATAATCGGGCGGTGAAGCTGCGCGGTTGCCTCTTTGGTGAGGGCTTTGGATCGCAAAGACAGAACTCTATTTGCAATGTTCCGACGTTTCTTTATTCGAATAGAAAGGATTTTTAGAAAACATTTACATCGTCTTTGCGAAAGGAGGGGTACACACTTGTTGGCCTTGGCCTCATTGGTATAGCTTGAGCTTCTCGGCGTTGTAAGGCCGTGGGAACTTGCATCCGTCCGCATCTTGTAGGCGATAGGCTCCGCCGGGGAGCACCTCAGAGACGAGGAAAGGACCGTCCCACTTCGGGGAGAACTTGTGTAGCCTGCCTTGATCAATGAACTCGTTTCACCGTAGGACCGGATCTCCGGTCTGGAAGGAGCGGCGCTTGACCCGAGCGTTGTAGTATCAGGCCGTTTGTTGTTGATAAGCGGCAGCCCTGATCTGAGACCGGTCTCTCTTCTCCAACAAGATTTCCAGGTTGGTCCGTTGCGCCGAGGTATTCGCATCGTCGTCGAAGTGCTCAACCCGATGACTGGGTAGCCCAATCTCCGCTGGGACCATTGCCTCGGTCCCGTAGCAGAGGCTGAAGGGGGTTTCCCTGGTGGGGGTCTTCTTTGACGTGCGCAGGTCCCATAAGACCCATGGCAGTTCTTCGACCCAGCTGCCTTGTCACCCTTCTAGGCGGGTCCGGAGACCTCAGAGGACGTCTCGGTTAGCGACTTCGGCCTGTCCGTTGCATTGGGGATGCGCGACCGCGGCGAACTTCATGAGGATATGGTACTCTTTGCAGAAGTCCTTCACTTTCTCGTTCTCGAAGTTCGTCCCGTGGTCGGTGATGATACATCTCGGGATGCCGAACCGGAATATCAGATTGTTTTGCAGGAACCTGATGGTCGTGGCGGCATCCGGTTTCCTGATGGGGACGGCTTCGATCCACTTGGTGAAGTAGTCTACCGCGACGAAGACATATTTGTGCCCGCCCGTACCGGTAGGGAATTGGCCGATCATGTCTAATCCCCACTGGGCGAGCGGCCATGGGGATGTTAGGGCGTTTAGCTCGGTAGTGGGGAGTCGAGGGATGCTGCCGTGGAGCTGGCAACTCTTGCATCTTCTGAATAGCTTCTAGGCGTCCTCGTGAACAGTGGGCCAGTAGTACCCCTGGAGCAACGCCTTTGGATCAAGGTTCGGGCCCCTTGGTGCGCACCGCCAACCCCCTCATAGATTTCAAGGAGGACGTAGTCGGCTTCGTGGGGGTCGATGCACCGGAGTAGGGGCTGAGTGAAGGATTTCTTGTAGAGCTTCCTATTGCTCCAGATGAAGTGGCGGGCTTTGGCCCAGAGATGGCGGGTGGCTCCCCGATCTTCTGGGAGCGTACCGTCCTTCAGGAATTCCATGAGGGGCTTCCTCCAATCTTGGTCGCCTTCCAGCGCCGCATATATATGGAGCGTTGTCGCTCCGTCTTCCACGCTGGACTGAGGCAAGGTTTCGAAGAGGATAGACCGCTTATTGTGGGCTGAGTATGACGAAGACAGCTTGCTCAGGGCGTCGGCTTGGGCATTCAGCTGCCTGGGTATTTGTTCTACTTGGACTTCGTCAAAGTTCCTCCGGAGTTTCCTCACCTCGTCCAGATACTTCATCATCAGAGGCTCCCGAGCTTCAAAGCAGACGGTTACTTGGCCGACGACAAGGGCCGAGTCGCTGCGGATTCGAATTGTCTTCAGCCCCAGCCCGGTGGCCATGCGAAGTCCAACCAGGAGGGCCTCGTACTCTGCCGCGTTGTTCGAGGCTTTGGAACCGAGCTTCAGAGAGTACTCCATTTTTGCCTCGTTCGGGCCCCGGATAATGAGGCTGGCACCACAGCCTTCCACGGTTGAAGACCCGTCGACGTAGATGACCCACTCAGGAACCGAGCCAAGCCTTTCCGCGATGGGACACTGAGTTGCGAGGGGCGGCGTGGACTCCGGTTCCTTGCTAGGGATAGTGCATTCAACGATGAAATCGGCCAGGGCCTGCGCTTTGATGGCCTGCCTCGGGTGATATTTTATGTCAAACTGAAACAGTTCCCACCTCCGCTTTTCTAAGTGGCCCGAGGATTCCGGTGAAGCAAGGATAGCCCCAAACGGGCGCTCAGTGAGGACGATGATGGTGTATTCTTGGAAGTAGTGTCGCAGATTCCTTGAAGCCACCACGAGGGTCAAGACAATCTTCTCTATGGCTGGATATCTCGTCTCTGCATCCTTAAATACATGGCTCACATAGTACACCGGCTTCTGCGCTCCACCGAACTCTCGGACGAACACCGAGCCCGCTGCTTGGTTGGATACCACCAGATACAGCGACGGTTCGTCTCCTTCAACTGGTCGGGTGAGCAGTGGTGGCGTCGCGAGGTGCTTCTTCAATTGGTCGAAGGCGGCCTGGCACTCCTCTGACCATTCGAACCTCGGGATCTTCCTCAGAGCTTTGAAGAACGGAAGGCATTTCTCCCCTGACCTGGACATGAAACGGCTCAGAGCGGTGACTCGTCCCGTGAGCCGCATGATCTCGACGTTGGTCTTGGGCGCGGCCATGTTGAGGATAGCGTCGATTTTCTCTGGGTTAGCTTCGATTCCATGGTGAGTGACTATGAAACCGAGGAACTTTCCCCCGGTGATTCCGATTGCGCATTTAGCGGGGTTTAGCTTCATCTTGAACTTGCGGAGCACTTCGAAGGTCTCGCCTAGATCCCTGGCATGGTCAGCCGACGAGACGGATTTGACGAGCATATCGTTAACGTAGACCTCCATATTCCTGCCGATCTGTGGCTTGAACATGCGATTGACCAACCGTTGGTACGTGGCCCCGGCGTTCTTGAGGCCGAAAGGCGTCACCTTGCAGCAGTATACCCCCTGGTCCGTTGCGAATGCGGTAAGATCTTCATCTTTCGGATTCATACGGATCTGATTGTAGCTGGAGAAAGCATCCATGAAGCTCAACAGCTCGTGGTCGGCCAAGCTGTCGACAAGCTGATCTATCCGAGGGAGAGGATAGTTGTTCTTGGGGCAGGCCTTATTGAGGTCGGTGAAGTCGACGCACATGCGCCACTTTCCGCTTGACTTCTTGACCAGAACTACGTTCGCCAGCCACTCTGAGTAGGGTATATTCCGGATGAAGTTTGCGGCGAGAAGTCGATCAACCTCATCTTCGATAGCCTTCTGTTTGACCGGGGCAGAGCATCGCTTTTTCTGTCTGACGGGTCGGGCCGCAGGATCAACCCCGAGCTTGTGAGAAATGATTTTAGGGTCGATCCCAGACATGTCAGCAGGCGTCCAGGCGAAAACGTCGGAGTTATTTATGAGAAAACTGACCAGGTCATCCCGCTGAGTCCCTGTCAGGAGTGATCCGACCTGGACGGTTTTTCCATCGTCCCCTTCTGTCAGGGGCACCTCGATCAGTGGTTCGACCGGCGTCCCCCGGACCTCCTTCTGCTCGTCTCGGGTGTCCAGAGAACCCTTGATGTCGTCTTTTACCTCATCGTCGTCGTCCAGCTGCTCGGACGAAGATGTTTCGGTAAGGCATATCTTCGCGACCCGCTGGTTTCCGTAGACCCGACCTATCTTGCCCTGATCGAGAGGGAACTTCATCGCCAGGTAGTAGGTCGATATCTGGACCTGGAGGGAGTTCAGCGTCGGGCGGCCGAGGAGGACGTTGTAGGCCGATGGGACCTTTGCTACGATGAAGTCCACAGGCAACATACGGGTGCGGCTGGGCTCCCCGACGTTGAACTACAGGGTGACCACCCCTTCCGCTGGGATGGAGTGATTGGTGAACCCTGAAAGGACGTGGGAGGTCGGTTTCAAGTCTGCTGGAGTGAGCCCCATGCGCAGAAAGCAGTCGTGAAAGAGGATGTCTGCCGAGCTGCCCGAGTAGACAAGTATCCGGTGGACCTCGTACCGGTGGATTCGGACCGTGATCACCAGAGGGTCGTTGTGGGGCATGGTTATGCCGTGGAGGTCCCCGTCGCCAAAGGTGATAGGCTCGTGGTCCCTGGCCTTTTTGCTCGGGCGGCCGTGGGCGTCCGTTGCTGGCGTGGGGTGCCGAGTCTCGCGGGAGCTCGACTGACCCCCTGTCGTCATGACCATAGTTCTTGATGGGCCCCGGTTCCTCCGGCGAGGTCCTTTGGGCCCTGCGGTGAGGTTGTCCTCGAGCTGCCTTGGCGGGCTTCGTGGGCACGACCCGGTCGAGTGAGGGGGTGCCGGTCATACCTGGAAGTAGGCAAAATGACTGCCACCGCCTCGGTAGGGACAGGGGTGCGACAAGGCTCAAGGCGAGGCTTTCCGACGTGGGACTTCGAGGTTGAATGGGACGGATCGAAGGGCCTGCGACCGCCTGAGTCTGTGAAGCGGTGGCCGGCGGAGGAGTCGACGACATTCGGCGGAGGTTCGCCCGCGCCTCCGTTGAAGGGGGGCGGCAGCGGGTGCTCGGATCTTCAGGGTGATCGGTTGCCATGTGGATAGAGATCGGAAGGCCAACTTTGTTTTTTGTGGAGTTTCTGTTTCCCACAGACGGCGCCAACTGATGGAAGTCCTTTTCGGATCTCTGTCAGATGTTGCCTTCCGTCGATCTCCCGGTAGATCTTGGAGGTGATCTCCTGTTGCGTGTGGGTCTCAATAGGTGTTGAGGAGATTGGTAGTTTTGAGGAGTGTGCTCCGAGTACCTGCAAGGAAGTCCCGGGGTGGTTTGGTACCACTTAGGACCCTCCGACGATCAAGTTAGCACGAGATCCGAGCAGAGTAACGGCTAAGTGGAGTAAAAAAAATCGCTTACTTGACCCCTCTCTGATGGGGGTTTATATAGTGGCGGCAGCACGCAGTGGCAAGCGCGAGAATCTCGCCGGCAGTTACGCTCCCGATATCACGCCCGCATAATAAGCGAATCACCCGTTACTGGGGATCGTGATGGAGTGGAACGTGGGATGTTGCCGGCGGAGAATCCGTGCATGGCGAAATTTGCGGAGCGGCGGTTACGCCTGCAAGCGGTGGAGTTGGTCGGTCAGAGGGACCGAGGAAGACGGCCTCGGCGGGCGAGCTCGGGAACGAGCGGGAGAGCCGAGGTATCTTGGTCCTGTGGTAGCTCGGAGGCGAGCTGAGAGGCCGAGAAGGCCAATTTGCGGGGGCTCTGAGGTGAGCCAGCTTGTGCTTGCAGGTCGGGTACAGGGGTGGCCTGGTCGGCCCTTGTGGGCCCTTTCTTCCGAGTCTTGGGGCACGTCACCTGCCACGTGTCCTGATCTGGGAGATCGTCAATATAGAGCATCATCATAGGGAGATACTTACGAAGTATCAGCTATCGGTATGTATCGGCAAAACTTCAACTAGAAAAGATAAAATCTTCAGAACCACAAACCTTCTGCTCTTTAATTTTTACCAGAGCATCATGGTGTCTAATATTTGATGGAATTTGTTTTGGTAGTTTTTTCTCTAATGAAGAGCACTCTAAACCAAAAAAGAGAATGAGAGCAGAAGCACTCTCTCACTCAACACAAATTTCCACTCTCAAATTCTGTCGGCTGGAGCTCCTCCCCTCTCTTATCTACCTGATCGATAATCCTTTGAAATAAAAAAGAATGGAACAAGTGGGTCCCATCACTTGTCCTTTCCACCTCTTTTGCACGCAAAAGTTACATGTGGGAAACAACCACCTACCCATAATAGTAACTCGCTTTTTTTAATTACAAAAGTTTTAACCAAAATTTCAAAAACAATAAATCTTATAACAAATTTATTAAAATAAACTAATTAAAACAACTAAATTTATTTAGGATGCAAACTTTTACTCGTATGATGCACGTCAGGTGTAATTAAAAAAAAAGATTATAATAATAAAATAAGATCTGTATGATTAGTTACTCAGATAAATTTATGGAGTTGGTTATTGGAAGGGATGGGGATGTATAAGGTTACTTGCGGTTACAATTTAAAGGTTTGATTTTTTATTTTATTTTTATTAAATTTCTCTTGCAAATTAAATATCCAATTGATTTCAAAATTGAAGACCCCTTATCTTTTGTACTATAATAGAGATAAAACAATTGATTTTTCCGGATTTTGAGATAATACTGGTGAAATTTAAAAATATCAGTAACCCCGCTGAAAGGTATTTTCGTCGATGTTAGAATTTGAACTGTTTGGAATGTTGGTTTTTATGAGTACACATGGGCTTTCGATATAAGTGGGGATCAATCCTGTTAAAAATTTATAGAATGTAGAGTGTTGGATTTTGTTATAAGTTTAAGAATTTGGCGTGTGGGCTTTGTATAAGTGTATATGAGCTTTTGGTATATTTGAGATTTCAGCCAAAAGACTTGAGCTCTATTATTTTTCCCGATGTGGGATCATTGCAATTGTTTAATAAAAAGGGTAAACTTTATCGAGAAATACCATATTCAGTTTATTTTGAGGCTATTCAGTCTTAGGTAAAAGGAATTTTATGGTTATTTGGTCCATTCGCCTCTTGCACGAGTTAACGAAGCCAACAATTTCAGACATTATTAACAATTCACCGGGGTTTTATAAAATTAACCCTAAAATTTTGTAGAAAATTATAAGGCTGGTTTTTCACTAAACTATGTATCCTAATTTTTATACAATTAACTCCCTTAAACTTTAATTTCAAGAAGGTTCTTTTCGTTAAAATACCTAAAATGCAGCACTTATCTAAGATAGCTTACTGTATGGTTTAAAAAAAGGGTTAATTGCAGGTAAACCCCTTAAAATATTTGGGGTTGAGCACTTATACTCTCTTAACTATAATAATAAGCACTTACCTCTCCTATGGCTAATTGATATTTTCCTAATGCTCATTTTACTCATTTCTTATTTCTCCCTTCTGCTCTAAAAAAAAAATCAATTTTTAATCCTAAAATACCAATATTTTAGCCCTGGTCTAAGATAGCTTACTGTAAGGTAAAAAAAAAGGAACAACAAATGAAAAAGAAGAAGAAAAAGAGAGAAACTTTAATCACATTTTGTTGAAAAAACATGAGTAAATTGCTTAATAATACCTCAGTATTTCATCACTTTTTGCATTTTAATAACTTATAGTTTTCTTCCAACACTTTAATACCCTATATTTCGCCTTTAGCACAATGCTATCTGCTGCATTTACCTATTTTGCTTTGGTTTCGTAGGAAAATAGTGGAGCGATTCTTAGATCGCCGATCAACTAATGCAGATCTGAATCCACAAGAGAATCTCGCATAACAGCGGAAACAAATAAACAATTGGTGTTTTACAAGCACTAGGATAAGCACACCTTTGCAGGGAAGATCAAGGCAACAACTATATCTACCCACATTTCCCAATAAATCATTACATTTAAGAATCTTGAACCGGTCTAATTATGTGCTTGTCAGACACTAATCGTTTATTTGCTTCCGCTGTTATATGAGATTCTCTTGCGGATTCGGATATGTATGAGTTGATCGGCGATCTAGGGATTGTTCCACCATTTTCCTATTTTGGTATCAGAGCTATGTTGGCATTGGGTCAAGTCAGGTCGGCCCAATGGCCTGCCCAATTGAGTGCACAGGTCTTGAGGGTTGACCGGACTTGGCCTGAAGCTAACAGGTTTATTCATTGTAAACGGTTTTCATAATTGTCAACAAGATTCTAGGAATAAATAAACGTAAAATAGACACGGCGGCGAAAATTTGTGTACCTTTGCAAATAAACGATTGGTGTCCTACAAGCACTAGGTATCTTTGTTGGGTAGTAGACCATCTGAAAACCGTTGGACTGTTGATCCGTTCTCCATGCTTGCCTTCATCTTCAAATGGCCGTGCAGGGATCAATCACGATGTTACTCAGAAAGTCGCCTAATACACCGCGGCTGCTAGAGTCTTTAAGAAAGACGACCAAAAACGTTGGAATCCTAGTTCTCTAAAGGTTGCACTCTCATTGATTTCACATCATTAGTATTCCTCGCAAAACTTTACCTCTACCTAGGTAGAGAGGCAAAAACGTATGGTTGAGATTGCATTGGTCTCAAATCCTTAATATGGTTTGACCACCTTCCAGGCTGATCCCATCACAGCGCTCGAATCCGACTTGGACCCGAATTCCCATTATGGGTCGGGTCGGCCGACCCTCTCGAACCGCTCACTCAATTGGACGGGCCATTGGGCCGGCCCAACTTGGCCCAATGCCAACAAGTTTATTCATCACAAACTGTTTTGATACCTGTGTACATGATTTCAGGAATAAATTGACATAAATTCGACACGGCGGTGAAAACTGAATGTGACAAAATGCTCATGGCGAAATACGTTAGGATATTAAAAGGCAGAGAGAGAAAACTGTAAGATATTAAAGTGCGATAGTGATGAAACATTAAGGCATTATTAAGCAATTTACCCATAAAACATTGATAGTCGAGGATAAATTAGAGAAATCTAAAACCACTTTAGAATGACAGCTATAGATAATTGGCCAGGTTTAGCAAGAGCATAGCTTCAGGGTATTGAAATCTAAACCAATGCCTGATATTTCACACATACAAGATTGTGAGTCGAATTTGTGCCCTCCATCCGCCCAGCCAAATCCTTAGATCCAAGGGAATTACAGTCGAGATCATACATATACCATACATATACCGCCACCACATTATATATTTATCTCTTGTGCATAGATGCATTATGGCAACATAGATAAAACGCCCATAGCAATATTGGTTCCAAAGAAACATAAATAAATATAAATGGGTGATTTTTCAACATCTACCAGTAATGCAAGAATACTTGTCAATTCAAACATGATAGCAGCAGAAGTTTGTTAATACAACAACTTTACCGAGCTTCGAAGAGCTCTCTAAACTTAATCAGCTTTCTTGGATTTAAGGTTTCCTTTCGGTATTTTGCTCAAAACGCCTTTATCGAGCTTCCTGTACTGATTCTGGAACTGCCCTAGGAGATTGTAGATGAAGTCGTCAACCTGATCCTCATATTTCTCGTATAGAAAAGGAAGGGTGTGGACAGCAATAAATCCTGCAAAAGATACAAAATCCACATCGATAATTAAGTGAGTGATTTTAATAGTTATTGTTAGATTTTTATTTTTTGAGGGATATCGGAACGATGAAAAATAAATTTAGCTGCACAAAATTATCAGGCAAATTACGGATGCAAAATCCAAATACAATATGTTGTTCTATGCTCTAAAAAAGAAGACTGCAACAGCCATATATCTGATTGGGGGTTTGCCGTTCTTCATTACTGAAGTTTGATGGAATTCATAATTTAATAAAAATTTGGTTGCCCTTATTCCCGACAAAAATACCGTCCAAGGGAGCATGTTAAGTTGTTGCTTTAATGGGCATCGGCAGGCATTAGATAATCTTGGTCATATGAATTTGTCGACTCTTTGCTTTTCTTTTGCTTTTCTTCTACTCCGAGACAATTCTACAGAATCATTAACTTATGTCTGCACATAGATAACTTAGCTTCGAGAAAATTAGTGACTAAACGAGTGGCAGAGCGGTAGAGTTTGTGATAATGCTTAATATCTACTAATTGTGAAGGGGTCAAAATTACTAACAAGTTAATAGTGCTCATATGTTGCAATTAAAAGAGTAATGCTGATAACTATGAGCTTATGGAACCGACGAAAAATTAACAATCTCTAAGTCCCTACAAGCTAGTATACTCCGATTAAAACACGGGGTCATTTCCACCCTTTCATCTCAGTTTGAAATTATGTACAGCAAAAAAATATTTTCCTCCAATATGCATGAGTACAAGAGAATAGATCTATTTCAAAACGCCCGATATGAGAGAAGGGAGGTGATTCCTCACCAATATAAAGGACAGTCAGAAAATTGCACCAGCTCCCTATTATAGCAGCAGCCCACAAGCCTGCCACAACCTGACAAAAGCCTCGATGGTTACCTTTCGAACACAGAAAATGGAATGAGATACGTTTGCAATAAGAATATACAAGAAGCAGGAAGGTTTCGGTGGCTGCAGAACAACATTATAATAAAAATAAACACATATATATATGGAAATAAGCAAGCCCTGATCATGTTTTGTTTCTGGTCCGCTGTAAACTGAAGGAGAGAGCTTTTCTATAACTATTGTTGATTTGTGGGTGAAATCGATATTGCATAGGGAAAAAAAAGGGAGGATCAGAAAATTTGAGATCAATGTAACATTAGCTGTAACTAATAACACCAATTCAAGGGAGGAAAACATTAAAATCATGTTCTGCTTAGCCATATACCCAGAATATTTTCACAGATGCTATGAAATTGAAGATGATAAACTAATCAAAACTCGTAACACCAGAAATTCATGTTTTCCAGCTTAACAAATATCAACCAAAAGAACATCATACTGATAATAATGTTAATGTTATCAGCTCGTAGCTGTTATGTGACCTAAACCTTTGAAGCATTACGAATCAGTATTGAATTACTAAATTTCTCAAACATAGTGGAGTCTTCCGGGAACACATACTGCATAATAATACATTTGGTAAGAATAAATATGTTGGGATAATTTAGAATATATTGTTATTTGGGTACACCGTACCATGATACTTGGGCATCAAGTAATTGTAATCCATATATACATAGACCATTGGTCACATAATAAAGTATCTAATTTTTCTCTCTTTTCTCTATTAGCATGGTATCAAAGCAGGTCTCATCCAAACCGGCTTGCCTCTGGTTACCCCCGCAACCCTCCTCCCGCCGCCGCAGCCCACTTCGATTTCTTTTCCAATCTATAATGATCAGGAATTGGCTTTGAGTAAACCCTAGTATCTTTCTCTTGCTCTTTATATGCTAGTTCTGCACTTTCTATTACTTGCTCTCTTTACGTGCGATATTCAATATGACGAACAACAAAATTAATCCACCTGCTTCCGATTACAAAACGAGTCTCCGTTTAACTGCCTCGACTCTCTTTGGCTCTACCAATTTTTTGGAATGGGTGCACGACATTGAACGAGCCCTCAAAAGCGAGGCCTTCATCACCATCCCTTTCAGGGAACTCCACCAACTTCTGATGCACGGTATTCATGTTGGTCTCAAAATGACAACAAAATTTGCAATTGGCTTACAAACTTTATGAAGCCCAGCTGTTATCGGGCCATTATGTATCTCCATACCGCAAAGGAGATATGGTTCCATCTCAAATCTCTTTTACTCGCCGGAAGATGCTATATGATATCTTCAATGAACTCACTGCCGCTACTCCAGACGATGATCTACATGCTTTTGGAGTCCGATTACGGGGGTTTCTAGAAGAATGAAACATGTATCAACCCATATCATCTGATCCAGCCATTACCAAGAGTCAACGTGAGGTTTTTATAGGGACTCTTTATTTGGCTAATATAAATCCTCACTTGGATGAAATTCGCTCCTTTCTTTTCTCTCAGGGCAGTACGCCTACCCTAAATAGTATTCTCGCTGCTATTTATCGTGTCCCTCCACAGGTGCTACAATGGAGACTCCATCTTCTGCCTTTGTTGCTCCGGACCGTGGTCCTGCTTTTCTTGATACTCAGGGTCGTAGGAACAAGGTCGCGGACATGGTTCACTTCATTGCTCTTATTGTGGACAAAGTACGGTTCCTCTATCCACAGCGGCCCAACCGCCAGCATCATCCTCGCAGATCTCTCCTAAAAACATACAGCACCTGCAACGTATTTTCTCATATCTTTATTACCAACTTAACCACATCAGGTATATCTTTACTATCTCAGTCAAACCCTTGGCTTCTTGATTCCGGGGCTTTCGACTACATGACTCATACTACTTCCAACTGTTTGTTTCACTTCGTATAAATTCATTTATATTGCCAATGGGGATGTCCTTTCTATTTGTGTTTGTACCAATATTGATGTGACATCTTCCTTATCGCTTAAAAATGTTCCGGTTGTTCCTTCAATTCATACAAATCTTTTATCTGTTTGTCGCCTTACCAATGATTTTAACTGTTCAATAACTCTCTTCTAATTACTTTGTGATCCAGAACAACCAGATAAAAGAGAAGATTGGTGGAGATAATGAAGTTAATGACATGTACTACTAGGCTGTGCCACCTTCAGCATTTGCTGTTGTTTCTACCATTTGCTGGAATTGACGTCTTGGACATCCACATCTTTCTATGCTACGTACTATGTTACATGATTTCTCTTTATCTGATTTTTCATGCAAGTCATGTATTTTGGGGAAACATTTTCGTTCCTCTTTTTTTCAGTTAATAAATATAGTTCTTCGATATTTGAGTTGGTCCATTCTGACATTTGGGATTCTTATAAGTATACTAGCATATTTGGCTACAAATATTGTCATTTTTATTGATGATCAATCTAGAATGACATGGTTGTTTCTTTTACGTGATCGATCTGAATTACCACGTATTTAAAACATTTATTAATGAAGTGGTTAATCAATTTAATACGTCTATTAAAACTCTAAGAACTGATAATACAAAAGAATACATGAATAGTATTTTTCAAACTCTTTGCCAATCCCGTAGGATTATTCATCAAACTTCCTGCTCATACACACCACACCAAAATGGTGTTGCTGAAAGAAAAAACCGTCACTTGCTTAACATTGCTCATTCTATTATACTTAACATGCATGTCTCAAAACGCCTTTAGAATTTTTCCTTGCTGCATGCTTTTTGATTAATCGCAAGCTTTCCACGATTCTTCAAAACCAAATGTCGTTCTCTATTTTATTTCTCGACTAAGACCGTTTTCCCCTTCCTCCTAAATTATTTGGGTATGTTTGCTACATTCATAATCATCGATTAACTCGCGACAAATTAGATCCTAAGGCTATCAAACATATATTTGTTGGTTATTCTAGAACTCAAAAAGTATACGTTTGCCTACTTCCTTCTACATCCACTGTCGTAATCTCACGTGATGCCATCTTTCTTAAGGATCGGCCCTTTTATTCCCAGCGGAAAGTCCTCACGTCCCACCACCATCACTTCATATACTTTCAGATGACCAACCAATTCAAACTGAAACTACTACTGTCGAAATTCCTCACCCTCCTTCGATTATGCATATCTATAGGCGTTGACAGAAAGCAGTGATAGATTCAACAGCAGATACTGAAACTCCTCCTCCATGTATACAGCCGGAAGCAAACGAGCCTTCACCTCCCTTCTTCTGATGGTTTGTCCGATGACTTACCAATTGCTCTTCACAAAGATAAACGAACATGCACTATTTCTCATTCTCTTCATTTATTTCATATCATTTTACAACAGCACTATGTCAGTTTGTCTTTTCCTTGTCTGTTATTTCCATTCCTAACTTTGTACAGGAAGTTATAAGTCATTCAGATTGGCATAGGGTTATGATGGAAGAATTGCAAGCACTGAGGTCTAATCATACTTAGGATCTGGTTAGCCTTCCTTTACAGAAAAAGATGGTTGGTTGCCGGTGAATTTTTGCTATCAAATATAATTTTGATGGCGGTGTATCTCGTTTGAAAGCCTGCCTTGTTGCCAAAGGTTATACCCAGCAATACGGTATCGACTACACTGAGACTTTTTCTCCAGTGGCCAAACTCACTATTGTTCGTATCCTGATCTCTCTTGCGATCACCCGCGATTGGCCTCTACGTCAATTAGACATTAAAAATGCATTCTTCAATGGCGATCTTTCCGAGAAGGTTTATATGCAGCAGCCTCCTGGCTTTAAGCGTGAGGAGTCTCTTGTATATCATCTTAAAAAACCTATGGGCTAAAACAATCTCCTCGGGCATGATTCGATAAATTCAGTATGGTCCTAAAAAATATAAATTTCATAAAAAGCTCGGCAGATCCATCTCTTTTTATACATAGACGGAAAAAAAGAAATGATTATTCTCCTTATTTATGTTAATGGCATAATCATTACTGGAAATGATTCTGAAGGTACGTCTAAGGTCAAAACTCAATTGGTCTCACATTTTCACACCAAAGATCTTGATTCTCTACGGTACTTTCTTGGTACAGAGGTATCTCGAAATAAGAGATTATTATTTCTCTCACAGCGGAATTATACCCTTGATTTTCTTAAACAAATAAGATTTCTTGGTTGTCGTCCTACTGATACTCCCATGGATACAACAGTAAAACTCTCTCGTGTTAGCTCACATGATGACCAGCCACATTCCAATCCAGGTCAATATCGACGGTTAGTTGGGAAACTGATCTATTTCACGGTTACTTGTATAGACATATTCTTTGCAGTCAACACAATGAGCCAGTTTATGCAAACACTCTTAGTTTTCCATTTTCAGGCAATTGAGCGCATTCTCCGCTATTCGAAGCGTGCACCAGGAAAAGGTCTTCTCTATAAATCATGTTCTAATCTGTCTCTTATAGCCTATACTGATGCCGATTTTGCCGGATCTGTGGATGACCGTCGCTCAAGTGGATTTTGTGCTTTTCTTGCGGGGAACCTCGTTACCTGGCGCAGTAAGCAACATGTTGCATGCACATCAGCCGAGACAGAATATAGAGCTATGACCTATGCCGTCTCAGAATTGACGTGGCTCTCCACATTGCTTTGAGATCTCGGTGTTAGTTTTACAACACCGGCATCCTTGTTCTGTGGCAATAAAGCTGTAATTCATATTTCAGAGAATCCAGTGTTTCACGAACGCAAACATGTTGAAGTGAATTGCCACTTTATCCGGGGGGAATTATTGAAAAGAAAGTCATTCACCATCTTGTTTCTACTAATACACAGATTACAGATATTTTGATGAAACATCTTCCAAGACCCGCATTCGTTCATCTATTGTCCAAGCTACGCATCACTGAAGTCTCCAGCTTAAGGGGAGTGTTGTAATAGTTTAGAATATATTGTTATTAGGATACACCTTACCATGCCGTTTGGGCATCAAGTAATTGTGATCCCTGTAAAGAGACCATTGGTCACATAATAAAATATCTAATTTCCCTCTTTTCTCTATTAACAAAATATATTTGTAAACATTTCACACAAAATAGTGATAATTACCAAAAAAAATGTTTGATAAGGTCAAGAATACATCTCAAAGTCACATCGCAATTTGCAGTTCAGGTTCAAATATTTTGACAGCCATAATTCCCTAATATTATACATCTAGAAGTAATTAGGCCCATCTTACCATCTGCCTCACATGGGAATACGGTAAAGTGTGGTAAATAGCATAGATTTGACCTGAAATATCTTTATGTGCCTTGCATTTTCTTTACCATTATGCAAAAATCTCGTCTTGGTAAGAGCACACAATTTTCCATAGGAGCATGATAATATTATTCTAACGCAACATAATAACTACTAGCTGCTTCAAAAAAAATAAATGCTCATGAACTAATTAAACAATACCATGACAAATTGTTTCAAGTTCCTCCCGCAAGCCACATTCTGAATGAACCTCAAAAATTGATTGATTTGGGAACCGATCGAAACAGCAATGTTTACAAAAAGATCATCAGGCAAAACAAGCCTAGGCACTTCTGATGTAGACCTGCTGAAAAAAGAAATAAAATTTTTTCAGCAAGCACAGTTCTTGCTTATTCTGCAGTCAAAAATTAAAAACTCGTATACCTGTTTAATAAGCTTGATGCATTGGACCAAACAAACTGACCAAGCATCATAATAACAAGCGCAAAGCTTGCAATTGTAAGAAAATTACACTCGAGCCATTCAAAAACCACCCAGACAACTGTTGCACCAACCAATACACTTGAAGACATCTTCTTGTTCCTCCATAACAACACATCAGCAGCTACATGATTAGATCAAACAGATTATTCCTATCTTTAGACCAAAAGCAAGAATGAAGAATGAAGAAGTAATTTGATTGTTTACATTTTCCACCACCCAAGACCTTATGAATGGGATTCTCACGTCCAAATAGCTTGTGCATTTGAGTGGAGACTGAACTTCCTTCATCGAAAAATCTAACAGATTTCTGCCTTGTATTGGATAAGGTTTCCATTATGTTGTCCAATAGGTTTTCAGCTGCGCGCTCCCCATGCTCATGCATTTTTTCCTGTATTAATTAGAACCGTCATATTTCACTAAAAACACGAACATACTTTTTCACAAAGAAAAAAACTTTTCACAAACATCTCCTAAACTTACTAGTCGTAATTAAGGGGGGGGGGGGGGGAGGAAGATAAAATGCAGGAAACCCCTATAGAAGGCAATCGTCTGGACTTGAAATAACTAGAACTTTGCCCCTAAACTTAATACCATATTACCATTTGCTTCGAGAATGCCATGATTAAGTGATCCAAGAGCAAAACGTGGGGGATAATCAGGGAAATATCAATACAAATGATGGCATGATGCTACATGACAATAACAGGTTTAAGACCTTCAAATTAGCCAAATTTAGTAGGGTTTACTGCACTTTTAGCCATAAAAATATACATCAGCAATTTGGATAACACTGAAAATGAAATTACTATCAAAATTTTAAAAAAATTCAGCAAACTATAACAAAAAAAAAATTGCTGAGAAAATAGAGGCCTAAGCTTTTGGGGGCTGAAAATTGTCTGAATAGCAAGCTACGGTTTCAATAAACATCAAGGCCCTGTTTGGGAATAGAGTTAACTTTCCTAAACTGGAGTTTCATAAAGTTAGTACAACTTAACTCCAAAATGCTAACTTTGCCCTGTTTGGCATTCATTTTGGAGTTGAGATAACTGTAGGTATCTCAACTCCAATTTGATCTAAGTTATCTAAATTGCATTTTCCCAAACACGTTCTAAGTCTTTTATTAGGCCATGTTTGAGAATGGAGTTAAGTTCAAATAACCGGAGTTTCCTAAATCTATCCAAACATAACTCCAAAATCCCAACAATGCCATGTTTCGAATGGATTTTCGATTTCAGAAAACTCCGGTTACGTAAACTCCAAACCATAAACCCCCAAAATTTGTGAAGAAAACATCCATTTCGGAGTCTAGGTAACCCCAAAATGACATTTTAGAGTTTAGAGATTTACAAAGCCAAACAAAAATAAAAGTTAGGTTTTTGAGATGGAAGTAGGGCGTTGCAAAATAGAGTTTGCATACCCTCTGATCGTAATCATCTACTCAACACCCTCTACCCAAACAGGGTCTAGTAATCTACATAGTTTAACATAAATCGACAAATTTGTGAAATTAGAAGCTAAATTCAAACAAGTAAGCATGAGATCGAAACAGAAACGTTAGGAAAGCAAAAGAATCGAAGGGGAGAAGACTTACAGTGGAGAAATTCTAGCAACTGAGAGATGAGATGATTTTGGGGTTCCGAAGGAGCAATCTTTTGGGTTTCGATGGAATTTAGAGAGAGAAGAGAGAGAGAGAGAGAGACAGGACTCTGTTGCTGCCACAGTTGATTTTTAGAAAATGACAAAAGTTGGAATCGTTTCCGTTTCAAACACCTCCTCTGGTTAAAAAAGGGTAAATTATCAAACGACACAAGCATTTTTTCCCTTGTCAAAAACTCACTGGCCTCCTTAGTCAAAACATCCTTAAAAAAAAATTTAGTTGTCAAAAAACCCCTCATATATGAGTAGTTGCCTACTATATCTAGTTTCCTGCGGTTTTTATACAATATCTAAGCAGTTGTCTGTGATATCTAAACTGTTTCCTGAGAAATGTAAATAGTTTTATAGCAGCCTGTTATGTAGATGCTGCACGAAAAATTTTGACTATCGTTTCGCGGCCATGGGGATTTTCACAGTGAAAAAAGTGCTAGGGGTTTTTCGACAATTTACCCATTAAAAAAATGGGGCAGTCAGGCCATGGCTTCACGTGGGTTTTAAATATCATGATAAACTCGGAGAATGTTTGGTAACAAGCGGATTTAAAATTAGCTATACTATTATTTTGGACTCGCGCGATGTATTCTGATGTATAATAGATATTGTATGGTATACATAAATATTAGTTTAAATATAGATATTTGATGACCGGCTACGAAAATACTCAAGGTTTTATTATTTTGACAGATAAATGCTTAAGTTCTGTGAGTAGCAGATAAATACTCAATTTTTTACTCCGTTTGCTTAACTATCTATGCGTGATATATGAAAATGGTATAATGATTATTTTGCCATTACTCGTTGCTTTCATTTTTTTCTATAAATGCTTTGAGTCAATTAGAATATTTTAATATATTGATAAGCTAGATAGGTTCGTATCTCTAATGCTTAAAATTTCAAGCACTCACTCTTTCTCCTTCTCTCTCCATAAATATCGAGCGTCTAAACACCATTATCCAAGTAATCTTTACAACTTTATTATCATACCTTAATAATTAAATCACATAATATTTATTCAGACCATAAAATATGATATACATCTCGCATATGCAAAATACCAGCGATGAATAGAATTGAAGAATTTTCTCATTTTTTAGATTTTTTTATTAAAAAGGATACCCATCAATTTATAACCTTACTACATTCTTAAAGTTTGCATTATAACAGTAAAGATTATGTGCACGTGTGATGCACATGAATAAAGATCACAAGTGAAAAGTCTAAGATGAAAGTAAACGATTATAGCAATAGAAAAAAAGCTTAATTCCAAAAAAAATCCCAAACATTTTTGCTAAACGGCGAGAAACTACTAAAAACTTTTAAAATTACAAGACACTACCATGGTGCAAAATTTTATCGGTTTTTTAGCATTTTCATGCAATATATTGCTGATATGACACCTTATTTATGATAGTTTTTTGTAATTGTTGAAAGTTTTGTTGTAGTTTCTTGTATAATTTGAAAGTTTTATAGTAGCTTCTTGTGTATTTTAAAAGCTTTTGGTAGTTCCTCGTAGCTTAGCTAAGAGTTTTTTGGAATTAAGCCATAGAACAAAGAGTGGGCGGTTAATTTGTGATGGAGGTCCTTTTCGGGTCTCCGTCAGATGTTGTCTTCCGTCGATCTCCCGGTGGATTTTGGAGGTGATCTCCTGTTGCGTGTGGGTCTCAATGGGTTTTGAGGAGATTGGTGGTTTCGAGGAGTTTAGCGCCGAGCACCTGCAAAGAAATCCCGGGGTGGTTTGGTACCACCGAGGACCCTCCCACGATCAAGTTAGCACAAGATCCGAGCAGAGTAACGGCTAAGTGGAGTCAAAAATGGCTTACTTGACCCCTCTATGATAGAGGGGTTTTATAGTGGCGGCAGCACGCAGTAGAAGGCGCGAGAATCTCGCTGGCGGTTACGCTCCCGACGTCACGCCCGCGCAAAGAGCGGATCGCCCATTAGTGGGGATCGTGATGGCGTGGGATGTTGCTGGCGGAGAATCTGCGCATGGTGAGATTTGCGGAGCGGCGGTTACGCCTATGAGTGGTGGAGTTGGTTGGTTGGAGGGACCGAGGAAGATGGCCTCGGGGGGAGAGCTCGGGAACGAGCGAGAGGGCCGAGGTATCTTGGTCCTGCGGTAGCTCGGAGGCGAGCTGAGAGGCTGAGGAGGCCAATTTGCAGGGGGCTCTGAGGTGAGCCAGCTTTGTGCTTGTAGGTCGGGTACAGGGGTGTCCTGATCGGCCCATGTGGGCCCTCTCTTCTGAGTTCTGGGACACGTCATCTGCCACGTGTCCTGATCTGGGAGGTCGCCAATATAGAGAATCATCATTAGCCCCCCACACTTGTCCCGACCAGCTGGCGGGTCAGGTCAAGAGTGGACTGCCGGGCCGCCCAGGGAGAGCTCCCTCCTAAGATTTCGTCGGGAGCGTCCCCGGGCTGTCAGCTGCCTTTCTGCCAGCGAATCAGGGCGAAATCTCTGCATTTAAGGAAGGTGCGCCGGTTCGTGCATCCTGTCACTGAAGCGACGGTCTGCATGTCAAGCGTCGGTTGGCCAACGCGACGTGTGCAGACCTGCGGCGTCTGATGGGATGCGGTCCAGTGAGGGAACGACAAGCGGAGCGATCGGTCGTCGAGTTGATTTCGATCACTTGCCAAGTGTGCTAAGCGTTGCTAAGAAGGAGGCATCTCCATGGCCCCGAAGTCGAGGGGGGATTGCTCAGACTTGGATAGACCTGATGTCTCTTGTGGGGTAGGAAGCTACCCGCTGGGGGTGCGCCGAGTAGGAAGAAGCTCGGCGGCCTCACGATGAGGGCTTCAGATCCTTAGCGTCTGATGGGCAGGAGGTGTGCACGGTGGCGCCTCGGCCGTCTTTCCGAGGCCAAAAAGCGGAAACAAAACCTTTTTCTTAACTTAGAAACCGGCGCTACCGCGGACTACAAACCCGGATCGGACCATTAACCTACTACTAGCTAACTAGAGAAAGGGTAGAGAGGCTTTACCGAGCGATCCGTGTCCTTCGGTCTTCGGCCACCATCCCAGGCTCCTCGCGGCATCACTGATCTCCAGTCTCCTCGTCGGAAAGGTACCATATCAAGAAGTCTTTTTACGGGCTCACACCTCTGGACCGAGGCAACTGGGACACGAAATTGGCTAGCCTACGTGTCCAAGATTGCTGTAGAATATTCGTAGATCACTGTCACGACCCGAAATTGGCACGTGACGGCCCTAATACTACGCAACGTCTACAGGCATAACGCAGTAAAAGAAAACCAAAACCCAGAAATCTAAACCAGTTAAAAGACAAGAAAAGATAAGAAACATTGTTTAAAAGTCCTGAAATCACAACCCAAATTCTTTAAAAGTCCAATTTTATTTCCTTTAAAATTTTGGCAGCACCTCCTTTGTAAAAGCTAGCCCCAAAAATGGGTACAACATAAATGTAAAGTAAAGCATCCCCAAATGGGAGCAAATACACGCCCAAAGACGGAAAACATTTACCACAACAAATATACGACTCCGTAGCGAAGAAATAAAAGACGGTAGAAAGGAAACTGTATAAAAGACAACAACTCACAAATAATATACAATATCGTCCTCACCAAGTCTCTAAGTCAATATGAAAATAGTAGATGGAGAGTACAGGGATACAATGAATATACAATACAACGAATAACCACAAAACCCACCTAAGCAAACTGCACACTGTGAGCTGATGCGGTATCCGCAGCAAAAGATGATAAGATGTGTGATAATAGCCTGCCTCTAACTATCCTGAGGAACACCTGCAAACACTGTGGCACAACGGGGGTGAGTTGCCAACTCGTGAATAGTAAATAACATATGCATGTAATCGTGAGTATACACGTACAGCGCGAATCTAACATGTGCAATTAATAGTAATAAAAAGTCATATGAATGCAATAATCATGAAAGATACACTAGCAGGTACAACTAATACATGAAGCAATGCATATAAATAAAGGTATGTAAATGCAACAATCATGAAAGGTACTCTAACAGGTACTACTAATACATGAAGCGGTGCATAAACAATAAATGTGAACCATGGAATGAAATATGTCATTTCCACGGAATCCTGACATCGTGGTAGGATCACAATCCATCAAGACAAATCCAAATCCCAATTCCTCAAATCAGCCCCCAAATTGGCTCTCATATCATATAAGTCTCACAAATCCTGAATGTACAATATCGAATAAATCTCATATATCCTGAATGTACAAATCAGCAATCTCATAAATATCTTGCATCCAATATCAAATGAATCACCTATATCCCAAATCAAATTATCAAGTAAAAATCTAACATCCTAAATATATTTGCAAGAATAAATATGATGATGTATATAATTTAATATCAATACACATATATTAGCGTCCCATTCCAATAATATTGGTGTAAGGGCATATATAACAGCGGCCTAAACCCCTGTTATATATACAAAGAAGTAAAAAGAAATATCATGAAACCAATGTGTCAAGCATCGACACAGAAATGCTGATCTATCAGGTGCTGTCACCACGACTGGCCTCCTGATAGGTACATATCACACGCTATCCGAAAAGCACGAGTGCCTAGCTCTGACCCTCGTCTTTCCACGTATCTATACGTACATGACACCCAACGGTATCCCCATGATAACCGCCGAGTCATTGGTAATGTCACCGGAAAGTATGGTTTCCCCACTAACTCATCTCCTCACTGAGATTCTTGCCCCGGGGTACCTCCGGGCCTTACCATGTACCCGCACACGGACCCCTCCATTCCTCGCGTGGGGTATATATATATACGAACCAACAAATCTCATGGTGGCTGCTGAAATATCATATCAAGGAAAACCGGGTTTTTTTCAAATAATGCATAATTTCATGAACTCCCACGGTTCCCAAATCCAGAAAATATCATGAAAAATCCATATCTCAATACAAAAATTCATGAATATAATATACGCATCATAAATCTGAAATACGAGCATATAAAGAAAAAGCAACAATTAACTGTAACAAGTTAATATAATATCATGTGGTTCCTAATCTTTCCAATTCTAAAATAATATCAAGTAAAGGTAAATATGTAGCTATAACTAGATATATGTGCAACATAAAGGTATAGCAAGATATATGTATCTACCTATAAGTAATGATGTAGTATACCCCCTGGGTATAAGTGAAGTATGTGTGCAAAGTATACCTGTAGCTATGACATAAAGTGTGTATGTACCTATCACTAATGGTACGATACTCTATAGGTATACAGGTATCTAACACGTAAGTATGTGAAGGTATATGTGTAAGCATATGGATATACAGGTATGCTAAATGTCATATGCGATAAGAAATATGAATCATTGTCTCAATGTTCCTAACCAAACAATAGCATTTCTATATGTGGGTTGTGCGTGACATGGCAATTATTGACGGTGTGTGTAGCATACAATTAGTGCCCGTGCAACATGAATCGTCAATAATATGTGCAGTGTCCTAAGGATACTAGTCCAAGCACAACAATATATAAGTAATAGGGTAAATGCGCAGTTCTAAATATGATATAGAATATGCGACAGAAATAACATCTCTAGTCCAGACGCATAACGCCATGCGGGCGATTCCCCTGCAGATGTTAAATCTACTCACCAACGCTCCTGGCTAAGTGAAGCCTACCACCTGTTTTCCCCTGTCGTAGCGTCCGAAGTCCCCGCTTGCGAACCTAAAATTTCACAAACACATCACATAAGCAAAAATCCTACAATGACGAAAAGACAACGAAACGCGATGAAAACGCCAGGAAAATTATACTGCGCGCTTAGCGCATCTATCGCGCACGACATCGGCCAAAAACCCTAATTGTGGTCGCTAAATTACAAAACACTAAGTCTAGACCCCGATCGTCCCGATCGCGCAACACAAAACAAAAATTACGAGGAATACAATAGATATAACCTCGCAACGACCAATCGAACCCACGTTGGAAAACCCCCGAAATCTAGTAAGCAACCTATCGCAATATTTCGCACTAGTTTCAAGCTAACGCATATCTAGCGATTACAAACACCTTAAAATAGCTTAACTAAACTATCTAAACCATTCCTATATTTTTAACACTCGCTAATTATGTTTTAGCAAAAACCTAGTAAGCTAATTGCATAATTAAACAAAGTGTTCATTAGCAAAAATTAACATTTCCTACTAGGTTAATCATCTCCAAAACACAAATGAACACTTCAAATGAACACTAAACACTTAACAAAATTTAACCCTAACATGAATTTCTTAAACCAAAAATAAATGAATTAATCATAATTTAAAAACTAAACTAAACACATAATTAGCTAACTAAATTAGCTAGAATAAGATTAAAGCAAATATAAAAGGATTAAGGTAAGAATTATACCTCCCCAAGAACACCAAAATGAATTTAATCTCTCATCATAGCATCAAAAAAAAACCATGCTTTGTTGAAGATTCAAGAAGAATTAGTGAAGGAAATGAAGGAAAATGATTATATTTGAATTTTTGTGATTTTGTTTGGATTTTTCATGATTTATTTGATGCAAAATGAGTTGAAAAAGAGTGGGAATGATGGAGGGCAGCAAGGGAAAGGTAAGGGCCGGCTAAGGGGATGAGGGGGGTATTTTTGTGAAGAAATTGCTAGGAAAAAGAGTAATAAATGCTTAATAAATGCACTTTGCCACCTTTATACATTTTCTTTTCTTTTTAAAATAAAATCTTTTGCACTCAAAAAAATATCTAGATATTTAAAAAGAAGTTTCCAAAATATTCTAGTGACAACAAAATAATTTATTCTTAAGAAAAGAAATTTCCCGATTTACGTGCACCAAATACCGCTTAAAATAAAATTTTATTTGGGAAAAATTCTATCTGAACCAAAACCTCCCAAATACCCCTAAAGTTCGCACACAAGCTTTATTTTAGCTAAAAAAGGTGCCGGCAAGCTTATACGGACGTTTGATCGAAATCGGGTTAAAACGGAAAATACCGACAATTTTGCCCTAAAACGGAAAAATTCGCAAAACGTTTTCTGAAACGTTACAATCTTCCCCCTTAAAGAAATTCGGTCTCCGAATTAAAATTTTCACTAAGCGTACCTTCAAAGAGAAGAGTACAAAACTCCCAATTCTCGCTCGCAGCCTCCCAAGTGATCATCTTACTATACGGCTACGTCCAAGAAAACTCTCCATAGATAGCAAGGCCCTTGACCGAAGTTTCTCCACCTGCCAGGCCATTAACACCAATGGCTGCCGGTGAGTGAAAAGATCACGTCAAAGCAAATGGTCTAATGCTGAATCATATGAAAAAAGTCATGAAGGTAATTGCAAAGTATCGACACAAGAAATACGGGGTGAATACGCAATATTCTGGGTGGAAGTGCCAAATTAAAGGTAACGGAACTAACTCGCTTTAAGGATCTCGAAAGGACCTAGAATTGTGGGTAAGCTTCCCAAAACTCAACACGTCATTCATCAGAAAAATCCGTAGGAATACATAATCTCCCACTGCGAACTCGAGCCTGGGATCACCATGGTCGGCATAAGACCTCTGTCCGCACAGGACTGTCATCATCCTCACCTGAAATAGCTGGATCATTTCCGAAGTCTCTAGACTAGCTGGGGTCCAAAAATCCTACTACGCAGAGTCAGAAAAACAGACTGGAGATCGACACCACCTAACAAACAAAACTTAAAGGTTGCCAATTGGAATGTCTCCTGATAACTGCTATCGAAGGAGAGTCTTAACAATGGCAAGTGACGATCCCAACTGCCGATAGCAATTAGTACGTATGCACGAGTATAACCTCTAGAGTCGGTATAGCCCTCTCTCACAAAACCATCATCCTGCGGATGGAAAGACGGAGCTAAAGCTCAACCAGTACCCAAGGCTTCCTGAAGCTCCTGCCCAAGACGGCAAGCGAACAGGGTGCCTTCATTGGATACGACCCTCGAAGGAACTCCATGCAACGCACAAACTTAACAAAGAACAACTGAGCAGACTGAGAAAAACCAGACAACAAGCATCCGAATGGAGTCACACCCTGACTAAACCTGGGTAGACACCATAACGAATTTCATGGAGATCTGCTCCCATTCCCACTTCGGAACAGTTAAAGATTGCAACTCTCCAGCCGGTCTCAGATGCTCAACCTTAGCTCACAATAACACAGACACCTTGAAACGAAACCCGAAACTGCTCTTTACATCCCGGCCCACCCGTAACTATCTCACAAATCACGTCAAATGCTGGTGGAACTTGAATGAGTATAGAGAATTGACAGATGTGCCAGCTCTAGGATTTCACGTCTTTACCCGATAATATCAGGTACGCAAACGCGTCCCTAACTTAGCACACTATTGTCACAAATCAAGGACTCTGAATCATTACCCAGCCGAGTATGCTCAAGTATCTCTAATGAACGAGCGTCGGTAGGCAGTGTCTCGCGAAAACGATTAGGGAAAAGTGGTCGGGCGCGGACATGAGCAAGCTGTCCCCTCAGTACAGGCGAACCTAAGCTGTACTCCACGATCGCATAAGAACTGTAAATCTGCAGAAGACTGCCTCTGACTGCGCACAACTGGAACAAACTAACCCCGGGCCTACGACTCCAGCATCAGCTACCACAATCGCCTTGCCAAAGGTAATAAAGGATCTCACAAACACAATCCTCCACACGTTTCACCCAACGGCGTTGTCTCAACAATCAAAACCCGCTGCAGAAAGATGTACATTAAGCTCTGGTGGTCCGTGAAAATCTGACACGACTCTCGAACAAGTAGTGTCTCCAATCCCCAACGCACTACCACCGCGGCCATCTCCAGATCATGAGTGGGATATCCTGCTCGTACTTCCTCCAAATGTAGGGAAGCAAAAGCGATAACTCTATAGTGTCACCTCAGTACACAATCGAGCCCCACTCGCGAAACATCACAGTTAAAACAACAAAGTCGCCCGAACCAAAAAGCAAGAAAGAACTGGTGCAGTTGTTAACCGAATCTCCAACTTCTGAAAAACTCCGCACGCATGCCTCAGTCCAAAGAAAAGAAACCTCCTTTCAGGTCAGTCCAGTCAATGGTGCAGCACTACACTTGCAATTCTGCACGAAACGGCGGTAAAAACCTGCTAAGCCCAAAAATCTGCGGACTTCCGTCCGAACACAAGCCTGGGACTAAGCTGTACGGCCACGATCTTCCTCGGGACCATAAGAAAAACCGTCTCCCGTAACTACAAGACCTAGGAGTCAACACAAACAAGCCTGAAGGAACACTCCGAGAATCTAGCAAACAGCCGGGGCTCTCCCAATGTCTGCAAAACAAATCCTCAAGTGCTGCTCCTGTCCCTCAAGACACAAAGAATAGACCAGAATGTCATCAATAACACAACAAAAACTGGTCGAGGAACGGCCTGAAGAAATCCGGTTCATCATATCTACGAATGCTGCTAGGGCATTGGTGAGTCCGACGACACCACCAAAACACACAAAGCCCGTAGCACGCACAAGGCAGTCTTCGGAATGTCATCACTCCGAACCCGCAGCAATGATGACCTGATCCCGAACAAACTTAGAAAATGTCTCGCACTCTGGAGCCGATCGAAGAAATCGTCAATGCGAGGTAAAGGATACCTATCCACACCGTAAGCCGCTTCAATTGGCGATCCATCAATACACAGCCTAAACTGCCGTCTTCCTCCTTGACGAACAGAAATAGGAGCTCCTCAATGTGAAACACTCAGACGCACAAGCCCCCCAACAAACAACTCTGCAGCTGATCCTTAAGCTCCCTAAGCTCCGCCAGCTCATCTAGAACAACTTCGGAAAACTCTCGCACGATAAGAACCCGGTCCAACAAACCCACTGTGGCTCCGGTATAACGAATGAACGCCAAGAATTCTCGACATCCTCTCCTCAAAAGCCGACTAGCGAAAAAGGCTGAATTCGAGCTGTGAGAGGCGGCACCACTGTCCACCTGCACAACAAGAACTGACTTGCCGGGGAAAACAACACCTGACTGTTTTCCCACGGTAGTCCACAGACGCCTAGCACGTAGCTAACCAGTCTGTGCCCAAGAGAACGTCAAATCCAACATTTCTAGAAGGATCAAGTGACGGATGAATCTCCTAACCGATTGGCAAACGACTGAAATACGTGTCGCGCAACAAAAGAATCGCTGACAGAAGTTAACACAACAAACGGCTGATCTAGATAACACGAATCCCCTCGTCCTAAACCTCTGCTACTCCCGCAACGGTCACAAAAGCTGTCTCGACGACTAAGCCTCTGTCTCTGGGCTGGTACACCGGTACGAGTCCTCCACTGTTCCGGAACTCCCAAAGTCTCAGGAATACGTGTCTCGTCAACTAGGTCTGCATCCACTGGGGCTATGTAAGTGACAGAAAGCTGTGTGCTGCTCGCAAGGAACAACTGCGTAACAGGGGTGACAACCTCCTGTCACTGCGCTCGAATGGTCTCCACCAAAGAACTCATCGTCTGGCGAATGTCCTGCATCTCTGCCACAAGCCTAGCGATACTATCTGTCGAAGGCGGATCCGTCTACACCTGTGCAACGAGCGTGCCATCCTGGTCAGTCCTTGACCCACCCGAGTCAACTCTGACCTCGGCCCTCGCTGCACCTCACTGAGTCCCCATAGTCGTCGGCGGCAAAGGCTATAAATAGGGATAAGATTCGATATGAACACGGAAATCGAATCACAAGGATATGAATCATCAAGAAAGGAATTTCAAGTAATTGTACTTAGGACACTTTAGGCGAAGTACCGCATCGTGAGCATGCTGCAGACATACACACACTACGTTACTCTGCTTAAGCTAACAACTCCATCATACCAAGGTCATCCTACTCTCCGAAAGGTAAAACCTAGCGCTCTGATACCAACTTTGTCACGACCCGAAATTGGCACGTGATGGCCCTAATACTACGCAACATCTACAGGCGTAACGCAGTAAAAGAAAGCCAAAACCCAGAAATCTAAACCAGTTAAAAGACAAGAAAAGATAAGAAACATTATTTAAAAGTCTTGAAATCACAACCCAAATTTTTTAAAAGTCCAACTTTATTTCCTTTAAAATTTTGGCAGCACCTCCTTTGTAAAAGCTAGCCCCAAAAATGGGTACAACATAAATGTAAAGTAAAGCATCCCCAAATGGGAGCAAATACACGCCCAAAGGCGAAAACAACCACCACAACAAATATACGACGCCGTAGCGAAGAAATAAAAGACGGTAGAAAGGAAACTGTATAAAAGACAACAAGTCACAAATAATATACAACATCGTCCTCACCAAGTTTCTAAGTCAATATGAAAATAGTAAATGGAGAGTACAGGGATACAACGAATATACAATACAACGAATAACCACAAAACCCACCTAAGCAAACTGCACACTGTGAGCTGATGCGGTATCCGTAGCAAAAGATGATAAGATGTATGATAATAGCCTGCCTCTGACTATCCTGAGGAACACCTGCAAACACTGTGGCACAACGGGGGTGAGTTGCCAACTCGTGAATAGTAAATAACATATGCAGGTAATCGTGAGTATGCACGTACAGCGCGAATCTAACATGTGCAATTAATAGTAATAAAAAGTCATATGAATGCAATAATCATGAAAGATACACTAGCAGGTACAACTAATACATGAAGCAATGCAGATAAATAAAGGTATGTAAATGCAACAATGATGAAAAGTACTCTAACAGGTACTACTAATATATGAAGCAGTGCATAAACAATAAATGTGAAGTATGGAATGAAATATGTCATTTCCACGGAATCCTGACATCGTGGTAGGATCACAATCCATCAAGACAAATCCAAATCCCAATTTCTCAAATCAGCCCCCAAATTGGCTCTCATATCATATAAGTCTCACAAATCCTGAATGTACAATATCGAATAAATCTCATATATCCTGAATGTACAAATCAGCAATCTCATAAATATCCTGTATCCAATAACAAATGAATCACCTATATCCCAAATCAAATTATCAATTAAAAATCTAACATCCTAAATATATTTGCATGAATAAATATGATGATGTATATAATTTAATGTCAATACACATATATTAGCGTCCCATTCCAATAATATTGGTGTAAGGGCATATATAACAGCGGCCTAAACCCCTGTTATATATACAAAGGAGTAAAAAGAAATATCATGAAACCAATGTGTCAAGTATCGACACAGAAATGCTGATCTATCAGGTGCTGTCACTACGACTGGCCCCCTGATAGATACGTATCACACGCTATCCGAAAAGCACGAGTGCCTAGCTCTGACCCTCGTCTTTCCACGTATCTATACGTACATGACTCTCAACGGTATCCCCATGATAACCGCCGAGTCATTGGTAATGTCACCGGAAAGTATGGTTCCCCCACTAACTCATCTCCTCACTGAGATTCTTGCCCCGGGGTACCTCCGGGCCTCACCATGTACCCGCACACGGACCCCTCCATTCCTCGCGTGGGGTATATATGTATATCCGAACCAACAAATCTCATGGTGGCTGCTGAAATATCATATCATAGAAAACCGGGTTTTTTTTCAAATAATGCATAATTTCATGAACTCCCACGGTTCCCAAATCCAGAAAACATCATGAAAAATCCATATCTCAATGCGAAAATTCATGAATATAATATACGCATCATAAATCTGAAATACGAGCATATAAAGGAAAAGCAACAATTAACTGTAACAAGTTAATATAATATCATGTGGTTCCTAATCTTTCCAATTCTAAAATAACATCAAGTAAAGGTAAACATGTAGCTATAACCAGATATATGTGCAACATAAAGGTATAGCAAGATATATGTATCTACCTATAAGTAATGATGTAGTATACCCCCTGGGTATAAGTGAAGTATGTGTGCAAAGTAAACCTGTAGGTATGACATAAAATGTGTATGTACCTATCACTAATGGTACGATACTCTATACGTATACAGGTATCTAACAAGTAAGTATGTGAAGGTATATGTGTAAGCATATGGATATACAGGTATGCTAAATGTCATATGCGATAAGAAATATGAATCATTGTCTCAATGTTCCTAACCAAACAATAGCATTTCTATATGTGGGTTGTGCGTGACATGGCAATTATTGACGGTGTGTGTAGCATACAATTAGTGCCCGTGCAACATGAATCGTCAATAATATGTGCAGTGTCCTAAGGATACTAGTCCAAGCACAACAATATCTAAGTAATAGGGTAAATGCGCAGTTCTAAATATGACATAGAATATGCGACATAAATAATATCTCTAGCCCAGACGCATAACGCCATGCGGGCGATTCCCCTGTAGATGTTAAATCTACTCACCAAAGCTCCTGGCTAAGTGAAGCCTGCCACCTGTTTTCCCCTGTCGTAGCGTCCGAAGTCCCCGCTTGCGAACTTAAAATTTCATAAACACATCACATAAGCAAAAATCCTACAATGACGAAAAGATAACGAAACGCGATGAAAACGCCAGGAAAATTACACTGCGCGCTTAGCGCATCTATCGCGCACGACATCGGCCAAAACCCCTAATTGGGGTCGCTAAACTACAAAACACTAAGTCTAGACCCCGATCGTCCCGATCGCGCAACACAAAACAAAAATTACGAGGAATACAATAGATATAACCTCGCAACGACCAATCGAACCCACGTCGGAAAAACCCCGAAATCTAGTAAGCAACCTATCGCAATATTTCGCACTAGTTTCAAGCTAACGCATATCTAGCGATTACAAATATCTTAAAATAGCTTAACTAAACTATCTAAATCATTCCTATATTTTTAACACTTGCTAATTATGTTTTAGCAAAAACCTAGTAAGCTAATTGCATAATTAAACAAAGTGTTTATTAGCAAAAATTAACATTTCCTACTAGGTTAATCATCTCCAAAACACAAATTAACACTTCAAATGAACACTAAACACTTAACAAAACTTAACCCTAACATGAATTTCTTAAACCAAAAATAAATGAATTAATCATAATTTAAAAACTAAACTAAACACATAATTAGCTAACTAAATTAGCTAGAATAAGATTAAAGCAAATATAAAAGGATTAAGATAAGAATTATACCTCCCCAAGAACACCAAAATGAATTTAATCTCTCATCATAGCATCAAAAAAAACCATGCTTTGTTGAAGATCCAAGAAGAATTAGTGAAGGAAATGAAGGAAAATGATTATATTTGAATTTTTGTGATTTTGTTTGGATTTTTCATGATTTATTTGATGCAAAATGAGTTGAAAAAGAGTGGGAATGATGGAGGGCAGCAAGGGAAAGGGAAGGGCCGGCCAAGGGGGTGAGGGGGGTATTTTTGTGAAGAAATTGCTAAGAATAAGAGTAATAAATGCTTAATAAATGCACTTTGCCACCTTTACACATTTTCTTTTCTTTTTAAAATAAAACCATTTGCACTCAAAAAAATATCTAGATATTTAAAAAGAAGTTTCCAAAATATTCTAGTGACAACAAAATAATTTATTCTTAAGAAAAGAAATTTCCCGATTTACGTGCACCAAATACCGCTTAAAATAAAATTTTATTTAGGAAAAATTCTATCTGAACCAAAACCTCCCAAATACCCCTAAAGTTCGCGCACAAGCTTTACTTTAGCTAAAAAAGGTGCCGGCAAGTTTATACGGACGTTTGATCGAAATCGGGTTAAAACGGAAAATACCGACAATTTTGCCCTAAAACGGAAAAATTCGCAAAACGATTTCTAAAACATTACAACTATGTCTCAAAGGGTTATTTGAAGTTGCCATTTGGTTGTGAAGGTGGAGGAATGAACTTTGAAATGGTGCTATAGGATTTTTGTGTGAGCAAATGAGATAAAAATCCCTCACTAAAATTTTAGACAGCCCCTCCAGTTGTGGCCGGCTATGTTGAGAGAGGAGGGAGGTCAATAATGCAAGAGAGAAGAATGAGTGATCATCATGAAAAAAATCACACCAAAGTCTCATCAAAAACCCATCACCAATCCCATCTCCATAAAGCATGTAATGATGCACAAAAAAGAAGTCAAAGGAAGCTAGAACCATCATGAACCCTCCACCACAAAAAACACCCTCCTTATTGCTAATTTGCACATTTGCAAATAACCCCCTCCACACCAATTTTCAGCCAAAGAAAGATAGAAAGGAAAATGGCCGAAACGGAATGCAAAATGGCAACTTCAAAAAGCGATCCGGTAACAAATTACTGGATAACCCCGCGACTGTATATACATACCCGCATTGTGTATTCCGACCGAATACAAATGCAATGAGACAAAATCTACACTGTATAATACTAGGATCCAGCTTAAACCAAAGCCTGCTAGTATTATCCGTCCGATCATGATCCGTGCAATACCGCACGTATATGATCGAACCCTGCCATATATCCATACGGCCTCTACAGCGTTTCGCCCGAAACTTGAGAAACTGTCTGTGGGGGACTCTAAAGACTCGTCAATATTTTGGCTGTGGATTTAACCACTAGCACGTCAGAGGTATTAGCCATACGTGACGGGCTACCAAGTATTGACCAAAAGGGACGTCGATGAGCGAACTCATCCTGACACCCTACTGAGCCTGTCAGTGACAATATCCGTACAGTCCGGTCCTTTCGTCTATGAGTATCGCATGGCAGGCCTAGGGGGGTGGTAAAAGTCAGACCCCCAAAAGCGGTATAAGTCGTGTCGGAGTGTAGCCCAGAACACCCTGAGATACTACTGGAATACGTACCAGTAAATCTCCTGCCTCGGCCGAGAGCTTTGTGTAATGGCTCTCCTAGACACAGCGCGATCTCACCCCCAATACCGGGAGAGACGAAACCCCTGCAGATCCGCTCACTGCCTCCATGTGGCTCGGGACTGTACCCAACTAAAACCTATTTGCACGACTTCTTTGAGCCGTGGTAGGGTAGTAATCAAAGTACAGTAGGAACTCACACGAGATAAATGACGATCTCAGGTCGATGAACTAACCTGTACACATGTCACCAGGGAACTGCTATCTGACGTCTGGTATAATACCAACTAGCATGTTCCCGGCGAGTCCAGTCCGGTGTACTCATAACCCAATGAGCACCTGTATACATTTTAGGTGAACCAACCGACACCAGTGGCCTGTGAGACCGGCCACTGCCCCTCGTCGGGGTCTCGACTATATACACTAGTCTACTCTGGAGTATCGATACCCTGTCTCAAAAACTCCCACGACTAGGGACCTTTTAAGAATGTGCTTATAAACCCCAACTCCTACGTATATGATCACCATCATACCGCTGGCCGTCAAGCAAGAATCCTAAGGGCTCTATCAACGCGCAATAGTGACATGTAAGGTCACCTAAAGCAGTATACGATGATAAAGACAAACCAGATAGTATACAAACCTCTCGAGTAAGACTGTCCTACCGGTATAGTCCTCCCTCAATCATTGCAATCACGTGCCTGTGATCCAATAATTGACTCTGAGGGCACTATATACAACAATCTCCCACTTGCACTCAAGGCTAATTATTGCGATGTCGCATACCCACAGCCCATGTGATACCGAACACCCAACTCCTCTGCTAATCAGTCTCACAAAACCCGTTTGTGAAACTATTGTGTTCGAGGAATAGCCTCAGCTAGTGGATCCGCCCTGATGTTTCTTTCTATGTCTCTCTTAATCTCAAGTTAGCGGAGAAACCTATCTCCCGAAATGAGCAATACCTGTCTTAGAATATGTTTGGATATCTGATGGGACCTAGTTCACAAATGAACTCCAAATCCAAACTTCTTAGACTGTATCGTCAACTGAACTTAATCAGTATCCTGCGTAATGCCTCCCTCAGTGTCCGCTTGGATCACCTGTCCAAAACACTGCCCCTCGTCAGAGGGAAAAATATAACTCTGACAGTCACTCTGTCATCCAGGTCACCTTGGAAGCCTGGAATGATAACCGTCTCCTAAAAAGAGGCTGCCGTTATCATATCCCCAGAACATCAACTTATGTTCTAAACTGCTTCCGAATGTTTCTCCAGGATTGGATTAATATAAACTTATTGCGTCTACTGCAAAAACAACGTCTGGTGTGGTACTTGACATCTCATGATTGACTCAATTGCCTTACCAAGTGATCTGCCAATCATGCATATCCCTCTCCCCTTTAGTCTGTAAGACACCTTTAAAGAGGGTGACTCCATCACCTGCAGGTACACCACCGTGTCAGGAGTCGTCCATTCTAAAACACCTTTAGAATGCTGTCTAAGTACCCTGATTGGGACACTTCCCAAATCTAGATCTAAAACTATAGATCCAGTAACCAGAATGTCTGATATGAAATCCATGTCCTTTGTGGAGAAACCACTGTGTGACAACCAAAGTATAACCGATCGTAGTATAGAAATTTCATTTCCTACTATATGTATGTCATCCATATACCAGGACATCACACCTTACTACCTTCTTAATAGATCCATCTCCTATTATGATGAAGTCAAACCTATGACTGTCACATCAGAAATAGATGCTCTAACTCTGCTATTCTTGCTTTAGTCTATATAATAGACATAAGCCACTTGTCCACTATGCTTCCGCTGCTCCCACTGACTACGACAACCCTCTGGCAGAATAATATACACGTGCACTTCTAAAGCTAGTTTAGAACGACGCTATACTCATCCTCTTGCCGGGTATCATAGTCTGGAACAACAGTAGTGTCAAGTCTGGGTAAACAAGAACCTCCCTGTCACCATCTTTGAGCATACCGGAGTACGTCTCAGGTGCCTGAGGTTACCCTCCATATCTGTGGAGTGGCCAATGGAATGTCAGACCAGATTGAATCTTTAGGTTCTTATCAAATTTTCAGTAATCGTTTGCGGTTCTGGAATCGCTCCCAGCTCTACCATACTCCCACTTCTGTTTTCTGAAAAATTCCATTTTACTAAAACTGTGGCGAGTCAAGAACAATATCACTATTGATCTTCTAGATGGTAGAAAGTCAACCCTTGTCATAGCCCGGGTCAACCCACAAACAGCCATTACAGAAACATGCCTTGAGTTATCTAGAGTCTGGTTTTAAGCATAAGCCGGACAACTCTCCGTACCTTAACATCGTTAAGATATGAACTATTCTATATCCAATATAGAAACAGAGACACTAATTTAATTGGAACCAGATTCAAATCATGCAACCGTCTCCATTGCATGTCAACTAAATGGAGAGAGGCCGATCAGCATTACTCAACTTAGGAATACATCCACATATGAGTAACCTGAAAGAGAAGCAAGTTCTCATAATCATTACTATCAACTGAATACCATACACAAGTATCTACATCTTCGATTACCTTAAAGAATCCTGATACTTACAATACCTGGTTCTCTACTTTATTCATATACCTATAAGTTCTCAAAACTTAGACCTTGCATTTCTACGAAATACTTGTCTAAAAACTAGAGAAGTCACAAGTAAACAGAATATAGTACGAGTACCAACCCCTCTGTCCTCATGGACACTGGACAATATACAATACTCTGTATAAGTCCCCTGAGTCTAATTACTCATTCCCCGTGTGTCGTAGGTTGAAAACTGTACTTATGGTTAAGAAGAATTACACCGCTGTTTAATGCTCCTTACCTAACCATCCACTGATATAGGTAAATGTCATAGACATAATTTCAAAAAGTTATATCTCAGTTTATAAAAATAAACGTACAGATATATCAATTTGAAATTGGTGCATAACAACGGATATTCAAAACCAAATATTTGTCGTCCGACAAACAACCCAGGCGATTTCCTCAAATATCACCAATTACAATGAATCCCGATATAATGAGGATGATCACCTAATTCCCAATAACTTACTCCCACCCATCATCTGTAAAACTATACAGATGTGAGAATCAAACCTGGTAAATACATATTCTGGAGCAATGGCTAATTGGAAAATCAGTTTTCTTTTAACAATACACAGTGAAACTGAAACATATAAATGTTTCGAAGGGGTATCCGAGTATTCCTAGTAACGCCTCTTCCATTATCAGATTCACAACTGTAACCGTGTGTTTCTTTGCCATCTCACTAAATCTGTTTATATGTCTTTAGTCATTACCTTCTGTACACCCTCTTAGGCTAAATGGTTTTCTTCCTTCCCTACCGTTCGGCACCAGCCTATGGTTTGGAAGAAGACTATCCAATAAGCATAATAGGTGTACTGTCCTAATCCTAGGAGCACTCGCAATGCGAGAGAAGGTGAAGATAAAAGACAACTGAATAAACCTTATTCCTATTTCTCCTGAACCAGAATCCATCCTCGAACTGGAACAAGTTCCTTTTGAGTTCGTATATAACCATACGATGGAGTATCTAAATAACTGTGGATCTTCGTAGTGATACGGAGTGTCCTGGAGAAATACAAAGGTGAATTAAGAGTGGGGATGAAATACTTAGTTTTGTAGCAGTCGCAATTTACTTTGCCCTCTTTCTAACCCCTTTATTTGTCTTAACTTATTACCTTTTGTACACCATCGTTATGCTAATTGATTTTCTTCATTCCCCACCGTTCGGCACCTGCCTATGGTTTGGAAGAAGACTATCCAACTAGCGTAATAGGTGTACCGTCCTAATCCAAGGAGCACTCGCAACCTGAGAGAAGGTAAAAGGAAAAGACAACTGAATAATCCTATTCGTTTTCTCCAGAACCGGAAACCATTCTCGAATCTGGAATAAGTTCTTTCGAGTTCGTATATAACCATACGATGGTTTTATCCAATGGAAGTCGATGTTCGTAATAATACGAGGTGTTCTGGAGAAAAGGGTAAAAGAAGGAGTGGCAATGAGGTATGCAACTCTGACAATCCAAAATCCAGTGTTATAATAAGGTTCGGTCAACTTGGTCACTGAGTCATAGTCTAGGGTCAGGCCATGGTCACGGCCAAAGAGAAAGAGAAAAAAGAAACACTCAGCGTGCACTCTAACCTAGATCAGAATGGTTATCAATTTATCTAATCAGGAAACCTCCCACTGTAACCTTAAATTTTCCTCCAAACCTGAAAGAAGAATTAGTCAGGATCACCCGAGGAGTAAACCAACTCATCAGTGGGAATCGGGATCCAACTATCATCGCATGATAACGTGACGGAATCCACTCACGTCACCACACTCCAGAAGGTATGCGCATATCTAGCAAGTTTCAGTTTCTTTAGAAACTCCCGATGTGATTTTTACCCCTAGGACATAAATGACCTTGACACAGTCAACAAATCAAAGAGTTCTAGTCAAGTTCAACCCGTCATTATCCTGGATTGCATTAAACCCACCCGTACAAGCCCTTGACACAGTCAACAAGGCCGCACGACTGTCCTAACCAATCCCATTAATATGCCACAAACGAACACTACTTAGCTACCGTACACTACGCCTTGACACAGTCAACAAACGCAGCACGAATACTAAGTAATACTTGTAAGAAATGACGGAGGGCTACGAATGGTTTTTGGCGAAAAACCTTTAACGTAATGAACTTGATATCGTTGAAGGAACCGGATAGCTTTATAAAAATATAGTGGCGAAAACCTTTGCTAAAGAGGTCACTCCCAGTGAAGGGATCTCGGTTGTTTCCCCGTAGAATGAGGTGCAGGATATTCCAACTGAATACCACGATGTAAAGCAAAAGTAATCGACTATAGTGAAGTTATTACCCTGACGTAAACTTCTGTCCAAGGGGTCACTCCCGGTAAAGGGATCTCGGCCCTTGCCTCGTCGACTGAGGTGCTGGATATTCATAACCGAATACCACTGTGCAAAACAAAAGAGAACGTCCTTGCAATAACAGCTTTTTGAAAAATTATTCCAACAACATCAGAATAGGTTTGTTTAGCTTGCATTGATCCGAATCAATGCAGTCCCATCAATTGATCACACCAATAAAGAACGAAAATACGATGTACGTATATGCCATCCGCATTCGCCACTGGGTCCCGTCATCACCCGTTAGGTTATTTAACTAACGACAGAGCGGAGACTGGACTAGCGCGGGTGTAAAACATATACAGCATCTACTAGTATATATATCAATATATAATATTCGCTCAAGACGTGATAAAATGCAACATCACAGAAATGTAATAAGCATCACAGAACAATACAGATATCTGGGATCCCCGGATTTCATTGAGCCGCTACTGAAACCCGACGGTCCCCTGGTCATGTGGATAGCCTGTGCAATGAAATCCTAGACCCCTACGGGCGCAGCAAGTTACCCACCAAAACCTGAAGCGAGGCAGCCCCCTTCAACAATTTGAATGGACCACCCAGCACTTCACGGAATCCGGTAACTTGGGCACCCCTCCTGGGTCAACCTGTACCCCCTACGAATGCGGCAAATAGCCCGCCAATTCTAGAGTGAAGCCCCCTCCGTCTCAAAGCCATGAGATGCGGGCCCGTTTCCCTCTAGAACCCGGCTACTTGTGCACCCCACCGCGGGGTAATCCTAGTACAGAAAGTAAAATATACAATGGGTACATCGACCTCAGCCCGGTCTTGCCCCAAAAAAAATATACAAACAGGCAGTGACGGCAGCCCACATGTCGGACGCTCGCCCCGCAATATCAAATGTACATAATAATACCAAAACTGTACCGCCATTGCATCCAGGCTATCCACCACGACAAATCCGCAATATCACAGCACAACACAGAACATCAACGTGAATGTCACGTTCGCAAATCCGTCTAAAAGGGCTATAGCAGTTAGACAGGATTTACCGATCAAGTGACATTCACGGTCGCAGATATAATATAAATACTGTGAACTAACATGTTTAAAATTTTCGATCGACTAAATTTCCCGAAGTGGGCCCCAAGTACAATACTCAATACACAAAATAAATCTGGGCCCAAACAGAATATACCAAAAACCCCAATTCCAACACAAAGACCTACTGAAGAAATTTGGTGCACTGTGGCTACAGTACGGCGGCGGATCCGCGGCCAAAATGTGGTTACGGCCGCGGATCCTCCACGCTACAGTGAAATCAGCCGACCAAATTTCTTCAGTTCTCTTGAAAAAGCTTGCACATATTTCTGCAATATACCAAATAATTTTTTGACAACAAACAAAATTCGACAGAAACTGTTACTTTTGAAAACGCGGTTTCGGAATTTTTGTTCGATCGAAGTTCTAAACACGTTAGAGCAAGCTAGTAAAGGTTAATGGCGTGGCTCTGATACCATGTAAGTGCACGGTGGCGCCTCGGCCGTCTTTCCGAGGCCAAAAAGCGGAAACAAAAACTTTTTCTTAACTTAGAAACCGGCGCTACCTCGGACTACAAATCCGGATCGGACCATTAAACTACTACTAGCTAACTAGAGAAAGGGTAGAGAGGCTATACCGAGCGATCCGTGTCCTTCGGTCTTCAGCCACCATCCCAGGCTCCACGCGGCATCACTGATCTCCGGTCTCCTCGTCGGAAAGGCACCACATCGAGAAGTCTTTTTACGGGCTCCCACCTCTGGACCGAGGCAACTCGGACACGAAGTTGGCTAGCCGACGTGTCCAAGATTGCTGTAGAATATTCGTAGATCACTATGTCTCAAAGGGTTATTTGAAGTTGCCATTTGGATGTGAAGGTGGAGGAATGAACTTTGAAATGGTGCTATGGGAATTTTGTGTGAGCAAATGAGATAAAAATTCCTCACTAAAATTTTGGACAGCCCCCCAAGTTGTGGCCGGCCATGTTGAGAGAGGAGGGAGGTCAATAATGAAGAGAGAAGAATGAGTGATCATCATGAAAAAAATCACACCAAAGTCTCATAAAAAACCCATCACCAAATCCATCTCCATAAAGCAAGTAATGATGCACAAAAAAGAAGTCAAAGGAAGCTAGAACCATCATGAACCCTCCACCACAAAAAACACCTTCTTTATTGCTAATTTGCACATTTGCAAATAACCCCCTCCACATAAATTTTCAGCCAAAGAAAGATAGAAAGGAAAATGGCCAAAACGGAATGCAAACTGGCAACTTCAAAAAGCGATCCAGCAACAAATTACTGGATAACCCCGCGACTGTATATACATACCCGCATTTGTATTCCGACCGAATACAAATGCAATGAGACAAAATCTACACTGTATAATACTAGGATCCGGCTTAAACCAAAGCCCGCTAGTATTATCCGTCCGATCATGATCCGTGCAATACCGCACGTATATGATCGAACCCTGCCATATATCCATACGGCCTCTACAGCGTTTCGCCCGAAACTTGAGAAACTGTCTGTGAGGGACTCTAAAGACTCGTCAATATTTTGGCTGTGGATTTAACCACTAGCACGTCAGAGGTATTAGCCATACGTAACGGGCTACCAGGTATTGACCAAAAGGGACGTCCATGAGCGAACTCATCCTGACACCCTACTGAGCCTGTCAGTGACAATATCCGTACAGTCCGGTCCGTTCGTCTATGAGCATCGCATGGCGGGCCTAGGGGGTTGGTAAAAGTCAGACCCCTAAAAGCGGTATAAGTCGTGTCGGAGTGTATCCCAGAACACCCTGAGATACTACTGGAATACCTACCAGTAAATCTCCTGCCTCGGCCGAGGGCTTTGTGTAATGGCTCTCCTAGACACATCGCGATCTCACCCCCAATACCGGGAGAGACGAGACCCCTGCAGATCCGCTCACTGCCTCCATATGGCTCGGGATTGTACCCAACTAAAACCTGTTTGCACGTCTCCTTTGAGCGTGGTAGGGTAGTAATCAAAGTACAGTGGGAACTCACACGAGACAAATGATGATCCTCAGGTCGATGAACTAACCTGTACACATGTCACCAGGGAACTGCTATCTGACGTCAGGTATAAGACCAACTAGCATGTTCCCGGCAAGTCCTGTTCGATGTACTCATAACCCAATGAGCACCTGTATACATCTTAGGTGAACCAACTGACACCAGTTGCTTGTGAGACCGGCCACCGCCCCTCGTCGGGGTCTCGACTTTATACACTAGTCTACTCTGGAGTATCGATGCCCTGTCTCGAAACTCCTACGACTAGGAACCTGTTAAGGATGTGCTTATAGACTACCAGCTCCCACGTATATGATCGCCCTCATACTGCTGGCAGTCAAACAAGAATCCTAGGGGCTCTATCAATGTGTAATGGCGACCTGTCAGGTCACCTAAAACAGTACACGATGATAAAGATAAACCAGATAGCATACTATCATCTTGAGTAAGACTGTCCTACCGGGATAGGTCCTCCCTCAATCATTGCAATCACGTGCCTGTGATCCAATAATTGACTCTGAGAGCACTATATCCAACAGGAGGATGCCTGCTGGGGATGCGCCGAGCAGGAAGGAACTCGGCGGCCTCGCGATGAGGGCTTGATATCCTCAGCGTCTGATGGGCAGGAGGATGCCCGCTGGGGATGCGCCGAGCAGGAAGGAACTCGGCGGCCTCACGATGAGGGCTTGAGATCCTCAGCGTCTGATGGGCAGGAGGATGCCCGCTGGGGATGCACCGAGCAGGAAGGAACTCGGCGGCCTCGCGATGATGGCTTCAGATCCTCAGTATCTGATGGGCAGGAGGATACCCGCTGGAGATGCGCCGAGCAGGAAGGGACTCGGCGGCCTCGCGATGAGGGCTTGAACCCTGGCGTTATGGGGTAGGGAAGCTACCAGCCAGGGATAGTCGAGCAGGGTAGCTTCAGGGCTGCCCCTTCATGAGGGCTTTGATCCTTGGCACTGGAGGGGCCGTTTGAGGCCTGCGAAGGATGGCCGAGCAGGGTAGCTGCTCGGTGCTTCTTGGCGAGGGCTTTGATCCTTGACGCTGGAAGGGCCGTGAGAGGCCTGCGAAGGATGGCCGAGCAGGGTAGCTGCTCGGTGTCTCTTGGCGAGGGCTTTGATCCTTGACGCTGGAGGGGCCGTAAGAGGCCTGTGAAGGATGGCCGAGCAGGGTAGCTGCTCGGTGCCTCTTGGCGAGGGCTTTGATCCTTGACGCTGGAGGGGCCATGAGAGGCCTGCGAAGGATAACCGGGCAGTGAAGCTGCGCGGTCGCCTCTTGGCGAGGGCTTTGATCTCTGGCGTCGTGAGTAGGCAACTACCAGCCGGAGATGACCGAGCAAGGGTCGGGCTCGGTTGCCTCTTGCGAGGGCTTTTGATCCTTCAGGACGGGGATCGAGCAGGGTTACTGCCCAGTGCCTCTTGGTGAGGACTTTGATCCATGTCGGTTGTGGTAGGAAGCTACCAGCCGGGGATAGCCGAGCAAGGACTCGACTGCCTCTGGGAGGACTTTGGTCCTTAGCGCGGGAGGGGCTGTAAGAAGTCTACCAAGGACCCTTGGCCGGGCAGGGTTACTGCCCGGTGCCTCTTTGCGAGGGCTTTTGTCCTGAAGGATAGCCGAGCGAGGGATCCTCGGGCTCAACTGCCTCTGGGAGGGCTTTCTGATCCCTGGCGTTGCGGTAGGGAAGCTACCCGCCAGGGATAGCCGAGCGAGGGATACTCGGGCTCGACTGCCTCTGGGAGGGCTTTCTGATCCCTGGCGTTGCGGTAGGGAAGCTACCCGCCAGGGATAGCCGAGCGAGGGATCCTCGGGCTTGACTGCCTCTGGGAGGGCTTTCCGATCCCTGGCGTTGCGGTAGGGAAGCTACCCGCCAGGGATAGCCGAGCGAGGGATCCTCGGGCTCGACTGCCTCTGGGAGGGCTTTCCGATCCCTGCCGTTGCGGTAGGGAACCTACCCGCCAGGGATAGCCGAGCGAGAGATCCTCGGGCTCGACTGCCTCTGGGAGGGCTTTCCGATCCCTGGCGTTGCGGTAGTGAAGCTACCCGCCAGGGATAGCCGAGCGAGAGATCCTCGGGCTCGACTGCCTCTGGGAGGGCTTTCTGATACCTGGCGTTGCGGTAGGGAAGCTACCTGCCAGGGATAACCGAACAGGGTAGCTGCTGGGTTGCCTCTTAGTGAGGGCTTAGATCTTTAGCGGTGGAGCGGCCGTAGGAGGCCTGCTAAGGATAACCGGGCAGTGAAGCTGCGCGGTTGCCTCTTGGCGAGGGCTTTGATCCCTGGCGTTGCGAGTAGGGAAGCTACCGGCCAAGGATAGCCGAGCAGGGAAGCCGTTCGGCCGCCTCTAAGGGAGACTTTGATCCTTAGCGTTGGAGGGGCCGCAGGAGGCCTGCTAAGGATAACTGAGCAGTGAAGCTGCGTGGTTGCCTCTTGGCGAGGGCTTTGATCCCTGGGCGAGGTGGTCCTCGAGCCGCCGTGGCGAGCCCCTTCCGTGCGATCCCTTCGAGGGAGGGGGTGTCGGTCATGCCTGGGGACAGGCAAGGTGACCGACATCTCCTCAGGGGGGTGAGGGGCACGAAGAGGCTCGAGGCGAGACGCTCTGGCGAAGGATCTTGGCGTGGAGTTGTGGAGCGCCCAGCGGGCCTCAGAGAGTATCAGCTCGTGAGACTTGTGGCCATGGGACGTAGCCTGCCGGTGGTCAGCCGTGTCGACGAGGGCAGAGTCTCCTGGAGGAGGAGGAGCGGCGATCTGGGGTCTTGGCCCGGCCGTTTGGACGCGGACGAGCGCCTATACGATGGACTGTAGTCGGTCTATTCGGCCGGCGAGGGCGTTGATAACGATCGCCGGAGGAGGTTCATTCGCGCCTCCGGTGAGGGGGAGGCGGAGGCTGGTATCTAGATTTTCAGGGTGATCGCATGCCATGTGGATGGAGATCGGAAGGCCAACTTTTGTTTTTGTGGAGTTTTAGTTTCCCACAGACGGTGCCAACTGATGGAGGTCCTTTTTGGGTCTTCGTCAGATGTTGTCTTCCGTCGATCTCCCGGTGGATTTTGGAGGTGATCTCCTGTTGCGTGTGGATCTCAATGGGTTTTGAGGAGATTAGTGGTTTCGAGGAGTTTAGCGCCAAGCACCTGCAAAGAAGTCCCGGGGTGGTTTGGTACCACCGAGGACCCTCCGATGATCAAGTTAGCACAAGATCCGAGCAGAATAACGGCTAAGTGGAGTCAAAAATGGCTTACTTAACCCCTCTGTGATGGGTTTTTTTATAGTGGCGGCAGCACGCAGTAGAAGGAACAAGAATCTCGCCGGCGGTTACGCTCCCGAGGTCACGCCCGCGCAAAGAGCGGATCGCCCATTAGTGGGGATCGTGATGGCGCGGTACATGGGATGTTGTTGGCGGAGAATCTGCGCATGGCGAGATTTGTGGAGCGGCGATTACGCCTATGAGTGGTGGTGTTGGTCGGTCGGAGGGACCGAGGAAGATGGCCTCGACGGGAGAGCTCGGGAACGAGCGAGAGGGCCGAGGTATCTTGGTCCTACGGTAGCTCGGAGACGAGCTGAGAGGTCGAGGAGGCCAATTTGCAGGGGCTCTGAGGTAAGCCAGCTTTGTGCTTGTAGGTCGGGTACAGGGGTGGCCTGATCGGCTCCTGTGGGCCCTCTCTTCTGAGTTCTGGGACACGTCATCTGCCACGTGTCCTGATCTGGGAGGTCGCTAATATAGAGCATCATCAATTTGACATGGAATTTTTTTTCATTTTGTAAAATGAAGAAAAGAAAAGCGAAAAAATGTTCTTAACTTTTGTTTTTTACCTTCAAATTAAAGTTGGAACTGTCGTATTCCTCCTTGTGTTCCAATTCTTATTTTTTATATTTTATTTTTTGAAGAAAAGCTTGACCCTAAAAGTGCCCGTCTCAATTTTCAATTAAAATTCCAAAAGGTTTACACAAAAAGACAGCAAAAACAAAATACATCCAAACTTCATCCCCACGCCTTCTTTTTCCTTTTGAAGAAAAAGCAGGGCATAACATGCCCGTCTACCAAAAAGAAAAATACAAATATTGTGTATTACACCAACAACAGAAAAGAAAACTGAAAAGAAAAGGGATCAGACTACCACAGTAGTAAAGAAGAAGTAAGACTGATCAATGAGTATAACATCTGAAAAACTCAAAACAATACTAAATCTTGCAATCCGTGCTTTAGTTCCAGCTCTTCAAGTTCTCAGATAGGGATCATAGCATAATTCATCAGAATTGACAACAGTATACATATAGTGCACATGATCACCAACATAGCCAAGACATCCAGAGGCACCCATATATATTGCTAGTGTGTCCCTGAGGGAAAGGATGACACAAGCAGCAGTAACCATGATCACAAAGAATGATATAAAAAGAATCAAGTGCTAAAATGAATTGAAAACCGCTAAACACCAAAACTGAAGGCTAGGACGGCAGCATTAGATACAAAGCAAAAGCACCCAATTATGATCAAGTTGTAGAGAGGCTTCAGTTAAAACTCACAAGAGTGCCTTATCATAACCAAAAAAGTTAATCAGAGCTACAGAACCAAGTCACCGCAGAAAACAACAAGAGTCTGAGTAATTTCTAATTAAAAAGCCATCCCAGATAAGTAAAGTCTCACGGGTTTTATATATCCAGAAAAAAATACAGTATATACAAGCCCTTCAGGTTAACTGAAATTCTGCAGTAAAATAGCAAAATCTGAACCTGGTACTTAAACTATAAGGATAATCAAAGTTCCATATCAAGAATTATAAGAGCTGTTTGCCTACGACTCTAAAAGCCTTACTAGACAGGAACAATTCCAGCAAAACCATTGATTGCAACATCTCCAGGATGTGTAGCCTTTTCAAATAATTCCCTTTCATTGAGTCAGCTTATTTATTCCTGTTTGACCTGCAAAAGGAGATTTACTGCCCAACAGTAAACCCAAATTTTATACATTTTTTATTGTTGACATGAACAAAAAAGAAAAGAAGAGAAAAGGGAGGAGATAAAAAGGAAGGGGGTAGGGTTGCAAACTAGTTTTTGGGAAGGAAAAGGGATATGAGCCGGCGGCCCTTTTTAAAAAAAATGAGCACTCGCCCTAAAACACATTCATCGATCCAAACCGGCCATCTTGATCTATATATCATGAAACCCCTATAAAAAATCTCGGGATTTAAAGAATTCTAATGCGTTTATCAAGCAGCAGAAAAGAAAATTAACAGGTTATCGGTATAGGAAAATTGTGGTCACTTGATAAATGCGTTAGAGGTCTTTAAATCCTGAGATTTTTTGTAGTTTCATCATATGTAGATCAAGATGACAAGTTTGAATCGGTGAAATACATGGGGGTGTATTATTGGTGTTGTGTATGCCTCCCATTCCAATTCCTATTTGATTTCCCTGTTTGATTTGGCAATATCACGGAGATTGGACATATTCAAGTTTATTTGTAAGCAATAGGACATACATCTGGAGTTACAGTTTCAGACGTCTATCAGCGCTCTGTATGTTGGCATACTTTGAGTAGACGTCTGATTAGAATACATCAGACGTTCGAGAGCGCTATGTACTTTCGAAGCCTCAAGACCAGACGTCTGAAACTCCTTCTTCAGATATATAGGGACGCTTTGTTATTTTGAAGACTTCCATGTCTTAGGTCGGATAATTTGTTAGTTGAGAAATTAATTATTTGGATCTATCTTTTATATACTATATATAATGTAGTATTTCGTAACCCTAGATTGGATAGCTTTTGTGATATTTTGAGAGAACCCTTTTGTAATTTTGAGAGCTAGGATTTTGAGGGATTTGTGATTCATCTACCGTTTGCACTCCTCCATATTTGGTGATTAATAAAACCTTCTCCTTCGTCTGTTTTGGTTAGTGCTCTTATCTTCTATTTGCTTGTGATTGGTTTATGCTTTCTTTTTATTGTTTGTATTGTCATCGTGATCGTTTTATTGAACAAACCGGTATCAGAGCTATTATTGTTAAGGGATCTTTTCTTTGAACCATTAGGTCTTCAATCTTATGATTTAGGTTAATGGTGGATAACGACGCTTGTGTTCTCTTCCCTATTTCTTAGATTGTGATTTTAAAGTTTTAGGGTTTGTTAGCATTCAAGTTGTTTTTAGTTTGATCCTACATCATGTCACCAACAATTATGAAGTCCGATATTAAGAATTTTGATGAAAATATGAGTTTCTGTTTATGGCAAGTCCGTATGGTTGCCATGTTGACACAAAATAATTTGAGAAAGGCGACTTTTGAGAAGGATGCAAAGCTTTCCACTATGACGAGGGAGCTTGGGAGGAGTTGGATGAAAAGACCTTCACGGTTATCTAGTTGTGTCTGATTAACGAAGTTTTGTAAGAAGTTTTGGTAGAAAACACGGTGGCTAATTTGTGGATGAAATTAGAGAAGTTATATTTAAGGAAGTCTTTCACAAATCGACTCATGTTAAAGCAGCGTCTCTACACACTTTGTATGTCAGAAAGCTCTCAAATCAAATATCAAATTGGTGAGTTTAATTCGATCATTATGGATCTGGGTAAGATCGATATTAAGATTGATGATAAAGTTCAAGTATTGTTATTGTTACGTTCTTTGCCACCCTCTTATAAGCATTTTCATGACACCATAGTCTATAAACGAGATAATATCTCGATCAAAGATATCAAAGAAAATCTGATGAATAAGGAGAAGATCGATAAGGAGTTAACTTCTAACGAAGACGATCGTCAATCTTAAGGCTTATTTATTCGAGGGCGAGCGGAGAAGAGATCCAGAAGGTAGCAAGAAGAAATCAAGGTCGAAGTGCAAGAATAAAAAGAACTTGAGCTGCAACTATTGTAGAAAGAAGGGGCACTTTAAGGTCGATTGCTTTAAATTGTAGAACAAGCTAAAGTAAGAAAACAAATCGAAGTAGGAGTCTTCAGCCGAAGCTAGTATAGCGGAAGGAGAATGAGATCTTCTTGTGATTCTTGACAATACACATCGAACCAAGAATGAATGGATCATGAATTCAGATTTTTCTTACCACATGTGTCTCAATAGGGATTTCTTCACCATCTATGAGTCTATTGATGGTGGAGTGGTTTTGATGGGTAACTATAGTTTGTGTCATGACCCGTAATTTAGCACGTGACCGGCACTTAAATTACGCAACGTCTAAAGGCGTAACGTAAATCAAGTAAGCCGAAGGCCAGAAAATCTAAACCTTTTTGCGGAAAATATTAGGGGTGCAGTTTTGAAATAAAGGTACAATGAATCTTGTTTTTCTTTAAATGCATAACTAATGAAACATGAAAATGCGAGTGAATTATACAAGAGTTGAAAACATGTTTCGTATTTTAAAATTTCGGGCAGCACCTCCCTTTTATATTTTGATCCAAAAATATATACACAACAATATATAGGCATTCCCAAGCGGGAGCTAGCTCTTCGCCAACTGGGGGAATCACAACCACGCAACAACATATATACGACGCCCAACGGCGAAGATCAACCCAGAAAGAACAATAAATAAGCAAGACATCAAAACTCAAGAAGCGAACATAAACCCATCGCTCTAAGTCTCGCACAATACCGAAGTCTGACTAGGTCTACAAATATACAATTTTTAGTTTCTGATTTGATTTGATGGAGTTATCTAGATACAACAGAATATAACAGTACAAGAGTGAGCACGATCAAATATGTGTCCTACCTACCAAAGCAAAACACTCTGAATGAAGCTGTGTGCCAGCCATATCACAACTGATCTCAAGCGGTCAAACCAGCAAGAACTGTAGCACAACGGGGGTAAGTTGCCAACTCGTGAGTAGAAAACATCAGCAAGTAAAAATCGAATAAAAACAATGATTTCCTAGGTCACTATATCCTGAAGGTAATACTATGATATCTAGAATGACCAAGTACGCATATATGTCAACAATCGAGTCAATGTAATGACATGTATAAATAAACATCCGACATCATATGCATGTATGCATGTGGATATCATCCACGTGTCCATCAACGACACAAACAATATCATGGAACCTGAGTGTCCCACACCGACACTCGAAACATCATGAAAACATATGCCTGTATATATATATGAGGATATCAACCACGTGTGTCCATCAACGATATATCAAAATCATGGAACCTGAGTGTCCAACACCGACACTCGAAATATCATGAAACCCGTATCCAGCATTGACACATAAATCCTTATATCTCGGGCTCCGTCAGTCCGGATCGGCCCATATCACGACTACGGTCGATATCCTCCAGATATCCTCCGCGCCAAACTATCTCGGGCACTGTCAGTCCGGATCGGCCCATATCATCTCACGACTCTGGTCAGTATCCTCCGGATAACCGCCGAGCCCAAAACTATCACCGGTAGGTAGTGCTCCCCCTGCCAGGCTCATCATCTATATCTCGAGCTTCTTGCCCTGGGTACCTTACCGGGTCCACCATGTATCCGCAGACAGTGCCTCCCGCTCCTCGAATCGGATATACTCATAGCTCAGAACCGAGAAAACTCATGGTGGACGCTTCGAAATATCATATCAAGAGAAACCGCGTTTTTAAATCAATACATAATTCCCTTTGAAATTAAACTGCGGTTCTCAAATCCAGAGATCTCATAAAAATAGTATCTCAATGTATATAACAATAAAGTACGATGTATGCAATATAGAGTAGTAATATGAGCATATCGAGTATATCATGCAAGCATGTCATGTGATAGTACAGAACAATGAATGTACTTTTACGGTTGAGAATAATATCATGATAGGACAGTTCTACTGTGTAAGTAGTATGGCAATTACCAATGATGGATGTGTGTGAGCCGGTAAATCTGTATAAGTGTAACATGCGCGTCAACGGTAATTGTGCAGGTGTACTAGCAATGATATCATATAACATTAAATACTGGAAACATGATAGGTATCACGCGACGAATAATCCAACAAAATATGAACTATAATAAGGTAGCCTCTTTATGTCGACGATCCCGCCTCATAATATCGTGTCGTAATATCCTCGATCATCATTCTCAATTTATGAATGCGGATCAAACATTCGGTAAACGCATCACGTACAGTAATCCATCGTACGGTGTCACAAACAGAGTAGGGAATCTATCATCCTATTCATCAGCAAAGGTACGGATCTACAATCTCGTACGACATACCTTATCAATCACATAACACATCTATAACAGTCTTATATCATGTCATCTTGTATATACGTCATATCTTGTTAATCTCAAGTCATATCGATCTCGATATCATATCATACCATTATCAACTTATACTTGTCCTCTTTCAATTCATACTTATCATGATTCACTTTCTCATTTCATATTCTCATATATCAATATATTCATTAGTGTCAACTTTTATCATATCATCTTTTACTAAATCCTAAAATCAAGTTATCTTAAGTTCGTAGTGTTGGGTTGTCTTGCACGGCAGCAAGGTTTCGGGAGGTATCGTCCATGCCAATTTCAAATTTTGCCGTTCTAGCTAACCCTAACCTTAGAATCGTTTACCAGAAAAAGCGACGAAATGAAATGCAAACAACTTTGCTACTAAAGTGAACAAGGAATACAACCTTTGTAGACCGGTCCTTCACTTCAATAGCTCCGTGTAGTAGTCCCTTCGCTGCGATCATGAACTCTGGACTCTAGAGAGGCTCCCATGAAGAAATGAACAAGCTTGCATCGAAGTCTTCGAGGCCGAAGATGATTAACGTCGAGGAGACACTAACCCAAGCTAGCTCTTCACTAATTGTAGAATTAGTGAAGCAAACACCCTATACTAAATGGCTAGTAGTAGAGGATGATGAAGTAGGAATTTTGCTCACATTAGAAATGATTTTCTCACATATTTTCTCTTATCTCCATTGAAGCTAGAAAGCTTTTGATGAAGAAGAAGAGGAAAATTTTAATGATAATTATCCAAAGGATAATTGCAACGATGGGTGAGTTAAGCATCATATGCTAACCCTTATAGAGATATAACTATGATTAGGATAATTGGTTGGGTTAATAAATATTTTAGGCAAAACAAAAGAGTGGACTTGGTCAAAGATCACTACAAGCTTCTACAAGCTATCATCCATGACAAAATGCCACCATTTTGTAATTACCAAAATGAATAAAAACCCTAATAATTATCATAAGCATGCGTGTGTCTCATACACCCATCTTGCATGTATCATCTAACATGACACAATCATATACACAAATATACATATCACATATATACAATGTGCACAAACTAAGCGAGAAAAGAAATTTTAAGTGAGCTAATACTACTTAATGTAAATTAATATATCAAATATATAATTATATATTAGATTATCAAATCAACTCTTGATTTAATAATCCGGTTATATCACATATAACCGACTAATATCATATGTAACAACTTATCGAATCAACACTTGATCCGATAACCCGGCTATACAACATATAACCAACCGATGTCACAAATTGCGAGAATGGAATGCGGTATCATATACGTGCATTAATCTCGGTCCCGCACATATCACATATGTGCTCCTACTCCGTTTCGCTTGAGCCAGAAAACCTCTGTGTAGGACTCTAAAGACTCGTCAATACGCCGGCAGTAGGTGATGATCATATCAAACACTCACAAGCCGCAAGCGGTCTGCTAAATGTAACGGCCACCTGAGTATTGAGCGATCAGAAGATCAACAAGCATGCCTGCTCATACTCCTGCGAATCCAATTAATAACACTACCGTACAGTCCGGTCTCTTCGTCTGATATGTCGCATATCTCGTCTAGGGGTGGTGAACGTCAGACCCCAGTAACTCGATAAGTCATGTCGATATGAGGGTCATAAAGGGTCGAGAAACTACTGATAACATTTACCGGTATATCTCTGAAGCATCCCTGGCCAGGGACTTCCTGTTATAGCCAATCGAGCACAGCGCAACATCAACGCCCTATACCAGGAGATACGAAACCCTTCCTATCGCTCATTCCCTCCATGTGATTCGGGACTGTACCCAAAAGCCATCGTTTTGCACGTTCTCTTGAACGTGGTAAGGTGGAAATCAAAGCACAGTGGGAATCACACAAGACTCTATGACGATCTCGGGTCTACAGACTAAGCTGTACCAGTGTCACCAGAGAACTGCCATCTGACGTGAGGTATAATACCATCTGGGAGTTCTCGGCGAGTCCGTTCAGTGTACCCAGTCTCCACTGAGCACCCGTATACTATCTCTGATGTCAAACACCAATGGATATGGGATCATCCATCGCCCATCTATATGGGTCGAGAAGTTATACGCTAGTGTACACTGGTATATCAATGCCCTGTCTCGATATACCCACGACTAGGAACATTTGAAGGATGTACTTACCGACAACTCTGTCCCCACTAGTATGATCTGCATCATAATCCTGGTAGTCAAGTACTCATCCTAAGAGCTTTATCAACATGTAACATAGAGACAATCAGTGTACATGATAAAATAAAGAGAAATCAGATAGCATACTATCATATCGAGCAAGAAAGTCCTCCCTATATATATCCAAGCATCTACTACAATATATATCGTATGTACAGTAATAGCCTCTAGGGCATACATATAACTAACAATCTCCCACTTGCACTAGGGCCATCTGTTGTAGTATCCTATACCCAAAAATCAGCAGTGGTTGAAGTATCTCATACTCAACCATCCCATAAAAATCTCTCTTAGGAAAAGGCCTTTGTGAGTAGATCCGCCCTGTTGTCCTCTGTGTCTACTCTCCTAACCTCGATCTTCCTGGAGATCAACCATCTCCATGATCAGGTGATACTGCCTAAGAATATGTCTGGATCACTGATGGGACGGGGGTTCCTAGGCCAAAGCCACAACTCTATTGTCACACAATGGTAGGAACAAAGTTCGTCTCATGAACTTATATATATCCAGACTGCCTCTTTGGTAGAATCCTTGGTAGCGATGTATCCAGCCTTTATCGTCTAGTTTGTCACGGTATCTAGTTTGGAACTCTTCCAACATACCGTCCCTCCACTGAAGGTAAAGATAATACCTGTGACTAACATTCAGTCGACCTTATCACCTTGGAAGTTATCCAGTGATTCTCCCCAGGATCGATTGATACCATCTCACTACACCTAGTGAGAATCCTAACATCCACTTAGATCTATCACATAGATCCAAAACCCAGGATTTAGGAGGTATCACCTTGTTCCTATATGGAGAATTCTTGTGATAAGAGGAGATTGACTGAGCGTAACATAGGAAACTCTTTTCCTATCAAGAGTATGTCATCCACGTACAATGCGAGGATCACCACCATACTCCCTGCTACCTTTTTGTTTATACAAGGTTCATCTACCATTTTGATGAAGTCAAACGCTTTGACTACCACATCAAAACAGATGTTCCAACTTCGCGATGCCTGCTTTAACCCATAAAGCAACTTGCACACGTTTCCACTGCTCCCACTGTCTACGAAGCCCTCTGGCTGTGTACTTATAAACGCTCTCTTCTAAATCACTATCTAGAAAATCATTCATGACATCCAATCGCTAGATATCGTAGTCATGGTATGTAGCAATGGCAAGTAGGATCCGGATGGACTTAAGCATAGCTACTGGAGAAAAAGTTTCATCATAAACCACATCTGATCGATGACGAGAACCTTTTACAACAAGTCTAGCTTTGAAAGTCTCAACCTTTCCATCTACACCAAGTAATCTTCTCAAGATATACTTGCTTCTGATGGGGATTTAACCCTTCAGATAAAACAACCAAAGTCCATACTTTGTTGGTGTATATGGATTCCATCTCAGATCGCTTAGCATCCAGCCATTTTCACAGAGTCCCCACTCCTGATGGCCAGCTCAAAACTAGTTGGGTCATCATCTCATGATGCAATCCTCGCCCCCACTGTCATAGAGAAAACAGAAGTATCTCGCAGGTGGATGAGGAACCCTACCAGATCGACGGAGAGGCTGAGGTTCGTCGGGAACTATTGAATCCTCCGGTTCTACCAAATCATCAGCTGTAGTTTGTATAGCTGGAACTCCTTCCAGTTCTACCTCATGACCACAAATTTGTTTCCAAAACAAATTCCTTTTCTAAAAAGGTGGCATGCCGAGAAATAAAACACCTTTTGTTCCTCGGTGCGGTAGAAGATATTCCCTTGCGAATGCTTGGGATATTCAACAAACTTCCACAGAACTGACCCTGCCTCGAGCTTGTCCGGATTTTGCTTTTTACATAGGCCGGACAACCCCAAATCTTAACTTACTTAAGACATGGGCTCTTCCCATACCATATCGCATATGGAGTGGTAGGCACCTGATTTCGTTGGAACCCAATTCAATAGGTATGCAGCTTCTCAAGTGCATAACCCCCAAAAGAAAATAGGCAACTCGGTAATACTCATCATAGAGCGTAACATATCTAATATGGTGCGATTGCTCCGCCCCGATATACCAATGTGCTGTGGTGTATACGGAGGAGTAATGCTGAGAGAGAGTCTCATTCTCCTTTAGAATAGTCCAGGAACTTCGTGCTCAAGTATTCTCCTCCCTGATCACATCAAAGGACATAATACTTATACCCTTTTTTGGTTCTTTACTTCTGACTTATATTCATTAAATTTCTCAAAAGTTTCAGACTTGTGTTTCAACAGGAACACGTGTGAGAATCTTGAGAGATTATCAGTGAATGTAATGAAGTACAAAGAACCGGTCCTGGCATGTGTAGACAGGGGACTTTCATATATCATCATGTATCAATCCCAAGAGTTCACTAAGTCTTTCTCTGTTTCCAATAAATGGAGTTATGGTCATTTTATCTTTGTGACATGACTGGCAAGTTTCACAAGATGTAAATTCAAACCGATTTAAATATGCATCTTTATGTAACTTAGCTAGTCGGGTCGTATTGATATGACCTAGTCTACAATGCCTCAAGAAAGATTCGTTCATATCTGAACTCTTCCTCTTGTGTGTGTTCTGTACGTTAAGAACTGTGGTTTGATTTAGAACGTATATGCTTTTAGATAACGTGCCTGAACAGATCAACTCTTGATATAGGAAATGTTCAAAACATTATCCAACAATACAAAATTATATCATTCTTTACTAAATAAAGAGACTGATATGATATTGTATATCAGGTTCGGTAACTAATAACATTCGTTCAGAATCAATGTATTTGGTAATACATGGTGATAACTGCCAACACCTTGGCTGCAATAATTGCGCTGTTTCTAACTCTTAAAAACTTATCACCCATTCTCAGTTCTCTACCTATCTGTAGCCTATGTAACATATTACATTTGCGGGATCCTGATCCGGTATCACATACCCAAGACGTAGAAGATACTGAAAAACAGTTTTCGGTAGGGAACACACCCGAAGACAATGCATCATCATGCACTTTCTTCATTTAAGTGGCACGGGAATTCTGGTAATCCTCTATTTCTTGCTCGGTCTTACAATTATAAGTTGGAGCGGGACTAATATTCCCCAGCTCAGTATAACAAGCGGGTTCGGTCAATATATCCATTTTATTATCTTGATTAAGGCGTGACATGGTCGCTATCTGGAGAGAGAGAGAAGAAAACACTCAGCGTATGCTCTTGCAAGATTAGGTTGGTTATTAATTTATCTAATCAGGATGGCTCCCACTGTTTTAGTCAAATCTATCTTCAAACCCTAAAAGGTAAGACTAGCCCGGATTAATTACACCCTACAACTTCGCCAATCTTTCAGCCAGGCCAGTGTTGGTACTTTAAGGGAGGTTCCCCGTGCTTCCGTACGGACCTAATTAAAATAAATCTCATTTTCCCAGAGGCATAACCCCGTTAACACCTTTCTAGACACCTACTTGATCGGCTAATTGTGATGTGTAAAACTCTCCCAGTAGTAACTCTTACTCGCAGTGGGTATCGGGATCCAACTATCTCATAGAAGGTATGCAATCTCATTGCAAATTTCAACACTTGAAATTCCCGATAATATTTTACCCCTAGCATCCTATGACCTTGACGAAAGCCAACAAACCATAGGCCGCTAGTCAAGTTCAACCCATACATTTCCTGATTGAATTAAACCCACCCGCACGACCCTTGACGAAAGCCAACAAAGTCGCACGACTACCCTAACTCAATCGCATCATATGCTTTTGCAGATAAGCATAAATAGCTACCGCACACTACGCCTTGACGAAATCTAACAAACGTAGCACGAATACTATGAAGTACTTATCTGAAATGACGGAGGGCTATGACAGGTTTTTAAGAACACCCTTTGCGTAATGAACTTGATCGCGTCGTAGAATCGAGTGATTTTAAATGGAGTATTTTTGAGGCTTTTACTAGTTATGCTAAAGAGGTCACTCCCGGTGAAGGGATCTCGGCTCTTTCCTTATTAAATAAGGTGCAGGATATTTCACAAATACCACTATGCAAAGCAAAAACCATAGAAGCAATCAAAAGACAAACCGAGTGGGTTGTAGCATCTGCCAATTATTACTAAAGAGGTCACTCCCGGTGAAGAGGTCTCGGCTCTTTCCTTATCGAATAAGGTGCTGGATATTCTACAAGGAACACCGCTATGCAAAGCAAGAACTAGAGCTACCTGTTTTTGAAAATTCGATTCCACAACATCTTTTAGGTTTATTTTTTTCCATTAATCTCATTAATGAATTCCCATCATTTAAGTTACCTAAATATCACAGATAAATACAATGTACGCTTATGCCATCCGCATTCGCCTCGATGTCCCGTCATGCACTGTTAGGTTAGGCAACTAACGGCAGAATGGGGCAATGCTAGCGCGGGTGTAAAACATAAGCAACGTCTATATAATATATCGCATATACTATATACAATATCTATCTCATCATACAAAGTGATCACATCACAGAATATCGCAGCAGAACATAACATATGAAATATTGGATATACTAGGATTTCCGGGTTTTAAATTAAGCTTATATAAAACACGGATTCCACGGTCGTGATGAATAGCCAATCCTACATCCCTAGACCCCTACGAGAGCGGCAAGAAACCTTACCAATTCTAGAGTTAGGAGACCCGGTCTCAACTCCTTGAGATAGTCTCCCACTGGACCCTAGAACCCGGTTACTTGTGCTCCCCACCTTGGGTCTATCCTAATGCGGAAAAGTAAATAATATACAATGGTGATATCATTCTCAACCCGGAAGTGCCCTAATAAAAGAATATTACATACAATGAATTTTACATGAATGAAAATGAAAAACTCTCATCTCACATAAAACTCCCGGCTATTCAAAACACGATGATCCAATATAACATATCACAGCAACACATAACATCACATGTCATCAACGTAAGTAAATACGCGTATCCCAATTATCATTGATGTATAGCAATGAAACCGGCGATACACCACATATTACACTTACGGTCGCAGAAAAGAAAGTGAAAATCTACAACAACTGGAATCCGCAACCACCTTAGACATCATAAACCCGAAATATCACATACTTTGGATTTCATGCCTAACCAAATGAATTCCTTAGACATCACATGCCTAACAATTATAAATCCCGCATTTTAGTCTCGGTATTGAAAACACTTTCCAATCACCTGTCGGGTAATTCAACAAGATTTCCGATAACCTGATCGAATGCTCATCGAAAACTTTAGTAGACGGCTGCACCCTCCTCGATGCCGTCGACGAAGTGCACTAAGGCGGAACACCACGGCCGCGAGCACCCGAACGGATGCTTTTGGTGACGGGGTTCTCCTACAGTCACTTGGTCGAGGCTATGGGGCATGGCTATCTAATAAAGTTACCCGGCGAGTATCCTTGTACGCTACGTGATTGCGACGGGCTTTTGATCACATCAAAATCCTGTGGCAACCGATCAAATGAGACTAAACTGTTTTATAAAATTCAAACTAGTTATCTCATAACTACTTTTGTGGATTCCAAATATTGTATCCCATCACATAATATCCGGACGACGTTAAACTTTTCGATCGATTCATCAAAGTCCCACAATTCCCGAGAGCTCAACACTTAAGCATAGTTTAATAATACCTAGAATACGCCACAGTACCTATGAACCAGCCGTAGAAGGGCAGACCCAAGCCTCACTTATGTCGCCACGGAACTGCGGCAAACCCTAGGGTATGACCGCGGTTCTGCGATCCAAAAAGTCGAGTTAGGGTTTCATTCTTCTAGAGGGTTCACAGAATTACTTGCATGTTTTTCCGAATACAATAAACTTGGAAAAATAGGTTTTTGACATTCGTTCGGACTTTTTAACTTCGCCTAGACAACGTGCGAATACCCGAAACATTGTTAAAACTATGAATACGAAATACTCCAAATTGCTTATAGTGTAAGATCATCTCATGCAAAATTAGCAAAAACAAACAACACCTGAAACACCAAAACCCAGCTCTGGAACACACCCAAAAATTCAACCCATTCCTCCATAATAAAACCGAGCTGGCAGGAATTAGTGTGCATGTGGCCGGCCATTTTCTGAGGCGAGGGGCTAAATTTTCTTGTGTGTTCATGTTGCATCACACAAACAATCTGCAGTTGTTTAAAAAAATTTTAGAGGACTTTTTAAAATCGACAGAAACTACATTTTGGTGTTGCAAGTTTCAGAGTATTTCGGTTTCGTAATCTTAACACAATCTGTCTAATTTTCTAGCATGGCTCTGATACCACTGTTGGGTTTCCTAGCACGGCAGCAAGGTTTCGGAAGGTATCGTCCATGCCAATTTCAAATTTTGCTGTTCTATCTAACCCCAACCCAAGAATCGTCTACTAGAAAAAGCGACGAAATGAAATGCAAACAACTTTGCTACTAAAGTGACCAAGGAATACAACCATTGTAGACCGGTCCTTCATTTCAATAGCTCCGTATAGTAGTCCCTTCACTGCGATCATGAACTCTGGACTCTAGAGAGGCTCCCATGAAGAAATGAACAAGCTTGCATCGAAGTCTTCGAGGCCGAAGATGATCTACATCGAGGAGACACTAACCCAAGCTACCTCTTCACTAATTGTAGAATTAGTGAAGCAAACACCCTATACAAAATAGCTAGTAGTAGAGGATGATGAAGTAGGAATTTTGCTCATATTAGAAATGATTTTCTCATATATTTTCTCTTATCTCTATTGAAGCTAGAAAGCTTTTGATGATGAAGAAGAAGAAAACACTCATGATAATTATCCAAAGGATAATTGCAACCATGGGTGAGTTAAGCATCATATGCTAACCCTTGTAGAGACATAACTATGGTTAGGATAATTGGTTGGGTTAATAAATATCTTAGGCAAAACAAAAGAGTGGACTTGGTCAAAGATTACTACAAGCTTCTACAAGCTATTATCCATTACAAAATGCCACCATTTTGTAATTACCAAAATGAATAAAAACCCTAATAATTATCATAAGCATGTGTGTCTCTCATACACCCATCTTGCATGTATCATCTAACATGACACAATCATGTACACAAATATACATATCACATATATACAATGTGTACAAACTAAGTGAGAAAAGAAATCTTAAGTGAGCTAATACTAGTTAATGTAAATTAATATATCAAATATATAATTATATATTAGATTATCAAATCAACTCTTGATTTAATAATCCGGCTATATCACATATAACCGACTAATATCATATGTAACAACTTATCGAATCAACACTTGATCCGATAACCCGGCTATACAACATATAACCAACCGATATCACAAATCGCGAGAATGGAATGCGGTATCACATACGCGCATTAATCTCGGTCCCGCACATATCACATATGTGCTCCTACTCCGTTTCGCTTGAGCCAGAAAACCTCTGTGTAGGACTCTAAAGACTCGTCAATACGCCGGCAGTAGGTGATGATCATATCAAACACCCACAAGCCGCAAGCGGTCTGCTAAACGTAACGGCCGCCCGGGTATGGAGCGATCAGAAGATCAACAAGCATGCCTGCTCATATTCCTGTGAATCCAATCAGTAACACTACCGTACAGTCCGGTCTCTTCGTCTGATATGCCGCATATTTCGTCTAGGGGTGGTAAACGTCAGACCCAGTAACTCGATAAGTCGTGACGATATGAGGCTCATAACAGGTCGAGAAACTACTGATAACACTTACCAGTATATCTTTGAATCAACCCTGGCCAGGGACTTCCTGTTATAGCCAATTGAGTACAGTGCAACATCAACCCCCTATACCGGGAGAGACGAAACCCCTCCTATCGCTTATTGCCTCCATGTGATTCGGGACTGCACCCAAAAGCCACCGTTTTGCACTTTCTCTTGAACGTGGTAAGGTGGAAATCAAAGCACAGTGGGAATCACACAAGATTCTATGACGATCTCGGGTCTACAGACTAAGCTGTACCAGTGTCACCAGAGAACTGCCATCTGACGTGAGGTATAATACCATCTGGGAGTTCTCGGCGAGTCCGTTCAGTATACCCAGTCTCCACTGAGCACCCGTATACTATCTCTGATGTCAAACACTAATGGATATAGGATCATCTATCGCCCATCTACATGGGTCGAGAAGCTATACGCTAGTCTACACTGGTATATCGATGCCCTGTCTTGATATACCCATGACTAGGAACATTTGAAGGATATACTTACCGACTACTCTGTTCCCACTAGTATGATCTGCATCATAATCCTGGTAGTCGAGTACTCATCCTAAGGGCTTTATCAACATGTAACATAGAGACAATCAGTGTACATGTTAAGATCAAGAGCAACCAGATAGTATACTATCATGTCGAGCAAGAAAGTCCTCCCTATATATGTCCAAGTATCCACTACAATATATATCGTATGTACAGTAATGGCCTCTAGGGCATACATATAACTAGCACGTAGCATATCCTTTATCAAAATTATAATTTATAAAACGATCTTCCATATCAATGGTTGCAGGGGTGCTATACGCCATCCACCCGACTTCCTCCGTAGATATAAATCTACTCACCTGCTAAACTCCTCGCTTAGACGAAGTCGATATACTTCGTCGTCTCGGAAGTCCACGCGAAGCTACCTACAATCAATACATAATCACAATTCTATTAAAACCAATATCCGAAAACCGATACAGCACACGAATCGCTTATAGGTTAGAACCTATAGTCTACGCATGCAAAATCAACCAAATAACTCTCGTCCGTTGACGTACAAATGTCTAACGACGGAATACAAACTCAAATACCAAAACCAAATCTCAGAAATCGCAAAATGAAATTCAGCAACAGAGGAAATCACCCCCAGATTTTAACTCAGGTAAAATTAGCCAATTTTGCACATGGGGTTAGTCTAGATATCAGATAATAATGCCACTAACCAAAAATCACCACTTTCCACCCTGATGTGGCCGCAATTTGCGGCTACAAGCATTAAATCTGCGGCCTGGGAAAAGAGTTGGGGTCTCAGGTCTTGGGGTTAGCTTCTAGGTCACCTGCTCATCTCTCTGTGTTCGCTAAATAATTATTAGGGTTTCTGGGTAATAGAAGATCTTAGTATCCTAACACAAATTCCATAAAATACGATATCGACCAATTTCAAAGTTCGTGTTTTGGATTCTAGCCTCATGTCTTGGTCCAGAAATCATCACTCAAGTCTTGCAAACACTCACTACAACTCAAATTATCACTTAACAGCAACTTGGAAATTTCCATGATCGCAACTTCAAATTAAATCAAATTCTAAACTAACTAGGATATATAAACACAAATACTAATCTAAAAGTGTAGGGATTACCTCATTTTGCAACTTAGGAAAATTCTAGAGTTGCCTAAAGTCTTTAAAATCCACACTTGATTGGTTCAAAGGATATAGAATGAGGTTGTGCATGTTTTATATGAAGGTGGCATAGGATTTTGAGAAGGAATTGAAGACGATGCATGGAGGTTGTGAGATGAAGGAGCATGAAGGAGTTGAGTTGAAGAAACAATGGGGAGGATGAAGGAATGGAGCAGTCAAGTCACACCTTCTCACTCTTATGCCCACTCTCACTCTAAATATTTCCTACACTCACCTCTCAAAATATTTGCTTTTGTTTTTCACTCTCTTTTGTTTCACACTCAACTCTTTTCTCTCTTTGCTTTTCTTTTCTCTTTTCCTTTCTTTTCTTTTCTAAATCTCATTATTATAAAACTCACAAGTCACAAACACAAACACTTAACAACATGCACATGACATGGTGCACGAGCCATGGAAAAAATGTAAAAATATGGATTTGGCTTAATCGCGATTAGTAGTGCACTAATCAATTTTAATCGAAATTTGCATATTATAAAGTATAAAAATGCCAAAATCCGATAAATATCCTTATAATAACTAAATCATTTTAATCTCAAATTATATTCCAAATATTGGTATATACTTATACCATTTTACGAAAAACCCCTATTCGCAAATCAAATAGTTTTCGCAAAATATATTATTTTAATATTAAATTTTCAAAAATAATATTTTATATTTCTGAAATGTTACAGTCTTCCCCCCTTAAATAAATTCGGTCCCCGAATTTAAATTTAAACCCCCAAATACTAAAACATTTCAATAATCAGCTCGTATCAACGGGGCTCCAAAATCACGGAAGATACAGAAATACCACAGCGCATCATGTGCGCATGAAAACGAGTACGAAACTCAAAATCAAACTCTGTCAAGCATCACGCAATCATCGGAGTTACAATGGAGATACAAATCTCGAAATCCACTACGGAAATCCAATATACTATAGTCAAATCATAATACGTATATATTATGCACCCCTTTAAAATCCTCTAAAAACCGAATAAAACATATGTAAAATATTTCTTGAATTGCCGTGCGATGCGTAGCTCACGACACAAATGGCGGACGATCATTTGTAAAGTAGTAAATATATACCTATATATGTTTTTCTCAAATTATGCGTCCCGCCTTTTTGAAATAACTTAGAAGGTTTTCCTTTGTAAAATTTTGTGTCACTCGCGGACACGTAAGAAATAACGAGACTATAGCTCCTTTTTGAAAACCTCTTGGTAAAATTTTATGCATGCAAAAGCACTCAGGTACTTTCTCCAGATCAGTCCTGCTCGGCTACTATATAACATAGTATCCAACATCAAAACACGATACTCATAAATAAAATCAGCCTCAAAAGGCGTATCCAACATCACATGCGTTTGGTGTGCACGGAAAACCAAATCCAATACAAGTGCCACAATATTCACAAAAGCAAAACTAAGTGCAACGGGTGTGCACGAAAGCATCTGTCTAGTGCAATGGATGTGCACTGTTTACCCCAATCAGAGCAAAGCTCTGTTTGAAATTCAAATTTCAAAACAATTGAAGCGACGCTTCAGATGCAGCGCCAAGTGCGCTGTGCCCTAGGCAGCGCACCATGTGTGCGCTAGCGCTAGACGCGCTGCGCGCTACGTCACACACGGGTGCGCTAGCGCAGGGCGCGCTGCGCTCTGAGCAGCGCACCACGTGTTAAACACAGGTGCGCTAGCGCAAAGCGCGCTGCGCTCTGAGTAGCGCACCCTGTGCAAAGCACGGGTGCGCTAGCGCTGGAATTAAAAAATTCCCCACCGTTAGATCAAAAGATCTAATTATAATGATAAATCATTAATCAGAATTAAATTCAGTTATGGAAAGATTTTCAAATCTTGTTAAAAACAAGAAAATTGCCTTCTGTAAAACAGAAGCCCTAGGATCAAAGATCCAATGGTAGGGAAACATCCCCAAATCAATCAGAGAAAGATCTTTTTAACTAATTCAACAAATCAACTTGCCCTATATAAAGGCCCCAAGACTTCAAGTCTGATATAGAGAAACCCCCCATAAACTTTGAAAAATTCAAAGGAAGAGAAGCATAACTCTCAGCAAAAAAAGATTTTTTCTTCAAGGTAAAAAGAATGGTGATGAACACAGAGATGAAATCATCTCATAAAACGAAGAATTCTTTTCTTTAAAAAAGATCATAGATCTTCAAGACAAAAAGTCTTTCACAAAAGAGATCAAAAGATCACATTATAAAATAAAAGAAGAACATATTCTTCTCACAGATCATGGATCTATAAAGGCAATACCTTTCATCAAAATAAGAGATCAAAAATCTCTCCTGCAAAATAAGAACTGTTGTTCTTAAATCTTGAGACAAAGTCTCTTCTAAAAGAACATAAATTTGTTCCCAGATCATAAAATTGATCAGATGCGCTTTGCGCTCAAGAAATGCACCTTGCAATCTTGAACTGCGCTTTTGCGCTCCCTGGACCGGCGCTCAGTGCCAAATGAGCCACGTGTCAACCATGTATGCGCCAATTAAACAACTTGCGCTTTGCGCTCATGAAATGCGCCTTGCATTCTTGAACAGCGCTTCTGCGCTCTCTGGACCGGCACTCAGCGCCAAAATGCGCCACGTGTCAACCACGTATGCGCCAATTAACAACTTGTGCTTTGCACTTCTGAAACAGCGTACTGCGCTCATGGGCTGGCGCTCAGCGCCAAACGCGCCACGTGTCACTCACGTATGCGCCTCTAAATTGAAAGCGCAATGCGCTCATGGACTAGCGCTCAGCGCTCATAAATTGGCATCGTGCGCTCATCATCTGGCGCTTAGCGCTGAGTGCGACATGTGTCCCTTGCATGTGCGCTACGTGGCAGAAGCGAACCGCGCTCTTTAATTGGCGCAAAGCGCCTGGCGCGCCACGTGTTGCGCTGACAGAACATAAATTGTTTTTTAATAAGCCCAAGGCTATGAGGAATGCTCAACAAAGACAAAAACACTGTCAGGGCCAAGCCCAAATAAAGGCTCAATAGTCAGAATAAAAATGTTAAACATTTATTGGACTTAGCCCAATATTGGCCATAAGTCCTCAACCCATATTAATTGAGTTCATCCGCTCATAAATATTTTAACAGATCTTAGTCCCAAATTGGACTACAGATCTTTCAACCAACTCATACCGGTTCGAGGGCACATCTCTTTACTCCTCTGATATTTGTCGTTGTAATCCTTCAACGTCTTAAGAGAGGTGATGGATCCCGACAGCTAAACACTCTACGGACTGTGGGGTCCTTAAGCCCATGGACCATGATGTCTTTAACCTTGACTGTGAGGTCTTTAAACTCACGGGCTATGATGTCCTTAACCTTGACTGTGAGGTCTTTAAACTCACGGACTATGGCGTCCTTAATCTTGACTGTGAGGTCTTTAAACTCACGGACTATGACGTCCTTAACCTTGACTGTGGGGTCTTTAAACTCACGGACTATGATGTCTTTAACCTGGACCGAGATGTCCTTAAACTAACATTGGACCGAGATGTCATTAAACTAACATTGGACCGCAATGTCCCTAAACTAAACGATAGAGCCCAATTACTCTTTTGTTGGATCTAAACGATCCCGTTAAGTTGATCTTAGTCTAAAATTAGACTAACGTATCCTTAACAAACGTTTAAGTTGATTTTAGTCTCAAATGAGGCTAACGTATCCTTAAACCCAACCCCCAAACCCAAATCTAAGAAGATACGGATTTGGACTAATCTACGCCCTACGGGCGACAACATAAATTAGTCTCCATATACAATCCACGGGCAACCAAAAACAAAACCAACACCCACGACACGAAGTGACCATCTGGAGAAGGAGAAAGTTGTTACCGCGATGCGGTAGCGTAATTAACTGCAGGGGCTTGCGCCTGCAGGGAAGAGCGTCCCCACAATCAAAAACCCTTCAAACGAAGGGGAATCTGACAAAGTCTGCTACATCGGCCGCATCTGTTTAAACCTTCGATACTGTAACACCTTAGGTTATGTTTAGGGGTTAATTATATTTTAATATATGATTTTTAATAAAAAGTTTACCAAATTGATTTTCAAATGTTTTATCCTAATTAATGAATATTTTATTAGAATTTTTCTAGGCTCGCACACACTTGTGCATGTAAACTAGAGTTAAAATGGGGTTAGGCCATGATTAGCAACCATGGTGAACTAACCATTTTTCCCTTAGCTAATAATTTTTGAATCAAGTTATTTGGGTTTTTATTTAAGTTTGTTTTTTTCTAAAATGGGTAATCATTTGAAATTGGTTGACTTGGTGAGAGAGAGAGAGAGAGTGAGAATGGGGAATGATGGCCTTGCCATGCTTCATTTAATGAAGAGAGAGAGAGGGAGGGGGGTTGGACTAGTGTGTTATCATTCTTGCCTCTCATCTTTTTTTTCACTTCTCTCACTCTCACTCACTCATACACACACACACACACAGCAGCACCCTTAGCAGCAGCAACAGCAGCACCATTAGCAGCAGCAGCAACAGCAACATCATTATCAGCAAGCAGCAGAATCAGCAGCAGCACGGAGCAGCAGCAGCAGCAGCTCCAGCAGCCACAGCAACTCCGGATCTTCTCCTCCTCCTTTCTCCTTGCATCGTAGGGTCGTGTGAGGTATAATCTCTATGCCTAACTTCCTAGGTTGCTTAGTTTGTGTAGAAATAGCTTCGATTCGTATAGAAAGTGAATTTTTATGCTAAATATGGTGATTAGTGTGAACTTTGGTTAAGTGATGTTGGTGATAGTTAGACTAACTTAGTTAAGTGTTATTAGAGCCACTTAAACCTAATTAAACCCCAGCTTTCACCAAAATACCATAATGTTGTAATTTAGTGTTTTTAAAACGTTTTTAAAACCAAGTTATTGGATAGGATGTATCTGCTGTATCAGTGAGTATTTTCTTAATGAGCAAACATATACATTAGACTATAATTTGTGCTAGAAGTGTAGTGTAAAAAACTGGAGCATTTCCGCCTGATTTTGGCCGAGATCAGCCCTATAGGGATCGGCCCATTTTTCTTGGATCAAGCTGAAACTTTGCAGGTAGCTGTCTGTAGGAATTCTAAGAGGTTTGGTCATGTTTATTTTTCTTATTTTTACTCCAGATAAAATCTGGGACCAAATTACCTATTTTTAGCGTAGCGGGACTTGCACGACACGTACGATGCGTGTTGAATTGGTTTGATGTGTCACAGCGTGTCGCTGTGTGCCACGACGTGTCGCGTTGGTTTTTGGCGTTTGCACACACGGTGCGTTTTCACACGATCTAGCGTATCGGACACGCGCGTTTAGTTCGCGATGCGAGTTTCTCGTTTGATTTCGATATCACGTTTTGCGAGATATTTTGCTTATATATGGATTCCTTGTGTAAATTCCAGGTTCGCAGGAGGGTACGTCAGACGGCGCAAGGAAAGAGAAGCAGGTGGTCAGTTACGAGTAGCATGCGACCAGGTGAGTAGATTTAACATCTACGGGGAAATCGCCCGTATGGCGTTAAGCGTCAGGGCGTGTTAGGATATTTAGTCGTAGATGTTCATATAGGCTAATAGCATACCTTCTTGTTGCATATAGAAATGATAGTATAGAACACTGCACTGTCACTAACGGTTCAAGCTGCACGAGCACTATTTATCCATATCGTTTGATTACTCATGCACAATGTATATTCATACCAGTGCATACATATATTGATATCTTCATACTTGCGCACATGCACACTGTATATTCATACCAGTGCACACATATATTGATATCTTCATACTTGCGCACATGCACACTATATATTCATACCAGTGCACACATATATTGAAATCTTCATACTTGCGTATATGCACACTGTATATTCATACCAGTGAGCGCATATATTGATATCTTCATACTTGCGCAAATGCACACTGTATATTCATACCGATGCACACATATATTGATATCTTCATACTTGCGCACATCCACACTATATATTCATTCCAGTTCACACATATATTGATATATTCAAACTTGCGCACATGCATACTATATATTCATACCAGTGCACACATATATTGATATCTTCATACTTGCGCACATACACACTGTATATTCATACCAGTGCACACATATATTGATATCTTCATACTTGCGCACATGCACACTATATATTCATACCAGTGCACACATATATTGATATCTTCATACTTGCGCACATGCACACCGTATATTCATACCAGTGCACACATATATTGATATCTTCATACTTGCGCACATGCACACTGTATATTCATACCAGTGCACACATGTGGTGATATCTTCATACTTGCATGGATTTACGCATTAAGATATGTTGTTTCCATGATATTTCTAGATTTGGGAACCGTGGATATTTCAAAAGAGAATATTTAATTGTTTTAAAAACCCGGTTACCCTTGATATGATATTTCAGTGCGTCCACCATGTGTTTTCTCGGTGCTGAGAGCGACATGTGAAACCCGATTCGAGGAGGCGGATGAGGCCGATTGCGGGTACATGGTGGGCCCGGTATGGTACCCCGTGGCGAGAACGGATTCGCTGTGCAGTAGACGGTGAGCCTGGCAGAGGGACTACTACGTACTGGTGATTGGTTAGATCTGGCGGTTATCCGGAAGATACTGACCAGTGATGAGAGATGGATACGGGACGATCCGTACTGCCGGGGCCGAGGGCCGATTCCGCAGACGGAGCCCGATACTTGAGGATTTGCGCGTCGATGCTAGACACGATGATTCATGATATTTAGGGTGCCGATGCTAGGCACCCATGATTCTATGAGATTTACATGATTTGGGTATATGGATGGATACCGATTATTTTCCACGTTGATATTCCGTGTAGATATTAATTATTTCCATGCTCAGCATTCAGTATTTTACATCTCATCCTGTATCTGTTGTACCCGATAGAGTACATTTTCTATGCACGATTATTGCATATCTTGCTCATCTTATAGATGTTATTAGATTGCATTTGCTATGCACGATTATTGCATACCCTGCTCATCCTATATAGATGTCATTAGATTGCATTTACTATGCACGATTATTGCATACCTTGCTCATCATATAGATGTTATTAGATTGCATTTGCTATGCACGATTATTGCATACCTTGCTCATCATATAGATGTTATTAGATTGCATTTTCTATACACGATTATTACATACCCTGCTTATCATTTAGAGATGTTGTTAGATCGTACTTGATGCATGATTACTACTCATATAGTTCATCATATAGATGTTATCTGTTGGCATAGGTTAGAGTATCACAGCACGTGCATACTCGCGATTACCTTTATATGTTATCTACTACTCAAGAGTTGGCAACTCACCCCCATTGTGCCACAGTGTTTGCAGGTTGCCCTTCGGAGTAGTCGCGGCAGGCTGCTTTCTAGTATCTTTTGACACAGATACCCTATAGTTGGCGTACTAGCTCTTTTGCTCATAGGTGGGTTTTGTGCGGTATCTGTTTATTTTTCAGTTATGTACATCGTTGTATCTAGTACTCTCCATCTACTACTTATGTATTGACTTAGAGACCAGTTGTGAGGACGATGGTGTATGTTATTTTGTACTCTGGTGTCGAGCTCGTTGTGAGCTGACTTTACTTATGCAGTTCTTATCATGTGTGATGTTTTCTACTTATTGCTCTTTTCTTCGCTACGGCGTCGTATATTGTTATCATGGTGATTGTCTACTTAAGGTTTTTCTTTACAGTTTAACAAATGTTTATATTAAATGTTTTAAACACTCTATACTTTTACTGGTTTGATTTCTGGGTTTCGGCTTACTTAGTCGCGTTACGCCTGTAGACGTTACGTGGTTAAGTGCCGGTCACGGGCCAAACTTTGGGTCGTGACAAAGTTGGTATCAGAACGTAGGTTTTACCTTCGGTGTGTAGGATGACCCTGGTATGATGGAGTAGGTAGCTGCAGCAGAGTGGCGTAGCGTGCGTATGTTCCGCGGCATACTCACGACACGGTACTCCGCCTAAGCGACCTTAGGACTTATTGATTGAAATTCCTTCATGATTGTATACATCCTTGTGATTCGATTTCCGTATCCTCATCGAATCCTACTTTCTTTTCAGCCATTATGCCGCTAAGGACTACGAGGGCGCAGAGAGCAGCCGCGAGAGCCGAGATTCTAGTTGGCTCGTCCGAGACGAGGACTGATCCGGGTAGTACCCCTGTTGTACCAGAGCGGACCGTTCCTCCTTCGACAGACCAGATGATGGGATCCGGTATGCAGGAGATGCGCCAGATGATGGAATCCAATATGTAGGAGATGTGCCAGATGATAGGATCGCTAGTTGAGACGCTTCGAGCGCAGCGACAGGAGGTTGTCACCCCTGTTACCCAGTTGTCCCTTGCGATCAGCATGCAGCATTCTGTCACCTACATAGCACCAGTAGATGCAGCCCCAGTTTACTGTCACGACCCGAAAGTACGGAACGTGACCGGCACTTAGATTACGAAGCGTCTAGAGGCGCCACGTGACCTAAGTAAGCCGAATCCCAGAAATCTAAACCATAAAAGAAGAAAGAGAAGAAAAGAAAACAAGTATAAAAACATCAGCAAATTTTACTAAAAATTTCGGCAGAGTCTCCTCTGTAGAAACTGGCCCCCAAACGGGTACAACAAGTATAATATACATAAACAATAAAAAGCATCCCCAACGGGAGCTAGCTCAACGCCAACAGGCGGAGACAACCACAACAATCACAATAATATACAACGCCAAAGGGCGAGGCTCAAAACTCAAAAGAAAACAAAAACCACCAGATCAGAATAACACATGCGCGACTCTAAGGTCGAAATAAAAGACTGGTCCAATAAACTTATCAAGTAATACAAATATGGTTGAAGGAGCTTACTAGATACAAATGAAAGAATAAAAGTACAATGGTGGTTCGGATACAAGTGAACCAACCTACCGTGCAAATCACCCTGAAAGAATAGATGTGCCAGCAAGCTGCCAGGGAAACCTGTACATCGAACCTGTAATAAAATTTGGCACAACGGGGTGAGTTGCCAACTCGTGAGTAGAAGACATCTACGAAAAGAAATCGAATGAACGACGCTATTCTAGGTCATAATAATAATACACTACTAAGTCTCAAACCTCAAGTAATAGCAGGGTAATAATACGTGTAAGTGCCGATATTCCGTGCTCGTGTCAGTGCCTCATATAGTACTATGTCATATAAATGGATATGCATGCACCATGAATGTAAAATAAGAAATCCTGAAATCCAGGTATATCTGTATAAGAAATCTTTGGCTGTTATCATAGTAAAATGTGTATAAGAATTTGAAATCTCAACAATGAAATCCATGGAAATCCGAGTCAAGCATCGACACAAATATGTAAATCTCAAGTCTCAATATGTCGGGCTCCGTCAGTCCGGATCGGCCCATATCATCAAATCCCACGACAACGGTCGGTATCCTCCGGATATCCGCCGCGCCAGACATCACCGGTAGGTAGTCTTCCCCTGCCAGGCTCATCGTCTACAACTCGATCTTCTTGCCCCGGGGTACCATACCGGGCCCACCATGTACCCGAGACGGTTCATCCACTCCTCGAATCGGGTCTCGAAATCCAACAGAAAACATGAAATCTCATGGTGGACGACACATACATCACGAGAAAACCGCATCTTATTTTAAAAAGAGAAGAGGAGAGAGAGAGAAGTTTTTATATATTTTTGCGGTTTTCCCCAAAAATCCAGAAATCTCATAGAAATCCAAATCTCAAAATCATGAGTAACTATATGATAAGTGTCGGCATATGCCCATAATACTGCATGATAACATGAAAATATGAATGCATGGATGTCTAAGTAATAAATATCATGTCTATACTAACATCAGAGAATAATCACAATATTATATCGGTCTAGTTCTTAACTGATTCTATCCATAAAAGACAATATGATCTAAAGTGTACGTGACATAGCAATTACCGATGATGATGTGTGTGAGCCGGCAAATAAGTGTGCGTGGAATATGTGCATCATCGGTAATAGTGCTGGTGTCCTAACAGGTAAAGTTTATACTGATTATAGCAACATATGAAAGAACATGCACCATGATGATTACAGTATGAATGCAAAGACAGATGTGCATTATCCACTCATTTGATATACAAATACTACTACCACTATATGAATCGAACCTAAACTAGTGTCCATCTAGCCTCCTAAAGAACTTAACCTAAGAAACTAGTCAATAAGAAACTAGAGTCCACCTAGGGTCTAAATCAATATCTCTAATAGTCGGCGATCCTGCCTCAATAGCGTCACGTACGTAGTACGGCTTCCTCGAATCAAGAGTGCGGATCAATCATCAAATCTAAGCCTCGTACGGTAAAATCCATCATACGGCATCCCAATATCGGGGTACGGGTCAAGTATCTCCTAGGTGTCTCATCATTCGTATAATGTCATCACCAACACATCTCATGTTCAAGGTACTAAACTGTAATCGCCTACATCAATCATATATCATTGCCCTCATAATATGCATCATTAGTTTATCCTCAGAAATATCATGTCATATGTATCATATCGTAATCAAGTCATACATATCCCATATCGTGATCAATCACAAGTTATAGTCCGGGTACTATTTTAGAGTCCCACGTACCTCAATATCATCACTACCCCTTATAATTTAAATATACATGTTCATTATCTCATTCTCTAATGATCCACTAACACTTAATACGACTGTATAGCCAAGAATCACGGCATCAAGCCCAGTTACACTATTTCATCATACCTCGGATATCATATCACATCAATGTATCCCATATACGTGTTGTATATATATGTATATACCTATACCTAGTTCTATATATATACACACATACACGTATACCCCAAGTCGAGTTTCAGTGTGTGCGTGTGTATGTTTCTATCTGGAACCTACGAACCTCTTCCAAGGTACTCATCCTCAGATATGGTTTTCCTAAATCAGTCTAGTTCAGCCTAGGGTTATTACTAGGGTCCTACGCGTTAAGTATCTAGGGTCACATCTGGTTTCCTACTGACAATAAATACTATTCCTATTCTACGTTGCGGGGGTGCTAAACTCCATCCACCCGACTTCCCCCCGTAGATATGCATTTACTCACCTGGTCCATGTCTGCCGAAGACAGTGTCGCCATCATCCTCTTCATCGCCCGCAGTCCACGTGGGGGGTACCTAGACGCAAACATATAAATAGCATCGTAAACTGAATCACATACGAAAGTCAAACGATCTAAAGGAACAAGCATAGGTTAAAACCTATGTCCCGCCCACGCAAAAGAACCAAATACCGCTCGATATCGGCGTACGAACTCCGATGGATCGAGATAACATCATCAAACAACTTGTAGTTTTAAAACACATTACTTATACCATAAAACACGATTAAATCCATCGAAACCCTAAAATCCATCAAACCGTCCAATTTCGTAAAACCCGAAAATGCCAGTATACCGTTTTTCATCAAAACTTGACATTTAAATGAAACTAATGGTCATAAAACTCATTAAATAGCATTACTAGACTATACAAACCATTACTATATTTTTATTACATAATTTTGCATTACTAGACTTTCAACAATTTTAACATTTTTCAAGCAAAATACCACAATTCCACCACAAAACATGATTTTGCATGAATTAATGTATTAAACCACAATTCATGATGATAATGATTTAATGAAACCATAAATTTTATTTTTAATCTCATTTATTTAGGAATTTTCAAAATCTAGTTTACAAAATAATAGCATTTTATTAGTATTTTCCAATTCTCAAAGTAATCTAGTGATCATACTAAGTTTTTCTTTCCATTTACATGCTAATATTCTCACTAAAACTACAATCTAATGATAGCAACTTTAATTGGAATTTTATATTACCCACAAACACATTTTAGAAAAATCTAGTTAGCTAATTTCCTTATTTAAAACAATTTTAAATGAAAATTTTACAATTTAACAACCATGCAATATTTTCCAATTCTAAAATTTTTAAACTAACTATTATAACCCTAATTAATTATTAAAAACCCTAACTTGAATTTACAACCCTAACTTGCATTTTTAAAAAAAACATAGAATTAATTCATTAAATCTAATTAAGCTTAAATGAACATCTAAAACAATAAATCAAAAGAAAGAAATTATACCTCCCAAAATATGAAATCCAAACAAGAAATGAGCCTCCAAAGTGCATGCTTTCCATCTCCAAATTTCATATAAAAATGAGCAAGGAATAAAGAGTATGGAATAAATAGGATTTTGTGGAATTTTAATTGAATTTTTGATGTGTTTTTAATGAATTTTGGATAAAAATGAGGTGGGAAAAGGGGAGGGGCAGCCATGGGGGGTTGTGGCCGGCCTTGATGAGGTGAGGGAGAGAAAGAAGTGAGTGTGAAAGTGTGTAGAAGTTTTAAGAGGAGAAATATCACTTAAAGGTCTTTTCATGGTTTAATTAATTAATTATTTATTTGTTTACTATAGCAACTCAAGAAAGCTCTAGAAAATAGGAAAAATTTGCAAATAAATTTTGCATGATACACACTAATTTCTAATATGCCATGGTTCATTTTTACAAATTAAAACCATTTAAATTTGTAATTTACACTAATTTAGTGAAAAAAATAAAGCTTATGTTAATATTTAAAATAATTAATTTAGGAAATTTTTTTAATTAAACTAAAAATTTATAAGTGGCTAAATAAACACTATTTATTAGTAATTACATAATTAAATAGGTATTTTTGAATTTATAATGAAAAACAATTGCGGTTTGATTTTACGAAAAATACATTTTGCTTTACCGAAAATCAAAAAATTCACTTAAACAATTTTATTCATTTAATTATTTATTTAATTATTTTTAAAACGTTACATTTACGAGACACGTCTTCCAGAGACTTTGAGGGTTCCTGAACAGTGGAGGAATCATACTGGTGTACCAATCCAGAGCATAGGCTTAGGACGAGGACAGTCGTTCAGCTCTCATCCCCAGGAGGGTCAGCAGTCAGCGTGTGGATGTTTTCGATGCGGAAGCCTTCAACACTTCGTCAGACATTGTTCCTTAGCACGACGTCAGGGTCATATTCTGAGACGTCATGGACACGGAGGGTTTGCTCAGAGGGGTCAGTCTAGCAGAGGAGGAGTTCGGCCTGTTGCGGGTAGAGGGCAGACACGAGAGTTTGCTTTTACTCATCGGGACGCGAGGGCGTCCAATGCAGAGTTTTCAGGTATCCTTAATTCGTATGTTCTCTTGATGTATTTGTTTGTTTTTCACACTTGTGCCATGGTTGGGACGAGAGTCGTGTTAGGTAGATCAGCCGTTTGTGGTGTTAACTTCTGTCAGCGATTCTTTTGTTGTGCGACACGTAATTCGGTCGTATGCAAATCGGATAGGAGATAGAGATTCGTCCGTCGTTTTGATCCTTCTCGAGATGCTGGATTTGGCGTTCTCCTGGGCACGGACTGGTTAGCTACGTGCTAGGCGTTGTGGACTACCGTGAGGAAGTAGTTAGGTTTTGTTTTCCCCGGCGCGTCAGTTCTTATTGTGCAGGTGGATAGTTGTGCCGCCTCTCACAGCTTAAATTCAGCCTTTTTCGCTAGTCGGCTTTTGAGAAGATGTCGTGGATTCTTGGCATTCGTTCATGATACCATAGCCACAGTTGGTTTGTTGGACCGGTTTTCTATCGTGCGAGAGTTTTCGACGTTGTTCCAGATGAGCCGGCGAAGCGTAAGGAGCTTAAGGATCTGCTGCAGAGTTGTTTGTGGGGGAGAGTTTCGTTCGTCTGAGTGTTTCGCATTAGGAAGCTCCTATTTCTGTTCATCAAGGGGAAAGACGACAGATTGAGGTTGTGTATTGATGGATCGTCAATTGAACCGGCTTACGGTGCACATAGGTATCTTTTACCTCGCATTGATGATTTCTTCGATCAGCTCCAGAGTGCGAAACATTTTCTAAGTTTGTTTGGGATCAGGTCATCATTGTTGCGGGTTCGGAGTGATGACATTCCGAAGACTGCCTTGTGCGTGCTATGGGCTTTGTGTGTATTGGTGTGTCATTGGATTCACCAATGCCCTAGCAGCATTCGTAGATGTGATGAACCGGATTTCATCAGGCCGTTCCTCGACCAGTTATTGTTGTGTTATTTACGACATTCTGGTCTATTTAATGTGTCTTGAGGGACAGGAGTAGCACTTGAGGATTTGTTTCGCAGATACTGGGAGAGCCCCAGCGGTTTGCTAGATTTTCGGAGTGTTCCTTCAGGCTTGTTTGTGTTGACTCCTAGGTCTTGTAGTTACGGGAGACGGTTTGTATGGTTCCGAAGAAGATCGTGGCCGTACAGTTTAGGCCCAGACTTGTGAGCAGGACGGAGGTCCGCAGATTTTTGGGTTTAGCAGGTTTTTACCGCCGTTTCATGCAGCATTGCTAGTGTAGTGCTGCACCGTTGACTGAATTGACCGGAATTGAGGTTTCTTTTCTTTGGACTGAGGCGTGTGTGCGGAGTTTCGGCAGTTGAAGTTTCGGTTAATAACTGCATCAGTTCTTTCTTTGCTTTTGGTTCGGGCGACCTTGTGGTTTAACTGTGATGTTTCATGAGTGGGGCTCGAGTGTGTACTGAGGTGACACTATGGAGTTATCGCTTTTGCTTCCCTACATTTGGAGGAAGTATGAGAAGGATATCCCACTCATGATCTGGAGATGGCCGCGGTGGTTTTGCGTTGGAGATTTGGAGACACTACTTGTTCGAGAGTCGTGTCAGATTTTTCACGAACCACCAGAGCTTAATGTACACCTTCCTGCAGCGGATTTTGATTGTTGTGATAGTCCTCTGCAGATTTACAGTTCTTGTGCGATCGTTGAGTACAGCTTAAGTTCGTCTCTACTAAGGGGACAACTTGCACATGTCCGTGCCCGACCACTTTTCTTTAATCATTTTCGCGAGACATTTCCCGCCGACGCTCGTTCGTCAGAGATACTTGAGCCTATTCGTCTGGGTAATGATTCGGAGTCCTTGATTTGTGATAAGGGTGTGCTAAGTTTAGGGGCGCATTTGTGTACCTGATATTATTGGGTAGAGATGTGAAATCCTAGAGCGGGCACATCGGTCAACTCTCTGTACTCATTCAAGTTCCACCAACATTTAACGTGACTTGTGAGATAGTTACGGGTGGGCAGGGATGTAAAGAGAAGTCTCGGATTTCGTTTCAATGTGTCTGTCTTGTTGTGTGCTTGGGTTTAGCAACTGAGACCGGCTGGAGAGTTGCAACCTTTAACCGTTCCGAAGTGGGAATGGGAGCAGGTCTCCACGAATTTCGTTATGGTGTCTACCCAGGTTTAGTCAGGGTGTGACTCCATTCGGATGCTTGTCGTCCGGTTATACTTAGTTTGCTCAGTTGTTCTTTGTTAAGTTTCTGCGTACGTATTAATTATTGTCGGCAGTTGGGGATCGTCACGCGCCATTGTTAGGGTTCTCCTTCGATAGTTATTATCAGGAGACACTCAAATTGGCAACCTTTAGGTTTAGGAGTTAGGTCGTGTCGATCACCAGCCTATTTTTCTGACTCTGCGTTGTAGGATTTTTGGACCCCAGCTAGTCTAAAGACTTCGGAGATGATCCAGTTGTTTTAGGTCAGGATGAGAATTGTCCATTTCGGACAGAGGTCATATGCCGACCGAGATGGTCGCAGATCCGAGTTTGCAGTGGCAGATCATGTATTCTTATGGATTTTTCCGATAAATGACGTGTTGAGTTTTGGGAATCTTATCCCAGGATTGTAGGTCTTTTTAAGATTCTTAAAGCGAGTTAGTTTCGTTGCCTTTAATTTGCCACTTTCGCCCAGATTATTGAGTATTCACCCCGTATTCCATGTGTTGATACTTGGAATTACCTTCATGACCTTTCTCACATGATTCAGCACCAGACTATTTAGCTCGAGCGCGATCTTTTGTTCACTGAGCCGCCAGTCGTGATATCGGACCGGCAGGTGAAGAAACTTCGATCGAAGGTCTTGCCATCATTAAAGGTGCTTTGGCGCAGCCCGAATGGTGAAGAGATCACTTGGGAGGCTGAGGGCGAGATGCGGAAGAAGTTCCCTCATCTCTTTGGAGGCATGCGTAGCAGTATATTTTTAAATTCGGGGACGAATTTCTTTAAGGGGGGAAGATTGTAACATCTTAGGTTATGTTTAGGGGTTAATTATATTTTAATATATGATTTTTAATAAAAAGTTTACCAAATTGATTTTCAAATATTTTATCCTAATTAATGAATATTTTATTAGAATTTTTCTAGGCTTGCACACACTTATGCATGTAGACTAGGGTTAAAATGGGGTTAGGCCATGATTAGCAACCATGGTGAACTAACCATTTTTCCCTAAGCTTATAATTTTTGAATTAAGTTATTTGGGTTTTTATTTAAGTTTTTTTTTCTAAAATGGGTAATCATTTGAAATTGGTTGACTTGGTGAGAGAGAGAGAGAGTGAGAATGGGGCATGATGGCCTTGCCATGCTTCATTTAATGAAGAGAGAGAAGGAGGGAGGTTTGACTAGTGTGTTATCATTCTTGCCTCTCATCTTTTTTTCACTTCTCTCACTCTCACTCACTCATACACACACACACACAGCACCTTTTGCAGCAGCAACAGCAGCATCATCATCAGCAGCAAGCAGCAGCATCAGCAGCAGCATGGAGCAGCAGCAACAGTAGCAGCTCCAGCAGCCACAGCAACTACGGATCTTCTCCTCCTCCTTTCTCCTTGCATCGTAGGGTCGTGTGAGGTATAATCTCTGAGCCTAACTTCCTAGGTTGCTTAGTTTGTGTAGAAATAGCTTCGATTCGTATAGAAAGTGAATTTTTGTGCCAAATATGGTGATTAGTGTGAACTTTGGTTAAGTGATGTTAGTGATGGTTAGACTAACTTAGTTAAGTGTTATTAGAGCCACTTAAACCTAGTTAAACCCCAGATTTCACCAAAATACCATAATGTTGTAATTTAGTGTTTTTAAAATGTTTTTAAAACCAAGTTATTGGATATGATGTATCTGCTGTATCAGTGAGTATTTTATTAATGAGCAAACATATACATTAGACTATAATTTGTGCTAAAAGTGTAGTGTAAAAACCTGGAGCATTTTCGCCAGATTTTGGCCGAGAACACCTTATAGGGATCGGTCCATTTTTCTTGGATCAAGCTGAAACTTTGCAGGTAGCTGTCTGTAGGAATTCTAAGAGATTTGGTCTTGTTTATTTTTCTTGCTTTTGCTCCAGATAAAATCTGGGACCAAATTACCTATTTTTAGCATAGCGGGACTTGCGCGACACGTACGATGCGTGTTGAGTTGGTTTGATGTGTCACAGCGTGTCGCTGTGTGCCACGGTGTGTCGCGTTGGTTTTTGGCATATGCATACACGGTGCGTTTGCATACGATCTAGCGTATCGGACACGCGCGTTTAGTTCGCGACGCGAGTTTCTCGTTTGATTTCGATATCACGTTTTGCGAGATATTTTGCTTATATATGGATTCCTTGTGTAAATTCCAGGTTCGCAGGCGGGTACATCAGACGCCGCAAGGAAAGGAAAGCAGGTGGTCGGCTACGAGTAGCACGCGACCAGGTGAGTAGATTTAACATCTACGGGGAAATCGCCCGTATGACGTTAAGCGTCAGGGCGGGTTAGGATATTTAGTCGTAGATGTTCATATAGGATAATAGCATACCTTCTTGTTGCATATAGAAATGATAGCATAGAATACTACACTGTCACTAACGGTTCAAGCTGCACGAGCACTATTTGTATGTTACACTCACACCGTTAGTGATTGCTATGACACTCGCACTATAGGATTGCTACGCATTATCCATATCGTTTGATTTCTCATGCACACTGTATATTCATACCAGTGCACACATATACTGATATCTTCATACTTGCGCACATGCACACTATATATTCATACCTATGCACACATATATTGATATCTTCATACTTGCGCACATGCACACTGTATATTCATACCAGTGCACACATATATTGATATCTTCATACTTGAGCACATGCACACTGTATATTCATACCAATGCGCACATATATTGATATCTTCATACTTGCGCACATGCACACTATATATTCATACCAGTGCACACATATATTTATATCTTCATACTTGCGCACATGCACACTGTATATTCATACCAGTGCACACATATATTTATATCTTCATACTTGCGCACATGCACACTGTATATTCATACCAGTGCACACATATATTGATATCTTTATACTTGCGCACATACACACTGTATATTCATACCAGTGCGCACATATATTGATATCTTCATACTTGCGCACATGCACACTATATATTCGTACCGGTGCACACATATATTGATATCTTCATACTTGCGCACATGCACACCGTATATTCATACCAGTGCACACATATATTGATTTCTTCATATTTGCGCACATGCACACTATATATTCATACCAGTGCACACATATGGTGATATCTTCATACTTGCATGGATTTATGCATTAAGATATGTTGTTTCCATGATATTTCTGGATCTGGGAACTATGGATATTTCAAAAGAGAATATGTAATTGTTTTAAAAACTCGGTTACCCTTGATATGATATTTTAGTGCGTCCACCATGTGTTTTCTCGGTGCTGAGAGCAACATGTGAAACCCGATTCGAGGAGGCGGATGAGGCCGATTGCGGGTATATGGTGGGCCCGGTATGGTACCCCGGGACGAGAACGGATTCGCTGTGCAGTAGACGGTGAGCCTGGCAGAGGGTCTACTACCTACCGGTGATTGGTTAGATCTGGCGGTTATCCGGAGGATACTGACCAGTGATGAGAGATGGATACGGGACGATCCGTACTGCCAGGGCCGAGGGCCGATTCCGCAGACGGAGCCCGATACTTGAGGATTTGCGGTCGATGCTAGACACGATGATTCATGATATTTAGGGTTCCGATGCTAGGCACCCATGATTCTATGAGATTTACATGATTTGGGTATATGGATGGACACCGATTATTTTCCACGTTGATATTCCGTGTAGATATTAATTATTCCCATGCTCAGCATTCAGTATTTTACATCTCATCCTGTATCTGTTGTACCTGATAGAGTACATTTGCTATGCACGATTATTGCATATCTTGCTCATCATATAGATGTTATTAGATTGCATTTGCTATACAGGATTATTGCATACCCTGCTCATCCTATATAGATGTCATTAGATTGCATTTACTGTGCACGATTATTGCATACCTTGCTCATCATATAGATGTTATTAGATTGCATTTGCTATACACGATTATTGCATACCCTGCTTATCATTTAGAGATGTTGTTAGATCGTACTTGATATATGATTACTGCTCATATAGTTTATCATATAGATGTTATCTGTTGGCATAGCTTAGAGTATTGCAGCACGTGCAAACTCGCGATTACCTTTATATGTTATCTACTACTCACGAGTTGGCAACTCACCCCTGTTGTGCCACAGTGTTTGCAGGTTGCCTTTCGGAGTAGTCACGACAGGCTGCTTTCTAGCATCTTTTGACACAGATACCCTATAGTTGGCGTACTAGCTCTTTTGCTGATAGGTGGGTTTTGTGCGGTATCTATTTATTTTTCAGTTATGTACATCGTTGTATCTAGTACTCTCCATTTACTACTTATGTATTGACTTAGAGACCAGTTGTGAGGACGATGATGTATGCTATTTTGTACTCTGGTGTCGAGCTCGTTGTGAGCCGACTTTACTTATGCAGTTCTTATCATGTGTGATGTTTTCCACTTATTGCTCTTTTCTTCGCTACGACGTCGTATATTGTTATCATGGTGATTGTCTACTTAAGGTTTTTCTTAACAGTTTAACAAATGTTTCTATTAAATGTTTTAAACACTCTATACTTTTACTGGTTTGATTTCTGGGTTTCGGCTTACTTAGTCGCGTTACGCCTGTAGACGTTACGTGGTTAAGTGCCGGTCACGGGACAAACTTTGGGTCGTGACAGATACATGGTGCCATAAATCAACTTGGCATCTTCGGAGAGGTGGACGAATAGCACCAATTAGCATCTGCCCCGAAATTCAGGCAAGACGTCCCCCGCATCTTCCCGCGACTTTCGGCAGGGAACAGATTCTGGCACGCCCGGTGGGAACTTTTCCTCTTTCCACTCCACACTTCGTGTGTCGTGTCCGCGAACGAATCGCGGTTTGCTATGGTTACCTGTTGGTTTGAGGTATTTAGATTTGGTGTCTTGCTCCGTGCAGAAAATAGAAGATCAATGGCTTCGAACTGCACTAACTGCAACTGCAAGTCTCGCTCCGTCCCGTCTGGAGGAGTGACTTACGGGCCCCGAGCGGCCTCCATCTTCGCTATGCCAGTGGAACAGGTGACTCAGGCTACCATTGGATTGTTCTTCGGGACCATGTTCCCGCCAACGAGCTTCAACGTCCTATTACTGTCGCAAGAAGCTCAGAAGAAGTCGGTCTTTGATCGGCTTGCAACTACCGCGGCCCCTCTCAACGGGTCGCCCAAACCCAGTGCCTCAATTTTCAACAGACTGGGCCAAAGCTCAAGTGGGCCCGTGAAAAAGCCCGCAATACCTGAAGCGGCCATCCTGAAGCAGATAGCCATTCCTGCTCCTAAAGTCGTCAAGGCAGCTTCTCCTGCTAAAGGGGCGGTCTTCATAAGACTGGCCGTTTCAGCTAGTACTCCACGCGAAGTCACGAAGGCTGCTTTCCCTGTTCGAAAGTCGGCTTTCGTAAGACCGACTATCCCCTCTCAACGAACGTCAGTCTTCGACCGGCTAGCGCCAATAACAGCCTCTCCTCAAAGCAGGGGGCATGAGGAAGCTCATCCAACAGCGGAGGTAATCCCGGCCGCACGACATGCTCGACGTCGCCACTAGCGCCGAGTGAGGAAAGCTGGGGGCAATTCCCCTTCTGGATTGACTCCGCCGGCTCCAATGGTGGAAGTTGATACTGCTGTTCCAACTGAAAACAGCTTTGAATTACTTAACAGGGTACGCAGGAATTCGCCAACTGCCATGTTGAAAAGATCTCCTCCACCAATGGAAAACGCTATAAAGACGGAGCTGGAGCGACCCCCTCAGTGGCTGTCTTCTAAAATTTATAAAGTTTGGCGACAGGTCAAGGACTCCGTGATAGATCAAGACTATCTCCGCCGACAGAAAAAGATGAAGGTTCGGCAAGAAGAGGACTACCCTGTCAAGCCACAGAAGGCGGCAGCTACTCGGGTGCCCTCTACAACGGCCCCCTCAACTTCGACCGCCCATAAAAAGAGAAGGCCGGAGAAGATTCCCGTATCTGCGACAAATGTCAAAGGCACTGAGCCTAAATGCCCTAAGTCCGGGGGCATGGTGGTTCATACCGTCTACATGGCATCTGGAAAACAGGATAGCCATATCTCTATGGGTCATCGACCACTTACACGGTCTGTGACTAAGGCTCAGGAGCAGCAACAACAGAAGCTCCAAGAGATGCTAACAGCCATGACCGCACTCACGGGACCAAAAGCAAGCCCAGAGACGACCTCGGAGCAGCATCAAGAACAAGAAACCGACACCGAATTCCTTCGGAGAATTCTTGAGAAAAAGGACAAAGAGGCCGCAGAACAAACGACCAATATAAAACAAATGGCCATTCTATTCTAAGATATGGTGGGCCTGATGTTACAGCCGGATTCTCCAGCTGAAGACCCTCCGATTATCCTTGAAGATGATAATGGAAAGACATCAAACCCTCTTCTGGCTTGTTCAGCAGCCAAAGAGGAGACCATTTCTAAAACCGCCCTGGATGACTATATCGCTCAACAAATACGAGCTCATCAGGCGAATGAAGCAGCCGACCAAGTTGTTAAAACTAGGCGACCATATCCAGGCTGGTATGACCAAATAAAGTACCCGCCGGGATATACGATCCCTAAATTTCATGTATATAAAGGGACGGGAAATCTGCACCAGCATGTCGCCCAGTTCAGGGCTTTGTGCAGCAACACCGGAGGTGATGATAAGCTGCTACTTCGCCAATTCGTCGGCAGCTTGTCGGAAACAGCTTTTGAATGGTACTCGGAGCTTCCCGACGACTCCGTCAAAACGTTTACAGAAATGGAGTTGCTATTCACTCAGCGGTTCGCAAGCGCCAACAAACGCACCCCGATCACGGCATTGATCAATGCCAGAGTAAAGCCGGGAGAGACATGGGTGCAGTATGCAATCCGGTGGCGGAACCTATGGTCGAGATGCAAACAACGCATAGAAGAAGCTCCTGCCATAGGCATGTTCATGTGGACCCTTGAGCCTCAGTCGACTATCTCCCAATTCATGATGTTCTTCAAGCCGACCACCTTCCAGGCCTTGATCGACAAGCTGGCCCAAATGGACCAGAAGGGCCATAGGCCTTTCCTTTCAAAAGTGGGTTTTCGGAATGAAAAAGGCAACGGGAAAGCGACCTTTGTCGCCAACGCTCAGCGACAGCCGAGTAACCCAAGACCGTCTGTTAGTCAAAGCAACAAGCCGCGATCCCTCGATGAGAAGTTGAAACGTCCTTACTCATTTCCCAGGGATAAAACAAGGAAACTGTTCGAACTAGCAGTGCGCAACGGGCTCATCACTCTACCAGATCCAAAACATCCGTCGCAACCGGGTGACGTTAACCATCCTAACTATTGTCCCTACCACAGAGTAATGGGTCACCCACTCGAAGATTGCTACGTCTTCAAAGGCTGGATTGATGATGAATACCAACAGGGCAAATTCGCGTTATCTGACAACTGGAAGGTGAACCTGCCACAACCACATGCTCAGAAAAAGATGGATATGCTGGGGGCATCATGCTCTTTTATAGGGGAAGCTCCATGAGAAATTTTTCTTTCGGCAAAAACTAAAAGAATGCTGAAAGATCTTCAAATGTGTCCGACCTATGAACAGGAAACCGAAACGTCGTTAAACTAACGATGGACCGCAATGTCCTAAAACTTGCAAAGGACCGAAACATCATTAAACTAACGACGGACCGAAACGTCCTTAAACTAACAATGGACCACTATGTCCTAAAACTAGCTGTTGACCGAGACGTCGATAAACTACTGTGGGTTACAACATTCCAAGGATGATACAAAAAAAGAAGAATAAAAGAAAAAGAAAAAAAAGAATAAAAGAAAAAGAAAAAAGAACGGTATGTCCACAAGCGAAAAGGGCACGGATGAAAACCCGAAAAGGCTCCGTGAGTAAAAACAGCAGGGCTACCGGCAAGTTTTGTGAAAACCCGAAATGTCGCAATCTCGTTAAAAGAAACTTCCAAGGTCCTCTCGATCCTGTGAGAAGGAAATACCTGAGTGAGATCCTTACGACTCACAAGGGAGTGACACACTTAGGAATCCCCATGATTCCTAAAGAGAAATTACACTTGCGAGATCCTCACGACTCGTAAGGAGAACCCTCTTATGAGACCCTCACGGCTCATAGGATTCAAAAGCCTTAAGCTACAGGGATCTGAACCTGTTCTTAAACCATCACATTTCCCAGATTTCCCTACAAGCGGTTCAATGTTGACTCTTGTATACAATCCACGGGCATGAATAAATATTTCTCTAACAGAGTCCCACCAGCGACTAGGGATACGCTTACACGGTGAACAAACACTTGTTGGTCCTCTCGACTTGCAAGGGAAAAAATACTCTTGTGAGATCCTTACGACTTACGAGAAGCTATACACTTAGGATTCCTCACGATTCCTAAGGAGAAAATGCACTTATGAGATCCTCACGACTTGCAGGGAGAAATACCTTTATGAAACCCTTACGGCTCATGAAGTCGAAAGCCTTAGTCGATAGGATCCTAACCCTGTTCGCTAAGCCACCTTTGTTCGAAATCGACAGAGGCAAATGATGGTTCACTCCTGGCAATATTCCAGTCGTAGCGGTGCTGATGCCGAAATCAGTGTCTAATTCCAAGCTTGCAGCAAAGAAGCTAGCGAGCCACACATGCATACGAAATAGCCGAAATGATAGGGCAACTTGCAACAAAATCAGCAAGTAAAAATATATGTATACAAAATAGCCGAAATGATGGGGCAACTCGCAATAAAAAGCAGCGAGTAAAAAAAAGCCGAAATGATTGGGCACTGCGAAAAATAGCCGAAATGATTGGGCAATCGCGATTTTCGCGATATAAAAAGCTAAAATGATAGAGTATCGCAGAAAGAATAAAAAAAATGATGAAATGAAATGAAACTTTTTGCCGTGCAGGTGAGGTCACATTGACCCCTGTATACAATCCATGGGCACAAACAAGAAGGGAATCATATCGTCCCACCAGGCTTCGTCGAAGCGAAACCAAATCTCGACGGTTCATAGACAACCTAGAGACAATTTCGACATTCATTGCAATATTGCAGACACAATGTCAACAAATGAAGCGAAGGAAGATCCCTAGCTTCAGGGTCTCGACGTCAATATCGATAACTTAGAGATCAACAACGGCGTTTCTCCTTACTCCAGTAGGATGCAGACGTGACGTCAACAAAAGACCCAATGGTCGAAACAAAGCGGAGTGACGGCAAAATCCCAGCTCCACCCCAGCATTAGTCTCGATATAGCAGACGAGATGTCACCACAGCGTTCTTCTTCCAGCAGGATTCAGACGCAACAATCCAATAATGGAGCCATGGCGAAGTCCCTAGTTCTAGGTCCCGACGGTTCACCAACAACCTAGAGACCACCTCGACGTTCGTCTTGATACAGCAGACGCGATGTCATCCCAGCGTTCTTCCCCCAACAGGATTCGGACGCGACATCAACAAAGCGGAGCTACGGCAAAGTCCTAGTTCCAAAACTCTAAAGTCCACAGACGACCTAAAGTCAACCAATGACTTCCCCACCGGATCAACGCTCTGTCTCGAAAACAAGTCAACCAACCCCAGGGAAATCAGTTTCCTTGGCAAGACCTCTCGATTCAGGGAAATCAACGTCCTTGACGAGAGCATCTCGATTTGCGTCGACCTGCAAGGAAATCCGTGTCTTTGCAGGAATCTCTCGATTCGTCTCAACCCCAGGAAAATCGGTGTCCCCGGCAAAACCTCGATTCAGGGAAATCAGCGTCCTTGACGAGAGCATCTCAATTCGCGTTGACCCGCAGAGAAATCAGTGTCTCTGCAGGAATATACGACGTCAGCAAAACAGAGCCATGGCAAAGTCCCTAGTTTCAGGTCCCGACGGTTCACCAACAACCTAGAGACAAATCGCAACATTCGTCTCGATACAGCAGACGCAATGCCAGTAAACAAAGCGAAGGCAATATTCCTAGCTTTAGGGTCTTGATGGCAACTCATATAAAACCTGAAAGACTATCGGAGATCATCCCACACCAGCGCGGAGTGGTTATGACTCATCGGGGCTCCCAAACTGAGCCTAACTTCAAGTAAAAAGCGACATGGAATATCCCTAACGCTTTCTCTTTCGACGGTAATATCACCTGGAAGATTGCTTGAAGACGTCTTGTCCAGCCCCCGAAGGGATCAGAGACACGACAGTCGCGGGGCTATTTGAACAGCAAGATTATGCGTCGAGGAATACACCAGCCAACGCAACGGTGCGATGGGTAAAAAACCTTAGTACCACAGGCCCTAACGAACTTCTATTAGCAGGAGTTAACTATGACGTTAGGAAATTCTTGTGAGAACTTCTTGATTCGTCTCGACTCATGAGGAAACTAGTGTCCTTGCGAGAACTTCTCAATTCGTCTCGACTCGTAGGGAAAAGCCTTAGGCAATGGGGATAAAGACCTGTTTCCTAAGCACTGGGGTCCTGCAAGTCGGTCCAAAATGGACTCTTGCATACTATTCACGGATCACACTCTCCAAAGTCGAATCTCGATAAGGAGGGAAACAACCACTTACGAGTCCTCTCGACTTGTGAGAGGGAAGAATTCTCTTGTGAGATCCTTACGACTCTCAAGAGGAACCACACTTGGGAATCCTCACGATTCTTAAGGATAAAAATGCACCTACGAGATCCTCACGACTCATAGGGAGAAAAGTCTTTATGGGACCCTCACGGCTCATGAAGTTGAAAAGTCATAGGTACCAGATCTGAACCTGCTTCCTAAGCCATCACTACCTCTCAAAGAGTTCAAGATGAAATGCTCTCTATCATCTATAGGCTACGCTTACTAAGGTAACAAGCCGGCAACAAAGAAAAGAGAAGAAAGCAGTAATAGAACAAATTTTTTTTATCTTTTATTCATGAATTCAGTGTAGTACTAGTTGAATCGTATGAAAGAATAAAAAAAATGGATACATGTTATTCAAAGATTACAAGCAAGGCAGCTACTGAGAAGGAGGCGTTTTCAATAAGTCAGCCAGTTGCTCGCGCACTCCTCTCAACTCCTTTTCAAGGTCAGCCGCCGCAGCTAACTCCGCTTCAATTCGAGCCCGTTGCTGCAAGCATGATGAAACCTTTTCATCGATTTCCCGTTGGGTAGCATCGCGACCCTATGTAACCCGCTCAATGAAGTTGAGTTTCCACCTCAATGCCAGCCCGTCCGAAATACATCGCTGCAAATTGTCAAAGACGGCTCTCAGTTGCGCGGCGTTCGCTTCGACCTGGGCACGCAATTGGACAGACTCAGCGGAAGTCGCCTCACATTCCTTTCGCTTGAGGATCGCCTCTTGTTCGAAATGACGAAGGAAAAAGGCACTTTGCTCAACCCATGCAGCCCGCCGGGAGTTCACGGCCAGAATCTCAGGAGCAGGACACCTAAGTTCAAGCTTATGCAGGCAGGCCTCAATCTTCTGTTAGTTGTATGTATGCTCTAGAGGCCAGTATTGTACAGATGATGTATATTATATTGGATGCTTGGACATAAATAGAGATGACTTTCTTGCTCGATATGATAGTATGCTATCTGGTTACTCTTTATCTTAACATGTACACTAGTCTCTTTATACTGTCTTATAGTTACATGTTGGTAAAGCCCTTAGGATATGTACTTGACTACCTGGACTGTGATGCAGATCATACTAGTGGGGATATGGTAGTCCATAAGTACATCCTTCATGGTCCCTAGTCGTGGGTGTATCGAGACGGGGCATCGATATACCAGTGTAGACTAGCGTATACGCTTCTCGACCCATGAGATGGGCGATGGATGATCCCATATCCATTGGTGTTTGACATCAGAGATGGTGTACGGGTGCTCAGTGGAGACTGGGTACACTGGACGGACTCGCCGAGAACTCCCAGATGGTATTATACCTCACGTCAGATGGCAGTTCTCAGGTGACACTTGTACAGGTTAGTCTGTAGACCCGAGATCGTCATAGAGTCTTGTGTGATTCCCACTGTGCTTTGATCTCCACCTTACCACGTCCATGAGGGTGTGCAAAACGGTGGTCTTTGGGCACAGTCCCGAGTCACATGGAGGCAATGAGCGATAGGAGGGGTTTCGTCTCGCCCGGTATTGGGGGTTGATGTTGCGCAGTGCTCGATTGGCCGTAGCAGGGAAGTCCCTGGCCAGGGCTGATCAGAGATTTGCTGGTAAGTGTTACCAGTAGTTTCTCGACCCGTTATGAGCCTCACATCGGCACGACTTATCGGGTTATTGGGGTCTGACGTTTACCACCCTTAGACTTGATATGCGACGTATCAGACGAACAGACCGGACTGTATGGTAAGTGTTACTGGTCGTATTCGCAGGAGTGTGAGCGGGCTAGCTCGTCGATCTTCTGATCGCTCAATACCCGGGTGGCCGTTACGTTTAGCAGACCGCTTGCGGCTTGTGGGTGCTTGATATGATCATCATCTGCTACCGGCGTATTGACGAGTCTTTAGAGTCCTACACAGAGGTTTCCTAGCTCAAGCGAAACGAAATAGGAGTGCATATGAGATATGTGCGGGACCGAGAATAATGCATGTATGTGATACCGTGTTTGATTCTCGCGATTAATGTTTCGATTGGTTGTATGAGATATGACCTAGTTATCGAATCATTGATTCGATAAATCGATGCATTGAATACTAGTCGGTTATGTGCGACATGACCGGATCATTGAATCAAGTGTTGATTTAATGATTTAATGTATAATTATATATTTGATATATTACTTTACATTAACTAGTATTGGTTCACTTTAAACGGATTTTTCTCACTTGATGTGCACATTGTATATGTGATATGTTTTGTGTACACTTGAATGTATCATGTTTGATGATGCATGTTGTTTTGGCTTTGTGTATAGAATGCAACCATGGTTATGCAAGTGGTTAGGGTTTATATTTTATTCACTTATTATTTTATCCATTTATTATTTATTTAAATGGATTTATCCATACAAAATGGTTTCATCTTATCATGAAGAGTGGTGAAGCTTCATGAAGCTTTTACTAATGATGCCATTTTGTCTCCTTGCTTAACCCTAACCACTCCTACTAACCATGGTCTATTCTCTACACTTGACCATGGTTAGAAGATGATAAGAATTGATTTATTATTCATTTTATATACAACTTATGATAACAATTCTATCATCTTCTTCTTCTTCTTCAAGTGAGAAACCTAGATGCCATTAATGGCAACTTGAGATCTAGTGAGAGAAATCCAAATCTAAAGTGAACCCACCTCCTATTTCTTCATCCTCTACCTCTTGCCAAGTGGTTTTGGGTGTTTTCTTCACAAGTTTCACTACTTGGTGAAGTCGGAGCTTGAACTAGTGCAACCTCGACGTAGATCGTCTTTGACACGAAGCCGACGACCTAGCTCGCCCGTTTCTCCGATGAAGCCGACGATTGGGTTCGGGATTCATGATGGACAGCGAGAGGACACCCACGTGGAGTTATGGAAGTGGAAATCCGGATCTACAAAGGTTGTAGCTTCTCACTTCTAGTTAAGTATTTAGCTAGTTTTTCTTTCGCCTAGAATTCTAGTCTAAGATCCGTAGTCTAGGGTTTCTCGGCACCATTTTTTTTAAATTGGCATGTTCGATGCCTTGTGAGACCTCACTAGAGTGCCTAGGAACCCTACAGTGGTATCAGAGCCTAGCTAGAGCCTTAGGCGAAGTCCTGACGGAGTTTGAAAGCCGGACGAACCGAAAACCTTACCCCAAAATAGCTCTCTGGACTTTTTCTAAAAAGTGGGATTTTTGTCAATTAAAAATATGCAGAAAATCAAGCAGGGTGTTATTTGAATTACTGTGAAATACGAGGGCCTGAATCAACTTTTCCACCGCGGAACCGCGGCACGTGCTATGCATGATGCGGCGGTTCCGCGGCCTTACTGTTCCTTTGTGTGATGTTTTCTGCACAGTAACTCATATAATTCAATGCTGTGTTTTCTGGGATATTTTTGTTGTGACTATACAGAAGAGTATTCTGGGGTATTATTGGGAATCAAAGTTTCGATCGGATTATCAAATTTCGTCTTTTTGTTTTTCCGGATAATTTTCAGAATATGTTAAAAAGTTCGACCGGATATAAATACCCAATTTTTCCCTTGTCGGGAAATTTCCAAGTGTTGGATTTTTCCGTAGTTTAACGACTTTCTAAGTAGTGCAAGTAATGCGATGGACCCTCTAGAAGACAACAAACCTTAACTCGATTATGTGACCGTCTTGAACTACCCTTTGAACCTTCGGGTTTGGGGCAGTACGGCATGCCACATGTGAGGCGTTGGCTTGACCCTTCTACGGCTGGACCGTCGGTACTGAGGCACGAACTGAATGTTGTTAGACTTATTTCATGTGTTGAGCTGTATCGGGAAAACTTGGGTATTCGACTGTTCGATCGGAAAGTTTAACATTTTCTGTTTATCTGGAATGTGATACAATAATTGGAATTCACAAGTAGTTATGAGATAACTGAATGAATGTTATAAATCTAGCAATTTAGTCCCATATGATATTGAAAAGAGTTTTCGATAATGAGACTAAAATGCGGGATTTATATCTGTTAGGCATGCGATGTTTAAAGAGGTTGCGGATTCCAACTGTTGTAGTTTTACACTTTCTTTTCTGTGACCGTAAGTGTAGTATGTTCATATCGCCGGTTTCATTGCTATATGTCAACGACAATTGGGGTATGCGTACTTACTTACGTTGATGACATGTGATGTTATGTGTTGCTGGATATGTTATATTGGATCGTCGTGTTCGAATAGCCGGGGGTTTTTATGTGAGATGAGTGTTTTTTCTTTTTCATTCATGTAAAAACTTGTATGTAATATTCTTTTATTTGGGGCACTTCCAGGTAGCGGAAGTTGTCACCTTTTGTATATTATTTACTTTTCCGCATTAGGATAGACCCAAGGAGGGGAGCACAAGTAACCGGGTTCTGGGGTCCAGTGGGAGACCAACTCGAGGAGTCGAGTCTGGGTCTCCTAACCCTAGAATTGGCAGGGTTGCTTGCCGCTCTCGTAGGGGTCTACGGGTGTGGGATTGGCTATTCATCACGACCGTGGAATCCGTGTTTTATACTGGCTCGTATTGAAAACACGGACGTCCTAGTATATCCAATGTTTCATATGTTTCTTCTGCTGCGATATCTGTGATGTGATCATGAGATGTTCTGTGATGGATATAGTATATATGATATATTATATAGACGTTACTTATGTTTTACACCCGCGCTAGCCCTGCCCTGCTCTGTCGTTAGTTACCTAACCTAACGGTGCACGAGGGGACATCGAGGCGAATGCGGATGGCATAAGTGTACGTAATATCTATCTGTGATGTTTAGGTATTTAAATGATGGGACTTCATTAATGTGATTAATGAAAGAAAAGAAACCTAAGATGTTGTAGAATCAAATTTTAAACAAAAAAGGTAGCTACAGTTCTTGCTTTGCATAGCGGTATATATGATATACCCTGCACCTTATTCGATGAGGAAAGGACCGAGATCCCTTCACCGGGAGTGACTCCTTTAGCAGTAACTGGCAGATGCTACACATTCGGTTTGGCTTTGATTGCTTTTAAGAGTTTTTGCTTTGCACAGTGATATATATGATATATCCCGCACCTCATTCGACGAGGAAAGGGCCGACGATCCCTTCACCGGGAGTGACCCCTTTAGCAAAACTAGAAAAGCCTCAAAATCATTCCATTTTAAAACTTCATTTGATTCTACAACGATATCAAGTTCATTACGCAATAGGTTTTCAGAAAACCTATCGTAGCCCTCCGTCATTTCAGATAAATTACATATAGTATTCGTGCTACATTTGTTGGCTTTCGTCAAGGTGTAGTGTGCGGTAGCTATGTGCTGTTTATCTGCTGCATATGATGCGACTGGATTAGGGTAGCCGTACGGCTTTGTTGGCTTTCGTCAAGGGTCGTGCGGGTGGGTTTAATTCAGTCAAGAAATGTACGGGTTGAACTTGACTAGTGGGCTGTGGTTTGTTGGCTTTCGTCAAGGTCATAGCACGCTAGGGGCAAAAGCATTATCGGGAATTTCAAGTGTTGAAATTTGCAATGAGATTGCATACCTTCTATGAGATAGTTGGATCCCGATACCCACTGCGAGTAAGAGTTACTCCTGGGAGAGTTTTACACATTACAATTAGCCGATCAAGTAGGTGTCTAGAAAGGTGTTAACGAGGTTACGCCTCTGGGAAAACGAGGTTTACATTAATTAGGTTCGTGCGAAAGCACGGGGGACCTCCCTCAAAGTACCGACACTGGCCTGGCTGAAAGATTGGCGAACTTGTAGTGTGTAATTAATCCCGGCTAGTCTTTCCTTTTAGGGTTTGAAGGAAGATTTGATAAAAAGCAGTGGGAGCCATCCTGATTAGATAAGGTAATAACCAATCTGATCTTGCACGAGCATACGTTAAAGTGTTTTCTTCTCTCTCTCTCCAGGTAGCGACCATTTCATGCCCTAATAAAGATAATAATATGGATGTATTGACTGAACCCGCATGTTATACTGTGCTGGGGAACGTTGGTTCCGTTCTTTCCTATAAGAGTTATAGGACTGAACAGGATATAGGGGAATACCAGGATTCCCATGCCACCCGAATGAAGAAAGTACATGATGATGCATTTTCTTCGGGTGTGTTCGTTACAGAGAACTGTTTCTCCATTTGCCCTACGTCCTGGGTATTAGATACCGGGTCAGGATCCCATATATGTAATCAGTTACATGGGCTTAGGAAAGGTAGAGAACTTGGAGAAGGTGATAAAGACATTAGAGTTGGAAATGGTGCAATTGTTGCAGCTAAGACTGTCGGGGAATATCACCTTGTATTACCAACAGGTAATACATTGGTTCTGAACGAATGCTATTACATGCCGAACCTGATATGCAACATTATATCGGTTTCTTTGTTGAGTAAAGAGGGATATAATTTTGTATTACAGGACAATGTTATGAACATTTTCCATAACCAAAAGTTGGTTGGATCAGGCACGTTGTGCAATGGCATTTATGTTCTAAACCAATCAACAGTTCTGAGCATAACAAACACACACAAGAGGAAGAGTTCTGAACTGAACGAATCCTTCTTGTGGCATTGTAGACTGGGTCACATCAATGCGACACGACTGGCTAAGTTGCATAAGGATGGGTATTTGAAACCATTCGAATTTTCATCTTATGACACTTGCCAGTCATGTCTCAAAGGCAAGATGACCAAAACCCCGTTTACGGGACATGGAGAAAGAGTTACTGAACTCTTAGGACTAGTACATAGTGATGTATGCGGTCCAATGTCTACACATGCCAGGGATGGTTCTTCGTACTTCATTACATTCACTGACGATCTCTCAAGATACGGACATGTGTACTTGATAAGACACAAGTCTGAAGCTTTTGAGAAATTTGGAGAATATAAACAAGAAGTCGAAAACCAAACCGGAAAAAGTATTAAAAAGTATTAAAATCCTTCGATCTGATCGAGGAGGTGAATACTTGAGCAATGAATTCCTGGACTTCCTAAAAGAGAATGGGATTCTCTCTCAGCTGACTCCTCCATATACACCATAGCACAACGGTGTATCAGAACGGAGGAACCGCACCCTATTAGATATGGTGCGCTCTATGATGAGCACAGCTGAGTTACCTATTTCCTTCTGGGGGTATGTGCTTGAGACAGCCATACATCTATTGAATATGGTCTCCACCAAATCTGTGCCTGCCACTCCATATGAGATATGGAAAGGGAAGAGACCATGTCTTAACTATGTTAAGATATGGGGTTGTCCAGCCTATGTCAAACGACAAAATCCGGACAAACTCGAGGCACGGTCTGTTCTATGCAAATTTGTAGGATATCCCAAGAATTCTCAAGGGTATATCTTCTACCACCATGAGGAACAAAGAGTATTTGTTTCTCGGCATGCCACCTTTTTAGAAAAGGAATTTCTTGAAAAAGAGATTAGTGGTCATGAGGTAGAACTGGAAGAGGTTCCAGCTGCAGAAGCTACAACAGAAGATCTGGTGGAACCAGAGGATTCCGTAGTTCCCGATGAACCCCAGCCACTCCGCCAATCTAGTAGGGTTCCTCGCCAACCTGAGAGATACTACGGTTTTCTCATGGACGGTGGGAGCGAGGATTGCATCATGGAGGATGATGACCCAACTAGCTTCCAGCAGGCCATCACGAGTAGGGACTCAGTGAAATGGCTGGATGCTATGCGGTCCGAGATGGAATCCATGTACACCAACAAAGTATGGACTTTGGAAGTTGCTCCTGAAGGGGTAAAACCCATTGGGAGCAAGTGGATCTTCAAGAAGAAACTTGGTGTAGATGGGAAAGTGGAGACTTTCAAAGCTAGACTTGTAGCAAAGGGTTTTCGTCAAAGACCAGGTGTGGACTATGACGAAACCTTTTCTCCAGTGGCTATGCTTAAATCCATCCGGATCATGCTTGCCATTGCTGCCTTTCATGACTACGAAATCTGGCAAATGGATGTTAAGACCGCCTTTCTAAATGGTGATTTAGAAGAGTGCGTGTACATGACTCAGCCAGAGGGCTTCGTAGACAGTGGGAGCAGCGGGAAGGTGTGCAAGCTGCTTAAATCCATTTATGGATTAAAGCAAGCATCGCGGAGTTGGAACATCTGCTTTGATGTCGTTATCAAAGAGTTTGATTTCGTCAAAAATCCAGATGAACCTTGTATCTACAAGAAGGTGGCAGAGAGTAAGGTTGTCTTCCTCGTATTGTACGTGGACGACATACTCTTGATAGGAAATGATATTCCTATGCTGCAAGCGGTCAAGCTCTTCTTATCACAAAGATTCTCAATGAAAGATCTTGGTGATGCCTCCTGCATATTGGGAATTAGGATCTATAGAGATATATCCAAACGGATTTTGGGATTGTCCCAATCCAGGTACATTGACACCATACTAAAGAGGTTTAGTATGGAAGAGTCCAAGCGTGGGAACTTGCCCACGATCTCTGGAGTCACTCTCTCCAAAGAGATGTCTCCCAAGACTGATTTGGAGAGAGCTCGCATGCAAGGGATACCCTATGCTTCGGCAGTAGGCTCTATCATGTATGCGATGCTATGTACCAGACCCGATGTAGCATACTCACTAAGTGTAGTGAGCAGGTATCAAGCTGATCCTGGAGAGAGTCACTGGACAGCTGTGGAGAGCATTCTCAAGTACTTGCGAAGGACTAGAGATATGTTCTTGGTGTATGGTAACGGAGAGCTCCAAGTGGAGTCCTTTACCGATTCGAGCTTCCAGAGTGATAAGGACGACTCTAAGTCGCAGTCGGGCTTTGTCTTTACCTTTTACGGAGGGGCGGTTAGCTGGAAGAGTTCCAAGCAGGAAACCGTGGCAGACTCGACGATGGAGGCTGAATACATCGCTGCCAACGATGCTGCTAAAGAAGCTGTTTGGATCAAGAAGTTCATTACTGAACTTGGTGTGGTTCCATCCATTGAGCATCCAATACCTTTGTATTGCGATAACAATGGAGCGGTGGCTTTGGCCAAGGAACCCAGGTCCCATCAGAGATCCAGACATATTCTGAGGCGGTATCACCTGATCCGGGAGATAGTTGATCGCCGGGAGATCGAGGTCAGGAGGGTTGACACGAAGAACAACACCGCGGATCCACTCACGAAGGCCATTCCCATGATACAGTTTGAGAGACTCTTCGGGATGCTCGGTATGCGTTACTACAGCAGCTGGCCCTAGTGCAAGTGGGAGATTGTTAGTTGTATGTATGCCCTAGAGGCCAGTATTGTACAGATGATGTATATTATATTGGATGCTTGGACATATATAGAGATGAATTTCTTGCTCGATATGATAGTATGCTATCTGGTTACTCTTTATCTTAACATGTACACTAGTCTCTTTATACTGTCTTATAGTTACATGTTGGTAAAGCCCTTAGGATATGTACTTGACTACCTGGACTATGATGCAGATCATACTAGTGGGGACATGGTAGTCCATAAGTACATCCTTCATGGTCCCTAGTCGTGGGTGTATCGAGACGGGGCATCGATATACCAGTGTAGACTAGCGTATACGCTTCTCGACCCATGGGATGGGCGATGGATGATCCCATATCCATTGGTGTTTGACATCAGAGATGGTGTACGGGTGCTCAGTGGAGACTGGGTACACTGGACGGACTCGCCGAGAACTCCCAGATGGTATTATACCTCACGTCAGATGGCAGTTCTCAGGTGACACTTGTACAGGTTAGTCTGTAGACCCGAGATCGTCATAGAGTCTTGTGTGATTCCCACTTTGCTTTGATCTCCACCTTACCACGTCCATGAGGGCGTGCAAAACGGTGGTCTTTGGGCACAGTCCCGGGTCACATGGAGGCAATGAGCGATAGGAGGGGTTTCGTCTCTCCCGGTATTGGGGGTTGATGTTGCGCAGTGCTCGATTGGCCGTAGCAGGGAAGTCCCTGGCCAGGGCTGATCAGAGATTTGCTGGTAAGTGTTACCAGTAGTTTCTCGACCCGTTATGAGCCTCACATCGGCACGACTTATCGGGTTATTGGGGTCTGACATTTACCACCCTTAGACTTGATATGCGACGTATCAGACGAACAGACTGGACTGTATGGTAAGTGTTACTGGTCGTATTCGTAGGAGTGTGAGCGGGCTAGCTCGTCGATCTTCTGATCGCTCAATACCCGGGTGGCCGTTACGTTTAGCAGACCGCTTGCGGCTTGTGGGTGCTTGATATGATCATCATCTGCTACCGGCGTATTGACGAGTCTTTAGAGTCCTACACAGAGGTTTCCTAGCTCAAGCGAAACGAAATAGGAGTGCATATGAGATATTTGCGGGACCGAGAATAATGCGTGTATGTGATACCGTATTTGATTCTCGCGATTAATGTTTCGATTGGTTGTATGAGATATGACCTAGTTATCGAATCATTGATTCGATAAATCGATGCATTGAATACTAGTCGGTTATGTGCGACATGACCGGATCATTGAATCAAGTGTTGATTTAATGATTTAATGTATAATTATATATTTGATATATTACTTTGCATTAAAGTATTGGTTCACTTTAAACGGATTTTTCTCACTTAATGTGCACATTGTATATGTGATATGTTTTGTGTACACTTGAATGTATCATGTTTGATGATGCATGTTGTTTTGGCTTTGTGTATAGAATGCAACCATGGTTATGCAAGTGGTTAGGGTTTATATTTTATTCACTTATTATTTTATCCATTTATTATTTATTTAAATGGATTTATCCATACAAAATGGTTTCATCTTATCATGAAGAGTGGTGAAGCTTCATGAAGCTTTTACTAATGATGCCATTTTGTCTCCTTGCTTAACCCTAACCACTCCCACTAACCATGGTCTATTCTCTACACTTGACCATGGTTAGAAGATGATAAGAATTGATTTATTATTCATTTTATATACAACTTATGATAACAATTCTATCATCTTCTTCTTCTTCTTCAAGTGAGAAACCTAGATGCCATTAATGGCAACTTGAGATCTAGTGAGAGAAATCCAAATCTAAAGTGAACCCACCTCCTATTTCTTCATCCTCTACCTCTTTCCAAGTGGTTTTGGGTGTTTTCTTCACAAGTTTCACTACTTGGTGAAGTCGGAGCTTGAACTAGTGCAACCTCGACGTAGATCGTCTTTGACACGAAGCCGACGACCTAGCTCGCCCGTTTCTCCGATGAAGCCGACGATTGGGTTCGGGATTCATGATGGACAGCGAGAGGACACCCACGTGGAGTTAAGGAAGTGGAAATCCGGATCTACAAAGGTTGTAGCTTCTCACTTCTAGTTAAGTAGTTAGCTAGTTTTTCTTTCGTCTAGAATTCTAGTCTAAGATCCGTAGTCTAGGGTTTCTCGGCACCATTTTTTTTTAAATTGGCATGTTCGATGCCTTGTGAGACCTCACTAGAGTGCCTAGGAACCCTACATCTTCCTGCAGTGATTAACCCAAGACTCGACGACGCCTTCATTATGGAAGTTCACAAGCGTCGCCAGCATTGGATTAACCGCAGCAGCAAAATCTACAGCGAATGTAAGGGCCTCCGTATCAAGCTCCTCGACGTATTCGCTCAACATACGCTGGCTGGTCACAGCGCCTTTGGAAGATGGACGTCTAGAAAAGGGCCCTGCCAGCATTATGATGCGAGACTCGAACGGAGCTAGAGTCGACGTGATTGCTGCAAAGTAAATCATAGTCAGATGTTGGCTCAAGAAATAAAGAAAATACACGAACAATAGAGTCTACTATACCGGCTGCAACAGGGGGCAGAGCTGGGAGTACTGGTGGCGCAACGATACCCTCGTCCCCTCCTTCAATTTGTAAGGCTATAAGCAATGTAAAGAAGAATTAGCAATAACATGACTGCCCGTTAAAGAAATGACGTCGGTTAGAAAAGATACTCACCGACACCAGCGGGCGGACTAATCTCTGACTGAAAAGAGAAGTGTGGGTGTAGCACCTGATACAGGTGATCAAAAAGGACTCCTGAAAGGACGCAGTAATGCAATGTCAGTACATAAATTATACAGCCTAGAAATAAAACTGATGGGTCACAAATCCGCACCTTCCAACATCTGAGATGGTACGAGAGAAGGTAGAGGAATGGTCACCGTCAAAGCGGTAACTGATGGCGCTGCCTCGGGTAGCGCAACCTCAATGCTCATCACGCCTGCATTAGAAACGAGATAATTACTGTCAGGAAAGATTGAAAGGGATTGCAGAATAAAAAGAAAAGCAATGACCCAAAATCTACCTGGTGAGTCGCCGGTCGGAACCGCAACAAGGGCGTCACTTGATATAGCGACTGCTTCACCCTCCTCCATCGGAATGGTTTTGCCACCCGTGGCTTCATCCCCCTACTCCACGAGAGCCGTCATAACGCTCGCGATGCCAGGAGACGGCAAAGAACTGCAGGCAGAAAGAGCGACGATTGGGGCAGTGCCCGACTCCTGAGAAAGAGTGGCTACCTTGGGCTCGGCGGCTATAGCCATCTCACCCACCGCTACCTCGAGCTCGGCAATAGTAGCCATCTCACCTATCGCTACCTCGGATTCGGCGATCGTGGCTATCTCCTCTACTGCTACCCCAGGCTCAGAAGTGGCCGCCACTTCTTCGGCAAGACTTGGCCCTGCAAGATAGGATATATGAGAACCTGAAAGTTAAAACTTTGACAAAAGAACCCAATGTCACGGTACCTTGAGTTGGTCTTCCGATTGCTTCCCGAGCCGCACGTGCTTCCTGTCTGTGGGCGGTGGACAAAGCAGCCGGAGCATACTCTGAAGGAGTAGGGGCAGGGGTAGCGGTGCTCGAACCTGCACCCGCGGCTAAGGCGGCACCACGCTCCCTTGCCGCGCGCATTCTACGCTTCCTTTCCGCTCGGGCTATGAGAGCGGATCTTCTAGAAGCCTCCATTAATAGGACGTCATCGTCCACGCCAAGGGTTACCTCTGGAGCCGTTATGGCATCCGTCATCGGTCGTTTGTGTAGGGTTACTAGGCACTGTCACAATCTTCTACAAGGCATCAACCATGACAAAATCTAATTTTTCATGTGCCGAACAACCCTAACCAAGATCTTAGACTAGAGATTAGGCGAAACAAAGCAAGTAAACCACTTTACTTCTAAGAGTTATGGATTACAACCTTTGAGTCCATTCCTTCACTTCTAAAGCTCCGTGTTGAGGTCCCTTCGCTGCGATCATCGAGTACCCGGACTCAAGAGAGGCTCCATGAAGAGAAAGATGTAAGCTTGCTTCCGATCTTCAATAACTAAGATGATCTACCTTGAAGAAACTCAAACCCAAGCTCTTGCTTTGCTAATCAAGTATTCACAAAGCAAACACCCTAATCTAAGCGGCTAGAATAGACGAGGATGATGAAGTAGGAATTTAGCTCTCATTTGCTTTCAATTTCTCACTCATTTTCATCACATTAGAAAAAGCTAGAAAGCTTTTCTCAAAGGAAGAAGAAGAAGAAAACTCTTTTGTGATGAATAATGAATCTCAAGTGAGGTTAGAAATGCAACCATGGGTTAAGTATATAGACTTAACCCATGTAGAGAATGAACCATGGTTAAAGGGTTGGGTTGGGTTAAACAAATATCTACAAAAATATCAACACATAATATCTTTGCAAGAAACAAAACAAAAGCTTCTAGAAAAGATTAACCCAAATCAAACCCTAACCATGTTTAATCTCCACTAATCATGTTGCATTTATAACCATAACATGTTACGATATTATATATCACATATACAATATTTATTGTAACAAAATAAAATAATACAATTAACATATATCACATATATATCAATGTATTACCCGAGTGAGAAAAAGAATCTTTAAGTGAGCTTATATTAGTTAATGTAATTTAATATATCAAATATATAATTATACATTAAATTATCAAATCAACATTTGATCCGATAATTCTGCTATTTCATAAATAACCGACTAATATAATCTGTATCAGTTCATCGAATCAACACTTGATCCGATGACCCGGCTATATCATATATACCCGGCCGATATCTCATATCGCGAGAATCTAATACGGTATACCATACATGTATTGTTCTCGGTCCCGCACATATCACATATGTGCTCCTACTCCGTTTTGTCTGAGCCAAGAAACCTCTGTGTAGGACTCTAAAGAATCATCAATACGCCGGTAATAGGTGATGATCATATCAAACACCCACAAGCTGCAAGCGGTCAGCTAAACGTAACAACCACCCAGGTATTGAGCGATCAGAAGATCAACAAGCAAGCCTGTATATTCTCCTGTGAATCCAATCAGTAACACTTCCGTACAGTCCGGTTTCTTCGTCTGATATGTCTCATATCTCGCCTAGGGGTGGTAAACGTCAGACCCCAGTAGCTTGATAAGTCGTGTCGATATGATGTCCATAACAGTTCGAGAAACTACTGGTAACACTTACCAGTAAATCTCAGCAACCCTGGCCAGGGATTTCCAGTTATAGCCAATCGAACACAACGCAACATCAACTCCCTATACTAGGAGAGACGAATCCCCTCCTATCGCTCATTGCCTCCATGTGATTCGGGACTGTACCCAAAAGCCACCGTTTTACACGCCCTCTTGGACGTGGTATGATGGAAATCAAAGCACAGTGGGAATCACACAAGACTTTATGACGATCTCGGGTCTACAGACTACTCTGTACCAGTGTCACCAGAGAACTGCCATCTGACGTGAGGTATAATCTTATCTGGGAGTTCTCGGTGAGTCCGTCCAGTGTACCCAGTTTCTACTGAGCACTCGTATACCTTTTCTGATGTCAAACACCAATGGATATGGGATCATCCATCGCCCATCATATGGGTCAAGAAGCGTATACGCTAGTCTACTCTGGAATATCGATGCCCTGTCTCGGTACTCCCATGACTAGGAACATTTAAAGGATGTACTTGGCGGCTACACTGTCCTCACTAGTATTATCTGCATCATAGTCCTGATAGTCAAGTACTCATCCTAAGGGCTTTATCAATATGTGACATAGAGACAATCAGAGTACATGTTAAGATAAAGAGTAACCAGATAGCATACTATCATGTCGAGCAAGAAAGTCCTCCCTATATATGTCCAAGCATCCACTACAATATACATCGTATGTACAGTAATGGCCTCTAGGGCATACATATAACTAACAATCTCCCACTTGCATTAGGGCCATCTGTTATGGTATCGCATACCCAACAATCAGCTGTGGTTGAAGTATCTCATACTCAACCATCCTATAAAAGTCTCTACTAGGAAATAGGCCTTTGTGAGTGGATCCACGCTGTTGTCCTCTGTGTCTACTCTCCTAACCTCGATCTCCCTGGAGATCAACCATCTCCATGATCAGGTGCTACTGCCTAAGAATATGTCTGGATCTCTGATGGGACGGGGTTCCTTGGCATAAGCCATAACTCCATTGTCACACAATGGTTGGAACGAAGTCCATCTCATGAACTTATTGTAAGTGTACGGCAGCGCCCCGGCCGTCATTCTGACGCCGGAATGCGGAAACAAAACTCTTACAAAACTTGTAAACCGGCGCTACCGTGCACAATAAAACCTGGATCGGGCCATTAACCTAACGCTAGCTAACTAGAAGATGGGTTGAAAGCTATACCGAGCGATCCCTGTCCTTCGGTCTTCGGCCTCCACTCCGATCTCCTCGCGGAATCTCCGGTCTCCATCTCCTCGTCGGAACGGGCACCACATCGCCGGGTTCTATTACGGGCTCCCACCTCTAGACCGAGGCAACTCGGGCACGAAGTTAGCAAGCCGACATGCCTAAGGATGCTGTAGGATAAGTGTAGAATGTTTTGTCTCTTGGGGTATGAAGTTGCCATTGAAGATGTGTAGGAGAAAATGAACTTTGGAGTGAACTAGTATTTGTGTAGCAAGAAAAATGAGAGATGAATGATTTTTCCTCCACCAAAATAAAACCCCCTCTCATCTCCTAGTAGTGGCCGGCCCCTAATCAAGAATGAGGAGAGAGAAAATGGCATCTCCAAATATGTGAAGATAATGAGGAAATAATGTCACCTCACTTTCTAATCCCATCCATTCTCATAAATGCAAAGAAATGATCACTAGAAAAAGCAAAGATGCTATATCCATCGTAATCTTCCAATTACAAGAAAACCCCTCCACAAATGCTAATTTGCACACTTGCAAATTAGCCCCTCCATCAGAAAAAAACCCGGCCGTAAAGGAACAAAGGAAAACTGGCCAAAACGGAATGCAAACTGGCAACTTCAAAAAACCGATCCCATAATAAATTATAGGAAAACCCCGCGACTGTATATACATACCCGCATTTGTATTCCGACAGAATACAAATGCAATGAGACAAAATCTATACTGTACAATACTAGGATCCGGCTTAAACCAAAGCCCGCTAGTATTATCCGTCCGATCATGATCCGTGCAATACCGCACGTATCTGATCGAACCCTGCCATATCTCCATACGGCCTCTACAGCGTTTCGCCCGAAACTTGAGAAACTGCCTGTGGGGGACTCTAAAGACTCGTCAATACTTTGGCTGTGGATTTAACCACTAGCACGTCAGAGGTATTAGCCATACGTAACGGGCTACCAGTTATTGACCAAAAGGGACGTCGATGAGCGAACTCATATTGACACCCTACCGAGCCTGTCAGTGACAATATCCGTACAGTCCGGTCCGTTCGTCTATGAGCATCGCATGGCGGGACTAGGGGGTTGGTGAAAGTCAGACACCCAAAAGCGGTACAAGTCGTGTCGGAGTGTAGCCTAGAACACCCTGAGATACTACTGGAATACCTACTAGTAAATCTCCTGCCTTGGCCAAGGACTTCATGTAATGGCTCTCCTAGACACAGCGCGACCTCACCCCCAATACCGGGAGAGACGAACCCCTGCAGATCCGCTCACTGCCTCCATGTGGCTCGGGACTGTACCCAACTAAATGCTGTTTGCACGACTCCTTTGAGCCGTGGTAGGGTAGTAATCAAAGTACAGTGGGAACTCACACGAGACAAATGACGATCTCAGGTCGATGAACTAACCTGTACACATGTCACCAGGGAACTGCTATCGGACGTCTGGTATAAGACCAACTAGTATGTTCCCGGCGAGTCCTGTCCGGTGTACTCTTAACCCAATGAGCACCTGTATACATCTTAGGTGAACCAACTGACACCAGTGGCTTGTGAGACCGGCTACCGTCCCTCGTCGGGGTCTTGACTGTATACTCTAGTCTACTCTGGAGTATCGATGCCCTGTCTCGAAACTCCCACGACTAGGGACCTTTTAAGGATGTGCTTATAGACCCCAGCTCCCACGTATATGATCGCCATCATACTGCTGGCAGTCAAGCAAGAATCCTAGGGGCTCTATCAACGTGTAATAGCGACCTGTAAGGTCACCTAAAGCAGTACACGATGATAAAGATAAACCAGATAGCATACTATCATCTTGAGTAAGACTGTCCTACCGGCATAGGTCCTCCCTCAATCATTGCAATCACATGCCTGTGATCCAATAATTGACTCTGAGGGCACTATCTCCAACAATCTCCCACTTGCACTCAAGGATAATTATTGCGATGTCGTATACTCACAGCCCGTGTGATACCGAACACCCAACTCCTCTACTAGTCAGTCTCACAAAACCCGCTTGCGAAACTAATGCGTTCGAGGAATAGCCTCAGTGAGTGGATCCGCTTTGATGTTTCTTTCTATGTCTCTCTTTATCTCAAGTTCGCGGAGAAAGCCATCTCCCGAAATGAGCAATACCTGTCTTAGAATATGTTTGGATGTCTGATGGGACCTAGTTCATAAATGAACTCCAAATCCAAACCTTATAGACTGTATCGTCAACTGAACTTAATGAGTATCCTGCACCATGCCTCCCTCAGTATTCGCCTGGACCACCTGTCCAAACTACTGCCCCTCGTCAGAGGGAAAACTATAACTCTGACAGCCACTCTGTCATCCAGGTCACCTTGGAAGCCTGGAATGATAACCGTCTCCCGAATGAGGCTGCCGTTATCATATCTCTAGAACATCCACTTATGTTCTAAAACTACTTCAGAATGTTTCTCCAGGATTGGATCAATATCAACATATTGCATCTAATGCAAAAACAACATCTGGTGTGGTACTTAACATCTCATGATTGACTCAATTTTCTAAGCAAGCGATCTGCCAATCATGCACATCCCTCTCCCCTTTAGTCTGTAAGACTCCTTTAGAGAGGGTGACTCCATCACCTGCAGGTATACTACCGTGCCAGGAGTCGTCCATTCTAAAACACCTTTAGAATGCTGTCTAAATACCAGATTGTGAAACTACCCAAATGTTGATCTAAAACCATAGATCCAGTAACCAGAAAGTCTCTATATTATATCCAAGTCCCATGAGGAGAAACCACTGTGTGACAACCAAAGTATAACCGATCGTAGTATAGGAACATCACTTCCTACTCTGTGTATGTCATCCAAATACCAGGACATTACACCCTACTACCTTCTTAACAGATCCATCCCCTATTCTGACGAAGTCAAACCTATGACTATCACATCAGAAATAGATGATCTATCCCCGCTATATCCGCTTTAGTCCATAAATAGACATAAGCCACTTGTCCACTATGTTTCCGCTGCTCCCACTGACTACGACCCTCTGGCAGAGTCATATATACGTACACTTCTAAAGCTAGTTTAGAACGACGCTATACTCATCCTCCTGCCGGGTCTCATAGCCTGGAACAACAGTAGTGTCAAGTCTGGGTAAACAAGAATCTCCCTGTCACCGTCTTTGAGCATACCGAAGTACCTCTCGAGTGCCTGAGGTTACCCACCATATCTATGGAGTGGCCAATGGAATGTCAAACCAGATTGAATCTTTAGGTTCTTATCAAATTTTCAGTAATCATTTGCGGTTCTGGAATCACTTCCAGTTCTATGATACTCCCACTACTGTTTTCTGAAAAAATCCATTTTTATTAAAACTGTGGCGAGTCTAGAACAATATCACTATTGATCTTCTAGATGGTAGAAAATCAACCCTCGTCATAGCCTGGGTCAACCCACAAACAGCCATTACAGAAACGTGCCTTGAGTTATCCGGAGTCTGGTTTTAAGCATAAGACGGAAAACTCCCCGTACCTTAATAATGTCAAGATATGAACTGTTCTATATCCAATACAGAAACAGACGCACTGATTTAATTGAACCATATTCAAATCATGCGGCTGTCTCCAGTGCATGTCAACTAAATGGAAGAAGGCCGATCAGCGTTACTCAACTTAGGAATGCTTCCAATTATGAGTAACCTGAAAGAGAAGCAAGTTCTCTTAATCATTACTATCAACTGAATACCATTCATAAGTATCTATATCTTTGATCACCTTGAAGAATCCCGATACTTGCAACACCTGGTTCTCTACTTTACTCTTATACCTATAACTTCTCAAAACTCAGAACCTGCATTTCTACGAAACACATGTCTAAGAACTAGAGAAGTCACAAGTAAACAGAATATAGTACGAGTACCAACCCCTCTGTCCTAATAGACACTTGACAACATACAATACTCTGTATAAGTCCCCTGATTCTAATAACTCATTCCCTGTGTTGTCGTAGGTTGAAAACTGTACTTATGGTTAAGAAGAATTACACCGCTTTTTAATGCTCCTTACCTAACCATCCACTGATATAGGTAAATGTCATAGACATAATTTCAAAAAGGTATATCTCACTCTATAAAAATAGACGTACAGATATATCAATTTGAAATTGGTGCATAACAACGGATATTCAAAACCTGGTGATTTCCTCAAATATCACCAATTACAACGAATTCCGATATTATGAGAATAATCACCTAATTCCCAATAACTTACTCACACTTATCATCTATAAACCATACAGATATGAGAATCAAACCTGGTAAATACATACCCTGGAGTAAGGACTAATTGGGAAATTAGTTTTCTTTTAACAATACACAGTGAGACTGAAACATTGAAATGTTTCGTAGGGGTATCCGGGTATTCCTAGTAATGCCTCTTCCATTATCCAGATTCACAACTGTAACCGTATATTCTTTGCCATCTCTCCAAATCCCTTTATATGTCTTTAGTCATTACCTTCTGTACACCTTCTTAAGCTAAATGGTTTTCTTCCTTCCCTACCTTTCGGCACCAGCCTATGGTTTGGAAGAAGACTATCCAATAAGCATAATGGGTGTACTGTCCTAATCCTAGGAGCACTCGCAATGCGAGAGAAGGCGAAGATAAAAGAAAACCGAATAAACCTTATTCCTATTTCTCCCGAACCAGAATCCATCCCCGAACTGGAACAAGTTCCTTTCGAGTTCGTAAATAACCATACGATGGAGTATCCAAATAAACTGTAGATCTTCGTAGTGATACGGAGTGTTCTGGACAAATACAAAGGTGATGTAGGATTGACGAAGAAATATTTGGTTTGGTCGTGAATAGCAGTTGCAATTTACTTTGCCCTTTTACTAATCCCTTGATTTGTCTTAACTTAATACCTTCTGTACACCATCGTTACGTTAATTGGTTTTCTTCATCTCCTACCAGTCGGCACCTGCCTATGGTTTGGAAGAAGACTATCCAATTTGCGTAATAGGTGTACTGTCCTAATCCAAGGAGCACTCGTAATCTGAGAGAAGATAAAAGGAAAAGACAACTGAATAGTCCTATTCGTTTTCTCCAGAACCGGAAACCATCCTCGAATAAATTCCTTCGAGTTCGTATATAACCATACGATGGTTTTATCTAATGGAAGTGGACGTTCGTAGTAATACGGGGTGTTCTGGAGAAAAGGGTAAAAGTAGGAGTGGTAATGAGGTATGCAACTCTGACAATTTAAAAGCCAGTCTTATAAGAAAGTTCGGTTAATCTTGGTCACCGAGTCATAGTCAAGGGTTGGGCCATGGTCGCTGCCAAAAAGAGAGAGAAAAGAAACACTCAGCGTGCACTCTAACCTAGATCAGAATGGTTATCAATTTATCTAATCAGGAAACCTCCCACTGTACCGTCAAATTCTCCTCCAAACCTGAAAGAAGAATTAGTCGGGATCACCCGAGGAGTAAACTAACTCATCAATGGGAATCGGGATCCAACTATCATCGCATGATAACGTGACGGAATCCGCTCACGTTATCACACTTCAGAAGGTATGCGCATATCTGGCAAGTTTCAGTTTCTTTAGAAACTCCCGATGTGATTTTTGCTCCATGCTCTTATGACCTTGATGTAGGCCAAAATATCATAAGTCACATGTCAAGTTCTACCCGTCATTGTCCAGGTTGATTTGAACCCACCCGTACAAGCCCTTGACTTTGGCCAACAAGGCTATACGACTGTCCCAAACCAACGCATCTATCTATGCAACAGATAAATATCCGGCAGCTACCAATCACTATGCCTTGGCGTAGGTCAAAATACATAGCTTGAATACTACCGAACATTTAACTGAAATGACGGAGGGCTACGAATGGTTTTTGGCGAAAAACCTTTAACGTAATGAACTTGATATCGTTGAAGGAACTGGATAGCTTTACAAAAATATAGTGACGAAAACCTTTGCTAAAGAGGTCACTCCCGGTGAAGGGATCTCGGCTCTTTCCCCGTGGAATGAGGTGCAGGATATTCCAACTGAATACCACGATGCAAAGCAAAAGTAACCGACTATAGTGAAGTTATTGCCCTGACGTAAACTTCTGTCCAAGGGGTCACTCCCGGTGAAGGGATCTCGGCCCTTGCCTCGTCGACTGAGGTGCTGGATATTCATAACCGAATACCACTGTGCAAAACAAAAGAGAACGTCCTTACAATAACAGCTTTTTGAAAAATGTTCCATCAACATCAGAATAGGTTTGTTTAGCTTGCATTGATCCGAATCAAGGCAGTCCCATCAATTGATCACACCAATAAAGAACGAAAATAATGATGTACGTATATGCCATCCGCACTCGCCACTGGGTCCCGTCATCACCCGTTAGGTTACTTAACTAACGACAGAGCGGGGACTGGACTAGCGCGGATGCAAAATATATACAACATCTAATAGTATATATATCAATATATAATATTCGTGTAGGGTTGCTAGGCATACGCACAAGGGTCTAAGAGGCATCAACCATGCCCGATTTAAAAATTAGCCGTGCCGAACAACCCGATACGAGATCTTTAAACTAGAGATTATGCGAAAACTAGCATGTTAAACACTTTAACACTAAGTGAGATGGATTACAACCTTTGTAGATCTGGTCCTTCACTTCTTAAGCTCCGTGTTGAGGTCCTTTCGCTGCGATCATCGTGTTCCGGACTCTCGAGATGCTCCACGAAGAGAAAGATACAAGCTTGCTTCCGATCTTCGATAACAAAGATGATCTACCTTGAATTTTCATTAACACAAGCTAACACTCACTAAATGAAGTGAACACTCTCATCTAAAGGGCAAGGATAGATGAGAATGATGAAGTAGGATTTTTGCTCTCTTTTATTTTCTTATTCTCACTCATTTTCATCACAAAATCAAATCAAGAAAGCTTTTTTCCATGAAAAGAGAAGGAAGAAGAAGAAGATCATGAAGCATTCCTTTTGTGATGAATAATGAATTAATTGTAGTGGTTACAAATCTAACTAACGGTTAAGCATGAAGGAGTTAACCCTTGTAGAGAATTAACTAGAGTTAACGGTTTGGATTGGGTTAACATAATATCTTCACAAAATATCAAGCCAAACATAAAGTCAAAGCTTCATGAAGCTTTATGGAAGCTTCATGCAAAATCTAACCCTAATATAAAGCCTAACCAAGTTTAAACCCTAAACCATTGTTAAATTTGTAACCCTAACATGTTACAATATTATATATCATATATACAATATATTTTGTAACAATAGAAAATAATACAATTAACATATATCGCATATATATCAATGTATTATCCCGTGAGAAAATGAATCTTTTAGTGAGCTAATATTAGTTAATGTAATTTAATATATCATATATATTATTATACATTAAATTATCGAATCAACACTTGATCCGACAATCCGGCTATATCGCATATAACCGACTATTACGATGACCCGGCTATATCACATATACCCGGCCGATATCTCATATCGCGAGAATCCAATACGGTATCACATACCGCATTATCCTCGGTCCCGCACATATCACATATGTGCTCCTACTCCGTTTTGCCTGAGCTAAGAAACCTCTGTGTAGGACTCTAAAGAATAGTCAATACGCCGGCAGTAGGTGATGATCATATCAAACACCCACAAGCTGCAAGCGGTCAGCTAAACGTAACAGCTACTAAGGTAATGAGCGCTCAGAAGATCAACAAGTAAGCCTGTACATTCTCCTATGAATCCAATCAGTAACACTCCTGTACAGTCCGGTCTCGTCGTCTGATATGTTGCATATCTCGCCTAGGGGTGGTAAATGTCTGACCCCAGTAGCTTGATAAGTCGTGTCGATATGAGGTCTATAACAGTTCGAGAAACTACTGATAACACTGTTAGTGTATATCCCCTAGGGGCCATTATTGTATCATACTTGTATGTATATTACTTAATGGAAGGTTGGGATATTCACAGTTGTATATACAGTCTTGCTAAAAATGGTAGTATGCTACTTGGTTTGTATCTACTTTAATATGTGCATATGTTTCTTGTAACGTATCACTTATACATATTAGTAGAGCCTATAGAATTTTTGCTTGATTACCAGCGTTGTGATGGCAGTCACACTAGTGGGGGCTGGGTAGTCTGTAAGCAACATCCTATACAGGTCCCTGGTCGTTGGATTATCGAGATAGGGCATCGATATTCCGGAGTAGACTAAATATGTACACTTCTCATCCCAGTTGGGGAGATGGTCTGTCCCACAGCCATCAGTACGTCGTACTGGAGATAGTATACAGGTGCTAGTTAGGTTACGGGTACACCGGCCAGGACTCGCAGGGGAACTGATTGGTTGGTATGATACCCGTCGTCAGTTAACGGTTCCCAGATGACATGAGTACAGCATAGTCCGCAGACTTGACACTGCTACTTCGCCTCAAGTGTGTCCTAATGTTCTTAGATTACTACCCTACCACGGCTCAAAGGAGTCATGCAAACAGGTAGCAGTTGGGTGCAGTCCCGAGCACTTGGAGGTAGTAGTGGTTAGATAGGATTCGTCTCTCCCGGTATTGGGAGATGATATCGCGCTGTATCAGAGAGCCATTACGCAAAGTCCTTGGCCAGGGCAAGCGAGATATACTGGTAGGTTCCAGTAGCTTCTCAAGGTGTAATGGGCTTCGCTCCAACACGACTTATACAGCTATTAGGGGACCGACGCTTGCCGTCCCCTAGGCTTGATATGCGATAGTCTTAGACGAACAGACCGGACTGTATGGATATTGTCACATCAGGCTCAGTGGGAGTTCGGATGAGTTTCCTCATCGGCCTTCTTATCGACATCTACCCTGGGACCGTTACGTACAGCTAGTGCCGCTTGCGGTCTGTGGTTAAACCCACTGCCAGCGTAGTGTCGAGTCTTTAGAGTCTCACACAGAGAGTTTCCCTGCTCCAGGCGAAACGATATAAAGGTCGTATGGTTTTACGACAAGGGTTCGGACGCATACGTGTGTTTATGCACGTACGACTTTTCGGACAGTTTTTACTAGCCGGTTTTGGTTTAAGCCAGATTCTAGTATCGGGTTATTGGATTTATACAGTCTAAAGTTTTTCCGTGTTTTCACGGATTGGAGGGGCATTCTCGTAATTTGTCGGGAAGCTTCTAGAAGAGTGGTGACTTGGGGGGTGAGGTGGCATTGCATTAAATGAGATTAGTGACTCATTTGTGTGATTCATCCATGTCATTAATGCATCATAAATGCTTAATGACTCATGGAGATGAATCACTCATAGATATTTATGAAGCATGATTGTTAATTCTTTTATTTCATTTTTGGATAAATAATGCTTCATATATATTATGATAGATCATTATTTCATTTTGATTATTATCTTCACCTTCTCTCTCCTCAAGCTCACTCTCTCTTCAAACCCTAACCCTAGCCTCTTATGTGTTAAGATCAAGGGTTAGCTAGACTAATACATCCATAACCTCACTCTATATCCTCTACGTAGCTTAGATTTGTTAGTGTATATGCCCTAGAGGCCATTACTGTATCATACTAGCTTGTATATTACTTAATGGAAGCTTGGGATATTCACAGTTGTATATACAATCTTGCTCGAAATGGTAGTATGCTACTTGGTTTGTCTCTGCTTTAATATGTGCATGTGTTTCTTTTAGCATATTGCTGGTATACATATTAGTAGAGCCCTAAGGATCTTTGCTTGATTACCAGCGTTGTGATGGCGCTCGCACTCGTGGGAGCTGGGTAATCTATAAGCACATCCTTATACAGGTCCCTGGTCGTTGGACTATCGAGACAGGGCATCGATACTCCGGAGTAGACCAGCGTATGCGCTTCTCATCCCAGTGTGGGAGACGGTCTGTCCCACAGCCGTTAGTACGTCGTACTTGGGATAGTATGCGGGTGCTCGTTAGGTTACGAGTACACTGGACAGGACTCGTCGGGAACTGTTGGTTGGTAATATACCTATCGTCAGTTATCAGTTCCCAGGTGACATGAGTACAGCTTAGTCCGCTGACTTGACACTGTCACTTCGCCTCGAGTGTGTTCCCACTGCACTTTGATTACTACCCTACCACGGCTCAAAGGAGCTGTGCAAACAGGTAGTTTTTGGGTGCAGTCCCGAAGCACTTGGAGGCAGTGACGGTTAGACAGGATTCGTCTCTCCCGGTATTGGGGGTTGACATCGCGCTGTGTCTAGGAGAGCCATTACACGAGTAGTCCCTGGCCAGGGCAAGCGAGATATACTGGTAGGTTTCCAGTGTTATCTCAGAGTGTTCTGGGCTACACTCCGACACGACTTGTACCGCTATTAGGGGACTGACGTTCACCGCCCCCCTAGGCCCGCCATGCGATGTATCAGACGAACAGACCGGACTGTACGGAGACTGTCACATACAGGCTCAGTAGGAGTGCAGATGGGGTTCACCTCGTCAGTCTTCTTATCGACATCTACCTGGGGACCGTTACGTACAGCTAGTGCCGCTTGCGGTCTGTGGTTAAACCCACTGCCAGCGTAGTGTCGAGTCTTTAGAGTCCCACACAGAGAGCTATTCGCCTTTAGGCAAAACGAGTAGAGGTCGCATGGTTTTGCGACAGGGTTCATTCGCATCCGCGCACTTGTGCACGTTTGCTGTCCGGACAGTTTATACTAGCGGGCTTTTGGTTTAAGCCGGATCCTAGTATATGATTTGAGATTGGTTTTTCTCAGGGTATTCGTGTTCCTCGGATCACGAATGCGGGTGCGTATGCACAGTTGCTTGAGATTGGGGGAGAGGACCTTGTTTTGGGTTAATGGCATTTGTCATTTTATTAACCCTATTGTTTTTGTGTGGATTATTGTTAATTGATAATTAGCTTAATTATTGTGCATGGTTGTTGTTGACAATTTGACTTCATTGACTTGTTGACCATGTTGACAACTTGACCATAATCATTTCATTTGCAAGATGCTCTTTGATCTTTGCAAAAATGAAATGATAATGGTCAATTCATGATTTATCATGACAATTTTCAAGCTAATTATCTAATTAAAATTATCCTCACATATTAGTGAGAATGGCTCACTATTTTCTCATTCTCTCATTCTATTTCTCTCTCTTGCTCATCCTCTCCCTCAAGCTCTCTCCCTCTCATGTGTTGAGAAACAAAAAGCTTGAGAAAAACCCTCTCTTGATCTTCTCTTCTCACTTCTAGGGTTCAAGTCTTAGCATTTCTTGCACTCTAGTTACTCCTAGCTTGGAGTTGAAGCTAAAGGTGGTGGCTTTCAAGTGGATCTTTCTTTGACGGGAGAAGACAAGCAAGGTGAACTTTTTCTACCATACCTAGGAGCAAGGAGAGAAGGACTAAAGACCAAAGGTATAACCTTTCTTCACTTAGCTACTTTGTAGTTAGGGTTAGCTAGTTTATGTTTAGCAAAGATCCTCACAAGCATAGTCCATGTTGCCTAAGTCATTAAAAATCCGATTTTTATTATGTTTTCCGCCTCCCCGTAAGCACCGGGGTGGGCAACACGGACTTACAGTGGTATCAGAGCCTAACTAAACCTAAACTAGTTAAGTAGTTAAGTGTAATGAAGTTCGGAACCGGAAAAATCACAAAACCAAACTTTTACAAAATCCAAGTTTCTGTTAAAATTATTTCTGCTCAAAATGAAAAACTGTATACATGTAAAATCGTCTCAGGGTTTTGTGAATACACCCAAGAAAAACGATACCCTAATTCCCTCAAGTCGCCGCCCTTCCGCCGCATGAAGTAGGTATATGCGGCGGAACCGCCGCGGATTGTGGTTATCGGCGCATCGTTTTTCGTGCAGAGTGTGTTGTTGTTGGTTTTGGGATTTTTAGGATATATTATATGTACCCAGATTTTCCAGAAAAGAAATTTCCTTTTGGGGTCCTATAATTCCGTATTTTTCCGAACTTCACTGCACTTTAACTATATCGGTTATATCTGTGATGCTTGCATGTATTGAACGTCGGCTAATCGCTATAAGACGATTAGTCGGGGTTATACATGATCTGTGATTGTTATTGGTTTGTGGATATGAATGGATTGGATTGTCGCGGGTGAATAGCCGGGTTGGATGTGAGATGAGCGTTTTTTTTCTTTCATTCATTTGTAACATGTAAATTGATGTAATAATATTCTTTGTTTGGCCGCACAACCGGGTCGGGGTTGTAGCCGTCATTGTATAATTCTTTTTACTGTTTTTGCTCCTAGGATAGACCCATGGAGGGGGTGCACAAACTACCGGGTATCTCGAAGTGCCGAGTGGCCTACTCACGGTGGTGAGGGAGGTTGCTTCGCTTCGGGTGCTTGGCGGGTAGTTTGCCGCACCCGTAGGGGTCTTGGGTGGGGTATTGGCTATTCACCGCGACCGTGTAATCCGCTTTGCGTTGCAGGCTTGAACGCATTGCGGATTCCTAGTATATCCAATGTATTCATCTGTGATCTGTAATGTCTATCATTGCTATATATTTATATATAATAACTATTTAGGCGTTGCTTATGTTTTACAGCCGCGCTAGCCCAGCCCCCGCTCTGTCGTTAGTTAAGTAACCTAACGGGTGATGACGGGGCCCCGTGGCGAATGCGAATGGCATAAGCGTACGTCATATTTTGGTTGTTTTCTGCAATGGTAGGATTAAATGATGGGACGCATTAAAAGAACTAATGCAAGAAATAAACCAAGTAAAAGTCGATTGGAACACTTTGAAAACCACTCGGTTCTTTTCAAAACTAAAACTTTTAAACGCGGAGCTTGAACCACTCCTTTTAAAAGCTATCTCGTTCCATCGATTATATCAAGTTCACTACGTTCACGGTTTCGCCAAAACCATCCGTAGCCCTCCGTCATTCCACATGAATGGTCAAAAGTATTCAAGCTATGTATTTTGGCCAAAGTCAAGGCATAGTGATTGGTAGCGTTTGGGTATTCATGTGCAGCATAGATAGATGCGTTGGTTTGGGACAGTCGTGCTGCCATTTTGGCCAAAGCCAAGGGTAGGTACGGGTGGGTCCAAATTAACCAGGAGAATGACGGGTAGAACTTGACATGTGACTTATGATATTTTGGCCAAAGTCAAGGTCATAAGAGCATGGGGCAAAAATCCACATCGGGAGTTTCATAAGTACTGAAACTTGCTAGCGTTGCATACCATTTGGAGTGTGATGATTCTGGTAGGATTCCTTCGATTTTATCACGCGATGATATTTGGATCCCGATCCTACTGTGAGTATATGCTACTCCTCGGGAAAACTCTCACTTAACGATCAATGCTATAAACCTAGTAGGTGCCTAGAAAGGTGTTAGCGGGGCTACGCCCACAGGGAAAAGAGGTTACTTAATTAAGGAACTTCGCGAAAGCGTTGGAAAACCTCCCTCGAAGTACCGACACTGGCCTGGCTGAACGGTTAAGCAAGTATTGTACGGTGAGAATGATCCCGGCTAATCCTTTTCTTTATGGTTTGAGAAGGGATTCGAGAAACAGTGGGAGCCATCCAGTTTAGACAAACTAAAAACCACTCTAAACTTGCAAGAGCATCATGCTAAAGTGTTTCTTTTCTCTCTCCTAATTGCAGCGACCATTCAAGATGACCGGACTTAAGTTACTATTAGATAAAAACATATTGACAGGGCCAAACTACAAAGATTGGCTCAGGAATGTCAAGATGGCTATCACTTATGACAAGCTGGGGTATATACTTACCACCAAAGCTCCCCCCGTCCCAGGTCCCACCTCCAGCGTCGCGGATGTAGAAATCCGTAAGACATGGGAGATAGATTGCGCGAGGGCCAAATGCCTCGTACTAGCCTCGATGGACAATGACCATCAGAGGAGGCACGAGAATATGGACCTAGAGTCCATATTTCTCCATACAAAAGAACTGTATGGAGAGCAGTCTCGTATCGCAAGATACGAAGTGTCGAAGAAGCTCTTTTCGGCAAGGTTGGCCGTCGGATCATCGGTAGCGGACCACGTGCTTAAGATGATCGGCTATATAGAGGAGCTCGCGGACCTTGGGACCACGTTGGAGAATGAACTCTATACTGATCTGATTCTCCAGTCCCTTCCTTCCACTTACGCCCAGTTCATTCTTAACTTCAACATGCAAGGAAAGGAGGTTGAACTTGCCGAGCTTCTGAACATGTTGAGGACTGCTGAGGGCACCCTACAGAAGGGTAGGGAGACATCCACTTTGTTTGTAGGAGGATCTTCCTCTTCTAGGTCCAGGGCGAAAGCCAAGGGCAAGAAGAAGAAAGCCCCCGCCAAACCAAGAGGCGGTGTCGGTAAAGTGGATACGAAGGGAAAGGGTAAAGCAACAAAGGTAGCGGGGAAGCTGGTGGGGAAGGAAGAATGCTTCTATTGTCACAAAAGTGGTCACTGGAAACAAGATTGCAAGGCTTGGAAAGCCAGAACACAGGATTTGAAGCGAGTTGCAGCTTCAGCTTCAGGTGTGTATGTTATTGAAAATTGTCTATCAATAAACTCTACATCCTGGGTATTGGATACCGGATCAGGATCTCATATCTGTAATTCTTTGCAGGCGTTGAGAAAGCGTAGAGTTTTGAAGACAGGTGACATGACCCTCAGAGTTGCGAACGGTGCTAGCATGGATGCTGAGGCCGTGGGGGACTGTCACCTGGGATTATCAGATGGACACTTTTTGGTTTTGCGTAGTTGTTATTATGTACCAAATGCAACCTGTAATATCATTTCTGTATCTTTATTATCTAAAGAAGGTTATGAATTTGCATTTGTAAGTAATGTAGTGAACATTCACCTTAATCAAGTGTTGATTGGGTCAGGTACATTGAACAACGGTATTTACGTTTTAAACCAACCACAGGTTTTCAATATCCAGAATACACACAAAAGAAAGTCTCCAGAAATTAATAAAACTTTCTTATGGCATTGTAGACTGGGTCACATCAACGAGAGAAGATTGACTAAGTTACATACTGAAGGATATTTAGATTCGTTCGAATATCAATCGTATGCAACTTGTCAATCCTGTCTCAAAGGAAAGATGACAAAGGCTCCGTTTTCTGGACACGGAGAAAGAGCGAGCGAGCTCTTGGGACTCGTACACAGCGACGTGTGCGGTCCAATGTCTACACATGCGCGATGCGGTTTTTCTTACTTCATAACTTTTACGGATGATTTTTCAAGGTACGGTTATGTCTTCTTAATGAAACATAAATCCGAGGCTTTTGAAAAATTCCAGGAATATAAGAGTGAAGTAGAAAAACAGACCGGCAAAAGTATCAAGATCCTAAGATCGGATCGAGGAGGAGAATACTTAAGTGCCGAATTCCTGAATTACTTAAAAGAGAATGGAATTCTCTCTCAGCTTACTCCTCCATACACTCCGCAACATAACGGTGTATCGGAGAGACGGAACCGAACCCTATTGGATATGGTACGGTCCATGATGAGTAACACTGAGTTACCGCGATCGTTCTGGGGGTATGCGCTAGAAACAGCTGCATATCTTTTGAACCGTGTTCCCACTAAGACTGTGCCTACCACACCATATGAGTTATGGAGTGGGAAGAAACCCTATCTTAATCACATTAAGACATGGGGATGTCCAGCTTTTGTAAAAAAGCAGCATGCGGACAAGCTCGAGGCACGCTCAGTACAGTGCAAGTTTGTGGGATATCCAAAGAACTCCAAGGGATATTACTTCTATTACGAAGAGGAACAAAAAGTCCTTGTTTCTCGCCATGCCCACTTTCTAGAACATCAGTTCATAGAAAAAGAATTAAGTGGGAGCGCAATAGAACTGGAAGAAATTCCAGAACCACAAACTATTACTGAAAGTTTAGTGGAACCAGAAGGTTCAAAAGAACAGGACATTCCTACGCCGCTCCGCAGGAGTAGTAGGCAGTCTCATCCGCCCGAGAGGTACTACGGTTTCCTCATTGACGGGGATAGAGAGGACTGCATCCTAGATTGTGATGAGCCTACTAGCTTCCAGCAAGCCATTCAGAGCGTCGACTCGGTAAAATGGCTGGATGCAATGCGGACCGAGATGGAGTCCATGTACACCAACAAAGTATGGACGTTGGACATTGCTCCAGACGGGGTAAAACCCGTAGGATGCAAGTGGATCTTCAAAAGGAAGATTGGTGTAGATGGACAGGTTGAGACCTATAAAGCTAGACTGGTAGCAAAGGGTTTTCGTCAGCGACCTGGTTTGGACTATGACGAAACCTTTTCTCCAGTAGCTATGCTGAAATCCATTCGGATCCTTCTTGCCATCGCTGCTTTCCACGATTATGAGATTTGGCAGATGGACGTAAAGACAGCTTTTCTAAATGGTCATTTAGAGGAGTGTGTCTATATGGACCAGCCAGAGGGTTTCATTCAGGGTGGGAGCAACGGAAAGGTGTGCAAGTTGCTCAAGTCCATTTATGGACTCAAGCAGGCATCGCGGAGTTGGAACATCTGTTTTGATGAGACGGTCAAAGAATTTGGCTTTATCAAAAATCCAGATGAACCATGCATCTATTGTAGATTTGTAGCGAGAACTGTAGTATTCCTCGTTTTATACGTAGATGACATTCTCTTAATAGGAAATGACATTCCTATGCTACAATCTGTCAAGGGGTTCTTGTCACACAGGTTCTCCATGAAAGACCTGGGTGATGCCTCCTACATTCTGGGTATCCGGATCTACCGTGACAGATCCAAGAGGATATTAGGACTCTCGCAGTCCAGGTACATCGACACCATACTGAAGAGATTCAGTATGGAAGATTCCAAGCGCGGTAATCTACCGGCTTGTCACGGGATCACCCTCTCCAAAGAGATGTCTCCCAAGACTGATTTGGAGAGGGATCGCATGTCTATTATACCCTACGCTTCTGCGGTAGGCTCTATAATGTATGCGATGTTGTGTACCAGACCGGATGTGGCTTATGCACTGAGTGTGGTAAGCAGGTATCAGTCAAACCCTGGGGAGAAACATTGGATAGCAGTAAAGAACATTCTCAAGTACCTGAGAAGGACTAAGGAGATGTTCTTGGTGTATGGCGGAAAAGACCTGCAGATTGAGGCCTTTGCTGACTCCAGCTTCCAGAGTGACAAGGATGATTCCAAGTCCATGTCGGGTTTTGTCTTTACCCTCAATGGAGGGGCGGTGTGTTGGAAGAGCTCCAAACAGGAAACCGTTGCTGACTCGACTATGGAAGCGGAATACATCGCTGCATCTGATGCCGCAAAAGAAGCTGTCTGGATGAGGAAGTTCTTGAAAGAACTTCAGGTGGTTCCGTCCATTGTTGACCCAATACCTCTGTATTGCGACAACAACGGGGCTATAGCTTTAGCGAAGGAACCCAGGTCCCATCAGAAATCCAGACACATCTTAAGGCGGTATCACCTGATCAGGGAGATCGTGGATCGCCAGGAGATCGAGGTCCGGAGAGTTGCATCAGAGGATAACACAGCAGATCCATTCACCAAGGCCTTGCCCCAGACTCAGTTCGAGCGGCTGATCGAGATGATAGGTCTTCGATACGCCAGTACATGGCCTTAGTGCAAGTGGGAGATTGTTAGTGTATATGCCCTAGAGGCCATTACTGTATCATACTAGCTTGTATATTACTTAATGGAAGCTTGGGATATTCACAGTTGTATATACAATCTTGCTCGAAATGGTAGTATGCTACTTGGTTTGTCTCTGCTTTAATATGTGCATGTGTTTCTTTTAGCATATTGCTGGTATACATATTAGTAGAGCCCTAAGGATCTTTGCTTGATTACCAGCGTTGTGATGGCGCTCGCACTCGTGGGAGCTGGGTAATCTATAAGCACATCCTTATACAGGTCCCTGGTCGTTGGACTATCGAGACAGGGCATCGATACTCCGGAGTAGACCAGCGTATGCGCTTCTCATCCCAGTGTGGGAGACGGTCTGTCCCACAGCCGTTAGTACGTCGTACTTGGGATAGTATGCGGGTGCTCGTTAGGTTACGAGTACACTGGACAGGACTCGTCGGGAACTGTTGGTTGGTAATATACCTATCGTCAGTTATCAGTTCCCAGGTGACATGAGTACAGCTTAGTCCGCTGACTTGACACTGTCACTTCGCCTCGAGTGTGTTCCCACTGCACTTTGATTACTACCCTACCACGGCTCAAAGGAGCTGTGCAAACAGGTAGTTTTTGGGTGCAGTCCCGAAGCACTTGGAGGCAGTGACGGTTAGACAGGATTCGTCTCTCCCGGTATTGGGGGTTGACATCGCGCTGTGTCTAGGAGAGCCATTACACGAGTAGTCCCTGGCCAGGGCAAGCGAGATATACTGGTAGGTTTCCAGTGTTATCTCAGAGTGTTCTGGGCTACACTCCGACACGACTTGTACCGCTATTAGGGGACTGACGTTCACCGCCCCCCTAGGCCCGCCATGCGATGTATCAGACGAACAGACCGGACTGTACGGAGACTGTCACATACAGGCTCAGTAGGAGTGCAGATGGGGTTCACCTCGTCAGTCTTCTTATCGACATCTACCTGGGGACCGTTACGTACAGCTAGTGCCGCTTGCGGTCTGTGGTTAAACCCACTGCCAGCGTAGTGTCGAGTCTTTAGAGTCCCACACAGAGAGCTATTCGCCTTTAGGCAAAACGAGTAGAGGTCGCATGGTTTTGCGACAGGGTTCGTTCGCATCCGCGCACTTGTGCACGTTTGCTGTCCGGACAGTTTATACTAGCGGGCTTTTGGTTTAAGCCGGATCCTAGTATATGATTTGAGATTGGTTTTTCTCAGGGTATTCGTGTTCCTCGGATCACGAATGCGGGTGCGTATGCACAGTTGCTTGAGATTGGGGGAGAGGACCTTGTTTTGGGTTAATGGCATTTGTCATTTTATTAACCCTATTGTTTTTGTGTGGATTATTGTTAATTGATAATTAGCTTAATTATTGTGCATGGTTGTTGTTGACAATTTGACTTCATTGACTTGTTGACCATGTTGACAACTTGACCATAATCATTTCATTTGCAAGATGCTCTTTGATCTTTGCAAAAATGAAATGATAATGGTCAATTCATGATTTATCATGACAATTTTCAAGCTAATTATCTAATTAAAATTATCCTCACATATTAGTGAGAATGGCTCACTATTTTCTCATTCTCTCATTCTATTTCTCTCTCTTGCTCATCCTCTCCCTCAAGCTCTCTCCCTCTCATGTGTTGAGAAACAAAAAGCTTGAGAAAAACCCTCTCTTGATCTTCTCTTCTCACTTCTAGGGTTCAAGTCTTAGCATTTCTTGCACTCTAGTTACTCCTAGCTTAGAGTTGAAGCTAAAGGTGGTGGCTTTCAAGTGGATCTTTCTTTGACGGGAGAAGACAAGCAAGGTGAACTTTTTCTACCATACCTAGGAGCAAGGAGAGAAGGACTAAAGACCAAAGGTATAACCTTTCTTCACTTAGCTACTTTGTAGTTAGGGTTAGCTAGTTTATGTTTAGCAAAGATCCTCACAAGCATAGTCCATGTTGCCTAAGTCATTAAAAATCCGATTTTTATTATGTTTTCCGCCTCCCCGTAAGCACCGGGGTGGGCAACACGGACTTACAAGATTAGCACTTTAAGCAACCTAGTTATCTCAAGTTTGAGATTAAGCTTGGCGTAGGAGCTTTCGGGTGGATCGTCTTTGACTCGTGGAGGCCGTAGAGATGCCGATGTTCCAAGGAGCCTACGAGGAGTGGAGGACAGCGATGAAGACCCGAAGGACATGTAACGTGAGGTATAACTTCGAATCCGAGTAGTTAAACCTCTAGCATATAGTTAGCAATGGTTTAGATAACGATTCATGCGCTCAAGTCCGTGTTACGAAGCTTTGATAATCGTTTTTCATATATTCCGCCTCCCCGCAAGTTCGTGGGGTGCGTGAAATGGACTTACAGTGGTATCAGAGCCAACTAAACCATTACTAGCTTGTTAGCAACTAGTTAGAAGTTCGATCGACGGAAAACGCGAAAACGAAACACCCCGAATCCCAAGTTTCTGTTAATTTTAAAAGTGTCTGAAAAAATATTTGACATACCTTAAAATTCACAGCAGGGTATTTTAAGAATACTGGGAAAATACGAGGTTCCAACTCGGTGTTATGGCCGCGGGTCCGCGGCAATAGAGTGCTTGTGCCGCGGATCCGCCGCCGAGTCAAATCCGAGTTGACTCGGATTTGCTCTGTTATTCTTGTTTTATGGTGTTCTGTTTTCCAGTATGTTCTGTTTCTACCCAGGTTACTTCAGTGCAGGTTTGCTTTTGGGGTAGACACGGAAAAGGGAAGTTGATCGATATTCTAAGTTATTTTCTAATTGGGTTTTTATCTGTAATGTTTAATGTGTTCGTAAACCTCCCCTAACTGCTAGTATGTCGGTTGGCAGGGGGTTGCACATTTCTATAATGTTTACTGTTTGTGTATATGGACTTGATTAGAATGTTGTGATAATTAGCCGGGGTTTGAGATGCGTTTTATATTCATTCATTCAATGTAAATGTAATATGATGTAATATTCTTTTGCGGGGCACATCCGGGTTGTGGTTGTAGCCACCGTTGTATTATTTCTTTTTACTGTTTTTTGCTCCTAGGATAGACCCAAGGCGGGGTACACAAACTACCGGGTACCTTGAAGTGTTTAGTGGCCTACTCACTTTGTTGAGGGAGACCGCTTCACTTCGGGTACTTGGCGGGTAGTTTGCCGTACCCGTAGGGGTCTAGGGTGGGGTAATGGCTATTCATCACAACTGTGTAATCCGTCTTTTATTGCAGGCTCAAAGCAAATGCAGATTGCTAGTATATCCAATAAAGTTCATCAGTGATCTGGAATGCTTATTATTGCGTCTGACGAATGTACAATATCTATATATGATAGCTATTAGACGTCACTTATGTTTTACACCCGCGCTAGCCCAGCCCCCGCTCTGTCGTTAGTTAAGTAACCTAACGGGTGATGACGGGACCCAGTGGCGAATGCGGATGGCATAAGAGGACGTGGTATTTTCGTTGTTTTCTGCAATGATAGGATAAATGATGGGATGCATTATTATAATGCAAAGAAAATAAACCAAAGTTTAATCGTTGGAACAAATTTAAAAGAAACCACTCGGTTATTTTAAAAGATCAGAATTTTTTAAATTGCGGAGTTTTAACCACTCCTTTTAAAAAGTATCAGGTTCCTTCGATTATATCAAGTACACTACTTTCACGGTTTTGCCAAAACCATTCGTAGCCTTCCGTCATTTCATTTGGGTATTCAATAGTATTCAAGCTATGTATATTTGGCCCTTAGTCAAAACATAGTGTTTGGAAGCTGCTGGGGTATTCATTTGTTGCATAGATAGATGCGTTGGTTTGGGACAGTCGTATTACTTTTCTTGGCCCTTAGTCAAAAGTATATACTGGTGGGTTCAAATTAACCTGGATAATGACGGGTAGAACTTGACATGTGACTTATAACATATTTAGCCCTTAGTCAAAGTCATAAGATCATGGGGCAAAAATCCTTATCGGGAGTTTCTAAAGAAACTGAAATTTGCTAGTGTTGCATATCATTTTGGAGTTTGATGAATGTTTGTAGGATTCCTTCAACATTATCATACGATGATATTTTGGATCCCGATCCTACTGTGAGTACATGCTACTTATCAGGAGATTCGTCACTTAATGATCAATGCTATAAACCAAGTAGGTGTCGAGAAAAGTGTCAGCGGGGCTACGCCCCCAGAGAAAAGAGGTTATTTAATTAAGGAACTTCACGAAAGCGTTGGAAAACCTCCCTCGAAGTATCGACACTGGCCTGGCTGAACGGTTAAGCAAGTATTGTACTGTGAGATTTGTCCTGACTAATTCTTCTTTTATGGTTTGAGTAAGGATTCGAGAAACAGTGGGAGCCATCCTGTTTAGATAAACTTAAAACCAATCTAAACTTGCAACAGCATCATGCTAAAATGTTTTCTTCTCTCTCTCTTAATTGCAGCGACCTTGTGACCACACATAGGTTACATCTAAATAACAAATTGACTGAATCTGACTTATATGACTGGCAAAGGTCTGTCCAGATGTCCATTGCCTATGATAAGCTGGACCACCCTATTACTACTCAAGATCCCGCCGTCCCAGGTCCAGTTTCCACTGTCGCGGATATGGATATCTGTCAGACAAGGGAAAAACATAAAGCGAAAGCTAAGTGCCTCATGTTAGCTTCAGTTGATGGTGTATACCAGAAGCAGCACGAGAAAATGGACTTAGTTTCCATCTTTCTCCATAACTAAGATTCATATGGAGAGCAATCTCATATCACTATATATGAAACCTCGAACGAATTAATTCAAATGAGGTTGGCTGACGGGTCATCTGTAGGGGACAACGTCTTTACAATGACTAGCTGTATCGATGAGCTCCAGGACCTGGAGACCGCGTTGGGAAACGAGTCAAATAGTGACTTGATTCTACAGTCTCTGCCTCCTACCCTGAAGGAAACCAAGGAAGTGGAAGGAAAGAGAAGGGCAAAAGTTTCCGGACTGGATATAGTAAAAGAGGGACTTTCCTATTATTATAGGAATGAACATTGGCAGAATGATTGCAGGGCTAGCAAAGCCAGTAGCCAGGATTTGAAGCATGTTGTGACTTCAGCCTCAAGTGTGTTTGTAATTAAGAACTGTTTGTCAATTAACTCTACTTCCTGGGTACTAGATACCGGAGCAGGATCTCATATCTGTAATTCATTACATACTTTGAGAAACCTAAAGTTATAAAGGTAGGTGATTGGTCTCTCAGAGTTGCAAACGGAATGAGCGTGGACGCTGAATCCGTGGGAGAATATCGCCTAGGTTTGACAAGTGGGCAGATATTGATTCTACGTAACTGTCTGTATGTACCTAGTTTGACTTGTAATATCATATCAGTGTCCTTACTTTCAAGAGAGGGATATGACTTTACATTCGTAAGCGATGTAGTTCACATCCACCTAAATCAAGTTCTGATTGGGTCTGGTACATTAGATGGCGGTATATACGTATTGAATCAAGCTCAGGTTTTCAATATCCAGAACACACTTAAAAGAAAGTCTCCAAAAATAAATCAGGCTTTCTTATGGCATTGCAGACTAGGTCACATCAATGAGAGAAGGTTGACTAAGTTACATAGAGAAGGATATTTGAATCCGTTCGAATATCAATCTTATGCTACTTGTGAATCTTGTCTCAAAGGAAAGATGACAAAGTCTCCGTTCGCTGGACACGGAGTAAGAGCAAGCGAGCTCTTGGGACTCGTACACAGTGACGTGTGAGGTCCAATGTCTACACATGCGCGAGGTGGTTATTCCTACTTCATTACTTTTACGGATTTCTCTAGGTATGGATATGTTTTCTTAATGAACCATAAATCCGAGGCCTTTGAGAAATTCCAAGAATTCAAGAATGAAGTGAAAAAACAAACAGGCAAGAGTATAAAGACACTAAGATCTGATCGAGGTGGTGAATACTTAAGTGCCGAATTCCTGGGTTACTTAAAAGAGAATGGAATTCTCTCTCAGCTTACTCCTCCATACACGCCACAACATAACGGTGTATCAGAAAGGAGGAATCGAACCCTATTGGATATGGTTCGTTCCATGATGAGTAACGCTGAGTTACCGCGATCATTCTGGGGATATGCACTAGAATCAGCTGCATATCTTTTGAACCAGGTTCCCACCAAGACTGTGCCTACCACACCATATCAGATGTGGAGTGGGAAGAAACCCTATCTTCAGTATCTGAAGATTTGGGGATGTCCGGCTTATGTTAAAAAGCAGTATGCGGACAAATTCGAGGCACGATCAGTACTATGTAAGTTTGTGAGATATCCAAAGAACTCCAGAGGGTATCTATTCTATTACGCAGAGGAACAAAAGGTCTTTGTTTCTCGTAATACCCATTTTCTAGAATATCAGTTTTTAGAAAAGGAAACAAGTGGGAGAGAAATAGAACTGGAAGAAATTCCAGAACCACAAACTACTACTGAAAGTATGGTAGAACCAGAGATTTCAGAAGAAAGGGACATCCCGACGCCACTCCGTAGGAGTAGTAGGCAATCTCATCCGCCCGAGAGATACTACGGTTTTCTCATAGACGGGGATAGAGAGGATTGCACTATTGACTATGATGAGCCTACTAGCTTCCAGCAAGCCATTCAGAGCGGTGACTCAATAAAATGGTTGGATGCAATGCCGACCGAAATGGAGTCCATGTACACTAAAAAGTATGGACTTTGGACATTGCTCCAGATGGGGTAAAACCCGTAGGATGCAAATGGATCTTCAAAAAGAAGATTGGTGTAGATAGACAGGTTGAAACCTATAAGGCTAGACTTGTTGCAAAGGGTTTCCGTCAAAGACCTGGTTTGGACTATGACGAAACCTTTTCTCCAGTGGCTATGCTTAAATCTATTCGGGTCCTTCTTGCTATTGCTGCCTTCCACGATTATGAGATCTGGCAGATGGACGTAAAGACAGCCTTTCTAAATGATAATTTGGAAGAAAACGTCTATATGGATCAGCCAGAGGGATTCATTCAGAGTGGGAGCAGCGGTAAAGTATGCAAGTTGCTTAAGTCCATTTATGGACTAAAGCAGGCATCGCGGAGTTGGAACATCTGTTTTGATGATGCTGTCAAAGAATTCGATTTTATCAAAAATCCAGATGAACCATGCATATACAGTAAGATTGTAGGGAGAGCTGTAGTATTCCTCGTCTTGTACGTGGATGACATTCTCCTAATAGGAAATGATATTCCTATGTTACAGTCAGTCAAAAGATTCTTGTCACATAAATTCTCCATGAAAGACCTGGGTGATGCCACCTACATTCTGGGGATCCGGATCTATCGTGATAGATCAAAGAGGATGTTGGGACTTTCGCAGTCCAGGTACATAAACACCACAGTGAAGAGATTCAGTATGGATGATTCTAAGCGCGGTAACCTACCGGCTTGTCACGGAATCACCCTCTCCAAAGAGATGTCTCCTAAGACTGATTTGGAAAGGGATCGCATGTCAATTATACCCTACGCTTCTGCGGTAGGTTCTATAATGTATGCGATGTTATGTACCAGACCAGATGTAGCATACGCATTAAGCATTGTAAGCCGGTATCAGGCAAACCCAGGGGAGAAGCACTGGATAGCCGTGAAGAACATTCTCAAGTACCTGAGGAGGACTAAGGAGATATTCTTAGTGTATGGAGGAAAAGACCTCCAGATTGAGGCCTTTGCCGACTTCGGCTTCCAGAGTGACAAAGATGACTCCAAATCCATGTCGGGTTATGTCTTTACCCTCAATGGAGGGGCGGTCTGTTGGAAGAGTTCCAAGCAGGAGACCATTGCTGACTCGACAATGGAAGCAGAGTACATAGCTGCTTGCGTTACCGCAAAAGAAGCTGTCTGGATGAAGAAGTTCCTCACAGAACTTCAGGTGGTTCCTACCAGTGTTGATCCAATACCTCTGTATTGTGACAACAACGGCGCTATAGCTTTAGCAAAGGAACCCAGGTCCCATCAGAAGTCCAGACACATCTTAAGGCGGTATCACCTGATCAGGGAGATCGTAGATCGCCGGGAGATCGAGGTGAAGAGAGTAGAGACGAAGAATAACATTGCTGATCCATTCACAAAGGCCTTTCCTCAGACGCAGTTCGAGAGGCTATTCGAGATGATAGGTCTGCGATATGCCAGCTCATGGCCCTAGTGCAAGTGGGAGATTGTTAGTGTATATGCCCTAGGGGCCATTATTGTATCATACTTGTATGTATATTACTTAATGGAAGTTTGGGATATTCACAGTTGTATATATGCTAAAAATGGTAGTATGCTACTTGGTTTGTATCTACTTTAATATGTGCATATGTTTCTTGTAACGTATCACTTATACATATTAGTAGAGCCCATAGGATGTTTGCTTGATTACCAGCGTTGTGATGGCAGTCACACTAGTGGGGGCTGGGTAGTCTGTAAGCAACATCCTATACAGGTCCCTGGTCATTGGATTATCGAGATAGGGCATCGATATTCCAGAGTAGACTAAGTGTGTACACTTCTCATCACTGTTGGGGAGATGGTCTGTCCCACAGCCATCAGTACGTCGTACTGGAGATAGTATACAGGTGCTCGTTAGGTTACGGGTACACCGGCCAGGACTCGCAGGGGAACTGATTGGTTGGTATTATACCCGTCGTCAGTTAACAGTTCCCAGATGACATGAGTACAGCATAGTCCACAGATTTGACACTGCTACTTCGCCTCAAGTGTGTCCCACTGTTCTTAGATTACTACCCTACCACTGCTCAAAGGAGTCGTGCAAACAGGTAGCAGTTGGGTGCAGTCCCGAGCAGTTGGTGGCAGTAGTGGTTAGATAGGATTCGTCTCTCCCGGTATTGGGAGATGATATCGCGCTGTGTCAGAGAGCCATTATGCAAAGTCCCTGGCCAGGGCAAGCGAGATATACTGGTAGGTTCCAGTAGCTTCTCAAGGTGTAATGGGCTTCGCTCCGACACGACTTATACAGCTATCAGGGGACTGACGCTTGCTGCCCCCTAGGCTTGATATACGATAGTCTTAAACGAACAGACCGGACTGTATGGAGATTGTCACATCAGGCTCAGTGGGAGTTCGGATGAGTTTCCTCATCAGCCTTCTTATCGACATCTACCTGGGGACCGTTACGTACAGCTAGTGCCGCTTGCGGTCTGTGGTTAAACCCACTGCCAGCGTAGTGTCGAGTCTTTAGAGTCCCACACAGAGAGTTTCCCTGCTCTGGGCGAAACGATATAGATGTCATATGGTTTTACGACAAGGGTTCGGACGCATACGTGTGTTTACACACGTACGACTTTTCGGACAGTTTTTACTAGCCGGCTTTGGTTTAAGCCAGATTCTAGTATCGAGTTATTGGATTTATACAGTCTAAAGTTTTTCCGTGTTTTCACGGATTGGAGGGGCGTTCTCGTAATTTGTCGGGAAGCTTCTAGAAGAGTGGTGACTTGGGGGGTGAGGTGGCATTGCATTAAATGAGATTAGTGACTCATTTGTGTGATTCATCCATGTTATTAATGCATCATAAATGCTTAATGACTCATGGAGATGAATCACTCATAGATATTTATGAAGCATGGTTGTTAATTCTTTTATTTCATTTTTGGATAAATAAATAATACTTCATATATATTATGATAGATCATTATCTCATTTTGATTATCATCTTCACCTTCTCTCTCCTCAAGCTCACTCTCTCTTCAAACCCTAACCCTAGCCTCTCATGTGTTGAGATCAAAGGTTAGCTAGACTAATACATCTATAACCTCACTCTTTATCCCTTAGGTAGCTTAGATTAGCACTTTAAGCAACCTAGTTATCTTAAGTTTGAGATTAAGCTTGGCGTAGGAGCTTTCGGGTGGATCGTCTTTGACTCGAGGAGGCCGTAGAGATGCCGATGTTCCAAGGAGCCTACGAGGAATGGAGGACAGTGATGAAGACCTGAAGGACATGTAACGTGAGGTATAACTTCGAATCCGAGTAGTTAAACCTCTAGCATATAGTTAGCAATGGTTTAGATAACGATTCATGCGCTCAAGTCCGTGTTACGAAGCTTTGATAATCGTTTTTCATATATTCCGCCTCCCCGCAAGTTCGTGGGGTGCGTGACATGGACTTACAAACACTTACCAGTAGATCTTAGCAAACCTGGTCAGGGATTTCCGGTTATAGCCAATCGAGCACAGCACAACATCAACTCCCTATACCGGGAGAGAAGAATCCCCTCCTATCGCTCATTGCCTCTATGTGATTCGGGACTGTACCCAAAACCCACCTTTTTGCATGCCCTCTTGGACGTGGTATGATGGAAATCAAAGCACAGTGGGAATCACACAAGACTCTATGACGATCTCGGGTCAACAGACTACTCTGTACCAGTGTCACCGGAGAATTGCCATCTGACGTGAGGTATAATACCATCTGGGAGTTCTCGGCGAGTCCGTCCAGTGTACCCAGTCTCCACTGAGCACCCGTACACCATCCTTTATTCAAACACCGATGGATATGGGATCATCCATCGCCCATCATATGGGTAAAGATGCGTATACGGTAGTCTACTCTGGTGTATCGATGCCCTGTCTCGATACACCCTTGACTAGGAATAGTTATAGGATGTACTCGTCGACTACCATGGCCCCACTAGTATGATCTCATCATAGTCCCAGTAGTCGAGTACATATCCTAAGGGCTTTATCAACATGTAATATAGAGACAATCGGAGTACATGTTAAGATAAAGTACAACCAGATAGCATACTATCATGTCGAACAAGAAAGTCCTCCCTATATATGTCCAAGCATCCACTACAATATACATCGTATGTACAGTAATGGCCTCTAGGGAACACATATAACTAACAATCTCCCACTTGCACTAGGGCCATCTGTTGTGGTATCACATACCCAACAATTAGCTGTGGTTAAAGTATCTCATACTCAACCATCCCATAAAAGTCTCTACTGGGAAAAAGGCCTTTGTGAGTGGATCCGCGCTGTTGTCCTCTGTGTCTACTCTCCTAACCTTGATCTCCCTAGAGATCAACCATCTCCATGATCAGGTGATACTGCATAATAATTATATCTGGATTTCTGATGGGACGGGGGTTCCTTGGCACAAGCCACAACTCCATTGTCATACAATGGTAGGAACGAAGTTCATCTCATGAACTTATATCTATCCAGACTGCCTCTTTTGTAGCATCCTTGGTAACGATGTATCTTGCCTTTAATCGTCTAGTAAGTCACGGTATCTAGCTTGGAACTCTTCCAACATACCGTCCCTCCACTGAGGGTAAAGACAATGCCTGCGACTGACATTCAGTCGTCCTTATCACCCTGGAACCTTTCCAGTGATTCTCCCCAGGATCGATTGATACCATCTCACTACATCTAGTGAGAATCGTAACATCCAATTAGATCTATCTCATAGATCCAAAACCCAGGATTTAGGAGGTATCACTTTGATCCTATATGGAGAATCCTTGTGATAAGCCGAGATTGACCGAGCGTAGCATAGGAAACTCCTTCCCTATCAAGAGTATGTCATCCACGTACTCTACGAGGATCACCACCATAATCTCTACTACCTTTTTGTATATACAAGGTTCATCTACCATTTTGATAAAGTCAAACTCTTTGACTACCACATCAAAACAGATGTTCCAACTCCGCGATACCTGATTTATCACATAAAACATCTTGCTCACATTTTCGCTGCTCCCACTGTCTACGAAGCCCTCTGGCTGTGTATTTATAGACGCTCTCTTCTAAAACATCATTTAGAAAAGCAGTCATGACACCCAACCACCAGATATCGTAGTCATGGTATGTAGCCGTGGCAAGTAGGATCTGGATGGACTTAAGCATAGCTTTGAAAGTCTCAACTTTTTCATGTACACCAAGTAATCTTCTCAAGATATACTTGCTCCTGATGGGGATTTAACCCTTCAGATAAAGCAACTAAAGTCCATACTTTGTTGGTGTATAAGGATTCCATCTCAGATCGCTAAGCATCCAGCCATTCTTACAGAGTCCCACTCCTGATGGCCAGCTCGAAACTAGTTGGGTCATCATCTCATGATGCAATCCTTGCTCCCACTGTCATAGAGAAATCGAAGTATCTCTCCGGTGGGTGAAGAACCCTACTAGATCGGCGGAGTGGCTGAGTTTCGTTGGAAACTACTGAATTCTTTGGTTCTACCAAATCATCAGCTGCAGTTTGTATAGCTAGAACTACTTCCAGTTTTATAGAGCTGACCTTGCCTCGAGCTTGTCCGGATTTTGCTTTTAGACATAGGCCGGACAACCCCAAATCATAACAAACTTAAGATATGGGCTCTTCCTTTTCCATATCACATATGAAGTGGTAGGCAGCTGATTTGATTTGAACCCTATTCAATAGGTATGCAGCTTCTCAAGTGCATAACTCCCAAAAGGAAATAGGAAAATCAGTAGTACTCATCATAGAGCACACCATATCACATAGGGTGCTATTGCTTCGTCCCGATATACCATCATGCTATGGTGTATACGGCGGAGTAATGCTGAGAGAGAATCTCATTCTCCTTTAGAATAGTCCAGGAATTCCGTGCTCAAGTATTCTCTTCCTTGATCTCATCAAAGGACATAATACTTATACCCGTATTTTGGTTCTCTACTTCTAACTTATATTCTGTGAATATCTCAAAAGCTTCGGACTTGTGTTTCAACAGGAACATATGTCTGAATCTTTGAGAGATAATCAGAGAATGTAATGAAGTACAAAGAACCGGTCTTGGCATGTGTAGACAGGGGACCTTCATACATCAGCATGTATCAATCCCAAAAGTTCAATAACTCTTTCTCTGTTTCCAATAAACACAGCTGTGGTCATCTTATCTTCGTGACATGACCGGCAAGTTTCACAAGATGTAAATTCAAACAAATTTAAATATGCATCTTAATATAACTTCAACCAGTCGGGTCGCATTGGTATGACCTAGTCTACAATGCCTCAGGAAGGATTCGTTCATTTCTGAACTCTTCCTCTTGTGTGTGTTCTGTATACTAAGAACTATAATTTGATTTAGAACGTCAATGCTTTTAGATAACGTGCCTGAACCGATCAACTCTTGATATAGGAAATGTTCAAAACATTATCCAACAATACAAAATTATATCCTTTCTTTACTAATAAAGAGACCGATATGATTTTGTATATCAGGTTCGGTATTTATTAACATTCGTTCAGAATCAATGTATTCTGGTAATACAGGGTGATAGTGACCAACAGACTTGGCTGCAACACTTGCACCGTTTCTATCTCATGAAACTTATCACCCGTTCTCAGTTCTCTACCTATCTGTAGCCCATGTAACAGATTACATTTGCGGGATCCTGATCCGGTATCTCATACCCAGGACGTAAAGGATACTGAGAAACAGTTCTCTGTAAAGAACACACCCGAAGATGATGCATCAACATGCACTTTCTTCGTTTGGGCGGCACGGGAATTCTGGTAATCCCCAATTTCCTGCTCTATCTTATAACAATTATAAGTTGGAGCGGGACTAACGTTCCCCAGCTCAGTATAACAAGCGGGTTCGGTCAATATATCCGTATTATTATCTTGATTATGGCATGATATGGTCGCTACCTGGAGAGAGAGAGAGAAGAAAACACTCAGCGTATGCTCTTGCAAGATTAGATTGGTTATCTAATATATCTAATCAGGATGTCTCCCACTGTTTTTTGTCAAATCTTCCTTCAAACCCTAAAAGGAAAGACTAGCCGGGATTAATTATACGCTACAAGTTTGCCAATCTTTCAGCCAGGCTAGTGCCAGTACTTTGAGGGAGGTTCCCTGTGCTTTCGCACGGACCTAATTAAAGTAAACCTCGTTTTCCCAGGGGCGTAACCCCGTTGACACCTTTCTAGACACCTATTTGATCGGCTAATTGTAATGTACAAAACTCTCCCAGGAGTAACTCTTACTCGCAGCGAGTATCGGGATCCAACTATCTCATAGAAGGTATGCAATCTCATTGCAAATTTCAACACTTGAAATTCCCGATAATATTTTTCCCCAAGCAATCTATGACCCTGACTGAGTCAATAAACCATAGACCGCAAGTAAAGTTCAACCCGTCATTTCCCGATTGAATTAAACCCACCCGCACGACCCTTGACTGAGTCAACAAGGCCGCACGACTACCCTAATCCAATCGCATCATATGCTTTGCAGATAAGCACTAATCAGCAACCGCACACTACGCCTTGACTGAGTCAACAAATGCAGCACGAATACTAACTATTACTTATCTTAAATGACGGAGGGCTACGACAGGTTTTTAAGAAAACCTTTTGCGTAATGAACTTTATATCGTTGTAGAATCGAGTGATTTTAAATGGAGAGTTTTTTAGGCTTTTCTAGTTTTGCTAAAGGGGTCACTCCCGGTGAAGGGATCGTCGGCCCTTTCCTCATCGAATAAGGTGCAGGGTATATACCACTATGCAAAGCAAAAACTATAGAAGCAATCAAAAGACAAACCGAGTTTGTAGCATCTGCTAGTTTCACTAAAGAGGTCACTCCCGGTGAAGGGATCTCGGCTCTGTCCTTATCGAATAAGGTGCTGGATGTTCTACAAGGAACACCGCTATGCAAAGCAAGAACTAGAGCTACCAATTTTTGAGACAACTTTCTACAACATCTTAGGTTTCTTTTATTTCATTAATCTCATTAATGAAGTCCCATTTTATTATGCTTCACAAGCATCTCTTTTGAAACGAAATCTGCAATATAACATATATCTCATATATATAATATAAACATTCGTCTCAGGCAGTAATATGATCTCATCACAGAACATTGCAGCAGAAGAACATATATGAAATATTGGATATACTAGGACGTCCGTGTTTTCAATACGAGTCTGTATAAAACACGGATTCCACGGTCGCGATGAATAGCCAAACCCACATCCCTAGACCCCTACGAGAGCGGCAAGCAACACTGCCAATTCTAGGGTTAGGAGACCCAGTCTCGACTCCTCGAGATGGTCTCCCACTGGACCCTAGAACCCGGTTATTTGTGCTCCCCGCCTTGGGTCTACCTAATGCGGAAAAGTAAATAATATACAATGGTGACATCATCCTCAGCCCGGAAGTGCCCCAATAAAAGAATATTACATATAAGTTTTTACATGAATGAAAAATGAAAAACACTCATCTCACATAAAAACCCCCGTCTATTCAAACACGACGATCCAATATAACATATCCAGCAACACATAACATCACATGTCATCAACGTAAGTAAATATGCCCATCCCAATTGTCGTTGACATATAGCAACGAAACCGGCGATATCACATATTATACTTACGGTCCCAGAAAAGAAAGTGTAAAACTACAACAGTTGGAATCCGCAACCTCCTTACACATCACATGCCTAACAATTATAAACCCTGCATTTTATTCTCTATATCGAAAACACTTTTCAATATCTAGTCGGGCAATTCAACAAGATTCCCGACATCCTGATCGAATGCTCGTCGCAAACTTTAGTAGACGGCCGCTGTTCATAACAGAATATTGCATTTTATACCGCCCATTCTTATGCTCGTGTGTTTATAGGTAGGTGCTTTTAATTCGTGTATGTTACATATTTACAGATTACAGGTTTCCAGTACAAATATTGCAAATCAAGACAAAATCTCCACAGTTACGCCAAATACAGAACATCTGTTGACAGCAGATAAAAGCCGGGTTTCGGTCATTCGTATCCGTCCAGTGCCGAGTACCAGTTCCAGAGACAAGACATATGACAGTGGTCATTCGTGTCTCGGACAAGCACAGAGCACGAGGGGGCACCACAAGAATCAATGGGTGCGTGGAGCTCGAGGGAGATAGAAGTCAAAAGTGAAGAAAATAAAGCAATTTTGGACTAAGAAATCTGAAGATAATCTGGAAGACTTGTTGCAGTTTAAAGATTTCAAGCACAAGGAAAAATGAAACCAGGGAAGCACCAAAAACCCGAAGGCCCAAATCCCCTATACGGCCGCGGATCCGCGGTCAATAGGGGGTCATGGCCGCGGAACTGCGGCCATGTAGACTCTTCTCTCTGTCGTTTTCTGGGGGAAGTTTGGTACTTTCATATGGAGCCAGATTATTGCCCTAGGTTTCCATTTCCCTGCCTATAAATACCCCAGTTCTGAGCCAAGCCAAGGAGTTCATTCTTATGCCCACTTCTTATTAGTTTTTAGTCTTCTTCTTCTTCTTCTTCTTCATTCTTTCCTCCATGAAAATATAGTGAGAGCATTGAGTGGATGTTAAATGAAGATGAGGGTTTTTGTATCATTCTTTTGCTTAGCTTCCCCTTTGAGCTCTCTACCTTAACTTGATCTTGCAACCTCTTAAGTGAGCTTGCAAGTTTAAGCTTTGGTCATTGATCTCAAGGGGTTGTATCATTTTGTTCTCTCTTTTGTGCTTCATTCACCATGAGCTCTTTGCCTTTTCTTGATCTTGCAACCTCTTAATTGAGCTTGCAAGTTTAAGATTTGGTTATTGAACCCATGTCTTGTTTTTGGTTTTATGGTTCCTAGTTTTATTTTCTTGCTTATTTCTTTCTTGCTTTTTATTTGTAAGTCTACGGTAGCGCCCCGGCCGTCTATAGACGCCAAATGCGGAACAAAAACTTTTTAACTGGCGCTATCGTATGCTTTCACCCGGATCTGCCATTATTGCTAAACTAACAAACTGTAAAGAGTGTAGAAAGGTTATACCGAACGATCCGAGTCCTTCGTTCTTTAACCATCATCCCACGCTCCGTTGCGGCTGCTTCGATCTCTCCGATCTCCGATCTGCTCGTCTAGGTGGCACCACGTCGACGATTCTTTAAACGGGCTCCCGCCTCTGACTCGAGGCAACTCGGTCGTCAAGTTTGCTAAAAGAGACGACCAAGAATGATGTAGAGAATGAGTAGATGACTTTGTCTCACTTCGTCCAAGTCCGTGGACGATCGGTAAATGAAGTTGCCGATGGAAATGAAATGGAACAAGAAATGAACTATGAAATTTTCATGCATCCAAAACTTTAGTCTTTTCTTTTTAGCAACCATAATTTTCTCAAGTGAGAGAGTGAGGGAGGAGAGAGAGGGCCGGCTACTATATATCAAAGAGGGAGGTGAGTGTAGGAGAGGGGAGAGTAACCCTAAGAACAAATATCATATGCGAACACAAAATAAAATATCTTAAGGAAAACAAGAATTATTTGAAATCAAAGCATGAGTCATAATCCTTGTCACCTCAATCTAGAAACTTCTAGAACCTTCTAGAAGCATGACTCACCCTCATCCAAGAAAAGATAAATCCGTCTTTAACCGAATGTTAAAAGACGGCTGATAGAAAACTGGAAACTGGCAACTTCCAAAAGTGATCCTGAAATGACTTTCAGGATAACCCCGTAACTGTATAAATATACCCGCATTTGTATTACGACCGAATACAAATGCAACTGAGACAAAGATATTATATCTACTCAATATAATACTTGGATCCGGCTTAAACCAAAGCCGACCAGTATCATCTGCCCGAAAACTGACACGTGCGTAAACGCACGTGCATTTTCCGAACCCTGCCATAAAACCATACGGCCTCTACAACGTTTCGCCCGAACTTGGGAAACTGTCTGTGGGGGACTCTAATGACTCGTCAGTACCCTGACAGTGGGTTTAACCACAAACCGTCAGCGGCACTAGCAATGCGTAACGGCTGCCCACGGACTGACCTGAAGGGAGGCCGATGAGCGAACACATCCGGAAACCCTACTGAGCCTAACAGTGACAATGTATATACAGTCCGGTCCGTTCGTCTATGAGTATCGCATATCTGCCTAGGGGGCTAGTAACGTCAGACCCCCAAAAGCAGTATAAGTCGTGTCGGAGTGTAGCCCAATAACACCCTGAGATACTACTGGAGTACCTACCAGTAAATCTCCTGCTACGGCCGTGGGCTTTGTGTAATGGCTCTCCTAGACACAGCACGATCTCGCCCCCAATACCGGGAGAGACGAATCCCCTGCCGATCCACTCACGTGCCTCCATATGGCTCGGGACTGTACCCAAAAGCTACCTGTTTGCACGACTCCTTTGAGCCGTGGTAGGGTAGAAATCAAAGCACAGTGGGAACTCACACGAGACAAATGACGACCTCAGGTCGATGAACTAACCTGTACACATGTCACCAGGGAACTGCTATCTGACGATATGTATAATACCAACTAGCAGATTCCCGGCGAGTCCTGTCCGGTGTAATCATAACCTAATGAGCACCTGTATACATCTTAGGTGATCCAACTGACACCAGTGGCTTGTGAGACCGGCCACCGCCCCTCGTCGGGGTCTCGACTGTATACACTAGTCTACTCCGGAGTATCGATGCCCTGTTTCGAAACTCCTACGACTAGGGACCACAATTAAGGATATGCGTATAAACCACCCAACTCTCACGTATATGATCGCCATCATACTGTTGGTGGTAAAGCAAGATCCTAAGGGCTCTATCAAAGTGTAACATGTAATCAGTCACCTGAACATGTACACGACTGATAAAGGCAAACCAGATAGCATACTATCATCTCGAGTAAGACTGTCCTACCGGTATAGGTCCTCCGCAATCATTGCAATCACGTACCTGCGATCCAATAATTGACTATGAGGGCACTATCTCCAACAATCTCCCACTTGCACTCAAGGCTAATTATTGCAATGTCGACTACTCACAGCCCGTGTGAAACCGAACATCCAACTCCTCTACTAATCAGTTTCACAAAGCCCATTTGCAAAACTATTGTGTTCGAGAAATAGCCTCAGTGAGTGGATCCACCTAGATTTTTCTTTCTATATCTCTCTTAATCTCAAGTTCGCGGAGAAAGCCATCTCCCGAATCGAGTAATACCTGTCTTAGAATATGTCTGGATATATGATGGGACCTAGTTCATAAATGAACTCCAAATCCAAACTTCTTAGACTGTATCGATCACTGAACCTAATCAGTATCGGGCACCATGCCACCCACAGTATCCTCTTGGACCACCTGTCCATAATACTGTTCTTCATCAGAGGGAAAATCTATAACTCTGACAATCACTCTGTCAACCCTGTCACCTCTGAAGCCTGGAATGATAACCGTCTCCCGAAAGAGGCTGCCGTCATCAAATCCGTAGAACATGTACTTATGTTCTAAAACTGCTTCCTTATGTTTCTCCAGGATTGGATTAATACAAACTTATTGCATCTAGTGCAAAAACAACATCTGGTGTGGTACTTGATATCTCATGATTGACTCAGTTGCCTAAGCAAGTGATCTGTCAATCATGCACATCCCTTTCCCCTTTAGTCTATGCGACACCTTTAGGGAGGGTGACTCCATCACCTGCAGGTACACCACCATGCTAGGAGTCAACTATTCTAAAAACCATTAGAATATCTGTCAAAGTATTCACATTGGGAAACTACCCAAATCCAGATCTAAAACCATAGATCTAGAAACCAGAATGTCAAATATTATATCCATATCCTGTCTGGAGAAACAACTGTGCGACGACCACAGTACAACCGATCGTAGTATAGGAATTTTACTTCCTACTCTGTGTATGTCATCCAGATACCATGACATCACACCCTACTACCATCTTAACAGATCCATCCCCTATTCTGATGAAGTCAAACCTATGACTGTCACATCAAAATTAGATGATCTATCTCCGCTATAACTGCTCAAGTCTATAAATAGATATAAGCATCTTGCCCACTATGCTTCCGCTGCTCCCACTGACTACGACAACCCTCCTACCGGGTCTCATATCCTGGAACAACAGTAGTGTTAAGTCTGGGTAAACAAGATCCTCCCTGTCACCGTCCTTGAGGCTACCGGAGTACCTCTCGGGTGTCTGAGGTTACCCATCATATCTGCGGAGTGGCTATTGGAATGTCAAACCTGATTGAATATATAGGTCCTATTAAATTTTCCGTAATCGTTCGCGGTTCTGGAATCACTTCCAGTTCTACCATACTCCCACTACTGTTTTCTGAAAAAGATCCATTTTACTAAAACTGTGGCGAGTCAAGAACAATATCACTATTGATCTTCCAAATGGTAGAATATCAACCCTCGTCATAGCCAGGGTCAACCCACAAACAGCCATTACAGAAACGTGCCCTGAGTTATCCAGAGTCTGGTTTTAAGCATAAGCTGGACAACTCCCCATACCTTAATATCTTTTAAGGTACGAACTATTCTATATCTAATATAGAAACTTTGGCACTTATTTAATTCGAACCATATTCAAACCATGCAGCTGTCTCCAGTGCATATTAACTTAATGGAAAGAGGCTAATCAGGATTACTCAACTTAGGAATCCATCCAATTATGAGTAACCTGAAAGAGAAACAAGTTTCTCAAAACTATTACTATCATCCGAATACCAATCACAAGAATCTACATCTTCGATCTCTTTGAAGAATTCAGATACTTGTGATACCTGGTTCTCTACTTTATTTTTATATCCACAACTTCTCAAAACTTAGACCTTGTATTTCTTACGAAACACTTGTCTAAATACTAGAGAAGTTATAAGTAAACAGAACATAGTACGAGGACCTACCCCTTTGTCCTGATGGACACTTGGACAACATACAATACTCTGTATAAGTCCGCTGAGTTTGAACAACTCAAAACCTGTGCGTCGTAGGTTGAAAACTGTACCCTGGCGATTTCCTCAAATATCACCAATTACAACGAATTCCGATATAATGAGGATAATCACCTAATTCCCAATAACTTACTCCCACTCATCATCTGTAAAACCATACAGATATGAGAATGAAACCTGGTAAATACATACCCTTGGAGTAAGTATCTAATTGAGAAAACAGTTTTACTTTAACAATGCACTGAAACATGAAAATGTTTCGTAGGGGTATCCTAGTATTCATAGCAATGCCTCTTCCATAATCCAATTCATGACTTCAACCGTATATCTCTTTGCCATCTCTCCAAATCCCTTTATTTGTCTTTAGTCGTTACCTTCTGTACACCATCGTTAGGCTAAATGGTTTTCTTCCTTCCCTACCGTTCAGCACCAGCCTATGGTTTGGAAGAAGACTATCCAGTAAGCATAATAGGTGTACCCTCCTAAACCAAGGAGTACTCGCATCTCGAGAGAAGGTGATGATAAAAGACAACTGAATAATACCTTATTCTTTTAAAGGTGAAATAGGAGTGGCTATGAAGTACACGGTTTGGTCGTGAATGTTATCAGTCGCAATTTACTTTGCCCTCTTTCTAATCCCTTTATTTTGTCTTTAGTTATTTCCTTCTGCACACCCTACTTAGGCTAATTGGTTTTCTTCATTCCCTACCTTTTGGCACCTGCCTATGGTTTGGAATAAGACTATCCAATAAGCGTAATAGGTGTACTCTCCTAAACTAAGGAGCTCTCGCAACCTGAGAGAAGGTGATAATAAAAGACAACTGAATAAACCAATTCTATTTCTCCTGAACCTGGATCCATCCTCGAAGAAGTCCCTTCGAGTTCGTATATAACCATACGATGGATCTATCCAATGGAAGTGGATGTCCGTAGTAATACGGGTGTTCTGAGAAATTCAAAGGGTAGAAGAAGGAGTGGCAATGACTTATGCAACATAGACAATCCAAAAGCCAGTATTTTAAGAAGGTTCGGTCAACCTGGTCACTGAGTCATAGTCTAGGGTCGGTCAAAGGTCGCTGCCAAAGAGAGAGAGAAAAGAAACGCTCTGTGTGCACTCTAACCTAGATCAGAATGGTTATCACTTTATCTAATCCGGAAACCTCCCACTGTCCTGTCAAATTCTCCTCCAAACCTAAAGAAGAATCAATCGGGATCACCCGAAGAGTAAACCAACTCATCAGTGGGAATTGGGATCCAACTCTCATCGCATGATAACGTGATGGAATGCATTCACGTTACTCATACTCCAGAAGGTATGCGCACACTTGGCAAGTTTCAGTTTCTTTAGAAACTCCCGATATGATTTATGCCCCATGCTCTTATGACCTTGGCGTAAGTCAACAAATCATAAGTCACATATCAAGTTCTGCCCGTCATTATCTTGTTAATTTGAACCCACCCGTACATACCCTTGACGTAAGCCAACAAGGTAATACGACTGTCCCAAACCAACTCATCTATCTATGCAACAAATGAATACCCAGCAGCTACCAAACACTATGCCTTGACGTAAGCCAACAAACATAGCTTGAATACTACTGACCATCCATAAGAAACGACGGAGGGCTACGCCTGGTTTTTGGCGAAAAACCTTTAACGTAGTGAACTTGATATCGCTGAAGGAACCTGATAGCTTTTTAAAATATAGTGGCGAAAACCTTTGCTAAAGAGGTCACTCCCGGTGAAGGGATCTCGGCTCTTTCCTCGTGGAATGAGGTGCAGGATATTCCACTGAACACCGCGGTGCTAAGCAACTTGTAATCGACTATAGTGAAGTTATTACCCTGACACAAACTTCTGCCCAAGGGGTCAGTCCCGGTGAAGGGATATCGACCCTTGCCCCGTCGAATGAGGTGCAGGATATTCCACTGAATACCGCTATGCAAAACAAAAGGAAACGTCTTTGCAATAACACTTTTTAAATTTGTTCTAACAACTGTAAACAGGTTTGTTTTACTTTGCATTGATCAGAATCAACGCAGTCCCATCAATCAATCATACCAGAAAAGAACGAAAATAAAATGTACGTATATGCCATCCGCATTCGTCACTGGGTCCCGTCATCACCCGTTAGGTTACTTAACTAACGACAGAGCGGGGACTGGACTAGCGCGGGTGTAAAACGTATACAACATCTAATAGTATATAAACCAATATACAATAATCGCTCCAGGCGTGATAATATGCAACATTACAGATAAGTAATAAGCATCACATAACAATACAGATAATCTGGGATCCCCGGGTTTCACAGAGCCGCTGCTGAAACCCGACGTTCCCCTGTCGTGTGGATAGCCTGTGCAATGAAACCTAGACCCCTACGGGTGCGGCAAGTTACCCGCCAAAACCTGAAGCGAGGTAGTCCCCCACAGCATAGTGAATGGAACACCCGGCACTTCACGGAATCCGGTAAATTGAGCACCCCTCCTTGGGTCAACCTGTACCCCCTACGAGTGCGGCGAATAGTCTGCCAATTCTAGAGTGAGGCCCCTCTGCCTCTCAAAGCCATGAGATGCGGACCCGTTGCCCCTCAGAACCCAGCTATCCGTGCACTCCGTCGCGGGGCAAAACCTAGTACAGTAATGAAAAATAGTACAATAGGTACATCGACCGCAACCTGGTCGTGCCCCAAAAGAATATTATACAACAGGCAGTGACGGCAGTCCACAAGTTGGACGCTCGCCCCGCAATATCAAATTTACAAATAAACTCAAACTGTACTACCATTGCACACTGCTATCTACCACGACAAATCCGCAACATCACAGCACAACACAGAACATCAACGCGAATGTCACGTTCGCAAACCCGTCTAAAAGAACTATAGCAATCGGACGCGGTTTACCGATCAAATGACATTCCCGGTCGGAGATATAATGTAAGCACTGTAAACTAACGTGTTTAAATTTCGATCGACTAAATATCACAAAGTGGGCCCCACGCAAATCTGTTGAACAGTAATAAAATCTGGGCCCAAAAGATATATACCAAAAACTCCAAATTTCAGAGAAGAATACACTGTGCAAATTTGGGGGCATGATCGCTCAGAACGGCCGCGGATGCACGGCCAAACCATGGGTTTGGCCGCGTTTCCGCGGCTATCTTGTCGATTCCCGTGCTCAAATTTGTACGGCGTTCTTAAAAAACCCTGCACAGTTTTCTGAGATGTGTGGAATATTTTTAGGACACCATTTAAAATCAACAGAAACTGTCAAATTGGAAAAATGCGATTTTTGATTTCCGGTTCGATCGATGTTTTAAACGCGTTAGCACAAGTTAGTATAGCAAAATGGTGAGGCTCTGATACCACTGTAAGTCTACGGTAGCGTCCCGGCCGTCTATAGACGCCAAATGCGGAACAAAAACTTTTTAACTGGCGCTATCGTATGCTTTCACCCGGATCTGCCATTATTGCTAAACTAACAAACTGTAAAGAGTGTAGAAAGGTTATACCGAACGATCCGAGTCCTTCGTTCTTTAACCATCATCCCACGCTCCGTTGCGGCTGCTCCGATCTCTCCGATCTCCGATCTGCTCGTCCAGGTGGCACCACGTCGACGATTCTTTAAACGGGCTCCCGCCTCTGACTCGAGACAACTCGGTCGTCAAGTTTGCTAAAAAAGACAACCAAGAATGATGTAGAGAATGAGTAGATGACTTTGTCTCACTTCGTCCAAGTCCGTGGACGATCGGTAAATGAAGTTGCCGATGGAAATGAAATGGAACAAGAAATGAACTATGAAATTTTCATGCATCCAAAACTTTAGTCTTTTCTTTTTAGCAACCATAATTTTCTCAAGTGAGAGAGTGAGGGAGGAGAGAGAGGGCCGGCCACTATATAGCAAAGAGGGAGGTGAGTGTAGGAGAGGGGAGAGTAACCCTAAGAACAAATATCATATGTGAACACAAAATAAAATATCTTAAGGAAAACAAGAATTATTTGAAATCAAAGGATGAGTCATAATCCTTGTCACCTCAATCTAGAAACTTCTAGAACCTTCTAGAAGCATGACTCACCCTCATCCAAGAAAAGATAAATCCGTCTTTAACCGAATGTTAAAAGACGGCTGATAGAAAACTGAAAACTGGCAACTTCCAAAAGTGATCCTGAAACGACTTTCAGGATAACCCCGTAACTGTATAAATATACCCGCATTTGTATTACGACCGAATACAAATGCAACTGAGACAAAGATATTATATCTACTCAATATAATACTTGGATCCGGCTTAAACCAAAGCCGACCAGTATCATCTGCCCGAAAAATGACACGTGCGTAAACGCACGTGCATTTTCCGAACCCTGCCATAAAACCATACGGCCTCTACAACGTTTCGCCCGAACTTGGGAAACTGTCTGTGGGGGACTCTAATGACTCGTCTGTACCCTGACAGTGGGTTTAACCACAAACCGTCAGCGGCACTAGCAATGCGTAACGGCTACCCACGGACTGACCTGAAGGGAGGCCGATGAGCGAACTCATCCGGAAACCCTACTGAGCCTAACAGTGACAATGTATATACAGTCCGGTCCGTTCCTCTATGAGTATCGCATATCTGCCTAGGGGGCTAGTAACGTCAGACCCCCAAAAGCAGTATAAGTCGTGTCGGAGTGTAGCCCAATAACACCCTGAGATACTACTGGAGTACCTACCAGTAAATCTCCTGCCATGGCCGTGGGCTTTGTGTAATGGCTCTCCTAGACACAGCACGATCTCGCCCCCAATACCGGGAGAGACGAATCCCCTGCCGATCCGCTCACGTGCCTCCATATGGCTCGGGACTGTACCCAAAAGCTACCTGTTTGCACGACTCCTTTGAGCCGTGGTAGCGTAGAAATCAAAGCACAGTGGGAACTCACACGAGACAAATGATGACCTCAGGTCGATGAACTAACCTGTATACATGTCACCAGGGAACTGCTATCTGACGATATGTATAATACCAACTAGCAGATTCCCGGCGAGTCCTGTCCGGTGTACTCATAACCCAATGAGCACCTGTATAAATCTTAGGTGATCCAACTGACACCAGTGGCTTGTGAGACCGGCCACCGCCCCTCGTCGGGGTCTCGACTGTATACACTAGTCTACTCCGGAGTATCGATGCCCTGTCTCGAAACTCCCACGACTAGGGACCACAATTAAGGATATGCGTATAAACCACCCAACTCTCACGTATATGATCGCCATCATACTGTTGGTGGTAAAGCAAGATCCTAAGGGCTCTATCAAAGTGTAACATGTAATCAGTCACCTGAACATGTACACGACTGATAAAGGCAAACCAGATAGCATACTATCATCTCGAGTAAGACTGTCCTACCGGTATAGGTCCTCTGCAATCATTGCAATCACGTACCTGTGATCCAATAATTGACTATGAGGGCACTATCTCCAACATTATTTACCTTGCTTTATTTTCATGCACTTAAATTCCATGCACTTTTAATTACTTGCTTGTAATATTTTCTTTTCTTTGTTTATCTTTTCTTTTGCTCTTTTTGGTTTGTTTCGTGAATGGTTGTAATTATTGTTGTTAAGATTAAATACGATATTGTAAGTTAATGTTTCTTTGCTCATTTCCTTTTCCCGTTATTTTCCTTTGAACTCCGCCCAAACGTTACGCAAGCGCTCCGTTAGGCACCCTACCCTACCAAGGTAACAGTGATTCCTAACCGCGACCGGTTGCGTTCGGTTTGGCCGGAGACGAAAGCAAGAAACAAAAACGGACGGACAAGGGTCAATAAGCCGGATTCCACGAATACCGTGCTTAAGTACCCTAATCCACGTTGTTGCCGATTGCTATAGCTTCAATTGGTCAAGACTCGGCTCAAAGGTTTTGAGTGCGGATTTCTTTAGCTTACACTTTCATATCTTTTTCTTAACAACTTTATACTTGCATAAAACACATAGGTTAGAATTGAACAAACATATACACATTCTTTATTGACTCGTCTAAAACTCGAACGGACATACAACCATTTCCCTGTGGATCGACCCGTGCTCAACCGGCTAGCTGCATAGCGACACCGTTCTGATCGCGGTTATAACTTTAGAACTTTGAACATCCAACATGCCAAAAGCGTGCGATCAGCCGCACCCCCCGGATGCCGTCGACGAAGTGCACTAAGGAGGAACACCGCTGCCGCAAGTACCCGAACGGATGCTTTTGGCGACGGGGTTCTCCTACAGTCACTTGGTCGGGGCTATGGGGCATATTAAGTTTACCCGGTGAGTATCCGCGTACGCTACGTGATTGCGACGGACTTTTGATCACATCAAAATCCCGTGGCAACCGATCAAATGAGACTAAAGTGCTAGATTTATAACATTCAAATTAGTTATCTCATAACTACTTGTGGATTCCAAATATTGTATCACATTCCAGATAAATAGACAATGTTAAACTTTCCGATCGAATAAACAAACACCCAAGCTTTCCTAAATAGCTCAACACTTGAGGGGAGTTTAAAAACATCCATTTCATGCCACAGTGTTAGTTATATGTATGCCCTAGAGGCTATTACTATACATAGGATGTATATTGTAGTGGATGCTTGGACATATATAGGGAGGACTTTCTTGCTCGACATGATAGTATGCTATCTGGTTGCTCTTTACCTTAACGTGTACACTGATTGTCTCTCTGTTACATGTTGGTAAAGCCCTTAGGATGTGTACTTGACTACTTGGACTATGATGCGGATCATACTAGTGGGGACATGGTAGTCCATAAGTACATCCTTCAAGGTCCCCAGTCATGGGTGTATCGAGACGGGGCATCGATATACCAGAGTAGACTAGCATATACCTTCTCGACCCATACAGATGGGCGATGGATGATCCCATATCCATTGGTGTTTGACATCAGAGATGATATACGGGTGCTCAGTGGAGACTGGGTACACTGGACGGACTCGCCGAGAACTCCTAGATGGTATTATACCTTACGTCAGATGGCAGTTCTCTGGTGACACTGGTACAGGTTAGTCTGTAGACCCAAGATCGTCATAGAGTCTTGTGTGATTCCCACTGTGCTTTGATTTCCACCTTACCACGTCCAAGAGGGCATGCAAAACGGTGGTTTTTGGGTACAGTCCCGAATCACATGGAGGCAATGAGCGATAGGAGGGGATTCGTCTCTCCCGGTATAGCGAGTTGATGTTGCGCTATGTTCGATTGGCTATAACCGGAAATCCCTGGCCAGGGTTGCTGAGATTTACTGGTAAGTGTTACCAGTAGTTTCTCGAACTGTTATAGACCTCATATCGACACGACTTATCGAGCTACTGGGGTCTGACGTTTACCACCCCTAGGCGAGATATGCGACATATCAGACGATCAGACCGGACTGTGCGGTAAGTGTTACTGGTTGGATTCACAGGAGTGTGAGCGGGCTTGCTCGTCGATCTTCTGATCGCTCAATACTCCGGTGGCCGTTATGTTTAGCAGACCGCTTGCGGCTTGTGGGTGTTTGATATGATCATCACCTGCTGCCGGCGTATTGACGAGTCTTTAGAGTCCTACACAGAGGTTTCCTGGCTCAAGCGAAACGAAATAGGAGCGCATATGAGATATGTGCGGGACCGAGAATAATACCAGTATGTGATACTGTATTCGATTCTCGCGATTTGTGACATTGATCGGTTATATGCGATATAGCCGGGTTATCGGATCAAGTGTTGATTCGATAAGTTGTTACTATTGATATTAGTCGGTTATATGTGATATGACCGGATCATTAAGTCAAGTGTTGATTTAATGATTTAATGTATAATTATATATTTGATATATCACTTTACATTAACTAATATTGGTTCACTTAAGATGTTTTTCTCTCTTGTTTGTGCACATTGTATATGTGATATATTTTTGTGCACAAGTTTGATCATGTTTGATGATACATACAAACTTGGGTGTATGTTTGAATTAAACCATGGTTAGTTAATGGTTAGGGTTTCATTTTCTTTATTTGCTTATTCATTTATTTATCCATTTTAGAAAGAAATAAAATGGTGGCTAACTTTGGATTTTCTTTGAAGCTTCATGAAGGTTTGAAATGGTTGACTATTTTGTTTCTTTCCTTAACCCTAACCATTCACTTAAACCTTGGTTTATTCTCTACACTTAACCATAGTTGATAAAATGATAAGAATGACTTTATTTTCCATTTTCATATTTCTTATCATATTATCTTCTTCTTCTTCTTCTTCTTCAAGAAGAAAGAAGCTTGCTAGCTTCAATGGTGAAATGAGAAAAAGAGTGAGAAATCCAATTCTAAAGTGAACCCACTTCCTATTTCTTCATCCTCTACCACTTGCCAAGTAGTAGAGGGTGTTTTCTTCACAAGTTTCATGACTTGGTGAAGTTGGAGCTTGATCTTGTGTTGCCTCGACGTAGATCATCTTCGGCATCGAAGTCGACGACCTAGCCCGATAATTTCTTCGACGAAATCATCGCTAGAGTCCGGGATCCGATGATCGCAGCGGAGGGACATCATCACGGAGCTAAGGAAGTGTAGGACCGGATCTACAAAGGTTGTATTTTCGGTTTACTCTTAGTTAAGTTGTTAACTAGTTATCGTTTTCGCCTAAAACTCTAGTCAACGATCGCATTAGGGTTTCTCGGCACTGGAATTTTTTGAATTTGGCATGGTTGATTCCTTGTGAGACCTCCTTTGTGTGCCTAGGATCCCTACAGTGGTATCAGAGCCTAGCTAGAGTTTTAGGCGATGCGTAGACGGAGTTAGAGACCCGATCGAACCCGAAACGCTAATCCATGACCCCTCTCTGGACATTTTTTCAAAACTGGGTTTTCTCCAGATTAAAAATTCTTAAAAAATTCAGCAGGAAGTTATTAGAATTAAGGTGCAAAAATGACCAAAAGTTACGGCTATAGCGCGGCGGAACCGCGGCTGAAGCTTGGCTTCTGCGGCGGTTCCGCGGCCACATTATGAGATCATCCTTCAATATTTGCACAGTAATTTGTTTTTTCAGGTGCTGAGTTTTCTGGGAATTTTTAATTTGCACTCAAGAGCTGAGTTTTCTGGGGTGTTTTGGACTTCGATGATTCGATCGGAAATTTCAAACTTTGTCTATCTGCTTTTCCGGGTAATTTTAGAAAATCTTGAAAAGTTCGACCAGATATAAATACCCAATTTTACCCCTGTCGGGAAATTTCCAAGTGTTGGATCTTTCCGTAGTTTAAAGATGTTCTAAGTAGTGCAAGTAACGCGATGGACCCTCTAGAAGACAACAAACCTTAACTCGATTATGTGACCGTCTTGAACTGCCCTTTGAACCTTAGGGTTTGGGGCAGTACGGCGTGCCACATGTGAGGCGTTGGCTTGACCCTTCTACGGCTGGACCGTTGGTACTGAGGCATGAAGTGGATGTTTTTAAACTTATTTCATGTGTTGATATGTTTCGGGAAAACTTGGGTGTTTTCTTGTTCGATCGGAAAGTTTATCATTTTCTATTTATCTGGAATGTGATACAATAATTGGAATTCACAAGTAGTTATGAGATGACTGAATGAATGTTATAAATCTAGCGATTTAGTCTCACTTGATCGGTTGCTACGGAATTTTGATGTGATCAAAAGTCCGTCGCAATCACGTAGCGTACGCGGATACTCGCCGGGTAAACTTAATAGACAGCCTCACTCCATAGCCCCGACCAAGTGACTGTAGGAGAACCCCGTCGCCGAAAGCATCCTTTTGGGTGCTCGCGGCAGCGGTGTTCCGCCTTGGTGCACTTCGTCGACGGTATCAGGGGTGCGGCCGCCTACTAAAGTTTGCGACGAGTATTCGATCAGGATGTCGGGAATCTTGTTGAATTGCCAGACTTGATATTGAAAAGAGTTTTCGATAATGAGACTAAAATGTGGGGTTTATAATTGTTAGGCATGTGATGTCTAAGGAATTCATTTGATTAGGCATGCGATGTCTAAAGAGTTTGCGGATTCCAACTGTTGTAGTTTTACACTTTCTTTTCTGTGACCGTAAGTGTAATATGTGATATCGCCGGTTTCATTGCTATATGTCAACGACAATTGGGATGGGCATATTTACTTACGTTGATGACATGTGATGTTATGTGTTGCTGGATATGTTATATTGGATCGTCGTGTTTGAATAGCCGGGGTTTTTTTTATGTGAGATGAGTGTTTTTCATTTTCATTCATGTAAAAACTTGTATGTAATATTCTTTTATTGGGGCACTTCCAGGTTGCGGAAGCTGTCACCGTTTGTATATTATTTACTTTTCCGCACTAGGATAGACCTAAGAAGGAGGGCACAAGTAACCGGGTTCTGGAGTCCAGTAGGAGACCAACTCGAGGAGTCGAGTCCGGGTCTCCTAACTCTAGAATTGGTAGGGTTGCTTGCCGCTCTCGTAGGGGTCTAAGGGTGTGGGTTTGGCTATTCATCGCGACCGTGGAATCCGTGTTTTATACTGGCTCGTATTGAAAACACGGACGTCCTAGTATATCCAATATTTCATATGATTCTTCTGCTGCGATATCTGTGATGTGATCATGTGATATGTTCTGTGATGGATACTGTATATAGTATATATGATATATTATATAGACGTTACTTATGTTTTACACCCGTGCTAGCCCTGCCCCGCTCTGCTTTTAGTTACCTAACCTAACGGTGCACGAGGGGACATCGAGGCGAATGCGGATGGCATAAGTGTACGTCGTATTTATCTGTGATGTTTAGGTACTTAAATGATGGGACTTCATTAATGAGATTAATGAAATAAAAGAAACCTAAGATGTTGTGGAATCGAATTTCAAAAATAAAACAGGCAGCTACAGTTCTTGCTTTGCACAGCGGTATATATGATATATCCTGCACCTTATTCGATAAGGAAAGGACCGAGATCCCTTCACCGGGAGTGACTCCTTTAGCAATAACTGGCAGATGCTACATACTCGGTTTGTCTTTTGATAGCTTCTATAGTTTCTGCTTTGCACAGTGATATATATGATATATCCCGCACCTCATTCGACGAGGAAAGGGCCGACGATCCCTTCACCGGGAGTGACCCCTTTAGCAAAACTAGAAAAGCCTCGAAAACACTCCATTTCAAAATCATTTGATTCTACAATGATATCAAGTGCATTACGCAATAGGTTTCTAGAAAAACCTGTCGTAGCCCTCCGTCATTTCAGATAAGTTGTATATAGTATTCATGCTACATTTGTTGGCTTTCGTCAAGGTGTAGTGTGCGGTAGCTATCTGCTGCTTATCTGCTGCATATGATGCGATTGGATTAGGGTAGTCGTGCGGCTTTGTTGGCTTTCGTCAAGGGTTGTGCGGGTGGGTTTAATTCAATCAAGAAACGACGGGTTGGACTTGACTAGTAGCCTATGATTTGTTGGCTTTCGTCAAGGTCATAGGATGTTAGGGGCAAAATATTATCGGGAATTTCAAGTGTTGAAATTTGCAATGAGATTGCATACCTTCTATGAGATAGTTGGATCCCGATACCCGCTGCGAGTAATTGTTACTCCTGGGAGAGTTTTACACATTACAATTAGCCGATCAAGTATGTGTCTAGAAAGGTGTTAACGAGGTTACGCCTTTGGGAAAATGAGGTTTACATTAATTAGGTTCGTGCGAAAGCACGGGGGACCTCCCTCAAAGTACCGACACTGGCCTGGCTGAAAGATTGGCAAACTTGTAGCGTGTAATTAATCCCGGCTAGTCTTTCCTTTTAGGGTTTGAAGGAAGATTTGATAAAAACAGTGGGAGCCATCCTGATTAGATAAAATGATAACCAATCTATTCTTGCAAGAGCGCACGCTGAGTGTTTTCTTCTCTCTTCCTCCAGGTAGCGACCATATCACGCCTTAATCAAGATAATAATACGGAATATTGACCGAATCCGCTTGTTATACTGAGCTAGGGAACGTTGGTCCTGCTCCAACTTATAATTGTTATAAGACAGAGCAGGAAATAAGGGATTACCAGAATTCCCGTGCCGCCCAAACGAAGAAAGTGCATGTTGATGCATCATTTTCGGGTGTGTTCGTTATAAAAAACTGTTTCTCTGTATCCTCTACATCCTGGGTATTAGATACCGGATCAGGATCCCAGATATGTAATCTGATACATAGGGCTACAGAAAGGTAGAGAACTGAGAACGGGTGATATGTTTCATGAGACAGAAAATGGTGCAAGTGTTGCAGCCAAGTCTGTTGATCACTGTCACCCTGTATTCCAAATACATTGATTCTGAACGAATGCTATTAGATACCGAACCTGATATACAAAATCATATCAGTCTCTTTATTAGTAAAGGAGGATATAATTTTGTATTGTTGGATAATGTTTTGAACATTTCCTATATCAAAAATTGATCGGTTCAGGCACGTTATCTAAAAGCATTGATGTTCTAAATCAAACTACAGTTTCTAGTATACACAACACACACAAGAGGAAGAGTTCAGAAATGAACGAATTCTTCTTGAGGTATTGTAGACTAGGTCAAATCAATGCGACCCGACTAGCTAAAGTTACATATAGATGCATATTTAAATCAGTTTGAATTTACATCTTGTGAAACTTGTCAGTCATGTCACAAAGATAAGATGACCATAGCTCCGTTTACTGGAAACAGAGAAAGAGTTAGTGAACTCTTGGGATGATACATGTTGATGTATAAAGGTCCCCTGTCTACACATGCCAAGACCGGTTCTTTGTACTTCGTTACATTCTCTGATGATCTCTCAAGATTCAGACATATGTTCCTGTTGAAACACAAGTCCGAACCTTTTGAGATATTCACGGAATATAAGTTAGAAGTAGAGAACCAAATTGAGGGTATAAGTATTATGTCCTTTGATGCGATCAGGGAGGAGAATACTTGAGCACGGAATTCCTGGACTATTCTAAAGGAGAATGAGATTCTCTCTCAGCATTACTCCTCCGTATACACCATAGCACGATGGTATATCGGGGCGGAGCAATTGCACCTTATTCGATATGGTGCGCTCTATGATGAGTACTACTGAGTTACCTGTTTCCTTTTGGGAGTTATGCACTTGAGAAGTTGCATACCTATTGAATAGGGTTCGAATCAGATCACAGCCTACCACTCCATATGAGATATGGTATGGGAAGAGCCTATGTCTTAAGCTAGTTAAGATTTGGGGTTGACCGGCCTATGTCTAAAAGCAAAATCCGGACAAGCTCGAGGCCAGGTCTGTTATGTAGAACTGGAAAGGTTCCAGCTATACAAACTACAGCAGATAATTTGGTAGAACCAAAGGATTCAGTAGATACCAACGAACCTCAACCTCTCCACCGATCTAGTAGGGTTCCTCACCCACCTGAGAGATACTTCGGTTTCTCTATGACAGTGGGAGCGAGGATTGCATCATGAGATGATGACCCAACTAGTTTCGAGCTGGCCATCAGGAGTGGGACTCTGTAAGAATGGCTGGATGCTTAGCGATCTGAGATGGAATCCTTATACACCAGCAAAGTATGGACTTTGGTTGCTTTATCTGAAGGGTTAAATCCCCATCAGGAGCAAGTATATCTTGAGAAGATTACTTGGTGTACATGGAAAAGTTGAGACTTTCAAAGCTAGACTTGTTAAAGGTTTTCTTCATCGACCAGGCGTGGATAATGATGAAACCTTTTCTAAGGAGCTATGCTTAAGTCCATCCAGATCCTACTTGCCACGGCTACATACCATGACTACGATATCTGGCGGTTGGGTGCCATGTCTGCTTTTCTAAGTAATGTTTTAGAAGAGTGCGTCTCTAAGTACACAGTCAGAAGGCTTCGTAGACAGTGGGAGCAGCGGAAACGTGTGCAAGATATTTTATGTGATGAAGCAGGCATCGCGGAGTTGGAACATCTGTTTTGATGTGTTAGTCAAACAGTTCAACATCATTAAAATGGTAGATGAACCTTGTATATACAAAAAGGTAGTTGAGAGTATGGTAGGATCCTCGTAGAGTACGTGGATGACATGCTCTTGATAGGGAAGGAGTTTCCTATGCTACACTCGGTCAATCTCCGCTTATCACAAGGATTCTCCATATAGGATCAAAGTGATACCTACTAAATCCTAAGTTTTGGATCTATGAGATAGATCTAATTGGATGTTAGGATACTCACTAGTTGTAGTGAGATGGTATCAATCGATCCTGGGGAGAATCACTGGAAAGGTTCCAGGGTGATAAAGACGACTGAATGTCAATCACAGGCATTGTCTTTACCCTCAGTAAAGGGACGGTATGTTGGAAGAGTTCCAAGCAAGATACCGTGGCATACTAGACGATAAAGGCTGGATACATCGCTACTTAAGATGCTACCAAAGAGGCAGTCTGGATGTATATTTGTTCATGAGATGAACTTAGTTCCTCCCATTGTGTGACAATGGAGTTGTGGCTTATGCCAAGGAACGTCCGTCTTATCAGTGATCCAGACATATTCTAAGGCAGTATCACCTGATCGTGGAGATGGTTGATCTCCAGGTGATCAAGGTTAGGAAAGTAGACTCAGAGGACAACCCGGCGAATCCACTAACAAAGGCCTTTTCCCAAAGAGAGACTTTTATGGGATGGTTGAGTATGAGATACTACAACCACTGCTATCAGATGGCCATAGTACAAGTGGGAGATTGTTAGTTATATGTATGCCCTAGAGGCCATTACTATACATAGGATGTATATTGTAGTGGATACTTGGACATATATAGGGAGGACTTTCTTGCTCGACATGATAGTATGCTATCTGGTTGCTCTTTACCTTAACATGTACACTGATTGTCTCTCTGTTACATGTCACGCCCCGCTTCCCAGTGTACGGCGAAGTGGACGTGACGAGGCCCGCTACGTATGTACTCAGAAGTACATACGCTAAGCGTAACTAAGCAATATAAAATAATCACAAGAGACAAATGATATTGAAATAACAGCAACTTTTATTAATATCATTCTTTGTACAATGCATGAAATGAAAATACAACTGGAATGGAAAAGCAATGCCTAAACAGTGGCATAATAATAAAAGGAAATACTGGAAAGAACAAAGTACAATTATCTAGAGCTCTGGGTTTTCTTGGAACTGCTCCAAATCTTCACTTGTGGGCTCGGTCTCAACTTGGTCCAACGCACCTGACGACATTCAAAGAAGAAAGAAATAGAATGTCGTCAGCGAACAGGTCGCTCGGTAAGTCCCAAGGAAAAGAAGAATGAGAATGGCAGAGTAGCAGTATTTTCTAAAGTATTATGTTGTAGAATATTATGGAATATTGTTTAACGCAGTTGTTTGTAGCTTGGTACAGAAGAATGCCAGTGTATACGAGGGGGATCTCTATATGCTAGAGATCAGTGCAAACGGAGAGTACAAGGAACCGTTATGCCACGGTACAACAGCAACAGTATTCATGTTAGGTGTCTTAATCTGACCACCTCGTGCCACTTTTAACACCTTCCGTACCAATCTACCCCTTAAACCCCGTGATATCTTGTTTGTATTGTTATCTTGTAAAATTGTATTGATTGCATGATTGATTAACTGATTGACCGAAACCATGATATCAGGAAACGGTTATAACCGTAGAGTCATGTAAATGGAATACTGGGAAACATGTAAAAGGAATATCCATGGTTCGGTTCAGTCAAGTTATATAGATTGTTAACTGGATTCAGGGATTCATGTATTCATTTTGAGTTGGAATATAAAAGAATATAGATTGACCTGAATCATATTCAAGTCAGAAATAGTCAGACTCTAACCCGAGTCAGACTAAAAGAAAGATAATTGGAAGTTCAATAATTGTTAGGGGCCTTATTGTAATTTGTGAAACTTGAGGGGGTTTATTGTAAAAATACTTTTGTATAGTTTTCAAAATACAACTCAAGTATTTAATTATCGTCTTTATGTATATACAACAATTTAATGATCAAGATAAATATGTATACATGTTCGAATAGCATGAAATGAGTCAAGTATATTATACGAGTAACTACCAAAAACAATGCTGTAAAGAAATATTATGTACGACTAATTAATCAAGTCAAACAAATGCGAGAACATAAACAAAAATATGTCTCTAAGTGTTTTGCATCCGTGAGTTCCAGTTTCACCCAAATACGACTATCGGTTTGAGAGATATATATGTTTTCGTATCGTTGCGCAAAACAGATCAGAATCTGTTTAGCACCGTCACATATTTTTAAAACGCAGTTTGAGTTAATTTCTATCGGTTTTCAGGTTACAAAAATTATTATAAAATTGTAGGTATTTCGATGAAATTATCGAAAACACCAAGATTCACATGATTTGGATTTCTGAAGCTCTAGTTATGATCATTTTAATATCAGCGTTTAAAACAGAAATTCAGATTTCTGGACAGCAACTATATATTCTATTGCAAAGCCTATATCAGGTTGTTTCATGCATTCTTAAGTAATATAATATACATAAAATTATAGTTCTATCAATTGTGCATCTACACATCTAAATTTTGTCACAAACGAACATCGGGTGTTCGAGTTATGTCCAATTTAAAAACAGTATGCGAATCATGACAGATTCTGTCCAGATCCATCACTTAATATTGTAACGCAGTTTTCTTTATCTTAGATGGGTTTTCAGTAAAACTATAAAACTAAGAAAATCTATATCATTCGATGTAGATATCAAAAACACCTGAGTTTTCTCAATTTGGATATGTTTAGACCAAGTTATGTGTCCTAGAAATTGACCGATAATTGCAGTTTTCTGTTTTACGATCAGTGAATAAATACGATGAAATTCCTAAACCGTTATGCGGATCGATCTAAAATTTTTACAGCATGTATAAAATAATATAATCTATCATATGTAAATTCCGTGAAATTTTCAGAAGTAAAAATTAATTTCTAAAAATTATTTTAAAGCTAAAGGTATTGATGTGTATACTAAAATCGGCAGAAAGATTAACTAGTATTTTATGCAGGCTTCTATTTTTCTTTTAATAAACAAACTGATTTCATGTGACATTATAGATATATTGTGGCATGAAATTTGTGTTCTCACAACTTGTAATAAACATTCCTAGTCATGAACAAAGAATTAAAAATACTTTAATTTGAACAAGAGATAATAAGATATTATTAAACCATATAGAATCATATATATCTAAACTTATGTATATGTATATGTATATGTTTATGTGTATCTTCTCTTATGGATTATGATATGAAAAGAATAGGGCGTTCACGATGCATGACAAGAGGAAAATAAGAGGTGGGGGAAAAAGGAGAGAGAAGGGACTTACATGCACAAGCCGGTATTGTCACCGGGCTTGTCTATCCGCCGATAGTCTCGCGTTAGTAGCGAGACCTTCTTGAAGACTTCTTCATGTTCTTCTTCTTGGACTCTAGGTGAAGAGGAAGAAGTGAGAGATAGAAAAATGTGAGGAAGGAAAAGATAGAGGAGAACAATAAAGATGGTGTAATGGTGAATTATGTATAATAATATATGCATTCAACATGAGAATTAAAAGAGAAATGAAAGGTCACAATTCATTTTGGAAATGAAAGGTCTCATTTGTAGGTTATGAGAAGAATAAAAAATAATTGCAAGAATGGGGATTTGAACATGTGACTTATAGAATAACAATGCAAAGACTTAACCAATGAGCTACAAGGTTGTTCATGCACATATTTAATTAGAATTAAATATATGATGTTGCTTAAAAAGAAAATGGGCTTTTTAGATGGGCTGTAGAGAATAAAAATAATGGATTTGAGTTAAATATTTATGAAAGGAAAAAATAAGAATGAGAAGTTAAAAACTTAAATGTAAGAAAAGGAAATTGTACCTAGAAAAAAAATACATAATAGATTGAGGAATAAAATAATAATAAATTTAATAGAAGAAGGAAAATACCAAGTACAAATAAATACGGTATATTATTGAAGAGGGATAATACAAATGTATAAGGATTTTGGGGTCATTACATTACATGTTGGTAAAGCCCTTAGGATGTGTACTTGACTACCTGGACTATGATGCGGATCATACTAGTGGGGACATGGTAGTCCATAAGTACATCCTTCAAGGTCCCTAGTCATGGGTGTATCGAGACGGGGCATCGATATACCAGAGTAGACTAGCGTATACCTTCTCGACCCATACACATTGGCGATAGATGATCCCATATCCATAAGTACATCCTTCAAGGTCCCTAGTCCATAAGTTGTTAACTAGTTATCGTTTTCGCCTAAAACTCTAGTCAACGATCGCATTAGGGTTTCTCGGCACCGGAATTTTTTGAATTTGGCATGGTTGATGCCTTGTGAGACCTCCTTAGTGTGCCTAGGATCCCTACACACAGTACCAACGGTCCAGCCGTAGAAGGGTCAAGCCAACGCCTCACATATGGCACCTCGTACTACCCCAAACCCTAAGGTTCAAAAGGCAGTTCAAGACGGTCACATAATCGAGTTAAGGTTTGTTGTCTTCTAGAGGGTCCATCGCGTAACTTGCATGATTTAGAACATTTTTAAACTACGGAAAATGTAAGTCCACGGTAGCGCCCCGGCAGTCTAACAGACGCTAAATACGGAACAAAAACTTTTTACAACTGGCGCTATTGCGTACTATAACCCGGATCTGCCATTAAAGCTAAACTAACAAACTACAAAGTGGGCAGAAATGTTATACCGAATGGTTCGAGTCCTTCGGTCTTCAACCATTATCCCACGCTATGTTGCGGCTGCTCCGATCTCCTGAATCTCCAGTCTTCTCGTCCAGATGGCACCACATCGACGGATCTTTAAACGGGCTCCCGCCTCTGAACCGAGGCAACTCGGTCGTCAAGTTTGCTAAAAGAGACGACCAAGATGATGTAGAGAGTGAGTACAACAGTTTGTCTCGCTTCATCCAAAGCCATGGACGAACGGTTAATGAAGTTGCCTTTTGGATCGGGTGGAATGAGAAATGAGGCTATATCTTTTCATGAACCAAAACTATCATCTTCTTTTTATCCAAAATGAACCACACCTCACCCTAGAGAGGGGGCCGGCCACTAAATAAGCAAGGGGGGGTGAGTGTAGGAGGAGGGATGGTGAGAATAACAATAAATGAGATGAATGATTCATTAACCTTAGTCATCAAAACCATTAATGCAAATGATGACACAACTTAACACATCATCTAATCATTTAATGCACATTAAATACAACCATGAGTCACAATCCTTGTCACCACTTCTAGAACCTTCTAGAAGCATGACTCACCCTCATGACTCACCCAAGAAGAAAAGATAAATCCGTATTTAACCGAATGTTAAATACGGCCGATAGAAAACTGGAAACTGGAAACTTCCAAAAGCAATCCCGAAACGGATTTCAGGATAACCCTGTATCAGTATAAATATACCCGCATTTGTATTACGACCGAATACAAATGCAACCGAGACAAAGATATTATATCTGTAAGTCCGTGTTGCCCACCCCGGTGCTTACGGGGAGGCGGAAAACATAATAAAAATTGGATTTTTATCAATTATAGGCAACATGGACTATGCTTTAAGGATCTTTGCTAAACATAAACTTGCTAACCCTAACTACAAAGTAGCTAAGTGATGGAAAGGTTATACCTTGAGCTCAAAGTCCTTCTTTCCTTGCTCCTTGGAATGGTTGAAAGAGTTCACCTTGCTTGTCTTCTCCCGTCAAAGAACGATCCACCCGAAAGCCACTACCTTTAGCTTCAACTCCAAGCTAGGAGTAACTAGAGTGCAAGAAATGCTAAGACTTGAACCCTAGAAGAGAGTAGAGAAGATCAAGAGAGGGTTTTTCTCAAGCTTTTTTGTTTCTCAACACATGAGAGGGAGAGAGCTTGAGGGAGAGGATGAACAAGAGAGAGAAATAATATGAGAGAATGAATTATTAGTGAGCCATTCTCACTAATATGTATGGATAATTTTAATTGGATAATTAGCTTGAAAATTGTCATGATAAATCATGACATAACCATTATCATTTCAATTTTGCAAAGATCAAAGAGCATCTTCCAAATGAAATGATTATGGTCAAGTTGTCAACAAGGTCAACAAGTCAATGAAGTCAAATTGTCAACAACAACCATGCACAATTATTAAGCTAATTATCAATTAACTATAATCCACAGAAAATCAATAGGGTTAATAAAATGACAAAAGCCATTAACCCTAAACAAGGTCCTCTCCCCCAATCTCAAGCAACTGTGCATACGCACCCGCATTCGTGATCCGAGGAACACGAATACTCTGAGAAAAACCAATCTCAAACCATATACTAGGATCCGGCTTAAACCAAAGCCCGCTAGTATAAACTGTCCGGACAGCAAACGTGCACAAGTGCGCGGATGCGAACGAACCCTGTCGTAAAACCATGCGACCTCTACTCATTTTGCCTAAAGGCGAATAGCTCTCTGTGTGGGACTCTAAAGACTCGACACTACGCTGGCAGTGGGTTTAACCACAGACCGCAAGCGGCACTAGCTGTACGTAATGGTCCCCAGGTAGATGTCGATAAGAAGACTGACGAGGTGAACCCCATCTGCACTCCTACTGAGCCTATATGTGACAGTCTCCGTACAGTCCGGTCTGTTCGTCTGATACATCGCATGGCGGGCCTAGGGGGGCGGTGAACGTCAGTCCCTTAATAGCGGTACAAGTCGTGTCGGAGTGTAGCCCAGAACACCCTGAGATAACACTGGAAACCTACCAGTATATCTCGCTTGCCCTGGCCAGGGACTACTCGTGTAATGGCTCTCCTGGACACAGCGCGATGTCAACCCCCAATACCGGGAGAGACGAATCCTGTCTAACCGTCACTGCCTCCAAGTGCTTCGGGACTGCACCCAAAAACTACCTGTTTGCACGACTCCTTCAAGCCGTGGTAGGGTAGTAATCAAAGTGCAGTGGGAACACACTCGAGGCGAAGTGACAGTGTCAAGTCAGCGGACTAAGCTGTACTCATGTCACCTGGGAACTGATAACTGACGATAGGTATATTACCAACCAACAGTTCCCGACGAGTCCTGTCCAGTGTACTCGTAACGTAACGAGCACCCGCATACTATCCCAAGTACGACGTACTAACGGCTGTGGGACAGACCGTCTCCCACACTGGGATGAGAAGCGCATACGCTAGTCTACTCCGGAGTATCGATGCCCTGTCTCGATAGTCCAACGACCAGGGACCTGTATAAGGATGTGCTTATAGATTACCCAGCTCCCACGAGTGCGAGCGCCATCACAACGCTGGTAATCAAGCAAAGATCCTAAGGGCTCTACTAATATGTATACCAGCAATATGCTAAAAGAAACACATGCACATATTAAAGCAGAGACAAACCAAGTAGCATACTACCATTTCGAGGAAGATTGTATATACAACTGTGAATATCCCAAGCTTCCATTAAGTAATATACAAACTAGTATGATACAGTAATGGCCTCTAGGGCATATACACTAACAATCTCCCACTTGCACTAAGGCCATGTACTGGCGTATCGAAGACCTATCATCTCGATCAGCCGCTCGAACTGAGTCTGGGGTAGGGCCTTCGTGAGTGGATCTGCAGTGTTATCCTCTGATGCAACTCTCTGGACCTCGATCTCCTGGCGATCCACGATCTCCCTGATCAGGTGATACCGCCTTAAGATGTGTCTGGATTTCTGATGGGACCTGGGTTCCTTCGCTAAAGCTATAGCCCCATTGTTGTCGTAATACAGAGGTATTGGGTCAACAATGGACGGAACCACCTGAAGTTCTTTCAAGAACTTCCTCATCCAGACAGCTTCTTTTGCGGCATCAGATGCAGCGATGTATTCCACTTCCATAGTCGAGTCAGCAACGGTTTCCTGTTTGGAGCTCTTCCAACACACCGCCCCTCCATTGAGGGTAAAGACAAAACCCGACATGGACTTGGAATCATCCTTGTCACTCTGGAAGCTGGAGTCAGCAAAGGCCTCAATCTGCAGGTCTTTTCCGCCATACACCAAGAACATCTCCTTAGTCCTTCTCAGGTACTTGAGAATGTTCTTTACTGCTATCCAATGTTTCTCCCCAGGGTTTGACTGATACCTGCTTACCACACTCAGTGCATAAGCCACATCCGGTCTGGTACACAACATCGCATACATTATAGAGCCTACCGCAGAAGCGTAGGGTATAATAGACATGCGATCCCTCTCTAAATCAGTCTTGGGAGACATCTCTTTGGAGAGGGTGATCCCGTGACAAGCCGGTAGATTACCGCGCTTGGAATCTTCCATACTGAATCTCTTCAGTATGGTGTCGATGTACCTGGACTGCGAGAGTCCTAATATCCTCTTGGATCTGTCACGGTAGATCCGGATAACCAGAATGTATGAGGCATCACCCAGGTCTTTCATGGAGAACCTGTGTGACAAGAACCCCTTGACAGATTGTAGCATAGGAATGTCATTTCCTATTAAGAGAATGTCATCCACGTATAAAACGAGGAATACTACAGTTCTCGCTACAAATCTACAATAGATGCATGGTTCATCTGGATTTTTGATAAAGCCAAATTCTTTGACCGTCTCATCAAAACAGATGTTCCAACTCCGCGATGCCTGCTTGAGTCCATAAATGGACTTGAGCAACTTGCACACCTTTCCGCTGCTCCCACCCTGAATGAAACCCTCTGGCTGGTCCATATAGACACACTCCTCTAAATGACCATTTAGAAAAGCTGTCTTTACGTCCATCTGCCAAATCTCATAATCGTGGAAAGCAGCGATGGCAAGAAGGATCCGAATGGATTTCAGTATAGCTACTGGAGAAAAGGTTTCGTCATAGTCCAAACCAGGTCGCTGACGAAAACCCTTTGCTACCAGTCTAGCTTTATAGGTCTCAACCTGTCCATCTACACCAATCTTCCTTTTGAAGATCCACTTGCATCCTACGGGTTTTACCCCGTCTGGAGCAATGTCCAACGTCCATACTTTGTTGGTGTACATGGACTCCATCTCGGTCCGCATTGCATCCATCCATTTTACCGAGTCGACGCTCTGAATGGCTTGCTGGAAGCTAGTAGGCTCATCACAATCTATGATGCATTCCTCTCTATCCCCGTCAATGAGAAAACCGTAGTACCTCTCGGGCGGATGAGACTGCCTACTACTCCTGCGGAGCGGCGTAGGAATGTCCTGTTCTTTTGAACCTTCTGGTTCCACTAAACTTTCAGTAATAGTTTGTGGTTCTGGAATTTCTTCCAGTTCTATTGCGCTCCCACTTATTTCTTTTTCTAAAAACTGATGTTCCAGAAAATGGGCATTGCGAGAAACAAGGACTTTTTGTTCCTCTGCGTAATAGAAAAGATACCCCCTGGAGTTCTTTGGGTATCCCACAAACTTGCACAGTACTGAGCGTGCCTCGAGCTTGTCCGTATGCTGCTTTTTGACATAAGCTGGACATCCCCAAATCTTCAAGTATTGAAGATAGGGTTTCTTCCCACTCCATAACTCATATGGTGTGGTAGGCACAGTCTTAGTGGGAACACGGTTCAAAAGATATGCAGCTGTTTCTAGCGCATATCCCCAGAATGATCGCGGTAACTCAGCGTTACTCATCATGGACCGTACCATATCCAATAGGGTTCGGTTCCGTCTCTCCGATACACCGTTATGTTGCGGGGTGTATGGAGGAGTAAGCTGAGAGAGAATTCCATTCTCTTTTAAGTAATTCAGGAATTCGGCACTTAAGTATTCTCCTCCTCGATCCGATCTTAGGATCTTGATACTTTTGCCTGTTTGTTTTTCTACTTCATTCTTATATTCCTGGAACTTATCAAATGCTTCGGATTTATGCTTCATTAAGAAGACATGTCCGAATCTTGAGAAATCATCCGTAAAAGTTATGAAGTAAGAAAAACCGCTCCGCGCATGTGTAGACATTGGACCACACACGTCGCTGTGTACGAGTCCCAAGAGCTCGCTCGCTCTTTCTCCGTGTCCAGAAAACGGAGCCTTTGTCATCTTTCCTTTGAGACAGGATTGACAAGTTGCATATGATTGATATTCGAACGGATCTAAATATCCTTCAGTATGTAACTTAGTCAATCTTCTCTCATTGATGTGACCCAGTCTACAATGCCATAAGAAAGTTTTATTAATTTCTGGAGACTTTCTTTTGTGTGTATTCTGGATATTGAAAACCTGTGGTTGGTTTAAAACGTATATACCGTTGTTCAATGTACCTGACCCAATCAACACTTGATTAAGGTGAATGTTCACTACATTACTTACAAATGCAAATTCATAACCTTCTTTAGATAATAAAGATACAGAAATAATATTACAGGTTGCATTTGGTACATAATAACAACTACGCAAAACCAAAAAGTGTCCATCTGATAATCCCAGGTGATAGTCCCCCACGGCCTCAGCATCCATGCTAGCACCGTTCGCAACTCTGAGGGTCATGTCACCTGCCTTCAAAACTCTACGCTTTCTCAACGCCTGCAAAGAATTACAGATATGAGATCCTGATCCGGTATCCAATACCCAGGATGTAGAGTTTATTGATAGACAGTTTTCAATAACATACACACCTGAAGCTGAAGCTGCAACTCGCTTCAAATCCTGTGTTCTGGCTTTCCAAGCCTTGCAATCTTGTTTCCAGTGACCACTTTTGTGACAATAGAAGCATTCTTCCTTCCCCACCAGCTTCCCCGCTACCTTTGTTGCTTTACCCTTTCCCTTCGTATCCACTTTACCGACACCGCCTCTTGGTTTGGCGGGGGCTTTCTTCTTCTTGCCCTTGGCTTTCGCCCTGGACCTAGAAGAGGAAGATCCTCCTACAAACAAAGTGGATGTCTCCCTACCCTTCTGTAGGGTGCCCTCAGCAGTCCTCAACATGTTCAGAAGTTCGGCAAGTTCAACCTCCTTTCCTTGCATGTTGAAGTTAAGAATGAACTGGGCGTAAGTGGAAGGAAGGGACTGGAGAATCAAATCGGTATAGAGTTCATTCTCCAACGTGGTCCCAAGGTCTGCGAGCTCCTCTATGTAGCCGATCATCTTAAGCACGTGGTCCGCTACCGATGATCCGACGGCCAACCTTGCCGAAAAGAGCTTCTTTGACACTTCGTATCTTGCGATACGAGACTGCTCTCCATACAGTTCTTTTGTATGGAGAAATATGGACTCTAGGTCCATATTCTCGTGCCTCCTCTGATGTTCGTTGTCCATCGAGGCTAGTACGAGGCATCTGGCCCTCGCGCAATCTATCTCCCATGTCTTACGGATTTCTACATCCGCGACGCTGGAGGTGGGACCTGGGACAGGGGGAGCTTTGGTGGTAAGTATATACCCCAGCTTGTCATAAGTGATAGCCATCTTGACATTCCTGAGCCAATCTTTGTAGTTTGGCCCTGTCAATATGTTTTTATCTAATAGTAACTTAAGTCCGGTCATCTTGAATGGTCGCTGCAATTAGGAGAGAGAAAAGAAACACTTTAGCATGATGCTCTTGTAAGTTTAGAGTGGTTTTTAGTTTGTCTAAACTGGATGGCTCCCACTGTCTCTCGAATCCCTTCTCAAACCGTAAAGAAAAGGATTAGCCGGGATCATTCTCACCGTACAATACTTGCTTAACCGTTCAGCCAGGCCAGTGTCGGTACTTCGAGGGAGGTTTTCCAACGCTTTCGCGAAGTTCCTTAATTAAGTAACCTCTTTTCCCTGTGGGCGTAGCCCCGCTAACACCTTTCTAGGCATCTACTAGGTTTATAGCATTGATCGTTAAGTGGGAGTTTTCCCGAGGAGTAGCATATACTCACAGTAGGATCGGGATCCAAATATCATCGCGTGATGAAACCGAAGGAATCCTACCAGAATCATCACACTCCAAATGGTATGCAACGCTAGCAAGTTTCAGTACTTATGAAACTCCCGATGTAGATTTTTGCCCCATGCTCTTATGACCTTGGCGTGAGGTCAAAATGTCATAAGTCACATGTCAAGTTCTTCCCATCATTATCCTGGTTAATTTGAACCCACCCGTACCTACCCTTGACGTAGGCCAAAACGGCAGTACGACTGTCTCAAATCAACGCATTCTATCTATGCAACGGATAAATATCCGGCAGCTACCAATCACTATGCCTTGGCGTGAGGTCAAAATACATAGCTTGAATACTACCGAATATTTAACCGAAATGATGGAGGGCTACGGATGGTTTTGGCGAAACCGTGAACGTAGTGAACTTGATATAATCGATGGAACGAGATAGCTTTTAAAAGGAGTGGTTCAAGCTCCGCGTTTAAAAGTTTTAGTTTTGAAAAGAACCGAGTGGTTTTCAAAGTGTTCCAATCGACTTTTACTTGGTTTATTTCTTGCATTAGTTCTTTTAATGCGTCCCATCATTTAATCCTACCATTGCAGAAAACAACCAAAATATGACGTACGCTTATGCCATTCGCATTCGCCACGGGGCCCCGTCATCACCCGTTAGGTTACTTAACTAACGACAGAGCGGGGGCTGGGCTAGCGCGGCTGTAAAACATAAGCAACGCCTAAATAGTTATTATATATAAATATATAGCAATGATAGACATTACAGATCACAGATGAATACATTGGATATACTAGGAATCCGCAATGCGTTCGAGCCTGCAACGCAAAGCGGATTACACGGTCGCGGTGAATAGCCAAAACCCCACCCAAGACCCCTACGGGTGCGGCAAACTACCCGCCAAGCACCCGAAGCGAAGCAACCTCCCTCACCACCGTGAGTAGGCCACTCGGCATTTCGAGATACCCGGTAGTTTGTGCACCCCCTCCATGGGTCTATCCTAGGAGCAAAAACAGTAAAAAGAATTATACAATGACGGCTACAACCCCGACCCGGTTGTGCGGCCATACAAATAATATTATTACATCAATTTACATGTTACAAATGAATGAAAGAAAAATAACGCTCATCTCACATCCAACCCGGCTATTCACCCGCGACGATCCAATCCATTCATATCCACAAACCAACAATCACAGATCACAGAGATGTATAACCCCGACTAATCGACTTATAGCGATTAGCCGACGTTCAATACATACAAGCATCACAGATATAACCGATATAGTTAAAGTGTAGTGAAGTTCCGAAAAAAAATACGGAATTATAGGACCCCAAAAGGAAATTTCTTTTCTGGAAAATCTGGGTACATATAATATATTTCAAAAATCCCAAAACCAACACAGACAAACACTGCACGAAAAACGATGCACAGAAGACGACAAAACGCGGCGCTTCCGCGGCACATGCCTACCTCGTGCGGCGGAAGCGCGGCGGTTTGAACAAATCACTGCATCGTTTTTCTTGGGTGTTCATACAAAACCCTGAGCCGAATTTAGGAGTATAAAGTTTTTCATTTTGACCAGAAAAATTTTTAACAGAAACTTGGATTTTGAAAAAGTTTGGTTTTTTTTGGGTTTTTCGGTTTCGAAACTTCGTTACACTTAACTACTTAGCTAGTTTAGGTTTAGTTAGGCTCTGATACCACTGTAAGTCCGTGTTGCCCACCCCGGTGCTTACGGGGAGGCGGAAAACATAATAAAAATTGGATTTTTATCAACTATAGGCAACATGGACTATGCTTTAAGGATCTTTGCTAAACATAAACTTGCTAACCCTAACTACAAAGTAGCTAAGTGATGGAAAGGTTATACCTTGAGCTCAAAGTCCTTCTCTCCTTGCTCCTTGGAATGGTTGAAAGAGTTCACCTTGCTTGTCTTCTCCCGTCAAAGAACGATCCACCCGAAAGCCACTACCTTTAGCTTCAACTCCAAGCTAGGAGTAACTAGAGTGCAAGAAATGCTAAGACTTGAACCCTAGAAGAGAGTAGAGAAGATCAAGAGAGGGTTTTTCTCAAGCTTTTTTGTTTCTCAACACATGAGAGGGAGAGAGCTTGAGGGAGAGATGAACAAGAGAGAGAAATAATATGAGAGAATGAATTATTAGTGAGCCATTCTCACTAATATGTGTGGATAATTTTAGTTGGATAATTAGCTTGAAAATTATCATGATAAATCATGACATGACCATTATCATTTCAATTTTGCAAAGATCAAAGAGCATCTTCCAAATGAAATGATTATGGTCAAGTTGTCAACAAGGTCAACAAGTCAATGAAGTCAAATTGTCAACAACAACCATGCACAATTATTAAGCTAATTATCAATTAACTATAATCCACAGAAAATCAATAGGGTTAATAAAATGACAAAAGCCATTAACCCTAAACAAGGTCCTCTCCCCCAATCTCAAGCAACTGTGCATACGCACCCGTATTTGTGATCCGAGGAACACGAATACTCTGAGAAAAACCAATCTCAAACCATATACTAGGATCCGGCTTAAACCAAAGCCCGCTAGTATAAACTGTCCGGACAGCAAACGTGCACAAGTGCGCGGATGCGAACGAACCCTGTCGTAAAACCATGCGACCTCTACTCATTTTGCCTAAAGGCGAATAGCTCTCTGTGTGGGACTCTAAAGACTCGACACTACGCTGGCAGTGGGTTTAACCAACCACCGCAAGCGGCACTAGCTGTACGTAACGGTCCCCAGGTAGATGTCGATAAGAAGACTGACGAGGTGAACCCCATCTGCACTCCTACTGAGCCTGTATGTGACAGTCTCCGTACAGTCTGGTCTGTTCGTCTGATACATCGCATGGCGGGCCTAGGGGGCGGTGAACGTCAGTCCCCTAATAGCGGTACAAGTCGTGTCGGAGTGTAGCCCAGAACACCCTGAGATAACACTGGAAACCTACCAGTATATCTCGCTTGCCCTGGCCAGGGACTACTCGTGTAATGGCTCTCCTGGACACAGCGCGATGTCAACCCCCAATACCGGGAGAAACGAATCCTGTCTAACCGTCACTGCCTCCAAGTGCTTCGGGACTGCACCCAAAAACTACCTGTTTGCACGACTCCTTCAAGCCGTGGTAGGGTAGTAATCAAAGTGCAGTGGGAACACACTCGAGGCGAAGTGACAGTGTCAAGTCAGCGGACTAAGCTGTACTCATGTCACCTGGGAACTGATAACTGACGATAGGTATATTACCAACCAACAGTTCCCGACGAGTCCTGTCCAGTGTACTAGTAACCTAACGAGCACCCGCATACTATCCTAAGTACGACGTACTAACGGCTGTGGGACAGACCGTCTCCCACACTGGGATGAGAAGCGCATACGCTAGTCTACTCCGGAGTATCGATGCCCTGTCTCGATAGTCCAACGACCAGGGACCTGTATAAGGATGTGCTTATAGATTACCCAGCTCCCACGAGTGCGAGCGCCATCACAACGCTGGTAATCATGCAAAGATCCTAAGGGCTCTACTAATATGTATACCAGCAATATGCTAAAAGAAACACATGCACATATTAAAGCAGAGACAAACCAAGTAGCATACTACCATTTCGAGCAAGATTGTATATACAACTGTGAATATCCCAAGCTTCCATTAAGTAATATACAAACTAGTATGATACAGTAATGGCCTCTAGGGCATATACACTAACAATATCTACACAGTATAATACTCGGATCCGGCTTAAACCAAAGCCGACCAGTATTATCTGCCAGAAAAATGACACGTGCGAAAACGCAGGTGCATTTTCCGAACCTTGCCATAAAACCATACGGCCTCTACAACGTTTCGCCCGAACTTGGGAAATGGTCTGTGGAGGACTCTAATGACTCATCAACACACTGGCACTGGGTAAAACCACTAGCACGTCAGAGGTACAAGCTGTACGTAACGGTTGCCTATGTATTGATTGGAAGGGAAGCTGACGAGCGAACTCATCCATAAACCGAACTGAGCCAGACAGTGACAATGTATATACAGTTCGGTCCGTTCGTTTAAAGAGTATCGCATATCGAGTCTAGGGGGGTGGATAAAGTCAGACCCCTAATAACGCGATAAATCGTGTCGGCATGAAGCCCATCACCACCTGAGAAACTACTGATCCAAATCAGAAATTCTCCTCTACCTCGGCCGAGGATTTCTAGTGATGGCCACCCGTGCACTGTGCGACATCAACCCCCAATACCGGGAGAGACGAATCCCCGACGATTCGCTCACTGCCTCCATGTGGCTCGGGACTGTACCCAAAAAATACCTGTTTGCACGTCTCCTTTGAGCGTGGTAGGGTAGGAATCAAAGCACAGTGGGAACTCTCATGAGACAAATGACGATCTCAGGTCGACAAACTAACCTGTACACATGTCACCAGGGAACTGCTATCTGACGATATGTATAATACCAACTAGCATGTTCCCGGCGAGTCCTGTCCGGTGTACTCATAACCTAATGAGCACCTGTATACATCTTAGGTGAACCAATTGACACCAATGGCTTGTGAGACCGGCCATCGCCCCTCGTCGGGGTCTCGACTGTATACACTAGTCTACTCTGGAGTATCGATGCCCTGTCTCAAAACTCCCAAGACTAGGGACACTTTAAGGATGTGCTTAGAGACCCCAGCTCCCACGTATATGATCGCCATCATACTGCTGGCAGTCAAGCAAGAATCCTATGGGCTATATCATCAAGCAATAGGGAACTAAAGAATGTATATGATGATAAAGACAAATCAGATAGCATACTATCATCTCGAGCAAGACTGTCATATCGGTATAGGTCCTGGATGCGATCCTAGGAGCAAAAATAGGAAAAATGAAATAATACAACGGTGGCTACAACCACAACCTGGATGCGCCCCGCAAAAGAATATTACATCATATTACATTCACATCGAATGAATGAATATAAAACACATCTCAAAACCCCGGCTAATCATCACAACAGTCCAATACAGTTCATATACACAAACAGTAAATAGTTCAGAAATCTGCAACCCCCTGCCAACCGACATACTAGCAGTTAGGGGAGGTTTACGAACACATTAAACATTACAGATAAAAACCCAATTAGCAAATAACTTAGAACATCGATCGACTTCCTTTATCCGTGTCTACCCCAAAAGCAAACCTGCACTGAAGTAATCTGGGTAGAAACAGAACAACTGGAAAACAATACACCAAAATATATGAATAACAGAGCAAATCCGAGTCAACTCGGTGTTGACTCGGCGGCGGATCCGCGGCCAAAAGCACCATCTTGCCGCGGATCCGCGGCCGTCTTGCCGAGTTAGAGGCTCGTATTTTCCCAGTATTCTTATAATACCCTGCTGTGAATTTTAAGGCATATCAAATAATTTTTCTGACACTTTTAAAATCAACAGAAACTGTTAGGGTGTTAGGGTTTTATTTTCGTGTTTTCCGTCGATCGAACTTCTAATTAGTTGCTAACAAGCTAGTAATGATTTAGTTGGCTCTGATACCACTGTAAGTCCATGTCACGCACCCCACGAGCTTGCGGGGAGGCGGAATATATGAAAAACGATTATCAAAGCTTCGTAACACGGACTTGAGCACATGAATCGTGTCTAAACCGTTACTAACTATCTACGAGAGGTTTAACTACTCAGATTCGAAGTTATACTTCAGGTTACATGTCCTTCGGGTCTTCATCGCTGTCCTCCACACCTCGTAGGCTCCTTGGAACATCGGCACCTCAACGGCCTCCTCGAGTCAAAGACGATCCACCCGAGAGCTCCTATGCCAAGCTTGATCTCTAACTTGAGATAACTAGGTTGCTCAAAGTGCGAATCTAAGCTACCTAGAGGATATAGAGTGAGGTTATGGATGTATTAGTCTAGCTAACCCTTGATCTCAACTCATGAGAGGTTAGGGTTAGGGTTTGAAGAACGAGAGAGCTTGAGGAGAGAGAAGGTGATGATGATAATGATCATGATATTGTTTCTCACTTGATATATATGAAGCATAATGAATAATGAATAAATGAATAAAAGAGATTATTCATCATGCTACAAAAATGCAATATGAGTGATTCACTATGTGAGTCATTAAGCATTTAATAATGCATTAATGACATGATGAATCACACATAATGAGTCACAATATCATTTAATGACAATGCCACCTTACCCTCCCAGTCACCATGCTTCTAGAAGCTTCCCGATAAATTACGAGAACGCCCCTACAATCCGTGAAAACACGGAAAAACTTTAGACTGTATAAATCCAATAACCCGATACTAGAATCTGGCTTAAACCAAAGCCGGCTAATAAAAACTGTCCGAACGTTGTACGTGCGTAAACACACGTACGCGTCCGAACCCTTGTCGTAAAACCATACGACCTCTATATCGTTTTGCCTGGAGCAGGGAAACTCTCTGTGTGGGACTCTAAAGACTCAACACTATGCTGGCAGTGGGTTTAATCACAGATCGCAAGCGGCACTAGCTGTACGTAACGGTCCCCAGGTAGATGTCGATAAGAAGGCCGATGAGGAAACCCATCTTTTCTCCCACTGAGCCTGATGTGACAATCTCCGTACAGTCCGGTCTGTTCGTCTAAGACTATCGCATATCGAGCCTAGGGGGCAGCAAGCGTCAGTTCCCTAATGGCGGTATATGTCGTGTAGGAGCGAAGCCCATTACACCCTGAGAAACTACTGGAACCTACCAGTAAATCTCGCTTGCCCTGGCCAGGGACTTTGCGTAATGGCTTTCTGACACAGTGCGATATCATCTGCCAATACCGAGAGAGACGAATCATGTCTAACCACTATTGCCTCCAAGTGCTCGGGACTGCACCCAACCGCTACCTGTTTGTATGACTCCTTTGAGCCGTGGTAGGGTAGCAATCTAAGAACAGTGGGACACACTCGAGGCGAAGTAGCAGTGTCAAGTCTGCGGACTATGCTGTACTCATGTCACCTGGGAACTGTTAACTGACGACGGGTATAATACCAACCAACAGTTCCCCTGCGAGTCCTGTCCGGTATACCCGTAACCTAACGAGCACCTGTATACTATCTCCAGTACAACGTACCGATGGCTATGGGACAGACCATCTCCCAAACTGGGATGAGAAGCGTATACACTTGTCTACTCTGGAGTATCGATGCCCTGTCTCAATAATCCTACGACTAGGGACAGTTATAGGATATTGCTTATAGACTACCCAGCCCCCACTAGTGTGACTGCCATCACAACGCTGGTAATCAAGCAATGAACCTATGGGCTCTACTAATATGTATAAGTGATACGTTACAAGAAATATATGCACATATTAAAGTAGACACATACCAAGTAGCATACTACCATTTTTAGCAAGACTGTATATATAACTGTGAATATCCCAAGCTTCCTTTAAGTAATATACAACCAAGTATGATATAATAATGGCCCCAAGGGCATATACACTAACAATCTCCCACTTGCACTAGGGCCATGAGCTGGCATATCGTAGACCTATCATCTCGAATAGCCTCTCGAACTGCGTCTGAGGAATAGCCTTTGTGAATGGATCAACAATGTTTTTCTCCGTCTCTACTCTCTTCACCTCGATCTCCCGGCGATCTACGATCTCCCTGATCAGGTGATACCGCCTTAAGATGTGTCTGGACTTCTGATGGGACCTGGGTTCCTTCGCTAAAGCTATAGCGCCGTTGTTGTCACAATACAGAGGTATTGGATCAACACTGGTAGGAACCACCTGAAGTTCTGTGAGGAACTTCTTCATCCAGACAGCTTCTTTTGCGGTATCGCAAACAGCTATGTACTCCGCTTCCATCGTTGAGTCAGCAACAGTCTCCTGTTTGGAACTCTTCCAACAGACCGTCCCTTCATTGAGGGTAAAGAAATAACCCGACATGGACTTGGAGTCATCTTTGTCACTCTGGAAGCCGGAGTCGGCAAAGGCCTCAATCTGGAGGTCTTTTCCGCCATACACCAAGAACATATCTTTAGTCCTCCTCAGGTACTTGAGTATGTTCTTTACTGCTATCCAGTGATTCTCCCCTGGGTTTTCCTGATACCGGCTTACAACGCTCAATGCGTTGTAGGGTTCCTAGGCACTCTCAAGAGGTCTCACAAGGCATCAACCATGCCAATTTCAAAAATTACGGTGCCGAGAAACCCGACTACGGATCGTTGGCTAGAAGTTTAGGCGATAACAATAACTAGTTAACAACTTAACTAAATGGTAAACGGAAATACAACCTTTGTAGATCCGGTTCTCCACCTCCATGGCTCCGCGATGATGTCTCCTCGCTGTACAAATCGGATCTTGGGCTCTAGCGTCGGCTTCATCGGAGAAAAAGCGGGCTAGGTCATCGACGACGATGCCGAAGATGATCTACGTCGAGGCATCGCTAGATCAAGCTCCAACTTCACCAAGTCATGAAACTTGTGAAGAAAACACACTCTACTACTTGGCAAGAGGTAAAGGATGAAGAAATAGGAAGTGGGTTCACTTTAGAATTGGATTTCTCACTCATTTCATCAAGTCATGATTAGTCGAAAATATTGCATATTTGAGCCGGCAATTTCCTCATCATTTGCATTCATATAGAAGTGTTCGGTATTCGTATTTCACATATTAGCAAATCTGTCACAAAATATCAGATTACATGTATTAGATCTTAAAACCGGCATTTCTAGGGAAATTGACTGCATTGCATGGCATCGCAATATTTCTATATGTCGCAACCCGTGTTTCGAAGTCTGTGCAGGAAAAGGAGAAGCTTGCTTGAACATTACACTGCTCAAAAGATATGTCAACTCCCTAACTTCAAATCTGGTATCAACCCAAAGGAGCAATCACAAATCAACATATCAAAGAAAGCTACAAACATCAGTACAAGACCACAACAGAAGCCACTCAGCCCAAAGCTCCAACTTGGCCGCGGAACCGCGGCCAGAGCTGGCTTAGGCCGCGGTTTCGCGGCGGCTTGACGACATCATCTCTTGAATTTTGTACCACAATGCTTCACTCAGGGCCCACTGCTCAGAAATGTATCTCAGTTTCCAGAAGACTCCAGGGGTTTCTGCCAGATCAGCAAACAAGGGTTTCCAAGCTTAATTAATTCTAGCTTAAACCCTAAGCTAGCTCCTAATAAACTATCTTCTAGAAGACTCAACAAACTTTTGGAGGAAACTACCATTTCAAACCTAAACCTAGGGTTTGGGAGCTCTATAAATAAGACCCTAGGCTCACTTGTAAAAGAATCTTGGAATCCCTAATCTAGTATCAAACTAGAGCCATTCCAATCTCCTTCTTCATCTCCTTCATCCTCAAGTCTAGTGAGAGGGCTTGTGGGAAACCCTAACCCTAATTCCAATTAAAAATCAAGATCCCGAGTACCATTAAGCAAGAAGCCTTACAACCTTTAGGAGCGGAGCCGATCTTCAACGGAGCAAGCGATCCGAGCCGATCCACGACTCACGAAGCCGAGTGACGCCCGATCAACGATTTAGATTCTTCCTCTTGTAGTTCTTGAAGCGAATGTTATCAAAATTGTTGAGATAAATAAAGGTGATATTCTTTTATCTTGTTTTCTTTAAATTCTGCATCATGATATCTTTACAATTTGTGAATTTTTTCTGTGTGGTGATGTGTGAATAAAACTCCGCTCGTCGAGGAGTCGAGACGGTCTATAGAATGATGATGTAACATAGCTTTAATCGATTCTTGAGTCCTACGAGTTTTGTAAACCCTAGCAAGTTCAAGAAACGACGACCCATTTCGTTTCGATGCTTTCTTGATTGACATCGATCAAAATTAGGGAGTCACGATCGTTTCTTGAATTTGGTAGAGGCTGGAAAAGGAATGATATCGACGAAAGAACAAGGGTTAAAAGATGAAACCTAGTTTCATCAAGAAAGCCCTAACTCTCGTCGATGATCATCGATCTAGTATCAATCCTTCGAAGGACAAGAACACGATATCTTTAGATTACATCACGTCTATTGATCCTATCGATTCCTACGAGCCTCTTTTAGATTCTTGATTGTTGATTGGAAATATCATCGATACACCGATTCTTGACTGTTTATTTTTTTTCTTGATTCTTGAATAGAATAGTGACACTTGAAAATCAATACTCTTGAATCATGTTTTCGTTTATCTTTGCTTAACTTTTCAATTCAAGCATATCAATACAACGAATCGTGCAATCCCTGTGGACGATCCGCACTCATTCATGAACTACAATTGACACCGTAGTTTGATTGCGGTCAAAATATTTTTTTTGTTGTGAAGTTCTTTACAAATTTTCTACATACTACACAACGGGAAAATTCTAACGATCAAGTCACCATTGATGAAGTCTAGGTTTTCTTCTTGAAGAAGAAGAAGAAGATGATAATATTATGATAAGTTCTTCTTTAAAAAAGAAAATCATAGAATACTTATCATAAACCAACCATGGTTATGTGTAGAGAGCAAACTATAGTTAGGTGAATGGTTAGGTTAGGCATAAAACAAAAATGGTGGACTTTTTCAAAGCTTCATGAAACTTCAACAAAAAAACAAAATAAGCCACCATTTTCCTTTTGCCAAAATGAAATAAACAAATCAATAAATGAATGAATAAATAAATGTAAACCCTAACCATTTACTTAACCAAGGTTTAACTCTTTACACAAAACCTAGCATTCATGCATCATCAAACATGATACAACCATTTGCACAAAAAGTATATCACATACACAACTTGTACATCCAAGTGAGAAAATCGATTTAAAGTGAACCAATACTAGTTAATGCAAAGTAATATATCAAATATATAATTATGCATTAAATCATTAAATCAACACTTGATTCAATGATCCGGTCATGTCGCACACAACCGACTAGTATACAATGTATCGAATTATCGAATCAATCCTTGATTCGATAACTAGGTTATATCGTATACAACCATTCGGCATCCCGAGATGGGAGCTTTGCCGAATCATATATGAGGGCAGTAACCCTAACACTAAACAGAGCCTTGAAAACATGTGTCAAGGTACATTTATGACTAAGGATGATGGGGAAGCTTGGAAGTACTTAGAAGAGTTCGCTGAAAAATCACTACAGTGGGAGAGTGGAACCCAACCATTGAATAGGGGTGGCGTACACCAAATAGATGTGTCCATAGGTGTTCGAGCTGAAATGGCAGCAATGCAAAAGAAGCTCGACGCTATGGAACACAAATTTGCAGCAGCCTCCCTAAACCTACTGCCACTCCCCAAAACTGTTTGTGGGTGCTGTTCTGATCCGTCTCATTTAACGGAAGAATGTCCATTAAACTCTACGTTTCAAGGTCACGAGCATTCTAATGCCGCATTTCAAAGACCTCGAAACGATCCATATTCTTCCACGTACAATCAGGGTTGGAGGAACCACCCGAATTTCGCTTGGAACCAAAACCAATCTCAAAACACGGTTCCAAAGACGAATAATTTTCAAAGGGCTCTTCCTCCACCACAACAGCAACCCCTTCAACTCACTCAGCACCCCTATTAGTCACAAAATTTCCAAAACCAGGGCAACAATCCTGCACAGTCTAATCCTATGCAGTTATCCTGTCCTGACGATTTCTCTCAATTCACTCAAACCATGAAATCACTTTTATCAAATTTCATAGAGGTTTCGGCTGAGGTTAGATCTTCCTTCGGTGAGATAAAGAAAAACTCAGCGTCCCAAGCTGAGAGTATCAGAACGATGGAAGCTGAAATCGCACGACTTAAAGCCGAAATGAGTGCGAGAGAAAAAGGGAAACTTCCCTCTCAACCCCTACAAAATCCTGGGCATTACAATGTAAATGCCATTACAACGTTGAGATCGGGAAGAGTGATGAATAATAATGTCGGGGAAGACATTGATAATACTGAAAATCATATCAACACCCCGGCTGAGACCTTTCCATACACTTCTCCTTCTCATCCTTCTTCTTCTACCAAACCACCTTCTAGCGAGCCTATTCTCCATTTCCCTTTAGGCTCGACACCTTCACCCAACCCTGTCACGACCCGAAGGTACGGAACGTGACTGGCACTTAGATTACGAGACGTCTAAAGGCGTACCGTAACCTAAGTCAGCCAAAGCCCAGAAAATCTAAACCAAAAATCAAAAGAGAGTGAAGGAAAACCTTTAATGAAAACGGTTTTTAAATCAATTAAGTTACGTTGCACCCCCTTTTTAAAACATCAAAATTTTTCGAAAATTTCGGCAGAGTCTCCCCTGTATTTTCTATCCCCCAAAATGGGTACAACAAGATATATATAACCTGTAATCATAAAATGGCATCCCCAAGCGGGAGCTAGCTCTTCGCCCAAGGCGGATCACAACCACACGCAATATATAAGTAATATCAAGAAAAAGAGCATAAAAGAAATGCAAAATACCAGAAAACACACGTCGGCTCAAGTGAGCTCGACCCAAAAGAAACCACAAATATACAAATCTCTCAGTCTCATCACTAGGTCGCATATACAATATAAAGTGGTAGATGGAGAATACTAGATACAATGATGGAGTAAAAAGAAATAAAAGTGTGCTCGCAACCCACCTACGGGCGATGTCGCGAGTCTGAGCATAAAGAGCTGATGATAAGATAGCCGCCGCTACAAGACTGATGAGTCCGACCTGCAAGGCACTGTGGTACAACGGGGGTGAGTTGCCAGCTCGTGAGTAGAATATAACATCTAGTAAGGCAATCGTAAGAATGCACATAATGCGTCACAACATGTATGTCCATATGTGATATATTGTCTCTAGTATGCATGCACATGTATGCAATGTCATTACTAAATCTTTAAGTGTTTTAAATGCTAAGGGTACTGCATTCTTAACTTTAGAAAATGAATATCTGTATAATAGCTAAGTACCATCAAGAAATCATCTGAAAACCCGTGTCAAGTATCGACACCAAATATGAAATCATATCTGTCTCAATATCTCACTGTATCAATGTCTCAAATATCGGGCTCCGTCAGTCCGGATCGGCCCATATCATCAAATCTCATGACAACGGTCGGTATCCTCCGGATATCCGCCGCGCCAGACATCACCGGTAGTAGTCTTCCCCTGCCAGGTTCATCGTCTACAACTCGATCTTCTTGCCCTGGGGTACCATACCGGGCCCACCATGTACCCGAGACGGTTCATCCACTCCTCGAATCGGGTCTCGAAATCCAACAGAAAACATGAAAACTCATGGTGGACGACACATACATCACGAGAAAACCGCGACTTTGTTTTAAAAATGATAAATATAAGCTTTTGTTAAATTCTTGCGGTTTTCCCCAAAAATCCAGAAATCGCAGCAATACTGAAATCCTCAAGAAAAATCATAATGTCCACATGTTATATATGATAAATGTCTATGATAACAAGGTATGCGATGTGAATTGTGGCAAAATAAATCTATGTAAGTATGATGATGATGCGAGGTATATACATGCTATGCAATTTCATATATCATGCACGATGCAAGTGGCGATGCTAAGCTAAACAGGTTCTATAGTGCACGTGGCATGGCAATTACCAAAGGCGTGTGTGTCACATGAATAGTGCACGTGCAACAGATGCCAATGGTAATGGTGTTCGTGTCCTACGAAGTGTTATCGCATATGTGCATATGAATGTCCATGCAATCTAGCATACTATTAACTATAAGGGTATGCAGTGTAAATAAAAGGGTAAGCTAACTAACAATATAAATCTTGAAAGAAATAGGGTAATCCTAACTAGGGGGCGCCTCGCGCCATCCAGACGATTCCCCCATAGATGAATACATCTACTCACCTGAATGCCTCGCTAATCCGATCCGACCACCGCCTTGCCTTTACGCGCCGTGTCCGATATTTCCTCGACCGATCCTATATTTGCACAACACCAAGCATAAGATTACATATCCTAAAACGATGCAAGTCACAATATACAAATATCGACGCTCCCGAATTAAACATAATGTGCACTTGGTGCACGGGAAAACACACGAAAATCGCTAAATCCTAACTAGAATCGTCATTTCGGGGAAATCGACAAAACTAAAACCCGGCTAGACAAAACCCCGCATTCGCGCACTCTAATAGTCATATACGAAGCTAATTATATTGTTAATATAATGCAATTAGATCGCATCCTAATTTTAATAAAAATCTAGTAAGCAACTTCATACCGATTCGATGCAAACGTCGCAATTTTATCGATCTAGCGAGCGTAGCATCGCACAATTCAGTACTCTAACTAATTAGATAACCAAACCCTAACATAACTCCAACAACCATGCTACAAACCCTAATTCAAAATCAAATCCCATTCTTGAATTTCCTAAACAAACAATTACTACTAAATTAACACTTAAAAATTCAATTTTAGCACATTCAATCTACAATTTAACAACTAGTTTAGAAATTTCACCTCACAAGTGGAACCCTAGCATGATCAAGCCACCAAAGAAGCCTCCTTTCTATAAGTTTTGCACTAAATTTGGTCGACGAGAGAGTGGATTAGGGTTTTGTTTTGAATTGGAGAAGAAAATAGTGTATTTTGTTGATTTTTGCATGATTTTAGAAGCAAGAAAAATGATGAAAAATTTGGGCTGAAGGAGGGAGGGGCTCGGCCTGAGCTAAAGAGGAGAGAAAATGAGAGGATGTGTAGAAAATTCCATGAAGAAAATATCATCTAAGGTCAATTTAGGTTTTCACATCAAAACTTTTTCAAAAAAACCCCATTGTACTTCATTTTTTCATAAATTTCACACCATAAAACCAAAATCTTGCAAGTCATGATACAATTTTATTAACACCATATTTTAGCTTATAATGATTCCTAATTATGAAATTTATCTAATTAAATTTGTATTTATCACTAATTTAATGTATTTTTAAAAGCTTAAAATAATAAAAAAAATAATTAATTACGATTTTTTTTTTATTTAACTAGAAAATTATAAGTGACATTTTAGTGACAAAATTATAGTAATATCTTATCTAAATTTTGTATAATTAGGTCTACAATGAAAAATACCTATTTTGACTTTTTACGGAAAAAGCCGAAAAATTAGCCGATTACCGAAAAACTGCCTAAACGATTTTCGAAGGGTTACAATCTTCCCCCCTTAAAGAAATTCGGACCCCGAATTTAGAATTTAACTACGCGTACCTTCAAAAAGATGGGGATATCTCTTCCTCATCTCGACCTCGGTCTCCCAGGTAACCTCCTCGCTGTTCGGGCCACGCCAAAGGACCTTGACGGACGGTATAACCTTCGACCTCAATTTCTTCACCTGCCGATCCAAAATGACCACCGGCTGCTCGATGAAAGAAAGATCACGCTCTAGCTGGGTCGTCTGGTGCTGAATCGCCTGGGAAGGATCATGAAGGTACTTGCGGAGCATCGAGACATGGAATACGGGGTGAACATCGGGGAAGCTGGGCGGAAGAGCTAACCGATAAGCGACTGGACCAACACGCTCTAGGATCTCGAAAGGACCAACATATCTAGGACTCAGCTTCCCTTTCCGCCCAAATCTCATCACACCTTTCATCGGAGAGACCTTCAGGAAAACATGATCGCCAACAGCGAACTCGAGTCGGCGACGGCGCCTGTCAGCATATGATTTCTGCCTGCTCTGTGCCGCTCTCATCCTGTCCCGAATCAACTGTATCTTCTCGATCATCTCCTGTATGATCTGCGGCCCCAAAACACTGCTCTCCCTGAGCTTTGTCCAACATACAGGCGATCGACATCTCCTCCCATATAAAGCCTCAAAAGGTGCCATTTGAATCGTCTCCTGGAAGCTATTATTGTAGGAAAACTCGATCAAAGGCAAATGACGATCCCAGCTACCACTGAAATCTAAAACACAAGCTCTGAGAATGTCCTCAAGAGTCTGAATAGTACGCTCCGACTGACCGTCAGTCTGAGGATGAAAGGCTGTGCTAAAACTCAATCGGGTGCCCAAAGCTTCCTGGAGTTTCTGCCACAATCGGCTGGTAAACTGGGTGCCCCGGTCGGACACGATGCAAGTCGGAACACCATGCAGTCGCACTATCTCATCAATATAGACCTGGGCGTACTGAGAAAATCCAAAAGTGGTCTTCACTGGCAGGAAGTGAGCCGCTTTCGTCAGTCGATCCACAATCACCCAAATAGAGTCACACCCTCGATTGGTCCTGGGTAGACCCACAATGAAGTCCATAGAGACCTGCTCTCACTTCCACTCAGGGATGGGCAAAGGCTGTAACTCGCCGGCTGGCCTCTGGTGCTCGGTCTTGACTTGTTGACAAGTCAGGCATCTCGACACAAAGTCTGTAATATCCTTCTTCATCCCGTCCCACCAGTAAACCTCTCTCAAATCACGGTACATCTTGGTGCAACCTGGATGCACACTGTATACTGATCTATGTGCCTCCTCGAAAATATCACGCCTCAGTCCCTCTGAATCTGGCACGCACAGTCGAGTCCCAAATCGAAGTATCCCCCGATCATCAATCACGAACTCAGAAACTCTGCCCTGCCGAATCTGCTCAATAATCTCTAAAATACGGGCATCGCCGGACTGTGCCTCACGGATACGGTCAAGTAATTGTGGGCGTGCTCTGAAATAGGCCAGCTGTCCCCCTGTAGGAGTAAACTCGAACTGCACTCTGCTGTCACATAACACCTACCAATCCGCCGTCGACTGCATCTGCACTGCGCTCAAACAAGATAAGCTACCTCCGGGCCTTCTACTCAAAGCATCTGCCACCACATTCGCCTTGCCCGGATGGTATAGAATCTCACAGTCATAATCTTTCACCAACTCTATCCAACGGCGCTGTCTCAGGTTCAGATCTCGCTGCTGGAAGATATACTTCAAACTCTTATGGTCAGTGAATATCTGGCACAACTCACCGTATAGGTAATGTCTCCAGATCTTCAGTGCAAATACCACTGCAGCCATCTCTAAATCATGGGTGGGGTAGTTCTGCTCGTGTTTCCTCAGCTGCCGAGAAGCATACGCGATAACTCTGTCGTGCTGCATCAATATACAGCCCACCCCCACTCGAGAAGCATCACAATATACCACGAACCCGCCTGATCCTGAAGGCAATGCTAACACTGGTGCAGTAGTCAGACGAGTCTTCAATTGCTGGAAACTATCCTCACATGCCTGGGTCCAATCAAAAGGAACCCCCTTCCGGGTCAACCCGGTCAACGGTGCGGCAATGCGGGAGAAATCCTGGACAAAACGTCGATAATAGCCGGCCAGACCTAGAAAGCTGCGAACCTCTGTAACTGATACTGGTCTAGGCCAACGCTGAACTGCCTCGATCTTCTTCGGGTCCACACAAATACCATCTCTCGTCACCACATGACCCAAGAAGTCGACACTGTCTAACTAGAATGCGCACTTGGAAAATTTGGCGAACAGCTGATGCTCCCTCAAAGTCTGCAATATGATACGTAAGTGCTGCTCATGCTCCTCCCGGCTCTGAGAATAAACCAAGATGTCGTCAATGAACACAATAATGAACTGATCGAGATACGGCCTGAATACACGGTTCATCAAGTCCATAAATGCTGCCGGGGCATTGGTGAGCCCGAACGACATCACCAAGAACTCATAATGACCATAACGAGTACGGAAAGCGGTCTTCGGAATATCCTCCTTCCGAACCCGCAACTGGTGATAACCTGACCGTAAATCAACCTTCGAGAAAAACCCTGCACCCTGGAGTTGATCAAATAAGTCATCAATGCGGGGTAGGGGATATCTGTTCCGCACAGTAACCCAGTTCAGCTGACGATAATCAATGCATAAACGCATATTTCCGTCCTTCTTTTTAACGAACAGGACGGGAGCACCCCAAAGTGACACACTCGGTCTGATAAGCCCTTTGTCCAGCAAGTCCTGTAACCGATCCTTTAGCTCTCTCAGCTCTGCCGGGGCCATCCGATAAGGCGGTATAGAGATAGGCTCCGTGCCGGGGATCAGATCGATGCAGAACTCAATCTCGCGCTCTGGTGGCAGACCAGGCAGCTCGTCAGGGAATACATCAGGGAACTCTCTCACAATAGGGACCTGGTCCAACGGAACCTCTGTGGAGCTAGTATCACAAACATAAGCTAAGAATCCCTGACACCCTTTCCTCAAGAGCTGACCAGCGCGAAGAGAAGAAATCAAGCTGGGAAGGGTAGCACTACGATCTCCCTGAATAACAAGAACCGGCTCACCAGGAAAACTGAATCTGACTGCTTTTTCACGGCAGTCCACGGATGAATAACAGGTGGCTAACCAGTCCATACCAAGAAGAACGTCAAAGTCTAGCATATCGAGGAGAATCAATTCAACTGAAGAATCTCTCTCGCCAATACGAACGGAACACGATCGGTACACAAAACGGGCAACAAAAGACTCGCCTACCGGTGTAATAATGACAAGCGGCTGATCTAACGGAGAAGAATCTCGGCCCAACCTCGGTGCAAAGTACGTGGATACATAGGAATGTGTGGAGCCTGGATCAAATAATACCCGTGAATCAAAAGAAAATACTGGCAGAGTACCTGTCATGATGGCATTGGATGCCTGTGTATCGTGAGGAGTCAACGCGAACACTCGGGCCTGTCCGCCACTAATAGCTGGCTGTCCTCTACCTCTACCTCGGCCTCGGCCTCTGCCTCTGTCGCCTCGTCCTCTCGGAACCGGACCGCCACGCCCACGACCTCTAGAAGCATCTGGCTGGCGTGGAGCATCATCAGGAGTAGGTAGTAGAGCTCTCTGAGGAGGTGGTGAGGGTGGTAAGGTCACATGCGGGACTGTCGCCGTGCCCTGACGTCCTATGGTACAGTCTCTGACACGGTGGTACTGACTCCCACACCGAAAACATCCTAGAGACGACTGCTGGGGTCTGTGGATATGAACCAAATAACTGACATCGTCTTAATCCTCTGCCTCCACCATCTCCCGGAAATAATCTATCACGATGTCTGCCCATCTGCCGCTGAGCTGGCGTATCAGTACGAATCCTCTTCGGCCCAGAAATGACCGGAGTCTCAGAAATACACTTTTCCAAAAGTAAGGCTGCATCCATCGCGGCTGCATATGTATCAAAGTGCTGGGTGCCGATGGCAAGGAATAGCTGTGTATCAAGCCCTCGCACGAACCTCTTTATTCTCTTCTCTTCTGTGTCTACTAGGTACAGAGCATATCGAGACAACTGGGTAAACTGTATATCATACTCCGACACTGTCATCCCAGGAGTCTTGCTCAAAGACTCAAAACTACGGGCTCGAGCATCTCGGACACTCTCCGGAAGAAAACGGGCAAGAAATGCAGATGTAAACTCATCCCAGGTCATAAAAGGCAGACCCGCAGCTCGGCCTCTCTCTACTGAATCGTACCATGTCTGGGCAAGACCCTCCAGACGAAAACTCGCAAACTCCACCAATCTATCATCAGAACACCTCAACGAACGGCAAATCCGAGCCATCCTATCAAGAAATGCCTGTGGGTCCTCTGTCGCATCTGTACCGGTAAAAGCTGGAGGTCTCAATCTCATGAACTCCTACAGTGAAACAGGGATAGTCTCCGTAGTAGCAGCATGAGTGACCATCTGTGCAGCATGTACAATCGTGGTCTGTGCGGTGGAAGGAACGTCCTCGGATCTCTGTGCCCGGCTGGACTCAACTAAAGATCCCATCATCTGTTGCAACTCTTACATGCCGGCCTCTAATCTGGAAATACGGTCTGGATAAGGCGGATCAGTATGACCCTGAGTGGTAGGCGTATCATCCCGCTCGATCCTCGCCTCAGACGGGCCCGCCCGAATCTCATCCCTAGCGGCAACCCGCTGAGCTCTCGTAGTCTTTGGCGGCATCGAAGCTGGAATAAGAAACAGGACTGATAAGATCATTGCAATTGAATCAAGGAATCAAGAAAGGAAATACAAGCAATTATGTCCTAAGGTCACTTGGGCGGAGTACCGTATCGTAAGTATGCCGCGGATCATACCCACGCTACGCCACTCTACTTAAGTCACCTACTCCATCTACCAAGGTCGTCCTACACTCAGGAAGGTAAAACCTATGCTCTGATACCAACTTTGTCACGACCCGAAGGTACGGAACGTGACTGGCACTTAGATTACGAGACGTCTAAAGGCGTACCGTAACCTAAGTCAGCCAAAGCCCAGAAAATCTAAACCAAAAATCAAAAGAGAGTGAAGGAAAACCTTTAATGAAAACGGTTTTTAAATCAATTAAGTTACGTTGCACCCGCTTTTTAAAACATCAAAATTTTCCGAAAATTTCGGCAGAGTCTCCCCTGTATTTTCTATCCCCCAAAATGGGTACAACAAGATATATATAACCTGTAATCATAAAATGGCATCCCCAAGCGGGAGCTAGCTCTTCGCCCAAGGCGGATCACAACCATACGCAATATATAAGTAATATCAAGAAAAAGAGCATAAAAGAAATGCAAAATACCAGAAAACACACGTCAGCTCAAGTGAGCTCGACCCAAAAGAAACCACAAATATACAAATCTCTCAGTCTCATCACTAGGTCGCATATACAATATAAAGTGGTAGATGGAGAATACTAGATACAATGATGGAGTAAAAAGAAATAAAAGTGTGCTCGCAACCCACCTACGGGTGATGTCGCGAGTCTGAGCAAAAAGAGCTGATGATAAGATAGCCGCCGCTACAAGACTGATGAGTCCGACCTGCAAGGCACTGCGGCACAACGGGGGTGAGTTGCCAGCTCGTGAGTAGAATATAACATCTAGTAAGGCAATCGTAAGAATGCATGTAATGCGTCACAACATGTATGTCCATATGTGATATATTGTCTCTAGTATGCATGCACATGTATGCAATGTCATTACTAAATCTTTAAGTGTTTTAAATGCTAAGGGTACTGCATTCTTAACTTTAGAAAATGAATATCTGTATAATAGCTAAGTACCATCAAGAAATCATCTGAAAACCCGTGTCAAGCATCGACACCAAATATGAAATCATATCTGTCTCAATATCTCACTGTATCAATGTCTCAAATATCGGGCTCCGTCAGTCCGGATCGGCCCATATCATCAAATCTCATGACAACGGTCGGTATCCTCCGGATATCCTCCGCGCCAGACATCACCGGTAGGTAGTCTTCCCCTGCCAGGCTCATCGTCTACAACTCGATCTTCTTGCCCTGGGGTACCATACCGGGCCCACCATGTACCCGAGACGGTTCATCCACTCCTCGAATCGGGTCTCGAAATCCAACAGAAAACATGAAAACTCATGGTGGACGACACATACATCACGAGAAAACCGCGACTTTGTTTTAAAAATGATAAATATAAGCTTTTGTTAAATTCTTGCGGTTTTCCCCAAAAATCCAGAAATCGCAGCAATACTGAAATCCTCAAGAAAAATCATAATGTCCACATGTTATATATGATAAATGTCTATGATAACAAGGTATGCGATGTGAATTTTGGCAAAAAAAATCTATGTAAGTATGATGATGATGCGGGGTATATACATGCTATGCAATTTCATATATCATGCACGATACAAGTGGCGATACTAAGCTAAACAGGTTCTATAGTGCACGTGGCATGGCAATTACCAAAGGCGTGTGTGTCACATGAATAGTGCATGTGCAACAGATGCCAATGGTAATGGTGTTCGTGTCCTACGAAGTGTTATCGCATATGTGCATATGAATATCCATGCAATCTAGCATACTATTAACTATAAGGGTATGCAGTGTAAATAAAAGGGTAAGCTAACTAACAATATAAATCTTGCAAGAAATAGGGTAATCCTAACTAGGTGGCGCCTCGCGCCATCCAGACGATTCTTCCATAGATGAATACATCTACTCACCTGAATGCCTCGCTAATCCGATCCGACCACCGCCTTGCCTTTACGCGCCGTGTCCGATATTTCCCCGACCGATCCTATATTTGCACAACACCAAGCATAAGATTACATATCCTAAAACGATGCAAGTCACAATATACAAATATCGACGCTCCCGAGTTAAACATAATGTGCACTTGGTGCGCGGGAAAACACACGAAAATCGCTAAATCCTAACTAGAATCGTCATTTCGGGGAAATCGACAAAACTAAAACCCGGCTAGACAAAACCCCGCATTCGCGCACTCTAATAGTCATATACGAAGCTAATTATATTTCTAATATAACGCAATTAGATCGCATCCTAATTTTAATAAAAATCTAGTAAGCAACTTCATACCGATTCGATGCAAACGTCGCAATTTTATCGATCTAGCGAGCGTAGCATCGTACAATTCAATACTCTAACTAATTAGATAACCAAACCCTAACTTAACTCCAACAACCATGCTACAAACCCTAATTCAAAATCAAATCTCATTCTTGAATTTCCTAAACAAACAATTACTACTAAATTAACACTTAAAAATTCAATTTTAGCACATTCAATCTACAATTTAACAACTAGTTTAGAAATTTCACCTCACAAGTGGAACCCTAGCATGATCAAGCCACCAAAGAAGCCTCCTTTCTATAAGTTTTGCACTAAATTTGGTTGACGAGAGAGTGGATTAGGGTTTTGTTTTGAATTGGAGAAGAAAATAGTGTATTTTGTTGATTTTTGCATGATTTTAGAAGCAAGAAAAATGATGAAAAATTTGGGCTGAAGGAGGGAGGGGCTCGGCCTGAGCTAAAGAGGAGAGAAAATGAGAGGATGTGTAGAAAATTCCATGAAGAAAATATCATCTAAGGTCAATTTAGGTTTTCACATCAAAACTTTTTCAAAAAAACCCCATTTTACTTCATTTTTTCATAAATTTCACACCATAAAACCAAAATCTTGCAAGTCATGATACAATTTTATTAACACCATATTTTAGCTTATAAAGATTCCTAATTATGAAATTTACCTAATTAAATTTGTATTTATCACTAATTTAATGTATTTTTAAAAGCTTAAAATAATAAAAAAAATAATTAATTACGAATTTTTTTTTATTTAACTAGAAAATTATAAGTGACATTTTAGTGACAAAATTATAGTAATATCTTATCTAAATTTTGTATAATTAGGTCTACAATGAAAAATACCTATTTTGACTTTTTACGGAAAAAGCCGAAAAATTAGCCGATTACCGAAAAACTGCCTAAACGATTTTCGAAGGGTTACAAACCCTTATAGTTCTCCACAGACGGTCCCCACACCTCCTTTGGGACCTCGTCTAGCCCCTTTCCTTCTCCTGTGATGGACCCTGCGCTTATTGCGAAAGCTCCTTACCCGAACCGGTTAAGGGCAAATAGAACGAGTCCTCATATGGAGAAAATTTTAGAAATGTTCAAACAGGTTAACATCAATATCGCTCTCCTAGATGCTATTCAGCATGTCCCCGCTAATGCGAAAATTCTTAAGGACTTGTGCACTAGGAAGAGGAAGACTCAAGTGCCGAAGAAGGTCTTTATGTCTAATAATATCAGCACTACTTTTATACCCCCGCTTCCAAAGAAAAGAAAGGACCCAGGATGTCCTACAATATCGATTTCGATTGGGGGTAAAAACATAAATCGTGCTCTTTTAGACCTTGGCGCAAGTGTTAACCTGCTCCCTTATTATGTCTATGAGCAATTAGGGATTGGAGAGTTGAAACCTGCTCATTGCACTCTCCAGATGGCAGACCGATCTATCACCAAACCAAGGGGTGAATTAGAGGATGTGTTAATAAAGGTCGGGGAATTTGTTTTCCCTGTAGACTTCATTGTGCTCGACACACATCCTGTAGCAAACCCCCGGGGCCAAATTCCGGTGATTCTAGGTCGTCCTTTCCTTGCCACTTCCAACGCTGTTATAAACTGTAGAAATGGTTCAATGAACTTATCATTTGGAAATATGACCATTGAACTAAACATCTATAGAGTTGGAAGTCAGCCATCAGAACCCTCTGCTTATATTTTAGATGTGTGCTCTGTCCATGAGATCGCTCCCGATAGTTGTGGAGCTGAGGATCTTTGCTTTACTGATCTCGATGACATTACCACATCTCTGTTTGATTTCACACATGATCTTAGTGAGGACACTTTCTTTACACTTGAGTCCTGCACTTCTGACTTTTCTCCACCCGAGTCTGTATCTTTCACAGGCTCTGAGTTTCTTTGTAGATCCAAAAATCACTCAATGATCCCTCCTTCTATCATTTCTCCGCCTGAGTTAGACCTCAAAATTTTACCTTCTCACCTCAAATATGCATATCTAGGTGAGAATGAGTCTTTACCAGTTATCATATCCGCTTCTCTTGCATTAGAGCAAGAGAATGCACTTTTATCGGTATTGAGATCTAACAAAGAGGCGTTTGGTTGGAGTATGGCGGACATCAAAGGGATTAGTCCCTTAATAGTTGAACATCATATACATGTGATGGATGATGCCAGACCAACTCGAGAACCACAGAGACGGTTGAATCCCGTCATGAAGGAGGCGGTCATGAAAGAGATCGTCAAATGCTTAGATAATGGTATTATATACCCCATCTCCGATAGCCAGTGGGTGAGTCCTATACATGTCGTTCCTAAGAAATCCGGCATCACAGTTATCACAAATGAGGCGAATGAGTTGATTCAGACACGCGCCCAAACTGGATGGCGTGTATGAATTGATTATAGAAAACTCAATGCTGCCACGAGGAAAGACCACTTTCCTCTACCATTCATTGATCAGATGCTGGAACGCTTAGCAGGACGAGAATATTATTGTTTTATGGACGGATACTCAGGCTACAATCAGGTCCCTATCGCCAAAAAGGATCAAGATAAAACCACTTTTACTTGTCCTTTTGGTACCTTTTCTTACAGTCGCATGCCTTTCGGGTTATGCAATGCTCCCGCTACCTTTCAGCGGTGTATGATGGGGATATTCTCTGATATGGTAGAGAATTTTCTGGAGATCTTTATGGACGATTTCTCGATTTTTGGAGACTCTTTTTCTGATTGCCTAGCGAATCTTGATGCTGTTCTTACTCGTTGCAAAGAGAAGAACTTGACATTAAACTGGGAAAAATGCCATTTTATGGTCCAAGAAGGATAGTCCTTGGACATGTCATTTCACAGAAAGGCATTGAGGTTGACAGAGCTAAAGTAGATGTCATTCAAAACCTCCCTCATCCCAAAAGCGTCAAAGATATTCGCTCTTTCCTTGGCCATGCGGGTTTTTATAGGAGATTCATTAAGGACTTTAGCAAAATTGCTAGACCTTTAACTCTTCTCCTGGCCAAGGATACGACCTTCCACTTTGACTCGGACTGCGAGACAGCTTTCGACTCACTTAAACACTCACTCACTTCAGCCCCCGTTTTATCATCACCAAACTGGGACTACCCCTTTGAGCTGATGTGTGACGCATCTGATTTTGCAGTAGGTGCAGTCTTAGGACAGCACATCGAGAAGATGCCACACGTAATATACTATGCAAGTAAGACCCTGAATGATGCGCAAATCAATTATACAACCACAGAAAAAGAACTCTTAGCGGTTGTATTTGCATTAGAAAAATTCAGGCCTTACTTAATCGGCTCACCTATAGTTGTGTATACTGACCATTCTGCTTTAAAACATCTTCTGGCGAAGAAAGATGCAAAAGGTCGACTAATACGTTGGATCCTACTGTTACAAGAATTTGATCTTCTTATCAAAGATAAGAAAGGATGTGAAAACGTAGTAGCTGACCACCTTTCACGCATCATTTCTTCCCCTGTAACCCTGCCGATCGATGACTCGTTTCCTGACGAACAACTCTTGAGCGTATCCACTGAACCATGGTTCAGGGATATTGTGAACTATCATGCCATGGGACTTATACCGAGCGATTGGTCGAAACAGGACAAATACCGTTTTCTTTCCCAAGTAAAACACTTTTACTGGGACGAGCCTTATTTGTTTAAATATTGTCCTGATCAGATCATTCGCCGGTGTGTCCCGAATGAAGAGTTCAAGAGTGTTCTTTTATTTTGTCATGATCAGGCTTGTGGGGGTCACTTTGGTCCTAGAAAGACAGCGGAAAAGGTTTTGCAATGTGGATTTTATTGGCCGACCTTATTCAAGGACGCATTTGAGTATTGCAAAACCTGTACACAATGTCAGTATATGGGTAGAATATCCCAGAGGAATGAAATGCCTCAGCAACCCATCTTGGTTGTTGAAATATTCGATGTTTGGGGCATTGATTTTATGGGTCCTTTTCCCAACTCCTTTGGGAATCTGTACATATTGCTGGCGGTTGATTATGTCTCAAAATGGGTAGAAGCCATTCCATGTCACACTAATGACAAGAAAGTTGTCATTAAGTTCTCGAAAGAGAATATCTTCTCGCGATTTGGACACCCACGCGCTATCATTAGCGATAATGGGACACATTTCTGCAACAGATCTTTTGAGACTCTGATGCGAAAATACTCAATCAACCACCGACTTTCTACACCCTATCATCCCCAAACAAGCGGGCAGGCTGAAATCTCAAACAGACAAATCAAACTTATCCTGGAGAAAACTGTTGCTAAAAATAGAAAAGACTGGTCGACCAAATTGACGGATGCTCTTTGGGCATTCAGGACTGCATATAAGACCGACCTAGGAATGTCTCCATATAGGATAGTGTTTGGAAAAGCATGTCATTTACCTGTCGAGATAGAGCATAAAGCATTGTGGGCGATTAAAGAAATAAATTTTGATTTAAACCTTGCTTGCAACTTTCGGAAGCTGCAACTTAATGAGCTAAGCGAACTCCGCGATGAAGCTTATGATAATGCTGTAATCACAAAGAATAGGACTAAGGTTTTTCACGATAAAAGCATTTTAAGGAAAACATTTTTACCTGGTCAACAAGTCCTTCTTTATGCTTCACGATTACACCTTCATGCGGGTAAGCTCCGATCTCGATGGAAGGGACCTTTTGTTGTGCGGTCCGTATACCCGCACGGGGCGGTAGAAGTAGAAAATGTTAAAAACGGCACCTTTTTCAAAGTAAATGGACATAGACTAAAGCCGTATTTTTCCACTGACCCCACGGAGGAGCTCTTGTTCTTACAAGAGCCAGTTTATTTGGATTAAAATTCCTCCGTCTCACCTTCATGTCCAGTATATCATTGCATCATTTTTTTGAATGAAGGTGAGTGAAAAGAGTAAGTTTGGAGGAAGTTCTTCACTTATATGTTTTGCCCCCACTAATAATCCCTCCTAGACTTACAGTTTTGTAGGTATAGCATTTGGCAACACTGAGGACACTGTTGAAAACAAGTTTGGGGGAGGTTTGTGCTTATTTTTGCATCATTTGCATATCATCTGCATAAGCACAAAATATTTCTTTAAAAATCTATAAAAATTGAAAAATTTTCAAAACCCATAAAAATTTTCAAATTTTCAAATATAATTTTTTTTTTAATATTTACATTTTTTTTGTATATAAATAAGATAATGAAAGTTTAGATAGTGAAAAATTACATCCATGAGATTAGAAAAATTTAAGAAAACTAAGAAAATTAGAAGTTTTCTTATACGAACTAGTAATAAGTAGTTATGAGCCATTGTCCCAAGGGTTAGTAAGATGAAAGACGTCACTAATCTGAGGATAAAAATAAGTCTGAAAAATAGTTTCTATTCTGGAAGCCAAACATTTTGAACGTTGCTACCCTGCTATTCGCACTTACACACGTCTTGAAACCTGGGATAGTAGAGGATACCTTGAAATGCTCTTGTCTTAAAACCAAAAGTATGAAGGAAATAAAAAGAAAAAAATGAATAAAAATATAAAGTGGTGAGAAAAATGGACACTGGTTTTGTTATCACCGATGGCAATAAAAATGTATAGCGAGGGTGCTTCATCACCTAGTGCCCTAAGGCCAACTGGTCTGGGAGTCACTGCTATGCCTGAGGTGGTGCAAGACGAGGAAAATACACCAAGTAAGCAAGCACAGGAGTAATCGATCGGTTAGTACCTCAAGAAGTATTAACGGTCGCATGAAAGTGTGTGAGCAATTTCATCTAAATATTCATTAATTAAAAAGTACTGAGGCTGATGGGCAAGAGTATGATAGCTTGAATTGAATTCTCCGGGTGTAGGGATGTCTTTACACACACGCAGGGTGATATGATCGATGTTTTGGAAGAAAGATAGGAATGAAGAATAAGACTATGTTTTATTGAGGGAGGACGTGATTTCCGACATTTTTTCATGACCATTAAGATAGGGCTCATGACAACCGAAAAGCTAGCTTAGTTGGAAACCCTAATTTTCAAAGCTTTTCTTTTACGATTCTCTTCTTTAAATGTAATATTCATGATCTTGCTTTTATTATTGGATTTTGTGGGTGCAATCCGCTGAAAACCCTCAGGAGACAACACTCCTCCTACTAGGGACACCTAGAGGTTTAAAGGCTTGTTGCACGTGCTCAGTGCAATCGTGTTGCCTACGAAAGTGTGCTAGTTAGTTTTTCTCTTTCTTTATTTTCTCCTTCTCTTTTTAATAAAACATTCGCTCGAGACGATCGAAATTAAGTTTGGGGGTATTTGATTAGTCGAAAATATTGCATATTTGAGCCGGCAATTTTCTCATCATTTGCATTCATATAGAAGTGTTCGGTATTCGTATTTCACATATTAGCAAATCTGTCACAAAATATCAGATTACATGTATTAGATCTTAAAACCGGCATTTCTAGGGAAATTGACTGCATTGAATGGCATCGCAATATTTCTATATGTCGCAACCCGTGTTTCGAAGTCTGTGCAGGAAAAGGAGAAGCTTGCTATAACATTACACCGCTCAAAAGATACGTCAACTCCCTAACTTCAAATCTGGTATCAACCCAAAGGAGCAATCACAAATCAACATATCAAAGAAAGCTACAAACATCAGTACAAGACCACAACAGAAGCCACTCAGCCCAAAGCTCCAACTTGGCCGCGGAACCGCGGCCAGAGCCGGCTTAGGCCGTGGTTCCGCGGCGGCTTGACGACATCATCTCTTGAATTTTGTACCACAATGCTTCACTCAGGGCCCACTGCTCAGAAATGTATCTCAGTTTCCAGAAGACTCCAGGGGTTTCTGCCAGATCAGCAAACAAGGGTTTCCAAGCTTAATTAATTCTAGCTTAAACCCTAAGCTAGCTCCTAACAAACTATCTTCCAGAAGACTCAACAAACTTTTGAAGGGAACTACCATTTCAAACCTAAACCTAGGGTTTGGGAGCTCTATAAATAAGACCCTAGGCTCACTTGTAAAAGGATCTTGGAATCCCCAATCTAGTATCAAACTAGAGCCATTCCAATCTCCTTCTTCATCTCCTTCATCCTCAAGTCTAGTGAGAGGGCTTGTGGGAAACCCTAACCCTAATTCTAATTAAAAATCAAGATCCCGAGTACCCATTAAGCAAGAAGCCTTACAACCTTTAGGAGCGGAGCCGATCTTCAACGGAGCAAGCGATCCGAGCCGATCCACGACTCACGAAGCCGAGCGACGCCCGATCAACGATTTAGATTCTTCCTCTTGTAGTTCTTGAAGCGAATGTAATCAAAATTGTTGAGATAAATAAATGTGATATTCTTTTATCTTGTTTTCTTTAAATTCTGCATCATGATATCTTTACAATTTGTGAATCTTTTCTGTGTGGTGATGCGTGAATAAAACTCCGCTCGTCGAGGAGTCGAGACGGTCTATAGAATGATGATGTAACATAGCTTTAATTGATTCTTGAGTCCTACGAGTTTTGTAAACCCTAGCAAGTTCAAGAAACGACGACCCATTTCGTTTCGATGCTTTCTTGATTGACATCGATCAAAATTGGGGAGTCACGATCGTTTCTTGAATTTGGTAGAGGCTAGAAAAGGAATGATATCGACGAAAGAACAAGGGTTAAAAGATGAACCCTAGTTTCATCAAGAAAGCCCTAACTCTCGTCGATGATCATTGATCTAGTATCAATCCTTCGAAGGACAAGAACACGATATCTTTAGATTACATCACGTCTATTGATCCTATCGATTCCTACGAGCCTCTTTTAGATTCTTGATTGTTGATTGGAAATATCATCGATACACCGATTCTTGACTATTTATTTTTTTTCTTGATTCTTGAATAGAATAGTGACACTTGAAAATCAATACTCTTGAATCATGTTTTCGTTTATCTTTGCTTAACTTTTCAATTCAAGCATATCAATACAACGAATCGTGCAATCCCTGTGGACGATCCGCACTCATTCATGAATTACAATTGACACCGTAGTTTGATTGCGGTCAAAATATTTTTTTGGTTGTGAAGTTCTTTACAAATTTTCTACATACTACACAACGGGAAAATTCTAACGATCAAGTCACCATTGATGAAGTCTAGGTTTTCTTCTTGAAGAAGAAGAAGAAGAAGATGATAATATTATGATAAGTTCTTCTTTAAAAAAGAAAATCATAGAATACTTATCATAAACCAACCATGGTTATGTGTAGAGAGCAAACTATAGTTAGGTGAATGGTTAGGTTAGGCATAAAACAAAAATGGTGGACTTTTTCCAAGCTTCATGAAACTTCAACAAAGAAACAAAATAAGACACCATTTTCCTTTTGCCAAAATGAAATAAACAAATCAATAAATGAATGAATAAATAAATGTAAACCCTAACCATTTACTTAACCAAGGTTTAACTCTTTACACAAAACCTAGCATTCATGCATCATCAAACATGATACAACCATTTGCACAAAAAGTATATCACATACACAACTTGTACATCCAAGTGAGAAAATCCATTTAAAGTGAACCAATACTAGTTAATGCAAAGTAATATATCAAATATATAATTATGCATTAAATCATTAAATCAACACTTGATTCAATGATCCGGTCATGTCGCACACAACCGACTAGTATACAATGTATCGAATTATCGAATCAATCCTTGATTCGATAACTATGTTATATCGCATACAACCATTCGACACATTCATCGCGAGAATGAAATACGGTATGACATACACGCATTATTCTCGGTCCCGCACATATCTCATATGCGCTCCTATTTCGTTTCGCTTGAGCCAGGAAACCTCTGTGTAGGACTCTAAAGACTCGTCAATACGCCGGCAGCAAGTGATGATCATATCAAACACCCACCAGCCGCAAGCGGTCTGCTAAACGTAACGGCCACCCGGGTATTGAGCGATCAGAAGATCGACGAGCAAGCCCGCTCACACTCCTGTGAATCCAACCAGTAACACTTACCGTACAGTCCGGTCTGATCGTCTGATATGTCGCATATCTCGCTTAGGGGTGGTAAACATCAGACCCCAATAGCTCGATAAGTCGTGTCGATATGAGGTCTATAACAGTTCGAGAAACTACTGGTAACACTTACCAGTAAATCTCAGCAACCCTGGCCAGGGATTTTCGGTTATAGCCAATCGAAAACAGCGCAACATCAACTCCCTATACCGGGAGAGACGAATCCCTTCCTATCGCTCATTGCCTCCATGTGATTCGGGACTGTATCCAAAAACCACCGTTTTGCACGCCCTCTTGGACGTGGTAAGATGGAAATCAAACCACAATGGGAACCACACAAGACTCTATGACGATCTCGGGTCAACAGATTACTCTGTACCAGTGTCACCAGAGAACTGCCATCTGACGTAAGGTATAATACCATCTGGGAGTTCTCGGCGAGTCCGTCCAGTGTACCCAGTCTCCACTGAGCACCCGTATATCATCTCTGATGTCAAACACCAATGGATATGGGATCATCCATCGCCCATCTGTATGGGTCGAGAAGGTATACGCTAGTCTACTCTGGTATATCGATGCCCCGTCTCGATACACCCACGACTAGGGACTTTGAAGGATGTACTTATGGACTACCATGTCCCCACTAGTATGATCCGCATCAAAGTCCAGGTAGTCAAGTACACATCCTAAGGGCTTTACCAACATGTAACAGAGAGACAATCAGTATACACGTTAAGGTAAAGTTCAACCAGATAGCATACTATCATGTCGAGCAAGAAAGTCCTCCCTATATATGTCCCAGCATCCACTACAATATACATCCAATGTACAGTAATGGCCTCTAGGGCATACATATAACTAACAATCTCCCACTTGCACTAGGGCCATCTGATAGCAGTGGTTGTAGTATCTCATACTCAACCATCCCATAAAAGTCTCTCTCTGGGAAAAGGCCTTTGTGAGTGGATCCGCCGTGTTGTCCTCTGAGTCTGTTCTCCTAACCTTGATCACCCTGGAGATCAACCATCTCCATAATCAGGTGATACTGCCATAGATTATGTCTGGATCACTGATGGGACCGGCGTTCCTTGGTATAAGTCACAACTCCATTGTCTCACAATGGTAGGAACGTAGTTCATCTCATGAACCAATATACACCCAAACAGCCTCTTTGGTAGCATCTTAAGTAGCGATGTATCCTGCCTTTATCGTCTAGTATGTCACGGTATCTAGCTTGGAACTCTTCCAACATACCGTCCCTTTACTGAGGGTAAAGACAATGCCTGTGACTGACATTCAGTCGTCTTTATCACTCTTGAACACTTCCAGTGATTCTCCCTAGGATCAACTGATACCATCTCACTACAACTAGTGAGTGTCCTAATATCCAACTAGATCTATCTCATAGATCCAAATTCCAGGATTTAGTAGGTATCACTTTGATCTTATGTGGAGAATCAGTGTGATAAGCGGAGATTGATCGAGCGTAGCATAGGAAACTCTTTCCCTATCAAGAGTATGTCATCCACGTACTCTACGAGGATCGTCACCATACTCCCTACTACCTTTTTGTTTATACAAGGTTCATCTACCATTTTGATGACGTCAACTTCTTTGACTAATCCATCAAAACAGATGTTCCAACTCCGTGATGCCTGCTTTATCCTATAAAGCATCTTGCACACGTTTCCGCTGCTCCCACTGTCTACGAAGCCCTCTGGCTGTGTACTTATAGACGCTCTCTTCCAAAACATCATTTAGAAAAGCAGTCATGAAACCCAACCACCAGATATCGTAGTCATGGTATGTAGCCATGGTAAGTAGGATCTGGATGGACTTAAGCATAGATACTTGAAAAGGTTTCATCATTATCCACGCCTGGTTGATGACGAAAACCTTTAACAAGTCTAGCTTTGAAAGTCTCAACTTTTCCATCTACACCAAGTAATCTTCTCAAGATTTACTTGCTCCTGATGGGGATTTAACCCTTCAGATATAGCAGCCAAAGTCCATACTTTGCTGGTGTACATGGATTCCATCTCAGATCGCTAAGCATCCAGCCATTCTTACAGAGTCCCACTCCTGATGGCCAGCTCGAAACTAGTTGGGTCATCATCCCATGATGCAATCCTCGCTCCCACTGTCATAGAGAAACCGAAGTATCTCTCAGGTGGGTGAGGAACCCTACTAGATCGGCGGAGAGGCTGAGATTCGTTGGTAACTATTGAATCCTTTGGTTCTTTCAAATCATCAGCTGCAGTTTTGTATAGCTGGAACCTTTCCAGTTGTACATAACAGACCTTGCCTCGAGCCTGTCCGGATTTTGCTTTTAAACATAGCCCGGACAACCCCAAATCTTAACTAACTTAAGATATGGGCTTTTCCCTTTCCATATCACATATGAAGCGGTAGGCATAGATTTGATTCGAATCCAATTCAATAGGTATGCAGCTTCTCAAGTGCATAACTGCCAAAAAGGAAATAGGTAACTCAGTAGTACTCATCATAGAGCACACCATATCATATAGGGTGCATCTGCTCCGTCCCGATATACCTTCGTGCTTTGGTGTATTCGGAGGAGTAATGCTGAGAGAGAATCTCATTCTCCTTTAAAATAGTCCAGGATTTCCGTGCTCAAGTATTCTCCTCCTTGATCTCATCAAAGGACATAATACTTATACCCGTATTTTGGTTCTCTACTTTTAACTTATATTCCGTGAATATCTCAAAAGGTTCAGACTTGTGTTTCAACAGGAACATATGTCTGAATCTTGAGAGATCATCAGAGAATTTAATGAAGTACAAAGAACCAGTCCTGGCATGTGTAGACCGGGGACCTTACATACATCATCATGTATCAGTCCCAAGAGTTCACTAACTTTTTCTCTGTTTCCAATAAACAGAGCTGGTGTCATTATATCTTTGTGACATGACTGGCAAGTTTCACAAGATGTACATTCAAACTGATTTAAATATGCATCTACATGTAACTTCCGCTAGTCGGGTCACATTGATATGACCTAGTCTACAATGCCTCAAGAAGGATTCGTTCATTTCTGAACTCTTCCTCTTGTGTGTGTTCCGTATACTAAGAACTGTAGTTTGATTTAGAACATTAATGCTTTTAGATAACGTGCCTGAACCGATCAACTTTTGATATAGGAAATGTTCAAAACATTATCCAACAATACAAAATTTTATCGTTTCTTTACTAATAAAGAGACAGATATGATTTTGCATAACAGGTTCGGAATCTAATAACATTCGTTCAGAATCAATGTATTGGTAATACAGGGTGACAGTGACCAACAGACTTGGCTGCAACACTTGCCCCATTTTCTGTCTCATAAAACTTATCACCCGTTCTCAGTTCTCTACCTATCTGTAGCCCTATGTAACAGATTACATATCTGGGATCCTGATCCGGTATCATATACCCAGGACGTAAAGGACACTGAGAAACAGTTCTTTATTATGAACACACCCGAAGGAGATGCATCATATGCACTTTCTTCGTTTGGGCGGCAAGGGAATTCTGGTAATCCCCAATTTCCTGCTCTGTCTTATAACAATTATAAGTTGGAGCGGGACCAACATTCCCCAGCTCAGTATAACAAGCGGGTTCGGTCATATTCCGTATTATTATCTTGATTAAGGCGTGATATGGTCGCTACCTGGAGAGAGAGAGAAGAAAACACTCAGCGTGCGCTCTTGCAAGAATAGATTGGTTATTATTTTATCTAATCAGGATGGCTCCCACTGCTTTTTATCAAATCTTCATTAAAACCCTAAAAGGAAAGACTAGCCGGGATTAATTACACACTACAAGTTCACCAATCTTTCAGCCATGCCAGTGTCGGCACTTTGAGGGAGGTCCCCCGTGCTTTCGCACGAACCTAATTAATGTAAACCTCGTTTTCCCAGAGGCGTAACCCCGTTGACACCTTTCTAGACACCTACTTGATTAGCTAATTGCAATGTGTAAAACTCTCCCAGGAGTAACTCTTACTCACAGCGGGTATCGGGATCCAACTATCTCATAGAAGGTATGCAATCTCATTGCAAATTTCAACACTTGAAATTCCCGATAATATTTTGCTCCTAGCGTGCTATGACCTTGACGCATGCCAAACAACCCATAGTCCGCTAGTCAAGTTCAACCCGTACATTTCTTGATTGAATTAAACCCACCCGCACGACCCTTGACACATGCCAAACAACGCCGTACGAATACCCTAATCCAATCGCATCGTATGCTAGCAGATAAGCACTAGTTAGCTACCGTACACTACGCCTTGACGCATGCCAAACAACCGCAGCACGAATACTAACTAGTACTTATCTGAAATGACGGAGGGCTACGACAGGTTTTTCAGAAAACCTATTGCGTAATGAACTTGATATCGTTGTAGAATCAAATGATTTTGAAAATGGAGTGTTTTTGAGGCTTTTCTAGTTTTGCTAAAGGAGTCACTCCCGGTGAAGGGATCGTCGGTCCTTTCCTCGTCGAATGAGGTGCGGGATATATCATATATATCACTGTGCAAAACAAAAACACTTAAAAGCAATCAAAAGACAAATCGAGTGTGTAGCATCTGCCAGTTTTTGCTAAAGGAGTCACTCCCGGTGAAGGGATCTCGGTCCTTTCCTCATCGAATAAGGTGCATGATATATCACATATACCTCTGTGCAAAGCAAGAACTGTAGCTACCTTTTTTTTATTTTGAAATTCGATTCTGCAACATCTTAGGTTTCTTTTATTTCATTAATCACATTAATGAAGTCCCATCATTTAAATACCTAAACATCACAGATAAATACGACGTACACTTATGCCATCCGCATTCGCCTCGATGTCCCCTCGTGCACCGTTAGGTTAGGTAACTAACGGCAGAGCGGGGCAGGGCTAGCGCGGGTGTAAAACATAAGTAACGCCTATATAATATATCATATATACTATATACTGTATCTATCACAGAACATCACATGATCACATCACAGATATCGCAGCAGAAGAAACATATGAAATATTGGATATACTAGGACGTCCGTGTTTTCAATACGAGCCAGTATAAAACACGGATTCCACGGTCACGATGAATAGCTAAACCCACATCCCTAGACCCCTACGAGAGCGGCAAGCAACCCTACCAATTCTAGAGTTAGGAGACCCGGACTCGACTCCTCGAGTTGGTCTCCCACTGGACTCCAGAACCCGGTTACTTATGCCCTCCTCCTTGGGTCTATCCTAGTGCGGAAAAGTAAATAATATACAAAGGGTGACAACTTCCGCAACCTGGAAGTGCCCCAATAAAAGAATATTACATACAAGTTTTTACATGAATGAAAATGAAAAACACTCATCTCATATAAAAACCCCCCGGCTATTCAAACACGACGATCCAATATAACATGTCTAGCAACACATAACAACACATGTCAGCAACGTAAGTAAATATGCGCATCCCAATTGTCGTTGACATATAGCAACGAAACCGGCGATATCACATATTACACTTACGGTCACAGAAAAGAAAGTGTAAAACTACAATAGTTGGAATCCGCAACCTCCATAGACATCGCATGCCTAATCAAATGAATTACTTAGACATCGCATGCCTAACAATTATAAACCCCACATTTTAGTATCATTATCGAAAACTCTTTTCAATATCAAGTCGGGCAATTCAACAAGATTCCCGACATTTTGATCGAATGCTCGTCGCAAACTTTAGTAGACGGCCGCACCCCCGATGCCGTCGACGAAGTGCACCAAGGCGAAACACCGCTGCCGCGAGCACCCGAACGGATGCTTTCGGCGACGGGGTTCTCCTACAGTCACTTGGTCGGGGCTATGGAGTGAGGCTGTCTATTAAGTTTACCCGGCGAGTATCCGCGTACACTACGTGATTGCGACGGACTTTTGATCACATCAAAATTCCGTGGCAACCGAACAAGTGAGACTAAACCGCTAGATTTATAACATTCATTCAGTTATCTCATAACTTTTGTGAATTCCAATTATTGTATCACATTCCGGATAATTAGAAAATGTTAAACTTTCCGATCGAACATTCAAACACCCAAGTTTTCCCGATACAGATCAACACATGAAACAAGTCTAAAAACATTCAGTTCGTGCCTCAGTACCAACGGTCCAGCCGTAGAAGGGCCAAGCCAACGCCTCACATGTGGCACGCCGTACTGCCCCAAACCCGAAGGTTCAAAGGGCAGTTCAAGACGGTCACATAATCGAGTTAAGGTTTGTTGTCTTCTAGAGGGACCATCGCGTTACTTGCACTACTTAGAACGTTTTTAAACTACGGAAAGATCCAACACTTGGAAATTTCCCGACAGGGGAAAAATTGGGTATTTATATCCGGTCGAACTTTTTAACATATTCTGAAATTTATCCGGAAAGCCACATAGACAAAATCTGATACTCCGATCGAAACACCGAATCCTCAAAACAACCCCAGAAAATGCAACTCTTGAATAAATATTAAAAATTCCCAGAAAATCCAGCATAATAAAATAGGAGTTACTGTGCAAACAGGGGATGATGATGTCATCCTTTGGCCGCGGAACCGCCGCAGAAGTCATGCTTCTGCCGCGGTTCCGCCGCTCTTTGTACTGTTCATGAGTCAAATTTTGCACCGTAATTCTTATATTTCCCTGCTGAATTTTTTAAGCATTTTTAATGTGGAAAAATCCCAGTTTTTAGAAAAAGTCCAGAGAGCATGTTTCAGGTTAGGGTTTTGGTTCGATCGGACTTCAAACTCCGTCTACGCAACGCCTAAGGCTCTAGCTAGGCTCTGATACCACTGTAGGGTTCCTAGACACTCTCAAGAGGTCTCACAAGGCATCAACCATGCCAATTTCAAAAAGTACGGTGCTGAGAAACCCGACTACGGATCGTTGGCTAGAAGTTTAGGCGATAACAATAACTAGTTAACAACTTAACTAAATGGTAAACGGAAATACAACCTTTGTAGATCCGGTTCTCCACCTCCATGGCTCCGCGATGATGTCTCCTCGCTGTACAAATCGGATCTTAGGCTCTAGTGTCGGCTTCATCAGAGAAAAAGCAGGCTAGGTCATCGACGACGATGCCGAAGATGATCTACGTCGAGGCATCGCTAGATCAAGCTCCAACCTCACCAAGTCATGAAACTTGTGAAGAAAACACACTCTACTACTTGGCAAGAGGTAGAGGATGAAGAAATAGGAAGTGGGTTCACTTTAGAATTGGATTTCTCACTCATTTCATCAAGTCACCATTGATTAAGTCTAGGTTTTCTTCTTGAAGAAGAAGAAGAAGATGATGATAATATTATGATAAGTTCTTCTTTAAAAAAGAAAATCATAGAATACTTATCATAAACCAACCATGGTTATGTGTAGAGAGCAAACTATAGTTAGGTGAATGGTTAGGTTAGGCATAAAACAAAAATGGTGGACTTTTTCAAAGCTTCATGAAACTTCAACAAAGAAACAAAATAAGTCACCATTTTCCTTTTGCCAAAATGAAATAAACAAATCAATAAATGAATGAATAAATAAATGTAAACCCTAACCATTTACTTAACCAAGGTTTAACTCTTTACACAAAACCTAGCATTCATGCATCATCAAACATGATACAACCATTTGCACAAAAAGTATATCACATATACAACTTGTACATCCAAGTGAGAAAATCCATTTAAAGTGAACCAATACTAGTTAATGCAAAGTAATATATCAAATATATAATTATGCATTAAATCATTAAATCAACACTTGATTCAATGATCCGGTCATGTCGTACACAACCGACTAGTATACAATGTATCGAATTATCGAATCAATCCTTGATTCGATAACTAGGTTATATCGCATACAACCATTCGACACATTCATCGCGAGAATGAAATACGGTATCACATACACGCATTATTCTCGGTCCCGCACATATCTCATATGCGCTCCTATTTCGTTTCGCTTGAGCCAGGAAACCTCTGTGTAGGACTCTAAAGACTCGTCAATACGCCGGCAGCAGGTGATGATCATATCAAACACCCACAAGCCGCAAGCGGTCTGCTAAACGTAACGGTCACCCGGGTATTGAGCGATCAGAAGAACGACAAGCAAGCCCGCTCACACTCCTGTGAATCCAACCAGTAACACTTACCGTACAGTCCGGTCTGATCGTCTGATATGTCGCATATCTCGCCTAGGGGTGGTAAACGTCAGACCCCAATAGCTCGATAAGTCGTGTCGATATGAGGTCTATAACAGTTCGAGAAACTACTGGTAACACTTACCAGTAAATCTCAGCAACCCTGGCCAGGGATTTCCGGTTATAGCCAATCGAAAACAGCGCAACATCAACTCCCTATACCGGGAGAGACGAATCCCCTCCTATCGCTCATTGCCTTCATGTGATTCGGGACTGTACCCAAAAACCACCGTTTTGCACGCCCTCTTGGACGTGGTAAGATGGAAATCAAAGCACAGTGGGAACCACACAAGACTCTATGACGATCTCGGGTCAACAGACTACTCTGTACCAGTGTCACCAGAGAACTGCCATCTGACGTAAGATATAATACCATCTGGGAGTTCTCGGCGAGTCCGTCCAGTGTACCCAGTCTCCACTGAGCACCCGTATATCATCTCTGATGTCAAACACCAATGGATATGGGATCATCCATCGCCCATCTGTATGGGTCGAGAAGGTGTACGCTAGTCTACTCTGGTATATCGATGCCCCGTCTCGATACACCCACGACTAGGGACTTTGAAGGATGTACTTATGGACTACCATATCCCCACTAGTATGATCCGCATCATAGTCCAGGTAGTCAAGTACACATCCTAAGGGCTTTACCAACATGTAACAGAGAGACAATCAGTATACACGTTAAGGTAAAGTTCAACCAGATAGCATACTATCATGTCGAGCAAGAAAGTCCTCCCTATATATGTTCCAGCATCCACTACAATATACATCCAATGTACAGTAATGGCCTCTAGGGCATACATATAACTAACATGCGTATGCTATATCTGGTCTGGTACATAACATCGCATACATTATAGAGCCTATTGCTGAAGCGTAGGGTATAATCGACATGCGATCCCTTTCCAAATCAGTCTTGGGAGACATCTTTTTGGAGAGGGTGATTCCGTGACAAGCCGATAAGTTACCGCGCTTAGAATCTTCCATACTGAATCTCTTCACTATGGTGTCTATGTACCTGGACTGTGAAAGTCCCAACATCCTTTTTGATTTATCACGATAGATCCGGATCCCCAGAATGTAGGTGGCATCACCCAGGTCTTTCAGGGAGAATTTATGTGACAAGAATCTTTTGACTGACTATAACATAGGAATATCATTTCCTATTAGGAGAATGTCATCCACATACAAGACGAGAAATACTACAGCTCTCCCTACAATCTTACTGTATATGCATGGTTCATCTGGATTTTTGATAAAGTCAAATTCTTTGACAGCATCATCAAAACAGATGTTCCAACTCCGCGATGCCTGCTTTAGTCCATAAATGGACTTAAGCATCTTGCATACTTTACCGCTGCTCCCACTCTGAATGAATCCCTCTGGCTGATCCATATAGACGCTCTCTTCCAAATTTCCATTTAGAAAAGCCGTCTTTACGTCTATCTGCCAGATCTCATAATCGTGGAAGGCAGCAATAGCAAGAAGGACCCGAATAGATTTAAGCATAGCCACTGGAGAAAAGGTTTCGTCATAGTCCAAACCAGGTCTTTGACGGAAACCCTTTGCAACAAGTCTAGCTTTATAGGTTTCAACCTGTCTATCTACACCAATCTTCTTTTTGAAGATCCATTTGCATCCTACGGGTTTTACCCCATCTGGAGCAATGTCCAAAGTCCATACTTTGTTAGTGCACATGGACTCCATTTCGGTCCGCATTGCATCCAGCCATTTTACTGAGTCACCGCTCTGAATGGCTTGCTGGAAGCTAGTAGGCTCATCATAGTCAATAGTGCAATCCTCTCTATCCCCGTCTATGAGAAAACCGTAGTATCTCTCGGGCGGATGAGATTGCCTACTACTCCTGCGGAGTGGCGTCGGGATGTCCTGTTCTCCCGAACCTTCTTGTTCTACTAAGGTTTCAGTAATAGCTTGTGGTTCTGGAATTTCTTCCAGTTCTATTACGCTCCCACTCTTCTGATTTTCTAAAAACTCAGTTTCCAAGAAGCGGGCATGTTGAGAAACAAAGACCTTTTGTTCTTCTGCGTAATAGAAACAATATCCCATGGAGTTCTTTGGATATCCCACAAACTTACACTGTACTGAGCGTGCCTCGAGTTTGTCTGTATGCTGCTTCTTTACAAAAGCTGGACATCCCCATGTCTTAAGATATTTAAGACAGGGTTTCTTCCCATTCCACATCTGATATGGTGTGGTAGGCACAGTCTTGGTTAGAACTCGGTTCAAAAGATATGCAGCTGATTCTAGTGCATATCCCCAGAATGATCGCGGCAACTCAGCGTTACTCATTATAGAACGAACCAAATCTAATAGGGTTCAATTCCTCCTTTCCGATACACCGTTGTGTTGTGGTGTGTATGGAGGAGTAAGCTGAGAGAGAATTCCATTCTCTTTTAAGTAACCCAGGAACTCGGCACTTAAGTATTCACCATCTCGATCAGATCTTAGTGTCTTTATACTCTTGCCTATTTGTTTTTCCACTTCATTCTTGTATTCTTGGAATTTCTCAAAGGCCTCGGATTTATGCTTCATCAAGAAGATATATCCATACCTAGAGAAATCATCCGTAAAAGTAATGAAGTAGGAATAACCACCCCGCGCATGTGTAGACATTGGACCGCACACGTCACTGTGTACGAGTCCCAAAAGCTCGCTTGCTCTTACTCCGTGTCCAGTAAACGGAGTCTTTGTCATCTTTCCTATGAGACAAGATTCACAAGTAGCATAAGATTGATATCCAAACGGATTCAAATATCCTTCTCTATGTAACTTAGTCAACCTTCTCTCATTGATGTGACCTAGTCTATAATGCCATAAGAAAGCCTGATTTAATTCCGGAGACTTTCTTTTAAGTGTATTCTGGACATTGAAAACCTGAGCTTGACTTAATACGTATATACCGTTATCTAATGTACCTGACCCAATCAGAACTTGATTTAGGTGGATGTTAACTACATCGCTTACGAATGTAAAATCATATCCCTCTCTTGAAAGTGAGGACACTGATATGATATTGCAAGTCATACTAGGTACATACAGACAGTTACGTAGAATCAATATCTGCCCACTTGTCAAACCTAGGCGATATTCTCCCACGGATTCAGCGTCCACGCTCATTCCGTTTGCAACTTTGAGAGACAAATCACCTATCTTCATAACTCTACGGTTTCTCAAAGCATGTAATGAATTACAGATATGAGATCCTGCTCCGGTATCTAGTACCCAGGAAGTAGAGTTAATTGACAAACAGTTCTCAATTACAAATACACTAGAGACTGAAGCCACAACATGCTTCATATCCTGGCTACCGGCTTCAAAAGCCCTGCAATCTTTCTGCCAATGCCCAATCCCGTAACAATAGGAACGTTCCTCTTTTACTACATTCAGTCCCGAAACTTTTGCCCTTCTCTTTCCTTCTACTTCCCTGGTTTCCTTCAGGGTAGGAGGCAGAGACTGTAGAATTAAGTTAGTATTTGACTTGTTTCCCAACGCGGTCTCCAGGTCCTGGAGCTCATCAATACAGCTAGTCATTGTAAGGACGTTGTCCCCTACAGATGATCCGTCAGCCAACCTCGCTTGAATTAATTCGTTCGAGGTTTCATATCTAGTGATATGAGATTGCTCTCCATATAAATCTTTGTTATGGAGAAAGATGGAAACTAAGTCCATCTTCTCGTGCTGCTTCTGGTATGCACCATCAACTGAAGCTAACACGAGGCACTTAGCTTTCGCTTTATCCTTTTCCCTTGTCTGACGGATATCCATATCCGCGACGGTGGAAACTGGCCTGGGACGGCGGGATTTTGAGTAGTAATAGGGTGGCCCGGCTTGTCATAGGTAATGGACATCTGGACAGACCTTTGCCAGTCATATAAGTCAGATTCAGCCAATTTGTTATCTAGATGTAACCTAGTCGTGGTCACAAGGTCGCTGCAATTTAAGAGAGAGAGAAGAAAATACTATTAGCATGATGCTCTTGCAAGTTTAGAGTGGTTTTTAATTTATCTAAACAGGATGGCTCCCACTGTTTCTCGAATCCTTCCTCAAACCATAAAAGAAGAATTAGCCAGGACTATTCTCACCGTACAATACTTGCTTAACCGTTCAGCCAGGCCAGTGTCGATACTTCGAGGGAGATTTTCCAACGCTTTCGCGAAGTTCCTTAAGTAAATAACCTCTTTTCTCTGGGGGGCGTAGCCCCGCTGACACCTTTTTCGACACCTACTTAGTTTATAGCATTGATCGTTAAGTGACGAATCTCCTGATAAGTAGTATATACTCACAGTAGGATCGGGATCCAAAATATCATCGTATGATAATGTTGAAGGAATCCTACCAACATTCATCAAACTCCAAAATGGTATGCTCTCTATGCAAGTTTCAGTTTCTTTAGAAATTCCCGATGTGGATTTTTGCCCCATGCTCTTATGACCTGACTTTAGTCAACAAATCATAAGTCGCATGTCAAGTTCTACCCGTCATTATCCAGGTTAATTTGAACCCACCCATACATACCCTTGACTTTAGTCAAAAAGGTAATACGACTGTCCCAAACCAACGCATTTATCTATGCTGCATATGAATATCCAACAGCTACCAAACACTGTGCCTTGACTTTAGTCAACAAACACAGCTTGAATACTATTGACTATCTATATAAAATGATGGAGGGCTACGAATGGTTTTGGCAAAACTGTGAACGTAGTGAACTTGATATAATCGAAGGAAACTGATACTTTTTAAAATGAGTGGTTAAAGCTCCGCAATTTAAAAATTCTGATCTTTTAAAATAACCGAGTGGTTTCTTTTCAATTTGTTCCAACGATTCAACTTTGGTTTATTTTCTTTGCATTATAATAATCCGTCCCATCTTTTATCCTATCATTGTAGAAAACAACAAAAATACAACGTCCTCTTATGCCATCCGCATTCGCAACTGGGTCCCATCATCACCCGTTAGCTTACTTAACTAACGACAGAGCGGGGGCTGGGCTAGCGCGGGTGTAAAACATAAGTGGCGTCTAATAGCTGTCATATATAGATATTGTACATTCGTCAGACGCAATAATAGGCATTTCAGATCACTGATGAACTTTATTGGATATGCAAGCAATCCGCGTTTGCTTTGAGCCTGCAACAAAATACGGATTACACAGTTGTGATGAATAGCCATTACCCCACCCTAGACCCCTACGGATACGGCAAACTACCCGCCAAGTACCCGAAGTGAAACGGTCTCCCTCAACAACGTGAGTAGGCCACTAAACACTTCAACGTACCCGGTAGTTTGTGCACCCCACCTTGGGTCTATCCTAGGAGCAAAAACAGGAAAAATGAAATAATACAACGGTGGCTATAACCGCAACCTGGATGCGCCCCGCAAAAGAATATTACATCATATTACATTTACATCGAATGAATGAAAATAAAACAGATCTCAAAACCCCGGCTAATCATCACAACAGTCCAATACAGTTCATATACACAAACAGTAAATATTTCAGAAATGAGCAACCCCCTGCCAACCGACGTACTAGCAGTTAGAAGAGGTTTACGAACACATTAAACATTACAGATAAAAACCCAATTAGCAAATAACTTAGAACATCGATCGACTTCCTTTATCCGTGTCTACCCCAAAAGCAAACTTGCACTGAAGTAACCTGGGTAGAAACAGAACATACTGGAAAACAATACACCAAAATATATAAATAACAGAGCAAATCCGAGTCAACTCGGTGTTGACTCAGCGGCGGATCCACGGCCAAAAGCACCATCTTGCTACGGATCCACGGCCGTCTTGCCGAGTTAGAGGCTCGAATTTTCCCAGTATTCTTATAATACCTTGCTGTGAATTTTAAGGCATATCAAATAATTTTTCTGACACTTTTAAAATCAACAGAAACTGTTAGGGTGTTAGGGTTTTGTTTTCGTGTTTTCCGTCGATCGAACTTCTAATTAGTTGCTAACAAGCTAGTAATGATTTAGTTGGCTCTGATACCACTGTAAGTCCATGTCACGCACCCCACGAGCTTGCGGGGAGGCGGAATATATGAAAAACGATTATCAAAGCTTCGTAACACGGACTTGAGCGCATGAATCATGTCTAAACCGTTACTAACTATCTACGAGAGGTTTAACTACTCGGATTCGAAGTTATACCTCACGTTACATGTCCTTCGGGTCTTTATCGCTGTCCTCTACTCCTCGTAGGATCCTTGGTACATCGGCACCTCAACGGCCTCCTCGAGTCAAAGACAATCCACCCGAGAGCTCCTACGCCAAGCTTGATCTCTAACTTTAGATAACTAGGTTGCTCAAAGTGCTAATCTAAGCTACCTAGGGGATATATAGTGAGGTTATGGATGTATTAGTCTAGCTTACCCTTGATCTCAACTCATGAGAGGTTAGGGTTAGGGTTTGAAGAATGAGAGAGCTTGAGGAGAGAGAAGGTGATGATGATAATGATCATGATATTGTTTCTCACTTGATATATATGAAGCATAATGAATAATGAATAAATGAATAAAAGAGATTATTCATCATTCTACATAAATGCAATATGAGTGATTCACTATATGAGTCATTAAGCATTTAATAATGCATTAATGACATGATGAATCACACATAATGAGTCACAATATCATTTAATGACAATGCCACCTTAACCCCCAAGTCACCATGCTTCTAGAAGCTTCCCGACAAATTACGAGAACGCCCCTACAATCCGTGAAAACACGAAAAAACTTTAGACTGTATAAATCCAATAACTCGATACTAGAATCTGGTTTAAATCAAAGCCGGCTAGTAAAAACTGTCCGAACGTCGTACGTGCGTAAACACACGTACGCATCCGAACCCTTGTCGTAAAACCATACGACCTCTATATCGTTTTTCCTGGAGCAGGGAAACTCTCTATGTGGGACTCTAAAGACTCGACACTATGCTGGCAGTGGGTTTAACCACAGACCACAAGCGGCACTAGCTGTATGTAACGGTCCCCAGGTAGATGTCGATAAGAAGGCCGATGAGGAAACCCATCCGAACGCCCACTGAGCCTGATGTGACAATCTCCGTACAGTCCGGTCTATTCGTCTAAGACTATCACATATCGAGCCTAGGGGGCGGCAAGCGTCAGTCCCCTAATGGCGGTATAAGTCGTGTCGGAGCGAAGCCCATTACACCCTGAGAAACTTCTGGAACCTACCAGTAAATCTCGCTTGCCCTGACCAGGGACTTTGCGTAATGGCTCTCTGACACAGTGCGATATCATCTCCCAATACCGGGAGAGACGAATCCTGTCTAACCACTACTGCCTCTAAGTGCTCGGGACTGCACCCAACTGCTACCTGTTTGCACGACTCCTTTGAGCCGTGGTAGGGTAGCAATCTAAGAACAGTGGGACACACTCGAGGCGAAGTAGCAGTGTCAAGTCTGCGGACTATGCTGTACTCATGTCACCTGGGAACTGTTAACTGACGACGGGTATAATACCAACCAACAGTTCCCCTACGAGTCCTGTCCGATGTACCCGTATCCTAACGAGCACCTGTATACTATCTCCAGTACAACGTACTGATGGCTATGGGACAGACCATCTCCCCAACTGGGATGAGAAGCGTATACACTAGTCTACTCGGAGTATCATGCCCTGTCTCGATAATCCTACGACTAGGGACAGTTATAGGATGTTGCTTATAGACTACCCAGCCCCCACTAGTGTGACTGCCATCACAACGCTGGTAATCAAGCAAAGAACCTATGGGCTCTACTAATATGTATAAGTGATACGTTACAAGAAACATATGCACATATTAAAGTAGACACAAACCAAGTAGCATACTACCATTTTTAGCAAGACTGTATATACAACTGTAAATATCCCAAGCTTCCATTAAGTAATATACAACCTTGTATGATACAATAATGGCCCCTAGGGCATATACACCAACACATATTATCTTCTGCACACCCTACTTAGGTTAATTGGTTTTCTTCATTCCCTACCTTTCGGCACCAGCCTAAGGTTTGGAATAAGACTATCCAATAAGCGTAATAGGTGTACTCTCCTAAACTAAGGAGCCCTCGCAATATGAGAGAAGGTGATAATAAAAGACAACTGAATAAACCAATTCAATTTCTCCTGAACCTGGATCCATCCTCGAAGAAGTACCTTCGAGTTCGTATATAACCATACGATGGATCTATCCAATGGAATTGGATGTCCGTAGTAATACGGGGTGTTCTGAGAAATACAAAGGGTAAAAGAAGGAGCGACAATGACTTATGCAACTTGGACAATCCAAAAGCCAATATTTTAAGAAGCTTCGGTCAACTTGGTCACTTAGTCATAGTCTAGGGTCGGTCAAAGGTCGCTGCCAAAAAGAGAGAGAGAAAAGAAACACTCTGCGTGCACTCTACCCTAGATCAGAATGGTTATCACTTTATTTAATCAGTAAACCTCCCACTGTAATCTCAAATTCTCCTCCAAACCTGAAAGAAGAATTAGTCGGGATCACCCGAAGAGTAAACCAACTCATCAGTGAGAATCGGGATCCAACTATTATCGCATGATAACTTGATGGAAGCCACTCAAGTTATCACACTCCAGAAGGTATGCGCATGCCTGGCAAGTTTCCTGTATGTTTGAAACTCCCGATGTGATTTTTGCCCCATGCTCTTATGACCTTGGCTAAGGGCCAAGTATGTCATAAGTCATATGTCAAGTTCTATCCGTCACTATCCAGGTCAATTTGAACTCACCCGCACATGCCCTTGACTAAGGGCCAAGTATGACAGAACGACTGTCCCAAACCAACTCATCTATCTATGCAACAAATGAATACCCAGCAGCTACCAAACACTATGCCTTGACTAAGGGCCAAGCATGCATAGCTTGAATACTACTGAATTCCCAAAAGAAATGACGGAGGGCTACGGTTGGTTTTTGGCGAAAAACCTTTAACGTAATGAACTTGATATCGCTGATGGAACCTGATAGCTTTTTATAAAAATATAGTGGCGAAAACCTTTTTCTAAAGAGGTCACTCCCGGTGAAGGGATCTCGGCTCTTTCCTCGTGGAATGAGGTGCAGGATATTCCAACTGAATACCTCGATGCAAAGCAACTTGTAATTGACTATAATGAAGTTATTACCCTGACGCAAACTTCTGCCCAAGGGGTCTCTCCCGGTGAAGGGATATCAGCCCTTACCTCGTCGAATGAGGTGCAGGATATTCCAACTGAATATCACTATGCAAAACAAAAGGAAATGTCTTTGTAATAACACTTTTTAAAATTGTTACATCAACATCAAATATAGGTTTGTTTTATCCTTGCATTGATAAGAATCAATGCAGTCCCATCATTCAATCACACCAGAAAAGAACGAAAATAAAACGTACGTATATGCCATCCGCATTCGCCACTGGGTCCCGTCATCACCCGTTAGATTACTTAACTAACGACAGAGCGGGGGCTGGACTAGCGCGGGTGTAAAACATATACAACATCTAATAGTATATATATACCAATATACAGTAATCGCTCCAGGCATGATAAAATGCAACATTACAGAAAAGTAATAAGTATCACAGAACAGTACAGATAATCTGGAATACCCGGGTTTCACAGAGCCGCTACTGAAACCCGACGTTCTCCTTGTCGTGTGGATAGCCTGTGCAATGAAACCTAGACCCCTACGGGTGCAGCAAGTTACCCGCCAAAACCTGAAGCGAGGTAGTCCCCCACAACATAGTGAATGGAACACCCGGTACTTCACGGAATCCGGTAAATTGAGCACCCCTCCTTGGGCCAACCTGTACCCCATACGAGTGCTGCGAATAGTCTGCCAATTCTAGAGTGAGGTCCCTCTGCCTCTCAAAGCTATGAGATACAGACCCGTTGCCCTCCAGAACCCGGCTATCCGTTCACTCCGTCGTGGGGTAAACCTAGTACAGAAATAAATATATATACAACGGGTACATCGACCTCTACCCGGTCGTGCCCCAAAAAGAATATTATACAAACAGGCAGAGACGGCAGTCCACATGTTGGACGCTCGCTCCGCAATATCAAATGTACAAATAAATCCAAACTGCACTATCATTGCACCCTACTATCCACCACGACATATCCGCAACATCACAACACAACATAGAACATCAACGCGAATGTCACGTTCGCAAACCCGTCTAAAAAAACTATAGCAATCAGACGCGGTTTACCGATCAAATGACATTCCCAGTCGGAGATATAATGTAAATACTGCATACTAACAGGTTTAAAATTTCGATCGATAAAATTTCCCGAAGTGGGCCCCACGTACATCTGCTGTACAGTAACAAAAACTGGGCCCAAAAGAATAGTACCAAAAACCACAATTTCTAATTTGAAGCTCTCTGGAAAAATTGGAGCACTGTTCCCACAAAATCGCCGCGGTTCCGCGGTCAAAGGTTTGACCGCGGATCCACGGTGGTCATGAGGGATCACGTGCCCAAATTTTCCCAGAATTCTTAGAAAACCCTGCACGCTTTTCTATGATATGCAAAATTATTTTTAGGCCCTTTAAAAAATCGACAGAAACTTGTGTGCTGAAAATTGTGATTTCGGAAATTCCGTTCGATCGATCTTTTAAACGCGTTAGCACAAGTTAGTATAGCTTAATGGTGAGGTTCTGATACCACTGTAAGTCCACGGTAGCTTCCCGGCCATCTAACAGACGCCAAATGCGGAACAAAAACTTTTTACAACTGGCGCTATCGCGTACTATAACCCGGATCTGCCATTAAAGCTAAACTAACAAACTACAAAGTGGGTAGAAATGCTATACCAAACGATCCGAGTCCTTCGGTCTTCAACCATCATCCCACGCTATGTTGCGGCTGCTCCGATCTCCTGAATCTCCAGTCTTCTCGTCCAGGTGGCACCACATCGACGGATCTTTAAACGGGCTCCTGCCTCTGAACCGTGGCAATTCGGTCGTCAAGTTTGCTAAAAGAGACGACCAAGATGATGTAGAGAATGAGTAGAACACTTTGTCTCGCTTCGTCCAAAGCCATGGCCGAACGGTTAATTGCCTTTTGGATCGGGTGGAATGAGAAATGAGGCTATATCTTTTCATGAACCAAAACTATCATCTTCTTTATATCCAAAATGAACCACACCTCACCCTAGAGAGGGGGCCGGCCACTAAATAAGCAAGGGGGTGAGTGTAGGAAGAGGGATGGTGAGAATAACAATAAATGAGATGAATGATTCATTAACCTTAGTCATCAAAACCATTAATGCAAATGATGACACAACTTAACACATCATCTAATCATTTAATGCACATTAAATACAACCATGAGTCACAATCCTTGTCACCACTTCTAGAACCTTCTAGAAGCATGACTCACCCTCATGACTCACCCAAGAAGAAAAGATAAATCCGTATTTAACCGAATGTTAAATACGGCCGATAGAAAACTGGAAACCGGCAACTTCCAAAAGCGATCCCGAAACGGATTTCAGGATAACCCCGTATCAGTATAAACATACCCGCATTTGTATTACGACCGAATACAAATGCAATTGAGACAAAGATATTATATCTACACAGTATAATACTCGGATCCGGCTTAAACCAAAGCCGACCAGTATTATCTGCCCGAAAAATGACACGTGCGAAAATGAACGTGCATTTTCCAAACCTTGCCATAAAACCATACGGCCTCTACAACGTTTCGTCCGAACTTGGGAAACGCTCTGTGGGGGACTCTAATGACTCATCAACACATTGGCACTGGGTAAAACCACTAGCACATCAGAGGTACAAGCTGTACGTAACGGTTGCCTATGTATTGATTGGAAGTGAAGCTGACGAGCGAACTCATCCATAAACCCTACTGAGCCAGATAGTGATAATGTATATACAGTCCGGTCCGTTCATCTAAAGAGTATCGCATATCGAGTCTAGGGGGTGGATAAAGTCAGACTCCTAATAAAGTGATAAATCGTGTCGGCATGAAGCCCATCACCACCTGAGAAACTACTGATCCAAATCAGTAATTCTCCACTATCTCGGCCGAGGATTTCTAGTGATGGCCACCCGTGCACTGTGCGACATCAACCCCTAATACCGGGAGAGACGAATTCCCGACGATCCGCTCACTGCCTCCATATGGCTCGGGACTGTACCCAAAAAATACCTCTTTGCACGTCTCCTTTGAGCGTGGTAGGGTAGGAATCAAAACACAGTGGGAACTCACACGAGACAAATGACGATCTCAGGTCGACAAACTAACCTGTACACATGTCACCAGGGAACTGCTATCTGACGATATGTATAATACCAACTAGTATATTCCTGGCGAGTCCTGTCCGGTGTACTCATAACCTAATGAGCACCTGTATACATCATAGGTGAACCAACTGACACCAATGGCTTATGAGATCGGCCATCGCCCCTCGTCGGGGTCTCGACTGTATACACTAGTCTACTCTGGAGTATCGATGCCCTGTCTCGAAACTCCCACGACTAGGGACACTTTAAGGATGTGCTTACAGACCCCAGCTCCCACGTATATGATCGCTATCATACTGCTGGCAGTCAAGCAAGAATCCTATGGGCTCTATCATCATGCAATAGTGAACTAAAGCATGTATACGATGATAAAGACAAACCAGATAACATACTTGTTAGTTGTGTGTATGCCCTAGAGACCAGTATTGTACAGATGATGTATATTATATTGGATGCTTGGACATATATAGAAATGACTTTCTTGCTCGATATGATAGTATGCTATCTGGTTGCACTTTATCTTAACATGTACACTTGTCTCTTTTAACTGTCTTATAGTTACATGTTGATAAAGCCCTTAGGATGTGTACTTGACTGCCTGGATTATGATGCAGATCATACTAGTGGGGACATGGTAGTCCGTAAGTACATCCTTCAAGGTCTCTAGTCGTGGGTGTATCGAGACGGGGCATCGATATACCAGAGTAGACTAGCGTATACGCTTCTCGACCCATGAGATGGGCGATGGATGATCCCACATCCATTGGTGTTTGACATCAGAGATGGTATACGGGTGCTCAGTGGAGACTGGGTACACTGGACGGACTCGCCGAGAACTCCCAGATGGTATTATACCTCACGTCAGATGGCAGTTCTCAGGTGACACTTGTACAGGTTAGTCTGTAGACCCGAGATCGTCATAGAGTCTTGTGTGATTCCCACTGTGCTTTGATCTCCACCTTACCACGTCCATGAGGGCATGCAAAACGGTGGTCTTTGGGTACAGTCCCAAGTCATATGGAGGCAATGAGCGATAGGAGGGGTTTCGTCTCTCCCGGTATTGGGGGTTGATGTTGCGCAGTGCTCGATTGGCCGTAACAGGGAAGTCCCTGGCCAGGGCTGATCAGAGATTTGCTGGTAAGTGTTACCAGTAGTTTCTCGACCCGTTATGAGCCTCATATCGGCACGACTTATCGGTTATTGGGGTCTGACGTTTACCACCCCTAGACTTAATATGCGACATATCAGACGAACAGACCGGACTGTACGGTAAGTGTTACTGGTTGGATTCACAGGAGTGTGAGCGGGCTAGCTCGTCGATCTTCTGATCGCTCAATACCCGGATGGCCGTTACGTTTAGCAGACCGCTTGCGGCTTGTAGGTGCTTGATATGATCATCATCTGCTACCGGCGTATTGACGAGTCTTTAGAGTCCTACACAGAGGTTTCCTGGCTCAAGCGAAATGAAATAGGAGCGCATATGAGATATGTGCAGGACCGAGAATAAGGCGTGTATGTGATACCGTATTCCATTCTCGTGATGAATGTATCGATTGGTTATATGCGATATAACCTAGATATCGAATCAAGGATTGATTCGATAAGCCGATACATAGGATACTAGTTGGTTGTATGCGATATGACCAGATCGTTAAATCAAGTGTTGATTTAATGATTTAATGTATAATTATATATATTTGATATATTACTTTGCATTAACTAGTATTGGTTCACTTTAAATGGATTTTCTCACTTGATATGCAAGTTGTATATGTGATATACTTTTGTGCACATGTTTGTATCATGTTTGATGATGCATGCTCATTTGGTTAAATGTAAAGAATTAAACCTTGGTTAAGTAAATGATTAGGGTTTTTATTTATTCTTTCTTTTATCTTTCTTTTTAATTTGGATTAAAAAAGAAATGGCAAAAGAAAACAAAAGGGTTGCTTTCATTCTTGAAGCTTCATGAAGCTTTTTGAAGCTTCATGAAGCTTTGACCAAAGTGACCATTTTGTCTTCATGCTTAACCCTAACCATTCATCTAACCTTAGTCAATTCTCTACACCTAACCATGGTTTACATTATGATAAGTATTCATATTAGTTTCTTTTTTAAATAAGAGACTTATCATATTCTTCATCTTCTCCATCTTCTTCTTCAAGAAAAACCTTGCCTTCATCAATGGCAACTTGAGCAATAGTGTGAGAAATCCAATTCTAAAGTGAACCCACCTCCTATTTCTTCACCCTCTACCTATTGCCAATTAGTATAGGGTGTTTTCTTCACAAGTTTCACAACTTGGTGAAGTTGGAGCTTGAACTTGTGATGCCTCGACGTAGATCATCTTCGGCACGAAGTTGACGACCTAGTTCGCCCATTTCTCCGATGAAGCCGACGATTGAGTTCGGGATTCGAGATGGACAGCGAGAGGACGCTTACGTGGAGCTAAGAAAGTGGAGAATCGGATCTACAAAGGTTGTAGCCTCTCTCCTTTAGTTAAGATGTTAAGTAGTTTCGTTTTCGCCTAAACTTCTAGTTAACGATCCGTATTAGGGTTTCTCGGCACCCATAAAATTTGAAATTGGCATGGTTGATGCCTTGTGAGACCTCTATAGTGTGCCTAGGAACCCTACAGTGGTATCAGAGCCTAGCTAGAGCTTTAGGCGAAGTCCAGACGGAGTTTGAAGTCCGATCGAACCGAAACCCTAATATCAAAGTTGCTCTCTGTACATTTTTTAAAAACTGGGTTTTTTCCAAATTAAAAATATGCAGAAAATTCAGCAGGACTTTCTAAGAATTACTGTGAAACACGATCACCCAATTCCTCCAAAGTGCGGCGGAACCGCGGCAGAAGCCTGGCTTCTACGGCGGTTCCGCGGCCGTATGATGACGTCACCCACCCAATTTTGCACAGTAACTTCTTTTATTCAGTGCTGAGTTCTTTGGGAATTTTTAATATTTATTCAAGAGTTGAGTATTCTGGGTTGTATTGGGGACTCGGTATTTCGATCGGATTATCGAACTTTGTCTAAGTGCTTTCCGGATAATTTTTTGAATATGTTAAAAAGTCCGACCGGATATAAATACCCAACTTTTCCCCTGCCGGAAAATATCCAAGTGTTGGATTTTTGTGTGGTTTAAGGACGTTCTGAGTAGTGCAAGTAACGCGATGGTCCCTCTAGAAGACAACAAACCTTAACTCGATTATGTGACCGTCTTGAACTGCCCTTTGAACCTTCGGGTTTGGGGCAGTACGGCGTGCCACATGTGAGGCGTTGGCTTGACCCTTCTACGGCTGGACCGTTGGTACTGAGGCATGAAGTGAATGTCTTTGAACCTATTTCATGTGTTGGACGGTTTCAGGAAAACTTGGGTGTTCGAATGTTCGATCGGAAAGTTTAATATTTTCTATTTATCCGGAATGGGATACAATAATTGGAATTCACAAACATTTATGAGATAACTGAATGAATGATATAAATCTAGCGGTTTAGTTTCATTTGATATTGAAAAGAGTTTTCGATAATGAGACTAAAATGCGGGGTTTATAACTGTTAGGCATATGATGTCTAAGTATTTCATTTTGATTAGGCATGCGATGTCTAAAGAGCTTGCGGATTCCAATTGTTGTAGTTTTACACTTTCTTTTCTGTGACCGTAAGTGTAATATGTAATATCGCCGGTTTCGTTGCTATATGTCAACGACAATTGGGATGCGCATATTTACTTACGTTGATGACATGTGATGTTATGTGTTGCTGGATATGTTATATTGGATTGTCGTGATTGAATAGCCGGGGTTTTTTTATGTGAGATGAGTGTTTTTCATTTTCATTCATGTAAAAACTTGTATGTAATATTCTTTTATTTGGGGCACTTCCAGGTTGCGGAAGATGTCACCCTTTGTATATTAGTTACTTTTCTGCACTAGGATAGACCCAAGGAGGGGAGCACAAGTAACCGGGTTCTAGGGTCCAGTGGGAGACCATCTCGAGGAGTCGAGTCCGGGTCTCCTAACCCTAGAATTGGTAGGGTTGCTTGCCGCTCTCGTAGGGGTCTAGGGGTGTGGGATTGGCTATTCATCACGACCGTGGAATCCGTGTTTAATACTGGCTCGTATTGAAAACACGGACGTCCTAGTATATCCAATGTTTCATATATTTATTCTGCTGCGATTTCTGTGATGTGATCATGTGATGTTCTGTGATAGATACAGTATATAGTATATATGATATATTATATAGACGTTACTTATGTTTTGCACCCGCACTAGCCCTGCCCTGCTCTGTCGTTAGTTACCTAACCTAACGGTGCACGAGGGGACATCCAGGCGAATGCGGATGGCATAAGTGTACGTCGTATTTATCTGTGATGTTTAGGTGACTTAAATGATGGGACTTCATTAATGTGATTAATGAAAGAAAAAAAACCTAAGGTGTTGTAGAATCAAATTTTAAACAAAACAGGTAGCTACAGTTCTTGCTTTGCATAGCGGTATATATGATACACCCTGCACCTTATTCGATGAGGAAAGGACCGAGATCCCTTCACCGGGAGTGACTCCTTTAGCAATAACTGGCCGATGCTACACACTCGGTTTGTTTTTGATTGCTTCTATAGTTTCTGCTTTGCACAGTGATATATATGATATATCCCGCACCTCATTCGACGAGGAAAGGGCCGACGATCCCTTCACAGGGAGTGACCCCTTTAGCAAAACTAGAAAAGCCTCAAAATCATTCCATTTCAAAACTTCATTTGATCCTACAACGATATCAAGTTCATTACGCAATAGGTTTTCAGAAAAACCTGTCGTAGCCCTCCGTCATTTCAGATAAGTACTAGTTAGTATTCGTGCTACGTTTGTTGACTATGTTAAGGCATAGTGTGCGGTAGCTAATTAGTGCTTATCTTCATAAGCATATGATGCGATTGGATTAGGGTAGTCGTGCGACTTTGTTGACTATGTTAAGGGTCGTGCGGGTGGGTTTAATTCAATCGAGAAATGACGGGTTGGACTTGACTAGCACTTATGATTTGCTGACTATGTTAAGGTCATATAGCTGCTAGGGGCAAAATATTATCGGGAATTTCAAGTGTTGAAATTTGCAATGAGATTGCATACCTTCTATGAGATAGTTGGATCCCGATACCCACTGCGAGTAAGAGTTACTCCTGGGAGAGTTTTACACATTACAAATTAGCCGATCAAGTAGGTGTCTAGAAAGGTGTCAACGGGGTTACGCCTCTGGGAAAACGAGGTTTACATTAATTAGGTTCGTACGAAAGCACGGGGGACCTCCCTCAAAGTACCGACACTGGCCTGGCTGAAAGATTGGCGAACTTGTAGTGTGTAATTAATCCCGGCTAGTCTTTCCTTTTAGGGTTTGAAGGAAGATTTGATAAAAACCAGTGGGAGCCATCCTGATTAGATAAGATAATAACCAATTTGATCTTGCAAGAGCATACGCTAAAGTGTTTTCTTCTCTCTCTCTCCAGGTAGCGACCATTTCATGCCCTAATGAAGATAATAATATGGATGTATTGACCGAACCCGCATGTTATACTGTGCTGGGGAACGTTGGTTCCGTTCTTTCTTATAAGAGTTATAGGAATGAACAGGACATAGGGGAATACCAGGATTCCCATGCCACCCGAATGAAGAAAGTACATGTTGATGAATTTTCTTCGGGTGTGTTCGTTACTGAGAACTGTTTCTTCATTTGCTCTACGTCCTGGGTATTAGATACTGGGTCAGGATCCCATATATGTAATCAGTTACATTGGCTAAGGAAAGGTAGAGAACTTGGAGAAGGTGATAAAAACATTAGAGTTGGAAATGGTGCAACTGTTGCAGCTAAGACTGTCGGGGAATATCACCTTGAATTACCTACTGGTAATACATTGGTTCTGAACGAATGCTATTACATGCCGAACCTGATATGCAACATTATATCGGTTTCTTTATTAAGTAAAGAGGGATATAATTTTGTATTACAGGATAATGTTATGAACATTTTCCGTAACCAAAGTTGGTTGGATCAGGCACGTTGTGCAATGGCATTTATGTTCTAAATCAATCAACAGTTCTGAGCATAACAAACACACACAAGAGGAAGAGTTCAGAACTGAACGAATCCTTCTTGTGGCATTGTAGACTGGGTCACATCAATATGACACGACTGGCTAAGTTGCATAAGGATGGATATTTGAAGCCATTCGAATTTTCATCTTATGACACTTGCCAGTCATGTCTCAAAGGCAAGATGACCAAAACTCCGTTTACGGGACACGGAGAAAGAGTTACCGAACTCTTAGGACTGATACATAGTGATGTATGCGGTCCTATGTCTACACAAGCCAGGGATGGTTCTTCATACTTCATTACATTCACTGACGATCTCTCTAGGTTCGGGTATGTGTTCCTGATGAAACACAAATCAGAAGATTTTGAGAAATTTAGAGAATATAAACAAGAATTTGAGAACCAAACCGGAAAAAGTATTAAAATCCTACGATCCGATCGAGGAGGTGAATACTTGAGCAATGAATTCCTGGACTTCCTAAAAGAGAATGGGATTCTCTCTCAGCTGACTCCTCCATATACACCACAGCACAACGGTGTATCAGAACGGAGGAACCGCACCCTATTAGATATGGTGCGCTCTATGATGAGCACAGCTGAGTTACCTATTTCCTGCTGGGGATATGCGCTGGAGACAGCTTCATACCTATTGAATCAAGTTCCAACTAAATCTGTACCTACCACACCATATGAGATATGGAGTGGGAAGAGACCATATTTTAAACGAGTTAAGATATGGGGTTGTCCAGCCTATGTCAAAAGGCAAAATCCAGACAAACTCGAGGCACGGTCTGTTCTATGCAAATTTATAGGATATCCCAAAAATTCACAAGGGTATATCTTCTACCATCCTGAGGAACAAAGAGTGTTTGTTTCTCGGCATGCCACCTTTTTAGAAAAGGAATTTCTTGAAAAAGAGATTAGTGGTCATGAGGTAGAACTGGAAGAGGTTCCATCTACAGAAGCTACAACAGAAGATCTGGTGGAACCAGAGGATTCAGTAGTACCCGACGAACCCCAGCCTCTCCGCCGATCTAGTAGGGTTCCTCGCCGACCTGAGAGATACTACGGTTTTCTCAGGGATGGTGGGAGCGAGGATTGCATCATAGAGGATGATGACCCAACTAGCTTCGAGCAGGCCATCACGAGTAGGGACTCAGTGAAATGGCTGGATGCAATGCGGTCCGAGATGGAATCCATGTACACCAACAAAGTATGGACTTTGGATGTTGCTCCTGAAGGGGTAAAACCCATCGGGAGCAAGTGGATCTTTAAGAAAAAACTTGGTGTAGATGGGAAAGTGGAGACTTTTAAAGCTAGACTTGTAGCAAAGGGTTTTCGTCAAAGACCAGGTGTGGACTATGACGAAACCTTTTCTCCAGTGGCTATGCTTAAATCCATCCGGATCATGCTTGCCATCGCTGCATATCATGATTACGAAATCTGGCAAATGGATGTTAAGACCGCCTTTCTAAATGGTGATTTAGAAGAGTGCGTGTACATGACTCAGCCAGAGGGCTTCGTAGACAGTGGGAGCAGCGGGAAGGTGTGCAAGCTGCTTAAATCCATTTATGGATTAAAGCAAGCATCGCAGAGTTGGAACATCTGCTTTGACGTCGTTATCAAAGAGTTTGATTTCGTCAAAAACCCAGATGAACCTTGTATTTACAAGAAGGTGGCAGAGAGTAAGGTTGTCTTCCTCGTATTGTACGTGGACGACATACTCTTGATAGGAAATGATATTCCTATGCTGCAATCAGTCAACCTCTTCTTATCACAAAGATTCTCAATGAAAGATCTTGGTGATGCCTCCTGCATATTGGGAATAAGGATCTATAGAGATAGATCCAAACGGATTTTGGGATTGTCCCAATCCAGGTACATTGACACCATACTAAAGAGGTTTAGTATGGAAGAATCCAAGCGTGGGAACTTGCCCACGATCTCTGGAGTCACTCTCTCCAAAGAGATGTCTCCCAAGACTGATTTGGAGAGAGCTCGCATGCAAGGGATACCCTATGCTTCGGCTGTAGGCTCTATCATGTATGCGATGCTATGTACCAGACCCGATGTAGCATACTCACTAAGTGTAGTGAGCAGGTATCAAGCTGATCCTGGAGAGAGTCACTGGATAGCTGTGAAGAGAATTCTCAAGTACTTACGAAGGACTAAAGAGATGCTCTTGGTGTATGGTAATGGAGAACTCCAAGTGGAGTCCTTTACCGATTCGATCTTCCAGAGTGATAAGGAGGACTCTAAGTCGCAGTCGGGTTTTGTCTTTACCCTTTACGGAGGGGCGGTTAGCTGGAAGAGTTCCAAGCAGGGAACCGTGGCAGACTCGACGATGGAGGCCGAATACATCGCTGCCAACGATGCTGCTAAAGAGGCTGTCTGGATCAAGAAGTTCATTACTGAACTTGGAGTGGTTCCATCCATTGAGCATCCAATACCTTTGTATTGCGATAACAATGGAGCGGTGGCTTTGGCCAAGGAACCCAGGTCCCATCAGCGATCCAGGCATATTCTGAGGCGGTATCACCTGATCCGGGAGATAGTTGATCGCCGGGAGATCGAGGTCAGGAGAGTTGACACGTAGAACAACACGGCGGATCCACTCACGAAGGCCATTCCCCAGATACAGTTTGAGAGACTCTTCGGGATGCTCGGTATGTTTGTATCATGTTTGATGATGCTTGCTCATTTGGTTAAGTGTAAAGAATTAAACCTTGGTTAAGTAAATGATTAGAGTTTTTATTTATTCTTTCTTTTATCTTTCTTTTTAATTTGGATTAAAAAAGAAATGGCAAAAGAAAACAAAAGGGTTGCTTTCATTCTTGAAGCTTGTTGAAGCTTCATGAAGCTTTGACCAAAGTGACCATTTTGTCTTCATGCTTAACCCTAACCATTCATCTAACCTTAGTCAATTCTCTACACCTAACCATGGTTTACATTATGATAAGTATTCATATTAGTTTCTTTTTTAAATAAGAGACTTATCATATTCTTCATCTTCTCCATCTTCTTCTTCAAGAAAAACCTTGCCTTCATCAATGGCAACTTGAGCAATAGTGTGAGAAATCCAATTCTAAAGTGAACCCACCTCCTATTTCTTCACCCTCTACCTATTGCCAATTAGTATAGGGTGTTTTCTTCACAAGTTTCACAACTTGGTGAAGTTGGAGCTTGAACTTGTGATGCCTCGACGTAGATCATCTTCGGCACGAAGCCGACGATCTAGTCCGCCCATTTTTCCGATGAAGCCGACGATTGAGTTTGGGATTCGAGATGGACAGCGAGAGGGCGCTTACGTGGAGCTAAGGAAGTGGAGAACCGGATCTACAAAGGTTGTAGCCTCTCTCCTTTAGTTAAGATGTTAACTAGTTTCGTTTTCGCCTAAACTTCTAGTTAACGATCCGTATTAGGGTTTCTCGGCACCCATAAAATTTGAAATTGGCATGGTTGATGCCTTGTGAGACCTCTATAGTGTGCCTAGGAACCCTACAATACTATCATCTCGAGCAAGACTGTCATATCGGTATAGGTCCTGCCTTAATCATTGTAATCACGTACCTGCGATCCAATAATTGACTTTGAGGGCACTATATCCAACAGAAAAATCCAACACTTGGAAATTTTCCGGGTCGGGAAAAGTTGAGTTATTGATATCCGGTCGAACTTTTGAACACGTTCTAAAATTACCCGTACAAAATAAACTAAGTTAAATAATCCGATCGAATGATCGATTCCCCAATACAACCCAGAAAACTCAACTCTTGAATATAAATTAAAAATTCCCTGAAAACACAGGAATTACAGAAGGACATTACTGTGCAAACCACGTGCCATGATTCACCTTTTTGGCCGCGGAACCGCTACTCAAGCCAGGTATGGCCGTGGTTCTGCGGCGCTTTGAAGGAATTAAGAGCACGTGTTGCACAGTAATTCCTAGAAAACCCTGCTGATTTTTTTGAGTATTTTTAATTCACAAAAAATCACGATTTCAAAAAATGTCCAGAGAAGGGTAAAAACTAGGGTTTCGGGGTTCGATCGGACTTTTAACTTCGTCTAGACTTTGCGTAAAGCTTTAGCTTGGCTCTGATACCACTGTAGGGTTGCTAGACACATACACAAGGGTCTACGAGGTATCAACCATGCCCGATTTAAAAATTAGCCGTGCCAAACAACCCGATACGAGATCTTTAAACTAGAGATTATGCGAAAACTAGCATGTTAAACACTTTAACACTAAGTGAGAGAGATTACAACCTTTGTAGATCCGGTCCTTCACTTCATAAGCTCCGTGTTGAGGTCCCTTCACTGCGATCATCATGTTCCGGACTCTCGAGATGCTCCACGAAGTGAAAGATACAAGCTTGCTTCCGATCTTCGATAACAAAGATGATCTACCTTGAAGTTTCATTAACACAAGCTAACACTCACTAAATGAAGTGAACACTCTCATCTAAAGGGCATGGATAGATGAGAATGATTAAGTAGGATTTTTGCTCTCTTTTATTTTCTTATTCTCACTCATTTTCATCACAAAATCAAATCAAGAAAGCTTTATTCCATGAAAAGAGAAGGAAGAAGAAGAAGATCATGAAGCATTCCTTTTGTGATGAATAATGAATTAATTGTAGTGGTTACAAATCTAACCAAGGGTTAAGCATGAAGGAGTTAACCCTTGTAGAGAATTAACCAGAGTTAATGGTTTGGATTGGGTTAACATAATATCTTCACAAAATATCAAGCAAAACACAAAGTCAAAGCTTCATGAAGCTTCATGGAAGCTTCATGCAAAAGCTAACCCTAATCCAAACCCTCACCAAGTTTAAATCCTAAACCATTGTTAAATTTGTAACCCTAACATATTACAATATTATATATCACATATACAATATATTTTGTAACAATAGAAAATAATACAATTAACATATATCGCATATATATCAATGTATTATCCCGTGAGAAAATGAATCTTTTAGTGAGCTAATATTAGTTAATGTAATTTAATATATCATATATATTATTATACATTAAATTATCGAATCAACACTTGATCCGACAATCCGGCTATAACGCATATAACCGACTAATACGATGACCCGGTTATATCACATATACCCGGCCGATATCTCATATCGCGAGAATCCAATACGGTATCACATACCGCATTATCCTCGGTCCCACACATATCACATATGTGCTCCTACTCCATTTTTCCTGAGCCAAGAAACCTCTGTGTAGGACTCTAAAGAATCGTCAATACGCCGGCAGTAGGTGATGATCATATCAAACACCCACAAGCTGCAAGCGGTCAGCTAAACGTAACTGTAAGTGCACGGCGGCGCCCCGGCCTCCATCCCGAGGCCAAATGCGGAAGCGAAAAACTTTAATTTTGCAAACTAGCAAACCGGCACCATCGCGCACTAAACACTCGGATCGAACCATTAACTAGTCCTAGCTAACTACAAGATGGGGAATAGAGATATACCGACTGATCCAAGTCCTCCGGTCTTCTTGTCGTCGTCCCGATCTCCCGCGGAATGTCCTGTCTCCACCTCGTCGCCGGAAGTGCACCACATCGCCTACATCTTTTACGGGCTCTCACCTCAATGTCGAGGCAACTCGGGCATGAATCTGGCCAGTCGACGTGCCCAAGGTTTGCTGTAGAATGATGTGTAGAACTTGTGTCTAATTTTGGGGTAGTGGAGGTTGCCATTGGTGGAGGAAATGATACATGAACTTTTTCTAGATGAACTTGGGGATTTTTCTTGCATCTAGAGAACAAAAATCCCCACTACAAGAATTTGGACAGCCCTCCATCACTTGGCCGGCCATGGCATTTGGGAGAATGAGAGTGAATCAAAAATGGGGGGAGCCACCCTCTAAGCATCCAAGAGAGAGAGGAATGGTTATCATATAGAAAAATGATCACTAAGAAACACCAACACTCAACAACCATATCATCTCCCATCATCACATCCAAAGTTAAACTATGATGAAAGGAAGTCAATGGATGGTGCACAATGATGAAGCAACCATGATGACAAGAAGAAGTCAAATGGTGGAGGAATAATCATGATACAATAAAATGCAAAGAACACCCTCCACAAATGCTTATTTGCACAAATGCAAATAAGCCCTCCTCCACCAATCTTCGGCCAATAAAAGATACAAAGAAATATGGCCGAAACGGAAAACAAACTGGCAACTCCAGAAAACTGGTCCCGTAATAAATTACAGGAAAAATCCCGATACTGTGCATACACACCTACATTTGTATTCCGACTGAATACAAATGCAATGAGACAAAGTCTACACTGTACTATACTAGGATCCGGCTTAAACCAAAGACGGCTAGTATTATCCGTCCGATCCTGATCCATGCAATACCGCACATATCTGATCGAACTCTGCCATATATCCATACGGCCTGTAGTACAAACTGTCCGATCCTGATCCGTGCAATACCGCACGTATCTGATCGGACCTTGCCATATCTCCATATGGCCTCTACAGCTTTTCGCCCGAAAACTTGAGCAACTGAATGTGGGGGACTCTAAAGACTCATCAACACCTTGGTTATGGATTTAACCACTAGCACGTCAGAGGTATAAGCCAATAAGTAACGGGCTACCAGGTATTGACCAAAAGGGACGTCTGTGAGCGAACTCAGCCTGACACCCTACTGAGCCTGTCAGTGACAATATCCGTACAGTCCGGTCCGTTCGTCTATGAGCATCGCATGGCGGGCCTAGGGGGTTGGTAAAAGTCAGCCCCCCAAAAGCGGTACAAGTCGTGTCGGAGTGTAGCCCAGAACACCCTGAGATACTACTGGAATACCTACCAGTAAATCTCCTGCCTCGACCGAGGGCTTCGTGTAATGGCTCTCCTAGACACAGCGCGACCTCATCCCCAATACCGGGAGAGACGAACCCCTGAAGATATGCTCACTGCCTCCATGTGGCTCGGGACTGTACCCAACTAAAACCTATTTGCACGTCTCCTTTGAGCGTGGTAGGGTAGTAATCAAAGTACAGTGGGAACTCACACGAGACAAATGACGATCCTCAGGTCGATGAACTAACCTGTACACATGTCACCAGGGAACTGCTATCTGACGTCAGGTATAAGACCAACTAGCATGTTCCCGGCGAGTCCTATCCGGTGTACTCATAACCCAATGAGCACCTGTATACATCTTAGGTGATCCAACTGACACCAATGGCTTATGAGACCGGCCACCGCCCCTCGTCGGGGTCTCGACTGTATACACTAGTCTACTCTGGAGTATCGATGCCCTGTCTCGAAACTCGCACGACTAGGGACCTTTTAAGGATGTGCTTATAGACCCCCAGCTCCCACTTATATGATCGCCCTCATACTGCTGGTGGTCAAGCAAGAATCTTAGGGGCTCTATCAACGTGTAATAGCGACCTGTCAGGTCACCTAAGCAGTACACGATGATAAAGATAAACCAGATAGCATACTATCATCTCGAGTAAGACTGTCATACCGGGACAGGTCCTCCCTCAATCATTGCAATCACATGCCTGTGATCCAATAATTGACTCTGAGGGCACTATCTCCAACAATCTCCCACTTGCACTCAAGGCTAATTATTGCGATGTCGCATACTCACAGCCTGTGTGATACCGAACACCCAACTCTTCTACTTGTCAGTCTCACAAAGCTCGTTTGCGAAACTATTGCGTTCGAGGAATAGCCTCAGTGAGTGGATCCGCTTTGATGTTTCTTTCTATGTCTCTCTATATCTTAAGTTCGCGGAGAAAACCATCTCCCGAAATGAGCAATATCTGTCTTAGAATATGTCTGGATGTCTGATGGGACCTAGCTCATAAATGAACTCCAAAACCAAACTTCTTAGACTGTATCGTCAACTGAACTTAATCAGTATCCTGCGCCATGCCTCCCTCAGTATTGCCTTGGACCACCTGTCCAAAATACTGCCCCTCGTCAGAAGGAAAACTATAACTCTGACAACCTCCTTGTCGTCCATGTCACCTTGGAAGCCTGGAATGATAACTGTCTCCCGAAAGAGGCTGTCGTTATCATATCCCTAGAACATCCACTTATGTTCTAAAACTGCTTCCAACTGTTTCTCCAGGATTGGATTAATGTCAACTTATTGCATCTAGTGCAAGAGCAGCATCTGGTGTGGTACTTGACATCTCATGATTTACCCAATTGCCTAAGCAAATGATCTGCCAATCATGCACATCCCTCTCTACTTTAGTCTATAAGACACCTTTAGAGAGGGTGACTCCATCACTTGCAGGTACACTACCGTGCCAGGAGTCATCCATTCTAAATACTCTTAGAATGCTGTCTAAGTACCCTTAATTGGGAAACCACCCAAATCTATATCTACAACCATAGATCTAGTAACCAGTATGTCTGATATAATGTCCAAGTCCCATGTGGAGAAACCACTGTGTGACGACCAAAGTATAACCGATTGTAGTATAGGAGTTTCTTTTCCTATTCTGTGTATGTCATCCAAATACCATGACATCACACCCTACTACCTTCTCAACTGATCCATCCCCTATTCTGATGAAGTCAAACCTATGACTGTCATATCAGAAATTGATGATCTATCTCCGCTACTTCTGCTTTAGTCTATAAATAGACATAAGCCACCTGTCCACCAATGCTTCTGCTGCTCCCACTGACTACGACAACCCTCTGGCAGAGTCATATAGACGTACACTTCTAAAGCCAGTTTAGAACGACGCTATACTCATCCTCCCGCCGGGTCTCGCATCCTGGAACAACAGCAATGGCAAGTATGGGTAAACAAGAACTTCCCTGTCACCGTCCTTGAGTCTACCGGAGTACCTCTCGGGTGCCTGAAGTTACCCACCACATCTGCGGAGTGGCCAATGGAATGTCAAACCAGATTGAATCTTTAGGTTCCTATCAAATCTTCAGTAATCGTTTGTGGTTCTGGAATCACTTCCAGTTCTACCATACTCCCACTACTGTTTTCTGAAAAAATCCATTTTTATTAAAATTGTGGCGAGTCTAGAACAATATCGCTATTGTCCATCCAGATGGTAGAAAATCAACCCGCGTCATAGCCTGGGTCAACCCACAAACTGCCATTACAGAAACATGCCTTGAGTTATCCAGAGTCTGGTTTTAAGCATAAGCCAGACAACTCCCCGTACCTTAACAACGTTAAGATATGAACTGTTCTATATCCAATATAGAAACAGAGGCACTGATTTAATTGAACCAGATTCAAATCATGCAGCTGTCCCCAGTGCATGTCAACTAAATGGAAGGAGGCCGATCAGTGTTACTCAACTTAGGAATGCTTCCAATTATGAGTAACCTGAAAGAGAAGCAAGTTCTCTTAATCATTACTATAAACTGAATACCAATGACAAGTATCTACATCTTCGATCACCTTGAAGAATCCCGATACTTGCTACACCTGGTTCTCTACTCTATTCAAATACCTATAACTTCTCCAAATTCAGACCCTGTGTTTCCAAGAAACACCTGTCTGAAAACTAGAGAAGTCATAAGTAAACCGAATATAGTACGAGGACCAACCCCTCTGTCCTGATGGACCTTGGACAACATACAATACTCTGTATAAGTCCATTGAGTCTGATAACTCATTCACTGTGTGTCGTAGGTTTGAAAACTGTACTATGGTTATGAAGAATTACACCGCTGTTTAATGCTCCTTACCTAACCATCCACTGATATAGGTAAATGTCATAGACATAATTTCAAAAAGGTATATCTCACTCTATGAAAATAGACATACAGATATATCAATTTGAAATTGGTGCATAACAGCGGATATTCAAAACCAAATATTTGCCGATCGGCAAACAACCCAGGTGATTTCATCAAATATCACCGATTACAACGAATCCCGATATAATGAGGATGATCACCTAATTCCCACTAACCTACTCCCACTCTTCATCTGTAAAACCATACAGATGTGAGAATCATACCTGGTAAATACATACCCTGGAGCAAGTGTCTAATTGGGAAATCAGTTTTCTTTTAACAGTACACGGCGAAACTGAAACATTGAAATGTTTGGATGGGGTATCCCGGTATTCCTAGTAATGCCTCTTCCATTATCCAGATTCACAACTGTAACCGTATAATTCTTTGCCACTTCTCCAAATCCCTTTTTATGTCTTTAGTCATTACCTTCTATACACCCCTTTAGGCCAAATGGTTTTCTTCCTTCCCTACCGTTCGGCACCAGCCTATGGTTTAGAAGAAGACTATCCAATAAGCATAATGGGTGTACTGTCCTAATCCTAGGAGCACTCAAAATGCGAGAGAAGGTGAAGATAAAAGACAACCGAATAAACCTTATTCCTATTTTTCCTGAACCAGAATCCATCCCCGAACTGGAACAAGTTCCTTTCGAGTTCGTATATAACCATACGATGGAGTATCCAATGAACTGTGGATCTTCGTAGTGATATGGAGTGTCCTGGAGAAATACAAAGGTGAAGTGGGAGTGGTAATGAAATACCTGGTTTGGTCGTGAATATCAGTCGCAATTTACTTTGCTCTCTTACTAATCCCTTTATATGTCTTTACTTAATACCTTCTGCACACCATAGTTATGCTAATTGGTTTTCTTCATTCCCTACCGGTCGGCACCAGCCTAAGGTTTGGAAGAAGACTATCCAATTTGCGTAATAGGTGTACTATCTCCTAAACCAAGGAGTACTCGCAACCTGAGAGAAGGAAAAGGAAAAGACAACTGAATAGTCCTATCCGTTTTCTCCAGAACGTGAAACCATCGTCGAATAAATCCCTTCGAGTTCGTATATAACCATACGATGGTTTTGCCCAATGGAAGTGGACGTTCGTAGTAATACGGGGTGTCCTGGAGAAAAGAGTAAAAGTAGGAGTGGCAATGAGGTTACCGACTCTGACAATCCAAAAGCCAGTGTTAAAGAAGCTTCGGTCAACTTGGTCACTGAGTCATAGTCTTAGGGTCGGGTCAATGGTCGCTGCTAAAGAGAGAGAGAAAAGAAACACTCAGCGTGCACTCTAACCTAGATCAGAATGGTTACCGATTTATCTAATCTGGAAACCTCCCACTGTACTGTCAAATTCTCCTCCAAACCTGAAAGAAGAGTTAGTCGGGATCACCCGAGGAGTAAACTAACTCATCAGTGGGAATCGGGATCCAACTATCATCGCATGATAACGTGACGGAATCCGCTCACGCTATCACACTCCAGAAGGTATGCGCATATCTGGCAAGTTTCAGTTCTTTTGAAACTCCCGATGTGATTTTTACCCTATGCTCTTATGACCTTGACTTTGGCCAACATATCATAAGTCACATGTCAAGTTCTACCCGTCATTCTCCAGGTTAATTTGAATCCACCCGTACCTACCCTTGACTTTGGCCAAAATAGCAGTACGACTGTCCCAAACCAACGCATCTATCTATGCTGCATATGAATAACCAACAGCTACCAAACACTATGCCTTGACTTTGGCCAACAAACACAGCTTGAATACTATTGACTACCTATATGAAACGACGGAGGGCTACGAATGGTTTCTGGCGAAAACCTTTAACGTAATGAACTTGATATCGTTGAAGGAACGGATAGCTTTTTAGAAAAATATAGTGACGAAAACCTTTGCTAAAGAGGTCACTCCCGGTGAAGGGATCTCGGCTCTTTCCCCGTAGAATGAGGTGCAGGATATTCCAACTGAATATCACGATGCAACGCAAAAGTAATCGGCTATAATGAAGTTAATGCCCTGACGCAAACTTCTGTCCAAGGGGTCACTCCCGGTGAAGGGATCTCGGCCCTTGCCTCGTCGACTGAGGAGCAGGATATTCCAACTGAATACCACGATGCAAAACAAAAGTGAACGTCCTTGCAATAACAGCTTTTTGAAAAGTGTTCCAACAACATCAGAATAGGTTTGTTTTTAACTTGCATTGATCCGAATCAACGCAGTCCCATCAAATGATCACACCAAAAGAACGAAAATATACTGATGTACGTATATGCCATCCGCATTCGCCACTGGGTCCCGTCATTACCCGTTAGGTTAGCTAACTAACGACAGAGCGGGGACTAGACTAGCGCGGATGCAAAACATATACAACATCTACTAATATATATACCAATATATTATATTTCGCTCAAGGCGTGATAAAATGCAACATCACAGAAATGTACAGCATCACAGAACAGTACAGCATCACAGTACAGTACAGATATCTGGGATCCCCGGGTTTTACAGAGCCACTACTGAAACCCGACGTTCTCCTGGTCGTGTGGATAGCCTGTGCAATGAAATCCTAGACCCCTACGGGCGCGGCAAGTTACCCGCCAAAACCTGAAGCGAGGCAGCCCCCTTCAGCGACGTGAATGGAGCACCCAGCACTTCACGGAATCCGGTAACTTGGGCACCCCTCCTGGGTCAACCTGTACCCCCTACGAGTGCGGCGAATAGCCCGCCAATCCTAGAGTGAAGCCCCCTCCGTCTCAATGCCATGAGATGCGGGCTTGTTGCCCTCTAAAACCCGGCTATCCGTGCACCCCTCCGCGGGGCAATCCTAGTACAGAAAGTAAAATATACATACAATGGGTACATCGACCGCAACCAGGTTGTGCCCCAAAATAATAATACAAACAGACAGTGACGGCAGTCCACATGTCGGACGCTCGCCCCGCAATATCAAATGTACATAATACAACAAAAACTGTACTAGCATTGCATCCAGGCTACCCGCACGACCGATTCGCAACATCACAGCAATACACAGAACATCAACATGAAAGTCACGTTCGCAAATCCGTCTAACCGGGCTATAGCAGTTAGACAGGATTTACCGATCGAGTGACATTCACGGTCGCAGATATAATGTAAATACTGTGAAAAAATGTGTTTAAAATATCCGATCGATCAAATTTTAACAAGTGGGCCCCAAGTACTACTGTAGCACATCAAGAAATTCTGGGCTCAAAATTAATATTCCAAAAATCCTAATTTCAACCCAGAAAGCAACTGCAGAAATTTGATGTAGTGATCTTAACAGAGTGCGGCGGAACCGCGGCCCAAAGGGTGTTTGGCCGCGGTTCCGCGCTCCTACTGTGGAGTCACTGTATCGAATTTCTACAGTGTTCTTATAATTTCCAGTACATCACTTTTCTGCAACCTGAAAAATTTTTCGAGCAAGGAAAAATTCAACAGAAAACTGATGTGAAGAAAACGCGGATTTTGGAATTTTGATCGATCAGAAATGTAAACAGATTAAACAAAGCTAGACTAAGTTAATGGCGAGGCTCTGATACCACTGTAAGTGCACGGCGGCGCCCCGGCCTCCATCCCGAGGCCAAATGCGGAAGCGAAAAACTTTAATTTTGCAAACTAGCAAACCGGCACCATCGCGCACTAAACACCCGGATCGAACCATTAACTAATCCTAGCTAACTACAAGATGGGGAATAGAGATATACCGACTGATCCAAGTCCTCCGGTCTTCTCGTCGTCGTCCCGATCTCCCGCGGAATGTCCTGTCTCCACCTCGTCGCCGGAAGTGCACCACATCGCCTACATCTTTTACGGGCTCTCACCTCAATGCCGAGGCAACTCGGGCAGGAAGCTGGCTAGTCGACGTGCCCAAGGTTTGCTGTAGAATGGTGTGTAGAACTTGTGTCTCATTTTGCGGTAGTGGAGGTTGCCATTGGTGGAGGAAATGATACATGAACTTTTTCTAGATGAACTTGGGGATTTTTCTTGCATCTAGAGAACAAAAATCCCCACTACAAGAATTTGGACAGCCCTCCATCACTTGGCCGGCCATGGCATTTGGGAGAATGAGAGTGAATCAAAAATGGGGGGAGCCACCCTCTAAGCATCCAAGAGAGAGAGGAATGGTTATCATATAGAAAAATGATCACTAAGAAACACCAACACTCAACAACCATATCATCTCCCATCATCACATCCAAAGTCAAGCTATGATGAAAGGAAGTCAATGGATGGTGCACAATGATGAAGCAACCATGATGACAAGAAGAAGTCAAATGGTGGAGGAATAATCATGATACAATAAAATGCAAAGAACACCCTCCACAAATGCTTATTTGCACAAATGCAAATAAGCCCTCCTCCACCAATCTTCGGCCAATAAAAGATACAAAGAAATATGGCCGAAACGGAAAACAAACTGGCAACTCCAGAAAACTGGTCCCGTAATAAATTACAGGAAAAACCCCGATACTGTGCATAAACACCCGCATTTATATTCCGACTGAATACAAATGCAATGAGACAAAGTCTACACTGTACTATACTAGGATCCGGCTTAAACCAAAGCCGGCTAGTATTATCCATCCGATCCTGATCCGTGCAATATCGCACGTATCTGATCGAACTCTGCCATATATCCATACGGCCTGTAGTACAAACTGTCCGATCCTGATCCGTGCAATACCGCACGTATCTGATCGGACCTTGCCATATCTCCATATGGCCTCTACAGCGTTTCGCCCGAAAACTTGAGCAACTGAATGTGGGGGACTCTAAAGACTCGTCAACACCTTGCTTGTGGATTTAACCACTAGCACGTCAGAGGTATAAGCCAATACGTAACGGGCTACCAGGTATTGACCAAAAAGGACGTCTGTGAGCGAACTCAGCCTGACACCCTACTGAGCCTGTCAGTGACAATATCCGTACAGTCTGGTCCGTTCGTCTATGAGCATCGCATGGCGGGCCTAGGGGGTTGGTAAAAGTCAGACCCCCAAAAACGGTACAAGTCGTGTCGGAGTGTAGCCCAGAACACCCTGAGATACTACTGGAATACCTACCAGTAAATCTCCTGCCTCGGCCGAGGGCTTCGTGTAATGGCTCTCCTAGACACAGCGTGACCTCACCCCCAATACCGGGAGAGACGAATCCCTGAAGATACGCTCACTGCCTCCATGTGGCTCGGGACTGTACACAACTAAAACCTGTTTGCACGTCTCCTTTGAGCGTGGTAGGGTAGTAATCAAAGTACAGTGGGAACTCACACGAGACAAATGACGATCCTCAGGTTGATGAACTAACCTGTACACATGTCACCAAGGAACTGCTATCTGACGTCAGGTATAAGACCAACTAGCATGTTCCCGGCGAGTCCTGTCCGGTGTACTCATAACCCAATGAGCACCTGTATACATCTTAGGTGATCCAACTGACACCAATGGCTTGTGAGACCGGCCACCGCCCCTCGTCGGGGTTTCGACTGTATACACTAGTCTACTCTGGAGTATCGATGCCCTGTCTCAAAACTCGTACGACTAGGGACCTTTTAAGGATGTGCTTATAGACCCCCAGCTTCCACTTATATGATCGCCCTCATACTGCTGGTGGTCAAGCAAGAATCCTAGGGGCTCTATCAACGTGTAATAGCGACCTGTCAGGTCAGCTAAGCAGTACACGATGATAAAGATAAACCAGATAGCATACCATCATCTCGAGTATGACTGTCCTACCGGGACAGGTCCTCCCTCAATCATTGCAATCACGTGCCTGTGATCCAATAATTGACTCTGAGGGCACTATCTCCAACAGTAACAGCCACCCAGGTATTGAGCGCTCAGAAGATCAACAAGCAAGCCTGTACATTCTCCTGTGAATCCAATCAGTAACACTCCCGTACAGTCCGGTCTCGTCGTCTGATATGTCGCATATCTCGCCTAGGGGTGGTAAACGTCAGACCCCAGTAGCTTTATAAATCGTGTCGATATGAGTTCTATAACAGTTCGAGAAACTACTGATAACACTTACCAGTAGATCTCAGCAACCCTGGTCAGGGATTTCCGGTTATAGCCAATCGAGCACAGCACAATATCAACTCCCTATACCGGGAGAGACGAATCCCCTCCTATCGCTCATTCCCTCCATGTGATTCGGGACTGTACCGAAAAGCCACCTTTTTGCACGCCCTCTTGGATGTGGTACGATGGAAATCAAAGCACAGTGGGAATCACACAAGACTCTATGACGATCTCGGGTCAACAGACTACTCTGTACCAGTGTCACCGGAGAACTGCCATCTGACGTGAGGTATAATACCATCTGGGAGTTCTCGGCGAGTCCGTCCAGTGTACCCAGTCTCCACTAAGCACCCGTACACTATCCTTGATGTCAAACACCGATGGATATGGGATCATCCATCGCCCATCATATGGGTCAAGATGCGTATACGCTAGTCTACTCTGGTGTATCGATGCCCTGTCTCGATACACCCTCGACTAGGAACAGTTATAGGATGTACTCGTTGACTACCGTGGCCCCACTAGTATGATCTCATCATAGTCCCAGTAGTCGAGTACATATCCTAAGGGCTTTATCAACATGTTATATAGAGACAATCAGAGTACATGTTAAGATAAAGTACAACCAGATAGCATACTATCATGTCGAGCAAGAAAGTCCTCCCTATATATGTCCAAGCATCCACTACAATATACATCGTATGTACAGTAATGGCCTCTAGGGCACACATATAACTAACAATTCGCTCAAGGCGTGATAAAATGCAACATCACAGAAATGTAATAAGCATCACAGAACAATACAGATATCTGGGATCCCCGGGTTTCACAGAGCCGTTACTGAAACCCGACGTTCCACTGGTCGTGTGGATAGCCTGTGCAATGAAATCCTAGACCCCTACGGGCATGGCAAGTTACCTGCCAAAACCTGAAGCGATGCAGCCCCCTTCAACAACGTGATTGGACCACCCAGCACTTCAGGGAATCCGGTAATTTGGGCACCCCTCCTTGGGTCAACCTGTACCCCCTACGAGTGCGGCGAATACCCCGCCAATTCTAGAGTGAAGCCCCCTCCGTCTCAACGCCATGAGATGCGGGCCCGTTGCCCTCTAGAACCCGGCTACCCGTGCACCCCACCGCGGGGTAATCCTAGTACAGAAAATTAAAATATACATACAACGTGTACATCGACCTCAGCCCGGTCGTGCCCCAAAAGAATAATATATAAACAAGCAGTGGCGGCAGTCCACATGTCGGACGCTCGCCCCGCAATATCAAATGTACATAATAAACCAAACTGTACTACCATTGCATCCAGGCTATCCCCCACGACCAATCTGCAACATCACAGCACAACACAGAACATCAACGTGAATGTCACGTTCGCAAATCCGTCTAAAAGAGCTATAGTAGTTAGATAGGATTTACCGATCAAATGACATTCACGGCCGCAGATATAATGTAAATACTGTGAACTAACATGTTTAAAATTTTCGATCGACTAAAATTCATGAAGTGGGCCCCAAGCACAACTGTAGCACTCAAAGAAAATCTGGGCCCAAACAGAATATACAAAAACCACCATTTCCAAGTCCAAGACCCTCTGTAAAAATTTGGTGCAGAGAAGGCACAGAAAGGTGGCGGAACCGCGGCCGGAAGGGGGTTATGGCCGCGGTTCCACGGCGCTTCCGTACGACCATGCCATCAAATTTTCACAGAATGCTTAAAAAACCCTGCTCGTATTTTTACAATGTACCAAATAATTTTTAGAGCACAGGAAAAATTCGACAGAAACTGGACATGAAAACGCGGTTTTTGGAAAATCCGATCGATCGAACTTGTAAACACGTTAGAGCAAGCTAGACTAGGTTAATGGCGTGGCTCTGATACCAGTGTAAGTGCACAACAGCGCCCCGGCCGTCATTCCGATGCCGGAATGCGGAAACAAAACTTTTACAAAACTTGTAAACCGGCGCTACCGCGCACAATAAAACCCGAATCGGGCCATTAACCTAACGCTAGCTAACTAGAAGATGGGTAGAAAGCTATACCGAGTGATCTGTGTCCTTCGGTCTTCGGCCTCCACTCCGATCTCCTCGCGGAATCTCCGGTCTTCATCTCCTCATCGGAACGGGCACCACATCGCCGGGTTCTATTACGGGCTCCTACCTCTAGACCGAGGCAACTCGGGCACGAAGTTGGCGAGCCGACATGCCTAAGGATGCTGCAGGATAAGTGTAGAATGTTTTGTCTCTTAGGGTATGAAGTTTCCATTGAAGATGTGTAGGAGAAAATGAAATTTGGAGTGAACTAGTATTTGTGTAGCAAGGCCCCTAATCAAGAATAAAACCCCCTCTCATCTCCTAGTAGTGGCCGGCCCCTAATCAAGAATGAGGAGAGAGAGAAAATGGCATCTCCAAATATATGAAGATAATGAGGAAATAATGTCACCACACTTTCTAATCCCATCCATTCTCATAAATGCAAAGAAATGATCATTAGAAAAAGCAAAGATGCTATATCCATCATAATCCTCCAATTACAAGAAAACCCCTCCACAAATGCTAATTTGCACACTTGCAAATTAGCCCCTCCATCAGAAAAAAAACCCGGCCGTAAAGGAACAAAGGAAAACTGGCCGAAACGGAATGCAAAATGGCAACTTCAAAAAACTGATCCCATAATAAATTACAAGAAAACACCGCGACTGTATATACATACCCGCATTTGTATTCCGACAAAATACAAATGCAATGAGACAAAATCTACACTGTACAATACTAGGATCCGGCTTAAACCAAAGCCCGCTAGTATTATCCGTCCGATCATGATCCGTGTAATACCGCATGTATCTGATTGAACCCTGCCATATCTCCATACGGCCTCTACAGCGTTTCGCCTGAAACTTGATAAACTGTCTGCGGGGGACTCTAAAGACTCGTCAATACTTTGGCTGTGGATTTAACCACTAGCACGTCAGAGGTATTAGCCATACGTGACGGGCCACCAGCTATTGACCTAAAGGGACGTCGATGAGCGAACTCATCCTGACACCCTACTGAGCCTGTCAGTGACAATATCCGTACAGTCCGGTCCGTTCGTCTATGAGCATCGTATGGCGGGCCTAGGGGGTTGGTAAAAGTCAGACCCCCAAAAGCGGTACAAGTCGTGTCGGAGCCCAGAACACCCTGAGATACTACTGGAATACCTACTAGTAAATCTCCTGCCTTGGCCAAGGACTTCGTGTAATGGCTCTCCTAGACACAGCGCGACCTCACCCCCAATACCGGGAGAGATGATCCCCTGCAGATCCGCTCACTGCCTCCATGTGGCTCGGGACTGTACCCAACTAAAACCTGTTTGCACGACTCCTTTGAGCCGTGGTAAGGTAGTAATCAAAGTACAGTGGGAACTCACACGAGACAAATGACGATCTCAGGTCGATGAATTAACCTGTACATATGTCACCAGGGAACTGCTATCTGACGTCTGGTATAAGACCAACTAGCATGTTCCCGGCGAGTCCTGTCCGGTGTACTCATAACCCAATGAGCACCTGCATACATCTTAGGTGAACCAACTGATACCAGTGGCTTGTGAGACCAGCCACCGCCCCTCGTCGGGGTCTCGACTGTATACACTAGTCTACTCTGGAGTATCGATGCCCTGTCTCGAAACTCCCACGACTAGGGACCTTTTAAGGATGTGCTTATAAACCCCAGCTCCCACGTATATGATCGCCATCATACTGCTGGCAGTCAAGCAAGAATCCTAGGGGCTCTATCAACGTGTAATAGCGACCTGTAAGGTCACCTAAAGCAGTACACGATGATAAAGATAAACCAGATAGCATACTATCATCTTGAGTAAGACTGTCCTACCGGCATAGGCCCTCCCTTAATCATTGCAATCACGTGCCTGTGATCCAATAATTGACTCTGAGAGCACTATCTCCAACACTTATATATATCCAGACTGCCTCTTTGGTAGCATCCTTGGTAATGATGTATCTTACCTTTAATCGTCTAGTAAGTCACGGTATCTAACTTGGAACTCTTCCAACATACCGTCCCTCCACTGAGGGTAAAGACAATGCCTGCGACTGACATTCGGTCGTCCTTATCACCCTGAAACCTTTCCAGTGATTCTCCACAGGATCGATTGATGCCATCTCACTACAACTAGTGAGAATCCTAACATCCAATTAGATCTATCTCATAGATCCATAATCCAGGATTTAGGAGGTATCATTTTGATCCTATAGAGAATTTTTTGTGATAAGAGGAGATTGACCGAGCGTAGCATAGGAAACTCCTTCCCTATCAAGAGTATGTCATCCACGTACTTTACGAGGATCACCACCATACTCTCTACTACCCTTTTGTATATACAAGGTTCATCTACTATTTTGATGAAGTCAAACTCTTTGACTACCACATCAAAACAGACATTCCAACTCCGCGATGCCTGTTTTATCGCATAAAACAACTTGCACACGTTTCCGCTGCTCCCACTGTCTACGAAGCCCTCTGGCTGTGTACTTATAGACGCTTTCTTCCAAATCAACATTTTAGAAAAGCAGTCACGACACCCAATCGCGAGATATCGTAGTCATGGTATGTAGCCATGGTAAGTAGGATCTGGATGGACTTAAGCATAGTTTTGAAAGTCTCAACTTTTCCATGTACACCAAATAATCTTCTCAAGATATACTTGCTCCTGATGTGGATTTAACCCTTCAGATGAAGCAACCAAAGTCCATACTTTGTTGGTGTATAAGGATTCCATCTCAGATCGCTAAGCATCCAGCCATTCTCACAGAGTCTCCACTCCTGATGGCCTACTCGAAACTAGTTGGGTCATCATCTCATGATGCAATTCTCTCTCCCACTGTGATAGAGAAACCGAAGTATCTCTCAGGTGGGTGAGGAACCCTACTAGATCGGCGGAGAGGCTGAGGTTCGTTGGAAACTATTGAATCCTTTGGTTCTATCAAATCATCAGCTGCAGTTTGTATGGATGGAACTCATTCCAGTTCTACCTCATGACCACTAATTTCTTCATAAGAAATTCCCTTACACAAAGGTGGCATGCTGAGAAACAAAACAACTTTTGTTCCTTGGTTTGGTAGAAGATATTCCCTTGCGAATGCTTGGGATATCCAACAAACTTCTATAGAACTGACTTTGCCTCGAGCTTGTCCGGATTATGCTTTTAGACATAGGCTAGACAACCCAAAATCTTAATATACTTAAGATATGGGCTCTTCCCATTCCATATCACATATGAAGTGGTAAGCATCTGATTTGATTGGAACCCTATTCAATAGGTACGCAGCTTCTCAAGTGCATAACTCCCAAAAGGAAAAAGGAAACTCAGTAGTACTCTTCATAGAGCGCACCATATCTAATAGGGTGTGATTGCTCCGCCCCGATACACCGACGTGCTATGGTGTATACGGAGGAGTAATGCTGAGAGAGAATCTAATTCTCCTTTAGAATAGTCCAGGAATCCCGTGCTCAAGTATTCTCCTCCTTGATCACATCAAAGGATATAATACTTATACCCGTTTTAGTTCTCTACTTCTAACTCATATTCTTTGAATTTCTCAAAAGGTTCAGACTTGTGTTTTAACAGGAACATATGTCCGAACCTTGAGAGATAATCAGTGAATGTAATGAAGTACAAAGAACCATACCTAGCATGTGTAGACAGGGGACTTTCATCATCATCATGTATTAATCCCAAGAGTTCACTAACTCTTTCTCTGTTTCCAATAAAGAGAGCTGTGGTCATGTTATCTTTGTGACATGAACGGTAAGTTTCACAAGATGTAAATACAAACAAATTTAAATATGCATCTCTATCTAACTTAGCTAGTCGGGTCGCATTGAAATGACCTAGTCTACAATACCTCAAGAAGGATTTGTTCATTTCTGAACTCTTCCTCTTGTGTGTGTTCTGTACGTTAAGAACTGTGGTTTGATTTAGAACGTTTATGCTTTTAGATAACGTGCCTGAACCGATCAACTCTTGATATAGGAAATGTTCAAAACATTATCCAACAATACAAAATTATATCCTTCTTTACTAATAAAGAGACAGATATGATGTTGTATATCAAGTTCGGTATCTAATAACATTCGTTCAGAATCAATATATTCTGGTAATACAGGGTGATAACTGCCAACAGACTTGGCTGCAACACTTGCACTGTTTCCAACTCTTAAAACTTATCACTCGTTCTCAGTTCTCTACCTATATGTAGCCCATGTAACAGATTACATATCTGGGATCCTGATCCGGTATCTCATACCCAGGACGTAAAGGATACCGAGAAAACAGTTCTCGGTAATGAACACACCCGAAGAAGATGCATCAGCATGCACTTTCTTCGTTTGGGCGACACGGAAATTCTGGTAATCCCCTATTTCCTGCTCGGTCTTATATTTATAAGTTGGAGCGGGACCAACGTTTCCTAGTACAGTATAACAAGCGGGTTCGGTCAATACTTCCGTATTATTATCTTGATTAAGGCGTGACATAGTCGCAATCAGGAGAGAAAGAGAAGAAAACACTTTGCGTGCGCTTTTTGCAAGATTAGATTGGTTATCAATTTATCTAATCAGGATGGCTCCCACTGTTTAAGTCAAATCTTCCTTCAAACCCTAAAAGGAAAGACTAGCCGGGATTAATTACACCCTACATGTTGCCTGCGCAAAAAGGGACAAAATTCAATTGTCAGTGCTATAATTTAATTTAAATTCTGGCACTTGGTACTTTAGAATTTGTACCACACTGCAATGCAGTGGAAAGGAGATCAAAGGGGGGACCCACAAAATCTAGATGACAATGCATCAATTAAATAAAATAGCTTCATCATTTGATGAGACTGTTAATTAAATGAGGAGATCCTTAAGAAATTCTCATTAAATGAGAGATCCCTCGGGAAGAGGAGTAAATCTCCCCTTGAGAGCAATGCTCTATGACAGAGTGACACTTGTCAAACTCTAATCATGAAGGAATAAAAATTCCTCAAGAGCTTGGCTCTATAAAGATGATGGGAAAAACCCATCAGAAAAAATTAAAATCAATTTTTATGAATTAAAAATTCTGGGATCTTCAAGATCCATGAACAAACTTTTAAGAGTTCTTCATAAGAGATTAAAAAAAATCTATATGTTATCAAAAGAGCAAAGCTCTGTTCATGGGCTAAGAAACCCTAAGAAAAGATCTCTTTAGATCTATGGGTTTAGGAGAGCAAACCTCTGTTAATGAAACCCTAAAAGGGTTTTCTTTACATCAAAGATCTATGAAGAGCAAGGCTCTGTTAATGGGTAAAACCCTAGATTATCTAAAATTTTTACCTAAAATTTTGGCAGGGTTTTGACTCTTGAAAATTCTTAAGATGGAGAGCTATGCTCTGTGAGAGAATAAAATTCTCAGAAAATTAAGAAGATGAACAGAAATCATTTAAAGGACCAAAGGTCCTATTTATAGGCATTGAAACGCCTCTTCATCTTCTGAGTTGATCCAAGGGTGCAGATGCTGCCACCGCTGCACTCACATGTGGGCCACGTGAGCGCAATCGTGGGGGGGCATTTGTTTCCCCCAATCAGAGCAAAGCTCTGTTTGAAATTCAAATTTCAAAAGAATTGAAGCGACGCTTCAGATGCAGCGCCAAGTGCGTTGCGCCCTAGGCAGCACACCATGTGTGCACTAGCGCTAGGCGCGCCGCGCACCACGTGTCACACATGGGTGCGCTAGCGCAGGGCGCGCTGCGCTCTGAGTAGCGCACCACGTGTCAAACACAGGTGCGCTAGCGCAAAGCGCGCTGCGCTCTGAGCAGCGCACCACGTGCAAAGCACGGGTGCGCTAGCGCTGGAATTAAAAAATTCCCCACCGTTTGATCAAAAGATTTAATTATAATGATAAATCATTAATCAGAATTAAATTCTGTTATGGAAAGATTTTTAAATCTTGTTAAAAACAAGAAGATTGCCTTCTGTAAAACAGAAGCCCTAGGATCAAAGATCTAATGGTGGGGAAATATCCCTAAATCAATCAGAGAAAGATCTCTTTAACTGATTCAACAAATCAACTTGCCCTATATAAAGCCCCTAAGACTTCAAGTCTGATATAGAGAAACCACCCATAAACCTTGAAAAATTCAAAGGAAGAGAAGCATAGCTCTCAGCAAAAGAAGATTTTTTCTTCAAGGTAAAAAGAATGGTGATGAACACAGAGATGAAATCATCTCATAAAAAGAAGAATTCTTTTCTTTAAAAAAGATCATAGATCTTCAAGACAAAAAGTCTTTCACAAAAGAGATCAAAAGATCTCATCATAAAATAAAAGAAGAACATATTCTTCTCACAGATCATGGATCTATAAAGGCAATACCTTTCATCAAAATAAGAGATCAAAAATCTCTCCTGCAAAGTAAGAACTGTTGTTCTTAAATCTTGAGACAAAGTCTTTTCTATAAGAACATAAATTTGTTCCCAGATCATAAAATTGATCAGATGCGCTTTGCGCTCATGAAATGCGCCTTGCATTCTTGAACTGCGCTTCTGCGCTCCCTGGATCGACGCTCAGCGCCAAATGCGCCACGTGTCAACCATGTGTGCGCCAATTAAACAACTTGCACTTTACGCGCATGAAATGCGCCTTGCGCTCTTGAACAGCGCTTCTGCGCTCTCTGCGCTCAGTGCCAAAATGCGCCACGTGTCAACCACGTATGCGCCAATTAACAACTTGCGCTTTGCGCTTCTGAAATAGCGCACTGCGCTCATAGGCTGGCGCTCAGCGCCAAATGCGCCACGTGTCAGTTACGTATGCGCCTCTAAATTGAAAGTGCAATGCGCTCATGGACTAGCGCTCAACGCTCATAAATTGGCATCGTGCACTCATCATCTGGCGCTTAGCGCTGAGTGCGACACGTGTCCCTTGCATGTGCGCCACGTGGCAGAAGCGCACTGCGCTCTTTAATTGGCGTAAAGGGCCTGGCGCGCCACGTGTTGCACTGACAGAACATAAATTGTTTTTTAATAAGCCCAAGGTTATGAGGAATGCTTAGCAAAAACAAAAACACTGTCATGGCCAAGCCTAAATAAAGGCTCAATAGCCAGAATAAAAATGTTAAACATTTATTGGACTTAGCCCAATATTGGCCATAAGTCCTCAACCCATATTAATTGAGCTCATCCGCTCATAAATATTTTAACAGATCTTAGTCCCAAATTGGACTACAGATCTTTCAACCAACTCACACCAGTTCGAGGGCACATCTCTTTACTCCTCTGATATTTGTCGTTGTAATCTTTCAACGTCTTCAGAGAGGTGACGGGTCCCGACAACCAAACACTCTACGGACTATGGGGTTCTTAAGCCCATGGACTATGATGTCCTTAACCTTGACTGTGAGGTCTTTAAACTCACGGACTATGATGTCCTAACCTTGACTGTGAGGTCTTTAAACTCACAGACTATGATATCCTTAACCTTGACTGTGAGGTCTTTAAACTCACGGAATATGACGTCCTTAACCTTGAATGTGAGGTCTTTAAACTCACGGACTATGATATCCTTAACCTTGACTGTGGGGTCTTTAAACTCACGGACTATGATGTGTTTAACCTGGACCGAGATGTCCTTAAACTAACATTGGACTGCAATGTCTCTAAACTAAACGATAGAGCCCAATTACTCTTTTGTTGGATCTAAACGATCCCGTTAAGTTGATCTTAGTTTAAAATTAGACTAACGTATTCTTAACAAAAATTTAAGTTGATCTTAGTCTCAAATGAGGCTAACGTATCCTTAAACCCAACCCCCAAACCCAAATTTAAGAAGATACGGATTTGGACTAATCCACGCCTTACGGGCGACAACATAAATTAGGCTCCGTATACAATCCACGGGCAACAAAAAACAAAACAAACACCCACGACACGAAGTGACCATCTGGAGAAGGAGAAAGTTGTTACCGCGATGCGGTAGCGTAATTAACTGCAGGGGCTTGCGCCTGCAGGGAAGAGCGTTCCCACAATCAAAAACCCCTTAAACGAGGAGGAATCCGACGAAGTCTTCTATATCGGCCGCATCCTTTTAAACCTTCGATATATGGTGCCATAAATCAACTTGGTATCTTCGGAGAGGTGGACGGATAGCACTAATTAGCATCTACCCCGAAATTCAGGCAAGACATCCCCCGCGTCTTCCCGAGTCTTTCGGCGGGGAACATGCACGACAACAATAACAAGTGCATCTAGAGTGCACGAAAATCTCAATCAAGCGCAACAACTATGCATGAATGAAGTCCCCATCAAGTGCATCCAACATGCGCGAATAAAAATCTCAATCTGTAGGGTTCCTAGGCACTCTCAAGAGGTCTCACAAGGCATCAACCATGCCAATTTCAAATTTTACGGGTGCCGAGAAACCCTAATACGGATCGTCGACTAGAAATTTAGGCGAAACAGTAAACTAGTTAACATCTTAACTAAAAGAAGAGAGCTACAACCTTTGTAGATCTGGTTATCCACTTCCTTAGCTCCATGTAGTCGTCCTCTCGCGGTCCGTCTCGAATCCCGGACTCAAGCATCGGCTTCATCGGAGAAATGGGCGGGCAAGGTCGTCGGCTTCGTGCCGAAGAAGATCTACGTCGAGGCATCACAAGTTCAAGCTCCAACTTCACCAAGTTGTGAAACTTGTGAAGAAAACACCCAAAACAACTTGGCAAGAGGTAGAGGATGAAGAAATAGGAGGTGGGTTCACTTTAGAATTGGATTTCTCACACTTTTGCTCAAGTTGCCATTGATGGCATCAAGCTTTTTCTTTTGAAGATGAAGAAGAAGATGACGCTAGAATATGATAAGTGTTAATTCAAATAGAAAAGAAAAATGAATACTTATCATATACTAACTAGGGTAGAGTGTAGAGAATAGACCATGGTTACTTGGATGGGTTAGGGTTAAGCATGAAGACAAGAATGGTTAAGAAGTCAAAGCTTGATGAAGCTTCAACTAGAAACAAATAAAGCCACCATTATCATCTTAATCTTATCCAAATAAATGAATAAACAAATAAATGAATAAATGAATAAGCAAAACCCTAATCTCAACTTAACCATGGTTTAATTCTATACACTTAACCAAATGAGCAAGTATCATCAAACAAGATACAAACATGTGCACAAAAGTATATGACATATACAACTTGCACATCAAGTGAGAAAATCCATTTAAAGTGAACCAATACTAGTTAATGCAAAGTAATATATCAAATATATAATTATACATTAAATCATTAAATCAACACTTGATTTAACGATCCGGTCATATCGCATATAACCGACTAGTATCCTATGTATCGGCTTATCGAATCAATCCTTGATTCGATAACTAGGTTATATCGAATATAACCAATCGATACATCCATTGCGAGAATGAAATATGGTATCACATACACGCATTATTCTCGGTCCCGCACATATCTCATATGCGCTCCTATTCCGTTTCGCTTGAGCCAGGAAACCTCTGTGTAGGACTCTAAAGACTCGTCAATATGCCGGTAGCAGATGATGATCATATCAAGCACCCACAAGCCGCAAGCGGTCTGCTAAACGTAACGGCCATCCGGGTATTGAGCGATCAGAAGATCGACGAGCTAGCCCGCTCACACTCCTGTGAATCCAACCAGTAACACTTACTGTACAGTCCGGTCTGTTCGTCTGATATGTCGCATATCAAGTCTAGGGGTGGTATACGTCAGACCCCAATAACCGATAAGTCGTGTCGATGTGAGGCTCATAACGGGTCGAGAAACTACTGGTAACACTTACCAGCAAATCTCTGATCAGCCCTGGCCAGGGACTTCCCTGTTACGGCCAATCGAGCACTGCGCAACATCAACCCCCAATACCGGGAGAGACGAAACCCCTCCTATCGCTCATTGCCTCCATGTGACTCGGGACTGTACCCAAAGACCACCGTTTTGCATGCCCTCATGGACGTGGTAAGGTGGAGATCAAAGCCCAGTGGGAATCACACAAGACTCTATGACGATCTCGGGTCTACAGACTAACCTGTACAAGTGTCACCTGAGAACTGCCATCTGACGTGAGGTATAATACCATCTGGGAGTTCTCGGCGAGTCCGTACAGTGTACCCAGTCTCCACTGAGCACCCGTATATCATCTCTGATGTCAAACACCAATGGATATGGGATCATCCATCGCCCATCTCATGGGTCGAGAAGCATATACGCTAGTCTACACTGGTGTATCGATGCCCCGTCTCGATACACCCACGACTAGGGAGCTTGAAGGATGTACCTATGGACTACCATGTCCCCAATAATATGATCTGCATCATAGTCCAGGTAGTTAAGTACACATCCTAAGGGCTTTATCAACGTGTAACTATAAGACAGTTTAAAGAGACTAGTGTACATGTTAAGATAAAGAGTAACCAGATAGCATACTATCATATCGAGCAAGAAAGTCATCTCTATATATGTCCAAGCATCCAATATAATATACATCATCTGTACAATACTGGCCTCTAGGGCATACATACAACTAACAATCTCCCACTTGCACTAGGGCCAGCTGCTGTAGTATCGCATACCGAGCATCCCGAAGAGTCTCTCAAACTGTATCTGGGGAATGGCCTTCGTGAGTGGATCCGCCGTGTTGTTCTTCGTGTCAACCCTCCTGACCTCGATCTCCCGGCGATCAACTATCTCCCGGATCAGGTGATACCGCCTTAGAATATGCCTGGATCGCTGATGGGACCTGGGTTCCTTGGCCAAAGCCACCGCTCCATTGTTATCGCAATACAAAGGTATTGGATGCTCAATGGATGGAACCACTCCAAGTTCAATAATGAACTTCTTGATCCAGACAGCCTCTTTAGCAGCATCGTTGGCAGCGATGTATTCAGCCTCCATCGTCGAGTCTGCCACGGTTTCCTGCTTGGAACTCTTCCAGCTAACCGCCCCTCCGTAAAGGGTAAAGACAAATCCCAACTGCGACTTAGAGTCGTCCTTATCACTCTGGAAGCTCGAATCGGTAAAGGACTCCACTTGGAGTTCTCCATTACCATACACCAAGAGCATCTCTTTAGTCCTTCGCAAGTACTTGAGAATGCTCTTCACAGCTGTCCAGTGACTCTCTCCAGGATCAGCTTGATACCTGCTCACTACACTTAGTGAGTATGCTACATCGGGTCTGGTACATAGCATCGCATACATGATAGAGCCTACAGCCGAAGCATAGGGTATCCCTTGCATGCGAGCTCTCTCCAAATCTGTCTTGGGAGACATCTCTTTGGAGAGAGTGACTCCAGAGATCGTGGGCAAGTTCCCACGCTTGGATTCTTCCATACTAAACCTTTTTAGTATGGTGTCAATGTACCTGGACTGGGACAATCCCAGTATCCGTTTGGATCTATCTCTATAGATCCTTATTCCCAATATGCAGGAGGCATCACCAAGATCTTTCATTGAGAATCTTTGTGATAAGAAGAGCTTGACCGATTGCAGCATAGGAATATCATTTCCTATCAAGAGTATGTCGTCCACGTACAATACGAGGAAGACAACCTTACTCTCTGCTACCTTCTTGTAGATACAAGGTTCATCTGGATTTTTGACGAAATCAAACTCTTTGATAACGACGTCAAAGCAGATGTTCTAACTCCGCGATGCTTGCTTTAATCCATAAATGGATTTAAGCAGCTTGCACACCTTTCCGCTGCTCCCACTGTCTACGAAGCCCTCTGGCTGAGTCATGTACACGCACTCTTCTAAATCACCATTTAGAAAGGCGGTCTTAACATCCATTTGCCAGATTTCGTAGTCATGATACGCAGCGATGGCAAGCATGATCCGGATGGATTTAAGCATAGCCACTGGAGAAAAGGTTTCGTCATAGTCCACACCTGGTCTTTGACGAAAACCCTTTGCTACAAGTCTAGCTTTGAAAGTCTCCACTTTCCCATCTACACCAAGTTTTTTCTTGAAGATCCACTTGCGCCCGATGGGTTTTACCCCTTCAGGAGCAACTTCCAAAGTCCATACTTTGTTGGTGTACATGGATTCCATCTCGGACCGCATTGCATCCAGTCATTTCACAGAGTCACCACTCGTGATGGCCTGCTCGAAACTAGTCGGATCATCATCTTCCATGATGCAATCCTCGCTTCCACCATCAATGAGAAAACCGTAGTATCTCTCAGGTGGACGAGAAACCCTACTGGATCGGCGGAGAGGCTGGGGTTCGTCGGGTACTACCGAATCTTCTGGTTCCACTAAATCTTCAGTTATAGTTTGTGTTTCTGGAACTTCTTCCAGTTCTACCTCAGAGCCACTAATCTCTTTTGCAAGAAATTCTTTTTCTAAAAAGATGGCATGTTGAGCAATAAACACCTTTTGTTGTTCACTGTGGTACAAAAAATATCCATTTGAATGTTTAGGATATCCCACAAACTTACATAGAACTGACCGTGCCTCGAGTTTGTCTGGATTTTACCTTTTGACATAGGCCAGACAACCCCATATCTTAACTCGTTTAAGACATGGTCTCTTCCCACTCCATATCTCATATGGTATGGTGGGTACAGATTTAGTTGGAACTTGATTCAATAGGTATGCTGCTGTCTCAAGCGCATACCCCCAGAAGGAAATAGGTAACTCAGCTGTACTCATCATGGAGCGTACCATATCTAATAGGGTGCGATTCTTCCGCTCCGATACACCGTTGTGCTGTGGTGTATAAGGAGGAGTAAGCTGAGAGAGAATCCCATTCTCTTTTAGATAATCTAGGAACTCATTGCTTAAGTATTCTCCTCCTCGATCAGATCGAAGGATCTTAATACTTTTGCCTGTTTGTTTTTCTACTTCGTGCTTATATTCTCTGAATTTCTCAAAAGCTTAAGACTTGTGTTTTATCAGGAACACATGTCCGAATCTAGAGAGATCGTCAGTGAATGTAATGAAGTAGGAAGAACCGTTCCTGGCATGCGTAGACATGGGACGGCATACATCACTATGTATCAGACCTAAGAGTTCATTAACTCTTTCTCCGTGTCCACTAAACGGAGCTTTGGTCATTTTTCCTTTGAGACATGAATGGCAAGTATCATAAGATGATAATTCAAATGAATTCAAATAACCATCCTTATGTAACTTAGCCAGTCGTGTCGCATTGATATGACCAAGTCTACAATGCCACAAGTAGGATTCGTTCATTTCTGAACTTTTCCTCTTGTGTGTGTTTTGTATATTAAGGACTGTATTCTGATTTAGAATGAATATGCCATTATGTAACGAGCCTGATGCAATCAGCTTTTGATTTTAGAATATGTTCATAACATTATCCTTTACTACAAAATTATATCCTTCTTTACTTAATAAAGAAACTGATATAATGTTGCACATCATGTTCGGTATATAATAGCACTCATTTAGAATCAGTGTATTACGACTTGGCAATACAAGGTGATATTCGCCAACAGGTTTGGCTGCAATACTTGCACCGTTCCCTACTTGAACGGAATGATCACCTTTTCCCAGTTCTCTACCTTTACGTAGCCCATGTAATATTTTACATATATGGGATCCTGATCCGGTATCCAATACCCAGGACGTAGGGTGAACTGAGAAACAGTTCTCAATAACTAACACACATGAAGAAGATGCATCAACATGTATTTTCTTTTGGGCGGCGTGAGTACCCAGATAGTCTCCTGTTTCCTGTTCAGTCTTATAACTCTTATAAGAAAGAACGGGTCCAACGTTCCCCTGCTTAATATAATAAGCGGGTTCAGTCAATACATCCTTATTATTATCTTTATTAGGGCATGACATGATCGCTACCTGGAGAGAAAGAGAAGAAAACACTTTAGCGTATGCTCTTATAAGATCAGATTGGTTATTATCTTATCTAATCAGGATGGCTCCCACTGTTTTTATCAAAACTTCCTTCAAACCCTAAAAGGAAAGACTAGCCGGGATTAATTACACACTATCAGTTCGCCAATCTTTCAGCCAGGCCAGTGTCGGTACTTTGAGGGAGGTCCCCCGTGCTTTCGCACGAACCTAATTACTGTAAACCTCGTTTTCCCAGAGGCGTAACCCCGTTGACACCTTTCTAGACACCTACTTGATCGGCTAATTGTAATGTGTAAAACTCTCCCAGGAGTAACTCTTACTCGCAGCGGGTATCGGGATCCAACTATCTCATAGAAGGTATGCAATCTCATTGCAAATTTCAACACTTGAAATTCCCGATAATATTTTGCCCCTAGTGTGCCATGACCTTGACAGAGGTCAACAAATCATAGTGCACTAGTCAAGTTCAACCCGTCATTTCTTGATTGAATCAAACCCACTCGCACGACCCTTGACAGAGGTCAACAAGGTCATACGACTACCCTAATCCAATCACATCACATGCTTTACAGATAATTACTAGTTACCTACCGCACACTACGCCTTGACAGAGGTCAACAAACGCAGCATGGATACTAAATAGTCTTTATCTGAAATGACGGAGGGCTACGACAGGTTTTTCTGAAAACCTATTGCGTAATGAACTTGATATCGTTGTAGAATCAAATGAAGTTTTGAAATGGAGTGATTTTGAGGCTTTTCTAGTTTTGCTAAAGGGGTCACTCCCGGTGAAGGGATCGTCGGCCCTTTCCTCGTCGAATGAGGTGCGGGATATATCATATATATCGCTGTGCAAAGCAAAAAACTATAGAAGCAATCAAAAGCAGACCGAGTATGTAGCATCTGCCAGTTATTGCTAAAGGAGTCACTCCCGGTGAAGGGATCTCGGTCCTTTCCTCATCGAATAAGGTGCAGGGTATATCATATATACCGCTATGCAAAGCAAGAACTGTAGCTACCTGTTTTATTTAAAATTTGATTCTACAACATCATAGGTTTCTTTTCTTTCATTAATCACATTAATGAAGTCCCATCATTTAAATACCTAAACATCACAGATAGATATGACGTACACTTATGCCATCCGCATTCGCCTCGATATCCCCTCGTGCACCGTTAGGTTAGGTAACTAACGACAGAGCAGGGCAGGGCTAGTGCGGGTGCAAAACATAAGTAACGTCTATATAATATATCATATATACTACATACTGTATCTATCACAGAACATCACATGATCACATCACAGATATCGCAGCAGAAGAAACATATGAAACATTGGATATACTAGGACGTCCGTGTTTTCAATACGAGCCAGTATAAAACACGGATTCCACGGTCGTGATGAATAGCCAATCCCATACCCCTAGACCCCTACGAGAGTGGCAAGCAAACCTGCCAATTCTAGGGTTAGGAGACCCGGACTCGACTCCTCGAGTTGGTCTCCCACTGGACTCCAGAACCCGGTTACTTGTGCTCCCCTCCTTGGGTCTATCCTAATGCGGAAAAGTAAATAATATACAAAAGGTGACATCTTCCGCAACCTGGAAGTGCCCCAAAATAAAAGAATATTACATACAAGTTTTTACATGAAAGAAAATGAAAAACACTCATCTCACATAAAAATCCCCGGCTATTCAAATACGACGATCCAATATAACATATCCAGCAACACATAACATCACATGTCATCAACGTAAGTAAATATGCGCATCCCAATTGTCGTTGACATATAGTAACGAAACCGGCGATATCACATATTACACTTACGGTCACAGAAAAGAAAGTGTAAAACTACAACAATTGGAATCCGCAACCTCTTTAGACATCGCATGCCTAATTAAAATGAAATACTTAGACATCACATGCCTAACAGTTATAAACCCCGCATTTTAGTCTCATTATCGAAAACTCTTTTCAATATCAAATGAAACTAAACCGCTAGATTTATATCATTCATTCAGTTATCTCATAACTGTTTGTGAATTCCAATTATTGTATCCCATTCCGGATAAATAGAAAATATTAAACTTTCCGATCGAACATTTGAACACCCAAGTTTTCCCAAAACCGTCCAACACATGAAATAGGTTCAAAGACATTCACTTCATGCCTCAGTACCAACGGTCCAGCCGTAGAAGGGTCAAGCCAACGCCTCACATGTGGCACGTCGTACTGCCCCAAACCCGAAGGTTCAAAGAGCAGTTCAAGATGGTCACATAATCGAGTTAAGGTTTGTTGTCTTCTAGAGGGACCATCGCGTTACTTGCACTACTCAGAACGTCCTTAAACCACACAAAAATCCAACACTTGGATACTTTCCGGCAGGGGAAAAGTTGGGTATTTATATCCGGTCGGACTTTTTAACATATTCAAAAAATTATCCGGAAAGCACTTAGACAAAATTCGATAATCCGATCGAAATACCGAGTCCCCAATACAACCCAGAATACTCAACTCTTGAATAAATATAAAAAATTCCCAGAGAACTCAGCACTGAATAAAAGAAGTTACTGTGCAAAATTGGGTGGGTGACGTCATCATACGGCCGCGGAACCGCCGCAGAAGCCAGGCTTCTGCCGCGGTTCCGCCGCACTTTGGAGGAATTGGGTGATCGTGTTTCACAGTAATTCTTAGAAAGTCCTGCTGCATTTTCTGCATATTTTTAATTTGGAAAAAACCTAGTTTTTAAAAAATGTACAGAGAGCAACTTTGATATTAGGGTTTCGGTTCGATCGGACTTCAAACTCCGTCTGGACTTCGCCTAAGGCTCTAGCTAGTCTCTGATACCACTGTAGGGTTCCTAGGCACTCTCAAGAGGTCTCACAAGGCATCAACCATGCCAATTTCAAATTTTACGGGTGCTGAGAAACCCTAATACGGATCGTCGACTAGAAATTTAGGCGAAACAGTAAACTAGTTAACATCTTAACTAAAAGAAGAGAGCTACAACCTTTGTAGATCCGGTTATCCACTTCCTTAGCTCCATGTAGTCGTCCTCTCACTGTCCGTCTCGAATCCCGGACTCAAGCATCGGCTTCATCGGAGAAATGGGCGGCAAGGTCGTCGGCTTCGTGCCGAAGAAGATCTACGTCGAGGCATCACAAGTTCAAGCTCCAACTTCACCAAGTTGTGAAACTTGTGAAGAAAACACCCAAAACAACTTGGCAAGAGGTAGAGGATGAAGAAATAGGAGGTGGGTTCACTTTAGAATTGGATTTCTTACACTTTTGCTCAAGTTGCCATTGATGGCATCAAGCTTTTTCTTTTGAAGATGAAGAAGAAGATGAAGCTAGAATATGATAAGTGTTAATTCAAATAGAAAAGAAAAATGAATACTTATCATATACTAACTAGGGTAGAGTGTAGAGAATATACCATGGTTACTTGGATGGGTTAGGGTTAAGCATGAAGACAAGAATGGTTAAGAAGTCAAAGCTTGATGAAGCTTCAACTAGAAACAAATAAAGCCACCATTCTCATCTTAATCTTATCCAAATAAATGAATAAACAAATAAATGAATAAATGAATAAGCAAAAACCTAATCTCAACTTAACCATGGTTTAATTCTATACACTTAACCAAATGAGCAAGTATCATCAAACATGATACAAACATGTGCACAAAAGTATATCACATATACAACTTGCACATCAAGTGAGAAAATCCATTTAAAGTGAACCAATACTAGTTAATGCAAAGTAATATATCAAATATATAATTATACATTAAATCATTAAATCAACATTTGATTTAACGATCCGGTCATATCACATATAACCGACTAGTATCCTATGTATCGGCTTATCGAATCAATCCTTGATTCGATATCTAGGTTATATCGAATATAACCAATCGATACATCCATTGCGAGAATGAAATACGGTATCACATACACGCATTATTCTCGGTCCCGCACATATCTCATATGCGCTCCTATTTCGTTTCGCTTGAGCCAGGAAACCTCTGTGTAGGACTCTAAAGACTCGTCAATACGCCGGTAGCAGATGATGATCATATCAAGCACCCACAAGCCGCAAGCGGTCTGGTAAACGTAACGGCCATCCGGGTATTGAGCGATCAGAAGATCGACGAGCTAGCCCGCTCACACTCCTGTGAATCCAACCAGTAACACTTACTGTACAGTCCGGTCTGTTCGTTTGATATGTCGCATATCAAGTCTAGGGGTGGTATACGTCAGACCCCAATAACCGATAAGTCATGCTGATGTGAGGCTCATAATGGGTCGAGAAACTACTGGTAACACTTACCAGCAAATCTCTGATCAGCCCTGGCCAGGGACTTCCCTGTTACGGCCAATCGAGCACTGCACAACATCAACCCCCAATACCGGGAGAGACGAAACCCCTCCTATCGCTCATTGCCTCCATGTGACTCGGGACTGTACCCAAAGACCACCGTTTTGCACGCCCTCATGGACGTGGTAAGGTGGAGATCAAAGCCCAGTGGGAATCACACAAGACTCTATGACGATCTCGGGTCTACAGACTAACCTGTATAAGTGTCACCTGAGAACTGCCATTTGACGTGAGGTATAATACCATCTGGGAGTTCTCGGCGAGTCCGTTCATTGTACCCAGTCTCCACTGAGCACCCGTATATCATCTCTGATGTCAAACACCAATGGATATGGGATCATCCATCGCCCATCTCATGGGTCGAGAAGCATATACGCTAGTCTACACTGGTGTATCGATGCCCCGTCTCGATACACCCACGACTAGGGAGCTTGAAGGATGTACCTATGGACTACCATGTCCCCACTAGTATGATCTGCATCATAGTCCAGGTAGTTAAGTACACATCCTAAGGGCTTTATCAACATGTAACTATAAGACAGTTTAAAGAGACTAGTGTACATGTTAAGATAAAGAGTAACCAGATAGCATACTATCATATCGAGCAAGAAAGTCATCTCTATATATGTCCAAGCATCCAATATAATATACATCATCTGTACAATACTGGCCTCTAGAGCATACATACAACTAACACAATCAAGTGCATCCAACATGCACGAATAAAAATATCAATCAAGTGCATCCAACATGCACAAATAAAAATCTCCATCGAGTGCACCCGGTGTGTACAAAATTTCCTATCATGCGCTCAACATGCGCGAAAATCCAAAACAAGTGCATCAGGTTCATATAAAATATCTAGTGTAATGGTATGCACGATAACGAACGTCAAGTGTAGACGCGCACGAAACATAAATCTGGTGCAACAAATGCACGAAATACATATCTGGTAACATCAATGCACGAAAACTCATCAATATCTCTAATGCTCACAAAAACAACATCGAGTATACCCAGGTGTATATAATCATAAACGTGTGCAACTATGTGCACAAAATCCATTCCAATGCACTGCAAGCACATAAAAGCTATACTGAGTGCATAAGTAAAGGCAAGTGCATACAACATGCACGAAACCAAATTAACAGTATCGAATCCACGAAACCATAAGTACGTGCTGCGAAGGCACTAATCGATATCAAGTGCAATAGATATGCACAAATCATAAACCAATGTAGCGGTGTATAAAACATAAATCATGTGCAATAACTGTGTACAAAATATAAATCTCCAGTAGGTGCAGCCATGGTGCACAAAAACATAAATTACGAAACCCAATCATCAAAACTCAAGTCCAAGCGATAAAAGTGTGATACTCGGATCACAAAACGCAAATCGCAATAACTGACATTGAGGTACACCTCCTACAATTTCGAAAAATTATGCCGGTGCGCCCAAGCTGGCAGAGCAAGATCATCTAATTGCCTCCTGCTCACGGTCTGGCATCTTCAGTCTCTGGGTCCTCTGTTTCTCTCTGGATTACCAATCTTGCAATCCTTCTGCTCGTCAGCCCAGTCAGGTGTACTAATGGAACAGTCTCGCTCTGGAACTCCTCTAATCACCGTTTGGCCAATCAACATGACCACTTACAAATGGCACATTACTGACGGCGGCATCTGGCCCTCTGAATACATACGATATAACTGATTCTGGGTGCAATTCTTTATCGCTGCGGTGTCCTGGAAAGAACCTGCTCATAGCTTCTTCCGATCTCACCTATGCCGAACTATACGAAGGTTGGCACACTTGCTTAACTCTTTTCTCATAATCGGACAGCTGCGTCCTCAACACGGCTTTCATCTGGAATTTGGCTCTATCTAACGTCTCTGCAAATATATCAATCCTCTGGCATCAACGGAGAGTAACAACCGCTCGTTAACATCTCGCACGAACGTTTTGTTCCACTCGTCTTTATTATCGTCCACTTCGACGTCATCTCTTGCTGTCTGCATATTGCAATTCATTCTCGGTTATGGTCAATCCGGAGTCCCTCGCACGGACTCGAAATTTCGAACTCGGTATTTTCATCACTCTATAGAAGATATCTAGCCGAACAAGTCCTCGGAACCTTATCTAATCATCGAAGGAATACACTTTATTCTTCCGTTCTTGATCAACTCACAGCGCATCTGGGTGAGGTCCTTCTATCCGAAACTGGTCAACTTACCGATCTCACATCGGAGCATCCGACGAACAACATCCTCTCTTGCTCGATTTAATCTAGATCTAAGTAATATCCTTCAACTGGAATTCTTTAACTCAACTGAGCCTGCGTCGCCACATCAAACCTGATGAATCATATCAGTCGCTCAACTCGAGATAGACTAGCTCTCTTCTGTCACATCTCTGCCTAAAAGCTCTAGCGGTTTCAGCTCATAAACCTTGGAATCGACATTCCATCAATCTCAGTAACAGCTGGGTCATCTGTCTGCACAGTGGACAACATCACGATCTCTGAGGTAGGCTGTACATCAACAGTCCTCCCAATCTGGTAGCCTCTATCAATGGCCCAATCATCCGGTGCAAAACTGAACACTCGCCTCAAACGAGAGATCACAATACAACACTATACCTACACGTTCCTGTGTCACCAAAAACAACATCATGGCCAATCCTCATCCGTGATGAGCTCGCCCTGACCGCAACACTAGCAGCAGATCGATCTGCGCTCGAACCATGGTGACAGGAACCTCAAGCAGGTATCGATGAAGATAAATCAAAGGAACGAAAGAAATCAATAGATCCCAATTGGATATATGATCATAGGAATGAATAGTATCACAGATCTTAAGATAAGTACATCCTAAGGTTTCTTAAGTGGAGTATCGTATCGTAAATATGTCACGGAACATATGTATGGTACATCACTCTACTCAAGATACCTACTCTATCAATCAAGGTCAACCTATGAAACGAAAGTTCGGGTCTAATACCTCCCGTTAAGTCTAAGTTCCGTAAGGTCAAGCCTAGGTTACGAAATATTTACGCCCTAGACTCCGCATAGTCAAACCCAGACTCAAACCAAGGTTAAACCTAATGCTCTGATACCAACTTTGTCACGACTCGTAATTAAGCACGTGACCGGCACTTAAATTACGCAACGTCTAAAGGTGTGACGTAATTCAAGCAAGCCGAAGGCCAGAAAATCTAAATCTTTTTATGGAAAATAGCGGGGGTGCAGTTTTGAAATAAAGGTATAATGAATCATGTTTTTCTTTAAATGCATAGCTAATGAAACATGAAAATGCGAGTGGATTATACTAGAGTTGAAAATATGTTTCGTATTTTAAAATTTCGGGCAGCACCTCCCTTGTATATTTTGATCCAAAAACATATATACAACAATATATAGGCATCCCCAAGCGGGAGCTAGCTCTTCGCCAACTGGAGGAATCACAACCACGCAACAACATATATACGACGCCCAACGGTGAAGATCAACCCAGAAAGAACAATAAATAAGCAAGACATCAAAACTCAAGAAGCGAACATAAACCCATCGCTCTAAGTCTCGCACAATACCCAAGTCTGACTAGGTCTACAAATATACAATTTCTAGTTTCTGATTTGATTTGATGGAGTCATCTAGATACAACAGAATATAACGGTACAAGAGTGGGCATGACCAAATATGTATCCCACCTACAAAAGCAAAACACCCTGGATGAAGCCGTGTGCCAGCGATATCGCAACTGATCCCAAGCGGTCAAACCTGCAAGAACTGTGGCACAACAGGGGTGAGTTGCCAACTCGTGAGTAGAAAACATCAGCAAGTAGAAATCGAATAAAAACAATGATTTCCTAGGTCACTATATCTTGAAGGTAATACTATGATATCTAGGGTGACCAAGTACGCATATATGTCAATAATCGAGCCAATGTAATGACATGTATAAATAAACATCCGACATCATATGCATGTATGCATGTGGATATCATCCACGTTTCCATCAACGAAACAAACAATATCATGGAACCTGAGTATCCCACACCGACACTAGAAACATCATGAAAACATATGCCTGTATATATATATGAGGATATCAACCACGTGTGTCCATCAACGACACATCAAAATCATGGAATCTGAGTGTCCAACACCGACACTCAAAATATCATGAAACCTGTGTTCAGCATCGACACGTAAATCCTCATATCTCGGGCTCCATCAGTCCTGATCGGCCCATATCATGATTATGGTCGGTATCCTCCAGATATCCCCTGCGCCAAACTATCTCGGGCTCCGTCAGTCCGGATCGGCCTATATCATCTCACGACTCCGGTCGGTATACTCCGGATAACCGCCGAGCCTAAATCTATCACCGGTAGGTAGTGTTCCCCCTGCCAGGCTCATCATCTACATCTCGAGCTTCTTGCCCCGGGGTACCTTACCGGGTCCACCATGTACCCGTAGACGTTGCCTTCCGCTTCTCGAATCGGGTATACTCATATCTCAGAACCGAGAAAACTCATGGTGGACGCCTCGAAATATCATATCAAGAGAAACCGCGTTTTTAAAGCAATACATAATTCCCTTTGAAATTAAACGGCGGTTCTCAAATCCAGAGATCTCATAATAACAACATCTCAATGCATATAACCATAAAGTACAATGTATGCAATATAGAGTAGTAATATGAGCATATCAAGTATATCATGCAAGCATGTCATGTGATAGCACTGAACAATGAATGTACTTTTACGGTTGAGAATAATATCATGATAGGGCAGTTCTACTGTGTAAGTAGTATGGCAATTACCGATGATGGATGTGTGTGAGCCGACAAATCTGTATAAGTGTAATATGTGCATCAACGGTAATTGTGCAGGTGTACTGGCAATGATATCATATAATATTAAATACTGGAAACATGATAGGTATCACGCGAGAAATAATCCAACAAAATATGAACTATAATAAGGTAGTCTCTTTATGTCAACGATCCTGCCTCATAGTATCAAGTGTCGCAATATCCTTGATCATCATTCTCAATTTATGAGTGCAGATCAAACATTCGGAAAACGCATCGCGTACGGTAATCCATTGTACGGTGTCACAAACAGAGTAGGGAAGCTATCATCCTATTCATCAGCAAAGGTACGGATCTATAATCTCGTACGGCATACCTTATCAATCACATAACACATCTATAACAGTCTTATATCATGTCATCTTGCATATATGTTATATTTTGTTAATCTCAAGTTATATCGATCTCGATCTCATATCATACCATTATCAACTTATACTTTTCCTCTTTCAATTCATACTTATCATGATTCACTTTCTCATTTCATATTCTCATATATCAATACATCTTTTACTAAATCATTTCATATTCTCATATATCAATACATCTTTTACTAAATCAAATCAATCACATAACATACTTTCTCATTTCATATTTCTCATTAGTGTCAATTTTTATCATATCATCTTTTACTAAATCATATAATCATGTTATCTTAGGTTCGTAGCATATCTTTTATCAAAATTATAATTTATAAAACGATCTTCCATATCAATGGTTGATATAAATCTACTCACCTGTTAAACTCTTCGCTTAACCGAAGTCGATATGCTTCGTCGTCTCGGAAGTCCATGCGAAGGTACCTACAATCAATACACAATCGCAATTCTATTAAAATCAATATCCGAAAACCGATACAGCACACGAATCGCTTATAGGTTAGAACCTATAGCCTACATATGCAAAATCAACCAAATAACCCTCATCTATTGACGTACAAACGTCCAATGACGGAATCCAAACTTAAATACCAAAACCAAATCTCAGAAATCGCAAAACGAAATTTAGCAACAGAGGAAATCACTCCCAGATTTTAACTCAGGTAAAATAAGCCAATTTTGCACATAGGGTTAGTCTAGATATCAGATAATAATGCCACTAACCAAAAATCACCACTTTCCACCCTGATGTGGCCGCAATTTGCGGCCACAAGCATTAAATCTGCGGCCTGGGAAAAGAGTTGGGGTCTCGGGTCTTGGGGTTAGCTTCTAGGTCACCTGCTCATCTATCTGTGTTCTCTAAATAATTATTAGGGTTTCTGGGTAATAGAAGATCTCAGTATCCTAACACAAATTCCACAAAATATGATATCGGCCAATTTCAAAGTTCGTGTTTTGGATTCTAGCCTCAGGTCTTGGTCCAGAAATCATCACTCAAGTCTTGCAAACACTCACTACAACTTAAATTATCACTTAACAGCAACTTGGAAATTTCCAAGATCACAACTCCTAATTAAATCAAATTCTAAACTAACTAGGATATATAAACACAAATACTAATCTAAAAGTGTAGGGATTACCTCATTTGGCAACTTAGGAAAATCCTAGAGTTGCCCAAAGTCTTCAAAATCCACACTTGATTAGTTCAAAGGATATAGAATGAGGTTGTGCATGTTTTATATGAAGGCGGCATAGGATTTTTAGAAGGAATTGGAGATGATGCATGGAGGTAGTGAGATGAAGGAGTATGAAGGAGTTGAGTTGAAGAAACAATGGGGAGGATGAAGGAACGGAGCAACCAAGTCACACCTTCTCACTCTTATGCTCAGTCTCTCACTCTAAATATCTCCTACACCCACCTCTCAAAATATCTGCTTTTGTTTTTCACTATCTTTTGTTTCACACTCAACTCTTTTCTCTTTTCCTTTCTTTTCTTTTCTAAATCTCATTCTTATAAAACTCACAAGTCACAAACACAAACACTTAACAACATGCACATGACATGGTGCACCAGCCATGGAAAAAATGTAAAAATACGGATTTGGCTTAATCGCTATTAGTAGTGCACTAATCAATTTTAATCGAAATTGCATATTATTAATTATAAAAATCCCAAAATCCGATAAATATCATTATAATAACTAAATCATTTTAATCTCAAATTATATTCCAAATATTGGTATATACTTATACCATTTTACGAAAAACCCCTATTCGCAAATCGAATAGTTTTCGCGAAATATATTATTTTAATATTAAATTTCCAAAAATAATATTTTATATTTCTGAAATGTTACAGTTTGTGTTGAGCTATTGGCAAGGGGAAGATCCAAATCAGGATGTTTGATAGTGTTGTGAGGACATTGGCGGAAATTATGCACGTACCTGACTTGAAGAAGAATCTCATCTCTTTAGGCACACTCAACGACAAAGGTTACAAGTTTTCCGCTGAAGGTAGAGTTTTGAAAATAACCAATGGCTCTAGTTGTTATGAAGGGTTTGAAGAATGGGTCCTTATATTCATTGCAAGGTTCGACAACTTCCGGATCAACGGCTATTTCATCATCCAAATCTATGTCAGATTCGGATGCAACCAGATTATGTCATATAAGACTCGGGCATATGGGTAAGAGAGTTATGGCTGAGTTTTCGAAGCAGGGTCTATTATGTGGACAGAGTACATCAAAGATGGAGTTTTGTGAGCATTGCATTTTTAGGAAGAAGAAATGAGTCGACTTCAGTTCGGCGGTGTACAAGACAAAATGTACTCTTAACTATGTCCATTCGGATTTTTGGAGGCCCAATCAAGCTGCTTAGAAAGAAGGAAGTGCTACTTATCTGCTTATTTTCATCAATGATTTTTCGACAAAGGTTTGTGTTTACTTTTTGAAGCACAAGAGTGATGTGTTTCTTACGTTCAAGCAATGGAAGACGTTACTTGAAAAGTAGACAGGCAAGCAGATCAAAAGACTAAGAATAGACAACGGGTTGGAATTTTGTGATGGAGATTTCAATGATTTCTTAAAAAACGAAGGGATTGTTCGGCATCATACCGTTGTCTACACAACACAGTAGAACGGAGTCGCTGGGCGTATGAACTGGACTCTCTTAGAGAAAGCACGGTGCATGTTATCTAAAGCAGGGCTCAGTAAGGAATTTTGGATAGAGGTCGTGAACACGACATACTTCATTATGAATTAGTCACCTTATATATCGCTATGTAGTAAAACATCGGAGCAGGTATGGTCTGGGAAGCACACCGATTATTCTACACTTCAAGTGTTTGATTTTCCCGCATATGTGTTAGGGTTCCTCGATGCTCGCAGCTAATGTGGAAGCGATCTGTGAATAAAAATTTTCATGCGAGCACGAGAAAACCGCAACCTAGAATCCGTTCCAAACACTAAACTAAAATCTATATCAAGCTATATACAATGTTATAGAAACTACAAGCATTCTCGCATGTCCACCCAATCATGGAAGACCCCTTCAAACTCCATAGGCTATCGGGAACGAGCTTAAGAAACGACCGCCCTTGCTGAAGATGATCCACTCGAGAGAAACCGATCCAAGCTCCAGCTTCACATCAAGAACACTACTGAAGCAACTTAAAGATCACAATTCTCTAGGTTATGATACTTAGGGATGTAGGATTTTTCCACTATCATAATCACTCAAAATCAAAGCTCAAGAGAGCTTGAAGTAGAAGGAGGAGAAGAGAGGAGAGAGGGGAGTGTAATATGAACTAAGGCGGTGTAAAAACAAGCATGCAATAATAGGTTTAACAAACTAATTTTTAGATAAAATATGCATGCCCATTCCTCTCACCATCCCTTTCCACCATACTTTCTTTCCACCTCATTTTCTTTTCTTTTTAATAAAAAAAATCCTAAATGAGGTGTCTTCCTTCTAGAAGTATTCCGTATAAATACGGAATACAACCCCGGTATATATACCATATATGTATACGTGTATCCGTATGAAAATACGAATAGCCAAGAGAGATAAAATGAATAATGAACATAATACTAGAATATATATATATATATATATATCAAAATATATATACGTAAATTTATCAAATCAATACTTGATTAAATAATCTGGCTTAATCCTAAGCCGGTTAGTATTATGAAATATTCGATTAAAGTCCGTGTAGCCAATACACGTATTTAATCGGATCCCTGTACGTATCAACATACGACATCTATATCATATCGCCTGAACCGGGAAAACACTCTGTGTGGGATTCTAAAAACTCGACAATACGCTGGCAGTGAGTTACTGGATATATCTATAACCACAAGCACGTCGGCAGCACTAGCTGTACATAATGGATACCTAGGTATATGTCGAAAAGGAGGTCGACAATCAAATCCATCCGTACCCTACTGAGCTTGTAAGTGCTAATGTCCATACAATCTGATCTCTTCGTCTAATAGTATCGCATACCGGGTCTAGGGGTGGATAACGTCTGACTCCTAATAACCCGATAAGTCATGCCGGTGTCAAGCTCATCACCAACCGAGAAACTACTGATCTCCAATCAGTAAATCTCATCCACCATGGCGATGGATTTATAGTGATAGCCAACCGAACACAGTGCAACATCGACTCCCTATACCGGGAGAGACGAATCCCTTCCGATCACTCACTACCTCCATGTGGCTCGGGACTGTACCCAACTAAAACCTGTTTGCATGACTTCTTTGAGCCGTGGTATGGTAGTAATTAAATTATAATAGAAACTCATACAAGACAAATGACGATCTCAGGTCTAAAGACTACCATATACTCATGTCACAAGAGAACTGCTATCTGATGATAGTTATAATACCATCTAGAAGTTCTCGGCGAGTCCGTTCGGTGTACTCACTTCCAATGAGCACCTGCATACAATCTTAGGTACCAAAACACTAATGGCTTATGAGACTGGCCACTGCCCTTCGTCGGGGTCTGGAAAGTATACACCAGTCTGCTCTGGAATATCGATGCCCAGTCTCGATACTCCCATGACATGGAACATTTAAAGATGTGCTTATGGACTACCCAGCTCCTACATATATGATCACCATCATAATTCTGGTAGTCAAGCAAGAATCCTATGGGTTTTATCATTATATATTAGCGACACGTAATAGCAAGTAAAAACATATACACATAATGATAAAGACATCCCAGATAGCATACTATCATCTTGAGCATGACTGTTCTACCCATATAGGTCCTTCCTCAATTACCATAATTGCCTACCTGCAATCATAATAATTGCCTACCTGCAATCAACAATCTCCCACTTACACTTAAGGCCAATTATTGCGGTTTCACATACTTACAGCTCTGTGTGCTATCGAATATCCAAATTCTTTACTAATCAGTTTCACAAACTGTATTTGAGAAATAACCGTGTTCGAGAAATAACCTTAGGATTCCCTAGTGCCCGCGGCACAGCGGAAGCGCAGATGGTGAACAAAAATTTCATGCAAACACGAAGGAACCCCGAACCTAGAATCAATCCAAACTCCTAAACTAGCAAACCAAGCATGCAAAGATACGTAATACTACTTTTGATGCGTATCCACTCAATCATGGAAGACCCCTTCATTCTCCGTGTACATTGTCTGGATCGATCTTGAGTGGCGACCATCCTTGCCGAAGAAGATCCACTTGAGGGAAACCGATCCAAGCTCCGGTTTTACCTAGTGAAGCGACCGACGCTCCAAACTCACTACGAATGGAGAGTGGGGATGTAGGTATATTTTCGCTATCCTTTTCTCTCTTTTCTAAGCTCAAGAGAGCTACTTAGAAGAAAGAGGAAGGGGTGAAGAAGAAGAAGAAGCCATGGAAAAAATGGCTAAGTCTTTTGTGTAGGAAAGAAAAAGATCAAGTGTAGAAAAACAATATGGCTTGGTTATTATCAACCATCCAAAACAATGAGTCACTAATGTATGAGTCACTAAAGAATGAGTCACTAAAGATAATAAATTATAATAATCAAGCCATACCTCTCTACAAATATCTTCACATCTCATCCTCTACCTCATTCATGATTTCCTTATAAAAGAAAATCAATAAATGAAGTGTCCATCTTCTAGAACAAATTCCGTATAAATACGGAATACAACCCGGTATATGTATCAAAATACATATACGTATATTCGTACAAAAATACGAATAGCCAAGAGAGAGAAAATGAATAGTGAACAATAATACTAGAATATACATATTAAAAATATATATATAAATTATTAAATCAAAAACCTGATTTAATAATCCGGCTTAATCATAAACTGCGTGTATTATCAACCGTCCGATTAAAATCCGTGTAGCCTGTACATGTATTTAACCGGACACCCTGTATGTACCAACATACGTCATCTACATCGTATCGCCTAAACCGGGAAAACCCTCTATGTGGGACTCTAAAGACTCGACAATACGCTGGCAGTGATTTACTGGATAAATCCAAAAACTACAAGCATGTCAGCGTCACTAGCTGTACGTAACGGCTGCCCAGGTATCTGTCGAAAGGGAGGTCAATAATCAAGTACATTCGAACCTTACTGAGCCTGAATGCGACAATCTTCGTACCGTCTGGTCTCTTCGTCTAAGAGAATCGCATACTGGGTCTAGGGGGTGGAAACGTCAGACCCCTAATAACCCGATAAGTCGTGTTGGAGTTAAGCTCATCACTAACTGAGAAACTACTGAACTCATATCAGTAAATCTCATCCACCGTGGCTATGGATTTAAAGTGATAGCCAACTGAATATAGCGCGACATCGAATCCTAATATCATGATAGACGAATCGCCCACAATCGCTCACTTCCTCCATGTGGCTCGGGACTGTACCGAACTAAAACCTGTTTGCATGACTTTTTTGAGCCATGGTAGGGTAGTAATCAAAGTACAGTGGAAACTCATACGAGACAAATGACGATCTCAGGTCAAAAGACTAAACTGTACTAATGCTACTCGATAACTTCCATCTAACGATAGATATAATACCATTTAGAACTTCTCGGCGAGTCTGTCCAGTGTACTCACCTCCCGTGAGCACCTGTATACTATCTTAGGTGATATAACACCAATGGCTTGTGAGACCGGCCACTGCCCCTCGTCGGGGTTGCTGGGTTCCTTAGCATCATCACTAGGTTTCGGAAGGCATCAATCATGCCATTTTATAAAATTCTAAGGTGCTAAAGAACCCTAACCAACGATCTACTTAGAGGATTAGGAGTAAGCTAGCATGTAATCAAACATTACACTAAGTGAATGAGGAATACAAGCTTTGTTGACTGATCCTTCACTTTTATAGCTCCGTGTAGTAATCCCTTCGCTCTAAGTAGTGATCTCCCGGACTCTAGTAAGGGTTCACAAGGCGAAAGGAACAAGCTTGCTTGAAGTCTTCGAGGCCGAAGATGATCTACGTCGAGAAATCTCCAACTCAAGCTACCTCTTCACTAATTGGGAATTAGTGAAGCAAACAACCTAAACTAAATGACTAATCTAGTGTAGGTTGATGAAGTAGGAATTTTGCCCACTTTAGAATTATTTTTCTCACCAAATTTCTTCACCTCAAGAAAAGCAAGAAAGCTCAAAAGAGATGAGGAAGAAAATGAAAGCAAATAATAGAATGGCAACCATGGGTGAGCAAATATCATATATAAACTCATGTAGAGACTTAACCATGGCTTAAAATAATGGTTGGGTTAATAAATATCTAGGGTAAGAAAAAATTAGTAGACTAAGTCAATGGTTTCCACAAGCTTCCAAAACATCTTAACCATGACAATTTTCCAACCAATTTTGATTTTCCCTTTAATATTAAATACCCTCAATTATCTTACGAATGGTGTGAGTCTCATACACCCATATACTATGTATCATCAAGCATGATAAAAAAATAAACACAATAATATATATCACATATATATTAAGTGTAAATGTGAGAAAAAGAAAATCTAAGTGAGCTAATATTGGTTAATGTACATTAATATATCAAATATATAATTATATATTAAATTATTAAATCAACACTTGATTTAATAAGCCGGCTATATCACATATAACCGACTAATATTATTTATATCAACTTATCGAATCAACAATTGATTCGATAACCCGGCTATATCACATATAACCGACCGATATCACATATCACGAGATTAGAATACGGTATCACATACTTGTATTAATCTCGGTCCTGCACATATCATACATGTGCTCCTACTTCGTTTCGCCTGAGCCAGGAAACCTCTGTGTAGGACTCTGAAGACTCGTCAATATGCCGGCAGTAGGTGATGATCATATCAGTCATCCATAAGCCGTCAACGGTACTAGCTGGACGTAATGGCTATCCGGGTATTGAGCGATCAGAAGATAAACAAGAAAACCTGCTCATACTCCTGTAAATCCAATAAGTAACACTACCGTACAGTCCGGTCTCTTCGTCTGATATGTCGCATATCCAGCCTGGGGGTGGTAAACGTCAGACCCTAATAGCTTGATAAGTCATGCCGAAGTGAGGCCCATAACGGTTCGAGAAACTACTGATAACACTTTCCAGTAAATCTCAGCAACCCTGGCCAGGGATTTCCTGTTATGGCCAATCGAGTACAGCGCAACATCAACCCCCAATACCGGGAGAGACGAAATATCCTTCTATCGCTCATTGCCTCCATGTGACTCGGGACTGTACCCAAAAACCGCCGTTTTGCACGTTCTCTTGAACGTGGTAAGGTGGAAATCAAAGCACAGTGGGAATAACACAAGACTCTATGACGATCTCGGGTCTACAGACTAACTTGTACCAGTGTCACCAGAGAACTGCTATCTGACGTAAGGGATAATACCATCTAGGAGTTCTCGGCGAGTCATGTTCAGTGTACTTAGTCTCCACTAGGCACCCGTATACAATCTTTGATGTCAAACACCAATGGACGTGGGATCATCCATCGCCCATCATATGGGTCAAGAAACGTATACGCTAGTCTACTCTGGAATATCGATGCCCCGTCTCGATACTCCCACGACTAGGAATAATTGAAGGATGTACTTACGGACTACCCTGGCCCCACTAATATGATCTGCATCATAATCCTGGTAGTTAAGTACTCATCCTAAGGGCTTTATGAACATGTAACAGAGAGACAATAAGTGTACATGTTAAGATAAAGAGTAATCAGATAGAATACTATCATGTCGAGCAAGAAAGTCCTCTCTATATATGTCCAAGCATCCACTATAATATACATCATATGTACAATAATGACCTCTAGGGCATACATACAACTAACAATCTCCCACTTGCACTAAGGCCATTTGTTGTAGTATCTCATACTCAACGTCCGATAAAAGTCTCTTTAGGGAAAAGCCTTTGTGAGTGGATCCGCCGTGTTATCCTTCGCGTCAACTCTCCTTACCTTGATCCCTTGGAGATCAACCATCTCCTTGATTAGGTGATACTGCCTCAGAATATGTATGGATCGCAGATGGGACCGGGGTTCCTAGGCCTAAGCCACAACTCCATTGTTGTCACAATAACAGTTATTGGACGCTCAATGGTAGAAACCATGTTCATCTCATGAACAAGAAATATCCAGACAGCCACTTTGGCAGTATCGTTGGTAGCGATGTATTCAGCTTTTATTGTCTAGTTTGCCATGGTATCTAGCTTGGAACTCTTCCAACATACCGTCCCTCCACTGAGGGTAAAGACAAATCCTGAGACTGACTTTCAGTCGACCTTATCACTCTTAAAGTTCGAATTGGTAAAGGACTCCCATTGGAGTTCACCGTTACCAAACACAATGAACATTTCTTCAGTGCTTCTCAAGTACTTAAGAATGTCCTTCATAGCTGTCCAGTGATTCTCCCAAGATCCGATTGGTTCATGATCACTACACCTGGTGAGTTAGCTACATCCAGTATGGTACATAGCCTCGCATACATGATAGAGCCTATCGCCGAAGTATAGGGTATCCCTTGCACGCGAGCTCTCTCCAAATCTGTCTTGGAAGACATCCTTTTGGAGAGAGAGATTCCTGAGTAAGTGGGCGAACACCATACTTAGAATCTTCCATACTAAACCCCTTTAATATGGTGTTAATGTACCTGGATTTAGGACACTTCCAACATCCAGTTAGATCTATCTCTATAGATCTAAATCCTTAAGATGCAGTAGGTATCATCCAGATCTTTCATGGAGAATCATCATGATAAGAGGAGCTTGACCGAGTGTAGCATAGGAACACCATTTTCTATCAAGAGTATGTCATCCACATACAATATGAGGAAGACAATGTTACTCTCTACAACCTTCTTGTATATACAAGGTTTATTTGTATTTTTGATGAAGTCAAACTCTTTGACTCCCATTTCAAAACAGATGTTCCAACTCCGCGATGCAGCTTTCACACCTTTCCGCTGCTCCCACTATCCACGAAGCCCTCTGGCTGTCATGTGCACGCTCCCTTCTAAATCACCATTTATAAAAGCGGCCATGACGTTCAACTGCCAGATTTCGTAGTCATGGTATGCAGCGAGGGCAAGTAGGATCCGGATGGTCTTAAGCATAGCCACTGGAGAAAAGGTTTCATCACAATCCACACCTGGTTGTATGACGAGAACCTTTTACTACAAGTCTAGCTTTGAAAGTCTCAACTTTTGCATTTACACCCGGTTTCTTTCTCAAAGAACCACTTGCTCCCAATGGGTTTAACCCCTTCAGGAGCAACATCCAAAGTCCATACTTTGTTGGTGTATATGGATTCCATCTCAGATCGTATTGCATCCAGCCATTTCACATAGTCCCCACTCGCGATAGCCTGCCTGAGCCTAGTTGGGTCATCATCTACCATGATACATTCCTCGCTCCCACCGTCACTGAGGAAACCGTAGTATCTCTCAGGTGGATGAGGAACCCTACCAGATTCACGGAGAGGCTGAGGTTTTTTGGAAACTATCGAATCCTTTGGTTCCACTAAATCATCAGTCCTAGTTTGTATAGCTGGAACTCCTTCCAGTTCTATCTCATGACCACTAACTTGTTTTTCAAGAAATTCCTTTTTCTAAATGGGTGGCATGTTGAGAAACAAAACACCTTTTGTTTCTCGGTTTGGTAGAAGATATTCCCTCGCAAATGTTTGGGATATCCAACAAACTTACAGAACTGATCTTGCCTCGAGTTTGTCCGGATTGTGCCTTTCAACATAGGCCGGACAACCCCATATCTTAACTCGTTTAAGACATGGCTCTTCCCATACTTGTAACATTTCAAAAAAAATAAAATATTATTTTTGGGAATTTTTATAATTAAATAATAAAATATTGAATATTTTAATAGGGCGGTATAATTAAATGCCGATAAATTGGAAAAAATTTGGAAAATTATGGAAATTACTAAATAGAGGGTGTTTTATGTGAATTATGCAAATTATAAGTTTTTATGATTAATTATACGCTAATTAGTGCTAATCGCGATTAAATATCGCTAATCGCACATTAAGCTTGTTTTGTGCAAAACATGCACCAAGTCATTTTTAGCACTTGTTACATGTTTCTTTCATGCTTTCTATTTTATCATGCATGGTTTGGGTTTTATAATGAGAGAAGAAAAGAAAAATAGAAAAGAAAAGAAAACAATAAAGAATAGAAAAGTCAAGAGGTATGGACATGAGAGAGAAAGAGAGGTGAGGAGTCAACATGGTCATGGCTCTTTGTCTTCATCACCTTCATCATTCATTCTTCTCTCTTTCTTCAAACATGGCAGCACCCTCTCCTCCACCATCTTCAACCTTCACAAACAGCCCCAAAACAACTCCAAAACTCCATCTCCCTTTCACAAAAAAGGTGCACAAGCTCACAAACTACACTTTGGACTAAGAAAGTTTGAGTTTTGGCACTGTAGGGGATTCATGAGTACCAAATGAGATAATCCCTTCACAAATAGTGTAGTGTTTATATTGCTTTAGCCTCTTTTCAAGTTTAATATCGTTTTGGCGAAGTTTAGTGAGCTTTGATATTCCAAGTTGGGAATTAGGGTTTGATTTGAGTTGTGATTGTGAATTGAGGCCTAGTGGTGACCTTAAACCCTTCCCAAATGATAGAAACCCTGACCAACCCAACTGAAGCCCAAAATACGGAAAAAAAAACTTTTCATGTCGGTTTTGTGAGTTTTAAGGGGTGCAGGGAAATCTGGAATGAACTGGAACATTTACGAGATAAGTAAACAACTTCAGAGACTTATTTGGACAAATGTGAGACCACCCTACCAATACGAGGCAATTCCTCCATAGAAAAACTGAGCAGGCCAGAATTCTAGGGGGTGTGGCTGGCCATGGGGTGAGGGATTGGGTCCAGGTTGCTTCAGTAGGTCATATACACCCTATATATCACCCTAGTGTTGTTTGCTCACATTGTTTCACCTTATACAAAATCTGGGACCACTTCTTTGAGTTGCTGCTTTGATTCGAGATATGGTTTTGCGTATTTTAAATTCTAGATTTTTGTATTTGTGCTTTATCTCGATCACGTGACGTTTGTACGTCTATGTCGAGTGATATCGGGTTGATTTGAGGGAGTAGACCATAGGTTTTGACCTATGTGAGTTCCGCGTGTCGTTTGGTTTCGATTTGGTTTTTAATGCGATGCGATACGTGTGACATGTAGGTACCCCCACAATGATTCGAGACAATGAAGAAGACGATAGCGGCATCGACATCGGCAAGCAAGATCAGGTGAGTAGATTATATCTACAGGGGAAGTCGGGTGGATGGCGTATAGCACCCCCACAGTTCGATGAATAGTATGCTATATATATACTATATATATGATATCTTTTATGTGTGACATGGATATTCAAGATATGATTAGGTGTTCATAGTTAGAATAGGGTTGTTAGAAGTGAACTAGTATAGCTTCTTAGTCGTGAATCCTAGAATAGGTTTACACTCACACGCACACACATGCTTACTTGTTATACTTATGCGTATATAGGGATAGATATATACACACACACACACAGGTATGGGACTGTGTACACACACACACATGTATACCTACACTTGGATGGTGAGGATAGTGGATGAAAATTGGAGATGAGTCGATGAGTTTGGGCATGGTGCCACAAGATCGGTGATATGATGTGGTTCGTATTAGGAGATACGACATGAGATTTTAGCGGGCCTTTAGGCATGTGTTTTCATACACGCACACATATATTTATAGATGGTATCAGCTTGTACTAGACTTAGATCAGTACCCCAGTTCATGAGATATGATGATAAGGATACCAGATAATTGATGAGATAAATGTGAGATTCGACCCGTACCCAGATTTGGGATGCCGTACGACGGATTTACGTACGAGCTATATATTGATGATAGATCCGCACTCTTGACTCGAGGATGGCATATTGTATATTGTATTGTATGTGATACTATTGAGGCGGGATCACCGACTATTATATTTATATGTATTTCGACTCAGATTTAGGTAGTTTCCTTTACCCTTTCGGTTAGACTGTTCATTTAGTTCTGTAGTACTTAGTAGATATTAGATTAGACCCGAGTCATACCTATTTCAAAACTAACTAATCGTGAGTATTTTAAAAGACAGGCTAAGGAATTCTACCGATATTTCAAAAGACGCATCTTTTCTTAAAAACACTGTAGCCCTTATTTTTCTAAACACCACGATTCGTGTTATTTCAAATGGCAAAACCGTATGACATATTTATATATTGATCTAGATTCTTCACTGTTGTGTTTATTATTCATTTTCCGCATATTCTTGCTATTCGCATCGCATTGCATGTATAAATGTGTTTATTGTTATATTAAACCCATGCTGTCAGAACACCAGCACCATTATCAATGATGCGTATGTTCCACGTACACCTGCTTGCCGGCTCACACACTCCATCATCGATAACTGCCATGTCACTACACATTAGGGCTGTTGCATCAGGATATGCCCCCTTGCATCCATATTGGCACACATGCGTATTGTACATTCATACTTGTGTATATACCTAGTTGTACATCCCTATTGGCACACACGCGTATTGTACATTCATACTTGCGTATATACCTACTTGTACATCCCTATTGTCACACATGCGTATTGTACACTCATACTTGCATACATACCTATTTGCACATACATGATGATTCTGGCTTGATTTTAGAGATTTGGGAACCGCAAGATATATTTTATAACTGGATTCATTTGAAAGAGCGGTTTTCCCTTGATATGTGTATATTACTATTCCATGTTGCATGATATAATGATATGCTTACATTTCTTTTATATAACGCATACATCATGCTTTACGATTATACGCATTGAGATATACCGTTTTCATTGGATTTCTGGATTTGAGAACCGTGGCTATTTCAAAAGAAAGCATGTACTGTTTTAAAAACCCGGTTTCTCTTGATATGATATTTCAGTGTGTCCACCATGCGTTTTCTCGGTTCTGAGACGTGTGACATGTGAAACCCGATTCGTGGAGGCGGATGATCCGTTTGTGGGTACATGGTGGACCCGGTATGGTACCCCGGGGCGAGAGAGATTTCGTGTGGATGACGATGAGCCTGCTAGAGGGACCACTACCTACCGGTGATAGTATTGAGCTCGGCGAATATCCGGAGGATACCGACCGGAGTTGAGAGATGATACGGGCCGATCCGGACTGACGGAGCTCGTGGGCCGATCCGGACTGATGGAGCCCTATATATATATGAGGATTTACGTGCCGATGCTGGGCACATGTTTCATGATGTTTTCGAGTGTCGATGCTGGACACTCTGGTTCCATGATTTTGATGTGTCGCGAGGGACACATGTTGATTTATATCATCATACTTCCATGCATATGCTTTATGATATTTACATGCATGATGTTTTGTGTCATTGGGTGACACGTAGACGAGATCCACATGCATACAGAAATTGATTACATAGTTGGAGGATATCCACATACTTATAGACTTGATGATATAGTTGACATTGATTCATGTTGATTACATTGATCATACCTCATATTTATGATATGTTGCTACCTGAGGCACTGACACGAGCACCTGGTATTACACTGATGTATAGATGTTTACCCTTGTCACCTTATCATGCTTCAGACTTTATCATTTTGAGGATGTATATTATTACTGATCGTTTGACCTAGAATTGAGTCATACATACGATTTTTGCTCTGTGATGTTTTTTACTCACAAGTTGGCAACTCACCCCCGTTGTGCCACAGTTCTTGCAGGTTTTGCCGTACAGGTTTCATTGCGGTTTCTGGCACACTACTTCTTTTCTGGGTGATTACTTTGGTAGGTGGGTTTACTCGCATCGTGACCACCCTTGTATTTATTTTAATCAGTTGTATCTAGTAATTCCATCAACCAAACTTGTATATTGTTTCAGACTTAGAAAACCAGTTGTGTATTATTTCGACCTTAGAGTCACACGTTGTAGTATTATGGTTTTCTTAATGATTTTGAGTTTCCTTTTGAGTTTTGATCCTCGCCCTTCAGCGTTGTATATTATATTGCTTGCGTGGTTGTGACCGTCGATTGACGAAGAGCTAACTCCCGCTTGGAGATGCCTTTTATTTGATGTATATATTATTCATGTTGTACCCCGTTCGGGGCCAGTATTTACAAAGGAAACTCTGCCGAAATTTTCAGAAAAGACTTGGGGTTTTAAAAATGCATATTCGGCTTACTTATTTAAAAACCTTGTTTTTAAAACATGTTTTCTTCACTTCTTTAAAATTAGTTTTCCTTCATTTATTATTTAAAATGGTTTTAGATTTCTGGGCTTTTGGCTTACTTGAATTAGATGAGGTCCTATAGACTTCATATGATCCAAGGGCCAGTCACGTGCTATTTCGGGTCGTGACAAAGTTGGTATCTGAGCGCTAGGTTAACCTTGGTTCGAGTCTAAATTTGACTATGCGGAGCCTAGAGCATTTGTATATATTCGGAACTTAGGCTTGACCTTACGGAACTTAGACTCGGTCGAGGGGTAATTATACCCGAACTTTCGTCGCATAGGTTGACCTTGGCTGATGGAGTAGGTGACTTAAGGAGAGTGACGTACCGTGTGTATGTTCCGCGGAATACTTACGATGTTGGCTATAGTGCCCTCAAGGCAATTATCATAGTTGCAGGCATGTGATCATGATAATTGAGGGAGGACCTATACCAATAAAACAGTCTTACTCGAGATGATAGTATGCTATCTAGTTTGTCTTTATCATTATGTACATGTTGATAAAGCCTATAGGATTGTTGCTTGACTACCGGCATTGTGATGGCGATCACATACGTGGGAGCTGGGGGTCTATAAGCACATCCTTAAATGTCCCTAGTCGTGGGAGTATCGAGACTCGGCATCGATACTCCAGTGTAGATTGGTGTATACTTATCTAGACCCTGACGAGGGGCGGTGGCTGGTCTCACAAGCCATTGGTGTTAGTTGTTCACCTAAGATAGTATACAGGTGCTCATTGGGTTATGAGTACACTGGACGGACTCGCCGGGAACATGCTAGTTGGTATTATACCTATAGTCAGATAGCAGTTCCCTGGTGACATGTGTACAGGTTAGTCTGTCGACCTGAGATCGTCATTTGTCTCGTGTGAGTTCCCACTGTGCTTTGATTACTACCCTACCAAGGCTCAAAGGAGTCGTGCAAACAGGTTTTAGTTGGGTACAGTCCCGAGCTACATGGAGGCAGTGAGCGGATCGTCGGGGATTTGTCTCTCCCGGTATTGGGTGCTGATGTCGCGCAGTGCACGGGTGGACATCACTAGAAATCCTCGGCCGGGGTATGTGAGAATTACCGATCCAGGATCGATAGTTTCTCAGGTAGTGATGGGTTTCATACCGACACGAATTATTGCGTTGTTAGGCATCTGACTTTATCCACCTCCTAGACTCGATATGCGATACTCTTAGACGAACAGACCGGACTGTATGGATATTGTCACTGACAGGCTCAGTAAGGGTTTGGATAAGTTTTCTCGTTGGCCTTCCTTTCACTCAATACCTGGGTAGCCGTTACGTACAGCTAGTGCCGCTGACGTGCTTATGTTTAAACCCACTACCAGCGTATTGACGAGTCTTTAGAGTCCCACACAGAGGGTTTTCATGGTTCAGGCGATATGGTGTAGTTGATGTATGTTGATAGATACAGGTGTCCGATTAAATATGTGCACGAACTGCACAGATTTTAATCGGGCGGTTGATAATACTAGCGGCTTAGGATTAAGCCAGATTGTTAAATCAAGTTTTGATTTAATAATTTTCATATGTATTTATATATATGTATTCTAGTATTATTGCTCACTATTCTTTTTCTCTCTTTGGCTATTCGTATTTTCGTACGAATACGCGTATGTGTATTTCGATACATGTACCGGGAAGTATTCCGTATTTATACGAAATAGCTTCTTGAAAATGCCACCTCATTATTGATTTTATTTTGAAAATCATTTGTTTTAGATGAGGTGGAAAAGGTGACATGGCAAAGGTATGGGCTTTGGGTCAAAGCATGGTCTTTGCACATGTAGAGATTGGTATGGCCTTGATTTGTTTAATGCAAAATTGGATAAGATTTTTGGGGTGCATTATCGTGTGAAGAGAGAGGGGGCCGGCCACTTTGGTGGTGGACTTGATCATTTTGGTGATTAACTTGGTGCTCTCTACACTCTCATGCTCACACAAAAAATACTTAGCCATTTTAGCTCATGCCCCTCTTGCTTTCATCACCTTCTTCATCTTCTTCTTGAGATGCTCACTTGAGCTCATGGATGAGAGAGAGAATCATAGTGACACTATCCTACACCCCCTACTCTCCACTACTAGCAATCTTGGAGGGTCGGTTGATCCGCTTGGCGAACCTGGAGCTTGTGCCGTTTCCCTCGGGTGGATCATCGGAGATGAAGGAAGACCGGCGACCAAAGTCGATCCGCATCACTAGGAGCTTGGAGATGGTTGAAGACCCGAAAGACTTGGTTCATTAGGTATAACCATTCTATCTCTTTCTGTTTGCATGCTAGTTATTAGGGTTAATGGTTTCGATCTCACAAATCGGGTGATGGTAGCGCCGGGTTTTAGAAAAATTTTGTTCCGCATTTGGCCACGGTTCGATGGCCGGGGCGCTCCCATAACCTTTCACGGTATCAGAGCAAGGCCATTTAACCCTACTAGCTTGTTTTGACATGCTTAAAAGATCGATCGACGGAAATTTCCGAAATCACGATTCCATTTTTGTGTTTGCTGTCGATTTTTAAAAGTGATCGAAAAATATTTTCAGGCATCTTAAAAATACATGCAGGAAAAACTAAAACTACAGAAAAATTTGGTGACCTAACTCCAAAATTCCACCATGGAACCGCCACAAAATGTCACATTTGGCGGCGCTTCCATTGCCCTTTTTAGGCTACAGTGACCAAAATTTTTTCTGGAGCTCTAGTTGGTGGAAAAATGATTTTTGTGATATATAGTTTTGGTCCAGATTCATTTGAGTACTGGTTTAGCACTTAGGGCCATTTTGGGAAAGTTTAGTCGATCGAAATTTTAATTGTGTGTTTTCAGTACATTGCATTTCTATCTGCGACCGTGAATGTCATTTGATCGGTAAACCTTGTCTAATCGCTATAGTCCTTTTAGACGGGTTTGCAAACGTGACATTCACGTTGATGTTCTGTGTTGTGCTGTGATGTTGCAGATTGTCGTGGTGGATAACTTGCGTGCAATGGTAGTGCAGTCTGGTTATATTTGTACATTTGATATTGCGGGGAGAGCGTCCGACATGTGGACTGCCGTCACTGCCTGTTTGTATATTATTATTTTGGGGCACGACCGGGATGAGGTTGATGTCACCCTTGTATATTATTTTCTTCTCTGTACTAGGATTATCCCGCGGTGGAGTGCACGGATAGCCGGGTTCTAGAGGGCAACGGATCCGCATCTCATGGCGTTGAGACAGAGGGGACCTCACTCTATAATTGGCGGGCTATTCGCTGCACTCGTAGGGGGTATAGGTTGACCCAAGGAGGGGTGCTCAAGTTACCGAATTCCGTGAAGTGCTGGGTGGTCCATTCACTTTGCTGAAGGGGGCTGCCTCGCTTCTGCTTTTGGCGGGTAACTTGCCATGCTCATAGAGGTCTAGGAGTTCATTGCACAGGCTATCCATACGACCAGGGGAACGTCGGGTTTTAAGTTGTGGCTCAAAGGAAACCAGGGGCTCCAAGATTATCTGTATTGTTTTGTGATGCTTATTAAGTTTCCGTGATGTTGCATTTATCATGCCTGGGATGATTGTTATATATATTTATATATACTAGTAGATGTTGTATATGTTTTGCACCCGCGCTAGCCCAGTCCCCGCTATGTCATTAGTTAAGTAACCTAACGGGTGATGACGGGACCCAGTGGCGAATGCGGATGGTATATACGTACATTTTATTTTCGTTCTTTTCTGGTGTGACTAATTGATGGGACTGCGTTGATTCTTATCAATGCAAGGAAAACAAATCTATTATTTGATGTTGTTGGAACCAAGTTTTAAAAAAAACCCTGACATTACAGACATTCTCTTTTACTTTGCACAGTGGTATTCGGCTATGAATATCCAGCACCTTATTCGACGAGGCAAGGGCCGAGATCCCTTCATCGGGAGTGACCCCTTGGGCAGGAGTTGTGTCAATGTAATAACTTCACTATAGTCGATTACTTTTTGCTTTGCATCGTGGTATTCAGTTTGGAATATCCTGCACCTCATTCGACGAGGAAAGAGCCGAGATCTCTTCACCGGGAGTGACCTCTTTAGCAAAAGTTTTCGCCACTATATATTTGTAAAAACTACTTGGATTCCTTCAACGAGATCAAGTTCATTACGTTAAAGATTTTTCGCCAAAAACCAGCCGTAGCCCTCCGTCATTTCATATTAGTATTGCTTAGTATTCGTGCTGCGTTTGTTGACCATGTCAAAGCATAGTGAGCGGTAGCTTTGTAATACTTTTCTGTCGCAAGCAAATGTGGATTGATTAGGACAGTCATTCGACCTTGTTGACCTTGTCAAGGGTCTGTGTGGGTGGGTCTAATGCAATCAAGATAATGATGGGTTGAACTTGACTAGGACCCTTTGACTAGTTGACCTTGTCAAGGTCACTTAGATCCTAGGGGTAAAAATCATATCGGGAGTTTCAAACATACAGAAAACTTGCCAGGCATGCGCATACCTTCTGGAGTGTGGTGACTTGAGTGGCTTCCATCAAGTTATCATGCGATGATAGTTGGATCCCGATTCCTATTGATGAGTAGGATTACTCTTCGGGTGATTTCGACTAATTCTCCTTTTAGGTTTGGAGGAGAATTCGAGGAAACAGTAGGAACCATACAGATTAGATAAAATGATTATCCATTCTGATCTAGGTTAGAGTGCACGTTGAGTGTTTCTTTTCTCTCTCTTTGACAGCGACCATGACCCGACCCTAGACTATGACTCAGTGACCAAGTTAACCGAACCTTCGTAAAAACACTGGCTTTTGGATTGTCCAAGTTGCATACATCATTGCCACTCCTTCTTTTACCCTTTGCCTTTTCTCCAGAACACCCCATATCACTACTTATATCCACTTCCATTAGATAAAACCACCATATGGTTATATACGAACTCGAAGGAAATTTTTCGAGGATGGTTTCCGGTTCTGGAGAAAATGAATAGGATTATTCAGTTGTCTTTTCGTTTTACCTTCTCTCAGGTTATGAGGGCTCCTAGGATTGGGAGACGGTACACCTATTACGCTTATTGGATAGTCTTCTTCTAAACCATAGGCAGGTGCCGAACGGTAGGGAATGAAGATAACCAATTAGCCTAAGTGTGGTGTATAGAAGGTAATAAGTAAAGACAAATAAAGGGATTAGAAAGAGGGCAAAGTAAATTGCGACTGCTATTCACGACCAAACTAAGTTTTTCAACGCCACTCCTACTTCACCTTTGTATTTCTCCAGAACACCCCGTATCACTATGAACATCCAATCCTATTGGATAAATCCATCGTATGGTTATATACGAACTCGAAGGAACTTTTTCGAGGATGGATTCTGGTTCAGGAGAAATAGGAATAAGGTTTATTCAGTTGTCTTTTATCTTTACCTTCTCTCAGGTTGCGAGTACTCCTAGGATTAGGAGAGTACACCTATTACACTTATTGGATAGTCTTCTTCCAAACCATAGGCTGGTGCCGAACGGTAGGGAAGGGAGAAAATCATTTAAGCCTAACGAAGGTGTACAGAAGATAACGACTAAAGACAAATAAAGGGATTTGGAGAGATGGCAAGGAAATATATGGTTAGAGTCATGAATCTAGATAATGAAAGAGGCATTACTAGGAATACCAGGATACCCGTACAAAACATTTTAATGTTTCAGTTTCATTATGCGTTGTTAATCGAAAACCGATTTCCTAATTAGTTCCTTACTCTAGGGTATGTATTCACCGGGTTTGATTCTCACATCTGTATGGCTTTACAGATGATGAGTGGGAGTAAGTTATTGGGAATTAGGTGATCATCCTCAATATATCGGAATTCGTTGTAATTGGTGATATTTGAGGAAATCGTCTGGGTTGTTTGCCGGACGGCAAGCATTTGGTTTTGAATATCCGTTGTTATGCACCAATTTCAAACTGATATATCTGTACGTTTATTTATATAAAGTGAGATATAAATTTTTGAAATTATGTCCATGATATTTACCTATATAAGTTGATGGTTAGGTAAGGAGCATTCAACAGCGGTGTAAGTTTTCATAACCATAGTACAGTTTTCAACCTACGACGCACAGGGTTTGAGTTATTCAACTCAGCGGACTTGTACAAAATATTGTATGTTGTCCAGTGTCCATTAGGACAAAGGGGTTGGTCCTCGTACTATATTCTGTTTACTTGTGACTTCTCAAGTTTTGGACAAGTGTTTCGTAGAAATACAAGGTCTAAGTTTGAGAAGTTATAAGTACAAGAATAAAATAGAGAACCAGGTGTTGCAAGTATCGGGATTTTTCAAGGTGATCGAAGATGTAGATACTTGTATGAGGTATTCAGTTGATTGTAATGGTTTTGAGAAACTTGTTTCTCTTTCAGGCTATTCATAATTGGACGCACTCCTAAGTTGAGTAATGTTGATCGGCCTCTCTCCATTTAGTTGACATGCACTGGAGACAGCTGCATGATTTGAATCTGGTTCCAATTAAATTAGTGCCTTTGTTTCTATATTAGATATATATAGAATCAATTTATATCTTGACGATATTAAGGTATAGGGAGTCGTCCGGCTGATGGTTAAAACCAGAATCCGGATAAGCTCAGGGCACGTTTTAGTAATGGCTGTTTGTGGGTTATCCCGTGCTTTGACGAGGGTTAATTTTCTATCATCTGGAAGATCAATAGTGATATTGTTCTTGACTCGCCACAGTTTAAGTAAAATGGATTTTTTTTTCCAAAATGGAGTAGTGGGAGTATGATAGAACTGGAAGTGATTCTAGAACCACAAACGATTACTGAAAATTTAATAAAGAACCTAAAGATTCAATCAGGTTTGACATTCCATTGGCCACTCCGTAGATATGGTGGGTTACCTCAGGCACCCGAGAGGTACTTCGGTAGCCTCAAGAACAGTGACAGGGAGATTCTTGTTTACCCAGACTTGACACTACTATTGTTCCAGACTATGTGACCCGGCAGGAGGATGGGTATAGCGTCATTCTAAACTAGCTTTAGAAGTGCACGTGTATATGACTCTGCCAGAGGGTTGTCGTAGTCAGTAGGAGCAGCGGAAGCGTAGTGGACAAGTAGCTTGTGTCTATTTATAGACTAAAGCGGATATAGCGGAGATAGATCATCTATTTTTGATGTGACAGTCATAGGCTTTTGTTAGTTATATGTATGCCCTAGAGGCCATTACTATACATAGGATGTATATTGTAGTGGATGCTGGGACATATATAGGGAGGACTTTCTTGCTCGACATGATAGTATGCTATCTGTTTGATCTTTACCTTAACGTGTATACTAATTGTCTCTCTGTTACATGTTGGTAAAGCCCTTAGGATCTGTACTTGACTACCTGGACTATGATGCGGATCATACTAGTGGGGACATGGTAGTCCATAAGTACATCCTTCAAAGTCCCTAGTCGTGGGTGTATCGAGACGGGGCATCGATATACCAGAGTAGACTAGCGTGTACCTTCTCGACCCATGTAGATGGGCGATGGATGATCCCATATCCATCGGTGTTTGACATCAGAGATGATATACGGGTGCTCAGTAGAGACTGGGTACACTGGACGGACTCGCCGAGAACTCCCAGATGGTATTATACCTCACGTCAGATGGCAGTTCTCTGGTGACACTGGTACAGAGTAGTCTGTTGACCCGAGATCGTCATAGAGTCTTGTGTGGTTCCCACTGTGCTTTGATTTCCATCTTACCACGTCCAAGAGGGCGTGCAAAACGGTGGTTTTTGGGTACAGTCCCGAGTCACATGGAGGCAATGAGTGATAGGAGGGGATTCGTCTCTCCCGGTATATGGGGGTTGATGTTGCGCTGTGTTCGATTGGCTATAACAGGAAATCCCTGGCCAGGGTTGCTGAGATTTACTGGTAAGTGTTACCAGTAGTTTCTCGAACAGTTATAGACCTCATATCGACACGACTTATTGAGCTATTGGGGTCTGACGTATACCACCCCTAGGCGAGATATGCGACAGATCAGACGATCAGACCGGACTGTACGGTAGTGTTACTGGTCGGATTCACTGGAGTGTGAGCGGGCTTGCTCGTCGATCTTCAGATCGCTCAATACCCGGGTGGCCGTTACGTTTAGCAGACCGCTTGCGGCTTGTGGATGTTTGATATGATCATCATCCGCTGCCGGCGTATTGACGAGTCTTTAGAGTCCTACACAGAGGTTTCCTGGCTCAAGCGAAACGAAATAGGAGCGCATATGAGATATGTGCGGGACCGAGAATAATGCGTGTATGTGATACCGTATTCTATTCTCGCGATAAATATATCGAATGGTTGTATGCGATATAACCTAGTTATCGATTCAAGCGTTGATTCGATAAGCCGATATATTAGATACCAGTCGGTTATGTGCGCATGACCGGATCATTGAATCAAGTGTTGATTTAATGATTTAATGTATAATTATATATTTGATATATTACTTTGCATTAACTAGTATCGGTTTACTTAAGATGGATTTTCTCACTCGGATGTGCGCATTATATATATGCGATATACTTTTGTGCACTTGATTGTATCATGTTTGATGATACAAGTCATGCTAGGGTTCAAGTGTAAAGATTAAACCTTGGTTAATGAAATGTTTAGGGTTTCTTATTTGTTATTCATTTATCTATTTAATTATGCTTTTTATTTTTGATAAATGAATAAAAGAAATGAGAAAAGAATGGTGGCTTCTTTTGTTCTTTAGTTGAAGCTTCATGAAGCTTTGTTCAAGTCAACCATACTTATCTCATCCTTAACCCTAACCATTCCTACTAACCATGATTCATTCTCTACACTTAACTCTAGTTAGAATTATGATAAGATTTCATTTTCTTTTCTTTTTCTATAGACTTATTATAACATCTTTCTTCTTCTTCTTCATGCTTCAAGTGAAGAAGCTTGAAGTCCATCAATGGTGATTGATGCATATGAGTGAGAAATCCAATTCTAAAGTCTACCCACTTCCTATTTCTTCATCCTCTACCTCTTGCCAAGTAGTAGAGTGTGTTTCCTTCACAAGTTTCATGACTTGTTGAAGGTGGAGCTTGATTCATCGATGCTTCGACGTAGATCATCTTCGGCATGGACATCGACGACCTAGCTTGCCCATTCTCCGACGAAGCCGACTCTAGAGCCCGGATTTGATTTGGACAGCGGAGACGACCTCGTTGCGGAGCCATGGAGGTGGAGGACCGGATCTACAAAGGTTGTATTTCCATATTCTCATTAGTTAACTATTAACTAGTTCTTGTTCGCCTAGAAATCTAGCAAACGATCCGTACTTTAGGGTTTGTAGGCACCATAATTTTTGAAATTGCCATGGTTGATGGCTTGGGAGACCTCACTTGAGTGCCTAGGAACCCTGCAGTGGTATCAGAGCCTAGCTAGAGCCTTAGGCGAAGTCCAGACGGAAATTGAAGTCCGATCGAACCGAAACCTCACCCGGGAAATTGCTCTCTGTACAATTTTTAAAAACAGGGATTTTTCCACATTAAAAATGTTCAGAAATATCAGCAGGAAATTATAAGAAATTCTGTAAAATTCGGCTTCCTAATTCCTACAGTGCGCCGCGCTTCCGCGGCACGAGCTTGGCTCGTGCGGCGCAAGCGCGGCCATTTTGTCGTATTAGGCATCCTAATTGGTACAGTAATTCACAATATTCTGTGCTGGTTTTCCTGGATATGTTTAATATTTTTTCCAGAGTTGAAATTTTCTGAGTTGATTTGGGAATTCGATGTTTCGATCAGGATATCAAATTTTGTCTGTGTGGCTTTCCGGATAAATTTTAGGATATGTTAAAAAGTTCGACCGGATATAAATACCCAACTTTTCCCCTGTCGGGAAATTTCCAAGTGTTGGATTTTTCCGTAGTTTAACGACGTTCTAAGTAGTGCAAGTAACGCGATGGTCCCTCTAGAAGACACAAACCTTAACTCGATTATGTGACCGTCTTGAACTGCCCTTTGAACCTTCGGGTTTGGGGCAGTACGGCGTGCCACATGTGAGGCGTTGGCTTGACCCTTCTACGGCTGGATCGTTGGTACTGAGGCACGAACGGAATGTTGTTATACTTGTTTCATGTGTTGATCAGTTTCGGGAAAACTTGGGTGTTCGATTGTTCGATCGGAAAGTTTAACATTTTCTGTTTATCTGGAATGTGATACAATAATTGGAATTCACAATAAGTTATATGATAACTAAATGAATGTTATAAACATAGCAGTCTAGTCTCACTTGATCGGTTGCCACGGAATTTTGATGTGATCAAAAGTCAGTCGCAATCACGTAGCGTACGCGGATACTCGCCGGGTAAACTTAATAGACAGCCTCACTCCATAGCCCCGACCAAGTGACTGTAGGAGAACCCCGTCGCCGAAAGCATCCCTCCGGGTGCTCGCGGTAGCGGTGTTCCGCCTTGGTGCACTTCGTCGGCGGTATTAGGGGTGCAGCCGTCTACTGAAGTTTGCGACGAGCATTCGATCAGGATGTCGGGAATCTTGTTGAATTGCCCGACTAGATATTGAAAAGTGTTTTCGATTTTGAGACTAAAATGCGGGGTTTATAATTGTTAGGCATGCGATGTCTAAGTAATTCATTTGGTCAGGCATGCGATGTCTGAGGTGATTGCGGATTCCAACTGTTGTAGTTTTACACTTTCTTTTCTGTGACCGTAAGTGTAATATGTGATATCGCCGGTTTCGTTGCTATATGTCAACGACAATTGGGATGCGCATATTTACTTACGTTGATGACATGTGGTGTTATGTGTTGCTGGATATGTTATATTGGATCGTCGTGTTTGAATAGCCGGGGTTTTTTATGTGAGATGAGTGTTTTTCATTTTCATTCATGTAAAAACTTGTATGTAATATTCTTTTATTGGGGCGCTTCCAGGTTGCGGGAGTTGTCACCTGTTGTATATTATTTACTTTTCCGCACTAGGATAGACCCAAGGAGGAGGGCACAAGTAACCGGGTTCTGGAGTCCAGTGGGAGACCAACTCGAGGAGTCGAGTCCGGGTCTCCTAACTCCAGAATTGGTAGGGTTGCTTGCCGCTCTCGTAGGGGTCTAGGGGTGTGGGTTTGGCTATTCATCACGACCGTGGAATCCGTGTTTTATACTGGCTCGTATTGAAAACACGGACGTCCTAGTATATCCAATATTTCATATATTTCTTCTGCTGCGATATATGTGATGTGATCATGTGATGTTTCTGTGATAGATACAGTATACAGTATATATGATATATTATATAGACGTTACTTATGTTTTACACCCGCGCTAGCCCTGCCCTGCTCTTTCGTTAGTTACCTAACCTAACGGTGCATGAGGGGACATCGAGGCGAATGCGGATGGCATAAGAGTACGTCATATCTATCTGTGATGTTTAGGTATTTAAATGATGGGACTTCATTAATGTGATTAATGAAATAAAAGAAACCTAAGATGTTGTAGAATTGAATTTCAAAATAAAACAGGTAGCTACAGTTCTTGCTTTGCACAGCGGTATATATGATATATCCTGCACCTTATTCGATGAGGAAAGGACCGAGATCCCTTCACCGGGAGTGACTCCTTTAGCAATAACTGGCAGATGCTACAAACTCGGTTTGTCTTTTGATTGCTTTTAAGTGTTTTTGCTTTGCACAGTGATATATATGATATATCCCGCACCTCATTCGACGAGGAAAGGACCGACGATCCCTTCACCGGGAGTGACTCCTTTAGCAAAACTAGAAAAGCCTCAAAAGCACTCCATTTTAATATTCATTCGATCCTACAACGATATCAAGTTCATTACGCAATAGGTTTTCAGAAAAACCTGTCGTAGCCCTCCGTCATTTCAGATAAGTACTAGTTAGTATTCGTGCTACGTTTGTTGACTATGTTAAGGCGTAGTGTGCGGTAGCTAACTATTGGTTATCTGTATTAGCATATGATGCGATTGGATTAGGGCAGTCGTGCGACTTTGTTGACTATGTTAAGGGTCGTGCGGGTGGGTTTAATTCAATCGGGAAATGACGGGTTGAACTTGACTAGCACTTATGATTTGTTGACTATGTTAAGGTCATATAGCTGCTAGGGGCAAAATATTATCGGGAATTTCAAGTGTTGAGATTTGCAATGAGATTGCATACCTTCTATGAGATAGTTGGATCCCGATACCCGCTGCGAGTAAGAGTTACTCCTGGGAGAGTTTTATACATTACAATTAGCCGATCAAGTAGGTGTCTAGAAAGGTGTCAATGGGGTTACGCCTCTGGGAAAACGAGGTTTACAGTAATTAGGTTCGTGCGAAAGCACGGGGGACCTCCCTCAAAGTACCGACACTGGCCTGGCTGAAAGATTGGCGAACTTGTAGTGTGTAATTAATCCCGGCTAGTCTTTCCTTTTAGGGTTTGAAGGAAGATTTGATAAAAAGCAGTGGGAGCCATCCTGTTTAGATAAAATAATAACCAATCTATTCTTGACAGAGCGCACGTTGAGTGTTTTCTTATCTCTCTCTCCTGGTAGCGACCATATCACGCCTTAATCAAGATAATAATACGGATATTTGACCGAACCCGCTTGTTATACTGAGCTGGGGAACGTTGGTCCCGCTCCAACTTATAATTGTTACAAGACAGAGCAGGAAATTGGGGAATACCAGATTTCCCGTGCCGCCCAAACGAAGAGAGTGCATGCTGATGCATCATCTTCGGGTTTGTTCATTATACAGAACTGTTTTCTCAGTATCCTTTACGTCCTGGGTATGTGATACCAGATCAGGATCCCAGATATGTAATTTGTTACATAGGGCTACAGAAAGGTAGAGAACTGAGAACGGGTGATAAGTTTCATGAGGCAGAAAACGGGGCAAGTGTTGCAGCCAAGTCTGTCGGTCACTGTCACCCTGTATTACAATACATTGATTCTGAACGAATGTTGTTAGATACCGAACCTGATATACAAAATCATATCACTCTCTTTGTTAGTAAAGAAAGGATATAATTTTGTATTGTTGGATAATGTTTTGAACATTTCCTATATCAAAAGTTGATCGGTTCAGGCACGTTATCTAAAAACATTGATGTTCTAAATCAAACTACAGTTCTTAGTATATGGAACACACACAAGAAGAAGAGTTCAGAAATGAACGAATTCTTCTTGAGGCATTGTAGACTAGGTCAGATCAATGTGACCCGACTAGCTAGAGTTACATATAGATGCATATTTAAATCAGTTTGAATTTACATCTTGTGAAACTCGCCAGTCATGTCACAAAGATAAGATGACCATAGCTCCGTTTACTGGAAACAGAGAAAGAGTTGGTAAACTCTTGGGATGATACATGTTGATGTATGTAGGTCCCCTGTCTACACATGCCAGGACTGGTTCTTTGTACTTCGTTATATTCTCTGATAATCTCTCAAGATTCAGGCATATGTTCCTGTTGAAACACAAGTCCGAACCTTTTGAGATATTCACAGAATATAAACGAAATGTAGAGAACCAATACGGGTATAAGTATTATGTCCTTTGATGTGATCAAGGAGGAGAATACTTGAGCACGGAAATTCTGAACTATTCTAAAGGAGAATGAGATTCTCTCTCAGCATTACTCCTCCGCATACACCATGGCACGATGGTATATCGGGGCGGAGCAGTCACACCCTATATGATAAGGTGTGCTCTATGATGAGTACTACTGAGTTACCTATTTCCTTTTGGGGGTTATGCACTTGAGAAGTTGCATACCTATTGAATAGGGTTCGAATCAAATCAGTTGCCTACCACTTCATATGTGATATGGAAAGAGAAGAGCCCATGTCTTAAGTTGGTTAAGATTTGGGGTTGTCCGGCCTATGTCTGAAAGCAAAATCCGGACAAGCTCGAGGCAAGGTCTGTAATGTATAACTGGAAAGGTTCCTGCTATACAAACTACAGCTGATGATTTGATAGAACCAAAGGATTCAGTAGATACCAACGAACCTCAGCCTCTCCGCCGATCTAGTAGGGTTCCTCACCCACCTGAGAGATACTTCGGTTTCTCTATGACAGTGGGAGCGAGGATTACATCATGAGATGATGACCCAACTAGTTTCGAGCTGGCCATCGAGAGTAAGACTCTGTAAGAATGGCTGGATGCTTAGCGATCTGAGATGGAATCCTTATACACCAACAAAGTATGGACTTTGGTTGCTATATCTGAAGGGTTAAATCCCCATCAGGAGCAAGTATATCTTGAGAAGATTACTTGGTGTAGATGGAAAAGTTGAGACTTTCAAAGCTAGACTTGTTAAAAGTGTGCATCATTGACCAGGTGTGGATAATGATGAAACCTTTTTCAAGTAGCTATGCTTAAGTCCATTCGGATCCTACTTACCACGGCTACATACCATGACTGCGATATCTGGTGGTTGGGTGTCTTGACTGCTTTTCTAAATGATGATTTAGAAGAGAGCGTCTATAAGTACACAGCCAGAGGGCTTCGTAGACAGTGGGAGCAGCGGAAACGTGTGCAAGATGTTTTATCTGATAAAGCAGGCATCGCGGAGTTGGAACATCTGTTTTGATGAATTAGTCAAAGAGTTTGACATCATCAAAATGGTAGATGAACCTTGTATAAACAAAAAGGTAGTAGGGAGTATGGTGACGATCCTCGTAGAGTACGTGGATGACATACTCTTGATAAGAAAGGAGTTTCTTATGCTACGCTCGATCAATCTCCGCTTATCACAATGATTCTCCACTTAGGATCAAAGTGATACCTACTAAATCCTGGATTTTGGATCTATGAGATAGATCTAAATGGATGTTAGGATACTCACTAGATGTAGTGAGATGGTGTCAATCGATCCTGAGGAGAATCACTGGAAGTGTTCCAGGGTGATAAAGACGACTGAGTGTCAGTCGCAGGCATTGTCTTTACCCTCTATACAGGGACGGTATATTGGAAGAGTTCCAAGCTAGATACCGTGACATACTAGACGATAAAGGCTGGATACATCGCTACTTAAGATGCTACCAAAGAGGCTGTTTGGGTGTGTATATGGTTCATGAGATGAACTATGTTCCTACCATTGTGAGACAATGGAGTTGTGGCTTATGCCAAGGAACGTCCGTCCCATCAGTGATCCAGACATATTCTAAGGCAGTATCACTTGATCATGGAGATGGTTGATCTCCAGGGAGATCGAGGTTAGGAGAGTAGACTCAGAGGACAACACAGCGGATCCACTCACAAAGGCCTGTTCCCAGAGAGAGAGACTTTTATGGGATGGTTGAGTATGAGATACTGCAACCACTGCTATAGATGGCCCTAGTGCAAGTGGGAGATTGTTAGTTATATGTATGCCCTAGAGGCCATTACTATACATAGGATGTATATTGTAGTGGATGCTGGGACATATATAGGGAGGACTTTCTTGCTCGACATGATAGTATGCTATCTGGTTGATCTTTACCTTAACGTGTATACTAATTGTCTCTCTGTTACATGTTGGTAAAGCCCTTAGGATCTGTACTTGACTACCTGGACTATGATGCGGATCATACTAGTGGGGACATGGTAGTCCATAAGTACATCCTTCAAAGTCCCTAGTCGTGGGTGTATCGAGACGGGGCATCGATATACCAGAGTAGACTAGCGTGTACCTTCTCGACCCATGTAGATGGGCGATGGATGATCCCATATCCATCGGTGTTTGACATCAGAGATGATATACGGGTGCTCAGTAGAGACTGGGTACACTGGACGGACTCGCCGAGAACTCCCAGATGGTATTATACCTCACGTCAGATGGCAGTTCTCTGGTGACACTGGTACAGAGTAGTCTGTTGACCCGAGATCGTCATAGAGTCTTGTGTGGTTCCCACTGTGCTTTGATTTCCATCTTACCACGTCCAAGAGGGCGTGCAAAACGGTGGTTTTTGGGTACAGTCCCGAGTCACATGGAGGCAATGAGTGATAGGAGGGGATTCGTCTCTCCCGGTATATGGGGGTTGATGTTGCGCTGTGTTCGATTGGCTATAACAGGAAATCCCTGGCCAGGGTTGCTGAGATTTACTGGTAAGTGTTACCAGTAGTTTCTCGAACAGTTATAGACCTCATATCGACACGACTTATTGAGCTATTGGGGTCTGACGTATACCACCCCTAGGCGAGATATGCGACAGATCAGACGATCAGACCGGACTGTACGGTAGTGTTACTGGTCGGATTCACTGGAGTGTGAGCGGGCTTGCTCATCGATCTTCAGATCGCTCAATACCCGGGTGGCCGTTACGTTTAGCAGACCGCTTGCGGCTTGTGGATGTTTGATATGATCATCATCCGCTGCCGGCGTATTGACGAGTCTTTAGAGTCCTACACAGAGGTTTCCTGGCTCAAGCGAAACGAAATAGGAGCGCATATGAGATATGTGCGGGACCGAGAATAATGCGTGTATGTGATACCGTATTCTATTCTCGCGATAAATATATCGAATGGTTGTATGCGATATAACCTAGTTATCGATTCAAGCGTTGATTCGATAAGCCGATATATTAGATACCAGTCGGTTATGTGCGCATGACCGGATCATTGAATCAAGTGTTGATTTAATGATTTAATGTATAATTATATATTTGATATATTACTTTGCATTAACTAGTATCGGTTTACTTAAGATGGATTTTCTCACTCGGATGTGCGCATTATATATATGCGATATACTTTTGTGCACTTGATTGTATCATGTTTGATGATACAAGTCATGCTAGGGTTCAAGTGTAAAGATTAAACCTTGGTTAATGAAATGTTTAGGGTTTCTTATTTGTTATTCATTTATCTATTTAATTATGCTTTTTATTTTTGATAAATGAATAAAAGAAATGAGAAAAGAATGGTGGCTTCTTTTGTTCTTTAGTTGAAGCTTCATGAAGCTTTGTTCAAGTCAACCATACTTATCTCATCCTTAACCCTAACCATTCCTACTAACCATGATTCATTCTCTACACTTAACTCTAGTTAGAATTATGATAAGATTTCATTTTCTTTTCTTTTTCTATAGACTTATTATAACATCTTTCTTCTTCTTCTTCATGCTTCAAGTGAAGAAGCTTGAAGTCCATCAATGGTGATTGATGCATATGAGTGAGAAATCCAATTCTAAAGTCTACCCACTTCCTATTTCTTCATCCTCTACCTCTTGCCAAGTAGTAGAGTGTGTTTCCTTCACAAGTTTCATGACTTGTTGAAGGTGGAGCTTGATTCATCGATGCTTCGACGTAGATCATCTTCGGCATGGACATCGACGACCTAGCTTGCCCATTCTCCGACGAAGCCGACTCTAGAGCCCGGATTTGATTTGGACAGCGGAGACGACCTCGTTGCGGAGCCATGGAGGTGGAGGACCGGATCTACAAATGTTGTATTTCCGTATTCTCATTAGTTAACTATTAACTAGTTCTTGTTCGCCTAGAAATCTAGCAAACGATCCGTACTTTAGGGTTTGTAGGCACCATAATTTTTGAAATTGCCATGGTTGATGGCTTGGGAGACCTCACTTGAGTGCCTAGGAACCCTGCAGCTTTGACTTCATCAGAATAGGGGATGGATCTGTTAAGAAGATAATATTGTGTGATGTCCTGGTATTTAGGATGACATGTATTTTATAGGAAGTGAAATTCCTATTTTACGATCGGTTATACCGTGGTTGTCACACAGTGTTTTCTCCACATAGGTTATGGATATTATATCAAACATTCTGGTTACTAGATCTATGGTTTTAGATCTATATTTGGGAAGTGTCCCAATCTGGGTACTTAGACAGTATTCTAAAGGTGTTTTAGAATGGACGAGTCCTGGCATGGTGGTGTACCTGCAGGTGATGGAGTCACCCTCTCTAAAGGTGTCTTACAGACTAAAGAGGAGAGGGATGTACATGATTGGCATATCACTTGCTTAGGCAATTGAGTCAATCATGACATGTCAAGTACCACACCAGATATTGTTTTTGCACTAGATGCAATAAGTTGACATATTAATCTAATCCTGGAGAAAAATGAATGGAAGCAGTTTATGAACATAAGTGGATGTTCTAAGGATTTGATAACGGCGGCCTCCTTTGGGAGACGGTTATCATTCCAGGCTTCCAAAGTGACCTGGATGACAGAGTGACCGTTAGAGTTTTAGTTTTCCCTCTGACGAGGGGCAGTAGTTTGGACAGGTGGTCTAAGCGGATACTGAGGAAGGCATGGTGCAGCATACTGATTAAGTTCAGTAGACGATACGGTCTAAGAAGTTTGCTGGATTTGGAGTTCATTTGTGAACAGGGTCCCATCAGATACCTAGAAATATTCTAAGACGGGTATTGCTCATTTCGGGAGATAGTTTTCTCCATGAAGTTGAGATAAAGAGAGACATAGAAAGAAACACTGGAGCGGATCCACTCACCGAGGCTATTTCTTGAACGCAATAGTTTTACAAACGAAGTTTGTGAAACTGATTAGTAGAGGAGTTGGGTGTTCGGTATCATACGGGTTGTGAGTATGCGACATCGCAATAATTAGCCTTAAGTGCAAGTGGGAGATTGTTGGCTATAGTGCCCTCAAGGCAATTATCATAGTCGCAGGCATGTGATCTTGATGATTGAGGGAGGACCTATTGTTCATACCAGAATATTGCATTTTATACCGCCCATTCTTACGCTCGTTTATTTATAGGCATGTGCTTTTGATCAGTGTTTGCTACATATTTGCAGAATACTGGTTCTCAACTCTAAGCAGTGAAATCCATGGAAAAGTACGACAAAGTCTGGATTACTGCCAACAACAGATAAAACACGGGTCTCCGCTCTCTATCCGTGTGTTGCCACATACCAGTTAAGGGACAAAATGGCAAATCGATTATCATGTCATGCACAAAGCTCAATGTCAACACAAGATCCAAGAAATCTACGCGGAGCTCGAGGAAATCATGGCAAAAGATCCACATCACATCACCTTTTATTCTACTAAAATTCTGGAATAATTGTGAAGAGTTTCTGAGAAAAGTACTATACCACACTGAAGAGGACCACAAACCAGGAAAACCCACCAAATATCATGGCCCAAGTCGCTAATAAGGCCGCGGTTCCGCGGCATAAGAGCGCTTAGGCCGCGGAACCGCGGCCATGTGGGCTCCGCACTGGGTCATCTTCTGGGGGCTTTTTTGTAACTTCCTATAGTGCCTGATTGTTGCCCTAGGTTCTCTGTTTCCTGCCTATAAATACTCCAGAATTTGCCAAGCCAAGGGTGAATTTCTTTAGCCTCTCTTTGTTAGGATTTAGTCTTTTTCTTCTTCTTCTTCATTCTTCCTCCATGAAAATGTAGTGAAAGCATTGAGTGGATGTTAATGAAGATGAGGGTTTTTGTATCATTCTCTTTTGTTTAACTTCCCCTTGAGATTCTTGCTTTCTCTTGATTTTTCAACCTCTTCACTGAGCTTGAAAGGTTAAGGGTTTGTTATTGATCTCAAGGGTCGTATTTTTCTTATGGAATTAGTGCTTCATTTCACATGCGTTCTTTACCCTTCTCTTGATCTTGCAACCTCTTGATTGAGCTTGCAAGTTTAAGGGTTGGCTATTGATCCCATGCTTGTCTTGAATTCTAGTTTCTAGTTGTCTTTCTTGCTTTTTATTACTTGCTTTTTATTACCTTGCTTTACTTATTTGCAATTTAAATTCATGCACTTACTTACTTGTAATCTTTTCTTTTCTTTGTTCTTTTCTTATGCTCTTTTTGGTTCTTTTTGTGAATGGTTGTAATTATTGTTGTTGTTAAGAATCAATACGATATTGTAAGTTAATACTTCCTTGCTCATTTCCTTTTCCCGTTATTTTCCATTGAACTCCGCCCAAACGATACGCAAGCGCTCCGTTAGGCACCCTACCCTAACAAGGTAACGGTGATTCCTAACCGCGACCGGTTGCGTTCGGTTGGGCCGGAGGCGAAAGCAAGAGACAAGAACGGAAGGACAAGGGGTAAATAAGCCGGATTCCACGAATACCGTGCTTAAATCCCCTAATCCACGTTGTTGCCAATTGCTCTAGCTTCAATTGGTCAAGACTCGGCTCAAAGGTTTTGAGTGCGGATTTCTTTAGCTTACAATTTCGTATCTTTTTCTTAACAATTTTATACTTGCAAATATTACACATAGATTAGATTGAACAAACTCATACAAATTCTTTATTGACTCGTCTAAAAGAAGAAAGGACATACAACCATCTCCCTGTGGATCGACCCGTGCTCAACCGGCTAGCTGCATAGCGACACCGTCCTGATCGCGGTTATACTTTAGAATTTTGAACATCCGACACGCTTTTGGCGTGCGATCACCTATACCGATAAAACAGTCTTACTCGAGATGATAGTATGCTATCAGTTTGTCTTTATCATCATGTACATGTTGATAAAGCCCATAGGATTCTTTCTTGACTACCAGCATTGTGATGGCGATCACATAGGTAGGAGCCGGGGGTCTGTAAGCACATCCTTAAATGTCCCTAGTTATGGGAGTATCGAAACTGGGCATCGATACTCTAGTGTAGACTGGTGTATACTTATCTAGACCCTGACGAGGGGTGGTGGCCGGTCTCACAAGCCATTGGTGTTAGTTGTTCACCTAAGATAGTATACAGGTGCTCATTAGGTTATGAGTACTCTGGACGGACTCGCCGGGAACATGCTAGTTGGTATTATACCTATAGTCAGATAGCAATTCCCTGGTGACATGTGTACAGGTTAGTCTGTCGACCTGAGATCGTCATTTGTCTCGTGTGAGTTCCCACTGTGCTTTGATTACTACCCTACCACGGCTCAAAGGATTCGTGCAAACAGGTTTTAGTTGGGTACAGTCCCGAGCCACATGGAGGCAGTGAGCGGATCGTCGAGGATTCGGCTCTCCCGGTATAGGGGGTTGATGTCGCGCAGTGCACGGGTGGACATCACTAGAAATCCTTGTCCGGGGTATATGAGAATTACCGATCCAGGATCGATAGTTTCTCAGGTAGTGATGGGTTTCATACCGACACGAATTATCGCGTTGTTAGGAGTCTGACTTTATCCACCCCCTAGACTCGATATGCAATACACTTAGACGAACAGACCGGACTGTACGTATATTGTCACTGACAGGCTCAGTAGGGGTTTGGATGAGTTTGCTCGTTGGCCTTCCTTTCGCTCAATACCTGGGTAGCCGTTATATACAGCTAGTGCCGCTGACGTGCTTGTGGTTAAACCTACTGCCAGCGTATTATACGGAATAACTTCTTGAAGATGCCACCTCATTATTGATTTTCTTTTGAAAATCATTTATTTTAGATGAGGTGGAAAAGGTGACATGGCAAGGGTATGGGCTTTGGCTCAAAGCATGGTCTTTGCACATGTAGAGATTGGTATGGCCTTGATTTGTTTAATGCAAAATTGGATAAGATTTTTAGGGTGCATTATTGTGTGAAGAGAGAGGAGGCCGGCCACTTTGGTGGTAGACTTGCTCGTTTTGGTGATTAACTTGGTTCTCTCTACACTCTCATGCTCACACAAAAAATACTTAGCCATTTTAGCTCACGTCCCTCTTGCTTTCATCACCTTCTTCATCTTCTTCTTAAGATGCTCACTTGAGCTCATGGATGAGAGAGAGAATCATAGTGACACTATCAACTCTCTACTACTAGTAATCTTGGAGGGTCGGTTGATCCGCTTGGCGAACCTGGAGCTTGTGCCGTTTTCCTCGGGTGGATCATCAGAGATGAAGGAAGACCGGCGACCAAAGTCGATCCGCATCACTAGGAGCTTAGAGATGGTTGAAGATCCGAAGGACTTGGTTCATTTGGTATAACCATTCTATCTCTTTTTGTTTGCATTCTAGTTATTAGGGTTAATGGTTTCGATCTCACAAATTGGGTGATGGTAGCACCGGGTTTTAGAAAATTTTTGTTCCGCATTTGGCCACGGATCGATGGCTGGGGTGCTCCCATAACCCTTCATACGATACGCCACTCCGCTTAAGGAGCCTTAGGATGTACATTTCCTTGCACAGTATTTTATTCATTCCTATGATCTATCCTCATCGATATCGGTTTATGGTTTTGCTGCCACGATTACACGGGCAGAGAAAGCTACAGCTAGAGTTGCGTCAGCATGAGCTCGTCATGGCCGAGGACTGACCAGGGCGTGATTCCAGGGACATACGATTGCATAGAGGCATCGTTTTATTATGTTTTTGCACCATGAGCGTTTGACGGATCGCTTTTACAAGATTTCTCGGACGTGCAGATCAGTATCAGAGGATTGAGCCACTAATAGAGGCCAGCCAGATTTTTGATAACTGCCAATGCATAGATTATTCCTGATGATTGAGGCACTGTTCAACGTGCGGACGAATGAGCCAGTTAATGCTGCGAACGACGAGATATCGCCCAGATGTTGGAGCTACTGCAGCATGAGTATATACTTAGAGACATGATAGAAGATCGCTAGTCACCCATGGAGGAAGGACTAGGACATGTGGTTCGTTCGCTTACCCCGATGCGAGGTCATCAAATAGATTGATTCCAGCTATAGACGACTTCACGCAGGTACGTTGAGAGTCGATGGAGACGATCGAATGTCAGGGACCCATTTTCAAGTTTAAAGTATTCGGAAGACAATGCAAGTAATGCTATGGACCCTCTAGAAGAATGAAACCCTAACTCGACGTAATGACCATGGAATGCCTTTGAACCTTAGGGTTTGCGGCAGTTTAGCGGTTCTATTTGTGAGGCTTGGGTTTTCCCTTCTATGGTTGGTCCACAGGTGTTGTGGCATGTACTAGAATACTATTAAACTGTACTCAAGATGTAGAGCTCTTGGGGGATTATGAGGTTTTGACGAATCGATCGAAAGGTTCGACATCATTCGGATATCATGTGATGGGATACATTGCTTGGGAGACTCCAGATACTAGTATAGCCGTTGGAGCGCAGTCCATGCAGCCACGATGAGACGAGTCCGAAGCAGTCGACATTAGAGAAAGGTAGAGTAAGAGGTTCATACGAGATCTTGATGAGATGACGTTACACTCTGCCGACATCAGAGATGTGATACGCATGCAGAGGCGTTATATATGGATATATCTTCCAGAAAGAGTCGTGATGAGTATGCAGCCGTTCCGGGACCAGAAACAGATATAGTAAAGGGTGATAACCTCCGGGCAATTCGGAAGAAACGAGATTTGAGAGATACCTCGACAAGACCTTTCTGGAATACTGTACGAGAAGACTTAGACCCAGGAGGGGTTATATTGTGCGCACCCAGCAGGCCAGAGTTTGGCATCGTTGACGAGATAGTTGGCCAGAGATCTTTAGAGGATGTGCCAGAGCGGGACTGTTTCCGTCGTCATTCCATATTTGGCCGTTGAGCCAAGGAGTTTTGCATATAGCAATCTGCAGTGAGAGACGGGAGCCTAAGGGCACCAGACGTTAGGCCACGAACAGTAGGCAAGAAGGTATCTTGCTCTGCTAGCATTGGATGCACCGGCACCTTCTCGACTTTGAAGGAGGAAATATCGACGACAGTATTTATGATTTGTGATTTGGTGATTCGATTATCACGTATCCGTCATCTTGGATTTCGGTATTTTGGGCGATCTAGTCGCATGATTTAGTCTTGATGACGGAGTTTCATGATATTTATTTTTGTGCACCATGGTTGCACCTACGGGGTATTTATATTTTGTATATAGTTATTACATTGGGACATGCTTTATATACCGTAGTGTTGATTTATGATTTGTGAACAGTTACTGCCCTGAGTATCGTTTTGTGCCTTGGTTGCACATGTTTGTGATTTCATGGATTTTATACAGTTGGGTTGATTTTGTGCATGGTAATTCCGGAAAAGAATCCGAGTGCGTGGCTACGCACACGATTTGGTTTTCGCATTCGTTATAGTTCACATATGCTTGCAGTGCATTGATACATATTTTGTGCACTACAGTTGCACCTGGCTTCGGTTTGATGTCATTCGATATATTGATTTTTGAGTTCATACCTATGGTATGCATGTGATTTGACCTATGCTTTCGGCATAGTTTTCATGCACTTTTAGTATTTTGATTTGCTTTTGTGCATGCTGATGCACATGGTGGTGAGATTATATACCGCGGTATATCTGAATTGGATTGAGTTTTATTGTATACCGTCGATTTCGATTCTGATATTGATATTAATTTCGTGCACTCTGTGCATTTGATTTGGATTCTTGCGCATATTTGGTGTGCTTGGATTGGATTTTGCGCATGTTCGACGCTTGATATTGGATTTCGTGATTTCGTGCATGTTGGATGCACATGATTTAGATTTTATTCGTGCATGATGGATGCACCTGATTTGGATTTTCGCACATGTTTGGCGCATGTTATGAGATACGATTTGGGTGCACGCCAGATGCACTAAATCGAGATTCTTCGTGCATGTCAGATGCACTTGATTTTGCTGTCAGACACACACGTTGTCTCTGACAGGTGTTTCGTGCACACCCGTTGCACTTAGATATTGTTTATGTGCACATGTATGTCACATATATGGATTTGATTTCCGTGTGCACCAGACGCACGTAGCATTCACATGCACATTTTAGGATTGAATTCTTATGGAGCAGTATGTTTTTATGATAATTGCTATTTGTTTACGTACTGGGCAGGACTAGTCAGAGGACAGTACCTGGATATATTTTGCATGCATTGATAGTTATCGAAGGGATTTCCAAAAATGGAGCTATAGTCTCAGTATTTACCCACGTGTCTGATATGACACGAAACGTTTAAAACAAGGAAACTCTTCGAAATTGTTTCAAAATGGTGGAACGTACATATTAAACAAAAGATATATACATATATGGTTATTTTCTTACAATATACGTCCGCCACTGTGCAGTGTTATGCGTATCGCACAACGACTTAAAAATATTTGGCACGCATTTCCTTCAGATATCTACATGTATAAATTGATGTTTACATGTATAGTTCTGATTTATATCATATTGGTTTTCGTATTAGATTTGACATTTGTGTCTTCATCATGACTCCGATGATTGCGAGATGCTTGATAGAGTTTTTATTTTGAGTTATCTGCTCATTGTTCATGCGCATGCATTGCGCTATGATGCGTTTTATGTATTGATGATTTCGGAACCATGACGACTTGGACTTTTTACTGAAATGTTTTAGTATTTGAGGGATTTAAATTTAAAATCGGGGACCGAATTTATTTAAGTGGGGAAGATTGTAAAATTTCAAAAAAAATAAAATATTATTTTTGGGAATTTTTATAATTAAATAATAAAATATTGAATATTTTAATAGGGCGGTATATTTAAATACCGATAAATTGGGAAAAATTTGGAAAATTATGGAAATTACTAAAACGAGCGTGTTTTATATGAATTATGCAAATTATAAGTTTTTATGATTAATTATACGCTAATTAGTGCTAATCGCGATTAAATATCGCTAATCGCGCATTAAGCTTGTTTTGTGCAAAACATGCACTAAGTCAATTTTAGCACTTGTTACATGTTTCTTTCATGCTTTCTCTTTTATCATGCATGGTTTGGGTTTTATTATGAGAGAAGAAAAGAAAAATAGAAAAGAAAAGAAAACAGTAAAGAATAGAAAAGTCAAGAGGTATGGGCAAGAGAGAGAAAGAGAGGTGAGGGGCCAACATGGTCATGGCTCTTTGTTTTCATCACCTTCATCATTCATTCTTCTCCCTCTCCTCAAACATGGCAGCACCCTCTCGTCCACCATCTTCAACCTTCACAAACAACCCCAAAACAACTCCAAAAATCCATCTCCCTTTCACAAAAAAGGTGCACAAGCTCACAAGCTACACTTTGGACCAAGAAAGTTTGAGTTTTGGCGCTGTAGGGGATTCATGAGTGCCAAATGAGGTAATCCCTTCACAAATAGTGTAGTGTTTATATTGCTTTAGGCTCTTTTCAAGTTTAATATCGTTTTGGCGATGTTTAGTGAGCTTTGGTATTCCAAGTTGGGAATTACGGTTTGATTTGAGTTGTGATTGTGAATTGAGGCCTAGTGGTGACCTTAGACCCTTCCCGATTGATAGAAACCCAGACCAACCTAATTGAAACCCAAAATATGGAAAAACAGAACTTTTCATCTCGGTTTTATGAGTTTTAAGGGGTGCACGGAAATCTGGAATGAACTAGAACATTTACGAGATAAATAAACAACTTCAGAGACTTATTTGGACCAATGTGAGACCACCCTACCAATACGAGGCAATTCCTCCATGGAAAAACCGAGCAGGACGGAATTCTAGGGGGTGTGGCCGGCCATGGGGTGGGGGGTTGGGTCTAGGTTGCTTCAGTAGGTCATATACACCATATATATCACCCTAGTGTTGTTTGCTCACATTATTTTCACCTTATACAAAATCTGGGACCACTTCTTTGAGTTGCTGTTTTGATTCGAGATATGGTTTTGCGTATTTTAAATTCTTGATTTTTGTATTTGTGCTTTATCTCGATCACGTGACGTTTATGTTAGTTGTATGTATGCCCTAGAGGCCAGTATTGTACAGATGATGTATATTATATTGGATGCTTGGACATATACAGAGATGACTTTCTTGCTCGATATGATAGTATGCTATCTGGTTACACTTTATCTTAACATGTATGCTAGTCTCTTTATACTGTCTTATAGTTACATGTTGGTAAAGCCCTTAGGATGTGTACTTGACTACCTGGACTATGATGCATATCATACTAGTGGGGACATGGTAGTCCATAAGTACATCCTTCAAGGTCCCTAGTCATAGGTGTATTGAGACGGGGCATCGATATACCATTGTAGACTAGCGTATACGCTTCTCGACCCATGAGATGGGCGATGGATGATCCCATATCCATTGGTGTTTGACATCAGAGATGGTATACGGGTGCTCAGTGGAGACTGGGTACACTGGACGGACTCGCCGAGAACTCCCAGATGGTATTATACCTCACGTCAGATGGCAGTTCTCAGGTGACACTTGTGCAGGTTAGTCTGTAGACTCGGGATCGTCATAGAGTCTAGTGTGATTCCCACTGTGCTTTGATCTCCACCTTACCACGTCCATGAGGGTATGCAAAACGGTGGTTTTTGGGTACAGTCCCGAGTCACATGGAGGCAATGAGCGATAGGAGGGGTTTCGTCTCTCCCGGTATTGGGGGTTGATGTTGCGCTGTGCTCGATTGGCCGTAACAGGGAAGTCCCTGGCCAGGGCTGATTCAGAGATTTGCAGGTAAGTGTTACCAGTAGTTTCTCGACCCGTTATGAGCCTCACATCGGCACGACTTATCGGTTATTGGGGTCTGACGTTTACCACCCCTAGACTTGATATGCGACATATCAGACGAGGAGACCGGACTGTACGGGAAGTGTTGCCGGTTGGCTCGACGGGAGTTGTAGCAGGTTCGCTTGTTCTCTTCTGATCGCTCAATACCCGGGTGGCCGTTACGTTTAGCTGACCGCTTGCGGCTTGGGGGTGCTTGATATGATCATCACCCACTGCCGGCGTATTGACGAGTCTCAGAGTCCCACAATGGAGTTTCCTAGTCCAGGCGAAACGTTGTGGTGCGCGTATGCGATATGCGCATGGACCCGATTAAAATGCGCGTATCGGATACCGTATATTGGTCAGGCGGCTTGCTTTTGGTAGGGGTCATATGTGATATGGCCGGATTGATAAATCAAGTGTTGATTTATCATTTAACCATTAGCTTCTCACTTGAAATCCTTTCTTGAGTATGATGGATGTATGCATGCATGTATAGTTTCTTTATTGATTCATGCACATATGGATGTACATATACACATACATACATACATACATACATCCTTCATGGTTGTATATACATGAAAATGGTGGCAATATAAGACTCACACCATGGTTTTATTTATGGATTAAATTGCATTTGATTTAAAACAAAAAGGGAAAAAGCAAAATGGTCATTATTGATTTGTTTCTACACTCTTCTCTTGACCTAACCATTCTCACCCACCATTTGACCATGGGTTACTTTTCCTTTTGTGTTTTTAACTCAAGTTCAATAATATCCTAACCATGGTTTGATATGAGAAGAGGAAAAATATATATTGATATATTTTTCTATTTTCTTTTAAGAGTTGAACTTATCATCTTCTCATATTGCCATCATCTTCTTCTTCCTCTCTCATTTTGCTCTCTAGTTCTTTGTAGTGAGCAATATACTCATCAAGATTGGATTTTGAAGTGAGAAAGAGAACCACAACACCATTCTACACAAGTCTAGCCCACTTGTTTAGAGTGTTAGCTTGATTTCGTTCACTTGATCGGATAAAGTTGCAAGCTTGGACAAAGCGGACTCTGGGTGGATCATCGGTGACCTCGAGGAGTTCAAGCGGAGCTTTTACAAACCCCAAGTAGCTGAGGAGTCTAGCGTAGGGAGCTACAAAGGTTGTACTCTCTAAACCCTAGCATTTCTTTCATATGATGACGTGAAAAATTTGAAACCCTAATTGATTCTTTGAACGATTCTTTGTTCGTTAACTTAGCACCCTAAAGACTCCACTTTTGGTTCATGTGATGCTTCCAAACTCTTCATGTGGTGCTAGGCTAACCTTTCATTGGTATCAGAGCCGACCTAGAACATTAGGCGACACCTTTACGAAGTTAAAACTCCGATCGAACCGAAAATACGGCTTTTTGGATGCTCTCTGGACTTTTTTCAAAATCTGTTTATTTTCAGAATTAAAAATATGTAAAAAATTCAGCAGGTAAAACTAAGAATTACGGTATAAAAATATTTGGATGAACAGTCTTTTCTGCCGCGGAAACACAGCCTAAGCTTGCTTAGGCCGCGGTTCCGCGGCCGTACACCTCAATCACTGTATAATTTTTATGCTGTAATGCTTACTTCTGCTATTATATTTTTTATGGTATTTTTAATCTGTATTTAGTGCTGAAAAATTCTGGAGTTGGTTTTGGACTCGTCGATTCGATCGGAATTTTCATGTCGTGGTTTTTCCGAATAAATTAGAAAGTATTGAAGTGTTTGAACGAGTATCGTTTGCTCACTTTTCACGGGGTTTAAATATTTTGGAAATACGTGCAAGTTTTGTGGTGGTCCCTCTAGAAGACAACAAATCTTAACTCGATTATGTGACCGTCTTGAACTGCCCTTTGAACCTTAGGGTTTGGGGCAGTACGGCGTGCCACATGTGAGGCGTTGGCTTGACCCTTCTACGGCTGGACCGCTACTACTGTGTCACACTCCGGTTTTTGAACTCCGCTCAAGTGTTGAGCTTTAGTGAATTTTGGGTATTTGATCGTTCGTTCGAAAACTTTAATACTGTCTAATTATCTGGAATGTGAAGCAATGTGTAGAATTCATATTATAAGACATGAAATACGAGATATGTGATATTTCGCATTTATGATGTCTAAGGAGAATGTGGATTCCAGATATTGCAGTTTTACACTTTCTTTTCTGTGACCGTAAGTGTAGTATGTCGATATCGCCGGTTTCGTTGCTATACATCAACGACAATTGGGGTACGGATACTTACTTACGTTGATGATATATGATATTATGTGTTGCTGAGGTATGATGTGCAGGATTGTCGTGATTGAATAGCCGGGGGTTTTATGTGAGATGAGAGTTTTATATTTTCATTCATGTAAATTCAAATGTAATGTAATATTCTTTTATTTGGGGAACTTCCGGGTTGAGGTTGATGCCACCTGTGTTGTATATTATTTACTTTTCCGCATTAGGATGGACCTAAGGAGGGGAGCATGGGTGACCGGGTTCTGGGGTTCAGTGGGAGGCCATCTCGAGGAGTCGAGACCGGGTCTCCTAAACTCCAGAATTGGTAGGGTCGCTTGCCGCTCTCGTAGGGGTCCAGGGTGTGGGCTTGGCTATTCATCGCGACTGTGGAATCCGTATTTTCTATTTTTGCTAAATACTAAATACGGACGTCCTAGTATATCCCACATTATATCTATGTTTCTGCTGCGATATCTGTGATGTGATCATTTGATATGTTCTGATGGATACAGTATATAGTATATATGATATATTATATACACGTTACTTATGTTTTGCACCCGCACTAGCCCTGCCCTGCTCTGTCGTTAGTTAACTAACCTAACGGTGCACGAGGGGACATCGAGGAGAATGCGGATGACATAAGTGTACGTCGTATTTATCTGTGATGTTTAGGTGACTTAAATGATGGGACTTCATTAATGTGATTAATGAAAGAAAAGAAACCTAAAAGATGTTGTAGAATCAAATTTTAAAATAAAAAGGGTAGCTACAGTTTTGCTTTGCATAGCGGTATATATGATATACCCTGCACCTTATTCGATGAGGAAAGGGCCGAGATCCCTTCACCGGGAGTGACCCCTTTAGGAATAACTGGCAGATGCTACACACTCGGTTTGTCTTTTGATTGCTTCTATAGTTTCTGCTTTGCACAGTGATATATATGATATATCCCGCACCTCATTCGACGAGGAAAGGGCCGACGATCCCTTCACCGGGAGTGACCCCTTTAGCAAAACTAGAAAAGCCTGAAAATCACTCCATTTCAAAACTTCATTTGATTCTACAACGATATCAAGTTCATTACGCAATAGGTTTTCAGAAAAAACTGACGTAGCCCTCCGTCATTTCAGATAAGTCCGGTTTAGTATTCGTGCTGCGTTTGTTGACCTTGTCAAGGCGCAGTGTGCGGTAGCTGACCAGTATTTATCTGCTTAAGCATATGATGCAGATTGGATTAGGGTAGTCGTACGGCCTTGTTGACCTTGTCAAGGGTCGTGCGGGTGGGTTTAATTCAATCAAGAAATGACGGGTTGAACTTGACTTACGGTCTATGGTTTGTTGACCTTGTCAAGGTCATAGATCGTTTGGGGTAAAATATTATCGGGAATTTCAAGTGTTGAAATTTGCAATGAGATTGCATACCTTCTATGAGATAGTTGGATCCCGAAACCCACTGCGGGTAATTGTTACTCCGGGGAGAGTTTTACACATTACAATTAGCCGATCAAGTAGGTGTCTAGAAAGGTGTCAACGGGGTTACGCCTCTGGGAAAACAAGGTTTACTTTAATTAGGTCCGTGCGAAAGCACGGGAAACCTCCCTCAAAGTACCGACACTGGCCTGGCTGAAAGATCGGCGAAGTTGTAGGGTGTAATTAATCCCAGCTAGTCTTTCCTTTTAGGGTTTGAAGGAAGATTTGATAAAAACCAGTGGGAGCCATCTTGATTAGATAAGATAATAACCAATCTGATCTTGCAAGAGCATAAGCTAAAGTGTTTTCTTCTCTCTCTCTTCAGGTAGCGACCATGTCATGCCCTAATCAAGATAATAATATGGATGTATTGACCGAACCCGCATGTTATACTGTGCTGGAGAACGTTGGTTCCGTTCTTTCTTATAAGAGTTATAGGACTGAACAGGATATAGGGGAATACCAGGATTCCCATGCCACCTGAATGAAGAAAGTACTTGTTGATGCATTTTCTTCAAGTGTGTTCGTTACAGAGAACTGTTTCTTCATTTGCCCTACGTCCTGGGTATTAGATACCGGGTCAGGATCCCATATATGTAATCAGTTACATGGGCTCAGGAAAGGTAGAGAACTTGGAGAAGGTGATAAAGACATTAGAGTTGGAAATGGTGCAATTGTTGCAGCTAAGACTGTCGGGGAATATCACCTTTCATTACCAACTTGTAATACATTGGTTTTGAACGAATGCTATTACATGCCGAACCTCATTTGCAACATTATATCGGTCTCTTTGTTGAGTAAAGAGGGATATAATTTTGTATTACAGGATAATGTTATGAACATTTTCCGTAACCAAAAATTAGTTGGATCAGGCACGTTGTGCAATGGTATTTATGTTCTAAATTAATCAACAGTTCTGAGCATTACAAACACACACAAGAGGAAGAGTTCAAAACTGAACGAATCCTTCTTGTGGCATTATAGACTGGGTCATATCAATGCGACACGACTGGCTAAGTTGCATAAGGATGGATATTTGAAACTATTCGAATTTTCATCTTATGACACTTGCCAGTCATGTCTCAAAGGCAAGATGACCAAAACTCCGTTTACGGGACACGGAGAAAGAGTTACCGAACTCTTGGGACTGATACATAATGATGTATGTGGTCCCATGTCTACACATGCCAGGAATGGTTCTTCATACTTCATTACATTCACTGACGATCTCTCTAGATTTGGATATGTGTTCCTGATGAAACACAAATCAGAAGCTTTTGAGAAATTTAGAGAATATAAACAAGAAGTCGAGAACCAAACCGGAAAAAGTATTAAAATCCTTCGATCTGATCGAGGAGGTGAATACTTGAGCAATGAATTCCTAGACTTCCTAAAAGAGAATGGGATTCTCTCTCAACTGACTCCTCCATATACACCACAGCACAACGGTGTATCGGAACGGAGGAACCACGCCCTATTAGATATGGTGCGCTCTATGACGAGCACAGCTGAGTTACCTATTTCCTTCTAGGGATATGCGCTGGAGACAGCAGCATACCTATTGAATCAAGTTCCATCTAAATCTGTACCTACCACACCATATGAGATATGGAGTGGGAAGAGGCCATATCTAAAACGAGTTAAGATATGGGGTTGTCCGGCCTATGTCAAAAGACAAAATCCGGACAAGCTCGAGGCACGGTCAGTTCTTTGCAAGTTTGTGGGATATCCAAAGAATTCATATGGGTATTTTTTCTAACACAGTGAGGAACAAAAAGTGTTTGTTGCTCAACATGCCACCTTTTTAGAAAAGGAATTCCTTGAAAAAGAAATTAGTGGCAAAGTGGTAGAGCTGGAAGAGGTTCCAGATGCACAAACCGTAACTAAAGATTTAGTGGAACCAGAAGATTCAGTAGCTCCTAACGAATCTCAACCTCTCCGCCGATCTAGTAGGGTTCCTCGCCAACCTGAGAGATACTACGGTTTTCTCATGGATGGTGGGAGCGAGGATTGCATCATGGAGGATGATGACCTAACTAGTTTCGAGCAGGCCATCACGAGTAGGGACTTAGTGAAATGGCTGGATGCAATGCGGTCCGAGATGGAATCCATATACACCAACAAAGTATGGACTTTGGAAGTTGCTCCTGAAGGGGTAAAACCCATTGGGAGCAAGTGGATCTTCAAGAAAAAACTTGGTGTAGATGGGAAAGTGGAGACTTTCAAAGCTAGACTTGTTGCAAAGGGTTTTCGTCAAAGACCAGGTGTGGACTATGACGAAACCTTTTCTTCTGTGGCTATGCTTAAATCCATCCGGATCATGCTTTCCATCGCTGCATATCATGATTACGAAATCTAGCAAATGGATATTAAGACCGCCTTTCTAAACGGTGATTTAGAAGTGTGCGTGTACATGACTCAGCCAGAGGGCTTCGTAGATAGTGGGAGTAGCGGGAATGTATGCAAGCTGCTTAAATCCATTAATGGATTAAAGCAAGCATCACGGAGTTGGAACATCTGCTTTGACGTCGTTATCAAAGAGTTTGATTTCGTCAAAAACCCAGATGAACCTTGCATCTACAAGAAGGTGGCAGAGAGTAAGGTTGTCTTCCTCGTATTGTACGTGGACGATATACTCTTGATAGGAAATGACATTCCTATGCTGCAATCGGTCAAGCTCTTCTTATCACAAAGATTCTCAATGAAAGATCTTGGTGATGCCTCCTGCATATTGGGAATCAGGATCTATAGAGATAGATCCAAACGGATATTGGGATTGTCCCAGTCCAGGTACATTGACACCATACTAAAGAGGTTTAGTATGGAAGAATCCAAGCATGGGAACTTACCCATGATCTCTGGAGTCACTCTCTCCAAAGAGATGTCTCCTAAGACTGATTTGGAGAGAGCTCGCATGCAAGGGATACCCTATGCTTCGGCTGTAGGCTCTATCATGTACGCGATGCTATGTACCAGACCCGATGTAGCATACTCACTAAGTATAGTGAGTAGGTATCAAGCTGATCCTGGAGAGAGTCACTGGACAGCTGTAAAGAGCATTCTCAAGTACTTACGAAGGACTAAAGAGATGCTCTTGGTGTATGGTAACGGAGAACTCCAAGTAGAGTCCTTTACTGATTCGAGCTTCCAGAGTGATAAGGACGACTCTAAGTCACAGTCGGGATTTGTCTTTACCCTTTACGGAGGGGCGGTTAGCTGGAAGATATCCAAGCAGGAAACTGTGGCAGACTCGACGATGGAGGCTGAATACATCGCTGCCAACGATGTTGCTAAAGAGGCTGTCTGGATCAAGAAGTTCATTACTGAACTTGGAGTGGTTCCATCCATTGAGCATCCAATACCTTTATATTGCGATAACAATGGAGCGGTGGCTTTGGCCAAGGAACCCAGGTCCCATCAGCGATCCAGGCATATTCTGAGGCGGTATCACCTGATCCGGGAGATAGTTGATCTCCGGGAGATCAAGGTCAGGAGGGTTGACACGAAGAACAACACGGCGAATCCACTCACAAAGGCCATTCCCCAGATACAGTTTGAGAGACTCTTCGGGATGCTCGGTATGCGATACTACAGCAGCTGGCCCTACTGCAAGTGGGAGATTGTTAGTTGTATGTATGCCCTAGAGGCCAGTATTGTACAGATGATGTATATTATATTGGATGCTTGGACATATATAGAGATGACTTTCTTGCTCGATATGATAGTATGCTATCTGGTTACACTTTATCTTAACATGTATGCTTGTCTCTTTATGCTATCTTATAGTTACATGTTGGTAAAGCCCTTAGGATGTGTACTTGACTACCTGGACTATGATGCAGACCATACTACTGGGGACATGGTAGTCCATAAGTACATCCTTCAAGGTCCCTAGTCATAGGTGTATCGAGACGGGGCATCGATATACCAGTGTAGACTAGCGTATACGCTTCTCGACCCATGAGATGGGTGATGGATGATCCCATATCCTTTGGTGTTTGACATCAGAGATGGTATACGGGTGCTCAGTGGAGACTGGGTACACTGGACGGACTCGCCGAGAACTCCCAGATGGTATTATACCTCACGTCAGATGGCAGTTCTCAGGTGACACTTGTGCAGGTTAGTCTGTAGACCCGAGATCGTCATAGAGTCTTGTGTGATTCCCACTGTGCTTTGATCTCCACCTTACCACGTCCATGAGGGCATGCAAAACGGTGGTTTTTGGGTACAGTCCCGAGTCACATGGAGGCAATGAGCGATAGGAGGGGTTTCGTCTCTCCCGGTATTGGGGGTTGATGTTGCGCTGTGCTCGATTGGCCATAACAGGGAAGTCCCTGGCCAGGGCTGATTCATAGATTTGCTGGTAAGTGTTACCAGTAGTTTCTCGACCCGTTATGAGCTCACATCGGCACGACTTATCGGTTATTGGGGTCTGACGTTTACCACCCCTAGACTTGATATGCGACATATCAGACGAGGAGACCGGACTGTACGGGAAGTGTTGCCGGTTGGCTCGACGGGAGTTGTAGCAGGTTCGCTTGTTCTCTTCTGATCGCTCAATACCCGGGTGGCCGTTACGTTTAGCTGACCGCTTGCGGCTTGGGGGTGCTTGATATGATCATCACCCACTGCCGGCGTATTGACGAGTCTCAGAGTCCCACAATGGAGTTTCCTAGTCCAGGCTAAACGTTGTGGTGCGCGTATGCGATATGCGCATGGACCCGATTAAAATGCGCGTATAGGATACCGTATATTGGTCGGGCGGCTTGCTTTTGGTAGGGGTCATATGTGATATGGCCGGATTGATAAATCAAGTGTTGATTTATCATTTAAGCATTAGCTTCTCACTTGAAATCCTTTCTTGAGTATGATGGATGTATGCATGCATGTATAGTTTCTTTATTGATTCATGCACATATGGATGTACATATACACATACATGCATACATACATCCTTCATGGTTGTATATACATGAAAATGGTGGCAATATAAGACTTACACCATGGTTTTATTTGTGGATTAAATTGCATTTGATTTAAAACAAAAAGGGAAAAAGCAAAATGGTCATTATTGATTTGTTTCTACACTCTTCTCTTGACCTAACCATTCTCACCCACCATTTGACCATGGGTTACTTTTCCTTTTGTGTTTTTAACTCAAGTTCAATAATATCCTAACCATGGTTTGATATGAGAAGAGGAAAATATATATTGATATATTTTTCTATTTTCTTTTAAGAGTTGAACTTATCATCTTCTCATATTGCCATCATCTTCTTCTTCCTCTCTCATTTTGCTCTCTAGTTCTTTGTAGTGAGCAATATACTCATCAAGATTGGATTTTGAAGTGAGAAAGAGAACCACAACACCATTCTACAAAAGTCTAGCCCACTTGTTTAGAGTGTTAGCTTGATTTCGTTCACTTGATCGGATAAAGTTGCAAGCCTGGACAAAGCGGACTCCGGGTGGATCATCGGTGACCTCGAGGAGTTCAAGCGGAGCTTTTAAAAACCCCAAGTAGCCGAGGAGTCTAGCGTAGGGAGCTACAAAGGTTGTACTCTTTAAACCGTAGCATTTCTTTCATATGATGATGTGAAAAATTTGAAACCCTAATTGATTCTAGGAACGATTCTTTGTTCGTTAACTTAGCACCCTAAAGACTCCACTTTTGGTTCATGTGATGCTTCCAAACCCTTCATGTGGTGCTAGGCTAACCTTTTAGTTTGTACGTCTATGTCGAGTGATATCGGGTTGATTTGCGGGAGTAGACCATAGGTTTTGACCTATGTGAGTTCCGCGTGTCGTTTGGTTTCGATTTGGTTTTTAATGCAATGCGATACGTGTGACACGTAGGTACCCCCACGATGATTCGAGATGATGAAGAAGATGATAGCGGCATCGACATCGGCAAGCAAGATCAGGTGAGTAGATTATATCTACGGGGGAAGTCGGGTGGATGGCGTATAGCACCCCCGCAGTTCGATGAATAGTATGCTATATATATACTATATATATGATATCTTTTATGTGTGACATGGATATTCAAGATATGATTAGGTGTTCATGGTTAGAATAGGGTTGTTAGAAGTGAACTATGTTAGTGTATATGCCCTAGAGGCCATTACTGTATCATACTAGTTTGTATATTACTTAATGGATGCTTGGGATATTCACCTTGTATATACAATCTTGCTCAAAATAGTAGTATGCTACTTGGTTTGTTTCTACTTCAATGTGTACATGTGTTTATTTTTGTATATCGCCTATACACATTAGTAGAGCCCTTAGGATCTTTGCTTGATTACCAGCGATGTGATGGCCGTCACACTAGTGGGGCTGGGTAATCTATAAGCACATCCTTATGCAGGTCCCTGGTCGCAGGACTATCGAGACAGGGCATCGATACTCCGGAGTAGACCAGCGCATGCGCTTCTCATCCCAGTGTGGGAGACGGTCTGTCCCACAGCCGTCAGTACGTCGTACTTGAGATAGTATGCGGGTGCTCGTTAGGTTATGGGTACACTGGACAGGACTCGTCGGGAACTGACTAGTTGGTATTATACCTATCGTCAGTTATCAGTTCCCAGGTGACATGAGTACAGCTTAGTCCGCTGACTTGACACTGTCACTCCGTCTCGAGTGTGTTCCCACTGTACTTTGATCACTACCCTACCACGGCTCAAAGGAGTCGTGCAAACAGGTAGTGGTTGGGTGCAGTCCCGAAGCATTTGGAGGCAGTGACGGTTAGACAGGATTCGTCTCTCCCGGTATTGGGGGTTGACATCGCGCTGTGTCTAGGAGAGCCATTACACGAGTAGTCCCTGGCCAGGGCAATCGAGATATACTGGTAGGTTTCCAGTGTTATCTCAGGGTGTTTTGGGCTTCGCTCCGGCACGACTTGTACCGCTATTGGGGGACTGACGTTTACCGCCCCCTAGGCCCGCCATGCGATGTATCAGACGAACAGACCGGACTGTACGGAGAATGTCACACTCAGGCTCAGTAGGAGTTCAGATGGGTTTCGCCTCGTCGGTCTTCTTGTCGGCATTACCTGGGGACCGTTACGCACAGCTAGTGCCGCTTGCGGTCTGTGGTTAAACCCACTGCCAGCGTAGTGTCGAGTCTTTAGAGTCCCACACAGAAAGCTTTTCGCCTTTAGGCAAAAGAGTAGAGGTCGCATGGTATTGCGGCAGGTCGCATGGTTTTGCGACAGGGTTCGGTCACATCCGTGCACTTGTGCACGTACAGTGTCCGGACAGTTTACACTAGCGGGCTTTGGTTTAAGCCAGATCCTAGTGTACCTTATGGGATTGGATTTATCCAGTTTGCATTCGTGTTCCTCGGAACGCGGATGCGGGTGTGTATGCACAGTTGACAGGGAGGCAGAGGCGGCGGATTCTCATTAGGGTTGTTGACTGTTGACCGTTGACTATTTGACTTTATGCTCAACCCTAATGAGAATATGATATGTGATTAACTACTATATTAATTAAGTATTATGGTGATATGGTTGTTGACTTGTTGACTTTTGTTGACTTGTTGACTTTGTTGACTTGTTGACTTTTGTTGACTTGTTGACTGGTTGACTAGGCTTGACTAGTTGACCATCATGATAACCATGGTTATCATTTCATGCCAAAGACTTTTACTTGCTTGCTCATTTGAGTAAAATGAGTGCATGACATGATAAGGTTATGGTTGCTTCAAACCATCACATAAGACTTTTTTGATATGATGAGTTATGATCACTTTGGATTATGAGAGGGTGAAAGACAAAAGAGTTGCTCATTCTTTCTTGCTCATTCTCTCTCTTGTTCTTGAGCTCTCCTCTTGCTCTCACCCTCAACCTCTTGCTCCCTCTCTTGATCTATGGTTCTCTTGTCTCATGAGTTGAGAATCAAGAACCATAGATAAAATCCCATTCTATTTCCTCTCTACTCATTCTAGTTCACTAGGTTTAGCAAACCAAGTGAACTAGTTTCTTCAAAGAACGAAGAAGGAGCTAAAGGTTGGAGCTTTCAGGTGGATCTATCTTCGGCGTACGGAGACGACGAGAAGAAGCCATTGGACCACCATCGGAGCTTTGAAGACGAAGGAGTTCAAGACAAGCAAGGTATAACCATCTCCATCCGAGTAGCTAACTCTCTTTAGCTAAGTTTGCTAGTTTTAGTTTAGTCAAAGATCCCGACTTTGCTTAGTCCATGTTGCCCCTTGCGCTAAAAATTTGAACTTTATACCATTTCCGCCTCCCCGTAAGAACCGGGGGTCGCAACGTGGACTTACAGTGGTATCAGAGCCTAACTAAACTTAAACTAGCTTGGTAGTAAAGTGTAACGAAGTTCGGAACCGAAAAAAAAAATCCAAAAACCTAACTTTTACAAAACCTGAGTTTCTGTTGAAATTTTTTCTGGTCAAAATGAAAAACTTTATACTCCTAAATTCGGCTCAGGGTTTTTTTTGAACACCCATGAAAAACGGTCCACTGTTTCGTTCAAACCGCCGCGCTTCCGCCGCACGAGGTAGGCACGTGCCACGGAAGCGCCGCGGTTTGTCGTCTTCTCTGCATCGTTTTTCGTGCAGTGTGTGTCTGTGTTGGTTTTGGGATTTTTGAAATATATTATATGTGCCCAGATTTTCCAGAAAAGAAATTTCCTTTTGGGGTCCTATAATTCCGTATTTTTCCGAACTTCACTGCACTTTGACTATGATGGTTATATCTGTGATGCTTGCATGTATTGAACGTCGGCTAATCGCTATAAGTCGATTGGTCGGGGTTATACATGATCTGTGTTTGATATTGGAATGTGTATATAAATATGTTGGATTGTCGCGGGTGAATAGCCGGGGGTTGTGAGACGAGAGTTTTCTTTTCTTGCAATTCATGTAAATTTGTAAATTGATGTAATAATTATTTGTATGGCCGCACAACCGGGTCGGGATTGTAGCCGTCATTGTATAATTTCTTTTTACTGTTTTTGCTCCTAGGATAGACCTATGGAGGGGTGCACAAACTACCGGGTATGCCGAAGTGTCGAGTGGCCTACTCATGGAGATGAGGGAGGTTGCTACGCTTCGGGTACTTGGCGGGTAGTTTGCCGCACCCGTAGGGGTCTTGGGTGGGGTATTGGCTATTCACCGCGACCGTGTAATCTGTTTTTGTTACAGGTTCGTACAAATTACAGATTCCTAGTATATCCAATGTATTTATCTGTGATCTGAAATGTTTATCATTGCAGTATATCTATATATGATATTATTTAGGCCTTGCTTATGTTTTACAGACGCGCTAGCCCAGCCCCCGCTCTGTCGTTAGTTAAGTAACCTAACGGGTAATGACGGGGCCCCATGGCGAATGCGAATGGCATAAGCGTACGTCATATTTTGGTTGTTTTCTGCAATGGTAGGATTAAATGATGGGACGCATTAAAAGAACTAATGCAAGAATATCACACATTAAAAGAACTAATGCAAGATAATAAACCAAGTTAAAGTCCTTGGAACACTTTCGAAAAACCACTCGGTTCTTTTCAAAACAAACTTTTAAAATACGGAGTTTGAGCCACTCCATTTAAAAGCTATCTCGTTCCATCGACCAAATCAAGTTCACTACGTTCACGGTTTTGCCAAAACCATCCGTAGCCCTCCATCATTTCAGTTAAATATTCGGTAGTATTCAAGCTATGTATTTTGACCTCACGCCAAGGCATAGTGATTGGTAGCTGCCGGATATTTATCTGTTGCATAGATAGAATGCGTTGGTTTGAGACAGTCGTACTGCCATTTTGGCCTACGTCAAGGGTATGTACGGGTGGGTTCAAATTAACCTGGATAATGATAGGACGAACTTGACATGTGACTTATGACATTTTGACCTCACGCCAAGGTCATAAGAGCATAGGGCAAAAATCCACATCGGGAGTTTCATAAGTACTGAAACTTGCTAGATTTGCATACCATTTGGAGTGTGATGATTCTGGTAGGATTCCTTCAGTTTCGTCACGCGATGATATTTGGATCCCGATCCTACTGTGAGTATATGCTACTCCTCGGGAAATTTCTCACTTAACGATCAATGCTATAAACCTAGTAGGTGCCTAGAAAGGTGTTAGCGGGGCTACGCCCCCAGGGAAAAGAGGTTCTTTAATTAAGAAACTTCGCGAAAGCGTTGGAAAACCTCCCTCGAAGTACCGACACCGGCCTGGCTGAACGGTTAAGCAAGTATTGTACGGTGGGATTGATCCTGACTAATTCTTCCTTTATGGTTTGAGGAGGGATTCGAGAAACAGTGGGAGCCATCCTGTTTAGACAAACTAAAAACCACTCTAAACTTGCAAGAGCATCATGCTGAGTGTTTCTTCTTCTCTCTCCTAATTGCAGCGACCAATCAACATGACTGGACTTAAGTTACTCCTAGATAAAAGCAAACTGACAGGGCCAAACTACAAAGATTGGCTCAGGAATGTCAAGATAGCAATCACTTATGACAAGCTGGGGTATCTTCTTACCACCAAAGCTCCCCCTGTCCCTGGTCCAACTTCCAGTGTCGCGGATAAGAAAATCCGCAAGACTTGGGAGATTGATAGAGCGAAGGCCAAGTGCCTCCTGCTTGCCTCGATGGACAACGAACATCAGAGGAGGCATGAGAATATGGACATGGAGTCCATATTGCTCCATACAAAAGAACTGTATGGAGAGAAATCACGTATCGCAAGATACGAAGCGTCGAAAAAGTTATTTTCGACAAGAATGGCCGTCGGATCATCAGTAGCCGAGCACGTGCTAAAGATGATCGGCTACATTGAGGAGCTCGCTGACCAAGGGATCACATTAGAGAGTGAGCTGTATACGGATATAGTTCTCCAGTCCCTTCCTTCCACTTACGCCCAGTTCATACTGAACTTCAACCTACAAGAAAAAGAGGTTGAACTTTCAGAGCTCCTCAACATGCTGAGGAGCGCAGAGGGCACCCTACAGAAAGGTAGGGATACATCCACTTTGTTTGTAGGAGGATCATCTTCTTCTAGGTCCAAGGCGAAAGCCAAGGGAAAGAAGAAGAAGGCCCCCGCCAAACCAAGGGGCGGTGTTAGTAAAGTGGATACGAAGGGAAAAGCAAAAGCAACAAAGATAGCGGGGAAGCTTGTGGATAAGGAAGAATGCTTCTATTGTCATAAGAAAGGACACTGGAAGAATGATTGCAGGGCCTGGAAGGCCAGAACACAGGAATTGAAGCAGGTTGCAGCTTCAGCTTCAGGTGTGTATGTTATTGAAAACTGTCTTTCAATAAACTCTACTTCCTGGGTATTGGATACCGGATCAGGATCTCATATCTGTAATTCTTTGCAGGCGTTGAGAAACCGTAGGGTTTTGAAGGCAGGTGACATGACCCTCAGAGTTGCAAACGGAGCTAGCATGGATGCTAAAGCCGTGGGGGACTATCACCTGGGAATGTCAGATGGACATGTTTTGGTTTTGCGTAATTGTTTTTTTGTACCCAACGCAACTTGTAATATCATTTCTGTATCTTTAGTTTCTAAAGAAGGTTATGAATTTGCGTTTGTAAGTAATGTTGTAAACATTCACCTTAATCAAGTTCTGATTGGGTCAGGTACATTGAGTAATGGTATATACGTGTTAAACCAACCACAGATTTTCAACGTCCAGAATACACACAAAAGAAAGTCTCCAGAACTAAATCAGACTTTCTTATGGCATTGTAGACTGGGTCACATCAATGAGAGAAGGTTGACTAAGTTACATACAGAAGGATATTTGAATGCGTTCGAATATCAATCGTATGCCACTTGTCAATCTTGTCTCAAAGGAAAGATGACAAAGACTCCGTTTACTGGACAAGGAGTAAGAGCGAGCGAGCTCTTGGGACTCGTACACAGTGACGTGTGCGGTCCAATGTCTACACATGCCCGAAGCGGACATTCTTACTTCATTACTTTTACGGATGACTTCTCAAGGTACGGTCATGTCTTCTTAATGAAACATAAGTCCGAGGCCTTTGGAAAATTCCAGGAGTATAAGAATGAAGTAGAGAAACAGACCGGCAAAAGTATTAAGATTCTAAGATCGGATCGAGGTGGAGAATACTTAAGTGCCGAGTTCCTGGACTATCTAAAAGAGAACGGAATTCTCTCTCAGCTTACTCCTCCATACACCCCGCAACATAACGGTGTATCGGAGAGACGGAACCGCACCCTATTGGATATGGTGCGGTCCATGATGAGTAACGCTGAGTTACCGCGATCATTCTGGGGGTATGCGCTAGAATCAGCTGCGTACCTTTTGAACCGAGTTCCGACTAAGACTGTGCCTACCACCCCATATGAAATGTGGAGTGGGAAGAAACCCTATCTTCAATATCTGAAGATCTGGGGATGTCCAGCTTTTGTCAAAAAGCAGCATGCGGACAAACTCGAGGCACGCTCAGTACTGTGCAAGTTTGTGGGATACCTAAAGAACACCAGGGGGTATCTTTTCTACTACGCAGAGGAACAAAAAGTCCTTGTTTCTCGTAATGCCCACTTTCTGGAACACCAGTTCTTGGAAAAGGAGATTAGTGGGAGCGCAGTAGAACTGGAAGAAATTCCAGAACCACAGACTATTACTGAAAGGTTAGTGGAACCAGAGGGTTCAACAGAACAGGACATTCCTACGCCGCTCCGCAGAAGTAGTAGGCAGTCTCATCCGCCCGAGAGATACTACGGTTTTCTCATAGACGGGGATAGAGAGGATTGCATCATAGATTATGATGAGCCTACTAGCTTCCAGCAGGCCGTTCAGAGCGTTGACTCAGTGAAATGGCTGGATGCAATGCGGACCGAAATGGAGTCCATGTACACCAACAAGGTATGGACGTTGGACATTGCTCCAGACGGGGTAAAACCCGTAGGATGCAAGTGGATCTTCAAAAGGAAGATTGGTGTAGATGGACAGGTTGAGACCTATAAAGCTAGGCTGGTAGCAAAGGGTTTTCGTCAAAGACCTGGCTTGGACTACGACGAAACCTTTTCTCCAGTAGCCATGCTGAAATCCATTCGGATCCTTCTTGCCATTGCTGCCTTCCACGATTATGAGATCTGGCAAATGGACGTAAAGACAGCTTTTCTAAATGGAAATTTAGAGGAGTGTGTCTATATGGACCAGCCAGAGGGCTTCATTCAGAGTGGGAGCAGCGGAAAGGTGTGCAAGTTGCTTAAGTCCATCTATGGACTAAAGCAGGCATCGCGGAGTTGGAACATCTGCTTTGATGAGACGGTCAAAGAATTTGGCTTTATCAAAAATCCAGATGAACCATGCATCTATAGTAGATTTGTAGCGAGAACTGTAGTATTCCTCGTTTTATACGTGGATGACATTCTCTTAATAGGAAATGACATTCCTATGCTACAATCTGTCAAGGGGTTCTTGTCACACAGGTTCTCCATGAAAGACCTGGGTGATGCCTCATACATTCTGGGTATCCGGATCTACCGTGACAGATCCAAGAGGATATTAGGACTTTCACAGTCCAGGTACATCGACACCATACTGAAAAGATTCAGTATGGAAGATTCAAAGCGCGGTAACCTACCGGCTTGTCACGGGATCACCCTCTCTAAAGAGATGTCTCCCAAGACTTATTTGGAGAGGGATCGCATGTCTATTATACCCTACGCTTCTGCGGTAGGCTCTATAATGTATGCGATGTTGTGTACCAGACCGGATGTAGCTTATGCACTGAGTGTGGTAAGCCGGTATCAGTCTAACCCTGGGGAGAAACACTGGATAGCGGTAAAGAACATTCTCAAGTACCTGAGAAGGACTAAGGAGATGTTCTTGGTGTATGGCGGAAAAGACCTCCAGATCGAGGCCTTTGCTGACTCCAGCTTCCAGAGTGACAAGGATGATTCCAAGTCCATGTCGGGTTTTGTCTTTACCCTCAATGGAGGGGCGGTGTGTTGGAAGAGTTCCAAACAGGAAACCGTTGCAGACTCGACGATGGAAGCGGAATACATCGCTGCATCTGATGCCGCAAAAGAAGCTGTCTGGATGAGGAAGTTCTTGAAAGAACTTCAGGTGGTTCCGTCCATTGTTGATCCAATACCTCTGTATTGCGACAACAACGGGGCTATAGCTTTAGCGAAGGAACCAAGGTCCCATCAGAAATCCAGGCACATCTTGAGGCGGTATCACCTGATCAGGGAGATCGTGGATCGCCAGGAGATCGAGGTTCGGAGAGTCGCTTCAGAAGACAACACTGCAGATCCATTCACCAAGGCCTTGCCCCAGACTCAGTTCGAGCGGCTGATCGAGATGATAGGTCTTCGATACGCCAGTACATGGCCTTAGTGCAAGTGGGAGATTGTTAGTGTATATGCCCTAGAGGCCATTACTGTATCATACTAATTTGTATATTACTTAATGGATGCTTGGGATATTCACCTTGTATATACAATCTTGCTCAAAATAGTAGTATGCTACTTGGTTTGTTTCTACTTCAATGTGTACATGTGTTTATTTTTGTATATCGCCTATACACATTAGTAGAGCCCTTAGGATCTTTGCTTGATTACCAGCGATGTGATGGCCGTCACACTAGTGGGGCTGGGTAATCTATAAGCACATCCTTATGCAGGTCCCTGGTCGCAGGACTATCGAGACAGGGCATCGATACTCCGGAGTAGACCAGCACATGCGCTTCTCATCCCAGTGTGGGAGACGGTCTGTCCCACAGCCGTCAGTACGTCGTACTTGAGATAGTATGCGGGTGCTCGTTAGGTTACGGGTACACTGGACAGGACTCGTCGGGAACTGACTAGTTGGTATTATACCTATCGTCAGTTATCAGTTCCCAGGTGACATGAGTACAGCTTAGTCCGCTGACTTGACACTGTCACTCCGCCTCGAGTGTGTTCCCACTGTACTTTGATCACTACCCTACCACGGCTCAAAGGAGTCGTGCAAACAGGTAGTGGTTGGGTGCAGTCCCGAAGCATTTGGAGGCAGTGACGGTTAGACAGGATTCGTCTCTCCCGGTATTGGGGGTTGACATCGCGTTGTGTCTAGGAGAGCCATTACACGAGTAGTCCCTGGCCAGGGCAATCGAGATATACTGGTAGGTTTCCAGTGTTATCTCAGGGTGTTTTGGGCTTCGCTCCGGCACGACTTGTACCGCTATTGGGGGACTGACGTTTACCACCCCCTAGGCCCGCCATGCGATGTATCAGACGAACAGACCGGACTGTACGGAGAATGTCACACTCAGGCTCAGTAGGAGTTCAGATGGGTTTCGCCTCGTCGGTCTTCTTGTCGGCATTACCTGGGGACCGTTACGCACAGCTAGTGCCGCTTGCGGTCTGTGGTTAAACCCACTGCCAGCGTAGTGTCGAGTCTTTAGAGTCCCACACAGAAAGCTTTTCGCCTTTAGGCAAAAGAGTAGAGGTCGCATGGTATTGCGACAGGTCGCATGGTTTTGCGACAGGGTTCGGTCACATCCGTGCACTTGTGCACGTACAGTGTCCGGACAGTTTACACTAGCGGGCTTTGGTTTAAGCCAGATCCTAGTGTACCTTATGGGATTGGATTTATCCAGTTTGCATTCGTGTTCCTCGGAACGCAGATGCGGGTGTGTATGCACAGTTGACAGGGAGGCAGAGGCGGCGGATTCTCATTAGGGTTGTTGACTGTTGACCGTTGACTATTTGACTTTATGCTCAACCCTAATGAGAATATGATATGTGATTGACTACTATATTAATTAAGTATTATGGTGATATGGTTGTTGACTTGTTGACTTTTGTTGACTTTGTTGACTTGTTGACTTTTGTTGACTTGTTGACTGGTTGACTAGGCTTGACTAGTTGACCATCATGATAACCATGGTTATCATTTCATGCCAAAGACTTTTACTTGCTTGCTCATTTGAGTAAAATGAGTGCATGACATGATAAGGTTATGGTTGCTTCAAACCATCACATAAGACTTTTTTGATATGATGAGTTATGATCACTTTGGATTATGAGAGGGTGAAAGACAAAAGAGTTGCTCATTCTTTCTTGCTCATTCTCTCTCTTGTTCTTGAGCTCTCCTCTTGCTCTCACCCTCAACCTCTTGCTCCCTCTCTTGATCTATGGTTCTCTTGTCTTATGAGTTGAGAATCAAGAACCATAGATAAAATCCCATTCTATTTCCTCTCTACTCATTCTAGTTCACTAGGTTTAGCAAACCAAGTGAACTAGTTTCTTCAAAGAACGAAGAAGGAGCTAAAGGTTGGAGCTTTCAGGTGGATCTATCTTCGGCGTACGGAGACGACGAGAAGAAGCCATTGGACCACCATCGGAGCTTTGAAGACGAAGGAGTTCAAGACAAGCAAGGTATAACCATCTCCATCCGAGTAGCTAACTCTCTTTAGCTAAGTTTGCTAGTTTTAGTTTAGTCAAAGATCCCGACTTTGCTTAGTCCATGTTGCCCCTTGCGCTAAAAATTTGAACTTTATACCGTTTCCGCCTCCCCGTAAGAACCGGGGGTCGCAACGTGGACTTACAAACTAGTATAGCTTCTTAGTCGCGAACCCTAGAATAGGTTTACACTCACACGCACACACATGCTTACTTGTTATACTTGTGCGTATATAGGGATAGATATATATACACACACACACAGGTATGGGACTGTGTGTGTGTGTGTGTGTGTGTGTACATGTATACCTACACTTGGATGGTAAGGATAGTGGATGATATTTGGAGATGAGTCGATGAGTTTAGGCATGGTGCCACGAGATCGGTGATATGATGTGGTTCGTATTAGGAGATACGACATAAGATTTTAGCGGGCCTTTAGGCATGTGTTTTCATACACGCACACATACATTTATAGATGGTATCAGCTTATACTAGACTTGGATCAGTACCCCAGTTCATGAGATATGATGATAAGGATACCAGATAATTGATGAGATAAATGTGAAATTCGACCCGTACCCAGATTTAGGATGCCGTACGACGGATTTACGTACGAGCTATATATTGATGATAGATCCGCACTCTTGACTCGAGGATGTCATATTGTATATTATATCGTATATGATACTATTGAGGCGGGGTCACCGACTATTCTATTTATATGTATTTCGACTTAGATTTAGGTGGTTTCCCTTACCCTTTCGGTTAGACTGTTCGTTTAGTTCTGTAGTACTTAGTAGATGTTAGATTAGACCCGAGTCATACCTATTTCAAAACTAACGAATCATGAGTATTTCAAAAGACAGGCTAAGGAATTCTACGGATATTTCAAACGACGCATCTTTTCTTAAAAACACCGTAGCCCTTATTTTTTTAAACACCACGATTCGTGTTATTTCAAATGGCAAAACCGTATGACATGTTTAAATATTGATCTAGAATCTTCACTGTTGTGTTTATTATTCATTTTCCGCATATTCTTGCTATTCGCATCGCATTGTATGTTTAAATGTGTTTATTGTTATATTAAACCCATGGTGTCAGGACACCAGCACCATTATCGATGATGCGTATGTTCCACGTACACCTGCTTGCCGGTTCACACACTTCATCATCGATAACTTCCATGTCACTACACAGTAGGGCTGTTGCATCAGGATATGCCCCCTTGCATCCATATTAGCACACATGCCTATTGTACATTCATACTTGCGTATATACCTACTTGTACATCCCTATTGGCACACATGCGTATTATACATTCATACTTGCGTATACCTACTTGTACATCCCTATTGGCACACATGCGTATTGTACACTCATACTTGCATACATACCTATTTGCACATACATAGATGATTCTGGCTTGATTTTGGAGATTTGGGAACCACAAGATATATTTTAAAACTGGATTCATTTGAAAGAGCGGTTTTCCCTTGATATGTGCATATTACTATTCTATGTTGCATGATATACTGATATGCTTACATTTCTTTTATATGTCGCACACATCATGCTTTATTATTATACGTATTGAGATATGCTGTTTTCATGGGATTTCTGGATTTGAGAACCGTGGCTATTTCAAAAGAAAGCATGTACTGTTTTAAAAACCCGGTTTCTCTCGATATGATATTTCAGTGCGTCCACCATGTGTTTTCTCAGTTCTGAGACGTGTGACATGTGAAACCCGATTCGAGGAGGCGGATGATCCGTTTACGGGTATAAGGTGGACCTGGTATGGTACCCGGGACGAGAGAGAGATTTCGTGTGGATGGCGATGAGCCTGCCAGAGGGACCACTACCTACCGGTGATAGTATTGAGCTTGGTGGATATCCGGAGGATACCGACCGGAGTTGAGAGATGATACGGGCCGATCCGGACTGACAGAGTCCGTGGGCCGATCTGGACTGACGGAGCCCTATATATATATGAGGATTTACGTGCCGATGCTGGACACAAGTTTCATGATGTTTTCAAGTGTCGATGCTGGACACTCAGGTTCCATGATTTTGATGTGTCGTGAGGGACACCCGTTGATTTATATCCTCATATTTCCATGCATATGCTTTATGATATTTACATGCATGATGTTTTGTGTCATTGGGTGACACGTGGACGAGATCCACATGCATACAGACATTGATTACATAGTTGGAGGATATCCACATACTTATAAACTTCATGATATAGTTGACATTGATTCATGTTGATTACATTGATCATACTTCATATTTATGATATGTTGCTACCTGAGGCACTGACACGAGCACTTGGTATTACACTGATGTATAGATGTTTACCCTTGCCACCTTATCATGCTTCAGACTTTATAATTTTGAGGATATATATTATTACTGATCGTTTGACCTAGGATTGAGTCATACATACAATTTGTACTCTGTGATATTTTCTACTCACGAGTTGGCAACTCACCCCCGTTGTGCCACAGTTCTTGCAGGTTTTGCCGTATAGGTTTCATTGCGGTTTCTGGCACACTGCTTCTTTTCTGGGTGATTGCTTTGGTAGGTGGGTTCACTCGCATCGTGACCACCCTTTTATTTATTTTAATCATTCGTATCTAGTAATTCCATCAACCAAACTTGTATATTGTTTCAGACTTAGAAAACCAGTTGTGTATTATTTCGACCTTAGAGTCGCGCGTTGTAGTATTATGGTTTTCTTAATGATTTTGAGTTTCCTTTTGAGGTTTGATCTTCGCCCTTCGGCGTTGTATATTATATTGCTTGCGTGGTTGTGACCATCGATTGACGAAGAGCTAGCTCCCGCTTTGGGATGCCTTTTATTTGATGTATATATTATTCATGTTGTACCCCGTTTGGGGCCAGTATTTACAAAGGAAACTCTGCCGAAATTTTCAGAAAAGACTTAGGGTTTTAAAAATGCATATTCGGCTTACTTATTTAAAAACATTGTTTTTAAAACACGTTTTCTTCACTTCTTTAAAACGATTTTTCCTTCATTTATTATTTAAAATGGTTTTAGATTTCTGGGCTTTTGGCTTACTTGAATTAGATGAGGTCCTATAGACTTCATATGATTCAAGAGCCAGTCACGTGCTATTTTGAGTCGTGACAATACCATATCGCATATGGAGTGGTAGGCACTTGATTTGGTTGGAACCCTATTCAATAGGTATGCAGCTTCTCAAGTGCATAACTCCAAAAGGAAATAGGCAACTCAGTAGTACTCATCATAGAGCGCATCATATCTAATAGAGTGTGATTCCTCTGCCCCGATACACCGTTGTGCTGTGGTGTACACGAAGGAGCAAGCTGAGAGAGAATCCCATTATCTTTTTAGAAACTCCAGGAACTCCATGCTTAAGTATTCCCCTCTCCGATCAGATCGAAGAACTCAATACTTTTACCCGTCTGGTTCTCAACTCCATGCTTATATTTCTTGAATTTCTCAAAAGTTTCAAACTTGTGTTTCAACAGGAACATATGTCCGAATCTTGAGAGATGGTTAGTGAATATAATGAAGTACGAGGAACCAACCCTGGCATTTGTAGACATAGGACCGTATACATCATCATGTATCAGTCCAAGAATTCAATAACTCTTTCTCCGTTTCATGTAAACGGAATATTTCTCATTTTACCTTTGAGACAAGACTAGCAAGTAACATAAGATGAAAATTTGAATGGATTCAAATATTCATCCATATGTAACTTAGCTAGTCGTGTCGCATTGATATGACCTAGTCTACAATGCCACAAAAAGGATTCGTTCATTTTTGAACTTTTCCTCTTGTGTGTGTTTTATATATTTTGAACTGTGGTTTGATTTAGAATGTATATGCCATTACATAACGTGCCTGATCCAATGAACTCTTGATTAAGGAAAATGTTCACAACATTATTCTGCAATACAAAATTATATCCTTCTTTAACTTAATAAAGAAACTGATGTAATGTTGTACATCAGGTTTGACATGTAATAACATTTGTTCAGAATCAATGTATTTACTACTTGGTTATACAAGGTGATGTTCACCAACTGCTTTGGCTGCATCACTTGCACCATTCCTTACTCTTAGAGAATGATCACCTTTTCTCAGTTGTTTATCTTTCTTTAGCCCATGTAACATATTGCACATATGGGATCCTGATCCGGTATCTCATACCCAGTACACAGAGTGTACTGAGAAACAGTTCTCGGTAACCAACAAATCCCAAGAAGATGCATCAACATGCTTATTCTTCGATTGGATGGCATGGGAATCCTGGTATTCCCCTATTTCCTGCTCAGACTTATAACAATTATAAGGTAGAGCGGAACCAACGTTCCCCAACTTAGCATAATAAGTAGGTTTGGTCAATACATCCATATTATTATCTTGATTAAGGCATGTCACGGTCGCTACCAGGGGAGAGAGAGAGAGAAGAAAACACTCAGCGTATGCTCTTGCAAGATTAGATTGGTTATTATTTTATCTAATCAAGATGGCTCCCACTTTTTTCATCAAATCTTCCTTCAAACCCTAAAAGGTAAGACTAGCCGGGATTAATTACACCCTATAAGTTCGCCAATCTTTCGGCCAGGCCAGTGTTGGTACTTTGAGGGAGATTCCCTGTGCTTTCGCACGGACCTAATTAAAATAATCCTCATTTTTCCAGGGGCGTAACCCCGTTAAAACCTTTCTAGACACCTACTTTGATCGGCTAATTGTAATGTGCAAAACTCTCGCAGGATTAACTCTTACTCGCAGTGGGTATTGGGATCCAACTATTTCATAGAAGGTATGCAATTTCATTGCAAATTTCAACACTTGAAATTCCCAATAATATTTTGCCCCTAGCTTCCTATGACCTTAACGAAGGCCAACAAACCATAGGCCGCTAGTCAAGTTCAACCCGTACATTTCATGATTGAATTAAACCCACCCGCACGACCCTTGACGAAAGCCAACAAAGTCTCATGACTACCCTAATCCAATCGCATCACATGCTTTTACCAGATAAGCACTAATCAGCTACCACACACTACGCCTTGACGAAGGCCAACAAACGTAGCACGAATACTAAATAGTCATTATCTGAAATGACGGAGGGCCACGACAGGGTTTTAAGAAAACCATTTACGTAATGAACTTGATATCGTTGTAGAATCGAGTGGTTTTGAAAAGGAGTGGTTTAAGCTCCGCTCTTAAAATCGAGTTTTTCAAAATAAATCGAGTGGGTGTAGCATCTGCTAGCTTTTGCTAAAGTGGTCACTCCCGGTGAAGGGATCTCGGCTCTTTCCTCATCGAATGAGGTGCTGGATATTCTACAAGGAATACCGCTATGCAAAGCAAGAACTAAAGCTACCAGTTTTGAAAATTTGATCCCAAAACATCATTAAGTTTCTTTCTTTTCATTAATCTCATTAATGAAGTGCCATCATTTATGCTTCCAAGCATCATAGATAAAGAAACGAAAATAGAACGTACGGTTATGCCATCCGCATTTGCCACAGTGTGCCGTTATGCACCGTTAGGTTACTTAACTAATGGCATAGCGGTGCGGGACTAGCGTGGATGCAAAATATAAGCAACGTTTATTATATATCATATATATAATAACAACATTCGTCTCGGTATATAAAATGATCACATCACAGAATATCAGCAGCAGAAGTCCACATATGAAATATTGGATATACTAGGAATTCCGTATTTTAAATTAAGCCAGTAAAAAACACGGATTCCACGGCCGTGATGAATAGCCAAACCCACATCCCTATACTCTTACGAGAGGGGCAAGCAACCCTACCAATTCAAGATTTAGGAGACCCGGTCTCGATTCCTCGAGATGGTCTCCCACTGGACTCTAGAACCCGGTTACTTGTGCTCCCCGCCTTGGGTCTATCCTAATGCGAAAAAGTAAATAATATACATCAATGGTGACATCATCCTCAACCCGGAAGTGCCCTAATAAAAGAATATTACATACAAGTTTTTACATGAATGAAAATGAAAAACTCTCATCTCACGCAAAAACTCCCAGCTATTCAAACACGACGATCCAATATAACATATTACAGCAACACATAAAACACATGCCATCAACGTAAGTAAATATGCGTATCCCAATTGTCGTTGACATATAGTAACGAAACCGGCGATACACCACATATTACACTTACGGTCGCAGAAAAGAAAGTGAAAACTACAACAATTGGAATCCGCAACCACCTTAGATATCATAAACCCGAAATATCACATACTTCGGATTTCATGCCTAACCATATGAATTCCTTAGATATCATAAACCCGGAATATCTCAGATTCCGAATTTCATGCCTAATATTATAAACCCCTCATTTTAGTATCAATATTAAAAACACTTTTCAATAACAAGTCGAGCAATTTAACATGATTCTCGACAAGTTGATCGAATGCTCGTCGGAAACATTAGTAGACGGCCACACCACCGATGCCGTCGACGAAGTGCACTTAGATGGAACACCGCGGCCGCGAGCACCCGGACGGATGCTTTAGGCAACGGGGTTCTGCTGTTGTCACTTGGTCGGGACTATGGGGGGTGGCTATGTAGTAATGTTACCTGACGAACATTCGCGTACAATACGAGATTGCGATGGAGTTTTGATCTGAATCAAAACCCCGTGGCAACCGATCAAAAGAGACTAAATTGCTAGGTTTAAAAAATTCAAACTAGTTTTCTTAAAACTAATTATTGTAGATTCCAAATATTGTATCACATTCATGAAAGCTAGACGATAAACTTTTGATCGATCGATCAACCACCCAAAATTCTCAGAGGACTCAACACTTGAGTTGGATTCAAAAATTCCCAGACAGTGCCACAAGCACATACGGACCAGCACAAGAGAGCACGTCCCAAGCCTCACCAACGGCACCGCGGAACCGTCGCCAAAAGCACCTTTTGGCCGCGGTTCCGCGGTCGTTAGGTCGAGTTAGGGGTTCATTTTTCTTGAGGGTCCACATAATACCCTGCACAAGTTTCGGATCATTTTCAAACCCAAAGATTCCAACTTTTGAAAAATTTCCAGAGAGCAATCTTGAGGTGGGGTTTAATATTCATTCGAACTTTTTAACGTCGTCTAAATTACCCAAAACGATGTTAAAATTAAGAATACGAAACACTCCGAATTGCTTTTACAGAAAGATAACATCACATGCAATCTTAGTAAAAACAAACAACACCTGAAACACCAAACCATAGAGACCAGAACACCAAAAAAAATTGAAGCCAAAATCCCAATTAAAAACTGGCCAGGCCGGTATTATAGTGCTTTTCACCAGGTCAAAACTGGTAGATTGTGCTCAATTTTCTCTGGTATTCATATTACATCACATGTAACATTCTGCGCACTTGTTTAAAAAAAATTCAGAGAACTTTTAAAAATCGACAGAATCTATAGATTTTGTTTCGATATTTCGGAGTTGTTTCAGTTTCATAATTCTACTAATATCGTCTAATTCTCTAGTTTGGCTCTGATACCACTGTTGGGTTCCTTAGCATCCTCACTAGGTTTCGGAAGACATCAACCATGCCATTTTATAAAATTCTAAGGTGCTAAAGAACCCTAACCTAGGATCTAACTAGAGGATTAGGAGTAAGCTGGCATGTAATCAAACATTACACTAAGTGAATGAGGAATACAACCTTCATAAAAATTACACTAAGTGAATGAGGAATACAACCTTTGTAGACCGGTCCTTCACTTCTATAGCTCCGTGTAGTAGTCCCTTTGCTCCAAGTAATGATCTCCCGGACTCTAGTAAGGATTCACAAAGCGAAAGGAACAAGCTTACATGAAGTCTTCGAGGCCGAAGATGAACCACGTCGAGGAATCTCCAACTCAAGCTACCTCTTGACTAATTGGGAATTAGTGAAGCAAAAAACCTAAACTAAATGGCTAATCTAGTGTAGGTTGATGAAGTAGGAATTTTGCTCACTTTAGAATTATTTTTCTCACTAAATTTCTTCACCTCAAGAAAAGCTAGAAAGCTTAAAGAAGATGAGGAAGAAGATGAAAGAAAATAATAGAATGACAACCATGGGTGAGCAAATATCATATATGAACTCATGTAGAGACTTAACCATGGCTTAAGATAATGGTTGTGTTAATAAATATCTAGGGTAAGACAAAATTAGTGTACTAAGTCAATGGTTTCCACAAGCTTCCAAAGCATCTTAACCATGACAATTTTCCAACTAATTTTGATTTTCCCTTTAATTTTAAATACCCTTAATTATCTTAGGAATGGCGTGAGTCTGATACACCCATGTACTATGTATCATCAAACATGATACAAAGATAAACACAATAACATATATCACATATATATTAAGTGTAAATGTGAGAAAAAGAAAATCTTAAGTGAGCTAATATTAGTTAATGTACATTAATATATCAAATATATAATGATACATTAAATTATTAAATCAATACTTGATTTAATAATTCGGCTATATCACATATAACCGACTAATATTATTTGTATCAACTTATTGAATCAACACTTGATTCGATAATCCAGCTATATCACATATAACCGACCGATATCACATATCGCGAGATTAGAATACGGTATCACATACTCGTATTAATCTCGGTCCCGCACATATCACATATGTGCTCCTACTTCGTTTCTCCTGAGCTAGAAAACCTCTGTGTATGACTCTAAAGACTCGTCAATACGCCGGCAGTAGGAGATGATCATATCAGTCACCCACAAGCTGTCAGCGGTACTAGCTGGACGTAACGGCTACCCGGGTATTGAGCAATTAGAAGATCAACAAGCAAGCTTGCTCATACTCCTATGAATCCAATAAGTAACACTACCGTACAGTCTGGTCTTTTCGTCTGATATGTCGCATATCCAGCCTGAGGGTGGTAAACGTCAGACCCTAATAGCTTGATAAGTCATGCCGATGTGAGGCACATAACGGTTCGAGAAACTATTGACAACACTTACCAGTAAATCTCAGCAACCCTGGCCAGGGATTTCCTGTTATAGCCAATCGAGCACAGCGCAACAATAACCTCTAATACCGTGAGAAAAGAAATCCCCTCCTATCGCTCATTGCCTCCATGTGACTCGGGACTGTATCCAAAAACCACCGTTTTGCACGTTCTCTTAAACGTGGTAAGGTAGAAATCAAAGAACGGTGGGAATCACACAAGACTCTATGCCGATCTCGGATCTGCAGACTAACCTGTACCAGTGTCACTAGAGAACTGCTATCTGACGTAAAGTATAATACCATTTAGGAGTTCTCGGCGAGTCCTGTTCAGTGTACCCAGTCTCCACTGAGCACCCGTATACAATCTTTGATGTCAAACATCAATGGATATGGGATCATCCATCACTTATCATATGGGTCAAGAAACGTATACGCTAGTCTACTCTGGAATATCGATGCCCATCTCGATACTCCCACGACTAGGAACAATTGAAGGATGTACTTACGGACTACCCTGGCCCCACTAGTATGATCTGCATCATAATCCTGGTAGTCATGTACTCATCTCAAAGGCTTTATCAACATGTAACAGTGAGAAAATAAGTGTACATGTTAAGATAAAGAGCAACCAGATAGCATACTATCATGTCGTACAAGAAATTCCTCCCTATATATGTCCAAGCATCCACTATAATATACATTATATGTACAATAATGACCTCTAGGGCATACATACAACTAACAGGGGTCTCGAAACGTATACACTAGTATACTCCGGAATATTAATGCCCACTCTCGATACTCCCATGACTAGGGACATTTAAAGATGTGCTTATAGACTACCCAGCTCTCACGTATATGATCGCCATCATAATGCTAGTAGTCAAGCAAGAATCCTACAGGCTTTATCTGTTAGTTGTGTGTATGCCCTAGAGGCCAGTATTGTACAGATGATGTATATTATATTGGATGCTTGGACATATATAGAGATGACTTTCTTGCTCGATATGATAGTATGCTATCTGGTTGCACTTTATCTTAACATGTACACTTGTCTCTTTTAACTGTCTTATAGTTACATGTTGATAAAGCCCTTAGGATGTGTACTTGACTGCCTCGACTATGATGCAGATCATACTAGTGGGGACATGGTACTCCATAAGTACATCCTTCAAGGTCCCTAGTCGTGGGTGTATCGAGACGGGGCATCGATATACCAGAGTAGACTAGCGTATACGCTTCTCGACCCATGAGATGGGCGATGGATGATCCCACATCCATTGGTGTTTGACATCAGAGATGGTATACGGGTGCTCAGTGGAGACTGGGTACACTGGACGGACTCGCCGAGAACTCCCAGATGGTATTATACCTCACGTCAGATGGCAGTTCTCAGGTGACACTTGTCCAGGTTAGTCTGTAGACCCGAGATCGTCATAGAGTCTTGTGTGATTCCCACTGTGCTTTGATCTCCACCTTACCACGTCTATGAGGGCGTGCAAAACGGTGGTCTTTGGGCACAGTCCCGAGTCACATGGAGGCAATGAGCGATAGGAGGGGTTTCGTCTCTCCCGGTATTGGGGTTGATGTTGCGCTGTGCTCGATTGGCCGTAACAGGGAAGTCCCTGGCCAGGGCTGATCAGAGATTTGCTGGTAAGTGTTACCAGTAGTTTCTCGACCCGTTATGAGCCTCACATCGGCACGACTTATCGGTTATTGGGGTCTGACGTTTACCACCCCTAGACTTGATCTGCGACATATCAGACGAACAGACCGGACTGTACGGTAAGTGTTACTGGTTGGATTCACAGGAGTGTGAGCGGGCTAGCTCGTCGATCTTCTGATCGCTCAATACCCGGATGGCCGTTACGTTTAGCAGACCGCTTGCGGCTTGTGGATGTTTGATATGATCATCATCTGCTACCGGTGTATTGACGAGTCTTTAGAGTCCTACACAGAGGTTTCCTGGCTCAAGCGAAATGAAATAAGAGCGCATATGAGATATGTGCAGGACCGAGAATAATGCGTGTATGTGATACCGTATTCAATTCTCGCGATGAATGTATCGATTGGTTATATACGACATAACCTAGATATCGAATCAAGGATTGATTCGATAAGCCGATACATAGGATACTAGTCGGTTATATGCGATATGACTGGATCGTTAAATCAAGTGTTGATTTAATGATTTAATGTATAATTATATATTTGATATATTGCTTTGCATTAACTAGTATTGGTTCACTTTAAATGGATTTTCTCACTTGATGTGCAAGTTGTATATGTGATATACTTTTATGCACATGTTTGTATCATGTTTGATGATACTTGATCATTTGGTAAAGTGTAAAGAATTAAACCATGGTTAAGAGATGATTAGGGTTTTGCTTTTTCATTTATTTATTTGTTTATTTATTTTGAAAAGATTATGATAAGGATGGTGGCTTTCTTTGTTTCTAGTTGAAGCTTCATGAAGCTTTGACTTCTTAACCATTCTTGTCTTCATGCTTAACCCTAACCCATCCAAGTAACCATGGTCTATTCTCTACACTCTACCTTAGTTAGTATATGATAAGTATTCATTTATTTTTCAATTTGAATTAACCTTTATCGTATTCTAGCTTCATCTTCTTCTTCTTCTTCAAAAAGAAAAAGCTTGACACCATTAATGGTACCTTGAGCTAAAGAGTGAGAAATCCAATTCTAAACTGAACCCACCTCCTATTTCTTCACCCTCTACCACTTGCCAAGTTGTTTTGGGTGTTTTCTTCACAAGTTTCACAACTTGGTGAAGATGGAGCTTGAACTTGTGATGCCTCGACGTAGATCATCTTCGGCACGAAGCCGACGACCTAGTCCGCCCATTTCTCCGATCAAGCCGACGATTGAGTCCGGGATTCGAGATGGACAGCGAGAGGACGCCTACGTGGAGCCAAGGAAGTGGATATCCGGATCTACAAAGGTTGTAGCTTCTTATCTTTAGTTAAGCTGTTAACTAGATTCGTATTTCGCCTAAATTTCTAGTCAACGATCCGTATTAGGGTTTCTCGGCACCCGTAAAATTTGAAATTGGCATGGTTGATGCCTTGTGAGACCTCTTGTGAGTGCCTAGGAACCCTACAGTGGTATCAGAGCCTAGCTAGAGCCTTAGGCGAAGTCCAGACGGAGTTTGAAGTCCGATCGAACCGAAACCGTAATATCAAAGTTGCTCTCTGTACATTTTTTAAAAACTGGGTTTTTTCCAAATTAAAAATATGCAGAAAATTCAGCAGGACTTTCTAAAAATTACTGTGAAACACGATCACCCAATTCCTCCAAAGTGCGGCGGAACCACGGCAGAAGCCTGGCTTCTACGGCGGTTCCGCGGCCTTATGATGACGTCACCCACCCAATTTTGCACAGTAACTTCTTTTATTCAGTGCTGAGTTCTCTGGGAATTTTTAATATTTATTCAAGAGTTGAGTATTCTGGGTTGTATTGGGGACTCGGTATTTCGATCGGATTGTCGAACTTTGTCTAAGTGCTTTCCGGATAATTTTTTGAATATGTTAAAAAGTCCGACCGGATATAAATACCCAACTGTTCCCCTGCCGGAAAATATCCAAGTGTTGGATTTTTGTGTGGTTTAAGGACGTTCTGAGTAGTGCAAGTAACGCGATGGTCCCTCTAGAAGACAACAAACCTTAACTCGATTATGTGACCGTCTTGAACTGCCCTTTGAACCTTCGGGTTTGGGGTAGTACGGCGTGCCACATGTGAGGCGTTGGCTTGACCCTTCTACGGCTGAACCGTTGGTACTGAGGCATGAAGTGAATGTCTTTGAACCTATTTCATGTGTTGGACGGTTTCGGGAAAACTTGGGTGTTCGAATGTTCGATCGGAAAGTTTAATATTTTCTATTTATCCGGAATAGGATACAATAATTGGAATTCACAAACAGTTGTGAGATAACTGAATGAATTATATAAATCTAGCGGTTTAGTTTCATTTGATATTGAAAAGAGTTTTCGATAATGAGACTAAAATGCGGGGTTTATAACTGTTAGGCATGTGATGTCTAAGTATTTCATTTTGATTAGGCATGCGATGTCTAAAGAGGTTGCGGATTCCAATTGTTGTAGTTTTACACTTTCTTTTCTGTGACCGTAAGTGTAATATGTGATATCGCCGGTTTCGTTGCTATATGTCAACGACAATTGGGATGCGCATATTTACTTACGTTGATGACATGTGATGTTATGTGTTGCTGGATATGTTATATTGGATTGTCGTGTTTGAATAGCCGGGGTTTTTTTTATGTGAGATGAGTGTTTTTCATTTTCATTCATGTAAAAATTGTATGTAATATTCTTTTATTTGGGGCACTTCCAGGTTGCGGAAGTTGTCACCTTTTGTATATTATTTACTTTTCCGCATTAGAAAAGACCCAAGGAGGGGAGCACAAGTAACCGGGTTCTGGGGTCCAGTGGGAGACCAACTCGAGGAGTCGAGTCCGGGTCTCCTAACCCTAGAATTGGTAGGGTTGCTTGCCGCTCTCGTAGGGGTCTAGGGGTGTGGGATTGGCTATTCATCACGACCGTGGAATCCGTGTTTTATACTGGCTCGTATTGAAAACACGGACGTCCTAGTATATCCAATGTTTCATATGTTTCTTCTGCTGCGATATCTGTGATGTGATCATGTGATGTTCTGTGATAGATACAGTATATAGTATATATGATATATTATATAGACGTTACTTATGTTTTGCACCCGCACTAGCCCTGCCCTGCTCTGTCGTTAGTTACCTAACCTAACGGTGCATGAGGGGACATCGAGGCGAATGCGGATGGCATAAGTGTACGTCATATCTATCTGTGATGTTTAGGTATTTAAATGATGGGACTTCATTAATGTGATTAATGAAAGAAAAGAAACCTAAGATGTTGTAGAATCAAATTTTAAATAAAAAGGGGTAGCTACAGTTCTTGCTTTGCACAGCGGTATATGTGATATATCCTGCACCTTATTCGATGAGGAAAGGACCGAGATCCCTTCACCGGGAGTGACTCCTTTAGCAATAACTGGCAGATGCTACACACTCGGTTTGACTTTTGATTGCTTCTATAGTTTCTGCCTTGCACAGTGATATATATGATATATCCCGCACCTCATTCTACGAGGAAAGGGCCGACGATCCCTTCACCGGGAGTGACCCCTTTAGCAAAACTAGAAAAGCCTCAAAATCACTCCATTTTCAAAACTTCATTTGATTCTACAATGATATCAAGTTCATTACGCTCATGGTTTTCAGAAAAACCTGCGTAGCCCTCCGTCATTTCAGATAAGTAGTAGTTAGTATTCGTGATACGTTTGTTGGCCTGCGTCAAGGCATAGTGTGCGGTAGCTAACTAGTATTTGCCTGCTTATGCATATGATGCAGATTGGATTAGGGTAGTCGTGCGACTTTGTTGGCCTGCGTCAAGGGTCGTACAGGTGGGTTTAATTCAATCAGGAAATGACGGGTTGAACTTGACTAGCGCACTATGGTTTGTTGGCCTGCGTCAATGTCATAGGACGCTAGGGGCAAAATATTATCGGAAATTTCAAGTGTTGAAATTTGCAATGAGATTGCATACCTTCTATGAGATAGTTGGATCCTGATACCCGCAGCGAGTAAGAGTTACTCCTGGGAGAGTTTTACACATTACAATTAGCCGATCAAGTAGGTGTCTAGAAAGGAGTTAACGAGGTTATGCCTATGGGAAAACGAGGTTTACATTAATTAGGTTCGTGCGAAAGCACGGGGGACCTCCTTCAAAGTACCGACACTGGCCTGGCTGAAAGATTGGCGAACTTGTAGTGTGTAATTAATCCCGGCTAATCTTTCCTTTTATGGTTTGAAGGAAGATTTGATAAAAAGCAGTGGGAGCCATCCTGATTAGATAAGATAATAACCAATCTGATCTTGCACGAGCATACGCTAAAGTGTTTTCTTCTCTCTCTCTCCAGGTAGCGACCATTTCATGCCCTAATGAGGATAATAATATGGATGTATTGACCGAACCCGCATGTTATACTGTGCTGGGGAACGTTGGTTCCGTTCTTTCTTATTAGAGTTATAGGAATGAACAGGATATAGGGGAATACCAGGATTCCCATGCCACCCGAATGAAGAAAGTACATGTTGATGCATTTTCTTCGGGTGTGTTCGTTACAGAGAACTGTTTCTCCATTTGCTCTACGTCCTGTGTATTAGATACCGGGTCAGGATCCCATATATGTAATCAGTTACATGGGCTAAGGAAAGGTAAAGAACTTGGAGAAGGTGATAAAGACATTAGAGTTGGAAATGGTGCAATTGTTGCAGCTAAGACTGTCGGGGAATATCACCTTGTATTACCAACTGGTAATACATTGGTTCTGAACGAATGCTATTACATGCCGAACCTGATATGCAACATTATATCGGTTTCTTTGTTGAGTAAAGAGGGATATAATTTTGTATTACAGGACAATGTTATGAACATTTTCCGTAACCAAAAGTTGGTTGGATCAGGCACGTTGTGCAATGGCATTTATGTTCTAAATCAATCAACAGTTCTGAGCATAACAAACACACACAAGAGGAAGAGTTCAGAACTGAACGAATCCTTCTTGTGGCATTGTAGACTGGGTCACATCAATGCGACACGATTAGCTAAGTTGCATAAGGATGGATATTTAAATCCGTTTGAATTTTCATCTTATGACACTTACCAATCATGTCTCAAAGGCAAGATGACCAAAACTCCGTTTACGGGACACGGAGAAAGAGTTACCGAACTCTTGGGACTGATACATAGTGATGTATGCGGTCCCATGTCTACACATGCCAGGGATGGTTCTTCGTACTTCATTACATTCACTGACGATCTCTCTAGATTCGGATATGTGTTCCTGATGAAACACAAATCAGAAGCTTTTGAGAAATTTAGAGAATATAAACAAGAAGTCGAGAACCAAACCGGAAAAAGTATTAAAATCCTTCGATCTGATCGAGGAGGAGAATACTTAAGCAATGAATTCCTGGACTTCCTAAAAGAGAATGGGATTCTCTCTCAGCTGACTCCTTCATATACACCACAGCACAACGGTGTATCAGAACGGAGGAACCACACCCTATTGGATATGGTGCGCTCTATGATGAGCACAGCTGAGTTACCTATTTCCTTCTGGGGATATGCACTGGAAACAGCTGCAGATCTATTGAATATGGTTCCCACCAAAACCGTGCCAACCACTCCATATGAGATATGGAAAGGAAAGAGACCATGTCTTAATTATGTTAAGATATGGGGTTGTCCGGCATATGTAAAAACGCAAAATCCGGACAAACTCGCGGCAAGGTCCATTCTGTGTAAGTTTATTGGATATCCTAAACATTCGCGCGGGTATATCTTCTACGACACCGGGGAACAAAAGGTGTTTGTTTCTCGACATGCCACCTTTTTAGAAAAGGAATTTCTTGAAAAAGAGATTAGTGGCAAGGAGGTAGAACTGGAAGAGGTTCCAGCAATACAGACTACAACAGAAGATTTGGTTGAACCAGAGGATTCAGTAGTTCCCAATGAACCTCAGCCTCTCCGCCGATCTAGTAGGGTTCCTCGTCCACCTGAGAGATACTACGGTTTTATCATGGATGGTGGGAGCGAGGATTGCATCATGGAGGATGATGACCCAACTAGCTTCGAGCAGGCCATCACGAGTAGGGACTCAGTGAAATGGCTGGATGCTATACGGTCCGAGATGGAATCCATGTACACCAACAAAGTATGGACTTTGGAAGTTGCTCCTGAAGGGGTAAAACCCATCGGGAGCAAGTGGATCTTCAAGAAAAAACTTGGTGTAGATGGGAAAGTGGAGACTTTCAAAGCTAGACTTGTTGCAAAGGGTTTTCGTCAAAGACCAGGTGTGGACTATGACGAAACATTTTCTCCAGTGGCTATGCTTAAATCCATCCGGATCATGCTTGCCATCGCTGCATATCATGACTACGAAATCTTGCAAATGGATGTTAAGACCGCCTTTCTAAATGGTGATTTAGAAGAGTGCGTGTACATGACTCAGCCAGAGGGCTTCGTAGACAGTGGGAGTAGCGGGAAGGTGTGCAAGCTGCTTAAATCTATTTATGGATTAAAGCAAGCATCGCGGAGTTGGAACATCTGCTTTGATGTCGTTATCAAAGAGTTTGATTTCGTCAAAAATCCAGATGAACCTTGTATCTACAAGAAGGTGGCAGAGAGTAAGGTTGTCTTCCTCGTATTGTACGTGGACGACATACTCTTGATAGGAAATGATATTCCTATGCTGCAATCGGTCAAGCTCTTCTTATCACAAAGATTCTCAATGAAAGATCTTGGTGATGCCTCCTGCATATTGGGAATTAGGATCTATAGAGATAGATCCAAACGGATATTGGGATTGTCCCAATCCAGGTACATTGACACCATACTAAAGAGGTTTAGTATGGAAGAATCCAAGTGCGGGAACTTGCCCACGATCTTTGGAGTCACTCTCTCCAAAGAGATGTCTCCCAAGACTGATTTGGAGAGAGCTCGCATGCAAGGGATACCCTATGCTTCGGCTGTAGGCTCTATCATGTATGCGATGCTATGTACCAGACCCGATGTTGCATACTCACTAAGTATAGTGAGCAGGTATCAAGCTGATCCTGGAGAGAGTCACTGGACAGCTGTGAAGAGCATTCTCAAGTACTTACGAAGGACTAAAGAGATGCTCTTGGTGTATGGTAACGGAGAACTCCAAGTGGAGTCCTTTACCGATTCGAGCTTCCAGAGTGATAAGGACGACTCTAAGTCGCAGTCGGGATTTGTCTTTACCCTTTACGGAGAGGCGGTTAGCTGGAAGAGTACCAAGCAGGAAACCGTGGTAGACTCGACGATGGAGGCTGAATACATCGCTGCCAACGATGCTGCTAAAGAGGCTGTCTGGATCAAGAAGTTCATTATTGAACTTGGAGTGGTTCCATCCATTGAGCATACAATACCTTTGTATTGCGATAACAATGGAGCGGTGGCTTTGGCCAAGGAACCCAGGTCCCATCAGCGATCCAGGCATATTCTGAGGCGGTATCACCTGATCCGAGAGATAGTTGATCGCCGGGAGATCGAGGTTAGGAGAGTTGACACGAAGAACAACACGGCGGATCCACTCACAAAGGCCATTCCCCAGATACAGTTTGAGAGACTCTTCGGGATGCTCGGTATGCGATACTACAGCAGCTGGCCCTAGTGCAAGTGGGAGATTGTTAGTTGTGTGTATGCCCTAGAGGCCAGTATTGTACAGATGATGTATATTATATTGGATGCTTGGACATATATAGAGATGACTTTCTTGCTCGATATGATAGTATGCTATCTGGTTGCACTTTATCTTAACATGTACACTTGTCTCTTTTAACTGTCTTATAGTTACATGTTGATAAAGCCCTTAGGATGTGTACTTGACTGCCTGGACTATGATGCAGATCATACTAGTGGGGACATGGTAGTCCATAAGTACATCCTTCAAGGTCCCTAGTCGTGGGTGTATTGAGACGCGGCATCGATATACCAGAGTAGACTAGCGTATACGCTTCTCGACCCATGAGATGGGCGATAGATGATCCCACATCCATTGGTGTTTGACATCAGAGATGGTATACGGGTGCTCAGTGGAGACTGGGTACACTGGACGGACTCGCCGAGAACTCCCAGATGGTATTATACCTCACGTCAGATGGCAGTTCTCAGGTGACACTTGTTCAGGTTAGTCTGTAGACCCGAGATCGTCATAGAGTCTTGTGTGATTCCCACTGTGCTTTGATCTCCACCTTACCACGTCCATGAGGGCGTGCAAAACGGTGGTCTTTGGGCACAGTCCCGAGTCACATGGAGGCAATGAGCGATAGGAGGGGTTTCGTCTCTCCTGGTATTGGGGGTTGATGTTGCGCTGTGCTCGATTGGCCGTAACAGGGAAGTCCCTGGCCAGGGCTGATCAGAGATTTGCTGGTAAGTGTTACCAGTAGTTTCTTGACCCGTTATGAGCCTCACATCGGCACGACTTATCGGTTATTGGGGTCTGACGTTTACCACCCCTAGACTTGATATGCGACATATCAGACGAACAGACCGGACTGTACGGTAAGTGTTACTGGTTGGATTCACAGGAGTGTGAGCGGGCTAGCTCGTCGATCTTCTGATCGCTCAATACCCGGAAGGCCGTTACGTTTAGCAGACCGCTTGCGGCTTGTGGATGTTTGATATGATCATCATCTGCTACCGGCGTATTGACGAGTCTTTAGAGTCCTACACAGAGGTTTCCTGGCTCAAGCGAAACGAAATAGGAGCGCATATGAGATATGTGCAGGACCGAGAATAATGCGTGTATGTGATACCGTATTCAATTCTCGCGATGAATGTATCGATTGGTTATATACGACATAACCTAGATATCGAATCAAGGATTGATTCGATAAGCCGATACATAGGATACTAGTCGGTTATATGCGATATGACCGGATCGTTAAATCAAGTGTTGATTTAATGATTTAATGTATAATTATATATTTGATATATTTCTTTGCATTAACTAGTATTGGTTCACTTTAAATGGATTTTCTCACTTGATGTGCAAGTTGTATATGTGATATACTTTTATGCACATGTTTGTATCATGTTTGATGATACTTGATCATTTGGTAAAGTGTAAAGAATTAAACCATGGTTAAGAGATGATTAGGGTTTTGCTTTTTCATTTATTTATTTGTTTATTTATTTTGAAAAGATTATGATAAGGATGGTGGCTTTCTTTGTTTCTAGTTGAAGCTTCATGAAGCTTTGACTTCTTAACCATTCTTGTCTTCATGCTTAACCCTAACCCATCCAAGTAACCATGGTCTATTCTCTACACTCTACCTTAGTTAGTATATGATAAGTATTCATTTATTTTTCAATTTGAATTAACCTTTATCGTATTCTAGCTTCATCTTCTTCTTCTTCTTCTTCAAAAAGAAAAATCTTGACACCATTAATGGTACCTTGAGCTAAAGAGTGAGAAATCCAATTCTAAACTGAACCCACCTCCTATTTCTTCACCCTCTACCTCTTGCCAAGTTGTTTTGGGTGTTTTCTTCACAAGTTTCAAAACTTGGTGAAGATGGAGCTTGAACTTGTGATGCCTCGACGTAGATCATCTTCGGCACGAAGCCGACGACCTAGTCCGCCCATTTCTCCGATCAAGCCGACGATTGAGTCCGAGATTCGAGATGGACAGAGAGAGGACGCCTACGTGGAGCCAAGGAAGTGGATATCCGGATCTACAAAGGTTGTAGCTTCTTATCTTTAGTTAAGCTGTTAACTAGATTCGTATTTCGCCTAAATTTCTAGTCAACGATCCGTATTAGGGTTTCTCGGCACCCGTAAAATTTGAAATTGTCATGGTTGATGCCTTGTGAGACCTCTTGTGAGTGCCTAGGAACCCTACATTATCATTATGTATTAACGACACGTAATAACAAGTAAAACGTGTACACATCAATGATAAAGACAAACCAGATAGCATATATCATTTCGAGTAAGATTGTTCTACCTGTATAGGTCCTCCCTCAATTATCATAATCGCGTGCCCGCAATTACAATAATTGCCTTGAAGGCAATATATCTAACAGGATCCACTACAATATTCCTTACTTTATCTTTCTATTTCTTAACTTTGCGGAGATCAACTATCCCCCGAACTGAGCGATACCTGCCTTAGAATTTGTCTAGATATATGATGGGACCAAGTTTATAAATGAACATCTTTATCCAACAAACTTCTTAGACAGTATCATCCGTTGAATTTAATCAGCATCCTGTGCCACGTCTAACTCAGTATCCGCTTGGAACACTTTCCAACATACTGCCCCTCAGAAGAGGGTAAACTTATAACTCTGACATCCATTCTGTCATCCAAGTCATCTTGAAAGATGGAACCGATAACTGCCTCCTGTAGGAGGCTGCCATTACCATACTAAAAGAACATCCTGATATGTTCTTCACTGCTTCCCTTTGTTTCTCCAGGATTTGATTAATATCCGATTACCACAGCAAGTGCAAAAGCAATATCTGGTCTGGTACATGACATTGCATGATTGACTTAATTACCAAAACAATTGAAATGTCATTCATGCGAGTCCCTCTCCTCATCTGTCTAGAAGACATCTCTTTAGAAATGGTGACTTTATAACATGCAGGTACACTGCTATACTAGGAGTCGTCCACTCTAAACTTCTTTTAGAATGGTATCCAAGTACTTTGATTGGGACACTTCCTAAATTTATATCTTGAAAGTTCCTAGTATCCTTGCCGCTACAACCGCGATGGACGAGGAATCGAAAAACAAAAATTTTACAGGGAGCACTAGAAAAAACTAATCCTTAGCGATCGTTCCAAACACTAAACTAGAAAACAAAGCATGCGAGGTTTAGGGATTACAACCTTTGATGCGTGTCTACCTAATTATCGAAAACCCCTCCAAACTCCTCGTAGGCCGTCGGAAACAAGCTTAAGATGTTGGATATAGGTGCCCTCAAATCAATTATCGTAGTTGCAGGACTGCAATTACTGAATTCGAGGAGGGCCTATACCAAGAACAGTCTTGCTCGAGATGATAGTACTCTATCTGGTTTGTATTTGTCATTCATAAATATATGTTTTGCTAGTTATAACGTATCACTACTACATGATGATAAAGCCAATAGGATCTTTAATTGACTACCCGGATTATGATAGGAATCATATTAGTAAGGCCTGGGTAGTCTATAAGCACATTCTTAAAAGTCCATAGTCGTAAGAATATCGAGACTGGGCATCAGTATTCCAGTTTAGAATAGTGTATGTAAGCTGATGTCGCGCACCCCGCGGTTAGCGGGGAGGCGGAATTTTCGAAAACGATAATATTTAACTACGCAACACCGGCTAAAACTCCAGCATCTTTACTAAAGTCTTAACTAGCTAATCTATCTAGAGATTTAACACTCTGTTAGAATGTTATACCTCCAAGATACGGTCCTTCGGGTCTTCTAGTGCTCCTCTCCAAGGCTCCTCGGTGATCGGATCGGGCTAGCTCCATCGGCCTTCCTGCGTCAAAGACGATCCACCGTGAGAGAATGTGCTCCAAGCTTCAACCTTTAAATGAGGTAACTAAGGTAGATGGTTCGCTAAACCAACTAGCCTAGGAGACGTAGAAAGTCTAAAGGATTGTGTAGTCTCACTAAACCCTTGGCTCACAACACATGTGAAGGTTAGGGTTTAGTTAGAGGAAGAAGGAGATGGAGGAACTCAACAGAGCAAGAGAGGAGAGCAACTCGAGAAATGAGCTCAAGAAAATCAAATGAACCAACAAGAGAAACTAATTATAGAGAATGGCTAAGTATTTGCTCAATAATTCAAGCATGCAATAAAATACAATAGAATAAAGCACCCATGCTTGAATAGCGAGTCAAGACAAATAAAATAATACTTGAGCCATTCCTCACAAAGTCTCCTCCATTTCCACTTCATTAATCCATTTAAGTAAATGGATAAAATCAATAATGAGGTGGCTCCTTCTAGAAGCATGCCTTGACAAATTACAAGAATGCCCCTCTCACTGTATATACATACCCGTATCCGTATTCCGAAAAATACGGCTACACTGAGATGATAACAATCCAATAATACAATACTGGGATCCGGCTTAAACTAAAGCCCACTAGTATTGTCTGCCCGATCAGCATCCGTGTACATGTACATGAACGTGATCGAAGCCCAGTCGTAAAACCATACGACGTCTACATTAATTGCCTGAAGCAGGGAAACCCTCTGTGTGGGACTCTAAAGACTCGACAGTACGCTGTCAGTGGGTTTAACCACAAGCCGTCAGCGGTACTGGCTGCACGTAACGGCTACCAAGGTATCTGTCGATAAGAAGACCTATGTGCAAACTCACCCAGACTCCTACTGAGCCTATCGGTGACAATTTCCATACAGTCTGGTCTGTTCATCTGAGATACTCGCATATCTGCCTAGGGGGAAGGTAAACGTCAGACCCCTAACAACCTGGTAAGTCATGCCGGAGGAGAGCCCAATACACCATAAGAAACTACTGGAGTACCTTACCGGTATTTCTTGACTGCTCTAGCCAGGGACTTTGTGTAATGGCTTTCCGAATATTGCGTGATATCAACCCACAATACCGGAAGAGATGAATCCTATCTGATCGCTACTGTCTCCAAGTTCTTCGGGACTACACCCAACTACTACCTGTTTGCATGACTCCTTTTAGCGTGGTAGGGTAGTAATCAAAGTGGAGTGGGAACGCACTCGAGACGAAGTAGCGATGGCAAGTCAACGGACTAAGCTACTCATTCCACCTGGGAACTGCTACCTGACGATAGGTATAATACCAACCAGCTGTTCCCGACGAGTCCTGTCCAGTATAACTCACAACCTAGTGAGCACCTGCATACCTTCTCCAGTACAGCATACTAATGGCTGTGGGACGACCATATCCCCTGCTGGGATGAGAAGCGTATACATTAGTCCACTCCGGAGTATCGATGTCCTGTCTCGATAATCCAACGACTAGAGACCTGTATAAGGATATGCTTATAGACTACCCAGCCCCCATGAGTGTTACTGCCATCACAACAATGGTAGTCAAGCAAAGATCCTAAGGGCTCTACCAATATGTATAAGCGATATGCTAAAAGAAACACATGCACATATTGAGGTAGAATCAAACCAGGTAGCATACTACCATATCGAGCAAGACTGTTATTATAACTGTGAAATATCCTAAGCATCCAATATGTAATATACAATCCAGTATGATATAATAATGGCCTCTAGGGCATATATCACTAACAATCTCCCACTTGCACTAAGGCCATGTATTGCCATATCGCAGACCTATCATCTCGATTAGCCGCTCGAACTAAGTCTGAGAAATAGCCTTTGAGAGTGGATCTGCAGTGTTGTTCTCTATCTCTACTCTCCGCACCTCAATCTCCTGTCGATCAATGATCTCCCTGATCAAGTGGAACCACCTCAGGATGTGTCTGGACTTCTGATGGGATCTTGGTTCCTTCGCCAAAGCTATAGTGCCGTTGTTGTCACAATACAGTGGTATTGGATCATCAATCGATAGAACCACCTGAAGCTCTGTCACGAACTTCCTGATCCAGACCGCTTCCTTCGCGGAATCACAGGCAGCAATATACTCCGCTTCCATAGTCGAGTCAGCAACGGTTTCCTGTTTGGAGCTCTTCCAAACAACCGCCCCTCCATTGAGGGTAAAGACATGATCCGACATGGATTTGGAGTCATTCTTGTCACTGTGGAAGCTGGAGTCAGCGAAGGCCTCGATCTGGAGGTCTTCCCTGTCGTACACCAAGAACATCTCCTTAGTCCTTCTCAGGTACTTGAGAATGTTCATCATTGCTATCCAGTGCTTCTCCCCTGGGTTTGACTGATACCGGCTTACAACGCTCAGAACGTATGCTACATCTGGTCTGGTACATAACATCGCATACATTATAGAACCTACCGCAGATGTGTAGGGTATAGTAGATATGCGATCCCTCTCCAAATCAGTCTTGGGAGGCATCTCTTTGGAGAGGGTGATTCCGTGACAAGCCGGTAGATTACCGTGCTTAGAATCTTCCATACTGAATTGTTTCAGTATGGTGTCGATGTACTTTGACTGTGAGAGTTCCAACATCCGTTTATATCTGTCACGATAGATTTGGATCCCCAGAATGTAGGAGGTATCACCCAGGTCTTTCATGGAGAACCTCTGTGAAAAGTATCCCTTGACTGATTGTAGCATAGGATTGTCATTTCCTATCAAGAGAATGTCATCCACGTACAGGACGAAGAATACCACACTTCTCGCTACAATTTTACTATATATGCATGGTTCATCTGGATTTTTGATAAAGTCAAATTCCTTGACCGTCTCATCAAAACAGATGTTCCATCTCCGCGATGCCTGCTTTCGTCCATAAATGGACTTAAGCAACTTGCACACTTTCCTGCTGCTCCCACTCTGAATGAAACCCTCCGGTTGATCCATATAGACGCACTCTTCCAAATTTCCAATCAGAAAAGCAGTCTTTACGTCAATCTGCCATATTTCATAATCATGGAAGGAAACAATGGCAAGAAGGATCCGAATGGATTTGAGCATGGCTACTGGAGAAAAGGTTTCATCATGGTCCAAACCAGGTCTTTCACGGAACCCTTTTGCAACAAGTCTAGCCTTATAGGTTTCAACCTGTCCATCACACCAATCTTCCTTCTGAAGATCCATTTGTAGCCTACGGGTTTTATCTCATCTGGAGAAAAGTCCAAAGTCCATACTTTGTTGGTGTACATAGACCCCATTTTGGTCCGCATTGCATCCATCCATTTTACCGAGTCTCTGCTCTGAATGGCTTGCTGGAAGCTAGTTGGCTTATCATCGTCGATGATACAATCCTCTCTATCTCCGTCTATGAGAAAACCGTTGTATCTCCGTCTATGAGATAGCCTACTAGTTCTGCGAAGTGGCACAGGTATGTCAGGTTCTTTCGAAACGTCTGGTTCCACCATGCTTTTAATAATAGTTTGCGGTTCTGGAATTTCTTCCAGTTCTATTGCGCTCCCACTTATCTGATTTTCTAAAAATTCAGTTTCCAAGAAGCGGGCATACCGAGAAACAAAAACTTTTTATTCCTCTGCGTAATAGAAAAGATACCCACCGGAATTCTGTAACATTTCAGGAAATAAAATAATATTTTTGGGAATTTTTATAATTAAATAATAATTATATTGAATATTTTAATAAGACGGTAAAATTTAATACTGATAAATTTGGGGAAAATTTGGAAAATTATAGAAATTACTAAAAAGAGGGTGCTTTGTGTAATTTATGCAAATTATGAAATTCTATGATTTATTTTGTGCCATTTTAGCGCTAATCGCGATTAAATATCGCTAATCGCAAATTAAGCGTGTTTTGTGCACATGACATGCACCATATCATTTTTACACTTGTGTTACATTTTCTACATGGCTTTCTTGTTTTGTTTTGGTTCTATTTAGAGAAAAGAAAAGATAAAGAAAACAAGAAATAGGAAAAGTCAAAGAGGTATCATGATGATAAGAGGGATGGGTATGAGAGAGAGAGAGGTGAGGGTTCAACCTAACATGGCTCTTATTTTGTTTTCATTCATTCTTCATCCCCTTCATCTTTTCCTCTTCTCCCTCACTCCCATGGCAGCACTTCATCTCCCCCTCCTCTTCAACCCATAAAACACCATCAAATATACACCAAAACACTTCATTCATTTCACAAAAAGCATGCATAAGCTCAAGGGAAGCACATTAGACCAAGAAAAATCGAATTTTGAGGACTTTGGGCAACTCAAGGATATTCTTGAGTTGCCAATTGAGGTAATTTCTGCACCCTTAGAATAGTATTTAAATTCTTTAGGCATCCATATATGTTTAGTATCGATATCGAGTGGTTTTGTGAACCTAAAAATTTCTAGATAGGGGTTTTGTGAAATTTTGAATTGTGAAGTGTAATTGAGGTTAATAGAGACCTTATGACCCCTGTAGGGATTGTATCTTGGACTGAAACCATAGAATAAACCCCGGAATACGAACTTAGAAACCCCGACATCGGAAAACTGTGAAAATATGATGGTAATTTGAAATCTGCTAACACTCGGGGATCTGAAAAATTATTTAGCAAACACTGAGATACATGCAGGCAACCATGGACCACTCGCTGAAACCCTAGCCCCTACTTCCCCAACTTGGCCACAAATATATTCGTTTTGGCCGCAATTTGCGGCCAGACCTGGTTCATTTGGGTTCGTGTTGGTTCTGAGGCTTTATCTCCAGTAAAATAGACCCTTTACATGTGAAAAATTGGCTAATTTCACCCAGGGTAAAATCTGGGACCATTTCCATGAGTTGATGCATTGTTTTATGACTTTGTTTTGACTTGATTTTGGTATTTGATATTGTGTTTCCGTCGTGTGGCGTTTGAACGTCAACGACTAGGATTTATTGGTCGTGTTTTGCGTGCGAGGCTATAGGTTTTTACCTATGAGCGTAGCATGTGCCGTTTTGGTTTTTCGTTTGGATTTTAATATGCATTGCAATTGGATTATATGTGTAGGTACCCCCACGTAGATGTCGAGACGTTCAAGAAGAAGATGGCGACATCGGCATCAGCACGCAAGAAACAGGTGAGTAGATATATATCTACGGGGAGAAGTCGGGTGGATGGCGTATAGCACCCCTGCAAAGTCATAGGAAATGATGTGGTATGAAATAGACATGCATTTATATGTTATGGAGAGATTTGAACACTTAGGAAGAAAGGGTTAGGAGATCATGAGTTAGTGTTAGCGAGATTTGAGGAAAGTGATTTAGTTGATTTCATAGTCGTGAAACCGAGAGTAAGGTTGTTACACACACACACACGCACGGGATATGGTTTTGGGTGTATATGTTATATGTTTATAGATAGATGTGGATGCATGTGCTGATATATATATGTTTTGGGTGTATATGTTATATGTTTATAGATAGATGTGGATGCATGTGCTGATATATATATATATATATATATATATAGACACACACACACACACACATACATACATATACATATACATATACACGGATGATTGAGGATAGTATATGGTATTATGAGATGAGTCGTTGGGATTGGGCATGATGCCGTGAGATCGGTGATGTGATTTGGTTCGTATTAGAAGATACGACATGATATTTTAGCAGATCTTTAGGCGATGTGTTTCAGACACACGCATATACATTTATTGATGGTATCAGTATGTACTAGACTTAGATCAGTACCCCAGTTCATGATTTATGATGATAAGGATACCAGATAAGTAATGAGATAAATATGATACTTGACCCGTACCCAGATTTCGGATGCTGTACGATAGATTTACCGTACGAGAGATAATTATGAGGTTAGATCCGCACTCTTGACTCGAGGATGTCATATATATTATTGTATCGCACGTGATACTTTTGAGGCAAGATCACCGACTACTAGATATATATAGATCGACTCAGATTTAGGTGGATTTCCTTACCCTTTTGACTGGGCTCGAGTCATACTTGTTTTCAAAAGTGGAGAATTGTGAGTATTTTAAATACCAGAATTGTATGACTCGTATATTGGGTAGGTATATTCTTCAGTGTTGCTGTTACTATATCACTTTCTGTATATTCATGATGTTTCATCGCATTGCATACCTATACATATGTTATCTGTGATTATTATAAAACCATGCTGTCACGACACCAGCACCATTACCGATGATGCGTATGCTCCATATACACTTGGTTGCCGGCTCACACACATCATCATCGGTAGTTGCCATGTCACGTACACTTTAGAGAATATTATTTCATTGACATAGCCTGCTAGCTGATAGTTGCAATATGTTACAGCTTTCATATGCTAGTTTAACTATTGCATTCATAGCATGATATCAGATGCATTCATATATTCATTGGTTATGCAGTATTATGGACATTTATGCCGGTTTTCACTTTTATTGACATGGTGATTTGATATTTTCGGATCCTTCTTGAGATTTTCTGGATTTGGAAACCGCATGTGAAAGTTTTATAAACTGATGAGTTATTTTAAAGAAAAAAATGCGGTTTTCCTTGATATGATGAGTCATGTCCACCATGATGTTTCTCTCGGTTCTGAGATGGTTTTTGAGACCCGATTCGAGGAGTTGGATGAATCGTCTGCGGGTACATGGTGGACCCGGTATGGTACCCCGGGGCAAGAAGCTCGAGTTGTAGACGATGAGCCCGGTAGGGACAGACTGCCTACTGGTTATTGTCTGGTGCGGTGGATATCCGGAGGATACCGTTCATGGTCGTGTGATTGATGATATGGGCCGATCCGGACTGATGGAGCCCGAGATATTGAGTTATTGAGATATTGAGATTTGAGACACTGAGATATTGAGATTTGATGATACAGGCCAGTCCGGATATCCGGAGCCTGAGATATTGAGATATTGAGATTTATGTTTTGTGTCGATACTTGACACGGATTCTATGTTGATTTCATTGATGATATCTCCATTTATATACATACAAAAATCTCATTAAATAAAGAAAAACAGTTCTTTGATTCATGATGTACTTTATTCTTATTATATGCATTTGTACATCATATTAGTGACATGTTGTTACCTGAGGCACTGACACGAGTACTTAGAATCACACTTAGGGATAGATGTTTACCCTTACTATTATATTATGCTTCAGGCCATATTATTATTTTGAGGATATTACTGATCGTATGACCTAGGATTGCGTTATATATGCGATTTCTACTCGTAGATGTTTTCTACTCACGAGTTGGCAATCCACCCCTGTTGTGCCACAGTTTCTTGCAGGTCTTGCCGTACAGGTTTCGTTCCGGTTTTGCCGGCACACTGTTCCTTCCGGGTGATTGCTTTGGTAGGTGGGTTCTTTTGCATCAGGACCACCATTGTATATTTGTTATTTCAATTGTATCTAGTAAAACTCCATCAATCAGACTTGTATTATTTGATAGACATAGAAGACCAGTGTATATTCTTTCGACCTTAGAGTCGCGCGCTGTATTATATGGTTTTCCTCTGGTTTTCTTGATAATGTTGGATTTTTATCCTGAGTTTGATCCTCGCTTTTTGGCGTTGTATATTATATTGCATAGTGTGGTTTTGTCCGCCGGTTGGCGAAGAGCTAGCTCCCGCTTGGGGATACCTTTATTCATTACATATGCTTTGTCAGGTTTTGTACCCGTTTGGGGTCAGTTTTTACAAAGGAAACCCTACCGAAATTTTCAGAAAAGACTTGAGATTTTAAAAATACATACTTCGGCTTATGTTGTTAAACTTCTTGCTTTAAATATTGGTTTTTCCTTCACTCTACTGCTTTGCTTGGTTTGGATTTCTGGGTTTTGGCTTACTTAGATTATGTACGCTTCGAAACGTTTCATAGTTTAAGTGCCGATCATATTCCGTAATTTTAGGCCGTGACAAATTCTTTGGGTATCCCACAAACTTACACAATACTGAGCGTGCCTCGAGCTTGTCTGCATACTGCTTTTTTACAAAAGCTGGGCATCCTCATGTCTCAAGGTACTTAAGATAGGGTTTCTTCCCACTCCACATCTGATATGGTGTGGTATGGTGTGGTAGGCAATGACTTAGTAATTCAAAAGATATGCAGCTGATTCTAGTGCATAACTTCAGAAGGATCGCGATTACTCATCATGGAACGAACCATATATAATAGGGTTCTGTTCCGCCTTTCTGATACACCGTTGTTTTGAGGTGTGTATGGAGGAGTAAGCTGAGAGAGAATTCCATTCTCTTTTAAGTATCCCAAGAACTCGGCACTTAAGTATTCATCACCTCGATCAGATCTTAGTGTCTTGATACTTTTGCCAGTTTTTTTCCACTTCATTCTTGTATTCCCGGAATTTCTTAAAGGCCTCGGATTTATGTTTCATCAATAATACATGTCCATAGCTAGAGAAATCATCCGTAAAAGTAATGAAGCAGGAATAGCCACTTCTCGCATGTGTAGACATTGGACTACACACATCGCTGTGTATGAGTCCGAAGAGCCCACTAGCTCTTACTCCGTGTCCAGTGAATGGAGTCTTTGTCATCTTTCCTTTGAGACATGATTGACAAGTTTCATAAGAATGATATTCGAACGGACCCAAATATCCCTCTCTAGCTTGGGATTTTGTTTCGAGGTTTCGGAGTTGTTTCGGTTTCGTAATTCTACTAATATTGTCTAATTATCTAGCTTGGCTCTGATACCACTGCTGGGTTCCTTAGCACCCTCGCTACGTTTTCTAAGACATCAAGCATGCAATTTTAAAAAACCTTGAGTGCTAAGCAACCCATAACCAAGGATCTTACTAGAAAATTAGGGTTTATCTAACATGTAAACACCTTTACACTAAGTGAAATGGGAATACAACCTTTGTAGACCGGTCCTTTACTTCTAAAGCTCCGTGTAGTAGTCCCTTCGCTCCAAGTAATGGTCTCCCGGACTCTCGTTAGGCTCCATTAGGTGAAAGAAACAAGCTTGCTTGAAGAACTTTGAGGCCGAAGATGATCCACGTCGAAGAATCTCTAACTCAATCTACCTCTTCACTAATTGATGAACTAGTGAAGAAACAACCTATACTAAATGGCTAGTCTAGTGTAGATTGGTGAAGTAGGAATTTTTCTCACTTTAGAATTAATTTTCTCTCACCTTTTCTTTTCCTCACTTGAAGCTAGAGAGCAAGAAGGAGATGAAGAAGAAAATGATCTCAAGTGTAGAATTGCAACCATGGGTGAGAAATATCATATATAATTCATGTAGAGACTAAACCATAGCTAAAGGATAATGGTTAGGTTAATAAATATCTAGAGTAAAACAAAATTAGTGGACTAAATCAATGGTTACTACAAGCTTCACAACCATGACTAATTTCCATCTAATTTTGATTTTCCCTTAATAAATAAAACCCCACATTATCTTAAGTGTGGTGTGAGTCTCATACACCCATGTCCAATGTATCATCTAGCATGATACCAAAAATAAATACATTAACATATATCACATATATATTAAATGTATAAAGAGAAAACATTTTCTTAAGTGAGCTAATATTAGTTAATATATATTAATATATCAAACATATAATTACACATTAAATTATTAAATCAACACTTGATTTAATAACCCGGCTGTATCACATACAACCAACTAATATCATTTATACGCATATCACATATACATATAACATATCATTGAATCAACACTTGATTCAACAATCCGGTTATATCACATATAACCTGTATCGTAAGATTGGAATACGGTATCAGATACACGTATTAATCTCGGTCCTGCACATATCACATATGTGCCCTACTTCGTTTCGCATGAGCTAGGAAACCTCTGTGTAGGACTCTAATGAGTCGTCAATACGCCGGCAGTAGGTGATGATCATATCAGTCACCCACAAGCCGTCAGCGGTACTAGCTGGACGTAACGGCTACCCGGGTATTGAGTGATCAGAAGATCAACAAGCATTCTTGTCCATACTCCTGTGAATCCAATAGCAACACTACCGTATAGTCCAGTCACTTCGTCCAATATGTCACATATCGAGTCTAGGGGTGGTAAACATCAGACCCCAGTAACTTGATAAGTCATGCCGATATGAGACTCATAACGGGCCGAGAAACTACTGATAACACTTACCAGTAAATCTCCGTATCAGCCTTGGCCAAGGACTTCCTGTTATGGCCAATCGAGCACAGCGCAACATCAACCCCCAATACCGAGAGAGACGAATCCCCTCCTATCGCTCATTACCTCCATGTGACTCGGGACTGTACCCAAAAACTACTGTTTTGCACGCTCTCTCGAACGTGGTAAGGTGGAAATCAAAGTACAATAGGAATCACACAAGACTCTATGATGATCTGGGGTCTAGACTAACCTGTACTAGTGTCACCTGAGAACTGCTATCTGACGTTAGGTATAATACCATCTAGGAGTTCTCGGCGAGTCCTGTTTAGTGTACCCAGTATCCACTGAGCACCCGTATAACATCTTTGATGTCAAACACCAATAGATATGGGATCATCCATCACCATCAAATGGGTCAAGAAGCGTATACGCTAGTCTACTCTAGAATATCGATGCCCCGTCTCGATACACCCTCGACTAGGAACAATTAAAGGATGAACTTATGGACTATCCTGGCCCCACTAGTATGATCTGCATCATAATCCTGGTAGTCAAGTATACATCCTAAAGGCTTTATCAACATGTGAGAGTAAGACAATATCACAATACAAGTCTACATGTTAAGATAAAGAGCAACCAGATAGCATACTATCATGTCGAGCAAGAAATTCCTCTCTATATATGTCCAAGCATCCGCTATAATATACAATCATGTACAATAATGGCCTCTAGGGCATACATACAACTAACAATCTCCCCCTTGCACTAAGGCAAGTTGTTGTAGTATCTCATACCCAACATCCTGAAGAGTCTCTCAAATTGTATCTGGGATATGGCCTTGGTGAGTGGATCCGACATGTTATTCTCCGTGTCAACTCTCCTAACCTCGATCTCCCGGCGATCAACTATCTCTCGGATTAGGTGATACCGCCTCAGAATATGCCTGGATCGCTGATGGGACCTGGGTTCCTTGGCCAAAGCCACAGCTCCATTGTTATCACAATACAAAGGTATTGGATGCTCGATGGATGGAACCACACCAAGTTCAGTTATGAACTTCTTTATCCAGACAGCCTTTTTGGCAGCCTCGTTGGCAGCGATGTATTCAGCTTCCATCGTCGAGTCTGCCATGGTTTCATGCTTGGAACTCTTCCAACAAACCGCCCCTCCATTGAGGGTGAAGAAAAAACCCGAGACCGACCTAGAGTCATCCTTATCACTCTGGAAGCTCGAATCGGTAAAGGACTCCATTTGGAGTTCACCGTTACCATACACCAAGAACATTTCTTTAGTCCTTCTCAAGTACTTAAGAATGTTCTTCACAGCTGTCCAGTGATTCTCTTCACAATCTACTTGATACCTACTCACTATACCTAGTGAGTATGCTACATCGGGTCTGGTACATAACATCGCGTACATGACAGAGCCTACTACCGAAGCATAGGGTATCCCTTGCATGCGAGCCCTTTCCAAATTAGTCTTGGGAGACATCTCTTTGGAGAGAGTGATTCCGGAGATCGTGGGTAAATTTCCACGCTTGGAATTTTCCATACTAAAGCTCTTTAGTATGGTGTCAACATACCTGGATTGGGACAATCCCAATATCTGTTTAGATCTATCTCTATAGATCTTAATTCCCAAGATGTAGGAGGCATCATCTTGATCTTTCATTGAGAATCTTTATGATAAGAAGAGCTTGACCGAGTGTAGCATAGGAAAATCATTTCCTATCAAGAGTATGTCATCCACGTACAATACGAGGAAGACGACCTTACTCTCTGCCACCTTCTTGTATACACAAGGTTCATCTACGTTTTTGACGAAGTCAAAATCTTTGACCGCCACATCAAAACAGATGTTCCAGCTCTGCGATACCTGCTTTAACCCGTAGATTGATTTAAGCATCTTGCACACCTTTCCGCTGCTCCTACTATCTACGAAGCCCTCTGGCTGAGTCATGTACACGCTCTTTTCTAAATCACCATTTAGAAAAGCGGTCTTGACGTCTATCTGCCAGATTTCGTAATCATGGTATGCAGTGATGGCAAGTAGGATCCGGATGGACTTAAGCATAGCTACTGGAGAAAAGGTTTCATCATAATCTATACTTGGTCGTTGACGGAAACCATTTGCTACAATTCTAGCTTTGAAAGTCTCAACTTTTCCATCTACACCAAGTTTTTTCTTGAAGATCCACTTGCTCCTGATGGGTTTTACCCCTTCAGGAGCATCTTCCAAAGTCCATACTTTGTTGGTTTACATGGATTCCATCTCAGATAGCATTGCATCCAGCCATTTCACAGAGTCTCTACTCGTGATGGAATGCTCGAAACTAGTTGGGTCATCATCTTCCATGATGCAATCCTTGCTCCCACCATCAATGAGAAAACTGTAGTATCTCTCAGGTGGATGAGGAACCCTACTAGATCGGCGGAGAGGCTGAGGTTTGTAGGGGACTATTGAATCCTCCGGTTCTACCAAGTCTTCTGTTGTAGTTTGTGTAGCCGGAACTTCTTCCAGTTCTACCTCTTTGCCACTAATTTCTTTTTCAAGAAATTCCTTTTCTAAAAAGATGGCATGCCGAGAAACAAAAACCTTTTGTTCCTCGGTATGGTAGAAGATATACCCTTGCGAATGTTTGGGATATCCAATAAACTTACATAGAACTGATCTCGCCTCGAGCTTGTCCGGATTTTTTGTTTTCATATCAGCCGGACAACCCCACATCTTAATAAAATTCAGATATGGTCTCTTCCCCTCCCATATCTCATATGGAGTGGTAGACACTGATTTGGTCAAAACTCTATTCAATAGGTATTCAGTTGTCTCAAGCGCAAAACCCTAAAAGTAGATAGGTAACTCAGCGGTGCTAATCATAGAGTGCACCATATGTAATAGGGTGCGATTCCTCCGCTCTGATACACCGTTGTGCTGTGGTGTTTACGGAGAAGTAAGCTGAGAGAGAATCCCATTCTCTTTTAGATAATCCAGGAACTCCGTGATCAAGTATTCTCTTCCTCGATCACATCGAAGGATTTTAATACTTTTACCAGTCTGGTTCTCAACTTCATGCTTATATTCTTTGAATTTATCAAAAGCTTCAGACTTGTGTTTCAACAGGAACACATGTCCCAATCTTGAGAGATCGTCCATGAATGTAATAAAGTATGAAGAACCATTCTTGGAATGTATAGACATAGGGCCGTATACATCACTTTATATCAGTCCCAAGAGTTCTGTGGCTCTTTCTCCATGTCCGGTAAATGGAGTTTTGGTCATCTTGCCTTTGAGACATGACTGGAAAGTTTCATAAGATGAAAATTCGAATGGATTCAAATATCCATCCTTATGTAACATAGCTAGTCATGTCGCATTGATACGATCTAGTCTACAATGCCACAAGAAGGATTCGTTCATTTTTGAACTCTTCCTCTTGTGTGTGTTCTGTACGTTGAGAACCGTGTTTTGATTCAGAACGTATAAACCGTTACATAACGTACTAAACCCAATCAACACTTGATTTAGGTAAATGTTCATAACATTATTCTCTACTACAATGTTATATCCTTCTTTATCTAATAAAGAAATTGATATTAAATTGCATATCATAGACGGTACACAATAATAGTTATTCAAGATCAATGTATTTCCATTTGGTAATACAAAGTGATATTCACCAACTGCTTTGGCTGCAACACTTGCACCATTCCCTACTTTTAAAGAATGATCACCTTTTCCCAGTTCTCTACCTTTCTTTAGCCCATGTAACATATTACATATGTAGGATCCCAATCCGGTATCTAATACCTAGGTTGTAGAGTGTACTGAGAAACAGTTCTCAGTAACGAACACACCTGAAGAAGATGCATGCACATGCTCATTCCTTATTCAGGTCGCGTAGGAATTCGGATATTCCCCCATTTCCTGCTCAGACTTATAACAATTATAAAGAAGAGCGGAACCAACATTCTCCAGCCCAGTATAACAAGCGGGTTCGGTCAATACATCCATATTATTATCTTGATTAAGGCGTGACATGGTCGCTACCTGGAGAGAGAGAGAGAAGAAAACACTTTAGTGTATGCTCATGCAAGATTAGATTGGTTATTATCTTATCTAATCAGGATGGCTCCCACTGTTTTTATCAAATCTTCCTTCAAACCTTAAAAGGTAAGACTAGCTGGGATTAATTACACCCTACAAGTTTGTCAATCATTCAGCCAGGCCAGTTTCGGTACTTTGAGGGAGGTTTCCCGTGCTTCGCACGGACTTAATTAAAATAAAGCTCGTTTTTCCAGGGGAATAACCCCGTTAAAACCTTTCTAGACACCTACTTGATTGGCTAATTGTAATGTGCAAAACTCTCCCAGGAGTAACTCTTACTCGCAGTGGGTATCGGGATCCAACTATCTCATAGAAGGTATGCAATCTCATTGCAAATTTCAACACTTGAAATTGCAGATAATGTTTTGCCCCTAGCGTCTTATGACCTTGATGGAGGCCAACAAACCATAGGCTGCTAGTCAAGTTCAACTCGTATATTTTATGATTGAATTAAACCTACCCGCACGACCCTTGACGGAGGCCAACAAAGTCGTACGTGTTGGATATAGTGCCCTCAGAATCAATTATTGGATCACAGGTACGTGATTGCAATGATTGAGGGAGGACTTATGCCGGTAGGACAGTCTTACTTAAGATGATAGTATGCTATCTGGTTTATCTTTATCATTCTGTACTGCTTTTGGTGACATTACTGATCACTATTGCACGTTGATAGAGCCCTTAGGATTCTTGCTTGACTGCCAGCAGTATGATGGCGATCATATACGTGGGAGCTGGGGTCTATAAGCACATCCTTAAAAGGTCCCTAGTCGTGGGAGTTCGAGACAGGGCATCGATACTCCAAAGTAGACTAGTGTATACAGTCGAGACCCCGACGAGGGGCGGTGGCCGGTCTCACAAGCCACTGGTGTCAGTTGGTTCACCTAAGATGTATACAGGTGCTCATTGGGTTTTGAGTACACCGGACAGGACTCGTCGGGAACATGCTAGTTGGTATTATACCTAGCGTCAGATGGCAGTTCCCTGGTGACATGTGTACAGGTTAGTTCATCGACCTGAGATCGTCATTTTTCTCGTGTGAGTTCCCACTGTACTTTGATTACTACCCTACCACGGCTCAAAGGAGTCGTGCAAACAGGTTTTAGTTGGGTACAGTCCTGAGCCACATGGAGGCAGTGAGCGGATCGGCAGGGGTTCGTCTCTCCCGGTATTGGGGGTGAGGTCGCACTGTATCTAGGAGAGCCATTACACGAAGTCTTTAGCCAAGGCAGGAGATTTACTGGTAAGTATTCCAGTAGTATCTCAGGGTGTTCTGGACTACACTCCGACACGACTTGTACCACTTTTGGGGCTCTGACGTTTACCAACCCCCTAGGCCCGCCATGCGATGCTCATAGACGAACGGACCGGACTATATGGATATTGTCACTGACAGGCTCAGTGGGGTGTCAGGATGAGTTCGCTCATCGACGCCCCTTTTGGTCAATACCTGTAGCCCGTTACGTATGGCTAATACCTCTGACGTGCTAGTGGTTAAATCCACAGTCAAACTATTGACGAGTTTTTAGAGTCCCCCACAGACAGTTTCTCAAGTTTCGGGCGAAACCCTGTAGAGGCCGTATGGATTTATGGCAGGGTTCGATCATATACGTGCGGTATTGCACGGATCATGATCGGACGGATAATACTAGCGGGCTTTGGTTTAAGCCGGATCCTAGTATTGTACAGTGTAGATTTTGTCTCATTGCATTTGTATGCGGTCGGAATACAAATGCGGGTATGTATATACGCTCGCGGGGTTTTCTTGTAATTTATTACGGGATCGTTTTTTTGAAGTTGCCAGTTTGCATTCTGTTTCAGCCAGTTTTACTTTGTTCCTTCATGGCCGGATTTTTGTGATGGGAGGGGCTTATTTGTAAGTGTGCAAATTAGCAAATGTGGAGGGTTTTCTGTGACATATGGATTATTTGATGGTTCTAGCATCTTTGCTTTTTCATGCATCATTACTTTCATTAATGGTGAAGAGATTGATTTGGTTTATGGATGTAAGGCTTCCTTTTTGGCTTATGCTCACCAATTCTCCTCTTGTGCTCACCCCTTGGTATTATTTCCCTCCTCCATTTTTTTTGGCCGGCCACTTCTTGAGAGTGAGGGGGAATTTCATTGGGTGAAGGAAAATTATTCATCTCATATTTGGCTAGCTACAAAATGCCTCACCTCTCTCAAAAAGAATTATTTTCTCCTCCACATCTAGAAAGGAAACTTCACAAATCCCTTGAGACAAACCATTCTACACTTAACCTACAGCAATCTTGGACACGTCAGCTTGCCAACTTCGTGTCCGAGTTGCCTCGGTCCAGAGGTGGGAGCCCGTAAAAAGACTCGGCAGTGTGGTGCCCTTTCCGACGAGAAGATGAAGACCGGAGATTCCGCGAGGAGATCGGGATGGAGGCCGAAGACCGAAGGACACGGATCGCTCGGTATATCTTTCTACCCATTTTCTAGTTTGCTAGTATTAGGTTAATGGCCCTGATTGATTCCTATTCTGGATTGTGTAGTTTGAGAAATGTGTATAGAAATCACAACCAAAAATATTTTGGCCGCAATCAATAACGGTGTCGATTGTAGCACGTTAGCGAGTGCGGATCGTCCACAGGGAAAGTGTAATCCGTTCGTATTTCGAATTAGATGAGTCAAAAATTAAAGAAAAGAAAACAAACAATTCATGATTTGTAAATTGAAGTTCAAGAATTAGGAAAATCTAGTCTAAATCAAGAAACGATAAAATCAAGAATTGAGAATTTGTGATGATTTCCAAACCAAATATCAAGAATCGAAGTGAGGCTCGTAGGAATCGATCGGATCTATAGATGTGATGCAATCTAGCGATTACGTATTCTTATCCATCGATGAGTTGATACTAGATCGATGATGATCGACGAGAATTAGGGATTTCTTGTGAAACTAGGGTTTCATCATCTATCCCTTGTCCCTTCGTCGATATCATTCACATTCTAGCCTCTAGTAAATTCAAGAATCGATCGTGGATCCCTAATTTCGAGCGATCACAATCAAGAAAGCATCGCAACGAAACTAGGTCATCGATTCTTCAATTTGCTAGGGTTTATAAAACTCGTAGGACTTAAGAATCGTTTTAAGATTTGTTACATCATCATTCTATTGATCGTCTCGACTCCATTACGAGCGGAGTTTTACTCAAACATCACAACAAGAACCACAATCACAAATTGAGATCGAATCATGATGTAAGAATTTAAAGAAAGCAAGATTAAAGAATTTCACCTTTTATTTATCAACAATTCCGTTACAATTCGCTCAAAAACTACAAGAGGAAGAACTCGTTCGTCGATTTGGCTTCGCTCGTCTCCTTGAGTCGTGGATCGGCTTGGATCACTTGCTCGATTGAAGATCGGCTCGGCTCCTAAAAGGTTGAAGGCTTCTTGCTTGATTTGGTACTCGGGATCTTGAATTTGGTGTTGGATTTTAGAATTAGGGCTACAAGATGTGTCACTCAACTTGTAGGTGGAAGAGGGAGAGAATGAAGAATTGATCAATCCTCAACCCTAGATCTAGGCTCTTTTTAATAGATCTCAAAACCCTCGATTTAGGATTTCAAATTTGAATTTCCCTCCAAAAGTTTGTTAGCAAGATTTGAATTTCCCTCCAGAAGTTTGTTAAGGAGAGCCTTCTAGATGAGCCACGTGGCGTTTCTACAATGTTCTGGAAGCTTGGGCCGTTAGTTTAGACACGTGTAGGAAATCTGGGGAAGTGATGACGTCAGAAGGCCGCGGATCCGCGGCGCAAGCAGGCTCCCGCCGCGGATCCGCGGCGGTTTGGAAGCCTTTAAGCTTGAATCTTCTACTGTGGTCTTGGGCTGACAATTTGGCTTTTGTATGATATGTTAAATTGTATTTGGCTTTCTGTATCACTTCTAGATCTCACATCTTGGAGTTGGTGTATTTTTGATCAGCTCTTTTGGCTTTGTTCCTGCAATTTCCTGCACAGACTCCGAAACTAGTGTTGCGCAATACAAGGATGATGCGATGCCATGATAAACACACAATTTCCCTCGAAATGCCGGTTTTAGAGTATAACACATGCAATCTGGTATTTCAGAGATGTTTTGCTAATATGTGCAATATGAATACCGAACACTTCTAGATGAGTGCAAATGATAGGGAAATTGCCATGTTAGAAATGCAGTATTTTCGACTGATCATATTCCCCCAAACTTATTTTCAATCGTTTCGAGCGAATTGTTTTATTAAAAAGAGAAGGAGAAAATAAAGAAAGAGAAAAACTAACTAGCACACTTTCGTAGGCAACACGATTGCACTGAGCATGTGCAACAAGCCTTTAAACCTCTAGGTGTCCCTAGTAGGAGGAGTGTTGTCTCCTGAGGGTTTTTAGCGGATTGCACCCACAAAATACAATAATAAAAGGAATATCATGAATACTACATTTAAAGATAAGAATTGTAAAAGAAAAGCCTTGAAAATTAGGGTTTCCAACTAAGCTAGTTTTTCGGTTGCCATGAGCCCTATCTTAATGGTCATGAAAAAATGTCAGAAATCACGTCCTCCCTCAATAAAACATCGTTTTATTCTTCATTCCTATCTTTCTTCAAGACATCGATCATATCACCCTGCGTGTGTGTAAAGGACATCCCTACACCCGGAGAATTCAATTCAAGCTATCATACTCTTGCCCATCAGCCTCAGTACTTTTTAATTAATGAATATTTAGATGTGCTCACACACTTTCATGCTACCGTTAGTACTTCTTGAGGTACTAACCGACCGATTACTCCTGTACTTGCTTATTTGGTGTTTTTCCTCGTCTTGCACCACCTAAGGCTTAGCCGTGACTCCTAGACCAGTTGGTCTTAGGGCACTAGGTGAAGAGGCACCCTCGCTATATTTTTTTTATTGCTTCCTTGGCGATAACAAAACCAGTTTCCATTTTTCTCACCACTTTATATTTTATTCATTTTTTTATTTCCTTTATACATCGGCTTTTATACAAGAGCATTTCAAGGTATCCTCTACTATCCCGAGTTTTAAGACGTGTGTAAGTGCGAATAGCAGGGTATCAACGTTCAAAATGTTTGGCTTCCAGAATAGGAACTATTTGTCAGACTTATTTTTATCCTCAGATTAGTGACTTCCTTCATCTTACTAACCCTTGGGACAACGGCTCATAACTACTTATTACTAGTTCGTATAAGAAAACTTCTAATTTTCTTAGTTTTCTTAAATTTTTCTGATCTTTTGGATGTAATTTTTCACTATCTAATCTTTTATTATCTTATTTATGTACAAAATATTTTTATTTTTTGAATTTTTTAAATTTTTTTTATAGGTTTTCAAAAATGTTTTGTGCTTATGCAAAGTATGATGCAAATATGCGAAAATAAGCACAAACCTTCCCCAAACTTATTTTCAACAGTGTCCTCACTGTTACCATCTGCTACATCTACAAAACCTGTAAGCCTGGGAGGAATTTATTAGTGGGGGCAAAATATTTAAGTGAAGAACCTCCCCCAAACTTATTTTTGGCTCAAAATTTTGTAAAAAATTTTCTTTTCAAGAGCCCGAAAATATACCCCCCAAACTTGAGTTATGCAATGTTAATCATTGAAAATCACATGAGGGGGTGAAGAATCAGTGGTCGATGCCAAGCTTTGTAAAGACCGAACGTCAACACCAACCATTCGAAAAAAAATTTAATGTAGTGCTCAGGTTGGTGGAAGAAGAAGTGGGGAAAGGGTAAGTGGTGGAAAAGAATGTGTGTGCGTCTCATTTTGGAGAGACGATGCAGTGAATGTGATGGATTACTCGCATTCTTTTTACAGTCCAGAAGAAGGGGTGGAGGTTCAATTTCATTGTTTGGGCGATGATTCATCTCAACACCCGTGTCATTCAAAAATGCGAGTTCATCAGCGAAGATCTCCTCAAAAGTTCCATCAATACCCCGGAGAATAATGTCATCATAAAGTGCGGGGTGATCTTCAGACTCTAAAAGCAGTTCATAATTAGTGTTAGTTGTTGACCCGGACATCTCGGTGGAAGAGTCCGTATGTGTATGATACATAGTTGGGTCGAACAACAACATATGAAAAGAGTCAAGATCGGTATCATGAGGATGATCAAATTCGCTGCTGTCGACATCCATTAAGTCGACAGAACAGACCTGAGCTGTAGGTTCGGAGGGTACACTTCCCAACTTGTAAATGTTTAGCTCTATTGACCTATTCCCGAAAGATAGGGTCATAGAGCCGTTACGACAGTTGATTATAGCATTGGAAGTGGCCAAAAAGGGGCGACCTAAAATCACTGGAATTTGATTCCGTGGGTTCGCTACAGGCTGTGTATCAAGTACAATAAAGTCCACAGGGAATACAAATTCCCCGATTTTTATTAACACATCCTCCAGTTCACCCCTAGGATTGGTGATTGATCGGTCAGCCATCTGGAGAGTTATGCTCGAGGGCTTTAACACTCCGGTACCTAGTTGCTCATAGACCGATTAAAGAAGCAAGTTAACACTAGCGCCAAGGTCTAGTAGAGCACGGTTGATGTGTTTCTCCCCGATAGAAATGGAAATAGTAGGACAGCCAGGGTCCTTACGTTTGCTCGGTAATTGCTGGGGGAAAGCCGTGTCTACAGTTTTTGCCATGAATATCTTCTTGGGCACTTGAGTCTTCCTCTTCCTAGTGCACAAGTTCTTAAGAGTTTTCGCATAGAACGGAACTTGTTGGATGGCATCTAGGAGAGGGATGTTGATGTTAACTTGCTTAAACATGTCCATAATCTTCTCTATATGTAGACTCGATTTGTTAGCCCTTAACCGATTAGGATAAGGTGCTTTGGCAATAAGCGCTGGGTCCATCATAGGAGAAGGTGGTGTGTGTAGACGTGATCCCAGAATAGGAGTGGGGATCATCTGTGGTAGACTAGAAGAGGTGGGCTGAGGTGGCGAGCCTTATGGGAAACGGAGAATAGGCTCATGAGAAGGCAGTGGGGTAGAAGAACAAGGATCAGAAGTAGAAGTGTGTGTGTGAGGAAAGGTCTCAGCCGGGGTATCATCGAAAGATTTTTCAATGTCATCAAACTCTTCCCCAACGTGATTGTCAAGCACTCTTCCAGATCTCAACGTGATTGCATTCACATGATGTGAATAGCCAGGATTGGGTAGAGGTTAAGCTGGAAGTTTCCCTTTCTCTCTTGCACTCATTTCGGCTTTTAATCTTGCAATTTCTGCTTCCATCGATTTTATAGTCTCCGCTTGGGACATGGAGTTTTTCTTTATATCATCGACGGAAGTTTTTATTGTCAAAAGCAAGTTCATGAATGAAGAGGATTCATCAGTACCGGTCAACAGCAAAGGATTAGACGGTGCAGGTGTGTTGACCGGATTTTGGAAGTTTTGTGCTTGGAAGGGGTGCTGACTCAATTGTGGCGGTTGCTGTAGTGGTGGAGGGACCCTTGGAAATTGTTTTGGTTTGGAACCGTGTTTTGAGATTGTGATTGGTTCCAAGAAAAGTTAGGGTGATTCCTCCAACCCTGATTATATGTGGAAGAATATGGATCGTTTCTAGGTCTTTGAAATGCGGCATTAGTATGCTCTTGACCTTGAAACGGAGAATTCAATGGACATTCTTCCGTCAAATGAACAGAACAGTATCCACATACAGTTTTGGAGAGTGACATTTGATTTAGGGCGGCAGCTAAAAATTTGTTTTCCATAGCGTCGAATTTCTTGTGTAAAGCTGAAATTTCAGCTCTAACTCCTATGGAAACATCCGATTGGTTATTGCCACCCCTAAACGATGGACTCACACCCTCCCACTGTAAAGATTTTTCAGCGAAATCTTCTAGGAATTTCCAGGCTTCCCCATTATCTTTGGTCATGAAGTTGCCTTGACATATGGATTCAAGGGTCTGTCTTGTGTTAGGATTAATGCCCTCATATATGATTCTGCACCGTTCTCATCTAGGGATTCCGTGATGTGGACATTGGACTAACAGATCCTTGAAGCGTTCAAGACATTTTGAAAATGGTTCATTTGGAAGCTGGGTGAGTTGATTTATTTCGCTACGGACTGAGCTGTCATATGATGTAGGTAGAATTTCTTAAGGAATGCTTTGACGAATTGTTCCCAATTTGAAATGGAATGTGCGGTGGTGTTATACAGCCTCTTCTCGGCTATATCGCACAGGTTAAATGGGAGAAGTTGTAGAGGCATAGCATCCACAGAAAGCTGTGAAGTACCCATCATAGTGCATACATTTTCAAATTTTGTAATAAAGACATATGCGTCTTCAGACTCGAGACAGTGATATTTTGGTAGAAGGTTGATGTATTGGGGTTTTATTTGAAAATTGTCCCCGTTGGCTGGTGGAATGGAGAGACAGGTCAAAAGAGGATCTCGCATAGGATAGCACCTCTCTTGGAGAGATATGCGTGGTGGATTCTGCGCACCAACGAACGGCGACAGAGTAGTGGTAAAGAAATTCGATAGAGAAGGATCCATCGATGTGTGTGTGGTGGTGGGTAAAGAAGAGGTAAATGTAGAAATACCGACTTCGGAGTCGATCAGAGGAACGCGGACTAAACGGGCACTAGAATCCCGTGTCCAGCCTATCTTGCACTAAAAAGGGTTAGTACAAGTGGCAGCGTGACTTATAATTAGGGGATATGATGAATGCGGTGTTTGTTTTGAAAATATACGGATTTTTGAAAAAATGATGCGAGCACAACAAATGCAACAAGCAAAAACCCTAATTCTAGTGGTCGCCTAGGTCAAAACTCTAGACCGCTCCTAACTGCCAAAAGACAAGTCGTAGGATAAATCCTCCACTGCCTCTTTGTCTCCCCTATGGCCAGGTAAGTGCTAGGTAAGTGGGAAGGTACTCCACTACGTAAGTAGTGGGCCTAATTAAAAACCACTAGCCTTAGACACACTTGCCTTAGACGCTACAAAAGAAACGCGGATAAGCAATGAATTACCCGTGAGCGTGACGGTCCTTAGAGTCATCTCTAGATCTTTTTAGTTAATGAGGGTAATGCGGATGCAAGTTTGTGATTTTTGGGGCTTAGGAAGGGTAATGAACTCGCCACCTAATCTGAATTTGGCCGTACCCCTTAATTTCCGTATTAATACGCAAACATCCAAAAATCAAAACACACACAATTTTATTGCTTTTTGCGGCGCTGCGAATTTTTGCAAAGAAACCTGCAGCAAATCGTTAATTGGAGCAGATTTAGGAAAAGATAAGAAAGTGTAGAGTGTTGGGGTAAAAATTTACACCCCGTTGACCGAGTCAAAGTCAAGGTCAACCCCCAAGCTAAGTGGGCCGAAGCCCAGGTCAAGCGGGCCCATGCCCAAGTCGAGCCCACGGCCAGCCTCCCCATGCCAAAATATAGAACATGTAATAAATAATTTTTATGTAATTTTTTATGCATGAATGTAAACAAAATGGGCATAAAAGCCAATATTTTGTAAGCCCATGGCTTATGTGCAAAAATGAAATGGCACATGAGCCATGGGATGGCCAAAATGCCATTTTTTTGCAAAGCCCAAGGGGCTATATGTAAATATGTAAGCCTATAAAAGGCAACATGATGAATAAAAAAAGAACAACTTTTCATTCCCCCAAAAATTAGGGTTCTTTGTGCCTCCTGCTCCTTCTCCAAGGTTCTAAACCTTCTAATTTCTTTTGAATTAAATCAAGAGTTTTACTCTTTCTTTTCAAAAACTAAGAAGTCTTTCACCACAAAACCCACAAAGGGGAACTTGGATCTACCATTAGATCTCAGAAAGGAGAGATTTTTAGATCTCACATCTCTTGATCATCAAGATCCAGCCAACAGAGGAGGAAGAAGAAGAACATCTTTCACTAAACCCCCAAGAAAGAAGAAAAAAACACTCAGGAGTCCAACTCCTCTTTGATCTCTCTTCAGAGAAATCTTTTTAGGCTAAAAGCCTCTTGTCCTCTCCGGCGCGCAGCGCAAGTGCGCAAAGCGCCCGCGTGCCGACACGTGGCGCGCGCTTGCGCACCTGCGCGCTTGCGCAAGGGCGCAATGCGCCCGCGTGCCGACACGTGGCGCGCGCACTTGCGCACCTGCGCGCTTGCGCAAGTGCGCAAAGCGCCCGCGTGACGACACGTGGCGCTCTTGCGCAATTGCGCAAAGCGCCCGCGTGCCGACACGTGGCGCCAGCGCTCTTGCGCACCTGCGCGCTTGCGCAAGTGCGCAAAGCGCCCGCGTGACGACACGTGGCGCGCTTGCGCAAGTGCGCAAAGCGCCCGCGTGCCGACACGTGGCGCGCGCTCGCTTGCGCACCTGCGCGCAGCGCTCTTGCGCAAAACGCCCACATGCCGACACGTGGCGCGCGCGCGCCTGAGCGCACAGCACCTTAGCGCACAGCGCTCTAGATGCTGGCCCCACGCATCCTTTGGATGTCTTTTTCCCCTTTACTTATATTTACATGTATATATATACATATGTATATAAATGTACACATACACATACTCCGCGACACTGTCCCTGTTAGAAAAAAATTTCTAACGGGGCGCTGCCCCGCACCCCGCAAGGGGGCTGCTAGCCCCCTTGACCCCCAGCCCGCTATCCGGGTAGCGGGACCCTCGTAAAAACTCTGCGTGGCTCCCGATATATCCAAAACCCCCCTTTCAAAACACAACACACGTACACTGCACATTGAGTTCGCATGACCAGTTTAACCCGTTAATCGGAGGTTCCCTCGCCCCAAAGGCGAGGGGTAATTAACGGCAGCTTAGTCCGCGGCTGCCGGAGATTCGGATCCCCACAATCAATAAACCCCGGCCTACCCTAGGCCGGGGGAATCTGTAGTGCGCCTGACAAGCGCGCGCGTATTCCCATCTCAATGGGGTGACGAAAAACACCCTACAGATTCTGGCACGCCCGGTGGGACCAATCTCTCCTCCCATATTTCGGGTTAAGCGTTCATGCGAACTCAATCAATATACGTACATGTATTTATACTAAAAATAATGCTTTTTCATGCAGATTTTCAAGCAATCACTTTCCGACGATGTCTTCGATGATGAACTCAGCTCCCGTCTCCTACACGATGAGGATAGACTCTAGGACGGTCCTTCCGGCCAGTCTCGGGCGACAATGGGAGGAGCCGCTGCTACCATTTGGCTCTATCATGTTCATGCCAGTTGGCGCCATCCCGGCTCCCCAAGCCCCTGTGGCAGACAAACCAGTCTCGAAAGGCAGGAGGCCAAATGTGGTGATCTCGAGGGCACCTCAGCCCAAGCGCAAGTCCGTTTCCGAATGACTCTCCATGGCCCCAGCTGGGGGCAAGGCTATCAACACCAACAAAGCTACAACGCGTCTTGAGCAATCTCCAGCGGCGCCTCCGACAATTGCTCGATTGGGTGTCTCCTCAAGCCTCCCCATCACTCAGCCTATGGCGGCTCCCCGAAGAGCAGAAGCCTGCCAAGCGCTTAAGGCAGAGAAGCTGAGGCAGAAGCGGCTCAGATATAGAGCCAACAAAAGGGCTAGGGCTCTGGCCATGTTAAAATTTATGAATTTCCAAAGCCCGGACCGCTCCGCGAAACCAGCTGCCAGTGATGGAAGAATGGCTGAGTGTGTTATCCACACTATCTACATGGCCGGACATGAAGAAACGAACCCTCCTCTTCTTCACAGCCATGGTGATGATATGGTTGGCGCTACCCAGCATCGGTTCGATCTAAATGATGAAGAGACCACTCAGGCCGATAAGCCAGAGGAGCCCGTGGTTCCTACGGAATTGAGCTCAGGCAGTAATGATTACCCGGTTGTCATGGCCGGAACTACAGAACAAGCATTATTCCACTGGCTCCAAAGGCAATTTTAGGACAGGGATGAGAAGATGGCTGAGGTCTATTCCAAAGTCGACGAGCTGGCAAACGTCGTGGCGGATCTCGCGACCCAAGTCGCCCGATTGCAATTACAACAGAATCAAATTTTGGCTCATGAGCCAGGGATTGATACCCGGAGGCAGCCAACTGATATCCCTTTCAACCTAAAAGCGGAGCGCCTTCGTGAAAAACGGCCGCAATCACCCTCCAGTCCCTCCGATACATACACCAGGGGGGAATCGCCTCTGAAAGAGAAGCTGGAAAAGGTCTATTCCTTCAAAAGGGAAAAAGTCCACAAGATATTCAAGGACGCCCTGAAGAACGGTCTACAACTGCCGGAATCAAAGAGACCGCAAGAAACGAATATGACCGACGACCCGGAATATTGCCCCTATCACAGGGTGATAGGTCATGCCATTGAGGACTGCTTTGTCTTCAAAGATTGGGTCGAACGGCAATACAAGACGGGAGAGATAGAACTGTCTAAAGGCGTGTTAGCAAACAGTCAAGCTACGACCGCCGATTTCATGCAAATGGAGACCGAAGCCTTTCGGGAACCTAACCCTCCCAGACATGTGCAGGGCGAACCAAAGATTGATCGGCCTCAGGGACCGGCGTCAGTAAGGGCACCAACTCTGATGGAGAGAAGGAAGAAGGTGTACTCTTTTAGGAGGGATGAGGTCCGTGATATATTCGAGGAAGCCCTGAACAATGGCCTGCAACTGCCTATTCCGAAGAGGCCACATGAAATGAATATGACTAGCAATCCCATATACTGCCCATACCATAGAGTGCTGAGTCATACCATTGAAGACTGCTGTGTTTTCAAAGATTGGGCAGAGGACCAATATAAGCTTGGAAAAACCTCACAATCCTCGGATGTATCGGCAAGCCACAGAGCTAGGTCATCAACACAGCTCCGCCAAGATCAATGTTCAAGGAGCTGGGATAAGCAAAGAGGACCACCACGTCGTTAAACTGGGAAACAATCGACCGCCACGTCATTAAACTGGGAATAATCGACCTCTAAGTCGTTAAACTGGAAACGTAAAAAAAAAATGTAAAAAAAAAATGTGTAAATAAAAGAAAAAAATAAAAGCCGAAATGATGGGGCAACTCGCAATAAAAATCAGCGAGTAAAATAAAGATGAAATAAAAGCCGAAATGATGGGGCAACCGTGAATAAAAAGCCGAAATGATAGGGCAATCGCGATTTTCGCGATGATAAAAGCTGAAATGATAGAGCAATCGCGGTAAAACAAAAAAAAAAGGCGGATGATGAGTTGCTCCTGGCATTATTCCAGTGCAGCAATGCAGACGCCAAACCAAAATCCAATTTCCCAAATTCTTCCAGCCCTACGGCCAGTCCCCAAATTGACTACCGTATACAATCCACGGGCTCAAATGATTCTCAGCATACCCATGCCCCACCGCAACCACCAGTTACGCGGCTGGTCTCCGCCTTTGGAATTACGCTTCATTGGGAAAATCCACTCATGTGTCCTCACGACACATGAGGAGAACAAACCTTTGTGGGATCCTTACGACTCACAAAGGAAAAGCACACTTAGGAGTCCTCACGACTCCTAAGGAGAACATACACCTGCGGGATCCTTACGACTCGCAGGGAGGAAATGCTTTTATGGGACCCTCACGGCCCATAAAATTGAAAAGTCTTAGGTGATAGGGATCTAAACTTGTCTCCTAAGCCATCGCTCCCCGACCCCCAAGTGGCGAATGATGAGTCGCTCCTGGTACCATATTCCAGTGCAGCGATGCAGACGCCAACCAAATTCTAAATCCCATACCCCAACGGCGAATGATGAGTCGCTCCTGGTACCACATTCCAGTGCAGCGATGCAGACGCCAACAAAGTCCTGAAATTTTTCTGGCCCTACGGTCTGGATCATACATCCTGCAAAACCGTATACAATCCACGGGCGTAAAACAATCCCGATCTCTCCAAAAAAAATTAATAATAAATAAATAAATAAAAAGAAAATAGAAAAAAAAAAGAAGAACGGTATGTCCACAAGCAAAACGGGCACGGATGAAAACCCGAAAGGGCTCCGTGAGTAAAAACAGCAGGACTGCCGGCGGGTTCGTAAAAACCCGAAAGGGCGCAAACTCGTAAAAAAAAAAAGAAATGAAATGAAATGCACTTGCAAAGTCCTCTCGACTTTGTGAGAAGAAAATTCCCGCGTGAGATCCCTACGACTCACAAAAGAGCAACACACTTGGGGGTCCTCACGACTCCTAAGGAGAAAACACACATACGGGATCCTTACGACCCGTAGAGAGAAAATGCTTTGTGAGATCCTTACGGCTCATAAAATGGAAAAGCCTTAGGTGGCAAGGATCTAAACCTGTCTCCTAAGCCACCAATTCCCAAATCCTCCCGGGGCAAGTGATGAGTTGCTCTTGGCATTATTCCAGTGCAGCAATACAGATGCCAAACAAAAAAAAAAACCAAATCCAAATCCTCCCGGGGCACATGATGAGTTGCTCCTGGTATTATTCCAGCGCAGCAATGCAGATGCCAACAAACCAAATCCAAATCCTCCCGGGGCAAATGATGGGTTGCTCCTGGCATTATTCCAGTGCAGCAATGCAGATGCCAAACAAAAAAAAAAACCCATTCCCAAATCCTCTCATGGCAGACGATGATTCGCTCCTGGTACCGTATTCCAGTATAGCGATGCTGATGTCAATCCAAATCACAATCAACAAGTCAACTTCAACTCTGACACCGCAGAAAGCGGAGCAAGTCAGAATCCAATCTCGACGCCGCAAGAAGCGGAGCAAGTCAAGTTCACCCCTGACACTGCAAGAAGCAGAGAAAGTCAAATCGCCACCGACCGTCCAAGTCGCAAAAAGGGCAGTATCGACCGTCTATGTCGCAAAAAGGGCAGTGCCGGCTCCCGCAAATTGGGAACCCAAATCGCTCCGGATCAGAGCGTCGACCGTCTATGTCGCAAAAAGGGCAGTGCAGGCTCCCGCAAATTGGGAACCCAAATCGCTCCGGATCAGAGCGTCGACCGTCTATGTCGCAAAAAGGGCAGTGCAGGCTCCCGCAAATTGGGAACCCAAATCGCTCCGGATCAGAGCGTCGACCGTCTATGTCGCAAAAAGGGCATCAGAGCGTCGACCGTCTATGTCGCAAAAAGGGCAGTGCAGGCTCCCGCAAAGTGGGAACCCAAATCGCTTCGTAACAGAGCGTCGACCGTCTATGTCGCAAAAAGGGCAGTGCCGGCTCCCGCAAATTGGGAACCCAAATCGCTCCGGATCAGAGCGTCGACCGTCTATGTCGCAAAAAGGGCAGTGCAGGCTCCCGCAAATTGGGGACCCAAATCGCTCCGGATCAGAGCGTCGACCGTCTATGTCGCAAAAAGGGCAGTGCAGGCTCCCGCAAATTGGGAACCCAAATCGCTCCGGATCAGAGCGCCGACCGTCTATGTCGCAAAAAGGGCAGTGCAGGCTCCCGCAAATTGGGGACCCAAATCGCTCCGGATCAGAGCGTCGACCGTCTATGTCGCAAAAAGGGCAGTGCAGGCTCCCGCAAACTGGGGACCCAAATCGCTCCGGATCAGAGCGTCGACCGTCTATGTCGCAAAAAGGGCAGTGCAGGCTCCCGCAAATTGGGAACCCAAATCGCTCCGGATCAGAGCGTCGACCGTCTATGTCGCAAAAAGGGCAGTGCAGGCTCCCGCAAATTGGGAACCCAAATCGCTTCGTAACAGAGCGTCGACCGTCTATGTCGCAAAAAGGGCAGTGCAGGCTCCCCACAAATCGGGAACCAAATCACTCCGGGTCAGGGAAACGTCTACCACGGACACTCCGTCTCGGAGACGCGTCAAGCGTCGACCATCCATGTCGCAAAAAGGGCAGTGCAGGCTTCCTACAAAGCAGGAACCGGATCGCTCCGGGCAAGGGAAACGTCTACCACGGACACTCTGTCTCGGAGACGCGTCAAGCGCCGACCGTCCATGTCGTAAAAAGGGCAGTGCATCCCAAAAAGTGGGAACCAAGGCAAGTCGCCTCCACGTGAAAGAAGATCCATCAATTTCATGCACACAACTCAAATGTGTGGTGTGCATTTATTGATGGGGGGCACTTTGTTGGGGTAAAAATTTACACCCCGTTGACCGAGTCAAAGTCATGGTCAACCCCCAAGCTAAGTGGGCCGAAGCCCAGGTCAAGCGGGCCCATGCCCAAGTCGAGCCCACGGCCAGCCTCCCCATGCCAAAATATAGACCATGTAATAAATAATTTTTATGTAATTTTTTATGCATGAATGTAAACAAAATGGGCATAAAAGCCAATATTTTGTAAGCCCATGGCTTATGTGCAAAAATGAAATGGCACATGAGCCATGGGATGGCCAAAATGCCATTTTTTTGCAAAGCCCAAGGGGCTATATGTAAATATGTAAGCCTATAAAAGGCAACATGATGAATAAAAAAAGAACAACTTTTCATTCCCCCAAAAATTAGGGTTCTTTGTGCCTCCTGCTCCTTCTCCAAGGTTCTAAACCTTCTAATTTCTTTTGAATTAAATCAAGAGTTTTACTCTTTCTTTTCAAAAACTAAGAAGTCTTTCACCACAAAACCCACAAAGGGGAACTTGGATCTACCATTAGATCTCAGAAAGGAGAGATTTTTAGATCTCACATCTCTTGATCATCAAGATCCAGCCAACAGAGGAGGAAGAAGAAGAACATCTTTCACTAAACCCCCAAGAAAGAAGAAAAAAACACTCAGGAGTCCAACTCCTCTTTGATCTCTCTTCAGAGAAATCTTTTTAGGCTAAAAGCCTCTTGTCCTCTCCGGCGCGCAGCGCAAGTGCGCAAAGCGCCCGCGTGCCGACACGTGGCGCGCGCTTGCGCACCTGCGCGCTTGCGCATGGGCGCAAAGCGCCCGCGTGCCGACACGTGGCGCGCGCACTTGCGCACCTGCGCGCTTGCGCAAGTGCGCAAAGCGCCCGCGTGACGACACGTGGCGCGCTTGCACAATTGCGCAAAGCGCCCGCGTGCCGACACGTGGCGCCAGCGCTCTTGCGCACCTGCGCGCTTGCGCAAGTGCGCAAAGCGCCCGCGTGACGACACGTGGCGCGCTTGCGCAGGTGCGCAAAGCGCCCGCGTGCCGACACGTGGCGCGCGCTCGCTTGCGCACCTGCGCGCAGCGCTCTTGCGCAAAACGCCCACATGCCGACACGTGGCGCGCGCGCGCCTGAGCGCACAGCACCTTAGCGCACAGCGCTCTAGATGCTGGCCCCACACATCCTTTGGATGTCTTTTTCCCCTTTACTTATATTTACATGTATATATATACATATGTATATAAATGTACACATACACATACTCCGCGACACTGTCCCTGTTAGAAAAAAATTTCTAACGGGGCGCTGCCCCGCACCCCGCAAGGGGGCTGCTAGCCCCCTTGACCCCCAGCCCGCTATCCGGGTAGCGGGACCCCCGTAAAAACTCTGCGTGGCTCCCGATATATCCAAAACCCCCCTTTCAAAACACAACACACGTACACTGCACATTGAGTTCGCATGACCAGTTTAACCCGTTAATCGGAGGTTCCCTCGCCCCAAAGGCGAGGGGTAATTAACGGCAGCTTAGTCCGCGGCTGCCGGAGATTCGGATCCCCACAATCAATAAACCCCGGCCTACCCTAGGCCGGGGGAATCTGTAGTGCGCCTGACAAGCGCGCGCGTATTCCCATCTCAATGGGGTGACGAAAAACACCCTACATAGAGGTCACCTGAGAATTTTTGTACTGTAACGCTACTGTAGCACCGCGGTTTAGCCGCAATAAGCGCCTAATGCCGCGGATCCTCCGAAGGTTTGAAAGATCTTTGCACCAAAATTTTACAGTTTGCCTCTTTTCACCTTCTAAGCACTCTGGAATTTGCAGAAAAAATTTTCCACAGCTCCACAAGTTCCAGATTTTCTCGCAACAAATCACAACAACACGTTTAGGGTTTGTGCGAATTTAGATATAAAAATATAGATGGAATAAATTTTTCAACTCAAATTTCAAAAAACGAACTATTAGCGCACTATCCCCGGCAACAACGCCATTTGATTGAAAACGATTTCCGGATGTGTAGTTTGAAAATTGTATAGAAATCACAACCAAAAATTATTTGACCGCAATCAATAACGGTGTCGATTGTAGCGCGTTAGTAAGTGCGGATCGCCCACAGGGAAAGTGTAATCGTTCGTATTTTGAATTAGATGAATCAAAAATTTAAAGAAAAGAAAAGAAACAATTAATGATTTGTAAAATGAAGTTCAAGAATTAGAAAATCTAGATCTAATAACAAGAAAACATTAAAATCAAGAATTGAGATGTGATGATTTCCAAATCAAATATCAAGAATCGAAGTGAGGCTCGTAGGAATCGATCGGATCTATAAATGGGATGAAATCTATTGATTACGTATTTTTATCCGTCGATGAATTGATACTAGATCGATGATGATCAACGAGAATTAGGGATTTCTTGTGAAAGTAGGGTTTCATCATCTATCCCTTGTTCCTTCGTCGATATCATTCACATTCTAGCCCCTAGCAAATTGAAGAATCGACGACCTAGTTTCGTTGCGATACTTTCTTGATTGTGTTCGCTCAAAATTAAGGATCCACGATCGATTCTTGAATTTACTAGAGGCTAGAATGTGAATGATATCGACGAAGGAACAAGGGATAGATGATGAAACCCTAGTTTTACAAGAAATCCCTAATTCTCGTTGATCATCATCGATCTAGTATCAATTCATCGATGGATAAGAATACATAATCAATAGATTTCATCACATCTATAGATCCGATCGATTCCTACGAGCCTCACTTCGATTCTTGATATTTGCTTTGGAAATTATCACATCTTAATTCTTGATTTTAATGTTTTCTTGTTATTAGATCTAGATTTTCTAATTCTTGAACTTCATTTTACAAATCATTAATTGTTTCTTTTCTTTTCTTTAAATTTTCGATTCATCTAATTCAAAATACGAACGATTACACTTTCCCTGTGGACGATCCGCACTTGCTAACGCGCTACAATCGACACCGTTATTGATTGCGGTCAAATAATTTTTGGTTGTGATTTCTATACAATTTTCCTACACATCCGGAAATCGTTTTCAATCAAATGGCGCCGTTGCCGGAGATTGATTCCTATTCCGGATTGTGTAGTTTGAGAAATGTGTATAGAAATCACAACAAAAAATATTTTGACCACAATCAATAACGGTGTCGATTGTAGCGCGTTAGCGAGTGCGGATCGTCCACAGGAAAAGTGTAATCCGTTCGTATTTCGAATTAGATGAGTCGAAAATTAAAGAAAAGAAAACAAACAATTCATGATTTGTAAATTGAAGTTCAAGAATTAGGAAAATCTAATCTAAATCAAGAAACGATAAAATCAAGAATTAAGAATTTGTGATGATTTCCAAACCAAATATCAAGAATCGAAGTGAGGCTCGTAGGAATCGATCGGATCTATAGATGTGATGCAATCTAGCGATTACGTATTCTTATCCATCGATGAGTTGATACTAGATCGATGATGATCGACGAGAATTAGGGATTTCTTGTGAAACTGGGGTTTCATCATCTATCTTTTGTCCCTTCGTCGATATCATTCACATTCTAGCCTCTAGTAAATTCAAGAATCGATCGTGGATCCCTAATTTCGAGCGATCACAATCAAGAAAGCATTGCAACGAAACTAGGTCGTCGATTCTTCAATTTGCTAGGGTTTACAAAACTCGTAGGACTTAAGAATCGTTTTAAGATTTGTTACATCATCATTCTATTGATCGTCTTGACTCTTTTACGAGCGGAGTTTTACTCAAACATCACAACAAGAACCACAATCACAAATTGAGATCGAATCATGATACAAGAATTTAAAGAAAGCAAGATTAAAGAATTTCACCTTTTATTTATCAACAATTCCGTTACAATTCGCTCAAGAACTACAAGAGGAAGAACTCGATCGTCGATTTGGCTTCGCTCGTCTCCTTGAGTAGCGGATCGGCTTGGATTACTTTCTCGATTGAAGATCGGCTCGGCTCCTAAAAGGTTGAAGGCTTCTTGCTTGATTTGGTACTCGGGATCTTGAATTTGGTGTTGGATTTTAGAATTAGGGCTACAAGATGTGTCACTCAACTTGTAGGTGGAAGAGGGAGAGAATGAAGAATTGATCAATCCTCAACCCTAGATCTAGGCTCCTTTTTATAGATCTCAAAACCTTCGATCTAGGATTTCAATTTTGAATTTCCCTCCAAAAGTTTGTTAGCAAGATTTGAATTTCCCTCCAAAAGTTTGTTAAGGAGAGCTTTCGAGATGAGCCACGTGGCATTTCTACAATGTTCTGTAAGCTTGGGTCTTTAGCTTAGACACGTGTAGGAAATCTGGAGAAGTGATGATGTCAGAAGGCCGCGGATCCGCGGTGCAAGCAGGCTCCCGCCGCGGATCCGCGGCGGTTTGGAAGCCTTTGGGCTTGAATCTTCTACTGTGGTCTTGGGCTGACAATTGGGCCTTTCTATGATATGTTAAATTGTATTTGGCTTTCTGTATTATTTCCAGATCTCACATCTTGGAGTTGGTGTATTTTTGATCAGCTCTTTTGGCTTTGTTCCTGCAATTTCCTGCACAGACTCCGAAACAAGTGTTGCGCAATACAAGGATGATGCGATGCCATGATAAACACACAATTTCCCTCGAAATGCCGGTTTTAGAGTATAACACATGCAATCTGGTATTTCAGAGATGTTTTGCTAATATGTACAATATGAATACCCAACACTTCTAGATGAGTGCAAATGATAGGGAAATTGCCATGTTAGAAATGCAGTATTTTTGACTGATCAGGCCCGATCCGGGTTTTTAGTACGCGGTAGCGCCGGTTTACAAGTTTTGAAAAAGTTTCGTTTCCGCATTTTGGCCTCGGAATGACGGCCGGGGCGCTGCTGTGCACTTACATTGGTATCAGAGACACGCCATTAACCTAGTCTAGCTTGCTCTAACGTGTTTAGAACTTCGATCGGAAGAATTTTCCAAAAATCGCGTTTCCAAGTTGCACTTTCTTTCGATTTTATTTGTGCCCGAAAAATTATTTGGTACATTGCAGAAATATGTGCATGCTTTTCTAAGAAAACTGAAAAAATTTGATATGCTGATTTTACTGTAGCGCGGCGGATCCGCGGCCAAAACCACTTTTTGGACGTGGATCCGCGGCCGTACTGTAGCCACAGTGCACCAAATTTCTTCAGTAGGTTTCTGACTTGGAAATAGGGTTTTGGGTATATTTTGTTTGGGCCCAGATTTATTTTGAGTGGTACAGTTGTGCTTGGGGCCCACTTCGGGAAATTTAGTCGATCGAAAATTTTAAACATGTTAGTTCGCAATATTTACATTATATCCGCGACCGTGAATGTCGGTAAATCCTGTCTAACTGCTATAGCCCTTTTAGACGGATTTGCGAATGTGACATTCACGTTGATGTTCTGTGTTGTGCTGTGATGTTTCGGATTTGTCGTGGTGGATAGCCTGGATGCAATGGTAGCACAGTTTGGTTGTATATGTACATTTGATATTGCGGGGTGAGCGTCCGACATGTGGACTGCCGTTACCGCCTGTTTGTATATTATTCTTTTGGGGCACGACCGGGCTGAGGTCGATGTACCCATTGTATATTTTACTTTCTGTACTAGGATTACCCCGTGGTGGGGTGCACGGATAGCCGGGTTCTAGAGGGCAACGGGCCCGCATCTCATGGCGTTGAGACGGAGGGGGCTTTACTCTAGAATTGGCTGGCTATTCGCCGTACTCGTAGGGGGTATAGGTTGACCCAAGGGGTGCCTAAGTTACCGGATTCCGTGAAGTGCTGGGTGGTCCATTCACGTTGTTGAAGGGGGCTGCGTCGCTTCAGGTTTTGGCGAGTAACTTGCCGCGCCCGTAGGGGTCTAGGATTTCATTGCACAGGCTATCCACACGACCAGGGGAACGTCGGGTTTCAGTAACGGCTCTATGAAATCCAGGGATCCCAGATATCTGTATTGTTCTGTGATGCTTATTACATTTCTGTGATGCTGCATTTTTTATCACGCCTTGAGCGAATATTATATATTGATATATATACTAGTAGATACTGTATATGTTTTACATCCGCGCTAGTCCAGTCCCCGCTCTGTCGTTAGTTAAGTAACCTAACGGGTGATGACGGGACCCAGTGGCGAATGCGGATGGCATATACGTACATCATTATTTTTGTTCTTTATTGGTGTGATCAATTGATGGGACTGCGTTGATTCGGATCAATGCAAGCTAAACAAACCTGTTTGATGTTGTTGGAACATTTTTCAAAAAGCTGTTATTGCAAGGACGTTCTCTTTTGTTTTGCACAGTGGTATTCGGTTATGAATATCCATCACCTCAGTCGACGAGGCAAGGGCCGAGATCCCTTCACCGGGAGTGACCCCTTAGACAGAAGTTTGCGTCAGGGCAATAACTTCACTATAGTCGATTACTTTTGCTTTGCATCGTGGTATTCAGTTGGAATATCCTGCACCTCATTCTACGGGGAAAGAGCCGAGATCCCTTCACCGGAAGTGACCTCTTTAGCAAAGGTTTTCATCACTATATTTTTATAAAAGCTATCCGGTTCCTTCAACGATATCAAGTTCATTATGTTAAAGGTTTTTCGCCAAAAACCATTCGTAGCCCTCCGTCATTTCAGACGGGTAGCATGTAGTATTCATGCTATGTTTGTTGGCCAAAGTCAAAGCATAGTGTATGGTAGCTATTTGTTACTTTTCTGCATCATAGATAGATGCGTTGGTTTGGGACAGTCGTACTGTCTTGTTGGACAAAGTCAAGGGTAGGTACGGGTGGGTTCAAATCAACCTGAATAATGACGGGTAGAACTTGACATGTGACTTATGATTTGTTGGCCAAAGTCAAGGTCATAAGAGTATGGGGTAAAAATCATATCGGGAGTTTCTAAAGAAACTAAAACTTGCCAGATATGCGCATACCTTCTGGAGTATGATAACGTGAGTGGATTCCATCACGTTATCATGCGATGATAGTTGGATCCCGATTTCCACTGATGAGTTGCTTTACTCCTCGGGTGATCCCGATTAATTCTTCTTTCAGGTTTAGAGGAGAATTTGATGTTACAGTGGGAGGTTTCCTGATTAGATAAATTGATAACCATTCTGATCTAGGTTAGAGTGCACGCTGAGTGTTTCTTTTCTCTCTCTCTTTGGCAGCGACCATGGCCCGACCCTAGACTATGACTCAGTGACCAAAGTTGACCGAACCTTCATAAAACACTGGCTTTTGGATTGTCAGAGTTGCATACCTCATTGCCACTCCTACTTTTACCCTTTTCTCTAGGACACCCCGTATTACTACGAACGTCCACTTCCATTGGATAAAACCATCGTATGGTTATATACGAACTCGAAGGAATTTATTCGAGGATGGTTTCCGGTTCTGGAGAAAACGAATAGGACTATTCAGTTGTCATTTCCTTTTACCTTCTCTTAGATTGCGAGTGCTCCTTCGATTAGGACAGTACACCTATTACACAAATTAGATAGTCTTCTTCCAAACCATAGGCAGGTGCCGACGGGTAGGGAATGAAGAAAACCAATTAGCCTAACGATGGTGTACAGAAGGTATTATGTAAAGACAAATAAAGGGATTAGTAAGAGGGCAAAGTAAATTGCGACTGCTATTCATGACCAAACCAAGTATTTCATCGCCACTCCTATCTCACCTTTGTATTTCTCCAGAACACTTCGTATCATTACGAAGATCCATAATTATTTGGATACTCCATCGTATGGTTATATACGAACTCGAAAGGAACTTGTTCCAGTTCGGGGATGGATTCTGGTTCAGGAGAAATAGGAATAAGGTTTTATTCAGTTGTCTTTTATCTTTACCTTCTCTCGGGTTGCGAGTGCTCCTAGGATTAGGACAGTACACCCATTATGCTTATTGGATAGTTTTCTTCCAAACCATAGGCTGGTGCCGAACGGTAGGGAAGGAAGAAAACCATTTAGCCTAAAGGGGTGTACAAAAGGTAATGACTAAAGACATATAAAGGGATTTGGAGAGATGGTAAAGAAATATACGGTTACAGTTGTGAATCTGATAATGGAAGAGGCATTACTAGGAATACCCGGATATCCCATCGAGACATTTTAATGTTTCAGTTTCACTGTGTACTGTTAATAGAAAACTGATTTCCCAATTAGACACTTGCTCCAGGGTATGCATTTATCAGATTTGATTCTCACATCTGTATGGTTTTACAGATGATGAGTGGGAGTAAGTTATTGGGAATTGGGTGATCATCCTCATTATATCGGGATTCATTGAAATTGGTGATATTTGAGGAAATCACCTAGGTTGTTTGCCGGACGGCAAATATTTGGTTTTGAATATCCGTTGTAATGCACCAATTTCAAATTGTTATATCTGTACGTCTATTTTTTATAGAGTGAGATATAACTTTTTGAAATTATGTCGATGACATTTACCTATATCAGTGGATGGTTAAGTAAGGAGTATTAAACAGCGGTTTAATTTTTCTTAGCCATAAGTACAGTTTTCAACCTACGATACATAGGGAATGAGTTATTAAACTCAGGGGACTTATACAGAGCATTGTGTATTGTCCAGTGTCCATTAGGACAGATGGGATGGTCCTCGTACTATATTCTGTTTACTTATGATTTCTCTAGTTAATAGACATGTGATTCGTAGAAATACAAGGTCTAAGTTTTGAGAAGTTATAGGTGTAAGAGTAAAGTAGAGAACCAGATGTTGCAAGTATCGGGATTCTTCAAGGTGATCGAAGATGTAGATACTTGTGTGTGGTATTCAGTTGATAGTAATGATTAAGAGAACTTACTTCTCTTTCAGGTTACTCATAATTGGAAGCACTCCTAAGTTGAGTAATGCTGATCGGCCTCTCTTCATTTAGATGACATGTACTGGAGACAGCTGCATGATTTGAATCTAGTTCAATTAAATCAGTGCCTATGTTTCTGTATTGGATATAGAACAGTTCATATCTTAACGATGTTAAGGTACGGGGAGTTGTCCGGCTTATGCTTAAAACCAGACTCTGGATAACTCAAGGCACGTTTCTGTAATGGCTGTTTATGGGTTGACCCGGGCTATGTCGAGGGTTGACTTTCTACCATCTGGAAGATCAATAGTGATATTGTTCTTGACTCGCCACAGTTTTAGTAAAATGGATTTTTTCAGAAAACAGTAGTGGGAGTATAGTAGAACTGGAAGTAATTCCAGAACCGCAAACAATTACTGAAAATTTGATAAAAACCTAAAGATTCAATCTGACTTGGCATTCCATTAGCCACTCCGCAGACATGATGGGTAATCTCAGGCACTCGAGAGGTACTCCGGTAGCCTCAAGGACGGTGACAGGGTGGTTCTTATTTACCCAGACTTTCCATTGCTGTTGTTCCAGACTGTGAGACCCGGCAGGAGGATGAATATTGCGTCGTTCTAAACTAGCTTTAGAAGTGTACGTTTATATGACTCTGTCAGAGGGTTGTCGTGGTCAGTGGGAGCAGCGGAAGCTAAGTAGGGACTTGACACTACTGCTGTTCCAGACTATGAGACCCGGCAGGAAGATGAGCATAGCATCGTTCTAAACAAGTTTTAGAAATGCACGTGTATATGATTCTGTCAGTGGGTTGTCATAATCAGTGGGAGCAGCGGACGTATAGTGGACAAGTGGCTTATATCTATTTATAGACTAAAGCAGATATAGCGGAGATAGATCATCTATTTCTGATGTGACAGTCATAGGTTTGACTTCATCAGAATAAGGGGTGGATCTGTTAAGAAGGTAGTAGGGTGTGATGTCTTGGTATTTAGATGACATACAAAGAGAAGGAAGTGAAGTTCCTATACTACGATCGGTTATACTTTGGTTGTCACACAGTGGTTTCTCCATATGGGACTTAGATATTATATCGGACATTCTGGTCACTGGATCTATGGTTTTAGATCTAGATTTGGGTAGTTTCCCAATCTGGGTACTTAGACAGCATTCTACAGGTGTTTTTGAATGGACGACTCCTGGCACGATAGTGTACCTGCAGGTAATGGAGTCACCCTCTCTAAAGGTGTCTTACAGACTAAAGAGGATAGGGATGTGCATGATTGGCAGATCACTTGCTTGGGCAATTGAGTCAATCATAAGATGTCAAGTACCACACCAGATGTTGTTTTGCACGGGATGCAATAAGTTGATATTGATCCAATCCTGGAGAAACATTCGGAAGCAGCTTTAGAACATAAGTGGATGTTATAAGGATATGATAACGTCGGCCTCTTTTAGGAGACGGTTATCATTCCAGGCTTCCAAGGTGACCTGGATGACAGAGTGACTGTCAGAGTTATAGTTTTCCCTCTGACGAAGGGCAGTATTTTGGACAGGTGGTCCAGGCGGATACTGAGGGAGGCATGGCGCAGGATACTGATTAAGTTCAGTTGACGATACAGTCTAAGAAGTTTGGATTTGAAGTTCATTTATGAACTAGGTCCCATTAGACATCCAGACATATTCTAAGATAGGTATTGCTCATTTCGGGAGATGGGTTTCTCCGCGAACTTGAGATAAAGAGAGACATAGAAAGAAACATCAGGGCGGATCCACTCACTGAGGCTATTTCTTGAACGTAATAGTTTCGCAAACGAGCTTTGTGAGACTGACTAGTAGAGGAGTTGAGTGTTTGGTATCACAAGGGCTGTGAGTATGCGACATCGCAATAATTATCCTTGAGTGCAAGTGGGAGATTGTTGGATATAGTGCCCTCAGAATCAATTATTGGATCACAGGCACGTGATTGCAATGATTGAGAGAGGACCTATGCCGGTAGGACAGTTTTACTCAAGATGATAGTATGCTATCTGGTTTATATTTATCATCGTGTACTTCTTTAGGTGACATTACTGATCACTATTGCACATTGATAGAGCCCTTAGGATTCTTGCTTGACTGCCAGCAGTATGATGGCGATCATATACGTGCGAGCTGGGGTCTATAAGCACATCCTTAAAAGGTCCCTAGCGTCAGATTGCAGTTCCCTGGTGACATATGTACATGTTAGTTCATCGACCTGAGATCGTCATTTGTCTTGTGTGAGTTCCCACTGTACTTTGATTACTACACTACCACGGCTCAAAGGAGTCGTGCAAACAGGTTTTAGTTGGGTACAGTCTCGAGCCACATGGAGGCAGTGAGCGGATCGGCAGGGGTTCGTCTCTCCCGGTATTGGGGGTAAGGTCGCGCTGTGTCTAGGAGAGCCATTACACGAAGTCCTTGGCCAAGGCAGGAGATTTACTGGTAGGTATTCCAGTAGTATCTCAGGGTGTTCTGGACTACACTCCAACACGACTTGTACCGCTTTTGGGGGTCTGACGTTTACCAACCTCCTAGGCCCGCCATGCGATGCTCATAGACGAACGGACCGGACAGTACGGATATAGTCACTGACAGGCTCAGTGGGGTGTCAGGATGAGTTCGCTCATCGACGTCCCTTTTGGTCAATACTTGGTAGCCCGTTACGTATGGCTAATACCTATGACGTGTTAGTGGTTAAATCCACAGCCAAAGTATTGACGAGTCTTTAGAGTCCCCTACAGACTTTTTCTCAAGTTTCGGGCGAAACGCTGTAGAGGCCGTATGGATTTATGGCAGGGTTCGATCATATACGTGTGGTATTGCACGGATCATGATCGGACGGATAATACAAGCGGGTTTTGGTTTAAGCCGGATCCTAGTATTGTACAGTGTAGATTTTGTCTCATTGCATTTGTATTCGGTCGGAATACAAATACGGGTATGTATATACGGTCGCGGGGTTATCCTGTAATTTATTACGGGATCGTTTTTTTGAAGTTGCCAGTTTGCATTCCATTTCGGCCAGTTTTACTTTGTTCCTTCATGGCCGGATTTTTGTGATGGGAGGGGCTTATTTGCAAGTGTGCAAATTAGCAAATGTGGAGGGTTTTTTGTGACATATGGATTATTTGATGGTTCTAGCATCTTTGCTTTTTCATGCATCATTACTTGCATTAATGGTGAAAAGATTGATTTGGTTTATGGATATGAGGCTTCCTTTTTGGCTTATGCTCACCAATTCTCCTCTTGTGCTCACCCCCCTTGGTATTATTTCCCTCCTCCATTTTTTTTGGCCGGCCACTTCTTGAGAGTGAGAGCGAATTTCATTGGGTGAGGAAAAATTTTTCATCTCATATTTGGCTTGCTACAAAATTCCTCAGCTCTCTCAAAAAGGTTTATTTTCTCCTCCACATCTAGAATGGCAACTTCACAAACCCCTTGAGACAAAACATTCTACACTTAGCCTACAGTAATCTTGGCAACGTCGGCTTGCCAACATCGTGTCCGAGTTGCCTCGGTCCAGAGGTGGGAGCCCGTAAAAAGACTCGGCAGTATGGTGCCCTTTCCGACGAGGAGATGAAGACCGGAGATTCCGCGAGGAGATCGGGATGGAGGCCGAAGACCGAAGGACACGGATCGCTCGGTATAGCTTTCTACCCATTTTCTAGTTTGCTAGCATTAGGTTAATGGCCAGATCCGGGTTTTTAGTACGCGGTAGCGCCGGTTTACAAGTTTTGAAAAAGTTTCGTTTCCGCATATTGGCCTTGGAATGACTGCCGGGGCGCTGCCGTGCACTTACAGCACGAATACCCTAATCCAATTTCATCTTATGCTGCAGATAAGCACTAGTTAGCTACCACACACTACGCCTTGATGGAGGCCAACAAACGTAGCACAAATACTAAGTAGTACTTATCTGAAATGACGGAGGGCTACGACAGGTTTTTAAGAAAACCTTTTGCGTAATGAACTTGATATCGTTGTAGAATCGAGTGATTTTGAAAAGGAGTGTTTTTGAGGCTTTTGCTAGTTTTGCTAAAGAGGTCACTCCCTGTGAAGAGATCTCTGCTCTTTCCTCATCGAATGAGGTGCTGGATATTCATGAATACCACTATGTAAAGTAAGAACTAGAGAAGCAATCAAAAGACAAAACCAAGTGGGTTGTAGCATCTGCTAGGTTTTGCTAAAGAGGTCACTCCCGGTGAAGGGATCTCGGCTCTTTCCTCATCGAATGAGATGCTGGATATTCATCAAGGAATACCTCTATGCAAACCAAAAACTAGAGCTACCCTTTTTGAAAATTTGATTCTACAACATTTTTAGGTTTCTTTCTTTTCATTAATCTCATTAATGAAGTCTCATCATTTATTCTTCCTAAGCATCACAGAAGAAACGAAAATATAACATACGTTTATGCCATCCACGTTTGCCACAAGGTCCCGTCATGCACTGTTAGGTTAGATAACTAACGGTAGAGCGGGGGCTGGACTAGCGCGGATGCAAAACATAAGCAACGTTTATTATATACCGTATATATAATATAAAGCATTCGTCTCATCATATAAAGTGATCACATCACAAAAAATTGCAGCGGAAGTCAACATATGAAATATTGGATATACTAGAAGGTCTATGTTTTAAATTAAGCCAGTAAAAAACAGGGATTCCACGGTCGTGATGAATAGCCAAACTCACATCCCTAGACCCCTACGAGAGAGGCAAGCAACCCTACCAATTCTAGAGTTAGGAAACCCGGACTCGACTCCTCGAGATGGTCTCCCACTGGACTCTAGAACCCGGTTACTTGTGCTCCCCGCCTTGGGTCTATCCTAATGCGGAAAAGTAAATAATATACATCAATGCCGACATCATCCTCAACCCGGAAGTGCCCCAATAAAAGAATATTACATACAAGTTTTTACATGAATCAAAATGAAAAACTCTCATCTTACGCAAAAACCCCAGCTATTCAAACACGACGATCCAACATAACATATCCCAGTAACACATAACATCACATGTCATCAACGTAAGTAAATATGCGTATCCCAATTGTCGTTGACATATAGAAACAAAACCGGTGATACACCACATATTACACTTACGGTCGCAGAAAAGAAAGTGAAAACTACAACAATTGGAATCCGCAGCCACCTTAGACATCATAAACCCGAAATATCACATACTTCGGATTTCATGCCTAACCATATGAATTCCTTAGACATCATAAACCCGGAATATCTCATATTCCGAATTTCATGCCTAACCTTATAAACCCCGCATTTTAGTCTCAATATTGAAAACATTTTTCAATAACCAGTCGGGTAATTCAACAAGATTCCTAACATCCCGATCGAATGCTCGTCGAATACTTTAGTAGACGGCCGCACCCCCTGATACCGTCGAAAAAGTGCACTTAGACGGAACACCGCGGCCGTGAGCACCCGGGGGGATGCTTTTTGGCAACGGGGTTCTTCTACAGTCACTTGGTCGGGGCTTTACGGCGTGGCTATCTAGTAATGTTACCCGGTGAGTATCCATGTACACTACGTGATTGCGACAGAGTTTTGATCCATATCAATACCCCCTGGCAACCGGTCAAATGAGACTAAATTGCTAGGTTTATAAAATTCAAACTAGTTTTCACAAAACTAATTATTATGGATTCCAAATATTGTATCACATATCAATTTTAAAACCCGAAACGATGTTAAAATTACGAATACGAAACACTCTGAATTGTCACTACAAAAAGATTACATCACATGTAATCATTAGCCAAAACAAACAATACCTGAAATACCAAACCCTAGAGTCTGTAACACCAAAGTAAAACGAAGCCAAAACTCCATATCAAAACCGACCAGGACGGTCAAATGAAGATTTTCGCCGGGACAAATCTGGTGGATTGGGCTCATTTTTCTCTTGTGTTCATATTACATCACATGTAACGTTCTGTACTTATTTAAAAAAAAATTAGAGAACTTAAAAATTCGACAGAAACTAGGGATTTTTTTCGAGGTTTTGGAGTTGTTTCGGTTTCGTAATTCTACTAATATCGTCTAATTCTCTAGCTTGGCTCTGATACTACTGTTGGGTTCCTTAGCACCCTCGCTATATTTTCTAAGGTATCAAGCATGCAATTTAAAAAACATAGAGTGCTAAGCAACCCATAACCAAGGATCATACTAGAAAATTAGGGTTTATCTAACATGCAAACACCTTTACACTAAGTGAAATGGGAATACAACCTTTGTAGACCAGTCCTTCACTTCTAAAGCTCCATGTAGTAGTCCCTTCGCTCCAAGTAGTGGTCTCCCGGACTCTCGTTAGGCTCCACTAGATAAAAGGAACAAGCTTGCTTGAAGAACTTCGAGGTCGAAGATGATCTACGTCGAAGAATCTCTAACTCAAGCTACCTCTTCATTAATTGATGAACTAGAGAAGAAACAACTTATACTAAATGGCTAGTCTAGTGTAGACTGGTGAAGTAGAAATTTTGCTCACTTTAGAATTAATTTTCTCTCACTTTTTCTTTTCCTCAATTGAAGCTAGAGAGCAAGAAGGAGATGAAGAAGAAAATAATCTCAAGTGTAGAATTGCAACCATGGGTGAGAAATACCATGTATAACTCATGTAGAGACTAAACCATGGCTAAAAGATAATGGTTAGGTTAAATATCTAGAGTAAAACAAAATTAGTGGACTAAGTCAATGGTTACTACAAGTTTCTGCAAGCTTCACAACCATGACTAATTTCCACCTAATTTTGATTTTCCCTTAATAAATAAAACTCTACATTATCTTATATATGGTGTGAGTCTCATACATCCATGTCCAATGTATCATCTAGCATGACACAAAAAATAAATACATTAACATATATCACATATATATTAAATGTATAAAGAGAAAACATTTTCTTAAGTGAGCTAATATTAGTTAATGTATATTAATATATCAAATATATAATTACAAATTAAATTATTAAATCAACAATTGATTTAATAACCCGACTGTATTGCATACAACCGACTAATATCATTTATACACATATCACATATACATATAACATATCATTGAATCAACACTTGATTCAACAATCCGGTTATATCACATATAACCTGTATCGCGAGATTGGAATACGGTATCACATACACGTATTAATCTCGGTCTTGCACATATCACATATGTGCCCTACTTCGTTTCGCATGAGCTAGGAAACCTCTGTATAGGACTCTAATAAGTCGTCAATACGCCGGCAGTAGGTGATGATCATATCAGTCACCCTCAAGCCGTCAGCGGTACTAGCTGGACATAACGGCTATCCGGGTATTGAGCGATCAGAAGATCAATAAGCATGCTTGTCCATACTCCTGTGAATTCAACAGCAACACTATCGTACATTCCGGTCTCTTCGTCCGATATGTCGCATATCGAGTCTAAGGGTGGTAAACGTCAGACCCCAGTAACTTGATAAGCCATGCCGATATGAGGCTTATAATGGGTCGAGAAACTACTGATAACACTTACCAGTAAATCTCCTTATCATCGTTGGCCAGGGACTTCCTGTTATGACCAATCTAGCACAGCGCAACATCAACCCCCAATACCGGGAGAGAGGAATCCCCTCCTATCTCTCATTGCCTCCATGTGAATCGGGACTGTACCCAAAAACCACCGTTTTGCACGCTCTCTTGAACGGTAAGGTGGAAATCAAAGTACAGTGGGAATCACCCAAGACTCTGGACGATCTCGGGTCTACAGACTAACCTGTACCAGTATCACCTGAGAACTGCTATCTGACGTATAATACCATCTAGGAGTTCTCGGCGAGTCCTGTTCAGTGTACACAGTCTTCACTGAGCACCCGTATACCATCTTTGATGTCAAACACCAATAGATATGGGATCATCCATCGCCCATCAAATGGGTCAAGAAGCGTATACGCTAGTCTACTCTGGAATATCGATGCCCCGTCTCAATACACCCTCGACTAGGAACAATTAAAGGATGAACTTATGGTCTATCATGGCCTCACTAGTATGATCTACATCATAATCCTGGTAGTCAAGTATACATCCTAAGGGCTTTATCAACATGTGAGTGCAAGAAAATATCACAATGCACCCACTAGTATGATCTGCATCATAATCCTGGTAGTCAAGTATACATCCTAAGGGCTTTATCAACATGTGAGTGCAAGACAATATCACAATACAAATCTACATGTTATGATAAAGAGCAACCAGATTGCATACTACCATGTCGAGCAAGAAAGTCCTCTCTATATATGTCCAAGCATCCAATATAATATACAATCATGTATAATAATAGCCTCTAGGGTATACATACAACTAACATGTGGGACAGACCATATCCCCTGCTGGGATGAGAAGCGTATACACTAGTCTACTCCGGAGTATCGATGCTCCGTCTCGATAATCCAATGACTAGGGACCTGTATAAGGATATGCTTATAGACTACCCAACCCCCATGAGTGTGACTTCCATCACAACGCTGGTAGTCAAGAAAAAATCGTAAGGGCTCTACCAATATGTATAAGCGATATGCTATAAGAAACACATGCACATATTGAAGTAGAATCAAACTGGGTAGCATACTACCATATCAAGCAAGACTGTTATTATAATTGTGAAATATCCCAAGCATCCAATATGTAATATACAATCCAGTATGATATAATAATGGCCTCTGGGGCATATATCACTAACTAATAGTGTATATGTTTCATGACCTTGTATGGGCAATGGCAGATCCCATAGCCATTGGTGTTTGATACCGATGATTGTATAGGTGCTCGTTGGATGAGTTATACTGGACAGACTCATCGAGAACTACTAGATGGAATTATACCAATCGTCAGATAGCAGTTCTCTAGTGACATGAGTACATGGTAGTCCCTAAACCCAAGATCGTCATAGTGTCTTATGTGTGTTCCCACTGTACTTAGATTACTACCTTACCACGGCTTTTAAAATCCATGCAAACAGATTTTTGTTAGGTACAGTCCCAAAGCACATGGAGGCGGTGAGTGGTCAAGGAAATTCGTCTCTCCCGATATAGGGAGTTGATGTCGCACTGTGCACAGCTGGCTATGACCATAAGTCCTTGGCCAAGGCAGATGAGATTTACTGATAAGTGTTATCAGCAGTTTCTCTGGTAGTCATGAGCTTCACGTCAGCATGGCTTGTCGGGTTAGTGGGAGTCTGACGGTTTCTACCTCCCAGACCCGGTATGCGACAGTCTTAGATGAAGAGACCGGACTGTACGGTGAATGTCACCGATAGTCTCTAGCTGGGTACGGCCGAGCTTGCTTGCCGACCGACTTTTCGTTCAATACCTAGGTAGCCGTTACGCACAGCTAGTGTCACTGACGTCCTTGTAGGTTAACTCGGTGGGGATTGATTTGAAAGTGTTTCGGATCAATCGGATATGATCTCGATCTACTGCCAGCATATTGTCGAGTCTTTAGAGTCCCACATAGAGGGTTTTCCCGTTCTAGAGAAATGATGTAGTACACATATGGCGATACGTGCGGAGTCTAATTAAACATGTGTATGTGATACTATATGTATTATTCGGACGGATAATACTGTTAGTGTTATATGCCCTAGAGGCCATTATTGTATCATATTGGTTTGTATATTACTTAATGGAAGCTTGGGATATACACGGATATAGTAACTTTCTTGCTCGAAATGGTAGTATGCTACCTGGTTTGTTTCTACCTCAATATGTGCATATGTTTCTTTTAGCATATCGCTTATACATATTGGTAGAGCCCTTAGGATCTTTTTCTTGATTACCAATGTTGTGATGGCAGTCACTCTAATGGGGGATGGGTAGTCTATAAGCACATCCTATACAGGTCCCTAGTCGTAGGATTATTGAGACGGGGCATCGATACTCTAGAGTAAACTAGTGTATACGCTTTTCATCCCAGCATGGGAGATGGTCTGTCCCACAGCCATTAGTACGTCGTACTAGAGATAGTATGCAGGTGCTCATTAGGTTATGAGTACACTGGATAGGACTCGTCGAGAACTATTGGTGGGTGTTATACCTATCGTCGGGTAGCAGTTCCTAGGTGACATGAGTACAGCTTAGTCCGTCGACTTGACACTGCTACTTCGCTTCGAGTGTGTTCCCACTGTTCTTTGATTACTACCCTACCACGGCTCAAAGGAGTCCTGTAAATAGGTAGTAGTTGGGTGCAGTCCCGAAGCACTTGGAGGCAGTGACGGTTAGATAGGATTCGTCTCTCCCGGTATTAGGGGTTGATATCACGCTGTGTTCGGAAAGCCATTACACAAAGTCCTTGGCCAAGGCAAGCGAGATTTACTTGTAGGTACTCAAGTAGTTTCTCAGGGTGTTTTGGGCTACAATTCGACATGACTTATTGCGCTATTAAGGGTCTGACGATTACCATCCCCCTAGGCCCGATATGCGATACTCTTAAATGAACAGAACAAACTGTACGGAGATTGTCACAGATAGGCTCAGTAGGACTTCGGATGAGTTAGCTCATCGGCCTTCTTATCGACATATACCTGGGTAGCCATTATGTGCAGCTAGTACCGCTTGAGGCTTGTAGTTAAACCCACGACCAGCATAGTGTCGAGTTTTTAGAGTCCCACAAAGGGGGTTTCCCTGCACCAGGCAAAAGGTGTAGAGGTTGTATGGTTTTGCGACAGTGCTTCGATCACTTACGTGTACTTGTGCACATATGATGATCAGGCGGATAATACTAGTGGAATTTGGTTTAAGCCGGATCCTAGTATAATATTGATAGATTATTTTCGTCTCTTTGTATTCGTATTCTTCGGAATGCAGATGCGGGTATGTAAATACGGATGAGGGGAATTCTCGTAATTCCTAGGAAAAGCTTCTAGAAGGTAACACCTAATTAGGGTTTTTATTTTTGGTTAAACCTATGAGGTGTAAACTTGACAAAAGACACTCATGGCTCTTGGTGACTCATGCCCATGACTCACCATAGATATTTTGTGAACCATATTAGATATTTGTGTGAGATATTTTTATCTCCTCAATGATTTAGTTTGGTTCAACTATTCATCACAAATGAGCCATGGTTTTTCTTTAGTTGCTTTCTACACTCTCATCTTCCTCAAGCGATCTTCTTCTTCATCAAACCCTAAAAGCTCTCATGTGTTGAGAATCCTAGGGTTCCAAGAGACAAATTGCTCCATCTTCTTACTCTACACCATCTAGGACTTCTAGTTTAGCGAACTAGAAGCCGTAGTTATCTCAGATTCGAGATGGGAGCTCGGACTATAGAGTCTCGGGTGGATCGTCTTTGACTCGAGGAGGTCGTTGTCCGATCCTTTTCGATCCTTAGAGCTAACGACGAGGTGGAGTACAACGAAGAAGACCAGAAGGACTTTGTATCTTGATGTATAACACATCTTTCCCAGTAGTTTACCTCTTACCAGTTAGCTAGTTATGGTTTAGTATCGATCCTGGAGTTCAAGTCGGTGTTGCGAGCTTTGAAAAATCGTTTTTGGCATATTCCGCCTCCCCGTGAACACGCGGGGTGCACGACATCGACTTACAGTGGTATCAGAGCCTAACTAAACCTTTACTAGCTTGTTAGAAAGTTATTAGAACTTCGATCGTCGGAAAACTCGAAAACTATACACCCGATCCCTTTTGGTTTCCGTCGAATTTTAAAACTGTGCTAAAATTTATTTCAGAGGCATGAAAAATACAAGCAGGGAATTCTAAGAACTCAAAAGAAAAACGAGTCCCTAACTCGTCACAACCACAGCGGAACCGTAGTGAATCGGTCGATTGCCGCTGTTTTGCGGCCGAGTCATGACCGAGTTGGCTCGTTCTTCCTCTATTTGTCATATTTTGGGTTTATAGTTCTCCGGGATATTTGGTTTCTACCCATAAGTTTCAGAGTGCTGGTTTGCATTTGGGGTAGACACGGAAATAGTTTTCGATCGAAATTCTAAGTTATTTTCTAAACGAGTTTATCTATGTTGTGATATATGTGCTGAATTTCTGCTAATCACTATACGTCGATTAGTCGGGGTTGCACATATCTGTGATCTGTGATATTGGTTTTTGTATATGAACTTATTGAATCGTCGTGGATGAATAGCCGGGGATGTGAGATGAGGGTTTTTCATTCTTTCATTCGATGTAAAATTGTAAAGTGATGTAATATTCTTTTGCGGGGCACATCCGGGTTGAAGTTGTAGCCACCGTTATATTATTTCTTTTACTGTTTTCTGCTCCTAGGATAGACCCAAGGTAGGGTGCAAAAACTACCGGGTATTTTGAAGTGCCGAGTGCCCTACTCACTTTGATGAGGAAGTTTGCTTCGCTTCGGGTATTTGGCAGGTAGTTTGCCGCACCCGTAGGGGTATGGGGTGGGGTTTTACTATTCATCACGACTGTGGAATCCGTCTTTCGTTACAGGCTTAAACGAAATGCGGAATTCCTAGTATATCTAATATGTTCATCTGTGATCTGGAATGCCTATTATTGCGTAAGACGATTGGTTATTATATATATGCTATATAATAGACATTGCTTATGTTTTGCATCCGCGCGTGTCCAGCCCCCAGCTCTGGCTTTAGTTAAGTAATCTAACGGTGTAAGACGGGGCCCAGTGGCGAATGCGGATGGCATAAGCGTACGCCATATTTTCGTTTCTTCCTGTGATGATAGGTGTAAATGATGGGACCGCATTACATTAATGCAAAGCAAACAAACCAAACTTGAATCGTTGGAACAAATTATAAAACCACTCGGTTTTTTAAAAAACAGGAGACTTTTAAATGCGGAGCTTAAACTACTCCTTTTAAAAGCTATTAGGTTCATTTGATTATATCAAGTTCACTACGTTCACAGTTTTGCCAAAACCATTCGTAGCCCTCCGTCATTTCAGTTGAATATTTAGTAGTATTTAAGCTATGTATTTAACCTTAGCCAAGGCGTAGTGTTTGGTAGTTGCTGGATATTCATCTATAGCATAGATAGATGCGTTGGTTTGGGACAGTCGTACTACTATTTTGGCCTTCGTCAAGGGTATGTACGGATGGGTTTAAATTAACCTGGACAATGACGGGTAGAACTTGACATGTGACTTATGATATGTTGGGCATTGTCAAGGTCATAAGAGCATGGGGCAAAAATCCATATCGGGAGTTTCTAAGGAAACTGAAACTTAGTACTGCTATATACGAGTGTGATAACGTTGGTAGGATTCTTTCAGGATTATCACGCAACGATATTTGGATCCCGATCCTACTGTGAGTATTCGCGACTCCTTGGGAGATTTTTCACTTAACGATCAATGCTATAAACCAAGTTAGTGTCTAGAACGGTGTTAGCGGGGCTACGCCTCTAGGGAAAAGAGGTTATTTAATTAAGGAACTTCGCGAAAGCGTCATAAAACCTCCCTCGAAGTACCGACACTGGCCTGGCCGAACGGTTAAGCAAGTATTATACGGTTAGATTAATCCTAACTAATTCTTCTTTTATGGTTTGAGGAAGGATGAGAAAAACAGTGGGAGCCATCCTGTTTAGATAAATTAAAAACCGATCTAAACTTGTAAGAACATCATGCTGAGTGTTTTCTTCTCTCTCTCCTAATTGCAGTGACCAGGTGACCAGATTAGGTTACAGTTAGATAATAAAATACTGAGTTATACTATATTGATTGGCAAAGGTTTGTCCAGATGTCCATTACCTATGACAAGCTGGACCACCTCATTACTACTCAAGCCCCCGCCGCCCCAGGTCAAGTTTCCACCGTCCTAGATGTTGATATCTATAAGACAAGGGAAAAAGACAGTGTGAATGCCAAGTGCCCCGTGTTGGCCTCAGTTGATGGTGTATACCAGAGATAGCATGAGAAGATGGACTTAGTTTCCATCTTCCTCCATAACAAAGATTTATATGGAGAGCAATCTCGTATCATAAGAAATGAGACCTCGAAGGAAGTGCTTCAAGCAAGGTTGGCTATCGGGTCATCTATAGGGGACCACGTCCTTACAATGACTAGCTATATTGAAAAGCTCACGGACCTGGGGACCACGTTGGAGAACGAGTCATATGCTGACTTGATTCTACAGTCCCTACCTTCTACTTAAGCCCAAGGGAATATTTTCAGTTGAGGGCACCATGAAAGAAACCAGGGAGACACCCACTCTGCTTATTGGGGAATCTTCCTCTTCTGGATCCAAGGCGAAAGCTAAGGGTGAGAAGAAGAAGACCTCCACAAAGCCGATAGGCGGTGTCAGTAAGGTAGAGGGAAATGACAGGGCAAAAGTTTCGGGGCTAACAGTAGGTATGGAGGGATGTTCTTATTGTCACAGAAAAGGGCATTGGCAGAAGGGATGCAGGGCTTGGAAAGCCAGAATCCAGGATCCGAAGCACGTTGTGGCTTCAACTTCGGGTGTGTTTGTGATTGAAAACAGTCTATCAATTAACTCTACTTCCTGAGTACTAGATACTGGATCAGGATCTCATATCTGTAATTCATTACAGGCTTTGAGAAACCGTAGAGTTATCAGGGCAGGTGATATGACTCTCAGGGTTGCTAACGGAATGAGCGTGGATGCTGTATCCGTAGGGAATATCACCTAGGATTGACAAGTGGGTAGATATTGATTCTACGTAATTGTTTGTGTGTACCTAGTCTAGTTTGTAAGCGATGTGGTCCACATCTACCTAAATCAAAGTTTGATTGGGTCAGGTACACTAGAGGACAATATATACGTGTTAAATCAAGCTTATGTTTTCAACATCCAGAACACACTTCAAATGAAGTCTCCAGAATTAAATAAGGCTTTCTTATGGCATTGTAGACGGGGTCACATCAATGAAACACGGTTAACGAAATTACATAGAGAGGGATATTTTGATCCGCTCGAATATCAATCTTATGCAACTTGTCAATCTTGTCTCATAGGAAAGATGACAAAAACTCCGTTCACTGGACACAGAGCAAGAGCGAGGGAGCTCTTAGGACTGATACACAGCGACGTGTGTGGTCCAATATCTACAGATGCACGAAGTGGTTATTCCTATTTCATTACTTTTACGGATAATTTCTTTAGGTTAGGACATGTTTTTTTGATGAGGCATAAATCCGAGGCCTTTAAGAAATTCCGAGAATATAAGCACGAAGTGGAAAAAAATAGGGAAAAGTATCAAGACACTGAGATTTGATCGATGTAGTGAATACTTAATTGACGAATTCCTGGATTACATAAAAGAGAATGGAATTCTCTCTTAGCTTACTCTGTTGGGTTATGTAAGCGCCCCGGCCATCAAACTGTGGCCATTGCGGAACAAAAATTTTCAAAAACCGGCGCCAGAACAACCCGATAACCCGGAGCAACCCATAAGCCATAGATAACAAAACATGCAAAGGAGTTAGAATGGTTATACCGAATGATCCGTGTCCTTCGGTCTTGAACCATCTTCCCAAGCTCCTAGAGGCCTTCTTGATCAAGCTTGATCTCTGGTCTCCCTTCATCGAAGATGATCCACCCGAGAGTCTATGAATCGAGCCCCAACCTCATATCCGAGGTAACTAGGGTACCTAGATCGCTAGACTAGATACCGTAGAAGAAGTAGAGAGTGATGAAGGATTAATTTGTCTCAAGAAACCCAAGGTTTCTCAACATATGAGAGGGTTTGGGTGGAGGAAGAAGAAGATGCCATAAGGATGAGAGTGTTGTAGGAGAGAGAAAAATAATAGCTCGAATGATTTTTGTGTGTTGTGAGAATTAATAAAAGGAGCCATCCAAAAATATCTAAAGTCAAATAAAATATCTCAAGTCAACAAATTCTCACAACAAACAAAAAACTTAACCATGCTTAGAATAGTAACCATGGGTCACCAATAAGCCATGCCACCAAAAGTGCAATAAACACCTCATCCTACACCTCAATAACCTTTTAAACCAAAAAGGTCTAAACCATGATGAGGTGTAATCTTCTAAAAGTAATCTTGTAAGAAATTACAAGAATACCCCTCAACCGTATATACATACCCACATCCGTATTCCGAAGAATACGAATACAATGCGACGAAAATAATCCAATAATATAATACTAGGATCTGGCTTAAACCAAAGCCCACTAGTATTATCTGTCCGAACATCATCCGTGCACTAGTACACGTATGTGATCGAACCCTGCCATAAAACCATACGGCCTCTACATCGTTTTGCCCGAAACAGGGAAAGCCTCTGTGTGGGACTCTAAAGACTCGTCAATATGCTGGCAGTGGGTTTAACCACAAGCACGTCAGGGGCACTAGCTGTACGTAACGGCTACCTAGGTATTGAGCGAAAGGGAGGACGGCGAGCAAACTAATCCTGAAACCCCTACTGAGCCTGATAGTGACAATACCCGTACAGTCCGGTCCGTTCGTCCATGAGTATCGCATATCGAGTCTAGGGGTGGAAGTCAGACCCCTAATAACACGACATCTAGTATCGGTATGAAACCCATCACCTAATGAGAAACTACTGATCCGAATCAGTAATTCTCGAATACCTTGGCCAAGGATTTCTGGTGATGGCCACCCTTGCACAACACGACATCAACCCCCAATACCGGGAGAGACGAATTTCCTGACGATCCGCTCACTGTCTCTATATGGCTCGGGACTGTACCCAACTAAAACCTGTTTGCATGACTCCTTTGAGCCATGGTAGGTAGTAATCAAAGCACAGTGGGAACTCACACGAGACAAATGATGATCTCAGGTCGACAGACTAACCTGTATACATGTCACCAGGGAACTGCTATCTGACAATAGCTATAATACCAACTAGCATGTTCCCGGCGAGTCCGTCCAGTATACTCATAACGCAATGAGCACCTGCATACTATCTTAGGTGAACAAACTGACACCAATAGCTTGTAAGACCGGCCACCGCCTCTCGTTGGGGTCTCGATCAGTATACACTAGTCTACTCTGGAGTATCGATGACCAGTCTCGAAACTCCCACGATTAGGGACATTTAAGGATGTTCTTATAGACTACCCAGCTCCCATGTATATGATCGCCATTATACTACTGGCAGTCAAGCAAGAATCCTATGGGCTCTATCAACATGTAATAGTGATCTGTAATGCCACCTAATGCTGTATATGATGATAAAGACAAACCAGATAGCATATTATCATCTCGAGTAAGACTGTTGTTCAGTCGATAAAACTGCACATTTGTATTACATTTTTCTTACCATTTTCATATTAAAAAAGGACTTTATTATAATATATTATACATATGAGGGTTTATGTGTAAAAACATTATTTTCCATGTGTTAATATATTTTTTAATTAGCATTTGGTAGGAAAATGTATGCAAATAAATTCATTGACCAAATCCTAGTAGAACTAAGTCTACTAAATATTATTTAAGATTATTGTGCAGAATTTTCCAAGTTGTTATGCAGAATTTATCAAACAAATCAAGTTGTTGAAGAAAACTTGCCAAATTAAGAAGCAAAACTTGGAGACCAAGTCTGGGAGCAACAGAGAGAAGATTTCTGAATTCTGAAGGTGCCTAGGATTGCCACATGTCAAAATCACAAAGCCCAAGAAAAATGATCAAGAGATCCCTACCATTGACCACGGAACCGCGGCCAAACCCCCCTGTTGGCCGCGGATCCGCGGCAATATAGAGAGATCGTTGGCTAAAATTTTGGGGCATAAATCTATGATGAATTTTACCAAGTTTTCAACAAGAAGATTCTGGCTTTGCACTATAAAAGGGCACTGAGAGCCTCTTGGAAAAGTTATCAAGCCGAAGAGATCACGAAGTCCAAGACGGCTCACGCATCCAGGCTGATCATCAACTGTTCGTCTACCTCTTTGGAAGAGATCGAGAAGCAACTAGTTTTGTAATCATTTTCTAAGGAATAAAGTGTAGATTGTTTAAGTTGATTAATAAAGGTAGTTATTTTATTTATTTCTTTTGCATTTTACATTATGTTTTCCCTCTTTGTCTTTTCATCTTCTTCTCCCAACATGCGCGAGTAATTCTCCGCTTGTTAGGGTTCGTATGATTAGGGTAGGCTAATAGATGATGAACATCTCTAAACCCTTTTTAAATCCTATAAAGTTTATGAACTTTATCAAAGGAATCATTAACATCCTAATCGGGCGCGCTATCAATTCTTTGTTAGTTCTGACCGCGATTAGAGATTAGATTAATGATTGTTTTGGTAAAGGCTAGATATGAACGGAGTTCCGTGTCGAGATAAGGGTCAAGAGTGGGATTCCTTTTCCCTCCAGAAACCCTAATCTACACGCATCACCGTCGTTCTAGTTCTAAATCTATTAATGGATAAAAAGGGTAACTTTTAATTAATCGTCCATAACTACTAAATCCAAACGAACCCTACAAGCCCTCTTATTATATTAACTACTTCCTTAAAATAATTTAGATCTATATTTTTGCATTCTTGCTTAACGTAGATCTAGAGACTTTTCATAAAATTCTTATTTCCTCCTCTCTTTTTCAACACATCTAAAGTAAGAGTAAAAGGTTCCACGTTTCCCACAAGACGACCCGTACTCATCTCGGTCTAGCTATGTGCGACACCGTTATTGATTGCGGTTAAACTATTCTACAAACACTCTTTTTCGAGACCAATCAAATGGCGCCGTTTCCAGGGAAACGTGCGTAATTTTTTTATTCTTACTATTTGTGTTGAATTCTAAGACGAGTCATATCATTATTAAAACAAAACTGCAAATTGTATATTTAACGATTATTGTGTGAATTTTTGCGGGGAAATCTGGAGTCACGGACTTGAGGAAACAGGACATCTAGGGTTCACACTTCTCTGGTAAGATTCTAAATCCCTTCTCTCTCCTCTAAAATCCAATAAAATCTATTTTCTGCAGGATTCTTTGCAAAATATCACCGCTCAAAAATCTTTTTGCAAAGTTTTGTTTTTCGGTTTATTTTTGCATATTTTAATACGGATCTTTAAGGGGCAAGGACCGAATCAAGATTAGGTGGGGATTTCATCACCCTTCTTAAGCCCCACAAATCAAAAACCAAGCATATAGATCAACCCTTCATTAATTTAAAAAAATATCTAGACCAGACTCTAAGGACTGTCGCACTCAATAAGGACGGAGGAAGGTCGTGGGTAATCTATCGTTTATCCGCATTATTTTTGTAGTGCCTAGGCAAGTGTGTCGAAGGCTAGTGGTTTTTAATTAGGCCCACGACGTGGTTCTTTCCCACTTACCTGGCACTTACCTGGCTACAAGGGTAGTACGAAGGCGGTAGAGGATTTATCCTGCGGCTTTTCCTTTGAAAGTCTAGGAGCGGTCTAGAGACTGGACCTAGGTAACCATAGTTCTAGGGTTGTGCATTTTTATGATTTGTCTAAATTCGACTTTTTTTTAAAACAAACCAATTACTTTCTCTCCTTTTTACCCCTTCCCCCTTCTTCTCTTCTTATAATGGGTGACCTAAACAGAAGAACACTTGCCGAGCTTTGCTGTCCACAACCAGATATCTCTTGTGTTCGAAATCCCTTCGGTATTCTGTCCGGCTCTTCCATGTCCTTAAGAGATCATATAGAACAAGCAGGAAGAAACAGTTGGCCACCTCAGTCTAGGTCTTATCAACCGTATCCTAATCCTACACATGTTTCAGTTCATACCCAGAGTGAGGAAGCCCCTAGACGAATGTCCATTGCTGAGCACATAGCTAGGTCTAGAAGCCAAAGTTTCAACCCGGACCCATATCAACCATCACCACCACTATCCGGAGAAGAGTTTGATATGCGGTTTGTATATAGCCAACCAACCAACCCATATCAATATTCTTCTTGTCATAATATTGATCCTACTCCTACCCAAGTTCAGCAACCATTCTGTTCCTATCAATCCAATCCGACTTTTCCACCTAGTCTAGACAGTTCTTCCAATCAGTCATTTTGGAGTTTTAATTATCCACAGGAATTTCAATCTTATACTGAAATCCCTTATCAACCCAAGACTAGTCTGGAGCAGACATTAGAAAAATTTATGGAACTGACGAATCAAATTATGAAGGATTTGCGTAGTAAGACAGAACTGTACAGAACTGTACACCCTTCCTAATCAAACCTCTCCATTCCAAACTGAACTCCACAACTCCAGTTTCATAGATTCATCAAGTACAATGTCTGATAAGTTGTGTGACTTTGTAGTGTTTGATTTACCCGACTATGAAGGGTCCAATTCAAGTGAAACCATACCCAGCCCTTATGATCTCTACACCTCCACTCTTGAACCAAAACTGATTGAAAACCATACTTTTGATGAGGAGTTTGAGAATTTTAACCTTCACTTGAATGAGGTGATTGACGTTGGGGATATTTTTCTTGATGAACCCGAAATTTTGGATGATCTTATCCCACCAATTCATCAATTCTTTTCACTTCCTTGTGGTCATCATCTTGAACCTTTAATTCTTCCCGAATCCCAAATATGTCTTGAAATTGATGATAAAGGTATACCCGAAGATCAGATCGAAATACAGCCTCCATCTTCCACATCTGGTTCAGCAACACTCGACTCACCAATTTGTTTACCCATTGCACCTTCTACTTTCTCCGGTTCTTCTTCTGTTCCTATAGTTTTAGCGAGTTTTGATAAATCACAATCCGTTAATTCAAGTTCAATAACACCAGAAATTCAACTTGATTTGGATATTTTTGAAAAAGAGGTAGATGAGTTTTTCGAGTCCTCTACCTCAGTGATTTTTTATGAATCAAGTAGAATAAATTCTGGCACAAAACTCTTTGACAGCAAAATGTTCAATCACACCATTGATAAAAGTTTTGAAGAACTTTTTGCTGACGAACTTGAATTTTTAAACAATACGGATTTTGTGATTGATCAATCTCCACCTATAGAGGTTGAACCGTCACCATTCCTTCTTCCTAATCATTCACATTCATCATCATTCTTTCTTTTCTCTAATTTCAAACCCTTTCCAGACCACCCCTTATCCCTTCCCCACTTTTTCTTGACTCGATACAACACATTCTTCCACCAACCTATACGATATACTGATAAAATCTTTGAATGGTTGGTGTTAACTTTTGGTCTTTGTAAAGTCTTACTTTGACCAAATGACTCACCCCCTCTTAAAATGTTTCGTATTGTCTAACTCATGTTTGAGGGGGGGTATATTTTTGGCTCTTGAACATAACTTTTGTCCTCAAATTTGTGAGCCAAAAATAAGTTTGGGGGAGGATTTGTGCTTACAGGTTTTTGTGATCAAATGACTTCTTACCCCTATTAATAATGACCTCCCAAGCTTACAGGTTTTTGTGATCCAGCAGATAGCAACAGTGAGGACACTGTTGAAAACAAGTTTGGGGGAGGTTTGTGCTTATTTACATATCAATTTGCATCATATTTTGCATAAGCACAACATTTTCAAAAATTTTAAAAAAAAATTCTTTTATAACAAAAGAGTAGAAAGTGAAAAATTACATCCAAAAGATATGAATAATTTAACCAAGAAAATTAGAAGTTTTCTTAAACGAACTTGTAATAAGTAGTTATGAGCTGTTGTCCCAAGGGTTAGTAAGATGAAGGAAGTCACTAATCTTAGGATAAAAATAAGTCTGAAAAATAGTTTCTATTCTGGAAGCCAAACATTTGAATGTTGATACCCTACTATATGCACTTACACACGTCTTAAAACTCGGGATAGTAGAGGATACCTTGAAATGCTCTTGTCTAAAAGCCAAAGTATGAAGGAAATAATAAATGAAGAAAATATAAAAATGGTGAAAAGAAAAAAAAATGAACACTGGTTTTGTTATCGCCAAGGCAGCAATAAAAAAATATAGCGAGGGTGCTTCATCACCTAGTGCCCTAAGGCCAACTGGTCTGGGAGTCACTGCTAAGCCTTAGGTGGTGCAAGACGAGGAAAATACTATCACCTAATCAGCAAGCACATGAGTAATCGGTCGGTTAGTATCTCAAGAAGTATTAACGGTCGCTTGAAAATGTGTGAGCAAATCTAATTATTCATCAAATTAAAAAGTACTTATGTAGATGGACAAGAGTATGATAGCTTGAATTGAATTCTCCGAGTGTAGGGATGTTCTATTCACACACGTAGGGGTATATGATCGATGTTTGGATGAAAGATATGAATGAAGAATAAAAACGAAGTTTTATTGAGGGATGATGTGATTTCTAATATCTTTTCATGACTATTAGGATAGGGCTCATGACAACTGAAAAGCTAGTGTAGTTGGAAACTCTAAATTTTCAAAGTATTTCTTTTATAGTTCTTATCTTTATATGTAAATTTCACCATCTATCTTTTATTATTGGATTTTGTGGGTGTAATCCGCTGAAAACCCTCAGGAGACAACACTCCTCCTATTAGGGAAACCTAGAGGTTTAACGGCTTGTTGCACGTGCTCAGTGCAATCGTGCTTGCCTACTAAAGTGTGCTTAGTTTTCCTTTCTTTTTCTCCTCTTAAATAAACTAGTTTGCTCGGGACGATCAAAAATAAGTTTGGAGGTATTTGTTCAGTTGATAAAACTGCACATTTGTATTACATTTTTCCTACCATTTTCATATTAAAAAAGGACTTTATTATAATATATTATACATATGAGGGTTTATGTGTAAAAACATTATTTTCCATGTGTTAATATATTTTTTAATTAGCATTTGGTAGGAAAATGTATGCAAATAAATTCATTGACCAAATCCTAGTAGAACTAAGTCTACTAAATATTATTTAAGATTATTGTGCAGAATTTTTCAAGTTGCTATGCAGAATTTATCAAACAAATCAAGTTGTTGAAGAAAACTTGCCAAATTAAGAAGTAAAACTTGGAGACCAAGTCTGGGAGCAACCGAGAGAAGATTTCTGAATTCTGAAGGTGCCTAGGATTGCCACATGTCAAAATCACAAAGCCCAAGAAAAATGATCAAGAGATCCCCACCATTGGCCGCGGAACCGCGGCCAAACCCCCCTGTTGGCCGCGGATCCGCGGCAATATAGAGAGATCGTTGGCTAAAATTTTGGAGCATAAATCTATAAAGAATTTTACCAAGTTTTCAACAAGAAGATTCTGGCTTTGCACTATAAAAGGGCATCGAGAGCCTCTTGGAAAAGTTATCAAGCCGAAGAGATCACGAAGTCCAAGACGGCTCACGCATCCAGGCTGATCATCAACTGTTCGTCTACCTCCTTGGAAGAGATCGTGAAGCAACTAGTTTTGTAATCATTTTCTGAGGAATAAAGTGTAGATTGCTCAAGTTGATTAATAAAGGTAGTTATTTTATTTAATTCTATTGCATTTTATATTATGTTTTCCCTCTTTGTCTTTTCATCTTCTTCTCCCAACATGCGCGAGTAATTCTCCGCTTGTTAGGGTTCGTAAGATTAGGGTAGGCTAATGGATGATGAACATCTCTAAACCCTTTTTAAATCCTATAAAGTTTATGAACTTTATCAAAGGAATCATTAACATCCTAATCGGGCGCGCTATCAATTCTTTGTTAGTTCCGACCGCGATTAGAGATTAGATTAATGATTGTTTTGGTAAAGGCTAGATATGAACAGAGTTCCGTGTCGAGATAAGGGTTAAGAGTGGGATTCCTTTCCCCTCCAGAAACCCTAATCTACACGCATCACCGTCGTTCTAGTTCTAAATCTATTAATGGATAAAAAGGGTAACTTTTAATTAATCGTCCATAACTACTAAATCCTAACGAACCCTACAAGCCCTCTTATTATATTAACTACATCCTTAAAATAATCTAGATCTATATTTTTGCATTCTTGCTTAACGTAGATCTAGAGACTTTTCACAAAATTCTTATTTCCTCCTCTCTTTTTCAACATATCTAAAGTAAGAGTAAAAGGTTCCACGTTTCCCAGAGGACGACCTGTACTCATCTCGGTCTAGCTACGTGCGACACCGTTATTGATTGCGGTTAAACTATTCTACAAACACTCTTTTTTGAGACCAATCAACTGTTCTACCGGTATAGGACCTCCCTCAATCATCATAATCACCTCCCTGCGACTATGATAATTTCCTTGAGGGCACTATAACCAACAATCTCCCACTTGCACTTTAGGCTAATTATTGCGGTATCGCATACTCATAGCCCGTGTGATACCGAACACCCAACTGCTCTACTAATCAATCTCGCAAAGCTCGTTTGCGAAACTATTTTGTTCGAGAAATTGCCTCAGTGAGTGGATCCGTCCAATGTTTCTTTCTGTATCTCTCTATATCTCAACTTCGTGGAGAAATCTATCTCCCGAAATGAGCAATACCTGTCTTAGAATATGTCTGGATATCTGATAGGACCCAGTTCACAAATGAACTTCAAATCCAGCAAACTTCTTAGACTGTATTTTCCACTGAATTTAATCAGTATCCTGCGCCATACCTTCCTCAGTATCCGCTTGGATCACCTGTCCAACATACTGTCTCTCAAAATAGAAAAAACTAAAACTCTGACAGCTGCTCTGTCATCCAGGTCACCTTGGAAGCCTGAAATGATAACCGTCTCCTGAAGGAAGCTGCCATTACCATATCCCAAGAACATCAACTTATGTTCTTAACTGCTTCCCAACGTTTCTCTAGGATTATATTAATATATAAACTTATTGCAGCTAGTGCAAAAACAATATCCGGTGTGGTACTTGACATCTCATGATTGGCTCAATTGCCTAAGCAAGTGATATGTCAATCATGCAAATCCCTCTCCCCTTTAGTCTGAAAAACATCCTTTAGAGAGGGTGACTCCATCACCTGCAGGTACACCACCATGCTAGGAGTTAACCATTCTACAACACCTTTTGAATAATGTCAAAGTACCCAGATTGGGAAACCTCCCAAATCTAAATCTAAAACTATAGATCTAGTATCCAGAAAACCTAATATTATATTCATATCCTATGTGGAGAAACAACTTCGTGACAACAATAGTATAACCGATCGTAGTATAGGAATTTCACTTCCTATAAAGTGCATGTTATCCAAATACCAGGACATCATACCCTACTACCTTCTTACCAGATCCATCTCCTATTCTGATGAGGTCAAAGCCTATGATCGTCACATCAAAAATAGATGATCTATCTCCACTATATTTGCTTTAGTCTATAAATAGACACAAGCTACTTATCCATTATGCTTCCGCTGCTCCCACTGACTACAACAACCCTTTGGCAGAGTCATATACACGTGCACTTCTAAAGCTAGTTTAGAACGACGCTAGACTCATCCTCCTGCCGGGTCTTATAGTCTAGAACAACAGAAATGGCAAGTCTGAGTAAACAAGAACCTCCCTATCACCTTCTCTGAGAAGACCGAAGTACCTCTCGGGTGCCCGAGGTTACCCACTATATCAGCGGAGTGGCTAATGGAATGTCAATACCAATTGAATATTTAGGTTCTATTAAATTTTCAGTAATCGTATGTGCTTCTGGAATCACTTCCAGTTCTACCATACTCCCACTTATATTTTCTGAAAAGAATCAATTTTACTAAAACTGTGGTGAGTCAAGAACAATATATCTATTGATCTTCCAGATGGTAGAAAGTTAACCCTCATCGTAGTTCGGGATAACTATTGGGAATTCACCCGCGCGCGCAAACGCGTATGTTTGGAAATGAATATGAAAATGGAATGCGCAAGCGAGATCGTTCTCGTTTTAAATATTTATAAACCGCAAGTGCACGGCGCGTTGTAGCAAGCCGGCAAGTACGGGTCGATCCACAGGGAATTATGTATTGGGTTTTGTTATTTAAGTTTCAATAAATTAATGAATTGGGTTGGTTGTCACAAAAAAATGAATAGAATACGAAAACAAAGAAAAGCAAGAAAACAAACAAGTAAGAAATGGTTGTGGTTTTGGCTTGGAAGGTTGAATCGCGACGATTCCCTCGACGCTCCTTTAATCATGAGTTGTCCGTCCTCACGTTGATCCCGGCATGAAGCATGACTTGTCAAAGTGGTTGCGAGGCACAAGTCGTCAAATTCCATTATTCTCCACAAAGCACGTAACGAGTCTGCTTTGATCACTTACCATTTGTATGTCCGAGCGTGGGGTATCAACACTAAATACAAGGGTTAGCAAGCATACCATAACAATAAAAACACAAAGTAGTGAGTGAGAGAAAATGATTTCAGTGTTAAGTGTGCTAAGAGTTTATGATGGTATATGGTATATGAAACCGAAAGATTTGTCAAGTCATTTAATCACAAAATATCACATCCAAGCTTAGAAAACTTAACACCGAATTGATTCTAACCTTAGGCTTGCAAGATAGGGTTTGTAGGGAGAATATGGTATGTGAAGAGGTTACAAAGTAACCATGGAATCAACATACCATATCAACCCTTCCAAGTTACAATACTAAGTTTATAATCACATTAAAGCATGTTAAACAATCACAAGAGGTGGAGGAGACAAAGCCTTTCATCTCACTTCCTCACCAATACCACAACCAAAGAAATATTAGTTAAGCATAATAAAAGAAAAGCAAATAAGAAAAAAGAGCAAGTAATAAAAGAAACAATAATATTATTAACACTTGAGAAAAGAGATACAAGATTTTGGTTACTTGTTCAACCACCTTAATGAAGCTCTCCAAAGAAAGCTTCAAGAGGGAAGAAGAAGAAGAAACCAAGTGAAGCCCACTCAACTCTCAAGCCTAAACCAAAAAGAAAACAAAACAACAAAATGTATGGTAGAATATGTGAGAATGAGAGAGAGCTCCCCTTGCTTCACTGGTCTGCTTTATATAGGCACCAAAAATGATTAAACAAACAATAAGAATGAGGTGGCATGGCAGCAAGGGAGGCTCTGTAGAAAACTGGGGTACTTTGGGGCAAGGCGGCCGGCCTGCTCGGCCAAAGAGGTAATGTGGCCGGTCCTGTCGGGGAGCCATGGTCTCGTGCTTGTTGTGTAGACATGTGCGCATCCCAATATCACTCTGGTGCTGCTAGTTTTAGCTGTTTTAGCCTGGTTTGCATGCAGAGATTTGGAGGGAACAAGACGCCACACATCACATCAAATCTTATTGCATTTATTACCCATGTCCCCCCATATGTGCCATGGGCAGCCCATACCTAGGTCCAAGAACCAAAGAGCTATGTGCACACTTGTGTTGTGTCGGACCAAAAATGTGTACACATGATTATTTGGAAAAGTGCTCTTCGGATATCGGTCGTTTTTCTGTTCCGTCTGCAGTGTCAGCTCCCAAACGTTATATTCATGATTTTGAGTATGTTTCCAGTTTTTTATCACGAACATCTATAATCTGTAATTCTGAGCAGACACTGGTTAATAGTACCTATATATACAAAATAGATAACGAATGAGGGTATAAAAATGCAGTTTTCTGAGATGCAAAAATACCCCCAAACTTATCTATTGCTCGTCCCGAGCAATAAAAAAAATTCTAGCCTCACTTTCGCAGGGAACGCTATTGCACTGAGCATGTGCAACAAGCCATTAAACCTCTAGGTGTCACTAGTAGGAGGAGTGTTGTCTCCTGAGAATTTTCAGCGGATTACATCCACAAAATCCAGTCAAGTTAGCGTTGCAGAGAAACTGTTGATTCTAATCTTAAGGTGAAGAATCGAATTTAGAAGTTCTATTACCCAAGTCAGAAACGTTAAACCATATTTTTCACTCCTTACGATTTGTTTAACATAAGCTCATACGTGTCTTTACGTGATTGTGCGGATAGTGTCCGTAAGGTTTTAAGAACTTTGATTATGGTTATCATGTCATCATTACAGACCGGGATAGACTTCTAAAGGATCATACGAGTTTGAAAGGAGTTGAGATTTTCTCAAGTTTTATTCTCCAGTTAGGTTTCAAGTCAGAATATATATCAATTTTAACAGAGAACCTAAGTCTTATTCCTCACTCCACCCTTTCACCTGTTTTTGTTCATACACACCTTTCGTTATCGTGCAAAACACTTTAAAAATACAAGCCTTCATATCTCCGCGAAAAAACCGTTTTGATAGAAAACTCGTCTCCGCTAAGATTATTCCTCCACAAAGAACTGTGAGGACTTTTAACTCAGAGAGAACACTTGCTTAGATTGTTTTATTTGGCGTTTGGAAACTTTGCGAGCTTTGGGTCAATGACTCCTAAACAAGATGGTTTTAGGGCATTAGGTGTGGAGACACCCCAACTACTTAATTACCCAAGTTACCAAGGCCACAAAACAAAAGACTCATTTTATTTTAAAATATTCTGAACTCAGTGAAAACGGAGATATAGCCAGCATTTTCTTTTAAATCCGAAGACGTTACATGTGATAAGGTGTGTAATTACTCCAACATGGTTTCAGATGGGTTATTTTTCAGACTTATAGCTTCTGTTAAAACCTCAATAATATCCTTCATATTCACCTTACTTTATGAACTATTCTTGATATTACTTAACTCAGAACAAACCTGTTTGACCCTAAAGATGTTTATCAATTTTAAAAGTTTATAGACATGTGTGACTTTCATCAAATTCTCAAAAACATACGACACGTGTAAAGTGTTTTAAAAGACGTATATCAGCTATGTTAAACACAAAGGAGGGTTATTTTTTGGGTCGTCAGTCTCATAAAAAGGATTTAGTTATTTCAACTTATCAACCGAAGCATCAGACTTCGAATCTGAGTTCCCCCACTAGCTAACATGAAAAAGTTTTTATATTTTTGGGAATTTTTTTCAATTTTTATGGGTTTTTAATATGTATGCAATGCAGAATATACAATATACACATGATGCAGCAAAATAAACGCAGTGCTCACCCCCAAACCTAAGTTTTACGATTTTCTCATCGTTGCCCCCGTCTCCGGTAGCTAGACTTAGACATCAGGGTGAGAATTTTATTCAAAAAAAAGAAAAAACCTAAGACAAATTACAACATTTATATGTTAAAAGACTGGGTTAGTCCAGAAATTAATACCAGCCATTTAAAGATTTTGTCTATATAGTGCAATGGCTGGTAAAAGAATATGTATATACAAAAGAAAAGGAAAAGGTTTATGTTAGATGTTAGTGAAGGGCATGGGCGTGTAAAAGTAGGGATCAGAAGACGCTGAAGATGAAGATGAAGTTTTGAAGAGGTCAAAAAATTGTTTCCTGGATGAATTAAATATTCATAAAGCACATGTTGAGTTCCGAACCCAGGTTCGTTTAAAAACTGAAGTTCATCCACAAAAAGTTCGGCAAAAGAAAGGTTCAAAGATGTTCCTAAATTGATCCTGACTCAAACTCACCTAGAATATCAAATTCATCCTCAAAACTTTCCTCAAAACTCGCTATGAAAGAATATTTTTCAATGCTGTCTTCCTCCCTATGATTTTTCACACTCCTATTCTTATCACTATATTTTTCTAACTCTCCCAATACAATTTCTTCCTCCTCACATTCACAAATGGGTAGGTATATGTCATCCAAAAAGGTTGGTTCCCACACTAACATTTCTTCCGAAACAATATCACTAGGTGATACAAAAATTATGGGTTCCTGATCATTGATCTCTTCTAACAATCTATCCAAACTATACCCGTAAAATTCACAAGATTCCTCCACTAAAATTGGAATGCAAAAATCAGTCGGAGGTTTTTTTTGTGTGTCCTGATTACACTTAGTCAATTCAATTGCATCGTCATCTATGAAATCATCAAAATTTGTTTGATCATTTATCTCACCCGGGTGACTTCCTAGATGACAGATACTAACATTATTGGGTTCCGATTGACTGTGTTCGCTCCCTAGAATCCTCACAGCTAAATGTTTCGCGTGTTCCTCTATTCTAGCCAATGATTGAACTTGAGAAAGAAACAATTGCTCAGACTGTTGTATGAACAGGGCTAGCATAGAAGCTGATTGATTCTCGACCGCAGTCATTACTTCAATACCCTTCTCTAAAGGGGTTAACCTAGCATCCATCTCACTATCATACCCTAATGATGTGTCAGTTGTTGCAGGTAATGAGGGTTGTGATGGTGGTGATACTAAAGCAGTCAATCCGTCGACCTCTTTCTCTAAATCCTCTATCATTAGATCTCTTATTGAAGTAGTACTGGGTTCAAGAGTGTTAGGTGGGTGACCATTATCAAAAATCTGGGACGGTTGGTCACCCCCTAAAAAAGGATAGTTGTCATGAATGTGGGAAGAATTTTGGCAATTTGAACAAGTGAATTGGGATTGAGTATAAACAAAAGAATAAGAATCGTGAAAAAATGAATTGAATCGTGTATCACCCATATTAACAAGATTCACAATTATCACAAAAATAAAGAATATCACACCCCTAGCTGTCTATGGTATGCTAGTCAACTAGACCTGCTCAAGAACCTGATTGTCGAAGTAAAACTGTGTCGAGAAACGGGCTTAAGATATACGGATCACGAAGCCAGGTAAGTGCAAGAGAGAAGGGGAGGTTTTCCAACGCTTTCGCGAAGTTTCTTAATTAGATAACCATTTCTCTTGAACACTTGCCTAGACACCCGTGAACGATATACCGTTAAGCGGTGTTCTAAACACAGTTAACTTATCCTAATGAGTGCGATGTCCTTAAACTCAAAGTTATAGTTGATTTTAAATTACTGGGGGTATGCAAGAATGCAGTTTTATGATTTATGGGCTACGGAGAAAAGGTGATGAAATCTTTTACCGTATCTTGTTTGGTCATTTTGCCCTTAAATTCGTATTAAGATGCAAATGCGCAGTCAATAAAAGAATTCAAACAATCAAGCAATTTAAGCAATTCTTTTTCTGTTTAAGTTTAAGCGCTGCAACAAATACGGGCTAGTTCTCTATGCAATTGGCGGCAAATTTGTGCGAAGAATCCTGCAGAAAATAGAAATATTGGACTGCGTCGGATTCGAGAAGAGTGTGTTAGGAAATTATGTACCGAAATGATTTGGGTTAAAAAACCCTTGAAAGTGATCCGAGTCTTTGATTGTTCGCTTGTGCGGGTCAAACTACCCGGATCTTTGGCACTATACTTCACTAACGTCTTGCAATTGCATTTTAGCCTCGCTCCGCACGATCGATGGTCGTAATTCCTTAAAAACCTGAAATGTCGGAAAATATGATATTTAGTGTCAAAAAGTGATATATATGCCCCAATTCCTGCACACTAAAAATTAGAAAAATCAAACAATACCACTAGAATTACAACATAGCACTGGAGATGACACAAAAACAAAAAATCACAAACACCCTCCTTGGGCCAGCGAGCTCGGATTCTATAATGATGTCGCCGACCAAATGATGGTAATTTTTACTGGAATTTTGTGTGAATCTTTCAGGAAATATTAGTATTCCAATGGTATAACTTAATTTGTCAGTGGAATCACAGAGTGCTAGCAGGTCTAAAGGATAGAGAACAAAATGAAAGAATTTGTTAGTTTTGTGTTAGTTTTGAAAAAATTGAGTTAGTATTTAATGAGTTAGTAAGAACCAGAAATAACAATACCCAATACTTACCAACTCCCCGGCAACGGCGCCAAAAACTTGTTGGGAACTCACCCGCGTGCGCAAACACATATGTTTGGAAACGGATATGAAAATGGAATGCGCACGCGACATCGTTCTCGTTTTAAATATTTATAAACCGCAAGTGCACGGCATGTTGTAGCAAGCCGGCAAGTACGGGTCGATCCACATGGAATTGTGTATTGGGTTTTGTGATTTAAGGTTCAACAAATTAATGAATTGGGTTGGTTGTCACAAAAAAATGAATAGAATACGAAAACAAAGAAAAGCAAGAAAACAAGCAAGTAAGAAATGGTTGTGGTTTTGGCTTGGAAGGTTGAATCGCAATGATTCCCTCGACGCTCTTTTGATCATGAGTTGTCCTTCCTCACGTTGATCCCGGCATGAAGCATGACATGTCAAAGCGGTTGTAAGGCACAAGTCGTCAAATTTCGTTATTCTCCGCAAAGCACGGAACGAGTCCGTTTTGATCACTTACCATTTGTATGTCCGAGCTTGGGGCATCAACACTAAACACAAAGATTAGCAAGCATACCATAACAATAAAAACATAAGGTAGTGAGTGAGAGCAAATGATTTCAGTGTTAAGTGTGTTAAGAGTTTGTGATCGTATATGGTTTATGAAACCCAAAGATTTGTCAAGTCATTTAATCACAAAATACCACATCCAAGCTTAGCAAACTTAACACCGAATTGATTCTAACCTTAGACTTGCAAGAAGGGGTTTGTGGGGAGAATATGGTATGTGATGAGGTTACAAAGTAACCATGGAATCAACATACCATATCAACCCTTCCAAGTTACAATACTAAGTTTATAATCACATTAAAGTATGTTAAACAATCATAAGAGGTGGAGGAGGCAATGCCTTTCATCTCGCTTCCTCACCAATACCACAACCAATGAAATATTAGTTAAGCATAATAAAAGAAAAGCAAATAAGAAAAAAGAGCAAGTAATAAAAGAAATAATAATATTATTAACACTTGAGAAAAGAGATACAAGATTTTGGTTACTTGTTCAACCTCCTTAATGAAACTATTCAAAGTAAGCTTCAAGAGGGAAGAAGAAGAATAAACCAAGTGAAACCCACTCAACTCTCAAGCCTAAACCAAAAAGAAAACAAAACAACAAAATGTATGGTAGAATATGTGAGAATGAGAGAGAGCTCCCCTTGCTTCACTGGTCTGCTTTATATAGGCACCAAAAATGATTACACAAACAATAAGAATGAGATGGCATGGCAGCAAGGGAGGCTCTGTAGAAAACTGGGGCACTTTGGGGCAAGGAGGGCCGGCCTGCTCGGCCAAAGAGGCAATGTGGCCGGTCCTGTCGAGGAGCCATGGTCTCATGGTAGTTGTGTAGACATGTGTGCATCCCAATATCACTCTGGTGCTGCTAGTTTTAGCTGTTTTAGCCTGGTTTGCATGCAGAAATTTGGAGGGAACAAGATGCCACACATCACATCAAATCTTATTGAATTTATTACCCATGTCCCCCCATATGTGCCATGGGCATCCCCTACCTAGGTCCAAGAACCAAAGAGCTATGTGCACACTTGTGTTGTGTTGGACCAAAAATGTGTACACATGATTATTTGCAAAAGAGCTCTTCGGATATAGGTCATTTTTCTGTTCCGTCTGCAGTGTCAGCTCCCAAACGTTATATTCATGATTTTGAGTGTGTTTCCAGTCTTTTATCACGAAAACCTGTAATCTATAATTCTGAGCAGACCTAATTAATAGTACCGATATATACAAAATAGATAACGAATGTGGGTATAAAAATGCAGTTTTCTGAGATGAACAATAACCCACAAACTGCCATTACTGAAACGTGCCTTGAGTTTTTCCAGAGTCTTATTTTAAGCATAAGCCGAACAACTCCATATACCTTAACATCGTTAAGATATGAACCATTCTATATACAATATAGAAACATGGACACTAATTTAATTGGAATCAGATTCAAATCATGCAGCTATCTCCAGTGCATGTCAACCAAATAGATGGAGGTCAATCATCATTACTCAACTAAGAGTGCATCCAAATATGAGTAACATGAAAAAGAAGCAAGCTCTCAAAACCATTACGATCAACGGAATACCAAACACAAGTATCTACATCTTCGATCACCTTGAAGAATCCTGATACTTGAAACGTATGGTTCTCTACTTTATTCATATACCTATAACTTCTCAAAACTTGGACCTTATATTTCAACGAAATACATGTCTAAAATTGGAGAAGTCACAAGTAAACAGAATATAGTACGAGCACCAGCCCCTTTGTCCTAATGGACACTGGACAACATACAATACATTGTATAAGTCCTCTGAGTTAAATAACTCATACCCTGTGCGTCGTAGGTTGAAAACTGAACTATGGTTAAGAAGAATTACACCGCTGTTGAATTCTCCTTACCTAACCATCAACTGATATAGGTAAATGTCATAGACATAACTTCAAAAAGATATATCTCACTTTATAAAATAAACGTACAGATATATCAGTTTGAAACTGGTGCATAACTACGAATATTCAAAACCAAATATTTGCCTTCAGGCAAAAACCCAGGTGATTTCCTCAAATATCACCAATTACAACGAATTTCGATATAATGTGGGTATAATCACTTAATTCCTAATATCTTACTCCCACTTATCATCTGTAATACTATACAGATGTGAGAATCAAGTATGGTAAACACATACCCTGGAGTAAGAAACTAATTGGGAAATCAGTTTTCAATTAACAACGCACAGTGAAACTGAAACATGAAAATGTTTCGAAGGGGTATCCAGGTATTCCTAGTAATGCCTCTTCCAATATCCAAATTCATGACTGTAACCGTATATTTCTTTTCCATCTCTCCAATCTCTTTATTTGTCTTTACTCATTACCTTCTGTACACCACACTTAGGCTAATTGATTTTCTTCCTTCCCTACATTTCGGCACTAGCCTAAGGTTTGGAAGAAGACTATCCAATAAGCGTAATAGGTATACCCTCCTAATCCTAGGAGCCCTCGCAACCTGAGAGACGGTCAAAGGAAAAGACAACTGAATAATCCTTATTCTATTTCTCCTGAACTAGAAACCATCCTTGAACTGGAACAAGTTCCTTCGAGTTCGTATGTAACTATACGATGGCGTATCCAATAAATGTGGATATTCGTAGTGATACAGAATGTTCCGGAGAAATGCAAAGGTGAAGTAGGAGTGGCGATGATATACGCAGTTTCATCGTGAATGATAGCAGTCGCATTTTACTTTTCCTTCTTTCTAATCCCTTTATTTGTCGTTACTTATTACCTTCTGCACACCACACTTAGGCTAATTAGTTTTCTTCCTTCCCCACCCTTCGACACCAGCATATGGTTTGGAAAAAGACTATCCAATGAGCATAATAGGTGTAGTCTCCTAAATACCAGGAGCTCTCGCAGCCTAAGAGAAGATAAAGGGAAAAGACAACTGAATAGTCCTATTCAATTTCTCCAGAACCGGAAACCATCCTCGAATCTGAAACAAGTTTCTTCGAGTTCTTATGTAACTATACGATGGTCATATCCAATAAATATGGATTTTCGTAGTGATACGGAATGTTCCGGAGAAATTCAAAGCGTAAAAGTAGAAGTGGCAATGATATATGCAACTATGACAATCCAAAAGCCAATGTGATTTAAGAAGGTTTGGTTAACTTGGTTCATGAGTTTTAGTCTAGAGTCGGGCCATGGACGCTGTCAAAGAGAGAGAAAAAGAAACACTCAGCGTGCACGCTAACTTAGATCAGAATAGTTAATTACTTTAGCTAATCAGGATGTCTCCCACTGTATTCTCGAATTCTCCTCCAAATCCAAAAGGAGAATTAGTCGGGATCATCTAAAATCACCCGAGGAGTAATCGTACTCATTAGTGGGAATCGGGATCCAACTATCATCATATGATAACTTGATGGAAGCCACTCAAGTTATCACATTCCAGAAGGTATGTGCATGCCTGGCAAGTTTCAGTTTCTTTAGAAACTCCCGATGTGGATTTTTGCCCCATGCTCTTATGACCTTGACGAAGGCCAACAAATCATAAGTCACATGTCAAGTTCTACCCATCATTGTGCAGATTAATCTAAATCTACCCGTACTCACCCTTGACGAAGGCCAACAAAGCTGTACGACTGTCCTAGATTAATGCAAATTCATGCAACAGAAAAGTAACACATAGCTACCATACACTATGCCTTGACGAAGGCCAACAAACATAGCATGAATACTAAGCGCTACCCGTCTGAAATGATGGAGGGATACGGTTGGTTTTTGGCAAAAAACCTTTAACGTAATGAACTTGATATCGCTGAAGGAATCCAAGTAGTTTTACAAAAGTATAGTGGCGAAAACTTTTGCTAAAGAGGTCACTCCCGATGAAGGGATCTCGGCTCTTTCCTCGTCGAATGAGGTGCAGGATATTCCAAACTGAATACCATTATGCAAAACAAAAAATAATCGACTATAGTGAAGTTATTACCCTGACGCAAACTTCTGCCTAAGGGGTCACTCCCTTTGAAGGGATCTCGGACCTTGCCTTATCGAATGAGGTGTTGGATATTTATAACCGAATACCACTGTGCAAAACAAAAGAGAACGCCTGTAATGTCTGTTTTAAAAAAAACTTGGTTCCAACAACGTCATATATATGTTTGTTTTCCTTGCATTGATCAGATTCAACACAGTCCCATCAATTAATCACACCAGAAAAGAATGAAAATATAATGTACGTATATGCCATCCGCATTCGCCACTGGATCCCATCATCACCCGTTAGGTTACTTAACTAACGACAGAGCGGGGGCTGGACTAGCACGGGTGCAAAACATATACAACATCTACTTGTATATATATAAATATATATATATAGCAATCGTCCCAGACATGATATATGCAACATCACAGAATAGCGATAAGCATCACAGAACAAACGGATAATTTAGGAGACCTGGGTTTCCTTTGAGCTGCAAGTGAAACCCGACGTTACCCTGGTCGAGTGGATAGCCTGTGCAATGAAAACCTAGACCCCTACGAGCGCGGCAAGTTACCCGCCAATCCCAGAAGCGAGGCAACCCCAATCAACAACGTGAATGGGCCACCCAGCACTTCAGGGAATCCAGTAACTTGAGCACCCCTCCGTGGGTCAACCTGTAGGGTTGCTAGGCACACGCAAAAGGGTCTACGAGGCATCAACCATGCCCGATTTAAAAATTATCCGTGCCGAACAACCCAAAGCCGGATCTTTAAACTAGAGTTTATGCGAAAACAAGCATGTTAAACACTTTAACACTAAGTGAGAGGGATTACAACCTTTGTAGATCCGGTCCTTCACTTCAATAGCTCCGTATAGATGTCCCCTTCGCTGTGATCGTGAACTCCGGACTCTAGAGAATCTCCACAAGAAGAACGAACGTGCTTGCTTCGATGACTTCGAGGCCGAAGATGATCTACGTCGGGGAGACACTAACTCAAGCTATTCCTTCACTAGGTCATGAACTTTGTGAAGAGAACACACTCTACTACATGGCAAGTGGTAGAGGATGAAGAAGTAGGAGGTGGGTTCACTTTCGAATTGATTTTCTCACATTTTTCCTCATAGCACCATTAGAGCTTGAAAGCCTTTTCAAGGAGCTTGATGAAGAAGAAGAAGAAGGAATAATATCATCATATGAATTATTTCCACCTCAATATTGTAACCATGGGTGAGTTAAGCTATCATGATTAACTCATGTAGAGAATTGACCAAGGTATGAGGTTAAGGGTTAGGTTAACTAATATCCTAAGGAATGACAAAAGAGTTGACTTTGTCAATGTTTCTTCAAGCTTCATAAAGCTTGATAACTTTAACCAAAGTCTCATCTCTTTTGTTATTTGTTAGGAAATAAGTAAACCCTAATTTAACCTTGATTTGGTCTAAGTCTTATACACCCAACTTGTATGTATCATCAAGCATGATACAAACATGTACACTTGCATATATCACATATAAACAATGTGCACAATCTAGTGAGAAAATAAATCATAAGTGAGCTAATACTAGTTAATATAATGTAATATATCAAATATATAATTATACATTAAATTATTAAATCAACTCTTGATTTAATAATCCGGCTATAACCGACTAATATCATGTGTAACAACTTATCGAATCAACACTTGATCCGATAACCTGGCTATATCGCATACAACCGATCAATGTTACAAATCGCGAGAATAGAATACGGTATCTCATATCGTATCAATCTCGGTCCTGCACATATCACAAATGTGCTCCTACTCCGTTTAGCTTGAGCCAGGAAACCCCTGTGTAGGACTCTAAAGACTCGTCAATACGCCGGCAGTAGGTGATGATCATATCAAATACCCACAAGCCGCAAGTGGTCTGCTAAACGTAACGGCCACTCGGGTATTGAGCGATCAGAAGATCAACAAGCAAGCCTGCTTGTACTCCTGCGAATCCAATCAGTAACACTCCCGTACTGTCCGGTCTAGTCGTCTGATATGTCGCATATCTCGCTTAGGGGTGGTAAACGTCAGACCCCAGTAGCTTGATAAGTCGTGTCGATATGAGGTCTATAACAGTTCGAGAAACTACTGATAACACTTACCAATAAATCTCAGCAACCCTGGTCAGGGATTTCCAGTTATAGCCAATCGAACACAGCACAACATCAACTCCCTATACCGGTAGAAACGAATCCCTTCCTATCGCTCATTGCCTCCATGTGATTCGGGAATGTACCCAAAAGCCACCTTTTTGCACGCCCTCTTGGACGTGGTATGATGGAAATCAAAGCACAGTGGGAATCACACAAGACTCTATGACGATCTCGGGTCAACAGACTACTCTGTACCAGTGTTACCGGAGAACTGCCATCTGACGTGAAGTATAATACCATCTGGGAGTTCTCGGTGAGTTCGTCCAGTTTACCCAGTCTCCACTGAGCACCCGTACACCATCCTTGATGTCAAACACCGACGGATATGGGATCGTCCATCGTCTATCATATGGGTCAAGATCCGTATACGCTAGTCTACTCTGGTGCATCGATGCCCCGTCTCGATACACCCTCGACTAGGAACAGTTATAGGATGTACTCGTCGACTACCATGGCCCCACTAGTATGATCTCATCATAGTCCCAGTAGTCGAGTACATATCCTAAGGGCTTTATCAACATGTAACATAGAGACAATCAGAGTACATGTTAAGATAAAGTACAACCAGATAGCATACTATCATGTCGAGCAAGAAAGTCCTCCATATATATGTCCAAGCATCCATTACAATATACATCATATGTACAGTAATGGCCTCTAGGGCATACATATAACTAACAATATCCCACTTGCACTAGGACCATCTATTGTGGTATCACATACCCAACAATTAATTGTGGTTAAAGTATCTCATACTCAACCATCCCATAAAAGTCTCTACTGGGAAAAAGGCCTTTGTGAGTGGATCCGCGCTGTTGTTCTCTGTGTCTACTCTCCTAACCTTGATCTTCCTGGAGATCAACCATCTCCATGATCAGGTGATACTGCCTAAAAATTAAATCTGGATTTCTGATGGGACGGGAGTTCCTTGGCAAAAGCCACAACTCCATTGTCACAAAATGGTAGGAACGAAGTTCATCTCATGAACTTATATATATATCCAGACTGCCTCTTTGGTAGCATCCTTGGTAACGATATATCTTGCCTTTAATCGTCTAGTAAGTCACGGTATCTATCTTGGAACTCTTCCAACATGCCGTCCCTCCACTGAGGGTAAAGACAATGCCTGCGACTGACATTCAGTCGTCTTTATCACCCTGGAACCTTTCCAGTGATTCTCCCCAGGATCGATTTATACCATCTCACTACACCTAGTGAGAATCCTAACATCCAATTAGATCTATCTCATAGATCCAAAACCCAGGATTTAGGAGGTATCACTTTGATCCTATATGGAGAATCCTTGTGATAAGCGGAGATTGACCGAGCGTAGCATAGGAAACTCCTTCCCTATCAAGAGTATGTCATCCACGTATTCTACGAGGATCACCACCATACTCTCTACTACCTTTTTGTAAATACAAGGTTCATCTACCATTTTGATGAAGTCAAACTCTTTGACCATCATATCAAAACAGACGTTCCAACTTCGCGATGCCTGCTTTATCACATCAAACATCTTGCACACGTTTCCGCTGCTCCCACTGTCTACGAAGCCCTCTGGCTGTGTACTTATAGACTCTCTCTTCTAAAACATCATTTAGAAAAGCAGTCATGACACCCAACAACCAGATATCGTAGTCATAATATGTTGCCGGGGCAAGTAGGATCTGGATGGACTTAAGCATAGCTTTGAAAGTCTCAACTTTTCCGTGTACACCAAGTAATCTTCTCAAGATATACTTGCTCCTGGTGGGGATTTAACCCTTCAGATAAAGCAACCAAAGACCATACTTTGTTGGTGTATAAGGATTCTATCTTAGATTGCTAAGCATCCAGCCATTCTTACAGAGTCCCATTCCTGATGGCCAGCTTGAAACCAGTTGGGTCATCATCTCATGATTCAATCCTCGCTCCCACTGTCATAGAGAATCCAAAGTATCTCTCAGGTGGGTGAGGAACCCTACTAGATCGGCGGAGAGGCTGAGATTCGTTGGTTACTATTGAGTTCTTTGGTTCTACCAACTCATCTGCTGTAGTTTGTATAGCTGGAACTTTTCCAGTTCTACCTCATGACTGCTAATTTCTTCACAAGAAATTCCCTTTCACAGAGGTGGCATGTTGAGAAACAAAATATCTTTTGTTCCTCGGTTTGGTAGAAGATATTCCCTTGCGAATGCTTGGGATATCCAACAAACTTCCACAGATCTGACTTTGCCTCGAGCTTGTCCGGATTTTTCTTTTTAGACATAGGCCGAACAACCCCAAATCTTAACAAACTTAAGATATGGGCTCTTCCCATTCCATATCACATATGAAGTGGTAAGCAACTGATTTGATTTGAACCCTATTCAATAGGTATGCAACTTCTCAAGTGCATAACTCCCAAAAGAAAATAGGCAGCTCAGTAGTACTCATCATAGAGCACACCATATCACATAGAGTGTGATTACTCCGCCCCGATACACCGATGTGCTGTGGTGTATGCGGAGGAGTAATGCCCAGAGAGAATCTCATTCTCCTTTAGAATAGTCCAGGAATTCCGTGCTCAAGTATTCTCCTCCTTGATCTCATCAAAAGACATAATACTTATACCCGTTTTTGGTTCTCTACTTCTAACTTATATTCTGTGAATATCTCAAAAGGTTCGGACTTGTGTTCCAACAGGAACATATGTCTGAATCTTGAGAGATAATCAGCGAATCTAATGAAGTATAAAGAACCGGTCTTGGCATGTGTAGACAGGGGACCTTCATACATCAGCATGTATCAATCCCAAGAGTTCACTAACTCTTTCTCTGTTTCTAATAAAGAGAGCTATGGTCATCTTATCTTTGTGACATGACCGGCAAGTTTCACAAGATGTAAATTCAAACAAATTTAAATATGCATCTTAATGTAACTTCAGCTAGTCGGGTTGCATTGATATGACCTAGTCTACAATGCCTCAAGAAGGATTCGTTCATTTCTGAACTCTTCCTCTCGTGTGTGTTCTGTATACTAAGAACTGTAGTTTGATTTAGAACGTCAATGCTTTTAGATAACGTGCCTGAACCGATCAACTCTTGATATAGGAAATGTTCAAAACATTATTCAACAATACAAAATTATATCCTTTCTTTACTAATAAAGAAACTGATATGATGTTGTATATCAGGTTCGGTATCTAATAACATTCATTCAGAATCATTGTATTCTGGTAATACAGGGTGATAGGGACCAACAGACTTGCCTGCAACACTTGCACCGTTTTCTGTCTCATGAAACTTATCACCCGTTCTCAGTTCTCTACCTTTCTGTAGCCCATGTAACAGATTACATATGCGGGATCCTGATCCGGTATCTTATACCCAGGACATAAAGGATACTGAGAAACAGTTCTCTATAATGAACACACCCGAAGATGACGCATCGGTATGCACTTTCTTTGTTTAGGCGGCACGGGAAATCTGCTATTCCCCAATTTCCTGCTCTGTCTTATAACATTTATAAGTTGGAGCGGGACCAACGTTCCCCAGCTCAGTATAACAAGCGGGTTCGGTCAATATATCCGTATTATTATCTTGATTAAGGAGTGATATGGTCGCTACCTGGAGAGAGAGAGAAGAAAACACTCAGCGTATTCTCTTGCAAGATTAGATTGGTTATCTAATATATCTAATCAGGATGTCTCCCACTGTTTTAATCAAATCTTCCTTCAAATCCTAAAAGGAAAGACTAGCCGGGATTAATTACACACTACAAGTTCGCCAATCTTTCAGCCAGGCCAGTGTCGGTACTTTGAGGGAGGTTCCCCGTGCTTTCGCACGGACCTAATTAAAGTAAACCTCGTTTTCCCAGGGGCGTAACCTCGTTGACACTTTTCTAGACACCTACTTGATCGGCTAATTATAATGTGTGAAACTCTCCCAGGAGTAACTCTTACTCGCAGCAGGTATCGGGATCCAACTATCTCATAGATGGTATGCAATCTCATTGCAAATTTCAACACTTGAAATTCCCAATAATATTTTACCCCTAGTATCCTATGACCTTGACGGAGGTCAACAAACCATAGGCTGCTAGTCAAGTTCTACCCGTCATTTCCTGATTGAATTAAACCCACCTGCACGACCCTTGACGGAGGTCAACAAGGCCGCACGACTAACCTAATCCCATCTGCATCATATGCATATGCAGATAAATACTAGTCAGCTACCGCACATTACGCCTTGACGGAGGTCAACAAACGTAGCACGAATACTAAGAAGGACTTATCTGAAATGAAGGAGGGCTACGACAGGTTTTTAAGAAAACCTTTTGCGTGATGAACTTGATATCGTTGTAGAATCGAGTGATTTTAAATGGAGTGTTTTTTAAGGCTTTTCTAGTTTTGCTAAAGAGGTCACTCCCGGTGAAGGGATCGTCGGCTCTTTCCTCATCGAATAAGGTGCAGGATATTTCACAAATATCACTATGCAAAGCAAAAACTATATAAGCAATCAAAAGACAAACCGAGTTTGTAGCATATGCTAGTTTCACTAAAGAGGTCAATCCCGGTGAAGGGATCTCGGCTCTTTCCTTATCGAATAAGGTGCTGGATGTTCTACAAGGAACACCGCTATGCAAAGCAAGAACTAGAGCTACCAGTTTTTAAACAAGTTTCTACAACATCTTTAGGTTTCTTTTATTTCATTAATCTCATTAATGAAGTCCCATTTTATTATGCTTCACAAGCATCACATTTGAAACGTAATCTGCAATATAACATATATCTCATATATATAATATAAACATTCGTCTCAGGCAGTAATATGATCTCATCACAGAACATTGCAGCAGAAGAACATATATGAAATATTGGATATACTAGGACGTCCGTGTTTTCAATACGAGCCTGTATAAAACACGGATTTCACGGTCGTGATGAATAGCCAAACCCACATCCCTAGACCCCTACGAGAGCGGCAAGCAACACTGCCAATTCTAGGGTTAGGAGACCCGGTCTCGACTCCTCGAGATGACCTCCCACTGGACCCTAGAACCCGGTTACTTGTGCTCCCCGCCTTGGGTCTACCTAATGCGGAAAAGTAAATAATATACAGTGGTGAAATCATCCTCAGCCGGGAAGTGCCCCAATAAAAGAATATTACATATATATGAATTTTACATGAAAGAAAAAGAAAAAACTCTCATCTCACATAAAACCCCCGGCTATTCAAACGCGACGATCCAATATAACATATCACAGCAACACATAATATCACATATCATCAATGTAAGTAAATATGTGTATCCCAATTGTCGTTGATGTATAGCAACGAAACTGGCGATACACCACATATTACACTTACGGTCGCAGAAAAGAAAGTGTAAAACTACAACAGTTGGAATCCGCAACCTCCTCAGACATCGCATGCCTAACCAAATGAATTCCTTAGACATCACATGCCTAACAATTATAAACCCCGCATTTTAGTCTCTTTATCGAAAACACTTTTCAATATCAAGTCGGGAAATTCAATAAGATTTCCGACATTCTGATCGAATGCTCGTCACAAACTTTAGTAGACGGCCGCACCCCCAGATGCCGTTGACGAAGTGCACTAAGGCGGAACACCACTGCCGTAAGCACCCGAACGGATGCTTTTGGCGACGGGGTTCTCCTACAGTCACTTGGTCGGGGCTTTGGGGCGTGGCTGTCTGTTAAGTTTACCCGGCGAGTATCCGCGTACGCTACGTGATTGCGACGGACTTTTGATCACATCAAAATTCCGTGGCAACCGATCATCTGAGACTAAACTGCTATGTTTATAACATTCAAATTAGTTATCTCATAACTACTTGTGGATTCCAAATATTTATCACATTCCAGATAAATAGACAATGTCAAACTTTCCGATCGAATAAACAAACACCCAAGATTTCCCAAATAGCTCAACACTTGAGATTAGTTTAAAAACATCCATCACATGCCACAGTACCAATGGTCCAGCCGTAGAAGGGTCAAGCCAATGCCTCATATGTGGCATGCCGTACTGCCACAAACCTTAAGGTTTAGAGGCAGTTCAAGACGGTCACATAATCGAGTTAAGGTTTGTTGTCTTCTAGAGTGTCCACTGCGTTACTTGCACGACTTAGAACGTTCTTAAACTACGGAAAAATCCAACACTTGGAAATTTTCCGGGTCGGAAAAAAGTGAGTTATTGATATCCGTTCGAACTTTTTAACAGTTTCTAAAAATTATCCGGACAAACTAAACGAAGTTAAATTATCCGATCGAATCAACGAGTCCCTAATACAACCCAAGAAAACTCAACACTTGAATGGAATTAAAAAATTCCCAGAACAAACTGACAAGAAAGGACCTAAGAATAAATATATGAAGTTCCACGGACTAATTCATAATTTTGGCCGCGGAACCGCCGCCAAACCCATGGTTTCGCCACGGTTCCGCGGTTAAATAAGCGCTTTACAGGTCCGTACTTCACAGTAATTCTTAGTTTTTCCTGCTTAATTTTCTGAGCATTTTTAATTCATAAAAAATCACATTTTTGAAAAATATCCAGAGAGGGGTTCAAATTAGGGTTTCGGTATTCGATCGGACTTTAAACTTCTTCTAAACTTCGCCTAAAGCTCTAGCTTGGCTCTGATACCACTGTAGGGTTGCTAGGCACACACACAAGGGTCTACGAGGTATCAACCATGCCCGATTTAAAAATTAGCCGTGCCGAACAACCCGAAGCCGGATCTTAAAACTAGAGTTTATGCGAAAACAAGCATATTAAACACTTTAACACTAAGTGAGAGGGATTACAACCTTTGTAGATTCGGTCCTTCACTTCAATAGCTCTGTGTAGATGTCCCCTTCACTGCGATCGTGAACTCCGGGCTCTAGAGAAGCTCCACAAGAAGAACGAACGTGCTTGCTTCGATGACTTCGAGGCCGAAAATGATCTACGTCAGGGAGACACTAACTCAAGCTATTCCTTCACTAGGTCATGAAATTTATGAAGAGAACACACTACACTACATGGCAAGTGGTAGAGAATGAAGAAGTGGAGGAGGGCTCACTTTAGAATTGATTTTCTCACATTTTTCCTCATAGCACCATTAGAGCTTGAAAGCTTTTTCAAGGAGCTTGATGAAGAAGAAGAAGAAGGAATAATATCATCATATGAATTATGTCCACCTCAATATTGTAACCATGGGTGAGTTAAGCTATCATGCTTAACTCATGTAGAGAATTAACCAAGGTATGAGGTTAAGGGTTGGGTTAACTAATATCCTAAGGAATGACAAAAGAGTTGACTTTGTCAATGTTTCTTCAAGCTTCATGAAGCTTGATAACTTTGACCAAAGTCTCATCTCTTTTGTTATTTGTTAGGAAATAAGTAAACCCTAATTTAACCTTGATTTGGTCTAAGTCTTATACACTCAACTTGTATGTATCATCAAGCATGACACAAACATGTACACTTGCATATATCACATATAAACAATGTGCACAATCTAGTGAGAAAATAAATCATAAGTGAGCTAATACTAGTTAATGTAATTTAATATATCAAATATATAATTATACATTAAATTATTAAATCAACTCTTGATTTAATAATCCGGCTATAACCGACTAATATCATGTGTAACAACTTATCGAATCAACACTTGATCCGATAACCCGGCTATATCGCATACAACCGATCAATGTTACAAATCGCGAGAATAGAATACGGTATCTCATATCGTATCAATCTCGGTCCCGCACATATCACAAATGTGCTCCTACTCCATTTCGCTTGAGCCAGGAAACCCCTGTGTAGGACTCTAAAGACTCGTCAATACGCCGGCAGTAGGTGATGATCATATCAAACACCCACAAGCCGCAAGCGGTCTGCTAAACGTAACAGCCATCCGGGTGTTGAGCGATCAGAAGATCAACACGCAAGCCTGTTAGTACTCCTGCGAATCCAATTAGTAACACTCCCGTACTGTCCGGTCTCGTCGTCTGATATGTCGCATATCTCGCTTAGGGGTGGTAAACGTCAGACCCAGTAGCTTGATAAGTCGTGTCGATATGAGGTTTATAACAGTTCGAGAAACTACTGATAACACTTACCATTAAATCTCAGCAATCCTGGCCAGGGATTTCCAGTTATAGCCAATCGAACACAGAACAACATCAACTCCCTATACCGGGAGAGACGAATCCCCTTCTATCGCTCATTGCCTCCATGTGATTCGGGACTGTACCCAAAAGCCACCTTTTTGCACGCTCTCTTGGACGTGGTATGATGGAAATCAAACCACAGTGGGAATCACACAAGACTCTATGACGATCTCGGGTCAACAGACTACTCTGTACCAGTGTTACCGGAGAACTGCCATCTGACGTGAAGTATAATACCATCTGGGAGTTCTTGGCGAGTCCGTCCAGTGTACTCAGTCTCCACTGAGCACCCGTACACCATCCTTGATGTCAAACACCGATGGATATAGGATCATCCATTGCCCATCATGTGGGTCAAGATGCGTATACACTAGTCTACTCTGGTGCATCGATGCCCCGTCTTGATACACCCTCGATTAGGAACAGTTATAGGATGTACTCGCCGACTACCGCGGCCCCACTAGTATGATCTCATCATAGTCCCAGTAGTCGAGTACATATCCTAAGGGCTTTATCAACATGTAACATAGAGACAAACAGAGTACATGTTAAGATAAAGTACAACCAGATAGCATACTATCATGTCGAGTAAGAAAGTCCTCCCTATATATGTCCAAGCATCCATTACAATATACATCATATGTACAGTAATGGCCTCTAGGGCATACATATAACTAACACAACCTATACCCCCTACGAGTGTGGCGAATAGCCCGTCAATTCTAGAGTGAGGCCCTCTCCATCTTACCGCCATGAGATGCAGGCCCGTTTTCCTCTAGAACCCGACTATTCATGCACTCCACCGCGGGGTAATCCTAGTACAGAAAAGAAAATAAGTACAAGGGTGACATCGAACTCAACCCGGTCGTGCCCCAAACAATTAATATACAAACAGGCAGTGACGACAGTCCACATGTCGGACGCTCGCCCCGCAATATCAAATTTACAAATAAACCCAAACTGCACTACCATTGCACCCAAGCTATTCACCACGATGATCCTGCCACAACCTCTGCACAACACAGAACATCAACGTGAATGTCACGTTCGCAAACCCGTCTAAAAGAGCATATAGCGGTTAGACAAGTTGTACCGCTCTAATGATATTCACGGTCGCAGATAATAATGTATGTACTGAAAACTACGACATTAGAATTCGGCATGCAATTAGCAAACTAAACCAATTTCCAAAACCATGAAAGAAACAGTGAGCTAAAGTTTCAAAAACCGACCGTTTAAAACCAATTCGGAAGTCCGAATCAAAACGAAACGCGCCCAAACCTTCGTGGGGAGTTAGAGCATGAAATTAACTTCGATTCGGGGGGATAGAGGGGGTACCCCTACCCCCGAGGCCACCACGAGGTGGCCAGGGGAGAGGCAGACCTGAAACTACCCAAGGTGGGGCAGTTTCGGGTCCCTACCGCCAAGACCCCCTTATGGTGGTCTTGGGGTGTGGGTCCAGTCGTTCGGTCCCCCTGAGGATTCCCCGGGGTACCCATACACTACCCCGTGGCTTCTCAGTTCAAACTGCGAGCCCGCGGGGTGTGCAAATATCTCAAGCTTTCAGTTTTTGGAACTGTTTTTGTCGGCAGTTTTTGCACGACAAAAACGACGGATTTATAATGTCGCAATGAGTTAACTAAGGCATATGGAGTGGCTCTGATACCATGTTGGGTTATGCAAGCGCCCCGGCAATCAAACCGTGGCCATTACGGAACAAAAAATTTCAAAAACCGTCGCTATAAAATCCCGATAACCTGGATCGACCTATAGGCCCTAGATAACAAAACATGCAAAGGAGTTAGAATGGTTATACCGAATGAACCATGTCCTTCGGTCTTGAACCATCTTTCTAAGCTCCTAGAAGCCTCCTTGATCAAGCTAGATCTCAGGTCTCCCTTCATCGAAGATGATCCACCCGAGAGTCTGTGAATCGAGCTCCAACCTCATATCCGAGGTAACTAGGGTACCTAGATCGCTACACTAGATACCGTAGAAGAAGTAGAGAGTGGTGAAGGATTAATTGGTCTCAAGACACCCAAGGTTTCTCAACACATGAGAGGGTTTGGGTGGAGGAAGAAGAAGATGCCATGAGGATGGGAATGTTGTAGGAGACAGAAAAATAATAGCTCGAATGATTTTGTGTGTTGTGAGAATTAATAAATGGAGCCATCCAAAAATATCTAGAGTCAACTAAAATATCTTATGTCAACAAAATTCTCACAACAAACAAAAACCCTAAGCATACTTAGAATAGTAACCATGGGTCACTAATAAGCCATGCCACCAAAAGTGCAATAAACACCTCACCCTACACCTCAATAACCTTTTAATCCAAAAGGTCTAAACCATGATAAGGTGTAATCTTCTAAAAGTAATCTTGTAAGAAATTACAAGAATACCCCTCAACCGTATATACATACCCACATCCGTATTCCGAAGAATACGAATACAATGAGACGAAAATAATCCAACAATATAATACTAGAATCCGGCTTAAACCAAAGCCCACTAGTATTATCCGTCCGAACATCATCCGTGCACAAGTACACGTATGTGATCGAACCCTGTCATAAAACCATACGGCCTCTATATCGTTTCGTCCGAAACAGGGAAACCCTCTATGTGGGACTCTAAAGACTCGTCAATACGCTGGCAGTGGGTTTAACTACAAGCACGTCAGCGGCACTAGCTGTACGTAACGGCTACCCAGGTATTGAGCGAAGGGGAGGCCGACGAGCAAACTCATCCTGAAACCCCTACTAAGCCTAACAGTGACAATATCCGTACAGTCCGGTCCGTTCGTCTATGAGTATCGCATATCGAGTCTAGGATGTGGATAAAGTCAGACCCCTAATAATGCGACATCTAGTGTCGGTATGAAACCCATCACCCACTGAAAAACTACTGATCCGAATCAGTAATTCTCGACTACCTTGGCTAAGAATTTCTGGTGATGGCCACCCTTATACAACGTGACATCAAACCCCAAAACAGGGTGAGACGAATCCCCTGACGATCCGCTCACTGCCTCCATGTGGCTCGGGACTGTACCTAACTAAAACCTGTTTGCACGACTCCTTTGAGCCGTGGTAGGATAGTAATCAAAGTACAGTGGGAACTCACATGAGACAAATGACGATCTCAAGTCGATAGAATAACCTGTATACATGTCACCAAGGAACTGCTATCTGACAATAGGTATAATACCAATTAGCATGTTCCCGGCGAGTCCGTTCGGTGTACTCATAACCCAATGAGCACCTGTATACATCTTAGGTGAACAAACTGACACCAATGGCTTGTGAAACCGGCCACCGCCCCTCGTCGGGGTCTCAATCAATATACACTAGTCTACTCTGAAGTATCGATGCCCAGTCTCGAAACTCCCACGACTAGGGACATTTAAGGATGTGCTTATAGACTACCCAGCTCCCACGTATATGATCGCCATCATACTACTGGCAGTCAAGCAAGAATCCTATGGGCTCTATCAACATGTAATAGTGATCTGTAATGCCACCTAATGCTGTACATGATGATAAAGACAAACCAGATAGCGTACTATCATCTCGAGTAAGACTGTTCTACCGGTATAGGTACTCCCTCAATCATCATAATTACCTGCCTGCGACTATGATAATTGCCTTGAGGGCACTATAGCCAACATACTCCTCCATACACACCACAACACAACGGTGTATCGGAAAGGAGGAACAGAACCCTATTGGATATGGTTCGTTCCATGATGAGTAACGCTGAGTTACCGCGATCCTTCTGAGGTTATGCACTAGAATCAACTGCATATCTTTTGAATAAGGTTTCTACTAAGAATGTGCCTACCACACCATATCAGATGTGGAGTGGGAAGAAACCCTATCTTCAGTATCTGAAGATATAGAGATGTCCAGCTTTTGTCAAAAAGCAGTATGCGGACAAGTTCGAGGCACGCTCAGTACTGTGTAGGTTTGTGGGATACCCAAGAAACTCTAAGGGGGTGTCTTTTCTATTACGCTGAGGAACAAAAGGTTTTTGTTTCTCATTATGCCCATTTTTTAGAAAATCAATTTTTGAAAAAAGACTAGTGGGAGCACAATAGAACTGGAAGATATTCCAGAACCACAACTATTACTGAAAGTATGGTAGAACCAGAGGTTTCAAAAGAACATGACAACCCTGTGCCACTCCGCAGGACTAGTAGGCAGCCTCATCCGCCCGAGGGATACTACGGTTTTCTCATAGACGAGAATAGAGAGGATTGCATCATTAACAATGATGAGCTAACTAGCTTCCAGCAAGCCCTTCAGAGCTGTGACTCGGTAAAATGGCTGGATGCAATGCAGAACGAAATGGAGTCCATGTACACCAACAAAGTATGCACTTTGAATATTGCTCCAGAAGGGGTAAAACCCGAAGGCTCCAAATGGATCTTCAGGAAGAAGATTGGTGTAGATGGACAGGTTTAAACGTATAAGGATAGACTTGTTGCAAAAGGTTTTCGTCAAAGACCTGGTTTGGACTATGATGAAACCTTTTCTCCAGTGGCTATGTTTAAATCCATTCAGATCCTTCTTGCCATTGCTGCCTTCCAAGATTATGAGATCTGGCAGATGGACGTAAAGACGGCTTTTCTGAATAGATATTTGGAAGAGTGCGTCTATATGGATCAGCCAGAGGGTTTCAATCAGAGTGGGAGCAGCGGGAAAGTGTGCAAGTTGCTTAAGTCCATTTATGGACTAAAGCAGGCATCGCGGAGTTGGAACATCTGTTTTGATGAGGTGGTCAAAGAATTCGACTTATCAAAAATCCAGATGAACCATACATATATAGTAAGATTGTAGCAAGAACTGTGGGATTCCTCGTTGAGTGCATGGATGCCATTCTCTTTATAGGAAATGACATTCCTTTGCTACAATCAGTCAAAAGATTCTTGTCACAAAGGTTCTCCATGATTGACCTGGTTGATGTTAACTACATTCTGGGGATCCAGATCTATCGTGATAGATCAAAAAGAATAGTGGGACTTTCAAAGTCAAGGCACATCAACACCATACTGAAAATATTTAGTATGGACGATTCAAAGCGCGGTAGTCTACCGACCTGTAACGGAATCACCCTCTCCAAAGAGATGTCTCCCAAAGACTGATTTTGAAATAGCTCGTATGTCAATTATACCCTTCGCTTCTGCGGTAGGCTCTAAAATGTATGCGATGTTGTGTACCAGACCAGATTTTTCTTACGCACTCAGCGTGGTAAGCCGGTATTAGTCAAACCCAGGGGAGAAGCACTGGATAGCAGTAAAGAATATTCTCTAGTACCTGAGAAGGACTAAGGAGGTGTTCTTGGTGTATGGCGGAAAAGACTTCCAGATCGAGACCTTCGCTGACTCGAGCTTCCAAAGTGATAAAGATGACCCCAAGTCCATGTCGAGTTATATCTTTACCCTCAATAGAGGGGCGGTCTATTGGAAGAGCTCCAAGCAGGACACCGATGCAGACTCGACGATGGAAACTGAGTAGTTTGCTGCATGAGACACCGCAAAAGAGGCAGTCTGGATGAGGAAGTTCTTAACTGAACTTCAAGTGGTTCTTTCCACTGTTGATCCAATACTTTAGTATTGTGACTACAAACGGTGCTACATCTTTAGGAAAGAAACCCAGGTCCCATCAGAGATCCAGAAATATCTTGAGGCGGTACCGCCTGATCAGGGAGATCATTGATTTGACATCGAGAAATGTAAAGGATGGCGGCGCGTTGACTAGTCTTTCTTAGGGGGTAAAATTGTAATTTCAGATATGAAGTAAATTTAACCCTAGGGTTTCTATGATCTATAAATAGAAACCCTAAAACCCGTTTTAGGTTATGCCTCTTTTCATTGATCAAAAATTCAGAATTCTATGTATGGAGAGAGCCATCAAATAAAGGATGCCTCTTTTTATTCATCTATTCAGATCTGTAAATTCCTGTGTAAATGTTTGGAGAGAGCCATCAATAAAGTAAGTAATTTTATTACCCTAGTTAATTTTTATTCTGCCTTAGTATAGATTTTTCATTCTTTGCCCTAGTTGGATAGTTAGAGATGTTTGTCAATTCCCTAATGAGCGAGTAGTCTTCTCGCTTGTTAGGGTTAGATTTGGGGAAGGCTTGAATGATGAAAATCTCTCACCCTTTTTTGCCCATCACATATAATTAATAGGACTCCATGCATACATACACACACCGTTCCCTACGGCACCTTACCCCTCGAGGTAACGGTGATACCGTAGTATAAACGACAGGTTGCGTATGTTTTCCATGGAAGTTAGGGTAAGAATTAAGAAAGGAAGGACTAGAACCTAGAGGAAGAAACATCATTTCTTCCCGATGGTACTAATCCCCTTTATTAATTGTTATCATAACACCTAATGAGATCTAAATCAGGGCATTGAAAGCGGTGAGGAAATCTTTAATTTCCAAACTTAACCGAAACCTAACCCTAGCAAGATTCTAGTCTTAGTATAAATCAGTTTAGTTTTTAGCGATAATCCATTCACATCATTTGGAATTAACTCGTTAGACCAAATTAGGAAATACACAACATCCCTGTGGACCGACCCGTACTCACCGGCTAGCTACCAAGCGACGCCGTTCTTGATTGCGGTTAGAAATAATTTTTGATTCATCTTTTAAAAAGCGCAAGCACGCTAAAATCTCTTACAATCAAATGGCGCCGTTGCCGGGGATGGCGTAATATTTTCTTTTTGCAATTTCGGGTTAATATAAAATTAAAAAATCATAAAAACTGAAAAATAAAAAAAATATAAAAATTTATTATCTTGTTATTTTGTGAAGGGTATTTTCGTGTGAATTTTGCAGGATCGACGAACAAGTTCGGATCTGGAAAAATCCAGAGATCAAAACAGAAAACGGCATATCTGTACAACCGAGGAGTACCACAATAGAGAAACAGAAAAAACTTTGGGATCTGAATCGACCACGTGACCGCGCTTCCGCCGCATTGACTCGCTCCTGCCGCAGAACCGCCGCCTCCTGGTGACGTCAGCACTAGGAAAAACCACTGTGAGCTTTCTCTCTCCTCCTCTGAACCCCCTGATATCTCCTCTGTAAATTTTCCTGCAGGATTCTTTGCGCTTAAAAAAATCTCTCCCACTTCTAATAATTGATCTTGTGTAGGATTCTTTGCGCCGTGCTAAAAAATTGTTTGCAAGTGATTGTGTTTACTGCTTTGCATATTTAAATTGATTTTAAGGGGCTTTTACACCAATCCAGATTGGGTGGAGGTTTCATTACCCTTCCCAGGATCCCAAAAATCACAGAAGGCATATTGCATTGACAATCAATTAATTAAAAAAGATTAGACTCAGCCCTAAGGACTTCGAGCTCAATAGGACAAAGGAATAGTTGTGGCATCAACCATTAATCCTAACCTGACTTTGTGGTGCCTAGGCTAGACAGGTAGTGAAAGGTAACTTTAAAAGGCCCGTCTCTCGGTGATCCGTGAGCGGATCGCTCCTTTCTCTACTTGTGCTTACCTGGCTACAATTGGCGGTGAAGAGGCGGTTTGAGGTCTTATTTCTTGCCCTTTTGAACAGTTAGGAGCTGTCTAGCTGACCTAGGTGACCCTAGATCTTGGCATGATTGTGCATTTGTGATTGATTGAACGTGTGTCTAAGCGTTTTATCAAAAATCTTTTTTGCAAAAAGCTCCACATAAAAAAGAAAAAACATAAAAAGAAAAAATTAAATTTTTTTTACAAAAACTTGCAACTTGTCGCTAAGAAATCCGTGCACTTCACTTCCACCCACATTCTTTTTTCTTCTCCTTTCTTACATCATGGGTACCCCACCTCATAAAACTCTTGCTGAACTTTGGTACCCTCAACCAAACTTTGCTTCTTACGCGAATTGTTTTGGTCGAATTACGGACGACCCTTCCATGCCCAAAATTTCTTTGAAAGATCGAATAGAAGCGTTTAGGAGAAACAGTTCGACTCTGCAATCTACTTTGTATCAACCATTTCAATCTTCACCACCTTCTTACGGTGATACTCCCTCTTCGAGTCCTATTGTAACTTCTAAACCCATGTCTATCGCTGAACACATTGAACAATCTCGTAACCGATCTTTCATTCCTTTCAACACTTCCAGTTCTCATGATCAACAAGTCCATTCACCTTTTTATACAAATGTTGATCCTACTCATGTCCAACCATTCAATTCCTACCAGTCCTACCCGACTTTTGCACCTTCCCTAGACATTGCTTCTACACAGTCATTTAGGAGTTTCCAGAATCCAAACAATTTTGAATGTTTTACTGAAACCTCTTCACAACCCATGTCTAGTCTGGAACAGTCGTTGGAAGCTTAAATGGTAGCGACAAACAAAATGATGAGGAATGTAGATGCGTCCATGGCCGCCCTTATACAACCTAGTGATCCGGTAGCTAGTTTCTAAGTAGCTCCAAATTTTCAAATGTATAATGAGGCGGTTGGACAGAGTGAGAATTTGAGTGATGAGAGTGAGCTGTACACACTTCCAAATCAAACCTATCCATACCCAATTGAATCACACAACTCCGGTTTTCAAACAAGTGTCCCAAATGATTCACCAGTTAAAGATAAAACGTGTAATGAGTTGTGCGACTTTGTAGTGCTTGATTTGCCAGATTGTGAAGAGCCCTTTTCGAGTGAAACCATCACCAATCCTTTCGAACTTTACACCTCCAATCTAGAACCTGAATTGATAAATATCCATGCTTTTGATGAGGTGTCTGAAAAAATTGATTTTCACTTGATTGAGGATATTGACGCCGGGAATATTTTGGATGATGAACCCGTAAATTTAACTGAAATTTTATCTCCAATTCATCATCCCAAGTTATTAAATGTTTCTCCCGAACTTCTTATGCGTCTTGATTATGATGATAATTGTATGGATGAGATAACTTTTGAGGAGAATTATGAGGATAGTATTGAGGAGAGTATTGAGGATGGTATTGAGGATGAACCATTTCTGTTTGACGAGTCGGATTTTCCAAGTCATCCTCCTGAACCTTTAACTGTTATACTTCCTAAATCACCCTCCCTCTTTTCCATCGTTCCGACCACACAAAAGAACACGCAGGAGGACTGTGAGCTTGAAAGATTTCTCTTTGATCCCAGCAGTTTGGACGCCACTAGTGAGTTCCTCTTTGAATCTGACACAGTTCTCACAGCTGATAACGATTACGAGTGTTTCACTTTTTCGGACGATTTTGAAGACTCAACGCCCGAGTTTGAGTCCTTTGAATTTTCAGATGAGTTAGTTGAACCATCAGACTCGGGTGCTTACAGTCATTTCGAACCATTGATGGAATCCTTCGAGTTCGAGACAGATTACTTAGGTGAGAATAAGACTATCCCTAAATCACTCCCTTTCGTCCTTCCTATCGTTTCGACCGCGTAAGAATCCGTCACGTTGTCATTTTCAATGGATGGTTTACCAAGTTCAACGTACCCATGTTTTCTTGCAAATCTTGAGGGATTTGACCCCATTTCTAAACGGGTTTATAGATTAGCACAATCGCTTTTAACACATCGGTCATCACAAATTGCGCTAATTTATTCACTCAATTTACACCCTCAAGTTTGTGTTACACTTCTTTCTCTTTTCCGCCATTCTTCTCCTCCACCGAGACCATATTCCACTTTTCTCCCTATACGGTCTCGAATGCTTCTCATTTCTTTCCTCTACACTCCATTCTTCCACCAACCCTACCATTATAACGATAGAATTTTTGAATGGTTGGTGCTAACCTTTGGTCTGTGTAAGGCCTTGTATAGTTTGATTTTTCTCCTCCCTAACTCTGAACTTTAACGCTTAAAACAGTGGAAACACTGTTTCACTTAAGTTTGGGGGGGGCCTTTTTGTATATATATTTTGTTTTTCTTTTAACAATAAAAAAAATTTGTAAATAAATAAACAGGAGAGCGCCAACAATTTTGACCCTCTTGGTGTAGCCTGACAGTGAGGACACTGTCAAGTTTAAGTTTGGGGTATGCTCGGTAAGCTTTCTTCCTTCGCATTCATGTGTATATTTTTGCATTTGCATACTTATTTTAAAACCCATAAAAATTGAAAAATTTTAAATTATAAAAATTGAAACATTCAATTTTGGCCATAATTGACTTGAATTTGACAAAAAGGTTAACTAGCTAGGAAAAACTAGATCTTAGATTTCGTAAATTAAAAACCCTAAAAATAACCTTTCTTAAAATTTAACGGTACAAAGTATATGTCTTTGTAGTTTATTAAAAAATAGGCAAATTTCGAGTTGACTTCTTGGGCTAAGTTAAAACAAGGAAAAAGTATTGATATTTTTATTAAACTATAAGTTTGAAAAATATTTCCTAAGCTTAGATCTAAATTCTGAAAATATATACCCTACAAATTGCACAAACACGAACCTTGAAATTTGGAATAGTAGAAGAGACCTTGAAATGCTCTTGTCTAAAGTCCTTAGTATGAAGGAAAATAAAATAAAAATAAAAGTGTGAATAAATAGATAAAAAAATGAACACTGGTTTTTTGTAATTACTTAAGGCTGCATTAATAGAAAAAAATATTTAGCGAGGGTGCTTCATCACCTAGTGCCTTAGACCAACTGGTTTGGGAGTCACTGCTAAAAGCCTTAGGGATTACAAGACTAGGAATTACGCTTTATTGTGCGAACACATTTTGTAATCGGTCGTTGGTACCTCAAGAAATATTAACGGTCACATGAAGAATGTGTGAGCAATTTCATCTAAAAAATTCACCAATTGAAAAGTACTTTGGATGATGGACAAGAGTATGATAGCTTGATTTGAACTTCCAAGTCTAGGGGTGATATATACACACATGTAGGGGTATGTGATTGGGGTTTAGAGAAGAGATAGGAATGACGAATAGGATTTATCTTTAATAGAGATGATAAAAATTCCTAAGTTGAGATGGAACTCTAGAAGGAAAATTTGAAAGATACCAAAAGCTAAGTAAATTCACAAGAATATATATAATCTTAAGTTAAATGATAAGAAAGCGTGAAAAATACGGGTGGATAATTTATGAGTCGAAGATAATAGAATTCCTTGTTGGAAAATCTAATTGGAGAATAAAAGTTAATAGGCCAAATTGAGAGGATTTTGTGGGTAGTATCCACTGAAAACCCTCAGGAGACAACACTCCTCCTACTAGGGACACCTAGAGCTTTAACGGCTTGTTGCACGAGCTCAGTGCAATCGCGTTTCCCTGCGAAAGTGAGGGTAAGTCTTTTTCGAGAATAAAAACTAGGTTTGCTGGAGGACGAGCAAAACATAAGTTTGGGGGTATTTGTTCATATCATAATTTTGCATTATTATATTCCCCATTCTTATTCATTTTACAAATAAACATGTGCTTTTGACCCATGTCTGCTACATAGTTGCAGGTTACAGGTTCTCGGAACAAAAACAGTGAAAACGATGAAAACACGATACAAAAGTGAGACTACGACCAACAAATGGAAAGATCTTGATCATGCCTACAATTTGAAGACTAAAACGAAGATCAATGGACAAGTTAATAAAGTACAAAGGCAGCGCAAGATTCAAGACTTCGACACGAAGTAAACGGTAAAGTCCACGACATTATTCACTGTAGAAATCTGGAAGAAATCTAGAAGACAGTCTGAGAAACCAAGTGAAGAAATGAGAAGAAAAATGCAACCAGAATGATCCCTAAAAAGTACAGCCAACAAGCTCCCTATATGGCTGCGGATCCACGGCCAAACAGGGGTTTTGGCCGCGGTTCCGCGGCCATAAGGAACCCTTGTCGGTGCAAAATCCGTGCGTCGCCCGTGTCGGTGGGAAATGTAATGGATAGTGGCGCGTTGACTAGTCTTTCTTAGGGGGTAAAATTGTAATTTCAGATATGAAGCAAGTATAACCCTAGGGTTTCTATGATCTATAAATAGAAACCCTAAAACCTGTTTTAGGTTATACCTCTTTTCATTGATCAAAAATTCAGAATTCTATGTATGGAGAGAGCCATCAAATAAAGGATGCCTCTTTTTATTCATCTATTCAGATCTGTAAATTCCTGTTTAAATGTTTGGAGAGAGCCATCAATAAAGTAAGTAATTTTATTGCGCTGGTTAATTTTTATTCTGCCTTAGTATAGATTTTTCATTCTTTGCCCTAGTTAGATAGTTAGAGATGTTTTTTAATTCCCTAATGAGCGAGTAGTCTCCTCGCTTGTTAGGGTTAGATTTGGGGAAGGCTTGAGAGATGAAAATCTCTCACCCCTTTCTTGCCCATCACATATAATTAATAGGACTCCATGCATACATACACACACCGTTCCCTACGGCACCTTACCTCTCGAGATAACGGTGATAACGTAGTATAAACGACCGGTTGCGTATGTTTCCATGGAGTTTAGGGTAAGAATTAAGAAATGAAGGACTAGAACCTAGAGGAAGAAACATCATTTCTTCCCGATGATACTAATCCCCTTTATTAATTGTTACCATAACACCTAAAGAGATCTAAATTAGGGCATTGAAAGCGGTGATGAAATCTTTAATTTCCAAATTTAACCTAAACCTAACCCTAGCAAGATTCTAGTCTAAGTATAAATCAGTTTAGTTTTTAGCGATAATCCATTCACACCGTTTGGAATTAACTCGTTAGACCAAATTAGAAAATACACAACATCCCTATGGACCGACCCGTACTCACTGGATAGCTACCAAGCGACGTCGTTCTTGATTGCGGTTATAAATAATTTTTGATTCATCTTTTAAAAAGCGCAAGCACGCTAAAATCTCTTACAATCAAGCATCGTGCGGAAATACAGGGGGCAATTGTCACGCCCCGCTTCCCAGAGTACGCTAAAAATGGGCACGTGACATAGCCAACCATGCTACCTGTGGGTAGGAAGTATCCCTCCACAGTCACATTACGGTTGTAGAGATATCAAAAACAAAATAAAACTATCTAAACATGTCCATAATCCAAGATAACATGAGCCAAAAATAAAAAAAATGCGGAAGCGAAAGATCCAATACAAAATAACTGGAATGTATGTCCCATAATGCGGGCTCACATCAGGAATAAAATGCAGGAAAGAAAAGCTAACTACTACTGACACTCACAGCTCAGCCTGTCGGCTGAAGTACTCCTGCTTGGACTGCGACAGCGGTACAGAATCTGGGCCATGCAAAACCCAGACGTTAGCGCGTCAAGTCATCAAGTAATAACATAATAAACAGGGTAACAGGCAATGCGAATATAAACATGAATAAAGCAAGGGTAACAATCATATAAATCAGAGAAGTGCAGGGTAGTGTGCAGTGGGTAAACTAAAATGTTCTAAAGTCTTTGAAACCAAATTGATGAATTATCGATGTAACTCAATAGTATCCCGTACATACCCGGGACTACGGCCCCAGATTCTCGGGCTGAAACCGAGATATGCCGCTAGGCACCAAACAGGAATGTATACAGATGAATGATGTCAGCACCATCATTCTAAGGCTAGCCTAGCCTAAAACTGATCAGAACAAGTAGCGAACTGTTGAGTTACAAGTCAGGTTTCACTTTTGATTTCCCCATACCATCAAGTTATATGTGCATGTCAAGTCAGGTATCCTGAAATCAAGAAACTAATGCCAACACAGGATCAGGTAAACAGGTTTGTCTGGATAGAAAACAGGAACGGTCCATGAGGACTATATGTCAGGTTTGTTGGCATTAGACACAAGATCGGGCAACGGGTCAGGTAATGGTACATCAGGTCAAGTCAAGCAGTATACGGTACCATGTCGGGTAAAGTAATATGTATGTATCAAGTCAGGTCAAGATGTAAACAATATCATGGGTGTGCTCATACTCAGTCACATAATCAAGCATGGTTATCAACAGCATGATCTAAGTAATGAATTAAGCAATAGGCAGATTCACTCAATTAGCAGTACAGTTATTAGTTGTGTCACAAAGATGATTTCAACATTATAAGAATGCAGTATGACAATTATAGCCATTTAATCATGGTAACAAGTTTAAGACTTCATAGATGCAATGATATAAATATATATATATGGGCTCCACGGATGAAATCACAATTTATACAGGTTAAATGTACACGAGTGTCCGATTGTAGTAAAACGATAGATAAGGTGCCATAGGCTACGTCATTAGTGAAAGTGAAATTAAAACATGTAAATGTGGTTATTAGGTTCAATACAGTAATTACAACAGGTAGGTTCCAAGTTTGAAAGATAAATGATACATAACAATCCTGAACACGAAAACGGGAAATTATAATACCAGAGTTAAATTGCAGGTTTTAGGGTGTCATCAAGTATATGTAAATATTGTTTAGCATGTAGCAAGGGGTACTTGCCTCGACGGGTCGCGGATTGGGAAAACGGAACGTAAAACGTCGGCGGGGAAAACTCGCGACGGACGCACGGTTCACGGAATGAACCCAAACGACGAACAGTGAAGCCACACGGGTCTGGGTACCGCGCTGGAACGTCGGGACACGTCGCCGGCACGGCCGGATTCCGGCGAGATGCAAAACCAGTGAATGTCAAGAGTTGCAACAAGAAAAGAAAAGAAAATAAAGAAGAAAGGGAAGGAGGATGGAGAAGGGAAGGCTTACAATGGTCTGTGGGACGGGTGCTGACGGTCGACCACGTCGACGGAGCTCCGGCGGTCGGCCTGCGATGACGGCGGAAAGTTTCCAGATCAAGAAACCAGAATAGAGAAGGAAGAAGAAGAAAGGAGAAGGTGAGGGGATGTGAAGCTCACCGAGGGGGTGCTTGCGAGGCCGGGGGCGGATCGAGATCGGCGGCGGCGATCCCACGAGATGTAGGCGGTGTGCAGGCGGCGTGCAGGTGGCGTGCAGGCACTCGGGAAAGAGGGAAGATGGGGAAGGAGGTGCAGTGGCTGCGACGAGGGCGAAGAGGCGAGAAGTCCGGTGGTGATGGCGTCGGCGTTGGGCTACGGCGGCGAGGGGGTGCGCGGCTAGGGTTGCGTCGAAGTTTGGGTTGCTGAAGGAAAGAAATGGAGGGGGAAAGTATATATATATAGGAGAGAGAGAGATAGAGGGAGAGAGAGAGAGAGAGACGGGGAGAGAGAGAGAGATAAAGAGAGGAGGTGGGGCCCACGGAAATATAAAGGTTTGATTGGCTGAGGGATGAAAGATTTGAGAGATTTAAAGGAAACGGAAAATATAAAAGGATTTAGAAATAATAAAAATATTATATCGTTAAAATATATTTTCGACAGTTCAAAGAAATATTAGAAATTGGGATTTTGGTGTAAAGTAAAACATTTTCAAATTGCGCCCGGGTCGGGTCCAAAAATTTGAAATTGGAATAAGAAAATTTTAGGCGGGATCCAAAATTTAAAATAAAGTGTCTTATAATCAAAAGGCATACCCCCAAAACGGACACACGTACGTGCGCGTAGCCGTCCAAACTCACCCGTTTCACTGAACGGGACAAGAACACGATGCATGGACGCTACACGGGGTTAGGGGTGTCAAGCATGCCGAGATGAATATTTTTAATTTTATTTTAGATGCCTTAAATTGTTATATGCAGAAATGAATTGTCGGGTAAAATTTATAACTAACAACAGTCAAGTAGGATCAATGAAATAAATACCATTCATACGGTAACAGAAACTAGTAGCATTGGGCTCGGGTGTTACAGCAATGATGCGCTCCTTCTTCGTCAGTTGGTCAACAGCCTGACCGGTGTCGCTTTCGACTGGTACGCGAGTATACCAGACGGGTCCGTTATTACCTTTACCTAAATGGAGTCTCTGTTCCGGCAAAGATTCATGAGTGTCAGTAATAAAATCTCCATTGCGAACCTTGTGAGGACCAAGCCGAGGAAGAATGAAAGCAACACCGACATTATCGCCCGATAGCGTAATCTCACAGTCAAGTGCGAACAGCCGCTGGAGCAGGACCAGTCCGCTGGCCTTCTCATTGGGAAGCTCAGCAATTGGATGGTCCCATTATTGTTTACAGCAGGCCTCAAGACGTTTCAAGAGCTAACCAAGAAAGTCCAAATGTTGGAACGCTCAAAACAAGAGTCTACCCCGGACTCTTAGAGAGACAAGACTTGGAAAAGCAAGCGGGACGACAACCGTAGAAGCGGGAGTTCCAGCAATACCAATGTCTTTAATGCGTCCGACAATGAAGACAAACGAAGGGCAGGCGATTCCAAAACTAACCGGTCTCGAAAGCCATTGTTGAGAGGAGATGGGCCTTCCCTAGAGGAGAAAAAGAACAAGGTTTACTCTTTCAGAACGGACAAGGTCCGGAAGATATTCAAAGATGCTTTGAACAATGGTCTACAATTGCCGGAGTCGAAGAGACCCCACAAAGCAAAAATAACCGACAATCCCCTGTATTGTCCGTACCACAGAGTAGTGAGCCATGCGATCGAGGATTGCTATATCTTCAAAGATCGGGTCGAGAAGCAGTACAAGACTGGAGAGATCGAGCTGTCCAAGAGTGTGTTGGTGAACAATCAAGTTGCAACAACCAACTTTATACAGACAGAAGACGAAGCCTTCTAGGAGCAGACAGCTGAACCCGCTGCCCTGAGAAATGAAACTGACTCACCGCAGCCTCCATGGAGTATGCACTTATCTAATAAGACGAAGAAGATGATAAAACTACTTCGGAAAAAGCCCAGGATGGAATAGGAAGGGCAGAAGAAGCCTACCGTTCCAGCTGCTAATGCGGCTCCATCAGGCTTAAAATCCAAAAAGCTCAAGAAGAAGAAAAGTGCAGCTCGGCGCGAAAAAGAGTCTGCAGGGAGATCGACCATTCAAAAATATATCGATTCCCTCGAAGACTATGAACAGAAGGAAAGAACTCTGATTCAATTGAAGGAGTTCCTCCCTATAGAAGCGGCTGAAATTCTGGAGGAGTTAGAGGAAGACTCCAATGAAGAGATCCCTATAGAGACCTGCTACGCCATCCATCTTGGCAGCGACTCTGAGGAGGAGCTCTGTTTTCCAGAAGAAGACGAGGAGCTCGCCACAAGGGCCAACCAAATCCAGCTCAGAAGCGGTAGGGCTCTGCCGCCAAATCAGGGCAATGCCCCAAAAGGAAAGGAAAAGCAGGTGGCTAATGAGGAAGATGGCAGAGAACCGGCTAATGAAAACTCAAGTCCTTCCTCGGTGGACTATAATATCATGGCTCATCTCCGGAAGCTTCCGTCTCTCCTGAGCATCTACGATACCTTGGTCCTATCTAAGGAGCTTAGAGATGTTCTCATTCACGCTCTACAAAACCCCGAGCGGTATCAAGCTCACTTTGCGGAAATTAATATGAAAGAAGCTCAGTATGCTTTACATGCCGCCGCAGTCATGTTTAAGGATGAAGACTTGCTACTGGGAATGGCTGAGCATAATCGGCCGCTTTACGTGACCGGGTACATCAACGGAGATCGGATTAATCACATATTGATTGATCTGGGGTCCTCAGTGAACATCATGAACTTGCGGACTCTGAAGAGTTTGTCAATGGAAGTCTAACACCTGTCAAGGGAAAGGATTGTCATTTAAGGCTTCAATCAAAACTGCCAGCAAGTTCTGGGGTCTATAGCTTTGCCAATCAAATTTGGAGATCTGCAAACTGAAGCTAAGATATACGTGATCGACGCTGACACGTCTTATAAAATTCTCTTGGGACGGCCGTGGCTCCACGATTACGGCATCGTTCCGTCAATTCTCCATCAATACATGAGGTATACTAAAAATGGCAATGAAAGACGCATTGACGGAGACATCCAGCCATTTGGTGTGCATGAAATCCGATATGAAGATTCTTGGTACTTTGTGAACCTCCAAAGTGCTGAGCCACAACTGACCAAAGACAGAACAGCCCCAAAACTCAAAAACAAGTCTGGCCGGCTGTCACTTTCAAAAGCAAAAAACCCCATGTGCGTCCGCATTTCGGCAGTGACACTGATGAGTCCGACGCTGGAAGTTCGTCCTTCCGTAAACTCGCCCTCATTTCGGTAGCGATACGGACGAATCTGATACTGAAGGCCCATCCAACAGCAAAATTTGCCCTCATTTCGGCAGCGAAACTGAAGAGAAGGAGGAGGAGGACCCTTTTTGCAACAGCTATGCAGATCGAGCCCTCACGCAACAAGAAAAGCTACAAAAGACCTTCGAAGTTACGGAAGGGTCCTTAGCCGTCACAAGGGTGCCGGAGCAGATGTGCAAAGAGCTCGATGCATTGTCAGTCTCCACCGTGGATCAGCTAAAAACTTTCTATGTTCCTGGACAGAAGGGCATCCTGTTTTATGGGTCAAATCCTGTTGTGCACCCGGACGATTTGTCTCTCACATGCCTTCCCTATTAGAGAGGCATAAGAGTCGTCCTCAATCCCAGATACTATGCACCCGAGATGCGGGAATACTTTAAAAAGTGCGAGTGTCGGCTATATCAAACGGACTCCGAAGCAAAGTTTTACGAAGGGCTATGGCATCCGCCTCATGTCCGAGCATTCATCGATGGACGAATTCCAGACAGATGGGGTATAGGTTTCATTCAACCTGATTCCAAGGCATGCTACATGATCCTTAATGGTGAAGCCAGCAAAAGATCAAACGATGATGACGAGATAGACGAGCCAGAAGAAGCTCCCTAAGAGCTCAAAGATGGAAGACAAGCAACCTTCGATGAGCTAACCGAGATTGATTTGGGAACGCCCGATAATCCAAGGCCGACCTACATCAGCTCACTCTTGTCAGAGAAAATGAAAGAACAGATAATTGCCCTGCTGTGTGAGTTCGCCGACTGCTTCGCGTGGACGTACAAAGAAATGCCTGGCCTTTCCCCTGAAGTGGCTGTGCATAAGTTGGCCATATCTCCTGATGCTAAAACAGTCAAACAAGCTCCTCGAAGAATGAGAAGAGAACTGGAAGAAAAGGTCATCGAGGAAACCAAGAAACTCATCGATGCCGGCTTCATCAGGGAAGAGATATATGTGGACTGGATCGCATGCATAGTCCCAGTGAAGAAGAAAAATGGGCAGATCCGAGTTTGTGTCGATTTCAGGGACCTCAACAAGGTATGTCCTAAAGACGACTTTCCGGTACCGGTCATGGAAATGATGGTCGATAACACCTCAAATTACGAGTTGTTCACCTTTATGGATGGCTCGTCTGGATATAATTAGATCAAGATGTCGCCTGAGGATGAGAAACACACAGTATTTCGAACCCCGATCGGAATATACTGCTACGAAGTGATGCCGTTCGGACTGAAGAATGCAGGTGCTACATATCAAAGGGCAATGACCAATATCTTTGATGACCTAATCTATAAAGTCGTCGAATGCTATGTTGATGATCTGGTCGTCGAGACTAAAGCCAAGGCCGACAACATCCAAGATCTCAAGACCGTTCTCACCAGACTGAGGGAATACGATCTGAAGATGAATCCTTTGAAGTGCGCTTTTGGTGTGTCATCGAGAAAATTCCTGGGCTTTATTGTCCGACATCGGAGGATCGAAGTTGACCCATCCAAGATAAAGGCCATCATGAAAATGCCCCCTCCGATGGATCTGACGCAGCTGAGATCTTTTCAAGGAAAGCTTGCTTATATATGAAGGTTTATCTCAAATTTATCGGGAAGATGTAGGCCCTTCTCAAAGCTCATGAAAAAAGGAGCTCCTTTTGTCTGGGATGCCGAATGTCAAGAAGCGTTCGAAAGCATCAAACAGTACTTGTTGCACCCTCCAGTGCTGGCCGCTCCCATTCCAAATAAAACGCTGATTCTTTACACTGCCGCACTAGATGAATTACTCGGTGCGCTCCTTGCCCAGAACAACGAGGAGGGAAAAGAGAATGCCCTCTACCACCTCAATCGAACTTTTGTCGGGGCAGAACACAACTATTCCCCGATCGAAAAGCAATGCCTGGCTCTGATGTTCAAGCGGTTATCCACTGAGCACCCGTACACCATCCTTGATGTCAAACACCGATGGATATGGGATCATCCATCGTCTATCATATGGGTCAATATGCGTATACGCTAGTCTACTCTGGTGCATCGATGCCCCGTCTCGATAGACCATCGACTAGGAACAGTTATAGGATGTACTCGCCGACTACCGTGGCCCCACTAGTATGATCTCATCATAGTCCCAGTAGTCGAGTACATATCCTAAGGGCTTTATCAACATGTAACATAGAGACAATCAGAGTACATGTTAAGATAAAGTACAACTAGATAGCATACTATTATGTCGAGCAAGAAAGTCCTCCCTATATATGTCCAAGCATCCATTACAATATACATCATATGTACAGTAATGGCCTCTAGGGCATACATATAACTAATAATCTCCCACTTGCACTAGGGCCATCTGTTGTGGTATCACATACCCAACAATTAGCTGTGGTTGAAGTATCTCATACTCAACCATCCCATAAAAGTCTCTACTGGGAAAAAGGCCTTTGTGAGTGGATCCGCGCTGTTGTCCTCTGTGTCTACTCTCGTAACCTTGATCTCCCTGGAGATCAACCATCTCCATGATCAGGTGATATTGCCTAAAAATTAAATCTGGATTTCTGATGGGACGGGAGTTCCTTGGCAAAAGCCACAACTCCATTGTCAGACAATGGTAGGAACGAGTTCATCTCATGAACTTATATATATATCCAGACTGCCTCTTTGGTAGCATCCTTGGTAACGATGTATCTTGCTTTTAATCGTCTAGTAAGTCACGGTATCTATCTTGGAACTCTTCCAACATACCGTCCCTCCACTGAGGGTAAAGACAATGCCTGCGACTGACATTCAGTCGTCCTTATCACCCTGGAACCTTTCCAGTGATTCTCCCCAGGATCGATTTATACCATCTCACTACACCTAGTGAGAATCCTAACATTCAATTAGATCTATCTCATAGATCCAAAACCCAGGATTTAGAAGGTATCGCTTTGATCCTATATGGAGAATCCTTGTGATAAGCGGAGATTGACCGAGCGTAGCATAGAAAACTCCTTCCCTATCAAGAGTATGTCATCCACGTATTCTACGAGGATCACCACCATACTCTCTACTACCTTTTTGTATATACAAGGTTCATCTACCATTTTGATGAAGCCAAACTCTTTGACCATCACATCAAAACAGACGTTCCAACTTCGCGATGCCTGCTTTATCACATAAAACATCTTGCACACGTTTCCGCTGCTCCCACTATCTACGAAGCCCTCTGGCTGTGTACTTATAGACGCTCTCTTCTAAAACATCATTTAGAAAAGCAGTCATGACAACCAACAACCAGATATCATAGATATACTTATAGAGTCTCAACTTTTCCATGTACACCAAGTAATCTTCTCAAGCATAGCTTTGAAAGTCTCAACTTTTCCATGTACACCAAGTAATCTTCTCAAGATATACTTGCTCCTGATGGGGATTTAATCCTTCAGATAAAGCAACCAAAGACCATACTTTGTTGGTGTATAAGGATTCTATCTCAGATCGCTAAGCATCCAGCCATTCTTACAGAGTCCCATTCCTGATGGCCAGCTTGAAACCAGTTGGGCCATCATCTCATGATGCAATCCTCGCTCCCACTGTCATAGAGAAACCAAAGTATCTCTCAGGTGGGTGAGGAACCCTACTAGATCGGCGGAGAGGCTGAGATTCGTTGGTTACTATTGAATTCTTTGGTTCTACCAACTCATCTGCTGTAGTTTGTATAGCTGGAACTTTTCCAGTTCTACCTCATGACTACTAATTTCTTCACAAGAAATTCCCTTTCACAGAGGTGGCATGTTGAGAAACAAAATATCTTTTGTTCCTCGGTTTGGTAGAAGATATTCCCTTGCGAATGCTTGGGATATCCAACAAACTTCCACAGATCTGACTTTGCCTCGAGCTTGTCCGGATTTTTCTTTTTAGACATAGGCCGGACAACCCCAAATCTTAACAAACTTAAGATATGGGCTCTTCCCATTCCATATCACTTATGAAGTGGTAGGCAACTGATTTGATTTGAACCCTATTCAATAGGTATGCAACTTCTCAAGTGCATAACTCCCAAAAGGAAATAGGCAGCTCAGTAGTACTCATCAAAGAGCACACCATATCACATAGAGTGTGATTACTCCGCCCCGATACACCGATGTGCTGTGGTGTATGCGGAAGAGTAATGCCGAGAGAGAATCTCATTCTCCTTTAGAATAGTCCAGGAATTCCGTGCTCAAGTATTCTCCTCCTTGATCTCATCAAAAGACATAATACTTATACCCATTTTTGGTTCTCTACTTCTAACTTATATTCTGTGAATATCTCAAAAGGTTCGGACTTGTGTTCCAACAGGAACATACGTCTGAATCTTGAGAGATAATCAGTGAATCTAATGAAGTATAAAGAACCGGTCTTGGCATATGTAGACAGGGGACCTTCATACATCAGCATGTATCAATCCTAAGAGTTCACTAACTCTTTCTTTGTTTCTAATAAAGAGAGCTATGGTCATCTTATCTTTGTGACATGACCGGCAAGTTTCACAAGATGTAAATTCAAACAAATTTAAATATGCATCTTAATGTAACTTCAGCTAGTCGGGTTGCATTGATATGACCTAGTCTACAATGCCTCAAGAAGGATTCGTTCATTTCTGAACTCTTCCTCTCGTGTGTGTTCTGTATACTAAGAACTGTAGTTTGATTTAGAACGTCAATGCTTTTAGATAACGTGCCTGAACCGATCAACTCTTGATATAGGAAATGTTCAAAACATTATCCAACAATACAAAATTATATCCTTTCTTTACTAATAAAGAAACTGATATGATGTTGTATATCAGGTTCGGTATCCAGTAACATTCATTCAGAATCGTTGTATTCTGGTAATACAGGATGATAGTGACCAACAGACTTGGCTGCAACACTTGCACCGTTTTCTGTCTCATGAAACTTATCATCCGTTCTCAGTTCTCTACCTTTCTATAGCCCATGTAAGAGATTACATATGCGGGATCCTGATCCGGTATCTTATACCCAGGACATAAAGGATACTGAGAAACAGTTCTCTGTAATGAACACACCCGAAGACGATGCATCGGTATGCACTTTCTTTGTTTAGGCGGCATGGGAAATCTGGTATTCCCCAATTTCCTGCTCTGTCTTATAACATTTATAAGTTGGAGCGGGACCAATGTTCCCCAGCTCAGTATAACAAGCGGGTTCGGTCAATATATCCGTATTATTATCTTGATTAAGGCGTGATATGGTCGCTACCTGGAGAGAGAGAGAAGAAAACACTCAGCGTATACTCTTGCAAGATTAGATTGGTTATCTAATATATCTAATCAGGATGTCTCTCACTGTTTTAATCAAATCTTCCTTCAAACCCTAGAAGGAAAGACTAGCCGGGATTAATTACACGCTACAAGTTCGCCAATCTTTCAGCGAGGCCAGTGCCGGTACTTTGAGGGAGGTTCCCCGTGCTTTCGCACGGACCTAATTAAAGTAAACCTCATTTTCCCAGGGGCGTAACCCCATTGAAACTTTTCTAGACACCTACTTGATCGGCTAATTGTAATGTGTAAAACTCTCCCAGGAGTAACTCTTACTCGCAGCAGGTATCGGGATCCAACTATCTCATAAAAGGTTTGCAATCTCATTGCAAATTTCAACACTTGAAATTCCCAATAATATTTTACCCCTAGCATCCTATGATCTTGACGGAGGTCAACAAACCATAAGCTGCTAGTCTAGTTCTACCCGTCATTTCCTGATTGAATTAAACCCACCTGCACGACCCTTGACGGAGGTCAACAAGGCCGCACGACTACCCTAATCCAATCTGCATCATATGCATAAGCAGATAAATACTAGTCAGCTACCGCACATTACGCCTTGACGGAGGTCAACAAACGTAGCAAGAATACTAAGAAGGACTTATCTGAAATGACGGAGGGCTACGACAGGTTTTTAAGAAAACCTTTTGCGTGATGAACTTGATATCGTTGTAGAATCGAATGATTTTAAATGGAGTGTTTTTTGAAGCTTTTCTAGTTTTGCTAAAGTGGTCACTCCCGGTGAAGGGATCGTCGGCTCATTCCTCATCGAATAAGGTGCAGGATATTTCACAAATATCACTATGCAAAGCAAAAACTATATAAGCAATCAAAATACAAACCGAGTTTGTAGCATATACTAGTTTCACTAAAGAGGTCACTCCCGGTGAAGGGATCTCGGCTCTTTCCTTATCGAATAAGGTGTTGGATGTTCTACAAGGAACAACGCTATGCAAAGCAAGAACTAGAGCTACCAGTTTTTAAGCAAGTTTCTACAACATCTTTAGGTTTCTTTTATTTCATTAATCTCATTAATGAAGTCCCATTTTATTATGCTTCACAAGCATCACATTTGAAACGTAATCTGCAATATAATATATATCTCATATATATAATATAAACATTCGTCTCAGGCAGTAATATGATCTCATCACAGAACATTGCAGCAGAAGAACATATATGAAATATTGGATATACTAGGACGTCCGTGTTTTCAATCCGAGCCTGTATAAAACACGGATTTCACGGTCGTGATGAATAGCCAAACCCACATCCCTAGACCCTTACGAGAGCGGCAAGCAATACTGCCAATTCTAGGGTTAGGAGACCCGGTCTCGACTCCTCGAGATGGTCTCCCACAGGACCCTAGAAACCGGTTACTTGTGCTCCCCGCCTTGGGTCTACCTAATGCGAAAAAGTAAATAATATACAATGGTGACATCATCCTCAGCCCGAAAGTGCCCCAATAAAAGAATATTACATACATATGAATTTTACATGAAAGAAAAAGAAAAAACTCTCATCTCACATAAAACGCCCAGCTATTCAAACGCGACGATCCAATATAACATATCACAGCAACACATAATATCACATATCATCAATGTAAGTAAATATGCGTATCCCAATTGTCGTTGATGTATAGCAACGAAACTGGCGATACACCACATATTACACTTACGGTCGCAGAAAAGAAAGTGTAAAACTACAACAGTTGGAATCCGCAACCTCCTCAGACATCGCATGCCTAACCAAATGAATTCCTTAAAGATCACATGCCTAACAATTATAAACCCCGCATTTTAGTCTCTTTATCGAAAACACTTTTCAATATCAAGTCAGGCAATTCAATAAGATTTTCGACATCCTGATCGAATGCTCGTCACAAACTTTAGTAGACGGCCGCACCCCCGGATGCCGTCGACGAAGTGCACTAAGGAGGAACTCCGCTGCCGTAAGCACCCGAACGGATGCTTTTGGCGACGGGGTTCTCCTACAGTCACTTGGTCGGGGCTTTGGGCGTGGCTATCTGTTAAGTTTACCCGGCGAGTATCCGCATATGCTACGTGATTGCGACGGACTTTTGATCACATTAAAATTCCATGGCAACAGATCATCTGAGACTAAACTGCTATGTTTATAACATTCAAATTAGTTATCTCATAACTACTTGTGGATTCCAAATATTGTATCACATTCCAGATAAATAGACAATGTCAAACTTTCCGATCGAATAAACAAACACCCAAGATTTCCCAAATAGCTCAACACTTGAGATTAGTTTAAAAACATCCATCACATGCCACTGTACCAATGGTCCAGCCGTAGAAGGGTCAAGCCAACGCCTCATATGTGGCATGCCGTACTGCCACAAACCCTAAGGTTTAGAGGCAGTTCAAGACGATCACATAATCGAGTTAAGCTTTGTTGTCTTCTAGAGTGTCCACCGCGTTACTTGCACGACATAGAACGTTCTTAAACTACGAAAAAATCAAACACTTGGAAATTTTCCGGGTCGGAAAAAAGTGAGTTATTGATATCCGTTCGAACATTTTAACAGTTTCTAAAAATTATCCGGACAAACTAAACGAAGTTAAATTATCCGATCGAATCAACGAGTCCCTAATACAACTCAAGAAAACTCAACACTTGAGTGGAATTAAAAAATTCCCAGAACAAAATGACAAGAAAGGACCTAAGAATAAATATATGAAGTTCCACGGACTAATTCATAATTTTGGCCGCGGAACCGCCGCCAAACCCATGGTTTCGCCGCGGTTCCGTGGTCAAATAAGCGCTTTACAGGTCCGTACTTCACAGTAATTCTTAGTTTTTCCTGCTTAATTTTCTGAGCATTTTTAATTCATAAAAAATCACATTTTTGAAAAATATCCAGAGAGGGATTCAAATTAGGGTTTCAGTGTTCGATCGGACTTTAAACTTCTTCTAAACTTCGTCTAAAGCTCTAGCTTGGCTCTGATACCACTGTAGGGTTGCTAGGCACACGCACAAGGGTCTACGAGGTATCAACCATGCCCGATTTAAAAATTAGCCGTGCAGAACAACCCGAAGCCGGATCTTTAAACTAGAGTTTATGCGGAAAAAAAGCATGTTAAACACTTTAACACTAAGTGAGAGGGATTACAACCTTTATAGATCCGGTCCTTCACTTCAATAGCTCCGTGTAGATGTCCCCTTCACTGCGATCATGAACTCCGGACTCTAGAGAAGCTCCACAAGAAGAACGAACGTGCTTGCTTCGATGGCTTCGAGGCCGAAGATGACCTACGTCGGGGAGACACTAACTCAAGCTATTCCTTCACTAGGTCATGAACTTTGTGAAGAGAACACACTCTACTACATGGCAAGTGGTAGAGAATGAAGAAGTGGAGGTGGGCTCACTTTAGAATTGATTTTCTCACATTTTTCCTCATAGCACCATTAGAGCTTGAAAGCTTTTTCAAGGAGCTTGATGAAGAAGAAGGAATAATATCATCATATGAATTATGTCCACCTCAATATTGTAACCATGGGTGAGTTAAGCTATCATGCTTAACTCATGTAGAGAATTAACCAAGGTATGACGTTAAGGGTTGGGTTAACTAATATCCTAAGGAATGACAAAAGAGTTGACTTTGTCAATGTTTCTTCAAGCTTCATGAAGCTTGATAACTTTGACCAAAGTCTCATCTCTTTTGTTATTTGTTAGGAAAAAAGTAAACCCTAATTTAACCTTGATTTGGTCTAAGTCTTATACACCCAACTTGTATGTATCATCAAGCATGATACAAACATGTACACTTGCATATATCACATATAAACAATGTGCACAATCTAGTGAGAAAATAAATCATAAGTGAGCTAATACTAGTTAATGTAATGTAATATATCAAATATATAATTATACATTAAATTATTAAATCAACTCTTGATTTAATAATCCGGCTATAACCGACTAATATCATGTGTAACAACTTATCGAATCAACATTTGATCCGATAACCCGGCTATATCGCATACAACCGATCAATATTACAAATCGCGAGAATAGAATACGGTATCTCATATCGTATCAATCTCGGTCCCACACATATCACAAATGTGCTCCTACTCCGTTTCGCTTGAGCCAGGAAACCCCTATGTAGGACTCTAAAGACTCGTCAATACGCCGGCAGTAGGTGATGATCATATCAAACACCCACAAGCCGCAAGCGGTCTGGTAAACGTAACGGCCACCCGGGTATTGAGCAATCAGAAGATCAACAAGCAAGCCTGTTAGTACTCCTGCAAATCCAATCAGTAAAACTCCCGTACAGTCTGGTCTCGTCGTCTGATATGTCGCATATCTCGCCTAGGGGTGGTAAACGTCAGACCCAGTGGCTTGATAAGTCGTGTTGATATGAGGTCTATAACAGTTCGAGAAACTACTGATAACACTTACCAGTAAATCTCAGCAACCCTGGCCAAGGATTTCCAGTTATAGCCAATCGAACACTGCACGACATCAACTCCCTATACCGGGAGAGACGAATCCCCTTCTATCGCTCATTGCCTCCATGTGATTCGGGACTGTACCCAAAAGCCAACTTTTTGCACGCCCTCTTGGACGTGGTATGATGGAAATCAAAGCACAGTGGGAATCACACAAGACTCTATGCCGATCTCGGGCCAACAGACTACTCTGTACCAGTGTTACCGGAGAACTGCCATCTGACGTGAAGTATAATACCATCTGGGAGTTCTCGGCGAGTCTGTCCAGTGTACCCAGTTTCCACTGAGCACCCGTACACCATCCTTGATGTCAAACACCGATGGATATGGGATCATCCATTGCCCATCATATGGGTCAAGATGCGTATACGCTAGTCTACTCTGGTGCATCGATGCCCCGTCTCGATACACCCTCGACTAGGAACAGTTATAGGATGTACTCGACGACTACCGTGGCCCCACTAGTATGATCTCACCATAGTCCCAGTAGTCGAGTACATATTCTAAGGGCTTTATCAACATGTAACGTAGAGACAATCAGAGTACATGTTAGGATAAATTACAACCAGATAGCATACTATAATGTCGAGCAAGAAAGTCCTCCCTATATATGTCTAAGCATCCATTACAATATACATCATATGTACAGTAATGGCCTCTAGGGCATACATATAACTAACACAACCTATACCCCCTACGAGTGTGGCGAATAGCCCGTCAATTCTAGAGTGAGGCCCTCTCCATCTTACTGCCTTGAGATGCAGGCCCGTTTTCCTCTAGATCCCGGCTATTCATGCACTCCACCGCGGGGTAATCCTAGTACAGAAAAGAAAATAAGTACAAGGGTGACATCGAACTCAACCCGGTCGTGCCCCAAACAATTAATATACAAACAGGCAGTGACGACAGTCCACATGTCGGATGCTCGCCCCGAAATATCAAATTTACAAATAAACCCAAACTGCACTACCATTGCACCCAAGCTATTCACCACGACGATCCTTCCACAACCTCTGCACAACACAGAACAACAACGTGAATGTCACGTTCGCAAACCCGTCTAAAAGAGCATATAGCGGTTAGACAAGTTGTACCGCTCCAATGATATTCACGGTCGCAGATAGTAATTTATGTACTGAAAACTACGACATTAGAATTCGGCATGCAATTAGCAAACTAAACCAATTTCCAAAACCATGAAAGAAACAGTAAGCTAAAGTTTCAAAAACTGACCGTTTAAAACCAATTCGGAAGTCCGAATAAAAACGAAACGCGCCCGAACCTTCGTGGGGAGTTAGAGCATGAAATTAACTTCGATTCAGGGGGATAGAAGGGGTACCCCTACCTCCGAAGCCACCACGACGTGGCCAGGGGTGAGGCAGACCTGAAACTACCCAAGGTGGGGCAGTTTTGGGTCCCCACCGCCAAGACCACCTTGTGGTAGTCTTGGGGAGTGGGTCCAGCCATTCGGTCCCCCTGAGGATTCCCCGGGGTACCCATACCCTACCCCGCGGCTTCTCAGTTCAAACTGTGAGCCCGCGGGGTGTGCAAATATCTCAAACTTTCAGTTTTTGGAACTGTTTTTGTCGGCAGTTTTTGCACGACAAAAACGGCGGATTTCTAATGTCGCAATGAGTTAACTAAGGCTTATGGAGTGTCTCTGATACCATGTTGGGTTATGCAAGCGCCCCGGCCATCAAACCGTGGCCATTGCGGAACAAAAAATTTCAAAAACCGGCGCTATAAAATCCCGATAACCTGGATCGACCTATAGGCCCTAGATAACAAAACATGCAAAGGAGTTAGAATGGTTATACCGAATGAACCATGTCCTTCGGTCTTGAACCTTCTTTCTAAGCTCCTAGAGGCCTCCTTGATCAAGCTAGATCTCCGGTCTCCCTTCATCGAATATGATCCACCCAAGAGTCTGTGAATCAAGCTCCAACCTCATATCCGAGATAACTAGGGTACCTAGATCGCTACACTAGATACCGTAGAAGAAGTAGAGAGTGATGAAGGATTAATTTGTCTCAAGACACCCAAGGTTTCTCAACACATGAGAGGGTTTGGGTGGAGGAAGAAGAAGATGCCATGAGGATGGGAATGTTGTAGGAGAGAGAAAAATAATAGCTCGAATGATTTTGTGTGTTGTGAGAATTAATAAATGGAGCCATCCAAAAATATCTAGAGTCAACTAAAATATCTCATGTCAATAAAACTCTCACAACAAACAAAAACCCTAAGCATGCTTAGAATAGTAACCATGGGTCACTAATAAGCCATGCCACCAAAAGTGCAATAAACACCTCACCCTACACCTCAATAACCTTTTAATCCAAAAAGGTCTAAACCATGATGATGTGTAATCTTCTAAAAGTAATCTTGTAAGAAATTACAAGAATACCCCTCAACCGTATATACATACCCGCATCCGTATTCCGAAGAATACGAATACAATGAGACGAAAATAATCCAACAATATAATACTAAAATTCGGCTTAAACCAAAGCCCACTAGTATTATCCGTCCGAACATCATCCGTGCACAAGTACACGTATGTGATCGAACCCTGCCATAAAACCATACGGCCTCTATATCGTTTCGCCCGAAACAGGGAAACCCTCTATGTGGGACTCTAAAGACTCGTCAATACACTGGCAGTGGGTTTAATCACAAACACGTCAGCGGCACTAGCTGTACGTAACGGCTACCCAGGTATGGAGCAAAGGGGAGGCCGACGAGCAAACTCATCCTGAAACCCCTACTAAGCCTAACAGTGACAATATCCGTACAGTCCGGTCCGTTCGTCTATGAGTATCGCATATCGAGTCTAGGGGGTGGATAAAGTCAGACCCCTAATAACGCGACATCTAGTGTCGGTATGAAACCCATCACCCACTGAAAAACTACTGATCCGAATCAGTAATTCTCGACTACCTTGGCTAAGGATTTCTGGTGATGGCCACCCTTATACAACGCGACATCAAACCCCAAAACAGGGTGAGACGAATCCCCTGACTATCCGCTCACTGCCTCCATGTGGCTCGGGACTGTACCTAACTAAAACCTGTTTGCACGATTCTTTTGAGCCGTGGTAGGATAGTAATGAAAGTACAGTGGGAACTCACATAAGACAAATGACGATCTCAAGTCGATAGAATAACCTGTATACATGTCACCAGGGAACTGCTATCTGACAATAGATATAATACCAATTAGCATGTTCCCGGCGAGTCCGTTCGGTGTACTCATAACCCAATGAGCACCTGTATACATCTTAGGTGAACAAACTGACACCAATGGCTTGTGAGACCGGCCACCGCCCCTCGTCGGGGTCTCGATCAATATACACTAGTCTACTCTGAAGTATCGATGCCCAGTCTCGAAACTCCCACGACTAGGGACATTTAAGGATGTGTTTATAGACTACCCAGCTCCCACGTATATGATCGCCATCATACTACTGGAAGTCAAGCAAGAATCCCATGGGCTCTATCAACATGTAATAGTGATCTGTAATGCCACCTAATGCTGTACATGATGTTAAAGACAAACCAGATAGCATACTATCATCTCGAGTAAGACTGTTCTACCGGTATAGGTCCTCCCTCAATCATCATAATCACCTGCCTGCGACTATGATAATTGCCTTGAGGGCACTATAGCCAACATACTCCTCCATACACACCACAATACAACGGTGTATCAGAAAGGAGGAACAGAACTCTATTGGATATGGTTCGTTCCATGATGAGTAACGCTGAGTTACCGCGATCCTTCTGAGGTTATGCACTAGAATCAACTGCATATCTTTTGAATAAGGTTTCTACCAAGAATGTGTCTACCACACCATATCAGATGTGGAGTGGGAAGAAACCCTATCTTCAGTATCTGAAGATATAGAGATGTCCAGATTTTGTCAAAAAGCAGTATGCGGACAAGTTCGAGGCACGCTCAGTACCTTGTAGGTTTGTGGGATACCCAAGGAACTCTAGGGGGTGTCTTTTCTATTACGCAGAGGAACAAAAGGTTTTTGTTTCTCATCATGCCCATTTTTTAGAAAATCAATTTTTGAAAAAGGACTAGTGGGAGCACAATAGAACTGGAAGATATTCCAGAACCACAACTATTACTGAAAGTATGGTAGAACCAGAGGTTTCAAAAGAACAGGACAACCCTGTGCCACTCCGCAGGACTAGTAGGCAGTCTCATCCGCCCGAGGGATACTACGGTTTTCTCATAGACGAGAATAGAGAGGATTGCATCATTAACAATGATAAGCTAACTAGCTTCCAGCAAGCCCTTCAGAGCTGTGACTCGGTAAAATGGCTGGATGCAATGCAGACCGAAATGGAGTCCATGTACACCAACAAAGTATGCACTTTGAACATTGCTCCAGAAGGGGTAAAACCCGAAGGCTCCAAATGGATCTTCAGGAAGAAGATTGGTGTAGATGGACAGGTTTAAACCTATAAGGATAGACTTGTTGCAAAAGGTTTTCGTCAAAGACCTGGTTTGGACTATGATGAAACCTTTTCTCCAGTGGCTATGTTTAAATCCATTCGGATCCTTCTTGCCATTGCTGCCTTCCAAGATTATGAGATCTGGCAGATGGACGTAAAGACGGCTTTTCTGAATAGATATTTGGAAGAGTGCGTCTATATGGATCAGCCAGAGGGTTTCAATCAGAGTGGGAGCAGCGGGAAAGTGTGCAAGTTGCTTAAGTCCATTTATGGACTAAAGCAGGCATCGCGGAGTTGGAACATCTGTTTTGATGAGGTGGTCAAAGAATTCGACTTATCAAAAATTCAGATGAACCATGCATATATAGTAAGATTGTAGCAAGAACTGTGGGATTCCTCGTTGAGTGCATGGATGCCATTCTCTTTATAGGAAATGACATTCCTATGCTACAATCAGTCAAAAGATTCTTGTCACAAAGGTTCTCCATGATTGACCTGGTTGATGCTAACTACATTTTGGGGATCCAGATCTATCGTGATAGATCAAAAAGAATAGTGGGACTTTCAAAGTCAAGGCACATCAACACCATACTGAAAATATTTAGTATGGACGATTCAAAGCACGGTAGTCTACCGACCTGTAATGGAATCACCCTCTCCAAAGAGATGTCTTCCAAAGACTGATTTCGAAATGGCTCGTATGTCGATTATACCTTTCGCTTCTGCGGTAGGCTCTAAAATGTATGCGATGTCGTGTACCAGACCAGATTTTTCTTACGCACTCAGCGTGGTAAGCCGGTATCAGTCAAACCCAGGGGAGAAGCACTGGATAGCAGTAAAGAACATTCTCAAGTACCTGAGAAGGACTAAGGAGGTGTCTTGGTGTATGGCGGAAAAGACCTCCAGATCGAGACCTTTGCTGACTCTAGCTTCCAAAGTGATAATGATGACCCCAAGTCCATGTCGAGTTATATCTTTGCCCTCAATAGAGGGGCGGTCTATTGGAAGAGCTCCAAGCAGGACACCGTTGCAGACTCGACGATGGAAACTGAGTAGTTTGCTGCATGAGACGCCGCAAAAGAGGCAGTCTGGATGAGGAAGTTCTTAACAGAACTTCAAGTGGTTCCTTCCACTGTTGATCCAATACTTTAGTATTGTGACTACAAACGGTGCTATATCTTTAGGGAAGAAACCCAGGTCCCATCAGAGATCCATAAATATCTTGAGGCGGTACCGCCTAATCAGGGAGATCATTGATTTCCGGGAGATCGAGGTGAGGAAAGTAGATTAGGAGAACAACACTGCAGATCCACTCACCAAGGCCATCTCTCAGACACAGTTTGAGAGGCTATTCAAGATCTTAGGTCTGCAAAATGCCAATATATAGCCTTAGTGCAAATAGGAGATTGTTAGTGTTATATGCCCCAGAGGCCATTATTGTATCATACGGGTTTGTATATTACTTAATGGAAGCTTGGGATATACACGGATATAGTAACAGTCTTCCTCGAAATGGTAGTATGCTACCTGGTTTGTTTCTACCTCAATATGTGCATATGTTTCTTTTAGCATATCGCTTATACATATTGGTAGAGCCCTTAAGATCTTTTGCTTGATTACCAGCGTTGTGATGGTAGTTACACTAGTGGGGGCTGGGTAGTCTATAAGCACATCCTATATAGGTCCCTAGTCGTAGGATTATCGAGATGGGGCATCGATACTCCAGAGTAAACTAGTGTATTGTAACGTTTTAAAAATAATTAAATAAATAAAATCGTTTAAGTGAATTTTATGATTTTCGGTAAAGTAAAATGTATTTTTCGTAAAACTAAACCGTAATTATTTTTCACTATAAATTTAAAAATACCTATTTTAATTATGTAATTACTAGCAAATAGTGTTTATTTAGCCATTTATAAATTTTTAGTTTAATTAAATATTTTTCCTAAATTAATTATTTTAAATATTAACATAAGTTTTATTTATACACTAAATTAGTGTAAATTACAAATTTGAATGGGTTTAAATTGAAAAAATGAATCATTGCATATTAGAATCTAGTGTGTATCATGCAAAATTTATTTAAAAAATTTTCCATGATTCTAAAATTTTCTTGAGTTGTTTTAGAAAGGAAATAAAAGAAAACTTAATAAATCATGAAAAGACATAAAGAAGTTGATATTTTGGGTGAAGTTTCTACACATTTCTTCACTTTTCTCACTCTCCTCTCCCTCCTCCATGGTGAGGCCAGCCTCAACTCCCCATGGCAGCCCCCCATCTTCAAAATTTAATTTACCTCCAAAAATCATCAAAAATCCTACAAAAATCCAAATAAAAATCCACAAAATCCTAATTAATTCCTACCCTCTATTCTTTGCTCATCTTTATATGGATTTTGGAGATGGAAAGCATTCATTTTGGAGGCTTATTTTCATGTTTGGATTTCATGTTGTGGAGGTATAAATCTTATTCTTTTGATTTATTGTTATTAGATGTTTCATTTAAGCATAATTAGATTTAATAAATAAATTCTATCTACAAGTTTTAAAATTCAAGTTAGGGTTTGTAAAATTAAGTTATGGTTTTTACTAATTAAGTGGGGTTATTATAACTAGTTTAACATTTTTAGAAATGGGAAAAATCATGCATGGTTGATATATTGTAATTTGTTCATTCAAATTGTTTAAATTAAGTAAATTTGCAAACTAGATTTATGTATATTATATTTATTGGTGAAATAAAATTCCAATTAATATTTATAACACTAGAGTGTGGTTTTAAAGAGGATATTAACTTGTTGGTGGTATGAAAAACTCAATTTGGTTACTAGTTTTTATTGATAATTGATAAATTGTGAGAAAAATGCTATTTTGTTAAGTAGATTTTAGAAATTCTTAAATAAATGAGATTTAAAATCTAATTTATGGTTTCATTATACTATTATCATCATGAATTTTAGTTTGATAAGTTAATTTAGGCAAAATCAAATTTAGTCATGAAATTATGGAATTTTTGCTTGCAAGGTGTTGAAATTGATAAAATTGCAAAGTAGAAATTTATTTTTTGCACAAATTAGTGTAATAAAAATATGGTAATGATTTCTATAACTTAGTTATGTTATTTAATGAATATTATGACCATTATTTTCATTAAACGTCAAGTTTTGAAGTAAAACGGCGAATTGACATTTTCAAGGTTTTCGGAATTGGATGATTTGATCGATTTTAGGGTTCCGATGATTTGAACCAAGTTTTATATTATAAGTAATGGGTTTTGAAAATACGGGTTGTTTATTGGTTTTTATCTCGATCAATCGGCGTTTGTACGCCGATATCGAGCGATATTTGGTTCTTTTGCGTGAACGGGACATAGGTTTTAACCTATGCGCGTTCCGTGCGTCCTTTTGAATTTTGTCCGTGATTCAGTTTACGATACTATATATGTTTGCATATAGGTACCCCTCACGTGGACTGCGGGCGATAAAGAGGAGGATGGAGACATCATTTTCGGGAGAAAAGGACTAGGTGAGTAGATGTATATCTACGGGGGGAAGTCGGGTGTATGGCGTTTAGCACCCCCGCAAACGTAGAATAGGGATAGTACTTATTGTCATCAGGAAGCTAGACGTGACCTTAGATTCTTAATGAGTAGGACCCTAGTAATGACCCTAGGTTGGACTAGACTGATTTAGAAAGACCATACTAGAGGATGAATACCTTGGAAGAGATTCGTAGGTTCAGGTAGATACACACACATGCACACACTGAAACTCGACGTGGTGTATACATGCATGTACATATATATATAGAACTAGGTGTAAGTATATATATATACACAATACGTATATGTGATACAAGGATGTGATATGATACACGGGGATGAAACAATATAACTGGGCTGATGCCGTGATTCTTAGCTATACAGTCGTGTTATGATGTTAGCGGATCATTAGAAAATGAGATAATGGTTTTGTATACATGAACAATAATAAAGGGTGGTGATGATATTAAAGTACATGGGACTATAAAATAGAACCCGAACCGTAACCTGTGCCTGAAATTCTGATATGATATATGTGTGACTTGATTACGACATTAGATAGGTGTGACTTGATTTCAATATCATATATGGTTGACATGCTTTTGATATCATATAGGTGTGACCTGATTACGATATGATCTAAGTGTGACTTAATCACAATATGATACATATGACATGATATTTTTGAGGACAAACTAACGATGTATATTTATGCTGGCAATGATATATGATTGATTTATGCGATTACAGTTTAGCACCTTGATCTTGATATGTGTTGATGATGATATTATACGAATGATGAGACACGTAGGTGATACTTGACCCGTACCCCGATATTGGGATGTCGTACGATGGATTTTACCGTACAAGGCATAAATATAATGATTGATCCGCACTCTTGATTCGAGGAAGCCGTACTACGTACGTGACGCTATTGAGACTGGATCGCCGACTATTAGAGATATGGATTCGGACCTTAGGTGGACTCTTGTTTCTTATTGACTAGTTTCTTAAGTTTAGTTCCTTAGGAGGCTAGATGGACACTAGTTTAGGCTCGAGTCATATAATTGTAGTTATACTTGTTTATCACAGATAAGTGGTTATTACACATCCGTCTTTACATTCATACCGTAATCATAATGTTGCATGTTCATACATATGTTTCTATAATCAGTATAAAACTCTGCCTGTTAGGACACCAGCACCATTACCGATGATGCGCATATTCCACGCACACTTATCTGCCGGCTCACTCACATCATCATCGGTAATTGTTATGTCACGTACACATTAGATCATATTATCTTTTATTGATACAATCAGCTAACAACAATATCGATATAATATTGTGATTACTCTCTGGTGTTAGTATAGACATGGCATTCATTACTTAGACATTTCATGCATTCACATTTTCATGTTATTATGCAGTATTATGGGGCATATGCCGACACTTCTCATATACTTACTCATGATTTTGGGATTTTGGATTTCTATGAGATTTCTGGATTTTTGGGGAAAACCGCAAGAATATATAAAAACTTCTCTCTCTCTCTCCTCCTCTCTTTTTAAAACATAAGATGCGGTTTTCTCGTGATGTATGTGTCGTCCACCATGAGATTTCATGTTTTCTGTTGGATTTCGAGACCCGATTCGAGGAGTGAATGAACCGTCTCGGGTACATGGTGGGCCCGGTATGGTACCCCGGGGCAAGAAGATCGAGTTATAGACGATGAGCCTGTCAGGGGAGCACTACCTACCGGTGATGTCTGGCGCGGCGGATATCCGGAGTATACCGACCGTTGTCGTGAGATTTGATGATATGGGCCGATCCGGACTGACGGAGCCCGAGATATTGAGACTATGAGACATTGAGATTATGAGGTATTGAGACATGAGATTTACATGTTTTGTGTCGATACTTGACACGGATTTCCATGGATTTCATCGTTGATATTTCAGATTTCTATACACATTTTACCATGATAAAAGTTAAAGATTTCTTATACAGATATATCTAGATTTCAGGATTGGTTATTTCACATTCATGGTGCATGCATACTCATTCACATGACATAGTTCTATATGAGGCACTGATACGAGCACGGAGCATTTGCACTTACACGTAGCTTATTATCCTGTCTTTACTTGATGACTAGTAGTATATTAGTATATTATTTTGACCTAGGACAGCATCGTGCATTCGATTTCTTTTCGCAGATATCTTCTATTCACGTGTTGGCAACTCACCCCCGTTGTGCCAAATTTTATTACAGGTCCGATGTACAGGTTTTCCTGGCAGCTTGCTGGCACTTCTTTTCTTTCAGGGTGATTTACACGGTAGGTTGGTTCACTTGTATCTAGACCGCCATTGTACTTTTATTATTTCATTTGTATCTAGAAAGCTCCATCAACCAAACTTGTATTACTTGATAGTTTACTGGACCATTTATTTATTTCGACCTTAGAGTCACGCTTGTATTATTATGATATCTGGTGGTTTTTTTTTCTTTTGAGTTTTGAGCCTCGCCCTTTGGCGTTGTATACTATTGTGTATTGGTGTGGTTGTTTCCGCCTGTTGGTGTAGAGCTTGCTCCCTTTTGGGGATGCTTTTTATTGTTATTATGTATTTATACTTGTTTGTATCCGTTTGGGGCCAGTTTTTACAAAGGAGACTCTACCGAAATTTTTGAGAAAATTTGATCTTGTTTTTAAACTTGTTTTCTACATGTTTTCCTTCTTCTTCTTTTATGGTTTAGATTTCTGGGCTTCGGCTTACTTAGGTTACGTTGCGCCTCTAGACGCTTCGTAATCTAAGTGCCGGTCACGTTCCGTATTTTCGGGTCGTGACAAAATTGGTATCAGAGCGCTAGGTTTAACCTTGTATATGTCTAGGGTGACCCTTGGTTGATGGAGTAAGCGACTTAGGTAGAGTGACATACCGTGGGTATGATTCGCGGCATACTTACGATACACTACTCTTCTTAAGTAGCCTTAGGATGTACATTTGTTTGCACCGCATTTCATTCGTTTCTTTGATCTATCTTCGTCGATATCGGAGGGTGGTTTCTGTTACCACGGGCGCACGGGCAGAAGGAGCTGCGTCTCGAATGCGATAACCATTAGGGTATCGGTTATTCTTGAGGATTGAAGCATTGTTTAGCGTGCGGGAGAAGGGTATTCACATGCCGTCCAGACGAAGTTAAAGGATTCGAACGATTGTCAGAAACCCATTTTCCCAAGTTTAAGGTATTCGGAAGAACATGCAGGTATTTCGATGGACCCTCTAGAAGAATGAAACCCTAACTCGACATAATGACCACGAGAACGCCCTTGAACCTTAGGGTTTACGGCAGTTCCGCGGTGCCATTAGTGAGGCTTGGGTTTGCCCTTCTACGGCTGGACCATCGATGCTGGGGTATGTACCGAATATTTTTAAACTGTACTTGAGTGTTGAGCTCTCGGGGAATTATGGGATTTTGGTGAATCGATCGAAAAGTTTAATGTAGTCCGGATATCAGGTGAAGGGATGGATTACGTGGGAGACTCTAGATATGAGTATTGCCGTTGGTAGCGCAGTCAGCACAGTTATGAAGAGATGAGTTCAAAGCAATCGACATCAGAGGAAAGAGGCGCACATTAACGATACTGTTTACGATTGTGATTCGGTGATTTGAATTTTATATTTTCGTTGATTGGATTTTGGTATTTTGAGGACTTTGTTCTACGCTTGGTATTTCTTATGTGTACCTTCATTACATTCTATTTGTGTTTCATATATCAGTGGTATTGATGTTGTTTAGTACATACCCAGTGCACTTGATTTGGTTTTTATATATTTTGAGATTTTGATTTGATTTCATGCATATGGTTACACATGATTTTGACATATGCTTCGACCTAGTTTTCATGCATTTTCGTATTTTGATTTCGATTTTGATATTCGGTGTATGTTTTCTTGCACCATGTGCACCTGATTGAGATTCTTGCACACACTTGGCGCACTTGATGCGATTTTGTGCACACCAGATGCACTAAATCGGGGTTTTGTGCAGATTAGAAGCACCTGATATTAGAGCCGTGCACGCCCGTTGCACTTGACAGATGTTTTTGGTGAACACTTGTTGCACTCAGTTTTGTTTTTGTGTGTATTCATGGTATCTGTATTTGGTTTCGATTTCAGTGCGCACCGGACGCACATGATATTTTTATGATGTGATTGGGATTGATTTCAGTTTGATCAGTATGTTTTTATAATCAATACTATTGATTTGGTAACCAGGCGGGACGTATATGTTAAATAAAAGATATATATATATATATATATAGCCATTTTTTTTAAAATAAACGTCCGCTACTTATGCTGTGGCACGTGCATCACACAAGGATTTTCAAAAGGGGTTCTTGCATGCTTCTTTATCTAGATGTTTGGACGATTTTACTATGATGCGTACAATATATAAGTTATAGTTTTGATATATATTATGTTGGTTTTCGTATTGGGTTTTGATATTTTATCTTTACCATAACTCCGATGATTGCGTTATGCTTGACGGAGTTGATTTTAGTTATGTATTGATGATTTCGGAGACCCGACGATTTGAGTGTTTTTCTAAATGTTTTAGTATTTGGAGGGGGAGTTTTAATTTAAATTCGGGGACCGAATTTCTTTAAGGGGGGAAGATTGTAACGTTTTAAAAATAATTAAATAAATAATTAAATAAATAAAATCGTTTAAGTGAATTTTATGATTTTCGGTAAAGTAAAACGTATTTTTCATAAAACTAAACCGTAATTATTTTTCACTATAAATTTAAAAATACATATTTTAATTATGTAATTACTAGTAAATAGTGTTTATTTAGCCACTTATAAATTTTTAGTTTAATTAAATATTTTTCCTAAATTAATTATTTTAAATATTAACATAAGCTTTATTTATACACTAAATTAGTGTAAATTAAAAATTTGAATGGGTTTAAATTGAAAAAATGAATCATTGCATATTAGAATCTAGTGTGTATCATGCAAAATTTATTTACAAATTTTTCCATGATTCTAAAATTTTCTTGAGTTGTTTTAGAAAGGAAATAAAAGAAAACTTAATAAATCATGAAAAGACATAAAGAAGTTGATATTTTGGGTGAAGTTTCTACACTTTGCTTCACTTTTCTCACTCTCCTCTCCCTCCTCCATGGTGTGGCCAGCCTTAACTCCCCATGGCAGCCCCCCATCTTTAAAATTTAATTTACATCCAAAAATTATCAAAAATCCTACAAAAATCCAAATAAAAATCCACAAAATCCTAATTAATTCCTACCCTGTATTCTTTGCTCATCTTTACATGGATTTTGGAGATGGAAAGCATTCATTTTGGAGGCTTATTTTCATGTTTGGATTTCATGTTGTGGAGGTATAAATCTTATTCTTTTGATTTATTGTTATTAGATGTTTCATTTAAGCATAATTAGATTTAATAAATAAATTCTATCTACAAGTTTTAAAATTCAAGTTAGGGTTTGTAAAATTAAGTTATGGTTTTTACTAATTAAGTGGGGTTATTATAACTAGTTTAACATTTTTAGAAATGGGAAAAAACATGCATGGTTGATATATTGTAATTTGTTCATTCAAATTGTTTAAATTAAGTAAATTTGCAAACTAGATTTATGTATATTATATTTATTGGTGAAATAAAATTCCAATTAATGTTTATAACACTAGAGTGTGGTTTTAAAGAGGATATTAACCTGTTGGTGGAATGAAAAACTCAATTTGGTTACTAGTTTTTATTGATAATTGATAAATTGTGAGAAAAATGCTATTTTGTTAAGTAGATTTTAGAAATTCTTAAATAAATGAGATTTAAAATATAATTTATGGTTTCATTATACTATTATCATCATGAATTTTAGTTTGATAAGTTAATTTAGGCAAAATCAAATTTAGTCGTGAAATAATGGAATTTTTGCTTGCAAGGTGTTGAAATTGATAAAATTGCAAAGTAGAAATTTATTTTTTGCACAAATTAGTGTAATAAAAATATGGTAATGGTTTCTATAACTTAATTATGTTATTTAATGAATATTATGACCATTAGTTTCATTAAACGTCAAGTTTTGAAGTAAAACGGCGAATTGACATTTTCAAGGTTTTCGGAATTGGATGATTTGATCGATTTTAGGGTTCCGATGATTTGAACCAAGTTTTATATTATAAGTAATGGGTTTTGAAATTATGGGTTGTTTATTGGTTTTTATCTCGATCAATCGGCGTTTGTACGCCGATATCGAGCGATATTTGGATCTTTTGCGTGAACGGGACATAGGTTTTAACCTATGCGCGTTCCGTGCGTCGTTTTGAATTTTGTCCGTGATTCAGTTTACGATACTATATATGTTTGCGTATAGGTACCCCTCAAGTGGACTGCGGGCGATAAAGAGGAGGATGGCGACATCATTTTCGGCAGAAAAGGACCAGGTGAGTAGATGTATATCTACGGGGGGAAGTCGGGTGGATGGCGTTTAGCACCCCCGCAAACGTAGAATAGGGATAGTACTTATTGTCATTAGGAAGCTAGATGTGATCTTAGATTCTTGATGAGTAGGACCCTAGTAATGACCCTAGGTTGGACTAGACTGATTTAGAAAGACATACCAGAGGATGAATACCTTGGAAGAGATTCGTAGGTTCAGGTAGATACACACACATGCACACACTGAAACTCGACGTGGTGTATACATGCATGTACATTTATATATAGAACTAGGTGTAGGTATATATATATACACAATACGTATATGTGATACAAGGATGTGATATGATACACGGGGATGAAACAATATAACTGGGCTGATGCCGTGATTCTTAGCTATACAGTCGTGTTATGATGTTAGCGGATCATTAGAAAATGAGATAATGGATTTGTATACATGAACAATAATAAAGGGTGGTGATGATATTAAAGTACATGGGACTATAAAATAGAACTCGGACCTTAACCTGTGCCTGAAATTCTGATATGATATATGTGTGACTTGATTACGACATTAGATAGGTGTGACTTGATTTCAATATCATATATGGGTGACTTGATTTTGATATCATATAGGTGTGACCTGATTACGATATGATCTTAGTGTGACTTAATCACAATATGATACATATGACATGATATTTTTGAGGACAAACTAACGATGTATATTTATGCTGGCAATGATATATGATTGATGTATGCGATTACAGTTTAGCACCTTGATCTTGATATGTGTTGATGATGATATTATACGAATGATGAGACACGTAGGTGATACTTGACCCGTACCCCGATATTGGGAATCCGTACGATGGATTTTACCGTACAAGGCATAAATATAATGATTGATCCACACTCTTGATTCGAGAAAGCCGTACTACCTACGTGACGCTATTGAGGCTGGATCGCCGACTATTAGAGATATGGATTCAGACCTTAGGTGGACTCTTGTTTCTTATTGACTAGTTTCTTAAGTTTAGTTCCTTAGGAGGCTAGATGGACACTAGTTTAGGCTCGAGTCATATAGTTGTAGTTATACTTGTATATCACAGATGAGTGGTTATTACACATCCGTCTTTACATTCATACCGTAATCATAATGTTGCATGTTCAACATATGTTTCTATAATCAGTATAAAACTCTGCCTGTTAGGACACCAGCACCATTACCGATGATGCGCATATTCCACGCACACTTATTTACCGACTCACTCACATCATCATCGGTAATTGCTATGTCACGTACACTTTAGATCATATTATCTTTTATTGATACAATTAGCTAACAGCAAGATCGATATAATATTGTGATTACTCTCTGGAGTTATTATAGACATGGCATTCATTACTTAGACATTTCATGCATTCACATTTTCATGTTTTCACATTTTCATGTTATTATGCAGTATTATGGGGCATATGCCGACACTTATCATATACTTACTCATGATTTTGGGATTTTGGATTTCTATGAGATTTCTGGAATTTTGGGGAAAACCGCAAGAATATATAAAAACTTCTCTCTCTCTCCTCCTCTCTTTTTAAAACATAAGATGTGGTTTTCTCATGATGTATGTGTCGTCCACCATGAGATTTCATGTTTTCTGTTGGATTTTGAGACCCGATTCGAGGAGTGGATGAACCGTCTCGGGTACATGGTGGGCCCGGTATGGTACCCCGGGGCAAGAAGATCGAGTTGTAGATGATGTGCCTGGCAGGGGAGGACTACCTACCGGTGATGTCTGGCGCGGCGGATATCCGGAGGATACCGACCGTTGTCGTGAGATTTGATGATATGGGCCGATCCGGACTGACGGAGCCCGAGATATTGAGACTATGAGATATTGAGATTATGAGGTATTGAGACTTGAGATTTACATGTTTTGTGTCGATGCTTGACACGGATTTCCATGGATTTCATCGTTGATATTTCAGATTTCTATATATATTTTACCATGATAAAAGTTAAAGATTTCTAATACAGATATATCTAGATTTCAGGATTGGTTATTTCACATTCATGGTGCATGCATACTCATTCACATGACATAGTTCTATATGAGGCACTGATACGAGCACGGAGCATTTGCACTTACACATAGCTTATTATCCTGTCTTTACTTGATGACTAGTAGTATATTAGTATATTATTTTGACCTAGGACAGCGTCGTGCATTCGATTTCTTTTCGCAGATATCTTCTACTCACGAGTTGGCAACTCACCCCCGTTGTGCCAAATTTTATTACAGGTTCGATGTACAGGTTTTCCTGGCAGCTTGCTGGCACATCTTTTCTTTCAGGGTGATTTGCACGGTAGGTTGGTTCACTTGTATCTGGACCGCCATTGTACTTTTATTATTTCATTTGTATCTAGAAAGCTCCATCAACCAAACTTGTATTACTTGATAGTTTACTGGACCATTTATTTATTTCGACCTTAGAGTCACGCTTGTATTATTATGATATCTGGTGGTTTTGTTTTCTTTTGAGTTTTGAGCCTTGCCCTTTGGCGTTGTATACTATTGTGTATTGGTGTGGTTGTTTCCGCCTGTTGGCGTAGAGCTTGCTCCCATTTGGGGATGCTTTTTATTGTTATTATGTATTTATACTTGTTTGTACCCGTTTGGGGCCAGTTTTTACAAAGGAGACTCTGCCGAAATTTTTGAGAAAATTTGATCTTGTTTTTAAACTTGTTTTCTACATGTTTTCCTTCTTCTTCTTTTATGGTTTAGATTTCTGGGTTTCGGCTTACTTAGGTTACGTTGCGCCTCTAGACGCTTCGTAATCTAAGTTTCGGTCACGTTCCGTACTTTCGGGTCGTGACATGTATACGCTTCTCATCCCAGCAGAGAAGATGGTATGTCCCACAGCCATTAGTACGTCGTACTGGAGATAGTATGCTGGTGCTCATTAGGTTATGAGTACACTAGACAGGACTCATCGGGAATTGTTAGTGGGTGTTATACCTATCGTCGGGTAGCAGTTCCCAGATGACATAAGTTCAGCTTAGTCCGTCAACTTGACACTGCTATTTCGCCTCGAGTGTGTTCCCACTGTTCTTTGATTTCTACCCTACCACGGCTCAAAAGAGTCGTGCAAACAGGTAGTAGTTGGGTGCAGTCTCGAAGCACTTGGAGGCAGTGGCGGTTAGATAAGATTCGTCTCTTCCGGTATTGGGGGTTGATATCGCGCTGTGTTCGGAAAGCCATTACACAAAGTCCTTGGCCAAGGCAAGCGAGATTTACTGGTAGGTACTCCAGTAGTTTCTCAGGGTGTTTTGGGCTACACTCCGACATGACTTATTGCGCTATTAGGGGTCTGACGATTACCGCCCCTAGGCCCGATATGCAATACTCTTAGACGAACAGACCGGACTGTACGGAGATTTTCACAGATAGGCTCAGTAGGAGTTCGGATGAGTTAGCTTATCGGCCTTCTTATGGACATATACCTGGGTAGCCGTTACGTGCAGCTAGTACCGCTTGCGGCTTATGGTTAAACCTACTGCCAGTGTAGTGTCGAGTCTTCAGAGTCCCATACAGAGGGTTTCCCTGCACCGGGCAAAAGGTGCATAAGTCGTATAGTTTTACGACAGGGCTTCGATCACTTACGTGTACTTATGTGTTAGTTATATGTATGCCCTAGAGGCCATTACTGTACATTAGATGTATATTGTAGTGGATGCTGGGACATATATAGGTAGGACATTCTTGCTCGACATGATAGTACGCTATCTGGTTGCTCTTTATCTTAACATGTATACTTACTGTCTCTATGTTACATGTTGATAAAGCCCTTAGGATGTGTACTCAACTTGCAGGACTATGATGTAGATCATACTAGTGGGGCCTGGGTAGTCAATGAGTACATCCTTCAATATTCCTAGTCGTGGGAATATTGAGACGGGGCATCGATATTCCAGAGTAGACTAGCGTATATCTTCTCGACCCATATGATGGGCGATGGATGATCCCATATCCATTGGTGTTTGACATCAGAGATGGTATGCGGGTGCTCAGTGGAGACTGGGTACACTGAACGGACTCGCCGAGAACTCCCAGATGGTATTATACCTTACGTCAGATGGCAGTTCTCTAGTGACACTGGTACAACTTAGTCTGTTGACCCGAGATCGTCATAGAGTCTTGTGTGTCTCCCACTGTGATTTGATTTCCACCCTACCACGGCTCTACTGAGTTGTGCAAACAGGTGGTTTTTGGGTAAAGTCCCGATTCACATGGAGGCAATGAGCGATAGGAGGGGATTCGTCTCTCCCGGTATTGGGGGTTGATGTTGCGCTATGCTCGACTGGCCATAACTGGAAATCCCTGGCCAGGGTTGCACTGATTTACTGGTAAGTGTTATCAGTAGTTTCATGCTTGTTATGGACCTTACATCGGCATGACTTATCAAGCTGCTGGGGTCTGACGTTTACCACCCCTAGACGAGATATACGACATATCAGACGAACAGACCGGACTGTGCGGTAAGTGTTACTGATTGGATTTACAGGAGTGTGAGCAGGCTTGCTCGTTGATCTTCTGATCGCTCAATACCCGGGTGGCCGTTACATTTAGCAGACCGCTTGTGGCTTGTGGGTGATTGATATGATCACCACCTACTGCCGGCGTATTGACGAGTCTTTAGAGTCCTACACAGAGGTTTCCTAGCTCAAGCGAAACGAAATAGGAGCGCATATGAGATATGTGCGGGAACAAGAATGATATCAGTATGTGATACTGTATTCTATTCTCGCGATTTATATCATCGCTCGGTTATATGTGATATAGCCGGGTTACCGAATCAAGTGTTGATTCGAAATATTGATACACTAGATATTAGTCGGTTATATGCGATATGACCGGATCGTTAAATCAAGTGTTGATTTAATGATTTAATGTATAATTATATATTTGATATATTACTTTACATTAACTAGTATTGGTTCACTTAAGATTGATTTTCTCACTTGTTGTGCACAAGTTGTATATGTGATATATGTTTGTGCACTAGTTTGCATCATGATTGATGATACATGCAAACATGGGTGGGTGTGTGACATACACCATGTTAATTAACATACACCATGTTAATTATAATTTAGGTTTTTATTTATCTTAATTATTCAAAATGGTGGCTTCTTTTGTCATGGCTTGAAGCTTCATGAATCTTGAAGCAACTTTGAAAAAGTCCGCTCATTTTGTCTTGATTAAGATATTCATTAGGCAAACCATTATAATTAACTATGGTTTAGTCTCTACAAAGGTTAGCTCACCCATGGTTGCATTATGATAGACTTCACTTGATTATTCCTTTTAAAATAATTCCTTTTCTTTTCTTTCTTCTTCTTCTTCTTCTTCTTTTTCAAGAAGAAGAAAAGCTTGCTAGAAAAATTTTCAAGTGAAGAAAAAGAGTGAGAAATCCAAATCCAAAGTGAACCCACTTCCTATTTCATCATCCTCTACTACTTGCCATTTAGTTTAGGGTGTTCTCTTCACAAAGTTCATGACCTAGTGAAGATGGAGCTTGAGTTTGAGTCTCCTCGACGTAGATCATCTTCGGCCTCGAAGTCAACGACCTAGCCCGCTCATTTCTCCGAGGAAATCATCACTAGAGTCCAGGATCTCGATGATCGCAGCGAAGGGACGTCAATACGGAGCTTTAGAAGTGAAGGACCGGATCTACAAAGGTTGTAATCCCTTTCACCTAGTGTTAAAGTTGTTTGCTTGCTAGTTTTCGCATAATATCTAGTATACGATCTTGGTTAGGGTTGTTCGACACATCTATTTTTTTAGTATCGGGCATCGTAGATGCCTTGTAGAACCTTGTTAGAGTGCCTAGGAACCCTACATTGTGCACGTATGATGATCGGGCGGATAATACTAGTTGGTTTTGGTTTAAGCCGGATCCTAGTATTATATTGATGGATTATTTTCGTCTCTTTGTATTCGTATTCTTCAGAATGTGGATGCGGGTATGCTGTAACGCTTTAAAAATCATTTAGGTTAATTGTTTGATAATTAGTAATACAACCCGTGTTTTTCGTAAAACCCAGTTATAATTATTTTTCCACATAAACATAATTATACCTATTTTAATTATGTAATTAGTTATGTATGGGTGTTTAATTAGTTACTTGTTTAATTACTAGTTTACTTAATTATTTTCCTTATTTATTTATTTTTAAATATTATTTTAATCATGCACTTACACACTAAATTAGTGTTAATTATTAATTAGTATAGGTTAATACATGTTAATGTACCATGACAAATATGGTATCAGAGCGATAGATTTTACCTTTCTGAGTGTAGGATGACCCTTGGTAGATGGAGTAGGTGACTTAAGCAGAATGACGTAGCGTGTGTATGTTCCGCGACATACTTACGATACGGTACTCCGTCTAAATGACCTTAGGATATATATATATATATATATATATATATATATATATATATATATATATATATTTCCTTGTGTTTCTTTCCTTGACTCCATTTGTCCTCTTGTTTCGATCGCAATGTTCTTACCAAACCCGTTTCTTGTTCCATCCATCATGTTGCTGAAGATTACGAGGGCCTATAGGACTGCCGCCAGAGATGAGATTAGAGTGGGCTCGTTTGAGACGAGTACCGATCAGGGCGGTACGCCTACCCTTTAGGGATAGATTGATCCGCCTTCTCCAGGCCAGATAGCAAGACTGGAGGCGAGTATTCAGAATTTACGCCAAACGATCGGATCCTTGATAAAGATCAGTCGAGCACGGAGATCGGATATTGCTCCACCTACGGTTGTTCTGGGACCAAAGCGAATTCATACTGATATGTCAGCTCCTAGGCGTGTTCGCAGAGGCCGTGGCGGATTCTTTATGGGCCAGTTATATCGCTTTAACCCATATAGTCAGCAGCCATCACTAGGATGTTATCGGAATCGGAGTCCGTATCACATTTTCAGAAATTGTACCGAGAGGCGCCAGGGTGAGGCGACAGTCCCACATGCGACTTTACCACCTTCTCTCCCTCCTCCGAGTGCATTACCTTCGACGCCTGTTGTTGCTCCACGCCAGATCGATGCCCAGAAAGGCCGCAGTCGTGGTGATCGTATTTCGAGAGGACGAGATAGCAGAGGCGGAGGACAGCTGGTCGCCGGTAGAGGGCAGGCCCTAGCTTTTGTGTTGACTCCTCGGGACGCACAGACATCGAACGTAGTAGTGACAGGTATTCTCTCGGTGTATCCTTTTGTTGCGATCTTTTGTTTGACCCGGCATCTATGCATTCTTTTTCATCCATACTTTTTGTACCTAGCTTTAGCCGAGATTCGTCTTCGCTAAATCAGCCGCTTGTTGTGATTTCTCCCGTAGGCATGTCTTTTGTCGCCGATATGTATTTCGTTTGTGTTCTGTTCGTATCAGGGATAAGGATTCTTCTGTTGATTTGATTCTCTTCGATATGTTAGGCTTTGACGTTCTCCTGGGAATGGACTGGTTAGTCACATGTTATACATCCGTGGACTACCGTGAGAAGGCAGTCAGATATTATTTTTCGGGTGAGCCAGTTCTTGTTATTCAGGAAGACTGTAGTATCACCCTTCCCAGTTTGATTTCTTCTCTTCGCGCTAGTTAGCTCTTGAGGAAAGGATGTCAGGGATTTTTGGTGTATGTTCATGATGTTGGAACCACAGAGGTCCCGTTGGACCAGGTTCCGATTGTGAGCAAGATTTCCGATGTCTTTCTTGACGAGTTGCCTGGATTGCCGCTAGAGCGCGATGTCAAGTTCTGCATTGACTTGATTCCCGGCATGGGGCCTATTTCTGTACCGCCATATCGGATGGACCCGGCGGAGCTTAAAGAGATGAAGGATCAGTTGCAAGATTTGTTGGATAAAGGGCTTATTCATCCGAGTGTGTCACCTTGGGTTGCTCCTGTCTTGTTCGTCAACAAGAAGGACGACAGTTTGAGATTATGCATCGATTATCATCAGTTGAATAGAGTTACGGTGCGGAACAGATATCCCCTACCTCGTATTAATGATTTGTTCGATCAATTCCAGGATGCGGGGTATTTCTTGAAGATTGACTTACGGTCAGGTTATTATCAGTTGCGGGTTCGGAAGGATGACATTCCGAAGACTGCATTTCATACGCACTATGGGCATTATGAGGTCTTGGTGATTTTGTTCGGACTCATCAATGCCCCAGCAGCATTTATGGATTTGATGAACCACGTATTCAGGCCGTTTCTTAAACAGTTTATCATCCTGTTCATTGATGACATCTTGGTTTACTCCTGGAGTCGAGAAGAGCACGAGCAATATTTGAGGATCACATTGCAAACTTTGAGGGAGCATCAGCTGTTCGCTAAATTCTTTAAGTGTGCCTTCTGGATTGACAACGTCGATTTCTTGGGTCACGTTGTTATGATAGATGGTATACGTGTAGACTCGAGGAAGATCGAGGTCGTTCAGCACTGGCTCAGACCTTTATCAGTGACGGAGGTTCGCATCTTTTTGGGTTTGGCCGGATACTATCGACGTTTTATACAGTATTTTTCTCATATAGCGGTACCACTGACCGGGTTAAACCGGAAGGGAGTTCCGTTTCTTTAGACCGAGGCATGCGAGCAGAAGTTATAACAGTTGAAGACTCGTTTGACTACTGCACCAGTATTATCTTTGCCATCAGGATCGGGCGGTTTTGTTGTTTATGGCGATGCTTCTCGAGTTGGGTTAGGCTGTGTATTGATGCAGCACGGTAGGGTCGTCGCTTATGCTTCTCGGCAGTTGAAGAAGCATGAGCAGAACTATCCCACTCATGACTTAGAGATGGTTGTGGTGGGTTTTGCACTCAAGATCTGGAGACACTACTTATACGGTGAGTCATGCCAGATATTCACGGACCACAAGAGCTTAATGTACATCTTTCAGCAGTGAGATATAAATTTGAGACAGCGCCGTTGGATGGAGCTAGTGAAAGACTATGACTGTGAGATTCTTTATCATCCGGGCAAGGCGAATGTTGTGGCAGATGCTTTGAGTCGGAGGCCCGGAGGTAGTTTTTCTTGTTTGAGCGCATTTCAGAGACAGTCGACTGCAGATTGGCAGATTCTATATGACAGCCGAGTACAGTTCGAGTTTACTTCGACCGGGGGAAAGCTTGCCCATGTCTGTGCACGTCCACAGTTACTTGACCGCATCCGTGAGGAACAGTCTGGCGATGCCCGTTTGTCAGAGATCATAGAGAAGATTCGACAGGGCAGAGATTCAGAGTTCATGATCGATAACCAGGGAGTGCTACGATTTGGGACTCGACTGTGTGTGCCAGAATCTGAGAGGCCGAGACGCAAGATTTTAGAGAAGGCGTACTAGTCAGCATATAGTGTTCATCCGGATTCCACCAAGATGTACCATGACTTGAGAGATGTCTACTGGTGGGAAGGGATGAAGAGAGATGTCACAGATTTTGTTTCGAGATGCTTTACTTGTCAACAAGTCAAGGCTGAGCATCAGAGACTAGTAGGAGAATTACAGCCTTTGCCCATTCCGGAATGAAAGTGGGAGCAGATCTCTATGGATTTTATCGTGGGTCTACCTAGGACCGTTCGAGGGTATGACTCTATTTGGGTGATCGTAGACCGATTGACGAAAGCGGCGCACTTTCTGCCAGTAAAGACCACTTTTGGATTCGCTCAGTATGCTTAGATATATATCGATGAGCTTGTGCGACTACATAGCATTCCTACCTGTATCGTGTCCGACAGAGGCACTTAGCTCACCAGCCGCCTTTGGCAGAAACTTCAGGAGGCTTTGGGCACCCGATTGAGTTTCAGTACAGCTTTCCATCCGCAGACCGACGGTCGGTCAGAGCGGACCATACAGACTTTTGAGGACATGCACCGAACTTGCGTTCTAGATTTCGGTGGCAGTTGGGATCGTCATTAGCCCTTAATAGAGTTCTCCTATAATAACAGCTTCCAGGAGATGATTCAGATGGCACCGTTCGAGGCATTATATGGGAGAAAATGTCGATCACCAGTTTGTTGGACAGAGCTCAGTGAGAGCAGTGTTTTTGGACCACAACTTGTGCAGAAGACGACTGTAACCCTTCGAAAATCGTTTAGGAAGTTTTTCGGTAATCGGCTAATTTTTCGGCTTTTTCCGTAAAAAGTCAAAATAGGTATTTTTCATTGTAGACCTAATTATACAAAATTTAGATAAGATATTACTATAATTTTGTCACTAAAATGTCACTTATAATTTTCTAGTTAAATAAAAAAAAATCGTAATTAATTATTTTTAATATTATTTTAAGCTTTTAAAAATACATTAAATTAGTGATAAATACAAATTTAATTAGGTAAATTGCACACTTAGGAACCATTATAAACTAAAATTTAGTATTTACAAAAAATTTTACCAAAAGTTTCCAAGATTAGTAGTTTCTATGGTTTAAAATGGAAATAAATGAAAATGGAAATAGAAATGGGTGTAAATTGCAAATGACATATATAAGTGTTCTTAGCCAAAAAAAAAAAAAAAATTCAACACACACACACATCAAGTTCCCTCTTTCCCCGGCCGAAATTTGTGGTTGGAAGTTTCCCCATGTCCACTTTAAATTTAAAAGAAGAATGAAACTTAAAATGGGGCTTTTTGTAAAAATTGAAGTGATAGTCATTTAATGCACTTGTGAAGGGCTTTTTGTGTAGAAATCTCTACACAATTCTCTCACAACTCACCCCTTTACCACCAGGACGAGCCCCCCAAGCTGCTATCCTCAAATATTTCCCCATTTCCTTAGCTCTAAATTCATGCAAAATCCACAAAAATCCACAAAAATACATAATTTTCTTCACAAATTCAAACCTAGACCTAATTCTATCTCTTTCCAAACCCTAATTTGTTTGAGAAGTGGAGAAAGGAGGCCACTTTGGAGGCTTAGTGCAAGGGAATCATAACTTGGGAGGTAAAAATTTTAAACTAGTTGTTAAATTGTAGATTGAATGTGCTAAAAATTGAATTTTGAAGTATTAATTTAGTTGTAATTGTTTGTTTATGAAACTCAAGAAAGGGATTTGATTTTGAATTAGGGTTTGTAGCATGGTTGATGGAGTTAAGTTAGAGTTTGGTTATCTAATTGGTTAGAGTGGTTAATTGTGCAATGTTACGCTCGCTAAATCGATAAATTGCGATATTTGCATCGAATCGGTATGCTATTTGCTTACTAGATTTTTATAAAAATTAGGCTGTGATCTAATTGCATTATATTAGCGATATAATTAGCTTTATATATGACTATTATTGTGCGCGAATGCGGGGTTTTGTCTTGTCGGGTTTTGGTTTTGTCAATTGCCCCGAAATAACGATTCTGGTTAAGATTTAGCGATTTTCGTGTGTTTTCCCGCGCACCGAGTGCACGTTATGTTTAATTCGAGAGTGTCGATATTTGTATATTGTGACTTGCATCGTTTTAGGATATGTAATCTTATGCTTGGTTGTGCAAATATAGGATCGGTCAGGGAAATATCGGAAACGGCGTGTAAAGGCAAGGTGGTGGTCGGATCGGATTAGCGAGGCATTCAGGTGAGTAGATGTATTCATCTATGGGGGAATCGTCTGGATGGTGCGAGACGCCCCCTAGTTAGGATTACCCTACTTCTTGCAAGATTTATATTATTAGTTAGCTTATCCCTTTATGTACATTGCATACCCTTATAGCTAACCGTATATTAGATTGCATAGACATTCATCTACACTTATGCAATATCACTTCGTAGGGCACGAACACCATTACCATTGGCATCTGTTGCACGCGCACTATTCATGTGACACACACGCCTTTGGTAATTGCCATGCCACGTGCACTATAGAACCTGTTTAGCTTAGTATCGCCACTTGCATCGTGCATGATATATGAAATTGCATAGCATGTATATACCTCGCTTCATCATCATACTTACATAGATTTTTAGCCACAATTCACATCGCATACCTTGTTATCATAGACATTTATCATATATAACATGTGAACATTATGATTTTCTTGAGGATTTCAGTATTGCTGCGATTTCTGGATTTTTGGGGAAAACCGCAAGAATTTAACAAAAGCTTATATTTATCATTTTTAAAACAAAGTTGCGGTTTTCTCGTGATGTATGTGTCGTCCACCATGAGTTTTCATGTTTTCTGTTGGATTTCGAGACCCGATTCGAGGAGTGGATGAACCGTCTCGGGTACATGGTGGGCCCGGTATGGTACCCCGGGGCAAGAAGATCGAGTTGTAGACGATGAGCCTGGCAGGGGAAGACTACCTACCGGTGATGTCTGGCGCGGCGAATATCCGGAGGATACCAACCGTAGTCGTGAGATTTGATGTTATGGGCCGATCCGGACTGACGGAGCCCGATATTTGAGACATTGATACAGCGAGATATTGAGACAGATATGATTTCATATTTGGTGTCGATGCTTGACACGGGTTTTCAGATGATTTCTTGATGGTACTTAGCTATTATACAGATATTCATTTTCTAAAGTTAAGAATGCAGTACCCTTAGCATTTAAAACACTTAAATATTTGGTAATGACATTGCATACATGTGCATGCATATAGAGATATTATATCACATATGGACATATATGTTGTGACGCATTGCGTGCATTCTTACGACTGCCTTACTAGATGTTATATTCTACTCACAAGCTGGCAACTCACCCCCGTTGTACCACATTGTCTTGCAGGTCGGACTCATCAGTCTTGTAGCGGCGGCTATCTTATCATCAGCTCCTTTTGCTCAGACTCGCGACATCGCCCGTAGGTGGGTTGCGTGCACACTTTATTTCTTTTTGCTCTATCATTGTATCTAGTATTCTCCATCTTCCACTTTCTATTTGTATATGCGACCTAGTGATGAGACTGAGAGATTTGTATATATGTGGTTTCTTTTGGGTCGAGCTCACTTGAGCCGACGTTGTGTTTTCTGATATTTTGCATTTCTTTTATGCTCTTTTCTTGATATTACTTATATATTGCGTATGGTTGTGATCCGCCTTGGGCGAAGAGCTAGCTCCCGTTTGGGGATGCCATTTGTTTATTACAGGTTATATATATCTTGTTGTACCCATTTTGGGGGATAGAAAATACAGGGGAGACTCTGCCGAAATTTTCGGAATTTTTGATATTTTAAAAAGGGATTCTATGCAACTTAATTGATTTAAAAACCGTTTTCATTAAAGGTTTTCCTTCACTCTCTTTTGCTTTTGGTTTAGATTCTTCTGGGCTTTGGCTGACTTAGGTTACGGTACGCCTTTAGACGTCTCGTAATCTAAGTGCAAGTCACGTTCCGCACTTTCGGGTCGTGACAAAGTTGGTATCAGAGCGTAGGTTTTACCTTTCTGTGTGTAGGACGACCTTGGTAGATGGAGTAGGTGACTTAAGCAGAGTGGCGTAGCGTGGGTATGATCCGCGGCATACTTACGATACGGTACTCCGCCTAAGTGACCTTAGGACATAATTGCTTGTATTTCCTTTCTTGATTCCTTGCATTCCTGGATTCAATTGCAATGTTCTTATCAGTCCTTTTTCTTATTCCAGCTTCGATGCCGCCAAAGACTACGAGAGCTCAGCGGGCTGCCGCTAGGAATGAGATTCGAGCGGGCTCGTCTGAGGCGAGGATCGAGCGGGATGATACGCCTACCCCTCAGGGTCATACTGATCCGCCTTATCCTTACCGTATTGCCAGACTAGAGGCCGGCATGCAAGAGTTGCGACAGATGATAGGATCTTTAGTTGAGTCCATCCGGGCACAGAGATCCGAGGACGTTCCTTCCACCGCACAGACTACGATTGTACCTGCTACACAGATGGTCGCTCCTGCTACTACGGAGACTATCCCTGTTTCACTACAGGAGTTCATGAGATTGAGACCTCCAGCTTTTATCGGTACAGATGCGACAGAGGACCCACAGGCATTTCTTGATAGGATGGCTCGGATTTGCCGTTCGTTGAGGTGTTCTGATGATAGATTGGTGGAGTTTGCGAGTTTTCGTCTGGAGGGTCTTGCCCCGACATGGTACGATTCAGTAGAGAGAGGTCGAGCTGCAGGCCTACCTTTTATGACCTGGGATGAGTTTACAGCTGCGTTTCTTGCCCGTTTTCTTCCGGAGAGTGTCCAAGATGCTCGAGCCCGTAGTTTTGAGTCTTTGCGCAAGACACCTGGGATGACGGTGTCGGAGTATGATATACAGTTTACCCAGTTGTCTCGATATGCTCCGTACCTAGTAGACACAGAAGAGAAGAGAATAAAGAGGTTCATGCGAGGGCTTGATACACAGCTATTCCTTGCCATCGGCACCCAGCACTTTGATACATACGCAACTGCGATGGATGCAGCCTTACTTTTGGAGGAGCGTATTTCTGAGACTCCGGTCGTTTCTGGGCCGAAGAGGATCCGTACTGATATGCCAGCTCAGCGGCAGATGGGCAGACATCATGATAGATTATTTCTGGGAGATGGTGGAGGCAGAGGATTGAGACGAGGTCAGTTATTTGGTTCATATCCACAGACCCAGCAGTCGTCTCCAGGATGTTTTCGGTGTGGGAGTCAGTACCACCGTGTCAGAGACTGTACCATGGGACGTCAGGGCGTAGCGACAGTTCCGCATGTGACCTTACCACCCTCACCACCTACTCAGAGAGCTCTACTTCCTACTCCTGATGATGCTCCACGCCAGCCAGATGCTCCTAGAGGTCGTGGGCATGGCGGTCCGGTTCCGAGAGGACGAGGCGACAGAGGCAGAGGCCAAGGCCGAGGTAGAGGCAGAGGACAGCCAGCTATTAGTGGCGGACAGGCCCGAGTGTTCGCGTTGACTCCTCAGGATGCACAGGCATCCAATGCCGTCGTGACAGGTACTCTGCCAGTATGTTCTTTTGATGCACGGGTATTATTTGATCCAGGCTCCACACATTCCTATGTATCCACGTATTTTGCACCGAGGTTGGGCCGAGAGTCTTCTCCGTTAGATCAGCCGCTTGTCGTTATTACACCGGTAGGCGAGTCATTTGTTGCCCGTTTTGTGTACAGATCATGTTCCGTTCGTATTGGGGAGAGAGATTCTTCAGTTGATTTGATTCTCCTCGATATGCTAGACTTTGACGTTCTTCTTGGTATGGACTGGCTACCCACCTGTTATGCATCTGTGGACTGCCGTGAGAAAGCAGTCAGATTCAGTTTTCCTGGTGAGCCGGTTCTTGTTATTCAGGGAGATCGTAGCGCTACCCTTCCCAGCTTGATTTCTTCTCTGCGCGCTGGTCAGCTCTTGAGGAAAGGGTGTCAGGGATTCTTAGCATATGTTTATGATACTAGCTCCACAGAGGTTCCGTTGGACCAGGTCCCTGTTGTGAGAGAGTTTCCTAATGTTTTTCCTGACGAGCTACCTGGTCTGCCACCAGAGCGCGAGATTGAGTTCTGTATTGACTTGATCCCCGGCACGGGGCCTATCTCTATACCGCCTTATCGGATGGCCCCGGCGGAGCTGAGAGAGCTAAAGGATCAGTTACAGGACTTGCTGGACAAAGGGCTTATCCGACCGAGTGTGTCACCTTGGGGTGCTCCCGTCCTGTTTGTTAAGAAGAAGGACGGAAGTATGCGTTTATGCATTGATTAACATCAGCTGAACCGGGTTACTGTGCGGAACAGATATCCCCTACCCCGCATTGATGACTTATTCGATCAGCTCCAGGGTGCAGGGTTTTTCTCGAAGGTTGATTTACGGTCAGGTTATCACCAGTTGCGGGTTCCGAAGGAGGATATTCCGAAGACCGCTTTCCGTACTCGTTATGGTAATTATGAGTTCTTGGTGATGTCGTTCGTGCTCACCAATGCCCCGGCAGCATTTATGGATTTGATGAACCGTGTATTCAGGCCGTATCTCGATCAGTTCATTATTGTGTTCATTGACGACATCTTGGTTTATTCTCGGAGCCGGGAGGAGCATGAGCAGCACTTACGTATCACATTGCAGACTTTGAGGGAGCATCAGCTGTTCGCCAAATTTTCCAAGTGCGCATTCTGGTTAGACAGTGTCGACTTCTTGGGTCATGTGGTGACGAGAGATGGTATTTGTGTGGACCCGAAGAAGATCGAGGCAGTTCAGCGTTGGCCTAGACCGATATCAGTTACAGAGGTTCGCAGTTTTCTAGGTCTGGCCGGCTATTATCGACGTTTTGTCCAGGATTTCTCCTGCATTGCTGCACCTTTGACCGGGTTGACCCGGAAGGGGGGTCCTTTTGATTGGACCCAGGCATGTGAGGATAGTTTCCAGCAGTTGAAGACTCGTCTGACTACTGCACCAGTGTTAGCATTGCCTTCAGGATCAGGCGGGTTCGTGGTATATTGTGATGCTTCTCGAGTGGGGATGGGCTGTGTATTGATGCAGCACGACAGAGTTATCGCGTATGCTTCTCGGCAGTTGAGGAAACACGAACAGAACTACCCCACCCATGATTTAGAGATGGCTGCAGTGGTATTTGCACTTAAGATCTGGAGACATTACCTATACGGTGAGTCATGCCAGATATTCACTGACCATAAGAGTTTGAAGTATATCTTCCAGCAGCGAGACCTGAACCTGAGACAGCGCCGTTGGATGGAGTTGGTAAAGGATTATGACTGCGAGATTCTATACCATCCGGGCAAGGCGAATGTGGTGGCAGATGCTTTGAGTAGGAGGCCCGGAGGTAGCTTATCTTGCTTGAGCGCAGTACTGATGCAGTCGACGGCGGATTGGCAGGTGTTATGTGACAGCAGAGTGCAGTTCGAGTTTACTCCTATAGGGGGACAGCTGGCCCATTTCAGAGCACGCCAACAGTTACTTGACCGTATCCGCGAGGCACAGTCCAGCGATGCCCGTATATTAGAGATTATTGAGCAGATTCGGCAGGGCAGAGTTTCCGAGTTCGTGATTGATGATCAGGGGATACTTCGATTTGGGACTCGACTGTGCGTGCCAGATTCAGAGGGACTGAGGTGTGATATTCTTAAGGAGGCACATAGATCAGTATACAGTGTTCACCCAGGTTCCACCAAGATGTACCATGATTTGAGAGAGGTTTACTGGTAGGACGGGATGAAGAAGGATGTTACAGACTTTGTGTCGAGATGCCTGACTTGTCAGCAAGTCAAGGCCGAGCACTAGAAGCCAGCCGGCGAGTTACAGCCTTTGCCCATCCCTGAGTGGAAGTGCGAGCAGGTCTCCATGGACTTCATTGTGGGTCTACCCAGGACCAGTCGAGGGTATGACTCTATTTGGGTGATTGTGGATCGACTGACGAAAGCGGCTCACTTTCTGCCAGTGAAGATCACTTTTGGATTTTCTCAGTACGCCCAGCTTTATATTGATGAGATAGTGCGACTGCATGGTGTTCCGACTTGCATCGTGTCCGACCGGGGTACCCAGTTTACCAGCCGATTGTGGCAGAAGCTTCAGGAAGCATTGGGCACCCGATTGAGTTTTAGCACAGCCTTTCATCCGCAGACTGACGGTTAGTCGGAGCGTACTATTCAGACTCTTGAGGACATGCTCAGAGCTTGTGTTTTAGATTTCGGTGGTAGCTGGGATCGTCATTTGCCTTTGATCGAGTTTTCCCACAATAATAGCTTCCAGGAGACGATTCAGATGGCACCTTTTGAGGCTTTATATGGGAGGAGATGTCGATCACCTGTATGTTGGACAGAGCTTAGGGAGAGCAGTGTTTTGGGGCCGCAGATTGTGCAGGAGACGACCGAGAAGATACAGCTGATTCGGGACAGGATGAGAGCGGCACAGAGCAGGCAGAAATCATATGCTGACAGGCGCCGTCGCCGACTCGAGTTCGCTGTTGGCGATCATGTTTTCCTGAAGGTCTCTCCGATGAAAGGTGTGATGAGATTTGGGCGGAAAGGGAAACTGAGTCCTAGATATGTTGGTCCTTTTGAGATCCTAGAGCGTGTTGGTCCAGTCGCTTATCGGTTAGCTCTTCCACCCAGCTTCCCTGATGTTCACCCCATATTCCATGTCTCGATGCTCCGCAAGTACCTTCATGATCCTTCCCAGGCGATTCAGCACCAGACGATCCAGCTAGAGCGTGATCTTTCTTTCACCGAGCAGCCGGTGGTCATTTTGGATCGGCAGGTGAAGAAATTGAGGTCGAAGGTTATACCGTCCGTCAAGGTCCTTTGGCGTGGCCCGAACAGCGAGGAGGTCACCTGGGAGACCGAGGTCGAGATGAGGAAGAGATATCCCCATCTTTTTGAAGGTACGCGTAGTTAAATTCTAAATTCGGGGACCGAATTTTCTTAAGGGAGGAAGATTGTAACCCTTCGAAAATCGTTTAGGCAGTTTTTCGGTAATCGGCTAATTTTTCGGCTTTTTCCGTAAAAAGTCAAAATAGGTATTTTTCATTGTAGACCTAATTATACAAAATTTAGATAAGATATTACTATAATTTTGTCACTAAAATGTCACTTATAATTTTCTAGTTAAATAAAAAAAATTCGTAATTAATTATTTTTAATATTATTTTAAGCTTTTAAAAATACATTAAATTAGTGATAAATACAAATTTAATTAGGTAAATTACACACCTTGGAACCATTATAAACTAAAATTTAGTATTTACAAAAAATTTTACCAAAAGTTTCCAAGATTAGTTGTTTCTATGGTTTAAAATGGAAATAGAAATGGGTGTAAATTGCAAATGACATATATAAGTGTTCTTAGCCAAAAAATAAAAAAAAAATAAAAAAAAATTCAACACACACCCACATCAAGTTCCCTCTTTCCCTGGCCGAAATTTGTGGTTGGAAGTTTCCCCATGTCCACTTTAAATTTAAAAGAAGAATGAAACTTAAAATGGGGCTTTTTGTAAAAATTGAAGTGATAGTCATTTAATGCACTTGTGAAGGGCTTTTTGTGTAGAAATCTCTGCACAATTCTCTCACAACTCACCCCTCTACCACGAGGCCGAGCCCCCCATGCTGCTATCCTCAATTTTTTCCCCATTTCCTTGCCTCTAAATTCATGCAAAATCCACAAAAATACACAAAAATACACAATTTTCTTCACAAATTCAAACCTAGACCTAATTCTATCTCTTTCCAAACCCTAATTTGTTTGAGATGTGGAGAAAGGAGGCCACTTTGGAGGCTTAGTGCAAGAGAATCATAACTTAGGAGGTAAAAATTTTAAACTAGTTGTTAAATTGTAGATTGAATGTGCTAAAAATTGAATTTTGAAGTATTAATTTAGTTGTAATTGTTTGTTTATGAAACTCAAGAAAGGGATTTGATTTTGAATTAGGGTTTGTAGCATGGTTGATGGAGTTAAGTTAGGGTTTGGTTATCTAATTGGTTAGAGTGGTTAATTGTGCAATGTTACGCTCGCTAAATCGATAAATTGCGATATTTGCATCGAATCGGTATGCTATTTGCTTACTAGATTTTTATAAAAATTAGGATGTGATCTAATTACGTTATATTAGCGATATAATTAGCTTTATATACGACTATTAGTGTGCGCGAATGCGGGGTTTTGTCTAGTCGGGTTTTGGTTTTGTCGATTGCCCCGAAATAACGATTCTGGTTAAGATTTAGCGATTTTCGTGTGTTTTCCCGCGCACCGAGTGCATGTTATGTTTAATTCGAGAGCGTCGATATTTGTATATTGTGACTTGTATCGTTTTAGGATATGTAATCTTATGCTTGGTTGTGCAAATATAGGATCGGTCGGGGAAACATCGGACACAGCGCGTAAAGGCAAGGCGGTGGTCAGATCGGATTAGCGAGGCATTCAGGTGAGTAGATGTATTCATCTATGGGGAAATCGTCTGGATGACGCGAGGTGACCCCTAGTTAGGATTACCCTACTTCTTGCAAGATTTATATTGTTAGTTAGCTTATCCCTTTATGTACATTGCATACTCTTATAGCTAACCGTATATTAGATTGCATGGACATTCATCTACACTTATGCAATATCACTTCGTAGGACACGAACACCATTACCATTGGCATCTGTTGCACGCGCACTATTCATATGACACACACGCCTTTGGTAATTGCCATGCCACGTGTACTATAGAACCTGTTTAGTTTAGTATCGCCACTTGCATCGTGCATGATATATGAAATTGCATAGCATGTATATACCTCGCATCATCATCATGCTTACATAGATTTTTAGCCACAATTCACATCGCATACCTTGTTATCATAGACATTTATCATATATAACATGTGAACATTATGATTTTCTTGAGGATTTCAGTATTGCTGCGATTTCTGGATTTTTGGGGGAAACCGCAAGAATTTAACAAAATCTTATATTTATCATTTTTAAAACAAAGTTGCGGTTTTCTCGTGATGTATGTGTCGTCCACCATGAGTTTTCATGTTTTCTGTTAGATTTCGAGACCCGATTCGAGGAGTGGATGAACCGTCTCGGGTACATGGTGGGCCCGGTATGGTACCCCGGGGCAAGAAGATCGAGTTGTAGACGATGAGCCTGGCAGGGGAAGACTACCTACCGGTGATGTCTGGCGCGGCGAATATCCGGAGGATACCGACCGTGGTCGTGAGATTTGATGTTATGGGCCGATCCGGACTGACGGAGCCCGATATTTGAGACATTGATACAGCGAGATATTAAGACAGATATGATTTCATATTTGGTGTCGATGCTGCACACGGGCTTTCAGATGATTTCTTGATGGTACTTAGCTATTATACAGATATTCATTTTCTAAAGTTAAGAATGCAGTACCCTTAGCATTTAAAACACTTAAAGATTTAGTAATGACATTGCATACATGTGCATGCATATAGAGATATTATATCACATATGGACATACATGTTGTGACGCATTGCGTGCATTCTTACGATTGCCTTACTAGATGTTATATTCTACTCACAAGCTGGCAACTCACCCCCGTTGTGCCACATTGTCTTGCAGGTCGGACTCATCAGTCTTGTAGCGGCGGCTATCTTATCATCAGCTCCTTTTGCTCAGACTCGTGACATCGTCCGTAGGTGGGTTGCGAGCACACTTTATTTCTTTTTGCTCTATCATTGTATCTAGTATTCTCCATCTACCACTTTCTATTGTATATGCGACCTAGTGATGAGACTGAGAGATTTGTATATATGTGGTTTCTTTTGGGTCGAGCTCACTTGAGCCGACGTTGTGTTTTCTGATATTTTGCATTTCTTTTATGCTCTTTCCTTGATATTACTTATATATTGCGTGTGGTTGTGATCCGCCTTGGGCGAAGAGCTAGCTCCCGCTTGGGGATGCCATTTGTTTATTACAGGTTATATATATCTTGTTGTACCCAGTTTGGGGGATAGAAAATACAGGGGAGACTCTGCCGAAATTTTCGGAATTTTTGATATTTTAAAAAGGGATTCTATGCAACTTAATTGATTTAAAAACCGTTTTCATTAAAGGTTTTCCTTCACTCTCTTTTGCCTTTGGTTTAGATTCTTCTGGGCTTTAGCTGACTTAGGTTACAGTACGCCTTTAGACGACTCGTAATCTAAGTGCCAGTCACGTTCCGTACTTTCGGGTTGTGACAACGACCTAGAAGATCCAGTTGATTTGGGATAGATTGAGAGCGGCCCAGTGTAGGCAGAAATCTTATACGGATAGATGTCATCGCAGACTGGAATTTGCTGTAGGTGATCATATTTTCTTGAGGGTTTCTCCAATGAAGGGCGTAATGATATTCGGAACGAAAGGGAAGCTTAGTTCCAGATATGTGGGTCCCTTCGAGATTCTCGAGTGTGTCGGCACAGTTGCTTATCGTTTGGCTCTTCCATCCAGCTTTCCATATGTTCATCCCGTGTTCCATGTTTCGATACTCCACAAGTACCTTCATGACCACTCTCACGCGATTCAGCATCAGACGATCAAGCTGGAGCACGATCTTTCCTCCATCGAGGAGCCTGTAGTTATTCTGGATCGGTAGGTGAAGAAGCTGAGATCAAAGGTCATACATTCCGTAAAGGTTCTTTGGTGAGGCTCGATCAGCGAAGAGGTCACATGGGAAATCGAAGGCGAGATGCGGAAGAAGTTTCCCCAACTTTTTGAAAGTACGCGTAGCTAGATTTTTAAATTCGGGGACCGAATTTCTTTAAGGGGGAAGATTGTAACGCTTTAAAAATCGTTTAGGTTAATTGTTTGATAATTAGTAATACAACCCGTGTTTTCCGTAAAACCCAGTTATAATTATTTTTCCACATAAACATAATTATACCTATTTTAATTATGTAACTACTTATGTATGGGTATTTAATTAGTTACTATTTAATTGCTAGTTTACTTAATTATTTTCCTTATTTTTTTATTTTTAAATATTATTTTAATCATGCACTTACACACTAAATTAGTGTTACTTATTAATTAGTATAGTTTAATACATGTTAATGTACCATGACAAATAAGAGCCAGGCTCTAATACCAACTTTGTCACGACCCGGAAAAGACACGTGACTGGCATTTGAATCATGTGAAGTCAATAAGACCACACCTAATTCAAGGAAGCCAAAGCCCTTAAATTTAAACCTTTTAGGGAAAATATTGGAGGTGAAGTTTTGAAATAAGGTATAATGAAAAAAAGTTCTTTATTTAAAAGATAAGTAATAGTTTACGAAAACACAATGTGTTGTAGCTATCTTGAAAACTTGTTTCGTCATTGAAAATATCGGCAGCACCTCCTTTGTATATTTTAACCCGAAAACGGTACAAATAATATAATATAAGGCAACCCCAAGCGGGAGCTAGCTCTTCGCCAATTGGCGGAAACAACCACACAAGTAATATAATATACAACACCGAAAGGCGAGGATCAAAACTCAGAAAGAAGTAAAGAAAACATGCATCATCAAGAAAATCAGAAACCAATAATAAATACATGAGCGCTACTCTAAGGCCGAAAGAATATACAACTATGGTTTCTCAGTCTACTAGATATACAAGTCTGGCTGATGGAGCTTTTAACTAGATACAACTGGAATAAAATATACAAGTGAAAATGGCTGTCACGAGGCAATGTATCCCACCTACCAAAGCAATCATCCGAAAGGAAGACAGTGTGCCAACAAGCCGCTACGGAACCTGTACGAAACTGTGGCACAACGAGGGTGAGTTGCCAACTCATGAGTAGAAAACATCACCTGGTAGAAATCGCATGTATGACGATCTCCTAGGTCATATAATAATGTATTAATAATAATAATAATAATAATAATAATAATAATAATAATAATAATAATAAACTGACATCGAAGAAAGCAAGGTAACAGTAGCATAAAAGTGATACCAAAGTACCCGTGTCCATGTCATAAGATGTGAATCATATACGAATGCATCATCAGGTGGGCATGTCCAACAACGACACACAAGAATCATAATAAAACTGGAGTGTCCAACACCGACACTCGAACATCATGAAACCCGTGTCCAGCATTGACATGTAAATCCTCGGATCTCAGACGCCGCATCTTCTGATCGGCTCTCGTATCCATCTCATTACTCCGGTCGGTATCCTCCAGATAACTGCCGGGTCCAAACTATCACCGGTAAGTAGTGCTCCCCTGCCAGGCTTATCGTCCACAACTCGAGCTTATTTCCTCGGGATACCTTACCGGGTCCACCTTGTATCTGCAGACGGTTCATCCTACTCCTCGAATCGGGTCTTGAAAACCAAGCTCAGAACCGAGAAAACATCATGGTGGACACGAAATATCATATCAAGGAAAACCGAATCATTCTCTTTTAAAATAATCATAAATTTATAAAATTTCACATGCGGTTTCCCAAATCCAGAAATCTCATGAAAAATCCGAAATCACAAGATCACGAGTCAGTGAACAATGAATATCGGTGTAAAGCCACACAATAGTACATAACAGAACGAATATATGAACGCATTGGGTATTTAAGTAAGGAAAACAATATCTAGGCCAGCATATGAGACCAAGTATACTAATAATATGTATTAAACTACCAGCTAGCAGGTTATACCAATGACGTAACATTTTCTAAGGTGTACGTGACATGGCAATTACCGATGATGATGTGTGTGAGCCGGCAAGCAAGTGTACGTGCAACATACGCATCATCTGTAATGGTGTTGGTGTCCTAACAGTCGAGCTTATAGTAGTTAAAGATAACACATGTATAAATGCAACGCAAAGAGAACAACATGAGTATAACGGAAAATGAATAGTAAATACAACATTATAGAATATACTTATCTACATACGAGTCATACAGTTTTAGTGTTTGAAATAGCATGAATCATGGTTTTTAGAAAAGTAGGGGCTACGGTGTTTTTGAGAAAAGATATGTCCTTTGAAAATCCATAGCATCCCTCGGTTTTTCTTTTGAAAATTCTCATGATTCGTTAGTTTTGAAAATAGGTATGACTCGAGCCAAGTATAGCACCTACATAAACAACTAAAAGACTAAACTAAGAAACTAGTCGAAAGGTAAGAGGAAATTTATATTATCCCGAGCAAATATATCTAATAGTCGGCGATCCAGCCTCATATCATCACGTACGGTAATATCTATCGTACAGCATCCCTGAGTCTAGAGTGCGGATCAATCATCATATATATCTCGTACGGTAATATCCATCGTACGACATCCTTAAAACCGAGGGTACGGGTCAAATATCATATATACATCATCATCTGTACGGTATCATCATCGTACATTCTAATATATCATCCAATCACATGTTATCGCATGTATGAATACATATCGTCCAACGATCAATCATAACATCATATCATGTACAACATCACGACTCAATCACATATCGAAATCCCCTGGCATCATGCCCAATCATATTGACCCATTTCCACATATCACATACTATCCTCATCACCCGTGTATATGTATATATATATATATATACACACACATACACACATACACACACACACACATACACACACAAAAACAAGTGTGTGTGTGTGTGTGTGTGCACGTGTGTGTGTGTGACTACATATAACCTGCGATTCGCCACCAAGGTAATCATCCTTTGTATAGGTCTTCCTAGATCAACCTAATCTAACCTAAGGTCTTCAAAAAAACCCTACTCGATAAGTATACAATATCGCATCCAAACTCATAATAATATAGTAATAACCCTATTCTACGTTTGCGGGGGTACTATACGCCATCCACCCGACTTCTCCCGTAGATATACATCTACTCACCTCGATCCTCGCTCGCCGAAGTCGATTACGCCACACTCTCCTCATCGTCTCGAAGTCCACACAAAGGTACCATTCTTGAAGAATCAATTATGTTGCTTTGTACGTATTACAATACAATTCGGGGACATCCGATAAAATTGGAACGATACATAGAATATTAGCATGGCCCCTGCATAAGGATGACACAACTAAACACAAATTGTAACATGTTGTCTTCAAAAAAAATTATATCAAAATGGATCAAGAATTTACATAGAAAAGATAAAGAGGAAAGATAAAAATAAAAATAAAATGAGATGATAAGAGGGATGGTGCATATTTTGTGAGGTATGGGTGAACTTTGATTTGCTTACACTCACCCTTACTCTTTCTCCACCCTCACAATCCGCAGCCCTTCCCCCCTCATTCTTCTTTCTCTTTGCTAAAAAAAAATTCACTACCTCACTTCAATTTCCACTAAAATCAACACTAATCTCTTAAAAAATCCTCACAAAAATTCTATTTTTCTAAACTAAGCAAGGTTCTGTTAGTGTATATGCCCTAGAGGCCATTACTGTATCATACTAGTTTGTATATTACTTAATGGAAGCTTGGGATATTCACAGTTGTATAAACAATCTTGCTCAAAATGGTAGTATGCTACTTGGTTTGTTTCTACTTCAATATATGCATGTGTTTCTTTTAGCATATTGCTTATACATATTAGTAGAGCCCTTAGGATCTTTGCTTGATTACCAGCGTTGTGATGGCAGTTACACTCGTGGGGGCTGGGTAATCCACAAGCACATCCTTATACAGGTCCCTAGTCGTAGGACTATCGAGATAGGGCATCGAAACTCCGGAGTTGACTAGCGTATGCTCTTCTCATCCCAGCAGGGGAGACGGTCTGTCCCACAGCCGTCAGTACGTCGTACTTGAGATAGTATGCGGGTGCTCGTTAGGTTACGAGTACACTGGACATGACTCGTCGGAAACTGTTGGTTGGTACTATACCTATCGTCAGTTATCAGTTCCCAGGTGACATGAGTACAGCTTAGTCCGCTGACTTGACACTGTCACTTCGCCTCGAGTGTGTTCCTACTGTACTTTGATTACTACCCTACCACGGCTCAAAGTAGTCGTGCAAACATGTAGTAGTTAGGTGCAGTCCTGAAGCACTTGGAGCCAGTGACGGTTAGAAAGGATTCGTCTCTCCAGGTATTGGGAGTTGATATCGTGCTGTGTCAAGGAGAGCCATTACACATAGTCGTCCCTGGCCAGTGCAAGCGAGATATACTGGTAGGTTTCCAGTGTTATCTCAGGGTGTTCTGGGCTACACTCCGACACGACTTGTACCGCTATTAGGGGACTAACGTTTACCGCCCCCTAGGCCTGCCATGCGATATTCTCAGACGAACAGACCGGACTGTACGGAGACTGTCACATTCAGGCTCAGTACGAGTTTGGATGGGTTTCACCTCATCAGTCTTCTTATCGGCATCTACCTGGAGGCCATTACGCATAGCTAGTGCCGCTTGCGGTCTATGGTTAAACCCACAGCCAGCGTAGTGTCGAGTCTTTATAGTCCCACACAGAGAGCTATTCTCCTATGGGCAAAAAGAGTAGAGGTCGCATGGTTTTGCGACAGAGTTCGTTCACATCCGCGCACTCATGCACGTTTGGTGTCCGGGCAGTTATTACTAGCGGGTTTTGGTTTAAGCCAGAACCTAGTATACGTTTTGGGATTGGTTTTATCTCGTTTGTATTTGTGTTCCTCGGAATGCGGATGCGGGTGTGTATGCATGGTTGACAGAGACAGAGGCAGATGATTCTTATTAGGGTTGTTGACTGTTGACTTTTGCCAAACCTTAATGAGAATAAGAAATATGACTAATAATAATATTAATTAAGTATTATTGTGCCATGGTTGGGTTGAAAGGTTGACTTTGTTGACCTGTTGACTTTGTTGACCGGTTGACTAGTTTGGACTTGTTGACCATCATCATGACAATGGCTATCATTTCATGGCTATGACTTTTGCTTGCTTGTTTGTTCACAAAATGCATTAAATGCATGAAATGATAATGCCATTGACATGAACCATCACATAATACTCAATTACTATTATTATCATGATTATTTTGTGTTATGAGAGCATGGTTGTAAAAAGTCTTCTTCATTCTATCATATTGATTCTCTCTCATCCTAGCTCTCTCTCTTCCTCTTGCTCTCTCTCTTGCTCATGGTTCTATTGTCTCATGAGTTAAGAAACAAGAACCATAGAGATAAAACCCAAAACACTTCTCTACTCATCCTAGTGTACAAGGTCTAGCAAGACAAGTATTCTAGTTTCCTCTAGATTGAGGTTGGAGCCAAAGGTAGAAGCTTTCGGGTGGATCCATCTTCGGCACAAGGAGACGACGAGGTGAGGCCGATCCGACCACCCCAAGGAGCCGAAGAGAAGGAGTTCAAGTTAAGGTATAACCCCTAACATAGTAGTTAAACTCTTAGTTAGGTTGTTAGATTGTTTGTTTAGCAAAGATCCGTTTTTAGAGTCCATGTTACCTCCATCGAAAAAATTATTTTTTACCATTTCCGCATCCTCGAAAGAACCGGGAAGGGTAACGTGGACTTACAGTGGTATCAGAGATAGGCTAAACACTATCTAATATGTTAGCAAAGTAACTAGAAGTTCGATCGGAAAAGAAAATCACAAAACTTGCCCGGGACGTATACTTTCTGTCGATTTTTTTACAGCTCAAAAAATTATTTAACACATCTGAAAAATCGTCTCAGGGTTTTCTGTGAACACTGCAGAAAAATGAGCCGACGAGCCGACCAACTCACCGTGGAACCGCGGCAAGAACATGCTTCTTGCCACGGATCCGCGACCTAGTTGACTCGGCCGTAGATCGTTTTTACTGCAGTGTGTTCTGTGGGGTGTTTTGGGAGCTTTACAATATGTTGTTTCTGCCCAGATTTTCCAGAAAACAAATTTCTGTTTTAGGGTGGTTACAAATCCGTATTTTGATCGAACTTCTATAGATTTTAGCTAACGGGTTATATCTGTGATGTGACATATGTATTGAACATCTGCTAATCGCTATACGTCGATTAGTGGGGGTTATACATATCTGTGATCTGTAATGTTGATGGTTTGTGTATATGAATTCGTTGGATTGTCACGGATGAATAGCCGGGGGTTGTGAGATGAGAGTTTTCTTTATCTTTCAATTCATGTAATTTGTAATTGATGTAATATTATTTATATGGCTGCACATCCGGGATGAGGTTGTAGCCGCCATTGTATAATTTCTTTTACTGTTTTTTCTCCTAGGATAGACCAAAGGAGGGGGTGCACAAACTACCGGGTACCTCGAAGTGCCGAGTGGCCTACTCACGTTGTTGAGGTAGGTTGCTTCACTTCGGGTATTTGGAGGGTAGTTTGTCGCACCCGTAGGGGTCTAGGGTGGGGTATTGGCTATTCATCGCGACCGTGTAATCCGCTTTTCGTTACAGGCTCGTACGAAATGCGGATTCCTAGTATATCCAATGTGTTCATCTGTGATCTAGAATGGCTATCATTGCATCTGACGAATGTATATATCTATATATGATATCTATGTAGGCGTTGCTTATGTTTTGCATCCGCGCTAGTCCAACCCCCGCTCTGTCGTTAGTTAAGTAACCTAACGGGTAATGACGGGCTCCGTGGCGAATGCGGATGGTATAAGCGTACGTCATATTTTCGTTGTTTTTAGCAATAGTAGGATTAAATGATGGGACGCATTAAAATTAATGCAAGAAAATAAACCAAAGTTAAAGTCGTTGGAACAATTTCAAAAACCACTCGGTTTCTTTTCAAAAACAACTTTTAAACGCGGAGCTTAAGCCACTCCTTTTAAAAGCTATCAAGGTTCCATCGATTATATCAAGTTCACTACGTTCACGATTTCGCCAAAACCATTCGTAGCCCTCCATCATTTTAGTTAAATATTCGGTAGTATTCAAGCTATCTATTTTGACCTACGCCAAGGCATAGTGATTGGAAGCTGCCGGATATTTATCTGTAGTATAGATAGATGCGTTGGTTTGGATAGTCGTACTACTATTTTGGCCTACGTCAAGGGTATGTACGGGTGGGTTCAAATTAACCTGGATAATGATGGGTAGAACTTGACATGTGACTTATGATATTTTGGCCTACGTCAAGGTCATAAGAGCATGGGGAAAAAATCCATATCGGGAGTTTCTAAAGAAACTGAAACTTGCTAGCGCTGCATATCATTTGGAGTGTGATGATTCTGGTAGGATTTCTTTAGTTTTGTCACGCGATGATATTTGGATCCCAATCCTACTGTGAGTATATGCTACTTCTCGGGAACTTTCTCACTTAACGATTAATGCTATAAACCAAGTAGGTGTCTAGAAAGGTATTAGCGGGGCTACGCCCCAGGGAAAAGAGGTTATTTAATTAAGGAACTTCACGAAAGCGTTGGAAAACCTCCCTCGAAGTACCGACACTGGCCTGGCTGAACGGTTAAGCAAGTATTGTACGGTGAGATTGATCCCGACTAATTCTTCCTTTTTGGTTTGAGGAGGGATTCGAGAAATAATGGGAGCCATCCTGTTTAGATAAATTAAAAACAAATCTAAACTTGCAAGAGCATCATGCTGAGTGTTTTCTTCTCTCTCTCTTAATTTCAGCGACCCAGTGACCACACATAGGTTACATTTAGATAATAAAATGACTGAATCTGACTGTTATGATTGGCAAAGGTCTGTCCAGATGTCCATTACCCATGACAAGCTGGGACAGCTCTTAACTAATCAAACCCGTGCCGTCTCAGGACCAGTTTTCCCTGTCTCGGATATTGATATCTGTAAGACATCGGAAAAAGACTGTGCGAAAGCCAAGTGCCTCGCGTTAGCCTCAGTTGATGGTGGATACCAGAGGCAGCACGAGAAGATGGACTTAGTTTCAATCTTCCTCCATAACAAGGATTTATATGGAGAGCAATCTCGTATCGCAAGATATGAGACCTCGAACGAATTGCTTCAAGCGAGGTTGGCTATCGGGCCACCTGTAGGGGGCAACGTCCTTACAGAGACCAGCTATTTTGAGCTCACGGACCTGAAGACCACGTTGAAGAATGGGTCAAATACTGACTTGATTCTACAGTCTCTGCCCTCTATCCTGAAGGAAACCAGGGAGGTAGAAGGAAAGAGAAGGGCAAAAGTTTCGGGACTGGATGTAGTAAAAGAGGGACGTTCCTATTGTTACGGGAATGAACATTGGCAGAAGGATTGCAGGGCTAGTAAAGCCAATAGCCAGGATTCGAAGCATGTTGTGGCTTCGGGTTCGGGTGTGTTTTTAATAGAGAACTGTATGTCAGTTAACCCTACTTCCTGGGTATTGGATACCGGATCAGGATCTCACATCTGTAATTCGTTACAGGCTCTGAGAAACCGTAGGGTTATCAAGATAGGTGATATGACTCTCAGGGTTGCTAACAGAATGAGCATGAACGCTGAATCCGTAGGGGAATATCATCTTGGACTGACAACTGGGCAGATATTGATTTTGCGTAACTGTTTGTATGTACCAGGTGCGACTTGTAATATCATATCTGTATCCTTACTTTCTAAGGAAGGATATGATTTTACTTTTGTAAGCGATGTGGTCCACATCCACCTAAATCAAGTTTTGATTGGGTCAGGTACATTAAATAACGGGATATACGTATTGAATCAAGCTCATATTTTCAGTGTCCAGAACTCACTTAGAAGAAAGTCTCCGGAATTAAATCAGGCTTTCTTATGGCATTGTAGACTGGGTCACATCAATGATAGAAGGTTGACGAAGTTACATACAGAAGGATATTTGGATCCGTTCGAATATCAATCATATGCAACTTGTCAATCCTGTCTCAAAGGAAAGATGGCAAAGACTCCGTTTACTGGACACGGAGTAAGAGCGAGCGAGCTCTTGGGGCTCGTACACAGTGATGTGTGCGGTACAATGTCTACACATGCGCGAAGTGGTTATTCTTATTTCATTACTTTTATGGATGATTTTTCAAGGTTCGGGCATGTCTTCTTAATGAAGCATAAATCTGAAGCCTTTGAAAAATTCCAGGAATACAAGAATGAAGTAGAAAAACAAACAGGCAAAAGTATCAAAACACTGAGATCTGATCGAGGTGGTGAATACTTGAGTGCCGAGTTCCTAGATTACCTAAAAGAGAATGGAATTCTCTCTCATCTTATTCCTCCATACACTCCACAACATAACGGTGTATCGGAGAGACGGAACCGAACCCTATTGGATATGGTGCGTTCCATGATGAGTAACGCTGAGTTACCGCGATCATTCTGGGGATATGCGCTAGAATCAGCTGCATATCTTTTGAACTGAGTTCCAACTAAGACTGTGCCTACCACACCATATCAGATATGGAGTGGGAAGAAACCCTATTTTCAATATCTGAAGATTTGGGGATGTCCAGCTTTTGTCAAAAAGCAGCATGCTGACAAACTTGAGGCACGCTCAGTACAGTGCAAGTTTGTAGGATACCCAAAGAACTCTAGGGGGTATCTTTTTTATTACGCAGAAGAACAAAAGGTCTTTGTCTCTCGTAATGCCCACTTTCTGGAACATCAGTTCTAAGAAAAAGAAATAAGTGGGAGCGCAATAGAACTGGAAGAAATTCCAGAACCACAAACTGTTACAGAAAGCTTAGTAGAACCAGAGGGTTCGAAAGAACAGGACATTCCTACGCCGCTCCGCAGGAGTAGTAGGCAGTCTCATCCGCCCGAGAGATACTATGGTTTTCTCATAGACGGGGATAGAGAGGATTGCACCATGGATTATGATGAGCCTACTAGCTTCCAGCAAGCCATTCAGAGCGGTGACTCAGTAAAATGGCTGGATGCAATGCGGACCGAGATGGAGTCCATGTACACCAACAAAGTTTGGATTTTGGACTTTGCTCCAGAAGGGGTAAAACCCGTAGGCTGCAAATGGATCTTTAGAAAGAAGATTGGTGTAGATGGGCAGGTTGAAACCTATAAAGCTAGGCTAGTTGCAAAGGGTTTTCGTCAAAAACCTGGTTTGGACTATGACGAGACCTTTTCTCCAGTGGCTATGCTAAAATCCATTCGGATCCTTTTTGCCATTGCTTCCTTCCATGATTATGAGATTTGGCAGATGGACATAAAGACCGCTTTTCTAAATGGAAATTTAGAGGAGTGTGTCTATATGGACCAGCCAGAGGGTTTCATTCAGAGTGGGAGCAGCGGTAAAGTGTGCAAGTTGCTCAAGTCCATCTATGGAATGAAGCAAGCATCGCAGAGTTGGAACATCTGCTTTAATGATACTGTCAAAGAATTCGAATTTATCAAAAACCTAGATGAACCATGCATTTACAGTAAGATTGTAGGGAGAACTGTAGTATTCCTCGTCTTGTACGTGGATGACATTCTCCTAATAGGAAATGATATTCCTATGTTACAGTCATTCAAAGGATTCTTATCACAGAGGTTCTCCATGAAGGACCTGGGCGATGCCAACTACATTCTGGGGATCCAGATCTATCGTGATAGATCTAAGAGGATGTTGGGACTTTCACAGTCCAGGTACATTGACACCATACTGAAACGATTCAGTATAGAAGATTCCAAGCGCGATAATCTACCGGCTTGTCACGGAAGCACCCTCTCCAAAGAGATGTCTCCCAAGACTGATTTGGAAAGGGCTCGCATGTCATCTATACCCTACGCATCTGCGGTAGGCTCTATAATGTATGCGATGTTATGTACCAGACCAGATGTAGCATACGCATTGAGCGTTGTAAGCCGGTATCAGTCGGACCCAGGGGAGAAACACTGGATAGCAGTAAGGATCATTCTCAAGTACCTGAGAAGGACTAAGGGGATGTTCTTGGTGTATGGCGGAAAAGACCTCCAGATCGAGGCCTTTACTGACTCCAGCTTCCAGAGTGACAAGGATGACTCCAAGTCCATATCGGGTTATGTCTTTACCCTCAATGGAGGGGCGGTTTGCTGGAAGAGTTCCAAGCAGGAAACCGTTGCTGACTCAACTATGGAACCGGAGTACATAGCTGCTTGCGATGACGCAAAGGAAGCTGTCTGGATGAAAAAGTTCCTAACGGAGCTTCAGGTGGTTCCTACCATTGTTAATCCAATATCACTGTATTATGACAACAACGGCGCTATAGCTTTAGCGAAGGAACCAAGGTCCCATCAGAAGTCCAGGCACATTTTGAGGCGGTACCACCTGATCAGGGAGATCGTAGATCACCGGGAGATCGAGGTGAAGAGAGTAAATTCAGAAGATAACACTGCCGATCTACTCACGAAGACCTTACAGTTCGAGCGGCTGATCGAGATGATAGGTCTTCGATACGCCAGTACATGGCCTTAGTGCAAGTGGGAGATTGTTAGTGTATATGCCCTAGAGGCCATTACTGTATGATACTAGTTTGTATATTACTTAATGGAAGGTTGGGATATTCACAGTTGTATAGACAATCTTGCTCAAAATGGTAGTATGCTACTTGGTTTGTTTCTACTTCAATATGTGCATGTGTTTCTTTTAGCATATTGCATATACATATTAGTAGAGCCCTTAGGATCTTTGTTTGATTACCAGTGTTGTGATGGCAGTCACACTCGTGGGGGCTGGGCAATCCACAAGCACATCCTTATACAGGTCCCTAGTCATAGGACTATCGAGACAGGGCATCAATACTCCGGAGTAGACTAGCGTATACGCTTCTCATCCCAGCAGGGGAGACGGTCTGTCCCATAGCCGTCAGTATGTCGTACTTGAGATAGTATGCGGGTGCTCGTTAGGTTACGAGTACACTGGACAGGACTCGTCAGGGACTGTTGGTTGGTACTATACCTATTGCCAGTTATCAGTTCCCAGGTGACATGAGTACAGCTTAGTCCGCTGACTTGACACTGTCACTTCGCCTCTAGTGTGTTCCTACTGTACTTTGATTACTACCCTACCACGGCTCAAAGGAGCCGTGCAAACAGGTAGTAGTTGGGTGCAGTCCCGAAGCACTTGGAGGCAGTGACGGTTAGACAGGATTCGTCTCTCCCGGTATTGGGAGTTGATATCGCGCTGTGTCAATTAGATCCATTACACATAGTCGTTCCTGGCCAAGGCAAGCGAGATATACTGGTGGGTTTCCAGTGTTATCTCAGGGTGTTCTGGGCTACACTCCGACATGACTTGTACCGCTATTAGGGGACTGACGTTTACCACCCCTAGGCCCGCCATGCGATATTCTCAGACGAACAGACCGGACTGTACAGAGACTGTCACATTCAGGCTCAGTAGGAGTTCGGATGGGTTTCACCTCATCAGTCTTCTTATCGGCATCTACCTGGGGGCCGTTACGCACAGCTAGTGCCGCTTGCGGTCTGTGGTTAAACCCACTGCCAGCATAATGTCGAGTCTTTAGAGTCCTACACAGAGAGCTATTCGCCTTTGGGCAAAAAGAGTAGAGGTCGCATGGTTTTGCGACAGGGTTTGTTCACATCCGCGCACTTGTGCACGTTTGGTGTCTGGGCAGTTATTAGTAGCAGGCTTTGGTTTAAGCCAGAACCTAGTACATGTTTTGGGATTGGTTTTATCTCGTTTGTATTCGTGTTCTTCGGAATGTGGATGCGGGTGTGTATGCACGGTTGACAGAGACAGAGGCAGAGAATTCTCATTAGGGTTGTTGACTATTGACTTTTGCCAAACCCTAATGAGAATAAGAAATATGATTAATAATAATATTAATTAAGTATTATTGTGCCATGTTTGAGTTGAAAGGTTGACTTTGTTGACTTGTTGACTTTGTGGACCGGTTGACTAGTTTGGACTTGTTGACCATCATCATGACAATAGCTATCACTTCATGGCTATGACTTTTGCTTGCTTGTTTGTTCACAAAATGCATTAAATGCATGAAATGATAATGCCATTGACATGAACCATCACATAATACTCAATTACTATTATTTTCATGATTATTTTGTGTTATGAGAGCATGGTTGTAAAAAGTCTTCTTCATTCTATCATATTGATTCTCTCTCATCCTAGCTCTCTCTCTTCCTCTTGCTCTCTCTCTTGCTCATGGTTCTATTGTCTCATGAGTTGTGAAACAAGAACCATAGAGATAAAACCCAAAACACTTCTCTACTCATCCTAGTGTACAAGGTCTAGCAAGCCAAGTATTCTAGTTTCCTCTAGATTGAGGTTTGAGCCAAAGGTAGAAGCTTTCGGGTGGATCCATCTTCGGCACAAGGAGTCGACGAGGTGAGGCCGATCCGACCATCACAAGGAGTCGAAGAGAAGGAGTTCAAGTTAAGGTATAACCCCTAACATAGTAGTTAAACTCTTAGTTAGGTTGTTAGATAGTTTGTTTAGCAAAGATCCGTTTTTAGAGTCCATGTTACCTCCACTGAAAAAATCATTTTTTACCATTTCCGCATCCCCGAAAGAACCGGGAAGGGTAACGTGGACTTACAGGTTCTTGAATCAAGTCTTCATTTTGGTTAGCATGTTTGGATCTCTTTCCAAACCATCTAGAGGTATAAAACCTAATCTAATTGTTACTTTGTTAATATTTGCTTTAATCTAAATTAAATTAGGTGTTAATATAGTTTAATTGCAAGATTTGATTTTGAAAGAGAAGGGTTTGGGTTAAAGCTAAGGTTTTTATCACTTAATTAGGGTAGCTAAGTGTAGTTAATATCTAATGTCTTTATCAAATCTAATCTAATTGTTAACTTGCTAATCTTTACTTTTTAATTGTCCTAATTAAGTGTTTATGCAATTTAATTGCATGTTTGGTGTGTAAATGTGAGATTAAATTTTAGTTAATGTTTGTATAGCTTGATTAGGATATTAAGTGTAATTCATGACTAATAGGCTTGCTAATCCATCTAATTTTGCACTAAAATAGCTTAATGTTGCTTACTAGATTTTAAAAAGAATTAGGTTTTAGTTAAGTTTGAGCTTGTGATGATCTACAACCTTTTCCCTATTGTTAGCGTTGTATTATTGTGCGATTCGAGCATTTAGACTCTAGGTTTGGTGTTCGCATCGCATAGCAACCCCTAGTGGTGGGATATGGCGATGTCGCGCGCAGCGTTTTGTGCACTAAGTGTATGCGCGTTTAGCTAGTGCGCATTGGTAGCTTTGTATCGTTTTGTGTCCGCGTCTATTTAAATGTCTAAACTCATATATACTATTTGTGCGGTTATAGGATCGATCGCGGAGACGTCGGGCATGGCAAGGAAGGGCAAGGCAGTGGTCGGATTCGACTAGCCGAGGCGTTCCTGTGAGTAAATGTACACATCTATGGGGGAATCGTCTGGATGGCGCAAGGCGCCCGATAGTTAGGATTATTAGTAATTTTTGTATTCATATATATAGTCTCCCAATCATTCATATCATGGCATTGCATCTTCTTATATAAGATATTATTACCTAGGACACTTGCACCATTACCATTGGTTCATGCCGCACGTGCACAATTTATGCGAACACACATGCCATTGGTAATTGCTATGTCACGGACACTATAGAATTTGCTTAAATCAGTATATGAGCATTTTCATCATATATGATATGTAAACTTGTAGTTGTATATTCATTTCATCAGGATGGATATGTAGGATTGCTAGTTATATATACCTCATTGCATCATCATTCGTACATAGTTTTCGAGTCATACATCACATTGCATATTATTGATATCAATGACATCCATCATTACTGACATGTTCATATAATGTGATCCTTCTTGGAGATTTTAGTATTTATGAGATTTCTGGATTTTGGGGAAAACCGCAAGAATTTTATAAACCTATTATCATTTTAAAAATGCAAGTTGCGGTTTTCTCGTGATATGATGTGTATGGTGTCCACCATGAGTTTTCCTGATTTGAGTTTGGTTTTCGAGACCCGATTCGAGGAGTAGGATGAACCGTCTCAGATACATGGTAGACCCGGTAAGGTATCTGGAGCAATAAGCTCGAGTTGTAGATGATGAGGCTGGAAGGGGAGTACTACCTACCAGTTATTATTGGCTCAGCGGTTATCCAGAAGATACCGACTAGAGTCGTGGGATGTGACAGATTTGAGAGCCGATCTGAGAGACAACTATTAAGATTTTGAGATATATACATTGTATCGATGCTTGACACGGATTTTCTGTCGATTTCATTGATGATACTCCAACTTTATTATACAAAAGTTTTACTAAGATAAGAATATAGATTTTCTCATACCAGATATATCCAGGTTTCGTGTTTGATTATTCATTCATGTCGCATTCATACTAGTGCATCGCATCAAAATTGTATATGTAGGCTGCGACGCATTTGCGTGCATGCTTACGATAGCCTTATTAGATGTTACTTAGTACTCACGAGTTGGTAACTCACCCCCGTTGTGCCACAGTATCTTGCACGTCCGACCCGTCAGCATAGTAGCGGCGGGTGTATTTCTTCTTCTGCTCTTTTGCATCGATTTGCGGCTTGCTTGTAGGTGGGTTTGTGAAGATACTCTTTTGTTCACACCTTGTATATTACTTTTGTATTTAGTACACTCCATCTACCCTATCTACCATTTCCATCATGTGTATATTGGACTTAGATTGTGAGCTTGAGAGACTTGTGTATATGTATATATTCTTATTCTGGTGTCGAGCTCGTGTGAGCTGACTTTATACTTGATTTCTGTTTTCTTGTTTTATATATTGATTTCATATTATGATGATATATCTTGCATGGGGTTGTGTTCCGCCGTTCGGTGAAGAGCTAGTTCCCGCTTGGGGATGCCTTTATTATTTCTTATGTATATTCATGTGTTGTACCCATTTGGGGCCAGTTTTTACAAAGGAAACTCTGCCGAATTTTTACAAAAACTTGACTTATTATAAAGATTTCCAAATTGAATTTTCTATGTTAACTTAACTTTAAAACAAGTTTTCTTTCACTCTATTTCTTTAAACGGTTTAGATTTTTGGGCTTTGGCTTACTTAGATTACATTACGCCTCTAGACGTTGCGTAATTTAAGTACCAGTCACATTCCGCACATCCGGATTGTGACATATGTATATACGGATGAGGGGAATTCTCGTAATTCCTCGGGAAAGCTTCTAGAAGGTAACACCTAATTAGGGTTTTTCTTTTTGGTTAAACCTAAATTGGGTGGAGGAAATAAGGTGTAAACTTGACAAAAGACACTCATGGCTCTTGGTGACTCATGCCCATGACTCACCATAGATATTTTTTGAACCATATTAGATATTTGTGTGAGATATTTTTATCTCCTCAATGATTTAGTTTGGTTCAACTATTCATCACAAATGAGCCATGTTTTTTCTTTAGTTGCTTTCTACACTCTCATCTTCCTCAAGTGATCTTCTTCTTCATCAAACCCTAAAAGCTCTCATGTGTTGAGAATCCTAGGGTTCCAAGAGACAAATCACTCCATCTTCTTACTCTACACCATCTAGGACTTCTAGTTTAGCGAACTAGAAGCCATATTATTGTTAGGATACGGCAGCGCCCTGGCCGTCAATCCGAGACCAAATACGGAACAAAAACTTTTCAAACTTGGCGCTACGACAACCAAATACCCGTATCGAATCATTAACCGTTAACTAGCAAAACTGTAAAGGGGTTTCAAAGATTATATCGATCGATCCGTGTCCTTCGGTCTTCAATCTCCGTCCCATGCTTGTCGCGGCTGCCCCGACAAAGTTCGCTCTCCGGTCTTGCTTATCAAAGTGGCACCATGTCGAGGAATCTTAATACGGGCTCCCGCTTCAAACCGAAGCAACTCGGACATGAAGTTTGCTAGCCAACATGTCCAAGGTGAAGTAAAGGTAGGTGTGACTACTTTGTCTCATGACACTCTAGGATTTTCAACACATGAGGAAGATAGAGTGGAGGTTGAAGAAGAAGCCATTGATGGAAGTTGTGAGCTCAAGAAAAAATCTAGTGAAGAAGTATGGCATTGCTATTGTGTGAGATATCTTATGAGAGCTCTAGAAAAACACTCAAGATAAAATCCCAAGCCCTCATGTGGCTGCCCCCCCTCTCTCTCTCCATAAAATATGCCACACCCAAAAACAATAAAGAAAATGGAAATGGCATAAAAAATCACACCATGAGTCACCAAAATAGCACATGCCATAATCAATGCCCTAGGTTAAAACTTATGCTCACAATTTCCACCTAATTAAACTTTAAACCAAAAGTTTAATCCAAAAAGAAATGGCATCAACTAAAGTTATTTTGTGATGGATCACAAGAAACCCCTCACCTGCATATACATACCTGCATCCGCATTCCGACTGAATACGAATAAAACGAGACGAAAATAATCCAACCATCTAATACTAGGATCCGACTTAAACTAAAGCCCACTAGTATGATCCGTCCGATCATGATCCGTGCACGAGTGCACGTATATGATCGAACCCTTCCATGAAAACATACGGCCTCTACAACGTTTCGCCCGAACTTAGGAAACTTTTTATCGGGGACTCTAAAGACTCGTCAATACGCTGGCAGTGGGTTTAACCACAAGCACGTCAGTGGCACTAGCTGTACGTAACGGCTGCCCATGTATTGAGCGAAAAGGAAGCTGATGAGCGAACTCATCCTGAAACCCTACTGAGCCTATCTGTGACAATTTCCGTACAGTCCGGTCTGTTCATCTAAGATTATCGCATATCGGGCCTAGGGGGATAGTAAACGTCAGACCCCCAATAGCGGTATAATTCGTGTCGGAGTGTAGCCCAGAACACCTTGAGAAACTACTGGAATATCTACCAGTAAATCTCACTTGCCTTGGTCAAGGACTTTGTGTAATGGCTCTCCGGACACATCGCGATATCAACCCCCAATACCAGGAGAGACGAATACTGTCTAACCACCACTGCCTCCAAGTGCTTCGGGACTGCACCCAACTACTACCTGTTTGCATGACTCTTTTGAGTCGTGGTAGGGTAGCAATCAAAGAACAGTGGGAACACACTTGAGGCAATGTAGCAGTGTCAAGTCAACGGACTAACCTGTACTCATGTCACCTGGGAACTGCTCTTGACAATAGGTATAGTACCAATCAGCAGTGCCCCTGCGGGTCCGTCCGGTGTACTCATAACCCAATGAGCACATGTATACTATCTTAGGTGAACCAACTGACACCAATGGCTTGTGAGATCGGCCATCACCCTTCGTCGGGGTCTCGATCCATATACAGCAGTCTACTCATGGAGTATCGATGCCCAGTCTCGAAACTCACACGACTAGGACACTTTAAGGATGTGCTTATAGACTACCCAACTCTCACATATATGATCGCCATCATACTGCTGGTAGTCAAGCAAGAATCATATGGGCTCTATCAACATGTAATAGTGAACTGTAATATCACTTAAAGCATGTACACGATGATAAAGACAAACCAGAGAGCATACTATCATCTCGAGTAAGACTGTTCTACCGGTATAGGTCCTCCCTCAATCATTGCAATCACGTGCCTGTGATCCAATAATTGACTTGAGGGCACTATAGCCAACAATTATCTCAGATTCGAGGTAGGAGCTCGAACTATAGACTCTCGAGTGGATCGTCTTTGACTCAAGGAGGCCGTCGAGGTTGTCCAATCCGTTTCGATCCTTGGAGCTGGTGACGAGGTGGAGGACACCGAAGAAGACCCAAAGGACTTGATATCGTGAGGTATAACACTTCTTTTCCGAATAGTTTACCTTTTACCAGTTAGCTTGTTAGGGTTTATTATCAATCCTGGAGTTCAAGTCGGTGTTGCGAGCTTTGAAAAATCATTTTTTGCATATTCCGCCTCCCCGCGAACACGTGGGGTGTGCGACATCGACTTACAAATACTAGCCGGTTTATGATTGAACCGGGTCATTGAATCAAGTGTAGATTTAATGATATTAATTATATATGATAGTGCATATATAAACTAGTATTATTGTGCTATTCTCATTTTCTCTCTCTTTTATGTAATATGCATACATGGTTACATGCCATGAGCTTTTATATAATTATATGTAATATACATTTATTTATATATCATTTTATCTTTTATTTTTCTTTTTTACATGTTAAGTGATGAGGTGGATGCAAGGTGGCTATCTATTTGATTAGGGTTCGTAGGATAGGGTAGAACAATGGATGAGAAAAATCTCTTAACTTCTTTTATATATTTTAAAGACTATAAATTTTAGCAAAATAAATGTTAACTTCCGTATCGGGCGTGCTACCAATTTATTGATAGTCACGACCACGATTTTAGATTGGTTTAACACTTGTTTTATTAAGGGCTACACATGAATAGAGATCAATGCAAGGACAAGGGTTAATAGTGGGGAAACCCTAGTTTCTTCCAAGAAACCCTAAACTACATTCATCACTATCGATCTATTTTTAAACTATTAAAAGATAAAAGGGGTCATTTTTAATTATTCATCTATTACTACTAAGTCCTATGAACCCTATAAGCTTTTTCTTTATCAATTCTATATCCGTAACGACAAACAATCACGCTTCTTTTATCAACTTGTCTAAAGCAAGAAAAGAGTCCACGTTTCCCTATGGACGACCCGTACTCATCGCGTCTAGCTACCAGCGACATCGACTTGATTGCAGTTATTTTCGAACACACTTTTTATATGACCAATCAAATGGCGCCGTTGACAAACAATCACCCTTCTTTTATCAACTTGTCTAAAGAAAGAAAGGAGTTCACGTTTCCCTGCGGACGACCCGTACTCATCGCGGCTAGCTATTAGCGACACCGTTTGGATTGTGGTTATTTACAATACACTTCTTCGCATACGGTCAATCAAATGGCACCGTTGCCAGGGAAACGGTCGTAATTTTTTTCTTGTTATTCGGGTTTATTTCTTATAAAATGAACAAAACCGGATCTTACGCTTTTAACAATTATTGTGCGAGTTTAGTAAGAGAATCTGAAGTAACTAGAGCAAGCCAACAGAGAGTTAGAGAATTTCAACGTAGACCATAGGAGCATAGGGGTACAGTGAAGAAAAATTGGCAAACTATCCTACCACCTTGCGGCGGAAGAGCGACAGAAATAGGCGTTTTGTGGCGGAGCCGCGGCGGGTTGGGTGAATTGCGGCCCCAAAATCTTCTGGTATTTTCCTAATATCATTCTCTCTCCTCCCAAGCTCCAATAACTGATTTTACTTATAGGATTCTTTGCAAATATCGCCGCTAAAAATCTTTTTGCGAGTTTTAGATTTTGGTTTGTTTTGCATATCTAAAACAAATATTAAGGCGCAATAAACCTAAATTCAGATTAGGTGGGGATTTCATCACCCATCCTAGGCCCCACAAATCACAAACGAGTATACTATCATCCTACATTAATAAAAAATATCTAGACTTAACCCCTAAGGACATTCACACTTAATTAGGACAGAGGAAGGTCATGGTTAATCTATTGCTTATCCGCATTTTTCTTGTGGTGTCTAAAGCAAGTGTGACTAAAGAAAGTGGTTACTTAATTAGGCCCGCTATTTCGGTGATTCGTATAGCGGATACCTCCCACTTACCTGGCACTTACCTGGTCACAAGATCGATAAGGAGGTAGTAGAGGATTGATCCTGCGACTTGTCCTTTGGAAGTCTAGGAGCGGTCTAGTGACTTGACCTAGGAGACCCTAGTTCTAGGGATTGATTGTGCATTTTGTGATTTACCTCAAGTCCCTCTTTCCAAGCAAAATAATTTCCAAAATCCAAAAAGAACTTAAATCCTTACCATTTCACACTCTTTTCTTTTCACTTTCTTATAATGGGTAACCCAAACAGACGAACTCTTGCCGAGCTTTGCTATCTAGAACCAGAAATTTCTTGTTTTCATAATTGCTTCGGTACAAAATCTGACTCTACTATTTCTTTAAGAGATAGGATAGAGCAAGAGGAAAAGAACAGTTGGATACCTCACTCAAGGTCTTATCAACTGCATCAAAATTCAACATTTTCTTATGTTGATAATCCGTTTAAGGCGAGAGAGGGAATTTCTAAACGCATGTCCATTGCTGAGCATATTGCGAAGGCTGAAAGCCAAAGTTTCAATCCTTTCACTAATCCAAAACCCATTAGGATAATAAACACCATCATTTCCATATGAAAATATTGATACTCGTTTTGAGACGAATATAGCATCTTTTACACCCATGACCATTGCCAAACAAATAGCAATTGCCAGTCGCTAACTAACCAACCAATCTCAATATTCTTCATATCACAGTGTTGATCCTAATCCTGTTTATGAAACTTGGGTACACCCTTCTAATTCTTATTTACAGTACCAAACTTTTACATGCTCTCATATTGACACTTGTCTTGAGGCTAATGGTATAAGTCAGAAATGCATGCCGATTGCGGAACACATTGAACTCGCCCATAGCCAACAATTAAAGACATATCTTCTTAACATTTCTCTTCAGGCTAATGTGGCAAATCATAAATGCATGTCGATTACATAACACATTGAACTTTCCCGTAGCCAACAAGTAAAGGCATCTCTTCTTAACATTTCTCTTCAGGGTAATGCGGCAAATTATAAATGCATGTCAATTGCGGAACAAATTGAACTCGCCCGTTGCCAACAATTAGACACATTCCAACCATACCCAACTTCCTCACTTTATCTAGACAGTGCTTCTGAAATTCAATTAGGAAGTTCCACGGTTCAAAGAGAATCTTTCATTAGAATTTCTTCACAAACCATGTCTAGTCTTGAAGTAGAGTTGGAATTTAGTAGTAAAAGAGAACAAGAGATCCATCAAAGTCAAACCAAAACTAATTCTTTTGATCCCGACACCTTCCATCCTACACTCCAACCGAATATTTTCGATGTTCAACTGCTTCATAGTCTAAGTGATGAGGTGTCCGAGAATAACATGTTTGACTTTTCTAATAGTGAGTGTGAAAGAGAGCTTGATGCCATTTCAAATCAAACCTATCCTTATTCGACTACACTTGATATTTAAAACTTTCCAACTCCATCATGGGAACCAGGTGATTCATCGATTGAGGATAGTATAATTGATGAATTCTTAAATACCTATTCGTTTGATTTGACCGAAGGTGTTAGTGAGAGCGGTGATAAGAATATCGTTGAAGATGAACCTGTTATGTTAAATGAGTTGGATTCTTCGATCCATCATGTCTCTTCTATTGAATACGAACATCTTCCTGTACAATTAACCGATCCTATTCTTACCACCGATCTATCTGATAAGCAGTACGATATCCGGCCTTCATTTCCCACATCTGGTTCAACAAAGCTCGACACACAAGTTTGTTTACCCATTTCATCACCCACTTTTTTTGGTTCTTCTAATCTTCTTTCAACTCCACCGAGTTTTGATGAATCACGCTCCGATATTTCGAGTTCTATGATTCTTGAAAGACCACTCGATTTAGACTCTTTTGAGAAGGAGGGAGACGATCATTTCGAATCTCCTACTTCCATAATTTCTGACGAATCGAGTGTTTTGAATCTTGGTGCGCAAAAGACCGACCTTGGAACTTTCAACCGTTCTAGTGAATCTGCATATTCCATAGATATCGATGAAATTATTACTCGGACCATTGATGAATGTTTTGAAGACATTTTCGTCGAAGAACTTACATTCCTGAAAGACATGGATGTTGTGATGAATCAACTGTTTACCGCCGAAAACTGGGAAGATAGACGTCTTGCCTGAATTTAGGGGCAAATGCTATTTGGTTTTATCTGTCCACCTCTCCGAAGATGCCAAGTTGATTTATGACACTGTGTATCGGAGGTTTAGACGGATACGGCCATTGTAGCATAATTCGTCAGATTCCTCCTCATTGTGAGGGGTTTTTGATTGTGGGGACGCTCTTCCCTGCACACGCAAGCCCTACAGTTAATTACGCTACCGCATCACGGTAACCACTTTCTCCTTCTCCAGATGGTCACTTCGTATCGTGTATGTTTGTTTTGTTTTAGGTTGCCCGTGGATTGTATACGGAGACTAATTTATGTTATCGCCCGTAGGACGTGGATTAGTCCAAATCCGTATTTTCTTAGATTTGGGTTTGGCTTGGGTTTAAGGATCGTTAATCTCATTGAGATTAAGATGAACTTAAATGTTTGTTAAGGATACGTTAGTCTAATTTTAGACTAAGATCTACTCAACGGGGGTTCAGGATCATTTAGATCCGATGACAGGGGATTTGGGCTCTATTGTTTTAGTTTAAGGACGTTGTGGTCCATTGGGTTTAAGGGCATCATAGTCCGTGATAGTTTAAAGATATCATAGTCTATGAGTTTAAGGACCCCACAGTCCATAAAGTTTAAGGACATCATAGTCCATGAGTTTAAGGACCTCATAGTCCATAAAGTTTAAGGACATCATGGTCCATGAGTTTAAGGACCTCATAGTCCATTGAGATTAGTTTAAGGACATTACGTTCCATTAAGGACATTACGGTCCACAGTTAGTTTAAGGACATTACGGTCCATAGAGTTGTTTAGGGAAGTTGCGGTCCATTGGGTTTAAGGACATCATAGTCTATAGAGATTAGTTTAGGGACATTGCGGTCCATAGTTAGTTTAAAGACATTACGGTCTATCATTAGTTTAAGGACGTTGCGGTCTATGGTTTAAGGACATCATAGTCCGTGGAGTTTAAGGACATCGTAGTCCATAGAGTTTAGTTTAGGGACGTTGCGGTCCATGGTTTAAGGACATCATAGTCCGTGGAGTTTAAGGACATCATAGTCCATGCAGATTAGTTTAAGGACATTACGGTCCATAGTTAGTTTAAGGACATTACAGTCCATTGGGTTTAAGGACATCATAGTCTATATAGTTTCAGACTCATCAATTTAGGGGCGCGCCAAGAGTTATTGGTTATTGAGACCCTCCACCTCTCTTAAGACGTTGAAGAATTACGACGACATGTATCAGAGGTGTGAAGAGATGTACCTTTGAACCAAATCCCAAATCAAGGTGTTGTCAGTTCTGAGCATAGGGGCTCGGTTTGCTTGGCGATTTAATCTCAGGAGGAACTTAACCAATTTGTGGTTGAAGTTGGTTCCTTAATATATTTTCAGCGATCACGTGCCCCCACGTGATACTTTGAGGCAGTGTTAAACACTGGAATTTGAGATGCTCATGTGTGGCGCCATAGCAGTATTAAACACTGAAAGTTGGGGTGCTCATGTGAGTGTAAGTCGACGTTACACACCCTACATGAAGCGGGGAGGCGGAATAAGTAAAAAACAATCATTTTAAACAAGGTAACATCGACTAAGCATACGGATCTTTGCTAAACCATATCTAACACAACTAACTAGAGGTATTATCTACTCGGTAAGAAGATTATATCTAAAGTTCCAATTCCTTCTTCTTTACTTGTTGTCCTCCTTGACCACTTGAGCTCCTTTGGAGTGGAAAGGATGGCACCTCCTCGTCGGCTTCTCGATGTGATAGAAGATCCACCTGAAAATTCCTACTACAAGCTTTAACCTCTAATTTGAGATAACTAAGTGGCTAGGATTGCTAGTCCAAGTGACCTAGAGGATATAGAGATGGATTAAGAATCTATTAGTCTTTCTAACCCAATGATTCTCAACTCATGAGACACTTAGGGCTAGGTTGAAGAAGATGAGAGAGCTTGAGGACAGAGAATGTGTTTGTTATTATGAAATGAAATATAACTCATTTGTGTATATTATGAAGCATGATAATTATCTAATAAAATAATATATCATAATTACAACCATGCTGCATTTAATACAAATGGATGAATCATCTCATGAGTCATGGTTTCATTTAATGCAAATAACACATCATCTCATCCACCTCATTAAGCTTAATTCATAAATGAATTAAAACAAAATGAGTCACCTTTCTTCTAGAAGCTTCTCGAGTAATTACGAGAATGCCCCTCCTATTCGTATTTACGAAAAACACGGATATACTGAGACTGCATAAATCCAATAATTCAATACTAGAATCTGGCTTAAACCAAAACCCGCTAGTATAATGTGTCCGAACATCATTTGTGCACAAATACACGTATATGTCCGAACCCTGTCGTAAAACCATACGACCTCTATATCGTTTCGCCCGAAGCAGGGAAACTCTCTGTGTGGGATTCTAAAGACTCGACACTACGATGCAGTGGGTTTAACCACAGGCCGCAAGCGGTACTAGCTGTTTGTTATATGTATGCCCTAGAGGCCATTACTGTACATTGGATGTATATTGTAGTGGATGCTGGGACATATATAGGTAGGACTTTCTTGCTCGACATGATAGTACGCTATCTGGTTGCTCTTAATCTTAACATGTATGCTTGCTGTCTCTCTATTACATGTTGATAAAGCCCTTAGGATATGTGCTCGACTTCCAGGACTATGATGCAGATCATACTAGTGGGGCCTGGGTAGTCAATGAGTACATCCTTCATTGTTCCTAGTCGTGGGAATATCGAGACGGGGCATCGATATTCCAGAGTAGACTAGCGTATATCTTCTCGACCCATGTGATGGGCGATGGATGATCCCATATCCATTGGTGTTTGACATCGGAGATGGTATGCGGGTGCTCAGTGGAGACTGGGTACACTGAACGGACTCGCCGAGAACTCCCAGATGGTACTATACCTCATGTTAGATGGCAGTTCTCTGGTGACACTGGTACAGCTTAGTCTGTTGACCCGAGATCGTCATAGAGTCTTGTGTGTCTCCCACTGTGCTTTGATTTCCACCCTACCATGGCTCTACTGAGTTGTGCAAACGGGTGGTTTTTAGGTATAGTCCCGATTCACATGGAGGCAATGAGCGATAGGAGGGGATTCGTCTCTCCCGGTATTGGGGGTTGATGTTGCGCTATGCTCGACTGGCCATAACTGGAAATCCCTGGGCAGGGTTGCAGTGATTTACTGCTAAGAGTTACTAGTAGTTTCACGCTTGTTATGGACCTTACATCAGCATGACTTATCAAGCTACTGGGGTCTGACGTTTACCACCCCTAGGCGAGATATGCGACATATCAGATGAACAGACCGGACTGTACGGTAAGTGTTGCTGGTTGGATTCAAAGGAGTGTGAGCGGGCTTGCTCGTTGATCTTCTGATCGCTCAATACCCGGGTGGCCGTTACGTTTAGCAGACTGCTTGTGGCTTGTGGGTGTTTGATATGATCAATACCTGCTGCCGGCATATTGACGAGTCTTTAGAGTCCTACACAGAGGTTTCCTGGCTCACGCGAAATGAAATAGGAGCGCATATGAGATATGTGCGGGACCGAGAATAATACCAGTATGTGATACTGTATTCTATTCTCGCGATTTGTATCATTGGACGGTTATATATGATATAGCCGGGTTACCGAATCAAGTGTTGATTCGATACATTGATACACTTGATATTAGTCGGTTATATGCGATATGACCGGATCATTAAATCAAGTGTTGATTTAATGATTTAATGTATAATTATATATTTGATATATTATTTTACATTAACTAGTATTTGTTCACTTAAGATGGATTTTCTCACTTGATGTGCACATTGTATATATGATATAGTTTTGTGCACTAGTTTGTATTATGTTTGATGATACATGCAAACTTGGGTGTATGTTTGCTTTAAACTATAATTAGGTTAATGGTTAGGGTTTGATTTATTTGTTTTATTTATTTTTATTCATTTTGGCAAGAAATAAAATGGTGGCTTCTTTTGTTTCTTACTTGAAGCTTCATGAAGCTTTGTGAAGCTTTGACCATTTTGTTTCTTTCCTAAACCTAACAAATACCTAAACCCTAGTTCATTCTCTACATGAGTTAAACTTACCCATGGTTGCATCATGATAAGATCACTTGATTTATTATTATTAATCAATTGATTTTATTATTCTTATCATATTCTTTTTCTTCTTCTTCTTCTTCTTCAAGAAGAAGAAACCTTGCTACCTCCAATGGTGCCATGATCAAAAGAGTGAGAAATCCGAATCCAAAGTGAACCCACTTCCTATTTCTTCATCCTCTACCACTTGCCATGTAGTAGAGTGTGTTATCTTCACAAGTTTCATGACCAAATAAAGGTGGAGCTTGAGTTTGAGTTGCCTCGACGTAGATCATCTTCGTCATCGAAGTCAAAGAGCTAGCCCGATCATTTCTCCGATGAAACCGACAAGAGAGTCTGGGATTCCGATGATCGCAGCAAAGGGACGTCAACACGGAGCTAGAGAAGTGGAGGACCGGATCTACAAAGGTTGTAGTCACTTTCACTTTATAGCAAAGTAGTTTGCTTGCATGTTTCGCCTTACCTCTAGTTAACGATCTAGTATAGGGTTCTTTGGCACATGGAAATTTTTGAATTAGACATGTTTGATCAGTTGTAGAGCCTCATGGGTGTGCCTAGGAACACTACAGTGGTATCAGAGCCTAGCTAGAGCTTTAGGCGATGTGTAGACGATGTTGGAAGTCCGATCGAACCCGAAACCCTAATCGAATACCACTCTCTGTACATTTTTCGAAACTGTGTTATTTTGTGAATTAAAAATATGCAGAAAAATAAGCAGGGTTTTCTAAGAATTACTAAACAAAACGTGCCCCTAAATCAATCAATGCGCGGTGGAACCGCGGCACGAGCATGGCTCGTGCGGCGGTTCCGCGGCCGTACGGTCACTTCCTTGAGAACTGTTTGCACAGTAATGACTTAATATTATTCCTGTATTTTCTGGGAATTTTTAATTTGCATTTAACAGTTGAATTTTCTGGGTTGTTTTGGGGATTCGATGATTCGATCGGTTTATTTAACTTCGTCTATGTGTTTTTCCGGATAATTTTTGAATATGTTAAAAAGTTCGACCGGATATAAATACCCAATTTTTCCCCTGCCGGAAAATTTCTAAGTGTTGGATTTTTCCATGGTTTAAGAACGTTCTAAGTAGTGCAAGTAACGCGATGGTCCCTCTAGAAGACAAAAAACCTTAACTCGATTATGTGACCGTCTTGAACTGCTCTTTGAACCTTAGGGTTTGGGGCAGTACGGCGTGCCACATGTGAGGCGTTGGCTTGACCCTTCTACGGCTGGACCGCTGGTACTGTGGCATGAAGTGAATGTTTTTAAACTTATTTTATGTGTTGAGCTATTTCGGGAAAACTTGGGCATTTGATTGTTCGATCGGAAAGTTTAACATTTTATATTTATCCGGAATGCGATACAATATTTGGAATCCACAAGTAGTTATGAGATAACTGATTTGGATGTTATAAACATAGCACTTTAGTCTCGCTTGATTGGTTGCCACGGGATTTTGATGTGATCAAAAGTCCGTCGCAATCACGTAGCGTACACGGATACTCGCCGGTAAACTTAATAGACAGCTACACCCCATAGCCCCGACCAAATGACTGTAGGAGAACCCCGTCGCCAAAAAGCATCCGTTCGGGAGCTCGCGGCAACGGTGTTTCGCCTTAGTGCACTTCGTCGACGGTATCGAGGGGTGCGGCTGTCTACTGAAGTTTGCGACGAACATTCGTTCTGGATGCCGGGAATCCTGTTGAATTGCCCGACTTTACATTGAAAAGTGTTTTCGATAATGAGACCAAAATACGGGGTTTATAATTGTTAGGCATGCGATGTCTAAGGAATTCATTTGGTTAGGCATGCGATATCTAAAGAGTTTGCGGATTCCAACTATTGTAGTTTTACACTTTTTTTCTGTGACCGTAAGTGTAATATGTGATATCGCCGGTTTCATTGCTATATGTCAACGACAATTGGGATATGCATGTTTACTTACGTTGATGACATGCGATGTTATGTGTTGCTGGATATGTTATATTGGATCGTCGTGTTTGAATAGCCGGGTTTTTTTTATGTGAGATGAGTGTTTTTCATTCTCATTCATGTAAAAACTTGTATGTAATATTCTTTTATTGGGGCACTTCCAGGTTGCGGAAGATGTCACCGTTGATGTATATTATTTACTTTTCCGCATTAGGATAGACCCAAGGAGGGGAGCACAAGTAACCGGGTTCTAGGGTCCAGTGGGAGACCATCTCGAGGAGACGAGTCCGGGTCTCCTAACCCTAGAATTGGTAGGGTTGCTTGCCGCTCTTGTAGGGGTCTAGGGGTGTGGGATTGGCTATTCATCACGACCGTGGAATCCTTGTTTTATACTGGCTCGTATTAAAAACACGGACGTCCTAGTATATCCAATTTTTCATATGATATTTTCTGCTGCGTCATCTGTGATGTGATCATGTATAGATATAGTATATAGTATATATGATATATTATATAGACGTTGCTTATGTTTTACACCCGCGCTAGCCCTGCCCTGCTCTGCCGTTAGTTACGTAACCTATCAGTGCAGACGGGACATCGAGGCAAATGCGGATGGCATAAGCGTACGTTATATTTATCTGTGATGTTTAGGTGGACTTAAATGATGGGACATTCATTAATGAGATTAATGAAAGAAAATAAACCTAAAAGATGTTGTGGAATCGAATTTCAAAAATAAAATCAGGTAGCTACAGTTCTTGCTTTGCATCGCGGTGTTCCTTGTAGAACATCCTGCACCTTATTCGATAAGGAAAGGGCCGAGATCCCTTCACCGGGAGTGACCCCTTTAGCAATAACTGGCAGATGCTACAACTCTCGGTTTGTCTTTTGATTGCTTCTATAGTTTCTGCTTTGCACGGTGATATATATGATATATCCAGCACCTTATTCGATGAGGAAAGGGCCGACGATCCCTTCACCGGGAGTGACCCTTTAGCAAAACTAGAAAAGACTAAAAAACACTCCATTTAAAAACCATTTGATTCCGCAACGAGATCAGTTCAAAGCGTTAAAGGTTTTCATAAAAACCATTCGCAACCTTCCATCAGTTTAGGAAGTAGAGTACTTAGTATTCGTGCTGTGTTTGTTGACCTTAGTTAAGGCACAGTGTACGGTAGCTAAGTGATGTCTTCCTACACCGCATATGATGCGATTAGTTAGGACAGTCGTGTGACTTTGTTGACCTTAGTTAAGGGTCATTTGGGTGGGCCTAATTAATCATGAAATGACGGGTAGAACTTGACTAGTACTTATGATTTGTTGACCATAGTTAAGGTCATAGGTGCTAGGGGTAAAAACCACTATCGGGAGTTTCAAGTGTTGAAATTTGCAATGAGATTGCATACCTTCTATATGATAGTTGAATCCTGATACCCACTGCGAGTAATTGTTACTCCTGGGAGAGTTTTGCACTTTACAATTAGCCGATCAAGTAGGTGTCTAGAAAGGTGTCAACGGGGTTACGTCCCTGGGAAAACGAGGTTTATTTTAATTAGGTCCGTGCGAAAGCACGGGAAACCTCCCTCAAAGTACCGACACTGGCCTGGCTGAAAGATTGGCGAACTTGTAGAGTGTAATTAATCCCGGCTAGTCTTTCCTTTTAAGGTTTGAAGGAAGATTTGATAAAAACAGTGGGAGCCATCCTGATTAGATAAAATAAATAACCATTCTAATCTTGCAAGAGCGCACACAGAGTGTTTTCTTCTCTCTCTCTCCGGGTAGCGACCATATCACGCCTTAATCAAGATAATAATATGGAAGTATTGATCGAACCCGCTTGTTATACTGAGCTGGGGAACGTTGGTCCCGCTCCAACTTATAATTATTATAAGACCGAGCAGGAAATAGGGGAATACCAGGATTCCCATGCCGCCCAAACGAAGAAAGTGCATATGATGCATCTCCTTCGGGTGTGTTCATTATAAAGAATTGTTTCTCAGTGTCCTCTACGTCCTAGGAATTAGATACCGGATCAGGATCCCGCAAATGTAATCCGTTACATGGGCTACAAAAAGGTAGAGAACTGAGAACGGGTGATAAGTTTCATGAGACAGAAAACGGTGCAAGTGTTGCAGCCAAGTCTGTTGGTCACTGTCACCCTTTATTACCAATACATTGATTCTGAACAAATGCTATTAGATACCGAACCTGATATACAAAATCATATCAGTCTCTTTATTAGTAAAGAAAGGATATAATTTTGTATTGTTGGATAATGTTTTGAACATTTCCTATATCAAAAGTTGATCGGTTCAGGCACGTTATCTAAAAGCATTGATGTTCTAAATCAAACTACAGTTCCTAGTATACAGAACACATATAAGAGGAAGAGTTCAGAAATGAACGAATCCTTCTTGAGGTATTGTAGACTAGGTCATATCAATGTGACCCGACTACCTTAAGTTACATTCTAGATGCATATTTAAATCAGTTTGAATTTACGTCTTGTGAAACTTGCCAGTCATGTCACAAAGATTAGATGACCATAGCCCTGTTTATTGGAAACAGAGAAAGAGTTGTTAAACTCTTGGGACTGATACATAGTGATGTATGCAAAGTCCCCTGTCTATATATGCCAAGACCGGTTCTTTGTACTTCATTACATTCTCTGATAATCTGTCAAGATTCAGACATATGTTCCTGTTGAAACAAAAGTCCGAAACTTTTGAGATATTCACAGAATATAAGTTAGAAGTAGAGAACCAAAAACCGGGTATAAGTATTATTTCCTATGATGAGATCAGGGAGGAGAATACTTGTGCATAGAATTCCTGGACTATTCTAAAGGAGAATGAATTTCTCTCTCCGTATTACTCCTCTGAATATACCATAGCACAACAGTGTATCGAGGCGGAGCAATCATACTATATTAGATATGGTGTGCTCTATGATGAGTACTACTGAGTTACCTGTTTCTTTTAAGGGGTTGTGCACTTGAGAAGTTGCATACTATTGAATTAGGTTCGAATCAAATCAGTGCCTACCACTCTATATAAGATATGGTATGGGAAGAGCCTATCTCTTAAGAAAGTTAAGATTTGGGATTGTCCGGCCTATGTCAAAAGCAAAATCCGGAAAAGCTCGAGGCAAGGTCTGTTAAGTAGAACTGGAAAGGTTCCAGCTATACAAACTACGGCTGATGATTTGACGGAACCAAAGGATTCAATAGTCCCGACGAACCTCAGCCTCTCCGCCGAACTAGCAGGGTTCCTCATCCGCCTGAGAGATACTTCGGTTTCTCGATGACAGTGGGAGCGAGGAATGCATCATGAGATGATGACCCAAATAGTTTCGAGCAGGCCATCAAGAGTAGGGACTCTGTAAGAATGGCTGGATGCTTAGTGATCTGAGATGGAATCCTTATACACCAACAAAGTATGGACTTTGGTTGCTATATCTGAAGGGTTAAATCCCCATCAGGAGCAAGTATATCTTGAGAAGATTACTTGGTGTAGATGGAAAAGTTGAGACTTTCCAAGCTAGACTAGTTAAAGGTTTTCGTCATCGACCAGGCCTGGATAATGATGAAACCTTTTCCAGTGGCTATGCTTAAGTCCATCCGGATCCTACTTGCCACGGCTACATACCATGACTACGATATCTGGTGGTTGGGTGTCATGACTGCTTTTCTAAATACTGATTTAGAAGAGAACGTTTATAAGTACACAGCCAGAAAGCTTCATAAACAGTGGGAGCAGCGGAAACGTGTGCAAGATGCTTTACAGAATAAAGCAGGCATCGCGGAGTTGGAACGTTTGTTTTGATGCGATAGTCAAAGAGTTTGACTTCATCAAAATGGTAGATAAACCTTGTATATACAAAAAGGTAGTAGAGAGTAATGTGGTCATCCTCGTATTGTACGTGGACAAACATACTCTTGATAGGAAAAGAGTTTCCTATGCTACGCTCGGTCAATCTCCTCCTATCACATAGATTCTCCATATAGGATCAAAGTGATACCTCCTAAATCCTGGGTTTTGGATCTATGAGATAGATCTAAAGGGATGTTAGGGTTCTCACTAGATTTAGTGAGATGGTATCAGTTGATCCTAGGGAGAATCACTGGAAAGGTTCCAGGGTGATAAGGACGACTGAATGTTAGTCGCAGGCATTGTCTTTACCCTCAGTGGAGGGACGGTATGTTGGAAGTGTTCCAAGCTAGATACCGTGGCAGACTAGACGATAAAGGCTGGTAACATCGCTATTAAAGATACGACCAAAGAGGAAGTTTGGGTGTATATTGGTTAATGAGATGAACTAGGTTCCTACCATTGTGTGACAATGGAAGTGTAGATTTGGCCCAGGAACCCCGATCCCATCAGTGACCCAGACATATTCTGAGGCAGCATCACCTGATCATGGAGATAGTTGATCTACAGGGTGATCGAGGTTTGGAGAGTAGACTCAGAGGACAACACAGCGGATCCACTCACAAAGGCTTTTTCCCAGAGAGAGACTCATATGGGATGGTTGAGTATTAGATACTGCAACCACTGCTACAGATGGCCCTAGTGCAAGTGGGAGATTGTTAGTTATATGTATGCCCTAGAGGCCATTACTGTACATTGGATGTATATTGTAGTGGATGCTGGGACATATATAGGTAGGACTTTCTTGCTCGACATGATAGTACGCTATCTGGTTGCTCTTTATCTTAACATGTATACTTGCTGTCTCTCTATTACATGTTGATAAAGCCCTTAGGATATGTGCTCGTCTTCCAGGACTATGATGCAGATCATACTAGTGGGGCCTGGGTAGTCAATGAGTACATCCTTCATTGTTCCTAGTCGTGGGAATATCGAGACGGGGCATCGATATTCCAGAGTAGACTAGCGTATATCTTCTCGACCCATGTGATGGGCGATGGATGATCCCATATCCATTGGTGTTTGACATCGGAGATGGTATGCGGGTGCTCAGTGGAGACTGGGTACACTGAACGACTCGCCGAGAACTCCCAGATGGTATTATACCTCACGTTAGATGGCAGTTCTCTGGTGACACTGGTACAGCTTAGTCTGTTGACCCGAGATCGTCATAGAGTCTTGTGTGTCTCCCACTGTGCTTTGATTTCCACCCTACCATGGCTCTACTGAGTTGTGCAAACAGGTGGTTTTTGGGTACAGTCTCGATTCACATGGAGGCAATGAGCGATCGGAGGGGATTCGTCTCTCCCGGTATTGGGGGTTGATGTTGCGCTATGCTCGACTGGCCATAACTGGAAATCCTTGGCCAGGGTTGCAGTGATTTACTGTTAAGAGTTATTAGTAGTTTCACGCTTGTTATGGACCTTACATCGGCATGACTTATCAAGCTACTAGGGTCTGACGTTTACCACCCCTAGGCGAGATATGCGACATATCAGACGAACAGACCGGACTGTACGATGAGTGTTGCTGGTTGGATTCAAAGGAGTGTGAGCGGGCTTGCTCATTGATCTTCTGATCGCTCAATACCCGGGTGGCCATTATGTTTAGCAGACCGCTTGCGGCTTGTGGGTGTTTGATATGATCATCACCTGCTGCCGGCGTATTGACGAGTCTTTAGAGTCCTACACAGAGCTTTCCTGGCTCAAGCGAAACGAAATAGGAGCGCATATGAGATATGTGCGGGACCGAGAATAATACCAGTATGTGATACCGTATTCTATTCTCACGGTTTGTATCATTGGACGGTTATATATGATAACCGGGTTACCGAATCAAGTGTTGATTCGATACATTGATACACTTGATATTAGTCGGTTATATGCGATATGACCGGATCATTAAATCAAGTGTTGATTTAATGATTTATTGTATAATTATATATTTGATATATTATTTTACATTAACTAGTATTTGTTCACTTAAGATGGATTTTCTCACTTGATGTGCACATTGTATATATGATATAGTTTTGTGCACTAGTTTGTATCATGTTTGATGATACATGCAAACTTGGGTGTATGTTTGCATTAAACTATGATTAGGTTAATGGTTAGGGTTTGATTTATTTGTTTTTATTCATTTTGGCAAGAAATAAAATGGTGGCTTCTTTTGTTTCTTACTTGAAGCTTCATGAAGCATTGTGAAGCTTTGACCATTTTGTTTCTTTCCTGAACCTAACCATTACCTAAACCCTAGTTCATTCTCTACATGAGTTAAACTTACCTATGGTTGCATTATGATAAGATCACTTGATTTATTATTATTAATCAATTGATTTTATTATTCTTATCATATTCTTTTTCTTCTTCTTCTTCTTCTTCAAGAAGATGAAACCTTGCTACCTCCAATGGTGCCATGATCAAAATAGTGAGAAATCCAAATCCAAAGTGAACTCACATCCTATTTCTTCATCCTCTACCACTTGCCATGTAGTAGAGTGTGTTATCTTCACAAGTTTCATGACCAAGTGAAGGTGGAGCTTGAGTTTGAGTTGCCTCGATGTAGGTCATCTTCGGCATCGAAGTCAACGACCTAGCCCGATCATTTCTCCGATGAAACCGACAAGAGAGTCTGGGATTCCGATGATCGCAGCAAAGGGGCGTCAACACGGAGCTAGAGAAGTGGAGGACCGGATCTACAAAGGTTGTAGTCACTTTCACTTTATAGCAAAGTAGTTTGCTTGCATGTTTCGCCTTACCTCTATTTAACGATCTAGTATAGGGTTCTTTGGCACATGGAAATTTTTGAATTAGACATGTTTGATCAGTTGTAGAGCCTCATGGGTGTGCCTAGAAACCCTACACTAGCTGTATGTAACGGTCCCTAGGTAGATGTCGATAAGAAGGCCGATAAGGAAACCCATCCGAACTCCTACTGAGCCTGATGTGACAATCTCCGTACAGTCCGGTCTGTTCGCCTATGACTATCGCATATCGGGCCTAGGGGCGGCAAGCGTCAGTCCCCTAATAGCGGTATAAGTCGTGTCAGAGTAAAGACCATTACACCTTGAGAAACTACTGGAACACCTACCAGTAAATCTCGCTTGCCTTGGCCAGGGACCTTGCGTAACGGCTCTCCAAACACAGTACGATATGAACTCCCATTACCAGGAGAGACGAATCCGATCTAACCGCCACTGCCTCCAAGTGCTTCGGGACTGCACCCAACTGCTACCTGTGTAAGCGCACGGCAGCGCCCCGACCGTCTGTACGAGGCCAAAATGCGGAATACAAAACTTTTGTATAAACTAGAACCGGCGCTACCGCGGACTTTTAAACCCAGATCGGGCCATTAATCTAATACTAGCTAACTAGAGAAAGGGTAGAGAGATATACCGAGCAATCCGTGTCCTTCGGTCTTCTCGTCATCATCCCGATCTCCTCGCGGAATCTCCGGTCTTCATCTCCTCGTCGGAAGGGCACCACATCGCCAGGTTCTTTTACGGGCTCTCACGTCTGGACCGAGGCAACTCGGGCACGAAGTTAGCGAGTCGACGTGTCTAAGAATGTTGTAGGCTAAGTGTAGAACAATATGTCTCTAAAGGGTTGTGAAGTTGCCATTTTTGGTGGAGGAATGAGATGAACCTTTTTGAGATGGAACTATAGGATTTTTGCAAGCAAAATGAGACCAAATCCTCTCCCTAATATTTGGACAGCTCCCCCTCTTCATGTGGCCGGCCATGATCCTTTTGGAATGAGAGAGAAGAGAGAAAACAATGGGGGAACCAATAATACATGAAAGAGAGAGAAAGGGTGATGATGATGAAATATCACTACTACAAAGTCAAAACTCATCACCTAAGTAATGATGCACAAGGAATCATCATATACTAGAACTATCATGAGAACCATCATGTCAAAAATTCTTCTCCTTTATAAAATGCACAATTGCAAATAACCCCCTCCACCAAAATTTAGCCAAAGAAAGAAACAAAGGAAAATGGCCGAAACCGGAAAGCAAACTGGCAACTTCAAAAAACTGATCCCGTAATAAATTACAGGAAAACCCCGTGACTGTATATACATACCCGCATTTGTATTCCGACCGAATACAAATGCAATGAAACAAAATCTATACTGTACAATACTAGGATCCGGCTTAAACCAAAACCCGCTAGTATTATCCGTCCGATCATAATCCGTGCAATACCGCACGAACATGATCAAACCCTGCCATATCACCATACGGCCTCTACAGCGTTTCGCCCGAAACTTGAGAAACTGTCTTGTGGGGGACTCTAAAGACTCGTCAATACTTTGGGTGTGGATTTAACCACTAGCACGTCAGAGGTATCAGCCATACGTAACGGGCTACCAGGTATTGACCAAAAGGGACGTCAATGAGCAAACTCATCCTGACACCCTACTGAGCCTGTCAGCGACAATATGCATACAGTCCGGTCCGTTCATATATGAGCATCGCATGGCGAGCCTAGGGGGTTGGTAAAAGTCAGATCCCCAAAAGCGGTACAAGTCGTGTCGGAGTGTAGCCCAAAACACCCTGAGATACTACTGGAATACCTACCAGTAAATCTCCTGCCATGGTGAAGGACTTCGTGTAATGGCTCTCCTAGACACAGCGCGACCTCAGCCCCAATACCGGGAGAGAAGAACCCCTGCAGATCCGCTCACTACCTCCATGTGGCTCGGGACTGTACCCAACTAAAACCTGTTTGCACGACTCTTTTGAGCCGTGGTAGGGTAGTAATCAAAGTACAGTGGGAACTCACACGAGACAAATGACGATCTCAGGTCGATGAACTAACCTGTACACATATCACCAGGGAACTGCTATCTGACGTCTGGTATAAGACCAACTAGCATGTTCCCGGCGAGTCCTGTCCGGTGTACTCATAACCCAATGAGCACCTGTATACATCTTAGGTGAACCAACTGACACCAGTGGCTTGTGAGACCGGCCACCGCCCCTCGTCGGGGTCTCGACTGTATACACTAGTCTACTCTGGAGTATCGATGCCCTGTCTCGAAACTCCCACGACTAGGGACCTTTTAAGGATGTGCTTATAGACCCCAGCTCTCACGTATATGATCGCCATCATACTGCTGGTAGTCAAGCAAGAATCCTAAGGGCTCTATCAACGCGCAATAGTGGCTTGTAAGGTCACCTAAAGTAGTACACGATGATAAAGATAAACCAGATAGCATACTATCATCTTGAGTAAGACTGTCCTACCGGCATAGGTCCTCCTTCAATCATTGCAATCACGTGCCTGTGATCCAATAATTGACTCTGAGGGCACTATCCCCAACAATCTCCCACTTGAACTCAAGGCTAATTATTGCGATGTCGCATACTCACTGCCCGTGTGATATCGAACACCCAACTCCTGTACTAATCAGTCTTACAAAACCCGTTTACGAAACTAATGCGTTCGAGGAATAGACTCAGTGAGTGGATCCGCTCTAATGTTTCTTTCTATGTCTCTTTTTATCTCAAGTTCGCGGAGAAAGCCATCTCCCGAAATGAGCAATACCTGTCTTAGAATATGTTTGGATGTCTGATGGGACCTAGTTCATAAATGAACTCCAAATCCAAACTTCTTAGACTGTATCGTAAACTGAACTTAATCAGTATCCTGTGCCATGCCTTCCTCAGTATCCGCCTGGACCACCTGTCCAAAATACTGCCCCTCGTTAGAGGGAAAACTATAACTCTGACAGCCATCCTGTCATCCAAGTCACCTTGGAAGCCTGGAATGATAACCGTCTCCTAAAAGAGGCTGTTGTTATCATATCCCCAAAACATGCACTTATGTTCTAAAACTGCTTCCGAATGTTTCTCCAGGATTGGATCAATATCAACTTATTGCATCTACTGCAAAAACAACATCTGGTGTGGCACTTGATATCTCATGATTGACTCAATTGCCTAAGCAAGTGATCTTCCAATCATTCACATCCCTCTCCCCTTTAGTCTATAAGACACCTTTAGAGAGGGTGACTCCATCACCTGCAGGTACACCACCGTGCCAGGAGTCGTCCATTCTAAAACACCTTTAGAATGTTGTCTAAGTACCCAAATTAGGACATTACCCAAATCTAGATCTAAAACCATAGATCTGGTAACCAGAATGTCTGATATAATATCCAAGTCCTATGCGGAGAAACTACTGAGTGACAACCAAAGTATAACCGACTGTAGTATAGGAATTTCACTTCCTACTCTGTGTATGTCATCCAAATACCAGGACATCACATCCTACTACCTTCTTAACAGATCCATCCCCTATTCTGATGAAGTCAAACCTATGACTGTCACATCAGAAATGGATGATCTATCTCCGCTATATCTGCTTTAGTCCATAAATAGACATAAGCTACTTGTCCACTATGCTTCCGCTTCCCCCACTGACTACGACAACCCTCTGACAGAGTCATATAGACGTACACTTCTAAAGCTAGTTCAGAAAGACGTTATACTTATCCTCCTGCCGGGTCTCACAGCCTGGAGCAACAACAATGGCAAGTCTAGGTAAACAAGAACCTCTCTGTCACCGTCCTTGAAGCTACCGGAGTAACTCTCGGGTGCCTGAGGTTACCCACCATATCTGCGGAGTTGCCAATGAAATGTCAAACCAGATTGAATCTTTTGGTTCTTATTAAATTTTCAGTAATCGTTTGCGGTTCTGGAATCACTTCCAGTTCTACCATACTCCCACTACTGTTTTCTGAAAAAATCCATTTCTTTTAAAAATGTTGCGAGTCAAGAACAATATCACTATTGATCTTCCAGATGGTAGAAAGTTAACTCTCGTCATAGCTCGGGTCAACCCATAAACAGCCATTACAGAAACGTGCCTTGAGTTATCCAGAGTCTGGTTTTAAGCATAAGCTAGACAACTCCCCGTACCTTAACAATGTCAAGATATGAACTGTTTTATATCCAATATAGAAACAGAGTCACTGATTTAATTAAACCAGATTCAATTCATGCAGCTGTCTCCAGTGCATGTCAACTAAATGGAAAGAGGCCGATCAGCATTACTCAACTTAGGAATACTTCCAATTATGAGTAACCCGAAAGAGAAGCAAGTTTTCTTAATCATTACTATCAACTGAATACTATACACAAGTATCTACATCTTCGATCAACTTGAAGAATCCCGATACTTGCAATACCTGGTTCTCTACTTTACTCTTATACCTATAACTTCTCAAAATTCGGACCTTGCGTTTCTACGAAACACTTGTCTAAAAACTAGAGAAGTCATAAGTAAACCGAATATAGTACGAGAACCAACCCCTCTGTCCTAATGGACACTGGACAATATACAATAGTCTGAACAATTCTCTTGAGTCTAATAACTCATTCCCTATGTATCGTAGGTTGAAAACTGTACTTATGGTTAAGAAGAATTACACAGCTGTTTAATGCTCCTTACCTAACCATCCACTGATATAGGTAAATGTCATAGACATAATTTCAAAAAGATATATCTCACTCTATAAAAATAGACGTACAGATATATCAATTTGAAATTGATGCATAACAGCGGATATTCAAAACCAAATATTTGCCGTCCGGCAAACTACCTAGGCGATTTCCTCAAATATCACCAATTACAACGAATTCCGATATAATGAGGATGATCACCTAATTTCCAATAACTTACTCCCACTCATCATCTGTAAAACCATACAGATGTGAGAATCATACCTGGTAAATACATACCCTGGAGCAGGTGTCTAATTAGGAAATCAGTTTTCTTTTAACAGTACACAGCGAAACTGAAACATGTAAATGTTTTGAAGGGGTATCCGGGTATTCATAGTAATGCCTCTTCCATTATCCAGATTCACAACTGTAACCGTATATTTCTATGCCATCTCTCCACATCGCTTCATATGTCTTTAGTCATTACCTTCTGCACACCCCTTTAGGCCAAATGGTTTTCTTCCTTCCCTACCGTTCGGCACTGTTAGTGTATATGCCCTAGAGGCCATTACTGTATCATACTAGTTTGTATATTACTTAATGGATGCTTGGGATATTCACCTTGTATATACAATCTTGCTCAAAAATAGTAGTATGCTACTTGGTTTGTTTCTACTTCAATGTGTACTTGTGTTTATTTCAGTATATCACTTATACGCATTAGTGGAGCCCTTAGGATCTTTGCTTGATTACCAGCGTTGTGATGGCAGTCACACAAGTGGGGGCTGGGTAATCTATAGGCACATCCTTATACAGGTCCCTAGTCGCAGGACTATCGAGACGGGGCATCGATACTCCGGAGTAGACTAGCGTATGCGCTTCTCATCCCAGTGTGGGAGATGGTCTGTCCCACAGCCATCAGTACGTCGTACTGGAGATAGTATACGGGTGCTCGTTGGGTTACGAGTACACTGGACAGGACTCGTAGGGAACTGACAGGTTGGTATTATACCTATCGTCAGTTATCAGTTCCCAGGTGACATGAGTACAGCTTAGTCCGCTGACTTGACACTGGCACTTCGCCTCAAGTGTGTTCCCACTGCACTTTGATCACTACCCTACCACGGCTCAAAGGAGTCGTGCAAACAGGTGGTGGTTGGGTGCAGTCCCGAAGCACTTGGAGGCAGTGACGGTTAGACAGGATTCGTCTCTCCCGGTATTGGGGGTTGACATCGCGCTGTGTCTAGGAGAGCCATTACACGAGTAGTCCCTGGCCAGGGCAAACGAGATATACTGGTAGGTTTCCAGTGTTATCTCAGGGTGTTTTGGGCTTCGCTCCGGCACGACTTGTACCGCTATTGGGGGACTGACGTTTACCACCCCCTAGGCCCGCCATGCGATGTATCAGACGAACAGACCGGACTGTACGGAGACTGTCACATTCAGACTCAGTAGGAGTTCAGATGGGGTTTCACCTCGTCAGCCTTCTTGTCGGCATCTACCTGGGGACCGTTACGCACAGCTAGTGCCGCTTGCGGTCTGTGGTTAAACCCACTGCCAGCGTAGTGTCGAGTCTTTAGAGTCCCACACAGAGGGTATTCGCCTCTGGGCAAAACAGAGTAGAGGTCGCATGGTTTTGCGACAGGGTTCGTTCTCATCCGCGCACTTGTGCACGTTTGGAGTCCGGACGGATTATACTGGCAGGCTCTGGTTTGAGCCAGATACTGGTATGTGTTTTGGGGTTGCTTTTATATCTTGGTATTCTTGTTTTTCGGAACGAGAATGCAGGTGTGTATGCACAGTTGCTTGAGGAGGAGAATGAGGTTTTTCATTAGGGTTTCGGAACGGGTGCGTATGCACAGTTGACAGTCTTTATTTTCCAAACCCTAATGGATTTATTTATTATCTATTAATAATAATAATTAAATGAGAATTATGTTATGGTTGTTCTTTGTTGACTTGTTGACCTTGGTTGACTTGTTGACCATTGACCACTTTCATGCCTTCAAAAGTCTTCCTTGATTTATGCTTACTTTTTTAAATGAAGCATGGTTGTGGTCATTCCAAACACTACCATCAACTATTCTCATTTTCAATTATTATCATTTAGATAATATTATTCTTTTGCATTATGGTTGCAAGAAGAGAAAATAATAGCTCATTCTATCATTCTCATTCTCTCTCCTCTCTTCATCTTCTTCTTCCTCTAGCTAAAGAGAAACCTTCTCATGTGTTGAGAATCCTTCTCTTTAAAACAAAAGCAACCCTTAGACACTCTCTCTACTCACTCTAGGATCAAGGGTTTAGCAAGCCGGCGATTCTAGTTCACTCCAAGTTCGAGAAAGAGCCCAAAGGTCGAGCCTTCGAGGTGGATCCATCTTCGACGGAAGAAGGCGACAAGAGAAGAGAACCATCAACCTCCACAAACTTTGAAGAAGAAGGAGTTCAAGTTTAGGTATAACCATCTCTATCCGAGTAGCTAAATCTCTTTAGCTTAGTTTGCTAGTTTTAGTTTAGGTAACGATCCCGACCAAGTCTAGTCCATGTTGCCTCTTGCACTAAAAATTTGATTTTTATACCGTTTCCGCCTCCCCGTAAGAACCGGGGGTCGCAATATGGACTTACAGTGGTATCAGAGCCTAACTAAACTTAAACTAGCTTGGTAGTGAAGTGTAACGAAGTTCGGAAACAAAAAAATCACAAAACCGGATAATTTCAAAACCTGAGTTTCTGTTGAAAATTTTTTGGCTCAAAATGAAAAACTTTATACTTCTAAAATCGTCTCAGGGTTTTGTAAGAGCACCCATGAAAAACGATGACGTAATTCCCTTAAGCCGCCGCGCTTCCGCCGCACGAGGTAGGCATATGCGGCGGAAGCGCCGCGCTTTGTATTCTTCTGTCCATCGATTTTCGTGCAGAGTGTTTATTTGTTGGTTTTGGGATTTTTAAAATATATTATATGTGCCCAGATTTTCCAGAACTGAAATTCACTTTTGGGGTCCTATAATTCCGTATTTTTTTTTCCGAACTTCACTGCACTTTGACTATGATGGTTATATCTGTGATGTTTGCTTGTATTGAACGTCGGCTAATCGCTATAAGACGATTAGTCGGGGTTATACAAGATCTGTAATGTGCTGGAATGTGTATATAAATATGTTGGATTGTCGCGGGTGAATGGCCGGGGGTTGTGAGACGAGAGTTTTCTTTTCTTGCAATTCATTGTAAATGTAAATTGATGTAATTATATTATTTGTTTGGCCGCACAACCGGGTCGGGGTTGTAGCCGTCATTGTATAATTCTTTTTACTGTTTTTGCTCCTAGGATAGACCCATGGAGGGGTGCACAAACTACCGAGGACTTGGCGGGTAGTTTGCCGCACCCGTAGGGGTCTTGGGTGGGGATTTGGCTATTCACCGCGACCGTGTTATCTGTTTTTTGTTACAGGCTCGTACAAATTACAGATTGCTAGTATATCCAATGTATTTATCTGTGATCTGAAATGTCTATCATTGCTTTCTATTTAGGCGTTGCTTATGTTTTACAGACGCGCTAGCCCAGCCCCCGCTCTGTCGTTAGTTAAGTAACCTAACGGGTAATGACGGGGCCCCGTGGCGAATGCGAATGGCATAAGCGTACGTCATATTTTGGTTGTTTTCTGCAATGGTAGGATTAAATGATGGGACGCATTAAAAGTACTAATGCAAGAATATCACGCATTAAAAGAACTAATGCAAGATAATAAACCAAGTTTAAGTCGATGGAACACTTTCGGAAAACCACTCGGTTCTTTTCAAAACTAACTTTTAAATGCGGAGCTTGAGCCACTCCTTCTAAAAGCTATCTCGTTCCATCGATTATATCAAGTTCACTACGTTCACGGTTTCGCCAAAACCATCCGTAGCCCTCCGTCGTTTCATATGAATATTCAACAGTATTCAAGCTGTGTTTGTTGGCCTTAGTCAAGGCACAGTGATTGGTAGCTGGTGGGTATTCATATGTTGCATAGATAGAATGCGTTGGTTTGGGACAGTCGTATTGCCTTGTTGGCCATAGTCAAGGGTATATACGGGTGGGTTCAAATTAACCTGGATAACGACGGGAAGAACTTGACATGTGACTTATGATTTGTTGGCCTTAGTCAAGGTCATAAGAGCATGGGGCAAAAATCCACATCGGGAGTTTCATAAGTACTGAAACTTGCTAGATTTGCATACCATTTGGAGTGTGATGATTATGGTAGGATTCCTTCATTTTCGTCACACAATGATATTTGGATCCCGATCCTACTGTGAGTATATGCTACTCCTCGGGAAATTTCTCACTTAACGATCAATGCTATAAACCTAGTAGGTGCCTAGAAAGGTGTTAGCGGGGTTACGCCCCCAGGGAAAAGAGGTTCTTTAATTAAGGAACTTCGCGAAAGCGTTGGAAAACCTCCCTCGAAGTACCGACACTGGCCTGGCTGAACGGTTAAGCAAGTATTGTACGGTGGGATTGATCCTGACTAATTCTTCCTTTATGGTTTGAGGAAGGATTCGAGAAACAGTGGGAGCCATCCTGTTTAGACAAACTAAAAACCACTCTAAACTTGCAAGAGCATCATGCTGAGTGTTTCTTCTTCTCTCTCCTAATTGCAGCGGCCAATCAACATGACTGGACTTAAGTTACTCCTAGATAAAAACAAGCTGACAGGGCCAAACTACAAAGATTGGCTCAGGAATGTCAAGATAGCAATCACTTATGACAAGCTGGGGTATCTTCTTACCACCAAAGCTCCCCCTGTCCCTGGTCCAACTTCCAGCGTCGCGGATAAGGAAATCCGCAAGACTTGGGAGATTGATAGCGCGAAGGCCAAGTGCCTCCTGCTTGCCTCGATGGACAACGAACATCAGAGGAGGCATGAGAATATGGACATGGAGTCCATATTGCTCCATACAAAAGAACTGTATGGAGAGCAATCACGTATCGCAAGATACGAAGCGTCGAAAAAGTTGTTTTCGACAAAGATGGCCGTCGGATCATCAGTAGCCGAGCACGTGCTAAAGATGATCGGCTACATTGAGGAGCTCGCTGACCTAGGGATCACATTGGAGAGTGAGCTATATACGGATATAGTTCTCCAGTCCCTTCCTTCCACTTACGCCCAGTTTATACTGAACTTCAACCTACAAGAAAAAGAGGTTGAACTATCAGAGCTCCTCAACATGCTGAGGAGCGCAGAGGGCACCCTACAGAAAAGTAGGGATACATCCACTTTGTTTGTAGGAGGATCATCTTCTTCTAGGTCCAAGGCGAAAGCCAAGGGAAAGAAGAAGAAGGCCCCCGCCAAACCAAGGGGCGGTGTTAGTAAAGTGGATACGAAGGGAAAAGGTAAAGCAACAAAGATAGCGGGGAAGCTTGTGGATAAGGAAGAATGCTTCTTTTGTCATAAGAAAGGACACTGGAAGAATGATTGCAGGGCCTGGAAGGCCAGAACACAGGAATTGAAGCAGGTTGCAGCTTCAGCTTCAGGTGTGTATGTTATTGAAAACTGTCTTTCAATAAACTCTACTTCCTGGGTATTGGATACCGGATCAGGATCTCATATCTGTAATTCTTTGCAGGCGTTGAGAAACCGTAGGGATTTGAAGGCAGGTGACATGACCCTCAGAGTTGCGAACGGAGCTAGCATGGATGCTAAAGCCGTGGGGGACTATCACCTGGGAATGTCAGATGGACATGTTTTGGTTTTGCGTAATTGCTTTTTTGTACCCAACGCAACTTGTAATATCATTTCTGTATCTTTAGTTTCTAAAGAAGGTTATGAATTTGCGTTTGTAAGTAATGTTGTAAACATTCACCTTAATCAAGTATTGATTGGGTCAGGTACTCTGAGTAATGGTATATACGTGTTAAACCAACCACAGATTTTCAATGTCCAGAATACACACAAAAGAAAGTCTCCAGATATCAATCGGGCTTTCTTATGGCATTGTAGACTGGGTCACATCAATGAGACACGGTTGACTAAGTTACATAAAGAAGGATACTTGGATCCGTTCGAGTATCAGTCTTATGCCACTTGTGAATCTTGTCTCATGGGAAAGATGACAAAGACTCCGTTCACTGGACACGGAGAAAGAGCGAGCGAGCTCTTGGGACTCATACACAGTGACGTGTGTGGTCCAATGTCTACACATGCGCGAAGCGGTTATTCATACTTCATTACTTTCACAGACGATTTCTCTAGGTATGGACATGTCTTCTTAATGAAGCACAAATCCGAGGCTTTTGAGAAATTTCGGGATTACAAGAATGAAGTTGAAAAACAAACAGGCAAAAGTATCAAGATCCTAAGATCGGATCGAGGTGGTGAATACTTGAGTGCCGAGTTCCTGGACTATTTAAAAGAGAATGAAATTCTCTCTCAGCGTACTCCTCCATACACTCCGCAACATAACGGTGTATCGGAAAGGAGGAATCGAACCCTATTGGATATGGTTCGTTCCATGATGAGTAAGGCTGAGTTACCGCGATCTTTCTGGGGATATGCACTAGAAACAGCTGCACATCTCTTGAACCAAGTTCCTACTAAGACTGTGCCTACCACACCATATCAGATGTGGAGTGGGAAGAAACCCTGTCTTAAAGCCTTTAAGACATGGGGATGTCCGGCTTTTGTAAAAAAGCAGCATGCGGACAAGCTCGAGGCACGCTCAGTACAGTGCAAGTTTGTGGGATACCCAAAGAACTCCAAGGGGTATCTATTCTATTACGCAGAGGAGCAAAAAGTCCTTGTTTCTCGTCATGCCCACTTCTTGGAAACTGAGTTTTTGGAAAATCAGATAAGTGGGAGCGCAGTAGAACTGGATGAAATTCCAGAACCTCAGACTATTACTGAAAGCTTAGTGGAACCAGAGGGTTCAGATGAACAGGACATTCCTACGCCGCTCCGCAGGAGTAGTAGGCAGTCTCATCCGCCCGAGAGATACTGCGGTTTTCTCATAGACGGGGATAGAGAGGATTGCATCATAGATTATGATGAGCCTACTAGCTTCCAGCAGGCCGTTCAGAGCGTTGACTCAGTGAAATGGCTGGATGCAATGCGGACCGAAATGGAGTCCATGTACACCAACAAAGTATGGACGTTGGACATTGCTCCAGACGGGGTAAAACCCGTAGGATGCAAGTGGATCTTCAAAAGGAAGATTGGTGTAGATGGACAGGTTGAGACCTATAAAGCTAGGCTGGTAGCAAAGGGTTTTCGTCAAAGACCTGGCTTGGACTACGACGAAACCTTTTCTCCAGTAGCCATGCTGAAATCCATTCGGATCCTTCTTGCCATTGCTGCCTTCCACGATTATGAGATCTGGCAAATGGACGTAAAGACAGCTTTTCTAAATGGAAATTTAGAGGAGTGTGTCTATATGGACCAGCCAGAGGGTTTCATTCAGAGTGGGAGCAGCGGAAAGGTGTGCAAGTTGCTTAAGTCCATCTATGGACTAAAGCAGGCATCGCGGAGTTGGAACATCTGCTTTGATGAGACAGTCAAAGAATTTGGCTTTATCAAAAATCCAGATGAACCATGCATCTATAGTAGATTTGTAGCGAGAACTGTAGTATTCCTCGTTTTATACGTGGATGACATTCTCTTGATAGGAAATGACATTCCTATGCTACAATCTGTCAAGGGGTTCTTGTCACAAAGGTTCTCCATGAAAGACCTGGGTGATGCCTCATACATCCTGGGGATCCGGATCCATCGTGATAGATCCAAGAGGATATTGGGACTTTCTCAGTCCAGGTACATCGACACCATAGTGAAAAGATTCAGTATGGAAGATTCCAAGCGCGGTAACCTACCGGCTTGTCACGGGATCACCCTCTCTAAAGAGATGTCTCCCAAGACTGATTTGGAGAGGGATCGCATGTCTATTATACCCTACGCTTCTGCGGTAGGCTCTATAATGTATGCGATGTTGTGTACCAGACCGGATGTAGCTTATGCACTGAGTGTAGTAAGCCGGTATCAGTCAAACCCTGGGGAGAAACACTGGATAGCAGTAAAGAACATTCTCAAGTACCTGAGAAGGACTAAGGAGATGTTCTTGGTGTATGGCGGAAAAGACCTCCAGATCGAGGCCTTTGCTGACTCCAGCTTCCAGAGTGACAAGGATGATTCCAAGTCCATGTCGGGTTTTGTCTTCACCCTCAATGGAGGGGCGGTGTGTTGGAAGAGTTCCAAACAGGAAACCGTTGCAGACTCGACGATGGAAGCGGAATACATCGCTGCATCTGATGCCGCAAAAGAAGCTGTCTGGATGAGGAAGTTCTTGAAAGAACTTCAGGTGGTTCCGTCCATTGTTGACCCAATACCTCTGTATTGCGACAACAACGGGGCTATAGCTTTAGCGAAGGAACCCAGGTCCCATCAGAGATCCAGGCACATCTTGAGGCGGTATCACCTGATCAGGGAGATCGTGGATCGCAAGGAGATCGAGGTTCGGAGGGTTGCTTCAGAAGAGAACACTGCAGATCCATTCACCAAGGCCCTACCCCAGACTCAGTTCGAGCGGCTGATCGAGATGATAGGTCTTCGATACGCCAGTACATGGCCTTAGTGCAAGTGGGAGATTGTTAGTGTATATGCCCTAGAGGCCATTACTGTATCATACTAGTTTGTATATTACTTAATGGATGCTTGGGATATTCACCTTGTATATACAATCTTGCTCAAAAATAGTAGTATGCTACTTGGTTTGTTTCTACTTCAATGTGTACTTGTGTTTATTTCAGTATATCACTTATACGCATTAGTGGAGCCCTTAGGATCTTTGCTTGATTACCAGCGTTGTGATGGCAGTCACACAAGTGGGGGCTGGGTAATCTATAGGCACATCCTTATACAGGTCCCTAGTCGCAGGACTATCGAGACGGGGCATCGATACTCCGGAGTAGACTAGCGTATGCGCTTCTCATCCCAGTGTGGGAGATGGTCTGTCCCACAGCCATCAGTACGTCGTACTGGAGATAGTATACGGGTGCTCGTTGGGTTACGAGTACACTGGACAGGACTCGTAGGGAACTGACAGGTTGGTATTATACCTATCGTCAGTTATCAGTTCCCAGGTGACATGAGTACAGCTTAGTCCGCTGACTTGACACTGGCACTTCGCCTCAAGTGTGTTCCCACTGCACTTTGATCACTACCCTACCACGGCTCAAAGGAGTCGTGCAAACAGGTGGTGGTTGGGTGCAGTCCCGAAGCACTTGGAGGCAGTGACGGTTAGACAGGATTCGTCTCTCCCGGTATTGGGGGTTGACATCGCGCTGTGTCTAGGAGAGCCATTACACGAGTAGTCCCTGGCCAGGGCAAACGAGATATACTGGTAGGTTTCCAGTGTTATCTCAGGGTGTTTTGGGCTTCGCTCCGGCACGACTTGTACCGCTATTGGGGGACTGACGTTTACCACCCCCTAGGCCCGCCATGCGATGTATCAGACGAACAGACCGGACTGTACGGAGACTGTCACATTCAGACTCAGTAGGAGTTCAGATGGGGTTTCACCTCGTCAGCCTTCTTGTCGGCATCTACCTGGGGACCGTTACGCACAGCTAGTGCCGCTTGCGGTCTGTGGTTAAACCCACTGCCAGCGTAGTGTCGAGTCTTTAGAGTCCCACACAGAGGGTATTCGCCTCTGGGCAAAACAGAGTAGAGGTCGCATGGTTTTGCGACAGGGTTCGTTCTCATCCGCGCACTTGTGCACGTTTGGAGTCCGGACGGATTATACTGGCAGGCTCTGGTTTGAGCCAGATACTGGTATGTGTTTTGGGGTTGCTTTTATATCTTGGTATTCTTGTTTTTCGGAACGAGAATGCAGGTGTGTATGCACAGTTGCTTGAGGAGGAGAATGAGGTTTTTCATTAGGGTTTCGGAACGGGTGCGTATGCACAGTTGACAGTCTTTATTTTCCAAACCCTAATGGATTTATTTATTATCTATTAATAATAATAATTAAATGAGAATTATGTTATGGTTGTTCTTTGTTGACTTGTTGACCTTGGTTGACTTGTTGACCATTGACCACTTTCATGCCTTCAAAAGTCTTCCTTGATTTATGCTTACTTTTTTAAATGAAGCATGGCTGTGGTCATTCCAAACACTACCATCAACTATTCTCATTTTCAATTATTATCATTTAGATAATATTATTCTTTTGCATTATGGTTGCAAGAAGAGAAAATAATAGCTCATTCTATCATTCTCATTCTCTCTCCTCTCTTCATCTTCTTCTTCCTCTAGCTAAAGAGAAACCTTCTCATGTGTTGAGAATCCTTCTCTTTAAAACAAAAGCAACCCTTAGACACTCTCTCTACTCACTCTAGGATCAAGGGTTTAGCAAGCCGGCGATTCTAGTTCACTCCAAGTTCGAGAAAGAGCCCAAAGGTCGAGCCTTCGAGGTGGATCCATCTTCGACGGAAGAAGGCGACAAGAGAAGAGAACCATCAACCTCCACAAACTTTGAAGAAGAAGGAGTTCAAGTTTAGGTATAACCATCTCTATCCGAGTAGCTAAATCTCTTTAGCTTAGTTTGCTAGTTTTAGTTTAGGTAACGATCCCGACCAAGTCTAGTCCATGTTGCCTCTTGCACTAAAAATTTGATTTTTATACCGTTTCCGCCTCCCCGTAAGAACCGGGGGTCGCAATATGGACTTACAGGCACTAGCCCATGGTTTGGAAGAAGACTATCCAATAAGCATAATAGGTGTACTGTCCTAATCCTAGGAGCACTTGCAATGCGAGAGAAGGTGAAGATAAAAGACAACCGAATAAACCTTATTCCTATTTCTCCTGAACCAGAATCCATCCCCGAACTGGAACAAGTTCCTTTCGAATTTGTATATAACCATACGATGGAGTATCCAATAAACTGTGGATCTTCGTAGCGATACGGAGTGTTCTGGAGAAATACAAAGGTGATGTAGGATTAACGAAGAAATACTTGGTTTGGTCGTGAATAGCAGTCGCAATTTACTTTGCCCTCTTACTGTAGGGTTCCTAGGCACACATATGAGGTCTTACAAGGCATCAACCATGCCAATTTCAAATTTTACAAGTGCCGAGAAACCCTAATACGGATCGTTAACTACAATTTTAGGCGAAACATGCAACTAGTTAACAACTTAACTAAGGGAACGGAAATACAACCTTTGTAGATCCGGTCCTCCACCTCCATAGCTCCATGATGAAGTCCCCTTGCTGTTCAAATCCAATCCCGGGCTCTAGCGTCGGCTTCATCGGAGAAATGGGCGGGCTAGGTCATCGACTACGATGCCGAAAATGATCTACGTCGAGGCATCACAAGATCAAGCTCCCACTTCACCAAGTCATGAAACTTGTGAAGAAAACACCCTATACTACTTGGCAAGAGGTAGAGGATGAAGAAATAGGAAGTGGGTTCAGTTTAGAATTGGATTTCTCACTCTTTTTCACTAGTTGCCATTGTTGATAGCAAGCTTTTCTTCATGTGAAGAAGAAGAAGAAGAAGAAAGAATATGATAAGTGTTAAAAAAATAATTGAAAAAGAATTGATTCTTATCATATTCTAACCTTAGTTAAGTGTAGAGAATAGACCATGGTTAGTAATGATGGTTAGGGTTAAGCAAGAGACAAGAATGGTGGACTAGGTCAAAGCTTCATGAAGCTTCAACAAAACTACAAATAAAGCCACCATTCTTTTCTTATCTTTTCCAAAATGAATAAACAAATAAATAAATGAATAAATAAGCAAAACCCTAATCATCAATTAAACCATGGTTTAGTTTTTTACACTTAACCAAATAAGCATGTATCATCAAACATGATACAATCATGTGCACAAAAGTGTATCACATATACAACTTGCACAATTCAAGTGAGAAAATCCATTTAAAGTGAACCAATACTAGTTAATGCAAAGTAATATATCAAATTTATAATTATACATTAAATCATTAAATCAACACTTGATTTAACGATCCGGTCATATCGCATATAACCGACTAGTATTCTATGTATCGGCTTACCGAATCAATCCTTGATTCGATAACTAGGTTATATAGCATACAACCTTTCGATACATTCATCGCGAGAATGGAATACGGTATCACATACACGCATTATTCTCGGTCCTACACATATCTCACATGCGCTCCTATTTCGTTTCGCTTGAGCCAGGAAACCTCTGTGCAGGACTCTAAAGACTCGTCAATACGCCGGCAGCAGGTGATGATCATATCAAACACCCACAAGCCGCAAGCGGTCTGCTAAACGTAACGGCCACCCGGGTATTGAGCGATCAGAAGATCGACGAGCAAGCCCGCTCACACTCCTGTGAATCCAACGAGTAACACTTACCGTACAGTCCGGTCTGATCGTCTGATATGTCGCATATCTCGCCTAGGGGTGGTGAACGCCAGACCCCAATAGCTTGATAAGTCGTGTCGATATGAGGTCCATAACAATTCGAGAAACTACAGGTAACACTTACCAGTAAATCTCAGCAACCCTGGCCAGGGATTTCCGGTTATAGCCAATCGAACACAGCGCAACATCAACTCCCTATTCCAGGAGAGACGAATCCCCTCCTATCGCTCATTGCCTCCATGTGATTCGGGACTGTACCCAAAAGCCACCGTTTTGCACGCCCTCTTGGACATGGTAAGGTGGAAATCAAAGTACAGTTGGAACCACACAAGACTCTATGACGATCTCGGGTCAACAGACTACTCTGTACCAGTGTCACCAGAGAACTGCCATCTGACGTAAGATATAATACCATCTGGGAGTTCTCGGGGAGTCCGTCCAGTGTACCCAGTCTCCACTGAGCACCCGTATATCATCTCTGATGTCAAACACCAATGGATATGTGATCATCCATCGCCCATCTGTATGGGTCGAGAAGGTATACGCTAGTCTACTCTGGTATATCGATGCCCCGTCTCGATACACCCACGACTAGGGACCTTGAAAGATGTACTTATGGACTACCATGTCCCCACTAGTATGATCCGCATCATAGTCCAGGTAGTCAAGTACACATCCTAAGGGCTTTACCAATATGTAGCAGAGAGACAATCAGTGTACACGTTAAGGTAAAGAATAACCAGATAGCATACTATCATGTCGAGCGAGAAAGTCCTCCCTATATATGTCCAAGCATCCACTACAATATACATACTATGTATAGTAATGGCCTCTAGGGTATACATATGACTAACAATCTCCCACTTGCACTAGGGCCATCTGTAACAGTGGTTGTAGTATCTCATACTCAGCCATCCCATAAAAGTCTTTCTCTGGGAATTGGCCTTTGTGAGTGGATCCGCTGTGTTGTCCTCTGAGTCTACTCTTCTAACCTCGATCTCCTTGGAGATCAACCATCTCCATGATCAGGTGATACTGCCTTAGAATATGTCTAGATCACTGATGGGACGGGCGTTCCTTGGCATAAGCCACAACTCCATTGTCTCACAATGGTAGGAACGAAGTTCATCTCATGAACTATTATACATCCAGACTGCCTCTTTGGTAGCATCTCAAGTAGCGATGTATCCAGCCTTAATCGTCTAGTCTGTCATGGTATCTATCTTGGAACTCTTCCAACATATCGTCCCTTTACTGAGGGTAAAGACAATGCCTGTGACTGACTTTCAGTCGTCCTTATCACTCTGGAACCCTTCCAGTGATTCTCCCCAGGATCGATTGATACCATCTCACTACAACTAATGAGAATCCTAACATCCAATTAGATCTATCTCATAGATCCAAAATCCAGGATTTAGGAGATATCATTTTGATCCTATATGGAGAATCCTTGTGATAAGCGGAGATTGACCGAGCGTAGCATAGGAAACTTCTTTCCCATCAAGAGTATGTCTTCCACGTACTCTACGAGGATCACTACCATACTCCCTACTACCTTTTTGTATATACAAGGTTCATCTACCATTTTGATGATGTCAAACTGTTTGACTAACTCAACAAAAACAGATGTTCCAACTCCGCGATGCCTGCTTTATCACATAAAACATCTTGCACACGTTTCCGCTGCTCCCACTGTCTACGAAGCCCTCTGGCTGTGTACTTATAGACGCTCTTTTTCAAAATATCATTTAGAAAAGCAGTCATGACACCCAACCACCAGATATCGTAGTCATGGTATGTAGCCGTGGCAAGTAGGATCTGGATGGACTTAAGCATAGAGCCTTAGAAAAGGTTTCATTATGATCCATATCTGGTCAATGATGCAAACCTTTAACAAGTCTAGCTTTGAAAGTCTTAACTTTTCCATGTACACCAAGTAATCTTCTCAAGATATACTTGCTCCTGATGGGGATTTAACCCTTCAGATATAGCAACCAAAGTCCATACTTTGTTGGTGTATAAGGATTCTATCTCAGATCGCTAAGCATCCAGCTATTCTTACAGAGTCCCACTCCTGATGGCCAGCTCGAAACAAGTTGGGTCATCATCTCATGATGCAATCCTCGCTCCCATTGTCATAGAGAAACCGAAATATCTCTCAGGTGGGTGAGGAACCCTACTAGATCGGCGGAGAGGCTGAGGTTCGTTGGAATCTACTGAATCCTTTGGTTCTACCAAATCATCTGTTGTTATTTGTATAGCTGGAACCTTTCCAGCTGTACATAACAGACCTTGCCTCGAGTTTGTCCGGATTATGCTTTTAGATATAGCCCGGACAACCCCAAATCTTAACCAACTTAAGATATGGGCTCTTCCCTTATCATATCAAATATGAAGTGGTAGGCAACTGATTTGATTCGAACCCTATTTAATAGGTATGCAGCTTCTCAAGCGCATAACTCCCAAAAGGAAACAGGTAACTCAGTAGTACTCATCATAGAGCGCACCTTATCATATAGGGTGTGATTGCTCCGCCCCTATATACCATCGTGCTATGGTGTATACGGAGGAGTAATCCTGAGAGAAAATCTCATTCTCCTTTAGAATAGTCCAGAAATTCCGTGCTCAAGTATTCTGCTCCCTGATCACATCAAAGGACATAATACTTATACCCTTATTGGTTCCCTACTTCTAACTTATATTCTGTGAATATCTCAAAAGGTTCGGACTTGTGTTTCAACAGGAACATATGTCTGAATCTAAAGAGATCATCAGAGAATGTAATGAAGTACAAAGAACCGGTCTTGGCATGTGTAGACAGGGGACCTACATACATCAACATGTATCGTCCCAAGAGTTTACTAACTCTTTCTCTGTTTCCAATAAACAGTGCTATGGTCATCTTATCTTTGTGACATGACTGGCAAGTTTCACAAGATGTAAATTCAAACTGATTTAAATATGCATCTAAATGTAACTTCAGCCAGTCGGGTCGCATTGATATGACCTAATCTACAATGCCTCAAGAAGGATTCGTTCATTTCTGAACTATTCCTCTTGTGTGTGTTCCGTATACTAGGAACTGTAGTTTGATTTAGAACATCAATGCTTTTAGATCACGTGCCTGAACCGATCAACTTTTGATATAGGAAATGTTCAAAACATTATCCAACAATACAAAATTATATCATTTCTTTACTAATAAAGAGACTGATATGATTTTGTATATCAGGTTCGGTATCTAATAACATACGTTTAGAATCAATGTATTGGTAATACATGGTGACAGTGACCAACAGACTTGGCTGCAACACTTGCCCCGTTTTCTACCTCATGAAACTTATCACCCGTTCTCAGTTCTCTACCTTTCTGTAGCCCTATGTAACATATTACATATCTGGAATCCTGATCCGGTATCAAATACCCAGGACGTAGAGAATAGAGAAACAGTTCTGTATAAAGAATACACCCGAAGATGATGCATCAGCATGCACTCTTTTTGGGTGGCACGGGAATTCTGGTAATCCCCTATTTCCTGCTCTGTCTTATAACAATTATAAGTTGGAGCGGGACCAACGTTCCCCAGCTCAGTATAACAAGCGGGTTCGGTTAATACATCCGTATTATTATCTTGATTAAGGCGTGATATGGTCGCTACCTGGAGAGAGAGAGAAGAAAACACTCAGCCTGCGCTCTTGTAAGAATAGATTGGTTATTATTTTATCTAATCAGGATGGCTCCCACTGTTTTTTATCAAATCTTCCTTCAAACCCTAAAAGGAAAGACTAGCCGGGATTAATTACACACTACAAGTTCGCCAATCTTTCAGCCAGGCCAGTGTCGGTACTTTGAGGGAGGTTCCCCGTGCTTTCGCACGGACCTAATTAATGTAAAACTCGTTTTCCCAGAGGCGTAACCCCGTTGACACCTTTCTAGACACCTACTTGATCGGCTAATTGTAATGTGTAAAACTATCCCTGGAGTAATAATTACTCACAGCGGGTATCGGGATCCAACTATCTCATAGAAGGTATGCAATCTCATTGCAAATTTCAACACTTGAAATTCCCGATAATATTTTGTCCCTAGCGTCCTATGACCTTGACGGAGGCCAAACTACCCATAGTCCGCTAGTCAAGTTCAACCCGTCATTTCCTGATTGAATTAAACCCACCCGCACGACCCTTGACGGAAGCCAAACAACGCCGTACGAATACCCTAATCCAATCGCATCATATGCTAGCAGATAAGCACTAGTTAGCTACCGTACACTACGCCTTGACGGAGGCCAAACTACCGCAGCACGAATACTAACTAGTACTTATCTGAAATGACGAAGGGCTACGACAGGTTTTTCTGAAAACCTATTGCGTAATGAACTTGATATCGTTGTAGAATCAAATAATTTTGAAATGGAGTGTTTTTGAGGCTTTTCTAGTTTTGCTAAAGGAGTCACTCCCGGTGAAGGGATCGTCGGTCCTTTCCTCGTCGAATGAGGTGCGGGATATATCATATATATCACTGTGCAAAGCAAAAACTCTTAAAAGCAATCAAAAGACAAACCGAGTGTGTAGTATCTGCCAGTTATTGCTAAAGGAGTCACTCCCGGTGAAGGGATCTCGGTCCTTTCCTCATCGAATAAGGTGCAGGATATATCACATATACCTCTGTGCAAAGCAAGAACTGTAGCTACCTGTTTTATTTTTGAAATTCGATTCTACAACATCTTAGGTTTCTTTTATTTCATTAATCTCATTAATGAAGTCCCATCATTTCAATACCTAAACATCACAGATAAATACGACGTACACTTATGCCATCCGCATTCGCCTCGATGTCCCCTCGTGCACCGTTAGGTTAGGTAACTAACGGCAGAGCGGGGCAGGGCTAGCGCGGGTGTAAAACATAAGTAACGCCTATATAATATATCATATATACTATATACAGTATCCATCACAGAACATATCACATGATCACATCACAGATATCGCAGCAGAAGAATCATATGAAACATTGGATATACTAGGACGTCCGTGTTTTCAATACGAGCCAGTATAAAACACGGATTCCACGGTCGTGATGAATAGCCAAACCCACACCCCTAGACCCCTATGAGAGCGGCAAGCAACCCTACCAATTCTAGAGTTAGGAGACCCGGACTCGACTCCTCGAGTTGGTCTCCCACTGGACTCCAGAACCCGGTTACTTGTGCTCCCCTCCTTGGGTCTATCCTAGAGTGGAAAAGTAAATAATATACAAATGGAGACATCATCCGCAACCTGGAAGTGCCCCAATAAAAGAATATTACATACAAGTTTTTACATGAATGAAAATGAAAAACACTCATCTCACATAAAAAAACCCCGGCTATTCAAACACGACGATCCAATATAACATATCCAGCAACACATAACATCACATGTCATCAACGTAAGTAAATATATCCATCCCAATTGTCGTTGACATATAGCAACGAAACCGGCAACTTCACATATTACACTTACGGTCACAGAAAAGAAAGTGTAAAACTATAACAGTTGGAATCCGCAATCTGTTTAGACATCGCATGCCTAATCAAATGAAATACTTAGACATCACATGCCTAACAATTATAAACCCCGCATTTTAGTCTCATTATCGAAAACACTTTTCAATATCAAGTCGGGCAATTCAACAAGATTCCCGACATCCTGATCGAATGCTCGTCGCAAACTTTAGTAGGCGGCCGCACCCCCGACGCCGTCGACGAAGTGCACCAAGGCGGAACACCGCTGCCGCGAGCACCCGAACGGATGCTTTCGGCGACGGGGTTCTCCTACAGTCACTTGGTCGGGGCTATGGAGCGTGGCTGTCTATTAAGTTTACCCGGCGAGTATCCGCGTACGCTACGTGATTGCGACGGAGTTTTGATCACATCAAAATTCCGTGGCAACCGATCAAGTGAGACTAAACCGCTAGATTTATAACATTCATTCAGTTATCTCATAACAACTTGTGAATTCCAATTATTGTATCACATTCCAGATAAATAGAAAATGTTAAACTTTCCGATCGAACATTTAAACACCCAAGTTTTCTCGAAACAGATCAACACATGAAACAAGTTTAAAAACATTCACTTCGTGCTTCAGTACCAACGGTCCAGCCGTAGAAGGGTCAAGCCAACGCCTCATGTGTGGCACGCCGTACTGCCCCAAACCCTAAGGTTCAAAGGGCAGTTCAAGACGGTCACATAATCGAGTTAAGGTTTGTTTTCTTCTAGAGGGACCACCGCGTTACTTGCACTACTTAGAACGTTCTTAAACCACGTAAAGATCCAACACTTGGAAATTTCCCGACAGGGGAAAAAGTGGGTATTTATATCCGGTCGAACTTTTTAACATATTCAATAATTATCCGGAAAACACATAGACAAAGTTTGACGATCCGATCGAATCATCGAAGCCCCAAAACACCCCAGAAAACTCAACTCTTGAGTGAAAATTAAAAATTCCCAGAAAACTCAGCACCTCAAGAAACAAATTACTGTGCAAAAATTATAGGCTAATCTCATAATTTGGCCGCGGAACCGCCGCAGAAGCCAGGCTTCTGCCACGGTTCCGCCGCGCTTTAGACACATCATTAGGTAATTTTTGCACCGTAATTCTTAGAATTTCCTGCTGAATTTTTTAAGAATTTTTAATCTGGAAAAAACCCAGTTTTGAAAAAATGTCCAGAGAGGGTGAAAAATTGGGGTTTCGGGTTCGATCGGGTTTCTAACATCGTCTACGCATCGCCTAAGGCTCTAGCTAGGCTCTGATACCACTGTAGGGTTCCTAAGCACACATATGAGGTCTCACAAGGCATCAACCATGCCAATTTCAAATTTTACAAGTGCCGAGAAACCCTAATACGGATCGTTAACTACAATTTTAGGCGAAACATGCAACTAGTTAACAACTTAACTAAGGGAACGGAAATACAACCTTTGTAGATCCGGTCCTCCACCTCCATAGCTCCATGATGAAGTCCCCTTGTCGTTCAAATCCGATTCCGGGCTCTAGCGTCGGCTTCATCGGAGAAATGGGCGGGCTAGGTCATCGACTACGATGCCGAAGATGATCTACGTCGAGGCATCACAAGATCAAGCTCCTACTTCACCAAGTCATGAAACTTGTGAAGAAAACACCCTATACTACTTGGCAAGAGGTAGAGGATGAAGAAATAGGAAGTGGGTTCACTTTAGAATTGGATTTCTCACTCTTTTTCACTAGTTGCCATTTTTGATAGCAAGCTTTTCTTCATGTGAAGAAGAAGAAGAAGAAGAAAGAATATGATAAGTGTTAAAAAAATAATTGAAAAAGAATAGAATCTTATCATATTCTAATCTTAGTTAAGTGTAGAGAATAGACCATGGTTAGAAATGATGGTTAGCGTTAAGCAAGAGACAAGAATGGTGGACTAGGTCAAAGCTTCATGAAGCTTCAACAAAACTACAAATAAAGCCACCATTCTTTTCTTATCTTTTCTAAAATGAATAAACAAATAAATAAATGTATAAATAAGCAAAACCCTAATCATCAATTTAACCATGGTTTAGTTCTTTACACTTAACCAAATAAGCATGTATCATCAAACATGATACAATCATGTGCACAAAAGTATATCACATATACAACTTGCACAATTCAAGTGAGAAAATCCATTTAAAGTGAACCAATACTAGTTAATGCAAAGTAATATATCAAATATATAATTATACATTAAATCATTAAATCAACACTTGATTTAACAATCCGGTCATATCGCATATAACCGACTAGTATTCTAAGTATCGGCTTACCGAATCAATCCTTGATTCGATAACTAGGTTATATCGCATACAACCTTTCGATACATTCATCGCGAGAATGGAATACGGTATCACATACACGCATTATTCTCAGTCCTGCACATATCTCACATGCGCTCCTATTTCGTTTCGCTTGAGCCAGGAAACCTCTGTATAGGACTCTAAAGACTCGTCAATACGCTGGCAGCAGGTGATGATCATATCAAACACCCACAAGCCGCAAGCGGTCTGCTAAACGTAACGGCCACCCGGGTATTGAGCGATCAGAAGATCGACGAGCAAGCCCGCTCACACTGCTGTGAATCCAACGAGTAACACTTACCGTACAGTCCGGTCTGATCGTCTGATATGTCGCATATCTCGCCTAGGGGTGGTGAACGCCAGACCCCAATAGCTTGATAACTCGTGTCGATATGAGGTCTATAACAATTCGAGAAACTACAGGTAACACGTACCAGTAAATCTCAGCAACCCTGGCCAGGGATTTCCGGTTATAGCCAATCGAACACAGCGCAACATCAACTCCCTATACCGGGAGAGATGAATCCCCTCCTATCGTTCATTGCCTCCATGTGATTCGGGACTGTACCCAAAAGCCACCGTTTTGCACGCCCTCTTGGACGTGGTAAGGTGGAAATCAAAGCACAGTGGGAACCACACAAGACTCTATGACGATCTCGGGTCAACAGACTACTCTGTACCAGTGTCACCAGAGAACTGCCATCTGACGTAAGGTATAATACCATCTGGGAGTTCTCGGGGAGTCCGTCCAGTGTACCCAGTCTCCACTGAGCACCCGTATATTATCTCTGATGTCAAACACCAATGGATATGGGATCATCCATCGCCCATCTGTATGGGTCGAGAAGGTATACGCTAGTCTACTCTGGTATATCGATGCCCCGTCTCGATACACCCACGACTAGGGACCTTGAAAGATGTACTTATAGACTACCATGTCCCCACTAGTATGATCCGCATCATAGTCCAGGTAGTCAAGTACACATCCTAAGGGCTTTACCAACATGTAACAGAGAGACAATCAGTGTACACGTTAAGGTAAAGAATAACCAGATAGCATACTATCATGTCGAGCGAGAAAGTCCTCCCTATATATGTCCAAGCATCCACTACAATATACATCCTATGTATAGTAATGGCCTCTAGGGCATACATATGACTAACACTTACTAATCCCTTTATTTGTCTTAACTTAATACCTTCTGTACACCACACTTAGGCTAATCGGCTTTCTTCATTCCCCACCGTTCGGCACCAGCCTAAGGTTTGGAAGAAGACTATCCAATAGGCGTAACGGGTGTACTATCCCCTAATCCAAGGAGCACTCACAACCTGAGAGAAGGTAAAAGGAAAAGACAACTGAATAGTCCTATTCATTTTCTCCAGAACCGGAAACCATCCTCTAATAAATTCCTTCGAGTTCGTATATAACCATACGATGGTTTTATTCAATTGAAGTGGACGTTCGTAGTAATACGGGGTATCCTGGAGAAAAGGGTAAAAGTAGGAGTGGCAATGAGGTTTGCAACTCTGACAATCTAAAAGCCAGTATTTTAAGAAGGTTCAGTTAATCTTGGTCACTGAGTTATAGTCAAGGGTCGGGTCATGGTCGCTGCCAAAGAGAGAGAGAGAAAAGAAACACTCAGCGTGCACTCTAACCTAGATCAGAATGGTTACCAATTTATCTAATCAGGAAACCTCCCACTGTACCGTAAAATTCCCCTCCAAACCTGAAAGAAGAATTAATCGGGATCACCCGAGGAGTAAACCAACTCATCAGTGCGAATCGGGATCCAACTATCATCGCATGATAACGTGACGGAATCCGTTCACGTTATCACACTCCAGAAGGTATGCGCATATTTGGCAAGTTTCAGTTTCTTTAGAAACTCCCGATGTGATTTTTGCCCCATGCTCTTATGACCTTGACGAAGGCCAACAAATCATAAGTCACATGTCAAGTTCTATCCGTCATTGTCCAGGTTAATTTGAACCCACCCGTATAAGCCCCTAACTTTGGCCAACAAGGCTATACGACTGTCCCAAACCAACGCATCTATCTATGCAGCAGAAAGGTAACAAGCAGCTACCATACACTATGTCTTGACGAAGGCCAACAAACATAGCATGAATACTACGTGCTACCCGTCTGAAATGACGGAGGGCTACGAATGGTTTTTGGCGAAAAACGTTTAACGTAATGAACTTGATATCGTTGAAGGAACTGAATAGCTTTTATAAAAATATAGTGGCGAAAACCTTTGCTAAAGAGATCACTCCTGATGAAGGGATCTCGGCTCTTTCCCCGAAGAATGAGGTGCAGGATATTCCAACTGAATACCACGATGCAAAGCAAAAGTAATCGACTATAGTGAAGTTATTTCCCTGACGCAAACTTCTGTCCAAGGGGTCACTCCCGGTGAAGGGATCTCGGCCCTTGCCTCGTCGACTGAGGTGCCGGATATTCATAACCGAATACCACTGTGCAAAACAAAAGAGAACGCCCTTGCAATAACAGCTTTTTGAAAAATTGTTCCAACAACATCAGAATAGGTTTGTTTAGCTTGCATTGATCCGAATCAATGCAGTCCCATCAATTGATCACACCAATAAAGAACGAAAATAATGATGTACGTATATGCCATCCACATTGGCCACTGGGTCCCGTCATCACCCGTTAAGTTACTTAACTAACGACAGAGCGGGGACTAAACTAGCGTGGATGCAAAACATATACAACATCTACTAGTATATATATCAATATATAATATTCGCTTAAGGCGTGATAAAATGCAACATCACAGAAATGTAATAAGTATCACAGAACAATACAGATATCTCGGACTCCCGGGTTTCATAGAGCCGCTACTGAAACCCGACGTTACCCTGGTCGTGTGGATAGCCTGTGCAATGAAATCCTAGACCCCTACAAGCGCGGCAAGTTACCCGCCAAAACCTGAAGCGAGGCAGCCCCCTTCAACAACGTGAATGGACCACCCAGCACTTCACGGAATCCGGTAACTTTGGCACCCCTCCTTGGGTCAACCTATACCCCGTACGAGTGCGGCGAATAGCCCGCCAATTCTAGAGTGAAGCCCCCTCCGTCTCAACGCCATGAGATGCGGGCCCATTGCTCTCTAGAACCCGGCTATCCATGCACCCCTCCGCGGGGTAATCCTAGTACAGAAAGTAAAATATACATACAACGGGTACATCGTCCTCAGCCCGGTCGTGCTCCAAAAGAATAATATACAAACAGGCAGTGACGGCAGTCCACATGTCGGACACTCATCCCGCAATATCAAATCTACGTAATAAACCAAACTGTACTACCATTACATCCGAGCTATCCACCACGACAAATCCGCAACATCACAGCACAACACGGAACATCAACGTGAATGTCATGTTCGCAAATCCGTCTAAAAGGGCTATAGCAGTTAGACAGGATTTACCGATAAAGTGACATTCACGGTCGCAGATATAATGTAAATACTGTGAACTAACATGTTTAAAATTTTCGATCGACCAAAATTCCCGAAGTGGGCCCCAAGCACAACTGTAGCACTCAAAATAAATCTGGGCCCAAACAGAACATACCAAAAACCCTATTTCCATGTCAGAAGCCCACTGTAAAAATTTGGTGCGTTGAATAGTCAAAGTGGCGGCGGAACCGCGGCCAAAGCATGGGTTAAGCCGCGGTTCTGCGGTTGAACAGTAATACCATGCGACCAAATTTTTACAGAATGCATAAATAACCCTGTACGTATTTTTACAATGCACCAAATAATTTTTTGAGCACTGCAAAAATTCGACAGAAACTGTGCTTGAAAATACGGTTTTTGGAAAATCCGTTCGATCGAACTCGTAAACACGTTAGAGAAAGCTAAACTAGGTTAATGGCGTCTCTCTGATACCGGTGTAAGTGCACGGCAGCGCCCCGGCCGTCTGTACGAGGCCAAAATGCGGAATACAAAACTTTTCTATAAACTAGAACCGGCGCTACCGCGGACTTTTAAACCCGGATCGGGCCATTAATCTAATGCTAGCTAACTAGAGAAAGGGTAGAGAGATATACCGAGCGATCCGTGTCCTTCGGTCTTCTCGTCGTCATCCCGATCTCCCCGTGGAATCTCCGGTCTTCATCTTCTCGTCGGAAGGGCACCACATCGTCAGGTTCTTTTACGGGCTCCCACCTCTGGACCGAGGCAACTCGGACACGAAGTTGGCGAGTCGACGTGTCCAAGAATACTGTAGGCTAAGTGTAGAACAATATGTCTCTAAAGGGTTGTGAAGTTGCCTTTTTTGGTGGAGGAATGAGATGAACCATTTTTAGATGGAACTATAGGATATTTGCAAGCAAAATGAGACCAAATCCTCTCTCTAATTTTTGGACAGCTCCCCCTCTTCATGTGGCCGGCCATGATCCTTTTGGAACGAGAAAGAAGAGAGAAAAACAAGGGGGGAAGCAATAATACATGAAAGAGAGAGAAAGGGTGATGATGATGAAATATCACTACTACAAAGTCAAAACCCATCACCTAAGTAATGATGCACAAAGAATCATCATATACTAGAACCATCATGAGAACTATCATGTCAAAAAGTCTTCTCCTTTATAAAATGCACAATTGCAAATAACCCCCTCCACCAAAATTCAGCCAAAGAAAGAAACAAAGGAAAATGGCCGAAACCAGAAAGCAAACTGGCAACTTTAAAAAACTGATCCCGTAATAAATTACAGGAAAACCCCGCGACTGTATATACATACCCGCATTTGTATTCCGACCAAATACAAATGCAATGAGACAAAATCTACACTGTACAATACTAGGATCCGGCTTAAACCAAAGCCCGCTAGTATTATCCGTCCGATCATGATCCGTGCAATACCGCACGTACATGATCGAACCCTGCCATATCTCCATACGGCCTCTACAACGTTTCGCCCGAAAATTGAGAAACTGTCTTGTGGGGGACTCTAAAGACTCGTCAATATTTTGGCTGTGGATTTAACCACTAGCACGTCAGAAGTATTAGCCATACATAACGGGCTACCGGGTATTGACCAAAAGGGACGTCGATGAGCAAACTCATCCTGACACCTTACTGAGCCTGTCAGTGACAATATCCGTACAGTCTGGTCCGTTCGTCTATGAGCATCGTATGGTGGGCCTAGGGGGTTGGTAAAGTCAGACCCCCAAAAGCGGTACAAGTCGTGTCGGAGTGTAGCCCAGAACACCCTGAGATACTACTGGAATACCTACCAGTAAATCTCCTGCCTTGACCAAGGACTTCATGTAATGGCTCTCCTAGACACAGCGCGACCTCACCCCCAATACCGGGAGAGACGAACCCCTGCAGATCCGCTCACTGCCTCCATGTGGCTCGGGACTGTACCCAACTAAAACCTGTTTGCACGACTCCTTTGAGCCGTGGTAGGGTAGTAATCAAAGTTCAGTGGGAACTCACACGAGACAAATGACGATCTCAGGTCGATGAACTAACCTGTACACATATCACCAGGGAACTTCTATCTGACGTCTGGTATAAGACCAACTAGCATGTTCCTGGCGAGTCCTGGACGGTGTACTCATAACCCAATGAGCACCTGTATACATCTTAGGTGAACCAACTGACACCAGTGGCTTGTGAGACCGTCCACCGCCCCTCGTCGGGGTCTCGACTGTATACACTAGTCTACTCTGGAGTATCGATCCCCTGTCTCGAAACTCCCACGACTAGGGACCTTTTAAGGATGTGCTTATAGACCCCAGCTCCCACGTATATGATCGCCATCATACTGCTGGTAGTCAAGCAAGAATCCCAAGGGCTCTATCAATGCGCAATAGTGGCCTGTAAGGTCACCTAAAGCAGTACACAATGATAAAGATAAACCGGATAGCATACTATCATCTTGAGTAAGACTGTCCTATCGGCATAGGTCCTCCCTCAATCATTGCAATCACGTGCCTGTGATCCAATAATTGACTCTGAGGGCACTATCTCCAACAACCTGTTTGCACGACTCAGTCGAGCCGTGGTAGGGTAGCAATCTAAGAACAATGGGAACACACTCGAGGCGAAGCAGTAGTGTCAAGTCAACAGACTATGCTGTACTCATGTCACCTGGGAACTGAAAACTGATGACGGGTATAATACCAACCAACAGTTCCCTGTGAGTCTTGTCCGGTGTACCCGTAACCCAACGAGCACCTGCATACTATCTCCAGTACAATGTACTGATGGCTGTGGGACAGACCATCTCCTCTGCTGGGACGAGAAGCATATACACTAGTCTACTCCGGAGTATCGATGCCCTGTCTCGATAATCCTACGACTACGGACCTGAAAAAGGGTGTGCTTGTAGACTATCCAGCCTCCACTAGTGTGACTGCCATCACAACGCTGGTAGTCAAGCAAGATCTTAAGGGCTCTATCAATATGTATTCGTGATATGCTAAAAGAAACATATAGAGATATTAAGATAGATACAAACCAAGTAGCATACTACTTTATTGAGAAAGACTGTTATAAACCCGTGTATATATCCCAAGCTTCCAAAATGTAATATACAATCTAGTATGATACAGTAATGGCCTCTAGGCCATATAACACTAATAATCTCCCACTTGCACTAAGGCCATGTACTGGCGTATCGCAGACCTATTATCTTGAATAGTCTCACGAACTGCGTCTGAGGTAAGGCCTTTGTGAATGGATCTGCAGTGTTCTCCTCTGTAGCAACTCTCCGGACCTCGATCTCCTGGCGATCTATGATCTCCATGATCAGGTGATACCGCCTCAAGATGTGTCTGGACCTTTGATGGGACCTGGGTTCCTTTGCTAAAGCTATAGCCCCGTTGTTGTCATAATACAGAGGTATTGGATCAACAATGGATGGAACCACCTGAAGTTCTGTTAAGAACTTCATTACCCAGACTGCTTCTTTTGCGGCATCAGAAGCTGCGATATACTCTGCTTCCATCGTCGATTCAGCAACGGTGTCCTGCTTGGAACTCTTCCAGCACACCGCCCCTCTATTGAGGGTAAAGACAGAACCTAACATGGACTTGGAGTCATCCTCGTCACTCTGGAAGCCGGAGTCAGCAAAAGCCTCGATCTGGAGGTCTTTTCCACCGTAAACCAAGAACATATCCTTAGTCCTTCTCAGGTACTTGAGAATGTTCTTTACTGCTATCCAGTGCTTCTCCCCTGAGTATGACTGATACCGGATTACCACGCTTAGTGTGTAAGCTACATCTGGTCTGGTACACAACATCGCATACATTATAGAGCCTACCGCAGAAGCGTAGGGTATAATCGACATGCGATCCCTTTCCAAATCAGTCTTGGGAGACATCTCTTTGGAGAAGGTGATTCCGTGACAAGCCGGTAAATTACCGCACTTAGAATCTTCCATACTGAATCTTTTCAGTATAGTGTTGATATACCTGGACTGCAAAAATCCCAACATTCTTTTAGATCTATCACGATAGATCTGGATCCCCATAATGTAAGAGGCATCACCTAGGTCTTTCATGGAGAACCTGTGTGACAAGAATCCTTTGACAGATTGTAGCATAGGAATGCCATTTCCTATCAAGAGAATGTCATCCACGTACAAGACGAGGAATACAACAGTTCGTGCTACAATCTTACTCTATATGCATGGTTCATCTGGATTTTTGATAAAGTCATATTCTTTGACCGTTTCACCAAAACAGATGTTCCAACTCCACGATGCCTGCTTTAGTCCATAAATGGACTTAATCAACTTGTACACTTTCCCATTGCTCCCACTCTGATTGAAGCCTTCTGGCTGATCCATATAGACGCACTCGTCCAAATTTCCATTTAGAAAATCCGTCTTTACGTCCATTTGCCGGATCTCATAATCGTGGAAGGAAGCAATGGCAAGAAGGATCCTAATGGATTTGAGCATAGCCACTGGAGAAAAGGTTTTGTCATAGTCCAAACCAGGCCTTTGACGAAAACCCTTTGCAACAAGTCTATCCTTATAGGTTTCCACCTGTCCATATACACCAATCTTCTTTTTGACGATCCACTTGCATCCTATGGGTTTTACCCCATCTGGATCAAAGTCCAAAGTCCATACTTTGTTGGTGTATATGGACTCCATCTCGGTCCGCATTGCATCCAGCCATCTTACCAAGTCGCCGCTCTGAATGACTTGCTGGAAGCTAGTAGGCTCATCATTATCAATGACGCAATCCTCTCCATCCCCATCTACGAGAAAACCGTAGTATCTCTCAGGCGGATGAGACGGCCTACTACTCCTATGGAGCGGTGGGGGAATGTCCTGTTCTTCTGGAACTACTAGTTCTACCGAGCTTTCAGTAATAGTTTGTGGTTTTGGAATTGTTGGAGATAGTGCCTTCATAGTCAATTATTGGATCGCAGGTACGTGATTGCAATGATTGCGGAGGATCTATACCGGTAGGACAGTCTTACTTGAGATGATAGTATGCTATCTGTTTTGCCTTTATCAGTCGTGTACATGTTCAGGTGACTGATTACATGTTACACTTTGATAGAGCCTTTAGGATCTTGCTTTACTACCAACTGTATGATGGCGATCATATACGTGGGAGTTGGGTAGTTTATACGCATATCCTTAATTATGGTCCCTAGTCGTGGGAGTTTCGAGATAGGGTATCGATACTCCGGAGTTGACTAGTGTATACAGTCGAGACCCAGACGAAGGGCGGTGGCCGGTCTCACAAGCCACTGGTGTCAGTTGGATCACCTAAGATGTATACAGGTGCTCATTGGTTATGAGTACACCGGACAGGACTCGCCGGGAATCTTCTAGTTGGTATTATACATATCGTCAGATAGCAGTTCCCTGGTGACATGTGTACATGTTAGTTCATCGACCTGAGGTCGTCATTTGTCTCGTGTGAGTTCCCACTGTGCTTTGATTTCTACCCTACCACGGCTCAAAGGAATCGTGCAAACAGGTAGCTTTTGGGTACAGTCCCGAGCTATATGGAGGCACGTGAGCGGATCGGCAGGGGATTCGTCTCTCCCGGCATTGGCGGCGAGATCGTGCTGTGTCTAGGAGAGCCATTACACAAAGCCCATGGCCGTGGCAGGAGATTTACTGGTAGGTACTCCAGTAGTATCTCAGGGTGTTATTGGGCTACACTCCGACACGACTTATACTGCTATTGGGGGTCTGACGTTACTAGCCCCCTAGGAAGATATGCGATACTCATAGACGAATGGACCGGACTGTATATACATTGTCACTGTTAGGCTCAGTAGGGTTTTCGGATGAGTTCGCTCATCGGCCTCCCTTGAGGTCAGTCCATGGGCAGCCGTTACGCATAGCTAGTACCGCTGACGGTTTGTGGTTAAACCCACTGCCAGGGTACTGACGAATCATTAGAGTCCCCCACAGATAGTTTCCCAAGTTCGGGCGAAACGTTGTAGAGGCCGTATGGTTTTATGGCAGGGTTCGGAAAATGCACGTGCGTTTACGCACGTGTCAGATTTCGGGCAGCTGATACTGGTCGGCTTTGGTTTAAGCCGGATCCGAGTATTATATTGAGTAGATATAATATCTTTGTCTCAGTTGCATTTGTATTTGGTCGTAATACAAATGCGGGTATATTTATACAGTTACGGGGTTATCCTGAAATTCGTTTCGGGATCACTTTTGGAAGTTGCCAGTTTCCTGTTTTCTATCAGCCGTCTTTTAACATTCGGTTAATAACGGATTTGTCTTTTCTTGAGAAGAGTGTGGATGATTGTAGAAGTTTCTAGAAGAGGTGACTAGGTTAGAATGGTGTTGAATTTTCATTGGTTGCTTTCTTTGTGTTCACACTTTGTGTTCACACTATGTGTTCATACTAGATATTTTCTTGTGTTCACACATGATATTTTTCTCTTGTGGTCACCCTCTTCCGTCCTACACTCACCCCCCATTGCTATATATGGCCGGCCCCTCCTCTCTCTCATCTCACTTGGTTGATTCTTTTTGATGAAAAGATTATGATAGCTTTGGGGTGTATGGAAATATCATTGCTCATTTCATTCCATCACCCGACTTATTGTCAACTTCATTAACCGTTCGTCCATAGCTTTGGACGGAACGAGACAAAGTGTTCTACTCATTCTCTACATCAATCTTGGTCGTCTCTTTTAGCAAACTTGACGACCGAGTTACCTCGAGTCAGAGACGGGAGCCCGTTTAAAGAATCGTTGACGTGGTGCCACCTGGACTAGCAGATCGGAGATCGACGAGATCGGAGCAGCCGCAACGGAGCGTGGGATGATGGTTAAAGAACAAAGGACTCGGATCGTTCGGTATAACCTTTCTACACTCTTTACAGTTTGTTAGTTTAGCAATAATGGCAGATCCGGGTTAAAGTATACGATAGCGCCAGTTAAAAAGTTTTTGTTCCGCATTTGGCGTCTGTAGACGGCCGGGGCGCTACCGTAGACTTACAGTGGTATCAGAGCCTCACCATTATGCTTTACTAAGTTGTGCTAACGAGTTTAAAATATCGATCGAACCGGATATCAAAAACCGCATTTTCCAAGTTCACAGTTTCTGTAGATTTTAAATGATGTCCTAAAATTATTCTACATATCTCAGAAATCTGTGCACGGTTTTATAAGAACACCGTACAAATTTGGGCTCATGAATCGACAAGACTGCCGTGGAATCGCGGCCAAACCCATGGTTTGGCCGCGCATCCGCGGCCATTCTGTGTGATCATGCCCCCAAACTTGCACAGTGTATTCTTCTCTGGAAATTAGGGTTTTTGGTATATATCTTTTGGGCCCAGATTTTGTTACTGTTCAACAGATATTCATGGGGCCCACTTCGTGATATTTTGTCGATCGAAATTTAAACATGTTAGTTTACAGTGCTTACATTATATCTCCGACCAGGAATGTCATTTGATCGGTAAACCGCGTCTGATTGCTATAGTTCTTTTAGACGGGTTTGCGAACGTGACATTCGCGTTGATATTCTGTGTTGTGCTGTGATGTTGCGGATTTGTCGTGGTGGATAGCAGTGTGCAATGATAATGCAGTTTGAGTTTATCTGTACATTTGTTATTGCGGGGCGAGCGTCCAACATGTGGACTGCCGTCACTGCCTGTTGTATAATATTCTTTTGGGGCACGACCACGTTGCGGTCGATGTACCTGTTGTACTATTTTTCATCACTGTACTAGGTTTTGCCCCGCGACGGAGTGCACGGATAGCCGGGTTCTGGGGAGCAACGGGTCCGCATCTCATGACTTTGAGAGGCAGAGGGGCCTCACTCTAGAATTGGCAGACTATTCGCCGCACTCGTAGGGGGTACAGGTTGACCCAAGGAGGGGTGCCCAAGATTACCGGATTCCATGAAGTGCTGGGTGGTCCATTCACTTTGCTGTAGGGGGCTGCCTCGCTTCATGTTTTGGCTGGTAACTTGCTGCACCCGTAGGGGTCTAGGTTTCATTGCACAGGCTATCCACACGACAGGGGAACGTCGGGTTTCAGCAGTGGCTCTGTGAAACTCGGGGATCCCAGATTATCTGTATTGTTCTGTGATGCTTATTACTTTTCTGTATTGTTGCATATTATCACGCCTGGAGCGATTATTGTATATTGGTTTATATACTATTAGACGTTGTATATGTTTTACACCCGCGCTAGTTCAGTCCCCGCTCTGTCGTTAGTTAAGTAACCTAACGGGTGATGACGGGACCCAGTGACGAATGCGGATGCCATATACGTACATTTTATTTTCGTTCTTTTCTTGTGTGATTGATTGATGGGACTGCGTTGATTCTGATCAATGCAAAGGAAAAAAAACCTATTTGGCAGTTGTTGGAACAAATTTAAAAAGTGTTATTGCAAAGACGTTTCCTTTTGTTTTGCATAGCGGTATTCAGTGGAATATCCCGCACCTCATTCGACGGGGCAAGGGCCGATATCCCTTCACCGGGACTGACCCCTTGGGCAGAAGTTTACGTCAGGGTAATAACTTCACTATAGTCAATTACAAGTTGCTTTGTATCGCGGTATTCAGTGGAATATCCTGCACCTCATTCCATAAGGAAAGAGCCGAGATCCTTTCACCGGGAGTGACCTCTTTAGCAAAAGGTTTTCGCCACTATATTTTAAAAAGCTATCAGGTTTCTTCAGCGATATCAAGTTTGTTACGTTAAAGGTTTTTCGCCAAAAACCAGCCGTAGCCCTCCGTCACTTCTTTTGGGTATTCAATAGTATTCAAGCTATGTATTTTGATCTAACGCCAAGGCATAGTGTTTGGTAGCTGCTGGATATTCATTTGTTGCATAGATAGATGAGTTGGTTTGGGACAGCCGTTCTGCCATTTTGACCTAACGCTAAGGGCATGTGCGGGTGGGTTCAAATTAACAAGATAGTGACGGGTAGAACTTGGCATGTGACTTATGACATTTTGACCTAACGCCAAGGTTATAAGAGCATGGGGCAAAAATCTTATCGGGAGTTTCTAAAGAAACTGAAACTTGCCAAGTATGCGCATACCTTCTGGAGTATGAGTAACGTGGTTGCATTCCATCACGTTATCATGCGATGAGAGTTGGATCCCGATTCCCACTGATGAATTGGTTTACACTTCGGGTGATCCCGATTGATTCTTCTTTCAGGTTTGGAGGAGAATTTGACAGGACAGTGGGAGGTTTCCGGATTAGATAAAGTGATAACCATTCTAATCTAGGTTAGAGTGCACGCAGAGTGTTTCTTTTCTCTCTCTTTGGCAGCGACCTTTGACCGACCCTAGACTATGACTCAGTGACCAAGTTGACCGAACCTTCTTAAAATACTGGCTTTTGGATTGTCTATGTTGCATAAGTCATTGCCACTCCTTTTACCCTTTGAATTTCTCAGAACACCCGTATTACTACGGACATCTACTTTCATTGGATAGATCCATCGTATGGTTATATACGAACTCGAAGGGACTTCTTCAAGGATGGATCCAGGTTCAGGAGAAATAGAATTGGTTTATTCAGTTGTCTTTTATTATCACCTTCTCTCAGGTTGCGAGGGCTCCTTGGTTTAGGAGAGTACACCTATTACGCTTATTGGATAGTCTTATTCCAAACCATAGGCAGGTGCCGAAAGGTAGGGAATGAAGAAAACCAATTATCCTAAGTAGGGTGTGCAGAAGGTAATATGTAAAGACAAAATAAAGGGATTAGAAAGAGGGCAAAGTAAATTGCGACTGTTATCATTCACAACCAAACCGCGTACATCGTCGCCACTCCTATTTCACCTTTAAAAGAATAAGGTATTATTCAGTTGTCTTTTATCATCACCTTCTCTCAAGATGCGAGTACTCCTTGGTTTAGGAGGGTACACCTATTATGCTTACTGGATAGTCTTCTTCCAAACCATAGGCTGGTGTCGAACGGTAGGGAAGGAAGAAAACTATTTAGCCTAACGATGGTGTAAAGAAAGTAACGACTGAAAACAAATAAAGGGATTTGGAGAGATGGCAATAAAATATACGATTGAAGTCATGAATTGGATTATGGAAGAGGCATTACTAGGAATACCAGGATACCCCTACGAAACATTTTCATGTTTCAGTGTATTGTTAAAAGAAAACTGTTTTCCCGATAAGATACTTACTCCAAGGGTATGTATTTACCAGGTTTCATTCTCATATCTGTATGGTTTTACAGATGATGAGTGTGAGTAAGTTATTGGGAATTAGGTGATCATCCTCATTATATCGGAATTCGTTGTAATTGGTGATATTTGAGGAAATCTCCAGGGTACAGTTTTCAACTTACGACGCACAGGTTTTGAGTTGTTTCAACTCAGCGGACTTATACAGAGTATTGTATGTTGTCCAGTGTCCATCAGGACAAAGGGGTAGGTCATCGTACTTTATTCTGTTTACTTATGACTTCTTGTAACATTTTAAAATAATTAAATAAATAATTAAATGAATAAAATTGTTTAAGTGAGTTTTATGATTTTCGGTAAAGTAAAATGTATTTTTCGTAAAACCAAACCGTGATTGTTTTTCATTATAATTTCAAAAATACCTATTTTAATTATGTAATTACTATTAAATGGTGTTTATTTAGCCACTTATAAATTTTTAGTTTAATTAAATATTTTTCCTAAATTAATTATTTTAAATATTAACATAAGCTTTATTTTTACACTGAATTAGTGTAAATTACAAATTTGAATGGTTTTAATTTGTAAAAATGAACCATGGCATATTAGAATTTAGTGTGTATCATGCAAAATTTATTTGCAAATTTTTCCTTTTTTCTAGAGTTTTCTTGAGTTGCTATAGTAAATAAATAAAATAAAATAAAGAAATGCATGAAAAGACAATTTGAGGTGATATTTGGGGGAAACTTCTACACAATTTTTTCACTCTCTTCTTTCTCTTCCTCACCTCCAAATAATAGCCGGGCTCACCCCATGGCAGCCCCCCCATTTCCACTTCAATTTTTTGTTCAAAATTCATCAAAAATCCATCAAAAATTCAACAAAAATTGCATAAAATCCTATTTATTTCCTACCCTTTTATTCTTGCCCATTTTTACATGGATTTTTGAGTGGGAAAGCATGCATTTTGGAGGCTCATTTTCATGTTTGGATTTCATAGTTTGGAGGTACTCTCATGTGGACTGCGGGCGATGAAGAGGAGGATGGCGACACCGTCTTCGGCAGACATGGACCAGATGAGTAGATGTATATCTACGGGGGGAAGTCGGGTGGATGGCGTTTAGCACCCCCGCAACGTAGAGTAGGAATAGTACTTATTGACATTAGGAAGCCAGATGTTACCCTAGATTCTTAATGCGTAGAACCCTAGTAATAACCCTAGGCTGGACTAGACTGATTTAGGGAAACCATATCAGAGGATGAGTACCTTGGAAGAGTTTCGTAGGTTTTAGATAGAAACACACACGCACACACAGAAACTCGACATGGTATATACGTGCATGTATATATACATATAGGACTAGGTATAGGTATATATATATATATACAACACGTGTATGGGATACATTGATGTGATATGATATCCGAGGTATGATGAAACAGTATAACTGGGCTTGATGCCGTGATTCTTGGCTATACAGTCGTATTAAGTGTTAGCGGATCATTAGAGAATGAGATAATGAACATGTGTACATAAATTATAATGGGTGGAGATTATATTGAGATATATGGGACTCTAAAATAGAACCCGAACTGTAACTTGTGACTGATCACGATATGATATATGTATGACTTGATTACGACATCATATAGGTGTGACCTGATGTCGATATCATATAGGTGTGACTTAATGACGATATGATATCAGTATGACTTAATCACAATATGATACATATGACATGATATTTCTGAGGATAAACTAATGATGCATATTATGATGGCAATGATATATGATTGATGTGTGCGATTACAGTTTAGCACCTTGATCATGAGATGTGTTGATGATGACATTATACGAATGATGAGCCACTTAGGAGATACTTGACCCGTACCCGATATTGGGATGCCGTACGATGGATTTTACCGTACGAGGCATAGATATGATGATTGATCCGCACTCTTGATTCAAGGAAGCCGTACTACGTACGTGACGCTATTGAGGCTGGATCGCCGACTATTAGAGATATTGATTCAGACCTTAGGTAGACTCTTGTTTCTTATTGACTAGTTCCTTAGGTTTAGTTCCTTAGGAGGTTAGATGGACACTAGTTTAGGTTCGATTCATATAGTGGTAGTTGTACTCGTATATCGCAGGGGAGTGGATAATGCACATCTGTCTTCGCATTCATACTGTAATCATCATGGTGCATGTTCTTACATATGTTGCTATAATCAGTATAAACCTTACCTGTTAGGACACCAGCACCATTACCGATGATGCGCATATTCCACACACACTTATTTGCCGGCTCACACACATCATCATCGGTAATTGCTATGTTACGTACACTTTAGATCTTATTATCTTTTATTGATAGAATCAGCTAACAACTAGATCGATATATAATATTGTGATTACTCTCAGATGCTAGTATAGACATGGCATTTATTACTTAGACATTCATGCATTCATATTCTCATGTTATCATGCAGTATTATGGGGCATATGCCGACACTTATCATTTACTTACTCATGATTTTGAGATTTGGATTTCTATGAGATTTCTGGATTTTGGGGAAAACCGCAAGAATATATAAAAACCTCTCTCTCTCCTACTCTCTTTTTAAAATATAAGATGCGGTTTTCTCTTGATGTATGTGTCGTCCACCATGAGATTTTATGTTTTCTGATGGATTTTGAGACCCGATTCGAGGAGTGGATGAACCGTCTCGGGTACATGGTGGGCCCGGTATGGTACCCCCGGCCAAGAAGATCGAGATGTAGACGATGAGCCTAGCAGGGGAAGGCTACCTACCGGTGATGTCTGGCGCGGCGGATATCCGGAGGATACCGACCGTTGTCGTGAGATTTGATGATATGGGCCGATCCGGACTGACGGAGCCCGAGGTATTGAGACTATGAGACTTGAGATTTACATGTTTGTGTCGATGCTTGACACGGATTTCCATGGATTTCATTGTTGAGATTTCAGATTCTTATACACATTTTACTATGATAACAGCTAAAGATTTCTTATACAAATATATCTGGATTTCAGAATTTATTATTTTATATTCATGGTGCATGCATATCCATTCATATGACATAGTATTATATGAGGCACTGACACGAGCACGGAGTATCTGCACTTACACGTAGTATTACCCCGCTTTTACTAGATGATTGGGACTTAGTAGTGTATTATTATGACCTAGGATAGCGTCGTGCATTGGATTTCTTTTCGTAGATGTCTTCTACTCACGAGTTGGCAACTCACCCCCGTTGTGCCAAATTTTATTACAGGTTCGATGTACAGGTTTCCCTGGCAGCTTGCTGGCACATCTTTTCTTCAGGGTGATTTGCACGGTAGGTTGGTTCACTTGTATCTGAACCACCATTGTATTTTTATTCTTTCATTTGTATCTAGTAAGCTCCATCAACCATACTTGTATTACTTGATAAGTTTATTGGACCAGTCTTTTATTTCGACCTTAGAATCGCGCTTGTATTATTCTGATCTGGTGGTTTTGTTTTCTTTTGAGTTTTGAGCCTCGCCCTTTGGCGTTGCATATTATTGTACTTGTTGTAGTTGTTTCCGCCTGTTGGCGTTGAGCTAGCTCCCGTTTGGGAATGTTTTTTTTATTGTTTATGTATATTATACTTGTTGTACCCGTTTGGGGCCCGTTTTTACAGAGGAGACTCTGCCGAAATTTTTGGGAAAATTTGCTGATGATTTTAAACTTGTTTCCTTCATGTTTCTTTTACTTCTTCTTCTTCTTTTATGGTTTAGATTTCTGGGCTTCAGCTTACTTAGGTTACGTTGCGCCTCTAGACGCTTCGTAATCTAAGTGCCGGTCACGTTCCGTACTTTCGGGTCGTGACAAGGTTGGTATCAGAGCGCTAGGTTTAACCTTGTATAAGTCTAGGTGACCCTTGGTTGATGGAGTAGGCGATTTAGGTAGAGTAACGTACCGTGGGTATGGTCCGCGGTATACTTACGATACGCTACTCTGCTTAAGGGGCCTTAGGATGTACATTGTTTGCACCGTATTTCATTCGTTCCTTTGATCTATCTTCATCGATGTCGGATGGTGGTTTCTGTTACCACGGGCAGAGGGAGCTGCGGCTTGAATGCGATAACCATTAGAGTATTGGTTATTCTTGAGGATTGAAGCATTGTTTAGCGTGCGGATGAAGGGTATTCACATGCCGTCCGGATGAAGTTAAAGGGTTCGAACGATTATCAAAAAACCATGTTCCCAAGTTTAAGGTATTCGGAAGAACATGCAGGTATTTCGATGGACCCTCTAGAAGAATGAAACCCTAACTCGACATAATGACCACGAGAACGCCCTTGAACCTTAGGGTTTACGGCAGTTCCGCAGTGCCATTAGTGAGGCTTGGGTTTGCCCTTCTACGGCTGGATCATCGATGCTGGGGTATGTACCGGATACTTTTAAACTGTACTTGAGTGTTGAGCTCTCGGGGAATTATGTGATTTTGATGGGTCGATCGAAGAGTTTAATGTAGTCCGGATATCAGGTGAAGGGACCGACTACGTGGGAGACTCTAGATATGAGTATTGCCGTTGGTAGCGCAGTCAGCACACCTATGAAAGGACAAGTTTGAAGCAGCCGACATCAGGGGAAAGAGGCGCACATTGACGATAGTGTTTACGATTGTAATTTAGTGATTTGAATTTCATATTTTCGTTGATTAGATTTTGGTATTTTGAGGACTTTGTTCTACGATTGGTATTTCATGTGTGTACCTTCATTACATTCTATTTGTGTTTCATATATCAGTTGTATTGATGTTGTTTAGTACACACCCGGTACACTTTATTTGGTTTTGTATATTTTGAGATTTTTGATTTGATTTCGTGCATAGGGGTTACACATGATTTTGACATATGTTTCGACCTAGTTTTCATGTATTTTTGTGCTGTGATTTCGATTTTGATATTCGATGTATGTTTTCGTGCACCATGTGCACCTGATTAGGATTCTTGCGCATACTTGGCGCACTTGATGCGATTTTGTGCACACCAGATGCACCAAATCGGGGTTTTGTGCAGATTAGATGCACCTGATATTGAGTCGTGCACGCCCGTTGCACTTGACAGATGTTTTTGGTACACACCTGTTGCACTTAGTTTTGTTGTTGTGTGTATTCGTGGTATCTGTATTTGTTTTCGATTTCAGTGCGCACCGGACGCACATGATATTTTATTGATGTGATTGGGATTGATTTCAGTTTGAGCAGTGTGTTTTTATAATCATTACTATTTGATTTAGTAACCAGGCGGGACGTGTATGTTAAATAAAAAAAAATATATATATATATAGCTTTTTTTTAAATAAACGTCCGCTACTTATGCCGTGACGCGTGCATCACACGGCGATTTTCAAAAGGGGTTTTTGCATATTTCCTTATCCAGATATTTGGATGGTTTTACTATGATGCACACTATATATAAGTTATAGATTGATGTATATTAAGATGGTTTTCATATTGGGTTTTGATATTTTATTCTCACCATAACTCCGATGATTGCGTTATGCTTGACGGAGTTGATTTTTGTTATGTATTGATGATTTCGGAGCCCCGACGATTTGAGTGTTTTGCTAAATGTTTTAGTATTTGGAGGGGAAGTTTTAATTTAAATTCGGGGACCGAATTTCTTAAAGGGGGGAAGATTGTAACATTTTAAAATAATTAAATAAATAATTAAATGAATAAAATTGTTTAAGTGAATTTTATGATTTTCGGTAAAGTAAAATGTATTTTTCGTAAAACCAAACCGTGATTATTTTTCATTATAATTTCAAAAATACCAATTTTAATTATATAATTACTAGTAAATGGTGTTTATTTAGCCACTTATAAATTTTTAGTTTAATTAAATATTTTTCCTAAATTAATTATTTTAAATATTAACATAAGCTTTATTTTTACACGAAATTAGTGTAAATTACAAATTTGAATGGTTTTAATTTGTAAAAATGAACCATGGCATATTAGAATTTAGTGTGTATCATGCAAAATTTATTTGCAAATTTTTCCTTTTTTCTAGAGTTTTCTTGAGTTGGTATAGTAAAGAAATAAAATAAAATAAAGAAATGCATGAAAAGACAATTTGAGGTGATATTTGGGGGAAACTTCTACACGATTTTTTCACTCTCTTCTTCCTCTCCCTCACCTCCAAGTAATGGCCGGCCTCACCCCATGGCAGCCCCCCCATTTCCACTTCATTTTTTGTTCAAAATTCATCAAAAATCCATCAAAAATTCAACAAAAATTGCACAAAATCCAATTTATTTCCTACCCTTTTATTCTTGCTCATTTTTACATGGATTTTTGAGTGGGAAAGCATGCATTTTGGAGGCTCATTTTTATGTTTGGATTTCATAGTTTGGAGGTACCCTCATGTGGACTGCGGGCGATGAAGAGGAGGATGGCGACACCGTCTTCGGCAGACATGGACCAGGTAAGTAGATGTATATCTACAGGGGGAAGTCGGGTGGATGGCGTTTAGCACCCCCGCAACGTAGAGTAGGAATAGTACTTATTGACATTAGGAAGCCAGATGTGACCCTAGATTATTAATGCGTAGGACCCTAGTAATAACCCTAGGCTGGACTAGACTGATTTAGGGAAACCATATCAGAAGATGAGTACCTTGGAAGAGCTTCGTAGGTTTCAGATAGAAACATACACGCACACACTGAAACTCGACATGGTGTATACGTGCATGTATATATACATATAGGACTAGGTATAGGTATATATATATATACAACACGTGTATGGGATACATTGACGTGATATGATATCCGAGGTATGATGAAACAGTATAACTGGGCTTGATGCCGTGATTCTTGGCTATACAGTCGTATTAAGTGTTAGCGGATCATTAGAGAATAAGATAATGAACATGTGTACATAAATTATAATGGGTGGTGATGATATTGAGGTATATAGGACTCTAAAATAGAACCCGAACTGTAACTTGTGACTGGTCACGATATGATATATGTATGACTTGATTACGACATCATATAGGTGTGACCTGACGTCGATATCATATAGGTGTGACTTGATGACGATATGATATCAGTATGACTTAATCACAATATGATACATATGACATGATATTTCTGAGGATAAACTAATGATGTATATTATGATGGCAATGATATATGATTGATGTGTGCGATTACAGTTTAGCACCTTGATCATGAGATGTGTTGATGATGACATTATAGAATGATGAGACACTTAGGAGATACTTGACCCGTACCCGATATTGGGATGTCGTACGATGGATTTTACCGTACGAGGCATAGATATGATGATTGATCCGCACTCTTGATTCGAGAAAGCCGTACTACGTACGTGACGCTATTGAGGCTGGATCGCCGACTATTAGAGATATTGATTCAGACCTTAGGTAGACTCTTGCTTCTTATTGACTAGTTCCTTAGGTTTAGTTCCTTAGGAGGTTAGATGGACACTAGTTTAGGTTCGATTCATATAGTGGTAGTTGTACTCGTATATTGCAGAGGAGTGGATAATGCACATCTGTCTTCGCATTCATACTGTAATCATCATGGTGCATGTTGTTACATATGTTGCTATAATCAGTATAAACCTTACCTGTTAGGACACCAGCACCATTACCGATGATGCGCATATTCCACGCACACTTATTTGTCGGCTCACACACATCATCATCGGTAATTGCTATGTCACGTACACTTTAGATCTTGTTATCTTTTATTGATAGAATCAGCTAACAACTAGATCGATATATAATATTATGATTACTCTCAGATGCTAGTATAGACATGGCATTTATTACTTAGACATTCATGCATTCATATTCTCATGTTATCATGCAGTATTATGGGGCATATGCCGACACTTATCATTTACTTACTCATGATTTTGAGATTTGGATTTCTATGAGATTTTTGGATTTTGGGGAAAACCGCAAGAATATATAAAAAACCTCTCTCTCTCCTCCTCTCTTTTTAAAATATAAGATGCGGTTTTCTCGTGATGTATGTGTCGTCCACCATGAAATTTTATGTTTTCTGATGGATTTCGAGACCCGATTCGAGGAGTGGATGAACCGTCTCGGGTACATGGTGGGCCCGGTATGGTACCCCCGGGCAAGAAGATCGAGATGTAGACGATGAGCCTGGCATGGGAAGGCTACCTACCGGTGATGTCTGGCGCGGCGGATATCCGGAGGATACCGACCGTTGTCGTGAGATTTGATGATATGGGCCGATCCGGACTGACGGAGCCCGAGGTATTGAGACTATGAGACTTGAGATTTACATGTTTGTGTCGATGCTCGACACGGATTTCCATGGATTTCATTGTTGAGATTTCAGATTCCTATACAGATTTTACTATGATAATAGCTAAAGATTTCTTATACAGATATATCTGGATTTTAGGATTTATTATTTTATATTCATGGTGCATGCATATCCATTCATATGACATAGTATTATATGAGGCACTGACATGAGCACGGAGTATCTGCACTTACACGCAGTATTACCCCGCTTTTACTAGATGATTGGGACTTAGTAGTGTATTATTATGACCTAGAATAGCGTCGTGCATTCGATTTCTTTTCGTAGATGTCTTCTACTCATGAGTTGGCAACTCACCCCCGTTGTGCCAAATTTTATTACAGGTTCGATGTACAAGTTTCCCTGGCAGCTTGCTGGCACATCTTTTCTTCAGGGTGATTTGCACGGTAGGTTGGTTCACTTGTATCTGAACCACCATTGTATTTTTATTCTTTCATTTGTATCTAGTAAGCTCCATCAACCATACTTGTATTACTTGATAAGTTTATTGGACCAGTCTTTTATTTCGACCTTAGAGTCGCGCTTGTATTATTCTGATCTTGTGGTTTTGTTTTCTTTTGAGTTTTGAGCCTCGCCTTTTGGCGTTGTATATTATTGTGCTTGTTGTGGTTGTTTCCGCCTGTTGGCGTTGAGCTAGCTCCCATTTGGGAATGTTTTTTTTATTGTTTATGTATATTATACTTGTTGTACCCGTTTGGGGCCAGTTTTTACAAAGGAGACTCTGCCGAAATTTTTGGAAAAATTTGCTGATGATTTTAAACTTGTTTCCTTCATGTTTCTTTTACTTCTTCTTCTTCTTTTATAGTTTAGATTTCTGGGCTTCGGCTTACTTAGGTTACGTTGCGCCTCTAGACGCTTCGTAATCTAAGTGCCGGCCACGTTCTGTACTTTCGGGTCGTGACACTTCTCTAGTTTTTAGACAAGTGTTTCGTAGAAATACAAGGTCTAAGTTTTGAGAAGTTGTGGGTATAAGAATAAAGTAGAACACCAGGTGTCACAAGTATCGGGATTCTTCAAAGAGATCGAAGATGTAGATTCTTGTGATTGGTATTCAGATGATAGTAATGATTTTGAGAAACTTGTTTCTCTTTCAGGTTACTCATAATTGGATGGATTCCTAAGTTGAGTAATGCTGATTAGTCTCTTTCCATTAAGTTGATATGCACTGGAGACAGCTGCATGATTGAATATGGTTCCAATTAAATAAGTGCCAAAGTTTTTATATTGGATATAGAATAGTTTGTACCTTAAAAGATATTAAGGTACGGGGAGTTGCCCAGCTTATGCTTAAAACCAGATACTGGATAACTCAGGGCACGTTTCTGTAATGGCTGTTTGTGGGTTGACCCTGGCTATGACGAGGGTTGATATTCTACCATTTGGAAGATCAATAGTGATATTGTTCATGACTCGCCACAGTTTTAGTAAAATGGATTTTTTCAGAAAACAGTAGTGGGAGTATGGTAGAACTGGAAGTGATTCCAGAACCGCGAACGATTACGGAAAATTTAATAGGACATATATATTCAATCAGGTTTGACATTCCATTAGCCACTCCGCAGATATGGTGGGTAACCTCAGACACCCGAGAGGTACTTCGGTAGCCTCAAGGACAGTGACAGGGAGGTTCTTGTTTACCCAGACTTGACACTACTGTTGTTCCAGACTATGAGACCAGGCAGGAGGATAAGTATAGCGTCGTTCTAAACTAGCTTTAGACATGCACGTGTATATTATTCTGCCAGAGGGTTGTCGTAGTCAGTGGGAGCAGCGGAAGCATAGTGGGCAAGTAGCTTATGTCTATTTATAGACTAGAGCAGTTATAGCGGAGATAGATCATCTAATTTTGATGTGACGGTCATGGGTTTGACTTCATCAGAATAGGGGATGGATCTGTTAAGAAGGTAGTAGGGTGTGATGTCATGGTATTTGGATGACATACACAGAGTAGGATGTAAAATTCCTATACTACGATCGGTTGTACTGTGGTCGTCACACAGTTGTTTCTCCAGACAGGATATGGATATAATATTTGACATTCTGGTTTCTGGATCTATGGTTTTAGATCTAGATTTGGATAGTTTCCCAATGTGGGTACTTTGATAGATATTCTAATGGTTTTTAGAATAGTTGACTCCTACCATGGTGGTGTACCTGCAGGTGATGGAGTCACCCTCTCTAAAGGTGTCGTATGTAAGTGCACGGCGGCGCCCCGGTCGTCAATCCGACGGCCAAATGCGGAAGCGGTGATAAACTTTAATTTTGCAAACTAGCAAACCGGCACCACCGCGCACTAAAACCCGGATCGGGCCATTAACTAGTCCTAGCTAACTACAAGAAAAGAGTAGAGAAGTATACCAAGCGATCCGAGTCCTCCGGTCTTCATCTCCACTCCGATCTCCTCGCGGGATCTCCGTCCGTCTTCTCCTCGTCGGAAAGGGCACCACAAAGCCGGGTACTTTTACGGGCTCCCACCTCAATGCCGAGGCAACTCGGGCGCGAAGTTGGCTAGCCGACGCGCCCAAGATTTGCTGTAGAATATAGTGTAGAGTGCATGTCTCATTTTGGGGTTATGTTGCCATAAAGATGATGGAGGAATTGGTGCAAAAAAGAAAAATCCATGGAGGCTTGCTGGGAATGGAAAAATCAAGCATGCTCTGTAATGAGCTCGGCCAATGACAATGTTTTCGGCTCTAAAAAACAACAGCCCCTGCACACAACTCAAAAGCTCAATGAAACCTTCTTTATTTAAATCCAACATCTCACCAATTCCAGCACACTCATGATGGGGGGGGCTCACGAAATAAACCATGAAGGAATTAACCCACCCAAAAAATAAATCTCACTCCATTCTTCAACAGTGGCCGGCCCCAGCAAATCATGGGTGTGGGAAAAAATGGAATAAATAAAGAGGAGAATAAAGGAATCAAAAGGTCACCCTCATCTCAAGCCAAATCAATCTTAATCCTTTCTAATCTCATAAATGCACCACCATCATGAATGAAAAAGCAAAAGATGCTTAATCAATCATAATGCCACAAGTGCAAGAAAACCCCTCCACAAAAGTTATTTGCAAACTTGCAAATAACCCCCTCCATCAAAAAGTCCGGCCGGGAAAGAACAAAGGAAAACCGGCCGGAACGGAATGCAAACTGGCAACCTCAGAAAAACTGATCCCGTAAAAAATTACAGGAAAAACCCCGCTACCGCATATACATGCCCGCATTTGTATTCCCACTGAACACAAATGCAAAAAGACAAAATCTACACTGTCTAATACTAGGATCCGGCTTCAGCCAATGCCGGCTAGTAAAAACCGTCCGATCACGATCCGTGTAATACCGCACGTATCTGATCGAACCCTGCCATATCTCCATACGGCCTCTACAGCGTTTCGCCCGAAAGCTTGAGTAACTGTGTGTGTGGTGGACTCTAAAGACTCGTCAATACTATGGCTGTGGATTTAACCACTAGCACGTCACAGGTATTAGCCATACATGACGGGCCACCAGCTATTGACAAAAAGGGACGTCGATGAGCGAACTCATCCTGACACCCTACTGAGCCTGTCAGTGACAATATCCGTACAGTCCGGTCCGTTCGACTATGAGTATCGCATGGCGGGCCTAGGGGGTTGGTAAAAGTCAGACCCCCAAAAGCGGTACAAGTCGTGTCGGAGTGTAGCTCAGAACACCCTGAGATACTACTGGAATACCTACCAGTAAATCTCCTGCCTCGGCCGAGGGCTTTGTGTAATGGTTCTCCTAGACACAGCGCGACCTCACCCCCAATATCGGGAGAGACGAACCCCTGCAGATCCGCTCACTGCCTCCATGTGGCTCGGGACTGTACCCAACTAAAACCTGTTTGCACGACTCCTTTGAGCCGTGGTAGGGTAGTAATCAAAGTACAGTGGGAACTCACACGAGACAAATGACGATCCCAGGTCGATGAACTAACCTGTACACATGTCGCCAGGGAACTGCTATCTGACGTCTGGTATAATCCCAACTAGCAGGTTCCCGGCGAGTCCTGTCCGGTGTACTCATAACCCAATGAGCACCTGTATACATCTTAGATGAACCAACTGACACCAGTGGCTTGTGAGACCGGCCACCGCCCCTCGTCGGGGTCTCGACTGTATACACTAGTCTACTCTGGAGAATCGATGCCCTGTCTCGAAACTCCCACGACTAGGGACCTTTTTAGGATGTGCTTATAGACTCCAGCTCTCACTTATATGATCGCCCTCATACTGCTGGTAGTCAAGCAAGAATCCTAGGGGCTCTATCAATGTGTAATAGTGACATGTCAGGTCACCTAAAGCAGTACACGATGATAAAGATGAACCAGATAGCATACTATCATCTCGAGTAAGACTATCCTACCGGGATAGGTCCTCCCTCAATCATTGCAATCACGTGCCTGTGATCCAATAATTGACTCTGAGGGCACCATCTCCAACAATCTCCCACTTGCACTCAAGGCTAATTATTACGATGTCGCATACTCACAGCCCGTGTGATACCGAACACCCAACTCCTCTACTAGTCAGTCTCACAAAGCTCGTTTGCGAAACTATTGCGTTCGAGGAATAGCCTCAGTGAGTGGATCCGCTTTGATGTTTCTTTCTATGTCTCTCTATATCCCATGTTCGCGGAGAAAACCATTTCCCGAAATGAGCAATACCTGTCTTAGAATGTCTGGATATCTGATGGGACCTAGCTCATAAATGAACTCCAAATCCAAACTTCTTAGACTGTATCGTCAACTGAACTTAATCAGTATCTTGCGCCATGCCTCCCTCAGTATTGCCTTGGATCACCTGTCCAAAATACTATCCCTCATCAGAAGGAAAACTATAACTCTGACAGCCTCTCTGCCGTCCAGGTCACCTTGGAAGCCTGGAATGATAACCGTCTCCTAAAGGAGGCTGCCGTTATCAAATCCCTAGAACATGCACTTATGTTCTATAACTGCTCCCGATTGTTTCTCCAGGATTGGATCAATATCAAGCTTATTGCATCTACTGCAAGAACAACATCTGGTGTGGTACTTGACATCTCATGATTGACTCAATTGCCTAAGCAAGTGATCTGCCAATCATGCACATCCCTCTCTACTTTAGTCTATAAGACACCTTTAGAGAGGGCGACTCCATCACCTACAGGTATACTACCATGCCAGGAGTCGTCCATTCTAAATACTCTTAGAATGCTGTCTAAGTACCCAGATTGGGAAACCACCCAAATCTAGATCTTTAGATCTAGTAACCAGTATGTCTGATATAATGTCCAAGTCCTATGTGAAGAAACCACTGTGTGACGACCAAAGTATAACCGATCGTAGTATAGGAGTTTCCTTTCCTACTCTGTGTATATCATCCAAATACCATGACATCACACCTTACTACCTTCTCAACAGATCCATCCCCTATTCTGATGACGTCAAACCTATGACTGTCGCATCAGAAAAAGATGATCTATCTCCGCTATAACTGCTTTAGTCCATAAATAGACATAAGCTATCTGTCCACCAATGCTTCCGCTGCTCCCACTGACTATGACAACCCTCTGGCAGAGTCATATACACGTGCGCTTCTAAAGCTAGTTTAGAACGACGCTATACTCATCCTCCTGCCGGGTCTCATAGTCTGGAACAACAGCAATGGCAAGTCTGGGTAAGCAAGAACCTCCCTGCCACCGTCCTTGAGGCTACCGGAGTACCTCTCGGGTGCCTGAGGTTACCCAACGTATCTGCGGAGTGGCCAATGGAATGTCAATCCAGATTGAATCTTTAGGTTCTTATCAAATCTTCAGTAATCGTTTGCGGTTCTGGAATCACTTCCAGTTCTACCATACTCCCACTACTGTTTTCTGAAAAAACCATTTTTATTAAAACTGTGGCGAGTCAAGAACAATATCACTATCGATCTTTCTTATGGTAGAAAGTCAACCCTCGTCATAGCCAGGGTCAACCCACAAACAGCCATTACAGAAACGTGCCTTTGAGTTATCCAGAGTCTGGTTTTAAGCATAAGCCGGACAACTCCCCGTACCTCAACATCGTTAAGATACGAACTGTTTTATATCTGAAACAGAGGCACTGATTTAATTGAACCAGATTCAAATCATGCAGCTGTCTCCAGTGCATGTTAACTAATGTAGAGAGGCCGACCGGCGTTACTCAACTTAGGAATGCTTCCAATTATGAGTAACCCGAAAGAGAAGCTAGTTCTCTTAATTATCACTATCAACTGAATACCATACTCAAGTATCTACATCTTCGATCACCTTGAAGAATCCCGATACTTGCAATAACTGGTTCTCTACTTTATTCATATACCCATAACTCCTCAAAACTTAGACCCTGTGTTTCTATGAAACACCTGTCTAAAAACTAGAGAAGTCATAAGTAAACCGAATATAGTACGAGAACCAACCCCTCTGTCCTAATGGACACTGGACAATATACAATACTTTGTATAAGTCCCTTGAGTCGAATAACTCATTCACTGTGTGTCGTAGGTTGAAAACTGTATTATGAAGAATTACACCGCTGTTTAATGCTCCTTACCTAATCATCCACTGATATAGGTAAATGTCATAGACATAATTTCATAAAGGTATATCTCACTCTATGAAAATAGACGTACAGATATATCAATTTGAAATTGGTGCATAACAGCGGATATTCAAAACCAAATATATGCCGTCCGGCAAATAACCCAGGTGACTTCCTCAAATATCACTGATTACAACGAATCCCGATATAATGAGGACAATCACCTAATTCCCAATAGCTTACTCCCACTCATCATCTGTAAAACCATACAGATGTGAGAATCATACCTGGTAAATACATACCCTGGAGCAAGTGTTAACTGGGAAATCAGTTTTCATTTAACAGTACACAGTGTATCTGAAACATTGAAATGTTTCGTGGGGTATCCTGGTATTCCTAGTAATGCCTCTTCCATTATCCAGATTCACAACTGTAACCGTATAGTTCATTGCCATCTCTCCACATCCCTTCATATGTCTTTAGTCATTACCTTCTGCACACCCCTTTAGGCCAAGTGGTTTTCTTCCTTCCCTACCGTTCGGCACCAGCCTATGGTTTGGAAGAAGACTATCCAATCAGCATAATGGGTGTACTGTCCTAATCCTAGGAGCACTCGCAATGCGAGAGAAGGTGAAGATAAAAGACAACCGAATAAACCTTATTCCTATTTCTCCTGAACCCGAATCCATCCCCGAACTGGAACAAGTTCCTTTCGAGTTCGTATATAACCATACGATGGAATATCCAAATATCTGTGGATCTTCGTAGTGATACGGGGTGTCCTGGAGAAATACAAAGGTGAAGTGGGAGTGGTAATGAAATACTTGGTTTGGTCGTGAATATCAGTCGCAATTTACTTTGCCCTCCTTCTAATCCCTTACTTTGTCTTTACTAAATACCTTCTGTATACCATCGTTAGGAAAATTGGCTTTCTTCATTCCCTACCGGTCGGCACCTGCCTATGGTTTGGAAGAAGACCGTCCAATTTGCGTAATAGGTGTACTATCTCCTAAACCAAGGAGTACTCGCAACCTGAGAGAAGGTAGAAGGAAAAGACAACTGAATAGTCCTATTCGTTTTCTCCAGAACCAGAAACCATCCTCGAATAAATCCTTCGAGTTCGTATATAACCATACGATGGTTTTGTCCAATGGAAGTGGACCTTCGTAGTAATACGGGGTGTCCTGGAGAAAAGGGTAAAAGTAGGAGTGGCAATGAGGTCTGCAACTCTGACAATCCAAAAACCAGTCTTATAAGAAGGTTCGGTCAACTTGGTCTCTGAGTCATAGTCTAGGTCGGGTCAATGGTCGCTACCAAAGAGAGAGAGAAAAGAAACACTCAGCGTGCACTCTAACCTAGATCAGAATGGTTACCAATTTATCTAATCTGGAAACCTCCCACTGTACCGTCAAATTCTCCTCCAAACCTAAAAGAAGAATTAGTCGGGAATACCCGAGGAGTAAACCAACTCATCAGTGGGAATCGGGATCCAACTATCATCGCATGATAACGTGACGGAATCCGCTCAAGGTATCACACTCCAGAAGGTATGCGCATATCTGGCAAGTTTCAGTTCTTCTGAAACTCCCGATGTGATTTTTTTTACCCTATGCTCTTATGACCTTGACTTTGGCCAACAAATCATAAGTCACATGTCAAGTTCTACCCGTCATTCTCCAGGTTAATTTGAGCCCACCCGCACAAGCCCTTGACTTTAGCCAACAAAGCTGTACGACTGCCCCAAACCAACGCATCTATCTATGCTGCATATGAATAACCAACAGCTACCAAACACTGTGCCTTGACTTTGGCCAACAAACACAGCTTGAATACTATTGACTACCCATATGAAACGACGGAGGGCTACGAATGGTTTCTTGCGAAAACCTTTAACGTAATGAACTTGATATCGTTGAAGGAACTGATAGCCTTTTAGAAAATATAGTAACGAAAACCTTCGCTAAAGAGGTCACTCCCGGTGAAGGGATCTCGACTCTTTCCTCGTAGAATGGGGTGCAGGATATTCCAAATAAATACCACTATGCAAAGCAAAAGTAATCGGCTATAGTGAAGTTAATGCCCTGACGCAAACTTCTGTCCAAGGGGTCACTCCCGGTGAAGGGATCTCGGCCCTTGCCTCGTCGACTGAGGTGCTGGATATTCATAACCGAATATCACTGTGCAAAACAAAAGAGAACGCCCTTGCAATAACAGCTTTTTAGAAAAGTGTTCCAACAACATCAGATTAGGTTTGTTTAACTTGCATTGATCCGAATCAATGCAGTCCCATCAATTGATCACACCACAAAGAACGAAAATATACTGACGTACGTATATGCCATCCGCATTCGCCACTGGGTCCCGTCATCACCCGTTAGGTTAGCTAACTAACAGCAGAGCGGGGACTGGACTAGCGCGGATGAAAAACATATACAACATCTACTAATATATATATACCAATATATTATATTTCGCTCAAGGCATGAAACAATGAAACATCACAGAAATGTACAGCATCACAGAATAATACAGATATCTGGGAACCCCGGGTTTCACAGAGCCGCTACTGAAACCCGACGTTCCCCTGGTCGTGTGGATAGCCTGTGCAATGAGAATCCTAGACCCCTACGGGCGCGGCAAGTTACCCGCCAAAACCTGAAGCGAGGCAGCCCCCTTCAGCACCGTGAATGGACCACCCAGCACTTCAAGGAATCCGGCAACTTGGGCACCCCTCCTGGGTCAACCTGTACCCCCTACGAGTGCGGCGAACAGCCCGCCAATTCTAGAGTGAAGCCCCCTCCGTCTCAATGCCATGAGATGCGGGCCCGTTGCCCTCTAGAACCCGGCTGTCCGTGCACCCCTCCGCGGGGCAATCCTAGTACAGAAAGTAAAATATACATACACCGGGTACATCGACCGCAACCTGGTCGTGCCCCAAAATAATAATACAAACTGGCAGTGACGGCAGTCCACATGTCGGACGCTCGCCCCGCAATATCAAATGTACATAATACAACAACACAGTACTAGCATTGCATCCAGGCTATCCCCACGACCGATCCGCAACAACACAGCAAATACATAGAACATCAACGTGAAGGTCACGTTCGCAAATCCGTCTAACCGGGCTATAGCAGCTAGACAGGATTTACCGATCGAGTGACATTCACGGTCGCAGATATAATGTAAATACTGTGAAAAATGTGTTTAAAATATCCGACCGATCAAATTTTAACAAGTGGGCCCCAAAACAATACTGTAGCAGTTAAGGAAATTCTGGGCCCAATATTAACATTCCAAAACCCCTAAAATAATCCCAGAAGCCCACTGTAAAAACCCGACCCACCGAATCCACCATACCGCGGCGGAACCGCGGCAAAATGTAGGGTTATGCCGCGGTTCCGCGCTCCCATGAAGTGATCAGTGTGTCGGATTTTTGCAGATATCTTATGACTCCATGTACATCAATTTTCAATCACCTGAAAATTTTTTTTTTTGGAGACTGGAAAAAAACAACAGAAAACTGATGTGAACAAAATACGGGTTTTGGACATTTCGATCGATCGGAACAGCAAAACACATAAAACAAAAGCTAGACTAGTGTTAATGGCAAGGCTCTGATACCACTGTAAGTGCACGGCGGCGCCCCGGTCGTCAATCCGACGGCCAAATGCGGAAGCGGTGATAAACTTTAATTTTGCAAACTAGCAAACCGGCACCACCGCGCACTAAAACCCGGATCGGGCCATTAACTAGTCCTAGCTAACTACAAGAAAAGAGTAGAGAAGTATACCAAGCGATCCGAGTCCTCCGGTCTTCATCTCCACTCCGATCTCCTCGCGGGATCTCCGTCCGTCTTCTCCTCGTCGGAAAGGGCACCACAAAGCCGGGTACTTTTACGGGCTCCCACCTCAATGCCGAGGCAACTCGGGCGCGAAGTTGGCTAGCCGACGCGCCCAAGATTTGCTGTAGAATATAGTGTAGAGTGCATGTCTCACTTTGGGGTTATGTTGCCATAAAGATGATGGAGGAATTGGTGCAAAAAAGAAAAATCCATGGAGGCTTGCTGGGAATGGAAAAATCAAGCATGCTCTGTAATGAGCTCGGCCAATGACAATGTTTTTGGCTCTAAAAAACAACAGCCCCTGCACACAACTCAAAAGCTCAATGAAACCTTCTTTATTTAAATCCAACATCTCACCAATTCCAGCACACTCATGATGGGGGGGGCCCACGAAATAAACCATGAAGGAATTAACCCACCCAAAAAATAAATCTCACTCCATTCTTCAACAGTGGCCGGCCCCAGCAAATCATGGGTGTGGGAAAAAATGGAATAAATAAAGAGGAGAATAAAGGAATCAAAAGGTCACCCTCATCTCAAGCCAAATCAATCTTAATCCTTTCTAATCTCATAAATGCACCACCATCACGAATGAAAAAGCAAAAGATGCTTAATTAATCATAATGCCACAAGTGCAAGAAAACCCCTCCACAAAAGTTATTTGCAAACTTGCAAATAACCCCCTCCATCAAAAAGTCCGGCCGGGAAAGAACAAAGGAAAACCGGCCGGAACGGAATGCAAACTGGCAACCTCAGAAAAACTGATCCCGTAATAAATTACAGGAATAACCCTGCTACCGCATATACATGCCCGCATTTGTATTCCCACTGAACACAAATGCAAAAAGACAAAATCTATACTGTCTAATACTAGGATCCGGCTTAAGCCAAAGCCTGCTAGTAAAAACCGTCCGATCACGATCCGTGTAATACCGCACGTATCTGATCGAACCCTGCCATATCTCCATACGGCCTCTACAGCGTTTCGCCCGAAAGCTTGAGTAACTGTGTGTGTGGTAGACTCTAAAGACTCGTCAATACTATGGCTGTGGATTTAACCACTAGCACGTCAGAGGTATTAGCCATACATGACGGGCCACCAGCTATTGACAAAAAGGGACGTCGATGAGCGAACTCATCCTGACACCCTACTGAGCCTGTCAGTGACAATATCCGTACAGTCCGGTCCGTTCGACTATGAGTATCGCATGGCGGGCCTAGGGGGTTGGTAAAAGTCAGACTCCCAAAAGCGGTACAAGTCGTGTCGGAGTGTAGCTCAGAACACCCTGAGATACTACTGGAATACCTACCAGTAAATCTCCTGCCTCGGCCGAGGGCTTTGTGTAATGGCTCTCCTAGACACAGCGCGACCTCACCCCCAATATCGGGAGAGACGAACCCCTGCAGATCCGCTCACTGCCTCCATGTGGCTCGGGACTGTACCCAATTAAAACCTATTTGCACGACTCCTTTGAGCCGTGGTAGGGTAGTAATCAAAATACAGTGGGAACTCACACGAGACAAATGACGATCCCAGGTCGATGAACTAACCTGTACACATGTCACCACGGAACTGCTATCTGACGTCTGGTATAATCCCAACTAGCAGGTTCCCGGCGAGTCCTGTCCGGTGTACTCATAACCCAATGAGCACCTGTATACATCTTAGATGAACCAACTGACACCAGTGGCTTGTGAGACCGGCCACCGCCCCTCGTCGGGGTCTCGACTGTATACACTAGTCTACTCTGGAGAATCGATGCCCTGTCTCGAAACTCCCACGACTAGGGACCTTTTAAGGATGTGCTTATAGACTCCAGCTCTCACTTATATGATCGCCCTCATACTGCTGGTAGTCAAGCAAGAATCCTAGGGGCTCTATCAATGTGTAATAGTGACATGTCAGGTCACCTAAAGCAGTACACGATGATAAAGATGAACCAGATAGCATACTATCATCTCGAGTAAGACTGTCCTACCGGGATAGGTCCTCCCTCAATCATTGCAATCACGTGCCTGTGATCCAATAATTGACTCTGAGGGCACCATCTCCAACATCGTATAGACTAAAGTGGAAAGGGTTGTGCATGATTGGCAGATCACTTGCTTAGGCAATTGAGTCAATCGTGAGGTGTCAAGTACCACACCAGATGTTGTTTTTGCACTAGATGCGATAAGTTTGTATTAATCCAATCCTGGAGAGACATAAGGAAGCAGTTTTAGAACATAAGTGGATGTTCTACGGATTTGATGACGGCAGCCTCCTTCGGGAGACGATTATCATTCCAGGCTTCAAAGGTGACGTGGATGACAGAGTGATTGTCAGAGTTTTAGTTTTCCCTCGGACGAGGGACAGTATTATGGACAGATGGTCCAAGAGGATACTGTGGGTGGCATGGTGCCGGATACTGATTAGGTTCAGTGATCGATACAGTCTAAGATGTTTGGATTTGGAGTTCATTTATGAACTAGGTCCCATCAGATATCCAGACATATTCTAAGACAGGTATTACTCGATTCGGGAGATGGCTTTCTCCGCGAACTTGAGATTAAGAGAGATATAGAAAGAAACTTCTAGGCGGATCCACTCACTGAGGCTATTTCTCGAACACAATAGTTTTATAAACGGGCTTTGTGAAACTGATTAGTAGAGGAGTTGGATGTTCGGTTTCACACGGGCTGTGAGTAGTCGACATCGCAATAATTAGCCTTGAGTGCAAGTGGGAGATTGTTGGAGATAGTGCCCTCATAGTCAATTATTAGATCGCAGGTACGTGATTGCAATGATTGCGGAGGACCTATACCGGTAAGACAGTCTTACTCGAGATGATAGTATGCTATCTGGTTTGCCTTTATCAGTCGTGTATATATTTAGGTGACTGAATGTAAGTCCGCGGCGGCGCCCCGGCCGTCGATCCAACGCCGAAAACGCGGAAACGAAAAACTTTGCAAACTAGCAAACCGGCACCACCGCGCACTTTTAACCCGGATCGGGCCATTAACCTAGCTACTAGCAAACTAAAAGATGGGTGAAGAGATATACCAAGCGATCCGTGTCCTTCGGTCTTCGTATGCACTCCGATCTCCCATGGAGTCTCCGTCCGTCACGTCCTCGTCGGAAAGGGCACCATATAGCCGATCTCTTTTACGGGCTCCCACCTCTTGACGGAGGCAACTCGGACGCGAAATTGGCTAGCCGACGCGTCCAAGATTTGCTGTAGAATAGTGTAGTAGCCATTGTCTCTTTGAGGGTTTGAAGTTGCTTTTGGTAATGGAGGAATGAAAAACTTTTGAAGAGGGTTTTTCTTTTGTTGCATGAATGAATAATGAGATAGCTAAAAAAAAAGAGAACCTCAATAATCCCTCTCCCTCACTCTAGTGGCCGGCCCCCCTCAAGAGAATGGTGGGATAAAAAATACAAAACATGAAGGGAAGTGATGGTAGGAAAAAGGAGAGGGTGACCACAACCCAAAGTGAATGATAACAATATCAAATCAACCTCAAATCCTTTCTCATCTCAAAAAAGCAAGAAATGATCATAGAAAAGAATGGTATCAAAAGATGCTTTCATAATCTATGCAAATGCAAGAAACCCCTCCACAATGTGTTATTTGCAAACTTGCAAATAACACCCTCCATCACAAAAGTCCGGCCGTGAAGGAACAAAGAAAAACCGGCCGGAACGGAATGCAAACTGGCAACTTCAGAAAACTGATCCCGTAATAAATTACAGGAAAACCCCGCGACTCCATATACATGCCCACATTTGTATTCCCACTGAATACAAATGCAAAGAGACAAAATCTACATTATCTAATACTAGGATCCGGCTTAAGTCAAAGCCGGCTAGTAAAAACCGTCCGATCACGATCCGTGCAATACCGCACGTATCTGATCGAACCCGGCCATATCTCCATACGGCCTATACAGTGTTTCGCCCGAAACTTGAGTAACTGTGTGTGTGGGGGACTCTAAAGACTCGTCAATACTATGGCTGTGGATTTAACCACTAGCACGTCAGAGGTATTAGTCATACGTGACGGGCCACCAGCTATTGACCAAAAGGGATGTCGATGAGCGAACTCATCCTGACACCCTACTGAGCCTGTCAGTGACAATATCCGTACAGTCCGGTCCGTTCGTCTATGAGCATCGCATGGCGGACCTACGGGGTTGGTAAAAGTCAGACCCCCAAAAGCGGTACAAGTCGTGTCGGACTGTAGCCTAGAACACCCTGAGATACTACTGGAATACCTACCAGTAAATCTCCTACCTTGGCCAAGGGCTTTTCATGTTCTGGCTCTCCTAGACACAGCGCGACCTTACCCCCAATACCGGGAGAGACGAACCCCTACAGATAAGCTCACTGCCTCCATGTGTCTCGGGACTGTACCCAACTAAAACCTGTTTGCACGTCTCCTTTGAGCCGAGGTAGGGTAGTAATCAAAGCACAGTGGGAACTCACACGAGACAAATGACGATCTCAGGTCGATGAACTAACCTGTACACATGTCACCTGGGAACTGCTATCTGACGTCAGGTAAAATACCAACTAGCAGGCTCCCAGCGAGTCCTGTCCGGTGTACTCATAACCCAATGAGCACCTGTATACATCTTAGGAGAACCAACTGACACCAGTGGCTTGTGAGACCGGCCACCGCCCCTCGTCGGGGTCTCGACTGTATACACTAGTCTACTCTGGAGTATCGATGCCCTGTCTCGAAACTCCCACGACTAGGGACCTTTTAAGTATGTGCATATAGACTCCAGCTCTCACGTATATGATCGCCCTCATACTGCTGGTAGTCAAGCAAGAATCCTAGGGGCTCTATCAACGTGTAATAGCGACTCATAAGGTCACCTAAAGCAGTACATGATGATAAAGATAAACCAGATAGCATACTATCATCTCGAGTAAGACTGTCCTACTGGGACAGGTCCTCCCTCAATCATTGCAATCACGTGCCTGTGATCCAATAATTGACTCTGAGGGCACTATCTCCAACAATCTCCCACTTGCACTCAAGGCTAATTATTGCGATGTCGCATACTCACAGCCCGTATGATACCAAACATCCAACTCCTCTACTAGTCAGTCTCACAAAACTCGTTTGCGAAACTATTGCGTTCGAGGAATAGCCTCAGTGAGTGGATCCGCTCTGGAGTTTCTTTCTATGTCTCTCTTAATCTCAAGTTCGTGGAGAAAGCCATCTCCCGAAATGAGCAATTCCTGTCTTAGAATGTCTGGATGTCTAATGGGACCTAGCTCATAAATGAACTCCAAATCCAAACTTCTTAGACTGTATCTGTAACATTTCCAAAATAATAAAATATTATTTTCAGGAATTTTTATAATTTAATATTATTTTAATGAATATTTTAATGTTCGGGTGGAATTAAATACAAATAAATGGGGAAAAATTTTGGAAAATTTTGAAAAATTCTAAAATAGGGTATTTTATGGAATTATACCATTTTAAATTTTTTAAGACTAGTTATATGCTAATTTAGTGTTAATCGCGATTAAAGATCGCTAATTGGATTTTTAGCATTTTTGTGCAAAAATGTGCACATATCATTTTTACACTTGTTACACTTGTGTTACATTTTTGTAGCCATGGTTCATTTGGATTCACTATTGGAGTGAGAAGGAAAAGATAAAGGAAAAGAAAAGAAAGGGAAAAAGTAGATAATGAGTGAGGGAGAGACCAAGTCAAACCCCCCCTCCACTTTTTGAACCATCCCTCATCATTTTCCCCTTCTCATTCTCTCTCCTCTCTTCCTCTTGCTGCTGATCTCTCTCTTCTTCCTCTCTCCCTCTTCATGAAACCCTAGATCCACCATGAAAACAAAGCCAAAACCCCATTCCCACTTCACAAAAAATGTTCCCGGGCTCACTAGCTACACATTGAACCTAGCAAGATTGGATTTGGAGGACTTTGAGCAACTCAAGAATTTTCTTGAGTTGCCAAAGGAGGTAATTTCTGCACCCTCTTGTAGTATTTCAATTTCCTTGTGCATCAATTCTAGTTTCATATCGATATTGTGTCGTTTTGTGGATTTTGGAGAATTCAAGTGAGGGTTTAGGGTAAAACTGAAATCAAGATGAGATTGAGGCTTATTGTGACCTTAGAACCCGTGGTGTAATGCAAAATTGGACCCAAACCTGGAATTGAAACCAAAACACGGAATTACGGAACCGATATCGGAAAAACTGGAAATCTGTCACTATTTTGTGTAATCTGCTATCACCCCGAGACCCCAAAAATAAAACTGAGTTGACAGTAAGATGTGCAGGCACCATGGAACCACCACACCAAACCCTAGCCCCCAACTCCAAACTGAGGCCGCCAATTAATTCCTTCTGGCCGCAAATTGCGGCCAGAGCAGGAGGGATCTGTCTCGATTTTTGTGCATGGCCCTATCTCCTCTAGTATTGACCCTGGGTATGTCTAGTTTTGACAAATTCCATCTAGGGTGAAATCTGGGATGATTTTCCTATGTTGGTGCATGATTTGAGACTTGTTTTAGCATGGATTTGGTATTTGGTGTTTCGTTCCTGTCGGGTGGCGTTTGGACGTCAACGACAGGTGGATATTGATCGTATTTACATGCGAAGCGATAGGATTTTACCTATGCGAGTAGCGTGTGCCGTTTTGGTTTCCGATGTGATTTTCATGTGCTTTAGCGTTGTGATATACTTGTAGGTACCCTACGAGATGTGAGGAAAAGAAGATGAAGATGGCGACATCGACACCGACACATGAGACGCAAGGTGAGTAGATTTATATCTACGGGGAGAAGTCGGGTGGATGGCGTATAGCACCCCCGCAGTCCGTGGTGATGTATACGAATACGTATACACATATATATTTATTATGTGTTGTTTAGGATTATTGATGGTAATAATGGATTATTGACAATAAGGATGTATTGGTTTAGTAGTGCGAAACCCTAGAGTAGTGGGTGCACTCACACATACACACATACTTGCATACATCCTTTCATATATCTGTGCGCATATGATGGTGTGTATATCTACACATGGGTATGGGACTATGTGTTTATATGCGGGTTTTGAGGATGATACGTGGGATTGAGATGAGTCGATGAGGTGCGATTGAGACCGTGAGATTTGGCGACATGACAGAGTTCGTATTGGAGATGTGATATGATGGTAGTGATGCCTGTCATGTGATGAGATATTGTGATATCGATTCAGATTTAGGTGGTTTCCATACCCCTCTCTATTGGCTTGATTGTCGGGTTCGTAGTTCGCATAGTAGGCGTTAGGCTAGACCCGAGTCATACCTATTTCAAACTAACGAATCGGGGATATTTTAAAGATAGGCAAAAAAGGTTTATACGGATATTTTCAAACGACACGTCTTTTCTTAAAACACCGTAGCCCTTATTTTACCAAAAGCCCTGGTTCATCTTATTTAAAAAGGCAAGGTTGCATGATATAATTATTGAGGCAGGTTCTCTACTGTTGCGTTGATTACTCGATTCCGCACATTCATGCTGTTTGCATTGCATCGCTTATATTGTTGATATATTTCAGTCATGCTGCTAGGACACCAGCACCATTGTCGATGATGCATATGTTCCACGTACACTTGTTGCCGGCTCACACACTCATCATCGATAATTGTCATGTCACTACACTGTAGTACTATTGCATTCAGTATATGATCCTTGCATGACATAATGATATGCTTACATTTTCTTTCCATGTCGCATACTTCATGCTCTTTGATTATACGCATTGAGATATGTTGTTTCTATGATATTTCTGGATTTGGGAACCGAGGGTGTTTCAAAAGAGAATATGTCATTGCTTTAAAAACCCGGTTACCCTTGATATGATATTTCAGTGCGTCCACCATGTGTTTTCTCGGTGCTGAGAGCGACATGTGAAACCCGATTCGAGGAGTGGACGAGCCGATTGCGGGTACATGGTGGACTCGGTATGGTTCCCCTCGGCAAGATGATCGATGAGCTTTGCCGATTGAGCCTGGAGGCGGGCGAGTACCTACCGGTGATTGGTTGGACCTGGCGGTTATCCGGAGGATACTGACCAGTGTCGATAGATGGATATGGGCATACTGCTGGGGCCGAGGGCCGATATCGCAGACAGCGCCCGCGGGCCGATCCGGACTGACGGAGCCCGATATATGAGGATTTACGTGCCGATGCTGGGCACAGTTTTCATGATGTTTTCGAGTGTCGATGCTGGGCACTCCGGTTCCATGATTTTAACGTGTCGCGAGGGACAAAGATGGTTTATATCCTCATATTTTTCCCATGCACATGAATTATGATATTTACATGCATGGTGGTTATTGTCAGTGGGTGACGAGTGGACGGGATCCACGTGTGTGCAGATTTGATTACTTTGATCATACCTCATATTCATGACATGCTATTATCTGAGGCACTAGCACGAGCATTTGGCACTACACTCATGTTTAGAGATTACATTGCCAGTTTAGCATGCTTCAGCTTTATTCATATTGAGGTTTATTTATATCTGATCGTATTGACCTAGGATGGGTCGTGCATTCGATCTCTGCGTGTAGATATTTTTCTATTCACGAGTTGGCAACTCACTCCCGTTGTGCCCCGGTTCTTGCAGGTTTGCCGTACAGATTCCATAGCGGCATTTCTGGCACACTGCTTCCTTATGGGTGACTTGCGTTGGTAGGTGGGTTCTTTGTATCAGAACCGCCATTGCTCATGTATTATTTATTGTATCTAGAATTTCCATCAACCAAAACTTGTATATTGTTTCAGACTTAGAAAACAGTGTTGTATTATTTCGACCTTAGAGTCGCGCTTGTAGTATTACGGTTTTTCGGCTGTTTTGAGTTTCTTTTTGGGTTTTGATCCTCGCCCTTTGGCGTTGTATATTATTATTGCTTGCGTGGTTATGACCCTCGCCCGCTTGGGGATGCCTTTTATCATCTTATATATATTATTCTTGTTGTACCCCGTTCGGGGCCAGTTTTTACAAAGGAAATTCTGCCGAAATTTTCAGGAAAGGTTACACATTTTAAAAATACACATTCGGCTTAGTTATTTAAAAACTTTGATTTTCGAAACATGATTTCTTTACTTTTCAAAACCAGCTTTCCCTTATTTACTCTTTAAATGGTTTTAGATTTCTGGGCTTTTGGCTTACTTGGATCAGATGGGGTCCTATAGACTTCATATGGTTCAAGGGCCAGTCACGTGTTCTTTCGGGTCGTGACAAAGTTGGTATCAGAGCGCTAGGTTGACCTTGGTTCGAGTCTGAGTTTGACTATGTGGAGCCTAGGGCGTTATTTATATACGGAACTTAGGCTTGACCTTACGGAACTTAGACTTAGTCGAGGGGGTATTAGACCCGAACTTTCGCCGTGTAGGATGACCCTTGGTTGATGGAATAGGTGACTAAAGTAGAGTGACGTACCGTTGGTATGTTCCGCGGCATACTTACGACACGCCACTCCGCTTAAGAAACCTTAGGTTGTACATTTCCTTGCACCGTATTATATTCCTTCCTATGATCTTCCTTCATCGATACTGGTTATGGTTTTGCTGCCGCGATTGCACGGGCAGAGTGAGCTACGGCTCGAGTTGTGTCAGCATGAGCTCGTCGGGGACGAGGGCTGACCAGGGCGTGATTCCCGAGGCATACGATTGCATATTGAGGCATCGTCTTATTGTGTTTCCGCACTTTGGGCGTTTGACAGATCGCTGTTGCGAGATTTTTTTCGGATGTACCAGTTGGTACCAGAGGATTGAGCCACTGATAGAGGCCAGCCAGGTTATGATGACCGTTGATATTATCGCTTATCCAGGATGGTTGAGGCGCTGCTTAGCGTACCGACGAATGAGCCAGTTGTTGCTGCGAATGATGAGATATCGCCCAGATGATTTGAGCTACTGCAGCATGAGCATATTCTTAGAGATATGATAGTGAGTCGCTAGTCATCGAGGATTAATGACTAGGACATGTGGTTCGTTCGCTTACCCTGATGCGAGGTCACCAGATAGATTGATTCCAGCTAGAGGCGACTTCACGCAGGTTCGTTGAGAGTCGATTGAGACGATCGAATGTCAGGAACCCCTTTTCTAAGTTTAAAGTATACGGAAAGACATACAGGTGACTCTATGGACCCTCTAGAAGAATGAAACCCTAACTCGACTTAATGACCGTGTGAAAGCCTTTGAACCTTAGGGTTTACGGCGGTTCCACGGCGCCATTAGTGAGGCTTGGGTTTGCCCTTCTACGGCTGGACCACCGACGCTGTGGCATGTACTCGATATTATTAAACTGTACCCGAGGTATTGAGCTCTTGGGGGATTGTGAGGTTCTGACGAGTCGATCGGATGAGTCGACATCATTCGGATATCATGTGATGGGACACTGCTTGGGAGACTCCAGATACGAGCATAGCCGTTGGAGCGCAGTCTGTGTAGCCACGATGAGATGAGTCCGAATCAGTCGACATTGGAGCAAGGTGGAGTAAAGAGTTTGCACGAGATTTCGACGAGATGACGTTCCACGCCGCTGACATCAGAGATGTGACTTACACGCTGAGGACGTGTTCGGCTAGATATCTCCTACTGAGTGATGAAGATACTGAGTTCATGATTTCGAGTCCGTGTTAGAGACTTCGGAGGGACCGTAGCCGATGGCATTGAAGTGCGCAGATAGGGACGTGAGGTCGAAATGGTCGATGATACAGACAAGCGGGACAAGAGGTTCGTACGAGACGCTGATGAGCTGTCATTACTCCCCGTCGAGACCAGAGGCCTGATATGCTTACAGAGGCGTTGGGATGCGACCAATTTCCGAGGAAATGCCATGCTGAGGACATAGATGTCCATGGAACGAGAAAAGACTAAGCAAGAGTACCAGCCTCCGTACAGATCGACATAAGCAAGATCGGCAGAGACCTTAAGCAGGATTCCTTCCAGGACACCGCTGCAATGGTGTTTGCACCCAGGATCAGATGTGTGATGTGCATTTAGAGAGCCGGAGGCCGACGCCAGTGACATATTGCTTTACGAGCAGTCGTGAGGATTGACCGAGAGATTACCAAGGAAGTACCAGAACGGAATCGTTCCTGTCAGCGCTCCTGACCGGGCTGATGACCCGGTAGATTGCGAGGTTGGTAATCTACAGGAAAGATCAGGAACCAGAGGCAGAGGACGCCAGCCGCGAGCAAGAGGCAAGTAGATATCTTGCGCCGCTAGCATTGGATGTACCGGCACCTTCTCGACTTTGAAGGAGGATATACCGACGACGGTATTTATGATTTGTGATTTTGTGATTCGACTATCACGTATCCGTCACTTTGGGATTTCGGTATTTTGGCGATCTATTTGCATGATTTAGTCTTGATGACTGAGTTCCATGATATTTGATTTTGTGCACCATGGTTGCACCTACTGGGTATTTATACCTTGCACATAGTTATTACTCTTGAGGTATTGATTGTGATTTCATGCCTATTTTATGCCGGTGATTTGATTTACGCTTCCAGCATAGTTTCATGTACTCTTAGTATTTTGATTGTGCACGCTGATGCACGCGGTTGTGAGTTTTTCCATCGCGGTACACCTGATTTGATTAAGCCGCGTTGTATGTTGTTTCGTGCCTTGGCTGCACCTGCTTATGACTTTATGGATTTCATACGGTTGATTTGATGTTGTGCATATGTTACGCACACGATTTAATTTTTGCACCCGGTATAGCTTATATGTGCTTGTAGTGCATTGATATGTGTTTTGTGCACGCAATTGCGCACGTTTATGATTTTCTTTATATCTGGGTACACTTAGTGTTGCTGCTTACGCATTTGAGTTATTGCCGGTATTTGTGCATGGGATGCACCAGTTCTATACTTCGTGCGTTAGTCGCACCAGTTTTATGTTTCTTGCGTTTATCGCATCAGATTTATATTTCGTGCCTTTGTTGCACCGGATTTACATTTGGTGCATTACTGTTGCACCTGACTTCGATTTGATGTCTTTCGATATGTCGATTTTGATTGTGATATTGATGTGGATTCTTGCACTCCGTGCTTTTGACTGGACTTACGCATGTTCGGCGTTGCTATTGGATTTTGTGATTCCGTGCATGTTGAGCGCGCAGGGTTTAGATTTTCATTCGTGCACGATGGATGCACCGATTTGGATTTTCGCGCATGTTGGGCGCATGTTTTGAGATACGATTTTGGGGCACACCAGATGCACTAAATCGAGATTCTTCGTGCATGTCAGATGCGCATGTTTGGGCTGTCAGGCACACACGTTGCCTATGACAGATGTTTCGTGCACACCCGTTGCACCTAGATGTTGTTTTGTGCACCTGTATGGAACATATATGGATTTTGATTTCCGTGCGCACCAGACGCATAGGGTGACGTTATGTGCATTTTTGGGATTTATTCCTTTTGGAGCAGTACATTTCTATGATATTTGCTATTCGTTTTGTACCGAGCAGGACTAGTCAGAGGACAGTACCTGGATATATTTTGCATGCATTGATAGTTCGAAGGGATTTCCAAAGAGCGAGCTATGGTCTCGATATATATATACCTACGTGTCCGATATGACACGAAACGTTTAAAAACAAGGAAACCCTTCAAAATTGTTTTCAAAACGGCGGAACGTACCTATTAAACAAAGGATATATATATATATATACATATATAGTTATTTTCTTGTGGAAAACGTCCGCCACTGTGCAGTGTTACGCGCATCGCACAGCGACTTAAAAAGATTGGGCATGCATTTACATCAGCTATTTACATGTATAGAATGGATGTCTACATGTATAGTTCTGATCTATATCATATTGGTTTTGTATTGGATTTGACATTTGTGTCATTATCATGACTCCGATGATTGCGGGATACTTGATGGAGTGTTGCTTTTGAGTTATCTGCTCAGTACTCATGCGCATGCATTGCGCTATGATACGTTTTATGTATTGCTGATTTCGGAGCCCCGATGACTTGGAAATTGTATCGAAATGTTTTAGTACTTGGGGGTTTTAAATTTAAATTCGGGAAACGAATTTCTTTAAGGGGGGTAGATTGTAACATTTCCAAAATAATAAAATATTATTTTCAGGAATTTTTATAATTTAATATTATTTTAATGAATATTTTAATGTTCGGGTGGAATTAAATACAAATAAATAGGGAAAAAATTTGGAAAATTTTGGAAAATTCTAAAATAGGGTATTTTATGGAATTATACCATTTTAAAGTTTTTAAGACTAGTTATATGCTAATTTAGTGTTAATCGCGATTAAAGATCGTTAATTGGATTTTTAGCATTTTTGTGCAAAAATGTGCACATATCATTTTTACACTTGTTACACTTGTGTTACATTTTTGTAGCCATGGTTCATTTGGATTCACTATTGGAGTGAGAAGGAAAAGATAAAGGAAAAGAAAAGAAAGGGAAAAAGTAGGTAATGAGTGAGGGAGAGACCAAGTCAAACCCCCCCCCTTTTTGAACCATCCCTCATCATTTTTCCCTTCTCATTCTCTATCCTCGCTTCATCTTGCTGCTGATCTCTCTCTTCTTCCTCTCTCCCTCTTCATGAAACCCTAGATCCACCATGAAAACAAAGCCAAAACCCCATTCCCACTTCATAAAAATGTTCCCCGGCTCACTAGATACACATTGAACCTAGCAAGATTGGATTTGGAGGATTTTGAGCAACTCAAGAATTTTCTTGAGTTGCCAAAGGAGGTAATTTCTGCACCCTCTTGTAGTATTTCAATTTCCTTGTGCATCAATTCTAGTTTCATATCAATATTGTGTCGTTTTGTGGATTTTGGAGAATTCAAGTGAGGGTTTAGGGTAAAACTGAAATCAAGATGAGATTGAGGCTTATTGTGACCTTAGAACCCCTGGTGTAATGCAAAACTGGACCCAAACCTGGAATTGAAACCAAAATACGGAATTACGGAACCGATATCGGAAAAACTGGAAATCTGTCACTGTTTTGTGTAATCTGCTATCACCCCGAGACCCCAAAAATAAAACTGAGTTGACAGTGAGATGTGCAGGCACCATGGAACCACCACACCAAACCCTAGCCCCCAACTCCAAACTGAGGCCGCCAATTAATTCTTTCTGTCCGCAAATTGCGGCCAGAGCAGGAGGGATCTGTCTCGATTTTTGTGCATGGCCCTATCTCCTCTAGTATTGACCCTGGGTATGTCTAGTTTTGACAGATTCCATCTAGGGTGAAATCTGGGATGATTTTCCTATGTTGGTGCATGATTTGAGACTTGTTTTAGCATGGATTTGGTATTTGGTGTTTCGTTCCTGTCGGGTGGCGTTTGGACGTCAACGACAGGTGGACATTGATCGTGTTTACATGCGAAGCGATAGGTTTTTACCTATGCGAGTAGCGTGTGCCGTTTTGGTTTCCGATGTGATTTTCATGTGCTTTAGCGTTGTGATATACTTGTAGGTACCCTACGAGATGTGAGGCAAAGAAGATGAAGATGGCGACATCGACACCGACACATGAGACGCAAGGTGAGTAGATTTATATCTACGGGGAGAAGTCGGGTGGATGGCGTATAGCACCCCCGCAGTCCGTGGTGATGTATACAAATACGTATACACACATATATTTATTATGTGTTGTTTAGGATTATTGATGGTAATAATGGATTATTGACAATAAGGATGTATTGGTTTAGTAGTGCGAAACCCTAGAGTAGTGGGTGCACGCACACATACACACATACTTGCATACATCCTTTCATATATCTGTGCGCATATGATGGTGTGTATATCTACACATGGGTATGGGACTATGTGTTTATATACGGGTTTTGAGGATGATACGTGGGATTGAGATGAGTCGATGAGGTGCGATTGAGACCGTGAGATTTGGCGACATGACAGAGTTCGTATTGGAGATGTGATATGATGGTAGTGATGCCTGTCATGTGATGAGATATTGTGATATCGACTCGGATTTAGATGGTTTCCATACCCCTCTCTATTGGCTTGATTGTCGGGTTCGTAGTTCGCATAGTAGGCGTTAGGCTAGACCCGAGTCATACCTATTTCAAACTAACGAATCGTGGATATTTTAAATATAGGCAAAAAGGGTTTATACGGATATTTTCAAACGACACGTCTTTTCTTAAAACACCGTAGCCCTTATTTTACCAAAAGCCCTGGTTCGTCTTATTTAAAAAGGCAAGGTTGCATGATATAATTATTGAGGCAGGTTCTCTACTGTTGCGTTGATTACTCAATTCCGCACATTCATGCTGTTTGCATTGCATCGCTTATATTGTTGATATATTTCAGTCATGCTGCTAGGACACCAGCACCATTGTCGATGATGCATATGTTCCACGTACACTTGTTGCCGGCTCACACACTCATCATCGATAATTGTCATGTCACTACACTGTAGTACTATTGCATTCAGTATATGATCCTTGCATGACATAATGATATGCTTACATTTTCTTTACATGTCGCATACTTCATGCTCTTTAATTATACGCATTGAGATATGTTGTTTCTATGATATTTCTGGATTTGGGAACCGAGGGTGTTTCAAAAGAGAATATGTCATTGCTTTAAAAACCCGGTTACCCTTGATATGATATTTCAGTGCGTCCACCATGTGTTTTCTCGGTGCTGAGAGCGACATGTGAAACCCGATTCGAGGAGTGGACGAGCCGATTGCGGGTACATGGTGGACCCGGTATGGTTCCCCTCGGCAAGATGATCGATGAGCTTTGCCGATTGAGCCTGGAGGCGGGCGAGTACCTACCGGTGATTGGTTGGACCTGGCGGTTATCCGGAGGATACTGACCAGTGTCGATAGATGGATATGGGCATACTGCTGGGGCCGAGGGCCGATACCGCAGACAGCGCCCGCGGGCCGATCCGGACTAACGGAGCCCGATATATGAGGATTTACGTGTCGATGCTGGGCACAGTTTTCATGATGTTTTCGAGTGTCGATGCTGGGCACTCCGGTTCTATGATTTTGACGTGTCGCGAGAGACACAGATGGTTTATATCCTCATATTTTTCCCATGCACATGATTTATGATATTTACATGCATGGTGGTTATTGTCAGTGGGTGACGAGTGGACGGGATCCACGTGTGTGCAGATTTGATTACTTTGATCATACCTCATATTCATGAAATGCTATTATCTGAGGCACTAGCACGAGCACTTGGCACTACACTCATGTTTAGAGATTACATTGCCAGTTTAGCATGCTTCAGCTTTATTCATATTGAGCTTTATTTATATCTGATCGTATTGACCTAGGATGGGTCGTGCATTTGATCTCTGCGTGTAGATATTTTTCTATTCACGAGTTGGCAACTCACCCCAGTTGTGCCCCAGTTCTTGTAGGTTTGCCGTACAGATTCCATAGCGGCATTTCTGGCACACTGCTTCCTTATGGGTGACTTGCGTTGGTAGGTGGGTTCTTTGTATCAGAACCGCCATTGCTCATGTATTATTTATTGTATCTAGAATTTCCATCAACTAAAACTTGTATATTGTTTCAGACTTAGAAAACAGTGTTGTATTATTTCGACCTTAGAGTCGCGCTTGTAGTATTACGGTTTTCCGGCTGTTTTGAGTTTCTTTTTGGGTTTTGATCCTCGCCCTTTGGCGTTGTATATTATTATTGCTTGCGTGGTTGTGACCGTCGATTGACGAAGAGCTAGCTCCCGCTTGGGGATGCCTTTTATCATCTTATATATATTATTCTTGTTGTACCCCGTTCGGGGCCAGTTTTTACAAAGGAAACTCTGCCGAAATTTTCAGGAAAGGTTACACATTTTAAAAATACACATTCGGCTTAGTTATTTAAAAACTTTGATTTTCGAAACATGATTTCTTTACTTTTCAAAACCAGTTTTCCCTTATTTACTCTTTAAATGGTTTTAGATTTCTGGGCTTTTGGCTTACTTGGATCAGATGGGGTCCTATAGACTTCATATGGTTCAAGGGCCAGTCACGTGCTCTTTCGAGTCGTGACAGTATCGTCAACTGAACTTAATCAGTATCCTGCGCCATGCCTTCCCTCAGTATCCTTCTGGACCACCCGTCCAAAATACTGCCCCTCGTCAGAAGGAAAAACTATAACTCTGACAACCACTCTGCCATCCAGGTCACCCTGGAAGCCTGGAATGATAACCGTCTCCTAAAGGAGGCTGCCGTTATCAAATTCCTAGAACATTCACTTATGTTCTAAAACTGCTTCCGATTGTTTCTCCAGGATTGGATCAATATCAACTTATTGCACCTACTGCAAGAACAACATCTGGTGTGGTACTTGACATCTCATGATTGACTCAATTGCCTAAGCAAGTGATCTGCCAATCATGCATATCCCTCTCCCGTTTAGTCTGTAAGACATCTTTAGAGAGGGTGACTCCATTACCTGCAGGTACACTACCGTGCCAGGGGTCGTCCATTCTAAATACTCTTAGAATGCTGTCTAAGTACCCAGATTTGGAAACTACCTAAATCTAGATCTAAAACCATAGATGTAGTGACCAGAATGTCTGATATAATATCCAAGTCCTATGTGGAGAAACCACTGTGTGACGACCAAAGTATAACCGATCGTAGTATAGGAATATCACTTCCTACTCTGTGTATGTCATCCAAATACCAGGACATCACACCCTACTACCTTCTTAACAGATCTATCCCCTATTCTGATGAAGTCAAACCTACGACTGTCACATCAGAAATAGATGATCTATCTCTGCTATATCTGCTTTAGTCTATAAATAGACATAAGCCTGATGTCCACCAATGCTTCCGCTGCTCCCACTGACCATGACAACCCTCTGGCAGAGTCATATGGACGTGCACTTCTAAAGTTAGTTTAGAACGACGCTATACTCATCCTCCTGCCGGGTCTCACAGTCTGGAACAACAGCAATGGCAAGTCTTGGTAAACAAGAACCTCCCTGCCACCGTCCTTGAGCATACCGAAGTACCTCTCGGGTGCCTGAGGTTACCCACCATATCTGCGGAGTGGCTAATGGAATGTCAAACTATATTGAATCTTTAGGTTCTTATCAAATCTTCAGTAATCGTTTGCGGTTCTGGAATCACTTCCAGTTATACCATACTCCCACTACTGTTTTTCTTAAAAAATCCATTTTTATTAAAACTGTGGCGAGTTAAGAGCAATATCACTATTGATCTTCCAGATGGTAGAAAATCAACCCTCGTCATAGCCCGGGTCAACCCACAAACAGCCATTACAGAAACGTGCCTTGAGTTATCCGGAGTCTGGTTTTAAGCTTAAGCCGGACAACTCCCCGTACCTTAACAATGTCAAGATATGAACTGTTCTATATCCAATATAGAAACAGAGGCACTGATTTAATTGAACCAGATTCAAATCATGCAGCTGTCTCCAGTGCATGTCAACTGAATAGAAGGAGGCCGATCAGCATTACTCAACTTAGGAGTACTTCCAATTATGAGTAACCTGAAAGAGAAGCTAGTTCTCTTAAACATTACTATCAACTGAATACCATACATAAGTATCTACATCTTCGATCACCTTGAAGAATCCCGATACTTGCAACCCCTGGTTCTCTACTTTATTCATATACCTATAACTTCTCAAAACTTCGATCTTGTGTTTCTACGAAAAACCTGTCTTAGAACTAAAGAAGTTATAAGTAAACCGAATATAGTACTAGGACCAACCCCTCTGTCCTAATGGACACTGGACAACATACAATACTCTGTATAAGTCCCTTGAGTCTAGTGACTCATTCACTGTGTGTCATAGGTTGAAAACTGTACTATGGTAATGAAGAATTACACCGCTGTTGAATGCTCCTTACCTAACCATCCACTGATATAGGTAATGTCACAGACATAATTTCAAAAAGTTATATCTCACTCTATAAAAATAGACGTACAGATATATCAATTTGAAATTGGTGCATAACAACGGATATTCAAAACCAAATATTTGTCGTCCGGCAAACAACCCAGGTGATTTCCTCAAATATCACCAATTACAACGAATTCCGATATAATAAGGATAATCACCTAATTCCCAATAATTTACTCCCACTCATCATCTGTAAAACCATACAGATGTGAGAATCATACCTGGTAAATACATACCCTGGAGCAAGTGTCTAATTGGGAAATCAGTTTTCTTTTAACAGTACACAGTGAAACTGAAACATTAAAATGTTTCGATGGGGTATCCTGGTATTCCTAGTAATGCCTCTTCCATTATCCAGATTCATAACTGTAACTGTATATTTCTTTGCCACCTCTCCAAATCCCTTTTTATGTCTTTAGTCATTACCTTCTGCACACCCCTTTAGGCCAAATGGTTTTCTTCCTTCCCTACCATTCGGCACCAGCCTATGGTTTGGAAGAAGACTATCCAATAAGCATAATGGGTGTACTGTCCTAATCCTAGGAGCACTCGCAATGCGAGAGAAGGTGAAGATAAAAGACAACCGAGTGAACTTAATTCCTATTTCTCCTGAACCAGGATCCATCCCCGAACTGGAACAAGTTCCTTTCGAGTTCGTATATAAGCATACGATGGATTATCCAATAAACTTGGGATCTTCGTAGTGATACAGAGTGTCCTGGAGAAATACAAAGGTGATTTAGGATTGGCGAAGAAATACTTGGTTTGGTCGTGAATAGCAGTCGCAATTTACTTTGCCCTCTTACTAATCCCTTTCTTTGTCTTTACTTAATACCTTTTGCACACCATCGTTATGCTAATTGGTTTTCTTCATTTCCTACCATTCAGCACCAGCCTAAGGTTTGGAAGAGAAGGTAAAAGGAAAAGACAACTGAATAGTCCTATTCGTTTTCTCCATAACCAGAAACCATCCTCGAATTCCTTCGAGTTCGTATATAACCATACGATGGTTTTGTCCAATGGAAGTGGACGTTCGTAGTAATACGGGGTGTCCTGGAGAAAAGGGTAAAAGTATGAGTGGCAATGAGGTTTGCAACTCTGACAATCCAAAAGCCAGTGTTAAGAAGGTTCGGTTAACTTGGTCACTGGGTCATAGTCTAGGGTCGAGTCAATGGTCGCTGCCAAAGAGAGAGGAAAAGAAACACTCAGCGTGCACTTTAACCTAGATCAGAATGGTTATCACTTTATCTAATCTGGAAACCTCCCACTGTAACGTCAAATTCCTCCCCAAACCTGAAAGAAGAATTAGCAGGGATCACCCGAGGAGTAAACCAACTCATCAGTGGGAATCGGGATCCAACTCTCATCGCATGATAACGTGACGAAATCCGCTCACGTTATCACACTCCAGAAGGTATGCGCATATCTGGCAAGTTTCAGTTCTTTTGAAACTCCCGATATGGATTTTTGCCCCATGCTCTTATGACCTTGACTAAGGCCAACAAATCATAAGTCACATGTCAAGTTCTACCCGTCATTGTCCAGGTTGATTTGAACCCATCCATACAAGCCTTTGACTAGGGCCAACAAGGCTATACGACTGTCCCAAACCAACGCATCTAACTATACAGCATATGAACACCCAATAGCTACCAAACACTGTGCCTTGACTATGGCCAACAAACACAGCTTGATTACTATTGACTATCCCTATGAAACGACGGAGGGCTACGAATGGTTTCTGGCGAAAACCTTTAACGTAATGAACTTGATATCGTTGAAGGAACCGGATAGCTTTGAAAAAATATAGTGACGAAAACCTTTGCTAAAGAGGTCACTCCCGGTGAAGGGATCTCGGCTCTTTCCCCGTGGAATGAGGTGCAGGATATTCCAACTGAATACCACGATGCAAAGCAAAAGTAATCGGCTATAGTGAAGTTATTGCCCTGACGCAAACTTTTGTCCAAGGGGTCACTCCCGGTGATGGGATCTCGGCCCTTGCCTCGTCGACTGAGGAGCAGGATATTCCAACTGAATACCACGATGCAAAACAAAAGAGAACGCCCTTGCAATAACAGCTTTTTGAAAAAATGTTCCAACAACATCAAATAGGTTTGTTTATCTTGCATTGATCCGAATCAACGCAGTCCCATCAATTGATCACACCATAAAGAACGAAAATAATGACGTACGTATATGCCATCCGCATTCGCCACTGGGTCCCGTCATCACCCGTTAGGTTAGCTAACTAACGACAGAGCGGGGACTGGACTAGCGCGGATGCAAAACATATACAACATCTACTAGTATATATATAATATATAATTTTCGCTCAAGGCGTGATAAAAAGCAACATCACAGAAATGTACAGCATCACAGAACAATACAGATATCTGGGATCCCCGGGTTTCACAGAGCCACTACTGAAACCCGACGTTCCCCTGGTCGTGTGGATAGCCTGTGCAATGAAATCCAAGACCCCTACGGGCGCGGCAAGTTACCCGCCAAAACCTGAAGCGAGGCAGCCCCCTTCAGCAAGTAAAATATACATACAACGGGTATATCGACCGCAACCTGGTCGTGCCCCAAAATAATAATACAAACAGGCAATGACGGCAGTCCACATGTCGGACGCTCGCCCCGCAATATCAAATGTACATATAAAACAAAACTGTACTACCACTGCAAACAGGCTATCCCCCACGACCGATCCGCAACATCACGGCACAACACAGAACATCAACGTGAATGTCACGTTCGCAAATCCGTTTAAAAGGGCTATAGCAGATGGACTGGATTTACCGATCGAGTGACATTCACGGTCGCAGATATAATGTAAATACTGTGAACTAGCATGTTTAAAATATCCGATCAAACAAATTTACCGAAGTGGGCCCCAAGCAGTACTGTAGCACTTACAGAAAATCTGGGTCCAAAAATAATATCCCAAAACCCCTATTTCCAAGTTTAAAGCCCTCTAGAAAAATTTGGCACGATGAACAGTTAAAATCGCGGCGAAACCGCGGCCCAAGCATGGATTTGGCCGCGGTTCCGCGGCGTTATGGAGAGATCTCGCGACCAATTTTTCCCAGATTTCTTAGATTTCCATGCACAGTATTCTGAAACAACCTGAAAAATTTTTGGAGCTGGAAAAATTTCGACAGAGAACAGTGCACTGAAAATACGGTTTTTGCGATTTTTGTTCGATCAGGTTTTAAACATACTAGAGCAAGCTAGGCATGGTTAATGGCGTTTCTCTGATACCAATGTAAGTCCGCGGCGGCGGCCCGGCCGTCGATCCGACGCTGGAAACGCAGAAACGAAAAACTTTGCAAACTAGCAAACCGGCACCACCGCGCACTTTTAACCTGGATCGGGCCATTAACCTAGCTACTAGCAAACTAAAAGATGGGTGAAGAGATATACCAAGCGATCCGTGTCCTTTGGTCTTCTTCTCTACTCCGATCTCCCGCGGAGTCTCCGTCCGTCACGTCCTCGTCGGAAAGGGCACCACATAGCCGATCTCTTTTACGGGCTCCCACCTCTTGACCGAGGCAACTCGGGCGTGAAGTTGGCTAGCCGACGCGTCCAAGATTTGCTGTAGAATAGTGTAGTAGCCATTGTCTCTTTGAGGGTTTAAAGTTGCCTTTGGTAATGGAGGAATGAAGAACTTTTGAAGAGGGTTTTTCTTTTGTTGCATGAATGAATAATGAGATAACTAAAAATATAAGAACCTCAATAATCCCTCTCCCTCACTCTAGTGGCCGGCCCCCCTCAAGAGAATGGTGGGATCAAAAATACAAAACATGAAGGGAGGTGATGGTAGGAAAAAGGAGAGGGTGACCACAACCCAAAGTGAATGATAACAATATCAAATCAACCTCAAATCCTTTCTCATCTCAAAAAAGCAAGAAATGATCATAGAAAAGAATGGTATAAAAAGATGCTTTCATAATCTATGCAAATGCAAGAAACCCCTCCACAATGTGTTATTTGCAAACTTGCAAATAACACCCTCCATCACAAAAGTACGGCCGTGAAGGAACAAAGAAAAACCGGCCGGAACGGAATGCAAACTGGCAACTTCAGAAAACTGATCCCGTAATAAATTACAGGAAAACCCCGCGACTGCATATACATGCCCACATTTGTATTCCCACTGAATACAAATGTAAAGAGCCAAAATCTACACTATCTAATACTAGGATCTGGCTTAAGTCAAAGCCGGCTAGTAAAAACCGTCCGATCACGATCCGTGCAATACCTCACATATCTGATCGAACCCGGCCTTATCTCCATACGGCCTCTACAGCGTTTCGCCCGAAACTTGAGTAACTGTGTGTGTGGTGGACTCTAAAGACTCGTCAATACTATGGCTGTGGATTTAACCACTAGAGGTATTAGCCATACGTAACGGGCCACCAGCTATTGACCTAAAGGGACGTCGATGAGCGAACTCATCCTGACATCCTACTGAGCCTGTCAGTGACAATATCCGTACAGTCCGGTTCGTTCGTCTATGAGCATCGTATGGCGGGCCTAGGGGGTTGGTAAAAGTCAGACCCCCAAAAGCGGTACAAGTCGTGTCGGAGTGTAGCCTAGAACACCCTGAGATACTACTAGAATACCTACCAGTAAATCTCCTGCCTTGGCCAAGGACTTTTCATGTTCTGGCTCTCCTAGACACAGCGCGACCTCACCCCCAATACCGGGAGAGACGAACCCCTGCAGATCCACTCACTGCCTCCATGTGGCTCAGGACTGTACCCAACTAAAACCTGTTTGCACGTCTCCTTTGAGACGTGGTAGGGTAGTAATCAAAGTACAGTGGGAACTCACACAAGACAAATGACGATCTCAGGTCGATGAACTAACCTGTACACATGTCACCTGGGAACTGCTATCTGACGTCAGGTATAATACCAACTAGCAGGCTCCCGGCGAGTCCTGTCCGGTGTACTCATAACCCAATGAGCACCTGTATACATCTTAGGTGAACCAACTGACACCAGTGCCTTGTGAGACCGATCACCGCCCCTCGTCGGGGTCTCGACTGTATACACTAGTCTACTCTGGAGTATCGATGCCCTGTCTCGAAACTCCCACGACTAGGGACCTTTTAAGGATGTGCTTATAGACTCCAGCTCTCACGTATATGATCGCCCTCATACTGCTGGTAGTCAAGCAAGATTCCTAGGGGCTCTATCAACGTGTAATAGCGACTCGTAAGGTCACCTAAAGCAGTACACGATGATAAAGATAAACCCGATAGCATACAATCATCTCGAGTAAGACTGTCCTACTGGGACAGGTCCTCCCTCAATCATCGCAATCACGTGCCTGTGATCCAATAATTGACTCTGAGGGCACTATCTCCAACACTGATTACATGTTACACTTTGATAGAGCCCTTAGGATCTTGCTTTACTACCAATTGTATGATGGCGATCATATACGTGAGAGTTGGGTAGTTTATACGCATATCCTTAATTGTGGTCCCTAATCGTGGGAGTTTCGAGACAGGGCATCGATACTCCGGAGTAGACTAGTGTATACAGTCGAGACCCCAACGAGAGGTGGTGGCTGGTCTCACAAGCCACTGGTGTCAGTTGGATCACCTAAGATGTATACAGGTGCTCATTGGGTTATGAGTACACCGGACAGGACTCGCCGGGAATCTGCTAGTTGGTATTATACATATCGTCAGATAGCAGTTCCCTGGTGACATGTGTATAGATTAGTTCATCGACTTGAGGTCTTCAGTTGTCTCGTGTGAGTTCCCACTGTGCTTTGATTTCTACCCTACCACGGCTCAAAGGAGTCATGCAAACAGGTAGCTTTTGGGTACAGTCCCGAGCCATATGGAGGCACGTGAGCGGATCGGCAGGGGATTCGTCTCTCCCGGCATTGGGGGCGAGATCGTGCTGTGTCTAGGAGAGCCATTACATAAAGCCTACGGCCGTGGCAGGAGATTTACTGGTAGGTACTCCAGTAGTATCTCAGAGTGTTATTAGGCTACACTCCGACACGACTTATACTGCTATTGGGGGTCTGACGTTACTAGTCCCCTAGGAAGATATGCGATACTCATAGACGAACGGACCGGACTGTATATACATTGTCACTGTTAGGCTCAGTAGGGTTTCCGGATGAGCTCGCTCATCGGCCTCCCTTGAGGTCAGTCCATGGGCAGCCGTTACGCATAGCTAGTGCCGCTGACGGTTTGTGGTTAAACCCACTGCCAGGGTACTGACGAGTCATTAGAGTCCCCCACAGACAGTTTCCCAAGTTCGGACGAAACGTTGTAGAGGCCGTATGGTTTTATGGCAGGGTTCGGAAAATGCACGTGCGTTTACGCACGTGTCAGATTTCGGGCAGCTGATACTGGTCGGCTTTGGTTTAAGCCGGATCCGAGTATTATATTGAGTAGATATAATATCTTTGTCTTAAGTGCATTTGTATTCGGTCGTAATACAAATGCGGGTATATTTATACAGTTACGGGGTTATCCTGAAATTCGTTTCGGGTTCACTTTTGGAAGTTGCCAGTTTCCTGTTTTCTATCAGCCGTCTTTTAACATTCGGTTAAAGAAGGATTTGTCTTTTCTTGAGAAGAGTGTGGATGCTTCTAGAAGTTTCTAGAAGAGGTGACTAGGTTAGAATGGTGTTGAGTTTTCATTGGTTGCTTTCTTTGTGTTCACACTTTGTGTTCACACTATGTGTTCACACTAGATATTTTCTTATGTTCACACATGATATTTTTCTCTTGTGGTCACCCTCTTCCCTCCTACACTCACCCCTTATTGCTATATATGGCCGGCCCCTCCTCTCTCTCATCTCACTTGGTTGATTCTTTTTGATGAAAAGATTATGATAGCTTTGGGGTGTATGGAAATATCATTGCTCATTTCATTCCATCACCCGACTTATTGGCAACTTCATTAACCGTTCGTCCATGGCTTTGGACGGAACGAGACAAAGTGTTCTACTCATTCTCTACATCAATCTTGGTCGTCTCTTTTAGCAAACTTGACAACCGAGTTGCCTCGAGTCAGAGGCGGGAGCCCGTTTAAAGAATCGTTGACGTGGTGCCACCTGGACGAGCAGATCGGAGATCGACGAGATCGGAGCAGCCGCAACGGAGCGTAGGATGATGGTTAAAGAACGAAGGACTCTGATCGTTCGGTATAACCTTTCTACACTCTTTACAGTTTGTTAGTTTAGCAATAATGGCAGATCCGGGTTAAAGTATATGATAGCGCCAGTTAAAAAGTTTTTGTTCCGCATTTGGCGTCTGTAGACGGCCGGGGCGCTACCGTAGACTTACAGGAAATTCTTCCAGTTATATTGCACTCCCACTTGTTTCCTTTTCTAAAAACTGAAGTTCTAGAAAATGGGCATTACGAGAAACAAAAACCATTTGTTCCTCTGCGTAATAGAAAATATACCCCATGGAGTTCTTTAGATATCTCACAAACTTACACAATACTGATCGTGCCTCGAGTTTGTCTGCATGATGCTTTTTAACAAAAGCCGGACATCCCCATATCTTGAGAAACTGAAGATAGGGTTTCTTCCCACTCCACATCTGATATGGTGTGGTAGGCACAGTCTTGGTAGGAACCTTGTTCAAAAGATATGCTGCTGATTCTAGCGCATAGCTCCAGAAAGATCGCGGTAACTCAGCATTACTCATCTTGGAATGCACCATATCCAATAGGGTTCGGTTCCGTCTCTCCGATACACCGTTGTGTTGTGGAGTGAATGGAGGAGTAAGCTAAGAGAGAATTCCATTCTCTTTTAGGTAACCTAGGAATCGGCACTTAAGTACTCACCACCTCGATTAGATCTCAGTGTCTTGATATTTTTACCAGTTTGGTTTTCTACTTCATTATTATATTCTTGGGATTTCTCAAAGGCCTCGGACTTATGTTTCATCAAGAAAATATGTCCATACCTAGAGAAATCATCCGTAAAAATAATGAAATATGAAAAACCGCTTCTTGCATGTGTATACATTGGACCACATACATCGCTGTGTATGAGTCCTAAGAGCTCGCTCGCTCATTCTCCGTGTCCAGTGAACGGAGTCTTTGTCATCTTTCATTTGAGACATGATTGACAAGTGACATATGATTGATATTCGAACGGATCCAAATATCCTTCTCTATGTAACTTAGTTAACCTTGTCTCATTGATATGACCCAGTCTACAATGCCATAAGAAAGCCTGATTTATAACCGGAGACTTTCTTTTTAGTGTGTTCTAGACATTGAAAATCTGCAATTAGTTTAACACATATATACCATTATCTAGTGTACCGGACCCAATCAAACCATTATTAAGGTGGATGTTAACAATATCACTTACAAACGTGAAATCATAACATTCTTTTGATAACAATGATACTGATATAATATTACACGTTAAACTAGGTACACAAAAACAGTTGCGTAAAACCAAAATATGTCCACTCGTCAATCCAAGGTGATAATCCCCTACGGACACAGCATCCACGCTCGCTCCGTTAGCAACCTGGATGGTCATATCACCAGCCTTCAGTACTCTACGGCTTCTCAGTGCCTGCAATGAATTGCATATATGAGATCCTGATCCGGTATCCAATACCCAGGAAGTAGAGTTGATTGACAAACAATTTTCAATTACAAACACACCTGAAGCCGAAGCCACAACTTGTCTCAGGTCCTGGTTCTTGGCATTCCAAGCTTTGCAATCCTTCTTCCAATGGCCTTTCCTACGACAGTGGAAGCACTCGTCCTTTGCTACTACTGGCACCGCAACCTTTGCCTTTCCCTTGACTCCTACCATACCAACACCACCTCTCAGTTTGGTAGCGGCCTTCTTCTTCCTTCCTTTGGCCCTTGCCTTGGACCTGGAAGAGGAAGCACCACGAACAAACATAGCGGGTGTTTCCCTTGCTTTCTGCAAGGTGCTCTCTGCACTCCTCAACATGTTAAGGAGTTCTTGAAGTTCAACTTCTTTACCTTGAATATTGAAATTCAAAATAAATTGGGCATAGGTGGAAGGAAGGGACTAGAGAACCAAGTCTGTATACAGCTCGTTCTCTAATGTTGTCCTGAGGTCCGCGAGCTCCTCAATGTAGCCAATCATCTTAAGGACATGTTCCCCTACAGATGATCCAACGGCCATCCTCGACTGAAACAAGTTCTTCGATGTCTCGTATCTAGCTATACGAGATCGCTCTCCATACAGTTCCTTGGTGTGGAGAAATATGGATTCTAGATCCATATTCTCGTGCTTCCTCTGATGTGCATTATCCATAGAGGCAAGCACGATGCATCTGGTCTTCGCGCAGTTTATCTCCCAGGTCTTGTGGATTTCCTTATCCGCGACACTGGATTCTGGACCTGGAACTGCAGGGGCTTTAGTAGTAAGGATATACCCTAATTTGTCATAGGTGATTGCCATCTTGACATTCCTGAACCAATCTTTATAGTTTGGCCCTGTCAAAATATTTTTATCTAATAATAACTTAAAGCCCGTCATGTTCTTGGTCGCTGCAATTAGGAGAGAGAAGAAAACACTTTAGCATGATACTCTTGCAAGTTTAGAGTGATTTTTAGTTTATCTAAACAGGATGGCTTCCACTGTTTCTCGAATCCTTCCTCAAACCATAAAAGAAGTACTAGTCAGGACTATTCTCACCGTACAATATTTGCTTAACCGTTCAGCCAGGCCAGTGTCGGTACTTCGAGGGAGGTTTTACGACGCTTTCACGAAGTTCTTTAATTAAATAACCTCTTTTCCCTGAGGGCGTAGCCCCGCTGACACCTTTCTCGACACCTACTTGGTTTATAGCATTGATCGTTAAGTGAAAGAATCTCCCGATGAGTAGCATATACTCACAGTAGGATCATGATCCAAATATCATCATGTGATAAAGCTGAAGGAATCCTACCAAAATTATCACACTCCAAATGGTATGCAACTCTAGCAAGTTTCAGTTTCTTTAGAAACTCCCGATGTGGATTTTTGCCCCATGCTCTTATGACCTAGAAGAAGGCCAAAATATCATAAGTCACATGTCAAGTTCTACCCATCATTATCCTGTTAATTTGAACCCACCCATACATACCCTTGACGAAGGCTAAAATAGTAGTACATCTATCTATGCTACAGATAAATATTCAGCAGCTACCAAACACTATGCCTTGGCGAAGGTCAAAATACATAGCTTGAATACTACTGAATATCTAACTGAAATGACGGAGGGCTACGACTGGTTTTGGCGAAACCGTGAACGTAGTGAACTTGATATAATCGAAGGAACCTGATAGCTTTTAAAAGGAGTGGTTTAAGCTCTGCAATTAAAAATCTGCTGTTTCAAAATAACCGAGTGGTTTCTTTTAAATTATTCCAACGATTCAAATTTGGTTTATTTTCTTTGCATTAATATAATGTGTCCCATCAATTAACCTATCATTGCAGAAAACAACGAAAATACAATGTCCGCTTATACCATCCGCATTCGCCACTGGGCCCTGTCATTCACCCTTTAGGTTACTTAACTAATGACAGAGCGGGGGCTGGGCTAGCGTGGTTGCAAAACATAAGCAATGCCTACTAGATATCATATATAGATATTGTACATTCGTCAGACGCAATAATAGGCATTCCAGATCACAGATGAACATATTAGATATTCTAGGAATCCGCATTTCCTTTGAGCCTGCAATGAAAGACGGATTACACAGTCATGATGAATAGCCAACCCCACCCTAGACCCCTACGGGTACGGCAAACTACCCGTCAAGTACCCGAAGTGAAGCGGTCTTCCTCAACGACGTGAGTAGGCCACTAAGCACTTCAAAGTACCCGGTAGTTTATGCACCCCACCTTGGGTCTATCCTAGGAGCAGAAAACAGTAAATGAAATAATACAACGGTGGCTACAACCTCAACCCGGATGTGCCCCGCAAAAGAATATTACAACAATTTACAATTTACATCGAATGAAAGAATATAAAAACTCATCTCACACCCCGGCTAATCATCACGACAATCCAACAAGTTCATATACACAAACCAATATATCCATTACAGAAATGTGCAACCTCCAACTAACCGACATACTAGAAATTAGCGGAGGTTTACGAACACATAAAACTGAACTTGAAACATTAAACAACTTCAAACTGCGACTTCGAAACACCCGATATTTGCCATAGTAAAGAATTTTCAGTAAAATCATAATTGGCAAAAATAAACAACTCCTGAAACCCAAGATCTAAGTGACAAAGACACAAAAAAAAATCAAAGCATTTCCCCCACTGGAGGCCGAGCTCGCCGGAAAACCTAGGTGTGTCACTGACTAACTTAGGGTGGAACTGCTTTGTTTTTTGTGTGTGTTCTTTTTACTGTTCAAATATCACTCTGTACTTGTTTAAATAATTTTCAGAGCAAGTTTGAAAATCGACAGAAACTTACATCTTGGGGTTCGTTGTTTTCGTGTAATTTCGGTTTCGTAGTTTAACTTGTTGTTTAAACTGTTAGCTATGGTTTAGTAGGCTCTGATACCACTGTAAGTCGATGTTACACACCCTACATGAAGCGGGGAAGCGGAATAAGTAAAAAACAATCATTTTAAACAAGGTAACATCGACTAAACATACGGATCTTTGCTAAACTATATCTAACACAACTAACTAGAGGTATTATCTACTCGGTAAGAAGATTATACCTAAAGTTCCAAGTCCTTCTTCTTTACTTGTTGTCCTCCTTGACCACTTGAGCTCCTTTGGAGTGGAAAGGATGGCACCTCCTCGTCGGCTCCTCGACGTGATAGAAGATCCACCTGAAAATTCCTACTACAAGCTTTAATCTCTAACTTGAGGTAACTAAGTGGCTAGGATTGCCAGTCCAAGTGACCTAGAGGATAGAGAGATAGATTAAGGATCTATTGGTCTTGCTAACCCGATGATTCTCAACTCATGAGACACTTAGGGCTAGGTTGAAGAAGATGAGAGAGCTTAAGGAGAGAGAATGTGTTTATTATTATGAAATGAAATATAACTCATTTGTGTATATTATGAAGCATGATAATTATCTAATAAAATAATATATCATAATTACAACCGTGCTTCATTTAATACAAATGGATGAATCATCTCATGAGTCATGGTTTCATTTAATGCAAATAACACATCATCTCCTCCACCTCATTCAGCTTAATTCATAAATGAATTAAAACATAATGAGTCACCTTTCTTCTAGAAGCTTCTCGAGTAATTACGAGAATGCCCCTCCTATCCGTATTTACGAAAAACACGGATATACTGAGACTGCATAAATCCAATAATCCAATACTAGAATCTGGCTTAAACCAAATCCCGCTAGTATAATGTGTCCGAACATCATACGTGCACAAATACACGTATATGTCCGAACCCTGTCGTAAAACCATACGACCTCTATATTGTTTCGTCCGAAGCAGGGAAACTCTCTGTGTGGGACTCTAAAGACTCGACACTATGCTGGCAGTGGGTTTAACCACAGGCCGCAAGCTGTACTAGCTATATGTAACGGTCCCCAGGTAGATGTCGATAAGAAGGCCGATGAGGAAACCCATCCGAACTCCTACTGAGCCTGATGTGACAATCTCCGTATAGTCCGGTCTGTTCGCCTATGACTATCGTATATCGGGCCTAGGAGGGCGGCAAGCGTAAGTCCCCTAATAGCGGTATAAGTCGTGTCGGAGTAAAGCCCATCACACCTTGATAAACTACTGGAACACCTACCAGTAAATCTCGCTTGCCCTGGCCAGGGACCTTGCGTAATGGCTCTCCAAACACAGTGTGATATCAACTCCCAATACCGGGAGAGACGAATCCTATCTAACCGCCACTGCCTCCAAGTGCTTCGGGACTGCACCCAACGGCTACCTGTTTGCACGACTCAGTCGAGCCGTGGTAGGGTAGCAATCTAAGAACAGTGGGAACACACTCGAGACGAAGCAGCAGTGTCAAGTCAACAGACTATGTTGTACTCATGTCACCTGTGAACTGAAAACTGACGACGGGTATAATACCAACCAACAGATCCCTGCGAGTCCTGTCCGGTGTACCCGTAACCCAACGAGCACCTGCATACTATCTCCAGTACAACGTACTGATGGATGTGGGACAGACCATCTCCTCTGCTGGGACGAGAAGCATATACACTAGTCTACTCTGGAGCATCGATACCCTGTCTCGATAATCCTATGACTAGGGACCTGAAAAAGGATGTCCTTATAGACTACCCAGACCCCACTAGTATGACTGCTATCACAATGCTGGTAGTCAAGAAAGATCCTAAGGGCTCTATCAATATGTATTCGTGATATGCTAAAAGAAACATATAGACATATTAAGATAGATATAAACCAAGTAGAATACTACTATGTTGAGTAAGACTGTTATAAACATGTGTACATATCCCAAGCTTCCAAAATGTAATATACAAGCTAGTATGATACAGTAATGGCCTCTAGGGCATATAAGACTAACAGTGTGACATGTGAGGCACTTAGAGTTGGGCGCTGCCTCTTTTATTCTCTTATTTTAGTGTTGAGCATTATTAGAGGGTCATGTGGAATCACGTGAGGCACCCTAAAAATAGGTATTCCCTTTTCTCTTTTATAAGTGCTGAACACTTCTCAGGGGTCACGTGGGGTCACGTGAGGCGTCCTAAAAAATAAGGTTTATTCCCTTTTCTCTTTTATAAGTGCTGAGCACTTCTCAGGGGTCACGTGGCTAGATCTCAGTCTTTTCTTTTTTGTTCCTCAAAGGTGCTCACGTGGGAACAAGTGAGCTTTTATTGTGTAGCATTGAACATTAATTTGCATGGAGCTCTTGATCTGAGTTTTATGAATTTCAGGTTCCTTATTTTTATAAGAATTAAATTCTTTTATAGGGTTGAACCCTAGTTTTATCAGAGGAATTAAATTCCTATATGTTTTGTAAGAGTTAAACTCTTTTGGATTCAGTTCTTTCCCCTAGTTGAATCTGCATGACAGAATCTCCCCGATGAGAATTAAATTCTCAACTTGTGGGGAGATCTGCTTCTGTAGATCTTAACCAAAAGAAGAACTAAGTTCTTTAAGAAGAGTAAAACTCTTAGTTTGAGAATTAAATTCTCTTTTTGTGGGAGCTTTCGGAAGGGGTTCCTCTTCTTTAGAGAATTAAATTCTCTCTCTATTTTTCTTCCCCTTCCCCCTCTGTGACTTTTTACTCCTCTTCTTACTCCTATTTATATGAGAAGAAAAAGAATCAATTTGTTAAGAAAATCACTCATTGAGAGATCATGATTAATTTCAGGATCTTTTAGATCAATCGGTGAATTTTATTCACCGTTGGATTTTTAATCCGAAGGCTCTCTGTTTAACAGAGAAGATTTCTTGTTTGTTTAACAAGATTATGAATATTTTGTTAGTTTTAATACGATTAGAATTTTATTCTATCAAATCATTTTAGTTTAACAAGATCGGAAATATATTTTCTTAATATGGATATCTTGTTAACATAGAATTTTATTCTTGTTATAAGATTAGGAAAATATTTTCCTATAATAGATTTTTATCACATGATCACCGCTGGATTTTTGATCCAAGGGTACTCTATTTGACAGAGAAGATCTTTCTAGTTTAAGGAAGATCAAGAAAATATTTCCCAAATAGAATTTAATTCTAGAATTTTATAGGAACATTTTAAATTGTGGTGCTCATATGCTTTGCATGTGAGAGGCAAGAGAACTCATATGTTTAACGCGTGACCCCTGCTGTGGGTTTTGGCCTGTTTATGTTCATCGCTCATATGCTTTGCATGTGAGCGCTCACCTGTTTTACACGTGAGGCATGTTTGTACATTAATTGTTTTATTCAGCTCCCATACGCTTTGCATATGAGCGCTCACGTGTTTTACACGTGAGACATGTTTTGAGGACCCCCCATTTTTTATAAGGGAACAAGTAGCTTTTGGCCGAAAATTTTGGTGAGAACAAATGTCCCCCACTATTTTGCCCACGTAAACATGTGCGTGGGTGAAATAGTGCAAAGTAATGTGTGACCGTAGAATTGATAGCTTAGGAGACAAGTTTAGGGTCCTTGTAGCCTAAGACTTTTTCCATCTTCATGAGCCGTAAGGGTCTCAAGAAGATTTTTTTCTCCCTACAAGTCGAGTGGATCTCGTAAGTGCTGTTGGATATAATGCCATCAAAGTCAATTATTGGATCGCAGGTACGTGATTGCAATGATTGAGGGAGGACCTATACCGATAGGACAGTCTTGCTCGAGATGATAGTATGCTATCTGGTTTGTCTTTATCATCATGTACATGATTTAGTTCACTATTGCATGTTGATAGAGCCCATAGGATTCTTGCTTGACTGTCAGCAGTATGATGGCGATCATATACGTGGGAGCTGGGGATCTATAAGCACGTCCTTAAAGTGTCCCTAGTCGTGGGAGTTTCGAGACAGGGCATCGATACTCCAGAGTAGACTAGTGTATACAGTCGAGACCCCGACGAGGGGCGGTGGCCGGTCTCACAAGCCATTGGTGTTAATTGGTTCACCTAAAATGTATACAGGGGCTCATTGGGTTATGAGTACATCGGACAGGACTCGCCGGGAACATGCTAGTTGGTATTATACATATCGTCAGATAGAAGTTCCCAGGTGACATGTGTACAAGTTAGTCTGTCGACCTGAGATCGTCATTTGTCTCGTGTAACTTCCCACTGTACTTTGATTACTACCCTACCATGGCTCAAAGGGGTCGTGCAAACAGGTTTTAGTTGGGTACAGTCCCGAGCCACATGGAGGCAGTGAGCGGATCGTCGGGGATTCGTCTCTCCCGATATTGGGGGTGAGATCGCGCTGTATTTAGGAGAGCCATTACACGAAATCCCTGGTCAGGGTAATCAAGATTTACTGGTAGGTATTCCAGTAGTATCTCAGGGTGTTCTGGGCTACTCTCCGACACGACTTATACAGCTATTGGGGGTCTGACGTTTACTAGCCCCCTAGGCCCGATATGCGATACTCATAGACGAACGGACCGGACTGTACGGATATTGTCACTGCCAGGCTCAGTAGGGTTTCAGGATGAGTTCGCTCATCTGCTTCCCCTTCCTTCAATACATAGGCAACCGTTACGTATATCTAGTACCTCTGACGTGCTAGTGGTTATACCCAGTGCCAGTGTATTGATGAGTCATTAGAGTCCCCCACAGACTGTTTCCCAGTTCGGGCGAAACGTTGTAGAGGCCGTATGAATATATGGAAGGGTTCGATCATATCATGATCGGACGGATAATACTGGCGGGATTTGGTTTAAGCCGGATTCTAGTATTATAAAGTGTAGGAATATTTTTGTCTCGTTGCATTTGTATTCGGCCGGAATACAAATGCGGGTATGTATATACGGACGAGGGGTTTTCTTGTGATCCGTTACAAGATAACTTTTTGAAGTTGCCAATTTCCTTTTTAGATTAAACATTTATTTCAATGTTTAATTAAGTCATGTGGAAGTGTGTGAGTTTTTGTTGCCTGTTTTTTTTTTTGGGCTAATTGGAGGCTGTCCATTTCGAATTCCTTCACTGGAAATTTCCAGCATGGATCTTTGCTGAGTCATTGTTCTTTGCTTTTTATATGAGGGATGGGCAGCATGGGGTTTACTGTGAGGTGGCATTGCTTTTCATGGGAGGGCATGGGCTGCTTGTTTTGTTTAGTGAGACGTCATTTCTTTGGATTAATTAATCATTCACTTCACCACAATTATCTTCTCTCTCCAATTTGAAAATTCCACAAAGCACCATTTTGATTACAACTCCAACTCTAAGAAATCCCCAGAGCATGTTGTTGTGGTCGAGCCTCACAATGATTTCCTTGACTTGCAAAATTTCCTTTGCTCACATTTCTCCTTCACTAAGTGGCAACTTCAATTTACCTCCATCCAATCATTTGGGTGCCTTGAGACAATATATTCTACACTCTCTCTACTTCAATCTTGGACATGTCGGCTAGAAAACTTCATGTCCGAATTGCTTCGGATTGAAGCGGGAGCCCGTATGAAGATTCGATGACGTGGAGCCACTTCGACGGACCTGATCGGGGAGCGAACTTCGTCAGCGCAATATCGGGGAGTTTGGCGCAGAGATAGAAGACCGAAGGACACAGATCGATCGGTATAATCTTTCCAAACTCCTTTTACTTATTGCTAGTTTACGGTTAATGGAACGATCCGGGTATTTGGGTTGCGGTAGCGCCGGCTTCGTAAAAAGTTTTTGTTCTGCATTTGGCGTCCGTTTGACGGCCGGGGTGCCGCCGTAACCCAACATGGTATCAGAGACACCCATTAACCGTTAATTAGCTTGTTCTAACATGTTTAAAAGCCCGATCGAAAAAAATTTCCGAAACCGGAATTTCAATAGTATAGTTTCTGTCGAATTTAGTTTGTCATCAAAAAAATATTTTGAGTGTTTCAGAAAATCAGGCAGGCTTTTTGAAGACACTGGAAGAAATTTGGTAGCACGAACTCACCGCTAGACCGCGGAACCGCGGCCAAACGCTCATGTTTGCCGCGGTTGCGCGACGCTTTGGTGGGTTCGCTGCACCAATTTTCTTCCTGGGGACTTCAACTTGGAAATGCGGTTTCTGGATTATTTAGTTTTGGCCCAGATTATTTTGAGTGCTAGATTTGTACTTGGGGCCCACTTTGGGAAATTTTTTTTGTCGATCGAAAATTTAAACAAGTTAGTTCATCGTGCATTACATTTCTATCTATGACCGTGAATGTCATTTGATTGGTAAATCTTGTCTAATCGCTATAGTCCTTTTAGACGGATTTGCGAACGTGACATTCACGTTGATGTTCTGTGTTGTGCTGTGATGTTGCGGATTTGTCGTAGTGGATAGCTCCCATGCAATGGTAGTGCAGTTTGGATTTATTTGTACATTTGTTATTGCGGAGCGAGCGTCCGACATGTGGACTGCCGTCACTGCCTGTTTGTATATTATTCTTTTGGGGCACGACCGGGAAGAGGTCGGTGTACCCGTTGTATATATTTTCTTTTCTGTACTACGATTATCCCGTGGTGGGGTGCACGTAAAGCCGGGTTCTAGAGGGCAATGGATCCGCATCTCATAGCGTTGAGACGGAGGTGGCCTCACTCTAGAACTGGCGGGTTATTCGCCGCACTCGTAGGGGGTACAGGTTTTCATTGCACAGGCTATCCACACGACCAGGAGAATGTCGGGTTTCACTTGCGGCTCAATGAAACCCGGGGATCTCAGATTATCTGTATTGTTCTGTGATACTTATTGCTTTTCTGAGATGTTGCATTTATCATACCTGGAGCGATTATTATATATTGATATATACTAGTAGATGTTGTATATGTTTTGCACCCGCGCTAGTCCAGTCCCCGCTCTGTCGTTAGTTAAGTAACCTAACGGGTGATGATGGGACCCAGTGGCGAATGCGGATGGCATATATGTACATCATATTTTCGTTCTTTTCTGGTGTGATTAATTGATGGGACAGCGTTGATTCTTATCAATGCAAGAAAAACAAACCTATATATGATGTTGTTGGAACCAATTTTTCAAAAAGCTGTTATTACTAGGGTGTTTTCTTTTTTTTTTTGCACAGTGGTATTCGGTTATGAATATCCAGCACCTCATTCGACGAGGCAAGGGCCGAGATCCCTTCATCGGGAGTGACCCCTTGGGCAGAGATTTGCGTCAGGGTAATAACTTCACTATAGTCGATTACTTTTTGCTTTACATCGTGATATTTGTAAGTCGATGTACAACACCCCACGACTTGCGGGGAGGCGGAAATATGAAAAACGATCTTGTTCTTATGCTAAACATAGACTAACCGCATGAATCGAAGCTAAACGATAACTAACATAAAACATAGAAGTTAACAACTACTATGTAAAGGGATTATACCTAAAGAACCGTGTCCTTCGTCTTTACGAACTCCACCTCCTCCTCGGCCTTCTCGAAGTAGTAGACGATCCACCCGAGAGCTTTACTCCAAGCTTAGCCTCTAAACTTGAGGCAACTAACCTTCTTTCAGTACTAATCAAAGAAGCTAGGTGATATAGAGTAAGGGTTATGGTTTAATTAGTCTAACTAATCCTTGTACTCAACACATGAGAGGGGAGGATTAGGGTTTGAAGAGGGAGAGCTTGAGGAGAGAGAAGATGAACATAATAATGAGAAGAGAAAATGAGTTATCATAATATATATCAAGCATTTTGTTATATCAAGAAAAGAAAAGAAAATGATTTACAACCATGCTTGATAAATATCTTATGGTGATTCATCTCCATGAGTCATTAAGCAATTATGAAGCATTAATGACATGGATGAATCATCCATATGACTCACTAATCTCATTCAATGTATATGCTACCTAAACCTCCTTAGTCACCACCTCCTAGAAGCTTCTCGCGCAATTACGAGAACGCCCCTCCTTTCCGCAAAAATACGGAAAAACTTTAGACTGTATAAATCCAATAATCGGATACCAGTAACTGGCTTAAACCAAAGCCGACTGGTAAAAACTGTCCGAAAGTCGTACGTGTGTAAACACACGTATGCGTCCGAACCCTTGTCGTGAAACCATACGACCTCTATATCGTTTCGCCTGGAGTAGGGAAACTCTCTGTGTGGGACTCTAGAGACTCGACTACTACGCTGGCAGTGGGTTTAACTACAGACCGCAAGCGGCACTAGCTTTACGTAACGGTCCCCAGGTAGATGTCGATAAGAAGGCCGATGAGGAAACCCATCCGAACTCCTACTGTGTCTGATGTGACAATCTCCGTACAGTCTGGTCTGTTCGTCTAAGACTATCGCATATCGGGCCTAGGGGGGCGGCAAGCATCAGTCCCCTAATAGCGGTATAAGTCGTGTCGGAGCGAAGCCCGTTACACCCTGAGAAACTACTGGAACCTACCAGCAAATCTCGCTTGCCCTGGCCAGGGACTTTGCGTAATGGCTCTCTGACACAGCACGATATCAACCCCCAATACCGGGAGAGACGAATCCTGTCTAACCGCCACTGCCTCCAAGTGCTCGGGACTGCACCCAACTGCTACCTGTTTGCACGACTCCTTTGAGTCGTGGTAGGGTAGCAATCTAAGAACAGTGGGACACACTCCAGGCGAAGTAGCAGTGTCAAGTCTGCGGACTATGCTGTACTCATGTCACCTGGGAACTGTTCACTGACGACTGGTATAAAACCGTCCAACAGTTCCATGTGAGTCATGTCCGGTATACCCGTAACCCAACGAGCACCTGCATACTATCTCCAGTATGACGTACTGACGGCTGTGGGACAGACCATCTCCCCAACTGGGATGATAAGCGTACACACTAGTCTACTCCGGAGTATCGATGCCCTGTCTCGATAATCCTACGACTAGGGACCTGAATAAGGATGTGCTTGTAGACTACCCAGCCCCCACTAGTGTGACTGCCATCACAACGCCGGTAGTCAAGCAAGATCCTAAGAGCTCTATCAATACGTATACTCACATATTAAGATAGAAAAACCAAGTAGCATACTACCATGTTTAGCAAGACTGTTATATACATGTGAATATCCCAAGCTTTCATCAAGTAATATACAAACTAGTATGATACAATAATGGCCCCTAGGGCATATACACTAACAATCTCCCTCTTGCACTAGGGCCATGTACTGGCATATCGAAGATCGATCATCTCGAGTAGCCTCTCGAACTGAATCTGAGGTAGGACCTTCGTGAATGGATCAGCAATGTTCTCTTCAGAAGCAACTCTCCGAACCTCGATCTCCTGACGATCAATGATCTCCCTGATCATGTGATACCACCTTAAGATGTGTCTGGACTTCTGATGGGACCTTGGTTCCTTTGCTAAAACTATAGCTCCGTTGTTGTCGCAATACAGAGGTATTGGATCAACTATGGTAGGAACCACCTGAAGTTCTGTTAGGAACTTCTTCATCCAGACTGCTTCTTTTGCGGCATCGCAAGCAGCTATATACTCCGCTTCCATCGTTGAGTCAGCAACGGTGTCCTGCTTGGAGCTCTTCCAGCACACCGCCCCTCCATTGAGGGTAAAGACATAACCCGACATGGACTTGGAATCGTCCTTATCACTCTGGAAGCCGGAATCAGCAAAGGACTCCAACCTGAGGTCTTTTCCGCCGTAAACCAAGAACATCTCCTTAGTCCTTCTTAGGTACTTGAGAATGTTCTTTACTGCTATCCAGTGCTTCTCCCCTGGGTCTGACTGATACCGGCTTACCATGCTCAGTGCGTAAGCTACATCTGGTCTGGTGCACAACATCGCATACATTATAGAGCCTACCGCAGAAGCGTAGGGTATAATAGACATGCGTTCCCTTTCCAAATCAGTCTTGGGAGACATCTCTTTGGAGAGGGTGATTCCGTGACAAGCCGGTAGATTACCGCGCTTAGAATCTTCCATACTGAATCTTTTCAGTACAGTGTCGATATACCTGGACTGCGAAAGTCCCAACATCCTTTGGATCTATCACGATAGATCCGGATCCCCAGAATGTAAGAGGCATCACCCAGGTCTTTCATGGAGAACCTGTGTGACAAGAATCCTTTGACAGATTGTAGCATAGGAATGTCATTTCCTATCAATAGAATGTCATCCACGTACAAGACGAGGAATACGACACTTCTGGCTACAACTTTACTATATATGCACGGTTCATCTGGATTTTTGATAAAGTCATATTCTTTGACTGTTTCATCAAAACAGATGTTCCAACTCCGCGATGCCTGCTTTAGTCCATAAATGGACTTAAGCAGCTTGCATACTTTCTCGCTGCTCCCACTCTGATTGAAACCCTCTGGCTGATCCATATAGATGCATTCTTGTAAATTTCCATTCAGAAAAGCCGTCTTTACGTCCATCTGCCAGATTTCATAATCATGGAAGGCAGAAATAGCAAGAAGGACCCGAATGGATTTGAGCATAGCCACTGGAGAAAAGGTTTCGTCATAGTCCAAACCAGGTCTTTGACGAAAACCCTTTGCAACAAGTCTAGCCTTATAGGTTTCCACCTGTCCATCTACACCAATCTTTTTCTTGAAGATCCAATTGCATCCTATGGGTTTTACCCCATCTGGAGCAAAGTCCAAAGTCCATACTTTGTTGGTGTACATGGACTCCATTTCGGTCCGCATTGCATCTAGCCATCGTACCGAGTCGCCGCTCTGGATGGCCTGCTGGAAGTCAGTAGGTTCATAATCACCTATGATGCAATCCTCTCTATCCCCATCTATGAGAAAACCGTAGTATCTCTCAGGCGGATGAGACGGCCTACTACTCCTGCGGAGGGGTGCGGGAATGTCCTGTTCTTCTTGAACTTCCGGTTCTACCAAACTTTCAGTAGCAGCTTGTGGTTCTGGAATTTCTTCCAGTTCTATTTCGCTCTCACTTATTTCCTTTTCTAAAAACTGATGTTCTAGAAAATGGGCATTACGAGAAATAAAAACCTTTTGTTCCTCTGCGTAATAGAAATAATATCCCTTGGAGTTCTTTGGATATCCCACAAACATACATTTTACTGATCGTGCCTCGAGCTTGTCCACATGCTGCTTTTTAACAAAAGCTGGACATCCCCAAATCTTCATATGCTGAAGATGGGGTTTCTTCCCAGTCCACATCTGATATGAAGTGGTAGGCACAGTCTTGGTAGGAGCCCTGTTCAGAAGATATGTTGCTGATTCAAGCGCATTGTTAGTGTATATGCCCTAGAGGCCATTACTGTATCATACTAGTTTGTATATTACTTAATGGAAGCTTGGCATATTCACCTTGTATATACAATCTTGCTCAAAATAGTATTATGCTACTTGGTTTGTTTCTACTTCAATGTGTACATGTGTTTATTTTTGCATATCGCCTATACGCATTAGTGGAGCCCTTAGGATCTTTGCTTGATTACCAGCGATGTGATGGCCGTCACACTAGTGGGGCTGGGTAATCTATAAGCACATCCTTATGCAGGTCCCTGGTCGCAGGATTATCGAGACAGGGCGTCGATACTCCGGAGTAGACCAGCGCATGCGCTTCTCATCCCAGTGTGGGAGACAGTCTATCCCACAGCCGTCAGTACGTCGTACTTGAGATAGTATGCGGGTGCTCGTTAGGTTACGGGTACACTGGACAGGACTCGTCGGGAACTGACTAGTTGGTATTATGCCTATCGTCAGTTATCAGTTCCCAGGTGACATGAGTACAGCTTAGTCCGCTGACTTGACACTGTCACTTCGCCTCGAGTGTGTTCCCACTGTACTTTGATTACTACCCTACCACTGCTCAAAGGAGCCGTGCAAACAGGTAGTAGTTGGGTGCAGTCCCGAAGCACTTGGAGGCAGTGACGGTTAGAAAGGATTCGTCTCTCCCGGTATTGGGGGTTGACATCGCGCTGTGTCTAGGAGAGCCATTACACGAGTAGTCCCTGGCCAGGGCAAACGAGATATACTGGTAGGCTTCCAGTGTTATCTCAGGGTGTTTTGGGCTTCGCTCCGACACGACTTGTACCGCTATTGGGGGACTGACGTTTACCGCCCCCTAGGCCCGCCATGCGATGTATCAGACGAACAGACCGGACTGTACGGAGAATGTCACATTCAGGCTCAGTAGGAGTTCAGATGGGTTTTGCCTCGTCGGTCTTCTTGTCGGCATTACCTGGGGACCGTTACGCACAGCTAGTGCCGCTTGCGGTCTGTGGTTAAACCCACTGCCAGCGTAGTGTCGAGTCTTTAGAGTCCCACACAGAAAGCTTTTCGCCTTTAGGCAAAAGAGTAGAGGTCGCATGGTTTTGCGACGGGTCGCATGGTTTTGCGACAGAGTTCGGTCACATCCGTGCACCTGTGCATGTACAGTGTCCGGACAGTTTACACTAGCGGGTTTTGGTTTAAGCCAGATCCTAGTGTACCTTTTGGGATTGGATTTATCCAGTATGCATTCGTGTTCCTCGGAACGCGGATGCGGGTGTGTATGCACAGATGACGGGAAGACAGAGGCAGCTGATTCTCATTAAGGTTATTGACAGTTGACCGTTGACTATTTGACTTTTTGCTCAACCCTAATGAGAATATGATATGTGATTAACTATTATATTAATTAAGTATTATGGTGACATGGTTGTTGACTTTTGTTGACTTTGTTGACTTGTTGACTTTTGTTGACTTGTTGACTTTGTTGACCGGTTGACTAAGCTTGACTAGTTGACCATCATGATAACCATAGCCATCATTTCATGGCAAAGACTTTTGCTTGCTTGCTCATTTATGCAAAATGAGTGCATGAAATGATATGGTTATGGTTACTTCAACCATCACATAACACTTGATTTGGTATAATGAGTTATGATGGTTTTGGATTATGAGAGGGTGAAAGACAAAAGACTTGCTCATTCTTTCTTGCTTATTCTCTCTCTTGTTCCTGAGCTCTCTTGTTCTTGCACTCACCCTCTTCCTCTTGCTCCCTCTCTTTACTCTATGGTTCACACCTCTCATGAGTTGAGAATCAAGAACCATAGATAAAATCCCATACAAGCTCTTCTCTACTCATTCTAGTTCACAAGGTTTAGCAAACCGAGTGAACCAGTTTCTTCAAAGTTCGAAGAAGGAGCCAAAGGTTGGAGCTTTCAGGTGGATCTATCTTCGGCGTAAGGAGACGACGGGAAGAAGCCAATCCGGACCACCATCGGAGCTTGAAGACGAAGGAGTTCAAGACAAGCAAGGTATAACCCCCTAACCGAGTAGTTAGAAACTCGTAGTTAGGTTGTTAGTTAGATGTTTAACCAATATCCGGGTTATAGGTCCATGTTACCACCTCTATAAAAATCGTTTTTTTACCAAATTACGCATTCCCGGAAGTACCGGGAGAGGTAGCATAGACTTACAGTGGTATCAGAGCCAGGTTAAACTCTATCTAACATGTTAGCAAGTAACTAGAAGACCGATCAAAGAAAAAGTCCCGAAAACGAACCCCAAAATTCGTAGTTTCTGTCGATTTTTATATTGTTCAAAAGTTGATTATTTTCACACCTAAAATCGGCTCAGGCTTTTCTGTGAATAACCACCAAAGATGGTCCAACGATCGAGTCAAAGCGCCACGGAAACGCGGCGGGAGCACGCTCCCGCCGCGGATCCGCGGCCGAGTTGACTCGGCCGAGGTCCATCTTTAGTGCAGTGTTATTCTGGGGGTATTTTGGGATTTTTGATATATGTGTTTTCTGCCCAGATTTTCCAGAACGAAAATTTTATTTTTGGGGTCCCGAAAATCCGTATTTTTGATTGAACTTCTAAAAGACTTAAGCTAACGGGTTTTTCTGTAATGTGATATTTGTATTGAACGTCTGCTAATCGCTATATGTCGATTAGTGGGGGTTATACAAATCTGTGATCTGTAATGTTGCTGGAATATGTATATGAATATGTTGGATTGTCGCGGGTGAATAGCCGGGGGTTGTGAGACGGGAGTTTTTTTTCTTTTCTTTCAATTCATGTAAATTTGTAAATTGATATAATAATTATTTGTATGGCCGCACAACCGGGTCGGGGTTGTAGCCGTCATTGTATAATTTCTTTTTACTGTTTTTGCTCCTAGGATAGACCCATGGAGGGGGTGCACAAACTACCGGGTATGCCGAAGTGTCGAGTGGCCTACTCATGGAGATGAGGGAGGTTGCTACGCTTCGGGTACTTGGCGGGTAGTTTGCCGCACCCGTAGGGGTCTTGGGTGGGGTATTGGCTATTCACCGCGACCGTGTAATCTGTTTTTCGTTACAGGCTCGTGCGAATTACAGATTCCTATTATATCCAATGTATTCATCTATGATCTGAAATGTTTATCATTGCAGTATATCTATATATGATATTATTTAGGCGTTGCTTATGTTTTACAGCCGCGCTAGCCCAGCCCCCGCTCTGTCGTTAGTTAAGTAACCTAACGGGTAATAACGGGGCCCCGTGGCGAATGCGAATGGCATAAGCGTACGTCATATTTTGGTTGTTTTCTGCAATGGTAGGATTAAATGATGGGACGCATTAAAAGAACTAATGCAAGTATATCACGCATTAAAAGAACTAATGCAAGATAATAAACCAAGTTAAAATCGTTGGAACACTTTCGAAAAACCACTCGGTTCTTTTCAAAACCAACTTTTAAATGCGGAGTTTGAGCCACTCCTTTTAAAAGCTATCTCGTTCCATCGACTATATCAAGTTCACTACGTTCACGGTTTTGCCAAAACCATTCATAGCCCTCCGTCGTTTCACATGAATAGTCAATAGTATTCAAGCTGTGTATGTTGGCCAAAGTCAAGGCACAGTGATTGGTAGCTATTGGGTGTTCATGTGTAGCATAGATAGATGCGTTGGTTTAGGACAGTCGTACTGCCATTTTGGCCAAAGTCAAGGGTAGGTACGGATGGATCCAAATTAACCTGGATAATGACGGGTAGAACTTGACATGTGACTTATGATATTTTGGCCAAAGTCAAGGTCATAAGAGCATGGGGCAAAAATCCACATCGGGAGTTTCATAAGTACTGAAACTTGCTAGATTTGCATACCATTTGGAGTTTGATGATTCTGGTAGGATTCCTTCAGTTTCGTCACGCGATGATATTTGGATCCCGATCCTACTGTGAGTATATGCTACTCCTCGGGAAATTTCTCACTTAACGATCAATGCTATAAACCAAGTAGGTGTCTAGAAAGGTGTTAGCGGGGCTACGCCCCCAGGAAAAAGCGGTTATTTAATTAAGGAACTTCGCGAAAGCGTTGGAAAACCTCCCTCGAAGTACCGACACCGGCCTGGCTGAACGGTTAAGCAAGTATTGTACGGTGGGATTGATCCCGACTAATTCTTCCTTTATGGTTTGAGGAGGGATTCGAGAAACAGTGGGAGCCATCCTGTTTAGACAAACTAAAAACCACTCTAAACTTGCAAGAGCATCATGCTGAGTGTTTCTTCTTCTCTCTCCTAATTGCAGCGACCAATCGACATGACTGGACTTAAGTTACTTCTAGATAAAAACATACTGACAGGGCCAAACTACAAAGATTGGCTCAGGAATATCAAGATGGCAATCACTTACGACAAGCTGGGGTATCTTCTTACCACCAAAGCTCCCCCTGTCCCTGGTCCCACTTCCAGCGTCGCGGATAAGGAAATCCGCAAGACTTGGGAGATTGATAGCGCGAAGGCCAAGTGCCTCGTACTTGCCTCGATGGACAACGAACATCAGAGGAGGCACGAGAATATAGACCTTGAATCCATATTTCTCCATACAAAAGAACTGTATGGAGAGCAATCTCGTATCGCAAGATACGAAGCGTCGAAAAAGCTATTTTCGGCAAAGATGGCCGGCGGATCATCAGTAGCCGAGCACGTGCTAAAGATGATCGGCTACATTGAGGAGCTCGCGGACCTAGGGACCACATTGGAGAGTGAGCTCTATACGGACATAGTTCTCCAGTCCCTTCCTTCCACTTACGCCCAGTTTATACTGAACTTCAACTTACATGAAAAAGAAGTTGAACTTTCAGAGCTCCTCAACATGCTGAGGAGCGCAGAGGGCACCCTACAGAAAAGTAGGGAAACATCCACTTTGTTTGTAGGAGGATCATCTTCTTCTAGGTCCAAGGCGAAAGCCAAGGGAAAGAAGAAGAAAGCTCCCGCCAAACCAAGGGGCGGTGTTAGTAAAGTGGATACGAAGGGAAAAGCTAAAGCAACAAAGAAAGCGGGGAAGCTTGTGGATAAGGAAGAATGCTTCTATTGTCATAAGAAAGGACACTGGAAGAATGATTGCAGGGCCTGGAAGGCCAGAACACAGGAATTGAAGCAGGTTGCAGCTTCAGCTTCAGGTGTGTATGTTATTGAAAACTGTCTTTCAATAAACTCTACTTCCTGGGTATTGGATACCGGATCAGGATCTCATATCTGTAATTCTTTGCAGGCGTTGAGAAACCGTAGGGTTTTGAAGGCAGGTGACATGACCCTCAGAGTTGCGAACGGAGCTAGCATGGATGCTAAAGCCGTGGGGGACTATCACCTGGGAATGTCGGATGGACATGTTTTGGTTTTGCGTAATTGCTTTTTTGTACCCAACGCAACTTGTAATATCATTTCTGTATCTTTAGTTTCTAAAGAAGGTTATGAATTTGCGTTTGTAAGTAATATTGTAAACATTCACCTTAATCAAGTCTTGATTGGGTCAGGTACATTGAGTAATGGTATATACGTGTTAAACCAACCACAGATTTTCAACGTCCAGAATACACACAAAAGAAAGTCTCCGGAAATAAATCAGACTTTCTTATGGCATTGTAGACTGGGTCACATCAATGAGAGAAGGTTGACTAAGTTACATACAGAAGGATATTTGAATCCGTTCGAATATCAATCGTATGCCACTTGTCAATCCTGTCTCAAAGGAAAGATGACAAAGACTCCGTTTACTGGACACGGAGTAAGAGCGAGCGAGCTCTTGGGACTCGTACACAGCGACGTGTGCGGTCTAATGTCTACACATGCGCGAAGCGGTTATTCTTACTTCATTACTTTTACGGATGACTTCTCAAGGTACGGTTATGTCTTCTTAATGAAACATAAGTCCGAAGCCTTTGGAAAATTTCAGGAGTATAAGAATGAAGTAGAAAAACAGACCGGCAAAAGTATCAAAATTCTAAGATCGGATCGAGGTGGAGAATACTTGAGTGCCGAGTTCCTGAACTATTTAAAAGAGAACGGAATTCTCTCTCAGCTTACTCCTCCATACACTCCGCAACATAACGGTGTATCGGAGAGACGGAACCGAACCTTATTGGATATGGTACGGTCCATGATGAGTAACGCTGAGTTACCGCGATCATTCTGGGGGTATGCGCTAGAATCAGCTGCATACCTTTTGAACCGAGTTCCTACTAAGACTGTGCCTACTACACCATATGAGATGTGGTGTGGGAAGAGACCCCATCTTAATCACATTAAGACATAGGGAAGTCCAGCTATTGTCAAAAAGCAGCATGCGGACAAGCTCGAGGCACGCTCAGTACTATGTAAGTTTGTGGGATATCCAAAGAATTCCAAGGGATATTATTTCTACTGCGAAGAGGAACAAAAAGTCCTTGTTTCTCGTCATGCCCACTTTCTAGAACACCAGTTTTTAGAAAAGGAAATTAGTGGGAGCGCAGTAGAACTGGAAGAAATTCCAGAACCACGGACTATTACTGAAAGTTTAGTGGAACCAGAGGGTTCAAAAGAACAGGACATTCCTGCGCCGCTCCGCAGGAGTAGTAGGCAGACTCATCCGCCCGAGAGATACTACGGTTTTCTCATAGACGGGGATAGAGAGGATTGCATCATAAATTATGATGAGCTTACTAGCTTCCAGCAGGCCGTTCAGAGCGTTGACTCAGTGAAATGGCTGGATGCAATGCGGACCGAAATGGAGTCCATGTACACCAACAAGGTATGGACGTTGGACATTGCTCCAGACGGGGTAAAACCCGTAGGATGCAAGTGGATCTTCAAAAGGAAGATTGGTGTAGATGGACAGGTTGAGACCTATAAAGCTAGGCTGGTAGCAAAGGGTTTTTGTCAAAGACCTGGCTTGGACTATGACGAAACCTTTTCTCCAGTAGCTATGCTGAAATCCATTCGGATCCTTCTTGCCATTGCTGCCTTCCACGATTATGAGATTTGGCAGATGGACGTAAAGACAGCTTTTCTAAATGGAAATTTAGAGGAGTGTGTCTATATGGACCAGCCAGAGGGTTTCATTCAGAGTGGGAGCAGCGGAAAGGTGTGTAAGTTGCTTAAGTCCATCTATGGACTAAAGCAGGCATCGCGGAGTTGGAACATCTGCTTTGATGAGACGGTCAAAGAATTTGGCTTTATCAAAAATCCAGATGAACCATGTATCTATAGTAGATTTGTAGCGAGAACTGTAGTATTCCTCGTTTTATACGTGGATGACATTCTCTTAATAGGAAATGACATTCCTATGCTACAATCTGTCAAGGGGTTCTTGTCACACAGGTTCTCCATGAAAGACCTGGGTGATGCCTCATACATCCTGGGGATCCGGATCCATCGTGATAGATCCAAGAGGATATTAGGACTTTCACAGTCCAGGTACATCGACACCATACTGAAAAGATTCAGTATGGAAGATTCCAAGCGCGGTAACCTACCGGCTTGTCACGGGATCACCCTCTCTTAAGAGATGTCTCCCAAGACTGATTTGGAGAGAGATCGCATGTCTATTATACCCTACGCTTCTGCGGTAGGCTCTATAATGCATGCGATGTTGTGTACCAGACCGGATGTAGCTTATGCACTGAGCGTGGTAAGCCGGTATCAGTCAAACCATGGGGAGAAACACTGGATAGCAGTAAAGAACATTCTCAAGTACCTGAGAAGGACTAAGGAGATGTTCTTGGTGTATGGCGGAAAAGACCTCCAGATTGAGGCCTTTGCTGACTCCAGCTTCCAGAGTGACAAGGATGATTCCAAGTCCATGTCGGGCTTTGTCTTTACCCTCAACGGAGGGGCGGTGTGTTGGAAGAGTTCCAAACAAGAAACCGTTGCAGACTCGACGATGGAAACGGAATACATCGCTGCATCTGATGCCGCAAAAGAAGCTGTCTGGATGAGGAAGTTCTTGAAAGAACTTCAGGTGGTTCCGTCCATTGTTGATCCAATACCTCTGTATTGCGACAACAACGGGGTTATAGCTTTAGCGAAGGAACCCAGGTCTCATAAGAGATCCAGGCACATCTTGAGGCGGTATCACCTGATCAGGGAGATCGTGGATCGCTAGGAGATCGAGGTTCGGAGAGTCCCTTCAGAAGATAACACTGCAGATCCATTCACCAAGGCCCTACCCCAGACTCAGTTCGAGCGGCTGATCGAGATGATAGGTCTTCGATACGCCAGTACATGGCCTTAGTGCAAGTGGGAGATTGTTAGCGTATATGCCCTAGAGGCCATTACTGTATCATACTAGTTTGTATATTACTTAATGGAAGCTTGGGATATTCACCTTGTATATACAATCTTGCTCAAAATAGTAGTATGCTACTTGGTTTGTTTCTACTTCAATGTGTACATGTGTTTATTTTTGCATATCGCCTATACACATTAGTGGAGCCCTTAGGATCTTTGCTTGATTACCAGCGATGTGATGGCCGTCACACTAGTGGGGCTGGATAATCTATAAGCACATCCTTATGCAGGTCCCTGGTCGCAGGACTATCGAGACAGGGCATCGATACTCCGGAGTAGACCAGCGCATGCGCTTCTCATCCCAGTGTGGGAGACGGTCTGTCCCACAGCCGTCAGTACGTCGTACTTGAGATAGTATGCGGGTGCTCGTTAGGTTACGGGTACACTGGACAGGACTCGTCGGGAACTGACTAGTTGGTATTATGCCTATCGTCAGTTATCAGTTCCCAGGTGACATGAGTACAGCTTAGTCCGCTGACTTGACACTGTCACTTCGCCTCGAGTGTGTTCCCACTGTACTTTGATTACTATCCTACCACTGCTCAAAGGAGCCGTGCAAACAGGTAGTAGTTGGGTGCAGTCCCGAAGCACTTGGAGGCAGTGACGGTTAGACAGGATTCGTCTCTCCCGGTATTGGGGGTTGACATCGCGCTGTGTCTAGGAGAGCCATTACACGAGTAGTCCCTGGCCAGGGCAAACGAGATATACTGGTAGGCTTCCAGTGTTATCTCAGGGTGTTTTGGGCTTCACTCCGGCACGACTTGTACCGTTATTGGGGGACTGACGTTTACCGCCCCCTAGGCCCGCCATGCGATGTATCAGACGAACAGACCGGACTGTACGGAGAATGTCACATTCAGGCTCAGTAGGAGTTCAGATGGGTTTCGCCTCGTCGGTCTTCTTGTCGGCATTACTTGGGGACCGTTACGCACAGCTAGTGCCGCTTGCGGTCTGTGGTTAAACCCACTGCCAGCGTAGTGTCGAGTCTTTAGAGTCCCACACAGAAAGCTTTTCGCCTTTAGGCAAAAGAGTAGAGGTCGCATGGTTTTGCGACAGGTCGCATGGTTTTGCGACAGAGTTCGGTCACATCCGTGTACCTGTGCACGTACAGTGTCCGGACAGTTTACACTAGCGGGTTTTGGTTTAAGCCAGATCCTAGTGTACCTTTTGGGATTGGATTTATCCAGTATGCATTCGTGTTCCTCGGAACGCGGATGCGGGTGTGTATGCACAGATGACGGGAAGACAGAGGCAGCGGATTCTCAGTAGGGTTGTTGACAGTTGACCGTTGACTATTTGACTTTTTGCTCAACCCTAATGAGAATATGATATGTGATTAACTATTATATTAATTAAGTATTATGGTGACATGGTTGTTGACTTTTGTTGACTTTGTTGACTTGTTGACTTTTGTTGACTTGTTGACTTTGTTGACCGGTTGACTAAGCTTGACTAGTTGACCATCATGATAACCATAGCCATCATTTCATGGCAAAGACTTTTGCTTGCTTGCTCATTTGTGCAAAATGAGTGCATGAAATGATATGGTTATGGTTGCTTCAACCATCACATAACACTTGATTTGGTATAATGAGTTATGATGGTTTTGGATTATGAGAGGGTGAAAGACAAAAGACTTGCTCATTCTTTCTTGCTCATTCTCTCTCTTGTTCTTGAGCTCTCTTGTTCTTGCACTCACCCTCTTCCTCTTGCTCCCTCTCTTTACTCTATGGTTCACATCTCTCATGAGTTGAGAATCAAGAACCATAGATAAAATCCCATACAAACTCTTCTCTACTCATTCTAGTTCACAAGGTTTAGCAAACCGAGTGAACTAGTTTCTTCAAAGTTCGAAGAAGGAGCCAAAGGTTGGAGCTTTCAGGTGGATCTATCTTCGGCGTACGGAGACGACGGGAAGAAGCCAATCCGGACCACCATCGGAGCTTGAAGACGAAGGAGTTCAAGACAAGCAAGGTATAACCCCCTAACCGAGTAGTTAGAAACTCGTAGTTAGGTTGTTAGTTAGATATTTAACCAAGATCCGGGTTATAGGTCCATGTTACCACCTCTATAAAAATCATTTTTTTTTACCAAATTCCGCATTCCCGGAAGTACCGGGAGAGGTAGCATGGACTTACACGCATAACCCCAAAAAGATCGTGGTAACTCAGCATTACTCATCATGGATCGTACCATATCCAATAGGGTTCGATTCCGTCTCTCCGATACACCGTTATGCTGTGGAGTGTATGGAGGAGTAAGCTGAGAGAGAATTCCTTTCTCTTTTAGGTAACCTAGGAACTCGGCACTCAAGTATTCACCACCTCGATCAGATCTAAGTGTCTTGATACTTTTGCCGGTTTGGTTTTCTACTTCATTCTTATACTCTTGGAATTTCTCAAAAGCCTCGGATTTATGTTTCATCAGATAAATGAATCCGTATCTTGAGTAATCATCCGTGAAAGTAATGAAATAGGAAAAACCACCTCTTGCATGTGTAGACAATGGACCATATACATCGCTGTGTATGAGTCCTAAGAGCTCGCTCGCTCTTACTCCATGTCCAGTAAATGGAGTCTTTGTCATCTTTCCTTTGAGACAAGATTGACAAGTGTCATAAGTTTGATATTCGAACGAGTCCAAATATCCTTCTCTATGCAACTTAGTCAACCTTCTCTCATTAATGTGACCCAGTCTACAATGCCATAAGAAAGCTTTATTTAAATCTGGAGACTTTCTTTAAATGTGTTCTGGACATTGAAAATTTGGAGTTGGTTTAAAACATATATACCGTTATTTAGTGTACCGGACCTAATCAAACCATGATTAAGGTGGATGTTAACAACATCTCTTACAAACGTGAAATCATAACCTTTATTTGATAACAAGGAAACTGATATGATATTACACGTTAAGCTTGGTACAAAAAACAGTTATGTAAAACCAAAATGTGTCCACTCGTCAATCCTAGGTGATAATCCCCGACGGACGCAGCTCCCACGCTAGCTCCGTTAGCAACCTTTAGAGTCATATCACCTTCCTTCAGCACTCTACGGTTTCTCAGTACCTGCAATGAATTGCAAATATGAGATCCTGATCCGGTATCCAATACCCAGGAAGTAGAGTTGATCGACAGACAATTCTCAATTACAAACACACCTGAAGTCGAAGCCACAGCTTGCTTCGGTTCCTAGTTCTTGGCGTTCCACGCCTTGCAATCCTTCTTCCTGTGCCCTTTCCTGTGACAATGGAAGCACTCATCCTGGCCAACTACCGGTACCGCAAACTTTTTCTTTCCCTTCCCTCCCACCTTACTAACACCTCCTCTAGGTTTGGTGGCGGCCTTCTTCTTCCTTCATTTGGCCCTTGCCTTGGACCCGGAAGAAGATGTACCGCTAACAAACATAGCGGGTGTTTCCTTTGTCTTCTGCAAGGTGCCCTCTGCACTCCTTAACATGTTCAGGAGTTCCGGAAGTTCAACTTCTTTTCTTTGAATGTTGAAGTTCAGGATAAACTGGGCATAGGTGTGAGGAAGGGACTGGAGAATAAGGTCTGTATAGAGCTCATTATCCAAAGTTGTCCCAAGGTCTGCGAGCTCTTCAATATAGCCGATCATCTTTAGGACATGTTCTCCTACCGATGACCCGACAGCCAATCTCGTTCGAAACAAGTTCTTAGAGGTCTCGTATCTTGCTATACGAGATTGCTCTCCATAAAGTTCCTTTGTATGGAGAAATATGCCATCTAGGTCCATATCCTCGTGCCTCCTCTGATGTTCATTGTTCATCGAGGAAAGCACGATGCACTTGGCTTTCGCGCAATCTAAATCCCAGGTTTTGCAGATTTCCTTATCCGCATTGCTGGATTTGGGACCAGGGACACCAGGTGCCGTAGCGGTGAGGACGTACCCCAATTTGTCATAGGTCAAAGCCATTTTGACATTCCGCAGCCAATCTTTATAGTTTGGCCCTGTCAGTATATTTTTCTCTAAAAGTAACTTAAGTCTAGTCATTTTCAGGGTCGCTGCAATTAGGAGAGAGAGAAGAAAACTCTTTAGCATGATGCTCTTGCAAGTTTAGAGTGGTTTTTAGTTTATCTAAACTGGATGGCTTCCACTGTTTCTCGAATCCTTCCTCAAACCATAAAAGAAGAATTAGCCAGGACTATTCTCACTGTACAATTCTTGCTTAACCGTTGAGCCAGGCTAGTGTCGATACTTCGAGGGATGTTTTCCAACGCTTTCGCGAAGTTCCTTAATTACAGAACCTCTTTTCTCTGGGGGCGTAACCCCGCTGACACTTTTCTTGACACCTACTTGGTTTATAGCATTGATCGTTAAGTGACGAATATCCTGATAAGTAGCATATACTCACAGTAGGATCGGGATCCAAATATCATCGTATGATAATGTTGAAGGAATGCTACCAACATTCATCAAACTCCAAATGGTATGCATCTCTTTGCAAATTTCAGTTTCTTTAGAAATTCCCAATATAAGTTTTTGCCCCATGCTCTTATGACCTTGGCTTTGGTCAAAATGTCATAAGTCACATGTCAAGTTCTACCCGTCATTATCTTGTCAATTTGAACCCATCCGTATATACCCCTGACTTTGGTCAAATGATAATACGACTGTCCCAAACTAACTCATCTATCTTATGCAACAAATGAAAACCCAGCAGCTACCAAACACTATGCCTTGACTTTAGCCAAAATGCATAGCTTGAATACTACTGAATACCCAAATGAAATGACGGAGGGCTACGAATGGTTTTGGCGAAACCGTGAACGTAGTGAACTTGATATAACCGAAGGAACCTGATAGCCTTTAAAAGGAGTGGTTAAAGCTCCGCATTTAAAAATATCTGTTTTTAAAATTAACTGAGTGGTTTCTTTTAAATTGTTCCAACGATTAAACTTTTTGGTTTATTTTCTTTGCATTATAAATAATGCGTCCCATCATTAACCTATCATTGCAGAAAACAACGAAAATACAACGTCCTCTTATGCCATCCGCATTCGCCACGGGGTCCCGTCATCACCCGTTAGGTTACTTAACTAACGACAGAGCGGGGGCTGGGCTAGCGCGGGTGTAAAACATAAGTGACGTCTAAATAGCTATCATATATAGATATTGTACATTCGTCAGACGCAATAATAGGCATTCCAGATCACAGATGAACTTTATTGGATTTGCAAGCAATCCGTATTTGTTTTGAGCCTGCAACAAAAGACGGATTACAAAGTTGTGATGAATAGCCATTACCCCACCCAAGACCCCAACGGGTACGGCAAACTACCCGCCCGGCAGTTTGTGCACCCCACCTTGGGTCTGTCCTAGGAGCAAAAACAGTAAAATGAAATAATACAACGGTGGCTACAACCGCAACCTGGATGTGCCCCGTAAAATAATATTACAACAAATTACATTTACATCAAATGAATTAAATAATAACCCATCTCAAAACCCCGGCTAAACATCACAACAGTCCAACACAGTTCATATCCACAAACAGTAAAAACCATTACAGAAATGTGCAACCCCCTGCCAACCGACATACTAGCAGTTAGGGGAGGTTTACGAACACATTATACAAACACAGATATAATCCAACAAGCAAATACTGTATAATTTCGACCGATTAAACACTTTTAATTTTGCTCCAATACTTCTTTGTAAATCTGAAACCTGAGCAAAAATAAAATATTCCAGAAAATACCAAATATCACAGAGAAGCAACACAGGAAAATTGGGTTCCTGAATCGCCAACTCGGCGGCGGAATCGCGGCGGATCGGTGGGATCCGCCGCGGTTCTGCGGCGCTTTAGGCGATTCAGGGGCCCAATTTTCTTGGGTGTTCTTCTACTGTCTTTTCAAGCTTTCTGAACATCCCTGAAAAATTTTTGGACTTCATTTAAAAATCGACAGAAACTTGTGATTTCGGGTTTTTCCGGTTTCGTTTTTTCCGTTCGAAATTCATACAAATTTGCAAGTAAGTTATTTATTGTTTAGCGAGGCTCTGATACCACTGTAAGTCGATGTACAACACCCCACGACTTGCGGGGAGGCGGAAATATGAAAAACGATCTTGTTCTTATGCTAAACATCGACTAACCGTATGAATCGAAGCTAAACGATAACTAACATAAAACATAGAAGTTAACAACTACTATGTAAAGGGATTATACCTAAAGAACCGTGTCCTTCGTCTTTACGAACTCCACCTCCTCCTCGGCCTTCTCGAAGTAGTAGACGATCCACCCGAGAGCTTTACTCCAAGCTTAGTCTCTAAACTTGAGGCAACTAACATTCTTTAAGTGCTAATCAAAGAAGCTAGGTGATATAGAGTAAGGGTTATGGTTTAATTAGTCTAACTAATCCTTGTACTCAACACATGAGAGGGGAGGATTAGGGTTTGAAGAGGGAGAGCTTGAGGAGAGAGAAGATGAACATAATAATGAGAAGAGAAAATGAGTTATCATAATATATATCAAGCATTTTATTATATCAAGAAAAGAAAAGAAAATGATTTACAACCATGCTTGATAAATATCTTGTGGTGATTCATCTCCATGAGTCATTAAGCAATTATGAAACATTAATGACATGGATGAATCATCCATATGACTCACTAATCTCATTCAATGTATATGCCACCAAAACCTCCTTAGTCACCACCTTCTAGAAGCTTCTCGCGCAATTACGAGAACGCCCCTCCTTTCCGCAAAAATACGGAAAAACTTTAGACTGTATAAATCCAATAACCGGATACCAGTAACTGGCTTAAACCAAAGCCGACTGGTAAAAACTGTCCGAAAGTCGTACGTGTGTAAACACACGTATGTGTCCGAACCCTTGTCGTAAAACCATACGAACTCTATATCGTTTCACCTGGAGTAGGGAAACTCTCTGTGTAGGACTCTAGAGACTCGACTACTACGCTGGCAGTGGGTTTAACCACAGACCGCAAGCGGCACTAGCTGTACGTAACGGTCCCCAGGTAGATGTCGATAAGAAGGCCGATGAGGAAACCCATCCGAACTCCTACTGAGTCTGATGTGACAATCTCCGTACAGTCCGGTCCGTTCGTCTAAGACTATCGCATATCGGGCCTAGGGGGCGGCAAGCGTCAGTCCCCTAATAGCGGTATAAGTCGTGTCGGAACGAAGCCCGTTACACCCTGAGAAACTACTGGAACCTACCAGCAAATCTCGCTTGCCCTGGCCAGGGACTTTGCGTAATGGCTCTCTGACACAGCGCGATATCAACCCCCAATACCGGGAGTGACGAATCCTGTCTAACCTCCACTGCCTCCAAGTGCTCGGGGCTGCACCCAACTGCTACCTGTTTGCACGACTCCTTTGAGTCGTGGTAGGGTAGCAATCTAAGAACAGTGGGACACACTCGAGGCGAAGTAGCAGTGTCAAGTCTGCCGACTATGCTGTACTCATGTCACCTAGAAACTGTTCACTGACGACTGGTATAAAACCATCCAACAGTTCTCTGTGAGTCCTGTCCGGTGTACCCGTAACCCAACGAGCACCTGCATACTATCTCCAGTACGACGTACTGACGGCTGTGGGACAGACCATCTCCCCAACTGGGATGAGAAGCGTACACACTAGTCTACTCCAGAGTATCGATGCCCTGTCTCGATAATCCTATGACTAGGGACCTGAATAAGGATGTGCTTATAGACTACCCAGCCCCTACTAGTGTGACTGCCATCACAACGCCGATAGTCATGCAAGATCCTAAGAGCTCTATCAATACGTATACTCACATATTAAGATAGAAAAACCAAGTAGCATACTACCATGTTTAGCTAGACTGTTATATACATGTGAATATCCCAAGCTTCCATTAAGTAATGTACAAACTAGTATGATACAATAATGGCCCCTAGGGCATATACATCATATTTTCATTCTTTTCTGGTGTGATTAATTGATGGGACTGCGTTGATTCTTATCAATGCAAGAAAAACAAACCTATATATGATGTTGTTGGAACCAATTTTTCTAAAAGCTGTTATTACTAGGGTGTTTTCTTTTTTTTTTTTTGCACAGTGGTATTCTGTTATGAATATCCAGCACCTCATTCGACGAGGGAAGGGCCGAGATCCCTTCATCGGGAGTGACCCCTTGGGCAGAGATTTGCGTCAGGGTAATAACTTCACTATAGTCGATTACTTTTTGCTTTGCATCGTGATATTCCGTTTCGAATATCCTGCACCTCATTCTATGGGGAAAGAGCCGAGATCCCTTCACCGGGAGTGACCTCTTTAGCAAAGGTTTTCGCCACTATATTTTTATAAAACCACTTGGATTCCTTCAACGATATCAAGTTCATTACGTTAAAGGGTTTTCGCAAAAAAACCATCCGTAGCCCTCCGTCATTTCAGATTAGTATTGCTTAGTATCCGTGCTACGTATGTCGTGCTCAGCCGAGGCGTAGTGTGCGGTAGCTCTGTAATGCTTTTCTGTTGCATGGATATGCGATTGGTTAGGACAGTCGTGCGGTCATTTTGGCTCAGTCAAGGACTCGTGCGGGTGGGTCTAATGCAATTAAGATAATGACGGGTTGAACTTGACTAGGATCCTTTGATATGTTGGCTCAGTCAAGGTCACTTGGGTCCTAGGGGTAAAAATTCTTATCGGGAGTTTCAAACATACAGGAAACTTGGCAGGCTTGCGCATACCTTCTGGAGTATGATGACGTGAGTGGCTTCCATCACGTTATCATGCGATGATAGTTGGATCCCGATTCCCACTGATGAGTTGGTTTACTCCTTGGGTGATTCCGGCTAATTCTTCTTTCAGGTTTGGAGGAGAATTTGAGAAAACAGTGGGAGGTTTCCTGATTAGATAAAGTGATTAACCATTCTGATTTAGGTTAGAGTGCACGCAGAGTGTTTCTACTTTTTCTCTCTTTGACTGCGACCATGACCCGACCCTAGACAATAACTCAGTAACCAAGTTAACCGAACTTTCTTATAACACTGGCTTTTGGATTGTCTGAGTTGCATACATCATTGCCACTCCTTCTTTTACCCATTGCATTTCTCCAGAACACCTCGTATCACTACGAACATCCAATTCCATTAGATAAATCCATCGAATGGTTATATACGAACTCGGAGGAACTTCTTCGAGGATGGATTCTGGTTCTGGAGAGATTGAATAGGACTATTCAGTTTTCTTTTCCATTTACCTTCTCTCAGATTGTGAGGGCTCCTAGGATTAGAAGAGGGTACACCTATTACGCTTATTGGATAGTCTTCTTCCAAACCATAGGCAGGTGCCGAAAGGTAGGGAATGAAGAAAACCAATTAGCCTAAGTTGGGTGTACAGAAGGTAATAAGTAAAGACAAAATAAAAGGATTAGAAAGAGGGCAAAGTAAATTGCGACTGCTATCATTCACGACCAAACCACGTATCTCATCGCCACTCCTAATTCACCTTTATATTTCTCCAGAACACCCCGTATCACTACGAACATCCAATTCCATTGGATAAATCTATCGTATGGTTATATATGAACTCGAAGGATCTTTTTCGAGGATGGATTCTGGTTCAGGAGAAATAGGAATAAGGTTTATTCAGTTGTCTTTTATCCTTACCTTCTCTCAGGTTGCGAGTGCTCCTTGGATTAGGACAGTACACCTATTATGCTTTTGGATAGTCTTCTTTCAAACCATAGGCTGGTGCCGAACGGTAGGGAAGGAAGAAAACCATTAAGCCTAACGATGGTGTACAGAAGTTAACGACTAAAGACAAATAAAGGGAATTAGAGAGAGGCAGGGAAATATACGGTTACAGTCAAGAATCTGGATAATGGAAGAGGCATTACTAGGAATACCCGGATACCCCTTCGGAACATATTCATGTTTCAGTTTCGCTGTGTACTGTTAATAGAAAAAACTGATTTTCCAATTAGACCCTTACTCCAGGGTATGTATTTACCAGGTATGATTCTCACATCTGTATGATTTTATAGATGATGAGTGGGAGTGAGTTATTGGTAATTAGGTGATCATCCTCATTATATCGGAATTCGTTGTAATTGGTGATATTTGAGGAAATGGCCTGGGTAAAGTTTTCAACCTACGACGCACAGGGTTTGAGTTGCTCAACTCAAATGACTTATACAAAGTATTGTATGTTGTCCAGTGTCCATTAGGATAGAGGGGTTGGTCATCGTACTGTATTCTGTTTACTTGTGACTTCTCAAGTTTTAGACATGTGTTTCGTAGAAATACAAGGTCCAAGTTTGAGAAGTTATAAGTAAAAGAATAAAGTAGACAACCAGGTGTTGCAAGTATCGGGATTCTTCAAGATGATCGAAGATGTTGATACTTGTGTTTGGTGTTCAGTTGATAGTAATGGTTTTGAGAAAGTTGTTTCTCTTTCAGGTTACTCATAATTGGATGCACTCCTAAGTTGAGTAATGCTGATATTTCTCTCTCCATTTAGTTGACATGCACTGGAGACAGCTGCATGATTTGAATCTGGTTCCAATTAAATCAGTGCCTCTATTTCTATATTGCATATAGAATGGTTCATATCTTAACGATGTTAAGGTACGGGGAGTTGTCCGGCTTATGCTTAAAACCAGACTCTGGATAACTCTATGCACGTTTCTGTAATGGCAGTTTGTTCGTTAACCCGGCCTTTGACGAGGGTTAATTTTCTACCATCTGGAAGATCAATAGTGATATTGTTCTTGACTCGCCACAGTTTCAGTAAAATGGATTTTTTCAGAAAACAGCAGTGGGAGTATGGTAGAAATGGAAGAGATTCTAGAACTGCAAACGATTACAAAAAATTTAATAGGACCTAAAGATTTAATCAGGATTAACATTCCATTAACCACTCCGCAGATATGGTGGGTAACCTCAGGCGGCCGAGACGTACTTCGGTATTCTCAAAGACAGTGACATGGAGGTTCTTGTTTACCCAGACTTGACACTACTGTTGTTCCAGACTATAAGACCCGGTAGGAAGATGAGTATAGCATCGTTCTAAACTAGCGTTAGAAGTGCATGTGTATATGACTCTGCCAGAGGGTTGTTGTAGTCAGTGGGAGCAGTGGAAGTATAGTGGATAAGTAGCTTATATCTATTTATAGACTAAAACTGATATAGCGGAGATAGATCATCTATTTTTGATGTAACAGTCATAGGTTTTGACTTCATCAGAATAGGAGATGGATCTATTAAGAAGGTAGTAGGGTGTGATGTCCTGGTACTTGGATGACATATACATAGTAGGAAGTGAAATTCCTACACTACGATCAGTTGTACCGTGATTGTCACACAGTAGTTTCTCCACATAGGATATGAATATAATATCATATGTTGTTTTTGCACTAGATGCAATAGGTTGATATATTATTCCAATCCTGAAGAAATGTTCGGAAGCAGCTTATGAACATAAGTGGTTGTTCTAGGGATTTGATAACGACAGCCTCCATCGGGAGACAGTTATCATTCCAGGCTTTCAAGGTGACCCGGATGACAGAGTGACTGTCAGAGTTATAGTTTTCCCTCTGACGAGGGGCAGTAGTTTAGACAAGTAGTCCAGGCGGATACTGAGGAAAGCATGGCGCAGGATACTGATTAATTTCAGTTGACGATACAGTCTAAGAAGTGTTAGTTATATATATGCTCTAGAGGCCATTGTTGTACATATGATGTATATTATAATGGATGCTTGGATATATATAGAGAGGACTTTCTTGCTCGTCATGATAGTATGCTATTTGGTTTCTCTTTATCCTAATATGTTGACTTATATTAGTTTACTGTCTTACTCTCACATGTTGATAAAGCCCTTAGGATATGTACTCGACTACTTGGACTATGATGAAATCATACTATTGGGGCCAGAGTAGTCGATGAGTACATCCTATAACTGTTCCTAGTCGAGGGTGTGTCGAGACAGGGCATCGATACACCAGAGTAGACTAGCGTATACGCATCTTGACCCATATGATGGGCAATGGATGATCCCATATCCATCGGTGTTTGACATCAGGGATGGTGTACGGGTGCTCAGTGGAGACTGGGTACACTAGACGGACTCGCCGAGAACTCCCAGATGGTATTATACCTCACGTCAGATGGCAGTTCTCCGGTGACACTGGTACAGGTTAGTCTGTAGACCCGAGATCGTTATGGAGTCTTGTGTGATTCCCACTGTGCTTTGATTTCCACCTTACCACGTCCAAGAAGGCGTGCAAAATGGTGGCTTTTGGATACAGTCCCGAATCACATGGAGGCAATGAGCGATAGGAGGGGATTCGTCTCTCCCGGTATAGGGAGTTGATGTTGTGCTGTGTTCGATTGGCTATAACTGGAAGTCCCTAGCCTGGGAGGATATAGAGTACTACTGGTAAGTGTTATCAGTAGGTTCTTGACCTGTTATAAGCCTCACATCGACACGACTTATCGGTTACTGCGGTCTGACGTATACCACCCCTAGACTAGATATACAACATATCAGACGAAGAGACCGGACTGTACGGGAGTGTTACTGATTGGATTCACAGGAGAATGTACAGGCTTGCTTGTTGATCTTCTGATCTCTCAATACCTGGGTGGCTGTTACGTTTAGCTGACCGCTTGCAGCTTGTGGGTGTTTGATATGATCATCACCTACTACCGGCGTATTGACGATTCTTTAGAGTCCTACATGGAGGTTTCTTGACTCAGGCAAAACGGAGTAGGAGCACATATGTGATATGTGCAGGACCGAGGATAATATGATATGGGATACCATATTATATTCTCGTTATATTTTGATATGAGCCGGGTCATCGGATCAAGTGTTGATTCGATGAATCGGTACATGATATATTAATCGGTTATATTCGATATAGCCGGATTGTCGGATCAAGTGTTGATTCGATAATTTAATGTATAATAATATATGTGATATATTGCATTACATTATCTAATATTGGCTCGCTTTATTATTTCATTTTCTCACCGAATAATACATTAATATATATGCGATATATGTTAATTGTATTATTTTCTTTTGTTACAAATATATATTATATATGTGATATATAATATTGTAACATGATATGATTACTAATGCAACATGTTTACTGGAGATTAAACAAGTTTAGGGTTTGATTTGGGTTAGCTTTTTCTTGTAGCTTCTAGAAGCTTTTAGTTTGTTTCTAGCAAAGATATTTTGCTTGATATTTTCTAACCTAACCCAAACCCTTTACCCTAGGTTAAGTACATGAGTTAGCCTCTTCATATTCAGCCATGGTTGCATTATTAATCATTATGATATTTTTCATTATTCATCACAAAAGGATTTTTCCTTCTTCTTCTTCCTTTGAGGTTTGAGAAAGCTTTCTAGGTTTTCTTTATGTGATGTTTTAGTGTGAGAATTTGATAATAAAAGTGAGCACAAATACTACTTCATCATTCTCATCTAATCTAGCCAATTAGATTAGGGTGTTCACCTCATTAGAGAGAGAGAGAGCTTGAGTTATAGAAATTTCGAGGTAGATCCTTAGAGAAAAGGAAGACTACGAGCTAGCATGAATCATTCGGGTTGTGGAGCCTCTCTTGAGTCCGGAAGATCATGGATCGCGGCGAAGGGACTTCTACTCGGAGCTTATGAAGCGAAGGAGTGGACTACAAAGGTTGTAATCTCTCACTCTTAGTTGTAAAGATGTTTACTTGCATGTGAAACCCTAATTATCTAGCAAAGATCTCGGCTTTGGGTTGTTCGGCATGTCTAAATGTTAAATCGGGGATGGTTGATGCCTTATAGACCCTTGTATGACGGCCTAGGAGCCCTACAGTGGTATCAGAGCCAAGCTAGAGCATTAGGCGACGTGTATACAAAGTTAAAACTCCGATCGAACCCGAAACATCGAAAATGACCCCCTCTCTGGAAATTTTGTGAAAATGTGATTTTTTCTGCATTAAAAATACTTTAAAAAATCATCAGGGAATTCTAAGGATAACCCTAAAACACGAGCCCCCAAAGCTCTCAAAGAGCCATGGAACCGCGGCAAGAACATGCTTGCCGCGGCAGTTCCGCGGCCAAAATAGTGACTTGGGGACACGTGTTGGTACAGTAATATCCGTAGCTGTTCCTGCATATTTCTGGGTATTTTTAATCTGACTCAAGTGTTGAGTGTTCTGAGGTTTATTTTGAATTCGTTGATTCGATCGGAAATTTTAATTTCGTTTTGTTTTCCGGATATTTTAGAAATTGTTAAAATGTTCGAACGGATATCATTAACTCATTTTTTCCTAGCACGAAAAACATTCATGTGTTGAATTTTTCTTGAGTTTAAATCTTTCGAAAAAATATGCAAGCAACGCGGTGGACCCTGTAGAAGACCACAAACCTTAACTCGATTATGAGACCGTCTGAACTGTCTCTGAACCTTAGGGTTTGGGGTAGTACGGCGTGCCACATGTGAGGCGTTGGCTTGACCCTTCTATGGCTGGATCATTGGTACTGTGACATATTCTGGAATTGTTTGAACTCTGCTCAAGTGTTGAGATATTTAGGAAATTTTGGGTATTTGATTATTCGATCGGAAAGTTTAATTCTGTCTATTTATCTGGAATGTGATACAATATGTGGAATTCATATAGTTAGGAATGAAATGCGAAGTTTATGATATTTCGGATTTACGATGTCTAAAGAGATTGTGGATTCCAAATGTTGTAGTTTTACACTTTCTTTTCTGTGACCGTAAGTGTAGTATGTAGTTGTATTGCCGGTTTTCGTTGCTATACATAAACGACAATCGGTGTATGCATACTCACTTACGTTGATGATATGAGATATTATGTGTTGCTGTGATATGTTATATTGGATCGTCGTGTTCTGAATAGCCGGGGTTTTTATGTGAGATGAGGGTTTTTTAGTTTCATTCATGTAAAATTCATTTGTATGTAATATTCTTTTATTGGGGCACTTCCGGGATGAGGTTGATGTCACCAGTGTATATTATTTACTTTTCCGCATTAGGTAGACCCAAGGAGGGGAGCATAAGTAACCGGGTTCTAGGGTCCAGTGGGAGGCCATCTTGAGGAGTCGAGACCGGGTCTCCTAACCCTAGAATTGGCAGTGTTGCTTGACGCTCTCGTAGGGGTCTAGGGATGTGGGTTTGGCTATTCATCGCGACCGTGGAATCCGTGTTTTATACAGGCTCGTATTAAAAACACGGACATCCTAGTATATCCAATATTTCATATATGTTCTTCTGCTGCAATGTTCTGTGATGAGATCATATTACTGCCTGAGACGAATGCTTATACTATATATATATATATATGCTGATATATAAATATTACTGCTTTCGTTTCCACTGTGATGCTTAGGAAGCATAAGCCGATGGGATTTATTAATGAGATTAATAAAAGAAAAGCAACCTAAAAGATGTTGTAAAATCAAAACTTTATAAAAAGGTAGCTATAGTTCTTGCTTTGCACCGCGGTATATATGATATACCCTGCACCTTATTCGTTGGGAAAAGAGCCGAGATCCCTTCACCGGGAGTGACCTCTTTAGCGAAACTGGCAGATGCTACAAACTCGCGGTTTAGTTTTTGATAGCTTATATAGTTCTTGCTTTGCACCGTGGTATATATGATATACCCTGCACCTTATTCGATGGGGAAAGAGCCGAGATCCCTTCACCGGGAGTGACCTCTTTAGCGAAACTGCAAAAGCCTTAAAAACACTCCTTTTAAAAATCACTTGTTTCTATAACGATATCAAGTTCATTACGCTCATGGTTTTCTGAAAAACCTGCGTAGCCCTCCGACATTTCAGATAGGTAATACTTAGTATTCGTGCTGCGTTTGTTGGCTTTCGTCAAGGCGTAGTGTGCAGTAGCTAACTATTGCTTATCTATAACATATGATGAGATTGGGTTAGGGTAGTCATGCGGTTTTGTTGGCTTTCGTCAAGGGACGTATGGCTGGGTTTAATTCAATCAAGAAATGTACGGGTTGAACTTGACTAGCGGACTATGGTTTGTTGGCATTCGTCAAGGTCATAGCTCGTTAGGGGCAAAATATTATCGGGAATTTCAAGTGATTGAAATTTGCAATGAGATTGCATACCTACTATGAGATAGTTAGATCCCGATACCCACTGTGAGTAAGAGTTACCCCTAGGAGAATTTTACACGGGACAATTAGCCGATCAAGTAGGTGTCTAGAAAGGTGTTTACGGGGTTATGCCTTAGGGAAGACGAGGTTTATTTTAATTAGGTCCGTGCGAAAGCATGGGGAACCTCCCTCAAGTACCGACACTGATCTGGCTGAAAGATTGATGAAATTGTAGGGTGTAATTAATCCCGGCTAATCTTACCTTTTAGGGTTTTAAGGAAGATTTGATAAAAACAGTAGGAGATATCCTGATTAGATAAGATAATAACCAATCTAATCTTGCAAGAGCATACACTAAAGTGTTTCCTTCTCTCTCTCTCCAGGTAGCGACCATGTCAGGCCTTAATCAAGATAATAATATGGATGTATTGACTGAACCCGCTTATTATACTGAGCAGGGGAACGTTGGTCCCGTTCTTTCTTATAAGAGTTATAAGACTGAACAGGAAACAGGAGAATATCTGGATTCTCATGCCGCCCAAACAAAGAACATGCATGCTGATGCATCTTCTTCGGGTGTGTTAGTTATTGAGAACTGTTTCTCAGTTCATCATACGTCCTGGGTATTAGATACCGGATCGGGATCCCACATATGTAAATTGTTACATGGGCTACGTAAAGGTAGAGAACTGGGAAAAGGGTGATCATTCCGTACAAGTAGGGAATGGTGCAAGTATTGCAGCCAAAGCAGTTGGCGAATATCACCTTGTATTACCAAGTAGTAATACACTGATTCTGAATGAGTGCTATTATATACCGAACATGATGTGCAACATTATATCAGTTCCTTTATTAAGTAATGAAGGATATAATTTTGTAGTACAGGATAATGTTATGAACATATTCCTAGATCAAAAGTTGATTGGATCAGGCTCGTTATATAATGGCATATTCATTCTCAATCAAAATACAGTCCTTAATATACAAAACACACACAAGAGGAAAAGTTCAGAAATGAACGAATCCTTCTTGTGGTATTGTAGACTTAGTCATATCAATGCGACACGGCTAGCTAAGTTACATAAGGATAGATATTTGAATTCGTTCGAATTATCATCTTATGAAACTTTCCATTCATGTCTCAAAGGAAAAATGACCAAGACTCCGTTTAGTGGGCACGGAGAAAGAGTTACGGAACTCTTAGGGCTGGTACATAGTGATATATGCGGTCCTATGTCTACACATGCCAGGAACGGTTCTTCCTACTTTATTACATTCACTGACGATCTCTCTAGATACGAACATGTATTCCTGATGAAACACAAGTCTAAAACTTTTGAGAAATTCAGAGAATATAAGAACGAAGTAGAGAACCAAACGGGCAAAAGTATTAAGATCCTTCGATCTGATCGAGGAGGAGAATACTTGAGCAATGAGTTCCTGGACTATCTAAAAAAGAATGGGATTCTCTCTCAGCTTACTCCTCCTTATACACCACAGCACAACGGTGTATCGGAGCGGAGGAATCGCACACTATTAGATATGGTGCGCTCTATGATGAGCGATGCTGGGTTGCATATTTCCTTCTGGGGGTATGCGCTTGAGACAGCCATGCACCCATTGAACATGGTTCCTACCAAATCAGTGCCTACTACTCTATATGAGATATGGAAAGGGAAGAGACCAGATATGGGGTTGTCCGGCCTATGTCAAAAGGCTAAATCCGGACAAACTCGAGGCAAGGTCTGTCCTAAGTAAGTTTATAAGATATCCCAAGAACTCACAAGGGTATATCTTCTACCACACCGAGGAACAAAAGGTGTTTGTTTCTCGACATGCCACTTTTTTAGAAAAGGAATTTCTTGCAAAAGAAATTTGTGGCAAGGAGGTAGAACTGGAAGAAGTTCCAGCAACACAAGCTACGACAGATGATTTGTTGGAACCAGAGGATTCAGTAGTTCCCGACAAACCCCGGCTTCTCCGCCGATCTAGTAGGGTTTCTCATCCACCTGAGAGATACTACGGTTTTCTCATTGATGGTGGGAGCGAGGATTGCATCATTGAAGATGATGACCCGACTAGTTATGAGCAGGCCATCACGAGTGGTGACTCTGTGAAATGGCTGGATGCAATGCGATCTGAGATGGAATCCATGTACACCAACAAAGTATAGACTTTTGAAAATGCTCCTGAAGGGGTAAAACCCATTGGGAGCAAGTGGATCTTTAAGAAGAAAATTGGTGTAGATGGAAAAGTTGAGACTTTCAAAGCTAGACTTATTGCAAAGGGTTTTCGTCAACGACCAGGTGTGGATTATGACGAAACCTTTTCTCCAGTAGCTATGCTTAAGTCCATCCGGATCTTACTTGCTATTTCCGAATACCATGACTGGGAAATCTGGCAAATGGATGTTAAGACCGCTTTTCTAAATGGTGATTTAGAAGAATGCGTGTACATGACTCAGCCAGATGGCTTCGTAGATAGTAGGAGCAGCGGAAAGGTGTGCAACCTGCTTTAATCAGTCTATAGTTTAAAGCAAGTATCGCGAAGTTGGAACATCTGCTTTGATGTTGTAGTCAAAGAGTTTGACTTCATCAAAAACGTAGATGAACCTTGTATCTATAAGAAAGTTGCAGAGAGTAAGGTTGTCTTCCTCATATTGTACGTCGATGACATACTCTTGATAGGAAATGATGTTCCTATGCTGCAATCATTCAAGCTCTTTTTATCACAAAGATTCTGAATGAAAGATCTAGGTGATGCCTCCTACATACTGGGAATTATGATCTATAGAGATAGATCTAAACGGATATTGGGAATGTCCCAATCCAGGTACATTGACACCATACTAAAGAGGTTTAGTATGGAAGAATCCAAGCATGAGAACCTACCCACGATCTCTGGACTCACTCTTTCCAAAGAGATGTCTCCCAAGACTGATTTGGAAAGAGCTCGCATGCAAGGGATACCCTATACTTCGGCAGTAGGCTCTATCATGTATGCGATGCTATGTACAGACCCGATGTGGCATACTCACTAAGTGTAGTGAGTCGGTATCAAGCAGATCCAGGAGAGAGTCACTGGATAGCTATGAAGAACATTCTCAAGTACTTGAGAAAGACTAAAGAGATGTTCTTGGTGTATGGTAACGGAGAACTCCACGTGGAGTCCTTTACCGATTCGAGCTTCCAAAGTGATAAGAACGACTCTAAGTCACACTCGGGATTTGTCTTTACCCTCAATGGAGGGGCGATGTGTTGGAAGAGTTCCAAACAGGATACCGTTGCAGACTCGACGATGGAGGCTGAATACATCGCTGCCAACGATGCTGCCAAATAGGCTGTCTGGATAAAGAAGTTCATTAGTGAACTTGGTGTGGTTCCATCCATTGAACATCCAATACCTCTGTATTGCGATAACAATGGAGCTGTGGATTTGGCCAAGGAACCCAGGTCCCATCAGAAGTCCAGACATATTCTGAGACGGTATCACCTGATCAGGGAGATAGTTGTGTTAGTGTATATGCCCTAGAGGCCATTACTGTATCATACTAGTTTGTATATTACTTAATGGATGCTTGGGATATTCACCTTGTATATACAATCTTGCTCAAAATAGTAGTATGCTACTTGGTTTGTTTCTACTTCAATGTGTACATGTGTTTATTTTTGTATATCGCCTATACACATTAGTAGAGCCCTTAGGATCTTTGCTTGATTACCAGCGATGTGATGGCCGTCACACTAGTGGGGCTGGGTAATCTATAAGCACATCCTTATGCAGGTCCCTGGTCGCAGGACTATCGAGACAGGGCATCAATACTCCGGAGTAGACCAGCGCATGCGCTTCTCATCCCAGTGTGGGAGACGGTCTGTCCCACAGCCGTCAGTACGTCGTACTTGAGATAGTATGCGGGTGCTCGTTAGGTTACGGGTACACTGGACAGGACTCGTCGGGAACTGACTAGTTGGTATTATACCTATCGTCAGTTATCAGTTCCCAGGTGACATGAGTACAGCTTAGTCCGCTGACTTGACACTGTCACTCCGCCTCGAGTGTGTTCCCACTGTACTTTGATCACTACCCTACCACGGCTCAAAGGAGTCGTGCAAACAGGTAATGGTTGGGTGCAGTCCCGAAGCACTTGGAGGCAGTGACGGTTAGACAGGATTCGTCTCTCCCGGTATTGGGGGTTGACATCGCGCTGTGTCTAGGAGAGCCATTACACGAGTAGTCCCTGGCCAGGGCAAACGAGATATACTGGTAGGTTTCCAGTGTTATCTCAGGGTGTTTTGGGCTTCGCTCCGGCACGACTTGTACCGCTATTGGGGGACTGACATTTACCGCCCCCTAGGCCCGCCATGCGATGTATCAGACGAACAGACCGGACTGTACGGAGAATGTCACACTCAGGCTCAGTAGGAGTTCAGATGGGTTTCGCCTCGTCCGTCTTCTTGTCGGCATTACCTGGGGACCGTTACGCACAGCTAGTGCCGCTTGCGGTCTGTGGTTAAACCCACTGCCAGCGTAGTGTCGAGTCTTTAGAGTCCCACACAGAAAGCTTTTCGCCTTTAGGCAAAAGAGTAGAGGTCGCATGGTATTGCGACAGGTCGCATGGTTTTGCGACAGGGTTCGGTCACATCCGTGCACTTGTGCACGTACAGTGTCCGGACAGTTTACACTAGCGGGCTTTGGTTTAAGCCAGATCCTAGTGTGCCTTATGGGATTAGATTTATCCAGTTTGCATTCGTGTTCCTCGGAACGCGGATGCGGGTGTGTATGCACAGTTGACAGGGAGGCAGAGGCTGCGGATTCTCATTAGGGTTGTTGACAGTTGACCGTTGACTATTTGACTTTATGCTCAACCCTAATGAGAATATGATATGTGATTAACTATTATATTAATTAAGTATTATGGTGATATGGTTGTTGACTTGTTGACTTTTGTTGACTTGTTGACCGGTTGACTAGGCTTGACTAGTTGACCATCATGATAACCATGGTTATCATTTCATGCCAAAGACTTTTACTTGCTTGCTCATTTGAGTAAAATGAGTGCATGACATGATAAGGTTATGGTTGCTTCTAACCATCACATAAGACTTTTTTGATATGATGAGTTATGATCACTTTGGATTATGAGAGGGTGAAAGACAAAATACTTGCTCATTCTTTCTTGCTCATTCTCTCTCTTGTTCTTGAGCTCTCCTCTTGCTCTCACCCTCAACCTCTTGCTTCCTCTCTTGATCTATGGTTCTCTTGTCTCATGAGTTGAGAATCAAGAACCATAGATAAAATCCCATTCTAAATCATCTCTACTCATTCTAGTTCACTAGGTTTAGCAAACCAAGTGAACTAGTTTCTTCAAAGAACGAAGAAGGAGCTAAAGGTTGGAGCTTTCAAGTGGATCTATCTTCGGCGTACGGAGACAACGAGAAGGAGCCATCGAACCACCATCGGAGCTTGAAGAGAAGGAGTTCAAGTTTAGGTATAACCATCTTCATCCGAGTAGCTAAATATCTTTAGCTTAGTATGCTAGTTTTAGTTTAGGTAAAGATCCCGACCTAGCTTAGTCCATGTTGCCTCTTGCGTTAAAATTTTGATTTTATATCGTTTCCGCCTCCCCGTAAGAACCGGGGGTCGCAACGTGGACTTATAGTGGTATCAGAGCCTAACTAAACTTAAACTAGCTTGGTAGTGAAGTGTAACGAAGTTCGGAACCGAAAAAAATCCAAAAACCAAACTTTTACAAAATCTGAGTTTCTGTTGAAATTTTTTCTGGTCAAAATGAAAAACTTTATACTCCTAAATTCGGCTCAGGGTTTTGTGTGAACACCCAAGAAAAACGATACAGTAATTCGTCTAAACCGCCGCCCTTCCGCCGCGCGAGCTAGGCATCCGCCGCGGAAGCGCCGCGCTTTGTCGTCTTCTGTGCATCGTTTTTCGTGCAGTGTGTATTTGTGTTGGTTTTGGGATTTTTGAAATATATTATATGTGCCCAGATTTTCCAGAAAAGAAATTTCCTTTTGGGGTCCTATAATTCCGTATTTTTCCGAACTTCACTGCACTTTGACTATGATGGTTATATCTGTGATGTTTGCATGTATTGAACGTCGGCTAATCGCTATAAGTCGATTAGTCGGGGTTATACATGATCTGTAATGTGCTGGAATGTGTATATAAATATGTTGGATTGTCGTGGGTGAATAGCCGGGGGTTGTGAGACGAGAGTTTTCTTTTCTTGCAATTTCATGTAAATTTGTAAATTGATGTAATAATTATTTGTATGGCCGCACAACCGGGTCGGGGTTGTAGCCGTCATTGTATAGTTTCTTTTTACTGTTTTTGCTCCTAGGATAGACCCATGGAGGGGGTGCACAAACTACCGGGTATGCCGAAGTGTCGAGTGGCCTACTCATGGAGATGAGGGAGGTTGCTACGCTTCGGGTACTTGGCGGGTAGTTTGCCGCACCCGTAGGGGTCTTGGGTGGGGTTTTGGCTATTCACCGCGACCGTGTAATCTGTTCTTGTTACAGGCTCGTACAAATTACAGATTCCTAGTATATCCAATGTATTTATCTGTGATCTGAAATGTTTATCATTGCAGTATATCTACATATGATATTATTTAGGCGTTGCTTATGTTTTACAGACGCGCTAGCCCAGCCCCCGCTCTGTCGTTAGTTAAGTAACCTAACGGGTAATGACGGGGCCCAGTGGCGAATGCGAATGGCATAAGCGTACGTCATATTTTGGTTGTTTTCTGCAATGGTAGGATTAAATGATGGGACGCATTAAAAGAACTAATGCAAGAATATCACGCATTAAAAGAACTAATGCAAGATAATAAACCAAGTTAAAGTCGTTGGAACACTTTCGAAAAACCACTCGGTTCTTTTCAAAAACAACTTTTAAATGCGGAGCTTGAGCCACTCCTTTTAAAAGCTATCTCGTTCCATCGACCAAATCAAGTTCACTACGTTCACGGTTTTGCCAAAACCATTCGTAGCCCTCCGTCGTTTCGTATGAATATTCAATAGTATTCAAGCTGTTTTTGTTGACCTTCGTCAAGGCATAGTGATTGGTAGCTATTGGGTATTCATATGTAGCATAGATAGATGCGTTGGTTTGGGACATTCGCATTACCTTGTTGACCTTCGTCAAGGGTATATACGGATGGATTCAAATTAACCTGGATAATGACGGGCAGAACTTGACATGTGACTTATGATTTGTTGACCTTCGTCAAGGTCATAAGAGCATAGGGCAAAAATCCACATCGGGAGTTTCATAAGTACTGAAACTTGCTAGATTTGCATACCATTTGGAGTGTGATGATTCTGGTAGGATTCCTTCAGTTTCGTCACGCGATGATATTTGGATCCCGATCCTACTGTGAGTATATGCTACTCCTCGGGAAATTTCTCACTTAACGATCAATGCTATAAACCTAGTAGGTGCCTAGAAAGGTGTTAGCGGGGCTACGCCCCCAGGGAAAAGAGGTTCTCTAATTAAGGAACTTCGCGAAAGCGTTGGAAAACCTCCCTCGAAGTACCGACACCGGCCTGGCTGAACGGTTAAGCAAGTATTGTACGGTGGGATTGATCCTGACTAATTCTTCCTTTATGGTTTGAGGAGGGATTCGAGAAACAGTGGGAGCCATCCTGTTTAGACAAACTAAAAACCACTCTAAACTTGCAAGAGCATCATACTGAGTGTTTCTTCTTCTCTCTCCTAATTGCAGCGACCAATCAACATGACTGGACTTAAGTTACTCCTAGATAAAAACAAACTGACAGGGCCAAACTACAAAGATTGGCTCAGGAATGTCAAGATAGCAATCACTTATGACAAGCTGGGGTATCTTCTTACCACCAAAGCTCCCCCTGTCCCTGGTCCAACTTCCAGCGTCGCGGATAAGGAAATCCGCAAGACTTGGGAGATTGATAGCGCGAAGGCCAAGTGCCTCCTGCTTGCCTCGATGGACAACGAACATCAGAGGAGGCATGAGAATATGGACATGGAGTCCATATTGCTCCATACAAAAGAACTGTATGGAGAGCAATCACGTATCGCAAGATACGAAGCGTCGAAAAAGTTATTCTCGACAAGAATGGCCGTCGGATCATCAGTAGCCGAGCACGTGCTAAAGATGATCGGCTTCATTGAGGAGCTCGCTGACCTAGGGATCACATTGGAGAGTGAGCTATATACGGATATAGTTCTCCAGTCCCTTCCTTCCACTTACGCCCAGTTTATACTGAACTTCAACCTACAAGAAAAAGAGGTTGAACTATCAGAGCTCCTCAACATGCTGAGGAGCGCAGAGGGCACCCTACAGAAAGGTAGGGAAACATCCACTTTGTTTGTAGGAGGATCATCTTCTTCTAGGTCCAAGGCGAAAGCCAAGGGAAAGAAGAAGAAGGCCCCCGCCAAACCAAGGGGCGGTGTTAGTAAAGTGGATACGAAGGGAAAAGGTAAAGCAACAAAGATAGCGGGGAAGCTTGTGGATAAGGAAGAATGCTTCTATTGTCATAAGAGAGGACACTGGAAGAATGATTGCAGGGCCTGGAAGGCCAGAACACAGGAATTGAAGCAGGTTGTAGCTTCAGCTTCAGGTGTGTATGTTATTGAAAACTGTCTTTCAATAAACTCTACTTCCTGGGTATTGGATACCGGATCAGGATCTCATATCTGTAATTCTTTGCAGGCGTTGAGAAACCGTAGGGTTTTGAAGGCAGGTGACATGACCCTCAGAGTTGCGAACGGAGCTAGCATGGATGCTAAAGCCGTGGGGGACTATCACCTGAGAATGTCAGATGGACATGTTTTGGTTTTGCGTAATTGCTTTTTTGTACCCAACGCAACTTGTAATATCATTTCTGTATCTTTAGTTTCTAAAGAAGGTTATGAATTTGCGTTTGTAAGCAATGTTGTAAACATTCACCTTAATCAAGTTTTGATTGGGTCAGGTACTTTGAGTAATGGTATATACGTGTTAAACCAACCACAGATTTTTAATGTCCAGAATACACACAAAAGAAAGTCTCCAGAAATAAATCAGACTTTCTTATGGCATTGTAGATTGGGTCACATCAATGAGAGAAGGTTGACGAAGTTACATACAGAAGGGTATTTGAATGCGTTCGAATATCAGTCATATGCTACTTGTCAATCCTGTCTCAAAGGAAAGATGACAAAGACTCCGTTTACTGGACATGGAGTAAGAGCGAGCGAGCTCTTAGGACTCGTACACAGTGACGTGTGCGGTCCAATGTCTACACATGCCCGAAGCGGACATTCTTACTTCATTACTTTTACGGATGACTTCTCAAGGTACGGTTATGTCTTCTTAATGAAACATAAGTCCGAGGCCTTTGGAAAATTCCAGGAGTATAAGAATGAAGTGGAGAAACAGACCGGCAAAAGTATTAAGATTCTAAGATCGGATCGAGGTGGAGAATACTTAAGTGCCGAGTTCCTGGACTATTTAAAAGAGAATGGAATTCTCTCTCAGCTTACTCCTCCATAGACCCCGCAACATAATGGTGTATCGGAGAGACGGAACCGAACCCTATTGGATATGATTCGGTCCATGATGAGTAACGCTGAGTTACCGCGATCATTCTGGGGATATGCACTAGAAGCAGCTGCGTATCTCTTGAACAAGGCTCCCACCAAGACTGTGCCTACCACCCCATATGAAATGTGGACTGGGAAGAAACCCTGTCTTAAGTATCTTAAGGTATGGGGATGTCCAGCTTTTGTAAAAAAGCAGCATGCGGACAAGCTTGAGGCACGTTCAGTACAGTGTAAGTTTGTGGGATACCCAAGGAACTCCAGGGGGTATCTTTTCTATTCAGCTGAGGAACAAAAGGTCTTTGTTTCTCAGCATGCCCGCTTCTTGGAAACTGAGTTTTTGGAAACCCAGATAAGTGGGAACACAATAGAACTGGAAGAAGTTCCAGAACCACAGACTGTTACTGAAAGTTTAGTGGAACCAAAGGGTTCAACAGAACAGGACATTCCTACGCCGCTCCGCAGGAGTAGTAGGCAGACTCATCCGCCCGAGAGATACTACGGTTTTCTCATAGACGGGGATAGAGAGGATTGCATCATAGATTATGATGAGCCTACTAGCTTCCAGCAGGACGTTCAGAGCGTTGACTCAGTGAAATGGCTGGATGCAATGCGGACCGAAATGGAGTCCATGTACACCAACAAGGTATGGACGTTGGACATTACTCCAAACGGGGTAAAACCCGTAGGATGCAAGTGGATCTTCAAAAGGAAGATTGGTGTAGATGGACAGGTTGAGACCTATAAAGCTAGGCTGGTAGCAAAAGGTTTCCGTCAAAGACCTGGCTTGGACTATGACGAAACCTTTTCTCCAGTAGCCATGCTGAAATCCATTCGGATCCTTCTTGCCGTTGCTGCCTTCCACGATTATGAGATCTGGCAAATGGACGTGAAGACAGCTTTTCTAAATGGAAATTTAGAGGAGTGTGTCTATATGGACCAGCCAGAGGGTTTCATTCAGAGTGGGAGCAGTGGAAAGGTGTGCAAGTTGCTTAAGTCCATCTATGGACTAAAGCAGGCATCGCGGAGTTGGAACATCTGCTTTGATGAGACGGTCAAAGAATTTGGCTTTATCAAAAATCCAGATGAACCATGCATCTATAGTAGATTTGTAGCGAGAACTGTAGTATTCCTCGTTTTATACGTGGATGACATTCTCTTAATAGGAAATGACATTCCTATGCTACAATCTGTCAAGGGGTTCTTGTCACACAGGTTCTCCATGAAAGACTTGGGTGATGCCTCATACATTCTGGGTATCCGGATCTACCGTGACAGATCCAAGAGGATATTAGGACTTTCACAGTCCAGGTACATCGACACCATACTGAAGAGGTTCAGTATGGAAGATTCAAAGCGCGGTAACCTACCGGCTTGTCACGGGATCACCCTCTCTAAAGAGATGTCTCCCAAGACTGATTTGGAGAGGGATCGCATGTCTATTATACCCTACGCTTCTGCGGTAGGCTCTATAATGTATGCGATGTTGTGTACCAGACCGGATGTAGCTTATGCACTGAGTGTGGTAAGCCGGTATCAGTCTAACCCTGGGGAGAAACACTGGATAGCGGTAAAGAACATTCTCAAGTACCTGAGAAGGACTAAGGAGATGTTCTTGGTGTATGGCGGAAAAGACCTCCAGATCGAGGCCTTTGCTGACTCCAGCTTCCAGAGTGACAAGGATGATTCCAAGTCCATGTCGGGTTTTGTCTTTACCCTCAATGGAGGGGCGGTGTGTTGGAAGAGTTCCAAACAGGAAACCGTTGCAGACTCGACGATGGAAGCGGAATACATCGCTGCATCTGATGCCGCAAAAGAAGCTGTCTGGATGAGGAAGTTCTTGAAAGAACTTCAGGTAGTTCCGTCCATTGTTGATCCAATACCTCTGTATTGCGACAACAACGGGGCTATAGCTTTAGCGAAGGAACCAAGGTCCCATCAGAAATCCAGGCACATCTTGAGGCGGTATCACCTGATCAGGGAGATCGTGGATCGCCAGGAGATCGAGGTTCGGAGAGTCGCTTCAGAAGACAACACTGTAGATCCATTCACCAAGGCCTTGCCCCAGACTCAGTTCGAGCGGCTGATCGAGATGATAGGTCTTCGATACGCCAGTACATGGCCTTAGTGCAAGTGGGAGATTGTTAGTGTATATGCCCTAGAGGCCATTACTGTATCATACTAGTTTGTATATTACTTAATGGATGCTTAGGATATTCACCTTGTATATACAATCTTGCTCAAAATAGTAGTATGCTACTTGGTTTGTTTCTACATCAATGTGTACATGTGTTTATTTTTGTATATCGCCTATACACATTAGTAGAGCCCTTAAGATCTTTGCTTGATTACCAGCGATGTGATGGCCGTCACACTAGTGGGGCTGGGTAATCTATAAGCACATCCTTATGCAGGTCCCTGGTCGCAGGACTATCGAGACAGGGCATCGATACTCCGGAGTAGACCAGCGCATGCGCTTCTCATCCCAGTGTGGGAGACGGTCTGTCCCACAGCCGTCAGTACGTCGTACTTGAGATATTATGCGGGTGCTCGTTAGGTTACGGGTACACTGGACAGGACTCGTCGGGAACTGACTAGTTGGTATTATACCTATCGTCAGTTATCAGTTCCCAGGTGACATGAGTACAGCTTAGTCCGCTGACTTGACACTGTCACTCCGCCTCGAGTGTGTTCCCACTGTACTTTGATCACTACCCTACCACGGCTCAAAGGAGTCGTGCAAACAGGTAGTGGTTGGGTGCAGTCCCGAAGCACTTGGAGGCAGTGACGGTTAGACAGGATTCGTCTCTCCCGGTATTGGGGGTTGACATCGCGCTGTGTCTAGGAGAGCCATTACACGAGTAGTCCCTGGCCAGGGCAAACGAGATATACTGGTAGGTTTCCAGTGTTATCTCAGGGTGTTTTGGGCTTCGCTCCGGTACGACTTGTACCGCTATTGGGGGACTGACGTTTACCGCCCCCTAGGCCCGCCATGCGATGTATCAGACGAACAGACCGGACTGTACGGAGAATGTCACACTCAGGCTCAGTAGGAGTTCAGATGGGTTTCGCCTCGTCCGTCTTCTTGTCGGCATTACCTGGGGACCGTTACGCACAGCTAGTGCCGCTTGCGGTCTGTGGTTAAACCCACTGCCAGCGTAGTGTCGAGTCTTTAGAGTCCCACACAGAAAGCTTTTCGCCTTTAGGCAAAAGAGTAGAGGTCGCATGGTATTGCGACAGGTCGCATGGTTTTGCGACAGGGTTCGGTCACATCCGTGCACTTGTGCACGTACAGTGTCCGGACAGTTTACACTAGCGGGCTTTGGTTTAAGCCAGATCCTAGTGTGCCTTATGGGATTGGATTTATCCAGTTTGCATTCGTGTTCCTCGGAACGCGGATGCGGGTGTGTATGCACAGTTGACAGGGAGGCAGAGGCTGCGGATTCTCATTAGGGTTGTTGACAGTTGACCGTTGACTATTTGACTTTATGCTCAACCCTAATGAGAATATGATATGTGATTAACTATTATATTAATTAAGTATTATGGTGATATGGTTGTTGACTTGTTGACTTTTGTTGACTTGTTGACCGGTTGACTAGGCTTGACTAGTTGACCATCATGATAACCATGGTTATCATTTCATGCCAAAGACTTTTACTTGCTTGCTCATTTGAGTAAAATGAGTGCATGACATGATAAGGTTATGGTTGCTTCTAACCATCACATAAGACTTTTTTGATATGATGAGTTATGATCACTTTGGATTATGAGAGGGTGAAAGACAAAATACTTGCTCATTCTCTCTCTTGTTCTTGAGCTCTCCTCTTGCTCTCACCCTCAACCTCTTGCTTCCTCTCTTGATCTATGGTTCTCTTGTCTCATGAGTTGAGAATCAAGAACCATAGATAAAATCCCATTCTAAATCATCTCTACTCATTCTAGTTCACTAGGTTTAGCAAACCAAGTGAACTAGTTTCTTCAAAGAACGAAGAAGGAGCTAAAGGTTGGAGCTTTCAAGTGGATCTATCTTCGGCGTACGGAGACAACGAGAAGGAGCCATCGAACCACCATCGGAGCTTGAAGAGAAGGAGTTCAAGTTTAGGTATAACCATCTTCATCCGAGTAGCTAAATATCTTTAGCTTAGTATGCTAGTTTTAGTTTAGGTAAAGATCCCGACCTAGCTTAGTCCATGTTGCCTCTTGCGTTAAAATTTTGATTTTATATCGTTTCCGCCTCCCCGTAAGAACCGGGGGTCGCAACGTGGACTTACAAGTTGATCGCCGGGAGATCGAGGTCAGGAGAGTAGATACGAAGGACAACACTGCGGATCCACTCACGAAGGCCATTCCCCAAATACAGTTTGAGAGATTATTCGGGATGCTAGGTATGAGATACTACAACAGCTGGCCTTAGTGCAAGTGGGAGATTGTTAGTTATATATATGCCCTAGAGGCCATTGTTGTACATATGATGTATATTATAATGGATGCTTGGATATATATAGAGAGGACTTTCTTGCTCGTCATAATAGTATGCTATTTGGTTTCCCTTTATCTTAACATGTTGACTTATATTAGTTTACTCTCTTACTCTCACAAGTTGATAAAGCCCTTAGGATATGTACTCGACTACTGGGACTATGATGAGATCATACTAGTGGGACCAGAGTAGTCGATGAGTACATCCTATAACTGTTCCTAGTCGAGGATGTGTCGAGACAGGGCATCGATACACAAGAGTAGACTAGCATATACGCATCTTGACCCATATGATGGGCGATGGATGATCCCATATCCATCGGTGTTTGACATCAGGGATGGTGTACGGGTGCTCAGTAGAGACTGGGTACACTAGATGGACTCGCCGAGAACTCCCAGATGGTATTATACCTCACGTCAGATGGCGGTTTTCTGGTGACACTAGTACAGGTTAGTCTGTAGACCCGAGATCGTCATAGAGACTTGTGTGATTCCCACTGTGCTTTGATTTCCACCTTACCACGTCCAAAAGGGCATGCAAAATGGTGGGTTTTGGGTGAAGTCCCGAATCACATGGAGGCAATGAGCGATAGGAGGGGATTCGTCTCTCCCGGTATAGGGAGTTGATGTTGTGCTGTGTTCGATTGGTTATAAGTGGAAGTTCCTGACCAGGGCGGATATATAGTAGTACTGGTAAGTGTTATCAGTAGGTTCTCGACCTGTTATGTGCCTCACATCGACACGACTTATCGGTTACTGGGGTCTGACATATACCACCCCTAGACTAGATATGCAACATATCAGACGAAGAGACCGGACTGTACGGGAGTGTTACTGATTGGATTCACAGGAGAATGTACAGGCTTGCTTGTTGATCTTCTGATCCCTCAATACCTGGTTGGCTGTTACGTTTAGCTGACCGCTTACAGCTTGTGGGTGTTTGATATGATCATCACCTATTACCGGCGTATTGACGATTCTTTAGAGTCCTACACAGAGGTTTCTTGACTCAGGCAAAACGGAGTAGGAGCACATATGTGATATGTGCAGGACCAAGGATAATACGATATGGGATACCGTATTATATTCTCGTGATATTTTAATATGAGCCGGTTTATCGGATCAATTGTTGATTCGATGAATCGGTACATGATATATTAGTCGGTTATATTCGATATAGCCGGATTGTCAGATCAAGTGTTTATTCGATAATTTAATGTAAAATAATATATGTGATATATTGCATTACATTATCTAATATTGGCTCGCTTTATTATTTCATTTTCTCACCGGATAATACATTGATATATATGCGATATATGTTAATTGTATTATTTTCTTTTGTTACAAATATATATTATATATGTGATATATAATATTGTAACATGATATGATTACTAATGCAACATGTTTAGTGGAGATTAAACAAGGTTAGAGTTTGATTTGGGTTAGCTTTTTCTTGTAGCTTCTAGAAGCTTTTAGTTTGTTTCTAGCAAAGATATTTTGCTTGATATTTTCTAACCTAACCCAAACCCTTTACCCTAGGTTAAGTCTGTTAGTGTATATGCCCTAGGGGCCATTATTGTATCATACTAGATTGTATATTACTTAATGGAAGCTTGGGATATTCACAGTTGTATATACAGTCTTGCTAAAGATAGTAGTATGCTACTTGGTTTGTGTCTACTTTAATATGTGCATATATTTCTTGTAACTTATCACTTATACATATTAGTAGAGCCCATAGGATCTTTGCTTGATTACCAGCGTTGTGATGGCAGTCACACTAGTGGGGGCTGGGTAGTCTGTAGGCAACATCCTATACAGGTCCCTGGTCGTTGGATTATCAAGATAGGGCATCGATATTCCGGAGTAGACTAAGTATGTACGCTTCTCATCCCAGTTGGGGAGATGGTCTGTCCTACAGCCATCAGTACGTCATACTGGAGATAGTATACAGGTGCTCGTTAGCTTACGGGTACACCGGACATGACTCGCAGGGGAACTGATTGGTTGGTATTATACCCGTCGTCAGTTAACAGTTCCCAGATGACATGAGTACAGCATAGTCCGCAGACTTGACACTGCTACTTCGCCTCGAGTGTGTCCCACTGTTCTTAGATTGCTACCCTACTACGGCTCAAAGGTGTCGTGCAAATAGGTAGCAGTTGGGTGCAGTCCCGAGCACTTCGAGGCAGTAGTGGTTAGATAGGATTCGTCTCTCCCGGTATCGGGAGATGATATCGCGCTGTGTCAGAGAGCCATTACGTAAAGTCCCTCGCCAGGGCAAGCGAGATATACTGGTAGGTTCCAGTAGCTTCTCAGGGTGTAATGGGCTTCGCTCCGACACGACTTATACAGCTATTAGGGGACTGACGCTTGCCGCCCCCTAAGCTTGATATATGATAGTCTTAGACGAACAGACCGGACTGTACGGAGATTGTCACATCAGGCTCAGTAGGGGTTCGGATGGTTTTCCTCATCGGCTTTCTTATCGACATCTACCTGGGGACCGTTACGTACAGCTAGTGCCACTTGCGGTCTGTGGTTAAACCCACTGCCAGCGTAGTGTCGAGTCTTTAGAGTCCCATACAGAGAGTTTCCCTACTCCAGGCAAAACGATATAGAGGTTTTTACGACAAGGGTTCGGTCGCATACGTGTGTTTACGCACGTACGACTTTTCGGACAGTTTTTACTAGCCGGCTTTGGTTTAAGCCAGATTCTAGTATTGGGTTATTGGATTTATACAGTCTAAAGTTTTTCCGTATTTTCACGAATTGGAGGGGCGTTCTCGTAATTTGTCGGGAAGATTCTAGAAGAGTGGTGAGTTGGGGGGTAAGGTGGCATTGCATTAAATGAAATTTGTGACTCATTTGTTTGATTCACTATGTCATTAATGCATCATTTATTGCTTAATGACTCACATGGTGAATCACTCATATTGAATTAATGAAGCATGGTGAATAATCATTTATATTCATTTATTTGATAATTCATTATGTTTCATATATTCAAGTGAGAAGCTTTTTCATTCTCATTCTCATCTTTACCTTCTCTCTCCTCAAGCTCACTCTCTCTTCAAACCCTAACCCTAGCCTCTCATGTGTTGAGATCAAGAGTTAGCTAGACTAATACATCCATAACCTCACTCTATATCCCCTAGGTAGCTTAGATTAGCACTTTAAGCAACCTAGTTATCTCAAGTTTGAGATTAAGCTTGGCGTAGGAGCTTTCGGGTGGATCGTCTTTGATTCAAGGAGGCCGTTGAGGTGCCGATGTTCCAAGGAGCCTACGAGGAGTGGAGGACCATGATAAAGACCCGAAGGACTAGTATCGTGAGGTATTACTTTGTATCCGAGTAGTTAAACCTCTAGTTGATAGTTAGCAATGGTTTAGAAACGATTCATGCGCTCAAGTCCGTGTTATGAAGCTTTGATAATCGTTTTTCATATATTCCGCCTCCCCGCAAGTTCGTGGGGTACGTGACATGGACTTACAGTGGTATCAGAGCCAACCAAACAATTACAAGCTTGTTAGCAATTGATTAGAAGTTCGATCGACGGAAAATACGAAAAACGAAAAACCAAAACCCTAAGTTTCTGTTAATTTTAAAACTGTCTGAAAAAATATTTGACATACCTTAAAATTCACAGCAGGGAATTTAATGAAAACTGAGAAAATACGAGCCTCTAACTCGGCAACTCGGCCGCGGAACCGCGGCACAAAGGTTCTTTTGGCCGCGGATCCGCCGCTGAGTCAACTCCGAGTTAACTCGGATTTCCTCTGTAATTCATAATTTTTGGTTTTATGTTTTCTTGTATGTTCTGTTTTTGCCTAGGTTGCCTCTGTGCTGATTTGATTTTGGGGTAGACACGGATAAAGGTAATCGATCGATGCTCTAAATTAATTGCTAATCGGGTTATTATCTGTAATGTTTAATGTGTTCGTAAACCTTCCCTAACTGCTAGTATGTCAGTTGGCAGGGGGTTGCACATTTCTGAAATGTTTACTGCTTGTGTATATGAACTGTGTTGGACTGTTATGATGATTAGCCGGGGTTTGAGATGTGTTTAATATTCATTCATTCAATGTAAATGTAATTTGATGTAATATTCTTTTGCGGGGCACATCCAGGTTGCAGTTGTAGCCACCGCTGTATTATTTCTTTTTATTGTTTTTTGCTCCTAGGATAGACCCAAGGTGGGGTACACAAACTACCGGGTACGTCAAAGTATTTAGTGGCATACTCACGTTGTTGAGGGAGACCGCTTCACTTCGGGTACTTGACGGGTAGATTGCCGTACCCGTAGGGGTCTGGGGTGGGATAATGGCTATTCATCACAACTGTGTAATTCTTCTTTTATTGCAGGCTCAAAGCAAATACGGATTGCTAGCAAATCCAATAAAGTTTATTTGTGATATGGAATTCTTATTATTACGTCTGATGAATGTACAATATCTATATATGATAGCTATTAGACGCCACTTATGTTTTACACCCGCGCTAGCCCAGCCCCCGCTCTGTCGTTAGTTAAGTAACCTAACGGGTGATGACGGGACCCAGTGGCGAATGCGGATGGCATAAGAGGACGTGGTATTTTCGTTGTTTTCTGCAATGATAGGATAAATGATGGGACGCATTATTATATTGCAAAGAAAATAAACCATAGTTTAATCGTTGGAACAAATTTAAAAAGAAACCACTCGGTTATTTTAAAAGATCAGAATTTTTAATTACGGAGCTTTAACCACTCCTTTTAAAAAGTATCAGGTTCCTTCGATTATATCAAGTTCACTACGTTCACGGTTTTGCCAAAACCATTCGTAGCCCTCCGTCATTTCATATAGATAGTCAATAGTATTCAAGCTGTGTTTGTTGACTAAAGTCAAGGCACAGTGTTTGGTAGATGTTGGATATTTATATGCAGCATAGATAGATGCGTTGGTTTGGGACAGTCGTATTACCTTGTTGATAAAGTCAAGGGTATGTACGGGTGGGTTCAAATTAACCTGGATAATGACGGGTAGAACTTGACATGTGACTTATGATTTGTTGACTAAAGTCAAGGTCATAAGAGCATGGGCAAAAATCCACATCGGGAATTTCTAAAGAAACTGAAACTTGCAGAGAGAGCAAACCATTTTGGGGTTTGATGAATATTGGTAGGATTCCTTCAACATTATCATACGATGATATTTTGGATCCCGATCCTACTGTGAGTACATGCTACTTATCAGGAGATTCGTCACTTAACGATTAATGCTATAAACCAAGTAGGTGCCTAGAAAGGTGTCAGCTAAGTTACGCCCCCAGAGAAAAGAGGTTATTTAATTAAGAAACTTCACGAAAGTGTTGGAAAACCTCCCTCGAAGTATCGACACTGGCCTGGCTGAATGGTTAAGCAAGTATTGTACGGTGAGAATTGTCCTGGCTAATTCTTCTTTTATGGTTTGAGGAAGGATTCGAGAAACAGTGGGAGCCATCCTGTTTAGATAAACTTAAAACCAATCTAAACTTGCAACAGAATCATGCTAAAATATTTTCTTCTCTCTCTCTTAATTGCAGCCACCTTGTGACCATACCTAGGTTACATCTAGATAACAAATTGACTGAATCTGACTTATATGACTGGCAAAGGTCTGTCCTGATGTCCATTGGCTATAACAAGCTGGACCACCCTATTACTACTCAAGATCCCGCCGTCCCAGGTCCAGTTTCCACTGTCGCAGATATGGATATCTATCAGACAAGGGAAAAAGATAAAGCGAAAGCTAAGTGCCTCGTGTTAGCTTCAGTTGATGGCGTATACCAGAAGCAGCACGAGAAGATGGACTTATTTTCTATCTTTCTCCATAATAAAGATTTATATGGAGAGCAATCTCATATCACTAGATATGAAACCTCGAACGAATTAAATCAAGCGAGGTTGGCTGACGGGTCATCTGTAGGGGACAACGTCATTACAATGACTAGCTGTATTGATAAGCTCCAGGACCTGGAGACCGCATTGGGAAACGAGTCAGATACTGACTTGATTCTACAGTATCTGCCTCCTACCCTGAATGAAACCAGGGAAGGAGAAGGAAAGAGAAAGGCAAAAGTTTCGGGACTGGATATAGTAAAAGAGGGACGTTCCTATTGTTACAAGAATGAACATTGGCAGAATGATTGCAGGGCTTTAGAAGCCAGTAACCAGGATACGAAGCATGTTGTGGCTTCAGCCTCAAGTGTGTTTGTTATTGTGAACTGTATGTCAGTTAACCCTACTTCCTGGGTATTGGATACCGGGTCAGGAACTCACATCTGTAATTCATTACAGACTCTGAGAAACCGTTGGGTTATCGGGATTGGTGATATGACCCTCACGGTTGCTAACGGAATGAGCATGAACGCTGAATCCGTAGGAGAATATCATCTTGGACTGACAACTGGGCAGATATTAATTCTGCGTAACTGTTTTTATGTACCAGGTACGACTTGTAATATCATATCTGTACCCTTACTATCTAAGGAAGGATATGATTTTACATTTACAAGAGATGTGGTTCACATCCACCTAAATCAAGTTATGATTGGGTCAGGTACATTAGAAAACGGTATATACGTATTAAATCAAGCTCAGATTTTCAATGTCCAGAACACACTTAAATGAAAGTCTCCGGAAACAAATCAGGCTTTCTTATGGCATTGTAGACTAGGTCACATCAATGAGAGAAGGTTGACTAAGTTACATGGAGAAGGATATTTGAATCCGTTCGAATATCAATCTTATGCTACTTGTGAATCTTGTCTCATGGGAAAGATGACAAAGACTCCGTTTACTGGACACGGAGTAAGAGCAAGCGAGCTCTTGGGACTCGTACACAGTGACGTGTGCGGTCCAATGTCTACACATGCGCGAGGTAGTTATTCCTACTTCATTACTTTTACGGATGATTTCTCTAGGTATGGATATATCTTCTTAATGAAGCATAAATCCGAGGCCTTTGAGAAATTCCAAGAATACAAGAATGAGTGGAAAAACAAACCGGCAAAAGTATCAAGACACTGAGATCTGATCGAGGTGGTGAATACTTAAGTGCCGAGTTCTTAGGTTACTTAAAAGAGAATGGAATTCTCTCTCAGCTTACTCCTCCATACACACCATAACATAACGGTGTATCGGAGAGACGGAACCGAACTCTATTGGATATGGTACGTTCCATGATGAGTAACGCTGAGTTACTGCGATCATTCTGGGGATATGCACTAGAATCAGCTGCATATCTTTTGAACCGAGTTCCAACCAAGACTGTGCCTACCACACCATATCAGATGTGGAGTGGGAAGAAACCCTGTCTTAAGTATCTTAAGACATGGGGATGTCCAGCTTTTGTAAAGAAGCAGCATGCGGACAAGCTCGAGGCACGCTCAGTACAGTATAAGTTTGTGGGATATCCAAAGAACTCCATGGGATATTGTTTCTATTACGCAGAGGAAAAAAAGGTCTTTGTTTCTCAACATGCCCGCTTCTTAGAAACTGAATTTTTGGAAAATCAGAAGAGTGGGAGCGCAATAGAATTGGAAGAAATTCCAGAGCCACAAGCTATTACTGAAACCTTGGTAGAACAAGAAGGTTCAGGAGAACAGGACATCCCGACGCCACTCCGCAGGAGTAGTAGGCAATCTCATCCGCCCGAAAGATACTACGGTTTTCTCATAGACGGGGATAGAGAGGATTGCACTATTGATTATGATGAGCCTACTAGCTTTCAGCAAGCCATTCAGAGTGGTGACTCAGTAAAATGGCTGGATGCAATGCGGATCGAAATGGAGTCCATGTACACTAATAAAGTATGGACTTTGGACATTGCTCCAGATGGGGTAAAACCCGTAGGATGTAAATGGATCTTCAAAAAGAAGATTGGTGTAGATAGACAGGTTGAAACATACAAGGTTAGACTGGTTGCAAAGGGTTTCCGTCAAAGACCTGGTTTGGACTATGACGAAACCTTTTCTCCAGTAGCTATGCTTAAATCCATTCGGGTCCTTCTTGCTATTGCTGCCTTCCACGATTATGAGATCTGACAGATGGACGTAAAGACGGCCTTTCTAAATGGTAATTTAGAAGAAAGCGTTTATATGGATCAGCCAGAGGGATTCATTCAGAATGGGAGCAGCGGTAAAGTATGCAAATTGCTTAAGTCCATTTATGGACTAAAGCAGGCATCGCGGAGTTGGAACATCTATTTTGATGATGCTGTCAAAGAATTTGACTTTGTCAAAAATCCAGATGAACCATGCATATACAGTAAGATTGTAGGGAGAGCTGTAGTATTACTCGTCTTGTACGTGGATGACATTCTCCTAATAGGAAATGATATTCCTATGTTACAATCAGTCAAAAGATTCTTATCACATAAATTCTCCATGAAAGACCTGGGTGATGCCACCTACATTCTGGGGATCCGGATCTATCGTGATAGATCAAAGAGGATGTTGGGACTTTCGCAGTCCAGGTACATAGACACCATAGTGAAGAGATTCAGTATGGATGATTCTAAACGCGGTAACCTACCGGCTTGTCACGGAATCACCCTCTCCAAAGAGATGTCTCCCAAGACTGATTTGGAAAGGGATCGCATGTCGATTATACCCTACGCTTCTGCGGTAGACTCTATAATGTATGCGATGTTATGTACCCGACCAGATGTGGCATACGCATTGAGCGTAGTAAGCCGGTATCAAGCAAACCCAGGGGAGAAGCACTGGATAGCAGTAAAGAACATTCTCAAGTATCTCAGGAGGACTAAGGAGATGTACTTAGTATATGGCGGAAAAGACCTCCAGATGGAGGCCTTTGCTGACTCCGGCTTCCAGAGTGACAAGGATGACTCCAAATCCATGTCGGGTTATGTCTTTACCCTCAATGGAGGGGCGGTCTGTTGGAAGAGTTCCAAGCAGGAGACTGTTGCTGACTCAACGATGGAAGCAGAGTACATAGCTGCTTGCGATGCCGCAAAAGAAGCTGTCTGGATGAAGAAGTTCCTCACAGAACTTCAGGTGGTTCCTTCCAGTGTTGGTCCAATACCTCTGTATTGTGACAACAACGGCGCTATAGCTTTAGCGAAGGAACCCGGGTCCCATCAGAAATCCAGACACATCTTAAGGCGGTATCACCTGATCAGGGAGATCGTAGATCGCCGGGAGATCGAGGTGAAAAGAGTAGAGACGGAGAAAAACATTGCTAATCCATTCACAAAGGCCCTTCCTCAGACATAGTTCGAGAGGCTATTCGAGATAATAGGTCTACGATATGCCAGCTCATGGCCCTAGTGCAAGTGGGTGATTGTTAGTGTATATGCCATAGGGTCCATTATTGTATCATACTAGATTGTATATTACTTAATGGAAGCTTGGGATATTCACAGTTGTATATACAGTCTTGCTAAAGATAGTAGTATGCTACTTGGTTTATGTCTACTTTAATATGTGCATATGTTTCTTGTAACGTATCACTTATACATATTAGTAGAGCCCATAGGATCTTTGCTTGATTACCAGCGTTGTGATGGCAGTCACACTAGTGAGGGCTGGGTAGTCTGTAGGCAACATCCTATACAGGTCCCTGGTCGTTGGATTATTAAGATAGGGCATCGATATTCCGGAGTAGACTAAGTTTGTATGCTTCTCATCCCAGTTGGGGAGATGGTCTGTCCCACAGCCATCAGTACGTCGTACTGGAGATAGTATACAGGTGCTCGTTAGGTTACGGGTACACCGGACAGGACTCGCAGGGGAACTGATTGGTTGGTATTATACCCGTCGTCAGTTAACAGTTCCCAGATGACATGAGTACAGTATAGTCCGCAGACTTGACACTGCTACTTCGCCTCGAGTGTGTCCCACTGTTCTTAGATTGCTACCCTACCACGGCTCAAAGGAGTCGTGCAAACAGGTAGCAGTTGGGTGCAGTCCCGAGCACTTGGAGGCAGTAGTGGTTAGATAGGATTCGTCTCTCCCGATATTAGGAGATGATATCGCGCTGTGTCAGAGAGCCATTACGCAAAGTCCCTGGCCAGGTCAAGTGAGATAAACTGATAGGTTCCAGTAGCTTCTCAGGGTGTAATGCGCTTCGCTCCGTCACGACTTATACAGCTATTAGGGGACTGACGCTTGCCGCCTCCTAGGCTTGATATGCGATAGTTTTAGACGAACAGACCGAACTGTACGGAGATTGTCACATCAGGCTCAGTAGGGGTTCGGATGGTTTTTACTCATCGGCCTTCTTATCGACATCTACCTGGGGACCGTTACGTACAGCTAGTGCCGCTTGCGGTCTGTGGTTAAACCCACTGCCAGCATAGTGTCGAGTCTTTAGAGTCCCACACAGAGAGTTTTCCTGCTCCAGGCAAAACGATATAGAGGTCGTATGGTTTTACGACAAGTGTTCGGTCGAATACGTGTGTTTATGCACGTACGACTTTTCGGACAGTTTTTACTAGCCGGCTTTGGTTTAAGCCGGATTCTAGTATTGGGTTATTGGATTTATACAGTCTAAAGTTTTTTCCGTGTTTTTACGGATTAGAGGGGTGTTCTCATAATTTTTCGGGAAGGTTCTAGAAGAGTGGTGACTTGGGGAGTAAGTTGGCATTGCATTAAATGAAATTTGTGACTCATTTGTGTGATTCTCTATGTCATTAATGCATCATTTATTGCTTAATGACTCACATAGTGAATCACTCATATTGAATTAATGAAGCGTGGTGAATAATCATTTATATTCATTTATTTGATAATTCATTATGTTTCATATATTCCAGTGAGAAGCTTTTCATTCTCATTCTCATCTTCACCTTCTCTCTCCTCAAGCTCACTCTCTCTTCAAACCATAACCCTAGCCTCTCATGTGTTAAGATCAGGGGTTAGCTAGACTAATACATCCATAAGCTCACTCTATATCCCCTAGGTAGCTTAGATTAGCACTTTAAGCAACCTAGTTATCACAAGTTTGAGATTAAGCTTGGCGTAGGAGCTTTCGGGTGGATCGTCTTTGATTCAAGGAGGCCGTTGAGGTGCCGATGTTCCAAGGAGCCTACGAGAAGTGGAGGACCGTGATGAAGACCCGAAGGACTAGTATCGTGAGGTATAACTTCGTATCCGAGTAGTTAAACCTCTAGTTGATAGTTAGCAATGGTTTAGAAACGATTCATGCGCTCAAGTCCGTGTTACGAAACATTGTTAATCATTTTTCATATATTCCGCCTCCCCGCAAGTTCTTAGGGTGCGTGACATGGACTTACAAAGTCTCTACATGAGTTAGCCTCTTCATATTCAACCATGGTTGCATTATTAATCATTATGATATATTTTCATTATTCATCACAAAAGGATTTTTCCTTCTTCTTCTTCCTTTAAGCTTTGAGAAAGCTTTCTAGGTTTTCTTTATGTGATGTTTTTGTGTGAGAATTTGATAATAAAAGAGAGCACAAATACTACTTCATCATCCTCATCTAATCTAGCCAATTAGATTAGGGTGTTCACCTCATTAGAGAGAGAGCTTGAGTTATAGAAACTTCGAGGTAGATCATCGGAGAAAAGGAGGACTATGAGCTAGCATGGATCATTCGGGTTGTGGAGCCACTCTTGAGTCTGGGAAATCATGGATCGCGGCGAAGAGACTTCTACTCGGAACTTATGAAGTGAAGGAGCGGACTACAAAGGTTGTAATCCATCACTCTTAGTTGTAAAGATATTTACTTGCATGTGAAACCCGAATTATCTAGCAAAGATCCCGGTTTTGGGTTGTTCGGCACGTCTAAATGTTAAATCGGGCATGGTTGATACCTTATAGACCCTTGTATGACTGCCTAGGAACCCTACAAGATGTTTGCTGGATTTGGAGTTCACTTGTGAGCTAGGTCCTATCAGACATCCAGACATATTCTAAGACGGGTATTACTCAATTCGGGAGATGGTTTTCTCCGTGAACTTGAGAAAAAGAGAGACATGGAAAGAAACATCAGAGCGGATCCACTCACTGAAGCTACTTCTCGAACATAATAGTTTTACAAACGAGTTTTGTGAAACTGATTAGTAGAGGAGTTGGATGTTCGGTATCACACGAGCTGTGAGTACGCGACATCGCAATAATTAGCATTAAGTGCAAGTGGGAGATTGTTGGATATAGTGCCCTCAAAGTCAATTATTGGATCGCAGGTACGTGATTGCAATGATTGAGGGAGGACCTATACCGATAGGACAGTCTTGCTCGAGATGATAGTATGCTATCTGGTTTGTCTTTATCATCGTGTACATGCTTTAGTTCACTATTGCATGTTGATAGAGACCATAGGATTCTTGCTTGACTGCCAGCAGTATGATGGCGATCATATACGTGGGAGCTGGGGTCTATAAGAACATCTTTAAAGTGTCCCTAGTCGTGGGAGTTTCGAGACAGGGCATCGATACTCCAGAGTAGACTAGTGTATACAGTCGAGACCCCGACGAGGGGCGGTGGTCGGTCTCACAAGCCATTGGTGTCAGTTGGTTCACCTAAGATGTATACAGGTGCTCATTGGGTTATGAGTACACCAGACAGGACTCGCCGGGAACATGCTAGTTGGTATTATACATATCGTCAGATAACAGTTCTCAGGTGACATGTGTACAGGTTAGTCTGTCGACCTGAGATCGTCATCTGTCTCGGGTGAGTTCCCACTGTACTTTGATTACTACCCTACCACGGCTCAAAGGAGTCGTGCAGACAGGTTTTAGTTAGGTACAGTCCCGAGCCACATAGAGGTAGTGAGCGGATCGTCGGGGATTCGTCTCTCCCAGTATTGGGGGTGAGATCGCGCTGTGTTTAGGAGAGCCATTACACAAAATCCCTGGTCAGGGTAATCGAGATTTACTGGTAGGTATTCCAGTAGTATCTCAGGGTGTTCTGAGCTACTCTCCGACACGACTTATACAGCTATTGGGGGTCTGACGTTTACCAGCCCCCTAGGCCCGATATGCGATACTCATAGACGAACGGACCGGACTGTACGGATATTGTCACTGTCAGGCTCAGTAGGGTTTCAGGATGAGTTCGCTCATCAGCTTCCCCTTCCTTCAATACATAGGTAACCGTTACGTACAGCTAGTACCTCTGACGTGCTAGTGGTTATACCCAGTGCCAGTGTATTGATGAGTCATTAGAGTCCCCCACAGACAGTTTCCCAGTTCGGGCGAAACGTTGTACAAGCCGTATGAATATATGGCGGGGTTCGATCATTTCATGATCGGACGGATAATACTAGCGGGCTTTGGTTTAAGCCGGATTCTAGTATTATAAAGTGTAAGAATATTTTTGTCTCGTTGAATTTGTATTCGGCCGGAATACAAATACGGGTATGTATATACGGACGAGGGGTTTTCTTGTGATCCGTTACAAGATAACTTTTTGAAGCCGCCAATTTTCTTTTTGGATTAAACATTTATTTCAATGTTTAATTAAGTGATGTGGAAGTGTGTGAGTTTTTGTTGCATGTTTTTTTTTTGGGCTAATTGGAGGCTGTACATTTCGAATTCCTTCACTAGAAATTTCCAGCATGGATCTTTGCTGAGTCATTGTTCTTTGCTTTTAATATGAAGGATGGGCAGCATGGGGTTTACTGTGAGGTGGCATTGCTTTTCATGGGAGGTCATGGGCTGCTTGTTTTGTTGGCTGAGATGTCATTTCTTTGGATTAATTAATCATTCACTTCACCACAATTATCTTCTCTCTCCAATTTGAAAATTCCACAGAGCACCATTTTGACTACAACTCCAACTCTAAGAAATCCCCAGAGCAAGTTGTTGTGGTCGAGCCTCACAATGATTTCCTTGACTTGCAAAATTTCTTTTGCTCACGTTTCTCCTTCACCAAGTGGCAACTTCAATTTATTTTCATCCAATCGCTTGGGTGCCTTGAGACAATATATTCTACACTCTCTCTACTTCAATTTTGGACATGTCGGCTAGCAAGCTTAATGTCCGAGTTGCTTCGGATTGAAGCGGGAGCCCGTATAAAGATTCGATGACATGGAGCCACTTCGACGGACCTGATCGGGGAGCGAACTTCGTTAGCGCAACATCGGGGAGTTTGGCGCAGATATAGAAACCGAAGGACACGGATCGATCGGTATAATCTTTCCAAACCCCTTTTACTTATTGCTAGTTTACGGTTAATGGAACGATCCGGGTATTTGGATTGCGGTAGCGCCGGCTTCATAAAAAGTTTTTGTTCCGCATTTGGCGTTCGTTTGACGGCCGGGGCATCCCCGTGACCCAACAGGTGCAAATTCTCCCAAAAATTCGTGAGGATTTCTAAGTGTTCATCGTCTCCGTGAGTTGTAAGGATATCACTCGGGTATCTTCCTTACGAATCGTAAGGACCCGTAAATAGCTTCTTTATTTTATTGGTGAATGTGGCTTTAGCAAATATGACCCGTAGATAGTCCACCTGACCTCCTTGTAGGGTAGCGATTGTTTAGGAAACAGGTTCAGGTTTGCCGCTTAAAACTTTTCAACTTTATGATCCGTGAGGGTCTCATAAAGACTTTTCTCCCTACGAGTCGAGAGGATCCCGTAGGTGTATTTTCTCCTTAGGAGTCGTAAGGACTCCTAAGTGTGTTTTCTCTTGAGAGTCATGAGGATCTCACAAGAGAATTTTTCCCGCTTTCAAGTCGAAATGACTTGTAAGTGGTTATTTCCCTCCTTGTCGATGTTCGACTTCGGAGAGTGCGACCCATAGATAGTCCATCTTGACCTCTTTGTAGGGCAGTGATGGCTTAGAAGACAGGGTTAGGATCTGCTACCTAAGACTTTTCAACTTTATGAGCCATGAGGGTTTTATAAAGATTTTTCTCCCTGCGAGTCGAGAGGATCTCGTAGGTGTAATTTCTACTTAGGGATCATGAGGACTCCTAAGTATATTTTCTAGTGAGAGTCGTAAGGATCTCATAAGAGAAATTTCTTTTTATTGGTTGATAGGTTCGTGTGTTGACTTATTTCCGAGTCGAAGCATTGCTTTACGATAAGGAGATCACGGGTTGATGTATTTCCGAGACGGAGCACTGCACCGGCAGGGGGGTTAGGGGTTGACATATTTCCGAGTCGAAGCGTTGCTTTACGATAGGGAGGTCAGGGGTTGACATGTATCCGAGTCGAAGCGTTGCTTTATGACAGAGAGGTCAGGGTTTGACATGTATCCGAGTCGAAGCGTTGCTTGACGAAAGGGAGGTCAGAGGTTGACATGTATCCGAGTCGAAGCGTTGCTTTGACGACTGGGAGGTCAGAGGTTGACATGTATCCGAGTCGAAGCGTTGCTTTACGACAGGGAGGTCAGAGGTTGACATGTATCCGAGTCGAAGTGTTGCTTGACGACAGGGAGGTCAGAGGTTGACATGTATCCGAGTCAAAGCGTTGCTTTACAACAGGGAAGTCAGAGGTTGACATGTATCCGAGTCGAAGCGTTACTTTACGACAGGGAGGTCAAGAGTTTGACATGTATCCGAGTCGAATCATTGCTTGACGATAGGGAGGTCAGGGGTTGACATGTATCTGAGTCGAAGCGTTGCTTGACGACAGGGAGGTCAGAGATTGACATGTATCCGAGTCGAAGAGTTGTTTTACGATAAGGAGGTCAGGGGTTGACATGTGTCCGAGTCGAAGTGTTGCTTGACGACAAGGAGATCAGGGGTTGACATGTATCCGAATCGAAGCGTTGCTTGACGACATGACGACAAGGAGGTTAGGGGTTGACATGTATCCGAGTCGAAGCATTGCTTGACGACAGGGAGTTCAGGGGTTGACATGTATCCGAGTCGAAGCGTTGCTTGACGACAAAGAGGTCAGGGGATGACATGTTTCCGAGTCGAAGCGTTGCTTGACGACAGGGAGGTCAGGGGTTGACATGTATCCGAGTCGAAGTATTTCTTGACGACAGGGAGGTCAGGGGTTGACATATATCCGAGTCGAAGCATTGCTTGATGACAGGGAGGTCAGGGGTTGACATGTATCCGAGTCGAAGCGTTGCTTGACGACAGGGAGGTCGGGGGTTGACATGTATCCGAGTCAAAGCGTTGCTTTACGATAGGGAGGTCAGGGATTTGACATGTATCTGAGTCGAAGCGTTGCTTGACGACAAGGAGGTCAGGGATTGACATGTATCTGAGTCGAGGCGTTGCTTTACGACAGAGAGGTCAGGGTTTGACATGTATCCGAGTGGAAGCATTGCTTGACGACAAGGAGGTCATTTGTCACGTCCCGGAAGTACGGAACATGGCCGGCACTTAAACTACGAAACGTCTCGTGTCGTACGTAATCTAAGTAAGCCGAAAACCTAGAAATCCAAACCAAGAAAAGTGGTAGAGTGAAAGAAAACAAATTTAAATCAAGTAGCTTTAATAGCATAAGTCGAATTATGCGTTTTTAAAATACATCAAATATTTCCTGAAAATTTCGGCAGAGTCTCCTTTGTAAATACTGGCCCCCAAACGGGATACAACATGAATAGTATACGAAATCAAATAAAGGCATCCCCAAGCGGGAGCTAGCTCTTCGTCAATCGACGGTCACAACCACACAAGCAATAAAATATACAACGCCAAGGGTGAGGATCAAAACTCAAAAGGAAACTCAAAACAGCAAGAAATCCACGGAAATATAACGCGCGACTCTAAGGTCGAAAGAATAACATCACTGGTCTCTATCTCAAAAATAATTACATGTTTGGTTGATGGAACTTCTAGATACAACTGAATAATAATATACAAAGTAATATGATGGGTACAGCACCAATAAACCCACCTACTAGCAAGTCACCCGAAAGAAGCAGGGCCAGCCAAACCGTAATGAAACCTGTACGGCAAAACCTGCAAGAACTGTGGCACAACGGGGGTGAGTTGCCAACTCGTGAGTGGAAAAACATCTACGAACAGAAACCGCATGAACAACGCAATCCTAGGTCAACGATTATAATATATCCTCAATATATATAACATGCAGCCTATAACAATGGATAGGGTAAATATCTAACCCAAGTATAATCCCATATGCCCGTGTAAGTGCCTCAGGTAGAAATATATCATATGGATGATGTATGAATGCATGAAAACAGAATGCATGTACTAAAGAAACTGCTTTCATATTTTAGTGAGATTTCTTTTGTATTTTTAAAATGAAGTATCATAAATGAAATCAACATAAACAGTGTCTAGTATCGACACAAAACATAAATCTCAATGTCTCAAAATCTCAGGCTCCGGTTATCTGGACTGGCCTGTATCATCAAATCTCAGTACCTTAATATCTCAAAATCTCAATGTCTCAATCTCAATATCTAGGGCGCCGTCAGTCCAGACCGGCCCCTACCATCCATCTCAAGACTACGATGGTATCCTCCGGATATCCGACGCGTCGGGTAACATCACCGGTCGGTAGTGCTCCCCTGCCAGGCTCAACGCCATCATCTGCGATCCTTTTGCCCCGGGGTACCGCACCGGGTCCACCATGTACCCGAAACGGTTCCTCCAGTCCTCGAACTGGGGTCTCGAAATCCATCAGCAAACTCATGATGGACGACTCATACATCATGGGAAAACCGCACTTTTTATTTTAAAGAGAGAAAAGAAGTTTATATAAGTTTTGCGGTTTTCCCCCAAATCCAAAAAATCTCATGGAAATCCGAATCCAAATCCTCAATAGCATGTAAACAGTGAATATAGGCATAAAAATCCATGAATGCGGCATAACAATGAATAATAACATCCATGAAGTAACAAGTAATAACTACAATGTCTAATCTAGCATATAAGGCAAGTACACTAATATCATGTCTAAATTATTAGCTAACAACCTATGTCAATGCAATAGTATTTCTAAAGTGTACGTGGCATGGCAATTACCGATGAAGATGTGTGTGAGCCGGCAAGTAAGTGTACGTGGTACATACGCATCATCGGTAATGGTGCTGGTGTCCTTACAGCATGATATCAACAATCCAAATAGGAATCACGATATAAGTATTCGGTGTGGAGCGAACAGCAATAATGAGCGGGAGCTAAATACTAAACACAATGATAACTAATATGCTGTTAAAGTCATATGAGTCATACAGCTACACTAAACTATAGGGCTGAGGTAACAGGCTAACTGAAGGTAAGAAAACCGCCTAACATCTGAGTCGATACATATATGTACATATATATTAGTCGGTGATCCCGCCTCGATAACATCACATCCGATACCATATCTATAATCAAATATTCCCAAGTCAAGAGTGCAGATCAAACATCAATATATAGCTCGTACTTAAATCCGTCGTACGGCATCCCAAATCGGGCTGCGGGTCAATATCACATTCATCAAATTATTCACCTGGTATCCTCTTTATCAAGATCATAATCCGGGTACTGATCTATGTCTAGTACAATACTACTATCATCAATATAATCATGATCTGACTACTAATCGACAGTCTCGAACAAACCGATATCATCAGCACATATCATCATCAAGGGGTATACATCGCCCAATACGGCCCAGTATCAATATCCTAGCATATCATATCTCATATCACGATCACATGTCGACCATTTTATTTATATCACTATTCACATGGTAACGTCGTCTAAAATCCGCTATGACATCATGGCGTATCTCAAATACGAATTTTACCATATCACCGATCTTATGATCTCAAATCACATCTCATCGACTCATCTCAAATCCCAATTACTATCCTCAAATCCATTATGTGAACACATAGTCCCATACCCATGTGAATACATAAATATAATCCCAAGTATGCACATATGAAAGAAGAATGTATGCAAGTATGGGTGTGTGTGTATGTGTGGTACAACCACTACTCTAGGGTCTCGCAACACTAAACTAATCCAATCACACCTAAAATCCATTTATGTCATCAATGACATCAAACAATATATATAATCAATACATGTGTGTATACGTATTCGTATACATCACCACGAACTGCGGGGGTGCTAGACGACATCCACCCGACTTCTCCCCGTAGATATAAATCTACTCACCTGGTACTCGCTCGCCGGTGCCGACGTCGCCACGCGCTTGCTTGTCATCTCAAAGTCCACAGGGGGTACCTACATATCATAACGCACCGTATCGCATTAAAATCCGACTCATGACCAAAACGACACACAAATCCCACATAGATCAAAACCTATGGTTTCCTTCACAAATCAACCCAAAAACCCTCGACGTCGGCATACAAACGCCAAACCATCGAGAAAAACACAAACACACTCATTTGCACAATCACAAGCACTAATTATGATATAAAATAGCTTAAAATTCATAAAAACCCCAAACTCACTTCAAAGGCCATTTTTCCAAAAATCTAGCAAGCAAAAATTATCCGTTTTAGCACAAAACTCGATGTTTAAACAAATTTAGCAGCCATAATACTTATTAAATATCTTAAATAAGTTATACAACCCATTTCAAAGATTTAATCTTATCAATTCTTATAAAACTAAAAAATTCTAGTTTTGCAATTTATCTAATTTTAACAATTTCAACTAAAAATGCACAAAACAACAACTACGCTTGGTTTTGCATGGTCCAAAGGTATTAAACCACTCATTATAATATTAATAATGACATGAAACCATAATTATATTTTAATCTAAAAAATTTAATAATTTTCCAAAAACCCTAGTTAGCAAAATAACTTAATTAGGACATTTTATAAGTAATGGTTTGTAATTAACAACTAGATTAGCATTCTACAAGACTTAAGATGTCAATCCACATCACAAAACCATGCACAATTGATCACAACACAATTCCACAACAAAACCCTAACTTGAATTCCATAATCATGCAATTTAACTCATCTAAAACCTAATTAATCACATAGTTAACTTAGATAAAAGCAACAAGACAAAAAATTTAACAAAAGCATGAGATTATACCTCCCATGTTGAGATCAAACTTAAGATCTAGCCTCCCAAAATGCTCTCTTTTCACAAGGATCTATGCTTGAAAGGCCAAGGAATAATGGGTAAAACTTGGATTTGGAATTAAAGTTGAATTTGTATGGATTTGAAGTGATTTTTGTGGATATTTTTTATGCAAAATGGGGTGAGATTTTGGGGGGAGGGGTTGCTGTTGTAGCCTGTAATTTTCGGCCAGAAATGTGGGTGCGGGGGGTGAGGGAGGAGAGAGAGTGAGGTGGAGAAAGTGGGGAGAAAAGTCAAAGTCCACCTTACTTCTTTCATTTTCTTTTCTTTTCTTTTCTTTTCAAAGAAGAGGTGATTGGAGAGAGAGAGGGGGTAAGGTTGTCAAAGTGGGGCCGGCTACATGGGGAGAGGGAGAGAGGGTGAGGTGTGGGTGTGTGGGTTAGGGAAAAAGATAAATGTATTACCCCAATTCCCATTAACACTAATTTCACTAATTAAGCCATTTTTTCGATATTTTCTAAACCGTTTTGGCAAACCATTTCATTTCAAAAACGATATTTTACATGTTAGTTTAGTGTGTCATGAATTATAAAATTTGTATCAACCCATTCCAATTTGTAATTTTTCCTAATTAAATGTATTAGTGACGGCTTAAAATAATATTAAAATAATTAATTTCGGAAAATTTTTCAGAAAATTTGAAATTTCACCAGTAGCTCAATAAACATCAAATACTAGCAATTATATAGCTAGAATATGTATATTAAATTTTATAATAAAGATATTTGTATTTTGATTTTTTACAGAAAACCCCCTTATTTTACCGATTTTTCCGAAATTTCACCGAAACGATTTTCAAAACGTTGCAATTTTCCCCCCTTAAAGAAATTCGGTCCCCGAATTTAGATTAACACTTCCCCCAAATACTAAAACATCTAAGCAAAACCATCAAGTCATCGGGGCTCCGAAATCGTAAATACATAAAACAAATCATAGCGCAGCGCATGCGCATTAAAAAATGAGCATATAACTCAAAATCAAAACTCCGTCAAGCATCTCGCAACATCGGAGTCATGGTAAAGACACAAATGTCAAATCCAATACAAAACCAATATGATATGATTCGAAACTATACACGTAAATATCAAATCTATATATGTAAATATCTGAAGGAAATGCATGCCAAATCTCTTAAAGTCACTGTGCAATGCGCATAACACTGCACAGTGGCGAACGTCTATCATAAGAAAATAACCATATACATATATACTTTTTGTTTGAAATGTAAGTTCTGCCATTTTGGGAAACAATTTAGAAGGGTTTTCTTGTTTTAAACGTTTCGTGTCATATCAGACACGTAGGTAAATACTGAGACTATAGCTCTCTTTTTGGAATTCCCTTCGATAGCTATTAATGCATGCAAAATGCATTCAGGTACTGTCCTCTGACTAGTCCTGCTCAGTACGAAAACACATAGCAAATATCATAAAAACGTACTGCTCTATAAGAAATCAATCCCAAAATACGCATATGAATACTACGTGCGTCTGGTGCGCACGGAAATCAAAATCTATATACGTGCTATATAAGTGCACAGAAACAAGATCTAAGTGCATCGAGTGTGCACGAAGCATCTGTCATAGGCAACGTGTGTGCCTGACAGCAAAATCAGGTGCATCTGACATGCACGAAAATTCTCGATTTAGTGCATCTGGTGTGCACCAAATCGCATCTCAAAACATGCGCTCAACATGCGCGAAAATCTAAGGCAGGTGTATCTATCATGCACGAAATCATGAAATCCAATATCAAGCGCCGAACATGCGCAAAATCAAATCAGGTGCACAAGGTGCACAAAACCAATATCGAGCATCATAATCGAAATCGAAGTCCAGTGCATCTAAGTGCACAAAATGCGTATCACTGCACTGCAAGCATATGTGAACTATACCGAGTGCCAAAAACCAAATCGTATGCGTATATATGCACAAATCAACTCAACTGTATGAAATCCATATAATCACGAACATGAGAAACCAAGGCACGAAAACTATCTCATGTGCAACAACTGTGCAAAAATCATAAATACTCAGTAGGTGAAACCATGGTGCATGAAAACAAATATCATGGAACTCCATCATCAAAATCAATCATGCAAATAGACCGCCCAAAATACAGAAAACAAATATGATGGAATAGTCCCGCTCAAGCACATCCTCCAAGAATCTCTGGCCAACTGTCGTGGTCACTCATAGCATGTCTCGTCAATGATCATGAACTCTGGCCTGCCGGTTTGTGTAACATGACCACTCCTGGGTCCAGATCTTCTCGTAATTCATCCCAGAAGGGTTCTGTCGAGATCTCTCCTAAATCTCGTCTCTGCCGAACTATCCGGAAGTCATCGTCCCTTACTAGATCTGTTCTCGTTCCGGAACGGCCGCATACTCATCGCGACTCCTTCTGGAAAGTATATCCAAGTACAATGCCTCGGCATGCGTATCGCATCTTTGATGTCGGAAGAGTGGAACGTCGTCTCATCAAGATCTCGTACGAACCTCTTACTCCACTTTCTCTAATGTCGACTTCTTTGGACTCGTCTCGTCGTGGCTGCATGGACTGAGCTCCAACGGCTATCCTCGTATCTGGAGTCTCCTAAGAAATGCATCTCACCACCTAGCATCCGAATGAAGTCAAACCATCCGATCGATTCGTCAAAACCTCATAATCCCCCAAGAGCTCAACATCTTGGGTACAGTTTAATAGTATCGAGTACGTACCACAGCATCGATGGTCCAGCCGTAGAAGGGCAAACCCAAGCCTCACTAATGGCACCGCGGAACTGCCGCAAAGCCTAAGGTTCAAAGGCTTTCACACAGTCATTAAGTCGAGTTAAGGTTTCATTCTTCTAGAGGGTCCATAGAATTTCCTGCAAGCTCTTCCGAATACTTTAAACTTGGAATAATAGGTTTCTGACATTCGATCGTTTCTGTCAACTCTCAACGTCTCTGCGTGAAGTCATCTCTAGCTGGAATCAATCTATCTGATGAGCTCGCATCGGGGTAGCGAACGAACCACATGTTGTAGGGTTCCTAGGCACACTAAGGAGGTCTCACAAGGCATCAACCATGCCAATTTCAAATTTTACGGGTGCCGAGAAACCCTAATACGGATCGTTTGCTAGAAAACTAGGCGAAAAAGCTAACTAGTTAACACTTAACTAAGGGATACGGATATACAACCTTTGTAGATCCGTTTGTCCACCTCCATAGCTCCATGAAGAAGTCATCTCCGCTGTACAAATCCGAAATCCGGGCTCTTGCGTTGGCTTCATCGGAGAAGAAGCGGGCTAGGCCATCGACGACGTGCCGAAGATGATCTACGTCGAGGCATCGCTAAATCAAGCTCCGACTTCACCAAGTCCAAAAACTTGTGAAGAGAACACACTCTACTACTTGGCAAGAGGTAGAGGATGAAGAAATAGGAAGTGGGTTCAATTTAGAATTGGATTTCTCACTCTTTATCATCAATCACCATTGATGACCTCAAGGTTTTCTTCTTGAGTTCAAGGAAGAAGAAGAAGAAAATGATATGATAAGTTGATTAAAAAAGAAAAGAATAATCCATTCTTATCATACCATAACCCAAGTTAAGTGGAGAGAATTGACCAAGGTTAAAGAATGGTTAGGGTTAAGGAGATGAGACAAAAATGGTGACTTAATGAAAGCTTCATAAAGCTTCATGTTGAAAACAAAACTAGCCACCATTTTTCACTTCTTTTCCTTTTCTCATTTATCTTTTAAATGCAAATGAAAAGATAAATGAATGAATAAAAGAAAACCCTAATCATTTACTTAACCTAGGTTTAATTCATTACACTCAACAAAAAAGATATGTATCATCAAACATGATACAATCAAGTGCACAAAAAATCATATCGCATATGCAATGCGCACACCCGAGTGAGAAAATCCATTTAAAGTGAACCGATACTAGTTAATGCAAAGTAATATATCAAATATATAATTATGCATTAAATAATTAAATCAACACTTGATTCAATGATCCGGTCATGTCGCACACAACCGACTAGTATACAATGTATCGGCTTATCGAATCAATCCTTGATTCGATAACTAGGTTATATCGCATACAACCATTCGACACATTCATCGTGAGAATGGAATACGGTATCACATATACGTATTATTCTCGGTCCCGCACATATCTCATATGCGCTCCTATTTCGTTTCGCTTGAGCCAGGAAACCTCTGTGTAGGACTCTAAAGACTCGTCAATACGCCGGCAGCAGGTGATGATCATATCAAGCACCCACAAGCCGCAAGCGGTCTGCTAAACGTAACGGCCACCCGGGTATTGAGCGATCTGAAGATCGACGAGCAAGCCTGCTCACACTCCAGTGAATCCGACCAGTAACACTACCGTACAGTCCGGTCTGATCGTCTGATATGTCGCATATCTCGCCTAGGGGTGGTAAACGTCAGACCCCAATAGCTCGATAAGTCGTGTCGATATGAGGTCTATAACAATTCGAGAAACTACTGGTAACACTTACCAGTAAATCTCAGCAACCCTGGCCAGGGATTTCCTGTTATAGCCAATCGAACACAGCGCAACATCAACTCCCTATACCGGGAGAGACGAATCCCCTCCTATCGCTCATTGCCTCCATGTGACTCGGGACTGTATCCAAAAACCACCGTTTTGCACGCCCTCTTGGACGTAGTAAGATGGAAATCAATGCACAGTGGGAACCACACAAGACTCTATGACGATCTCGGGTCAACAGACTACTCTGTACCAGTATCACCAGAGAACTGCCATCTGACGTGAGGTATAATACCATCTGGGAGTTCTCGGCGAGTCCGTCCAGTGTACCCAGTCTCTACTGAGCACCCGTATATCATCTTCGATGTCAAACACCAATGGATATGGGATCATCCATCGCCCATCTGTATGGGTCGAGAAGGTACACGCTAGTCTACTCTGGTATATCGATGCCTCGTCTCGATACACCCACGACTAGGGACTTTGAAGGATGTACTCACGGACTACCATGTCCCCACTAGTATGATCCGCATCATAGTCTAGGTAGTCAAGTACACATCCTAAGGGCTTTACCAACATGTAACAGAGAGACAACCAGTATACACGTTAAGGTAAAGCGTAACCAGATAGCATACTATCATGTCGAGCAAGAAAGTCCTCCCTATATATGTCCCAGCATCCACTACAATATACATCCTATGTATAGTAATGGCCTCTAGGGCATACATATAACTAACAATCTCCCACTTGCACTAGGGCCATCTGATAGCAGTGGTTGCAGTATCTCATACTGAACCATCCCATAAAAGTCTCTCTCTGGGAACAGGCCTTTGTGAGTGGATCCGCTGTGTTGTCCTCTAAGTCTACTCTCCTAACCTCGATCACCCTGGAGATCAACTATCTCCATGATCAGGCGATACTGCCTTAGAATAAGTCTGGACCACTGATGGGACCGGCGTTCCTCGGCATTAGCCACAACTCCATTGTCACACAATGGCAGGAACATAGTTCATCTTATGAACCAATATATACCCAAACAGCCTCTTTGGTAGTATCTTAAGAAGCGATGTATCCTGCCTTTATCGTCTAGTATGTCACGGTATCTAGCTTGGAACTCTTCCAACATACCGTCCCTTTACTGAGGGTAAAGACAATGCCTGCGACTGACATTCAGTCGTCTTTATCACCCTGGAACCCTTCCAGTGATTCTCCCCAGGATCGATTGACACCATCTCACTACAACTAGTGAGAATCCTAACATCCAATTAGATCTATCTCATAGATCCAAACCCAGGATTTAGGAGGTATCACTTTGATCCTTTATGGAGAATCATTGTGATAAGCAGAGATTGACCGAGCGTAGCATAGGAAACTCCTTCCCTATCAAGAGTATGTTATACTCTACGAGGATCATCACCATACTCCCTACTACCTTTTTGTATATACAAGGTTCATCTACCATTTTGATGATGTCAAACTCTTTGACCGCTTCATCAAAACAGATGTTCCAACTCCGCGATGCCTGCTTTATCCTATAAAGCATCTTACATACATTTCCGCTGCTCCCACTGTCTACGAAGCCCTCTGGCTGTGTACTTATAGACACTCTCTTCTAAACTTCATTTAGAAAAGCTGTCATGACACCCAACCACCAGATATCGTAGTCATGGTATGTAGCCGTGGCAAGTAGGATCTGGATGGACTTAAGCATAGCTACTTAGAAAAGGTTTCATCATCATCCATACCTGGTCAATGATGTAGACCTTTAACAAGTCTAGCTTTGAAAGTCTCAACTCTTCCATGTACACAAAGTAATCTTCTCAAGATATACTTGCTCCTGATGGGGATTTAACCCTTCAGATATAGCAACCAAAGTCCATACTTTATTGGTGTATAAGGATTCCATCTCAGATCGATAAACATCTAGCCATTCTTACAGAGTCCTACTCCTGATGGCCAGCTCGAAACTAGTTGGGTCATCATCTCATGATGTAATCCTCGCTCCCACTGTCATAGAGAAACCGAAATATCTCTCAGATGGGTGAGGAACCCTACTAGATCGGCGGAGAGGCTGAGGTTCGTTGGTAACTATCGAATCCTTTGGTTCTTTCAAATCATCAGCTGCAGTTTGTATAGCTGGAACCTTTCCAGTTCTACATTACAGACCTTGCCTCGAGCTTGTCCGGATTTTGCTTTTAGACATAGGCCGGACAACCCCAAATCTTAACTAACTTAAGATATGGGCTCTTCCCTTTCCATATCACATATGAAGTGGTAGGCATTGATTTGATTTGAACCCTATTCAATAGGTATGCATCTTCTCAAGTGCATAACTTCTAAAAGGAAATAGGTAACTCAGTAGTACTCATCATAGAGCACACCTTATCATATAGGGTGTGATTGCTCCGCCCCGATATACCATCGTGCTATGGTGTATACGGAGGAGTAATGCTGAGAGAGAATCTCATTCTCCTTTAGAAAAGTCCAGGAATTCCGTGCACAAGTATTCTCCTCCCTGATCTCATCATAGGACATAATACTTATATCCGTATTTTGGTTCTTTACTTCTAACTTATATTCTGTGAATATCTCAAAAGGTTCGGACTTGTGTTTCAAAAGGAACATATGTCTGAATCTCGAGAGATTATCAGAGAATGTAATGAAGTACAAAGAACCGGTCTTGGCATGTGTAGACAGGGGACCTACATACATCAACATGTATCATCCCAAGAGTTCACTAACTCTTTTTCTGTTTCCAATAAACAGAGCTGAGGTCATTTTATCTTTGTGATATGACTCGCAAGTTTCATAAGATGTAAATTCAAACTAATTTAAATATGCATCTAAATGTAACTTCAGCCAGTCGGGTCGCATTGATATGACCTAGTCTACAATGCCTCAAGAAGGATTCGTTCATTTCTGAACTCTTCCTCTTGTGTGTGTTCCGTATACTAAGAATTGTAGTTTGATTTAGAACATTAATGCTTTTAGATAACGTGCCTGAACCGATCAACTTTTGATATTGGAAATGTTCAAAACATTATCCAACAATACAAAATTATATCCTTTCTTTACTAATAAAGAGAGAGAGATGATTTTGTATATCAGGTTCGGTATCTAATAACATTCGTTCAGAATCAATGTATCGGTAATACAGGGTGACAGTGACCAACAGACTTTGCTGCAACACTTGCCCCGTTTTCTGTCTCATGGAACTTATCACCCGTTCTCAGTTCTCTACCTTTCTGTAGCCCTATGTAACAGATTACATATCTGGGATCCTGATCCGGTATCATATACCCAGGACGTAAAGGATACTGAGAAACAGTTCTGTATAAAGAACACACCCGAAGATGATGCATCAACATGCACTCTCTTTGTTTGGGCGGCACGGGAATTCTGGTAATCCCCAATTTCCTGCTCTGTCTTTAACAATTATAAGGTAGAGCGGGACCAACGTTCCCCAGCTCAGTATAACAAGTGGGTTCGGTCAATATTCCGTATTATTATCTTGATTAAGGTGTGATATGGTCGCTACCTGGAGAGAGAGAGAAGAAAACACTCAGCGTGCGCTCTTGCAAGAATAGATTGGTTATTATTTTATCTAATCATGATGGCTCCCACTGCTTTTTATCAAATCTTCCTTCAAACCCTAAAAGGAAAGACTAGCCGGGATTAATTACACACTACAAGTTCGCCAATCTTTCAGCCAGGCCAGTGTCGATACTTTGAGGGAGGTCCCCCGTGCTTTCGCACGAACCTAATTAATGTAAACCTCGTTTTCCCAGAGGCGTAACCTCGTTAACACCTTTCTAGACACCTACTTGATCGGCTAATTGTAATGTATAAAACTCTCCCAGGAGTAACTCTTACTCGCAGCGGGTATCGGGATCCAACTATCTCATAGAAGGTATGGAATCTCATTGCAAATTTCAACACTTGAAATTCCCGATAAGATTGCCCCTAGCGTCCTATGACCTTGACGCAGGCCAACAAACCATAGTGCGCTAGTCAAGTTCAACCCGTCATTTCCTGATTGAATTAAACCCACCCGCACGACCCTTGACGCAGGCCAACAAAGTCGCACGACTACCCTAATCCAATCTGCATCATATGCATAAGCAGATAAATACTAGTTAGCTACCGCACACTACGCCTTGACGCAGGCCAACAAACGCAGCACGAATACTAACTACCACTTATCTGAAATGACGGAGGGCTACGACAGGTTTTTCTGAAAACCTATTGCGTAATGAACTTGATACGTTGTAGAATCAAATGATTTTAAAATGGAGTGCTTTTTTAGGCTTTTCTAGTTTTGCTAAAGGAGTCACTCCCGGTGAAGGGATCGTCGGTCCTTTCCTCTTCGAATGAGGTGCGGGATATATCATATATATCACTGTGCAAAGCAAAAACTCTTAAAAGCAATCAAAAGACAAACCGAGTGTGTAGCATCTGCCAGTTGTTGCTAAAGGAGTCACTCCCGGTGAAGGGATCTCGGTCCTTTCCTCATCGAATAAGGTGCAGGATATATCACATATATCGCTGTGCAAAGCAAGAATTGTAGCTACCTGTTTTATTTTGAAATTCAATTCTACAACATCTTAGGTTTCTTTTATTTCATTAATCTCATTAATGAAGTCCCATCATTTAAGTTACCTAAACATCACAGATAAATACGACGTACACTTATGCCATCCGCATTCGCCTCGATGTCCCCTCATGCACCGTTAGGTTAGGTAACTAACGGCAGAGCGGGGCAGGGCTAGCGCGGGTGTAAAAAATAAGTAACGTTTATATAATATATCATATATACTATATACAGTATCTATCACAGAACATATCACATGATCACATCACAGATATCGCAGCAGAAGAAACATATGAAATATTGGATATACTAGGACGTCCGTGTTTTCAATACGAGCCAGTATAAAACACGGATTCCACGGTCGTGATGAATAGCCAAACCCACACCCCTAGACCCCTACGAGAGCGGCAAGCAACCCTACCAATTCTAGAGTTAGGAGACCCGGACTCGACTCCTCGAGTTGGTCTCCCACTGGACTCCAGAACCCGGTTACTTGTGCTCCCCTCCTTGGGTCTATCCTAGTGCGGAAAAGTAAATAATATACAAAGGGTGACATCTTCCGCAACCTGTAAGTGCCCCAATAAAAGAATATTACATACAAGTTTTTACATGAATGAAAATGAAAAACACTCATCTCACATAAAAACCCCGGCTATTCAAACACGACGATCCAATATAACATATCCAGCAACACATAACATCACATGTCATCAACGTAAGTAAATATGCGCATCCCAATTGTCGTTGACATATAGCAACGAAACCGGCGATATCATATATTACACTTACGGTCACAGAAAAGAAAGTGTAAAACTACAACAGTTGGAATCCGCAATCACCTCAGACATCGCATGCCTGACCAAATGAATTACTTAGACATCGCATGCCTAACGATTATAAACCCCGCATTTTAGTCTCAAAATCGAAAACTCTTTTCAATATCAAGTCGGGCAATTCAACAGGATTCCCGATATTCTGATCGAATGCTCGTCGTAAACTTCAGTAGGCGGCCGCACCCCCGATACCGTCGACGAAGTGCACCAAGGCGGAACACCGCTACCGTGAGCACCCGAACGGATGCTTTCGGCGACGGGGTTCTCCTACAGTCACTTGGTCGGGGCTATGGAGTGAGGCTGTCTATTAAGTTTACCCGGCGAGTATCCGCGTACGCTACGTGATTGCGACGGACTTTTGATCACATCAAAATTCCGTGGCAACCGATCAAGTGAGACTAAACTGCTACGTTTATAACATTCATTCAGTTATCTCATAACTTATTGTGAATTCCATGTATTGTATCACATTCCAGATAAATAGAAAATGTTAAACTTTCCGATCGAACAATCGAACACCCAAGTTTTCCCGATACAGCTCAACACATGAAATAAGTCTAACAACATTCCGTTCGTGCCTCAGTACCAACGGTCCAGCCGTAGAAGGGTCAAGCCAACGCCTCACAAGTGGCACGCCGTACTGCCCCAAACCCGAAGGTTCAAAGGGCAGTTCAAGACGGTCACATAATCGAGTTAAGGTTTGTTGTCTTCTAGAGGGTCCATCGTGTTACTTGCACTACTTAGAACGTCTTTAGACTACGGAAAAATCCAACACTTGGAAATTTCCCGACAGGGGAAAAATTGGGTATTTATATCCGGTCGAACTTTTTAACATATTCTAAAATTTATCCGGAAAGCCACATAGACAAAATCTGATACACCGATCGAAACACCGAATCCCCAAAACAACTCAGAAAATGCAAACTCTGGAAAAAATATTTAAAATACCCAGGAGAACCAGCACTGTTAAATAGGAGTTACTGTGCAAACTAATTTAAATATTGTGGCCGTACTGCCGCGGATCCGCCGCATGAGCCTTGCTCATGCCGCGGAAATGCGGTGGAATAGTTGAATTAGGTCCACGAAATTTACAGTAATTCCTAGAAAACCCTGCTTGATTTTCTGCATATTTTTAATTTCAAAAAATCCACGTTTTTAGAAAAAGGACAGAGAGCATTATTTGAGATGGGGTTTCGGGTCGATCGGACTTCAAATTCCGTCTAGACTTCGCCTAAGGCTCTAGCTAGGCTCTGATACCACTGTAGGGTTCCTAGGCACACTAAGGAGGTCTCATAAGGCATCAACCATGCCAATTTCAAATTTTACGGGTGCCGAGAAACCCTAATACGGATCGTTTGCTAGAAAACTAGGCGAAAAAGCTAACTAGTTAACACTTAACTAAGGGATACGGATATACAACCTTTGTAGATCCGTTTGTCCACCTCCATAGCTCCATGAAGAAGTCATCTCCGCTGTACAAATCCGAAATCCGGTCTCTTGCGTCGGCTTCATCGGAGAAGAAGCGGCCTAGGTCATCGACGACGTGCCGAAGATGATCTACGTCGAGGCATCGCTAAATCAAGCTCCGACTTCACCAAGTCCAAAAACTTGTGAAGAGAACACACTCTACTACTTGACAAGAGGTAGAGGATGAAGAAATAGGAATTGGGTTCAATTTAGAATTGGATTTCTCACTCTTTATCATCAATCACCATTGATGACCTCAAGGTTTTCTTCTTGAGTTCAAGGAAGAAGAAGAAGAAAATGATATGATAAGTTGATTAAAAAAGAAAAGAATAATCCATTCTTATCATAACATAACCCAAGTTAAGTGTAGAGAATTGACCAAGGTTAAAGAATGGTTAGGGTTAAGGAGATGAGACAAAAATGGTGACTTAATGAAAGCTTCATAAAGCTTCATGTTGAAAACAAAACTAGCCACCATTTTTCACTTCTTTTCCTTTTCTCATTTATCTTTTAAATGCAAATGAAAAGATAAATGAATGAATAAAAGAAAACCCTAATCATTTACTTAACCTAGGTTTAATTCATTACACTCAACAAAAAAGATATGTATCATCAAACATGATACAATCAAGTGCACAAAAAATCATATCGCATATGCAATGCGCACACCGGAGTGAGAAAATCCATTTAAAGTGAACCGATACTAGTTAATGCAAAGTAATATATCAAATATATAATTATGCATTAAATAATTAAATCAACACTTGATTCAATGATCCGGTCATGTCGCACACAACCGACTAGTATACAATGTATCGGCTTATCGAATCAATCCTTGATTCGATAACTAGGTTATATCGCATACAACCATTCGACACATTCATCGCGAGAATGGAATACGGTATCACATATACGTATTATTCTCGGTCCCGCACATATCTCATATGCGCTCCTATTTCGTTTCGCTTGAGCCAGGAAACCTCTGTGTAGGACTCTAAAGACTCGTCAATACGCCGGCAGCAGGTGATGATCATATCAAGCACCCACAAGCCGCAAGCGGTCTGCTAAACGTAACGGCCACCCGGGTATTGAGCGATCTGAAGATCGACGAGCAAGCCCGCTCACACTCCAGTGAATCCGACCAGTAACACTACCGTACAGTCCGGTCTGATCGTCTGATATGTCGCATATCTCGCCTAGGGGTGGTAAACGTCAGACCCCAATAGCTCGATAAGTCGTGTCGATATGATGTCTATAACAATTCGAGAAACTACTGGTAACACTTACCAGTAAATCTCAGCAACCCTGGCCAGGGATTTCCTGTTATAGCCAATCGAACACAGCGCAACATCAACTCCCTATACCGGGAGAGACGAATCCCCTCCTATCGCTCATTGCCTCTATGTGACTCGGGACTGTACCCAAAAACCACCGTTTTGCACGCCCTCTTGGACGTGGTAAGATGGAAATCAAAGCACAGTAGGAACCACACAAGACTCTATGACGATCTCGGGTCAACAGACTACTCTGTACCAGTGTCACCAGAGAACTGCCATCTGACGTGAGGTATAATACCATCTGGGAGTTCTCGGCGAGTCCGTCCAGTGTACCCAGTCTCTACTGAGCACCCGTATATCATCTCCGATGTCAAACACCAATGGATATGGGATCATCCATCGCCCATCTGTATGGGTCGAGAAGGTACACGCTAGTCTACTCTGGTATATCGATGCCCCGTCTCGATACACCCACGACTAGGGACTTTGAAGGATGTACTCACGGACTACCATGTCCCCACTAGTATGATCCGCATCATAGTCTAGGTAGTCAAGTACACATCCTAAGGGCTTTACCAACATGTAACAGAGAGACAACCAGTATACACGTTAAGGTAAAGAGCAACCAGATAGCATACTATCATGTCGAGCAAGAAAGTCCTCCCTATATATGTCCCAGCATCCACTACAATATACATCCTATGTATAGTAATGGCCTCTAGGGCATACATATAACTAACACATGTCCTAGTCATTCATCCTCGGTGACTAGCGACCTTCTATCATCTTTTAGTACAACTCGTACTGCAATAGCTTCAACACCTGGGGCGATATCTCGTCGTTCGCAGCAATAACTGGCTCACTCGTCTGCATGTTGAACTGTGCCGCAAACATCATGAATAAGCAATACACCGACGGTCATCAAAATCTGGTTAGCCTCTATCATTGGCTCGATCCTCTGGTACTGATCGGCACGTCCGAGTAACCTCATACAGCGGTCCATCCCACGCTCGTGGCGTGAAAACACAATAAAAAGATACATCTCTGCAATCGTGTGTCACCGAATTACGCCCTGGTCAGTCCTCGTTCTTAACGAGCTCGTGCTGACCGCAACTGTAGCCGTAGCTCTCCCTGCTCGTAATCATGGTAGCAAAACCATAACTGATACCGATGAGGCTAGATTATAGGAAGGAATATAACACTGAACAAGAAATGTACATCCTAAGGTTCCTTAAGTGGAGTAGCGTATCGTAAGTATGCCGCGGAACATACCGACGGTACGTCACTCTACTTTAGTCACCTATTCCATCAACCAAGGGTCATCCTACGCTCCGAAGGTAAAACCTAACGCTCTGATACCAACTTTGTCACGTCCCGAAAGTACGGAACATGACCGGCACTTAAACTACGAAACATCTCAAGGCGTACGTAATCTAAGTAAGCCGAAAACCCAGAAATCCAAACCAAGAAAAGTGGTAGAGTGAAGGAAAACCAATTTAAATCAAGTAGTTTTAATAGCATATGCCGAATTATGCGTTTTTAAAATACATCAAATATTTCCTGAAAATTTCGGCAGAGTCTTTTTTGTAAATACTGGCACCCAAACGGGATACAACATGAATAGTATACGAAATCAAATAAAGGCATCCCCAAGCGGGAGCAAGATCTTCGTCAATCGACGGTCACAACCACACAAGCAATAAAATATGCAACGCCAAGGGCGAGGATCAAAACTCAAAAGGAAACTCAAAACAGTAAAGAAATCCACAGAAATATAACGCGTGACTCTAAGGTCGAAAGAGTAACATCACTGGTCTCTATCTCAAAAATAAATACATGTTTGGTTGATGGAACTTCTAGATACAACTGAATAATAATATACAAAGTAATATGATGGGTACGATACCAATAAACCCACCTACTAGCAAGTCACCTGAAAGAAGCAGGGCCAGCCAAGCCGTAATGAAACCTGTACGGCAAAACTTGTAAGAACTGTGGCACAACGGGGGTGAGTTGCCAACTCGTGAGTAGAAAAACATCTATGAATAGAAACCGCATGAACAACGCAATCCTAGGTCAACGATCATAATATATCCTCAATATATATGACATGCAGCCTATAACAATGGCTAGGGTAAATATCTAACCCAAGTGTAATCCCATATGCCCGTGTCAGTGCCTCAGATAACAATATATCATATAGATGATGTATGAATGCATGAAAACAGAATGCATCTACTAAAGAAACTGCTTTCATAATTTAGTGAGATTTCCTTTGTATTTTTAAAATGAGGTATCATAAATGAAATCAACATAAACAGTGTCTAGTATCGACACAAAACATAAATCTCAATGTCTCAAAATCTCAGGCTCCGGCTATCCGGACTGGCCTGTATCATCAAATCTCAGTACCTCAATATCTCGAAATCTCAATGTCTCAATCTCAATATCTAGGGCGCCGTCAGTCCAGACCGGCCCCTACCATCCATCTCAAGACCACGACGGTATCCTCCGGATATCCGACGCGTCGGGTAAAATCACCGGTCGGTAGTGCTCCACTGCCAGGCTCAACGCTATCATCTGCGATCCTCTTGCCCTGGGATACCGCACCGGGTCCACCATGTACCCAAAACGGTTCCTCCACTCCTCGAACTCGGGTCTCGAAATCCATCAGCAAACTCATGGTGGACGACTCATACATAATGGGAAAACCGCACTTTTTATTTTAAAGAGAGAAAAGAAGTTTATATAAGTTTTGTGGTTTTCCCCCAAATCCAGAAAATCTTATGGAAATCCGAATCCAAATCCTCAATAGCATGTCAACAGTGAATATAGGCATAAAAATCCATGAATGCGGCATAACAATGAATAATAACATGCATGAAGTAACAAGTAATAACTACAATGTCTAATCTAGCATATAAGGTAAGTACACTAATATCATGTCTAAATTATTAGCTAACAACCTATGTCAATGCAATAGTATTTCTAAAGTGTACGTGGCATGGCAATTACCGATGAAGATGTGTGTGAGCCGGCAAGTAAGTGTACGTGGTACATACGCATCACCGGTAATGGTACTGGTGTCCTAACAGCATGATATCAACAATGCAAATAGGAATCACAATATAAGTATGCAGTGCGGAGCGAACAGCAATAACGAGCGGGAGCTAAATACTAAACACAACGATAACTAATCTGCAGTTAAAGTCATATGAGTCATACAGCTACACTAAACTATAGGGCTGAGGTAACAGGCTAACTGAAGGTAAGGAAACCGCCTAACATCTGAGTCGATACATACATATATATATATATATATATATATATATATATATTAGTCGGTGATCCCGCCTCGATAACATCACATCCGATACCATATCTATAATCAAATATTTCCAAGTCAAGAGTGCGGATCAAACATCAATATATAGCTCGTACGTAAATCCGTCGTACGGCATCCCAAATCGGTGTACGGGTCAATATCACATTCATCAAATTATTCACCTGGTATCCTCTTTATCAAGATCATAATCCGGGTACTGATCTATGTCTAGTACAATACTACTACCATCAATATAATCATGATCTGACTACTGATCGACAGTCTCGAACAAACCGATATCATCAGCACATATCATCATCGAGTGGTATACATCGCCCAATACGGCCTAGTATCAATATCCTAGCATATCATATCTCATATCACGATCACATGTCGACCATTTTATTTATATCACTATTCACATGGTAACGTCGTCTAAAATCCGCTATGACATCATGGCGTATCTCAAATACGAATTTTACCATATCACCGATCTTATGATCTCAAATCACATCTCATCGACTCACCTCAAATCCTATTTACTATCCTCAAATCCAGTATATGAACACATAGTCCCATACCCATGTGAACACATAAATATAATCCCAAGTATGCACATATAAAAGAAGAATGTATGCAAGTATGGGTGTGTGTGTGTGTGTGGTGCAACCACTACTCTAGGGTCTCGCAACACTAAACTAATCCAATCACACCTAAAATCCATCGATGTCATCAATGAAATCAAACAATATATATAATCAATACATGTGTGTATACGTATTCGTATACATCACCACGAACTGCGGGGGTGCTATACGCCATCCACCCGACTTCTCCCCGTAGATATAAATCTACTCACCTGGTCCTCGCTCGCCGGTGCCGACGTCGCCACGCGCTTGCTTGTCGTCTCAAATTCCACAGAGGGTACCTACATATCATAACGAACCGTATCGCATTAAAATCCGACTCATGACCAAAACGACACACGAATTCGACATAGGTCAAAACCTATGGTTGCCTTCACAAATCAACCCAAAAACCCTCGACGTCGGCATACAAACGCCAAACCATCGAGAGAAACACAAACACACTCATTTGCACAATCACAAGCACTAATTATGATATAAAGTAGCTTAAAATTCACAAAAACCCCAAACTCACTTCAAAAGCCATTTTTCCGAAAATCTAGCAAGCAAAAATTACCCGTTTTAGTACAAAACTCGACGTTTAAACAAATCTAGCGGCCATAATACTTATTAAAATATCTTAAATAAGTCATACAACCCATTTCAAAGATTTAATCTCATCAATTCTTATAAAACTAAAAAATTCTAGTTTTGCAATTTATTTAATTTTAACAATTTCAACTAAAAATGCACCAAACAACAACTACGCTTGGTTTTGCATAGTCCAAAGGCATTAAACCACTCATTATAATATTAATAATGACATGAAACCATAATTATATTTTAATCTAAAGTATGTAATAATTTTCCAAAAACCCTAGTTAGCAAAATAACTTAATTAGGACATTTTATAAGTAATGGTTTGTAATTAACAACTAGATTAGCTTTCTACAAGACTTAAGATGTCAATCCACCTCACAAAACCATGCACAATTGATCACAACACAATTCCACAATAAAACCCTAACTTGAATTCCATAATCATGCAGTTAAACTCATCTAAAACCTAATTAATCATATAGTTAACTTAGATAAAAGCAACTAGACAACAAATTTAACAAAAGCATGAGATTATACCTCCCATGTTGAGATCAAACTTAAGATCTAGCCTCCCAAAATGCTCTCTTTTCACAAGGATCCATGCTTGAAAGGCCAAGGAATAATGGATAAAACTTCGATTTGGAATTAGAGTTGAATTTGTATGGATTTGAAGTGATTTTTGTGGATATTTTTGATGCAAAATGGGGTGAGATTTTGGGGGGAGGGGCTGTTGTTGTAGCCTGCAATTTTTGGCAAGAAATGTGGGGGGGGGGGGGTGAGGGAGGAGAGAGAGTGAGGTGGAGAAAGTGGGGAGAAAAGTCAAAGTCCACCTTACTTCTTTCATTTTCTTTTCTTTTCTTTTCTTTTCTTTTCAAACAAGAGGTGATTGGAGAGAGTGAGAGGGGGAGGGGTGTCAAAGTGGGGCCGGCCACATGGGGAGAGGGAGAGAGGGTGAGGTGTGGGTGTGTGGGTTAGGAAAAAAGATAAATGTATTACCCCAATTCCCATTAACACTAATTTCATTAATTAAGCCCTTTTTCTTCGATATTTTCTAAACCGTTTTGGCAAACCATTTCGTTTCAAAAATAATATTTTACATGTCAGTTTAGTGTGTCATGAATTATAAAATTTGTATCAACCCATTCCAATTTGTAATTTTTCCTAACTAAATGTATTAGTGACTGCTTAAAATAATATTAAAATAATTAATTTTTGAAAATTTTTCAGAAAATTTGAAATTTCACCAGTGGCTCAATAAACACCAAATACTAGTAATTACATAGGTAGAATATGTATATTTAATTTTATGATAAAGATATTTGTATTTTGACTTTTTACAGAAAACCCCCTTATTTTACCGATTTTTCCGAAATTTCACCGAAATGATTTTCAAAACGTTACATCATTGGATGACGACGGGTTGACTCTAGGTTATCTGTGAACCGTAGAGTCTTGGAACTGGGGACTTTGCCATGGCTCCGATTGGTGGTGTCGCGTCCGTGCCCTGCTGGCATGAGGAGCAACGCCTTTGTTGGTCTCTAGGCTGTAGATATTGCTGTCGAGATTTGGAATTAGGGGCTTTGCCACGGCTCTGCTTCGTTGCGAATTTGAGATCGGTTGTTGACGTTACATTTTCATCCTGCCAGAGTTAAGAAGGAACGCCGTGTTGCTCTTCTGGTATGCAGGTGTTGCCGTTGAGATCTGACCCTCCCTTTGACAGAGTCTGGTGGGGAAATGCGGTTCCCTTTTTCGTTTATGCCCATGGATTGTATACAGGGGGCAATGTGGATTTACCTGTAGGGCAAAAAGTTTCATTCTTTCATTTTTTATTTCTTTCCGCGATGCTCTAGCATTTCAGCTTTTATATCGCAAAGTTCGCGATTGCCCAATCATTTCGGATATTTTTTCGCGGTGCCCAATCATTTCGGTTGTTTTTTTCTTTTTACTCGCTGCTTATTATTGCGAGTTGCCCAATCATTTCGGCTGTTTTTGAATGCATATATTTTACTTGCTGATATTGTTGCAAGTAGCTCTATCATTTCGGCTATTTTATATACATTTATGGCTTGTTGGCTTTGTGCCGCGAGTAAGGGACTTGGGATCTGATACCGATTTTAGGCAACAGCATCGCTACAACTGGGATATTGTAAGGAGTGAATCATCATTTGCCTTTGTCGGTTCGAACAAAGGTGGCTTAGCAAATAGGGTTATGATCCTGTCGACTAAGGCTTTTGACTTCATGAGTCGTAAGGGTCTCATAAAGGTATTTCTCCCTACGAGTCGTAAGGATCTCACAGGCGCGTTTTCTCCTTAGGAATCGTGAGGATTCATAAGTTTGTGTTCTCTTGTAAGTCGTAAGGATCTTATAAGAGTGTTTTCTCCTTATAAGTCAAGGGGACTTATAAGTGTTGTTCACCCTATGAGGATATTCCTTGTTGCTGGTGGGACTCTGTTGGGGAAATGTTTATTCGTGCCCATGGATTATATACAAGGGTCAATATTGAACCACTTGTAGGGCAATTTGGGAGATGTGATGGCTTAAGAACAGGTTCAAATCCCTGTAGCTTAAGACTTTTGAATCCTACGAGCCGTGAGGGTTTCATAAGGGGAATTCTCCTTACGAGTCGTGAGGATCTCATAAGTGTATTTTCTCCTTAAGAATCATGAGGATCCCTAAGTGTGTTGCTTCCCTTTGTGAGTCGTAAGGATCTCACACAGGTATTTTTCTCCTTATAAGGTCGAGAGGACCTTTCAAGTGTGCATGAATTTCTTTTACGAGTCTGCGCCCTTTCGGGTTTTCACAGACTCGCCGGTTGCCCTGCTGTTTTTACTCACGGAGCCCTTTCGGGTTTTCATCCGTGCCCATTTCTCTTATAGACGTACCACCTTTTTTTGCCGCGTTAGCCTAAGGATGCTGCTGTTCGTAGTAGTTTAGGGACGTTTCGGTCCGTAGTTAGTTTTAGGACATTTCGGTCCGTTGTTAATTTTAGGACATCTCGGTCCGTTTTGGTCCATCGCACGTTTTCGAGGAGAGGTTTCTCTGGATACTACTTATAGAGTTTGGGCTTGGGAAGATAGTGAGCGGATATAGGCGTCGTCATCTATCGTTGACCTAGGTCGTGACTCGTCAGCCGTAGTATTTTTTCAGGAACCGGCCGTTTATTGGCCTGAAGGGTCTTTCGCCATGCATATCCATGAGCAAGTAAGCCCCATCTTGGTAGACTTTGTCTATGACATACGGGCCCTCATAGTTTGGCTTGAATTTCCCCTGTTTGGCATGATTGGAGATCATAGGTCTTTTGACCACTAGCACGAGTTTGCCTTGGCGGAATGTTCTCGGCCTAGTCAGCCTTTCGTATGAGCGCGTCATCCTTGCTTTGTAAACTTCTAGGTTTTGCTGCGTCATGAGACGAGTTTCATCGAGGGCATCGAGCTCCTCGAGCCGAAGATGAGCATTCTCTTCGTCCGTTAGCTCATAATGAACTGCCACTCGTAGAGAAGGTAGCTCTATCTCTAAGGGGAGTACCGCTTCAGCGCCGAATACCAATGCATACGGCGTTGTATTTGTGGACGTTTTGAACGTGGTCCGGTAAGCCCAGAGAGCTTTATGCATTCTCTCATGCCAGTCCTTCTTAATTTTGGACACCGTCTTCTTCATGTTCTTCGTCAAGGTTTTGTTGAAAGCCTCAACCAGACCGTTAGCTCAGGGATGATAGACCGAAGAGTATCTCCAGTCTATGTTATGCTGTTGTGCGAAGCGGCTAATTTTTTGACTTCTGTAGGCCGGCCCGTTATCGGAGATAATCCGTTGCGGAGTGCCGAACCGATAGATGACGTGTGTCTTGAAGAAATAGAGAATATTCTCCGTCTTCACTTCTCTCAGCGGTACTGCTTCTGCCCACTTAGAGAAGTAATCGGTTGTCGCTAATATGAACCGATGTCCTCTGGATGATGCTGGTTCGATCGACCTGATTATGTCAGTTCCCTACATTTCGAACGGCCAGCTAGCCACCATTGGGTGTAGCGGATTTGGATGTTGGTGGATGAAGTCCCCGTGAATCTGGCACGAGTGGCACTGTTTCGCGTATTCGAGGCAGTCATGAATTATTGTGGGCCAATAGTAGCCCATCTTTTTGATCTTCAGCTTCATCTTTGGCCCGGCTTGGTGAGAACCGCCGAGTCCATCGTGAGTTTCTTTGACGACTCTCCTTGCTTCTTTTGGTCCCAGGCATCTTAGCCATAGAGAGTCGAATGATCTCTTATATAGAGTATCATTGACGAAGGCAAAAGACAGAACCGTTTCATGAGATGATGTCTTGAGGATGCATCTTCAGGTGTTCGACGGGATTTGAAGTAGTCTATAACTTCTCTCTAATCCTTAACCTTTTCCTGGTCCTCCATTTGTAGGGTTGTCTCCTTGGTCGCTTCCTTTTCTTCAGACGACTCCGGAGATATTTTGGCTGGTGCAAGAACTTGACGGCTTTGTACAATGATCCTTATGTCGTCGAGATTTTCGTCATCCAGTTCTTTAGCGAGTTTGGCTAACGCATCTGCCTTGCTATTCTCCATACGCGGAATACTTGTCAGAGTGTAGGAGGTAATTTGAGTCGGCAGTTACTGCACTCTCTCACCGTACTTTACCAACTCTGGTTTGGACGTTTGATAGTCGCCGTTTACTTGGCTAACGACCAGTTGGGAGTTTACGTATATGAGGAGGTTTTCGATTCCCATGTCGACAGCGATCTCAAGCCCTGCTATAAAAGCCTCATATTCGGCTTCATTGTTCGTCCTCGGCTCTGTTAAGGAGAAGGCAAAGCACATTATCCCTCCTAGCGAAGCCACGAAGATAAGGCCTACCCCGGATTTGATTATAGGGATGTTGTGTTGTCTCTTCTTCATGGAAGATGCTCCATCGAAATAGAGTTCTCATCGGGTATCACTTTCTTTTCTCTCCCCATCAATCGTGTCAAACGCGTGTTCGTCCGGCAACTCGCAATTTAGGGGTGAATCGGCAGGTATCGGATGCTTAGCGAGGAAGTCGGCGATAGCCTGGCCTTTTACTGCCTTGAGGGGACAATAAGTTATCGAGAACTCCATCAAGAGTAAGGCCCATTTAGCGAGTCGTCCTATTAGTATGGCTCTTGACATCAAATACTTAAGAGGATCTATTTTTGATATAAGATGGACCTCATGCGCTAAACCATAGTGTCTGAGGTTCGTTATTGCGAAGATTAACGCCAGGCAGTGTTTTTCGATAGGGGAGTAGTTGTTTTCTGCCCCCAAGAGAACTCGACTTAAATAGTAAAAGGCTCTCTCTTTCCCTTGGTCATTCTCCTGTGCCCATAGCGTGCCTAAAGAACCTTCAAGGGCTGTTGTATACAGGATGAGAGGCTTTCCCTTGACTGGAGTGGTCAGTACTGGCGGATTCTGCAAGTATTGCTTGATTTCATCCAGTGCGCTTTGGCATTTGCGATCCCAGATGAAAGGGGTCCCTTTCTTCATCAGGTGACTGTAAGGGTGGCATTTGCCGGAGAGGTTAGCTTGGAGTTTGACATCTGTTTAGGCATCTGTATCGCTACAACTGGGATATTGCCAGGAGCGACTCATCATTTGCCTCTGTCGATGTCGAACAAAGGTGGCTTAGTAAACAGGGTTAGGGTTCTGTCCACTAAGACTTTTGGCTTTATGAGTCGTAAGGGTCTTATAAAGGGTTTTCTCCCTATGAGTCGTGAGGATCTCGTGGGCGTATTTTCTTCTTAAGAATCGTAGGGATTCCTAAGTGATGTATTCTCTTGTAAGTCGTAAGGATCTTCCAAGAGTGTTTTCTCCTTATAAGTCGAGAGGACCTATAAATGTTATGCCCATAGATTGTATATAAGGGTCAATATGGACCGCTTGTAGGGCAATTTGAGAGATATGACGGCTTAAGAACAGGTCTAGACCCCTGTAAGTTAAGGCTTTCGAATCCTATGAGCCGTGAGGGTCTCACAGGAGGATTCTCCTTACGAGTCGTGAGGATCTCGTAAGTGTATTTAACGAGGTTGCACCCTTCCGGGTTTTCAAAAACTCGCCGGTAGCCCTGCTATTTTTACTCACGATGCCCTTTCAGGTTTTCATCCGTGCCCATTTTGCTTGTGGACATACCTTTTTTTTCTTTTTCTTTTTCTTTATTTTAAAAACGAGATCGCGCCCTTCCGGGTTTTCACAAACTCGTCGGCAATCCTTTTCTTTTTACTCACGGCGTCCCTTCGGGTTTTCATCCGTGCCCATTTCGCTTGTGGATATACCGTTTTTTTAGCAGGGCATTCCACTAGGTTGTAGGACTTGTTTGTAGGCCTCTTAATATCCTTCCTAACTTTTGAGAAGAAAGACCATTCTACACAGAGATTCTTCCGCCAGTGATGAATATGCCCCCTGTGTATATCTCGGGGGGAACGAGTACCAACGTCGTCGCTATTTTGGCGACAGGTTGCTTCAGAGCCGCTTATTTTTGTTGAGCGTAGGAGACAAACACCATCTTACCTCCGTACCCATTTGATCCAATCGAGCCATTTTATCCATGAGTTTTTTGGAAGGTCGTCGGCTTGAAGAGGGCCAAATACGAGGATGCCTTTTGAATTTGGGTCAAGGGTGGCTATGAACATTTCCAGAACTGCCGCTTCGTCGATACGTTGCTCGTATTGGACCAGAGATTTCGCTATCGGGTAACACATTGAATCCAAGTCTCATTCAGTGTAACCCTTTCGTTGACCAGCGCCGTCACGGTAGTATGTTCGTTCTTATAAGCGAATCCCTGACAGAAGAGCATATCCATTTCGTTGAAGCTCTTCACGAAATCATTTGGGAGTTCCGCATACCATTCGAAGGCAATGCCCGTTAGACAACTGACGAACTGTCATAGGAGGAGTATATCATTTCCTCCAGTATTTCCGCACATGGATTTAAATCACGCAATGTGCTGGAGAGGATTCCCAGTTCCTTTGTGCATGTGGAACGTTGGAAGTGTGTACTCTGGCGGGTACTGTATTTGATCGTACCATGTCAGATGCGGTCGACCAGTCTTGATTGATCTATTTGCGGCTTCACCGGCGTAGTGAGTTTTGATTTGCTGAGTGGCATATTCGTTCAGCTTTGCTTTTGGAATCATTTCCTCTTCGGCCGTTGATGCGACTCGTAGAGGATTTGAAATGTCATCCTTGTCTTTAAGAGCGACTACCGGCAGTTCATTCGCTTGTGGTTCCGATTGAACCATCATTCCAGCCATATTCTGAATCAGAAGGGCCATCCAGTTCATTTTAGTGGACATTTTTGCCGCTTCTTCATCTCTCTTTTTCAGAGCGCAACAACAAACAACAACAACTGAGCCTTTTATCCCAAGCATATGGGGTAGGCTACATGAACCAACATGAGAATCACGCCGGGTCCAGCACATGAATTCTCCGCGTCCACTCACTCCTATCGAACAATATACTTTCATTGAGTCCTTTAGCAACCATATCGTTTCGTATCACCTCCATCCATGTTTTCTTCGGTCTCCCTTTTGCCCTTTTGCCATTGCCCACATCGAGAGTATCTATTCGTCGAACCGGTGCTTTCATAGGTCTGCATCGCACATGACCAAACCATCTTAGCCGGTTTTCCCGCATCTTCTCCTCCACAGGTGCTACACCAACTTTTGAACGAATATCCTCATTTCGCACGTTATCTTTTCTAGTGTTACCGAACATCCAACGAAACATGCGCATCTACGCTACGTGCATCTTCTATGTATGATACTTCTTAGGAGCCCAGCATTTTGTACCATATAATAAGGCATGCCGAATAGCGCTCCGATAAAACTTCCTTTCCAATTTTAACGGAAAGTTACGATCACACAAAATCTCTGTTGCACTCCTCCATTTCAACCAACCAGTTTGGATCCTTTGATTAATATCACTATCGATCTCCCCATTCTTTTAGATGATGGAACCTAGATATCTAAATTGGTCGCTCGGTGATATCTTTTGCCCTTCCAATGTTATACCAATATGGTTTTGACTTCTCTGGTTACTAAATTTGCAATGCATATATGTTGTCTTGGACCTACTCAATCTGAATCCCCGAGATTCCAATGTTCGCCTCTATAATTCCAATTTGGCATTAACCCCTGCTTTCATCTCATTTACTAGAACAATATCATCAGCAAATAGCATACACCAAGGTACCTCATCTTGGATAGTTCTAGTAAGCTCATCCATCATGATGGTAAACAGGAATGGACTTAATGCAGATCCTTGATGTAAACCAATTGTAATCAGAAAATCACTCGTTAAGCCACCGCAAGTTCTGAAATTTGCCACTACTCCATCGTACATATCTTTGATTATGTCAATATACTTGATGGGGACCCCCTCCTTCATCATTGTCCCCCATAATACCTCTCTAGGTACCTTGTCGTACGCTTTTTCTAAATCAATAAATATCATATGCAAATCTCTTCTCCTCTCTTGAAAAAACTCGACAAGTTAACGAAGCAAATGAATAGCCTCTGACATGGAATCCTTATACACCAACAAAGTATGGACTTTGGTTGCTTTATCTGAAGGGTTAAATCCCCATCAGGAGCAAGTATATCTTAAGAAGATTACTTGGTGTACATGGAAAAGTTGAGACTTTCAAAGCTATGCTTAAGTCCATCCAGATCCTACTTGCCATTGCTACATACCATAACTACGATATCTGGCGGTTGGGTGTTGATCAATCGAAAATAATATATTTTTAACACGGCAATTTCCCCATCTTTTGCATACATTTAGAAGTGTTCGGTATTCATATTTCACATATTAGCAAATCAGTCGTTAAATATCAGATTTCATGTGTTAGACTTTTAAACCGACACTTTAAAAGAAATTAACCACATTTCATGGCATCGCATCATTTCTGTATTTGCGCAACACTTGTCTTGAGTCTGTGCAGGAAAATCCGGAGCAAAATCAAAAGAAGCTGATCAAACATTACGCCAACTCAATAATTTCAGATCTGGTAGGAATATAAAGAGAGAAACAAAATTCCACATATCAAATAAAGGCCCACAACTCAATCCAAACAAGCACCAGAGAGCCCAAGCTCCAACTCCCCCAAAGAGCCGCGGATCCGCGGCGGGAGCGTGCTTGAGCCGCGGATCCGCCGCGCTTCTGCCACGTCATCGCTTTATTTTCAGTGCAAAATTCTGATCTCAGTGGCCACATTCCTTTATGATATGTCAAATTCCAGAATTCTCTCGAAGCTACTACCAGATCAGCAAAGATCAATAAGCAAGGCTAATCCTAATTAAGCTCCTAACTAATCACATCTAGAAGCTTCTTCTCTAACTAACTTTTGGAGGGAAATTCAAATTTCCTAAACAAACTTTAGGAGGGAAACTTAGAATTTGAAATCCTAGATCTAGGGTTTAGATATCTATAAATAGTAGCCTAGACCTAGGGTCAAAGGCTAATCAATCATTAGGTTAAATAATCTCCCATTCCTAAATCTCAATTCTCCGTCTTCTTCCACAAGTCTAGTGACAAGGCTTGTGCGAAACCCTAACCCTAATTCCACTCCAAATTCAAGATCTTGAGTACCAATCAAGCGAGAAGCCTTCAACCTTTTAGGAGCCGAGCCGATCTTCAATCGGGCAAGTGATCCAAGCCGATTCGCGACCCACGGAGACGAGCGAAGCCAAGTCGACGATCGAATTCTTCCTCTTGTAGTTCTTGAGCGAATGTAATGAAATTGTTGATATAAATAAAAGGTGAAATTCTTTAATCTTGCTTTCTTTTAATTCTTGCATCATGATTAGATCTCAATTTGTAATTGTTGTTCTTGTTGTGATGTTTGAGTAAAACTCCGCTCGTAAAGGAGTCGAGACGATTGTAGAATGATGATGTAACAAATCTTAATACGATTTTTAAGTCCTACGAGTTTTGTAAACCCTAGCAAGTTCAAGAATCGATGACCTAGTTTCGTAGCGATGCTTTCTTGATTGTGATCACTCGAAATTAGGGATTTACGATCGTTTCTTGAATTTACTAGAGGCTAGAATGTGAATGATATCGACGAAAGAACAAGGGATAAGATGAAACCCTAGTTTCACAAGAAATCCCTAATTCTCGATAGATCATCATCGATCTAGTATCAATTCATCGAAGGATAAGAATACGTAATTGTAAGATTACATCACATCTATAGATCCGATCGATTCCTACGAGCCGCATTTCGATTCTTGATATTTGGTTTGGAAAAATCATCAAACTATCAATTCTTGATTTTATCTTTTTCTTGTTATTAGATCTATATTTTCTAATTCTTGAACTTCAAATATAAATCATGAATTGTTTGTTTTCTTTTCTTTAAAGTTTCAACTCATCTAATTCAAAAGACGAACGATTACACTTTTCCTGTGGACGATCCGCACTTACTAACAATCTACATCCGACACCGTAGTTGATTGCGGTCAAATAATTTTTGGTTGTGATTTCTTTACAATTTTCAAATACTACACATCAAGAATTCTTTTCAATCAAATGGCACCGTTGCCGGGGATAGTGCGCTAATTGTTTGTATTTTGAAATTTGAGTTGAAAATTTTTTTCCATCTAAATTTTGTGATCTAAACTCGCACAAACTCTAATACGTGTGTTGTGATTTGATTGCGAGGAATTCTGGAATCATTGGAGCTTGGATGAAATTTTTCTGAGCATTCCAGAGAGCTAAGGGGAGCAACAGAAGCATTCTCCTAAATTTCTGTGCAGTGATCCCTTTCCCCAACTGCGTTTCCGCGGCAAAACCCTCTCTCCTGCGGCGGTTCCGCGGCAACTCTAAGTCATCACTGCACCAAACTTTCTCTGTAAGTTTCTTACCTTCTCCTCTCTCCTCTTTTTAGCTCCAACTAACATTTTGTGCAGGTTTCTTTGCAAATAATCGCAACGCCGCAAAAAGCAAATTAAAATTGTGCGTGTTTTTGATTTTTGGTTGTTTGCATATTAATACGGAAATTAAGGGGCACGACCAAATCCAGATTAGGTGGGGAGTTCATTACCCTTCCTAAGCCCCGAAAATCGCAAAACTTGCATCCGCATTTACCCTCATTAATTAAAAGAAATCTAGAGATGACTCTAAGGACCGTCGCGCTCAATTAGGACAAGAGAAGGCCGTGGGTAATTCATTGCTTATCCGCGTTTTCTTGTGGTGTCTAAGGCGAGTGTGTCTATGGCTAGTGGTTTTTAATTAGGCCCACTACTTACGTAGTGGAGTACCTTTCCACTTACCTGGCACTTATCCGGCCACAGGGAGACAAAGAGGCAGTGGAGGATTCTATCCTGCGACTTGTCTTTTGGCAGTTAGGAGCGGTCTAGAGCCGGACCTAGGTGACCACTAGATTCTAGGGTTTTTCTTGTTGCATTTGTTGTGTTGCATCATATTTTTTTCAAAAATCCGTATCACTTTTCAAAACAAACACCGCATTCATCATTTCTCCTAATTATATATTCACGCTGCCACTTGTACTAACCCTTTTTAGTGCAAGATAGGCTGGACAACGGTATTCTAGTGCCTGTTTAGTCCGCGTCCCCCGATCGACCCTAAAGTCGGTATTTCTACATTTACCTTTTCCTTAGCCACCACCACACCCACTCCGATGGATCCACCTCCATCGAACTTCTTTTCCACTACCCTGCCGCCATCCGTTGGTGCGCAGAATCCACCTCGCATCTCTCTCCAAAAGAGATGCTATCCTACACGAGGCCGACTTTCCACCTGTCTTTCCATTCCACCAGCCAATGGGGAAAATTTTCAAATAAAACCCCAATACATCAACCTTCTACCAAAATTTCACGGTCTCGAGTCTGAAGACGCATACGTGTTTATCACGAAATTTGAAAATGTATGCGCAATGATGGGTACCTCACAGTTGTCTGTGGATGCTTTGCGTTTTCGTCTTCTCCCATTTACCTTGTGCGATTTAGCCGAGAAGTGGCTATATAACACTACCGCACATTCCATTTCAAATTGGGACGAATTCGTCAAAGCATTCCTTAAGAAATTCTACCCACATCATAAGACAGCTCGAGTCCGCAGCGAAATCTATCAATTCACCCAGCTTCCAAATAAAACATTTTCAAAATGTCTTGAACGTTTCAAGGATCTGTTACTCCAATGTCCACATCACGGCATCCCGAAATGGGAATTATGCCGAATCATTTATGAGGGCATTACTCCTTACACAAGACAGACCCTTGAATCCATGTGTCAAGGCAACTTCATGACTAAAGATGATGGGGAAGCCTGGAATTTTCTAGAAGATTTCGCTGAAAAATCTTTACAGTGGGAGGGTGTGAGTCAATCGTCTAGGGATGGCAATGATATTTCCATAGGAGTTAGAGCTGACATTGCAGCTGTACACAAGAAACTCGAGACTATGGAAAAAAAATTTTTAGCCGCCACCCTAAGTCAAATATCACTCTCCAAAACTGTATGTGGCTGCTGTTCTAATCCGTCTCACTTGACGGAAGAATGTCCGTTTCAAGGTCATGAGCATACCAATACTGCATTTTAAAGACCTAGAAACGATCCATTCTCCTCCACATATGATCAGGGTTGGAGGAATCACCCTAATTTTGCTTGGAACCAATCACAATCTCAAAACACGGTTCCAAACCTGAATCAATTCCAAAGGGTCCCTCCACCACAACAGCAGCCACCACTTCAATTGAGTCAGCACCCCTTTCAATCACAAAACTTCCTAAATCCGGTCAACACTTTTGCACCATCTAGTCCTTTGCAATTGACCGGTACAGATAATACCTCTGCACTAGCACAAACCTTGGATACTTTCATGAAACAATCCATCCAAGGGACGGCAAGTTTGCAATCTTCCATAGAGTATGTGATGAAGATCATTGTCTCTCAAAATGAGAATATCAAATCTATGGAAGCACAAATTGCACAACTAAAAGCCGAAATGCGTGCAAGAGAGAAAGGGAAACTTCCAGCTCAACCTTTACCTAATCCTGGCTATTCACATCCTGTGGATGCAATCACGTTGAGATCTGGAAGAGTGCTTGACAGTCACGTTGGGGAAGAGTTTGATGTCACTGATAAATCAATCAATAACACCCCGGCTGAGACCTTTCCTTCCACACACACTTCTAGTTCTAACCCCAGTTCTTCTACCCCACCACCTTCTTCCGAGCCTATTCTTCGTTTCCCAAAAGGCTCGCCACTTCAGCCCACCTCTGTTACCCCTCCACGGACGATCCCCACTTCTATTTTGGGATCGATTCCACAAACACTTCCTTCTCCTATGATGGACCCAGCGCTTATTGCTAAAGCACCTTATCCTAATCGGTTAAGGGCTAACACACCAAGTCCATATATGGAGAAGATTATGAACATGTTTAAGGAAGTTAACATCAACATCCCTCTCCTAGATGTTATCCAACAAGTTCCGTCCTATGCAAAAACCCTTAAGAACTTGTGCACTAGGAAGAGGAAGACTCAAGTGCCTAAAAAAATCTTCATGTCAAGTACTGTAGACACGGCTTTTTCCCAACAATTACCACGGAAACGTAAGGACCCTGGTTGTCCTACTATTTCCATTTCTATTGGGGAGAAACACATCAACCGTGCGTTACTTGACCTTGGCGCTAGTGTTAACTTACTTCCTTACTCGGTATACGAGCAACTAGGTATCGGAATGTTAAAGCCCTCGAGCATAACTCTTCAGATGGCTGACCGATCAATCACCAAACATAGGGGTGAACTGGAGGATGTGTTAATAAAAATCGGGGAATTTATATTCCCTGTGGATTTTATTGTACTTGATACACAGCCTGTAGCGAACCCACGGAATCAAATTCCGGTGATTTTAGGTCGCCCCTTTTTGGCCACTTCCAATGCAATAATCAACTGTCGTAATGGTTCTATGACCCTATCTTTCGGGAATAGGTCAATAGAACTAAACATTTACAAGTTGGGAAGTGTACCCTCCGAACCTACTGCTCAGGTCTGTTCTGTCGACTTAATGGATGTCGACAGCAGCGAATTTGATGATCCTCCTGATACCGATCTTGACTCTTTTCATACGTTATTGTTTGACCCAACTATGTATCATACACATACGGACTCTTCCACCGAGATGTCCGGGTCAATAACTAACACTGATTATAAACTGCTTTTAGAGTCTGAAGATCACCCCGCACTTTGTGATGACATTATTCATCGGGGTATTGATGGAACTTTTGAGGAAATCTTCGCTGAAGAACTCGCATTTTTGAATGACACGGGTGTTGAGATGAATCATGTACAAATCATTGAAATTGAACCACCACCCCTTCTTCTGAATTGTAAAAAGAATGCGAGTAATCCATCACAATCACTGCATCGTCTCTCCAAAATGAGACGCACACACATTCTCTTCCACCACTTAACCTTTCCCCACTTCTTCTTCCACCAACCAGAGCACTGCATTGATAAAATTTTTGAATGGTTGGTGTTAACATTCGGTCTTTGCAAAGCTTGGCATCGATCACTGATTTTTGACCCCCTCATATGATTTTGAAAGATTAACATTGCATAAGTTTGGGGGGGGGTATATTTTCTGGCTCCTGAAAAGAAAGTTTTTACAAAATTTTGAGCCAAAAATAAGTTTGGGGGAGGGTCTTCACTTAAATATTTTGCCCACACTAATAAATTCCTCCCAAGGTTACAGGTTTTTCAAGATTTAGCAGAAGGCAACAGTGAGGACACTGTTGAAAACAAGTTTGGGGGAGCTTTGTGCTTATTTTCGCATCATTTGCATATCAATTGCATACGCACAAAACATTTCTTTAAAAACCATAAAAATTTAAAAAAATTTCAAAATTATAAAAATATTTTTTGTACATAAATAAGATAATGAAAGTTTAGATAGTGAAAAATTACACCCATGAGATTAGAAAAATTTAAGAAAACCAAGAAAATTAGAAGTTTTCTTATACGAACTAGTAATAAGTAGTTATGAGCCGTTGTCCCAAGGGTTAGTAAGATGAAGGAAGTCACTAATCTGAGGATAAAAATAAGTCTGAAAAATAGTTTCTATTCTGGAAGCCAAACATTTTGAACGTTGATACCCTGCTATTCGCACTTACACACGTCTTAAAGCCCGGGATAGTAGAGGATACCTTGAAATGCTCTTGTCTTAAAGCCGATGTATGAAGGAAATAAAAAAGTAAAAAAAAAAATGAAGAAAATATAAAGTGGTGAGAAAAATAAACACTGGTTTTGTTATCGCCGAGGGCAATAAAAAAAAATATAGCGAGGGTGCCTCTTCACCTAGTGCCTTAAGACCAACTGGTCTGGGAGTCACTGCTATGCCTGAGGTGGTGCAAGACGAGGAAAATACACCAAAGAAGCAAGCACATGAGTAATCGGTCGGTTAGTACCTCAAGAAGTATTAACGGTCGCATGAAAGTGTGTGAGCAATCCTAAATATTCATTAATTAAAAAGTACTGAGGCTGATGGGTAAAGAGTATGATAGCTTGAATTGAATTCTCCGGGTGTAGGGATGTTCTTTACACACACGTAGGGTTCTATGATCGATGTTTGGAAGAAAGATAGGAATGAAGAATAAGACGATGTTTTATTGAGGGAGGACGTGATTTCTAACATCTTTTCATGACCATTAAGATAGGGCTCATGACAACCGAAAAGCTAGCTTAGTTGAAAACCTAATTTTCAAGGATTTTCTTTTACAATTCTTGTCTTTAAATGTAATATTCATGATCTTCCTTTTATTATTGGATTTTGTGGGTGCAATCCGCTGAAAACCCTCAGGAGACAACACTCCTCCTACAAGGGACACCTAGAGGTTTAAAGGCTTGTTGCACGTGCTCAGTGCAATCGTGTTGCCTACGAAAGTGTGCTAGTTAGTTTTTCTCTTTCTTTATTTTCTCCTTCTCTTTTTAATAAAACATTCGCTCGAGACGATCGAAATTAAGTTTGGGGGTATTTGATCAGTCGAAAATAATGTATTTTTAACACGGCAATTTCCCCATCTTTTGCATACATTTAGAAGTGTTCGGTATTCATATTTCACATATTAGCAAATCAGTCGTTAAATATCAGATTTCATGTGTTAGACTTTTAAAGGAAATTAACCACATTTCATGGCATCGCATCATTTCTGTATTTGCGCAACACTTGTCTTGAGTCTGTGCAGGAAAATCCGGAGCAAAATCAAAAGAAGCTGATCAAACATTACGCCAACTCAATAATTTCAGATCTGGTAGCAATATAAAGAGAGAAACAAAATTCCACATATCAAATAAAGGCCCACAACTCAATCCAAACAAGCACCAGAGAGCCCAAGCTCCAACTCCCCGAAAGAGCCGCGGATCCGCGGCGGGAGCGTGCTTGAGCCGCGGATCCGCCGCGCTTCTGCCACGTCATCGCTTTATTTTCAGTGCAAAATTCTGATCTCAGTGGCCACATTCCTTTATGATATGTCAAATTCCAGAATTCTCTCGAAGCTACTGCCAGATCAGCAAAGATCATTAAGCAAGGCTAATCCTAATTAAGCTCCTAACTAATCACATCTAGAAGCTTCTTCTCTAACTAACTTTTGGAGGAAAATTCAAATTTCCTCAACAAACTTTAGGAGGGAAACTTAGAATTTGAAATCCTAGATCTAGGGTTTAGATGTCTATAAATAGGAACCTAGACCTAGGGTCAAAGGCTAATCAATCATTAGGTTAAATAATCTCCCATTCCTAAATCTCAATTCTCCATCTTCTTCCACAAGTCTAGTGACAAGGCTTGTGCGAAACCCTAACCCTAATTCCACTCCAAATTCAAGATCTTGAGTACCAATCAAGCGAGAAGCCTTCAACCTTTTAGGAGCCGAGCCGATCTTCAATCGGGCAAGTGATCCAAGCCGATTCGCGACCCACGGAGACGAGCGAAGCCAAGTCGACGATCGAATTCTTCCTCTTGTAGTTCTTGAGCGAATGTAATGAAATTGTTGATATAAATAAAAGGTGAAATTCTTTAATCTTGTTTTCTTTTAATTCTTGCATCATGATTAGATCTCAATTTATAATTGTTGTTCTTGTTGTGATGTTTGAGTAAAACTCCGCTCGTAAAGGAGTCGAGACTATTGTAGAATGATGATGTAACAAATCTTAATACGATTTTTAAGTCCTACGAGTTTTGTAAACCCTAGCAAGTTCAAGAATCGATGACCTAGTTTCGTAGCGATGCTTTCTTGATTGTGATCGCTCGAAATTAGGGATTTACGATCGTTTCTTGAATTTACTAGAGGTTAGAATGTGAATGATATCGACGAAAGAACAAGGGATAAGATGAAACCCTAGTTTCACAAGAAATCCCTAATTCTCGATAGATCATCATCGATTTAGTATCAATTCATCGAAGGATAAGAATACGTAATTGTAAGATTACATCACATCTATAGATCCGATCGATTCCTACGAGCCGCATTTCGATTCTTGATATTTAGTTTGGAAAAATCATCAAACTATCAATTCTTGATTTTATCTTTTTCTTGTTATTAGATCTATATTTTCTAATTCTTGAACTTCAAATATAAATCATGAATTGTTTGTTTTCTTTTCTTTAAAGTTTCAACTCATCTAATTCAAATGACGAACGATTACACTTTCCCTGTGGACGATCCGCACTCACTAACAATCTACATCCGACACCGTAGTTGATTGTGGTCAAATAATTTTTGGTTGTGATTTCTTTACAATTTTCAAATACTACACATCAAGAATTCTTTTCAATCAGGTGTCATGACTGCTTTTCTGAATGATGATTTAGAAGAGAGCGTCTATAAGTACACAGCCAGAGGGCTTCGTAGACAGTGGGAGCAGCGGAAACGTGTGCAAGATGTTTTATGTGATAAATCAGGCATCGCGGAGTTGGAACGTCTGTTTTGATGTGGTAGTCAAAGAGTTTGACTTCATCAAAATGATAGATGAACTTTGTATATACAAAAAGGTAGTAGAGAGTATGGTGGTGATCCTCGTATTGTACGTGGATGACATACTCTTAATAGGGAAAGAGTTTCCTATAGTACGCTCGGTCAATCTCCTCTTATCACAAGGATTCTCCATAAGAATCAAAGTGTACCTCCTAAATCCTGGGTTTTGGATCTATGAGATAGATGTAATTGGATGTCAGGATTCTCACTAGTTGTAGTGAGATGGTATCAATCGATCCTGGGGAGAATCACAAGAATGGTTCTAGGATGGTAAGGTCGACTGAATGTCAGTCACAGGCATTATCTTAACGCTCAGTGGAGGGACGGTATGTTGGAAGAGTTCCAAACTAGATACCGTGACATACTAGATGATTAAAGGCAAGATATATCGTTACCAAGGATACTACCAAAGAGGCAGTCTAGATATATTTTAGTTCATGAGATGAACTTCGTTCCTACCATTGTGTGATAATAGAGTTGTGGCTTATGCCTAGGAACCCCCGTCCCATCAGAGATCCAGACATATTCATAGGCAGTATCGCCTGATCATGGAGATGGTTGATCTCCAGGGAGATCGAGGATAGGAGAGTAGACACAGAGGACAACGGCGCGGATCCACTCACAAAGGCCTTTTTCCCAGCAGAGACTTTTATGGGATGGTTGAATATGAGATACTTCAACCACAGCTTATTGTTGGGTATGAGATACTACAACAAATGGCCCTAGTGCAAATGGGAGATTGTTAGTTATATGTATACCCTAGAGGCCATTACTGTACATACATTGTATATTGTAGTGGATGCTTGGACATGATAGGGATGACTTTCTTGCTAATAAAGCCCTTAGGACTATCAGGACTATGATGCAGATCATACTAGTGGGGACAATGTAGTCGTTATGTACATCCTTCAAATGTTCCAAGTCGTGGGAGTACCGAGACAGGGCATCGATACTCCAGAGTAGACTAACGTATGCGCTTCTTGACCCATATGATGGGCGATGGATGATCCCATATCCATTGGTGTTTGACATCAGAGAAGGTATACGGGTGCTCAGTAGAGACTGGGTACACTGGACGGACTCGCCGAGAACTCCCAAATGGTATTATACCTCACGTTAGATGGCAGTTCTCTGGTGACACTGATACAGGTTAGTCTGTAGACCCGAGATTGTCATAGAGTCTTGTGTGATTCCCACTGTGCTTTTATTTCCATCATACCACGTCCAAGAGGGCGTGCAAAAAGGTGGCTTTTGGGAACAGTCCCGAATCATATGGAGGCAATGAGCGATAGGAGGGGTTTCGTCTCTCCCGGTATAGGGAGTTGATGTTGCGCTGTGTTCGATTGGCTATAACTGGAAATCCCTGGCCAGGGTTGCTGAGATTTATTGGTAAGTGTTATCAGTAGTTTCTCGAACTGTTATGGATCTCATATCGACACGACTTATCAAGCTACTGGGGTCTGACGTTTACCACCCCTAGGCGAGATATGCGACATATCAGACGAAGAGACCGGACTGTACTGGAGTGTTACTGATTGGATTCACAGGAGAATGTACAGGCTTGCTTGTTGATCTTCTGATCGCTTAATACCTGGGTGGCTGTTACATTTAGCTGACCGCTTGCAGCTTGTGGGTGTTTGATATGATCATCACTTACTGCCAGCGTATTGATGATTCTTTAGAGTCCTACACAGAGGTTTCCTGGCTCAGGCAAAACGGAGTAGGAGGACATATGTAATATGTGTGGGACTGAGAACAATACGTGTATGTGATACCGTATTATATTCTCGCGATATGTGATATCGGCCGGGTATATGTGATATAGCCGGGTCATCGGATCAAGTGTTGATTCGATGAACTGATACAGATTATGTTAGTCGGTTATTTGTGAAATAGCCGGATTATCGGATCAAGTGTTGATTCGATAATTTAATGATATATTAAATTACATTAACTAATATAAGCTCACTTAAAGATTTTTTTTCTCACCCGGTTAATACATTGATATATATGTGATATATGTTAAATGTATTATTTTATTTTGTTACAATAAATATTGTATATGTGATATATAATATTGTAACATGTTATGGTTATAAATGCAACATGATTTGTGGAGTTTAAATATGGTTAGGGTTTGGATTAGGGTTAAGCTTTCATGAAGCTTTCAAGAAGCTTCTCGAAGCTTTGACTTTGACTTGGATATTTTGCAAAGATATTTCCTTAACCCAACCCAACCCATTACCCTAGTTAAATCTCTACAAGGGTTATGTTTTCTTTCTTAACCCATGGTTGCATTTCTAACCTCACACAAGATTCTTTATTCATCACAAATTGATTTGCTTCTTCTTCTTCTTCCTTTTTGATCAAATGGTTTCTAGCTTTTTCATATGTGATGAAAATGAGTGAGAAATTGAAAATAAATGAGAGCTAAATTCCTACTTCATCATCCTCCTCTATTCTAGTCGCTTAGATTAGGGTTTTTGCTTTGTTAATACTTGATTAGCAAAGCAAGAGCTTGGGTTTGAGTTTCTTCAAGGTAGATCATCTTTGTTATTGAAGATCGGAAGCAAGTTTGCACCTTTCTCTTCATGGAGCCTCTCTAGAGTCTGGATACATGATGATCACGACGAAAGGACCTCAACACGGAGCTTGTGAAGTGAAGGAACGGACTACAAAGGTTGTAATCCCAAATTCTTAGAAGTAATGTTGTTTACTTGCTTATTGTTTCGCCTAATCTCTAGTCTAAGATCTTGGTTAGGTTGTTCGGCACTTCTAAATTTTAAATCGGGCATGGTTGATGCCTTATAGACCATTGTGATAGTGCCTAGTAACCCTACAGTGGTATCAGAGCCAAGCTAGAGCTTTAGGCGAAGTATATACGAAGTTTAAAGTCCGATCAAACCCCGAAACATCGTGTTTTACCCCCTCTCTGGATATTTTTTAAAATGTTGATTTTTTCTGTATTAAAAATACTCTGAAAATTAAGCAGGGAATTGTAAGAATTACTGTGAAGTACGGAGCAATGATCCCTTCAAGAGACCACGGAACCGCGGCTAAGCCATGCGTTTGGCGGCGGTTCCGCGGCCATCTTAGGGTTTCAGGTGTTAATTCTTCTGGGGTTTATTCTTGGTTAATTTTTCATGCTTCTGGGAATTTTTAATTCTACTCAAGTGTTGAGTTTTCTGGAGATCTTTAGTATTCGTTGATTCGATCGGAAAGTTTAACTTCGTTTATGTTTTTTCCGGGTAATTTAGAACGTGTTAAAAAGTTCGAACGGATATCAATAACTCACTTTTTCCCCTGACGGAAAATTTTCAAGTGTTGGATTTTTTCACGAGTTTGAAACTTTCGGAAAATCATGCAAGCGTATCTGTGGACCCTCTAGAAGAACATAACCTTAACTCGATTATGTGACCGTCAAAACTGCCACTTGAACCCTAGGGTTTGTGGTAGTTTAGCGTTGCCACATGTGAGGAGTTGGTTTGACCCTTCTACGGCTGGTTCATTGGGGCTGTGACATGTTCTGGAATTTTTGAATTCCGCTCAAGTGTTGAGCTATTTGGGAAATCTTGGGTGTTTGTTTATTCGATCGGAAAGTTTAACATTGTCTATTTATCTGGAATGTGATACAATATTTGGAATCCGCAAGTAATTATGAGATAACTAATTTGAATGTTATAAGTCTAGCAGTTTAGTCTCAGATGATCAGTTGCCGCGGGATTTTGATGCGATCAAAAGTCCGTCGCAATCACGTAGCGTACGCGGATACTCGCCGGGTAAACTTAATAGATAGCCACGCCCCATAGCCCCGACCAAGTGACTGTAGGAGTACCCCATCGCCAAAAGCATCCGTTCGGGTGCTCGCGGCAGCGGTATTCCGCCTTAGTGCACTTCGTTGTCGGCATCGGGGGTGCAGCCGTCTACTAAAGTTTTCGACAAGCATTCGATCAGGATGTCAGGAATCTTGTTGAATTGCCCAACTAGATATTGAAAAGTGTTTTCGATATTGAGACTAAAATGTGGGGTTTGTAATTGTTAAGCATGCTATGTCTAAGGAATTCATTTGGTTAGGCATGCGATATCTAAGGAGGTTGCAGATTCCAACTGTTGTAGTTTTACACTTTCTTTGATGTGACCGTAAGTGTAATATGTGGTGTATCGCCGGTTTCGTTGCTATACATCAACGACAATTGGGATACGCATATTTACTTACGTTGATGATATGTGATATTATGTGTTGCCGTGATATGTTATATTAGATCGTCGTGTTTTGAATAGCCGGGGGTTTTATATGAGATGAGAGTTTTTCTTTTTCGTTCATGTAAAATTCAATTGTTTGTAATGTTCTTTTATTGGGGCATTTCCGGGCTGAGGATGATGTCACCATTGTATATTATTTACTTTTCCGCATTAGGATAGACCCAAGGCGGGGAGCAAAAGTAACCGGGTTCTGGGGTCCAGTGGGAGGCCATCTCGAAGAGTCGAGACCGGGTCTCCTAACTCTAGAACTGGCAGGATTACTTACCACTCTCGTAGGGGTCTAGGGATGTGGGTTTGGCTATTTATCACGACCGTGGAATCCGTGTTTTATACAGGCTCGTATTAAAACACGGACGTCCTAATATATCCAATATTTCATATATGTTCTTCTGCTGCAATGTTCTGTGATGAGATCATATTACTGCCTGAGACGCATATTTATATTGTATATATGAGATATATATTATATATTGTTGATTTCGTTTCATATCTGATGCTTGTGAAGCATAATAAAATGGGACTTCATTAATGAGATTAATGAAATAAAAGAAACCTAAAGATGTTGTAGAAACTTGTTTAAAAACTGGTAGCTCTAGTTCTTGCTTTGCATAGCGGTGTTCCTTGTAGAACATCCAGTACCTTATTCGATAAGGAAAGAGCTAAGATCTCTTCACCGGGAGTGACCTCTTTAGCGAAAATAGCAGATGCTACACACTCGGTTTGTCTTTTGATTGCTTCTATAGTTTTTGCAATGCACCGTGGTATTTGTGAAATATCCTGCACCTTATTCGATAAAGAAAGAGCCGAGATCCCTTCACCGGGAGTGAGCTCTTTAGCAAAACTAGTAAAAGCCTAAAAAACACTCCATTTAAAATCACTCGATTCTACAACGATATCAAGTTCATTACGCAAAGGGTTTTCTTAAAAAACCTGTCGTAGCCCTCCGTCATTTCAGATAAGTACTAATTAGTATTCGTGCTGCGGTAGTTTGGCATGCGTCAAGGCGTAGTGTACGGTAGCTAACTAGTGCTTATCTGCTAGCATACGATGCGATTGGATTAGGGTATTCGTACGGCGTTGTTTGGCATGCGTCAAGGGTCATACGGGTGGGTTTAATTCAATCAGGAAATATACGGGTTGAACTTGACTAGCGGACTATGGGTTGTTTGGCATGCGTCAAGGTCATAGCACGCTAGGGGTAAAATGTTATTGGGAATTTCAAGTGTTGAAATTTGCAATGAGATTGCATACCTTCTATGAGATAGTTGGATCCCAATACCCGCTGCGAGTAAGAGTTACTCCTGCGAGAGTTTTACACATTACAATTAGCCGATCAAGTAGGTGTCTAGAAAGGTGTTAACGGGGTTACGCCCCTGGGAAAACGAGGTTTATTTTAATTAGGTCCGTGCGAAAGCGCGGGGAACCTCCCTCAATGTACCGGCACTAGCCTGGCTGAATGATTGGCGAAATTGTAGCGTGTAATTAATCCCGGCTAGTCTTTCCTTTTAGGGTTTGAAGGAAGATTTGACAAAAACAGTGGGAGCCATCCTGAATAGATAAATTGATAACCAATCTAATCTTGTAAAAAGCACACGCTGAGTGTTTTCTTCTCTCTCTCTCCTGGTAGCGACCATGTCACGCCTTAATCAAGATAATAATACGGATGTATTGACTGAACCCGATTGTTATACTGTGCTAGGGAACGTTGGTCCTGCTCCAACTTATAATTGTTATAAGACAGAGTAGCAAATAGGGGATTACCAGAATTCCCGTGCCGCCCAAACGGAGAAAGTGGATGCTGATGCATCTTCTTCGGGTGTGTTCATTACCGAGAACTGTTTCTCAGTATCCTTTACGTCCTCGGTATGAGATACCGGATCAGGATCCCGCAAATGTAATTTGTTACATGAGCTACAGATAGGTAGAGAACTGAGAACGGGTGATAAGTTTCAAGAGTTGGAAATGATGCAAGTGTTGCAGCCAATGCTGTTGGCAGTTATCACCCTGTATTACAAGAATACATTGATTCTGAATGAATATTATTAGATACCGAACCTGATATACAACATCATATCAGTCTCTTTATTAGTAAAGAAGGATATAATTTTGTATTGTTGGATAATGTTTTGAGCATTTCCTATATCAAGAGTTGATCGGTTAAGGCACGTTATCTAAAAGCATAGACATTCTAAATCAAACTACGGTTCTTAATGTACAGAACACGCACAAGAGGAAGAGTTCAGAAATGAACGAATTTTTCTTGAGGCATTGTAGACTAGGTCATATCAATGCGACCCGACTAGCTGAAGTTACATAAAGATGCATATTTAAATTAGTTTGGATTTACATCTTGTAAAACTTTCCAGTCATGTCACAAAGATAAGATGAACACAGCTCCGTTTATTAGAAACAGAGAAAGAGTTAGTGAACTCTTGGGATTGATACATGCTGATGTATGCAAGTCCCTTATCTACATATGCCAGGACCGGTTCTTTGTACTTCATTACATTCACTGATGATCTTTCAAGATTCAGACATATGTTCCTGTTGAAACACAAGTCCGAAACTTTTGAGATAATCACAGAATATAAGTTAGAAGTAGAGAACAAAAAACGGGTATAAGTATTATGTCCTTTGATGTGATCAAGGAGGAGAATACTTAAGCACGGAATTCCTGGACTATTCTAAAGGAGAATGAGATTCTCTCTCAGCATTACTCCTCCAAATAAACTACAGCACGTTGGTGTATCGGGGTGGAGCAATCGCACCCTATGTGATATGGTGTGCTCTCTGATAAGTACTACTGAGTTGCCTATTTTCTTTTGGGGTTATGCACTTGAGAAGTTGCATACCTATTGAATAGGGTTCCAATCAAATCAGCTGCCTACCACTCAATATGTGATATGATATGGGAAGAGCCCGTCTCTTAAGGAAGTTAAGATTTGGGGTTGTCCGGCCTATACCTAAAAGCAAAATCCGGACAAGCTCGAGGCAAGGTCAGTTCTGTGGAAGATTCTTGGATATCCCCAGCATTAGCAAGGGAATATCTTCTACCAAACTAAGGAACAAAAGATGTTTTGTTTCTTAGCATGCCACCTTTGTGAAAGGGAATTTCTTGTGAAGAAATTAGTGGTCATGAGGTAGAACTGGAAAAATTCCAGCTATACAAACTGCAGCTGATGATTTGGTGAACCCGAAGGATTCAATAGTTTCCAACGAATCTCAGCCTCTCCGCCGATCTAGTAGGGTTCCTCGCCCACCTGAGAGATACTTCGGTTTTCTCTGTGACAGTGGGAGCGAGGATTGCATCATGAGATGATGACCCAACTTGTTTCGAGCAGGCAATCAGGAGTGGGACTCTGTAAGAATGGCTGGATGCTTAGTGATCTGACATGGAATCCTTATATACCAACAAAGTATGGACTTTGGTTGCTTTATCTGAAGGGTTAAATCCCCATCGGGAGCAAGTATATCTTGATAAGATTACTTGGTGTACATGGAAAAGTTGAGACTTTCAAAGCTATGCTTAAGTCCATCCAGATCCTACTTGCCATTGCTACATACCATAACTACGATATCTGGCGGTTGGGTGTCATGACTGCTTTTCTGAATAATGATTTGGAAGAGAGCATCTATAAGTACACAGCCAGAGGGCTTCGTAGACAGTGGGAGCAGTGAAAATGTGTGCAAGATGTTTTAGGTGATAAATCAAGCATCGTGGAGTTGGAACGTCTATTTTGATGTGGTAGTCAAAGAGTTTGACTTCATCAAAATGATAGATGAACCGTGTATATACAAAAAGGTAGTAGAGAGTATGGTGGTGATCCTCATATTGTGCATGGATGACATACTCTTGATAGGGAAAGAGTTTCCTATGGTACGCTCGGTCAATCTCCTCTTATCACAAGGATTCTCCATAAGGATCAAAGTGATACCTCCTAAATCCTGGGTTTTGGATCTATGGGATAGATGTAATTGGATGTTAGGATTCTCACTAGTTCTAGTGAGATGGTATCAATCGATCCTAGGGAGAATCACTGGAATGGCTCCAGGGTGGTAAGGTCGACTGAATGTCAGTCACAGGTATTGTCTTTACCCTCAGTGGAGGGACGGTATGTTGGAAGAGTTCCAAGCTAGATACCGTGACATACTAGATGATTAAAGGAAAGATACATCGTTACTAAGGATACTACTAAAGAGGCAGTCTGGATATATTTTAGCTCATGAGATGAAATTCGTTCCTACCATTGTGTGACAATAGAGTTGTGACTTATGCCTAGGAACCCCCGTCCCATCAGAGATCCAGACATATTCTTAGACAGTTTCGCCTGATCATGAAGATGGTTGATCTCCAGGGAGATCGAGGATAGGAGAGTAGACACAGAGGACAACGGCACAGATCCACTCACAAAGGCCTTTTTCCCAGTAGAGACTTTTATGGGATGGTTGAGTATGAGATACTTCAACCACAGCTTATTATTGGGTATGGGATACTACAACAGATGGCCCTAGTGCAAATGGGAGATTGTTAGTTATATGTATGCCCTAAAGGCCATTACTGTACATAAGTTGTATATTGTAGTGGATGCTTGGACATATATAGGTATGACTTTCTTGCTCGACATGATAGTATACTATCTGGTTACTCTTTATCTTAACATGTACTCTGATTGTCTCTATGTTACATGTTGATAAAGCCCTTAGGATGAGTACTTGACTATCAGGACTATGATGCAGATCATAGTAATGGGGACAATGTAGTCGTTATGTACATCCTTCAAATGTTCCTAGTCGTGGTAGTACCGAGATAGGGCATCGATACTTCAGAGTAGACTAGCGTATGCGCATCTTGACCCATATGATGGGCGATGGATGATCCCATATCCATTGGTGTTTGACATCAGAGAAGGTATACGGGTGCTCAGTAGAGACTGGGTACACTGGACGTACTCGCCGAGAACTCCCAGATGGTATTATACCTCATGTCAGATGGCAGTTCTCTGGTGACACTGGTACAGGTTAGTCTGTAGACCCGAGATCGTCATAGAGTCTTGTGTGATTCCCACTGTGCTTTGATTTCCATCATACCACGTACAAGAGGGCGTGGAAAAAGGTGGCTTTTGGGTACAGTCCCAAATCACATGGAGGCAACGAGCGACAGGAAGGGTTTCGTCTCTCCCAGTATAGGGAGATGATGTTGCGCTGTGTTCGATTGGCTATAACTGGAAATCCCTGACCAGGGTTGCTGAGATTTACTGGTAAGTGTTATCAGTAGTTTCTCGAACTGTTATGGACCTCATATCGACACGACTTATCAAGCTACTGGGGTCTGACGTTTACCACCCCTAGGCGAGATATGCGACATATCAGACGATGAGATCGGACTGTACGGGATTGTTACTGATTGGATTCACAGGAGAATGTACAGGCTTGCTTGTTTATCTTCTAATTGCTCAATACCTGGGTGGCTGTTACGTTTAGCTGACCGCTTGCAGCTTGTGAGTGTTTGATATGATCATCACCTACTGCCGGCATATTGACGATTCTTTAGAGTCCTAAACAGAGGTTTCCTGGCTCAGGCAAAACGGAGTAGAAGCACATATGTGATATGTGCGGGACCGAGAACAATACATGTATGTGATACCGTATTAGATTCTCGCGATATGTGATATCGGCCGGGTATATGTGATATAGTCGGGTCATCGGATCAAGTGTTGATTCAATGAACTGATACAGATTATGTTAGTCGGTTATTTATGAAATAGCCGGATTATCGGATCAAGTGTTCATTCGATAATTTAATGATATATTAAATTACATTAACTAATATAAGCTCACTTAAAGATTCTTTTTCTCACTCGGGTAATACATTGATATATATGTGATATATGTTAATTGTATTATTTTATTTTGTTACAATAAATATTATATATGTGATATATAATATTGTAACATGTTATGGTTATAAATGCAACATGATTTGTGGAGTTTAAATATGGTTAGGGTTTGGATTAGGGTTAAGCTTTCATGAAGCTTTCAAGAAGCTTCTTGAAGTTTTGACTTTGACTTGGATATTTTGCATAGATATTTTCTTAATCCAACCCAACCCTTTACCCTAGTTAAATCTCTACAAGGGTTAAGTTTTCTTTCTTAACCCATGGTTGCATTTCTAACCTCACACAAGATTCATTATTCATCACAAATTGATTTTCTTCTTCTTCTTCTTTCTTTTTGATGAAAAGGTTTCTATCTTGTTCATATGTGATGAAAATGAGTGAGAAATTGAAAACAAATGAGAGATAAATTCCTACTTCATCATCCTCATCTATTCTAGCCGCTTAGATTAGGGTGTTTGCTTTGTTAATACTTGATTAGCAAAGCAAGAGCTTGGGTTTGAGTTTCTTCAAGGTAGATCATCTTTATTATTGAAGATCGGAAGCAAGGTTGTATCTTTCTCTTCATGGAGCCTCTCTAGAGTCTGGATACATGATGATCGCGGCAAAGGGACCTCATCACGGAGCTTGTGAAGTGAAAGAACAGACTACAAAGGTTGTAATCCCAAACTCTTAGAAGTAAAGTTGTTTACTTGCTTATTGTTTCACCTAATCTCTAGTCTAAGATCTTGGTTAGGTTGTTCGGCACTTCTAAATTTTAAATCGGGCATGGTCGATGCTTTATAGACCCTTGTGACAATGCCTAGTAACCCAACAGGAGCACCACCTCTCGACTCACCAATTAGATTGTTGGGGTAAAAATTTACACCCCGGTTGACCAAGTCAAAATCAAAGTCAACCCCAAGCCAAGTGGGCCCACCAGATCCAGTGGGCCCATGCCCTGGTCGAGCCCGAACATGAAGCGGCCGGCCTCCCCCCATGCCAAGATAAAAATTTTGTAATAAATAATTTTGTTGTATTTCTTTTATTTTATTTTATGGATAAATGTAAGAAAAATAGGCATAAAGCCAAATTTTTGTAAAGCCTATGGCTTATGTGCAAAAAGAAATGGCACATGAGCCATGGGATAGGCAAAATGCCATTTTGTGAAGCCTAAGGGGCTATGTGTAAAGTGTATAACCTATAAAGGCAAAGATAACGAAAATATCTCACAACTTTTTTCTCTCTATCAAATTTTTTTCAGATCTGAGATCTTTTCTCCTTCTTCAAGGTTCCAAAACCTTCTTCTTTCTCTTGAATTAAATCAAGAGTTTTACTCTTCTTTTTATAAAACAAATTAGTTTTTCACCTCAAAACCCATAAAGGGAAACTCAGATCTTCCATTAAATCTCAAAAAGAAGATATTTTTAAAAATCCCATACCTCTTGATCTTCAAGATCCAGCTAACCGAGGAGGATGAAGAAGAACCTCTTTCACTAAACCCAAGAAAAAAAAACACACTCAGGAGTCCAACTCCTCCCTGATTTCTCTTCCGAGAAATTTTTTAGGATAAAAGCCTCTTTTTCTCACCGGCGCTCAAGCGCAGAGCGCCCGCGTGCCGACACGTGGCGCGCTTGCGCTCAAGTGCTCAGCGCTCGAGCGTAAAGTGCCTACGTTCCGACACGTGGCGCGCTTGCGCTCACGCGCAAGCGCTCGAGCGCAAGTCGCCCCGGTGCCGATACGTGGCGCGCTTGCGCTCCAGCGCAAGCGCTCGAGCGCAAGTCGCCCCGGTGCCGATACGTGGCGCGCTTGCGCTTAAGCGCAGGCACTCAAGCGCAGGTCGCCCCCGTGCCGACACGTGGCGCACTTGCGATCAAGCGCCCAGCGCTCAAGCGCAAGTCGCCCCCGTGCCGACACGTGGCGCACTTACGTTCGAGCGTCAAGCGCTGAAGCGCAAAACGCTCACGTGCCTACACGTTGCGCGCTTGCGCTCAAGCGCTCAGCGCTCAAGCGCAGAGCGCCCACGTACCGACACGTGGCACTCTAGCGCCTGAGCGCACAGCACCTAGGCACACAGCGCCCAAGGTGCTGCCCCATGCATCCTTTGGATGTCTTTTCCCCCTTTATATATATATACATGTATATACATGCATATGTACATACACACATACTCCACGACACTGTCCCTATTAGAAAAAATTTATAACGGGGCGCTGCCCCGCACCCAGTAAGGGGCTGCTAGCACCCTTGACCCCCAGCCCACTATCCGGATAGCGGGACCCCCGTAAAAACTCTGCGTGGCTCCCGATATATTTAAACCCCCCTCCAAAACAAAACACACGTACACTGCACATTGAGTTCGCATGACCAGTTTAACCTGTTAATCGGAGGTTCCCTCGCCACAAAGGCGAGGGGTAATTAACGGCAGCTTAATCCGCGGCTGCCGGAGATTCGGATCCCCACAATCATTAAACCCCGGCCTACCCTACGCAGGGGGAATCTGTAATGCGCCTGACAAGCGCGCGCGTATTCCCATCTCAATGGGGTGACGAAAAACACCCTACAGATTATGGCATGCCCGGTGGGACAAATCTCTCCTCCGATATTTCGGGTTAAACGTTCATGCGAACTCAATCAATATACATATCGATTGCCTATACTGAAATGATTTTTTTTCGTGCAGTAATCAACTTTCGGCAACAATGTCTCCCTAGACGAATTCATCTTCCAACGTGACCCCGATTCCGTACGTGGTCAAGATCAATGCTCGTGTGGTTCTCCCCGCAAGCCTCAGTCGACAGTGGGGGAACCGCCCCGCCAGTTTGGCTCCGTCATCATCTACCCTGCCGGAAGCGCTCATCTGGTGGAAATCCCGGCGGAACAGGTGGCCAAGCCGGTCCCAAGGGGCAAGAGGCCGAATGTTGTGATTGCTAAGGCACCACAACCGAAACTTAAGATGATGTCTGAACGACTCCCTGGCACTCCAGCTGGGGGCAAGACTTCCGGTGCGAAGGGCAACATCAAATGTCGCGGACGAGCTCAGGCGATGACTCCAACAAATGCACAATCGAGCGTATCTCCTAGGCCCTCCATCGCCCGGTCCGCGGCGTCTTCCCAAAGAGCCGAAGTCTGCCAGGCGCTTAGAACAGAAAAGTTAAGGCAGAAGCGGCTCAGGTATCGAGCCAACAAAAGGGCCAGGGCTTCGGCCAAATGGAATCGTGTGAAGTTCCAAGTGCAGGGTTGCCCTGCGACGACGGCTGAGTCGGACGTAAGAATCAGCAATTCCTTCGAGCCTCTGAAGTGGGTTCAGAAAAATGCCATGACCGCCAGAATCAAGAAGACAGCTGTCCGAACAGTGCTACAAAGAGACGTGTCCCGGCCCCAACAGAAAAAGTATGACACTGACTCTTCAAGGGTCTATCAGGAACTTTGTGCCGCACAAAAGCAGCGGGGCAAATCCAGAAAAGAAGCGCCGGCACTATTCAAGAACCTGGTTAGGCCAGCCGCCTTCAATCGACTACCAGCTACCGGAGCAAGGGGTCAAGACAGCGATCTGTGAAATCAACTGCCGACAATAAAAAGACGGCTGGATATATTGTCCATACGGTCTATATGGCGGGCGGGTGCCCCAGCGACAACCTTCGCAGCAAAAGCAAGGATGGGGCCACCACATCCTAAGCCCAATCTAGCCTGAATGTGGTTGCCGCCGCCCAAGAACAGCCGCCCCCGCTGGATGAAGAAAACCCTCTCGATGAGGATGATAGGCAGAAAGATCCCTCGGTCCATGCAGAGTCAAGCTCGGACAGCGAGGAAGAGCCAACTTTCCGCCCCAGGACTGCGGAGCAAGAGCTGCTTCAAGAGCTTCGAAAACAGCTCAGGAGCAAAGATAAAGAGATGGCCAAGCTCTTTTCGAAGATTGACGACTTAACGAACGTGGTGATGCAGCTTACGGATCAAATTGCTCGAGCGCCTCCCAATCAGGCACAAGCCGCTACTAATCAGCCGGGTGATGACAATCCGAGGCAGCCAATGCCTGTTTCTTTGGGACCGAGACTGGTCGAGCCGCATGAAAGCCGGCCACATTCCGCTTCTGGGGACGCCTTGGTCCCAGATAGCACTATCCCGCTAACACAGGAACGGATAATGGATTTGGTCACCAGCAAGGTTAAAACATTGGGGGCCGAAGCTGAAGCTCAGAAAGAAATCGGCAGTAGTGGGCGGCCATACCCCGCGCAGTACGATCTGATTGAGTTCCCAAGCGGCTACGTCATTCCTATGTTCGGAAGATTTGATGGAACGGGGAATGCAAATCAGCACGTCGCCCACTTTAAAGCATCATGCGGAAATACAGGGGGCAATGATGCGCTCCTTCTTTGTCAGTTTGTCAACAGCCTGACCGGTGTCGATTTTGACTGGTACGCGAGTATACCAGACGGGTCCGTCATTACCTTTGCCTAAATGGAGTCTTTGTTTCGGCAAAGGTTCATGAGCGTCAGTGATAAAATCTCCATAGCCGATCTTGTGAGGACCAAGCCGGGGAAGAATGAAAGCAACACTGACTTTATCGCCCGATGGCGTAATCTCACGGTCAAGTGCGAACCGCCGCTGGAGCAGGACCATTCCGTCAGCCTTCTCATTGGGAACCTCAGCAATTGGATGGTCCCATTCTTGTGTACAGCGGGCCTCAAGACATTTCAGGAGCTAACCAAGAAAGTCCAAATGCTGGAACGCTCGAAGCAAGAGTCCCCGCCGGATTCTCAGAGAGAGAAAACTTGGAAAAGCAAGAGGGACGACAGCCGTAGAAGCGGGAGTTCCAGCAGTACCAATGTCTTCAATGCGTCCGACAATGGAGAAAAGCGAAGGGCGGCCGAATCCAAAACTAACCGGTCTCGAAAGCCATTGCTGGGAGGAGATGGGCCTTCCCTAGAGGAGAAAAAGAACATGGTTAACTCTTTCAGAAGGGACAAGGTCCGCAAGATATTTAAAGATGCCTTGAACAACGGCCTACAATTGCCGGAGTCGAAAAGACCCCAAGAAGCAAAAATGACCGACAATCCCCTGTATTGCCTGTACCACCGAGTAGTGAGCCATGCGATCGAGGATTGTTATATCTTCAAAGACTGGGTCGAGAAGCAGTACAAGGATGGAGAGATCGAGCTGTCCAAAAGTGTGTTGGTAAACAACCAAGTTGCAACCACCAACTTTATACAGACAGAAACTGAAGCCTTCTGGGAGCAGACAGCCGAACCCTCTGCCCTGAGAAATGAGACCGACTCGCCGCAGCCTCCTTGAAGTAAGCACATATCTAATAAGACGAAGAAGATGATAAAGCTACTTCGGAAAGAGCCCAGGACGGAATGGGAAGGGCAGAAGAAGCCTACCAGTCCAGCTGCTAATGCGGCTCCATCAGGCTCAAAATCCAAAAAGCTCAAGAAGAAGAAAAGCGCAGCTCGGCATGAAAAGGAGTCTGCAGGGAGATCGACCATTCAAAAATATATCGATTCCCTCGAAGAATATGAACAGAAGGAAAGAACTCTGATTCAGTTGAAGGAGTTCTTCCCTGTACAAGCGGCTGAAATTCTGGAGGAGTTAGAAGAAAACTCCAATGAAGAGATCCCAGTAGTGACCTGCTACGCCGTCTATCTTGGCAGCGACTCCGAGGATGAGCTCTGTTTTCCTGAAGAAGACGAGGAGCTCGCCACAAAAGCCAACCAAATCCAGCTCAGAAGCGGCAGTGCTCTACCGCCAAATCAGGGCAATGCCCCAAAAGGAAAGGGAAAACAGGTGGCTAATGATGAAGATGGCGGAGAACCGGCCGATGAAAACTCGAGTCCTTCCCCAGTAGACTATAATGTCTTGGCTCACCTTCGAAGGCTTCCGTCTCTCCTGAGCATCTACGACGCCTTGGTCCTATCTAAGGAGCTTAGAGATGTTCTTATTCACGCTCTACAAAACCCCGAGCGGTATCAGGCTCACTTTGCGGAAATTAATATGAAAGAATCTCAGCACGCTTTGCATGCTGCCGTAGTCACATTTAAGGATGAATACTTGCTACTGGGAACAGCTGAAATCGGCCGCTTTACGTGACCGGGTATAGTGACGGAGATCGAATTAATCGCATATTGATTGATCCAGGGTCCTCAGTGAACATCATGAACTTACGGACGCTGAAGAGTTTGTCAATGGACGTCCGACACCTGTCAAGGGAAAGGATTGTCATTCAAGGCTTCAACCAAAATTGCCAGCAAGTTCTGGGGTCCATAGCTCTGCCAATCAAATTCAGGGATCTGCAAACTGAAGCTAAGATATACGTGATTGATGCCGACACGTCTTATAAGATTCTCTTGGGGCGGCCGTGGCTCCACGATTACGGCATCATTCCGTCAACTCTCCATCAATGCATGAAGTATACTAAAAATGGCGAAGAAAGACGCATTGACGGAGACATCCAGCCGTTCGGTGTGCATGAAGTCCGCTATGAAGATTCTCGGTACTTTATGAACCACCAAAATGCTAAGCCACAACTGACTGAGGATAGACCGGCCCCAAGACCCAAAAGCAAATCTGCGCCGGTTGTCACTTTCAAAAGAAAAATGCCCAAGTGCGCCCATATTTCGGTAGCGACACTGATGAGTCCGACGGTGTAAGCCCGTCCTTCCGTAAAACCCGCCCTCGTTTCGGCAGCGATACGGACAAATCTGTTACTGAAGGTCCATCTAGCAGCAAAGTCCGCCCTCATCTTAGCAGTGACACTGAAGAGTCAGAAGAAGAGGACCTGCCGTGCAACAGCTGTGCAGATTGGACCCCTATGCAGCAAGCGAAACTAAGAGAGACCTTCGAAGTTGCAGAAGGGACCCTAGCCGTCACAAGGGTGCCGGAGCAGATGTGCAAAGAGCTCGATGCGTTGTCAGTCTCCACCATGGACCAGCTGAAAATTTTCTACGTCCCCGGGAGGAAAAATGGACAGAAAGGCATCCTGTTTTATGGGTCAAACCCCGTTGTGCACCCGGACGATCTTTCTGTCGCGTGCCTTCCCTATGAGAGAGGCATAAGAGCCGTCCTCAATCCCAGATACTATGCGCCCGAGATGCGGGAATACTTTAAAAAGTGCGGATGCCGGTTATATCAAATGGAGTCCGAAGCAAAGTTTTACGAAGGGTTATGGCATCCACCCCAGGTCCGAGCACTCATCGATGGACGAATTCCAGACAGACGGGGAATAGGTTACATTCAACCTGATTCTAGAGTGTGCTACATGATCCATGTTGGTGAAGCTGGCGAAAGATCAAATGATGATGATGAGATAGCCGAGCCAGAAGAAGCTCCTCAAGAGCTTGAAGATGGCGGACAAGCAACCTTTGACGAGCTAACCGAGATTGACTTAGGAACGCCCGATAATCCAAGGCCGACCTACATCAGCTCGCTCTTGTCAGAGGAAATGAAAGCGCAGATAATTGCCCTGCTGCATGAGTTCGTCGACTGCTTCGCGTGGACATACAAAGAAATGCCTGGCCTTTCCCCTGAAATGGCCGTACATAAGTTGGCTATATCTCCTGATGCTAAGCCAGTCAAACAAGCTCCTTGAAGAATGAGAAGGGAACTAGAAGAAAAGGTCATCGAGGAAACTAAGAAGCTCATCAATGCCGGCTTCATCAGGGAAGAGAAATATGCGGATTGGATCGCATGCATAGTCCCAGTGAAGAAGAAAAATGGGCAGATCCAAGTTTGTGTCGATTTCAGGGACCTCAACAAGCCATGTCCTAAAGACGACTTCCCGCTATCGGTCATGGAAATGATGGTCGATGACACCTCAAATTACGAGCTGTTCACCTTTATGGATGGCTCGTCTGGATATAATCAGATCAAGATGTCGCCTGAGGATGAGAAGCACACAGCATTTCGAACCCCGATTGGAATATATTGCTACAAGGTAATACCATTTGGACTGAAGAACGCAGGTGCTACATATCAAAGGGCAATGACTAATATCTTTGATGACCTAATCCATAAAGTCGTCGAATGCTATGTTGATGATCTGGTCGTCAAGACTAAAGCCAAGGCCGATCATATCCAAGATCTTAGGACCGTTCTCACCAGACTGAGGGAATATGACCTAAAGATGAATCCTCTGAAATGCGCTTTTGGCGTGTCATCGGGAAAATTACTGGGCTTCATAGTCCGACATCGAGGGATCGAAGTTGACCCATCAAAGATAAAGGCCATCATGGTGATGCCCCCTCCGAAGAGTCTGACGCGGCTAAGATCTTTTCAAGGCAAGCTCGCGTATATATGGAGGTTTATCTCAAATTTATCGTGAAGATGTAGGCCCTTCTCAAAGCTCATGAAGAAAGGAGCTCCTTTTATCTGGGATGCCGAATGTCAAGCAGCGTTCGAAAGCATCAAACAATACTTGTTGCACCCTCCAGTACTGGCCGCTCCCTTTGCAAATAAACCGCTGATTCTCTACACTGCCGCGCTAGATGAGTCACTTGGTGCACTCCTTGCCCAGAATAACGAGGAGGGAAAGGAACATGCCCTCTACCACCTTAGTCGAACTCTTGTCGGGGCGGAACACAACTATTCCCCAATCGAAAAGCAATGCCTGGCTCTGATATTTGCTGTGAAGAAGCTGAGGCACTATCTGCTGGCTCACCGGGTTATGCTAATCTCCAAGGTCGACCCGCTCAAACACTTGATGACCAGAGCAAACCTAGCCGGCAGAATGGCAAGATGGGCCGTCATGCTACTTGAGTTTGACATAGTATATACTCCTCAAAAAGCAGTAAAAGGTCAAGCTCTTGCAGACTTCCTCGCTGCTCATCCTATACCAGAGGGGTCACCACTCAATTGCAAGTTACCCGACGAACAAGTGCTGCACTTAGAGAATGACGAGCCATGTTGGGAGCTCTACTTCGATGGGGCATCATCAATAAGAAGCTCCGGCCGATCAAGCATCCCGGAGGTAAAAGCGGGGATAGGATTGGTGTTCATCACGCCATCAATGGGAACCCTACGGTGTTCTTTCGCTCTCACCGAGCCTCGGACAAACAATGAAGCTGAATATGAAGCCCTGATAGCTGGTTTGGAGCTCGCCATAGAAATGGAAATTCTTCGGCTACGGGTTTACGGTGACTCCCAGCTTGTTGTCAACCAAGTAAGCGGCGACTATAAGATATACAAACCCGAGTTAGCTCGGTACAGAGGCCGAGCGGTGGAACTCATGAAACGGTTCGCTCACATTGAACTAATGAGAATCCCCAGAGCGTTGAACGGAAAAGCCGACATACTTGCTCGCCTAGCCAAGGAGCTGGCTGATCCTGACATGGACGAAATTCTGATCACAGTTAGAAGCCGACAAATTCTACCCCCATTCTCTCTACGGGAAGAGGAAAGCGCGGAACAGAAGAACAGTCCTGCCGAAGAAGCTTCGATCATCCAAGACGAGCCCGATTGGAGAGAACCCTTCATAGAGTACTTCCGATACGACAAGCTGCCCGAAGAAAAATTTGTGAGGATTCAGCTGAAGAAAAGAGCTCTCCGATACGTGTTTGTAAATAACACGTTATACCGCAGGTCATATGACCAACTCTGGCTCAGGTGTCTGTCATTGGCCGAAGCCCAAAAGGTCATGAAAGATGTTCACTCGGGCGTTTGCGGTGCTCACCAATCTGGCCCCAAGATGCGACTTCAAATCAAACGGCTTGGGTATTACTGGCCCACCATGATACGGGATTGCGGAGAGCATGCAAAGAAATGTCAGATCTGCCAAATCCATGGTGATTTCATTCACAAGCATCCCAATCCGTTGCATCCAACGGTGGCATCGTGGCCCTTTGAAGTCTGGGGCACCGACATTGTTGGCCCAATTGATCCTCCATCATCCAAAGGCCACCGGTTCATATTGGCCGCGACAGACTACTTCTCCAGATGGGCTGAAGCTGTCCCGCTAAAAGAAGTCAAGACAAAAGATATTCTGACATTCTTCCAGCATAATATTCTATACCGTTTCGGTACACCAAGAAGAATCATTTCCGACAATGGGCCTTCTTTCAAGAGCTTCAATGTCTCAAGGTTCGCTACTCAGCACAAGATAGACTGGAGATATTCCTCCATCTATAATCCAAGAGCCAATGGGCTAGCCGAAGCCTTCAATAAGACTCTATGCAAGCTCCTGAGGAAAAATGCTTCAGCCAACAAGAGAGACTGGAATCTCAAACTTCACGAGGCGTTGTAGGCATATCGTACCACGCACCGTACTCCAACACAGTCCACTCCATACTCATTGCTTTTCGGAGTGGAGGAGGTCCTCCCCCTCGAAGTCAAAGTTCCAAACTTAAGAATGGTCGTTCAGCACGAGTTGATGGAGGAGGAAAACGTTCTCCTTCGACTTGAAGAGCTCGATGCCCTCGAAGAAAAGAGGCTCGCGGTGCAGCAAAATCTGGAGCTATACCGAGCCTAAATGTCATGGGCTTATGACAAGATAACCCGTCTCCGCGCTTTCAAGAAAGGTGAATTGGTGTTGGTCCTCAAAAGACCGATCATCCCCAATCGACATGCCAAGGGAAAATTTGAGCCAAACTGGGAAGGACCATACGTCATCGAGAAAGTGTTCGACGGAGGATCCTACCAACTAATAAGTGCCGAGGGAGAAAGGCCCATGCCACCCATCAATGGACGATATCTCAAGAAATACTACACGTGAATGCTCCAAGTCGCAGGCGAATTGAGCACATCAGCCCTACGGTCTGGATCATACATCCTGCAAAACCGTATACAATCCACGGGCGTAAATGGCCCCTATCTCTCCCAAATCCTGCCGGTGAGACTACTTTTAAAGTCCCACCAGCGGCAAAAAAAAAGGAAAAAAATAAATAAAAATAAAAAAAATTAACGGTATGTCCACAAGCAAAACGGGCACGGATGAAAACCCGAAAGGGCTCCGTGAGTAAAAACAGCAGGACTACCGGCGAGTCTGTGAAAACCCGAAAGGGCGCAAACTCGTGAAAGGAGATGAAATACACTCGCAAAGTCCTTTCGACCTTGTGAGGAGAAAACCCTGCGTGAGATCCTTACGACTCACAAAGGAGAAACACACTTAGGAATCCTCACGATTCCTAAGGAGAAAATACACTTGCGGGATCCTTACGACTCATAGGGAGAAAATGCTTTTATGGGACCCTCACGACCCATAAAATTGAAAAGCCTAGGTGATAGGGACCCAAACCTGTCTCCTAAGCCATCGTTCCCCAACGGGCAACGGCAAATGATGAGTCGCTCCTGGCATTTCGCTTCAGTGTTAGCGGTGCTGATGCCGACCAAAAACCCAAATCCCAAGTCCTCCCAAGGCAAATGATGAGTTGCTCCTGGCATTATTCCAGTGCAGCAATACTGATGCCAAACAAGATCCAAATTCCAAGTCCCCAAACGGCGAATGATGAGTCGCTCCTGGTACCACATTCCAGTGCAGCGATGCAGACGCCAACCAAAATCCAATTTCTCAAAATTCCCCCGGCCCTACGGTGGGTCCCCAAGTTGACCATCGTATACAATCCACGGGCTCAAATAATTCTCATCATACCCTTGCCCCACTGTAATCACCAGTTACGCGGCTGGTCTCCGTTTTGGGAATGATGCTCCATTGATAAGATCCACTCATGTGTCCTCATGATATATGAGGAGAACAAACCTTTGTGGGATCCTTACGACTCATAAAGGAAAAACACACTTAGGAGTCCTCACGACTCCTAAAGAGAAAATACACCTGTGGGATCCTTACAACTCGTAGGGAGAAAATGCTTTTATAGGACCCTCATGGCCCATAAAATTGAAAAGCCTTAGGTGATAGGGATCTAAACCTGTCTCCTAAGCCATCGCTCCCCAATCCCCAAATGGCGAATGATGAGTCGCTCCTGGTACCATATTCCAGTGCAGCGATGCAGACGCCAACCAAATTCCAAATCCCATACCCCAACGGTGAATGATGAGTCGCTCCTGGTACCATATTCCAGTGCAGTGATGCAGACACCGACAAAGTCTCGAAATTTTTCCGGCCCTACGGTCTGGATCATACATCCTGCAAAGCCGTATACAATCCACGGGCGTAAAACAATCCCAACCTCTCCCAAGTCCTACCGGTGAGACCACATTCAAAGCCCCCCCAGAAAGGGGGTTGTGATAATGCCGATGCAAAAACCAAAATCCCAAAATCCTCTCAATGACAGATGATGATTCGCTCCTGATACCATATTCCAGTATAGCGATGCTGATGTCAACCCAAATCAAAATCAACAAGTCAACATCCACTCCGACACCGCAGAAAGCGGAGCAAGTCAGAATCCAATCTCGACACCGCAAGAAGCGGAGCAAGTCAAGTTTACCCATGACACTGCAAGAAGCAGAGCAAGTCAAATCAAGCACCGACCGTCCAAGTCACAAAAAGGGCAGAACCGACCGTCCATGTCGCTAAAAGGGCAGCACCGACCGTCCAAGTCGCAAAAGGGCAGAACCGACCGTCCACGTCGCTAAAAGGGCAGCACCGACCGTCCAAGTCGCAAAAAGGGCAGAACCGACCGTCCACGTCGCTAAAAGGGCAGCACCGGCCGTCCAAGTCGCAAAAAGGGCAGAACCGACCGTCCAAGTCGTAAAAAGGGCAGAACCGACCGTCCACGTCGCTAAAAGGGCAGAACCAACCGTCCAAGTCGCAAAAAGGGTAGAACCGACCGTCCGCGTCGCTAAAAGGGCAGCACCGACTGTCCAAGTCGCAAAAAGGGCAGCACCGACCGTCCAAGTCGCAAAAAGGGCAAAACCGACCGTCCAAGTCGCAAAAAGGGCAGAACCGACCGTCCACGTCGCTAAAAGGGCAGCACCGACCGTCCAAGTCGCAAAAAGGGCAGAACCGACCGTCCAAGTCGCAAAAAGGGCCGCATGACCGTCCATGTCGTAAAAAGGGCAGTGCCAGCTCCCCAAAAGGTGGGAACCGAATCAAGTCGCCTCCATGTGAAAGAAGATCCATCAATTTCATGCACACGACCTACATATGTGGTGTGCATTTATTGATGGGGGCAATTTGTTGGGGTAAAAATTTACACCCCGGTTGACCAAGTCAAAATCAAAGTCAACCCCAAGCCAAGTGGGCCCAAGCCCAGATCCAGTGGGCCCATGCCCGGGTCGTGCCCGAACATGAAGCTGCCGGCCTCCCCCCATGCCAAGATAAAAATTTTATAATAAATAATTTTGTTGTATTTCTTTTGTTTTATTTTATGGATAAATGTAAGAAAAATAGGCATAAAGCCAAATTTTTGTAAAGCCCATGGCTTATGTGCAAAAAGAAATGGCACATGAGCCATGGGATAGGCAAAATGCCATTTTGTGAAGCCCAAGAGGCTATGTGTAAAGTGTATAGCCTATAAAGGCAAAGATAATGAAAATATCTCACAACTTTTTTCTCTCTATCAAAATTTTTTCAGATCTGAGATCTTTTCTCCTTCTTCAAGGTTCCAAAACCTTCTTCTTTCTCTTGAATTAAATCAAGAGTTTTACTCTTCTTTTTATAAAACAAATTAGTTTTTCACTACAAAACCCATAAAGGGGAACTCAGATCTTCCATTAAATCTCAAAAAGAAGATATTTTTAAAAATCCCATACCTCTTGATCTTCAAGATCCAGCTAACAGAGGAGGAAGAAGAAGAACCTCTTTCACTAAACCCAAGAAGAAAAAAACAACACACTCAAGAGTCCAACTCCTCCCTGATTTCTCTTCCGAGAAATTTTTTTAGGCTAAAAGCCTCTTTTTCACACCGGCGCTCAAGCGTAGAGCACCCGCGTGCCGACACGTGGCGCGCTTGCGCTCAAGCGCTCAGCGCTCTAGCGCAAAGTGCCCACGTTCCGACACGTGGCGCGCTTGCGCTCACGCGCAAGCGCTCGAGCGCAAGTCGCCCCGGTGCCGATATGTGGCGCGCTTATGCTCCAGCACAAGCGCTCGAGCGCAAGTCGCCCCGGTGCCGACACGTGGCGCGCTTGCGCTCAAGCGCAGGCACTCAAACGCAGGTCGTCCCCGTGCTGACACGTGGCGCACTTGCGCTCAAGCGCAGGTCGCCCCCGTACCGATACGTGGCGCACTTACGCTCGAGCATCAAGCGCTGAAGCGTAAAATGCTCACGTGCCGATACGTGGCGCGCTTGAGCTCAAGCGCCCAACGCTCAAGCGCAGAGCGCCCACGTACCGACATGTGGCACTCTACCGCCTGAGCGCACAGCACCTAGGCGCACAGCGCCCAAGGTGCTTCCCCATGCATCCTTTGGATGTCTTTTCCCCCTTTATATATATATACATGTGTATACATACATATGTATACATATGTACATGCACACATACTCCACGACACTGTCCCTGTTAGAAAAAATTTCTAACTGGGCGCTACCCCGCACTCCGCAAGGGGGCTGCTAGCCCCCTTGACCCCAGCCCGCTATCCGGGTAGCGGGACCTCCGTAAAAACTCTGCGTGGCTCCCGATATATTTAAACCCCCCTCCAAAACAAAACACACGTACACTGCACATTGAGTTCGCATGACCAGTTTAACCCGTTAATCGGAGGTTCTCTCGCCACAAAGGCGAGGGGTAATTAACGGCAGCTTAGTCTGCGGCTGCCGGAGATTCGGATCCCTACAATCATTAAACCCCGGCCTACCCTAGGCAGGGGGAATCTGTAATGCGCCTGACAAGCGCGCGCGTATTCCCATCTCAATGGGGTGACGAAAAACACCCTACATAGATCTCTAGTTATCTTCTTGATACAACTAGCCATTTTGTTCCATGTTCTGTCTGAATCATCTTCCGACTGTCAATCCGCTTCTTGTACTACAAGATCTATAAAAACCTTTTGGTTACCTTCTTTCAATCGCCACCATTTAATTCTAAGCTCTACCTTACGTCTAATCTTCTTAGGTCCTCTTCTAAATTGAAAATCTAGAACTAAAAGTTTATGTTGAGTGGTTACACTCTCACCTGTCACTACCTTACAGTCGATACAACAATCTCTATCTATTCTTCTCGTCAGAAAAAAAGTCTATTTGACTAGCACTTGATCCGCTCCTAAAAGTGATAAAGTGGGATGCTCTTTTCCTAAACCAGGTGTTTGCTAAGATCAAGTCATAAGATAAGGCAAAATCTAGAATCGAGTCACCTACTTCATTCCTTTGTCCAAAACCACACCATGGATAGTATCAAACCCACTACGACTAGTACCTACATGTCCATTAAGATCACCACCAACAAATAATTTCTCTCCACTAGGTATACTTTGCACCATCTCGTCTAAATCCTTCCAGAATAGACGCTTACTAGTGTCATCAAGACCTATCTGTGGTGCATAAGCACTAATAACATTAAGGATCTCTCCACCTAGAATAAGCTTAACCAGTAAAATTCCATCATCTTTTCTCCTAATCTCAACTACATCCTCAAGAAACCGTCTATCTATGATTATGCCTACCCCATTACGATTTTTATCTCTACCCGTATACCAAAGCTTATATCCCTAAGGCTCTATGACTCTACTCTTTTCACCTACCCACTTAGTTTCTTGCAAACACATAATACCAACTCTCCTCCTAATCATCACCTCCACTAATTCTATTAGTTTACCCGTAAGGGAACCTATGTTCCAGGAAGCTAGATGGATCCTATGAAACCCTTGCTTATTTTTCACTACACCCGGGGTCCGATATAGCGTGCCGTTTCTGGACAACGACCCTTGCTTATTTGTCACTACACCCGGGGTCTGATGTAGCGCGCCGTTTCTAGATGACGACCCTTGCTTATTTGTCACTACACCCGAGATCCGATGTAGCGCGCCGTTTCTGGACAATGACCTAGAAGCCCTTGCATACTTAACACTAGACCCGGGATCCGATGTAGCGCGTCGCTGAGTAGGGGATGCCCCAACGATATTCTTATTATGGTTCATGTCATAGAATGTGACAAAGTTTTACGTTGGCTGTCACAAACCTACCAAACACCCTTTCTCTTTTTCAGAGCACGCTTTAGGAAATCAATATCCGACTCCTTCTCTATTCTTTCTTCGGGTGCGTCCTCGGGACTTTCCTTAGGCGATGGATTAGCGTTTGCTGCTGCCTGAGCGAGCATATCCCGTAGCTTTTCACGTTTGTAGTTGAACTTTTATCAGGGACCGAGTTTGATGTCGGTGACTAGTAGAAGCTCAAACTTCGTCTTTGGAATTCACTACATAGACTATGTGAACTACTATGCCCTCAGGCTTGGGGTGTTTGGAGTTTTGGTCTTTGGAGTTTTCTTCGGGCACTTGAGCTTTATTGGATCTCTCTTTTTTGTGAAAAACCGCTTTGGTTTTGGGAGGAACCGCTGTATCAGGATCCGTGTTGGGGTGAGCCCCCTTCACCTGCTTTCACACCTTATATATAGATGAGGAAAGTTGTCTCAGGGAGCGAACTGGTTTATGCTCTCGTGGGATCTCCATGGGCTGCGGAGACTTCTTCAATATTACGGTAGGAGAATTTTGTCTGACCCTTCATAACAGTTTGAAGCTGTTCCCAGTTAGAAAAACAACATTCACCACTGGGGTTGAAACAAGACCATACGGGGAAATGCCCCCAGCTCATTTTGTATGATGCCGATATCGATGCCGACCGTTTCTTACAGCCGGGATTTGAATAGCTTCAGGATTTTGCCGAGCCTGCCCTCTGTTTCTTTTGAGAGCTTGAATATTCTGCCCCCTGCGTCAACCTTGGTCCTTGGCAGGTGCCAATTGTTTGAGGACTAATTTCATCGGCAAAGCTACAGCTTGGGGAACCAGCCTGTGGAAGACAAACTTCCTATGGGCTTCCTCCATCGGCGTTGAGGCACCGAGGGTGGGAGGTGGGAGTATCGACCCAAAGGGAAGCTCGTCGATTTCTTAAAAAGCTGGATTGCAGAGATTTGAGGCTACAAGTGGCCCGTTCTTGACTCCACCAGATATGACAGAGCCTGAGTTGCTAAGGTGGGAGCAAACGCCATTCTTCATAGAGACGAAACGCCGGCTTCAGTATCCCCTCCTCTAAGGGCAACCACAAATATATATACCACGATTTATTTGATCGAGGAAAAACACGACACACGAAGTGTGGAGTAGAAAGAGGAAAAGGTCCCACCGGGCATGCCGGAATCTGTTTACCGCAGAAAATAGGGAAGACAGACGTCTTGCCTGAATTTGGGGGCAGATGCTATTTGGTTTTATCCGTCCACTTCTCCGAAAATGCCAAGTTGATTTATGACACCTTGTATCGAAGGTTTAGACGGATGCGGCCGTTGTAGCAGACTTCGTCAGATTCCCCCTCATTATGAGGGGTTTTTGATTGTGGGGACACTCTTCCCTGCAGGCGCAAGCCCCTGCAGTTAATTACGCTACCACATCGCGGTAACCACTTTCTCCTTCTCCAGATGGTCACTTCGTGCTGTGTATGTTTGTTTTGTTTTAGGTTGCCCATGGATTGTATACGAAGACTAATTTATGTTGTCGCTCGTAGGGTGTGGATTAGTCCAAATCCGTTTTTTCTTAGATTTAGGTTTGGGTTGGGTTTAAGGATCGTTAATCTCATTGAGATTAAGATTAACTTAAACATTTGTTAAGGATACGTTAGTCTAATTTTAGACTAAGATCTACTCAACGGGAGTTCAGGATCATTTAGATCCGATGACAGGGCATTTGGGCTCTATCGTTTTAGTTTAGGGACGTTGCGGTCCATTGGGTTTAAGGACATCATAGTCTGTGACAATTTAAAGATATCATAGTCTATAAAGTTTAGAGAAATCATAGTCTATGAGTTTAAGGACCCCACAGTCCATAAAGGTTAAGGACATCATAGTCCATGAGTTTAAGGACCTCATAGTTCATAAAGTTTAAAGACATCATAGTCCATGAGTTTAAGAACCTCATAGTCCATGGAGATTGGTTTAAAGACATTACGGTCTATAGTTAGTTTAAGGACATTACGGTCCACAATTAGTTTAAGGACATTACGGTCCAAAGAGTTTAGTTTATGGATGTTGCGGTCCATTGGGTTTAAGGACATCATAGTCCATAGAGTTTAGTTTAGGGATATTGCAGTCCATAGTTAGTTTAAAGACATTACGGTCTATCATTAGTTTAAGGATGTTGCGGTCCATGGTTTAAGGACATCATAGTCCGTGGAGTTTAAGGACATCGTAGTCCATAGAGTTTAGTTTAGGGACGTTGCGGTCCATAGTTTAAGGACATCATAATCCATGGAGTTTAAGGACATCATAATCCATAGAGTTTAAGGAAATCATAGTCCATGTAGATTAGTTTAAGGACATTACAGTCCACAGTTAGTTTAAGGACATTACGGTCCACGGTTAGTTTAAGGACATAACGGTCATAGTCCATATAGTTTTAGACTCATCAATTTAGGGGTGCGCCAAGAGTTATTGATTATTGGGAGCCTCTACCTCTCTGAAGATGTTCAAGAATTACAACGACATGTATCAGAGGTGTGAAGAGATGTACCCTTGAACCAAATCCCAAATCGAGGGGTTGTCAGTTCTGAGCATAGGGGCTCGGTTTGATTGGGGATTTAATCTCAGGAGGAATTTAACCAATTTGTGGTTGAAGTTGGTTCCTTAATATATTTTCAGCGATCACGTGCCCCCACGTGATACTTTGAGGCAGTGTTAAACACTGGAATTTGAGATGCTCATGTGTGGCACGTGCGGCGCCATAGCAGTATTAAACACTGAAAGTTGGGGCGCTCATGTGTGGCATGTGAGGCGCTTAGATTTAGGCGCTGCCTCTTTTATTCTTTTATTTTAGTGCTGAGCACTATTAGCGGGTCACATGGGATCATGTGAGGCGCCCCAAAAATATGGTTTATTCCCTTTTCTCTTTTATAAGTGCTGAGCACTTCTCAGGGGTCACGTGGGGTCACGTGAGGTGCCCCAAAAAATATAGTTTATTCCCTTTTCTCTTTTAAAAGTGCTAAGCACTTCTCAGGGGTCACATATGGTCATATTTCTAGATCTCAGTCTTTCCTTTTTTGTTCCTCAAAGGTGCTCACGTGGGAACACGTGAGTTTTTATTATGTAGCATTGAACACTAATATGCATGGAACTCTTGATCTGAGTTTTGTGAATTTCATGTCCCTTATTTTTATAAGAATTAAATTCTTTTATAGGGTTGAACCCTAGTTTTATCAGAGGAATTAAATTCCTATATGTTTTGTAAGAGTTAAACTCTTTTGGATTCAGTTCTTTTCCCTAGGTTTTGAATCTGCATTACAGAATCTCCCCGATGAGAATTAAATTCTCAACTTTTGGGGAGATATGCTTCTGCAGATCTTAACCAAAGGAAGAACGAAGTTCTTTAAGAAGAGTTAAACTCTTGGTTTGAAAATTAAATTCTCTTTTTGTGGGAGTTTTTGGGAGGGGTTCCTCTTCTTTAGAGAATTGAATCCTCTCTCTATTTTTCTTCCCCTTCTCCCTCTGTGTCTTTTTCCACCTCTCCTAACTCCTATTTATATGAGAAGAAAAAGAATCAATTTGTTAAGAAAATCCCTCATTGAGAGATCATGATTGATTTCAGGATATTTTAGATCAATCGGTGAATTTTATTCACTGTTGGATTTTTAATCCAAAAGCTCTCTGTTTAACAGAGAAAATTTCTTGTTTGTTTAACATGATTATGAATATTTTGTTAGTTTTAATAAGATTAGAATTTTATTATATCAAATCATTTTAGTTTAACAAGATCAGAATTATATTTTCTTAATATGGATATCTTGTTAACATAGAATTTTATTCTTGTTGTAAGATTAGGAAAATATTTTCCTATAATAGATTTTTATTATATGATCACTGTTGGATCTTTGATCCAAGGGTCCTCTGTTTGACAGAGAAGATCTTTTTAGTTTAAGAAAGATCAAGAAAATATTTCCCAAATAAAATTTAATTCTAGAATTTGATAGGAACATTTTAAATTGGGGTGCTGCATGTGAGAGGCAAGAGAACTCATGTGTTTAATACGTGACCCCTGCTGTGGGTTTTGGCTTGTTTATGTTCGGCGCTCATATGCTTTGCATATGAGCGCTCACGTGTTTTACACATGAGGCATGTTTGGCCATTAATTGTTTTATTCAGCGTCCATACGCTTTGCATATGAGCGCTCATGTGTTTTACACGTGAGGCCTGTTTTGAGGACTCCACCCTTTTTTATAAGGGAACAAGTAGCTCTTGGCCGAAAATTTTGGCGGGAACATCAACCTCCACCTAAAGAAGTTGAATCTCCACCCTTTATTCTTATCAAGCACGAGAATGCGAATATTCCACTCATTCCTTATCATTCACATTCATATTTTCATCCACCATCATTGTTTCGTCTCTACCAACCGAGACGTAAAACCGATCGATTACGCCTCTTATCTCCCCACTTCTTCACATCTATGATCTTCTACCAACTATGTTGTTACTGTTAGTGATATATGCCCTGGAGATCATTATTGTATCATACTGGATTGTATATTACATATTGGATACTTGGGATATTTCATAGTTATAATAACAGTCTTGCTTGATATGGTTGTATGCTACCTGGTTTGATTCTACCTCAATATGTGCATGCGTTTCTTTTAGCATATCGCTTATACATATTGGTAGAGCCTTTAGGATCTTTGCTTGACAGCGTTGTGATGGAAATCACACTCGTGGGAGCTGGGTAGTCTATAAGCGCATCCTTATACAGGTCCCTAATCGTTGGATTATCGATATAGGGATACTCCGGAGTAGACTAGTGTATATGCTTCTTATCCCAGCAAGGGATATGGTCTGTCCCATAGCCATTAGTACGCCATACTGGAGAAGGTATGCAGCTGCTCACTGGGTTATGAGTTACACTGGACAGGACTCGTCGGGAACTATTGGCTGGTATTATACCTATCGTCAGATAGCAGTTCCCAGGTGACATGAGTACATCTTAGTCCGTTGACTTGCTATCGCTACTTCGTCTTGAGTGTGTTCCCACTCTACTTTGATTACTACCCTACCACGCTCAAAGGAGTCGTGCAAACAGGTAGTAGTTGGGTGTAGTCCCGAAGCACTTGGAGACAGTAGCGATCAGATAGGATTCGTCTCTCCCGGTATTGGGGGTTGATATCGCGCAGTGTTCGGAAAGCCATTACACAAAGTCCCTGTTCAGGGCAGTCGAGAAATACTGGTAAAGTACTCCAGTAGTTTCTCATGGTGTATTGGGCTCTCCTCCGGCACGACTTATCACGTTGTTAGGGGTCTGACGTTTACCATCCCCTAGGCGGATATGCGAGTATCTCAGATGAACAGACTGAACTGTATGGAGATTGTCACCGATAGGCTCAGTAGGAGTCCGGGTTAGTTTTCTCATCGGTCTTCTGATCAATAGATACCTGGGCAGCCGTTACGTGCAGCTGGTACCGCTGACGCCTTGTGGTTAAACCCACTGCCAGCATACTGTCGAGTCTTTAGAGTCCCACATAGAGGGTTTCCCTGCTTCAGGCAATTGATGTAGATGTCGTATGGTTTTACGACCGGGCTTCGATCGCGTACGTGTACTTGTACACGGATGTTGATCGGGCGGACAATACTAGTGGGCTTTGGTTTAAGCCGGATCCCAGTATTGTGTTATTAGATTGTTATCGTCTCAGTGTATTCGTAATTTTCGGAATACGGATACGGGTATGTATATACGGTGAGAGCGGCATTCTTGTAATTTTTCAAAGCATGCTTTTAGAAGGAGCCACCTCATTATTGGTTTTATCTATTTACTTAAATGGATTAATGAGGTGGAAATAGGGAAAACTTTGGAGGCATGGGTATGGTCACGGATTATTATATTGGTCTTGACTCACTATTCAAGCATGGGTGCTTTATTCTATTGTATTTTATTGCATGCTTCAATTATTGAGCAAATACTTAGCCATTCTCTACACTTAGTTTTCTCTTGTTGGTTCATTCTAGACTCTTGAGTTTTTCTTGAGTTTCTCTCCTCTCTTGCTATCTTAAGTTCCTCCATCTCTTTCTTCCTCCAAGACTAAACCCTAACCTTCACATATGTTGTGAGTCAAGGGTTTAGTGAGACTAAACAATCTATTAGACTTTCTACATCTCCTAGGCTAGTTGGTTTAGCGAACCATCCACCTTAGTTACTTCATTTAGATGTTGAAGCTTGGAGTACATTCTCTCGCGGTGGATCATCTTTGACGCAAGAAGGCCGATGGAGCTAGCCTGATCCGATCACCGAGGAGCCTTAGAGAGGAGCACTAGAAGACCCGAAGGACTCGATCTTTATAACGTTTTGAAAATCTTTTAGGTGAGATTTCGGAAAATCGGTAAAATAACTGGTGTTTTCCGTAAAAACCGGGAAATAATTATTTTTCCACATAAACTTAAAAATACATATTCTAGCTATGTAATGGCTAGTATTGATATGAAATTAGTCTCTTATAAAATTTCTAGTTTACTAAAATATTTTCCGTAATTAATTATTTTAAGCTTTCGCTAATACATTTAATTAGCGATAATTACAAATTAGAATACGTACATCATGACACATTAAACCAAGATGTAACATATTGTTTTTGAGATGAAAAGAATTTGTCAAAACGGTTTTAGAAAATATGATAGAAAAAGGCTTAAATAGTGAAATTAATGCAAATGGAAATTGGGGTATAATATTTATCATTTTTTTCCTCACCCACACCCACTCTCTTCCACCCTATACTGCTGGCCGAGTCCCTTGGCTGCCCCTTTCAATTTTTCCCCTCTTGATGAGGCTTTGAAAGAAAAGAAAACAAAGGAAAAGAAAGAATATGAAAAGGAGGTATGGGTTTGGGTTGACTTGGACTTTTCTTGACTTGGCATTCCCTCACCTCACTCTCTCACCTCTCCCCCCATCATGGCCGACCCCAACCAGCAGCAGCAGCAGCAGCCCCCCTTTCACACCCCATTCAATCTTCAAAATCTCAAGAAAAATAATCAAAAATTCACCAATTTTCTCACAAATTCAGAGCTAATTCCAAATCCAAGTTTTACCTATTATTCTTTAGCTAATCTAGCATGGATCTTGGCGGATGGAAGCAAGTTTGGAAGGCTAAGATTCATGTTGATCTACAATCTTTGAGGTATAAATCCTAAACCTATAGTTAATTGTTGTTTAAGCACTTAAATCAAACTCAATTAGTAAGTAATATGGTTCCAATTTCAAGTTTAAGAAATTCAAGTGAGGGTTTTGATTTGGAGCTAGGGTTTAATAACTTGAGGTTGGTTGTGATGTGTGGTTTCATATCTTAAGCATGCTAAAACCTAACCTAGTTGCTAAATTTCAAATTGTTACATTTAATTTGCCCAAATTGTGGCAAACTAGATTCTTCTTGGCAAGATAAAGAGGTGAGGTAAAATTATGGTAATAGATTGTATGACTTAATTAAGATGTTTAATGGGTATTATGACCACTAGAATTGTTAAAATATTTAGATTGGTTAAAACATCAAGTTTTGAACTAAAATGGAAATTTGTGCTAACAAGGTTTTTGGATTAATGTAATTTAGGGAGATTAAAAATCTAGTAAACGTTTATGTGGCCTAATTAAGATAATTAGTGAATATTGTGACCACTAGTTTTGCTAAAACATCAAGATTTGTATTAAAACGGTTAATGACCGCTTACTAGGCTTTTTGGAAATAAATCGATTTGATTAATTTTAAGGTTTGATGATTTGCACCATATTTCTTATAACAATTAGTGAGTTGTGAAACCACGATTGGGGCGTTTGGGTTTAACTCGATCAATCAGCGTTTGCATGCCGATATTGAGGGTTATTTGGTTCTTTTGCATGAGCGGGTCATAGGTTTTAACCTATGCGCATTTCGTGTGCCGTTTTGGTACGTGATACTATTGAGGCGAGATCACCGAGTACTAGATGTATATATATCGACTCGGACTTAGATGGTTTTCCTTACCCCTTTCGATTAGTCTATTAATTTAGTACTGTAGTTTACTTAGTAGATGTTAGACTGAGCATGAGTCATACTTATTTCCAAAACTATCGAATCGTCAGTATTTTAAAGACAGGTCAAGAGATACTACGGATATTTCAAAGGATGTACTTTTTCATAAAAACACCGTAGCCCTATTTTCTAAACACCACGATTCGTACGAGTTCAGATACCAAAAATCTGTATGACTCGTATATAGGAATGTTTATTTCTTTATTGCTGCATTTACTATTCATTAGCGATTTATTCTGCTGTTCGCATTGCATTGCATGCTTATATGTATTTTCGTTAATAATGATGAAACCTGTTATTAGGACACCAGCACCATTACCGATGATGCGTAAGCTCCACGCACACTTGCTTGCCGGCTCACACACATCTTCATCAGTAATTGCTATGTCACGTACACCTTAGAGAACATTATTTCATTGACATAGCTTGCTAGCTGATAGTTCCTATATGCTATTGCTTTCATATGCTAGTTTAATTATTGCATTCCTTGCTTGATATCAGATGCATTCATATATTCATTGTCATGCAATATTATAAGGGCCAGTCCGGATTGCCGGAGCCCAGTATTCATTATTACCGACTCTTCAGTTTTGGATTTCGGACTTTTCATGAGATTTCTGGATTTGGAGAAATCGCAAGATTTATAAACTCATTTTCGTTTCAAAAGATAAAAGGCGTGGTTTTCTCATGATATGATTTGAGATATGTCCACCATGAGTTGTCTCGGCTCTTGAGCGATATCATACACCCGATTCGAGGAAGAGGAGGAACCGTCTGTGGATGCATGGTGGACCCGGTGCAATACCCTGGGGCGAGAAGGTCGCAGATGATGGTGTTGAGCCTGAGACAGGGGAGCACTACTGACCGGTGATTTTATTGTGACGTGCCGGATATCCGGAGGATATCGACATGGTCTTGAGATTTGATTATACGGGCCAGTCCGGATACCCGGAGTCCTAAATATTGCTATTTGATGATACAGGCCAGTCCGGATAGCCGGAATCTGAGATATTGAGACATTGAGATTTATATTTTGTGTCGATACTTGACACTGATTCTATGATGATTTCATTGATGATATCTCGATTTAAATATACAGAAATCTCACTAAATTAAGAAAACAGTTTTCTTATTCATGATGTATTCTATTTTCATTATATTGCATTCATACCTCATATTTAAGATATATTGCTACCTGAGGTACCGTCACGAGCACATGGGATTACACTTATGCATAGATGTTACCCTTGCCATTATTATATACTTCAGGCTATATTATTTGAGGATATTACTGATCGTATAACCTAGGATTGAGTCATACATGCGATTTCTGCTCTTTGATGTTTTCTACTCACGAGTTGGCAACTCACCCCCGTTGTGCCATAGTTTCTTACGGGTTCTGCCGTACAAGTTTTTCTTGGCGGCTTTGTTGGCACATTACTTCATTCCCGGTGATTACTTTGGTAGGTGGGTTCACTCGCATCGTGACCACCATTATACCTTTTATTTATATTCAGTTGTATCTAGTAACTCCATCAACCAGACTTGTATATTTTATTAGACTTAGAAGACCAGTGTATATTCTTTCGACCTTAGATTCGCGCGTTGTATTATTATGGTTTTCTTGATGATTTTGAGTTTCCTTTTGAGTTTTGATCCTCGCCCTTGGCGTTGTAAATTATATTGCTTGCGTGGTTGTGACCGTCAATTGACGAAGAGCTAGCTCCCGCTTGGAGATGCCTTTATTCATATTATTCATGCTGTACCTTTTTTGGGGCTAGTATTTACAAAGGAGACTCTGCCGAAATTTTCGGAAAAGATGTGATGTTTTAAAAATGTTTATAAAGACTTTTCAAAGTGATTATATGCAACTTTAAAATAAGTTTTCTTCACTTCTTCTTTTAATTGGTTTAGATTTCTGGGATTTTTGGCTTACTTGAATTAGATAGGGTCCTATAGACTTCATATGATTCAAGTGCCAGTCACGTGCCATTTCGGGTCGTGACAAAGTTGGTATCAGAGCACTAGGTTTAACCTTGTTTTGAGTCTATGTTTGACTATGCGGAGTCTAGGGCGTATATTTATTCGGAACCTAGGCTTGTCCTTACGGAACATAGATTTGGTCGAGGGGTATTAGACCCGAACTTTCGTCGTGTGGGTTGACCTTGGTTGATGAAGTAGGTGACTTAAGGAGAGTGACGTACCGTGTGTATGTTCTGCGGCATACTTACGATACGCTACTCCGCTTAAGAAGCCTTAGGATGTACATTTCCTTGCAAAACATTATATTCATTCCTATGATCTATCATCATCGATATCGGTTGGTGATTTTGTTACCACGATTGCTTTGGCAGAGAGAGCTACGGCTAGAGTTGAGTTAGCACGAGCTCGTTATGGACGAGGACTGGCCAGGGTGTAATTCCGACGAAACACGATTGCATAGATGTGTCATTTTATTGTGTTTTTCACACTATGAGTGTTTGATGGATTGCTTTTACAAAATTTCTCAGACGTGCAGATCAGCACTAGGATTGGGCTACCGCTAGAGGCCAGCCAGAATGTGATGACCGTCGATGCACCATTATTCTTGATGATTGAGGCACTGTTTAGCGTGCGGACGAATGAGCCAGCTGTTGATGCGACTGACAAGATATCGCCCCAGATGCGTGGAGCTATTATAGCACGAGTTGCACTTAGAGATGTCATAGAAGATCGCTAGTCACTCATGGAGGAACGACTAGGACTTATGGATAGTTGCATACCCCAATGCGAGGTCATCAGATTGATTGATTCCTGCTAGAGGAGACTTCAGGCAGATACGATGATGAGTCGAAAGAAAATGATCGAACGTCAGAAACCCATTTTTTTCCAAGTTTAAAGTATTCGGAAAAATATGCAAGTAATTCGGTGGACCCTCTAAAAGAATGAAACCCTAACTCGACATAATGACCATGAGAACGCCTTAGAACCTTAGGGTTTGCGGCAGTTCAGCCGTGCCATTAGTGAGGCTTGGGTTTGCCCTTCTACGGTTGGTCCATAGGTACTGTGGCATATACCGAATATTATTAAACTATGCACGAGTGTTGAGCTCTCGGAAATTATGGGACTTTGATGAATCGATCGTAAAATTCGACATCATCCGGATATCATACGATGGGACACTTCATGGGAAGACTTGGACCCAGGATCGGTTATATTACGAACACCCAGTAGGCCATAGTTCGGCATCATTGACGATATATGTTATGAGCGATCATGACAGTTGGCCAGAGATTTTTAGAGGATGTGCCAGAGCGGAGCTGTTCCCGTCATCATTTTCATATTGAGCCATCGAACCGAAGAGTTATGCAGCTAGAAATTCACAGTGACAGGCGAGAGCCTAAGGGCACCCGGTGCCAGGCCATGAACAGGAGGCAAGAAGATATCTTGCTCTGCTAGCTTTGGATACACCGACACCTTCTCGACTGCGAAGGAAAGACATATCGACGGCAGTGTTTACGAGTTGCGATTTGGTGATTTGAATATCACATGTCTGTTATTTTGGATTTTGGTGTTTTTGGGCAATTTATTTGCATGATTGAGATTTTGTGCACCACAGTTGCATTCGACTTCGATTTGATGTCATTCGAGATGTTGATTTTGATTTTATGCCTATGGTATGTATGTGATTTGATTTGTGCCTTCGGAATAGTTTTCATACACTTTTAGTATTTGATTCGGTTTTGTGTACGCTGATGCACATGGTTATGAGATTATATACTACGGTATACCTGATTTGGATTGAGGTTTACTGTATACCGTAGATTTCGATTATGATATTGATATTGATTTCGTGCACCCTGTGCACTTGATTTGGATTCTTGCGCATACTTGACGCGCTTGATGCAATTTTGGTGCTCGCCAGATACACAAAATCGGGATTCTTCGTGCATATCAGATGCACCTGATATTGCTGTCAGGCACACCCATTGCCTTTGACTGGTGTTTTCGTGCACACTCGTTGCACTTAGATTTTATTTCTGTGCACATGTAGGGCACATTCATTGATTTTGATTTCTGTGCGCACCAGACGCACGTGACATTCTTATATATATTTTGGGATTGATTTTCTTTGAGCAGTATGTTTTTATAATATTTACTATTTGGTATAGTAGCTGAGAAGGACTAGTCAGAGGACAGTACCTGAATATGTTTTTGTATGCATTGATAGTTACCGAAGGGATTTCCAAAAAGGAGCTATAGTCTCAGTATTTTCCTGTGTGTCCGAGATGACACGAACATCTTATAAAGGAAACCCTTCTAAAATTATTTTCAAAAAAAAAGGCAGGACGTGTATGTTAAACAAGGGATATATATATATATATATATATAGTTATTTTCTTACAATGAACGTCCGCTACTGTGCCGCGATACGTGCATTGCACAGTGATTTGAGAAAGGTTTGGCATGCATTTCTTTCAGATGTTTTGACGAGTTTACACCGACGCGTACTACGTACATGTTATAGTTTTGATGTATATCTTGTTGGTTTTCGTATTGGACTTTGACATCGGTATCTTTACCGTGACTCCGATGATTGCGTAATATTTGACGGAGTTTTGATTTTGAGTTATGTACTTGTTTTTCATGCGCATGCGTTGCGCTACGATATGTTTTATGTATTGATGATTTCGGAGCCCCGCCGGTTTTAGTGTTTTACTAAAATGTTTTAGAAATTTGGGGGAGTTTTAATTTAAATTCGGGGACCGAATTTCTTTAAGGGGGGAAGATTGTAACGTTTTGAAAATCGTTTAGATAAAATTTCGGATAATCGGTAAAATAACTGATGTTTTCCGTAAAAACCGGGAAATAATTATTTTTCCATATAAACTTAAAAATACATATTCTAGCTATGTAATGGCTAGTATTGATATGAAATTAGTCGCTTATAAAATTTATAGTTTACTAAAATATTTTCCGTAATTAATTATTTAAATATTATTTTAAGCCTTCGCCAATACATTTAATTAGCGATAATTACAAATTAGAATTGGTTAATACAAGTTTTGTAAATCATGAAACATTAAACCAAGATGTAACATATTGTTTTTGAGATGAAAAGAATTTGTCAAAACGGTTTTATAAAATATGATTAAAAAAGGCTTTAATAGTGAAATTAATGTAAATGGAAATTGGGGTATAATATTTATCATTTTTTTTTCTCACCCATACTCACCCACACCCTCTCTCCTCCCCCTATACTGCTGGCCGAGCCCCTTGGCTGCCCCTTCCAATTTTTCCCCACTTGATGAGACTTTGAAAGAAAAGAAAACAAAGGAAAAGAAAGAATAAGAAAAGGAGGTATGGGTTTGGGTTGACATGGACTTTTCTAGACTTGGCATTCCCTCACCGCACTCTCTCACCTCTCCCCCTATCATGGCCGACCCCAACCAGCAGCAGCAGCCCCCCTTTCACACCCTATTCTCTCTTCAAAATCTCAAGAAAAATCATCAAAAATCCATCAATTTTCTCACAAATTCAAAGCTGATTCTAAATCCAAGCTTTAACCATTATTCTTTAGCTAATCTAGTATGGATCTTGGGGGATGGAAGCAAATTTGGGAGGCTAAGATTCATGTTGATCTACAATCTTTGAGGTATAAATCCTAAACCTATAGTTAATTGTTGTTTAAGCACTTAAATCAAACTCAATTAGTAAGTAATATGGTTCCAATTTCAAGTTTAAGAAATGCAAGTGAGGGTTTTGATTTAGAGCTAAGGTTTGATAACTTGAGGTTGGTTGTGACGTGTGGTTTCACATCTTAAGCATGCTAAAACCTAAGCTAGTTGCTAAATTTCAAATTGTTACATTTAATTTGCCCAAATTGTGATTTTTGCAAACTAGATTTTTCTTGGCGAGATAAAGAGGTGAGGTAAAATTATGGTAATAGATTGTGTGACTTAATTAAGATGTTTAATGAGTATTATGACGACTAGAATTGTTGAAATATTTAGATTGGTTAAAACATCAAGTTTTGAACTAAAATGGAAATTTGTGCTGACTAGGTTTTTGGATTAATGTAATTTAGCGAGATTAAAAATCTAGTAAATGTTTATGTGGCCTAATTAAGATAATTAGTGAATATTGTCACCACTAGCTTTGCTAAAACATCAAAATTTGTATTAAAACGGTTAATGTCCGCTTACTAGGCTTTTTGAAAATAAATCGATTTGATTAATTTTACGGTTTGATGATTTGCACCCTATTTCTTATAACAATTAGTGAGTTGTGAAACCACGATTGGGGTATTTGGGTTTAACTCAATCAATCGGCATTTGTATGCAGATGTCGAGGGTAATTTGGTTCTTTTTCATGAGCGGGTCATAGGTTTTAACCTATGCGCGTTTCGTGTGACGTTTTGGTTTTGTCCACGATTTCGGTTTACGATATTATATATGTTTGCATATAGGTACCTCTCACATGGACTTCGGACGATGAAGAAGAGGATGGCAGCATCGACATCGGCAGACAAGGACCAGGTAAGTAGATATATATCTACGGGGGAAGTCGGGTGGATGGCGTATAGCACCCCCGCATTTTCGTAGCATAGAACGCGAATGTGTTATGATATATATACTTATGTGTTTTATGATGTGCATAATTAGCAAGAGATGATTACGTGACTTTGGGTTAGTTTAGCGTAGTTGTAGGAAAACGCTTATAGTGTAGTTTCTTAGTCGCGAAACCTTAGAGTTAAGATTTGCATACACGCGCACACACACACTTACATGCATCTTATTTTCTTATGCGTATATGGGGATATGTATATATATACACACATATAGGTATGGGACTATGTGTGTGTGTGTGTGTGTGTATGGATAATGAGGATAGTATATGGTATTTGGAGATGAGTCGATGAGATTGGGCATGATGCCACGAGATCGGTGATGCGACATGGTTCGTATTATGAGATACGACATGATTATTATAGCAAGTCCTTAGGCGATGTGTTTTCATACACACGCATATATGTATGTAGATGGTATCAGTATGTACTAGACTTAGATCAGTACCCCCAGTTCATGACATGTGATGACAAGGATACCAGATGAATAATGAGATAAATGTGATATTTGACCCGTACCCTGAGTTGGGATGTCGTACGATGGATTTACCATATGAGAAATAATTATGACGATAGATCCGCACTCTTGACTCGAGAATGTTATATGTTATATGTTATATATATATATATATATATATATTGTATAGTACATGATACTATTGAGGCGAGATCACCGACTACTAGATGTATATATATCGACTCAGACTTAGATGGTTTTCCTTACCCCTTTCGATTAGTCTGTTAGTTTAGTACTGTAGTTTACTTAGTAGATGTTAGACTGAGCACGAGTCATACTTATTTCCAAAACTATCGAATCGTGAGTATTTTAAAGACGGGTCAAGGGATACTGCGGATATTTCAAAGGATGTACTTTTTCATAAAAACACCGTAGCCCTATTTTCTAAACACCATGATTCGTGCGAGTTTAGATACCAAAAAACTGTATGACTCGTATATAGGAATGTTTATTTCTTTATTGCTGCATTTACTATTCATTTGCCATTTATTCTGCTGTTCGCATTGCATTGCATGCTTATATGTATTTTCGTTAATAATGATGAAACATGTTATTAAGACACCAACACCATTACGGATGATGCGTATGCTCCACGTACACTCGCTTGCCGGCTCACACACATCTTCATCGGTAATTCCTATGTCACGTACACCTTAGAGAACATTATTTCAGTGACATAGCTTGCTAGCTGATAGTTCCTATATGCTATTGCTTTCATATGCTAGTTTAATTATTGCATTCCTTGCTTGATATCAGATGCATTCATATATTCATTGTCATGCAATATTATAAGGGCCAGTCCGGATTGCCAGAGCCCAGTATTCATTATTTCCGACTCTTCAGTTTTAGATTTCGGACATTCCATGAGATTTCTGGATTTGGAGAAACCGCAAGATTTATAAACTCATTTTCGTTTCAAAAGATAAAAGGTGTGGTTTTCTCATGATATGATTTGAGATATGTCCACCATGAGTTTTCTCGGCTCTTGAGCGATATCATACACCCGATTCGAAGAGGAGGAGGAACCGTCTGTGGGTGCATGGTGGACCCGGTGCAGTACCCTGGGGCGAGAAGGTCACAGATGATGGCGTTGAGCCTGAGACAGGGGAGCACTACTGACCGGTGATTTTATTGTGACGCGCCGGATATCCGGAGAATACCGACATGGTCTTGAGATTTGATTATACGGGCCAGTCCGGATACCTGGAGCCCTAAATATTGCTATTTGATGATATAGGCCAGTCCGGATAGCCGGAGCCTGAGATATTGAGACACTGAGATTTATATTTTGTGTCGATACTTGACATGTTGGCGATAGTGCTCTCAAGTCAATTATTGGATCGCAGACACGTGATTGCAATGATTGAGGGAGGATCTATACCAGTAGAACAGTCTTACTCGAGGTGATAGTATGCTATCTGGTTTGCCTTTATCATCATGTACATGCTTTAGGTGACATTACATATCACTATTACATGTTGATAGAGCCCATAGGATTCATGCTTGACTACCAGCAGTATGATGGCAATCATATACGTGAGAGTTGGGTAGTCTATAAGCACATCCTTAAAGTGTCCCTAGTCGTGGGAGTTTCGAGACTGGGCATCGATACTCCAATAGTAGACTAGTGTATACGGATCGAAACCCCGACGAGGGGCGGTGGTCGGTATCACAAGCCATTGGTTTCAGTTGGTTCACCTAAGATAGTATACATGTGCTCATTGGGCTATGAGTACACCGGACGGACTCGCCAAGAACATGCTAGTTGGTTTTATACCTGTCGTCAGATAGCAGTTCCCTGGTGACATGTGTACAGGTTAGTCTATCGACCTGAGATCGTCATTTGTCTCATGTGAGTTCCCACTGTGCTTTAATTACTACCCTGCCACGGCTCAAAGGAGTCGTGCAAACAGGTTTTAGTTGGGTACAGTCCCGAGCCACATGGATGCAGTGAGCGGATCGGCAGGGATTTTGTCTCTCCCGGTATTGCGGGTGAGATCGCGCCGTGTTTAGGAGAGCCATTACACAAAGTCCTTGGCCAAGGCAAATGAGGTTTACTGGTAGGTATTCCAGTAGTTTCTCAGGGTGTTCTGGGCTACACTCCGACATGACTTATACCGCTATTGGGGGTCTGCCATTTACCAGCCCCTTAGGCCGGATATGCGATACTCATAGACGAACGGACCGGAATGTATGGATATTGTTACTGACAGGCTCAGTAGGTTTTCAGGATGAGTTTGCTTATCAGCCTCCCTTTTGGTCAATACATGGGTAGCCATTACGTACAGCTAGTACCACTGATGTGCTTGTGGTTAAACCCATTGCCAGCGTATTGACGAGTCTTTAGAGTCCCCCACAGAAAGTTTCCCAAGTTCGGGCGAAACGGTGTAGAGGTCGTATGGTTTTATGGCAAGGTTCGATCATATACGTGCATTTGTGCACGGATCATGATTGGACGGATCATTCTAGTGGGCTTTGGTTTAAGCCGGATCCTAGTATTAGATTTGTTGGATTACTTTCGTCTCATTGCATTCGTATTCAGTCGGAATGAGGATGCAGGTATGTATATACAGGTGAGGGGTATTCTTGTGATCCGTCACGAGTTTACTTTAGAAGATGCCATTCTATTTTATTGTTTTAAACTTTTGGTTCAAAATTTATTAAGTGGAAATTGTGAGTGCTAGTCATGATCAAGAGTATTAAATGTGGCATGTGTTTTGTTGATGACTCATGGTGTTATTTTTTGTGCCATATCTAATCTCTTGATTGATTATTGTGTGGAAATGATGTGTGAGGAGAGAGAGGGCAGCCACTATGAGTGGGACTTAGTCTTGAGATTATTATCAAGAGCTCTCACATTTTCATCCTAACAAAATAAGCAAGCTTCTTCTTCTTCACTAGCTTTTCTAGTGCCCACAATTTCCTAATCAATGGCTTCTTCTTCTACCTCCATCCATACCATCTCATGTGTTGAGAATCAATGGATGTCTAGAGAAAAAGTTATCACACACATTCTCTACTTCACCTTGGACATGTCGGCTAGCAAACTTCATGTCCGAGTTGCTTCGGTTTTGAAGCGGGAACCCGTAAAAAGATTCCTTGACGTGGTGCCACTTCGATGAGGAGACCGGAAATCGAGTAAGATCGGAGATGCCGCCAGGAGCTAAGGATGGTGGCTAAAGACCGAAGGACATGAATCGATCGGTATAGCCATTCTCTAAACTCCTCTTTGCATGTTTACTAGTATAGGGTATTTGGTTCGATCTTGTGCGGGTTTTGTTTGCGCCAAAGTTTTTAAAGTTTTTATTCCGCATTTGGCCACGGAAAGATGGCCGGGGCACCGGAAAAACCCAACATGGTATCAGAGCCACCCAAACACCTTAAACTAGCTAGTTGCGAAATTAGAATTCACGTTTTTTCGGGCATCAAAAACTTTCAAAAAATCAGTCCCGAATTTTTGAGTTTTAAGATGTTTGCACACCCCGCGGGCTCTCGGTTTGGACCGAGAAGCCGTGGGGTGCTGCGTGGGCACCCCGGGGGGACCGAACAGCTGGGCCTACTCTCCAAGACCACCACAAGGTGGTCATAGGGGTGGGGACTCGAAACTGTCCCTGCATAGGCAGTTTCGGGTCGGCCTCACCCTTTGGCCTCCTTGTGGTGGCCTCGGGGGTGGGGTACCCCCTCTAGGCCTTCCGACTCGAAGTTAATTTCATGCTCTAACTCTCCGCGAAGGTTCGGGCGCGTTTTGTTTTGATTCAGACCTCCGGATTGGCTCAAAACTTGACTTTTTTGGATATTTAGTGCACTTAGTTTTTTATCCTTAGTATATTTGGGATGTGCGCTAATTGTGTTTTGGAATTCTAATGTCGTGACTTTATTTACATGCGTGGATGTGTTGGTAACATTGTTTAATTGCTATATGCTCAATTAGACGGGGTTACACACTTGATTCGTTTATTTGTTTCTGTAGATAAATCTGGTAATGGTTTGTGCGGATTGTCGTGATTGATAGCCTTGGGTGCAATAGTAGTGCAGTTTAGTATTATTTGTACATTTGATATCGTGGGGCGAGCGTCCGACATGTGGACTGCCGTTACTGCCTGTTTGTATATTATTCTTTTGGGGCACGACCGGGTTGAGGACGATGTCACCGTTGTACATATTTTTTCTGTACTAGGATTACCCCGCGATGGAGTGCACGGATAGCCAGGTTCTGGAGGGCAACGGGTCCGCATCTCATGGCGTTGAGACAGAAGGGGCCTCACTCTAGAATTGGCAGGCTATTCTCTGCACTCGTAGGGGGTACATGTTGACCCAAGGTGGGGTGCTCAAGTTACCGGATTCCATGAAGTGCTGGGTGGTCCATTCACTTTGCTGAAGGGGGCTGCCTCACTTCTGGTTTTGGCGGGTAACTTGCCGCACTCGTAGGGGTCTAGGTTTTCATTGCACAGGCTATCCACACAACCAGGGGAACATCGGGTTTCAGTTGCGGCTCAAAGGAAACCCGGGGATCCCAGATTATCTGTTTTGTTCTGTGATGCTTATTACTTATCTGTGATGTTGCATTTATCACGCCTGGAGCGATTATTATATATTGATATATATACTAGTAGATGTTGTATATGTTTTACACCCGCGCTAGTCCAGTCCCCGCTCTTTCGTTAGTTAAGTAACCTAACCGGTGATGACGAGACCCAGTGGCGAATGCGGATGACATATACGTACATCATATTTTTGTTCTTTTGTGGTGTGATTAATTGATTGGATTGCGTTGATTCAAATCAATACAAAGAAAACAAACCTATTCGATGTTGTTAGAACAATTTTCAAAAAGTTGTTATTACAAGGACGTTCTCTTTTGTTTTGCATAGAGATATTCAGTTATGAATATCCAGTTATGAATATCCAGCACCTCATTCGACGAGACAAGAGCCGAGATCCCTTCACCGGGAGTAACCCCTTGGACAGAGGTTTGCGTCAGGGTAATAATTTCACTATAGTCGATTAATTTTTGCTTTGCATCGTGGTATTCAGTTGGAATATCCCGCACCTCATTCCACGAGGAAAGAGCCGAGATCCCTTCATTGGGAGTGACCTCTTTAGCAAAGGTTTTCGCCACTATAAATTTATAAACAGCTATCCGGTTCCTTCAACGATATCAAGTTCATTACGTTAAAGGTTTTACGCCAAAAACCATTCGTAGCCCTTCGTCATTTCAGATGGGTAGCACTTAGTATTCATGCTATGTATGTTGGCCTTCGTCAAGGCATAGTGTATGGTAGCTATTTATTACTTTTCTTTTGTATAGATAGATGCGTTGGTTTGGGACAGTCATACTACTATTTTGGCCTTCGTCAAGGGTATGTACGGGTGGGTTCAAATTAACCTGGATGATGATGTGTAGAACTTGACATGTGACTTATGATATGTTGGCCTTCATCAAGGTCATAAGAGCATAGGGTAAAAATCACATCGGGAGTTTCTAAAGAAACTGTAACTTGCTAGGCATGCCCATACCATCTGGAGTGTGATAATGTGAGTGGATTCCATTACGTTATCATGCGATGATAGTTGGATCCCGATTCCCACTGATGAGTTGGTTTACTCCTCGAGTGATCCCGACTAATTCTTCTTTCAGGTTTGGAGAAGAAATTGAGGATACAGTGGAGGACATCCTGATTAGATAAAGTGATTAACCATTCTGATCTAGATTAGAATGCACGCAGAGTGTTTCGTTTCTCTCTCTTTGGCAGCGATCATGGCCCGACCCTAGACTCTGACTCAGTGACCATGTTAACTGAACTTTCTTACAACACTGGCTTTTGGATTGTCTGAGTTGCATACATCATTGCCACTCCTTCTTTTACACTTTGCATTTCTCCAGAACACCCCGTATTGTTAGTTATGTATATGCCCTGAAGGCCATTGTTGTACATATGATGTATATTATAATGGATGCTTGGATATATATAGAGAGGACTTTCTTGCTCGTCATGATAGTATGCTATTTGGTTTTCCTTTATCTTAACATGTTGACTTGTATTGGTTTACTGTCTTTCTCTCACATGTTGATAAAGCCCTTAGGATCTGTAATCGACTACTGGGACTATGATGAGATCATACTAGTAGGGCCACGGTAGTCGATGAGTACATCCTATAACAGTTCCTAGTCGAGGGTATATCGAGACAGGGCATCGATACACCAGAGTAGACTAGCGTATACGCATCTTGACCCATATGATGGGCGATGGATGATCCCATATCCATCGGTGTTTGACATCAAGGATGGTGTATGAGTGCTCAGTGGAGACTGGGTACACTGGACGGACTCGCCGAGAACTCCCAGATGGTGATATACCACACGTCAGATGGCAGTTCTCTGGTGACACTGGTACAGGGTAGTCTGTAGACCCGAGATCGTCATAGAGTCTTGTGTGATTCCCACTGTGCTTTGATTTCCACCTTACCACGTCCAAGAGGGCATGCAAAACGGTGGCTTTTGGGTACAGTCCCGAATCACATGGAGGCAATGAGCGATAGGAGGGGATTTGTCTCTCCCGGTATAGAGAGTTGATGTTGTGCTGTGTTTGATTGGCTATAACTGGAAGTCCCTGGCCAGGGCTGATATTGAGATTTACTGGTAAGCGTTACCAGTAGTTTCTCGACCTGTTATGAGCCTCACATCGACACGACGTATCGGTTACTGGGGTCTGACGTATACCACCCCTAGACTTGATATGCGACATATCAGACGAATAGACCGGACTGTACGGGAGTGTTACTGATTGGATTCGCAGGAGAACGGACAGGCTAGCTTGTTGATCTTTTGATCGCTCAATATCTGGGTGGCTGTTACGTTTAGCTGACGACTTGCAGCTTGTGGGTGTTTGATATGATCATCACCTGCTACCGGCGTATTGACGATTCTTTAGAGTCCTACACAGAGTTTTCTTGGCTCAGGCAAAACGGAGTAGAGACACATATGTGATATGCGCAGGACCGAGGATAATGCGATATGAGATACCGTATTATATTCTCGCGATATTTAGATATGAACCGGGACATCGGATCAAGTGTTGATTCGATGAATCGGTACATGATATATTAGTCGGTTATATTTGATATAGCCGGATTGTCGGATCAAGTGTTGATTCGATGATTTAATGTATAATAATATATATGATATATTGTATTACATTATCTAATATTGGCTCGCTTTATTATTTCATTTTCTCACCGGATAATATATTGATATATATGCGATATATGTTAATTGTATTATTTTCTTTTGTTGCAAATATATAATATATATGTGATATATATTATTATGACATGATATGATTAATAATGGAACATGTTTAGTGAAGATTAAACAAGATTAGGGTTTGATTAGGGTTAGCTCCTTCTTGCACCATCTAGAAGCTTTCCTTTTGTCAGGAGTTAGATATTATGCTTGATATTTATCTATGACTCATTCTTTAACCTAACCAAACCCTAGCTCTAGTTTATTCTCTACAAGGGTTATCCTTGTCATACTAAACTATGGTTACATCATTAATTCATATATACATTTCATTATTCATCACAAAAGGATTAACTCTTTTTCCATCATCTTCTTCTCTCTTGAGCTTTGAGAAAGCTCACTAGTTATTCATTTTGTGATGATTTCTTGTGAGAAATTGATATAAAAAGATAGAATAAATACTACTCTATCATCCTCATCTAATCTAGCCCATTAGATTAGGGTGTTCACCTCATTAGAGTGAGAGAGCTTGAGTTATAGCAACTTCGACGTAGATCATCAGAGAAACGGAACACTACAAGCTAGCATGGATCGTTCGAGTCGTGGAGACTCTGTTGAGTCCGGGAGATCGTGGATCGCGGCGAAGGGACTTCTACTCGGAGCTTATGAAGCGAAGGAGCGGACTACAAAGGTTGTAATCGCTCACACTTAGCGGTAAAGATGTTTACTTGCATGTTAAACCCTAATAATCTAGCAAAGATCCCGGTTTAAAATTTTATTCGGGCATGTTTGATGCCTTATGAACCTTCACAAGAGTGCCTAGGAACCCTACAGTGGTATCAGAGCCTAGATAAAGCATTAGGCGACGTGTATACGAAGTTAAAACTCCGATCGAACACCGAAACGCAATTTTGAACCCCACTCTGGATATTTTATAAAAACAGTGATTTTTCAGAATTAAAAATTCTTAAAAATACTAGCAGGGAAATATAAATATTATTGTGAAAAACATGTCATCAATCCGTACATACCACCGCGGAACCGCTGCTGTACCGCGCTTGGGCCACGGATCCACGGTGGGACTGTGGAATTAGGTCTTAGGTTTTCAACAGTAATATCAGTATCTGTATTTTATTTTTTCTGGGTATTTTTAATCCAACTCAACTGTTGAGTATTCTGGGGTTTTATTTTGTAATTGTTGATCCGATCGGAAAATTTAAATTCGTTATTATTTCCGGATATTTAGAAACTGTTAAAATGTTCGAACGGATATCATTAGACTCATTTTTTCCCGGCACGAAAAACTTTCAAGTGTTGAATTATTATCGGGTTTAAATCTTTCGGAAAAATGTGCAAGTAACACGGTGGACCCTCTAGAAGACAACAAACCTTAACTCAATTATTTGACCGTCTTGAACTGCCTCTAAACCTTAGGGTTTGGGGCAGTACGGCGTGCTACATGTGAGGCGTTAGCTTGACCCTTCTACGGCTGGATCACCGGTACTGTGACATATTCTGGGATTATTTGAACTCCGCTCAAGTGTTGAGCTATTTAAGGAAATCTTGGGTATTTGATTATCCGGTCGGAAAGTTTAATACTGTCTATTTATCTGGAATGAGATACAATATGTGGAATTCATATTGTTAGGCATGAAATGCGAAGTATGCGATATTTCGGATTTACGATGTCTAAAGTGATTGTGGATTCCAAATATTGTAGTTTTGTAATTTCTTTTCTGTGACCGTAAGTGTAGTATGTAGTTGTATTTCCGGTTTTCGTTGCTATACATCAACGACGATCGGTGTATGCATACTTACTTACGTTGATGATATGTGATATTATGTGTTGCTGTGATATGTTATATTGGATCGTCGTGTTCTGAATAGCCGGGGGTTTTATGTGAGATGAGAGTTTTTATTTTCATTCATGTAAAATTCTAATGTATGTAATATTCTTTTATTGGGGCACTTCCGGGATGAGGTTGATGTTACCAGTGTATATTATTTACTTTTCAGCATTAGGTAGACCCAAGGAGGGGAGCACAAGTAACCGGGTTCTAGGGTCCAGTGGGAGGCCATCTCGAGGAGTCGAGACCGGGTCTCCTAACCCTAGAATTGGCAGTGTTACTTGCCGCTCTCGTAGGGGTCTAGGGATGTGGGTTTGGCTATTCATCGCGACCGTGGAATCCGTGTTTTATACAGGCTCATATTGAAAACACGGACGCCCTAGTATATCCAATATTTCATATATGTTCTTCTGCTGCAATGTTCTGTGATGAGATCATATTACTGCCTGAGACGAATGCTTATACTATATATATATATATATATGCTGATATATAAATATTACTGCTTTTGTTTCTTCTGTGATTCTTAGGAAGCATAAGCTGATGGGATTTTATTAATGTGATTAATAAAAAGAAAAGAAACGTAAAAGATGTTGTAGAATCAAAACTTTATAAAAAGTGTTGCTACAGTTTTACTTTGCATAGCGGTATATATGATATACCCTGCACCTTATTCGATGAGGAAAGAGCCAAGATCTCTTCACCGGGAGTGACCTCTTTAGTGAAACTGGCAGATACTACAAACTCGCAGTTTAGTTTTTGACAGCTTATATAGTTCTTGCTTTGCACAGTGATATATGTGATATATCCCGCACCTTATTCGATGGGGAAAGAGCCGAGATCCCTTCACCGGGAGTGCCTCTTTAGCGAAACTAGAAAAGCCTCAAAAACACTCATTTTTCAAAAACTACTCGGTTCTACAACGATATCAAGTTCATTACGCTCAAGGTTTTCTGAAAAACCTGCGTAGCCCTCCGTCATTTCAGATAGATATTACTTAGTATCCGTGCTACGTTTGTTGACCTGCGTCAAGGCGTAGTGTGCGGTAGCTAACTAATACTTATCTGCAACATGAGATGATATTGGATTAGGGTAGTCGTACGACTTTATTGGCCTGTGTCAAGGGTCGTACGGGTAGGTTTAATTCAATCAAGAAATGTTCGGGTTGAACTTGACTAGCGGACTATGGTTTGTTGGCCTGCGTCAAGGTCATAGAACGCTAGGGGTAAAAGCATTATCGGGAATTTCAAGTGTTGAAATTTGCGATGAGATTGCATACCTCCTATGAGATAGTTGGATCCCGATACCCACTGCGAGTAAGAGTTACTCCTGAGAGAGTTTTACACAAGACAATTAGCCGATCAAGTAGGTGTCTAGAAAAGTGTTAACGAAGTTATGCCTCTGGGAAAACGAGGTTTACTTTAATTAGGTCCGTGCGAAAGCACGGGGAACCTCCCTCAAGTACCGACACTGATCTGGCTGAAAGATTGACGAAATTGTTGAGTGTAATTAATCCCGGCTAATCTTACCCTTTAGGGTTTAAAGGAAGATTTGATAAAAACAGTGGGAGACATCCTGATTAGATAAGATAATAACCAATCTAATCTTGCAAGAGCATATGCTAAAGTGTTTTCTTCTCTCTCTCTCCAGGTAGCGACCATGTCAGGCCATAATCAAGATAATAATATGGATGTATTGACTGAACCCGCTTATCATACTGAGCAGGGGAACGTTGGACCCATTCTTTCTTATAAGAGTTATAAGACTGAACAGGAAACAGGAGAATATCTGGATTCTCACACAGCCCAAAAGAACATGCATGCTGATGCATCTTCTTCGGATGTGTTAGTTATTGAGAACTGTTTCTCAGTTCACCCTACGTCTTGGGTATTAGATACCGAATCAGGATCCCACATATGTAAATTGTTACATGGGCTACGGAAAGGTAGAGAACTGGGAAAAGGTGATCATTCCGTTCAAGTAGGGAATGGTGCAAGTATTGCAGCCAAAGCAGTTGGCGAATATCACCTTGTATTACCAAGTCGTAATACACTGATTCTGAATGAATGCTATTATATACCGAACATGATGTGCAACATTATACCAGTTTCTTTATTAAGTAAAGAAGGATATAATTTTGTAGTACAGGATAATGTTATGAACATCTTCCTAAATCAAAAGTTGATTGCATCAGGCTCGTTACATAATGGCATATTCATTCTCAATCAAAATACAGTCCTCAATATACAAAACACACACAAGAGGAAAAGTTTGGAAATGAACGAATCCTTCTTGTGGTATTATAGACTTGGTCACATCAATGCGACACGACTAGCTAAGTTACATAAGGATGGATATTTGAACCTGTTCGAATTATCATCTTATGATACTTGCCATTCATGTCTCAAAGGTAAAATGACCAAAGCTCCGTCTCGGAAAATTTAAATTCGTTATTATTTCCGGATATTTAGAAACTGTTAAAATGTTCGAACGGATTTAGACTCATTTTTTCTCGGCACGAAAAACTTTCAAGTGTTGAATTTTTATCGGGTTTAAATCTTTCGGAAAAATGTTCAAGTAACGCGGTGGACCCTCTAGAAGACAACAAACCTTAACTCGATTATGTGACCGTCTTGAACTGCATCTAAACCTTAGGGTTTGGGGCAGTACGGCGTGCCACATGTGAGGCGTTAGCTTGACCCTTCTACGGCTGGATCACCGGTACTGTGACATATTCTGGGATTATTTGAACTCCGCTCAAGTGTTGAGCTATTTAAGAAAATCTTGGGTATTTGATTATCCAGTCGGAAAGTTTAATACTGTTTATTTATCTGGAATGAGATACAATATGTGGAATTCATATTGTTAGGCATGAAATGCGAAATATGTGATATTTCGGATTTACGATGTCTAAAGTGATTGTGGATTCCAAATATTGTAGTTTTATAATTTCTTTTCTGTGACCGTAAGTGTAGTATGTAGTTGTATTGCCGGTTTTCGTTGCTATACATCAACGATGATCGGTGTATGCATACTTACTTACGTTGATGATATGTGATATTATGTGTTGCTGTGATATATTATATTGGGTCGTCGTGTTCTGAATAGCCGGGGGTTTTATGTGTGATGAGGGTTTTTATTTTCATTCATGTAAAATTCTAATTTATGTAATATTCTTTTATTGGGGAACTTCCGGGATGAGGTTGATGTCACCAGTGTATATTATTTACTTTTCAGCATTAGGTAGACCCAAGAAGGGGAGCACAAGTAACCGGGTTCTAGGGTCCAGTGGGAGGCCATCCGAGGAGTCGAGACCGGGTCTCCTAACCCTAGAATTGGCAGTGTTACTTGCCGCTCTCGTAGGGGTCTAGGGATGTGGGTTTGGCTATTCATCGCGACCGTGGAATCCGTATTTTATACAGGCTCATATTGAAAACACGGACGTCCTAGTATATCCAATATTTCATATATGTTCTTCTGCAGCAATGTTCTGTGATGAGATCATATTACTGCCTGAGACGAATGCTTATACTATATATATATATGCTGATATATAAATATTACTGCTTTCGTTTCTTCTGTGATGCTTAGGAAGCATAAGCTGATGGGATTTTATTAATGTGATTAATAAAAAGAAATGAAACCTAAAAGATGTTGTAGAATCAAAACTTTATAAAAAGGGTAGCTACAGTTTTACTTTGCATAGCGGTATATATGATATACCCTGTACCTTATTCGATGAGGAAAGAGCCGAGATCCCTTCACCGGAAGTGACCTCTTTAGTGAAACTGGCAGATGCTACAAACTCGCAGTTTAGTTTTTGACAGCTTATATAGTTCTTGCTTTGCACAGTGATATATGTGATATATCCTGCACCTTATTCGATGGGGAAAGAGCCGAGATCCATTCACCGGGAGTGCATCTTTAGCGAAACTAGAAAATCCTAAAAACACTCATTTTTCAAAAACTACTCGGTTCTACAACGATATCAAGTTCATTACGCTCAAGGTTTTCTGAAAAACCTGCGTAGCCCTCCGTCATTTCAGATAGATATTACTTAGTATTCGTGCTACGTTTGTTGGCCTGCGTCAAGGCGTAGTGTGCGGTAGCTAACTAATACTTATCTGCAACATGAGATGATATTGGATTAGGGTAGTCGTACGACTTTGTTGGCCTGCATCAAGGGTCGTGCGGGTAGGTTTAATTCAATCAAGAAATGTACGGGTTGAACTTGACTAGCGGACTATGGTTTGTTGGCCCGCGTCAAGGTCATAGAACGCTAGGGGTAAAAGCATTATCGGGAATTTCAAGTGTTGAAATTTGCGATCAGATTGCATACCTCCTATGAGATAGTTGGATCCCGATACTCACTGCGAGTAAGAGTTACTCCTGGGAGAGTTTTACACAAGACAATTAGCCGATCAAGTAGGTGTCTAGAAAAGTGTTAACGAGGTTATGCCTCTGGGAAAACGAGGTTTACTTTAATTAGGTCCGTGCGAAAGCACGGGGAACCTCCCTCAAGTACCGACACTGATCTGGCTGAAAGATTGACGAAATTGTTGAGTGTAATTAATCCCGGCTAACCTAACCTTTTAGGGTTTGAAGGAAGATTTGATAAAAACGGTGGGAGACATCCTGATTAGATAAGATAATAACCAATCTAATCTTGCAAGAGCATATGCTAAAGTGTTTTCTTCTCTCTCTCTCCAGGTAGCGACCATGTCAGGCCATAATCAAGATAATAATATGGATGTATTGACTGAATCCGCTTATCATACTGAGCAGGGGAACGTTGGACCCATTATTTCTTATAAGAGTTATAAGACTGAACAGGAAACAGGAGAATATCTGGATTCTCACACTGCCCAAAAGAACATGCATGCTGATGCATCTTCTTCGGGTGTGTTAGTTATTGAGAACTGTTTCTCAGTTCACCCTACGTCTTGGGTATTAGATACTGAATCAGGATCCCACATATGTAAATTTTTACATGGGCTACGGAAAGGTAGAGAACTGGGAAAAGGTGATCATTCCGTTCAAGTAGGGAATGGTGCAAGTATTGCAGCCAAAGCAGTTGGCGAATATCACCTTGTATTACCAAGTCGTAATACACTGATTCTGAATGAATACTATTATATACCAAACATGATGTGCAACATTATATCAGTTTCTTTATTAAGTGAAGAAGGATATAATTTTGTAGTACAGGATAATGTTATGAACATCTTCCTAAATCAAAAGTTGATTGCATCAGGCTCGTTACATAATAGCATATTCATTCTCAATCAAAATACAGTCCTCAATATACAAAACACACACAAGAGGAAAAGTTCGGAAATGAACGAATCTTTCTTGTGGCATTGTAGACTTGGTCACATCAATGCGACACGACTAGCTAAGTTACATAACGATGGATATTTGAACCCGTTCGAATTATCATCTTATGATACTTGCCATTCATGTCTCAAAGGTAAAATGACCAAAACTCCATTTAGTGGACACGGAGAAAGAGTTACGGAACTCTTAGGACTGGTACATAGTGATGTATGCGGTCCCATGTCTACGCATGCCAGAAATGGTTCTTCCTACTTCATTACATTCACTGACGATCTCTCTAGATACGGACATGTGTTCCTGATGAAACACAAGTCTGAAGCTTTTGAGAAATTCAGAGAATATAAGCACGAAGTAGAGAACTAAACGGGCAAAAGTATTAAGATTCTTCGATCTGATCGAGGAGATGAATACTTAAGCAATGAGTTCCTAGATTATCTAAAAGAGAATGGGATTCTCTCTCGGCTTACTCCTCCTTATACACCACAGCACAACGGTGTATCGGAGCGGAGGAATCGCACCCTATTAGATATGGTGCGCTCAATGATGAGCACTGCTGAGTTACCTATTTCCTTCGGGGGATATGCACTGGAGACAGCTGCAGACCTATTGAATATGGTTCCCACAAAATCTGTTCCAACCACTCCATATGAGATATGGAAAGGAAAGATACCATATCTTAATTATGTTAGGATATGGGGTTGTCCGGCATATGTAAAAATACAAAATCCGGACAAACTCAGCGCAAGGTCTATTCTGTGCAAGTTTATTGGATATCCCAAACATTCGCGTGGGTATATCTTCTACCACACCGAAGAACAAAAGGTGTTTGTTTCTCGGCACGCCACCTTTTTAGAAAAGGAATTTCTTACAATAGAAATTAGTGGCAATGAGGTAGAACTGGAAGAAGTTCCAGCAGAACAGACTACAACAGATGATTTAGTGGAACCAGAGGATTCAGTAGTACCCGACGAACCCCAGCCACTCCGCCGATCTAGTAGGATTTCTCGTCCACCTGAGAGATACTACGGTTTTCTCATTGATGGTGGAAGCGAGGATTGCATCATGGAAGATGATGACCCAACTAGTTTCGAGCAGGCCATCACGAGTGGTGACTCTGTGAAATGGCTGAATGCAATGCGATCTGAGATGGAATCCATGTACACCAACAAAGTATGGACTTTGGAAAATGCTCCTGAAGGGGTAAAACCCATTAGGAGCAAGTGGATATTTAAAAAGAAATTTGGTGTAGATGGAAAAGTTGAGACTTTCAAAGCTAGACTTGTTGCAAAGGGTTTTCGTCAAAGACCAGGTGTGGATTATGACGAAACTTTTTCACCAGTGGCTATGCTTAAGTCCATCCGGATCTTACTTGCCATTGCTACATACCATGACTACGAAATCTGGCAAATGGATGTTAAGACCGCCTTTCTAAACGGTGATTTAGAAGAGTGCGTGTACATGACTCAGCCAAAGGGCTTCGTAGATAGTGGGAGCAGCGGAAAGGTGTGCAAGCTGCTTAAATCCATTTATGGGTTAAAGCAAGCATCGCGGAGTTGGAACATCTGTTTTGATGTTGTAGTCAAAGAGTTTGACTTCATCAAAAATATAGATGAACCTTGTATCTATAAGAAGGTAGCAAAGAGTAAGGTTGTCTTCCTTGTATTGTACGTGGATGACATACTCTTGATAGGAAATGATATTCCTATGCTGCAATCAATCAAGCTCTTCTTATAACAAAGATTCTCGATGAAAGATCTAGGTGATGCCTCCTGCATATTAGGAATCATGATCTATAGAGATAGATCTAAATGGATACTGGGATTGTCCCAATCCAGGTATATTGACACCATACTAAAGAGGTTTAGTATAGAAGAATCCAAGCGTGGGAACCAACCCATGATCTTTGAACTCACTCTCTCCAAAGAGATGTCTCCCAAGACTGATTTGGAGAGAGCTCGCATGCAAGGGATACCATATGCTTCGGCAGTAGGCTCTATCATGTATGCGATGCTATGTACCAGACCCGATGTAGCATACTCACTAAGTGTAGTGAGTCGGTATCAAGCAGATCCTGGAGAGAGTCACTGGACAGCTGTGAAGAACATTCTCAAGTACTTGCGAAGGACTAGAGACATGTTCTTGGTGTATGGTAACGGAGAACTCCGGGTGGAGTCCTTTACCTTTTCCAGCTTCCAAAGTGATAAGGACGACTCTAAGTCGCACTCGGGATTTGTCTTTACCCTCAATGGAGGGGCGGTATGTTGGAAGAGTTCCAAACAGGATATCGTTACAGACTCGACGATGGAGGCTGAATACATCGCTGCCAACGATGCTGCCAAAGAGGTTGTCTGGATAAATAAGTTCATTAGTGAACTTGGTGTGGTTCCATCGATTGAGCATCCAATACCTCTGTATTGCGATAACAATGGAGTTGTGGCTTTGGCCAAGGAACCTAGGTCCCATCAGAAGTCCAGACATATTCTGAGGCGGTATCACCAGATCAGGGAGATAGTTGATCGCCGGGAGATCGAGGTCAGGAGAGTAGATACGAAGGACAACACTGCAGATCCACTCAGGAAGGCCATTCCCCAGATACAGTTTGAGAGATTATTCGGGATGCTAGGTATGAGATACTACAGCAGCTGGCCTTAGTGCAAGTGGGAGATTGTTAGTTATGTATATGCCCTAGAGGCCATTGTTGTACATATGATGTATATTATAATGGATGCTTGGATATATATAGAGAGGACTTTCTTGCTCGTCATGATAGTATGCTATTTGGTTTTCCTTTATCTTAACATGTTGACTTGTATTGGTTTACTGTCTTTCTCTCACATGTTGATAAAGCCCTTAGGATCTGTACTCGACTACTGGGACTATGATGAGATCGTACTAGTAGGGCCACGGTAGTCGATGAGTACATCCTATAACTGTTCCTAGTCGAGGGTATATCGAGACAGGGCATCGATACACCAAAGTAGACTAGCGTATACGCATCTTAACCCATATGATGGGCGATGGATGATCCCATATCCATCGGTGTTTGACATCAAGGATGGTGTACGGGTGCTCAGTGGAGACTGGGTATACTGGACGGACTCGCCGAGAACTCCCAGATGGTGATATACTACACGTCAGATGGCAGTTTTCCGGTGACACTGGTATAGGGTAGTCTGTAGACCCGAGATCTTCATAGAGTCTTGTGTGATTCCCACTATGCTTTGATTTCCACCTTACCACGTCCAAGAGGGCGTGCAAAACGGTGGCTTTTGGGTACAGTCCCGAATCACATGGAGGCAATGAGCGATAGGAGGGGATTCGTCTCTCCCGGTATAGGGAGTTTATGTTGTGCTGTGTTCGATTGGCTATAACTGGAAGTCCCTGGCCAGGGCTGATATAGAGATTTACTGGTAAGCGTTACCAGTAGTTTCTCGACCTGTTATGAGCCTCACATCGACACGACTTATCGGTTACTGGGGTCTGACGTATACCACCCCTAGACTTGATATGCGACATATCAGACGAATAAAACGGACTGTACGGGAGTGTTACTGATTGGATTCGCAGGAGAACGGACAGGCTAGCTTGTTGATCTTCTGATCGCTCAATACCTGGGTGGCTGTTACGTTTAGCTGACCGCTTGCAGCTTCTGGGTGTTTGATATGATCATCACATGCTACCGGCGTATTGACGATTCTTTAGAGTCCTACACAGAGGTTTCTTGGCTCAAGCAAAACGGAGTAGAGACACATATGTGATATGCGCAGGACCGAGGATAATGCGATATGAGATACCGTATTATATTCTCGCGATATTTAGATATGAACCGGGACATCGGATCAAGTGTTGATTCGATGAATCGGTACATGATATATTAGTCGGTTATATTCGATATAGCCGGATTGTCGGATCAAGTGTTGATTCGATGATTTAATGTATAATAATATATATGATATATTGTATTACATTATCTAATATTGGCTCGCTTTATTATTTCATTTTCTCACCGGATAATACATTGATATTTATGCGATATATGTTTATTGTATTATTTTCTTTTGTTGCAAATATATAATATATATGTGATATATATTATTGTGACATGATATAATTAATAATGGAACATGTTTAGTGAAGATTAAACAAGATTAGGGTTTGATTAGGGTTAGCTCCTTCTTGCACCATCTAGAAGCTTTCCTTTTGTCATGAGTTAGATATTATGCTTGATATTTATCTATGACTCATTCTTTAACCTAACCAAACCCTAGCTCTAGTTTATTCTCTACAAGGGTTATCCTTGTCATACTAAACTATGGTTGTTAGTTGTATGTATGCCCTAGAGGCCAGTATTGTACAGATGATGTATATTATATTGGATGCTTGGACATATATAGAGATGACTTTCTTGCTCGATATGATAGTATGCTGTCTGGTTACTCTTTATCTTAACATGTACACTTGTCTCTTTAAACTGTCTTATAGTTACATGTTGGTAAAGCCCTTAGGATATGTACTTGACTACCTGGACTGTGATGCAGATCATACTAGTGGGGACATGGTAGTCCATAGGTACATCCTTTAAGGTCCCTAGTCGTGGGTGTATCGAGACAGGGCATCGATATACCAGTGTAGACTAGCGTATACGCTTCTCGACCCATGAGATGGGCGATGGATGATCCTGTTGGAGATAGTGCCCTCAGAGTCAATTATTGGATCACAGGCACGTGATTGCAATGATTGAGGGAGGACCTATCCCGGTACGACAGTCTTACTCGAGATGATAGTATGCTATCTGGTTTACCTTTATCATCGTGTACTGCTTCAGGTGACCTTACAGGTCGCTATTACACGTTGATTGAGCCCCTAGGATTCTTGCTTGACTGCCAGCAGTATGAGGGCGATCATATACGTGGGAGCTGGTAGTCTATAAGCACATCCTTAAATGGTCCCTAGTCGTGGGAGTTTCAAGACAGGGCATCTATTCTCCAGAGTAGACTAGTGTATACAGTCGAGACCCCGACGAGGGGCGGTGGCCGGTCTCACAAGCCACTGGTGTCAGTTGGATCACCTAAGATGTATACAGGTGCTCATTGGGTTATGAGTACACCGGACAGGACTCGCCGGGAACCTACTAGTTGGTCTTATACCTGACGTCAGATAGCAGTTCCCTGGTGACTTGTGTGCAGGTTAGTTCATCGACCTGAGATCGTCATTTGTCTCGTGTGAGTTCCCACTGTGCTTTGATTACTATCCTACCACGGCTCAAAGGAGTCGTGTAAACATGTTTTAGTTGGGTACAGTCCCGAGCCACATGGAGGCAGTGAGCGGATCTTCAGGGGTTCGTCTCTCCCGGTATTGGGGGTGAGGTCGCGCTGTGTCTAGGAGAGCCATTACATGAAGTCCTTGGCCAAGGCAGGAGATTTACTGGTAGGTATTCCAGTAGTATCTCAGGGTGTTCTGGACTACACTCTGACACGACTTATACCGCTTTTAGGGGTCTGACTTTTACCAACCCCCTAGGCCCGCCATGCGATGCTCGTAGACGAACGGACCGGACTGTACGGATATTGTCACTGACAGGCTCAGTAGGGTGTCAGGATGAGTTCACTCATCGACGTCCCTTTTAGTCAATAGCTGGTGGCCCGTCACGTATTGGCTTATACCTCTGACGTGCTAGTGGTTAAATCCACAGCCATAGTATTGACGAGTCTTTAGAGTCCACCACACTTTTAGTTACTCAGGCTTTCGGGCGAAACGCTGTAGAGGCCGTATAGAGATATGGCAGGGTCCGATCAGATACGTGCGGTATTGCACGGATCAGGATCGGACGGTTTGTACTAGAGGCCGTATATATATATGGCAGGGTTCGATCAGATGCGTGCGGTATTGCACGGATCAGGATCGGACGGATATTACTAGCCGGCTTTGGTTTAAGCCGGATCCTAGTATAGTACGGTGTAGATTTTGTCTCATTGCATTTGTATCCGGTCGGAATACAGATGCGGGTGTGTATGCACAGTATCGGGGTTTTCCTGTAATTTATTACGGGACCAGTTTTCTGGAGTTTCCAGTTTGCATTCCGTTCCGGCCGGTTTTCCTTTGTTCTTTCCCGGCCGGACTTTTCCGATGGAGGGTGTTATTTGCAAGTTTGCAAATAACACATTGTGGAGGGGTTTCTTGCATATGTTTTGATTATGATGGCATCTTTTCTTTTCAACCATCATTTGATTCTCTTTACATCACAAAAGGGTGATTAGAGTTTGATGTGAGTTAGTTATGATGATGTTTGGATATGGTCACCTCTTACCTTTTACTACACTCACCTCCCTCTTGCATTTTGTATTCTTTCCTCCACCATTCTCATTTGGAGAGGGTTGAACACATTTGAGAGAAGAGAAGATGAGAGCTTCATTTTTTTGAGAGTGTAGCATTTTGATCTCTTTTCATGTTAAGAAAAATGCAAGCACCATTTTTCTTATCTTGATTCCTCCATCATCTTCAAAGGCAACAAACCCCAAATGAGACATAGCCTCTACCCTACACATTCTACAGCAAATCTTAGACGCGTCGGCCAGCCAAATTCGCGCCCGAGTTGCCTCGGTATTGAGGTGGGAGCCCGTAAAAGATGCAGGCGATGTGGTGCCCTTCCGGCGAGGAGGCCACGACCGGAGTTTCCGCAGGAGATCGGGACGACGACGAGAAGACCGGAGGACTCGGATCATTCGGTATATCTCTAACCCATCTTGTAGTTAGCTTAGACTAGTTTAATGGCCCGATCCGGGGTTTAGTGCGCGGTGGTGCCGGTTTGCTAAGTTCGCAAAATTAAAGTTTATCACCGCTTCCGCATTTGGCCGTCGGATTGACGGTCGGGGCGCCGCCGTGCACTTACAGTGGTATCAGAGCCTCGCCATTAACTTCGTCTAGCTTTGTTTGATGTGTTTGCATTTTCGATCGACCAATATTCCAAAAACCCGCGTTTTTCTTTACATCAGTTTTCTGTCGAAATTTTTTGAAGTCCAAAAATTTTTCAGGTTGTCTCAGAATGATGTGCAGGGAGTTCTAAGAACACTGGAAAAATTCGACAACACGATCCCTCCGTACGACCACGGAACCGCGGCCATTACCACTCTGGAGGCCGCGGATCCGCCGCATGAATGAGGGATCATGTCATCATTTTTTTGCAGTGGGCTTGTGGGCTAAAAATAGGGGTTTTGGAATATTAAAATTGGGCCCAGAATTTCTGTGAGTGCTACAGTATTGCTTGGGGGCCCACTTGTTAATTTTTGATCGATCGGATATTTTAAACACATTTTTCACAGTATTTACATTATATCTGCGACCGTGAATGTCACTCGATCGGTAAATCCGGTCTAACTGCTATAGCCCGGTTAGACGGATTTGCGAACGTGACTTTCACGTTGATGTTCTGTGATTTTGCTGTGATGTTGCGGATCGGTCGTGGGGATAGCCTGGTTGCAATGTTAGTACAGTTTCTGTTGTATTATATACATTTGATATTGCGGGGCGGGCGTCCGACATGTGGACTGCCGTCACTGCCTGTTTGTATTATTATTTTGGGGCACGACCAGGTTGCGGTCGATGTACCCGGTGTATGTATATTTTACTTTCTGTACTAGGATTACCCCGCGGTGGGGTGCACGGATAGCCGGGTTCTGGAGGGAAACAAGCCCGCATCTCAGGGCATTAAGACGAAGGGGGCTTCAGTCTGGAATTGGCGGGCTATTCGCCGCACTCGTAGGGGGTACAGTTTGACCCAGGAGGGGTGCCCAAGTTACCGGATTCCGTGAAGTGCTGGGTGGTCCATTCACGGCGCTGAAAGGGGCTGCCTCGCTTCAGGTTTTGGCGGGTGACTTGCCGCGCCCGTAGGGGTCTAGGATTTCATTGCACAGGCTATCCACACGACCAGGGGAACGTCGGATTTCAGTAGTGGCTCTGTGAAACCCGGGGATCCCAGATATCTGTATTGTTCTGTGATGCTGTACATTTCTGTGATGTTGCATTTTATTCACGCCTTGAGCGAATATAATATATTGGTATATATATTAGTAGATGTTGTATATGTTTTTCATCCGCACTAGTCCAGTCCCCGCTCTGCCGTTAGTTAGCTAACCTAACGGGTGATGACGGGACCCAGTGGCGAATGCGGATGGTAATACGTACGTCAGTATATTTTCGTTCTTTGTGGTGTGATCAATTGATGGGACTGCGTTGATTCGGATCAATGCAAGTTAAAACAAACCTATTTTGATGTTGTTGGAACACTTTTCAAAAAGCTGTTTTTGCAAGGACGTTCACTTTTGTTTTGCATCGTGGTATTCATTTGGAATATCCTGCTCCTTAGTCGACGAGGCAAGGGCCGAGATCCCTTCACCGGGAGTGACCCCTTGGATAGAAGTTTGCGTCAGGGCATTAACTTCACTATAGCCGATTACTTTTGCTTTGCATCGTGGTATTCATTTGGAATATCCTGCACCCCATTCTACGGGGAAAGAGCCGAGATCCCTTCACCGGGAGTGACCTCTTTAGTAAAGATTTTCGTCACTATATTTTCTAAAAAGCTATCCATTCCTTCAACGATATCAAGTTCATTACGTTAAAGGTTTTCACCAGAAACCATTCGTAGCCCTCCGTCATTTCATATGGGTAGTCAATAGTATTCAAGCTGTGTTTGTTGGCCAAAGTCAAGGCACAGTGTTTGGTAGCTGTTGGTTATTCATATGCAGCATAGATAGATGCGTTGGTTTGGAACAGTCGTACTGCCTTGTTGGCCAAAGTCAAGGATAGGTACGGGTGGATTCAAAACAACCTGGAGAATGACGGGTAGAACTTGACATGTGACTTATGATTTGTTGGCCAAAGTCAAGGTCATAAGAGCATGGGGTAAAAATCACATCGGGAGTTTCAAAAGAACTGAAACTTGCCAGATATGCGCATACCTTCTGGAGTGTGATAACGTGAGCGGATTCCGTCACTTTATCATGCGATGAGAGTTGGATCCCGATTCCCACTGATGAGTTAGTTTACTCCTCGGGTGACCCCGACTAATTCTTCTTTCAGGTTTGGAGGAGAATTTGATGTACAGTGGGAGGTTTCCAGATTAGATAATGTGATAACCATTCTGATCTAGGTTAGAGTGCACGCTGAGTGTTTCTTTTCTCTCTCTCTCTGGCAGCGACCATTGACCCGACCCTAGACTTTGACTCAGTGACCAAGTTGACCGAACCTTCTTAACACTGGCTTTTGGATTGTCAGAGTTGCAGACCTCATTGCCACTCCTACTTTTACCCTTTTCTCCAGGACACCCCGTATTACTACGAACGTCCACTTCCATTGGACAAAACCATCGTATGGTTATATACGAACTCGAAGGAATTTATTCGAGGATGGTTTCCGGTTTTGGAGAAAACGGATGGGATTATTCAGTTGTCTTTTCCTTTTACCTTCTCTCAGGTTGCGAGTACTCCTTGGTTTAGGGGATAGTACACCTATTACGCAAATTGGATAGTCTTCTTCCAAACCTTAGGCTGGTGCCGACCGGTAGGGAATGAAGAAAACCAATTAGCATAACGATGGTGTGCAGAAGGTATTAAGTTCAGACAAAGCAAGGGATTAGTAAGAGGGCAAAATAAATTGCGACTGATATTCACGACCAAACCAAGTATTTCTTCGCCAATCCTAAATTACCTTTGTATTTCTCCAGGACACTCCGTATCACTACGAAGATCCACAGTTTATTGGATACTCCATCGTATGGTTATATACGAACTCGAAAGGAACTTGTTCCAGTTCGGGGATGGATTCTGGTCCAGGAGAAATAGGAATAAGGTTTATTCGGTTGTCTTTTATCTTCACCTTCTCTCGCATTGCGAGTGCTCCTAGGACTAGGACAGTACACCCATTATGCTTATTGGATAGTCTTCTTCCAAACCATAGGCTGGTGCCGAACGGTAGGGAAGGAAGAAAACCATTTTGGCCTAAGGGGTGTGCAGAAGGTAATGACTAAAGACATATAAAGGGATTTGGAAAGGTGGCAAAGAATTATACGGTTATAGTTGTGAATCTGGATAATGGTAGAGGCATTACTAGGAATACCAGGATACCCCATCGAAACATTTCAATGTTTCAGTTCACTGTGTAATGTTAAAAGAAAACTGATTCCCCGGTTAGACACTTGCTCCAGGGTATGTATTTACCAGGTATGATTCTCACATCTGTATGGTTTTACAGATGATGAGTGGGAGTAAGTTATTGGGAATAGGGTGATCATCCTCATTATATCGGGATTCGTTGTAATCGGTGATATTTGAGGAGATCATCTGGGCTGTTTGCCGGTCGGCAAATATTTGGTTTTGAATATCCGCTGTTGTGCACCAATTTCAAATTGATATATCTGTACGTCTACTTTCATAGAGTGAGATATACCTTTTGATATTATGTCGATGACATTTACCTATATCAGTGGATGGTTAGGTAAGGAGCATTAAACAGCGGTGTAATTCTTCTTAACCATAAGTACAGTTTTCAACCTACGACACACAATGAAAGAGTTGTTAGACTCAGCGGACTTATACAGAGTATTGTATGTTGTCCAGTGTCCATTAGGACAGAGGGGTTGGTCCTCATACTATATTCTGTTTACTTTTAACTTCTCTAGTTCTTAGACATGTGTTTCGTAGAAACACAGGATCTAAGTTTTGAGGAGTTATAGGTATTTGAATAGAGTAGAGAACCAGGTATAGCAAGCATCAGGATTCTTCAAAGTGATCGAAGATGTAGATACTTGTGTATGGTATTCAGTTGATAGTAATGATAAAGAGAAATTGCTTCTCTTTCAGGTTACTCATAATTGGAAGCATTCCTAAGTTGAGTAACGCTGATCGGCCTCTCTCCATTTAGTTGACATGCACTGGAGATAGCTGCATGATTTGAATCTGGTTCAATTAAATCAGTGCCTCTGGTTCTATATTGGATATAGTACAGTTCATATCTTAACATTGTTAAGGTACGGGGGGTTGTCCGGCTTATGATTAAAACCAGACTCTGGATAACTCAAGGCACGTTTCTGTAATGGCTGTTTGTGGGTTGACCCAGGCTATGACGAGGGTTGACTTTCTACCATCTGAGAGATCAATAGTAATATTGTTCTAGACTCGCCACAGTTTTAATAAAAATGGATTTTTCAGAAAACAGTAGTGGGAGTATGGTAGAACTGGAAGTGATTCTAGAACCGCAAACGATTACTGAAGATTTGATAAGGAACCTAAAGATTCAATCTGGTTTGACATTCCATTGGCCACTCCGCAGATACGGTGGGTAACTTCAGGCACCCGAGAGGTACTCCGGTAGCCTCAAGGACGGTGACAGGGAAGTTCTTGTTTACCCACACTTGCCATTGTTGTTGTTCCAGGCTGCGAGACCCGGCAGGAGGATGAGTATAGCGTCGTTCTAAACTAGCTTTAGAAGTGCACGTCTATATGACTCTGCCAGAGGGTTATCGTAGTCAGTGGGAGCAGCGGAAGCATTGGTGGACATCAGGCTTATGTCTATTTATAGACTAAAGCAGATATAGCGGAGATAGATCATCTATTTCTGATGTGACAGTCATGGGTTTGACGTCATCAGAATAAGGGATGGATCTGTTGAAAAGGTAGTAGGGTGTGATGTCATGGTATTTGGATGACATACACAAAGTAGGAAGTGACATTCCTATACTACGATCGGTTATACTATGGTCGTCACACAGTGGTTTCTTCACAAAGGAAATGGATTTTGTATCAGACATACTGGTTGCTAGATCTATGGTTTTGATCTAGATTTGGGTGGTTTCCCAATCAGGGTACTTTGACAGCATTCTAAGAGTATTTAGAATGGACGACTCCTGGCACGGTAGTGTACCTGCAGGTAATGGAGTCACCCTCTCTAAAGGTGTCTTATAGACTAAAGTAGAGAAGGATGTGCATGATTGGCAGATCACTTGCTTAGGCAATTGAGTCAATCATAAGATGTCAAGTACCACACCAGATGTTGTTCTTGCACAAGATGCAATAAGTTGACATTGATCCAATCCTGGAGAAACAGTCGGAAGCAGTTTTAGAACATAAGTGGATGTTCTAGGGATATGATAACGACAACCTCATTGGGAGACAGTTATCATTCCAGGCTTCCAAGGTGACATGGACGACAAGGAGGTTGTCAGAGTTATAGTTTTCCTTCTGACGAGGGGCAGTATTCTGGACAGGTGATCCAAGGCAATACTGAGGGAGGCATGGCGCAGGATACTGATTAAGTTCAGTTGACGATACAGTCTGAGAAGTTTGGATTTGGAGTTCATTTATGAGCTAGGTCCCATCAAACATCTAGACATTCTAAGACAGGTATTGCTCATTTCGGGAGATGGCTTTCTCCGCGAACTTGAGATATAGAGAGAGACATAGAAAGAAACTTCAGAGCGGATCCACTCGCTGAGGCTATTCCTCGAACGCAAGAGTTTCGCAAACAGGCTTTGTGAGACTGACTAGTAGAGGAGTTGGGTGTTCGGTATCACACGGGCTGTGAGTATGCGACATCGCAATAATTAGCCTTGAGTGCAAGTGGGAGATTGTTGGAGATAGTGCCCTCAGAGTCAATTATTGGATCACAGGCACGTGATTGCAATGATTGAGGGAGGACCTATCCCGGTACGACAGTCTTACTCTAGATGATAGTATGCTATCTGGTTTACCTTTATCATCGTGTACTGCTTCAGGTGACCTTACAGGTCGCTATTACACGTTGATAGAGCCCCTAGGATTCTTGCTTGACTGCCAGCAGTATGAGGTCGATCATAAATGGTCTATAGTCGTGGGAGTTTCGAGACAGAGCATCGATTCTCCAGAGTAGACTAGTGTATACAGTCGAGACCCCGACGAGGGGCGGTGGCCGGTCTCACAAGCCACTGGTGTCAGTTGGATCACCTAAGATGTATACAGGTGCTCATTGGGTTATGAGTACACCGGACAGGACTCGTCGGGAACCTACTAGTTGGTCTTATACCTGACGTCAGATAGCAGTTCCCTGGTGACATGTGTGCAGGTTAGTTCATCGACCTGAGATCGTCATTTATCTCATGTGAGTTCCCACTGTGCTTTGATTACTACCCTACCACGGCTCAAAGGAGTCGTGCAAACAGGTTTTAGTTGGGTACAGTCCCGAGCCACATGGAGGCAGTGAGCGGATCTTCAGGGGTTCGTCTCTCCCGGTATTGGGGGTGAGGTCACGCTGTGTCTAGGAGAGCCATTACACGAAGTCCTTGGCCAAGGCAGGAGATTTACTGGTAGGTATTCCAGTAGTATCTCAGGGTGTTCTGGGCTACACTCCGACACGAATTGTACCGCTTTTGGGGGTCTGACTTTTACCAACCCCTAGGTCCGCCATGCGATGCTCGTAGATGAACGGACCGGACTGTACGGATATTGTCACTGACAGGCTCAGTAGGGTGTCAGGATGAGTTCACTCATCGACGTCCCTTTTAGTCAATAGCTGGTGGCCCGTCACGTATTGGCTTATACCTCTGACGTGCTAGTGGTTAAATCCACAGCCATAGTATTGACGAGTCTTTAGAGTCCACCACACTTTCAGTTACTCAGGCTTTCGGGCGAAACGCTGTAGAGGCCGTATGGAGATATGGCAGGGTCCGATCAGATACGTGCGGTATTGCACGGATCAGGATCGGACGGTTTATACTAGAGGCCGTATATATATATGGCAGGGTTCGATCAGATGCGTGCGGTATTGCACGGATCAGGATCGGACGGATATTACTAGCCGGCTTTGGTTTAAGCCGGATCCTAGTATAGTACGGTGTAGATTTTGTCTCATTGCATTTGTATCCGGTCGGAATACAGATGTGGGTGTGTATGCACAGTATCGGGGTTTTCCTGTAATTTATTACGGGACCAGTTTTCTGGAGTTTCCAGTTTGCATTCCGTTCCGGCCGGTTTTCCTTTGTTCTTTCCCGGCCGGACTTTTCCGATGGAGGGTGTTATTTGCAAGTTTGCAAATAACACATTGTGGAGGGGTTTCTTGCATATGTTTTGATTATGATGGCATCTTTTCTTTTCAACCATCATTTGATTCTCTTTACATCACAAAAGGGTGATTAGAGTTTGATGTGAGTTAGTTATGATGATGTTTGGATATGGTCACCTCTTACCTTTTACTACACTCACCTCCCTCTTGCATTTTGTATTCCTTCCTCCACCATTCTCATTTGGAGAGGGTTGAACACATTTGAGAGAAGAGAAGATGAGAGCTTCATTTTTTTGAGAGTGTAGCATTTTGATCTCTTTTCATGTTAAGAAAAATGCAAGCACCATTTTTCTTATCTTGATTCCTCCATCATCTTCAAAGGCAACAAACCCCAAATGAGACATAGCCTCTACCCTACACATTCTACAGCAAATCTTGGACGCGTCGGCCAGCCAACTTCGCGCCCGAGTTGCCTCGGTATTGAGGTGGGAGCCCGTAAAAGATGCAGGCGATGTGGTGCCCTTCCGGCGAAGAGGCCACGACCGGAGTTTCCGCAGGAGATCGGGACGACGACGAGAAGACCGGAGGACTCGGATCATTCGGTATATCTCTAACCCGTCTTGTAGTTAGCTTAGACTAGTTTAATGGCCCGATCCGGGGTTTAGTGCGCGGTGGTGCCTGTTTGCTAAGTTCGCAAAATTAAAGTTTATCACCGCTTCCGCATTTGGCCGTCGGATTGACGGCCGGGGCACCGCCGTGCACTTACAGATCCCACATCCATTGGTGTTTGACATCAGAGATGGTATACGGGTGCTCAGTGGAGACTGGGTACACTGGACGGACTCGCCGAGAACTCTCTGATGGTATTATACCTCACGTCAGATGGCAGTTCTCAGGTGATGCTTATACAGGTTAGTCTATAGACCCGAGATCGTCATAGAGTTTTGTGTGATTCCCACTGTACTTTGATCTCCACCTTACCACGTCCATGAAGGCGTGGAAAACGGTGGTCTTTGGGTACAGTCCCGAGTCACATGGAGGCAATGAGCGATAGGAGGGGTTTCGTCTCTCCCGGTATTGGGGGTTGATGTTGTGCTGTGCTCGATTGGCCGTAACATGGAAGTCCCTGGCCAGGGCTGATCAGAGATTTGCTGGTAAGTGTTACCAGTAGTTTCTCGACCCGTTATGAGCCTCATATCGGCACGACTTATCGGTTATTGGGGTCTGACGTTTACCACCCCTAGACTTGATATGCGACATATCAGACGAACAGACCGGACTGTACGGTAAGTGTTACTGGTTGGATTCACAGGAGTGTGAGCGGGCTAGCTCGTCGATCTTCTGATCGCTCAATACCCGGATGGCCGTTACGTTTAGCAGACCGCTTGCGGCTTGTGGGTGCTTGATATGATCATCATCTGCTACCGGCGTATTGACGAGTCTTTAGAGTCCTACACAGAGGTTTCCTGGCTCAAGCGAAACGAAATAGGAGTGTATATGAGATATGTGCAGGACCGAGAATAATGCGTGTATGTGATACCGTATTCCATTCTCACGATGAATATATCGATTGGTTATATTCGATATAACCTAGTTATCGAATCATTGATTCGATAAATCAATACATTATATACTAGTCGGTTATGTGCGACATGACCGGATCATTGAATCAAGTGTTGATTTAATGATGTAATGTATAATTATATATTTGATATATTATTTTGTATTAACTAGTATTGGTTCACTTTAAATGGATTTTCTCACTTGATGTGCAAGTTGTATATGTGATATACTTTTGTGCACATCTTTGTATCATGTTTGATGATGCTTGCTCATTTGGTTAAGTGTAAAGAATTAAACCTAGGTTAAGAAAGTGATTAGGGTTTTAATTATCCATTCTTTTATTTATTGATTTTGGAAAAAGAATGGGATAAGAATACAAAATGGTTGCTTTCATTCTTGAACCTTTGTGAAGCTTCATGAAGCTTTGACCAAAGTGACCAATTTGTCTTCATGCTTAACCCTAACCACTCTTCTAACCTTGGTCAATTCTCTACACCTAACCATGGTTCCTATTATGATAAGTATTCATTTCTTTTTCATTTTTGATGGACTTATCATGATATTTCCTTCTTCTTGATCTTCTTCTTCAAGAAAGAAAGCTTGATGCCATCAATGGCAACTTGAGTTCTAAAGTGAGAAATCCAATTCTAAAGTGAACCCACCGCCTATTTCTTCACCCTCTACCTCTTGCCAAGTTGCTTTGGGTGTTTTCTTCACAAGTTTCACAAATTTGTGAAGTCGGAGCTTGAACTTGTGATGCCTCGACGTAGATCATCTTCGGCACGAAACCGACGACCTAGTCCGCCCATTTCTCCGATCAAGCCAACGATTGAGTCCGGGATTCGAAATGGACAGCGAGAGGACGCCTACGTGGAGCCAAGAAAGTGGATATCCGGATCTACAAAGGTTGTAGCTTCTTATCTTTAGTTAAGTTGTTAACTAGATTCGTATATCGCCTAAACTTCTAGTCAACGATCCGTATTAGGGTTTCTCGGCACCCGTAAAATTTGAAATTAGCATGGTTGATGCCTTGTGAGACTTCATTAGCATGCCTAGGAACCCTACAGTGGTATCAGAGCCTAGCTAGGGCCTTAGGCGAAGTCTAGACGATGTTTGAAACCCGATCGAACCCGAAACCCTAACTTTTTCATGCTCTGTGGACTTTTTCTAAAATCTGGGATTTTTCCATATTAAAAATGCTTAAAAAATTCAGCAGGGAATTACAAGAATTACGGTGCAAAATTGAACTCATGAACAGTACAAACGGCGGCGGAACCGCGGCAGAAGGCTTGATTCTGCGGCGGTTCTACGGCCAGATGATGACTTCATCCACCCCTTTTTGCACAGTAATTCCTATTTCTGGATGCTGAGTTTTCTGGGAATTTTTAATTTGACTCAAGAGTTGAGTATTCTGGGGTTGCTTTGGGAATCGCAGATTCGATCGGATTATCAAATTTGGTCTATGTGTTTTTTCCGGATAATTTTAGAATATGTTAAAAGGTTCGACCGGATGTAAATACCCAATCTTTCCCCTGCCCGGAAATTTCCAATTGTTGGACTTTTCCGTAGTTTAATGACATTCTGAGTAGTGCAAGTAACGCGATGGTCCCTCTAGAAGACAACAAACCTTAACTCGATTATGTGACCGTCTTGAACTGCCCTTTGAACCTTCGGGTGTAGAGCAGTACGGCATGCCACATGTGAGGCGTTGGCTTGACCCTTCTACGGCTGGACCGTTGGTACTGAGGCATGAAGTGAATGTCTTTGAACCTATTTCATGTGTTGAACGGTTTCGGAAAAACTTGGGTGTTCGAATGTTCGATCGGAAAGTTTAATATATTCTATTTATCCGGAATGGGATACAATAATTGGAATTCACAAACAGTTATGAGATAACTGAATGAATGTTATAAATCTAGCGGTTTAGTCTTATTTGATATTGAAAAGAGTTTTCGATAATGGGACTAAAATGCGGGGTTTATAACTGTTAGGCATGTGATGTCTAAGTATTTCATTTGATTAGGCATGCGATGTCTAAAGAGGTTGCGGATTCCAACTGTTGTAGTTTTACACTTTCTTTTCTATGACCGTAAGTGTAGCATGTTGATATCGCCGGTTTCGTTGCTATACATCAACGACAATTGGGGTATGCATACTTACTTACGTTGATGACATGTGATGTTATGTGTTGCTGGATATGTTATATTGGATTGTCGTGTTTGAATAGCCGGGGTTTTTATGTGAGATGAGTGTTTTTCATTTTCATTCATGTAAAAACTTGTATGTAATATTCTTTTATTTGGGGCACTTCCAGGTTGCGGAAGATGTCACCTTTTGTATATTATTTACTTTTCCGCATTAGGATAGACCCAAGGAGGGCAGCACAAGTAACCGGGTTCTAGGGTTCAGTGGGAGACCATCTCGAGGAGTCGAGTCCGGGTCTCCTAACCCTAGAATTGGTAGGGTTGCTTGCCGCTCTCGTAGGGGTCTAGGGGTGTGGGATTGGCTATTCATCACGACTGTGGAATTCGTGTTCTATACTGGCTCGTATTGAAAACACGGACGTCCTAGTATATCCAATGTTTCATATATTTCTTCTGCTGCAATATCTGTGATGTGATCATGTGATGTTCTGTGATAGATATAGTATATAGTATATATGATATATTATATAGACGTTACTTATGTTTTGCACCCGCACTAGCCCTGCCCTGCTCTGTCGTTAGTTACCTAACCTAACGGTGCACGAGGGGACATCCAGGCGAATGCGGATGTCATAAGTGTACGTCGTATTTATCCGTGATGTTTAGGTGACTTAAATGATGGGACTTCATTAATGTGATTAATGAAAGAAAAGAAACCTAAGATGTTGTAGAATCAAATTTTAAACAAAACAGGTAGCTACAGTTCTTGCTTTGCATAGCGGTATATATGATATACCCTGCACCTTATTCGATGAGGAAAGGACCGAGATCCCTTCACCGGGAGTGACTCCTTTAGCGATAACTGGCAGATGCTACACACTCGGTCTGCTTTTGATTGCTTCTTTAGTTTCTGCTTTGCACAGTGATATATATGATATATCCCGCACCTCATTCGACGAGGAAAGGGCCGACGATCCCTTCACCGGGAGTGACCCCTTTAGCAAAACTAGAAAAGCCTCAAAATCACTCCATTTCAAAACTTCATTTGATTCTACAACGATATCAAGTTCATTACGCAATAGGTTTTCAGAAAAACCTGTCGTAGCCCTCCGTCATTTCAGATAAGAACTGTTTAGTATTCGTGCTGCGTTTGTTGGCCTTTGTCAAGGCGTAGTGTGCGGTAGCTGAATAGTGATTATCTGCTTATGCATATGATGCAGATTGTTTCAGGGTAGTCGTATGACCTTGTTGGCCTTTGTCAAGGGCCGTGCGGGTGGGTTTGATTCAATCAAGAAATGACGGGTTGAACTTGACTAGCATGCTATGATTTGTTGGCCTTTGTCAAGGTCATAGGACGCTAGGGGCAAAATATTATCGGGAATTTCAAGTGTTGAAATTTGCAATGAGATTGCATACCTTCTATGAGATAGTTGGATCCCGATACCCACTGCGAGTAAGAGTTACTCCTGGGAGAGTTTTACACATTGCAATTAGCTGATCAAGTAGGTGTCTAGAAAGGTGTCAACGGGGTTACGCCTCTGGGAAAACGAGGTTTACATTAATTAGGTTCGTGCGTAAGCACGGGAGACCTCCCTCAAAGTACCGACACTGGCCTGGCTGAAAGATTGGCGAACTTGTAGTGTGTAATTAATCCCGGCTAGTCTTTCCTTTTAGGGTTTGAAGGAAGATTTGATAAAAACCAGTGGGAGCCATCCTGATTAGATAAGATAATAACCAATCTGATCTTGCACGAGCTTACGCTAAAGTGTTTTCTTCTCTCTCTCTCCAGGTAGCGACCATTTCATACCCTAACAAAGATAATAATATGGATGTATTGACTGAACCCACATGTTATAGTGTGCTGGGGAACGTTGGTTCCGTTCTTTCTTATAAGAGTTATAGGAATGAACAGGACATAGGGGAATACCAGGATTCCCATGCCACCCTATTGAAGAAAGTACATGTTGATGCATTTTCTTCGGGTGTGTTTGTTATAGAGAACTGTTTCTCCATTTGCCCTACGTCCTGGGTATTAGATACCGGGTCAGGATCCCATATATGTAATCAGTTACATGGGCTTAGAAAAGGTAGAGAACTTGGAGAAGGTGATAAAGACATTAGAGTTGGAAATGGTGCAATTGTTGCAGCTAAGACTGTCGGGGAATATCACCTTGTGTTACCAACTGGTAATACATTGGTTCTGAACGAATGCTATTACATGCCGAACCTGATATGCAACATTATATCGGTTTCTTTATTGAGTAAAGAGGGATATAATTTTGTATTACAGGACAATGTTATGAACATTTTCCGTAACCAAAAGTTGGTTGGATCAGGCACGTTGTGCACTGGTATTTATGTTCTAAATCAATCAACAGTTCTGAGCATAACAAACACACACAAGAGGAAGAGTTCTGAACTGAACGAATCCTTCTTGTGGCATTGTAGACTGGGTCACATCAATGCGACACGACTGGCTAAGTTGCATAAGGATGGATATTTGAATCCGTTTGAATTTTCATCTTATGACACTTGCCAGTCATGTCTCAAAGGCAAGATGACCAAAACTCCATTTACAGGACACGGAGAAAGAGTTACTGAACTCTTAGGACTGATACATAGTGATGTATGCTGTCCTATGTCTACACATGCCAGGGATGGTTCTTCATACATCATTACATTCACTGACGATCTCTCTAGGTTCGGGTATGTGTTCCTGATGAAACACAAATAAGAAGCTTTTGAGAAATTTAGAGAATATAAACAAGAAGTTGAGAACCAAACCGGAAAAAGTATTAAAATCCTTCGATCTGATCGAGGAGGTGAATACTTGAGCAATGAATTCCTGGACTTCCTAAAAGAGAATGGGATTCTCTCTCAGCTGACTCCTCCATATACACCACAGCACAACGGTGTATCAGAACGGAGGAACCGCACCCTATTAGATATGCTGCGCTCTATGATGAGCACAGCTGAGTTACCTATTTCCTTCTGGGGTATGCGCTGGAAACAGCAGCATACCTATTGAATCAAGTTCCAACTAAATCTGTACCTACCACACCATATGAGATATGGAGTAGGAAGAGACCATGTCTTAAACGAGTTAAGATATGGGGTTGCCCGGCCTATGTCAAAAGGCAAAATCCGGACAAGCTCGAGGCACGGTCAGTTCTATGCAAGTTTGTGGGATATCCCAAACATTCACATGGATATCTTTTCTACGATACAGAGGAACAAAAAGTGTTTGTTTCTCGACATGCCACCTTTTTAGAAAAGGAATTTCTTGCAAAAGAAATTAGTGGGGATATGGTAGAACTGGAAGAAATTCCGGCTACACAAACTCAAACTGAAGATTTAGTGGAACCAGAGGATTCAGCAGCTCCCAATGAACCTCAGCCTCTCCGCCGATCTAGTAGGGTTCCTCGCCAACCTGAGAGATACTACAGTTTTCTCATGGATAGTGGAAGCGAGGATTGCATCATGGAGGATGATGACCCAACTAGCTTCGAGCAGGCCATCACGAGTAAGGACTCAGTGGAATGGCTGGATGCTATGCGGTCCGAGATGGAATCCATGTACACCAACAAAGTATGGACTTTGGATGTTGCTCCTGAAGGGGTAAAACCCATCGGGAGCAAATGGATCTTCAAGAAAAAACTTGGTGTAGATGGGAAAGTGGAGACTTTCAAAGCTAGACTTGTAGCAAAGGGTTTTCGTCAAAGACCAGGTGTGGACTATGACGAAACCTTTTCTCCAGTGGCTATGCTTAAATCCATCCGGATCATGCTTGCCATCGCTGCATATCATGATTACGAAATCTGGCAAATGGATGTTAAGACCGCCTTTCTAAATGGTGATTTAGAAGAGTGTGTGTACATGACTCAGCCGGAGGGTTTCATAGACAGTGGGAGCAGCGGGGAGATGTGCAAGCTGCTTAAATCCATTTATGGATTAAAGCAAGCATCGCGGAGTTGGAACATCTGCTTTGACGTCGTTATCAAAGAGTTTGATTTCGTCAAAAATCCAGATGAACCTTGTATCTACAAGAAGGTGGCAGAGAGTAAGGTTGTCTTCCTCGTATTGTACGTGGACGACATACTCTTGATAGGAAATGATATTCCTATGCTGCAATCGGTCAAGCTCTTCTTATCACAAAGATTCTCAATGAAAGATCTTGGTGATGCCTCCTGCATATTGGGAATTAGGATCTATAGAGATAGATCCAAACGGATTTTGGGATTGTCCCAATCCAGGTACATTGACACCATACTAAAAAGGTTTAGTATGGAAGAATCCAAGCGTGGGAACTTACCCACGATCTCTGGAGTCACTCTCTCCAAAGAGATGTCTCCCAAGACTGATTTGGAGAGAGCTCGCATGCAAGGGATACCCTATGCTTCAGCTGTAGGCTCTATCATGTATGCGATGCTATGTACCGGACCCGATGTTGCATACTCACTAAGTATAGTGAGCAGGTATCAAGCTGATCCTGGAGAGAGTCACTGGACAGCTGTGAAGAGCATTCTCAAGTACTTGCGAAGGACTAAAGAGATGCTCTTGGTGTATGGTAACGGAGAACTCCAAGTGGAGTCCTTTACCGATTCGAGCTTCCAGAGTGATAAGGACGACTCTAAGTCGCAGTTGGGATTTGTCTTTACCCTTTACGGAGGGGCGGTTAGCTGGAAGAGTTCCAAGCAGGAAACCGTGGCAGACTCGACGATAGGCTGAATACATCGCTGCCAACGATGCTGCTAAAGAGGCTGTCTGGATCAAGAAGTTCATTACTGAACTTGGAGTGGTTCCATCCATTGAGCATCCAATACTTTTGTATTGCGATAACAATGGAGCGGTGGCTTTGGCCAAGGAACCCAGGTCCCATCAGCGATCCAGGCATATTCTGAGGCGGTATCACCTGATCCGGGAGATAGTTGATCGCCGGGAGATCGAGATCAGGAGGGTTGACACGAAGAACAACATGGCGGATCCACTCACGAAGGCCATTCCCCAGATACAGTTTGAGAGACTCTTCGGGATGCTCAGTATGCGATACTACAGCAGCTGGCCCTAGTGCAAGTGGGAGATTGTTAGTTGTATGTATGCCCTAGAGGCCAGTATTGTACAGATGATGTATATTATATTGGATGCTTGGACATATATAGAGATGACTTTCTTGCTCGATATGATAGTATGATGTCTAGTTACTCTTTATCTTAACATGTACAATTGTCTCTTTAAACTGTCTTATAGTTACATGTTGGTAAAGCCCTTAGGATATGTACTTGACTACCTGGACTGTGATGCAGATCATACTAGTGGGGACATGGTAGTCCATAGGTACATCCTTAAAGGTCCCTAGTCGTGGGTGTATCGAGACGGGGCATCGATATACCAGTGTAGACTAGCGTATACGCTTCTCGACCCATGAGATGGGCGATGGATGATCCCACATCCATTGGTGTTTGACATCAGAGATGGTATACAGGTGCTCAGTGGAGACTAGGTACACTAGACGGACTCACCGAGAACTCCCAGATGGTATTATACCTCACGTCAGATGGCAGTTCTCAGGTGATGCTTGTACAGGTTAGTCTATAGACCCGAGATCGTCATAGAGTCTTGTGTGATTCCCACTGTACTTTGATCTCCACCTTACCACGTCCATGAGGGTGTGCAAAACGGTGGTCTTTGGGTACAGTCCAGAGTCACATGGAGTCAATGAGCGATAGGAGGGGTTTCGTTTCTCCCGGTATTGGGGGTTGATGTTGTGCTGTGCTCGATTGGCCGTAACATGGAAGTCCCTGGCCAGGGCTGATCAGAGATTTGCTGGTAAGTGTTACCAGTAGTTTTTCGACCAGTTATGAGCCTCATATCGGCACAACTTATCAATTATTGGGGTCTGACGTTTACCACCCCTAGACTTGATATGCGACATATCAGACGAACAGACCGGACTGTACGGTAAGTGTTACTGGTTGGATTCACAGGAGTGTGAGCGGGCTAGCTCGTCGATCTTCTGATCGCTCAATACCCGGATGGCCGTTACGTTTAGCAGACCGCTTGCGGCTTGTGGGTGCTTGATATGATCATCATCTGCTACCGGCGTATTGACGAGTCTTTAGAGTCCTACACAGAGGTTTCCTGGCTCAAGCGAAACGAAATAGGAGTGCATATGAGATGTGTGCAGGACCGAGAATAATGCGTGTATGTGATACCGTATTCCATTCTCGCGATGAATATATCGATTGGTTATATTCGATATAACCTAGTTATCGAATCATTGATTCGATAAATCGATACATTATATACTAGTCGGTTATGTGCGACATGACCGGATCATTGAATCAAGTGTTGATTTAATGATTTAATGTATAATTATATATTTGATATATTATTTTGCATTAACTAGTATTGGTTCACTTTAAATGGATTTTCTCACTTGATGTGCAAGTTGTATATGTGATATACTTTTGTGCACATCTTTGTATCATGTTTGATGATACTTGCTCATTTGGTTAAGTGTAAAGAATTAAACCTAGGTTAAGAAAGTGATTAGGGTTTTAACTATCCATTCTTTTATTTATTGATTTTGGAAAAAGAATGGGATAAGAATACAAAATGGTTGCTTTCATTCTTGAACCTTTGTGAAGCTTCATGAAGCTTTGACCAAAGTGACCAATTTGTCTTCATGCTTAACCCTAACCACTCTTCTAACCTTGGTCAATTCTCTACACCTAACCATGGTTCCTATTATGATAAGTATTCATTTCTTTTTCATTTTTGATGGACTTATCATGATATTTCCTTCTTCTTGATCTTCTTCTTCAAGAAAGAAAGCTTGATGCCATCAATAGCAACTTGAGTTCTAAAGTGAGAAATCCAATTCTAAAGTGAACCCACCTCCTATTTCTTCACCCTCTACCTCTTGCCAAGTTGTTTTGGGTGTTTTCTTCATAAGTTTCACAAATTTGTGAAGTCGGAGCTTGAACTTGTGATGCCTCGACGTAGATCATCTTCGGCACGAAGCCGACGACCTAGTCCGCCCATTTCTCCGATCAAGCCGACGATTGAGTCCGGGATTCGAGATGGACAGCGAGAGGACGCCTACGTGGAGCCAAGAAAGTGGATATCCGGATCTACAAAGGTTGTAGCTTCTTATCTTTAGTTAAGTTGTTAACTAGATTCGTATATCGCCTAAACTTCTAGTCAACGATCCGTATTAGGGTTTCTCGGCACCCGTAAAATTTGAAATTGGCATGGTTGATACCTTGTGAGACTTCATTAGCGTGCCTAGGAACCCTACAATGGTTACATTATTAATTCATATATACATTTCATTATTCATCACAAAAGGATTAACTCTTTTTCCATCATCTTCTTCTCTCTTGAGCTTTGAGAAAGCTCACTAGTTATTCATTTTGTGATGATTTCTTGTGAGAAATTGATATAAAAAGATAGAATAAATACTACTCCATCATCCTCATCTAATCTAGCCCATTAGATTAGGGTGTTCACCTCATTAGAGTTAGAGAGCTTGAGTTATAGCAACTTCGACGTAGATCATCGGAGAAACGGAACACTACAAGCTAGCATGGATCGTTCGAGTCATGGAGCCTCTCTTGAGTCCGGGAGATCGTGGATCACGGCGAAGGGACTTCTACTCGGAGCTTATGAAGTGAAGGAGCGGACTACAAAGGTTGTAATCCCTCACACTTAGCGGTAAAGATGTTTACTTGCATGTTAAACCCTAATAATCTAGCAAAGATCCCGGCTTTAGGTTGTTCGGCACGTCTAAAATTTTATTCGGGCATGTTTAATGCCTTATGAACCTTCACAAGAGTGCCTGGCAACCCCACACGTATCACTACGAACATCCACATCCATTGGATAAATCTATCGTATGGTTATATACGAACTCGAAAGAACTTGTTCCAGATTCGAAGATGGATTCTGGTTCTGGAGAAATTGAATGGGACTATTCAGTTTTCTTTTCCTTTTACCTTCTCTCAGGTTATGAGGGCTCCTAGGATTAGGAGACAGTACACCTATTACGCTTAGTGGATAGTCCACTTCCAAACCATAGGCAGGTGCCGAAAGGTAGGGAATGAAGAAAACCAATTAGCCTAAGTGTGGTGTACATAAGGTAATAAGTAATGACAAATAAAGGGATTAGAAAGAGGGCAAAGTAAATTGCGACTGCTATCATTCACGACTAAAACCACAAATTTCATAGCCACTGCTACTTCATCTTTTTATTTCTCCAGAACACCCCGTATCATTACGAACATCCATTTCCATTGGATAAATCCATCGTATGGTTATATACGAACTCGAAGGAACTTGTTCTAGTTCGAGAATGGATTCTGGTTCAGGAGAAATAGGAATAAGGTTTATTTAGTTGTTTTTTATCTTTACCTTCTCTCAGGTTGCGAGTTCTCCTAGGATTAGGACAATACACCTATTACGCTTATTGGATAGTCTTCTTCCAAACCATAGGCTGGTGCCGAACGGTAGGGAAGAAAGAAAACCATTTAGCTTAGCGATGGTGTACAGAAGGTAATGAATAAAGACAAATAAAGGGATTTAGAAAGATGACAAAGAAATATATGGTTACAGTCATGAATCTGAAAATAGAAGAGGCATTACTAGGAATATCTGAAAACCCCTTCGAAACATATTCATGTTTCAGTTTCACTATGCGTTGTTAATAGAAAACTGATTTCCCAATTAGATTCTTACTCCAGGGTATGTATTTACCAGATATGATTCTCACATCTCTATGGTTTTACAGATGATGAGTGGGAGTAAGTTATTGGGAATTAGGTGATCATCCTTATTATATCGGGATTCGTTGTAATTGGTGATATTTGAGGAAATCGCCAGGGTTTTTGCCGGATGACAAATATTTGGTTTTGAATATCCGTTAATATGCACCTATTTCAAACTGTTATATCTGTACGTTTATTTTTTAAAGTGAGATATAACTTTTTGAAATTATGTCCATGACATTTACCTATATCAGTTGATGGTTTGGTAAGGAGCATTAAACAGCGTTGTAATTCTTCATAACTATAATACAGTTTACAACCTACGACTCACAGGGCTTGAGTTATTCAACTCAAGGGACTTATACAAAGCATTGTATATTGTCCAGTGTCCATTAGGACAGAGGGGTTGGTCATTGTACAATATTCTGTTTACTTGTGACTTCTCTAGTTTTTAGACAAGTGTTTCGTAGAAATACAAGGTCTAAGTTTCGAGAAGTTATATGTATATGAGTAAAGTAGAGAACCACGTGTTGCAAGTATCAGGATTCTTCGAGATAATCGAAGATGTAGACACTTGTGTTTGGTATTCAGTCGATAGTAATGATTTTGAGAACTTGCTTCTCTTTCAGGTTACTCATAATTGGATGCACTCCTAAGTTGAGTAATACTGATCGGCCTCTTTCCATTTAGTTGACATGCACTGGAGACAGCTACATGATTTGAATCTGGTTCCAATTAAATCATTGCCTCTGTTTCTATATTGTATATAGAATGGTTCATATCTTAACGATGTTAAGCTATTTGGAGTTGTCCAGCTTATGCTTAAAATCAGACTCTGGATAACTCAAGGCACGTTTCTATAATGGCAGTTAGTGGGTTACCCCAGGCTATGACGAGCGGTGACTTTCTACCGTCTGGAAGATCAATAGTGATATTGTTCTTGACTCGCCACAGTTTTAATAAAATTGACTTTTTCAGAAAATAGTAGTGGGAGTATGGTAGAACTGGAAGTAATTCTAGAACCGCAAATAATAACTGAAAATTTGATGAGAACCTAAAGATTCAATCAGGTTTGACATTCCATTAGCCACTCCGCAGATATGGTGGGTAACCTCAGGCACCCGAGAGGTACTTCGGTATTCTTAAAGACGGTGACAGGGAGGTTCTTGTTTACCCAGACTTGACACTACTGTTGTTCCAGGCTATGAGACCTGGCAGGAGGATGAGTATAGCGTCGTTCTAAACTATCTTTAGAAGTGCATGTGTATATGACTCTGCCAGAGGGTTGTCGTAGTCGGTGGGAGCAGCAGAAGTATAGTGGACAAGTAGCTTGTGTCTATTTATAGACTAAAGCAGATATAGCGGAGATAGATCATATATTTTTGATGTGATAGTCATAGGTTTTGACTTCATCAGAATAGGGGATGGATCTGTTAAGAAGGTAGTTAGGTATGATGTCCTGGTATTTGGATGACATACACATAGTAGGAAGTGAAATTCCTATACTACGATCGGTTATACTTTGGTTGTCACACAGTGGTTTCTCCACATAGGATATGGATAATATATTTGGCATTCTGGTTACTAGATCTATGTTTTTAGATCTAAATTTGGGTAGTTTCCCAATCTAGGTACTTAGACAGTATTCTAAAGGTATTTTAGAATGGACGACTCCTAGCATAGTAATGTACCTGCAGTTGATGGAGTCACCCTCTCTAAAGGTGTCTTAGAGACTAAATAGGAGAGGGATGTGCATGATTGGCATATCACTTACTTAAGCAATTGAGTCAATCAAGAAATGTCAAGTACCACACCAGATGTTGTATTTTGCACTAGCTGCAATACAATGTGATATTAATCCAATCCTGGAGAAAAGTTCGGAAGCAGTTTTAGAACATAAGTGGATGTTCTATGTATTTGATAACGGCAGCCTCCTTCGAGTGACGGTTATCATTCCAGGCTTTCAAGGTGACATGATTGACAGAGTGACTGTCAGAGTTATAGACTTTCCTCTGTGAGGGGCAGTAGTTTGGACAGATGGTCCAAGAAGATACTGAGGGAGGCATGGCGCAGGATACTGATTAAATTCATTTGACGATACAGTGTAAGAAGTTTACTGGATTTGAAGTTCATTTGTGAACTAGGTCCCATCAGATATCCAGATATATTCTAAGACAGGTATTGCTCATTTCGGGAGATGACTTTCTCCGCGAACTTGAGATAAAGAGAGACATAGAAAGAAATATCAGAGCAAATCCACTCACTGAGTCTATTTCTCGAACGCAATAGTTTTACAAACGAGCTTTGTAAAGCTGATTAGTAGAGAAGTTGGGTATTCGGTATCACACGGGCTGTGAGTATGCGACACCGTAATAATTAGCCTTAAGTGCAAGTGGAAGATTGTTGGCTATAGTGCCCTCAAGTCAATTATTGGATCGCAGGCACGTGATTGCAATGATTGAGGGAGGACCTATACCGGTAGAACAGTCTTACTCGAGATGATAGTATGCTATCTGGTTTGCCTTTATCATCATGTACATGCTTTAGGTGACATTACAGATCACTATTACATGTTGATAGAGCCCATTGGATTCATGCTTGACAACCAGCAGTATGATGGCAATCATATACGTGAGAGTTGGGTAGTCTATAAGCACATCCTTAAAGTGTCCCTAGTCATGGGAGTTTCGAGACTGGGCATCGATACTCCAATAGTAGACTAGAGTATATGGATCGAGACCCCGACGAGGGACGGTAGCCGATCTCACAAGCCATTGGTGTCAGTTGGTTCACCTAAGATAGTATACAGGTGCTCATTGGGCTATGAGTACACTGGACGGACTCGCCGGGAACATGCTAGTTAGTTTTATACATGTCGTCAGATAGCAGTTCCCTGGTGACATGTGTACAGGTTAGTCTATCGACCTGAGATCGTTATTTGTCTCATGTGAGTTCCTACTGTGCTATGATTACTACCCTACAACGGCTCAAAGGAGTCTTGCAAACAGGTTTTAGTTGGGTACAGTACCAAGCCACATGGAGGCAGTGAGCGGATCGGTAGGGGTTTCGTCTCTCCCGGTATCGGGGGTGAGATCGCGCTGTGTTTAGGAGAGCCATTACACAAAGTCCTTGGCCAAGAAAAGTGAGATTTACTGGTAGGTATTCCAGTAGTTTCTCAGGGTGTTCTGGGCTACACTCCGACACGACTTATACCGCTATTGGGGGTCTGACGTTTACCAGCCCCCTAGGCCCGATATGCGATACTCATAAATGAACGGACCGGACTGTACGGATATTGTCACTGACAGACTCAGTAGGGTTTTGGGATGAGTTCGCTCATCAGTCTCCCTTTTGGTCAATACATGGGTAGCCGTTACGTACAGCTAGTACCACTGACGTGCTTGTGGTTAAACCCACTGCCAACGTATTGATGAGTCATTAGAGTCCCCCACAAAAATTTTTCCAAGTTTGGGCGAAACGTTGTAGAGGCTGTATGGTTTTATAGCAGGGTTCGATCATATACGTGCACTTGTTCACGGGTCATGATTGGACGGATCATTCTAGTGGGCTTTGGTTTAAGCTGGATCCTAGTATTAGATTTGTTGGATTATTTTCGTCTCATTGCATTCGTATTCAGTCGGAATACGGATGCAGGTATGTATATACAGGTGAGGGGTATTCTTGTGATCCGTCACGAGTTTACTTTAGAAGATGCCATTCTATTTTATTGTTTAAAACTTTTGGTTCAAAGTTTATTAAGTGGAAATTGTGAGTGCTAGTCATGATCAAGAGCATTAAATGTGGCATGTGTTTTGTTGATGACTCATGGTGTTATTTTTTGTGACGAATCTAATCTCTTGATTGATTTTTGTGTGGAAATGAGGTGTGGGGAGAGAGAGGGCAGCCACTATGAGTGGGGCTTGGTCTTGAGATTATTATCAAGAGCTCTCACATTTTCATCCCAACAAAATAAGCAAGCTTCTTCTTCTTCACTAGCTTTTCTAGTGCTCCCAATTTCCTAATCAATGGCTTCTTCTTGTACCTCCATCCATACCATCTCATGTGTTGAGAATCAATGGATGTCTAGAGACAAAGTTATCATACACATTCTCTACTTCACCTTGGACATGTCGGCTAGCAAACTTCATGTCTGAGTTGCTTCGGTTTTGAAGCGGGAGCCCGTAAAAAGATTCCTTGGCGTGGTGCCACTTCGACGAGGAGACCGGAGATCGAGCGAGATCGGAGATGCCGTGAGGAGCTAAGGATGGTGGCTAAACACCGAAGGACACGGATTGATCGGTATAGCCATTCTCTAAACTCCTCTTTGCATGTTTGCTAGTATAGGGTATTTGGTTCGATCTTGTGCGGCTTTTGTTTGCTCCAAAGTTTTTAAAGTTTTTGTTCCGTATTTGGCCACGGAAAGATGGCCGGGGCACCGGCAAAACCCAACATGACACTGATTCTATGATGATTTCATTGATGATACCTCGATTTAAATATACAGAAATCTCACTAAATTAAGAAAATAGTTTTCTCATTCATGATATATTCTGTTTTCATTATATTGCATTCATACTTCATATTTAAGATATATTGCTACCTGAGGCACCGACACGAGCACATGGGATTACACTTATGCATAGATGTTATCCTTTCCATTATTAAATGCTTCAGGCTATATTATTTGAGGATATTACTGATCGTATGACCTAGGATTGAGTCATACATGCGATTTCTGCTCTGTGATATTTTCTACTCACGAGTTGGCAACTCACCCCCGTTGTGCCACAGTTTCTTGCAGGTTCTGTCATACAGGTTTTCCTTGGCGGCTTTGCTGGCACATTACTTCATTCCGGATGATTGCTTTGGTAGGTGGGTTCACTCGCATCGTGACCACCATTGTATCTTTTATTTATATTCAGTTGTATCTAGTAACTCCATCAACCAGACTTGTATATTTTATTAGACTTAGAAGACCAGTGTATGTTCTTTCGACCTTAGAGTTGCGTGTTGTATTATTATGGTTTTCTTGATGATTTTGAGTTTCCTTTTGAGTTTTGATCCTCGCCCTTGGCATTGTATATTATATTGCTTGCGTGGTTGTGACCGTCAATTGACGAAGAGCTAGCTCCCACGTGGGGATGCCTTTAATATTCATGTTATACCCTTTTGGGGCCAGTATTTACAAAGGAGACTCTGCCGAATTTTTTAGAAAAAATGTGATGTTTTAGAAATGTTTACAACGACTTTTCAAAGTGATTATATGCAACTTTAAAATAAGTTTTCTTCACTTCTTCTTTTAATTGGTTCAGATTTCTGGGATTTTTGTCTTACTTGAATTAGATGGGGTCCTATAGACTCCATATGATTCAAGTGCCAGTCACGTGCCATTTCGGGTCGTGACAATCTTGGAGGTAGAACCATTCTAACAGAGTAGTTAAACCTCTAGATAGATTAGCTAGCTAAGGCTTTAGAAATGATCTGTAACATTTCAGAAATATAAAATATTATTTTTGGAAATTTAATATTAAAATAATATATTTCGCGAAAACTATTCGATTTGCGAATAGCGATTTTTGTAAAATGGTATAAGTATATACCAATATTTGGAAATTTATTGGAGATTAAAATTATTTATTTATTTTAATGATATTTATCGAATTTTTGGCCAAATCCATGTTTTTACATTTTTCATGACTTGTGCATATTGTTATTTTGTGTTTGTGACTTGTGCATGTTAAGAGTGTGTGTGACTTGTGAGAATTAAAAGAGAAAAGAATAGAAAGGAAAACAAAAGAGAAAGGAAAAGAAAAGAGAAGAAAAGAGTTTGAGTGTGAATGGAATGAAATAGATGCCATGGGATTTTATGAGATAAAACAAAATAGATATTTTGAGAGTGAGAGAGTGAGCCTAAGGATTAAACTTGGCTTCCCCTTTCCCTCCTCCTCCATTGTTTTCTTCATCCATTTTCTTCATCTCCTTCATCACACACTACCTCCAAGTACCATCTCCAAATCCTAACCAAAACCTCGTGCCCCTTTCATTAAAAACATGCACCACCTCATTGTAAACCCTTAGAACCAATCAAGTATGGATTTTGAAGACTTTGGACAACTCAAGAATATTCCTAGGTTGCCAAATGAGGTAATGTAGCGTCTTGAAGAGTCCTTTTGGTGTTTTCCTGAAAATCGGTGAAAATTCGGTATTTTTCCGTAAACCGTCTATTTTGTTATTTTGCAGTTTCGGACTAATTATAAATAATTTGGATAGGTAATTGCTAGTTTTTAGTAGCTAATGAGTTACTTATTAATTTTTGGTCATTCAAAAATTTTTCCCTATTTTTCAATTTTTTAATATTATTTTAAGCCGGTAAGAAAATACATTAAATTAGCGATAAATACAAATTTAAATGGGCTAAATTTAAGCTTTAAAATCATGTTAATTAAAATCTAGTCGTAACATAAATTTTTTGTATTTTATTTTAAGTTTTAACTAATTTTTATTATGGAAAACGAAATTTATTGAATTTAAGCTAAAACTTGCAATTTTGGACTTGTAGGGGGTCTTTTTGCATAAAAATTTTTTTGTAAAACCCCATTCACTCTACCCACACCCCTAGGCCGGACCACTTCAGCAGCACAAGGAAAGATTTCCTTGCCTCCTTTGACTTTTTTCGTATGTGTGGAAATGAGGTATTTTGAAAAGGGTTTTGAATTTTTAATTGGGTATGGGTCTTTAGTTGATTGGTATGGGTTGACCATGACTTTTCCATCACCACCCACACCATTCCCCTTCCCTCTTCTGGCCGAATTTCAGCAGCCCTCCCCCTTCATCATTTTTCTTTTCATTTCCTTCAAAAATTCATCAAGTTTGCTCCAAAATTCCAATTTAAACCTCACAAATTAACCCCCATCCTTCATCCCATTCTCCTTAGCCTCTCTTTCTTGGATCATGGTGCTATGAAGCCATCATTGGAGGCAAATTCTTCTTGCTAGTTCTCTAGTGTGAGGTATAATTTCTAATTTATGGTTAATTTGTAGTTAAAGTGTGCTAACTATAACTTGCATGTTGTGTTAATGTTAAAATTATAGCTAAATCCTAATCTAGTTTTTTCTAGTTCATGGTTTGAAATTAAACTAGGGTTTTAGAAATCTTTAGTAGGTTAATTAAATCTATTTTGTTATCTAGTTGTTTTTCTAACCTAATCTATGAGGTTACTTTGCTTAAGTGGTTCATATTATGCTAATCTAAGTTAATCTTGTGTGAAATTTTCATTGTTATTGCTAATTACAAAAATCAAGAAAGGGGTTTGTGTATGGAAATAGATTGAAGCATGATTGTTGTGTTGGAATTATGGTTTGATGCTTCGTAAATGGTTTAAAATTAGTGTAATGGCTATCTAGTGGGTTGGTTTGGATATTTGTGTTGGATTGTGTTAACTTTATCACTAATTTTCGATGTTTGCACCAAACTGCAAATTTCTGGCTTACTGGGTTTTTATAAAAATATTGTGATGAACTATTTGCGATATCTTGATGATATTTTTGGCATATCCTATGACATTTAGGATGTGTGAGTGCGGATTTTTTTGAGTGATCGGGTTTTAGCTTTGCCGGGCGACCAAATCGACGATTTTAGTTAGTTTTTGCGATTTTCGCGTGTGTTCCGCGCACCTTGTGCACGTTGTACCTAGCTTGTGAACGTTAGTATTTTCGTTTGGGATTTGCGTCGTTCTTGATATGTAACCTATGTTTGGTATTGATGTAAATTCCAGGTTCGGTCGTGGAGACGTCAGACGCGGCACGAAAGGGGAAAACGGTGATTGGACGTGGCTAGCTAGGGATTCCGGTGAGTAGATTTAACATCTACAGGGGACTATCGTTTGGATAGCGCAAGTCTCTCGATAGTTTAAGTAGTTAAGATTTTAGTGATATTAGTAACTACATCCATACCTTATTTGACCTACATATGCGAACCCTATTTATAGGACACCTGCACCATTGCTAGGGTTTTTATATGCAGCACGAGCACTATTCATGCTTACACATACGCCCTGGTAATTGCCATGCCACCACACTAGATAACCTATAATTTGAAACCTTTTACTATAATTGATGCTCAAACCTGTGCTATTGCCTTTAATTCCTTAAAATGAAATCATAAGATTGCTAATCATGTGCATGCACCTCATCATGTTATTTGTTCATGCCTAGTCTATCAATCATACATCGCAACTTGATTATTGACACCATATGCATTCATTATCATTGGCATATGCATTTATGAGGATTTCTTGAGATTTTGTGATATTCTGGATTTCGGGGGAAAGCCGCAAAATTTCTAAACTTATTATATTTTTTAAAATATGTAAATTGCGGTTTTCTAGTGATGTAAGTGTCGTCCACCATGAGTTTTGCTGTGGTTTTCGAGACCCGTTTCGAGGAGTTGGATGAACCGTCTCGGGTACATGGTGGGCCCGGTAAGGTACCCCAGGGCAAGAAGCTCGTGTTGATGACGATGAGCCTGGCAGGGGACGGATTACCTACCGGTGACTGTTTGGGATGGCGGATATCCAGAGGATACCGACCGTGGCCGCGAGATGTTGAGATACTGATATTGAGATGGGTCAGCCGGATGGCTGAGGCCAGAGATACTATGACATGGATATATGAGATTTGTGATAGTTTTGAGGTGTCGTTGCTGGACACAGGTTCTTGTTGATTCTATTGGTATTGTTCTGGTATTTCAAAAGAGATTCCTAAAGGAAAAACATGATTCTTATACTTACACATTCAGATCATGAGTTGATTCACATTGCATTCATACCTGCTAGTATATTCATATTGCATACATACCTGCTATTATGTCCTGCCATACCTGTATTATAGATGCTAGGATGCTTGTGTGCATACTTGCGATAGCCTCTATAGATGTTATTTATTACTCACGAGTTGGCAACTCACCCCCGTTGTGCCACAGTCTTTTGCAGGTCCGCCCCGTCAGCACAGTAGCGGCGGCGCACCGCTTCTTTTGCCTCTCTTGCCAGGACTCGAGGTTTTTGCTCATAGGTGGGTTGTATTATTATTTTTGTACCACCTTGTATATTCTTGTATCTAGTGTACTCCATCTACTGTACCTACCAGTATTGTTGTATATTGACCTAGAGATGAGACTGTGAGATTTATGGACTTTTTATGCTGTATTTTGGGGTCGAGCTCACTTGAGTCGACATGTTGTTTTTCTCATGCTTCTTTATGATTATTTTGCATGTTGTTGTTTTATATTGCGTGGGATTTGTGACCGCCTTATGGCGAAGAGCTAGCTCCCGCTTGGGGATGCCTTATTTGTTGGATTTATATATATTCTTGTTGTACCCATTTTGGGGGCCAGTATTTACAAAGGAGACTCTGCCGAAATTTTCGGAAAAATTGATATTGTTTTTAAAAAGGGTTGATATGACTTATTTGATAAACTCGCTTTCAATTGATTGGTTTTTCCTTCACTCTTTTGCTTTTTGGTTTTGGTTTCTGGGCTTTGGCTTACTTATTTTACGGACGTCTTGAGACGTTTCATAAACTTAAGTGCCAGTCACGTCCGTACCCTGCGGGTCGTGACAAAGTTGGTATCAGAGCGATAGGTTTTACCTTTTGAGTGTAGGATGACCCTTGGTAGATGGAGCAAGTGACTTAAGTAGGGTAACGTAGCGTGTGTATGTCCGCGGCATATTTGTGATACGGTACTCCGCCTAAGTGACTTTAGGATATACTTGCTTGAAATTCCTTCTTCAATTCCGTGTATCCTATGATTCTATTGCACTGTTCTTATTATCCTTTTTCGTGTACCAACCACTATGCCGCCGAAGGCTACGAGAGCACAGAGGGTTGCCGCCCGAGACGAGATTCGAGCTGGCTCGTCCGAGACCAGGACTGAGCAGGGCGGTATGCCTATGCCGTAGGGACAGACCGATCCACCTTCCCCAGGCCGTATGGATAGGCTTGAGACTGGTATGGAGGATTTGCGACAGATGATGGGGAGTATGCAGGAGCTACGTCAGATTGTAGGATCCCTAGTTGCAGCCAGTCGTACACCGAGGCCGGATGACGCACCTACTACATCCCAGACTACTATGATACCTGCTCCTACTACTACCGCCGTGACCATCCCAGTTTCACTACAGGATTTCATGAGGCTGAGACCTCCAGTATTCACCGGCACCGAGGCAGCGGAAGACCCACAGACGTTCCTTGACAGTTTAGCCAGGATCTTCCGTTCGCTGAGATGTTCGGATGATCGATGGGTGGAGCTTGCGAGTTTCCGTCTAGAGGGTCTCGCGCAGATATGGTGGGAGTCAGTCTTGAGAGGTCGAGCTGCAGGTCTACCGCCTATGACTTGGGCCGAGTTTACAGCGGTCTTTCTAGCTCGTTTCCTCCCAGAGAGCGTTCGTGACGCCAGAGCTCGTAGCTTTGAGGCCTTGGTCAAGACACCTGGGATGACGGTGTCTGAGTATGACGTTCAGTTTACACAGTTGTCCCGATATGTCCCGTACCTGGTAGATACTGAAGCGAAGAGGGTGAAGAGGTTCGTACAGGGACTTGATGCCCAGCTATATCTTGCCATTGGCGCCCAGCACTACGACACTTATTCAGCTGCTACGGATACGGCATTACGGATGGAGGCACGCATATCACAGACTTCGGCCGTTTCTGGGCCGAAGAGGATTCGTACCGAGGTGCCGTCTCAGAGGCAGCATGCCAGATTCTTTCCGAGGGATGGGCCCGGCAGAGGATTTGGACGGGGACAGTTATATGGTTCATATCCCTAGGGACAGCAGCCGTCGCCAGGGTGTTTTGGGTGTGGGAGTCCGCACCATCTTGTCAGAGACTGTCCGGCGAGACGACAGGGAGCGGCGACAGTTCCGCATGTGACCCTACCACCATCACCACCCCCTCCTCAGAGAGCACTACTTCCTACCAGGTGATGCTCCATGCCAGTTAGGTGAACCCAGAGGCCGTGGACGCGGCGGTCCTGTTCAGAGAGGACGAGGAGGCAGAGGCCGAAGTCGAGGTCAGCCCGCTATCGGTGGAGGACAAGCCCGAGTATTTTCTTTGACACTGCAGGATGCGCAGGCATCCAATGCCGTTGTGACAGGTACCTTGCCAGTTTGCTCTTTCGACGCACGGGTATTATTCGACCCAGGTTCCACACATTCGTACGTATCTACACACTTTGCACCGATGTTGGGCCGTGAGTCGTCGTCGTTAGATCATCCGCTTGTTGTTATTACTCCGGTAGGCGAGTCGTTTGTCGTTAGTTTTGTATTTCAATTGTGTTCCGTTCGTATCGGGGAGAGGGATTCATCGGTTGATTTGACTCTCCTCGATATGCTGGACTTTGATGTGCTTCTGAGCATGAATTGGCTAGCCACTTGTTATGCTTCGGTGGACTGCCATGAGAAGGCAGTCAGATTTAGCTTTCCGGGAGAGCCAGTCCTTGTTATTCAGGGAGACCGCAGCGTCACCCTTCCCAGCTTGATTTCGTCTCTTCGCGCTGGTCAGCTCTTGCGGAAGGGATGTCAGGGATTCTTAGCGTATATTTGTAATACTCGAGCTGCAGAGGATCCGTTGGACCGGGTCCCAGTTGTTTGTGAGTTCCCTGATGTTTTCCCTGATGAGCTACCTGGGCTACCACCTGAGCGCGACGTTGAGTTCTGCATCGATTTGATTCTCGGCTCGGGGCCTATTTCTATACCGCCTTATCGGATGGCCCCGGCAGAGCTTCGAGAGCTGAAGGATCAGTTGCAGGATTTGTTAGATAAGGGGCTTATTCGACCTAGTGTTTCTCCGTGGGGTGCTCCGGTCCTGTTTGTCAAGAAGAAGGACGGAAGTTTGTGCTTATATATCGACTACCGCCAGCTGAACAAGGTTACCATGCGGAAAAGATATCCGTTGCCATGCATTGATGATTTGTTCGACCAGCTTCAGGGTGCGGGGTATTTTTCGAGGATCGACTTGCGATCAGGATACCATCAGCTGCGAGTTCGACAGGAGGATATACCGAGGACAGCTTTCCGCACGCGCTACGGCACTATGAGTTTTTGGTGATGTCGTTCGGACTCACCAACGCCCCAGCAGCATTCATGGATTTGATGAACCGTACATTCAGGCCGTATCTTGACTTGTTCATCATCGTGTTTATCGACGATATCTTGGTGTACTCCCGGAGCAGAGAGGAGCATGAGCAGCACTTGCGGATTACGTTACAGACTCTGAGGGAGCACCAGCTGTTCGCAGAGTTCTCCAAGTGTGCATTCTGGCTGGACAGCGTCGGATTCTTGGGTCACGTGATTATGAGAGACGGCATATGTGTGGACCCGAAGAAGATTGAGGCTGTTCAGCAGTGGCCCCGACCTACATCGGTTACTGAGATCCGTAGTTTTCTAGGCCTGGCGGGCTATTACAGGCGTTTTGTTCAGGACTTCTCCCGTATAGCTGCACCTTTGACCGGTTTGACCCGGAAGGGAGTTCCTTTCGTTTGGACGGAGGAGTGCGAGCACAGTTTTCAGCAGCTACGGACTCGTTTGACTACGGCGCCGGTATTATTTTTGCCTTCAGGATCAGGCAGATTTGTGGTCTACTGTGATACTTCGCGAGTGGGGTTAGGATGCGTATTGATGCAGCATGGCCGGGTGATCGCATATGCTTCTCGGCAGTTGAAGAAGCATGAATAGAACTACCCCACTCACGATTTGGAGATGACTGCAGTGGTCTTTGCACTGAAGATTTGGCGACATTACCTATATGGCGAGTCGTGCCAAATATTCACAGACCACAAGAGCTTAAAGTACATATTTCAGCAGCGAGACCTGAACCTCAGACAGCGTCGTTGGATGGAGTTGGTGAAAGACTACGACTGCAAGATCTTATATCACCCAGGTAAGGCGAATGTAGTGGCAGATGCTTTGAGCGGGAGGCCCGGGGGTAGTCTATCCTATTTGCGCGCAGTGCAGAGGCAGTCGTCAGCAGATTGGCAGATTTTATGCGACAGTCGATTTGAGTTTGAGTTCACTCAGACAGGGGGACAGCTCGCGCATGTTCGTGCACGCCCACAGTTGCTTGACCGTATATATGAGCCACAGCGCAGAGACGACCGTTGCTCAGAGATCATGGCACAGATGGGACAGGGCAGATTTTCCGAGTTTGTGATTGATGATCAGGGGATTTTACGATATGGATCTAGACTGTGCATACCAGATGCTGATGGATTGCGGCGCGACATTCTTGAGGAGGCACACCGACCAGTGTATAGTGTCCACCCCGGTTCCACCAAGATGTACCATGATATGAGAGAGACCTACTGGTGGGACGGGATGAAGAGGGACATTGCGGAGTTTGTATTGAGATGCCTGACTTGTCAGCAAGTCAAGGCCGAGCACCAGAGGTCCGCAGGAGAGCTACAGCCGTTACCCATTCCAGAGTGGAAATGGGAGCAGATTTCGATGGATTTCGTTGTGGGTCTACCCAGGACCAGTCGAGGGTACGACTCCATCTAGGTGATCGTAGATCGATTGACGAAAGCGGCTCACTTCCTGCCAGTGAAGACCACTTTCAGCTTCGCTCAGTATGCCCAGCTTTACATCGACGAGATCGTGCGGTTGCATGGCGTACCGACTTGTATCGTGTCCGACAGAGGCACCCAGTTTACCAGCCGACTTTGGCAGAGACTTCAGGAGGCATTGGGCACCCGTTTGAGTTTTAGCACAGCATTTCATCCGCAGACCGACGGCCAGTCAGAGCGGACTATTCAGACTCTCGAGGACATGCTCTGAGCGTGCGTTTTAGACTTCGGCGGTAGCTGGGATCGTCATTTACCGTTAGTGGAGTTCTCCTACAACAACAGCTTCCAGGATACTATTCGGATGGCACCTTTCGAGGCATTGTATGGGAGGAGATGCAGATCGCCCGTCTGTTGGACAGAGCTCAACGAGAGCAGTATTTTGGGGCCACAGCTTGTTGAGGAGACGACAGCGAAGATATGGTTGATTCGAGACCGGACGAGAGCAGCTCAGAGCAGGCAGAAATCGTATGCAGACAGGCGCCGTCGTAGGCTAGAGTTCGCAGTTGGCGATCATGTTTTTCTGAGGGTCTCTCCGATGAAGAGCGTGATGCGATTTGGGCGAAAAGGAAAGCTTAGTCCCAGATTTGTGGGTCCCTTTGAGATTCTCGAGCGTGTCGGTGCAGTTGCATATCGTTTGGCTCTTCCACCTAGCTTTCCCGATGTTCACCCCGTCTTCCATGTTTCGATCCTCCGCAAGTACCTTCACGACCCTTCGCATGCGATTCAGCACCCGACAGTCCAGCTAGAGCGCGACCTTTCTTTTGCAGAGCAGCCGGTGGCCATCCTGGATCGGCAGGTGAAGAAGTTGAGATCGAAAGTTATACCGACCGTCAAGGTCCTTTGGCGTGGCCCGAGCAGCGAGGAGGTCACCTGGGAGACCGAGGGCGAGATGAGGAAGAAATGTCCCCATCTCTTTGAAGGTACGCGTAGCTATTTTTTTTAAAATTCGGAGACCGAATTTCTTTAAGGGGGGAAGATTGTAGCGCCTTGAAAAGTCGTTTTGGTGTTTTCCTGAAAATCGGTGAAAATTCGGTATTTTTCCGTAAACCGTCTTTTTTGTTATTTTGCATTTTAGGACTAATTATACCTAATTTGGATAGGTAATTGCTATTTTTTAGTAGCTAATGAGTTACTTATTAATTTTTGGTCATTTAAAAGTTTTTCCATATTTTTCAATTTTTTAATATTATTTTAAGCCGGTAAGAAAATATATTAAATTAGCGATAAATACAAATTTAAATGGGCTAAATTTAAGCTTTAAAATCATGTTAATTAAAATCTAGTTGTAACATAAATTTTTAGTATTTTATTCTAAGTTTTAACTAATTTTTATTATGGAAAACGAAATTTATTGAATTTAAGCTAAAACTTGCAATTTTGGACTTGTAGGGGGTCTTTTTGCATAATTTTTTTTTGTAAAACCCCATTCACTCTACCCTCACCCCTAGGCCGGCCCACTTCAGCAGCACAAGGAAAGATTTCCTTGCCTCCTTTGACTTTTTTTGTATGTGTGGAAATGAGGTATTTTGAAAAGGGTTTTGAATTTTTAATTGGGTATGGGTCTGTAGTTGATTGGTATGGGTTGACCATGACTTTTCCATCACCACCCACACCATTCCCCTTCCCTCTTCTGGCCGAATTTCAGCAGCCCTCCCCCTTCATCATTTTTCTTTTCATTTCCTTCAAAAATTCATCAAGTTTGCTCCAAAATTCCAATTTAAACCTCACAAATTAACCCCCATCCTTCATCCCATTCTCCTTAGCCTCTCTTGCTTGGATCATGGTGCTATGAAGCCATCATTGGAGGCAAATTCTTCTTGCTAGATCTCTAGTGTGAGGTATAATTTCTAATCTAAGGTTAATTTGTAGTTAAAGTGTGCTAACTATAACTTGCATGTTGTGTTAATGTTAAAATTATAGCTAAATCCTAATCTAGTTTTTTCTAGTTCATGGTTTGAAATTAAACTAGGGTTTTAGAAATCTTTAGTAGGTTAATTAAATCTATTTTGTTATCTAGTTGTTTTGCTAACCTAATTTATGAGGTTACTTTGCTTAAGTGGTTTCATATTATGCTAATCTAAGTTAATCTTGTGTGAAATTTTCATTGTTATTGCTAATTACAAAAATCAAGAAAGGGGTTTGTGTATGGAAATAGATTGAAGCATGATTGTTGTGTTGGAATTATGGTTTGATGCTTTGTAAATGGTTTAAAATTAGTGTAATGGCTATCTAGTGGGTTCGTTTGGATGTTTGTGTTGGATTGTGTTAACTTTATCGCTAATTTTCGATGTTTGCACCAAATTGCAAATTTCTGGCTTACTAGGTTTTTATAAAAATATTGTGATGAATTATTTGCGATATCTTGATGATATTTTTGGCATATCGTATGACATTTAGGATGTGTGAGTGTGGATTTTTTTGAGTGATCGGGTTTTAGCTTTGCCGGGCGACCAAATCGACGATTTTAGTTAGTTTTTGCGATTTTCGCGTGTGTTCCGCGCACCTTGTGCACGTTGTACCTAGCTTGTGAACGTTAGTATTTTCGTTTAGGATTTGCGTCGTTCTTGATATGTAACCTATGTTTGGTATTGATGTAAATTCCAGGTTCGGTCGCGGAGACGTCAGACACGGCACGAAAGGGGAAAGCGGTGATTGGACGTGGCTAGCTAGGGATTCCGGTGAGTAGATTTAACATCTACGGGGGACTATCGTTTGGATGGCGCAAGTCTCCCGATAGTTTAAGTAGTTAAGATTTTAGTGATATTAGTAACTACATCCATACCTTATTTGACCTACATATGCGAACCCATTCTATAGGACACCTGCAACATTACCAGGGTTTTTATATGCAGCACGAGCACTATTCATGCTTACACACACGCCCTGGTAATTGCCATGCCACCACACTAGATAACCTATAATTTGAAACCTTTTACTATAATTGATGCTTAAACCTGTGCTATTGCCTTTAATTCCTTAAAATGAAATCATAAGATTGCTAATCATGTGCATGCACCTCATCATGTTATTTGTTCATGCCTAGTCTATCAATCATACATCGCAACTTTATTATTGACACCATATGCAGTCATTATCATTGGCATATGCATTTATGAGGATTTCTTGAGATTTTGTGATATTCTGGATTTCGGGAGAAAGCCGCAAAATTTCTAAACTTATTATATTTTTTAAAATATGTAAATTGCGGTTTTCTAGTGATGTAAGCGTCGTCCACCATGAGTTTTGCTGTGGTTTTCGAGACCCGTTTCGAGGAGTTGGATGAACCGTCTCGGGTAAATGGTGGGCCCGGTAAGGTACCCCACGGCAAGAAGCTCGTGTTGCTGACGATGAGCCTGGCAGGGGACGGATTACCTACCGGTGAATGTTTGGGACGGTGGATATTCAGAGGATACCGACCATGGCTGCGAGATGTTGAGATACTGATATTGAGATGGGTCAGCCGGATGGCTGAGGCCAGAGATACTATGACATGGATATATGAGATTTGTGATAGTTTTGAGGTGTCGTTGCTGGACACAGGTTCTTGTTGATTCTATTGATATTGTGCTGGTATTTCAAAAGAGATTCCTAAAGGAAAAACATGATTCTTATATTTACACATTCAGATCATGAGTTGATTCACATTGCATTCATACCTGCTAGTATATTCATATTGCATACATACCTGCTATTATGTCCTGCCATACCTGTATTATAGATGCTAGGATACTTGTGTGCATACTTGCGATAGCCTCTATAGATGTTATTTATTACTCACGAGTTGGCAACTCACCCCCGTTGTGCCACAGTCTTTTGCAGGTCCGCTCCGTCAGCACAGTAGCGGCGGCGCACCGCTTCTTTTGCCTCTCTTGCCAGGACTCGAGGTTTTTGCTCGTAGGTGGTTGTATTATTGTTTTTGTACCACCTTGTATATTCTTGTATCTAGTGTACTCCATCTACAGTACCTACCAGTATTGTTGTATATTGACCTAGAGATGAGACTGTGAGATTTGTGGACTTTTTATGTTGTATTTTGGGGTCGAGCTCACTTGAGTCGACATGCTGTTTTTCTCATGCTTCTTTATGATTATTTTGCATGTTGTTGTTTTATATTGCGTGGGATTTGTGACCGCCTTATGGCGAAGAGCTAGCTCCCGCTTGGGGATGCCTTATTTGTTGGATTTATATATATTCTTATTGTACCCATTTTGGGGGCCAGTATTTACAAAGGAGACTCTGCCGAAATTTTCGGAAAAATTGATATTGTTTTTAAAAAGGGTTGATATGACTTATTTGATAAACTCGCTTTCAATTGATTGGTTTTTCCTTCACTCTTTTGATTTTTGGTTTTGGTTTCTGGGCTTTGGCTTACTTATTTTACGGACGTCTTGAGACGTTTCGTAAACTTAAGTGCCAGTCACGTCCGTACCCTGCGGGTCGTGACAGGTAATCCCTACTCTTTAAGTTTAGAAATCGTGTTTATATATCCTATTGTAGTTTAGAAATTTATTTAGTTAGGTTTTGTGATCTTGGAAATTTCCAAGTTGATATTAAGTGATAAATTGAGGTGTAGCGAGTGTTTACAAGACCTTAGAGGGTGTTTCACTGGCCAAGACCTGAGACTAGAAACCAAAACACGAACTTTGAAATCGGCCGATATCGTATTTTGTGGATTTGTGATAGGATTCTGAGATCTGCTCTAACCCGGAGGACCTGAGAATTATTTAGTGAACACAGAGAGACGTGCAGGCAACCTGTAAGCTACCCTAGAAACCCGAGCCCATCTCCTCTTGTTCTGGACGCAGTTTAATTTGTGGTAAAAATGTGTGATTTTTGGTCTGTGGCATTTTTATCCTATATCTAGAGCAACCCCATGTGCAGAATTGGTTAATTTTACCTGAGTCAAAATCTGGAATGGATTTCCTTAGTTGCCGAATTTCGTTTACCAATTTCTAAAACGTGGTTTTTAGATTTGAGTTTAGATTCCGTCATTTAACGTTTATACGTCAACGGACGATGGTTATTTGGTTGAATTTTCTAGCGAAGCTATAGGTTTTAACCTACGAGCGAACCGTATGTCGTATCGGTTTTCGGATTGGTTTTAATTGCATTGCATTTGTATGTTGAATTGTAGGTACTTCGTGTGGACTTCCGAGACGACAGAGAACATCGACTTTGGTTAAGTGAGGAAAATTGCTGGTGAGTAGATTTATATCTACGGGGGAACTCGGGTGGATGGCGTATAGCACCCCCGTAACCATTGATATGGAAAGATCGTTTTATAATTATAAATTTGATAAAGGATATGCGACGAACATGATTATAGGATTTAGTAACGATAATACGATAGAAGTTGACACTAATAAATATATAATTGCTTAAGAATATGAAATGAGAAGTGAATCATGATAGGTACGAATTGAAAGAGAACAAGTATGAGTTGATGATGATAGGATATGAGTTCGAGATCGATAAATACGACACGAGATTGAGATAGAGGTGTGTTCATACCATAATATTGCATTATTATATTCCCCATTCTCATTCGTTTTATAAATAAACAGGTGTTTTTGACGTATGTCTGTTACATGTTACAGGTTACAGGTTCTTGGAGCGAAAACAGTGAAAAAGACAAAAGATGATACAAAAGAGGGACTTTTGACCAACAAGTAGAAGGATCCTAGTCAAGCCTAGACGAAGAACAGTTCACAATTGTACAAGGCAACGCATGGTCCAAAATGTCAAAGTGAACGGTTAAAAGACCATTACAAGTTTTCACTGAAGATCTGGAGAAGATACAGAAGCCAAATGGAGAAAAGAACTAAAGATATAAAAAGCCCAAACAGCAGAGAAGCAGCCCACAAAAAATGATCAGGAGATCACATCAATGGGCCGCGGAACCGTGGCCCTACCCCCACCTATGCCGCGGTTCCGCGGCCATCTACTGCACGTGTCAGTGCAGAATTCTCCTGGCGGTGCGTCGGTACTTTTGTTGGGATTTTTAGGGGGTATATCTGTAATAGCACATGTGCAAGCAATTGTAACCCTAATTTTCCTATTCCCTATAAAAATGTATTCTAAAGATTGTGTTAAGAATGGCTCTTTTTGATAAATAAAAATTCAGATTCAATTCAGTGGGAAGAGCATCATTTTTGTAAGTTCGTTTTTTTTAATTTCTGCCTTAGTTTATAATTAAATTCTTGCCCTAGATTAATTAATCTTTTGCCTTAGTTAAATCTATTGTAGCATTCTCTTAAACTGCGGTAGGTAATTAATCCCGTAGATCTAAAAATACACATACAAAAAATGATGTTTTTAATAGATCCCCTAATGAGCGAGTAACTTCCTCGCTTGTTATGGTTAGGAATAAGGGAGGGATTGAGAGATGAAGATCTCTCATCTCTTTCATGCCCAATCATTTATAATAACTAGAACTTCATGCATGCATGCATGATCCGCTCCCTACGGCACCCTACCCACGAGGTAAAGGTGAAACCGTAGTATAAAGGACCGGACATGCATGTTTTCCATGAAGGTTAAAACAATTATTAGGAAAGGACGGATAAGGATCTGGAGGAAGAAACTTCGTTTCTTCCCAATCATCCTAATCCCATTTACTAATAATTGCTATAACTCCTAAAAGATTTAATTGAGGGCATTGAAAGAAGTGTGACATTAAATCTTACCAAGCTCCACCTTAGACCTAATCCTAGCAAGTTTCTAATCATCGTACAACTTAGTTTTTAGATTCAATTAAAAGACCAAACAACCATTGGAATTAGCTCATAAGAACACTTAGGAAAATTACACATCCCTGTGGACCGACCCGTACTCACCGGCTAGCTGCAAAGCGACGCCGTTCTTGATTGCGGTAAATTATCTTTGATCGTTAAAATCCTACATTTAATCAAATGGCGCCGTTGCCGGGGATGGCGTAAAAATTTCCTTTTTGTAATTTCGGGTTGATATAAATTTTAAAAATCATAAAAATCTGAAAATATAAAAAGTATAAAAAATTTTATCATTTTTTTTATTTGTTTGAAGGGTTATCGTTTGAATCTTGCAGGAACAGCAAAGAATCTCGGATCTGGAAATTTACAGAGTGAAAAACAGAAAAAGTCACATCAGAACAAAGGGGAAATTCCACAACAGGACCGTACAGTTTTTCGGAGCTTCGATCCCTCCTCCAGACCGCGTTTCCGCGGCCGATAAGCACCAAGAACCGCGGTTCTGTGGTGAGCCTGCCACGTCAGCTCCTCAGTTTTTCTCGGTTTGTTTCTTTTTCCCCCCTCTGCCAACCTACATATATCTTTTGCGAAATTTTCTGCAGGATTTCTTTGTGCTAAAAAAAACTTCTTCCCCCTTCTCAATAACACATTTTCTGTTGGTTTCTTTGCGCCGCGCTAAAAATAATTAATTGTAAGTGAATTTATTGTTTTGCATATTTTAATTGGACTTTAAGGGGCTATTGACCAAACTCAGATTGAGTGGGGATTTCATTACCCTTCCCAGGACTCCAGAAATCACTTAAAGCATTTGCATTGACCAATCTTAATTAAAAAAAATATTAGACTCAGCCCTAAGGAAGTCGCGCTCATTAGGACAGAGGACCAGTATAGGCATCAGCCGTTTATCCTAACCTGACTTTGCGGTGTCTAGGCAAGTGTGTCAAAGGCTAGTGGTTCTTAATTAGCCCTACTACTGTGGTTCTTTCCCACTTACCTGGCACTTACCTGGCCGCAATTGGCGGTGAAGAGGCGGTTTGAGGTCCTATCTCTAGCCCTTTGGAACAGTTAGGAGCTGTCTAGCTGACCTAGATGACCCTAGATCTAAGCCTGATTGTGCATTTATGGTTGAGTGCAGTTGTGTCAAAAGTCTCTTTTCAAAAATCTTTTTGCAAAAATCTCACATAAAAAGAAAAAAAATCTTTTCAAAACTTGCAACTTTTCGCTTAAGAAATCTTGCATCTCACTTACACCATGTTCCCCCAATCAGAGCAAGGCTCTGTTTGAATTTTAAAATTCAAATCTATGAAGCAACGCTTCAAATTCCGTGCGTTGCGCGCAATGCGCCACGTGTCAAAAGTTGACACGCCAGCACAACGCCCAAGGCAGTGCGTCCAATCAGAGCAAGGCTCTTTAAAAAACAAAAGCAACGCTCAGTTGCGCAAGCGCTACGCTGCGTGACACGTGTCTGCGCAGTTGCGCAAACACAACTGCGCAAGCGCACCGCTGCGCGACACGTGTCTGCGCAGCTGCGCAAGCGCAGCTGCGCAAGCGCTTCACTGCGCAGCACGTGTCTGCGCAGCTGCGCAAGCGCAGCTGCGCAAGCGCTTCACTGCGCGACACGTGTCACGCACTGGGGATTCTTGCGCAAAACAGAATAAATCTTGTTAAAACAAAAAGATTTTCTTGTATAAGGCAGGGGCCTTTGGATCAAAGATCCAACGGTGGGGAAAATTCCCCAAATCACTCAGAAAAATATCTATGTAACAAATTTAACTAATTAATGGGCACTATAAAAAGGACCCCAGACCTCAATTAAAAAAGGAACATCTTGCTAAAAAAAAGAGAGAGAAGAGAACTCTTGAGAACTCTTGAAGAATACAAAAAAAAGGTAAAACCTTTAAAAGAAGAGAAAATTCTCTTAGAAACAGATCACTGATCTAAGAACAAGATCATGGATCTTCAACAACAAATAAATAAGTAAATAAATAAAATAAATAAAAAATAAATAGTGCCTTGCATTTGTTATGAACCCTTGGTTCTCTGGGATAAAGAAAAATAAGAAAAGAAAAACTTGTTTTTCTTTGATCTAAATTTAGATCAGGAGATTAAAAAGTGCCTTGCACTTCTGTTCTTGAATCTAAAAAAGATTCTTAGTGCTCTGCACAAATGCAATGCATTACTTGAAGGGCCATGCCCAAATCAGAAAGACCTAACAGGCCAAAATAAATTGCAAAGCAATAAAGGGCAGAGCCCAAATGAAATTGATGCTCTGCATCATTATAAAGGCCAGGGCCCAAAACAAAATTGATGCACTTCATCCTTCCTGGGCAAGGCCCAAATAAAAATAAAAAGAAATGCTATGCAAAAGCAGATAAAATGTTGGATATTCTCAACTGGACTTAGCCCAATTTTGGCCATAAGTCCTTAAATTAAATTGACTGAGAAAAATTGCTCTACTAAATCAATTTACAATCGGTTCGAGGGTACATCTCCGAGCTCCTTTGATACCTGTCGTTGTAATCTTTCAACGACGTCAAAGAGGCGACGGGTCCCAACGACCACACATCAATGTGGACTGCGGGGTCCTTAAACTCGTAGACCGAAACGTCCTTAAACTAATATCGGACCACTATGTCCCTAAACTGGAACATGGACCACCATGTCCCTAAACTGGCAACGGACCGCAATGTCCCTAAACTACCTATGGACCACTACGTCCCTAAACTGGCACAATAGAGCCTCCAAATGCTCTTTTGCCGGATCTAAACGGTCCCGTTTAAGTCGATCTTAGCCCCAAATACGGCTAACGTATCCTTAAAACATTTAAACGGATTATAAAACCCTAAATCGACTTTGGTTCAAGGGTACATCTCCGAACTCCTCTGACATCTGCCGTTGTAATCCTTCAACGACGTCAGAGAGGTGACGAGTCCTGACGGCCATAGATTAAATGAATCACTACGTTAAGTTGATCTCAGTCTCAAACAGGACTGACGTATCCTTAACGAACGTTTAAGTTGATCTTAGCCGCAACGCGACTAATGCATCCTTAAACTAAAAACACTAAACCCAAATCTAAGTAAATACGGATTTGGACTAATCCACGTCCTACGGGAGACGGTATTACTCAGTCTCCGTATACAATCCACGGGCAACCACAAACAAAACAAACACCCACGACACGAAGTGAAATTTTGGAGAAGGAGAAAGTTGTTACCGCGAAGCGGTAGCGTAATTAACTGTAGGGCTTGCGCCTGCAGGGAAGAGCGTCCCCACAATCAAAAACCCCTCTAGCGAAGGGGAATCTGACAAAGTCTGCTACATCGGCCGCATCCGTCTAAACCTTCGATACACGGTGCCATAAATCAACTTGGCATCTTTGGAGAGGTGGACGGATAAAACCAAATAGCATCTGCCCTAAATCTCAACGCCAGGACTTCGCGGTCCTGTGCGCCGTCTTTCGGAGGGGAACAGATTCTGGCACGCCCGGTAGGACCTCTTCCTCTTTCCACTCCACACTTCGTGTGTCGTCCTCGCGAACCAATCGCGGTTTGTTAAATGGTTGCCTTCGGATTTCAAGTTACTAAGATTTGGTCTTTTGTCTAGCACAGAACTCATGGTTCAATGGCCTCTAATTGCATCAACTGCTCGAAGTGCCAATGCAACGGACGCTCCACCTCACCGGGAGTTGTAGCATATGGGCCCCAAGCGGCTTCCTTCCTCACTCTGCCGGTAGATCAGGTGACCCAAGCCACCACTGGTCTGTTCTTTGGGACCATGATCCCACCTACAAGCTTCCCTACGCCAATACCTGCACCGGAAGTGGACAAGAAGTCGGTCTTCGACTGGCTCACTGCTACGACGACCCCTGTCAACGGGTCGCCCACTACCAAACCGACAGCCTCTGTTTTCACCAGGTTAAATCAGGACTCTAAATTGGCTGTCTCGAGGAAGGCAATAACTGCTGCTCCAGAAGTCGTCAAGGCGGCTTCCCTTGTCAAAGAGTCAGTCTTTTCAAGACTGACGATTCCTGCTCCTGCCCCTACTCGAGGATCCGTCTTCGACAGGTTGAATATCACCCCTCAAAAGACAACCTCAGTCTTTAAAAGGTTAACACCGGCGGCGCCTCATTCAGACAGGGGGCAGAAAGAAACTATCTCAATCTCTGAGCCAATCCCAACGGCTCGCCGTGCTCGACGTCGCCATTGGCAACGAGTAAGGAAGGCAGGGGGCAACTCCCCCTCAGGGCTAACTCCACCTGCTCCAATGGTGGAAGTCAACGTTGCTTTCCAACTGGGAACAGCTTTGAACTGCTGAGGAGGGTGCGTAAGAACTCTCCAACCGCTACCTTAAAAAGATCTCCTCCACCTGCGGAGAGAGTTATGGAAACGAAGCAAGAACAGCCCCCTCAACGGCTATCTTCAACAGTTTATAAAGTTTGGCGGAGGGTTCAAGACTCTGTGATTGACCCAGACCAATTTCGTCGCCAGAAAAAGGCAAAAGTGGAAAAGGACAAGGACCGCCCCATTAAACAGCAGGGGACAGCAGTTGCTAGGATGCCCACTTCAACGGCTCCTCCAACCCTAACGGCCCACAAAAGAAGGAAGCCGGAGAAAGCTCCCGCGTCAGCGGCAAAGGTTAAAAATGGTGAACCTAAACACCCCAAGTCAGGGAGCATAACAGTTCATACGGTTTACATAGCATCAGGAAAAGAAGACAGCCGTGCATCAACGGGCCATAGACCGCTTACACGGTCAGTGACCAAGGCTCAGGAGCAACAACAGAAGCTCCAGGAGATGATGAACGCCATGGCTGCACTTACAGGGCCAAAAGAAAACCCTGAGACGTCCTCCGATGAACGCCAGGAACAAGAGACTAACGCCGAGTTCCTTCGCCGAATACTGGAGAAGAAGGACAAAGAGGCTGCTGAACAAGCAGCTAACATACAGCGTATGGGCCTCCTCTTCCAGGACATGATAGGGATGATGATACAACAAGATCCTCCGGCTGAAGAGCCCCCGATCGTCCTTGGAGATGATAGGGGAGAGACATCAAATCCTCAGCTTGCTCTATCAACGGCTAAAGAGGATACAATCTCTAAAACTGATCTGGACGAATACATAGCCCAACAAATACGGGTTCACCATGCGACTGAAGCAGCCGGCCAGGTCGTAAAAATGGGGCGGTCATATCCGAGCTGGTACGACCAGATCAAGTATCCGCCAGGTTACACGATCCCCAAGTTCCATGTCTACAAGGGGACCAGCAATCCCCATCAGCATGTTGCCCAGTTCAGGGCGCTTTACGGCAACACCGGCGGTGATGACAAACTTTTGCTTCGCCAGTTCGTTGGAAGTTTATCAGATACAGCGTTCGAGTGGTATTCTGAGCTCCCTAATGACTCTATTAAAACCTTCGCGGAGATGGAGCTGCTATTTACTCAACGTTTCGCGAGTGCCAGTGAACGTACCCCGATAACGGCATTGATTAACGCCAGGGTAAAACCCGGCGAGACATGGGTTCAGTACGCTATACGGTGGCGTAATTTATGGTCAAAATGAGAGCAGCGCATAGAAGAAGCTCCTGCGGTGGAAATGTTTGTTGGAACCCTTGATCCGCAAGCAACCATCTCACATTTATGTTGTTCTTCAAGCCGACTACCTTCCAGGCTTTGATTGACAAATTAGCGCAAATGGATCAAATGGGCCATAAACCCCCTCTTCCAAGGCCAGACACCCGAAATGACAAAGGGAAGGGAAAAGCGATCGTCGTCGCTAATGCTCAACAACAACTGAGCGACTCGAAGCCGGTTGCTCGTCAAAATAATACGCGACCGTACGTGCCCCTTGAGGATAGGATGGGACGTCCTTATTCCTTTCCCCGTGATAAAACGAGGAGGTTATTCGAGCTGGCGTTGCGCAACAGACTCATAAATTTGCCGGATCCAAAACGTCCATTGCAACCAAGTGACGTCAACGAGCCCAACTACTGTCCTTATCATCGAGTACTAGGCCATCCGATCGAAGATTGCTACGTTTTCAAGAATTGGCTTGAAAACCAGTACCGACAGGGCAAGTTCGCGTTATCTGACAAATGGAAGGTGAATCCCCCACAGCCACACACCTCTAAGGGGACGAATACGCCGGGGGCAACATGCTCCGTCATTGAAGAAGCTCCTTGGGAGGTTGTATTATCAGCCAAGACAAAGAGGATGCTAAACGATCTTCAGACATGTCCAGCGATCGAGTGGAAGAACCCGTTGGAACCGCAGGTCATTGAAGGGATGTTGAAACCGCGTCCAACTCCAAAGACCGATGGTGGTGGCTCAAGCACTCGCAACCAGTCGTCAAAATCTTCGAAAAAGAAAAAGAAGAAATCTACGAAGCCCATGAAGCCTGGCGGCAAACGTACGGACTTACAAAAGCAAATTGACGCGTTGGAAGAATACAACCAAAAGGCGCGGACTCCCATTACATTCCAAGAGTTCCTCAATCATATCTTTCAAGAAGAAGATGAAGGAGAAAGTTCATCGGATGAATCCGAGGAATATGTGGCGAGCTGTCATATGATTTCCCATTCGATCACGAACGATGAAGAGACTCCTTGCACCGAAAAGCCGGGGGCAGATCCCGAACCAAAAGTTTTAGGGCCACCAGAGGAAATAATCGACGCATTCCTCAATGAAGCTCGGTTGAAAAGTAAAGCTGATCGGGAGTGCGAGGCGGCTATATTTGAAAGGGCCAAGCGCCAGCGACTTGATGAAGGAGCTGAGACGATCCCGCTGGAGCAAAACACCTCCGCTACCGACAAAAGCCAATTCAAGATGAGGAAAAAGTTCGCTAAGGCCATATCAATGGGCATGAAGCTACCATCCTCTGAAGGAAACATCGCCGGTGAAGTGGAAACGTACCCCTCGTATTGCTTATATCATCGGAAGATTTCGCACCCCACTGAAGAGTGCAAAGCTTTCGATAGATGGTGGCAAGGATATGTTGCTCATCGACAACGCTTTAAGCGGGAAAAACGTAAAACTCGTCGGGAGCAAAGAAATACGACCGTAGGGCTTAAAAGAACTGCTGGCGATTGTTGCATGGTTAACACCGGTGGATCACAAGTGCCTACATTCGGGAGTGATTCTGATGAAGAGCTAGAACTTGCCCCTCTCTTTAAAGAGTCCGCTTCAGAAAAAGAAGAAGAACCGAAGGTCTGTGAAAATATCCGGCTGCAGCATCGGACGCTGCCTGAAAAGAACCTCGGACCTTTGAACAGAAAAGATAAAGGGAAAGAAAAGGTCTCTGAAGATATCGTCTTAGATGACCAAGTGGTGGAAGAGCTAGCCGCCAAGGACCCGCCGAAGAAGAATAAGGTGGATTACAACGTCTTAGCACATCTAAGGAAGCTGCCCTCACAGCTCAGCATTCTTGACGCCCCTTTGCTATCAAAAGAGGCGAGAGATTCGTTGATTAAGGCGCTCCAAGATCCGGAACAATTCCCAGCATGCTTGGCCGAGGAAAAGATGAAGGATGAATTGGAGGAAGTGCACACGGCCGATGTCACTTTTGGCGATGAAGACCTTCTACTTGGGACGTGCGAACACAATCGCCCTCTCTATGTCTCGGGATACTGCCATGATATAAAGATAGGCAAAATCCTGATTGATAACGGGTCGTCTGTTAACCTACTCAACGTGCGGGTGTTGAAAGAAATCTGCATGAGCGTCCAGCACCTTGCTATTGACAAGATCACCATCTCCGGGTTCGACTCCCAATCGTCAAAGACTCTTGGATCTGTGATACTGACGCTACGCTTCGGGCTACTCATCACGGACATTAAGTTCCACGTCATAGACGCCAAGACATGCTACAACGCTTTGCTCGACCGACCATGGTTACACGAGTACAACATCATCCCTTCTACACAACATCAGTGTATGAAGTATTTTAAGGATGGTTTCGAGTATACCGTGACGGGAGAATTGAACCCGTTCTCTGTGAACGAGGTCCGCAAATACGAAGATGCCAAATACTTCTTGCCGGATTTCGAAGACACGGAGAAGTGTCACAAGCCGGAGAATAAAACTAATGCCACCATCCCTGTCTTCGGCAGTGACACCGAGGAAGTAGAGGAGATAGTGTATTCGGGTCCGCCCCAACATAACAAGCCAGGACCGTCCACTCCTACATTGGTCTTTAGTAGCGATTCGGAGGACGAGGTCCATGTCGTATTCTCTGCTCGACCTTCAATACAAGCTTCCGCTGATGAAGAGCAAAGTCTGCAAGTCGCCATGGTGCCGCCTAAACATCATAAAGAACTGGACGCACTTAATATCTACAGTGTAGAAGAGCTGCGGACATTCTATATCCCTCCCAGGCGAGAAAACGAGAAAGCAATTCTGTTTTACCGCTCTGAAGAAACCAAGGTGAAAAAAGAAATCTGGCATGGCACAGATCCTACGCTCGACAGGCTTCAGCCTATCCGTCTTCCCAGATATTATACAGAGGGTTTGAAGAAGCTGCTGAAACACCAAGGGATATCCTTCAAACAGGCCATTAGAGAGGCCAAATTCTATGACAGGGTCTGGAACGTTCCCGGGACCCAACGCAAACTGCCTAACGGGAGAATGGAAACAAGAGGGCTTGGATACATCCGGTCAAAGAAACCAGAGTTACTACCCAGCTGCTACGTCGTGTATGACCTTGATGAAGAAGCAGATGCTCAATGGGAGGACGCTAATCCTAAGCCAGTGAAAGTTCCAAATGCAAAAGAGCCCGATCCGTCGTTCGAGGAACAAATGGACAGACTTATAAAGAAAGCTGGTCAAAAAGTCCGAGATGATCACAACCGTGAGACGGCCATCTACGAGAAAGCTAAGACGCAATGCCTTCTCCAACAGGCCGTAAAGGATGAAAATGCCGCTCCTTGTCAACCCGTTATAAAGAAGGCTCAGCTCAAAAGCAGAAATAAGTCGAAAGGCCAAAAAGGCGCTCAACAACAACAAAGCAGGGCTAAGAAGCCGCGCAAATGGGAGTCGAGCGTTATTGATCTATCCCTTATGAAGAAAATGGGACGAGCATACTCGTTTCCTCAGGACAAGACGAAGAAGATACTTGACCTTGCTCTAAAACATCAGATGCTTACACTGCCGGAGACTAAGCACCCCGAACGAGCAGGAGAAGTCTCACATCTGGACTATTGCTCTTACCATCAAGTAATAGGGAACCCTCTCGAGGATTGCTTTACCTTCAAGAATTGGGTCGAAGATCGGTATCAGCTTGGTAAGTTCGCTCTGTCCGACAACTGGAGGGTAACGCCACCACAAAAGCATGAGCTCAAGACCACAAAAGAGGAACCAGTTCCATATTGGGATTGAAAGAGAATTCGCACCTGTCACATGATTACAATATTAAAAGAAGAGCCCGAGGACATAGATGAGCTCCCTTGTTGCTTCGAAAACAGCAGCGACGAGATAATCTCAGAATTCCCACCAGCGCCAAAAGAGCTGGAGGATGGAATCCATATCACTGCAGATAACCTTAAGAAGATTGAGTTGGGGACGGTAAACGATCCGCGACCGACATTTGTCAGCGAGCTGTTGTCTGAAGAAAAGGTGGCTGCGTTAAAGGACGTCCTTGTACAGCATAAAGATTGCTTCGCATGGAACTATTCCGAGATGCCAGGACTTGATCCAGAAGTTGCTGTACATAGACTGGCGATATCCCTGAGTGTCAAGCCAGTTAAACAAGCGCCGAGAAGAATGCGGCTTGAGCTCGAGATGAGCATCAACGCTGAAGTCAAAAAGCTGATAGACTCTGGCTTTATCCAGGAGGTTCAATACCCTGAATGGATTGCTAATATCGTCCCAGTGATGAAGAAAAATGGAACGGTGCGCATATGCGTGGACTTTCGGGATCTCAACAAAGCCTGCCCGAAGGATGATTTCCCAGTACCAGTCACCGAACTGATGATAGACAACACGTCCACGCATGAGATTTTCTCATTCATGGACGGCTCATCAGGATATAATCAAATAAAAATGCATTCTGAAGACCAGAAACATACGGCTTTCCGGGCTCCTTTGGGAATATTCTGTTACAAGGTGATGCCCTTCGGTTTAAAGAACGCCGGTGCCACCTACCAAAGGGCCATGACGAAGATCTTCGATGACCTTATACACGAAATCGTCGAATGCTATATCGACAACCTCGTTGTTAAAAGCTAATCATATGAGGAACATCTCGAGCATCTGAAGACCGTATTTCAACGTCTTCGACAATACAATTTGAAGATGAACCCTCTGAAGTGTGCATTCGGGGTTTCCTCGGGCAAATTCCTGGGATTCATCGTTCGACACCGAGGTATCGAGATAGATCCGTCCAAGATCAAGGCAATCATGGAAATGCCTCCGCCGAGGACTCTCAAACAGTTGCGGTCTCTCCAAGGGAAGCTCGCATACATACGGCGATTTATAGCCAATCTTTCAGGCAAGTGCCGTCCCTATAGCCACCTGATGAAGAAGGGAACCCCATTCGTCTGGGATCAAAGATGCTAAAGCGCGCTAGACGAGATCAAGCAATACCTGCAGAACCCGCCGGTGTTGGCTGCTCCGGTTAAGGGAAAGCCTCTCATTCTTTATACAACTGCTCTCGAAGGTTCTTTAGGCGCGTTATGGGCGCAGGAGAATGACCAGGGAAAAGAAAGAGCACTCTACTACTTAAGTCGAGTTCTGCTGGGGGGAGAAAGCAACTACTCCCCCATTGAAAAACACTGCTTAGCGTTGATCTTCGCAATAACAAAGCTTAGACATTACGCATTAGCACATGAAGTCCATCTCATTTCAAAGGTGGACCCTCTCAAATACCTAATGTCAAAGGCCATATTGACGGGACGACTCGCTAAATGGGCTCTGCTCTTAATAGAGTTCTCAATAACTTACCGACCTCTCAAGGCAGTGAAAGGCCAGGCCATCGCCGACTTCCTTGCGGAGCACCCGATACCTGCCGATTCTCCCCTAAAGTGCGATTTGCCAGACAAACATGCGTTCGACGCAATCGACAGTGGTGATACCCGTTGGGAGCTTTATTTCGATGGAGCATCTTCCATAAAAAAGCACAAACAAAGTACGCCAATGATCAAATCGGGAGTAGGCTTTATCTTCGTGACCCCACAAGGAGGAATAATGCGCTTCGCTTTCTCCTTGACAGAGCCGAGAACGAATAATGAAGCTGAATATGAAGCTTTGATAGCAGGTCTCGAGATCGCCATTGACATGGGAATTGAAAGCCTCCTCATATATGGGGACTCTCAACTAGTCGTTAGTCAAGTGAACGGCGATTACCAAACATGCAAACCGGAATTGGTAAAATATGGGGAAAAGGTGCAACAATTGCTGACCCAAATTCCCTCCTATACTTTGGAAAGTATACCACGCGCAGAAAATAGCAAAGCGGACGCGTTAGCTAAGCTTGCTAAAGAACTGGCTGACGAGAACCTCGATGAGGTTAGAATCATGGTACAAAGTCGTCGGGTGCTCGCCCCTGCAGAAATACCTCCGGGATCACCCGAAGAGGAGGGAGTGACTGAGCAAGCGACCTTACAAATAAAAGACCATGAGAAGGTTGAGGATTGGAGAGATGTCTTCATAGACTACTTCAAGTCCCACCGAATGCCTGAAGAAGCATCCACAAGACATCAGCTCATGAAACGAGCCCTGTCTTTCGCCTTCGTCAACAATACTCTGTACAAGAGGTCATTTGATTCTCTGTGGCTGAGATGCTTAGGACCTGACGAAGCGAAAAGGATCATCCAGGAAGTTCACGACGGACTCTGCGGTTCTTATCAAGCAGGCCCTAAGATGAAGTTGAAAATAAAACGGATGGGCTACTACTGGCCTACGATGATTCAGGACTGCATCAAATATGCGAAGCACTGCCACTCATGCTAAATTCATGGGGACTTCATCCACCAGCACCAAAATCCACTACATCCAACGGTGGCTAGCTGGCCATTCGAGATGTGGGGGACTGATATAGTCGGCCCCATCGAACCAGCATCGTCTAGGGGACACCGTTTCATCCTGGCGACGACTGACTACTCTCTAAATGGGCGGAAGCAGTACCGTTAAGAGAGGTGAAGACGGAAAATATCCTCCACTTCTTCAAGACGCATGTCATATATCGATTTGGAACTCCGCGACGGATCATCTCCGATAACGGGCCAGCTTACAGAAGCCACAAGATCATTCGCTTCGCGCAACAGTATAATATAGACTGGAGATATTCCTCGGTTTATAATCCGCGAGCCAATGGACTAGCTGAAGCCTTCAACAAGACATTAACAAAAATCATAAAGAAAACAGTGTCCCGTAATAAGAAAGATTGGCACGAAAGACTGCAAGAAGCTCTTTGGGCATATCGAACTACATTCAAGACGGCCACGAATACAACGCCGTACGCGTTGGTGTTCGGTACGGAAGCGGTACTCCCCCTCGAGATAGAGTTACCCTCTCTACGAGTAGCAGTCCACTACGAGCTGACGAATGAAGAAAATGCCCACCTTCGGCTTGAGGAGCTTGACGCCTTTGATGAAACTAGGCTCATAGCGCACAAAATCTGGAAGCTTATAAAGCAAAGATGATGCGCTCATACGAAAGATTGACCCGACCGAGGACATTCCACCAAGGCGAACTCGTGCTAGTGGTCAAAAGGCCTATGATCTCCAATCGCGCCAAGCGGGGAAAATTCGAGCCAAACTATGAAGGCCCGTACATCATAGATAAAGTTTACCAGGGTGGGGCCTATCTACTCACGGACATGCACGGTGAAAAGCCTTTCAGGCCGATAAACGGTCGCTTCCTGAAGAAGTACTACGCTTAATGAGCCACAGCCTAGGTCAATGATAGATGACGACGACCATGTCCGCTCGCTATCTTCCTAAGCTCAAGTTTTATAAGAAGTAGCCAGCCTCTCAATAGTAGACCGAAATGTCCTTAAACTAATAGCGGACCGAAATGTCCTTAAACTAATAGCAGACCGAAACGTCCATAAACTACTACCGCAGCATCTTTAGGCTGACAATGTTAGTTATGTATATGCCCTAGAGGCCATTGTTGTACATATGATGTATATTATAATGGATGCTTGGATATATATAGAGATGACTTTCTTGCTCGTCATGATAGTATGCTATTTGGTTTCACTTTATCTTAACATGTTGACTTGTATTGGTTTACTGTTTTACTCTCATATGTTGATAAAGCCCTTAGGATCTGTACTCGACTACTGGGAGTATGAGATCATACTAGTGGGGCCGCGGTAGTCGATGAGTACATCCTATAACAGTTCCTAGTCGAGGGTATATAGAGACAGGGCATCGATACACCAGAGTAGACTAGCGTATACGCATCTTGACCCATATGATGGGCGATGGATGATCCCATATCCATCGGTGTTAGACATCAGAGATGGTGTACGGGTGCTCAGTGGAGACTGGGTACACTGGACGGACTCGCCGAGAACTCCCAGATGGTGATATACCACACGTCAGATGGCAGTTCTCCGGTGACACTGGTACAGGGTAGTCTGTAGACCCGAGATCGTCATGGAATCTTGTGTGATTCATACTGTGCTTTGATTTCCACCTTACCACGTCCAAGAGGGCGTGCAAAACGGTGGCTTTTGGATACAGTCCCGAATCACATGGAGGCAATGAGCGATAGGAGGGGATTCGTCTCTCCCGGTATAGGGAGTTGATGTTGTGCTGTGTTCGATTGGCTATAACTGGAAGTCCCTGGCCAGGGCTGTTATAGAGATTTACTGGTAAGTGTTACTAGTAGTTTCTCGACCCGTTATGAGCCACACATCGACACGACTTATCGGTTACTGGGGTCTGACGTATACCACCCCTAGACTTGATATGCGACATATCAGACGAACAGACCGGACTGTACGGGAGTGTTACTGGTTCGATTCACAGGAGAACGCACAGGCTAGCTTGTTGATCTTCTGATCGCTCAATACCTGGGTGGCTGTTACGTTTAGCTGACCGCTTGCAGCTTGTGGGTGTTTGATATGATCATCACCTGCTACCGGCGTATTGACGATTCTTTAGAGTCCTACACAGAGGTTTCTTGGCTCAGGCGAAACGGAGTAGAGGCATATATGTGATATGTGCAGGACCGAGAATAATGCGATATGGGATACCGTATTATTATCTCGGTATATTTAGAAATGAACCGGGTCATCGGATCAAGTGTTGATTCGATGAATCGGTACATGATATATTAGTCGGTAATATTTGATATAGCCGGATCGTCGGATCAAGTGTTGATTCGATGATTTAATATATAATAATATATATGATATATTATTACATTATCTAATATTAGCTCGCTCTATTATTTCATTTTCTCAGTGGATGATACATTGATATATATGCGATATATGTTAATTGTATTATTTTCTTTTGTTGCAAATATATAATATATATGTGATATATATTATTGTGACATGATATGATTAATTGTTAAACATGTTTAAGGATGATTAATTGAGGTTAGGGTTTGATTTGGGTTAGTTGCTTCATGCACCTTCTAGAAGCTTTTTCTTTTGTCATTCTTAAGATATTTTAGGATGACACATTCTTAACCCAACCAAACCCTAACTCTAGTTATTTCTCTACTAAATCCTAGCCACTCATCCTTGACCATGGTTTACAATTCAATCATATAGCTTTTATTCTATTCATCACAAAAGAAAAAAAATTCATTACCTTTTTCATTATCATCTTCTTCTCTCTTGAAGAAAGCTTGCTAGTTTTTCTTTATGTGATGAAATAATATGAGAAAATGATTTAAAAAGAAAGCAAAATTACTACTCTCTCATCCTCATCTCATCTAGCCCATGGGATTAGTGTGTTCATCTCTTTTGAGTGAGAAAGCTTGAGTCTTTGCAACTTCGAGGTAGATCATCGGAGATTTGGAATACTTCGAACTAGCATGGATCGTTCGAGTCGTGGAGCCTCTCATGAGTCCGGGAGATCGTGGATCGCGGCAAAGGGACTTCTACTCGGAGCTTGTGAAGTGAAGGAGCGGACTACAAAAGTTGTAATCCCTCATACTTAGATAAAAGTTATCTTCTTGCATGTTAAACCCTAATAATCTAGCAAAGATCCCGGCTTTGGGTTGTTCGGCATGTCTAAATTTTTATCCGGGCATGTTTGATACCTTTTGAACCTTCACAAGAGTGCCTAGGAACCTTACAGCGGTATCAGAGCCTAGCTAGAGCATTAGGCGATGTGTTTACGAAGTTAAAACTCCGATCGAACCCGAAACGACAAAATTGGACCCCTCTCTGGAAATTTTTTAAATTCTGGGTTTTTCTGAATTAAAAATATGTAAAAAAATCAGCAGGGAATTCTAAGAATTAACATAAAACTTGAGCCCCCAATTCGATCAAACGGCGGCGGAACCGCGGCGCAAGCATGCCTTGCGCGGCGGTTCCGCGGCGGATTGATAGGATTGTGACACGTGGCTTTTATGGTAATGTCCGTAGGTGCTTGTTGATGCTTCTGGGTATTTTTAATCTGTTTCAGGTGTTGAAAATTCTGGGGTTTGTTTTGTAATAGTAGACTCGATCGGAAATTTTAAATTCGTATTTCTTTCCGGATATTTAGAAACTGTTAAACTAGTTGAACGGATATCATTAACTCACTATTTCCCGGTACGGCAAACTTTCAAGTGTTGAATTTTTATTGGGTTTAAATCTTTCGGAAAAATTGTCCAAGTTAAGCGGTGGACCCTCTAGAAGACAACAAACCTTAACTCGATTATGTGACCGTCTTGAACTGCCTTTTGAACCTTCGGGTTTGGGGCAGTACGGCGTGCCACATGTGAGGCGTTGGCTTGACCCTTCTACGGCTGGATCACCGGTACTGTGACATATTCTGGGATTATTTGAACTCCGCTCAAGTGTTGAGCAGTTTAGGAAATTTTGGGTGTTTGATTATCTGTTCAGAAAGTTTAATACTGTCTATTTATCTGGAATGTGATACAATATGTGGAATTCATAGAGTTAGGCATGAAATGCGGAGTATGTGATATTTCGGATTTACGATGTCTAAAGTGATTGTGGATTCCAAATATTGTAGTTTTACACTTTCTTTTCTGTGACCGTAAGTGTAATATGTGATATCGCCAGTTTCGTTGCTATATGTCAACAACAATTGGGATGCGCATATTTACTTACGTTGATGATATGAGATATTATGTGTTGCTGTGATATGTTATATTGGATCATCGCGTTCTGAATAGCCGGGGGTTTTATGTGAGATGAGGGTTTTTATTTTCATTCATGTAAAATTCATTTGTAATGTAATATTCTTTTATTTGGGGCACTTCCAGGTTGCGGTTGCTGTCACCAGTGTATATTATTTACTTTTCCGCATTAGGTAGACCCAAGGAGGGGTGCACAAGTAACCGGGTTCTAGGGTCCAGTGGGATGCCATCTCGAGGAGTCTAGACCGGGTCTCCTAACCCTAGAATTGGCAGTGTTACTTGCCGCTCTCGTAGGGGTCTTGGGATGTGGGTTTGGCTATTCGTCGCGACCGTGGAATCTGTGTTTTATACAGGCTCGTATTGAAAACACGGACGTCCTAGTATATCCAATATTTCATATATGTTCTTCTGCTGCAATGTTCTGTGATGAGATCATATTACTGCCTGAGACGAATGCTTATACTATATACATATGCTGATATATAAATATTACTGCTTTCGTTTCTTCTGTGATGCTTAGGAAGCATAAGCTGATGGGATTTTTATTAATGAGATTAATAAAAGAAAAGAAACCAAAAGATGTTGTAGAATCAAAAACTTTATAAAAGGGGTAGCTACAGTTTTGTTTTGCACAGCGATATATATGATATATCCTGCACCTTATTCGATGAGGAAAGGACCGAGATCCCTTCACCAGGAGTAACTCCTTTAGCAAAACTGGCAGATGCTACAAAACGCGGTTTGTCTTTTGATTGCTTTTAGAGTTTTGCTTTGCACAGCGGTATATATGATATATCCTGCACCTTATTCGATGAGGAAAAGGCCGACGATCCCTTCACCGGGAGTGACCCCTTTAGCGAAACTAAGAAAAGCCTCAAAAACACTCCTTTTCAAAACTTCACTCGATTCTACGACGATATCAAGTTCATTACGCTCAGGGTTTTCTGAAAAACCTGCGTAACCCTCCGTCATTTCAGATAGAGACTAGTTAGTATTCGTGCTGCGTTTGTTGACCTTAGCCAAGGCGTGGTGTACGGTAGCTAATTAGTATTTATCTGCTAAAACATGAGATGTGATTGAGTTAGGGTAGTCGTGCGACTTTGTTGACCTTAGCCAAGGGTCGTACGGGTGGGTTTAATTCAATTAAGAAATGACGGGTTAAACTTGACTAGCGCTTATGATTTGTTGACCTTAGCCAAGGTCATAAGTTGCTAGGGGTAAAAGCATTATCGGGAATTTCAAGTGTTGAAATTTGCAATGAGATTGCATACCTCCTATGAGATAGTTGGATCCCGATACCCACTGCGAGTAAGAGTTACTCCTGGGAGAGTTTTACACAGGACAATTAGTCATTCAAGTAGGTGTCTAGAAAAGTGTTAACGAGGTTACGCCTCTGGGAAAACGAGGTTTACTTTAATTAGGTCCGTGCGAAAGCACGGGGAACCTCCCTCAAAGTACCGACACTGATGTGGCTGAAAGATTGACGAAATTGTAAGGTGTAATTAATCCCGGCTAATCTTACCTTTTAGGGTTTTAAGGTAGATTTGATAAAAACAGTGGGAGACATCCTGATTAGATAAGATAATAACCAATCTAATCTTGCAAGAGCATACGCTAAAGTGTTTTCTTCTCTCTCTCTCTCCAGGTAGTGACCATGTCAGGCCATAATTAAGATAATAATATGGATGTATTGACTAAACCTAATTATTGTACTGAGCAAGGGAACGTTAGACCCGTTCTTTCTTATAAGAGTTATAAGACTGAACAAGAAACAGGAGAATATCTGGATTCTCACGCCGTCCAAAAGAACATGCATGTTGATGCATCTTCTTCGGGTGTGTTAGTTATTGAGAACTGTTTCTCAGTTCACCCTACGTCCTGGGTATTAGATACCGGATCAGGATCCCACATATGTAAATTGTTACATGGGCTACGAAAAGGTAGAGAACTAGGAAAAGGTGATCATTCCGTTCAAGTAGGGAACGGTGCAAGTATTGTAGCCAAAACAGTTGGCGAATATCACCTTGTATTACCAAGTCGTAATACACCGATTCTAAATGAGTGCTATTATATACCGAACATGATGTGCAACATTATATCAGTTTCTTTATTGAGTAAAGAGGGATATAATTTTGTAGTACAGGATAATGTTATGAACATATTCCTAGATCAAAAGTTGATTGCATCAGGCTCGTTACATAATGGCATATTCATTCTAAATCAGAATACAGTCCTGAATATACAAAACACACACAAGAGGAAAAGTTCAGATATGAACGAATCCTACTTGTGGCATTGTAGACTTGGTCATATCAATGCGACACGACTGGCTAAGTTGCATAAAGATGGTTATTTGAATCCGTTCGAATTATCATCTTATGATACTTGCCATTCATGTCTCAAAGGAAAAATGACCAAAGCTCCGTTTAGTGGACACGGAGAAAGAGTTACCGAACTCTTAGGACTAGTACATAGTGATGTATGCGGTCCCATGTCTACGCATGCCAGAAATGGTTCTTCCTACTTCATTACATTCACTGACGATCTCTCCAGATACGGACATGTGTTCCTGTTGAAACACAAGTCTGAAGCTTTTGAGAAATTCAGAGAATATAAGCACGAAGTAGAGAATCAAACGGGCAAAAGTATTAAGATTCTTCGATCTGATCGAGGAGGTGAATACTTAAGCGGTGAGTTTTTAGATTATCTAAAAGAGAATGGGATTCTCTCTCAGCTTACTCCTCCTTATACACCACAGCACAACGGTGTTTCGGAGCGGAGGAATCGCACCCTATTAGATATGGTGCGCTCGATGATGAGTACAGCTGAGTTACCTATTTCCTTTTGGGGGTATGCGCTTGAGACAGCCATATACCTATTGAATAGAGTTCCAACTAAATCAGTGCCTACCACTCCATATGAGATATGGAATGGGAAGAGACCATCTCTTAAAAGAGTTAAGATATGGGGTTGTCCGGCCTATGTTAAAAAGCAAAATCCGGACAAACTCGAGGCACGATCAGTTCTTTGTAAGTTTGTAGGATATCCAAGCAATTCGTATGGATATCTATTTTACCACAGTGAACAACAAAAGGTGTTTGTTGCTCAACATGCCACCTTTTTAGAAAAGGAATTTCTTGAAAAAGAAATTAGTGGCTCTGAGGTAGAACTGGAAGAAGTTCCAGTAGAACAAACTACAACAGATGATTTAGTGGAACCAGAGGATTCAGTAGTACCCGACGAACCCCAGCCTCTCCGCCGATCTAGTAGGATTTCTCGTCCACCTGAGAGATACTACGGTTTTCTCATTGATGGTGGAAGCGAAGATTGCATCATGGATGATGATGACCCCACTAGTTTCGAACAGGCCATCACGAGTAGTGACTCTGTGAAATGGCTGGATGCAATGCGATCTGAGATGGAATCCATGTACACCAATAAAGTATGGATTTTGGAAAATGCTCCTGAAGGGGTAAAACTCATTGGAAGCAAGTGGATTTTTAAAAAGAAATTTGGTGTAGATGGAAAAGTTGAGACTTTCAAAGCTAGGCTTGTAGCAAAGGGATTTCGTCAACGACCAGGTATGGATTATGACGAAACCTTTTCTCCAGTGGCTATGCTTAAGTCCATCCGGATCTTACTTGCCATCGCTGCATGCCATGACTACGAAATCTGGCAAATGGATGTTAAGACCGCCTTTCTAAACGGTGATTTAGAAGAGAGCGTGTACATGACTCAGCCAGAGGGCTTCGTAGATAGTGGGAGCAGCGGAAAGGTGTGCAAGCTGCTTAAATCCATTTATGGGTTAAAGCAAGCATCGCGGAGTTGGAACATCTGTTTTGATGTTGTAGTCAAAGAGTTTGACTTCATCAAAAATATAGATGAACCTTGTATCTATAAGAAGGTAGCAGAGGGTTAGGTTGTCTTCCTCGTATTGTACGTGGATGACATACTCTTGATAGGAAATGATATTCCTATGCTGCAATCAGTCAAGCTCTTCTTATCACAGAGATTCTCAATGAAAGATCTAGGTGATGCCTCCAAAATATTGGGAATCATGATCTATAGAGATAGATCTAAAAGGATACTGGGATTGTCCCAATCCAGATACATTGACACCATACTAAAGAGGTTTAGTATGGAAGAATCCAAGCGTGGGAACCAACCCACGATCTCTGGACTCACTCTCTCCAAAGAGATGTCTCCTAAGACTGATTTGGAGAGAGCTCGCATGCAAGGGATACCCTATGCTTCGGCAGTAGGCTCTATCATGTATGCGATGTTATGTACCAGACCCGATGTAGCATAGTCACTAAGTGTAGTGAGTCGGTATCAAGCAGATCCTGGAGAGAGTCATTGGACAGCTGTGAAGAACATTCTCAAGTACTTACGAAGGACTAAAGAGATGTTCTTGGTGTATGGTAATGGAGAACTCCAGGTGGAGTCCTTTACCGATTCCAGCTTCCAAAGTGATAAGGACGACTCTAAGTCGCATTCGGGTTTTATCTTTACCCTCAATGGAGGGGCGGTATGTTGGAAGAGTTCCAAACAGGATACCGTTGCAGACTCAACGATGGAGGCTGAATACATCGCTGCCAACGATGCTACCAAGGAGGCTGTCTGGATAAAGAAGTTCATTAGTGAACTTGGTGTGGTTCCATCCATTGAGCATCCAATACCTCTGTATCGTGATAACAATGGAGCTGTGGCTTTAGCCAAGGAACCCAGGTCCCATCAAAAGTCCAGACATATTCTGAGGCGGTATCACCTGATCAGGGAGATAGTTGATCGCCGGGAGATCGAGGTCAGGAGAGTAGATACGAAGGACAACACTGCGGATCCATTCACGAAGGCTATTCCCCAGATACAGTTTGAGAGATTATTCGGGATGCTAGGTATGAGATACTACAGCAGCTGGCCTTAGTGCAAGTGGGAGATTGTTAGTTATGTATATGCCCTAGAGGCCATTGTTGTACATATGATGTATATTATAATGGATGCTTGGATATATATAGAGATGACTTTCTTGCTCGTCATGATAGTATGCTATTTGGTTTCACTTTATCTTAACATGTTGACTTGTATTGGTTTACTGTTTTACTCTCACATGTTGATAAAGACCTTAGGATCTGTACTCGACTACTGGGACTATGATGAGATCATACTAGTGGGGCCGCGGTAGTCGATGAGTACATCCTATAACAGTTCCTAGTCGAGGGTATATCGAGACAGGGCATCGATACACCAGAGTAGACTAGCGTATACGCATCTTGACCCATATGATGGGCGATGGATGATCCTATATCCATCGGTGTTAGACATCAGAGATGGTGTACGGGTGCTCAGTGGAGACTGGGTACACTGGACGGACTCGCCGAGAACTCCCAGATGGTGATATACCACACGTCAGATGGCAGTTCTCCGGTGACACTGGTACAGGGTAGTCTGTAGACCCGAGATCGTCATGGAGTCTTGTGTGATTCCCACTGTGCTTTGATTTCCACCTTACCACGTCCAAGAGGGCGTGCAAAACGGTGGCTTTTGGGTACAGTCCCGAATCACATGGAGTCAATGAGCGATAGGAGGGGATTCGTCTCTCCCGGTATAGGGAGTTGATATTGTGCTGTGTTCGATTGGCTATAACTGGAAGTCCCTGGCCAGGGCTGATATAGAGATTTACTGGTAAGTGTTACTAGTAGTTTCTCGACCCGTTATGAGCCACACATCGACACGACTTATCGGTTACTGGGGTCTGACGTATACCACCCCTAGACTTGATATGCGACATATCAGACGAACAGACCGGACTGTACGGGAGTGTTACTGGTTGGATTCACAGGAGAACGCACAGGCTAGCTTGTTGATCTTCTGATCGCTCAATACCTGGGTGGCTGTTACGTTTAGCTGACCGCTTGCAGCTTGTGGGTGTTTGATATGATCATCACCTGCTACCAGTGTATTGACGATTCTTTAGAGTCCTACACAGAGGTTTCTTGGCTCAGGCGAAACGGAGTAGAGGCACATATGTGATATGTGCAGGACCGAGAATAATGCGATATGGGATACCGTATTATTATCTCGGTATATTTAGAAAAGAACCGGGTCATCGGATCAAGTGTTGATTCGATGAATCGGTACATGATATATTAGTCGGTAATATTCGATATAGCCGGATCTTCGGATCAAGTGTTGATTCGATAATTTAATATATAATAATATATATGATATATTATTACATTATCTAATATTAGCTCGCTTTATTATTTCATTTTCTCAGTGGATGATACATTGATATATATGCGCTATATGTTAATTGTATTATTTTCTTTTGTTGCAAATATATAATATATATGTGATATATATTATTGTGACATGATATGATTAATTGTTAAACATGTTTAAGGATGATTAATTGAGGTTAGGGTTTGATTTGGGTTAGTTGCTTCATGCACCTTCTAGAAGCTTTTTCTTTTGTCATTCTTAAGATATTTTAGGATGACACATTCTTAACCCAACCAAACCCTAACTCTAGTTATTTCTCTACTAAATCCTAGCCACTCATCCTTGACCATGGTTTACAATTCAATCATATAGCTTTTATTCTATTCATCACAAAAGAAAAAAAATTCATTACCTTTTTCATTATCATCTTCTTCTCTCTTGAAGAAAGCTTGCTAGTTTTTCTTTATGTGATGAAATAATATGAGAAAATGATTTAAAAAGAAAGCAAAATTACTACTCTCTCATCCTCATCTCATCTAGCCCATGGGATTAGTGTGTTCATCTCTTTTGAGTGAGAAAGCTTGAGTCTTTGCAACTTCGAGGTAGATCATCGGAGATTTGGAATACTTCGAGCTAGCATGGATCGTTCGAGTCGTGGAGCCTCTCATGAGTCCGGGAGATCGTGGATCGCGGCAAAGGGACTTCTACTCGGAGCTTGTGAAGTGAAGGAGCGGACTACAAAGGTTGTAATCCCTCACACTTAGATAAAAGTTATCTTGCATGTTAAACCCTAATAATCTAGCAAAGATCCCGGCTTTGGGTTGTTCGGCACGTCTAAATTTTTATCCGGGCATGTTTGATTCCTTTTGAACCTTCACAAGAGTGCCTAGGAACCCTACAGACAAGATATGAAAAAAACATATAAAAATAAAAAAAAACGGTATGTCCATAAGCAAAATGGGTACGGATGAAAACCCAAAAGGGCTCCGTGAGTAAAAACAGCAGGGCTAACGGCGAGTGTTTGTGAAAACCCGAAAGGGCGCGACCTCGTAAAAAAAATATAAAAATAAAAAGAATAAAAAAAAAACGGTATGTCCATAAGAAAAATGGGCACGGATGAAAACCCAAAAGGGCTCCGTGAGTAAAAACAGCAGGGCTACCGGCGAGTGTTTGTCAAAACCCGAAAGGGTGCAACCTTATTAAAGAACACTTACAAGATCCTCTCGACCCTGTAAGGAGAAACCACCCGCGTGAGATCCTTACGACTCACAAGGGAGCAACACACTTAGGGATCCCCACGATCCCTAAGGAGTAAATACACTTGCGAGATCCTCACGACTCGTAAGGAGAACTCTCTTATGGGACCTTCATGGCTCATAAGATTTGAAAGTCTTAAGTCGCAGAGACCTAAACCTGTGCTTAAGCAAACCCCCACAAACTTCCAATATTGCCCTACAAGTGGCTCAATACTGACCCTTGTATACAATCCACGGGCGCGAATAAACATTTCCCTAACCAAGTCTCATCCGTGACTGGGGATATGTTTGCATGGTGAACAACCCTTGTAAATCCTCTCGATTTATCAGAGAAAACCCTCCTGTAGGATCCTTACGACTTACAGAGGAAACGAACACTTAGGAATCCTCACGAGTCCTAAGGAGAAAACACACCTACAAGATCCTCATGACTTGTAGGAAGAAATACTTTGTGAGACCCTTACAGCTCATGAAGTCAAAAGCCTTAGTCGACAGGACCTTAACCCTGCTCGCTAAGCCACCCTTGTTCGACATCGACAGAGGCAAATGATGATTCGCTCCTGGTAATATCCCAGTTGTAGCGGTGCTGATGCCTAAATCGGCGTCTAAATTTCAGGTTTACGGCGAAAAGACAGTAGGCCGCACATGCATATGAAATAGCCGAAATGATGGGGCAACTTGCAATAAGAAACAGCAAGTGAAAATGTATGCATAAAAAATAGCCGAAATGATTGGGCAACTCGCAATAAAAAATAGCAAGTAAAAATAAAATAAATAGCCGAAATGATTGGGCACCGCGAAAAATAGCCGAAATGATTGGGCAATCGCGACCTTCGCGATATAAAAGCTGAAATGATAGAGCATTGCGGAGATAAAACAAAAAAAATGATGATAAAACTTTGGCCCTACAGTTAAGATCACATCGATCCCTATATGCAATCCAAAGGCGTAAACAAAGAGAGAACCATACTTTCCCAACAGGCTCCACCAGAAGACGAAGCCAAATCTCGACGGTTCAGTCCACCTCCGAAGAAACCAGTGTCTTCAGCAAAACTCCTCGACTCATGGATACAAACACTCCTTGACGAGAGCCTCCTGATCCGCGTTGACTCGCAGAGCCACCAGCGTCTCCGTGGGAATCCTCGACTCGTTTCAAACCCCAAGGAAACAAATAATCCTTGGTGCTCGGAAAACAAATAATCCCTAGCAAACTCCTCGACTCACGGATACAAACACTCCTTGACGAGAGCCTCCTGATCCGCGTCGACTCGCAGAGCCACCAGCATCTCCGTGGGAATCCTCGATTCGTTTCAAACCCCAAGGAAACAAATAATCCTTGGCGCTCGGGAAACAAATAATCCCTAGCAAACTCCTCGACTCACGGATACAAACACTCCTTGACGAGAGCCTCCTGATCCGCGTCGACTCGCAGAGCCACCAGCGTCTCCGTGGGAATCCTCGACTCGTTTCAAACCCCAAGGAAACAAATAATCCTTGGCGCTTGGGAAACAAATAATCCCTAGCAAACTCCTTGACTCACGGATACAAACACTCCTTGACGAGAGCCTCCTGATCCGCGTCGACTCGCAGAGCCACTAGCGTCTCCGTGGGAATCCTCGACTCGTTTCAAACCCTAAGGAAACAAATAATCCTTAGCGCTTGGGAAACAAATAATCCCTAGCAAACTCCTCGACTCACGGATACAAACACTCCGTGACGAGAGCCTCTTGACCCACGAAGAGCCACCACTGTCTTTGCGGAAGAATTCCCGGTTCGTCTCAACTTGCAAAATGAAGTCTCGGGCAGCAAGGATTGAAAAACTTGCTTCCTGAATAATGGGGCCCTGTAAGTCAATCCAAAATGGTCTCTTGCATACTATTCACGGGTCTCACTCTCCGAAGTCGATTTTCGACAAGGAGGGAAACAACCGCTTACGAATCCTCTCGACTCGAGGGAAAATTCTCTTATAGGATCCTTACGACTTATAAGAGAAAACTACACTTAGGAATCCTCACGATTCCTAAGGAGAAAACCCACCTACGAGATCCTTTCGATCCGTAGGGAGAAAAGTTTCTATGAGACCCTCACGGCTCATATAGTTGAAAAGTCTTAGGCGGCAGATCTGAACCTGCGGCCTAAGCCATCGCTATCTCTCGGAGAAGTTAAAATCATCCGCCAATCAGGTTCATCGAAAACATCTTAATGAAAAAGGAGAAGGCAAAGAAATAGTACCAGACATTGCAAGAAGGAATGTGTATCTTTATTCATAAATTCAATCAAAATACAAGGCGGATCGTATAAAGAACAAAGAATGCGTATATACCATATACAAATTACAGGTGTGTAAATTATACAAAAATATTCAGGGAGAAGGAAGCTTCTTGAACAGCTCTATCAATTGCTCGCGTACTTCCTTCCATGCCTTCTCCTGACCAGCTGCCACCGCCAGTTCGGCCTCTACTTGAGCCCGCTGCTGCGTGAAGGATGCGAGCTGTTCCCCAACGACCTGCTGGGTTGCTTCTTGACCTTGGGCATCACGCTCAGCGGCATCAAGCTTCCGCTTCAGTGCTAGCCCATTAGAGATACGCTCCAGAAGGCCTTCAAAGACGGCTCTCACTTCAGGAGCATCCGTCCTAACTTCAGCGCGCAGGCGAGCGGTTGCGTTTGAAGATTCCCGACGCTCCTTCAACCGTAAAGCTGCTTCCTGCTCCAAATGGCGGAGATAAGAAGCGCTTTGCTCGAGCCAGGCTGTCCGTTGGGCGCTCATGGCCAAAACTTCGGGAGAAGGGCGCGTCGACTCCAACCGATGCAGGCAGGCCTTAATCTCTCTGCAGTGGTTAACCCAAGATTCAACGACGCCTTCGTTGTGAAAGTTTACAAGCGCCGCCAACATCGGGTTAACCTCCATGGCGAAATCCACGGCGGAAGGGAGAGCATCCATATTAAGCTCTTCGATATACCCGCTCAGCATGCCCAAACTCATCACAGCACCTTTTGAAGATGGACGTTTTAAGAAAGGGCCTGCCAGTGAAAGGACGCGAGACTCAAGAGGGACCGGAGCCGGAACAATAGCTACAAAACAAAACATGGTTAGACGATGGTTCAATAGATGTTGAAGGGTTATCAAAAAGGCAATTTACTATACCAGCTGCAACGGACGGCAAAGCCGGAAGGGCCGGTGGCGTGGCAGGTCTTGCGTCCCCTCCTTCGATTTGTGGCACTGCAATAAGGAAGAGGAAAAGTCAGAAATCATCCCATTGCTAAAAAGGGGAGTAAATAAAGACATCAGAGTGAAAATAAAGACATCAGAGTGAAAGTATACTCACCGGCGCCACTAGAGGGAGAAGCGAGTTCGGATGGGAAGGAGAAGTGTGGGAGCAACACTTGATATAAATGATCAAAGAGCACTCCTGAAAAGACACAGTGGTACGACGTTAGTACATAAGCTACACGTTTGAAAGATTAACTCATGAGTCATAAATCCATACCTTCCAACGTCCACGATGGCACAAGGGAAGGCGGAGAGGTGACCACCGCCAGAGCAGTAGTTGACGGTGCTCCTTCGAGCAATGGAGCGTCGGCACTGGCCGCACCTGCAAAGACAAACTTGTCAAAAAAGATCACAAGATATCTAAAAAGAAGAACGCTGGTAACTCGAAATTTACCCGATGAGCTGCCAGCCGAAACTGAGGCAATTCCTTCTTCCATTAACATCAGGCCACCGCCCGTGGCCTCGTCACCCGACTCAATGGGAACCGTTGTTGCACTCGCAAGCCCTGGAGAAGGCGGGGGAATATAGGCGGGGAGGGCTATGATTGGAGAATTGCCAGATTCCTGAGAAAGAGCAGCTGCCTGGTCCTCAGGAATCGTGGCCACCTCACCCGCTACTCCTTCGGGTCCTGCGGTCACGGTTGTCTCATCCACCGTCACTGCGAGGTCTCCAGCCTTAAGCGCCTCACCTACCACTACCCTCGGCTCGCTTATGACGATCATTTCATCTGCCGCCACTTCAGGTTCGGCATCCATGACCCTCTCGGCTGCAGATCCCCCAACCTCTGCTTCGGGTCCCGTGGCACCAACGACGTTGCTCACCGTCGGCTCGGGTTCGGCAGGCACCGCTTCCGCCGTTTCCCTGGGTTCAACGGTCTCCGCCTCCCCCTCAGTCGGACTTGGCCCTGCAAGTTGGAATGCATATGAGCCAATGGCTTTATAATTCTTACAACAAGGTTCTTAAAGAGATGCTACCTGAAGAGGATTTATCGTTTGCACTTCGGGCCGCGCGCGCCACTTGCCTATGAGCAGTAGATAGAGCGACAGGGACCTCTTCAGAAGGAGTGTCAGCGTGAGGAATAGTGCTAGGGCCCGCTCCCGCGGCCAAAGCAGCTCTGCGCGCCTTTGCTTCGCGTCTCAACCGCTTCCGTTCCTCCCGAGCCGTTGAGACGGATGCCACTAGGGCTTCTTTAATTGAGTCATCCTCATCCGTGAATAGGGATGCCTCCAGATATTTCAGGGCATCCCTCGTCGTTTTGTCAAGTCGAGGCTCCTCCAGCAGCCTCGACGAGACCGGGACTTCAGTAACAGGCTCGGGAAGGATCCCCGCATCAACTGATATAACCCCTGCTAAGAAACAAAAGAAGGTTAGGTTGACCATCAGAAAAGATGACAAACTTTCCTTATAAAAGAGAAAGGGGTGGGACATACCAACTCCTGCTAGAGCGCGCTTCTCCTCCTCCTCTTGGAAAGTTTTCAAAGAGGCAGCGATAGCCACTTCAGTAGAGACACCTGTTGAAAATCGGGCAAATATTAGTTAAAGATAATAATAAAAAGTGCAATAAAATGACGAAGAAAGTGGCTGATGATTACCTGACTCAGCGAGTTTACTTAACATCGCTTCGAGCCTCGCCGATCGCTCCGAAGCTGCAATGGCGGCAGCCAAATTGGTGTCTGCAGGGTCTACCAAGATGCCCTCATTGCTGCCATATTCACTTATGCCTTCGTTGGGAGGAGCTGCAGGCTCTAAGCTGAGGACCGCGTCAAGGGAAAGGACGGACTTCTTCTTCTTCTTCTGTCCGCTACCTTTAGATCCACCCGGAGTAGATTTGCGCTTGGCAGTCACTTTAGGGCGGCGGGTCCCGATATCTGCTCCTGCGCCGGACCCTGGCGATACCACATCAACCGTCTTTGTGGGAGCACGGGGCACCGGTGGTGCATCCACCATAGCAGGCAGTGGCAATCCACGCGGAGGGCTCAACACGCGTGGTCGATCAACTCCGGCATCTTTTATCGGGAGAATGACCTGGATCCTTGGCTGCAAGGGGGCCTTGCGATCGCCACCAAGAGGCGTCCCCCTACGGTCAACCAGCATACGCTTCTCCGTTAAGATAATTGGGCCCATCGCGTGCGCATACCAGGCCACATATGAATTGAGCATCTTAGGGGCACAGCTGGGTTCACTGATGAAGAAATAGGAACATGTGTTAAGCCGTATAAAATGATGCATCGCATTCTTTATCCCCGCTGGACCGACCACGGGCGTTTCCAAGAAAGCTTCCATGGGGATCCCTTGGTTGTAACTCGATTGACGGGCAAATCGGTGCGGGCTATATCTCATAAACAGAGCTGTCTCATTCTGCCTAAACACTAGAAAGCCCGGCCGAATGGAGTAGAGATAGAGGATTTCCCGAGCTTTCAATACAGAAGCCCCATCTTTGAAGTCATCACGCAGGGGCACCACTGACTTGGTGGTCTCTGAGCCTATGGTTATGACCTTATCCACAAAGGAAACCGTCGCTCCGACCAGATGTGGACGAAGGAGCAGCCCTCTAGACTCCCGCGGGGCTGGAACCATAATTGAAGCCCCAACCAACCGCATGACTCTCGGGAGTCTGTATTTCTCAAAGAACGAAGGAGTCCCGTGGGCGCCAAACACCCCTCGCACATGCATCTCCATCCAAGAAGTGAAGTAGTGCATCGTGAAGTTAGCAGGCTGTACCCCAGGCTCACTGGCGTCCGCCGCTACGCTAAGTCCATGGTAGAGGTAAGCCAGCCCGGCGATTCCTACCGATAACTGCAAACCAGCCACCATCTGATGCGCTGGGTAAAAGACAGAGGGCCGCATGAGGCGTGGGTGCATGGGGAGTGCAAAGTTGCATAGCCACAAGCCCAAGAACCCAATAAAAAAGGTTTCCTCATCCATGCCTGGGACGGCAATTTCCGAGAAAGAAGCGATGGCAGCGTTGGGGAGATAAAAATCCTTCTGGTCACTTTCCGATACGGGTCGGCGGTCCAAGCCGAAACCAAAAGGGTCATCAGGCTGAGCGAACTTCTCGCTCTGCTTTGATAGGAACTCCGGGCGAATGAAGCGAGCAATAAAGTCTGCAAAACTGACGCCCCGGTCGCCAGATTCCAGATGGAGTTCCTCATAGATCTCCAACACCTTCACCAAGCCCGGATACTGATGCTGAATGGCGTTCTCCGGAGTCAAGTCGAACACCAGCGGCTTGGTGGAAAAGATGTATTCATCAGGAGGAAGCAGCTCCTCGTAGTGCTCCCCCCTCATTGGTAGACCCGAAAGTTCAGCAAACTCCTCCAAGGAGATAGAGACCTCCCTATCCGTCATCAGGAAGGTGTGGGTGGGGATGTTCCATTGTTCAATGAAGGCCTTAATCCACCACGTTGGAGGAGAGGGATACTCGAAAAGTGAAACGTAGATGGCTGAGTATAAACCAATCCTCGTTAGATGAGTCCTTTTCGCCGATAAGATGTACCGGGCCCATTGCAAATATCCGGCGGGGTGTCGCGGGATCAATCCAAAATTGTAAGCCTGTCCCCAAGGGCGTGCTTCACCCTGACAGATTCGCCTCCCCAAGATGTCTATCGCCGGCGGCGGCTGCACCGGGATGGCACCGATCGCAGGCTGGAGGAGGTCGTCAGAATTCCAGTTTTTAACCTCCACGGCATACTTCACCGGGGGCTCGTCCGCATAAGGGATCGTAATTATGGGCTCAGAGGGTGAGGCGGAGCTGAAGCTGCGACGGCCTTAGATGATTTGGCTGTACCACCTTCCCCACAGGTGGAGTTTCTTGCACTCGGGGTCATGATCTTTAATCAAAGCGAACGCCACCCGGTCCACTGGCGAATGAGGGAACCCTCCTTCCGAGCGAACAAAAGGGAAAGACAAATCGTCAGACATGTTTCCTGTAGAAAAAACAAAAAAATAACCGTTAGTGTGCCAATGCTTCACATTTTAAAATCTTACATTACACTGCAATGCAGTGGGTAGGGGACCAAAGGGGGACCCACAAAATCTGGATGACGGCGCATCATTGAAAAAGACAGTCCCATCATTGGATGAAACTGTCAATTAATGAAAAAGACCCCCAAGAAAATACCCTCATTGATGGGACATCCCTAGAGACAGGAGAAAATCTCCTCTTTTAGAGCAAAGCTCTGTCACAGAGTGACATTTGTCAAACTCTGGTCTCAAGGGAACAAGATTCCTTAAAAGAATATAGCTCTGTAGTACTAATGGAAAGATCCATCAATTTTTTTTACGCAGAATTAGAATTTTGGAATCTTGAAAAATCCATGAAAACTTATAAAAAAGAAAGAAAAAGTTTTCTTATTTTTCAAATCTAAAAAAAGATCTACAGTGGATCCAAGAGCAAAACTCTGTTCATGGGTTAAAACCCATAGACCAGATCTCTGTAAATCTGTAAGTTTGAGAGCAAGGCTCTGTTGATGAAACACCAAAGGGGTTTTCTTTAGATCAAAGATATATAAGAGCAAGGCTCTGTTAATTAAATTTAATTTAATTTAAATTAAATTTTTTTTACCTAGAGTGATTCTAAGTTCCATACTTTGAAGTTCTTGGGAAGAATCAAGAGCAAGGCTCTGAAAGTTCTTAAGTAAGAGCAAGGCTCTGAGAATTAAAGTTCTTGAAATGGTAAAGAATTAACAAGGACCAAGGGTCCTATTTATAGGCGCCTGCGCCCCTTCAACTGACCCCCTTGATCCAACGGCTAGGATCTTGCCACCGCTGCACTCACGTGCGCGCCACGTGAGCGCAACGGTGGGGGGCATTTGTTCCCCCAATCAGAGCAAGGCTCTATTTGAATTTTAAAATTCAAATCTTTGAAGCAACGCTTCAAATTCCATGCGTTGCGCGCAATGCGCCACGTGTCAAAAGTTGACACGCCAGCACAACGCCCAAGGCAGTGCGTCCAATCAGAGCAAGGCTCTTTAAAAAACAAAAGCAACGCTCAGTTGCGCAAGCGCTGCGCTGCGTGACACGTGTCTGCGCAGTTGCGCACACACTGTTGCGCAAGCGTACCTCTGCGCGACACGTGTCTACGCAGTTGCGCAAACACTGTTGCGCAAGCGCTGCGCTGTGCGACACGTGTCTGCGCAGCTGCGCAAGCGCAGCTGCGCAAGCGCAGCTGCGCTACACGTGTCCACGAGCTGCGCAAGCGCTTCACTGCGCGACACGTGTGGCAAGCGCTTCACTGCGCGACACGTGTCACGCACTAGGGATTCTTGCGCAAAACAGAATAAATCTTGTTAAAACAAAAAGATTTTCTTGTATAAGGCAGGGGCCTTTGGATCAAAGATCCAACGGTGGGGAAAATTCCCCAAATCACTCAGAAAAAGATCTATGTAACAAATTTAACTAATTAATGGTCACTATAAAAAGGACCCCAGACCTCAATTAAAAAAGGAACATCTTGCTAAAAAAAAAGAGAGAAGAGAACTCTTGAGAACTCTTGAAGAATACAAAAAAAAGGTAAAACCTTTAAAAGAAGAGAAAATTCTCTTAGAAACAGATCATTGATCTAAGAACAAAATCATGGATCTTCAACAACAAATAAATAAAAAATAAATAAAATAAATAAAAAATAAATAGTGCCTTGCACTTGTTATGAACCCTTAGTTCTCTGGGATAAAGAAAAACAAGAAAAGAAAAACTTGTTTTTCTTTGATCTAAATTTAGATCAGGAGATTAAAAAGTGCCTTGCACTTCTGTTCTTGAATCTAAAAAAGATTCTTAGTGCTCTGCACAAATGCAATGCATTACTTGAAGGGCCAGGCCCAAATCAGAAAGACCTAACAGGCCAAAATAAATTGCAATGCAATAAAGGGCAGAGCCCAAATGAAATTGATGCTCTGCATCATTATAAAGGCCAGGGCCCAAAACAAAATTGATGCTCTGCATCCTTCCTGGGCAAGGCCCAAATAAAAATAAAAAGAAATGCTATGCAAAAGAAGATAAAACGTTGGATATTCTCAACTGGACTTAACCCAATTTTGGCCATAAGTCCTTAAATTAAATTGACTGAGCAAAATTGCTCTACTAAATCAATTTACAATCGGTTCGAGGGTACATCTCCGAGCTCCTTTGACACCTATCGTTGTAATCTTTCAACGACGTCAAAGAGGTGACGGGTCCCAACGACCACACATCAATGTGGACTGCGGGGTCCTTAAACTCGTGGACCGAAACTTCCTTAAACTAATATCGGACCACTACGTCCCTAAACTGGAACATGGACCACCATGTCCCTAAACTGGCAACGGACTGCAATGTCCCTAAACTACCTATGGACCACTACGTCCCTAAACTGGCACAATAGAGCCTCCAAATGCTCTTTTGCCGGATCTAAACGGTCCCGTTTAAGTCGATCTTAGCCCCAAATACGGCTAACGTATCCTTAAAACATTTAAACGGATTATAAAACCCTAAATTGACTTTGGTTCAAGGGTACATCTCCAAACTCCTCTGACATCTGCCGTTGTAATCCTTCAACGACGTCAGAGAGGTGACGAGTCCTGACGGCCATAGATTAAATGAATCACTACGTTAAGTTGATCTCAGTCTCAAACAGGACTGACGTATCCTTAACGAACGTTTAAGTTGATCTTAGCCGCAACGCGACTAATGCATCCTTAAACTAAAAACACTAAACCCAAATCTAAGTAAATACGGATTTGGACTAATCCACGTCCTACGGGCGACGGTATTACTCAGTCTCCGTATACAATCCACGGGCAACCACAAACAAAACAAACACCCACGACACGAAGTGAAATTTTGGAGAAGGAGAAAGTTGTTACCACGAAGCGGTAGCGTAATTAACTGCAGGGGCTTGCGCCTGCAGGGAAGAGCGTCCCCACAATCAAAAACCCCTCTAGCGAGGGGGAATCTGACAAAGTCTGCTACATCGGCCGCATCCGTCTAAACTTTCGATACACGGTGCCATAAATCAACTTGGCATCTTCGGAGAGGTGGACGGATAAAACGAAATAGCATCTGCCCCGAATCTCAGCGCCAGGACTTCGCGGTCCTGTGCGCCGTCTTTCGGAGGGGAACACACCACTTCCTCTCATTGACGTTTTCTTACCTCCACATTCTGTCTTTCATTTTTTTCTGACTGCTCTACCCTTTTAGTGTATGTCACTTTGGACTTGGGACACTAACGTCCGATTAGTCCGTGTTTTGTTGGTACCGACCGACGAACCTTTCGACACCGAAGTCGAAATTCCGTCCACTTTCTTACCTCCACCTTCAAATTCTTCTTCCGAAGATATGTCGGGATACAATCCTAACAATACCTTACCGACGGGAATGATTCCACCTCTGATAGGTGCGAATAACCCGAATCAACCGTCTGTTGAAGCGCCCACAAGAGTCGCGCTCTAGGATCTCTTCTATCCTGTCCGCACCTCTTTACCTACCTGTCTTTCACCCCCACCGGTAAATGGGGGTAGTTCGGGATACAATCCTAACAATACCTTACCTGTCTTTCACCCCCACCGGTAAATAGTTGCGGCAGCTCATGCAGAAGAAGAAGCAAGACCAGAGGTAGTTCGAGAGTTCGATGACGTATTCCCTGACGATATATCAGGTTTGCCTCCTGATCGAGCTCTTGAATTTAGCATTGACTTAGTACCAGGAGCACAACCAGTAATCAAAGCACCATATAGACTAAGTCCAGAAGGTTTGAAGGAAGTACGAACACAGTTGGACGAATTACTGGCGAAAGGATGGATTCGTCCCAGCACTTCGAGTTGGGGAGCACCTGTACTACTGGTGAAGAAGAAGGAAGGTTCATATAGAATGTGCATCGACTATAGAGCCTTGAACGAAGTTACTATTAAGAACAAGTATCCACTTCCGCGCATCGACGACTTATTCGATCAGCTAAGTGGATCTTGTGTCTTCTCTAAACTAGATCTTCGTTCAGGTTATCATCAAGTGAAGGTCAAGGAAGCTGATATTCACAAAACAGCTTTCAGAACTCGCTATGGACATTACGAATTTCTAGTAATGCCATTTGGAGTGACCAATGCACCAGCAATTTTCATGAATCTTATGAACCAAGTCTTCCGGGAGTATTTAGACAGGTTCGTTGTCATCTTCATCGACGACATCCTGGTATATTCTAAGAACCGGAAAGAGCATGCGGAGCACTTACGAATTGTCCTGAAAACTCTTCGACAACATAAGCTTTATGCCAAATACAGCAAGTGCGAGTTTTGGTTAAAACAAGTTGGTTTCCTTGGACATATCGTATCAGGAGAAGGGATTTCTGTGGATCCAGCAAAAGTTTCAGCAGTCAGCGAATGGCCTACACCAAAATCAGTGAAGGATATTCGGAGTTTCTTGGGTTTAGCTGGATATTACAGAAGATTCATTGAAGGCTTTTCGAAGATAGCAACACCCCTGACCAAGCTCACACGAAAAGATGAAGAATTTGTGTGGTCAGAAGCATGCGAGCAAGCTTTTGTAGAACTCAAGTCGAGGCTGACGTCTGCACCTATTCTTGTATTACCGGATCAATCTGGAGGATTCGAAGTACATTGCGATGCATCCGGTAAAGGATTAGGATGTGTTCTACATCAGCACGGTAAGGTTGTGGCTTATGCTTCAAGACAACTGAAGACTCATGAGCGCAATTACCCGACGCATGATCTAGAGTTGGCAGCCGTTATTTTTGCTCTTAAAATTTGGCGCCACTACTTACTTGGTGAACGAGTGAACATCTACACAGATCATAAAAGTCTGAAGTATGTGTTTACCCAGAAGGAGTTGAATATGCGGCAGAGAAGATGGTTAGAACTTATGGCGGACTTCGACATCAATTTGCAATATCATCCAGGAAAGGTGAACGTAGTACCTGATGCTCTTAGTCGCCAACCATTAGCAATGAATCTCACCGCCCAGTGGAAGCTTCAGCAAGACCTACATCAGATGGAGATCGAACTAGTCATGCCAGGTGACGTTTCAAATTTGATGAATCTACAAGTTCAATCAACCATTGTCAATCAGATCAAAGCAGCTCAAGCCAGCGATGCTAAGTTGCAAAAGATCAGAGAACAAGTGGAGAATGGACTCAGAACAGATTTCATCATCCATGAAGACGGATCTTTGAGATACGGCAGCAGATTGTGTGTACCAAAGGGTCCTGTTCGGGAAGAGTTAATGAAAGAAGCTCACAGCTCTCCCTATTCAGTACATCCTGGAGGTACCAAAATGTACAAAGATCTACGTCAGAATTATTGGTGGCATGGAATGAAGCGTGAAGTAGCCAGGAGTGTCGCAAAATGTTTGGTGTGTCAGCAAGTAAAGGCTGAACATCACAGGACTGCTGGATTACTTCAACCGTTACCAATTCCAGAATGGAAGTGGCAGCACATTACGATGGACTTTGTAACTGCTCTTCCTCGCAGCACAAAAGGTAACGATGCGATTTGGGTCATTGTGGATCGACTCACAAAGTCGGCTCACTTCATCCCATTTCGAGTTGGCCAATCAACTGAGACATTAGCGAAGAAGTACATGGAGGTAATAATCTAATTTAGATTTAAACGAAATTCTTCATAATGTACTATCTCTGATACCCATGAACTCAAACAGGAAATTGTGAGACTTCATGGAGTACCAGTCTGCATTGTCTCCGATCGTGACACTAGGTTCCGATCGCAATTTTGGCAAAGTCTGCAAGCTAGCTTGGGAACAAGTCTGAACTTCAGCACGGCTTATCATCCACAAACAGATGGTCAGTCGGAACGAACTATTCAGATCTTGGAGGATATGCTCAGAGCATGTATGCTCGACTTCAAGGGATCGTGGGAAGATCACTTGCATCTTGTGGCATTCGCGTACAACAACAGCTACCAAGCAAGCATAGGAATGGCACCTTTTGCAGCATTATATGGAAGGAAGTGTCGATCGCCATTAAGTTGGGACGACATCGGAGATAGAGAACTCCTTGGACCAGAGATGATAGTAGCGACCGTGGATGTGGTTCGTACTATCAGAGAAAGAATGCGCATAGCCCAAGATAGACAGAAACATTGGACTAATGCAAAGAGACGACACTTGGAGTTCCAGCCAGGAGACCATGTATTCTTGAAGATATCTCCGAACCGCGGAGTGATCAGATTTAGAAGACGGGGAAAGTTGAGTCCGAGATACATTGGACCGTTCGACATACTCGAACGAGTCGGTGAAGTGGCATACCGATTAGCGCTTCCACCCTCATTGGAAGGAGTGCATAACGTGTTCCATATATCCCAACTCAGAAAGTATGTGAGTGACCCCAGCCATGTACTTGATCATTCCGAGCTTACGATACAGCCCGATTTGTCTTGTGAGCAACAACCTGTGGAGATCCTGGATAGAAAGGTAAAGACACTTCGGAACAAGGAAGTTAATTTGGTCCGGATAATGTGGAGAAAAGACACTCCAGGAGAATCCACGTGGGAAAGGGAAGATGAGATGCGTGCAAGATATCCGCATCTTTTTTTGTAAATTAGTCCTTAAATAAAAGTTGTAAATTTCGAGGACGAAATTTTTTGTAAGGAGGGTAGATTGTAACAACTCCAATTTTTGTATACCAAAATTTGATTTAAAATTGAAGTATACTTGGAGTATTAATGTTGCTGATAATGTTGGAGTTAGTGCCCTCAGAGTCAATTATTGGATCACAGGCACGTGATTGCAATGATTGAGGGAGGACCTATCCCGGTAGGACAGTCTTACTCGAGATGATAGTATGCTATCTGGTTTATCTTTATCATCGTGTACTGCTTTAGGTGACCTGACATGTCGCTATTGCACGTTGATAGAGGCCCTAGGATTCTTGCTTGACGACCAGCAGTATGATGGCGATCATATACGTGGGAGCTGGGGTCCATAAGCACATCCTTAAAAGGTCCCTAGTCGTGGGAGTTTCGAGACTGGGCATCGATACTCCATTAGTAGACTAGTGTATACAGTCGAGACCCCGACGAGGGGCGGTGGCCGGTCTCACAAGCCACTGGTGTCAGTTGGTTCACCTAAGATGTATACAGGTGCTCATTGGGTTATGAGTACACCGGACAGGACTCGCCGGGAACCTGCTAGTTGGTCTTGTACCAGATGTCAGATAGCAGTTCCCTGGTGACATGTGTACAGGTTAGTTCATCGACCTGAGATCGTCATTTGTCTCGTGTGAGTTCCCACTGTGCTTTGATTACTACCCTACCACGGCTCAAAGGAGTCGTGCAAACAGGTTTTAGTTGGGTACAGTCCCGAGCCACATGGAGGCAGTGAGCGGATCTGCAGGGGTTCGTCTCTCCCGGTATTGGGGGTGAGGTCGCGCTGTGTCTAGGAGAGCCATTACGCAAAGCCCTCGGCCGAGGCAGGAGATTTACTGGTAGGTATTCCAGTAGTATCTCAGGGCGTTCTGGGCTACGCTCCGACACGACTTGTACCGCTTTTGGGGGTCTGACTTTTACCAACCCCCTAGGCCCGCCATGCGATACTCATAGACGAACGGACCGGACTGTACGGATATTGTCACTGACAGGCTCAGTTGGGTGTCGGGGTGAGCTTCCTCATCGACGTCCCTTTTGGTCAATAGCTGGTGGCCCGTCACGTATTGGCTTATACCTCTGACGTGCCAGTGGTTAAATCCACAGCCATAGTATTGACGAGTCTTTAGAGTCCACCACATTTTCAGTTACTCAGCTTTCGGGCGAAACGCTGTAGAGGCCGTATGGAGATATGGCAGGGTCCGATCAGATACGTGCGGTATTGCACGGATCAGGATCAGACAGTATTGTACTAGTGGCCGTATAGTTATATGGCAGGGTTCGATCAGATACGTGCGGTATTGCACGGATCAGGATCGAACGGATTTTACTAGCCGGCTTTGGTTTAAGCCGGTACTAGTTTAGTACAGTGTAGATTTTGTCTCATTGCATTTGTATCCGGTCGGAATACAGATGCAGGTGTGTATGCACAGTGTAGGGGTTTTCCTGTAATTTATTACGGGACCAGTTTTCTGGAGTTGCCAGTTTGCATTCCGTTCCGGCCGGTTTTCCTTTGTTCTTTCCCGGTCGGACTTTACCGATGGAGGGGGTAATTTGCAGTTTTGCAAATTACATTTGTGGAGGGGTTTTCTTGCATAATGATTGATTATGATAGCTTTCTTATCTTTCAACCATGCTTGTTTTATTGTGATTTGAAGGGTTATGGAGTGAATAGGAGAAGTAGCATGGTTGAATGTTTTCTTGTCTAGGATGTGGTCACCTTTCTTTAGCTCCTACACTCACCTCCCTTTGCATTATGTTCTCACCTCCACCACCATTCTCATTAGGAGATGATAAGTTTTTATTCATGGTTGAGAAAAAGAAAGAGAGAAAGAAAAGAGAAGAAGAGGGTTTCATCTTCATCCTTGAGAGTGTTTCATTTTCTTGATCTCATTTCATGTTAAGAAAAATGCAAGCACCATTTTTCTTGTCTTGTTTCCTCCATCATCCTCAAATGGCAACAAACCCCAAAAGAGACACTACACTTCACATTCTACAGCATATCTTGAGCATGTCGAGTTGCCGGCTTCATGCTCGAGTTGCCTCGGTATTGAGGCGGGAGCCCGTAAAAGACGAAGGCGATGTGGTGCCCTTTCCGGCGAGGAGGCGACGATGTGGAGCAAAGACTTTCCGCGGGAGATCGGGATGATGAAGAGAAGACCGGAGGACTCGGATCACTCGGTATACTTCTCACCCCATCTCTTGTTAGCTAGCATTAGGTTAATGGTTACGATCCGGGTTATTGTCCGCGGTAGCGCCGGTTTCCGAGCAAGGAAAAAATTTTGATTCCGCATTTTGGCCTCGAGTACGAGGCCGGGGCGCTCCCGTGGCGCAACATGGTATCAGAGCCACGCCATTAACCTTACCTAGCTTGTTCTAATGCGTTTTACTTATCCGATCGACCAAAATCTCAAAAACCGTATTTTAGTTCACATCAGTTTCTGTTGAAATTTTTTGGTGTCTAAAAATTTTTCAGGTTACAGAAAAATAATGTGCACGAAATTCTAAGACCACTGTAAAAATTCGACAGTGTCAGTCGTACAGTTGACCGCGGAAGAGCGGCCAAACCCAACTTTGGGCCGCGCTTCCGCCGCAGTCTACTGTGCTCACACTGTGAAAATTTTACAGTGGGCTTTTGGGCTAATTTTGAGGGTTTTGGGATATTAAATTTGGGCCCAGGTTTTCTGTAACTGCTACAGTATTGGTTTGGGGCCCGCTTGTTAATTGTTTGATCGATCGGATATTTGAAACACATTATTTTACAGTATTTACATTATATCTGCGACCGTGAATGTCACTCGATCGGTAAATCCGGTCTGACTGCTATAGCCCGGTTAGACGGATTTGCGAACGTGACTTTCACGTTGATGTTCTATGTTTATGCTGTGATGTTGCGGATCGGTCGTGGGGGATAGCCTGGTTGCAATGTTAGTACAGTGTTGTATTATGTACATTTGATATTGCGGGGCGAGCGTCCGACATGTGGACTGCCGTCACTGCCTGATTGTATTATTCTTTTGGGGCACGACTTGGTTGCGGTCGATGTACCCGGTGTATGTATATTTTACTTTCTGTACTAGGGTTGCCCCGCGGTGGGGTGCACGGATAGCCGGGTTCTGGAGGGCAACAAGCCCGCATCTCATGGCATTGAGACGGAGGGGGCTTCACTCTAGGATTGGCGGGCTATTCGCCGCACTCGTAGGGGGTACAGGTTGACCCAGGAGGGGTGCCCAAGTTACCGGATTCCGTGAAGTGCTGGGTGGTCCATTCACGGTACTGAAGGGGGCTGCCTCGCTTCAGGTTTTGGCGGGTGACTTGCCGCGCCCGTAGGGGTCTAGGATTTCATTGCACAGGCTATCCACACGACCAGGGAAACGTCGGGTTTCAGCAGCGGCTCTGTGAAACCCGGGGCTTCCAGATATCTGTATTGTTCTGTGATGCTGTACATTTCTGTGATGTTGCATTTTATTCACGCCTTGAGCGAAATACTATATATTGGTATATATATTAGTAGATGTTGTATATGTTTTACATCCGCGCTAGTCCAGTCCCCGCTCTGCCGTTAGTTAGCTAACCTAACGGGTGATGACGGGACCCAGTGGCGAATGCGGATGGCATATACGTACGTCAGTATATTTTCGTTCTTTGTGGTGTGATCAATTGATGGGACTGCATTGATTCGGATCAATGCAAGATAAACAAACCTTTTCTGATGTTGTTGGAACATTTTTCAAAAGGCTGTTATTGCAAGGACGTTCGCTTTTGTTTTGCATCGTGGTATTCATTTGGAATATCCTGCTCCTCAGTCGACGAGGCAAGGGCCGAGATCCCTTCACCGGGAATGACCCCTTGGACAGAAGTTTGCGTCAGGGCAATAGCTTCACTATAGCCGATTACTTTTGCTTTGCATCGTGGTATTCAGTTGGAATATCCTGCACCTCATTCTACGGGGAAAGAGCCGAGATCCCTTCACCGGGAGTGACCTCTTTAGTAAAGGTTTTCGTCACTATATTTTCTAAAAAAGGTTATCCAGTTCCTTCAACGATATCAAGTTCATTACGTTAAAGGTTTTCGCCAGAAACCATTCGTAGCCCTCCGTCATTTCGGATTAGTATTGCTTAGTATTCGCGCTACGTTTGTCGTTGCTATTCGCCGAGGCGTAGTGTGCGGTAGCTCTGTAATGCTTTCTGTCGCATGGATATGTGGATTGGTTAGGACAGTCGTGCGACTTTGTTGATTATTCGTCAAGGGTCGTGCGGGTGGGTTTAACGCAATCAAGATAATGACGGGTTGAACTTGACTAGGACCTTTTGATTTGTTGATTATTCGTCAAGGTCACTTGGGTCCTAGGGGTAAAAATCACATCGGGAGTTTCAAAAGAACTGAAACTTGCCAGGCATGCGCATACCTTCTGGAGTGTGGTAACTTGAGTGGATTCCGTCAAGTTATCATGCGATGATAGTTGGATCCCGATTCCCACTGATGAGTTGGTTTACTCCTCGGGTGATCCCGACTAATTCTTCTTTCAGGTTTGGAGGAGAATTTGAGGTACAGTGGGAGGTTTCCAGATTAGACAAAGTGATAACCATTCTGATCTAGGATAGAGTGCACGCTGAGTGTTTCTTTTCTCTCTCTCTTTGGCAGCGACCATTGACCCGACCCTGGACTATGACTCAGTGACCAAGTTGACCGAACCTTCTTAACACTGGCTTTTGGATTGTCAGAGTTGCAGACCTCATTGCCACTCCTACTTTTACCCTTTTCTCCAGGACACCCCGTATTACTACGAACGTCCACTTCCATTGGACAAAACCATCGTATGGTTAGATACGAACTCGAAGGACTTCGAGGATAGTTTCTGGTTCTGGAGAAAACGGATAGGACTATTCAGTTGTCTTTTCTTTTCATCTTCTCTCGTTGCGAGTACTCCTTGGTTTAGGAGATAGTACACCTATTACGCAAATTGGATAGTCTTCTTCCAAACCTTAGGCTGGTGCCGACCGGTAGGGAATGAAGAAAACCAGTTAGCCTAAAACGGTGTACAGAAGGTATTAAGTTCAGACAAAGCAAGGGATTAGTAAGAGGGCAAAGTAAATTGCGACTGATATTCACGACCAAACCAAGTATTTCTTCGCCAATCCTAAATCACCTTTGTATTTCTCCAGGACACTCCGTATCACTACGAAGATCCCATTTTATTGGATACTCCATCGTATGGTTATATACGAACTCGAAAGGAACTAGTTCCAGTTCGGGGATGGATTCTGGTTCAGGAGAAATAGGAATAAAGTACATTCAGTTGTCTTTTATCTTCACCTTCTCTCGCTTTGCGAGTGCTCCTAAGATTAGGACAGTACACCTTTTATGCTTATTGGATAGTCTTCTTCCAAACCATAGGCTGGTGCCGAACGGTAGGGAAGGAAGAAAACCAATTGGCCTAAAGGGGTGTGCAGACGGTAATGACTAAAGACATATAAAGGGATTTGGACAGGTGGCAAAGAATTATACGGTTATAGTTGTGAATCTGGATAATGGTAGAGGCATTACTAGGAATACCAGAATACCCCACAGAAACATTACAATGTTTCAGTTTCACTGTGTACTGTTAAAAGAAAACTGATTTCCCGATTAGACACTTATTCCAGGGTATGTATTTACCAGGTATGATTCTCACATCTGTATGGTTTTACAGATGATGAGTGGGAGTAAGTTATTGGGAATTGGGTGATCATCCTCATTATATCGGGATTCGTTGTAATCGGTGATATTTGAGGAAGTCACCTGGGTTGTTTGCAGGTCGGCAATTATTTGGTTTTGAATATCCGCGGTTATGCACCAATTTCAAATTGACATATCTGTACGTCTATTTTCATAGAGTGAGATATGCCTTTTTGATATTATGTCGATGACATTTACCTATATCAGTGGATGGTTAGGTAAGGAGCATTAAACAGCGGTGTAATTCTTCTTAACCATAAGTACAGTTTTCAACCTACGACACACAGTGAAAGAGTTGTTAGACTCAGCGGACTTATACAGAGTATTGTATGTTGTCCAGTGTCCATCAGGACAGAGGGGTTGGTCCTCGTACTATATTCGGTTTACTTATGACTTCTCTAGATTTTAGACAGCTGTTTCGTGGAAACACAGGGTCTAAGTTTTGAGGAGTTATAGGTATTTGAATAGAGTAGAGTACCAGGTGTAGCAAGTATCGGGATTCTTCAAAGAGATTGAAGATGTAGATACTTGTGTATGATATTCAGTTGATAGTAATGATGAAGACAGATTGCTTCTCTTTCAGGTTACTCATAATTGGAAGCATTCCTAAGTTGAGTAACGCTGATCGACCTCCTTCCATTTAGTTGACATGCACTGGAGATAGTTGCATGATTTGAATCTGGTTCAATTGAATCAGTGCCTCTGGTTCTATATTGGATATAGAACAGTTCATATCTTAACGATGTTAAGGTACGGGGAGTTGTCCAGCTTATGATTAAAACCAGACACTGGACAACTCAAGGCACGTTTCTGTAATGGCTGTTTGTGGGTTGACCCAGGCTATGACGAGGGTTGATTTTCTACCATCTGGATGAACAATAGCAATATTGTTCTAGACTCGCCACAGTTTTTATTAAAAATGGATTTTTTCAGAAAAAGTAGTGGGAGTATGGTAGAACTGGAAGTGATTCCAGAACCACAAACGATTACTGAAGATTTGATAAGGAACCTAAAGATTCAATCTGATTTGACATTCCATTGGCCACTCCGCATATAAGGTGGGTAACTTCAGGCACCCGAGAGGTACTCCGGTAGCCTCAATGACGGTGACAAGGAAGTTCTTGTTTACCCACACTTGCCATTGTTGTTGTTCCAGGCTGCGAGACCCGGCAGGAGGATGAGTATAGCGTCGTTCTAAACTAGCTTTAGAAGTGCACGTCTATATGACTCTGGCAGAGGGTTGTCGTAGTCAGTGGGAGCAGCGGAAGCATTGGTGGACTTTGTGCTTATGTCTATTTATAGACTAAAGCAGATATAGCGGAGTAAGATCATCTGTTTCTGATGTGACAGTCATGGGTTTGACGTCATCAGAATAGGGGATGGATCTGTTGAGAAGGTAGTAGGAAGTGATATTCCTATACTACGATCGGTTATACTTTGGTCGTCACACAGTGTTTTCTCCACAAGGGACTTGGACATTATGTCAGACATACTGGTTACTAGATCTATGGTTTTAGATCTAGATTTGGGTGGTTTTCCAATCAGGGTACTTTGACAGCATTCTAAGAGTATTTAGAATGGATGACTCCTGGCACTGTAGTGTACCTGCAGGTAATGGAGTCACCCTCTCTAAAGGTGTCTTACAGACTAAAGGGGAGAGGGATACGCATGATTGACAGATCACTTGCTTAGGCAATTGAGTCAATCATGAGATGTCAAGTACCACACCAGATGTTGTTCTTGCAGTAGGTGCAATAAGTTGATATTAATCCAATCCTGGAAAAACAATCGGAAGCAGTTTTAGAACATAAGTGAATGTTCTAGGGATATGATAACGGCTGCCTCCTTTAGGAGACGGTTATCACTCCAGGCTTCCAAGGTGACATGGACGACAAGGAGGTTGTCAGAGTTATAGTTCTCCCTCTGACGAGGGGCAGTATTTTGGACAGGTGGTCCAAGGCAATACTGATGGAGGCATGGCGCAGGATACTGATTAAGTTCAGTTAACGATACAGTCTAAGAAGTTTGGATTTGGAGTTCATTTATGAACTAGGTCCCATCAGACATCCAGACGTTCCAAGACAGGTATTGCTCATTTCGGGAGATGGCTTTCTCCGCGAACTTGAGATATAGAGAGACATAGAAAGAAACATCACAGCGGATCCACTCACTGAGGCTATTCCTCGAACGCAATAGTTTCGCAAACAGGTTTTGTGAGACAGACTAGTAGAGGAGTTGGGTGTTCGGTATCACACGGGCTGTGAGTATGCGACATCGCAATAATTAGCCTTGAGTGCAAGTGGGAGATTGTTAGAGTTAGTGCCCTCAGAGTCAATTATTGGATCACAGGCACGTGATTGCAATGATTGAGGGAGGACCTATCCCGGTAGGACAGTCTTACTCGAGATGATAGTATGCTATCTGGTTTATCTTTATCATCGTGTACTGCTTTAGGTGACCTGACATGTCGCTATTGCACGTTGATAGAGGCCCTAGGATTCTTGCTTGACGACCAGCAGTATGATGGCGATCATATACGTGGGAGCTGGGGTCCATAAGCACATCCTTAAAAGGTCCCTAGTCGTGGGAGTTTCGAGACTGGGCATCGATACTCCATTAGTAGACTAGTGTATACAGTCGAGACCCCGACGAGGGGCGGTGGCCGGTCTCACAAGCCACTGGTGTCAGTTGGTTCACCTAAGATGTATACAGGTGCTCATTGGGTTATGAGTACACCGGACAGGACTCGCCGGGAACCTGCTAGTTGGTCTTGTACCAGATGTCAGATAGCAGTTCCCTGGTGACATGTGTACAGGTTAGTTCATCGACCTGAGATCGTCATTTGTCTCGTGTGAGTTCCCACTGTGCTTTGATTACTACCCTACCACGGCTCAAAGGAGTCGTGCAAACAGGTTTTAGTTGGGTACAGTCCCGAGCCACATGGAGGCAGTGAGCGGATCTGCAGGGGTTCGTCTCTCCCGGTATTGGGGGTGAGGTCGCGCTGTGTCTAGGAGAGCCATTACGCAAAGCCCTCGGCCGAGGCAGGAGATTTACTGGTAGGTATTCCAGTAGTATCTCAGGGCGTTCTGGGCTACGCTCCGACACGACTTGTACCGCTTTTGGGGGTCTGACTTTTACCAACCCCCTAGGCCCGCCATGCGATACTCATAGACGAACGGACCGGACTGTACGGATATTGTCACTGACAGGCTCAGTTGGGTGTCGGGGTGAGCTTCCTCATCGACGTCCCTTTTGGTCAATAGCTGGTGGCCCGTCACGTATTGGCTTATACCTCTGACGTGCCAGTGGTTAAATCCACAGCCATAGTATTGACGAGTCTTTAGAGTCCACCACATTTTCAGTTACTCAGCTTTCGGGCGAAACGCTGTAGAGGCCGTATGGAGATATGGCAGGGTCCGATCAGATACGTGCGGTATTGCACGGATCAGGATCAGACAGTATTGTACTAGTGGCCGTATAGTTATATGGCAGGGTTCGATCAGATACGTGCGGTATTGCACGGATCAGGATCGAACGGATTTTACTAGCCGGCTTTGGTTTAAGCCGGTACTAGTTTAGTACAGTGTAGATTTTGTCTCATTGCATTTGTATCCGGTCGGAATACAGATGCAGGTGTGTATGCACAGTGTAGGGGTTTTCCTGTAATTTATTACGGGACCAGTTTTCTGGAGTTGCCAGTTTGCATTCCGTTCCGGCCGGTTTTCCTTTGTTCTTTCCCGGTCGGACTTTACCGATGGAGGGGGTAATTTGCAGTTTTGCAAATTACATTTGTGGAGGGGTTTTCTTGCATAATGATTGATTATGATAGCTTTCTTATCTTTCAACCATGCTTGTTTTATTGTGATTTGAAGGGTTATGGAGTGAATAGGAGAAGTAGCATGGTTGAATGTTTTCTTGTCTAGGATGTGGTCACCTTTCTTTAGCTCCTACACTCACCTCCCTTTGCATTATGTTCTCACCTCCACCACCATTCTCATTAGGAGATGATAAGTTTTTATTCATGGTTGAGAAAAAGAAAGAGAGAAAGAAAAGAGAAGAAGAGGGTTTCATCTTCATCCTTGAGAGTGTTTCATTTTCTTGATCTCATTTCATGTTAAGAAAAATGCAAGCACCATTTTTCTTGTCTTGTTTCCTCCATCATCCTCAAATGGCAACAAACCCCAAAAGAGACACTACACTTCACATTCTACAGCATATCTTGAGCATGTCGAGTTGCCGGCTTCATGCTCGAGTTGCCTCGGTATTGAGGCGGGAGCCCGTAAAAGACGAAGGCGATGTGGTGCCCTTTCCGGCGAGGAGGCGACGATGTGGAGCAAAGACTTTCCGCGGGAGATCGGGATGATGAAGAGAAGACCGGAGGACTCGGATCACTCGGTATACTTCTCACCCCATCTCTTGTTAGCTAGCATTAGGTTAATGGTTACGATCCGGGTTATTGTCCGCGGTAGCGCCGGTTTCCGAGCAAGGAAAAAATTTTGATTCCGCATTTTGGCCTCGAGTACGAGGCCGGGGCGCTCCCGTGGCGCAACAGATAACACTTTAAGTATCTATCTCTTTACAATAATTACAAGAAGGAGCTTGTAGCTCATTGGTAATACCTTGCACTGCTGAACTAAGCCACCAGAGTTCGAATCCCATACCCTACATTATTTTTATTATTGATTTTTTTAGAAAACCTTTAGAATACCAAGAGTTTACACGTGCATATCTCACAAAAACCCCACTACACCCAAAGATGTAACACTTGCAGAGGGTAGATGAACCGTCGGGGGAGATCCAGGTCACCGGACTCGTTCGGGAATCGGCCAACTCGGCCTTGACTCGGCCGACTCAGTGATCCGACCGAGTCACGGCCGAGTCACCCCCTTTTAGGCCGATTCCGGCAAGGGTCACAACATGAAAGTTGTGTCTTTTGGTATTCCCTACTCACCTGCAAAGTTTCAGCCCAATACCACTTCCAGAGATCTTTAAAACCCCCAATTACTCCACTTTTAATACATTTTTATTACATTTTATCACATTTTTATTTTTTAACTTTTCATCTACCCTAACCCTAACCCTAGCCTAGCCCTATATAAAGGCCCCTACCCTCTACCTTTTCCCCTCACAACTCTAAGCATACTCTCTAAAACTCTTGAGAACTTGGTGCAAAGAGCGAGAAGCGAAGCGCTGCCGAAACCGACGACGGATTCCGGCGACCGGATCAAGACCGACGTGACGTTTCCAACGAATCGGCAACCACCACACCTTTTAGAACGCTTAGCTTGTCCAAACCCGTAAGTCCCAACCTTCTACCTCTCTTTTCTATATTTGCAAAATACGACTTTTTGAAACCCGACGGAAATCGGACAAACCGATTTCCGATTCGGTTTTTCTTAAAAATTCCACTTGTCACCTAATACATATTATCAACCCTCTTGCATGTTGACTATTAATCACCCTTAAGTCAAATTTAATTGTACTTTTCCACATGAAATGACAAGTTCTTTAGAAAACCGTATTTCTTGCATAAAAATACCATCAAGTTAAATTTTAATGTTCTATTTAGATACCCCACTCCTAATCATGTTTATTTTGATAACAAAACTTGTTTCATTCAATTTGGATAAAATTTCACACATGAAATGATAACGTTTATGAATACCGTATTCTTGCACCTTAATACCCTTAAGTTTAACATAGCTTATTTCACCTTGAAACTTCACCAAAATTTAATATAAGTCACGGGGTAATGACCTACCCTTACACACACTCATTATAACCCTAATTGATAAATAACAAAAATACAGAATACGATATTATAGGACTTTTTCACTAAAATACCATAACCTTTATAACTTTTAGTTTAACCTTTAAATTGTAAACTTTTCTAAATAAAACTTATATAAAATGAAAGCACGATTGGTCATGGACATCGATCGTTTATCTAAACTGTCTTGTGGGTCTAGGCAAGTGTGTCTAAGGCTAGTGGTTTTTAATTAGGCCCACGACTGTGGTTCCTTCCCACTTACCTGGCACTTACCTGGCTGCATTCGACGGTGAAGAGGCGATTTGAGGCTTCTAATGACTCATCGTTTAGACCATAGAATATAGGTTAGATGGTCTAGGAAACCCTAACAACTAAAATATGGAGAACTATATACTTTTACAAATAAATACCCTATATTTAGAAAATCTTTTCCCTAAATTAAAAGTATTTATAAAACCTGAGCAAAGCGCCATTACAACCCATTCGTGGGGAACCTGTTAGGGATAGCACGGTTCATCGTGCACCCGCAGGCTAGTAGTGCGAGATTCAGACCTCCGCAAGGAGCATTCGGTCTCGAAAGGTTTAAATACAATATTTAAGGAAAGTAATATTTTTGTAAATAAAATATTCATTTAAAAATCATTTAAGTGTTTTATTATATATAATTATCATTTAAACACTTATTTTGTTATAATATCAAGTTTCCACTTTTTCCTAAAAATCATAGATTAAAAGTTACATTAAAATACCACGAATTTCAAATAAACAATTAATACTTTTATTATGATATATTCACTAGAATAACACAAATAAAATTCACATCCATTACAATAATAAAGACGATTATTAAATACTTGAGGTATATTTTGAAAACTATACAAAAGTACTTTTTACATAAAACCCCCTCAAGTTTCACAAATTACAATAAGGCCCCTAGCTAATATTGAACTTCAAATTATCTTTCTTTTAGTCTGACTCGGGTTAGAGTCTGACTAATTCTGACTTGAATATAATTCAAGTCAATCTATATTTCAATCATATTCCAACACAACTTGAAATCGTGAATCCCTGAATACAGTTAACAATATATTCATTTTTGACTGAATCAAACCATGGATATTCATTCCATTATCCTGATATTCCATTTACCTGATTGTACAGTTGCAACATGTTTACTGATATCATGGTTTTGGTCAGTCACTCAATTTACATATTCCATTACTACAACACTGTTAAAACATTACGGGGTTTAAAGGGGTAGATTGGTACGGAAGGTGTTAAAGGTGGCACGAGGTGGTCAGATTAAGACACCTAACATGAATACTGTTGCTGTTGTACCGTGGCATAACGGTTCCTTGTACTCTCCATTTGCCCTGATCTCTAGCATATAGAGATCCCCCTCGTATATACTGGCATCCTTCTATACCAAGCTACAAATAACGGCGTTAAACAATATTCCATAATATTCAACAACATAATACTTTAGAAAATACTGCTACTCTGCCATTCTCATTCTTCTTTTCTTTGGGACTTACCGAGCGACCTGTTCGCTGACGACATTCTATTTCTTTCTTCTTTGAATGTCGTCAGGTGCGTTGGACCAAGTTGAGACCGAGCCCACAAGTGAAGATTTGGAGCAGTTCCAAGAAAACCCAGAGCTCTAGATAATTGTACTTTGTTCTTTCCAGTATTTCCTTTTATTATTATGCCACTGTTTAGGCATTGCTTTTCCATTCCAGTTGTATTTTGATTTCATGCATTGTATAAAGAATGTTATTAATAAAAGTTGCTGTTATCTCAATCTTATTTGTCTCTTGTGATTATTTTATATTGCTTAGTTACGCTTAGCGTATGTACTTCTGAGTACATACGTAGCGGGCCTCGTCACGACCACTTCGCCGTACATTGGGAAGCGGGGCGTGACAGGTTTTGTTGGTGGCCCATGCAGGTCAGAGCTGTATGAATCCCTATCATGCAGTTCTGGTCTGCGTGAACAACCTAAGCAATGTAACACAAGAAACAGCAACTAAAACATTCTTTACAATTCATGTTATTTGAATCTTACAAGTCTTTATTCCTTGAATCTTATCATTTCATGTATTTGAATCTGTCCTAATCCAAATTTTTCTTCAGGATTATGGATTCCCCAAACAATTCCCCGAACAACACCAGCACCAATGCCAACAATACCCCTTCAGCACTACCTCTCACTCCAGTTGTTCCCGCACCATCCACTGAGCAAACCATGCTTTTCGATGCGATCCGCAGTCTGCTAGAGGGACAGCAAAAACTTCTGAGTCGTCCTGAGACAGATGCACCGGGAATCAAACAGTTCAGAGCGTTGCACCCGAAGCAATTCTCGGGAAAAGGGAGCCCTCTCGAAGCAGAAGAATGGGCGCAAAGTATTGAAGATGATCTGGCAGCAGCTCAAGTACCAGATAATGCCTGGGTCCGTGTAGCGAAGCTACAGCTCACGGATAACGCTCGAAATTGGTGGAAGGCGGAAGAGACCCGTCTAGCCCAGCCGATTGAATGGAAAACATTTCGCGAGAAGTTCGACGCGAAATATTTTCCTGTGACCGCCAGGTTCGCTATGGAACAGCAATTTATTCACCTACAACAAGGATCTATGTGGGAGAAATCTGTAGATGAGTATGATGCTGAGTTTACTATGTTGAGCCGGTAAGATCTGTCACAGTAGTTCAATTTTTTTAATCTCACCTACTACACAGCTAACACAACCTTTAAACAGATTCGCGGCACACCTGATACCGACGGACGAGATCAGAGCCCGTCATTTTCAGCAAGGTTTGGACACCGAAATCAAGGCTGCTCTAGCCACCGGGAAGTTTTTGACTCACGAGGAAGCCCTGGAAGCTGCCCGCAGTTACGAGGCAGTGATAAAAGAGAGGGGAAGACCTCACTCTGTAGGAGTCAAGCGTCCTGCCAACCAGATGGCAGGTGGAGCCACGTCCAGACCATCGTTCGTGCCGAGGCGTCCCGGAGTACCAACTCATCACCCTAGCCCAGCCTTTTGCACCTACTGTATGAGAAAGGGACATATGATGAAGGATTGCCGTCGAGCCAACCGCCTTTGCTTGATCTGCGGTTCAGCCACTCATGACATTGGATCCTGTCCTCAAAGGCAGAACTCAGTTGCTACAACCCGGCCAGCTAACAACTATCAGCAGCGACCAGCTCTTCCAGCACCTGCTACCAGACTTGCACTACCTGCACCACCTAGAGGACCACAAGCTGCACCACCTCCTCGACAGTTCCATCAAGCACAAAGAAACGTTCAGAGGAATGCTCCTCAGGCCAGGAGGAATGTGCCGAAGCGCCAGGCTTTTATGATGTCTGTTGAAGAAGCTGAGGCCACTGGCCAAGTCATTACTGGTAAATTTCCTTCCCAAATTTATCTTCTAGTTTTGGTTACCTACACACTTTCCCTATACCTAAAACCTATCCCATATACCTTAGGTACAATTCTAGTAGCTTCACTACCTGCACTTGCACTGTTTGATACTGGAGCATCCCACTGCTTTATGTCGCAACGGTTTGTCCGAACCCATGCGATTCCAGTCTCACCGCTTGTATCCTGCTGGAACGTCAGTTCTGGAAATGGTGTTCTAAAGGCAACTATGGGATACAGCATGTGTCCGGTCATCGTCTGCAGTCGAGAATTTTACGCTGACTTCAAAGTACTGGACATACCGAACTTTGATGTGGTTCTAGGAATGGACTGGCTTGGAACCTTTTATGCTACCGTCGACTGTCGCCAAAGGAGGGTAGTATTTGAGATTCCAGATCATCCGATCTTTTACTTTAAGAGTGGAGACCGTACATTGGAGCCAAGCACTTACAAAGCAAAGCCAAGGGAAGCAATAGTTGCGGCAGCTCATGCAGAAGAAGAAGCAAGACCAGAGGTAGTTCGAGAGTTCGATGACGTATTCCCTGACGATATATCAGGTTTGCCTCCTGATCGAGCTCTTGAATTTAGCATTGACTTAGTACCAGGAGCACAACCAGTAATCAAAGCACCATATAGACTAAGTCCAGAAGGTTTGAAGGAAGTACGAACACAGTTGGACGAATTACTGGCGAAAGGATGGATTCGTCCCAGCACTTCGAGTTGGGGAGCACCTGTACTACTGGTGAAGAAGAAGGAAGGTTCATATAGAATGTGCATCGACTATAGAGCCTTGAACGAAGTTACTATTAAGAACAAGTATCCACTTCCGCGCATCGACGACTTATTCGATCAGCTAAGTGGATCTTGTGTCTTCTCTAAACTAGATCTTCGTTCAGGTTATCATCAAGTGAAGGTCAAGGAAGCTGATATTCACAAAACAGCTTTCAGAACTCGCTATGGACATTACGAATTTCTAGTAATGCCATTTGGAGTGACCAATGCACCAGCAATTTTCATGAATCTTATGAACCAAGTCTTCCGGGAGTATTTAGACAGGTTCGTTGTCATCTTCATCGACGACATCCTGGTATATTCTAAGAACCGGAAAGAGCATGCGGAGCACTTACGAATTGTCCTGAAAACTCTTCGACAACATAAGCTTTATGCCAAATACAGCAAGTGCGAGTTTTGGTTAAAACAAGTTGGTTTCCTTGGACATATCGTATCAGGAGAAGGGATTTCTGTGGATCCAGCAAAAGTTTCAGCAGTCAGCGAATGGCCTACACCAAAATCAGTGAAGGATATTCGGAGTTTCTTGGGTTTAGCTGGATATTACAGAAGATTCATTGAAGGCTTTTCGAAGATAGCAACACCCCTGACCAAGCTCACACGAAAAGATGAAGAATTTGTGTGGTCAGAAGCATGCGAGCAAGCTTTTGTAGAACTCAAGTCGAGGCTGACGTCTGCACCTATTCTTGTATTACCGGATCAATCTGGAGGATTCGAAGTACATTGCGATGCATCCGGTAAAGGATTAGGATGTGTTCTACATCAGCACGGTAAGGTTGTGGCTTATGCTTCAAGACAACTGAAGACTCATGAGCGCAATTACCCGACGCATGATCTAGAGTTGGCAGCCGTTATTTTTGCTCTTAAAATTTGGCGCCACTACTTACTTGGTGAACGAGTGAACATCTACACAGATCATAAAAGTCTGAAGTATGTGTTTACCCAGAAGGAGTTGAATATGCGGCAGAGAAGATGGTTAGAACTTATGGCGGACTTCGACATCAATTTGCAATATCATCCAGGAAAGGTGAACGTAGTACCTGATGCTCTTAGTCGCCAACCATTAGCAATGAATCTCACCGCCCAGTGGAAGCTTCAGCAAGACCTACATCAGATGGAGATCGAACTAGTCATGCCAGGTGACGTTTCAAATTTGATGAATCTACAAGTTCAATCAACCATTGTCAATCAGATCAAAGCAGCTCAAGCCAGCGATGCTAAGTTGCAAAAGATCAGAGAACAAGTGGAGAATGGACTCAGAACAGATTTCATCATCCATGAAGACGGATCTTTGAGATACGGCAGCAGATTGTGTGTACCAAAGGGTCCTGTTCGGGAAGAGTTAATGAAAGAAGCTCACAGCTCTCCCTATTCAGTACATCCTGGAGGTACCAAAATGTACAAAGATCTACGTCAGAATTATTGGTGGCATGGAATGAAGCGTGAAGTAGCCAGGAGTGTCGCAAAATGTTTGGTGTGTCAGCAAGTAAAGGCTGAACATCACAGGACTGCTGGATTACTTCAACCGTTACCAATTCCAGAATGGAAGTGGCAGCACATTACGATGGACTTTGTAACTGCTCTTCCTCGCAGCACAAAAGGTAACGATGCGATTTGGGTCATTGTGGATCGACTCACAAAGTCGGCTCACTTCATCCCATTTCGAGTTGGCCAATCAACTGAGACATTAGCGAAGAAGTACATGGAGGTAATAATCTAATTTAGATTTAAACGAAATTCTTCATAATGTACTATCTCTGATACCCATGAACTCAAACAGGAAATTGTGAGACTTCATGGAGTACCAGTCTGCATTGTCTCCGATCGTGACACTAGGTTCCGATCGCAATTTTGGCAAAGTCTGCAAGCTAGCTTGGGAACAAGTCTGAACTTCAGCACGGCTTATCATCCACAAACAGATGGTCAGTCGGAACGAACTATTCAGATCTTGGAGGATATGCTCAGAGCATGTATGCTCGACTTCAAGGGATCGTGGGAAGATCACTTGCATCTTGTGGAGTTCGCGTACAACAACAGCTACCAAGCAAGCATAGGAATGGCACCTTTTGCAGCATTATATGGAAGGAAGTGTCGATCGCCATTAAGTTGGGACGACATCGGAGATAGAGAACTCCTTGGACCAGAGATGATAGTAGCGACCGTGGATGTGGTTCGTACTATCAGAGAAAGAATGCGCATAGCCCAAGATAGACAGAAACATTGGACTAATGCAAAGAGACGACACTTGGAGTTCCAGCCAGGAGACCATGTATTCTTGAAGATATCTCCGAACCGCGGAGTGATCAGATTTAGAAGACGGGGAAAGTTGAGTCCGAGATACATTGGACCGTTCGACATACTCGAACGAGTCGGTGAAGTGGCATACCGATTAGCGCTTCCACCCTCATTGGAAGGAGTGCATAACGTGTTCCATATATCCCAACTCAGAAAGTATGTGAGTGACCCCAGCCATGTACTTGATCATTCCGAGCTTACGATACAGCCCGATTTGTCTTGTGAGCAACAACCTGTGGAGATCCTGGATAGAAAGGTAAAGACACTTCGGAACAAGGAAGTTAATTTGGTCCGGATAATGTGGAGAAAAGACACTCCAGGAGAATCCACGTGGGAAAGGGAAGATGAGATGCGTGCAAGATATCCGCACCTTTTTTTGTAAATTAGTCCTTAAATAAAAGTTGTAAATTTCGAGGACGAAATTTTTTGTAAGGAGGGTAGATTGTAACAACTCCAATTTTTGTATACCAAAATTTGATTTAAAATTGAAGTATACTTGGAGTATTAATGTTGCTGATAACACTTTAAGTATCTATCTCTTTACAATAATTACAAGAAAGAGCTTGTAGCTCATTGGTAATACCTTGCACTGCTGAACTAAGCCACCAGAGTTCGAATCCCATACCCCACATTATTTTTATTATTGATTTTTTTAGAAAACCTTTAGAATACCAAGAGTTTACACGTGCATATCTCACAAAAAACCCACTACACCCAAAGATGTAACACTTGCAGAGAGTAGATGAACCGTCGGGGGAGATCCAGGTCACCGGACTCCTTCGGGAATCGGCCAACTCGGCCTTGACTCGGCCGACTCAGTGATCCGACCGAGTCACGGCCGAGTCACCCCCTTTTAGGCCGATTCCGGCAAGGGTCACAACATGAAAGTTGTGTCTTTTGGTATTCCCTACTCACCTGCAAAGTTTCAGCCCAATACCACTTCCAGAGATCTTTAAAACCCCCAATTACTCCACTTTTAATACATTTTTATTACATTTTATCACATTTTTATTTTTTAACTTTTCATCTACCCTAACCCTAACCCTAGCCTAGCCCTATATAAAGGCCCCTACCCTCTACCTTTTCCCCTCACAACTCTAAGCATACTCTCTAAAACTCTTGAGAACTTGGTGCAAAGAGCGAGAAGCGAAGCGCTGCCGAAACCGACGACGGATTCCGGCGACCGGATCAAGACCGACGTGACGTTTCCAACGAATCGGCAACCACCACACCTTTTAGAACGCTTAGCTTGTCCAAACCCGTAAGTCCCAACCTTCTACCTCTCTTTTCTATATTTGCAAAATACGACTTTTTGAAACCCGACGGAAATCGGACAAACCGATTTCCGATTCGGTTTTTCTTAAAAATTCCACTTGTCACCTAATACATATTATCAACCCTCTTGCATGTTGACTATTAATCACCCTTAAGTCAAATTTAATTGTACTTTTCCACATGAAATGACAAGTTCTTTAGAAAACCGTATTTCTTGCATAAAAATACCATCAAGTTAAATTTTAATGTTCTATTTAGATACCCCACTCCTAATCATGTTTATTTTGATAACAAAACTTGTTTCATTCAATTTGGATAAAATTTCACACATGAAATGATAACGTTTATGAATACCGTATTCTTGCACCTTAATACCCTTAAGTTTAACATAGCTTATTTCACCTTGAAACTTCACCAAAATTTAATATAAGTCACGGGGTAATGACCTACCCTTACACACACTCATTATAACCCTAATTGATAAATAACAAAAATACAGAATACGATATTATAGGACTTTTTCACTAAAATACCATAACCTTTATAACTTTTAGTTTAACCTTTAAATTGTAAACTTTTCTAAATAAAACTTATATAAAATGAAAGCACGATTGGTCATGGACATCGATCGTTTATCTAAACTGTCTTGTGGGTCTAGGCAAGTGTGTCTAAGGCTAGTGGTTTTTAATTAGGCCCACGACTGTGGTTCCTTCCCACTTACCTGGCACTTACCTGGCTGCATTCGACGGTGAAGAGGCGATTTGAGGCTTCTAATGACTCATCGTTTAGACCATAGAATATAGGTTAGATGGTCTAGGAAACCCTAACAACTAAAATATGGAGAACTATATACTTTTACAAATAAATACCCTATATTTAGAAAATCTTTTCCCTAAATTAAAAGTATTTATAAAACCTGAGCAAAGCGCCATTACAACCCATTCGTGGGGAACCTGTTAGGGATAGCACGGTTCATCGTGCACCCGCAGGCTAGTAGTGCGAGATTCAGACCTCCGCAAGGAGCATTCGGTCTCGAAAGGTTTAAATACAATATTTAAGGAAAGTAATATTTTTGTAAATAAAATATTCATTTAAAAATCATTTAAGTGTTTTATTATATATAATTATCATTTAAACACTTATTTTGTTATAATATCAAGTTTCCACTTTTTCCTAAAAATCATAGATTAAAAGTTACATTAAAATACCACGAATTTCAAATAAACAATTAATACTTTTATTATGATATATTCACTAGAATAACACAAATAAAATTCACATCCATTACAATAATAAAGACGATTATTAAATACTTGAGGTATATTTTGAAAACTATACAAAAGTACTTTTTACATAAAACCCCCTCAAGTTTCACAAATTACAATAAGGCCCCTAGCTAATATTGAACTTCAAATTATTTTTCTTTTAGTCTGACTCGGGTTAGAGTCTGACTAATTCTGACTTGAATATAATTCAAGTCAATCTATATTTCAATCATATTCCAACACAACTTGAAATCGTGAATCCCTGAATACAGTTAACAATATATTCATTTTTGACTGAATCAAACCATGGATATTCATTCCATTATCCTGATATTCCATTTACCTGATTATACAGTTGCAACATGTTTACTGATATCATGGTTTTGGTCAGTCACTCAATTTACATATTCCATTACTACAACACTGTTAAAACATTACGGGGTTTAAAGGGGTAGATTGGTACGGAAGGTGTTAAAGGTGGCACGAGGTGGTCAGATTAAGGCACCTAACATGAATACTGTTGCTGTTGTACCGTGGCATAACGGTTCCTTGTACTCTTCATTTGCCCTGATCTCTAGCATATAGAGATCCCCCTCGTATATACTGGCATCCTTCTATACCAAGCTACAAATAACGGCGTTAAACAATATTCCATAATATTCAACAACATAATACTTTAGAAAATACTGCTACTCTGCCATTCTCATTCTTCTTTTCTTTGGGACTTACCGAGCGACCTGTTCGCTGACGACATTCTATTTCTTTCTTCTTTGAATGTCGTCAGGTGCGTTGGACCAAGTTGAGACCGAGCCCACAAGTGAAGATTTGGAGCAGTTCCAAGAAAACCCAGAGCTCTAGATAATTGTACTTTGTTCTTTCCAGTATTTCCTTTTATTATTATGCCACTGTTTAGGCATTGCTTTTCCATTCCAGTTGTATTTTGATTTCATGCATTGTATAAAGAATGTTATTAATAAAAGTTGCTGTTATCTCAATCTTATTTGTCTCTTGTGATTATTTTATATTGCTTAGTTACGCTTAGCGTATGTACTTCTGAGTACATACGTAGCGGGCCTCGTCACGACCACTTCGCCGTACATTGGGAAGCGGGGCGTGACATTACCCGCCAAACAATTTTGTTCAACCTACTAATGATAAGGTTAGCTCGCTCGAAAGAAGTCTAGATGTGTTCCTAAAGCAATCTACACAATCTACAACAAGATTAGAGACTTCTATTCAATCTTTGGTGCAAAACAGTGCCTCACACGATCAAAGCATCAAATCTATTGAGGCACAAATTGCACAACTCAATGCAGCAATGAGCGAGCGAGAAAAAAGAAAGCTCCCATCTCAACCACTGCCAAATCCCGGTTACGCACATGCTGCATATCAACAGCAAAATCATAACGTAAATGCTGTGACCACGTTGAGATCCGGAAAAGTGTTGCAAAATAATGTGGGTATTAACAATGACACCCCTGCCGGTGGCCCTTCTTCATCTTCTTCACCTTCTTCTTCTTCTTCTTTAGAGCCTATTCTCCATCTTTCACACGGCTCTACTTCTTCTAGCTCAAACGGACCAACTTCTCACAACACGAACACATCTACACGGGGTTCCGTTCCAACTCAACAATCTGATCCGCAAAAATTGGACTCAACAACTTTTCAAAATGTTCATTTTCCAAACCGGTTGAGATCCAATAAACCAACTCCACAAATGGAGAAGATTGTCGAGTTGTTCAAACAGGTTAGCATAAATATCCCTCTTTTGGATGCAATCCAACAAGTTCCTTCATATGGAAAAATCTTAAAGGACTTATGCACCAAAAAGAGAAAGTCACAAGTACCAAAGAAAGTTTTCGTGGCTAGGGCTGTTAGCGATGCTCTTGTCCAATCTTTACCCCAAAAGCACAGGGACCCCGGTTGTCCTACTATTTCGATAACAATTGGGGACAAGAACATCAATAGAGCATTATTAGATCTTGGGTCTAGTGTTAACCTGCTTCCCTACTCCGTGTACGAGCAATTAGGGGTTGGAGAGTTGAAACCCACTCGTTGTACTCTCCAAATGGCTGATCGATCAATCACCCATCCTAGGGGTGAGCTAGAGGATGTGTTGATCAAAGTCGGGGATTTCATATTTCCCGTTGATTTTATTGTTATGGACACACAACTGTTGCTAACCCACAGAACCAAATTTCGGCGATCCTCGGTCGACTATTTTTGGCCACTTCCAATGCTATAATAAACTGTCGCAATGTCTCCATGACTCTATCATTCGGGAAGACGTCTAGTGAGTTCAATATTTACAAGTTAGGAAGTCTGCCCCCTATGCCTAAAGCTAGTACACGAGAAGTTTGCTCTATTCACAAAATCACGCAGGCGGACTGCGAGCTTGAAAGATTTTTGTTTGATGAAAACAGTTTTGATGCCACCAGTGCGTCCCTCCTTGAGCCTACCACAGTTGACACAACCGATATTGATTATGAATGTTTCACTTTTTCGGATGATGACGACTCACAGCCCGAATATGAGTCTTTTGAATTTTTGGATGAGTTAGTTGAACCATCCGAATCGGTTGTTTGCAGTGATTTTGAACCTGTGTTGGAGTCCTTTGAGTTCGAGGTAGATTCCTCAATTTTGCCTATGATTCTTTCACCTCCGAAACTCGAACTCATGCCCTTGCCGTCTCACCTTAAATATGCTTATATATATGAGAATGAGACCTTTCCCATTATCATATCGGCCTCTCTAGCCTTCGAGCAAGAGAACGCTCTTTTAATGGTCTTACAATATAAGCAGCAAGTTTTCGGCTGGACTATGGCGGACATCGAGGAGATTAGTTCCCTCATAATTGAATATCATATGCATATGATGGATGATGCCAAGTCAATAAAGGATCCACAGAAATATCTTGGGGATAGTGTGGTTAGTCAACCTCCTCCTTTAGAAGTTGAACCACCCCCATTTCTTTTAATAAACTACGAGAATGCCAATATTCCACTGATTGCTGATCATTTCCATTCTCGTTTTGATTCATCACCACCTCCTATCTATTCACTTCCATACTTTCCATACCACCACTTCCATCTTCCCCATTTCTTTTTGGATCGGTACAACATATTCTTCCACCAACCGATACTCTTTACAGATAAATTTTTCGACTGGTTGGTGTTGACGTTTGGTCTTTGCAAAGTTTGGCAATGACATTTAACTCTGTTTCAATGAAGTTTGGGGGTGGCCTTTCTGTATATATTTGTTTTTCTTTTAACAATAAAATAAAAAATATTATAAATAAATAAACAGGGGAGTGCCGACATTTTGACCCTCTTGGTGTAGCATAACAGTGAGGACACTGTCAAGTTTAAGTTTGAGGGTATGCTCGGTACGTTTTCTTCCTTCGCATTCATATGTATATTTTTGCATTCGCATATTTATTTGAAAACTCATAAAAATTGAAAAAAATTTGCAAAAATTATAAAAATTACTGTATTCAATTTAGGCCATATTTAACTTGAGTTTGACAAATAGGTTGACTGGCTACGAACAACTAGATCTTAGACTTAGTAAATTAAAAACCTAAAAAAAACATTTCTTAAAGTTTAGCGGTAGAAAATATATGTCTTTGTAGTTTATTTAGAAATAGGCAAATTTTGGGTTCACTTCTTGGGCTAAATCGAAACAAAGGAAAAGTATTGATATTTTTATTAGAGTATATGTTCGAAAAATAATTCCTAGCTTAAGTCTAGATTTTGAAAATGTATACCCTACAAATGCACCAACACATACCTTAAAACATGGAATAGAAGAGGAGACCTTGAAATGCTCTTGTCTAAAGTTGTCACGTCCCGAAAGTACGGAAAATGACCGGCACTTAAACTACGAAACGTCTCGAGGCGTACGTAATCTAAGTAAGCTGAAAACCCAGAAATCCAAACCAAGAAAAGTAGTAGAGTGAAGGAAAACCAATTTAAAATCAAGATGTTTTAATAGCATAAGCCGAATTATGCGGTTTTTTTAAAAAAAAACATCAAGTATTTCCTGAAAATTTCGGCAGAGTCTCCTTTGTAAATACTGGCTCCCAAACGGGATACAACATGAATAGTATACGAAATAAAAAAAAAAAAGGCATCCCCAAGCGGGAGCTAGCTCTTCGTCAATCGACGGTCACAACCACACAAGCAAAATAATATACAACGCCAAGGGCGAGGATCAAAACTCAAAAGGAAACTCAAAACCACCAGAAATATAACGAGCGACTCTAAGGTCGAAAGAATAAACAACACTGGTCTCTAACTCAATAAATACATGTTTGGTTGATGGAATTTACTAGATACAACTGAATAATATCATACAAGGTAAATAATGGGGGTATGATACAAGTAAACCCACCTACTAGCAAATCACCCGAATGAAACTATGCCCGCAAAGCCGTAAGGAACCTGTACGGCAACCTGCAAGAAACTGGGGCACAACGGGGGTGAGTTGCCAACTCGTGAATAGAAAAACATCTACGCACAGAAATCGCATAAATAACGCAACCTAGGTCAATGATCATAATATATCCTCAAAAATATATATAACATGCAGCCTATAACAATGGCTTGGGTAATATCTAACCGAGTGTAAACTCATGTGCCCGTGTCAGTGCCTCAGGTAGCAATATATCATATGAATGAGGTATGAATGCATGAAACAGAATACATGTAAATGAAAAAAATGTTTTCATAAATTAGTGAGATTTCCTTCGTATTTTTAAACTGAGGTATCATAAATGAAATCAGCATCAACAGTGTCTAGCATCGACACAAAACATAAATCTCACTGTCTCGAAATATCAATGTCTCAATCTCAATATCTAGGGCGCCGTCAGTCCAGACCGGCCCCTACCATCCATCTCAAGACCACGACGGTATCCTCCGGATATCCGACGCGTCGGGTAATATCACCAGTAGGTAGTGCTCCCCAGCCAGGCTCAACGTCAACACCACATTCCTCTTGCCCCGGGGTACCATACCGGGCCCACCATATACCCGTGACGGTTCCTCCACTCCTCGACACGGATCTCCAAAACCACAGCAAACTCATGGTGGACGACACTTTACATCACTAGAAAACCGCAACATTTTATATTTTAAAAGATCATAAGTTGTAAATTTTTGCGGCTTTCCCCGAAATCCAGAAATATCATAAATCTCAAGAAATCATCACAAGTGCATATGTCAATGATAATGAACTAGGCATGAACAACTGAATAACCGTATGCATGAAGTGGTAGGTAATAACTACAATGTCTAATATGGCATATAAGGGAAGTACACTAATATCATGTCAAAACTACTAGCTAACAATCTAAGTCAAGCAATTATATTCTCTAAAGTGTACGTGACATGGCAATTACCGATGAAGATGTGTGTGAGCCGGCAAGTAGGTGTACGTGGTATATACGCATCATCGGTAATGGTGCTGGTGTCCTAACAGCATGATATCAATAATGGAATATGCAGCAAAATAAATATGCGAGGCAGAGCGAACAGCAATAATGTGCGGGAGCTGAATACTAGACACAACGATAACTAATCTGCAATAATCTAATATAAGTCCTACAAATGGTGCCTTTTTAAATAACACGAATCATGGGGTTTTGAAAATAGGGGCTACGGTGTTTTTATGAAAAGATACGTCGTTTTTGAAATATCCGTAGATTCCCTTGAGCTGTCTTTAAAAATGCCCACAATTCGTTAGTTTTTGAAATAGGTAAGAAGTCTAATCAAATCTAACAACTACACTAAACTATACGGCTGAACTAACAAGCTGAACTACAGGTAAGGAAACCGCCTATCATCTGAGTCGATACATATACATACCTGTATATGTATAGTCGGTGATCCCGCCTCAATAATATCATATCCGATACCATATCTATAATCAGGCATCCCAAGTCAAGAGTGCGGATCAATCATCAATATAGCTCGTACGTAAATCCGTCGTACGGTATCCCAATCTGGGTACGGGTCAATATCACATTCATCATACTATTCACCTGGTATCCTCTTTATCAAATATCATGATCGGGGTACTGATCTACGTCTAGTACCATACTGATACCGCCTACGTGTGCATGGACGTGTGTGAAACACTACGTCAAGGACCCGCTACAACGTCATGTCGTATCTAAGATACGAACCCTGCTATATCACCGATCTCACGGCCTCAAATCAAATCTCATCGACTCAGCTCAATCCCAAGTATCATCCTCAATCCGTATGTGAACACATAGTCCCATACCCATGTGAACACATAACTATAAAGAATCCCATAAGTACATATCAATAGGAATGTATGCAAGTATGTATGTGTGTATGTGTAGTGCAACACTACCCTAAGGTTCGCAACACTAAAAATAGTCCAACACACCGATATCCATCCTAAGCATCGTTATTAATCCTAAATAACATATAATAATTGTTGGTGTGTATACGCATCTGTATACACCACCACAGACTGCGGGGGTGCTATACGCCATCCACCCGACTTCTCCCCGTAGATATAAATCTACTCACAAAAACGCCAATTTCACTCAAAAAGTCATTTTTCCGAAAATCTAGCAAGCACAATTCGCCGTTTTTGTACAAAACACGATGTTTAAATGAATGTAGCGGCCAATATATTTATTAAATATCTTATTTAACACCCTTTAAAGCAAAATTCACAATTCATCAATTAAGCTTCGTTTTGCATGAACCAAAGTCATTAAACCACACATTATAATAGTTATAATGACATGAACACTTAATTATATTTTTATCTAAGCATTTGATAATTTTTCAAAAACTCTAGTTAGCAAAAACAAAACTTAATTTAGACATTTCAATGCAACAATATGAAATTTAACTACTAAATTACTTTCTACAAATTCTAAGATGGTAAGCTACCCATCACAACCATACACCAATTCACAATAACCTAACTTGCATTCAAACCCTTTTCTTGAATTCCAAAACGTGCAATTAAACTCACATATCCAAATAACACTTAAATAAATTAGCTTAAGAAATTAGTAACAATTTAAGCAACAAAAATGTTTAGAAATATACCCAAAAGCATATGAAGATACACAAGCATCCATGGCACTCCAAAATGTTCTCTTTTCACAAGGATCCATGCTTGAAATGCTAAAGAATAATGGGTAAGTGTTGGATTTGGAAAAAAGCTTTGAAATTGTATGGATTTTGAAGCTTTTTTTTATGGATTTTTGAAGCAAAAATGGAGTGAGAACTTGGGGAGGGGGGGCTGCTGCTAAGGGATCAGTTTCGGCCAAATTTTGGGGGGAGTGGGTGAGTGAGGAGAGAGAGTGAGGTGGGGAAAGTTGTTTCAAGTCAAAGTCAACTCAATTTATATCATTTTCTACTCTTTTCTTTTCTTTTCTTTTCCTTTTCTTTCCTTTGCAAACCAAGTGGGGAAGAAGTGAGGGCTGCTGAATTTGGCTAAGGGGAGGAGTAAGTGGGGGTGTGTGGGTGTGGGTACGGGTGTGGGGTGATGAAAAATGATAAATACGATACCCCAAACATCCATTTACGCTAAAAAAAACCTTGTTTTTTCAAAAATTTCTAAACCGTTTTGGAAAATGATTTCATTCCAAAAACCACATAATAAAATTTTATTTAATGTTTTATGATGCACAAAATTTGTTTCAACTCATTCCGATTTGTAATTTTCCCTAATTAAATGTATTAGTGACGGCTTAAAATAATAATAAAATAATATTTTTTTCAGAAAATTTGAAATTTCACCAGCGGCTGAATAAACACCAAATAATAGCAATTACATAGCTAGAATATGTATATTTAATTTTTATAATAAGATATTTGTATTTTGACTTTTTACAGAAAACCCCCTCATTTTACCGATTTTCCGAAATTTCACCGAAACGATTTTCAAAACGCTACAATCTTCCTCCCTTAAAGAAATTCGGTCCCCGAATTTAAATTCAAACTTCCCCAAATACTAAAACATCTAAGAAAAACCATCAAGTCGTCGGGGCTCCGAAATTGTAAATACATAAAACAAATCGTAGCGCAGTGCATGCGCTTGAAAAAAAAATGAGTATATAACTCAAATCAAAACTCCGTCAAGCATCCCGCAATCATCGGAGTCATGGAGAAGACATCAATGCCAAATCTAAATCAAACCAATATGATATAACTCGAAACTATACATGTAAACATCGAATCTATATCTGTAAGTATCTGAAGGAAATGCATGCCAAATCTCTTAAGTCGTTGTGCAACGCGTATAACACTGCACAGTGGCGGACGTCTATCATAAGAAAATAACTATATACATATATACCTTTGTTTGAAATGTACGTTCCGCCGTTTTGGAAACAATTTAGAAGGGTCTCCTTGTTTTAAACATTTCGTGTCATATCAGACACGTAGGTAAATACTGAGGCTATAGCTCGCTTTTTGGAAATTCCTTCAATAACTATCAATGCATGCAAAATATATTACTGTCCTCTGACTAGTCCTGCTCAGTACGAAAACACATAGCAATATCATAAAAACGTACTGCTCTATACGAAATCAATCCTAAAATATGCACATGAATACTACGTGCGTCTGGTGCGCACGGAAATCAAAATCCATGAATGTGTCATACATACGCACAGAAACAACATATAAGTGCATCGGTGTGCACGAAACATCTGTCGTAGACAACATGTGTGCCTGACAGCAAAATCAGGTGCATCTGACATGCATGAAAAAAATCTCGATTTAGTGCATCTGGGGTGCACCAAAATCACCCTTCAAAACATGCGCCCAACATGCGCGAAAATCCAAATCAGGTGCATCCATCGTGCACGAAATCATAAAATCCAATATCAAGCGCCGAACGTGCGCAAAATCAATCAGGTGCACAAGGTGCACAAAACAAATATCGAGTATCACAATCGAAATCGAAATCCAGTGCATCTAAGTGCACAGAAGGCGTATCACTGCACTGCAAGCATATATAAACTATACAGAGTGCAGGAACGAAATCGTGTGCGTGCATACGCACAAAATCAACTCAAATATCTGAAACCGTAAAATCACAAACATGTGAAACCCAAGCACGAAAACGATATCAAGTGCAACACTGTGCAAGAATCATAAATTCTCAATCATCAAAATCAAATCATGCGAATAAATCACCCAAAACATCGAAATCGATAATGGCGGAATAGTACCGCTCAAGTGCATCCTCTAAGAATCTCGGGCCAACTGTCGCGGTCACTAGTGGGACGTCTCGTCGATGATCATGGACTCTGGCCTGCTGGTGTGCGTAACAATGACCACTCCTGGGTCAAGATCTCCACTGTGAATTACCAATCTCTCGGTCCATCGGCTCATCGGCCCTGTCAGGTGTGCTAACGGGGATGATCCCATTCTGGCACTTCTCTGGTCATCTCTCGGTCAATCATTGCGACCACTCATAAGACAGCATATCACTGGCGTCGGCCTCTGGCGCTCTGAATGTACGTGACACATCTGATCCTGGGTGCAAGTATCATTGCAGCAGTGTCCTGGAAGGAATCCTGCTCACGGTCTCTTCCATGTCTCGTCCCTGCCAACTGTCCGGAAGTCATCGTCCTTTCCTATATCTGCATCTTGCTCCGGAACGGCTGCATACCCATCGCGACTCCTTCTGGAAGGTATATCCAGTACTCTGCCTCGGCATGCGTATCGCATCTCTGATGTCGGCGGAGTGGAACGTCGTCTTATCCAGATCTTGTACGGACCTCTTTACTCCACTTTCTCTAATGTCGACTGCTTCGGAATCGTCTCATCATGGCTATATGGACTGAGCTCCAACGGCTATCCTCGTATCTGGAGTCTCCCAAGAAATGCATCTCACCACCTAGCATCCGAATTAAGTCGAGCCATCCGACCGAGTCGTCAAACCTCATAATCCTCCAAGAGCTCAACCTCTTGGGCACAGTTTAATAGTATCGAGTACATACCACAGCATCGGTGGTCCAGCCGTAGAAGGGCAAACCCAAGCCTCACTAATGGCGCCGTAGAACTGCCGCAAACCCGAAGGTTCAAAGGCTTTCACACGGTCATTAAGTCGAGTTAGGGTTTTATTCTTCTAGAGGGACCATATAATTGCCTGCATGTCTTTCCGACTACTTTAAACTTGGAATAATAGGTTTCTGACATTCGATCGTCTCTGTCGACTCTCAACGTCTCCGCGTGAAATCGTCTCCAGCTGGAATCAATCTATCTGATGACCTTGCATCGGGGTAGGCGAACGATCCACATGTCCTAGTCATTCATCCTCGATGACTAGCGACCTTCTAGCATCTATTAGTACAACTCGTCCCGCAATAGCTCCAACATATTGGGCGATATCTCGTCACTCGCAGCAACAACTAGCTCACTCGTCTGCACGCTGAACAGTGCCTCAATCATCATGAGTAAGCAATACACCAACGGTCATCAAAATCTGGCTGGCCTCTATCATTGGCTCAATCCTCTAGTATAGATCAGCACATCCGAGTAACCTCATAAAGACGATCCGCCAAACGCTCATGGCGCAGAAACACAGTAAAAAGACACATCTCCGTAATCGTGTGTCGCCGGAATTTCGCCCTGGTCAGTCCTCGTTCATGACGAGCTCGTGCTGACCGCAACTCTAGCTGTAGCTCTCCCTGCCCATAATCGTGGGAGAAAAACCATAACTGGTACTGATGAGGCTGGATCAGGAAGGAATATAATACTGAACAAGGAAATGTACATCCTAAGGTTTCATAAGTGGAGTGGCGTGTCGTAAATATGCCGCGGAACATACCAACGGTACGTCACTCTACTTTAGTCACCTATTCCATCAACCAAGGGTCATCCTACGCTCCGAAGGTAAAACCTAACGCTCTGATACCAACTTTGTCACGTCCCGAAAGTACGGAAAATGACCGGCACTTAAACTACGAAACGTCTCGAGGCGTACGTAATCTAAGTAAGCCGAAAACCCAGAAATCCAAACCAAGAAAAGTAGTAGAGTGAAGGAAAACCAATTTAAAATCAAGTAGTTTTAATAGCATAAGCCGAATTATGCGGTTTTTTTAAAAAAAAACATCAAGTATTTCCTGAAAATTTCGGTAGAGTCTCCTTTGTAAATACTGGCTCCCAAACGGGATACAACATGAATAGTATACGAAATCAAAAAAAAGGCATCCCCAAGCGGGAGCTAGCTCTTCGTCAATCGACGGTCACAACCACACAAGCAAAATAATATACAACGCCAAGGGCGAGGATCAAAACTCAAAAGGAAACTCAAAACCACCAGAAATATAACGAGCGACTCTAAGGTCGAAAGAATAAACAACACTGGTCTCTAACTCAATAAATACATGTTTGGTTGATGGAATTTACTAGATACAACTGAATAATATCATACAAGGTAAATAATGGGGGTATGATACAAGTAAACCCACCTACTAGCAAATCACCCGAATGAAACTATGCCCGCAAAGCCGTAAGGAACCTGTACGGCAACCTGCAAGAAACTGGGGCACAACGGGGGTGAGTTGCCAACTCGTGAATAGAAAAACATCTACGCACAGAAATCGCATAAATAACGCAACCTAGGTCAATGATCATAATATATCCTCAAAAATATGTATAACATGCAGCCTATAACAATGGCTAGGGTAATATCTAACCGAGTGTAAACTCATGTGCCTGTGTCAGTGCCTCAGGTAGCAATATATCATATGAATGAGGTATGAATGCATGAAACAGAATACATGTAAATGAAAAAAATGTTTTCATAAATTAGTGAGATTTCCTTCGTATTTTTAAACTGAGGTATCATAAATGAAATCAGCATCAACAGTGTCTAGCATCGACACAAAACATAAATCTCACTGTCTCGAAATATCAATGTCTCAATCTCAATATCTAGGGCGCCGTCAGTCCAGACCGGCCCCTACCATCCATCTCAAGACCACGACGGTATCCTCCGGATATCCGACGCGTCGGGTAATATCACCAGTAGGTAGTGCTCCCCAGCCAGGCTCAACGTCAACACCACATTCCTCTTGCCCCGGGGTACCATACCGGGCCCACCATGTACCCGTGACGGTTCCTCCACTCCTCGACACGGATCTCCAAAACCACAGCAAACTCATGGTGGACGACACTTTACATCACTAGAAAACCGCAACATTTTATATTTTAAAAGATCATAAGTTGTAAATTTTTGCGGCTTTCCCCGAAATCCAGAAATATCATAAATCTCAAGAAATCATCACAAGTGCATATGTCAATGATAATGAACTAGGCATGAACAACTGAATAACCGTATGCATGAAGTGGTAGGTAATAACTACAATGTCTAATATGGCATATAAGGGAAGTACACTAATATCATGTCAAAATTACTAGCTAACAATCTAAGTCAAGCAATTATATTCTCTAAAGTGTACGTGACATGGCAATTACCGATGAAGATGTGTGTGAGCCGGCAAGTAGGTGTACGTGGTATATACGCATCATCGGTAATGGTGCTGGTGTCCTAACAGCATGATATCAATAATGGAATATGCAGCAAAATAAATATGCGAGGCAGAGCGAACAGCAATAATGTGCGGGAGCTGAATACTAGACACAACGATAACTAATCTGCAATAATCTAATATAAGTCCTACAAATGGTGCCTTTTGAAATAACACGAATCATGGGGTTTTGAAAATAGGGGCTACGGTGTTTTTTTGAAAAGATACGTCGTTTTTGAAATATCCATAGATTCCCTTGAGCTGTCTTTAAAAATGCCCACGATTCGTTAGTTTTTGAAATAGGTAAGAAGTCTAATCTAATCTAACAACTACACTAAACTATACGGCTGAACTAACAAGCTGAACTACAGGTAAGGAAACCGCCTATCATCTGAGTCGATACATATACATACCTGTATATGTATAGTCGGTGATCCCGCCTCAATAATATCATATCCGATACCATATCTATAATCAGGCATCCCAAGTCAAGAGTGCGGATCAATCATCAATATAGCTCGTACGTAAATCCGTCGTACGGCATCCCAATCTGGGTACGGGTCAATATCACATTCATCATACTATTCACCTGGTATCCTCTTTATCAAATATCATGATCGGGGTACTGATCTACGTCTAGTACCATACTGATACCGCCTACGTGTGCATGGACGTGTGTGAACACTACGTCAAGGACCCGCTACAACGTCATGTCGTATCTAAGATACGAACCCTGCTATATCACCGATCTCACAGCCTCAAATCAAATCTCATCGACTCAGCTCAATCCCAAGTATCATCCTCAATCCGTATGTGAACACATAGTCCCATACCCATGTGAACACATAACTATAAAGAATCCCATAAGTACATATCAATAGGAATGTATGCAAGTATGTATGTGTGTATGTGCAGTGCAACACTACCCTAGGGTTCGGAACACTAAAAATAGTCCAACACACCGATATCCATCCTAAGCATCGTTATTAATCCAAAATAACATATAATAATTGTTGGTGTGTATACGCATCTGTATACACCACCACGGACTGCGGGGGTGCTATACTCCATCCACCCGACTTCTCCCCGTAGATATAAATCTACTCACAAAAACGCCAATTTCACTCAAAAAGTCATTTTTCCGAAAATCTAGCAAGTACAATTCGCCGTTTTTGTACAAAACACGATGTTTAAATGAATGTAGCGGCCAATATATTTATTAAATATCTTATTTAACACCCTTTAAAGCAAAATTCACAATTCATCAATTAAGCTTCGTTTTGCATGAACCAAAGTCATTAAACCACTCATTATAATAGTTATAATGACATGAACACTTAATTATATTTTAATCTAAGCATTTGATAATTTTTCAAAAACTCTAGTTAGCAAAAACAAAACTTAATTTAGACATTTCCATGCAACAATATGAAATTTAACTACTAAATTACTTTCTACAAATTCTAAGATGGTAAGCTACCCATCACAACCATACACCAATTCACAATAACCTAACTTGCATTCAAACCCTTTTCTTGAATTCCAAAACGTGCAATTAAACTCACATATCCAAATAACACTTAAATAAATTAGCTTAAGAAATTAGTAACAATTTAAGCAACAAAAATGTTTAGAAATATACCCAAAAGCATATGAAGATACACAAGCATCCATGGCACTCCAAAATGCTCTCTTTTCACAAGGATCCATGCTTGAAATGCTAAAGAATAATGGGTAAGTGTTGGATTTGGAAAAAAGCTTTGAAATTGTATGGATTTTGAAGCTTTTTTTTTATGGATTTTTGAAGCAAAAATGGAGTGAGAACTTGGGGAGGGGGGGCTGCTGCTAAGGGATCAGTTTCGGCCAGATTTTGGGGGGAGTGGGTGAGTGAGGAGAGAGAGTGAGGTGGGGAAAGTTGTTTCAAGTCAAAGTCAACTCAATTTATATCATTTTCTACTCTTTTCTTTTCTTTTCTTTTCCTTTTCTTTCCTTTGCAAACCAAGTGGGGAAGAAGTGAGGGCTGCTGAATTTGGCTAAGGGGAGGAGTAAGTGGGGGTGTGTGGGTGTGGGTATGGGTGTGGGGTGATGAAAAATGATAAATACGATACCCCAAACATCCATTTACGCTAAAAAAAACCTTTTTTTTTCAAAAATTTCTAAACCGTTTTGGCAAATGATTTCATTCCAAAAACCACATAATAAAATTTTATTTAATGTTTTATGATGCACAAAATTTGTTTCAACTCATTCCGATTTGTAATTTTCCCTAATTAAATGTATTAGTGACGGCTTAAAATAATAATAAAATAATATCTTTTTCAGAAAATTTGAAATTTCACCAGCGGCTGAATAAACACCAAATAATAGCAATTACATAGCTAGAATATGTATATTTAATTTTTATAATAAGATATTTGTATTTTGACTTTTTACAGAAAACCCCCTCATTTTACCGATTTTCCGAAATTTCACCGAAACGATTTTCAAAACGCTACAATCTTCCTCCCTTTAAGAAATTCGGTCCCCGAATTTAAATTCAAACTTCCCCAAATACTAAAACATCTAAGAAAAACCATCAAGTCGTCGGGGCTCCGAAATTGTAAATACATAAAACAAATCGTAGCGCAGTGCATGCGCTTGAAAAAAAAATGAGTATATAACTCAAATCAAAACTCCGTCAAGCATCCCGCAATCATCGGAGTCATGGAGAAGACATCAATGCCAAATCCAAATCAAACCAATATGATATAACTCGAAACTATACATGTAAACATCGAATCTATATCTGTAAGTATCTGAAGGAAATGCATGCCAAATCTCTTAAGTCGCTGTGCAACGCATATAACACTGCACAGTGGCGGACGTCTATCATAAGAAAATAACTATATACATATATACCTTTGTTTGAAATGTACGTTCCGCCGTTTTGGAAACAATTTAGAAGGGTCTCCTTGTTTTAAACATTTCGTGTCATATCAGACACGTAGGTAAATACTGAGGCTATAGCTCGCTTTTTGGAAATTCCTTCAATAACTATCAATGCATGCAAAATATATTACTGTCCTCTGACTAGTCCTGCTCAGTACGAAAACACATAGCAATATCATAAAAACGTACTGCTCTATACGAAATCAATCCTAAAATATGCACATGAATACTACGTGCGTCTGGTGCGCACGGAAATCAAAATCCATGAATGTGTCATACATGCGCACAGAAACAACATATAAGTGCATCGGTGTGCACGAAACATCTGTCGTAGGCAACATGTGTGCCTGACAGCAAAATCAGGTGCATCTGACATGCATGAAAAAAATCTCGATTTAGTGCATCTGGGGTGCACCAAAATCACCCTTCAAAACATACGCCCAACATGCGCGAAAATCCAAATCAGGTGCATCCATCGTGCACGAAATCATAAAATCCAATATCAAGCGCCGAACGTGCGCAAAATCAATCAGGTGCACAAGGTGCACAAAACAAATATCGAGTATCACAATCGAAATCGAAATCCAGTGCATCTAAGTGCACAAATGGCGTATCACTGCACTGCAAGCATATATAAACTATACAGAGTGCAGGAACGAAATCGTGTGCGTGCATACGCACAAAATCAACTTAAATGTCTGAAACCGTAAAATCACAAACATGTGAAACCCAAGCACGAAAACGATATCAAGTGCAACACTGTGCAAGAATTGTAAATTCTCAATCATCAAAATCAAATCATGCGAATAAATCACCCAAAACATCGAAATCGATAATGGCGGAATAGTACCGCTCAAGTGCATCCTCTAAGAATCTCGGGCCAACTGTCGCGGTCACTAGTGGGACGTCTCGTCGATGATCATGGACTCTGGCCTGCTGGTGTGCGTAACAATGACCACTCCTGGGTCAAGATCTCCACTGTGAATTACCAATCTCTCGGTCCATCGGCTCATCGGCCCTGTCAGGTGTGCTAACGGGGATGATCCCATTCTGGCACTTCTCTGGTCATCTCTCGGTCAATCATTGCGACCACTCATAAGACAGCATATCACTGGCGTCGGCTTCTGGCGCTCTGAATGTACGTGACACATCTGATCCTGGATGCAAGTATCATTGCAGCAGTGTCCTGGAAGGAATCCTGCTCACGGTCTCTTCCATGTCTCGTCCCTGCCAACTGTCCGGAAGTCATCGTCCTTTCCTATATCTGCATCTTGCTCCGGAACGGCTGCATACCCATCGCGACTCCTTCTGGAAGGTATATCCAGTACTCTGCCTCGGCATGCGTATCGCATCTCTGATGTCGGCGGAGTGGAACGTCGTCTTATCCAGATCTTGTACGGACCTCTTTACTCCACTTTCTCTAATGTCGACTGCTTCGGAATCGTCTCATCATGGCTATATGGACTGAGCTCCAACGGCTATCCTCGTATCTGGAGTCTCCCAAGAAATGCATCTCACCACCTAGCATCCGAATTAAGTCGAGCCATCCGACCGAGTCGTCAAACCTCATAATCCTCCAAGAGCTCAACCTCTTGGGCACAGTTTAATAGTATCGAGTACATACCACAGCATCGGTGGTCCAGCCGTAGAAGGGCAAACCCAAGCCTCACTAATGGCGCCGTAGAACTGCCGCAAACCCGAAGGTTCAAAGGCTTTCACACGGTCATTAAGTCGAGTTAGGGTTTTATTCTTCTAGAGGGACCATAGAATTGCCTGCATGTCTTTCCGACTACTTTAAACTTGGAATAATAGGTTTCTGACATTCGATCGTCTCTGTTGACTCTCAACGTCTCCGCGTGAAATCGTCTCCAGCTGGAATCAATCTATCTGATGACCTCGCATCGGGGTAGGCGAACGATCCACATGTCCTAGTCATTCATCCTCGATGACTAGCGACCTTCTAGCATCTATTAGTACAACTCGTCCCGCAATAGCTCCAACATATTGGGCGATATCTCGTCACTCGCAGCAGCAACTAGCTCACTCGTCTGCACGCTGAACAGTGCCTCAATCATCATGAGTAAGCAATACACCAACGGTCATCAAAATCTGGCTGGCCTCTATCATTGGCTCAATCCTCTAGTATCGATCAGCACATCCGAGTAACCTCATAAAGACGATCCGCCAAACGCTCATGGCGCGGAAACACAGTAAAAAGACATATCTCCGCAATCGTGTGTCACCGGAATTTCGCCGTGGTCAGTCCTCGTTCATGACGAGCTCGTGCTGACCGCAACTCTAGCTGTAGCTCTCCCTGCCCATAATCGTGGCAAAAAAACCATAACCGGTACTGATGAGGCTGGATCAGGAAGGAATATAATACTGAACAAGGAAATGTACATCCTAAGGCTTCATAAGTGGAGTGGCGTGTCGTAAATATGCCGCGGAACATACCAACGGTACGTCACTCTACTTTAGTCACCTATTCCATCAACCAAGGGTCATCCTACGCTCCGAAGGTAAAACCTAACGCTCTGATACCAACTTTGTCACGTCCCGAAAGTACGGAAAATGACCGGCACTTAAACTACGAAACGTCTCGAGGCGTACGTAATCTAAGTAAGCCGAAAACCCAGAAATCCAAACCAAGAAAAGTAGTAGAGTGAAGGAAAACCAATTTAAAATCAAGTAGTTTTAATAGCATAAGCCGAATTATGCGGTTTTTTTTAAAAAAAACATCAAGTATTTCCTGAAAATTTCGGCAGAGTCTCCTTTGTAAATACTGGCTCCCAAACGGGATACAACATGAATAGTATACGAAATCAAAAAAAAGGCATCCCCAAGCGGGAGCTAGCTCTTCGTCAATCGACGGTCACAACCACACAAGCAAAATAATATACAACGCCAAGGGCGAGGATCAAAACTCAAAAGGAAACTCAAAACCACCAGAAATATAACGAGCGACTCTAAGGTCGAAAGAATAAACAACACTGGTCTCTAACTCAATAAATACATGTTTGGTTGATGAAATTTACTAGATACAACTGAATAATATCATACAAGGTAAATAATGGGGGTATGATACAAGTAAACCCACCTACTAGCAAATCACCCGAATGAAACTATGCCCGCAAAGCCGTAAGGAACCTGTACGGCAACCTGCAAGAAACTGGGGCACAACGGGGGTGAGTTGCCAACTCGTGAATAGAAAAACATCTACGCACAGAAATCGCATAAATAACGCAACCTAGGTCAATGATCATAATATATCCTCAAAAATATGTATAACATGCAGCCTATAACAATGGCTAGGGTAATATCTAACCGAGTGTAAACTCATGTGCCCGTGTCAGTGCCTCAGGTAGCAATATATCATATGAATGAGGTATGAATGCATGAAACAGAATACATGTAAATGAAAAAAATATTTTCATAAATTAGTGAGATTTCCTTCGTATTTTTAAACTGAGGTATCATAAATGAAATCAGCATCAACAGTGTCTAGCATCGACACAAAACATAAATCTCACTGTCTCGAAATATCAATGTCTCAATCTCAATATCTAGGGCGCCGTCAGTCCAGACCGGCCCCTACCATCCATCTCAAGACCACGACGGTATCCTCCGGATATCCGACGCGTCGGGTAATATCACCAGTAGGTAGTGCTCCCCAGCCAGGCTCAACGTCAACACCACATTCCTCTTGCCCCGGGGTACCATACCGGGCCCACCATGTACCCGTGACGGTTCCTCCACTCCTCGACACGGATCTCCAAAACCACAGCAAACTCATGGTGGACGACACTTTACATCACTAGAAAACCGCAACATTTTATATTTTAAAAGATCATAAGTTGTAAATTTTTGCGGCTTTCCCCGAAATCCAAAAATATCATAAATCTCAAGAAATCATCACAAGTGCATATGTCAATGATAATGAACTAGGCATGAACAACTGAATAACCGTATGCATGAAGTGGTAGGTAATAACTACAATGTCTAATATGGCATATAAGGGAAGTACACTAATATCATGTCAAAACTACTAGCTAACAATCTAAGTCAAGCAATTATATTCTCTAAAGTGTACGTGACATGGCAATTACCGATGAAGATGTGTGTGAGCCGGCAAGTAGGTGTACGTGGTACATACGCATCATCGATAATGGTGCTGGTGTCCTAACAGCATGATATCAATAATGGAATATGCAGCAAAATAAATATGCGAGGCAGAGCGAACAGCAATAATGTGCGGGAGCTGAATACTAGACACAACGATAACTAATCTGCAATAATCTAATATAAGTCCTACAAATGGTGCCTTTTGAAATAACACGAATCATGGGGTTTTGAAAATAGGGGCTACGGTGTTTTTATGAAAAGAAACGTCGTTTTTGAAATATCCGTAGATTCCCTTGAGCTGTCTTTAAAAATGCCCACGATTCGTTAGTTTTTGAAATAGGTAAGAAGTCTAATCTAATCTAACAACTACACTAAGCTATACGGCTGAACTAACAAGCTGAACTACAGGTAAGGAAACCGCCTATCATCTGAGTCGATACATATACATACCTGTATATGTATAGTCGGTGATCCCGCCTCAATAATATCATATCCGATACCATATCTATAATCAGGCATCCCAAGTCAAGAGTGCGGATCAATCATCAATATAGCTCGTACGTAAATCCGTCGTACGGCATCCCAATCTGGGTACGGGTCAATATCACATTCATCATACTATTCACCTGGTATCCTCTTTATCAAATATCATGATCGGGGTACTGATCTACGTCTAGTACCATACTGATACCGCCTACGTGTGCATGGACATGTGTGAAACACTACGTCAAGGACCCGCTACAACGTCATGTCGTATCTAAGATACGAACCCTGCTATATCACCGATCTCACGGCCTCAAATCAAATCTCATCGACTCAGCTCAATCCCAAGTATCATCCTCAATCCGTATGTGAACACATAGTCCCATACCCATGTGAACACATAACTATAAAGAATCCCATAAGTACATATCAATAGGAATGTATGCAAGTATGTATGTGTGTATGTGTAGTGCAACACTACTCTAGGGTTCGCAACACTAAAAATAGTCCAACACACCGATATCCATCCTAAACATCGTTATTAATCCTAAATAACATATAATAATTGTTGGTGTGTATACGCATCTGTATACACCACCACGGACTGTGGGGGTGCTATACGCCATCCACCCGACTTCTCCCCGTAGATATAAATCTACTCACAAAAACGCCAATTTCACTCAAAAAGTCATTTTTCCGAAAATCTAGCAAGCACAATTCGCCGTTTTTGTACAAAACACGATGTTTAAATGAATGTAGCGGCCAATATATTTATTAAATATCTTATTTAACACCCTTTAAAGCAAAATTCACAATTCATCAATTAAGCTTCGTTTTGCATGAACCAAAGTCATTAAACCACTCATTATAATAGTTATAATGACATGAATACTTAATTATATTTTAATCTAAGCATTTGATAATTTTTCAAAAACTCTAGTTAGCAAAAACAAAACTTAATTTAGACATTTCCATGCAACAATATGAAATTTAACTACTAAATTACTTTCTACAAATTCTAAGATGGTAAGCTACCCATCACAACCATACACCAATTCACAATAACCTAACTTGCATTCAAACCCTTTTCTTGAATTCCAAAACGTGCAATTAAACTCACATATCCAAATAACACTTAAATAAATTAGCTTAAGAAATTAGTAACAATTTAAGCAACAAAAATGTTTAGAAATATACCCAAAAGCATATGAAGATCCACAAGCATCCATGGCAGTCCAAAATGCTCTCTTTTCACAAGGATCCATGCTTGAAATGCTAAAGAATAATGGGTAAGTGTTGGATTTGGAAAAAAGCTTTGAAATTGTATGGATTTTGAAGCTTTTTTTTATGGATTTTTGAAGCAAAAATGGAGTGAGAACTTGGGGAGGGGGGGCTACTGCTAAGGGATCAGTTTTGGCCAGATTTTGGGGGGAGTGGGTGAGTGAGGAGAGAGAGTGAGGTGGGGAAAGTTGTTTCAAGTCAAAGTCAACTCAATTTATATCATTTTCTACTCTTTTCTTTTCTTTTCTTTTCTTTTCTTTTCCTTTTCTTTCCTTTGCAAACCAAGTGGGGAAGAAGTGAGGGCTGCTGAATTTGGCTAAGGGGAGGAGTAAGTGGGGGTGTGTGGGTGTGGGTACGGGTGTGGGGTGATGAAAAATGATAAATACGATACCCCAAACATCCATTTACGCAAAAAAAAACCTTTTTTTTTCAAAAATTTCTAAACCGTTTTGGCAAATGATTTCATTCCAAAAACCACATAATAAAATTTTATTTAATGTTTTATGATGCACAAAATTTGTTTCAACTCATTCCGATTTGTAATTTTCCCTAATTAAATGTATTAGTGACGGCTTAAAATAATAATAAAATAATATTTTTTTCAGAAAATTTGAAATTTCACCAGCGGCTGAATAAACACCAAATAATAGCAATTACATAGCTAGAATATGTATATTTAATTTTTATAATAAGATATTTGTATTTTGACTTTTTACAGAAAACCCCCTCATTTTACCGATTTTCCGAAATTTCACCGAAACGATTTTCAAAACGCTACAAAAGTCCTTAGTACGAAGAAAATAAAAGAAAAAAAAGTGAATAAAGAAAAAAAAATGAACACTGGTTTTTGTGATTACTTAAGGCTGTAAAAATAGAAAAATATTTAGCGAGGGTGCTTCATCACCTAGTGCCTTAGACCAACTGGTTTGGGAGTCACAGCTAAAAAGCCTTGTGTGTTGCAAGACTAGGAATTACACTTTAAAGTGCAAACGCATTTTGTAATCGGTAGTTGGTACCTCAAGAAGTATTAACGGTCGCATGAAGGATGTGTAAGCAAAATTCAATTAAAAATTCACCAATTAATAAGTACTTTGGACAACGGACAAGGGTATGATTACTTGATTTGAATTTCCAAGTGTAGGGGTGATTTATACACACATGTGGGGATATGTGATTGGAGTTTAGATGAGAGAAAGGAGTGAAGAATAGAACTTGTATCTTTAGTAGAGTTGATAGAAATTCCTAAGTAGAGATGGAACCCTAGAAGGAAAACTTAAGAGATGCCGAAAGCTAAGTAAGTCTATAGAACATATATAATCTTAAGTTAGATGATGAGGAAGTGTGAAGAATATGGGTGGGTAATTTACGAGTCGACGATAATAGAATTCCTTGTTAGAAAACCTAATTGGAGAATTAAAGTCAGTGGGCCTAAGTGATAGGATTTTGTGGGTAGTATCCGCTGAAAACCCTCAGGAGACAACACTTCTCCAACTACGGACACCTAGAGGTTTAACGGCTTGTTGCATGTGCTCAGTGCAATCGCGTCCCCCTGCGAAAGTGCGGTTAGGTTTTTGTAGAGAATAAAAAAATAAGTTTGCTCGAGGACGAGTGATTAAGTGTGTAGGTTTTTAACGATCAAAAATATTTACCGCAATCAAGAACGGCGTCGCATGAAGCCAGCCGGTGAATACGAGTCGGTCCACAGGGATGTGTAATTTTCCTAAGTGTTCTTACGAGCTGATTCCAATGGGTGTTTGGTCTTTTGATTGAATCTAAAAACTAAGTTGTACGATGGTTAAGGAACTTGCTAGGGTTAGGTCTATGGTGGTGTTTGGTAAGATTTGATGTCACACCTCTTTCAATGCCCTAAATTAAATCTTTTAGAAGTTATAGCAATTATTAGTAAAGGGGATTAGGATGATTGGGAAGGAACGAAGTTCCTCCCTCTAGATCCTTGTCCGTCCTTTCCTACTAATTGCTCTAACCTTCATGGAAGACATGCATGTCCGGTCCTTTATACTACGGTTTCACCTTTACCTCGTGGGTAGGGTGCCGTAGGGAGTGGATCATGCATGCATGCATGAAGTTCTAGTTATTACAATTGATTGGGCATGAAAGAGATGAGAGATCTTCGTCTCTCAATCCCTCCCTTATTCCTAACCTTAATAAGCGAGGAAATTACTCGCTCATTAGGGGATCTATTAAAAACATCATTTTTAATGTGTGTATTTTTAGATCTAATGGATTACTTACCTACTGCAGATTAAGATTAAAAGATTCTACACTAGATTAAACTAAGGCAAAGGATTGATTGATCTAGGGCAAGAAACAATTATAAAACTAAGGCAGAAAAATAAAAATAAACTTACAGAAAATGATGCTCTTCCACTGAATTGAATCTGAATTTTATTTATCAAAAAGAGGCATCCATATTAAAATATTTTGATTACATATTTATAAGGAAATAAGAAAACTAGGGTTACAAATTCTCGTGCATGTGCTATTACAGATATACCCACGAAAAATCCCAACCTACGCACCGACGCACCGCCAGAAGAATTTTGCACCGACACGTGCATCAGATGGCCGCGGAACCACGGCATGGGTTGGGGTTGGGCCGCGGTTCCGCGTCCCTTTGGTGAGGTCGTCTTCTCAATTTTTGTGGGCTGCTTCTTTGATATTTAGGCTTTTTATTTTTGTAGTTCTTTTCTCCATTTGGCTTCTGGGACTTCTCCAGATCTTCAGTGAAAACTAGTACTGGTCTTTTAACCGTTCACTTTGACATTCTGGACCTTGCGTTGCCTTGTACCTCTGTGAACTGTTCTACGTTTAGGCTTGACTAGGATCCTTCTACTTGTTGGTCAAAAGTCCCTCTTTAGTATCAAATTTTGTCTTTTTCATTGTTTTCACTCCAAGAACCTATATCCTGTAATATGTAGTAGACATACGTCAAAAGTACCTGTTTATTTGTAAAACGAATAAGAATGGGGAATATAATAATACAGTATTATGGTGTGAACAAATACCCCCTAACTTATCTTTTGCTCGTCCTCGAGCAAACTTATTTTTTTATTCTCGACAAAAAGCTTAACCACACTTTCACAGGGAAACACGATTGCACTGAGCACGTGCAACAAGCCGTTAAACCTCTAGGTGTCCCTAGTAGGAGAAGTGTTGTCTCCTGAGGGTTTTCAGCGGATACTACCCACAAAATCCTATGAATTAGGCCCATTGACTTTAATTCTCCAATTAGGTTTTCTAACAAGGAATTCTATTATCGTCGACTCGTAAATTATCCATCCATATTCTTCACACTTCCTCATCATTTAACTTATTATATATGTTCTATAGAATCACTCAGCTTTCGGCATTTCTTAAGTTTTCCTTTTAGGGTTCCATCTCCACTTAGGAATTTTTATCAACTTTACTAAAGATACAAGTTTTAGTTTTCATTCCTTTCTCTTATCTAAACTCTAATCACATATCCCCACGTGTGTGTATAAATCACCCCTACACTTGGAAATTCAAATCAAGCAATCATACCCTTGTCGGTTGTCCAAAACACTTATTAATTGGTGAGTTTTGCTTACATATCTTTCATGCGACCGTTAATACTTCTTGAGGTACCAACGAGCGATTTCAAGATGCGTTTGCACTTTTAAAGCGTACTTCCTAGTCTTGTAACACCTAAGGCTTTTAGCAGTGGCTCCTAAACCAGTTGGTCTAAGGCACTAGGTGATGAAGCACCCTCGCTAAATATTTTTCTATTTTTAGCCTTAAGTAATCACAAAATCAGTGTTCATTTTTTTCTTTATTCACTTTTGTATTTTTCATTTTCTTCGTACTAAGGACTTTTAGACAAGGGCATTCCAAGGTCTCCTCTACTATTCCAAGCTTCATGGTGCGTGATTGTGCAATTTTGTAGGGTATACATTTTCAGAATCTATACTTAAGCCAGGAATTATTTTTCAAACTTATACTTTAATAATAATCAATACTTTTTCCTTTATTTCAACTTAGCCCAAGAAGTGAACCAAAAATTTGCCTATTTCTAAATAAACTACAAAGACATATACTTTCTACCGATAAACTTTAAGGAAGGTTATTTTTAGGGTTTTTAATTTACTAAGTCTAAGATCTAGTTGTTCGTAGCCAGTTAACCTACTTGTTAAACTTAAGTAAAATATGGCCAAAATTGAATACAATAATTTTTATAATTTTTGAAAATTTTCAATTTTTATGAGTTTTTAAAATAAGTATGCAAATGCAAAAATATGTACAAATGAATGCGAAGGAAGAAGACGTACCGAGCATACCACCAAACTTAAACTGGACAGTGTCCTCACTGTCATGCTATACCTGTAAGTGCACGGCGGCGCCCCGGTCGTCAATCCGACGGCCAAATGCGGAAGCGGTGATAAACTTTAATTTTGTGAACTTTGCAAACCGGCACCACCACGCACTAAACCCCGGATCGGGCCATTAAACTTGTCCTAGCTAACTAACATGACGGGTTAGAGATATACCGAGTGATCCGAGTCCTCCGGTCTTCTCGTCATCGTCCCGATCTCCCGCGGAAACTCCGGTCGTCGCCTCTTTGCCGGAAGGGCACCACATCGTCTGTATCTTTTATGGGCTCCCGCCTCTATACCGAGGCAACTCGGGCACGAAGCTGGCAAGTCGACGTGCCCAAGATGTGCTGTAGAATGTGGTGTAGATCATGCTAGTCTCATTTGGGGTTTGTAGTTGCCTTGATGGAGGAATGGAATTTTCAAGTGGAGCTAGAATGTGTGTAGCAAGGAAAAATGAGATGAACCAAATTATCCTCAAAATGAAACCCTCTCATTTTTCTCCCCTCTCCCTATAAAATGTGGCCGGCCATTTCAGAATGGTGGAGGGAAGGGATATGAAGCATGAAGGGAGGTGATGGTAGTATAAAGCAAGAGGTGATCATATCCAAACATCAACCATACTTATCACTTTAATCAACCCATACCCATTCAAATCACAATTAATGCACCATCATGGATGAAAGATGCTAATCCTATCATAATGAATACATTTGCAAGAAACCCCCTCCACAAATATTATTTGCAAACTTGCAAATAACCCCCTCCATCGGAAAAGTCCGGCCGGGAAAGAACAAAGGAAAACCGGCCGGAACGGAAAGCAAACTGGCAACTCCAGAAAACTGGTCCCGTAATAAATTACAGGAAAACCCCGAAACTGTGCATACACACCCGCATCTGTATTCCGACCGGATACAAATGCAATGAGACAAAATCTACACTGTACTAAACTAGGATCCGGCTTAAACCAAAGCCAGCTAGTAATATCCGTTCGATCCTGATCCGTGCAATACCGCACGTATCCGATCGAACCTTGCCATATAACTATACGGCCTCTAGTACAAACCGTCCGATCCTGATCCGTGCAATACCGCACGTATCTGATCGGACCCTGCCATATCTCCATACGGCCTCTACAGCGTTTCGCCCGAAAGCTGAGTAACTGAATGTGTGGTGGACTCTAAAGACTCGTCAATACTATGGCTGTGGATTTAACCACTAGCACGTCAGAGGTATAAGCCAATACGTAACGGGCCACCAGCTATTGACCAAAAGGGACGTCGATGAGCGAACTCATCCTGACACCCTACTGAGCCTGTCAGTGACAATATCCGTACAGTCCGGTCCGTTCGTCTACGAGCATCGCATGGCGGGCCTAGGGGGTTGGTAAAAGTCAGACCCCCAAAAGCGGTACAAGTCGTGTCGGAGTGTAGCCCAGAACACCCTGAGATACTACTGGAATACCTACCAGTAAATCTCCTGCCTTGGCCAAGGACTTCGTGTAATGGCTCTCCTAGACACAGCGCGACCTCACCCCCAATACCGGGAGAGACGAACCCCCGAAGATCCGCTCACTGCCTCCATGTGGCTCGGGACTGTACCCAACTAAAACCTGTTTGCACGACTCCTTTGAGCCGTGGTAGGATAGTAATCAAAGTACAGTGGGAACTCACACGAGACAAATGACGATCCCCAGGTCGATGAACTAACCTGTACACATGTCACCAGGGAACTGCTATCTGACATGAGGTATAAGACCAACTAGCATGTTCCCGGCGAGTCATGTCCGGTGTACTCATAACCCAATGAGCACCTGTATACATCTTAGGTGAACCAACTGACACCAGTGGCTTGTGAGACCGGCCACCGCCCCTCGTCGGGGTCTCGACTGTATACACTAGTCTACTCTGGAGAATCGATGCCCTGTCTCGAAACTCCCACGACTAGGGACCTTTTAAGGATGTGCTTATAGACTACTAGCTCCCACGTATATGATCGCCCTCATACTGCCGGCAGTCAAGCAAGAATCCTAGGGGCTCTATCAACGTGCAATAGCGACCTGTCAGGTCACCTAAAGCAGTACACGATGATAAAGGTAAACCAGATAGCATACTATCATCTCGAGTAAGACTGTTCTACCGGGATAGGTCCTCCCTCAATCATTGCAATCACGTGCCTGTGATCCAATAATTGACTCTGAGGGCACTATCTCCAACAATACCAAGAAGGTTAAAATGCCGGCACTTCCCTATTTATTTATTTATTTTTTTATTTTATTGTTAAAACAAAAATATATACAGAAAGCCCCCCCAAACTTCATTTAAACAATGTTAGACATTACTGCCAAACTTTGCATAGACCAAATGTCAACACCAACCAGTTGAAAAATTTATCTGTAAAGAGTATCGGTTGGTGGAAGAATATGTTGTACCAATCCAAAAAGAATTGGGGAAGATAGAAGAGGTGGTATAGAAAGTGTGGAAGTGAATAGACAGGAGGTGGTGATGAATCAAAATGAGAATGCGAATGATCAGCAATCAGTGGAGTATTGGCATTCTCGTAACTTATTAAAAGAAATGGGGGTGGTTCAACTTCCAAAGGAGAAGATTGACTAACCACACTATCCCCAAGATATTTCTGTGGATCCTTCATCGACTTGGCATCATCCATCATATGCATATGATATTCAATTATGAGGGAACTAATCTCCTCGATGTCCGCCATATTCCAGCCGAGAGCTTGCCGCATATCTTGTAATACCATTAAAATAGCGTTCTCTTGCTCTAAGGCTAGAGAGGCTGATATTATAATGGGAAAGGTCTCGTTCTCACCTATGTAAATATATTTAAGTTGAGACGGCAAGGGCATGAGTTCGAGTTTCGGAGGCGAAAGAATCATTGGGGAATCTACCTCGAACTCAAAGGACTCCAACACTGGTTCGAAATCACTGCAAACAACCGATTCGGATGGTTCATCCAAAAATTCAAAAGACTCATATTCGGGTTGTGAGTCGTCGTCATCCGAAAAAGTGAAACATTCATAATCAATATCGGTTGTGTCAACAGTGGTAGGCTCAAGGTGGGACGCACTAGTGGCGTCAAAACTGTTTTCATCAAACAAAAATCTTTCAAGCTCGCAGTCTTCCTGCGTGATTTCGTGAATAGAGCAAACTTCTCGTGTACTAGTTTTAGGCACGGGGGGAAGACTTCCTAACTTGTAAATATTGAACTCACTAGACGTCTTCCCGAAGGATAGAGTCATGGAGCCATTGCGACAATTTATTACGGCATTGGAAGTGGCAAAAATGGTCGACCGAGGATCACCGGAATTTGGTTCCATGGGTTAGCAACAGGTTGTGTGTCCATAACAATAAAATCAACGGGGAATATGAAGTCCCCAACTTTGATCAACACATCCTCTAGCTCACCCCTAGGATGGGTGATTGATCGATCAGCCATTTGGAGAGTACAACGAGTGGGTTTCAACTCTCCAACCCCTAATTGTTCGTACACGGAGTATGGAAGCAGGTTAACACTAGACCCAAGATTTAAAAGTGCTCGATTAATTTTCTTATCCCTAATTGTAATTGAAATCGTAGGACAGCCGGGGTCCTTTCGTTTTTGGGGTAAAGGTTGAGGTTGGTTAATAGCATTGCTCACTGCACTAGACACTACCACTTTCTTGGGTATTTGTGACTTCCTCTTTTTGGTGCATAAGTCCTTTAAGATTTTTGCATATGAAGGAACTTGTTGGATTGCATCCAAAAGAGGGATATTTATGCTAACCTGTTTGAACAACTCGACAATCTTCTCCATTTGTGGAGTTAGTTTATTGGATCTCAACCGGTTTGGAAAAGGTACATTTTGAAATGTTGTTGAGTCCAATTTTTGCGGATCAGATTGTTGAGTTGGAGCGAAACCCTATGTAGATGTGTCCGTGTTGTGAGAAGTGGGTCCGTTCGACCTAGAAGAAGTAGAGCCGTGTGAAGGATGGAGAATAGGCTCTAACGAAGAAGAAGTAGAAGAAGAGGGTGAAGAAGATGAAGAAGGGCCACCGGCAGGGGTGTCATTGTGAATACCCACATTATTTTGCAACACTTTTCCCGATCTCAACGTGGTCACAGCATTTACGTTATGATTCTGCTGTTGCTATGCAGCATGTGCGTGACCGGGATTGGGCAGTGGTTGAGATGGGAGCTTTCCTTTTTCACGCTCGCTCAATACTGCATTGAGTTGTGCAATTTGTGCCTCAAGAGATTTGATGTTTTGATCGTGTGAGGCACTGTTTTGCACCAAAGATTGAATAGAAGTCACTAATCTTGCTGCAGATTGTGTAGATTGCTTTAGGAACGCTTCTAGACTTCTTTCGAGCGAGCTAACCTTGTCATTATTAGGTTGAACAAAATTGTTTGGCGGGTAAGTAGTGTTAGGCACAAAATTGTTTACTTGATTAGGGTAAGGTTGCTGTTGGAAAGGCTGTTGAAATTGAGTTTGTGGAGGTGCTTGTTGTTGTTGTGGAGGAGGAGGCCTTTGAAAATTGTTATTTCCTTGGAATTGTTGATTTTGGTTCCAAGCGAATTTTGGGTGACTCCTCCAACCCGGATTATATGTAGAAGAGTATGGATCGTTTCTTTGTCGTTGCTGAAAGGCAGCATTGACTTGATCCTGTCCTTGAGTAGATGTATTGTAAGGACACTCTTTGGTGAGATGTAATGGATCCGCACAACAAGCACAAACAGTTCGTGGAGGCATAACAGGGGCAGAAGAAGGCGACGAGATTTTGGTCTCAATCGCTTCTAGCTTTTTCGTAAGAGCGGCCATCTCGGCCTTCATAGCAATCGACATCTCTACGTGATGTATGACTGCCCTAGATTGACCACTAGAAGAAGATGATGTGGTCTTGGAGCTCTCCCACTGAATTGTTTGTTCACTAAGATCCTCAAGAAACTGCCACGCTTCCTCACTAAATTTGGAGAGAAAGTGACCTTGACAGATGGTTTCTAGCAACTGCTTCTTTGCCGAGTTCAATCCCTCGTATAATGTTTGGCAGAGTTGCCAATTTTCGATCCCATGATGAGGGCATTGAACGTGTAGGTCTTTAAATCTCTCAAAACACTTCCAAAATGGTTCGGAAGGAAGCTGTGAAAATTATATAATCTCATTGCGGATTCTAGCAGTTTTGTGATGAGGATAGAACTTTTAAAGAAAAGCTTTCACAAACTCGTCCCAATTTCTAATTGAATGTGATGCAGTGCTGTATAGCCGCTTCTCGGTTAAGTCACATAAGGTGAAAAGAATGACCCTTAGCCTTATAGCGTTATCACTTAATTGGGTCGTTTTCATCATAGCGCAAACATTTTGGAATTTATTAATAATGATATAAGCATCTTCTTATTCCAAACCGTGAAATTTTGGCAGTATATTGATGAAATGTGGTTTTATTTCAAATTTGTCCCCATTTGCCGATGGGGGTGAAAGACAGGTAGGTAAAGAGGTGCGGACGGGGTAGAAGAGATCCTGGAGCGCGACTCGTGCAGGCGCTTCAACAGGCGGTTGATTCGGGTTATTCGCACCTAACGGAAGTGGAATCATTCCCGTCGGTAAGGTATTGTTGGGGTTGAATCCCGACATGCCTTCGGAAGAAAAATTTGAAGGTGGAGGTAAGAAAGTGGACGGAATGTCGACTTCGGTGTCGAAAGGTTCGTCGGTCGGTACCAACGAAACACGGACTAATCGGACGTTAGTATCCCTAGTCCAAAGTGACATACACTAAAGGGGTAGTGTAGTCAGAAAAAAAAAATGAAAGACAGAATGTGGAGGTAAGATAACGTCAATGAAAGGAAGTGATGTAAGTGAGGTGCAAGTTTTCTTTAGCGACAAGTTGCAAGTTTTGAAAAGATTTTTATTTATGTTTTTTCTTATTTGTGTATGTGAGTGTTTTGCAAAGAGATTTTTGAAAAGTGACTTGTGACGCAAATGCGATCAACCACACATGCACAATCAGGCCTAGATCTAGGGTCACCTAGGTCAGCTAGACAGCTCCTAACTGTTCTAAAGGGCTAGAGATAGGACCTCAAACCGCCTCTTCACCGCCAATTGCGGCCAGGTAAGTGCCAGGTAAGTGGGAAGGAACCACAGTAGTTGGCCTAATTAAAAACCACTAGCTTTTGACACACTTGTCTAGGCACCGCAAAGTCAGGTTAGGATAAACGGCTGATGCCTATACTAGTCCTTTGTCCTAATGAGCACGACGTCCTTAGGGATGAGTCTAATATTTTTTAATTTAAGAGTGGTCAATGCAAATGCTTTAAAGTGATTTCTGGGGTCCTGGGAAGGGTAATGAAATCCCCACCCAATCTGAGTTTGGTCAATAGCCCCTTAAAGTCCAATTAAATTATGCAAAACAGTAAATTCACTTGCAATTAAATTTTTTAAGCGCGGCGCAAAGAAACCTGCAGAAAATCTGTTATTTAGAAGGGGGAAGAAGATTTTGAGCGCAAAGAAATCCTGCAGAAACTTTCGCAAAAAGATATATGGAGGTTGGCAGAGGGGGCTGAAAGAAACAAACCGACAAAATTTGAAGCGCTGACGTGGCAGGATAACCACGGTTCCGCGGTTTGGTGCGCACAATGGCCGCGGTTCCGCGGTTAGGTAGAGGGATCAGGGCTCAGTAAAAATTCTGCTGTTCTGTACTCGCAATCCCTCTCTGTTATGATGTACCAATTTCTGTTTTGCCCTCTGTAAATTTCCAGATCCGAGATTCTTCGCTGTTCCTGCAAGATTCAAACAATAAAACCCTTCAAACAGATAAAAATTGGTAAAATGTTTTTGTACTTTTTCTATTTTCAGATTTTTATGGTTTATAAGATTTATATCAACCCGAAATTACAAAAAGGAAATTTTTACGCCATCCCCGGCAACGGCGCCATTTGATTAAGTGTGTGGGTTTTTAACGATCAAAAATATTTACCGCAATCAAGAACGGCGTCGCATGAAGCTAGCCGGTGAATACGGGTCGGTCCACAGGGATGTGTAATTTTCCTAAGTGTTCTTACGAGCTGATTCCAATGGGTGTTTGGTCTTTTGATTGAATCTAAAAACTAAGGTGTACGATGGTTAAGGAACTTGCTAGGATTAGGTCTAAGGTGGTGTTTGGTAAGATTTGATATCACACCTCTTTCAATGCCCTAAATTAAATCTTTTAGAAGTTATAGCAATTATTAGTAAAGGGGATTAGGTTAATTGGGAAGGAACGATGTTCCTTCCTCTAGATTCTTGTCCGTCCTTTCTTACTAATTGCTCCAACCTTCATGGAAGACATGCATGTCCGGTCCTTTATACTACGGTTTCACCTTTACCTCATGGGTAGGGTGCCGTAGGGAGCGGATCATGCATGCATGCATGAAGTTCTAGTTATTACAATTGATTGGGCATGAAAGAGATGAGAGATCTTCGTCTTTCAATCCCTCCCTTATTCCTAACCCTAACAAGCGAGGAAAATACTCGCTCATTAGGGGATCTATTAAAAACATCATTTTTAATATGTGTATCTTTAGATCTAATTGATTACTTACCTACTGCAGATTAAGATTAAAAGATTCTATAATAGATTAAACTAAGGCAAAGGATTGATTGATCTAGGATAAGAAACAATTATAAAACTAAGGCAGAAAAATAAAAACAAACTTACAGAAAATGATGCTCTTCCACTGAATTGAATCTGAATTTTATTTATCAAAAAGAGGCATCCCTATTACAATATTTTGATTACATATTTATAAGGAAATAAGAAAACTAGGGTTACAAATTCTCGTGCATGTGCTATTACAGATATACCCACGAAAAATCCCAACCTACGCATCGACGCACCGCCAGAAGAATTTTGCACCGACACGTGCATCAGATGGCCGCTGAACCGCGGCATGGGTAAGGGTTGGGCCGCGGTTCCGCGGCCCTTTGGAAAGGTCGTCTTCTCAATTTTTGTGGGCTGCTTCTCTGATGTTTGGGCTTTTTATTTTTGTAGTTCTTTTCTCCATTTGGCTTCTGGGTCTTCTCCAGATCTTCAGTGAAAACTAGTACTGGTCTTTTAACCGTTCACTTTGACATTCTGGACCTTGCGTTGACTTGTACAGCTGTGAACTGTTCTACGTTTAGGCTTGACTAGGATCCTTCTACTTGTTGGTCAAAAGTCCCTCTTTTGTATCAACTTTTGTCTTTTTCATTGTTTTCACTCCAAGAACCTGTATCCTGTAATATGTAGCAGACATGCATCAAAAGTACATGTTTATTTGTAAAACGAATAAGAATGGGGAATATAATAATACAGTATTATGGTGTGAACAACGAGCAAAAGATATGTTTGGGGGTATTTTTTCATACCATAATATTGCATTATTATATTCCCCATTCTTATTCGTTTTATAAATAAACAGGTGCTTTTGACGCATGTCTGCTACATGTTACAGGTTAGAGGTTCTTGGAGCGAAAACAGTGAAAAAGACAAAAGATGATACAAAAGAGGGACTTTTGACCAACAAGTAGAAGGATCCTAGTCAAGCCTGGACGAAGAACAGTTCACAATTGTACAAGGCAACGCATGGTCCAAAATGTCAAAGTGAACGGTTAAAAGACCATTACAAGTTTTCACTGAAGATCTGGAGAAGATACAGAAGCCAAATAGAGAAAAGAACTAAAGATATAAAAAGCCCAAATAGCAGAGAAGCAGCGCACAAAAAATGATCAGGAGATCACATCAATGGGCCGCGGAACCGCGGCCCTACCCACACCTATGCCGCGGTTCCGGGCCATCTACTGCACGTTTTGGTGCAGAATTCTCCTGGCGGTGCGTCGGTGCTTTTGTTGGGATTTTTAGGGGGTATATCTGTAATAGCACATGTGCGAGCAATTGTAACCCTAATTTTCCTATTCCCAATAAAAATGTATTCTAAAGATTGTATTAGGGATGGCTCTTTTTGATAAATAAAAATTCAGATTCAATTCAGTGGGAAGAGCATCATTTCTATAAGTTCGTTTTTTTTTATTTCTGCCTTAGTTTATAATTAAATTCTTGCCCTAGATTAATTAATCTTTTGCCTTAGTTAAATCTAGTGTAGCATTCTCTTAAACTGCAGTAGATAATTAATCCCGTAGATCTAAAAATACACATACAAAAATGATGTTTTTAATAGATCCCCTAATGAGCGAATAACTTCCTCGCTTGTTAGGGTTAGGAATAAGGGAGGGATTGAGAGATGAAGATCTCTCATCACTTTCATGCCCAATCATTTGTAATAACTAGAACTTCATGCATGCATGCATGATCCGCTCCCTACGGCACCCTACCCATGAGGTAAAGGTGAAACCGTTGTATAAAGAACCGGACATGCATGTCTTCCATGAAGGTTAGAACAATTATTAGGAAAGGACGGATAATGATCTAGAAGAAGAAACTTCGTTTCTTCCCAATCATCCTAATCCCTTTTACTAATAATTGCTATAACTCCTAAAAGATTTAATTGAGGGCATTGAAAGAGGTGTGACATTAAATCTTACCAAACTCCACCATAGACCTAATCCTAGCAAGTTTCTAATCATCGTACAACTTAGTTTTTAGATTCAATTAAAAGACCAAACAACCATTGGAATTAGCTCATAAGAACACTTAGGAAAATTATACATCCCTGTGGACCGACCCGTACTCACCAGCTAGCTGCAAAGCGACGCCGTTCTTGATTGCGGTAAATTATCTTTGATCGTTAAAATCCTACATTTAATCAAGGTGTTGTGGATTTAATAAGATATGACGTTATACAAAAGTGAATTTAGATATATGTATGTATGTATGTATGTATGTATGTATGTATGTTTGTATATATATATATATATATATATATATATATATATGAGTGTAATGAGTGATATGCCGTACGAGACTTTAGATCCATACCCTCATTATTGTATAGGTTGATAGATTCCCTATTCTGTTTGATGACCCCATACGATGGATTACCGCACGTGATGAGATGTACCCGATGATTGATCCATGCTAATGATTTGAGGATGATGATCGATGATTATTGTCATATCGGATGTTATGAGGCGGGATCGCCGATATAAAGATTGCCACCTGAACCATACCTATTTTTCAAATGACGATGTGTATCGTTTAAAGTGACCATATGATTCGTGTGTAGATAGATATACATACCCATTTATTGTTCATGCTGTGTAGGATATTACCCTTGTGATGTACATACCACGTTCCGGTATTTAATGCTATATGATATTATTGCTAGTACACCTGCACAATTACCGTTGATGCGCATGTTACACATACACAGATTTGCCGGCTCACATACATTCTTCATCGGTAACTGCCATGTCACTGACACAGTAGAACTACCATGTCACTTATAAAGTAGAATTGCCATATCATTACACAGTAGAATTTTCGTGCCTTTTATACAGGAGAACTGCCCTATCATGATATTAATCTTAAAAGTAATAGTACACTCATTGTTCAGTACTATCACTTGATATGCTTGCATGATATACACGATATGTTCATATTACTACTATATGCTGCATACATCGTACCTTATGGTTATATGCTTGCATGATATACCCGATATGCTCATATTACTACTCTATGTTGAATACCTTGTATTTTATGGTTATATGCATTGAGATGCTGTTTTTATGAGATCTCAGGATTTGAGAACCGCAGTTTAATTTCAAAGGAAATTGTGTATTGTTTTAAAAACGCGGTTGCTCTTGATATGATATTTCGAGACGTCCACCATGTGTTTTCTCGGTTATGAGTTATGTGATACCCGATTCGAGGAGCTGGATGAGGTCGTTTGCAGGTACATGGTGGACCCGGTGTGGTATCCTGGGGCAAGAAGCTCGAGATGTAGACGATGAGCCTGGTAAGGGAGCACTGCCTACCAGTGATAGTTTTGGGCTCGGCGGATATCTGGAGGATACCGACCGAAGTCGTGAGATGATATGGGCCGATCCGTACTGAGAGAGCCGTAGGTCGATCCGGACTGATGGAGTCCGAGGGACAGAGATATGAGGATTTACGTATCGATGCTGGACACGGGTTTCATGATGTTTCGAGTGTCGGTGTTGGACACTCAGGTTCCATGATTTTGATGTGTCGTTGATGGACACACGTGGTTTATATCCTCATATATATATATATATATATATATATATATACAGTCTTATGTTTTCATGATGTTCGAGTGTCGGTGTGGAACACTCAGGTTCCATGATATTGTTTGTGTCGTTGATGGACACGTGGATGATATCCACATGCATACAGGCATATGGTGTCGGATGTTTATTTGTATATGACATTTCATTGATAGATTGTTGACATATATGCGTACTTGGTCACCTTAGATATCATAGTATTACCTTCAGGATATAGTGACCTAGGAAATCGTTATTTTATTCGATTTCCACTTGTTGATGTTTTCTACTCATGAGTTGACAACTCACCCCCATTATGCCACAGTTCTTGCAGGTTTGACCGCTTGGGATCAGTTGCGGTATTGCTGGCACACAGTTTCATCCAGGGTGTTTGCTTTTGTAGGTAGGACACATGTTGGATCGTGCCCACTCTCGTACTGTTATATTCTAATGTATCTAGATAAAACTCCATCACATCACATCAGATCAGATCAGGACTAGAATTGTATATTGGTAGATCTAGTCAGACTTGATTGTGCGAGACTTAAAGCGATGGGTTTATGTTCGCTTCTCGAGTTTGATGTCTTGCTCGTTTATTGTTCTTTCTGGGTTGATTCTTCGCCGTTGGACGTCCTATATATGTTATTTTGTTGTTATGATTCCGCCAGTTGGTGAAGAGCTAGCTCCCGTTTGGGGATGCCTATATATTGTTGTGTATATGTTTTTGGATCAAAATATACAATGGGGGTGCTGCCCAAAATTTTAAAAGACAAAACATGAATCATTATACCTTATTTCAAAATTGCACCCCCACTATTTTCCGCAAAAAGGTTTAGATTTTCTGGGCTTCGCCTTACTTGATTTACGTCACGCTTTTAGACGTTGCGTAATTTAAGTGCCGGTCACGTGCTAAATTACGGGTCGTGACAAAATTGGTATCAGAGCGTTAGGTTTAACCTTGGTTTGAGTCTGGGTTTGACTATCCGGAGTCTAGGGCATTTATATTTCGGAACCTAGGCTTGACCTTACGGAACTTAGACTTAACGGGGGAATATTAGACCTGAACTTTCGTTTCATAGGTTGACCTTGGTTGATGGAGTAGGTAGCTTGAGTAGAGTGACATACCATACGTATGTTCCGCGGTATATTTACGATACGATACTCCAGTTAAGAAACCTTAGGATGTACTTATCTTGAGATCTGTGATACTATTCGTTCCTTTGATCATATATCCATTTAGGATCTGTTGATTTCTTTCATTCATTCGATCTATCTTTATCGATACCTTCTTAAGATTCCTGTCACAATGGTTTGAGCGCAGATTGAGCTGCTGCTGGTGTTGTGGTCAGGGCGAGCTCGTCATGGACGAGGACTGACCATGTTGTTTTTGGTGATATAGGGACGTGTAGGTATATTATTGTGTTGTGATCTCTCGTTTGAGGCGAGTGTTCGGTTTTGCACCGGATGATCAGGCCATTGATAGAGGCTACCAGATTGAGAGGACTGTTGATATACAACCTACCTCAGAGATCGGGATGTTATCTACCGTACAGGCGTATGACCTAATTGTTGCTGAGATTGATGGGATGTCGTTTCCAGAGCTTATGAACTGAAACCGCTAAAGCTTCCAGACAGAGATGTGGCAGGAGGTAGCTAGTCTATCTCGAGTGGAGCAACAGATATGATTCGTTAGATTGATGTGCCAATGCAGGCTCAGTTGAGTTGAAGAATTCCAGTTGAAAGATCTTACTCAGATCTAGAGTAAATCGATCAAGAGAGGACGTTGTTCGTCGGATGCTCCGATGTGAAATCGGTAAGTTGACCAGATTTAGATAGAAGGACCTCACCCAGATGTGTTGTGAGTTGATCGAGAACGGATGAATAAAGTGTAGTCCTCCAATGATTGGACGAGTTCCTGAGGATGTGTTCGGCTAGATATCTTCTACAGAGTGATGAAGATACCGAGTTCGTGATTTCGAGTCCGTGCGAGAGAGACTCCCAATTGACCATAGCCGAGAATGAATTGCAATATGCAGACAGCAAGAGATGACGTCGAAATAGACGATAATAAAGACAAGTGGAAATAGAGGTTCGTACGAGATGTTAGCGAGTGGTTGTTATGCCCCGTTGATGCCAGAGGATTGATGTGTGTGCAGAGGCGTTAGATACAGCCAAATTTCCAGAGGAAAGTCGTGCTGAGGATGCAGCTTTTCGGTTATGAGAAAAGAGTTAAGCAAGAGTGCCAACCTTCGTATAGTTCGGAATAGGTGAGATCGGCAGAAGCCGTGAGCAGATTCTTTCCAGGACACCGCAGCGATAGAGATTTGCACCCAAGGTCAGTTATATCGTGCGTATTCAGAAGGCCACATGCCGCTGTCAGTAATGTGCCGTTTGAGAGTGGTCGTGTTGATTGGCCAAACGGTGATTATAGAAGTTCCAGAGCGGAACTTTTCCGTTAGTACACCTGACCGGGCCGACGAGTCGAGAGATCGTGAGATTGGTAATCCACAGAGTAAACGAGGACCCAGAAACCGGAGATGCCAGACCGTGAGAAGGAGGCAAGTAGATGATCTTGCTCTGCCTGTTTGGGCGCACCGGTATATTTTTTTCGATATTGTAGGAGGTGTACTTCAATGTCAGTTATTACGATTGCATTTTGTGATCCGAGTATCACACTTTTATCGCTTGGACATGAGTTTCGATGTTTGGGTTTCGTGATTATGTTTTTTTTGTGCGCCATGGTTGCACCTATTAGAGATTTATATTTTGTGCACGGTTATTGCACTTGATTTATGTTTTATACACCGTTGTGTAGTTTTACTACTTGTGCATATCTATTGCACTTGGTATCGATTTGTGCCTTCGTTGCACTATTTCGATTTCATGCATGTCATATGCACTTGACTTGATTTTTGCACTCGGTATAGCTTATATGTGCTTGCAGTGCATTGGGATGGATTTTGTGCACGCAGTTGCACACGTTTATGATCTTATACACCTTGGTATACTCGGTGTTGTTTTTGTGAGCATTGAGATATTGATGAGTTTTCGTGCATTGGTTGCACCGGATTTATATTTTGTGCATTTGTTGCACCAGATTTATGTTTTCGTACGCGTCTGCACTTGATGTTCGTTATCGTGCATACTATTGCACTGGATGTTTTATACGGACCTGACGCACTTGATTTGGATTTTCGCGCATATTGGGCGCATGATATGAGATTTTGTGCACACGAGGATGCACTTGGTAGTGATTTATATTCGTGCATGTTGGATGCACTTGATTGAGATTTATATTCGTGCATGTTGGATGCACTTGATTGGGATTTTCTTTCGTGCATGTTAGTTGTACTGGGTTAAGATTGTCGTACGCATCCGTTGCACTGGACAAATGCTTTCGTGTACTATCGATGCATTTGATATTGTTGTCGTGCATATCCGTTGTACTGGACAGATGCTTTCATGCACAGCCGTTGCACTTAGTTTTGCTTTTGTGTATATTCGTGGCACTTGTATTGGATTTGATTTCCGTGCGCACCAGATGCATGTGATGTTGGATATGCCTTTTGATGTTGATTTTAGTTATGAGTATTGCGTTTTGATGATGGATACTATATTGTATAGTAGCCGAGTAGGACTGGTCTGAGGACAGTGCCTGAATACTTTTGCATGCATAAAAAGTTACCAAGAGGTTTTCAAAAGAAAGGGGCTATAGTCTCGTTATTTCCTACGTGTCCGCGAGTGATACGAATTTATAAAGAGAACCTTCTGGGATATTTCAAAAAGGCAGGACGTATAATTTGAGCAAACCATATATAGGTATATATTTACTGCTTCAAATGATCGTCCGTCACTTGTGCCGTGAGCTACGCATAGCACGGAGATTTCGAAAAGATTTGGCATGAGTTATTCAGTTTTTAAAATGGTTTTACAAAGATGCGTGTTATATACGTATTATGATTTGACTATAGTGCATTTGGATTCCAGTGGTGGAATTCGATATTCGTATTTCCATTTTAACTCCAATGATTGCGTGATACTTGACGGAGTTTGATTTGAGTTTCGTACTCGTTTTCAGGCGCACGTGATGCGCTGTGGTATTTCTGCATCTTCGGTGATTTCGGGACCCCGTTGATTTGAGCTGATTATTGAAATGTTTTAGTATTTGGGGAGTTAAATTTTAAATTCGGGGACCGAATTTATTTAAGGGGGAAGACTGTAACATTTCAGAAATATAAAATATTATTTTTGGAAATTTAATACTAAAATGATATATTTAGCGAAAACTATTCGATTTGTGAATAGGGATTTTTCGTAAAATGGTATAAGTATATACCAATATTTGAAAATTTATCGGAGATTAAAATGATTTATTTATTTTAATGATATTTATCGTATTTTTGGCCAAATCCGTGTTTTTACATTTTTCATGACTTGTGCATATTGTTATTTTGTGTTTGTGACTTGTGCATGTTAAGAGTGTGTGTGTGACTTGTGAGAATTAAAAGAAAAAAGAATAGAAAGGAAAACAAAAGAGAAAGGAAAAGAAAAGAGAAGAAAAGAGTTTGAGTATGAATCGAATGAAATAGATGCCATGGGATTTTATGAGATAAAACAAAATAGATATTTTGAGAGTGAGAGAGTGAGCCTAAGGATTAAACTTGGCTGCCTCTTTCCCTCCTCCTCCATTGTTTTCTTCATCTCCTTCATCACATACTACCTCCAAGTACCATCTCCAAATCCTAACCAAAACCACATGCCCCTTTCATTAAAAACATGCACCACCTCATTGTAAACCCTTGGTACCAATCAAGTATGGATTTTGATGACTTTGGGCAACTCAAGAATTTTCCTAAGTTGTCAAATGAGGTAATCCCTACATTTTTAGAGTAGAAATCGTGTTTATATATCCTATTGTAGTTTAGAAATTTATTTAGTTACGTTATGTGATCTTGGAAATTTCCAAGTTGATGTTAATTGATAAGTTGAGGTGTAGTGAGTGTTTACAAGACCTTAAAGGGTGTTTAACTAGCCAAGAACTGAGACTAGAAACCAAAACACGAACTTTGAAATTGGCCGATATCGTATTTTGTGGATTTATGATAGGATTCTAAGATCTGCTCTAACCCGGAGGACCTGAGAATTATTTAGCGAACACAGAGAGACGTGCTGGCAACCTGTAAGCTACCTTAGAAACCCGAGCCCATCTCCTCTTGTTCTGGCCGCAGATTAATTAGATTTAGCCCCAATTTGCGGCCAAGTTGTGGTAAAAATGTGTGATTTTTGGACTGTGGCATTGTTATCCTATATCTAGAACAACCCCATGTGCAGAATTGGCTAATTTTACCTGAGTCAAAATCTGGGATGGATTTCCTTAGTTGCTGAATTTCGTTTTCCGATTTCTAAAACGTGGTTTTTAGATTTGAGTTTAGATTCCGTCATTTGACGTTTATACGTCAACGGACGAGGGTTATTTGGTTGAATTTTTATGCGAAGCTATAGGTTTTAACCTACGAGCGAACCGTGTGCCGTATCGGTTTTCGGATTGGTTTTAATTGCATTGCGATTGTGTATTGAATTGTAGGTACTTCATGTAGACTTCCGAGATGACGAAGCACATCAACTTTGGCTAAGCGAGGAAAATTGCTGGTGAGTAGATTTATATCTACGGGGAAAGTCGGGTGGATGGCGTATAGCACCCCCACAACCATTGATATGGAAAGATCGTTTTATAATTATAAATTTGATGAAGGATATGCAATGAACATGATTATAGGATTTAGTAACGATAATATGATAGAAGTTGACACTAATAAATATATAATTGCTTGAGAATATGAAATGAGAAGTGAATCATGATAAGTACGAATTGAAAGAGAACAAGTATGAGTTGATGATGATAAGATATGAGTTCGAGATCGATAAACACGACACGAGATTGAGATAGAGATGTTGTGGATTTAATAAGATATGACGTTATACAAATGTGAATTTAGATATATGTAAATATCTATATATCTATATATATATATATATATATATATATATATATATGAGTGTAATGAGTGATATGCCGTTCGAGACTTTAGATCTGTACCCTCATTATTGTATAGGCCGATAAATTCCCTATTCTGTTTGATGACCCCGTATGAAGGATTACGTACGCGATGAGATGTACCGGATGATTGATCCACGCTACTGATTTGAGGATGATGATCGATGATTATTGTCATATCGTATGTTATGAGGCGGGATCGCCGATATAAAGATTACCACCTGAACCATACCTATTTTTCAAATGACGATGTGTATCGTTTAAAAATGACCGTATGATTCGTGTGTAGATAAATATACATACCCATTTATTGTTCATGCTGTGTAGGATATTACCCTTGTGATGTACATACCACGTGCCGATATTTAATGCTATATGATATTATTGCTAGTACACCTGCACAATTACCGTTGATGCGCATGTTACACATACACAGATTTGCCGGCTCACACACATTCTTCATCGGTAACTGCCATGTCACTTATACAGTAGAATTGTCGTGCCTTTTATACAGGAGAACTGCTCTATCATGATATTAATCTTAAAAGTAAGAGTACACTCATTGTTCAGTACTATCACTTGACATGCTTGAATGATATATACGATATGTTCATATTACTACTCTATGCTGCATACATCGTACCTTATGGTTATATGCTTGCATGATATACCTGATATGCTCATATTACTACTCTATGTTGCATACCTTTTACTTTGTGGTTATATGCATTGAGATACTGTTTTTATGAGATCTCTTGATTTGAGAACCGCGGTTTAATTTCAAAGGAAATTATGTATTGTTTTAAAAACGCGATTTCTCTTGATATGATATTTCGAGACGTGCACCATGTGTTTTCTCGGTTATGAGTTATGTGATACCCGATTTGAGGAGCTGGATGAGGCCGTTTGCGGGTACATGGTAGACCCGGTGTGGTACCCCGGGGCAAGAAGCTCGAGATGTAGACGATGAGCCTGGCAGGGGAGCACTACCTACCGGTGATAGTTTTGGGCTCGGCGGATATCTGGAGGATACCGACCGGAGTCGTAAGATGATATGGGCCGATACAGACTGAGAGAGCCGTAGGTCGACCCGGACTGATGGAGTCCAAGGGATAGAGATATGAGGATTTATGTGTCGATGCTGAACACGGGTTTCATGATGTTTCAAGTGTCGGTGTTGGATGCTCAGGTTCCATGATTTTGATGTGTCGTTGTCGGACACATGTGGTTTATATCCTCATATATATATATATATATATATATATATATATACAGTCTTATATTTTCATGATGTTCGAGTGTCGGTGTGGGACACTCAGGTTCCATGATATTGTTTCTGTCGTTGATGGACACGTGGATGATATCCACATGCGTACAGGCATATGATGTCGGATGTTTATTTATATATGTCATTTCATTGATAGATTGTTGACATATATGCATACTTGGTCACCTTAGATATCATAGTATTACCTTCAGGATATAGTGACCTAGGAAATCGTTAATTTATTCGATTTCTACTTGCTGATGTTTTCTACTCATGAGTTGGCAACTCACCCCCGTTGTGCCACAGTTCTTGCAGGTTTGGCCGCTTGGGATCAGTTGCAGTATTGCTGGCACACAGCTTCATCCAGGGTGTTTGCTTTGGTAGGTGGGACACATGTTGGATCGTGCCCACTCTCGTACTGTTATATTCTATTGTATCTAGATAAAACTCCATCACATCACATCAGATCAGATCAGGACTAGAATTGTATATTGGTAGACCTAGTCAGACTTGGTTGTGCAAGACTTAGAGCGATGGGTTTATGTTCACTTCTCGAGTTTAATGTCTTGCTCGTTTATTGTTCTTTTTGCGTGGTTATGATTCCGCCAGTTGGCGAAGAGTTAGCTCCCTCTTAGGGATGCCTATATATTGTTGTGTATATATTTTTGGATCAAAATATACAAGGGAGGTGCTACCCGAAATTTTAGAAGACAAAACATGAATCATTATACCTTTTTTCAAAACTGCACCCCCACTATTTTTCGCAAAAAGGTTTAGATTTTCTGGGCTTTGGCTTACTTGATTTACGTCACGCCTTTAGACGCTGCGTAATTTAAGTGCCGGTCACGTGCTAAATTACGGGTCGTGACAAGATCCTGGAGTTTTAGCTGGTGTTGCATAGTCAAATATCATCGTTTTTGAAAATTCCGCCTCTTCACAAACTGCGGGGTGCGCGATATCGGCTTACTGTGGTATCAGAGCCTACAAAACCATAACTAGCTAGTTAGCAAAGTGTTAGAAATTCGATCGGTGAAAAAATCCCGAAAACACGATCTAAAACCCCGTTTTCTGTCGATTTTAAAATCTGGCTTAAAATATTTTCAGAGGCCTTAAAAATACGGGCAGGGTTTTATTAGAACGCTGAAGAAATTTGGGGTCGTGAATCGGTTAGAATAGAGCGTTCTTCCGCCGTTCCGTGGCCGAGTCGACGCCGACTCGGTCCAAATTTATTCTATTATTCTATTGTGTTTATTTGTGTTTTTGGGGATATATTGTTTCTGCCCAGGATCTTTTGTGTACAGTGATATACTTGGGGTAGATTCAAATTTGGTTATAAATCGAAATTCTAAGTACTTTAGCTAATCGGGTTTTCTGTGTTTGATATATGTGTTCGTAAACCTTCGTTAATTATTATACGTTGATTAGTTGGGGGTTGCACATATCTGTGATCTGTTGTAAAGTTCTGAAAAATCGTTTAAGTTAATTGGTACGATAATCGGTAATTTAACTTGTTTTTTCCGTAAAAAAATTAATTATAATTATTTTTCAATATAGACTTAAATATACCTATTCTAGCTATGAAATTGCTAGTATTTGGTATTTAATTGGTCACTTGTAAATTTCTAGTTTACTTAAATATTTTTCTCAATTAATTATTTTTAATATTATTTCATGATTTCATTTATACATTTAATTAGTGATAATTACAAATTAGAATGGGTTAATACAAATTTAGTTCACCATTACACATCTAACACTCATTTTGTAACATGTTCTTTCTTCTAATTTTTCTAAATGGTTCTAGATATTTCTATGGTTAAGCTTGAAAATGAAATGAAATAAAACAATTAAACAAAGAAGTATGGTGTATATATTTGAGGTATGGGGAGTTGACTTGAAAAACAAACACACACCTCACTCTCTCTCCCCTCTCCCCTCTCCCCTTGTGCTGGCTGAAACCACGGCAGCCCCAAACCACCATTTCTTCATCTCATTTCCCCATCAAAAATCCTCTAAATTCACTCAAAAATCCACACAAATTCCCACTAATTCTTCATTTAACCTTTACCAATTAATCCTTGGCCTAGTCTAGCATGGATCTTGGAGCAAGATGGCTTTTTGGGAGGCTAAGTTGCATGTTTGATCTCTTGTTTGTTGAGGTATAATCTTAACCCAATAGTTAATTTGTTGGTTAATTACTTTAAATCAAACTTAATTAGGTATTTAAATGGTTTTAATTGCAAGTTTGAAATTTCAAGAGAAGGTTTTGGGATCAAGTTAGGGTTTTTATCATTTAAATATGGTTGCAATGTGTAGTTTAACATGTTAAGACTTGAAAAATCTAAGCTAGTTGTTAAATTGCTAATTGTTACTTTTAGATTGTCTTAATTATATAACCTTGCAAACTAGATTTTTGTGATTAGTGTAATTAAGTGAGATTAAAATTTAGTTAGGGTTTATGTAGCCTAATTAAGTTATTAAGTGAACATTGTGGCCATTAGATTTGTTAAAACATCTAGATTCGCACAAAAATGGTAAATGGTTGCTTACTAGGTTTTTGGGATAAATCGATTTTAAGTAAGTTTGAGGTTGGAATGATCTATAACCTATTCCTTAAAATATTTAATGTGTTGTGAATGAACGATTGGGCTCTAGACTTGGTACTTGCCACGTATTGCGACCCTAGTTGTGGTTTGTGGCGTTGTCGCAAGCGCGTTTTGTGCACCAAGTGCGTGCGCGTCCAGTTAGTGTGCGTGGTTGACTAGTATCGTTTGTGTCAGCGACTATTTACATCTATTCTCTTATTTACTTGTGTGCGTTTCTAGGATCGGGTGCAGAGGCGTCGGATGTGGTGCAGAAAAGACAAGGCTGAGATCGGATCAGATTAGCCGAGGCGTCCCGGTGAGTAGACGTACACATCTACGGGGGGATCGTCTGGATGGCGCAACGCGCCTGATAGTTGGGATTGCTAGTAGTACTTGGATTTATATGCGTAGTTTCCTAGTTATTCATCTCATTGTATATCATCATCTTATATATATATATGTGTGTGTGTGTGATATCATCTCATAGGACACTTGCACCATTACCATTGGTTCATGCCGCACGTGCACTATTCATGCGAACACACACGCCTTTGGTAATTGCTATGTCACGAACACAGTAGCGGTGGGCGCACTTCCTCATTTCATTCCTTTTGCTTGGACTTGCAGCATTGCTCGTAGGTGGGTTTGCGAGGATATTTTATTCCATCATGTATATTATTATTTGTATCTAGTATACTCCATCTACCCTTGTATATTGGACTAGACAGCGAGACTCGTGAGACTTGTATTTATGGTTTTTGGTATCGATGCTCATTTGAGCCGGCGTGGTGTTTCTCATTTCTTGCTTTCAGATGCTTATTTCGCACTTTTAATATACATGTTGCATGTGGTTATGATTCCGCCTTTGGTGAAGAGCTAGCTCCCGCTTGGGATGCCTTTATTCATTATTTATATGTATCTTCATGTGTTGTACCCGTTTGGGGGCCAGTATTTACAATGGAGACTCTGCCGAAATTTTCGGGAAACTTGATGCATTAAAATATTTTAAGGTGACTTTATTTTACAAAAATCATCTTTTAAGTTAAATTTTCTTTCACTCTATTTCTTTAATTGGTTTAGTTTTCTGGGCTTTGGTTTACTTAGATTACGTATGCCTTGGGACGTTTCGTAATTTAAGTGCCAGTCACGTTCCGTACCTTCGGGTCGTGAAAAAGTTGGTATCAGAGCGATAGGTTTTATCTTTCTGAGTGTAGGATTACCCTTGGTAGATGGAGTAGGTGACTCAAGCAGAGTGACGTAGCGTGTGTATGTTCCGCGGAAAATTTACGATATGGTACTCCGCCTAAGTAACTTTATGATATATATTTGCTTGTATCTCCTTTCTTGATTCCGGAAACCCTTTGATTCGATCCCAATGTTCCTATCAATCCCGTTTCTTGTTCAAGCCACTGTGCCGCCGGAGACTACGAGGGCCAGACGGCTGCCGCCAGAGATGAGATTAGAGAAGGCTCGTTTGAGATAAGGACCGATCAGGGCGGTACGCCTACCCCTCAGGGACAGAGTGATCCGCCTTCTCCAGGACGGATAGCAAGGCTGGAGTCGAGTATTCAGGACTTGTGACAGATGGTTGGATTGTTAGTTAAGGTTTGCCGAGCTCCTAGAGCTGATGATGTCCCTCCTACTGCGGGGACTGTGATTGTACCTATTGCACAGGCAACTATTTCTGTGGTTACCAAGATTATTTCCGTATCCTTATAGGAGTTTTTGAGGCTGAAACCTCTAGTTTTTACAGGCACAGATGCAGTAAAGGATCCGTAGACAATCCTTGATAGGATGGCTAGGATTTTTTGTTCACAGAGATATTCTGACGAGATATGGATTGAGCTTGCGAGTTTTCGTCTAGAAAGGTCTTTCTCATACGTGGTGCGAGTCAATTGAGAGAGGCTGAGCTGCAGACCTACTTCTTATGACTTGGGAGGAGTTCACAGCTGTATTTCTTGCTCGTTTCCTTCCAGAAAACGTTTAAGATGCCTGATCTCATAGTTTCGAGTCTTTGCGCATGACTTCAGGGATGACAATGTCAGAGTACGACATTCAGTTTACTTAGTGGTCCGATATGCTCCTTACCTGGTGGACACTGAAGAGAAACGGATAAGGAGTTTTGTGTGGAGATTGGACATGTAGTTATTTCTTGCCATAGGCATCTAGCATTTTGACACTTATGCAGCCGCGATGGATGCAGCCTTACTGCTAGAGGAGCGCATTTCTGAGACTTCGGTCGTTTCTGGACCGAAGCGGATTCATACCGGTATGCCAGCTCAGAGGCGGTTAGGTAGATGTCATGACAGGTGTTATTTCAGTGTTTTCTTTCGATGCTTATATTTCTTTTGTTGTTTGAACTTGTATCTACACACTTTGTACCAAGATTGGACCGAGAGTCGTCCTTGTTTGATCTGCCGCTGATTGTTATTATTCCAGTAGGCGGGTCTTTTGTCGCTCGAAATGTTTCTCATTCGTGCTTGTTTTGTTCGCATCGGAGATAGGGATTCTTCTGTCAATTTGATTTTTCTCGATATGTTAGACCTTGACGTTATTCTAAGCATGGATTGGTTAGCCACGTGTTATGCATTCGTGGACTGCCGTAAGAAGGCAGTCAGATTTAGTTTTTCGGGTGAGCCGGTTCTTGTTTTTCGGGGAGATCGTAGCATCGCCTTTCCCAGTTTGATTTCTTCTCTTCGCGCTAGTCAGATTTTGAAAAAAGGATGTCAGGAATTCTTTGCATATGTTTGTGATGTTAGAGCCGTAGAGGTCTCGTTGGACCAGGTCCCTATTGTGAGGGAGTTTCCAGATGTCTTTCCTGACAAGTTGCTTGGTTTGTCGCCAGAGCGTGATATTGAGTTCTGCTTTGAATTGATTCCCAGCACGAAGCCTTTTTCTATACCGCCATATCGGATGGACCTGGCGGAGCTTAAAGAACTGAAGGATCAGTTGCAAGATTTGTTGGATAAAGGGCTTGTTCGTCCGAGTGCGTCACTTTGGGGAGCTCATGTTCTTTTCGTCAAGAAGAAAGACGGCAGGTGCGTTAATGCATTGATTATCATCAGTTGAATCGAGTTACTGTGCGGAACAAATATCCCTTACCTCGCATCGACGAATTATTTGATTAGCTCCAGGGTGCAGGGCATTTCTCGAAGATTGACTTGCGGTCGGGTTACCATTAGTTGCGGGTTCGAGAGGATGATATTCTAAAGACTGCTTTTCACACGTTACGGGCGTTATGAGTCTTGGTGATGTCGTTCAAGCTCACCAATGCCCTAGCAGCGTTTATAGATTGGATGAACCGTATATTCAGGTCGTTTCCTGATCAGTTATTATCGTGTTCATTGATGACATTTTAGTACACTTTTGGAGCCGAGTGGGGCCTGGGTAGTAATTGAGGATTTTGTTGCAGACCTTGAGGGAGCACCAGCTATTCGCTAAATTATCCACGTGTGTTCTCTGGTTGGATAGTGTGGAATTCTTAGGACACGTAGTTACAAGAGATGGTAGGTATGGAACCGAAGAAGATCGAGACCGTTCAGCATTGGCCCAGACCTGTATCAGTGACGGATGTTCGCAGCATTTTAGGTTTGGATGGATACTATTGATATTTCGTAGAGGATTTTTCGGATATAGCTACAACGTTGACCGGGTTGACCCGGAAGGGAGTTTCTTTTCATTGGATTGAGGTATGCGAGCAAAGCTTTCAGCAGTTGAAGACTCGTTTGACTACGGCTCCAGTATTATCTTTGCCTTCAGGATCGGCGGTTTTGTTGTTTATTGCGATGCTTCTCGGCAGTTGAAGAAGCACGAGCATAACTATTCCACGCATGACTTAGAAATGGCTACGGTGGTTTTTACACTTAAGATTTAGTGACACTACTTATATGACGAGTCATGCTAGATATTTACGGACCACAAGAAGCTTAAAGAATATCTTTCAGCAGCGAGATCTAAATTTGAGATAACATAGATGGATAGATCTAGCGAAAGACTATCACTGTGAGATTCTTTATCGTCCGGGCAAGGCGAATGTTGTGGCAGATGCTTTGAGTCGTAGGCCCGGAGATAGCTTTTCTTGTTTGAGCACAGTTCAGAGACAGTCAACAGCAGATTAGCAGATTCTTTGTGACAGCCGAGTACAGTTCGAGTTTACGTCGACCGGGGGATAACTTGTCCATATCCGTGCACATCCACAGTTATTTAATCATATCCGTGAGGCACAGTCCGATGACGTTCGTTGTCAGAGATCTTGGAGCAGGTTGGACATGGCAGAGATTCAGAGTTCGTGATTGATGATCAGAGAGTACTACGATTTGGGACTCGACTGTGTGTGCCAGATTCCGAGGGACTGAGACGCGAGATCTTAGAGGAGGCGCATCAGTCAGCATATAGTGTTCATCTGGGTTCCACCAAGATGTATTGGGATTTGAGAGAAGTATACTAGTGTGAAGGGATGAAGAGAGATGTCACAGACTTTGTTTCGAGATGCCTGACTTGTCAGCAAGTTAAGGCTGAGCATCAGAGGCTAGCTGGAGAGTTACAACCTTTGCCCATCCCAGAGTAGGAATAAGAGCAGATTTCTATGGAATTTATTGTAGGTCTATCTAGGACCAGTCGAGAGTATGGCTCTATTTGAGTGATCGTAGACCGAATGACGAATGCAGCTCACTTTCTGCCAGTAAGACCACTTTCGGATTCGTTCTGTATGCTCAGATATATGTTGATGAGATTGTACGACTACATGAAGTTCCAACCTGTATTACGTCCGACCGGGGCACCCAGTTCACCAGCCGACTATGGCAGAAACTTTAGGAGGCTTTGGGTACCAGATTGAGTTTCAGTGAAGTTTTCTATCCGCGGACCGACGGTCAATCAGAGCAGACCATTCAGAATCGTGAGGACATGCTCCGAGCTTGCGTTCTAGATTTCGTGGCAGTCGGGATCGCCACTTGCCCTTGATAGAGTTTTCCTATAATAGCAGCTTCCAGGAGGAGATTCAGATGGCACCCTTCGAGGCGTTATATGGGAGGAGATGTCGATAACCCGTTTGTTGGACAGAGCTCAGTGAGAGCAATATTTTGGGACCGCAGATTGTGCAGGAGACAACTAAAAAGATTCAGTTGATTTGGGATAGGATGAGAGCGGCACAGAGCAGGCAGAAATCTTATACAGACCGACGTCGGCGTAGACTTGAGTTTATAGTAGGCGATCATGTTTTCTTGAGGGTTTTTCCGATGAAGGGCGTGTTGAGATTCGGAATGAAGGGGAAGCTTAATCCCAGATATGTAGGTCCCATAGAGATTCTCGAGCGTGTCGGCATAGTTGCTTAACGTTTAGCTCTTCCACCCAGCTTTCCAGATATTCACCCCGTGATTCATGTATCAATGCTCCGCAAATACCTTCATGACCCCTCTCACGCGATACAGCATCAGACGATCCAGCTGGAGCACAATCTTTCTTTCACCGAGCAGCCAATAGTCATTCTAGATCGGCAGGTGAAAAAACTGAGGTCCGAGGTCATACCGTCTGTATAAGGTTCTTTGACATGGCCCGAACGGCGAAAAAGGTCACATGGGAAATCGAGGATAAGATGCGAAAGAAATATTCCCATCTCTTCGAGGGTACGCGTAGTTAAATTTTAAATTCGGGGACCGAATTTCTTTAAGGGGGGAAGATTGTAACGTTCTGAAAAATCGTTTAAGTTAATTGTCCGATAATCGGTAATATAACTTCTGTTTTCCGTAAAAAATTTAATTATAATTATTTTTCAACTTAGACTTAAATATACCTATTCTAGCAATGAAATTGCTAGTATTTGGTGTTGGAGATAGTGCCCTCAGAGTCAATTATTGGATCACAGGTACGTGATTGCAATGATTGAGAGAGGACCTATGCCGGTAGGACAGTCTTACTCGAGATGATAGTATGCTATCTGGTTTATCTTTATCATCGTGTACTGCTTTAGGTGACCTTACAGATCACTATTGCACATTGATAGAGCCCCTAGGATTCTTGCTTGACTACCAGCAGTATGAGGGCGATCATATACGTGGGAGCTGGGGTCTATAAGCACATCCTTAAAAGGTCCCTAGTCGTGGGAGTTTCGAGACAGGGCATCGATTCTCCAGAGTAGACTAGTGTATACAGTCGAGACCCCGACGAGGGGCGGTGGCCGGTCTCATAAGCCACTGGTGTCAGTTGGTTCACCTAAGATGTATACAGGTGCTCATTGGGTTATGAGTACACCGGACAGGACTCGCCGGGAACCTGCTAGTTGGTATTATACCAGACGTCAGATAGCAGTTTCCAGGTGACATATGTACAGGTTAGTTCATCGACCTGAGATCGTCATTTGTCTCGTGTGAGTTCCCGCTGTGCTTTGATTACTACCCTACCACGCTCAAAGGAGACGTGCAAACAGGTTTTAGTTGGGTACAGTCCCGAGCCACATGGAGGCAGTGAGCGGATCTGTAGGGGTTCGTCTCTCCCGGTATTGGGAGTGAGTTCGCGCTGTGTCTAGGAGAGCCAGTACATGAAAAGTCCTTGGCCAAGGCAGGAGGTTTACTGGTAGGTATTCCAGTAGTATCTCAGGATGTTCTGGGCTGCACTCTGACACGACTTGTACCGCTTTTGGGGTCTGACTTTTACCAACCCCCTACGCCCGCCATGCGATGCTCATAGACAAATGGACCGGACTGTACGGATATTGTCACTGACAGGCTCAGTAGAGTGTTGCATGAGTTCGCTCACAGACGTCCCTTTTAGTCAATACCGGGTAGCCCGTTACGTATTGGCTAATACCTCTGACGTGCTAGTGGTTAAATCCACAACCAAGGTGTTGACGAGTCTTTAGAGTCCTTCACAGACCAGTTTCTCAAGTTTCGGGCGAAACGCTGTAGAGACCGTATGGAGATATGGCAGGGTTCGATCAGATATGTGCGGTATTGCACGGATCGTGATCGGACGGATTTTACTAGCGGGCTTTGGTTTAAACCGGATCCTAGTATTAGACAGTGTAGATTTCGTCTCTTTGCATTTGTATTCAGTAGGAATACAAATGCGGGAATGTATATGCAGTAGCGGGGTTTTCCTTTAATTTATTACGGGATCTGTTTTCTGAAGTTGCCAGTATGCATTCCGTTCTGGCCAGTTTTCCTTTGTTCCTTCATGGCCGGACTTTTCCGTTGGAGGGGCTAATTTGCAAGTTCGCAAATTAGCATTTATGGAGGGGGTCCTTTGTAAATGTGTGGTTTCATAATCATGAGATTCTTTATTAGTCTCTTCCATTGCATTTAATGTGATGGTGTGTGAAAGGATTTGATGAGAAATTGTGTGACCATTTTTAATTGATGTTTTATCATTCATTTTCCTTCCTTGCATTATTGGATTTTTTCCCTCCATCTCTTGAGGGGCCGGCCACTTTAAGGGGAGTGGAGATGAGGTTTCATTTGGTGGGGAAAATTTATCACTCTCTTTTGATAGCCACAAAAATTCCATAGCTCCTTTCCTTTGTTGATTTCTCCACCTCCACATAAAAGGAAACTTCAACCCCAAGAGACAATTATTCTACACTTGCCTACAGCATTCCTTCGTGCCCGAGTTGCCTCGGTCCAGAGGTGGGAGCCCGTAAAAGAACCCGGCGATGTAGTGCCCGTTTCAACGAGGAGGCGACGACCGGAGATTCCGTGAGGAGATCGGAGTGGAGGCGAAGACTGAAGGACACGGATCGCTTGGTATAGCTTCTCTACTCATCTTTTAGTTTGCTAGTAGTTAGGTTAATGGCTCGATCCGGGTTGCTAGTGCGCGGTGGTGCCGGTTTGCAAGTTTCACAAAGTTTTTCGTTTCCACATTTCCGGCGTCGGATTGACGGCCGGGGCGCCGATGTGCACTTACATTAGTATCAGAGCCAGGCCATTAACCTAGTCTAACTTGCTCTAGTATGTTTAGAACTCGATCGAACAAATTTTCCGAAAACCCGATTTCAAGCACATCAGGTTTCTGTCGATTTTGTTTTGGCTCGAAAATTTTTCAGGGTGTTGCAGAAATATGTGCAGGGTGTTCTAAGACTTCTGGAAAAATTTGGTGGCATGATTTGACTTTTCCACCGTGGAACCGCGGCCAAACACATGCATTGGCCGTGGTTCCACGGCCATAATGATCCCATGTTGCACCATTCTTTTCCAGTGGGTCCTAGTCTGTGAAATGGGGTTTTTAGAATACTATTTTTGGGCCCAGATTTTCTGTGAGTGCTACAGTAGTGCTTGGTGCCCACTTCAGTACATTTGTTCGATCGGATATTTTAAACATGCTAGTTCATAGTATTTACATTATATCTGCGACCGTGAATGCCACTTGATCGGTAAATTCTGTCTAACTGCTATAGCCCGGTTAGACGGATTTGCGAACGTGACAGTCACGTTGATGTTCTGTATTGTGCTGTGATGTTGCGGATTGGTCATGAGGGATAGCCTAGATGCGATGTTAGTACAGTTTTGTTTTATAAGTACATTTGATATTGCGGGGAGAGCGTCCGACATGTGGACTGCCGTCACTGCCTGTTTGTATATTATTCTTTTGGGGCACGACCGGGTCGAGGTCGATGTACCCGTTGTATGTATATTTTACTTTCTGTACAAGGATTACCCCGCGGAGGGGTGCACGGATAGCCGGGTTCTAGAGGGCAACGGGTCCGCATCTCATGGCATTGAGACGGATGGGGCTTTACTCTAGAATTGGCGGGCTATTCGCCGCACTCGTAGGGGGTACAGGTTGACCCAGGAGGGGTGCCCAAGTTACCGGATTCCGTGAGGTGCTGGGTGGTCCATTCACGTTGCTGAAGGGGGCGGCCTCGCTTCAGGTTTTGGCGGGTGACTTGCAGCGCCCGTAAGGGTCTAGGATTTTCATTGTACAGGCTATCCACATGACCAGGGGAACGTCGGGTTTCAGTAGCGGCTCTATGAAACCCGGGGATCCCAGATATCTGTATTGTTCTGTGATGCTGGTTACATTTCTGTGATGTTGCATTTTATCACGCCTTGAGCGATATTATATATTGATATATATACTAGTAGATGTTGTATATGTTTTGCATCCGCGCTAGTCCAGTCCCCGCTCTGTCGTTAGTTAAGTAACCTAACGGGTGATGACGGGATCCAGTGGCGAATGCGGATGGCATATACGTACATCATTATTTTCGTTCTTTTGTGGTGTGATCAATTGATGGGACTGTGTTGATTCGGATCAATGCAAGATAAACAAACCTATTCTGATGTTGTTGGAACACTTTTCAAAAAGCTGTTATTGCAAGGGCGTTCTCTTTTGTTTTGCACAGTGGTATTCGGTTATGAATATCCAGCACCTCAGTCGACGAGGCAAGGGCCGAGATCCCTTCACCGGGAGTGACCCCTTGGACAGAAGTTTGCGTCAGGGCAATAACTTCACTATAGCCGATTACTTTTGTTTTGCATCATGGTATTCAGTTGGAATATCCTGCACCTCATCCTACGGGGAAAGAGCCGAGATCCCTTCACCGAGAGTGACCTCTTTAGCAAAGGTTTTCGTTACTATATTTTTCTAAAAAGCTATCCGTTCCTTCAACGATATCAAGTTCATTACGTTAAAGGTTTTCGCCAGAAACCATTCGTAGCCCTCCGTCGTTTCATATGAATAGTCAATAAGTATTCAAGCTGTGTATGTTGGCCAAAGTCAAGGCACGGTGATTGGTAGCTATTGGGTATTCATATGCAGTATAGATAGATGCGTTGGTTTGGGACAGTCGTACTACTATTTTGGCTTTCGTCAAGGGTATGTACGGGTGGGTTCAAATTAACCTAGACAATGACGTGTAGAACTTGACATGTGACTTATGATATGTTGGCCTTCGTCAAGGTCATAAGAGCATGGGGCAAAAATTACATCGGGAGTTTCTAAAGAAATTGAAACTTACCGGATATGCGCATACCTTCTGGAGTGTGATAATGTGAGCGGATTCCATCACGTTATCATGCGATGATAGTTGGATCCCGATTTCCACTGATGAGTTGGTTTACTCCTCGGGTGATCCCGACTAATTCTTCTTTCAGGTTTGAGGAAGAATTTGACGGTACAGTGGGAGGTTTCCTGATTAGATAAAGTGATAACCATTCTGATCTAGGTTAGAGTGCATGCTGAGTGTTTCTTTTCTCTCTCTCTTTGGCAGCGAACATTGACCCGACCCTAGACTATGACTCAGTGACCAAGTTAACCGAACCTTCTTATAAGACTGGCTTTTAGATTGTCAGAGTTGCATACCTCATTACCACTCCTACTTTTACCCTTTTCTCCAGGACACCCCGTATTACTACGAACGTCCACTTCCATTGGACAAAACCATCGTATGGTTATATACGAACTCGAAGGAATTTATTCGAGGATGGTTTCTGGTTCAGGAGAAAATGAATAGGACTATTCATTTGTCTTTTCCTTTTACCTTCTCTCAGGTTACGAGTGTTCCTTGGATTAGGACAGTACACCTATTATGCAAATTGGATAGTCTTCTTCCAAACCATAGGCAGGTGCCGACCGGTAGGGAATGAAGAAAACCAATTAGCCTAAACGGTGTATAGAAGGTATTAAGTTAAGACAAAGAAAGGGATTAGAAGGAGGGCAAAGTAAATTGCGACTGATATTCACGACTAAACCAAGTATTTCATTACCACTCGCACTTCACCTTTATATTTCTCCAGAACACTCCGTATCACTACGAAGATCCACAGTTTATTGGATACTCCATCGTATGGTTATATACGAACTCGAAAGGAACTTTTTCCAGTTCGGGGATGGATTCTGGTTCAGGAGAAATAGGAATAAGGTTTTATTCGGTTGTCTTTTATCTTCACCTTCTCTCGCATTGCGAGTGCTCCTAGGATTAAGACAGTACACCCATTATGCTTATTGGATAGTCTTCTTCCAAACCATACGTTGGTGCCGAACGGTAGGGAAGGAAGAAAACCATTTGGCCTAAAGGGGTGCACAGAAGGTAATTACTAAAGACATATGAAGGGATCCGGAGAGATGGCAAAGAAATATAAGATTATAGTTGTGAATCTGGATGATGGAAGAGGCATTACTAGGAATACCAGGATACCCCATCGAAACATTTCAATGTTTCAGTTTCACTGTGTACTGTTAATAGAAAATTGATTTCCCAATTAGACACTTGCTCCAGGGTATGTATTTACCAGGTATGATTCTCACATCTGTATGGTTTTACAGATGATGAGTGGGAGTAACTTATTGGGAATTGGGTGATCATCTTCATTATATCGGAATTCGTTGTAATTGGTGATATTTGAGGAAATCGCCTGGGTTGTTTGCCGGACGACAAATATTTGGTTTTGAATATCCGCGGTTATGCACCAATTTCAAATTGATATATCAGTACGTCTATTTTCATAGAGTGGGATATACCTTTTTGAAATTATGTCTATGACATTTACCTATATCGGTGGATGGTTAGGTAAGGAGCATTAAACAGCGGTGTAATTCTTCTTAACCATAAGTACAGTTTTCAACCTACGACACACAGGGAATAAGTTATGAAACTCACGGGACTTATACAGAGTATTGTATGTTGTCCAGTGTCCATTAGGACAGCGGGGTTGGTACCCGTACTATATTCTGTTTACTTTTGACTTCTCTAGTTCTTAGACATGTGTTTCGTAGAAATGCAGATTCTGAGTTTTGAGAAGTTATAGGTATAAGAGTAAAGTAGAGAACCAGGTGTTGCAAGTATCGGGATTCTTCAAGGTGATCGAAAATGTAGATACTTGTGAATGGTATTCAGTTGATAGTAATGATTAAGAGAACTTGCTTCTCTTTCAGGTTACTCATAATTGGAAGCATTCCTAAGTTGAGTAACGCTGATCGGCCTCTCTCCATTTAGTTGACATGCACTGGAGACAGCTGCATGATTTGAATCTGGTTCAATTAAATCAGTGCCTATGTTTCTATATTGGATATAGAACAGTTCATATCTTGACATTGTTAAGGTACGGGGAGTTGTCCGGCTTATACTTAAAACCAGACTCTGGATAACTCAAGGCACGTTTCTGAGATGGCTGTTTGTGCGTTGACCCAGGCTATGACAAGGGTTGACTTTCTACCATCTGGAAGATCAATAGTGATATTGTTCTTGACTCGCCACAATTTTAAAAGAAATGGATTTTTTCAGAAAACAGTAGTGGGAGTATGGTAGAACTGGAAGTGATTCCAGAACCGCAAACGATTACTGAAAATTTAATAAGAACCTAATTCAATCTGGTTTGACATTCCATTAGCCACTCCGCATATTTGGTGGGTAACCTCAGGCACCTGAGAGGTACTCCGGTAGCCTCAAGGACGGTGACAGGGAGGTTCTTGTTTACCCAGACTTGCCATTGCTGTTGTTCCAGGCTGTGAAACCCGGAAGGAGGATGATTATAGCGTCGTTCTAAACTAGCTTTAGAAGTGTACGTCTATATGACTCTGCCAGAGGGTTGTCATAGTCAGTGGGAGCAGCGGAAGCATTGGTGGACAAGTGGCTTATGTCTATTTATAGACTAAAGCAAATATAGCGGAGATAGATCATCTATTTCTGATGTCACAGTCATAGGTTTGACTTCATCAGAATAGGGGATGGATCTGTTAAGAAGGTAGTAGGGTGTGTTGTCCTGGTATTTGGATGACATACACAGAGTAGGAAGTGAAATTCCTATACTACGATCGGTTATACTTTGGTTGCCACACAGTAGTTTCTCCACATGGGACTTAGATATAATATCAAGACATTCTGGTTACTAGATCTATAGATCTAGATTTGGGTGGTTTCCCAATCAGGGTACTTAGACAACATTCTAAGAGTTTTTAGAATGGATGACTCCTGGCACGGTAGTATACCTGCAGGTGATGGAGTCACCCTCTCTAAAGGTGTCTCATAGACTAAAGTAGAGAGGGATGTGCATGATTGGCAGATCACTTGTTTAGGCAATTGAGTCAATCATGAGATGTCAAGTACCACACCAGATGTTGTTCTTGCAGTAGATGTAATAAGTTGATATTAATCCAATACTGGAGAAACGATTGGAAGCAGTTTTAGAACATAAGTGGATGTTCTAGGGATATGATAACGACAGTCTCGTTCTGGAGACGGTTATCATTCCAGGCTTCCAAGGTGACATGGACGACAGGGTGGTCGTCAGAGTTATAGTTTTCCCTCTGACGACGGGCAGTATTTTGGACAGGTGGTCCAGGTGGATACTGAGGGAAGGATGGCGCAGGATACTGGTTAAGTTCAGTTAACGATACAGTCTAAGAAGTTTGGATTTGGAGTTCATTTATGAGCTAGGTCCCATCAGACATCCAGACATATTCTAAGACAGGTATTGCTCATTTCGGGAGATGGCTTTCTCCGCGAACTTGAGATATAGAGAGACATAGAAAGAAACATCAAAGCGGATCCACTCACTGAGGCTATTCCTCGAACGCAATAGTTTCGCAAACGAGCTTTGTGAGACTGAATAGTAGAGGAGTTGGGTGTTCGGTATCACACGGGCTGTGAGTATGCGACATCGCAATAATTAGCCTTGAGTGCAAGTGGGAGATTGTTGGATATAGTGCCCTAAGAGTCAATTATTGGATCATAGGCACGTGATTGCAATGATTGAGGGAGGACCTATGCCGGTAGGACAGTCTTACTCGAGATGATAGTATGTTATCTGGTTTATCTTTATCATCGTGTACTGCTTTAGGTGACCTTACAGATCACTATTGCATGTTGATAGAGCCCCTAGGATTCTTGCTTGACTACCAACAGTATGAGGGCGATCATATACGTGAGAGATGGGGTCTATAAGCATATCCTTAAATGGTCCCTAGTCGTGGGAGTTTCGAGACAGGGCATCGATTCTCCAGAGTAGACTAGTGTATACAGCCGAGACCCCGACGAGGGGCGGTGGCCGGTCTCACAAGCCACTGGTGTCAGTTGGTTCACCTAAGATGTATATAGATGCTCATTGGGTTATGAGTACACCGGACAGGACTCGCCGGGAACCTGCTTGTTGGTATTATACCTAACGTCAGATAGAAGTTCCCTGGTGACATGTGTACAGGTTAGTTCATCGACCTGAGATCGTCATTTGTCTCGTGTGAGTTCCCACTATGCTTTGATTACTACCCTACCACGCTCAAAGGAGACGTGCAAACAGGTTTTAGTTGGGTACAGTCCCGAGCCACATGGAGGCAGTGAGCGGATCTGCAGGGGTTCGTCTCTCCCAGTATTGGGGGTGAGGTCGCGCTATGTCTAGGAGAGCCAGTACATGAAAAGTCCTTGGCCAAGACAGGAGATTTACTGATAGTTATTCCAGTAGTATCTCAGGGTGTTCTGGGCTGATCTCCGACACGACTTTTACCGCTTTTGGGGGTCTGACTTTTACCAACCGCCTAGGCCCGCCATGCGATGCTCATAGACGAACGGACCGGACTTTATAGATATTGTCACTGACAGGCTCAGTAGGGTGTCAGGATGAGTTTGCTCATCGACGTCCCTTTTGGTCAGTACCTGGTAGCCCGTTACGTATTAGCTAATAGCTCTGACGTGCTAGTGGTTAAATCCACAACCAAAGTATTGACGAGTCTTTAGAGTCCCCCACAGACCAGTTTCTCAAGTTTCGGGCAAAACGCTGTAGAGGCCGTATGGAGATATGGCAGGGTTCGTTCAGATACGTGCGGTATTGCACGGATCGTGATCGGACGGATTTTACTAGCCGGCTTTGGTTTAAGCCGGATCCTAGTATTAGACAGTGTAATTTTGTCTCTTTGCATTTGTATTCAGTGGGAATACAAATGCAGGTATATATATACAGTCGCGGGGTTTTCCTGTGATTTATTACGGGATCAGTTTTCTGAAGTTGCCAGTTTGCATTCCGTTCCGGCCGGTTTTCCTTTGTTCCTTCGCGGCCGGACTTTCTGATGGAGGGGGTTATTTGCTAGTTTGCAAATAACTTATTGTGGCGGGGGTTTCTTGCATTTGCGGCTTCATTATGATATTCTTATCATCATGAGATTCTTTTCTAGTCCATTCCATTGCATTTATTATGATGGTTGGTGAAAGGATGTGAGTTAGAAATTGGTGTGACCATTTTCTCATATATTCATTCCTTTTCTTCTCTTGTATTTGGCATTCCTTTTTCCCTCCACCACCATAAGGGACCGGCCACATTTTTTAGAGTGAGGGGATGAGGTTTCTTTTGGTGGGGAAATTTATCACTCTCATTTTGATAGCCACCAAATTCCATAGCTCTTTTCTTTAGTATATTTCTCCACCTCCACATCAAAGGCAACTTCACTACCCCAAAGAGACTAAGATTCTACACTGCACCTACAGTACCCTTGGATGCGTCGGCTTACCAACTTCGCGCCCGAGTTGCCTCGGTCCAGAGGTGGGAGCCCGTAAAAGAACCCGGCGACGTGGTGACCGTTTCGACGAGAAGGTGACAACCGGAGATTCCGCGAGGAGATTGGAGTGGAGGCGAAGACCGAAGGACACGGATCGCTTGGTATAGCTTCTCTACTCTTATTCTAGTTTGCTAGAGTTAAGTTAATGGCCCGATCCGGGTTAAAAGTGCGCGGTGGTGCCGGTTTGCAAGTTTCGCAAAATTTTTCGTTTCCGCATTTCCGGAGTCGGATTGACGGCCGGGGCGGCGCCGTGCACTTACATTGGTATCAGAGCCACGCCATTAACGTAGTCTAGCTTGATCTAATGTGTTACAAGTTCGATTGGACATTTATCCCAAAATCACATTTTCATTGCATTTGTTTCTGTCGAAATTTTTTTGGGCTCCAAAAATTTTTCAGGGTGTTGCAGAAATATGTGCAGGGTTTTTTAAGACATCTGGAAAAATTGGTGGCATGATTCGACTTTTCCACCGCGGAACCGCGGTCAAACACATGCATTGGCCGCGGTTCCGCGGCCATAATGACCCCTTGTTGCACCTTTTTTTTCCAGTGGGTCCTAGTCTGTGAAATAGGGGTTTTAGGATATTCTGTTCGGGCCCAGATTTTCTGTGAGTGCTAAAGTAGTTTTTGGGGCCCACTTCGGTAAATTTGGTCGATCGAATATTTTAAACATGTTAGTTCATAGTATTTACATTATATCTGCGACCGTGAATGTCATTTGATCGGTAAATCCTGTCTAACTGCTATAGCCCTTTTAGACGGATTTACGAACGTGACATTCACGTTGATGTTCTGTGTTGTGCTGTGATGTTGCGGATTGGTCGTGGGGGATAGCCTGGATGCGATGTTAGTACAGTTTCATTTTATATGTACATTTGATATTGCGGGGCGAGCGTCCGACATGTGGACTGTCGTCACTGCCTGTTTGTATATTATTCTTTTGGGGCACGACCGGGTCGAGGTCGATGTACCCGTTGTATGTATATTTTACTTTCTGTACTAGGATTGCCCTGCGGAGGGGTGCACGGATAGCCGGGTTCTAGAGGGCAACGAGCCCGCATCCCATGGCATTGTGACGGAAGTGGCTTTACTTTAGAATTGGCGGGCTATTCGCCGCACTCGTAGGGGGTACAGGTTGACCCAGGAGGGGTGCCCAAATTACTGGATTCCGTGAAGTTCTGGGTGGTCCATTCACGTTGTTGAAGGGGGGCTGCCTCGCTTCAGGTTTTGGCGGGTAACTTGCCACGCCCGTAGGGGTCTAGGATTTCATTGCACAGGCTATCCACACGACCAGGGGAACGTCGGGTTTCAATAGCGGCTCTATGAAACCCGGGGATCCCAAATATCTGTATTGTTCTGTGATGCTGGTTACATTTCTGTGATGTTGCATTTTATCACGCCTTGAGCGAATATTATATATTGATATATATACTAGTAGATGTTGTATATGTTTTGCATCAACGCTAGTCCAGTCCCCGCTCTGTCGTTAGTTAAATAAACTAACGGGTGATGACGGGACCCAGTGGCGAATGCGTATGGAATATACGTACATCATTATTTTCGTTCTTTATTGGTGTGATCAATTGATTGGACTGCGTTGATTCGGATCAATGCAAGATAAATAAACCTATCCTGATGTTGTTGGAACACTTTTCAAAAAGCTGTTATTGCTAGGACGTTCATTTTTGTTTTGCACAGTGGTATTTAGTTGGAATATCCTACTCCTCAGTCGACGAGGCAAGGGCCGAGATCCCTTCACCGGGAGTGACCCCTTGGACAAAAGTTTGCGTCAGGGCAATGACTTCACTATAGCCAATTACTTTTGCTTTGCATCGTGGTATTCAGTTGGAATATCCTGCACCTCATTCTACGGGGAAAAAGCCGAGATCCCTTCACCAGGAGTGACCTCTTTAGCAAAGGTTTTCGTCACTGTATTTTTTAAAAAGCTATCTGGTTCCTTCAACGATATCAAGTTCATTACGTTAAAGGTTTTCGCCAGAAACCATTCGTAGCCCTCCGTCATTTCAGACGGGTAGCACGTAGTATTCATGCTATGTTTGTTGGCCTTCGTCAAGGCATAGTGTATGGTAGCTGCTTGTTACCTTTCTGCTGCATAGATAGATGTGTTGGTTTGGGACAGTCGTATAGCCTTGTTGGCCTTCGTCAAGGGCTTGTACGGGTGGGTTCAAATTTACCTGGATAATGACGGGTAGAACTTGACATGTGACTTATGATTTGTTGGCCTTCGTCAAGGTCATAAGAGCATGGGGCAAAAATCACATCGGGAGTTTCTAAAGAAACTGAAACTTGCCAGATATGCGCATACCTTCTGGAGTGTGATAACGTGAGCGGATTCCGTCACGTCATCATGCGATGATAGTTGGATCCCGATTCCCACTGATGAGTTGGTTTACTCCTTGGGTGATCCCGACTAATTCTTCATTCAGGTTTGGGGAAGAATTTGACGTTACAGTGGGAGGTTTCCAGATTATATAAAGTGATTACCATTCTGATCTATGTTAGAGTGCACGCTGAGTATTTCTTTTCTCTCTCTCTTTGGCAGCGACCATTGACCGGACCCTAGACTATGACTCAGTGACCAAGTTAACCGAACCTTCGTAAACACTGGCTTTTGGATTGTCAGAGTTGCATACCTCATTGCCACTCCTACTTTTACCCTTTTCTCCAGGACACCCCGTATTACTACAAACGTCCACTTCCATTGGACTAAACCATCGTATGGTTATATATGAACTCGAAGGAATTTATTCGAGGATGGTTTCCGGTTCTGGAGAAAACGAATAGGACTATTCAGTTTTCTTTTCCTTTTACCTTCTCTCAGGTTGCGAGTACTCCTTGGTTTAGGAGAAAGTACACCTGTTACGCAAATTGGATAGTCTTCTTCCAAACCTTAGGCTGGTGCCGAACGGTGGGCAATGAAGAAAACCAATTAGCCTAAACGGTGTACAGAAGGTATTAAGTTAAGACAAAGAAAGGGATTAGAAAGAGGGCAAAGTAAATTGCGACTGATATTCACGACCAAACCAAGTATTTCATTACCACTCCCATTTCACCTTTGTATTTCTCCAGAACACTCCGTATCACTATGAAGATCCACAGTTTATTGGATACTCCATTATATGGTTATATACGAACTCGAAAGGAACTTGTTCCAGTTCGGGGATGGATTCTGGTTCAGGAGAAATAGGAATAAGGTTTATTCGGTTGTCTTTTATCTTCACCTTCTCTCGCATTGCGAGTGCTCCTAGGATTAGGACAGTACACCTATTATGCTTATTGGATAGTCTTCTTCCAAACCATAGGCTGGTGCCGAACGGTAGGGAAGGAAGAAAGCCATTTGGCCTAAAGGGGTGTGCAGAAGGTAATGACTAAAGAAATATAAAGGGATTTGGAGAGATGGCAAAGAAATATACGGTTACTGTTGTGAATCTGGATAATGGAAGAGGTATTACTAGGAATACCGGGATGCCCCATCGAAACATTTCAATGTTACAGTTTCACTGTGTACTGTTAAAGGAAAACTGATTTCCCAATTAGACACTTGCTTCAGGGTATGTATTTACCAGGTTTGATTCTCACATCTGTATGGTTTTACAGATGATGAGTGGGAGTAACTTATTGGGAATTAGGTGATCATCCTCATTATATCGGAATTCGTTGTAATTGGTGATATTTGAGGAAGTCACTTGGGTTGTTTGCCGGACGGCAAATATTTGGTTTTGAATATCCGTTGTTATGCACCAATTTCAAATTGATATATCTGTACGTCTATTTTTATAGAGTGAGATATACCTTTTTGAAATTATGTCTATGACATTTACCTATATCAGTGGATGGTTAGGTAAGGAGTATTAAACTGCGGTGTAATTCTTCTTAACAATAAGTACAGTTTTCAAACTACGACACATAATGAATGGGTTGTTAGACTCAAGGGATTTATACAGAGTATTGTATGTTGTCCACTGTCCATTAGGACAGAGGGGCTGGTCCGCGTACTATATTCGGTTTACTTATGACTTCTCTAGTTTTTAGACAAGTGTTTCGTAGAAACACAGGGTCCAAGTTTTGAGAAGTTATAGGTATATGAATAAAGTAGAAAACCAGGTATTGCAAGTATCGGGATTCTTCAAGGTGATCGAAGATGTAGATACTTGTGTATGGTATTCAGTTGATAGTAATGATTAAGAGAACTTGCTTCTCTTTCAGGTTACTCATAATTGGAAGCATTCCTAAGTTGAGTAACGCTGATCGGCCTCTCTCCATTTAGTTGACATGCACTGGAGACAGCTGCATGATTTGAATCTGGTTCAATTAAATCAGTGCCTCTGTTTCTATATTGGATATAGAACAGTTCATATCTTGACATTGTTAAGCTACGGGGAGTTGTCCGGCTTATACTTAAAACCAGACTCTGGTTAACTCAAGGCACGTTTCTGTAATGGCTGTTTGTGGGTTGACCCGGGCTATGACGAGGGTTGACTTTCTACCATATGGAAGATCAATAGTGATATTATTCTTGACTCGCCACAGTTTTAATAAAAATGGATTTTTTTTTCAGAAAACAGTAGTGGGAGTATGGTAGAAGTGGAAGTGATTTCAGAACCGCAAACGATTACTGAACATTTGATAAAGAACCAAAAGATTCAATCTTTATTTGACATTCCATTGGCCACTCCGCAGATGTGGTAGGTAACCTCAGGCACCCGAGAGGTACTCCGGTAGCCTCAAGGACGGTGACAGAGAGGTTCTTGTTTACCCAGACTTTCTATTGCTGTTGTTCCAGATTGTGAGACCCGGCAGGAGGATGAGTATAGCGACGTTTTAAACTGGCTTTAGAAGTGCACGTGTATATGACTCTGCCAGAGGGTTGTCATGATCAGTGGGAGCGGCGGAAGCATTGGTGGACAGGTGGCTTATGTCTATTTATAGACTAAAGCAGATATAGCGAAGATAGATCATCTATTTCTGATGCGACAGTCATAGGTTTGACTTCATCAGAATAGGGGATGGATCTGTTAAGAAGGTAGTAGGGTGTGATGTCCTGATATTTGGATGACATACACAGAGTAGGAAGTGGTATTTCTATACTACGATCGGTTGTACTTTGGTCGTCACACAGTGGTTTCTCCACATAGGACTTGGATATTATATCAGACATTCTGCTTACTGGATCTATGGTATTAGATCTAAATTTGGGTAGTTTCCCAATCTAGGTACTTAGACAGCATTCTATGAGTATTTAGAATGGACGACTCCTGGCACGGTAGTATACCTGCAGGTGATGGAGTCACCCTCACTAAAGGTCTCCTACAGACTAAAATAGAGAGGGATGTGCATGATTGGTAGATCACTTGCTTAGGCAATTGAGTCAATCATGTGATATCAAGTACCACACCAGATGTTGTTCTTGCAGTAGATGCAATAAGTTGATATTAATCCAATCCTGGAGAAACATTAGGAAGCAGTTTTAGAACATAAGTGGATGTTCTAGGGATATGATAACGACAGCCTCGTTCTGGAGACGGTTATCATTCCAGGCTTCCAAGGTGACATGGACGACAGGGTGGTCGTCAGAGTTATAGTTTTCCCTCTGACGAGGGGCAGTATTTTGGACAGGTGGTCCAGGTGGATACTGAGGGAAGGATGGCGCAGGATACTGATTAAGTTCAGTTGACCATACAGTCTAAGAAGTTTGGATTTGGAGTTCATTTATGAGCTAGGTCCCATCAGACATCCAGACATATTCTAAGACAGGTATTGCTCATTTCGGGAGATGGCTTTCTCCGCGAACTTGAGATATAGAGAGACATAGAAAGAAACATCAAAGCGGATCCACTCACTGAGGCTATTCCTCGAACGCAATAGTTTCGCAAACGAGCTTTGTGAGACTGAATAGTAGAGGAGTTGGGTGTTCGGTATCACACGGGCTGTGAGTATGCGACATCGCAATAATTAGCCTTGAGTACAAGTGGGAGATTGTTGGATATAGTGCCCTAAGAGTCAATTATTGGATCACAGGCACGTGATTGCAATGATTAAGGGAGGACCTTTGCCGGTAGGACAGTCTTACTCGAGATGATAATATGCTATCTGGTTTATCTTTATCGTCGTGTAATACTTTAGGTGACCTTACAGGTCACTATTGTACTTGATAGAGCCCCTAGGATTCTTGCTTGACTACCAACAGTATGAGGGCGATCATATACATGAGAGCTGGGGTCTATAAGCATATCCTTAAAAGGTCCCTAGTCGTGGGAGTTTCGAGACAGGGCATCGATTCTCCAGAGTAGACTAATGTATACAGTCGAGACCCCGACGAGGGGCGGTGGCCGGTCTCACAAGCCACTGGTGTCGGTTCACCTAAGATGTATATAGGTGCTCATTGGGTTATGAGTACACCGGACAGGACTCGCCGGGAACCTGTTAGTTGGTATTATACCTGACGTAAGATAGCAGTTCCCTGGTGACATGTGTACAGGTTAGTTCATCGATCTGAAATCGTCGTTTGTCTCGTGTGAGTTCCCACTGTGCTTTAATTACTACCTTACCACGCTCAAAGGAGACGTGCAAACAGGTTTTAGTTGGGTACAGTCCCGAGCCACATGGAGGCAGTGAGCGGATCTGCAGGGGTTCGTCTCTCCCAGTATTGAGGGTGAGGTTGCGCTGTGTCTAGGAGAGCCAGTACATGAAAATGTTAGTTATATGTATGCCCTAGAGGCCATTACTATACATAGGATGTATATTGTAGTGGATGCTGGGACATATATAGGGAGGCATTTCTCGCTCGACATGATAGTATGCTATCTGGTTACTCTTTGCCTTAACGTGTATACTGATTGTCTCTCTGTTACATGTTGGTAAAGCCCTTAGGATGTGTACTTAACTACCTGGACTATGATGCGGATCATACTAGTGGGGACATGGTAGTCCATAAGTACATCCTTCAAAGTCCCTAGTCGAGGGTGTATCGAGACGGGGCATCGATATACCAGAGTAGACTAGCGTATACCTTCTCGACCCATACAGATGGGCTATGGATGATCCCATATCCATTGGTGTTTGACATCAGAGATGATATACGGGTGCTCAGTAGAGACTGGGTACACTGGACGGACTCGCCGAGAACTCCCAGATGGTATTATACCTCACGTCAGATGGCAGTTCTCTGGTGACACTGGTACAGAGTAGTCTGTTGACCCGAGATCGTCATAGTGTCTTGTGTGGTTCCCACTGTGCTTTGATTTCCATCTTACCACGTCTAAGAGGGCGTGCAAAATGGTGGTTTTTGGGTACAGTCCCGAGTCACATGGAGGCAATGAGCGATAGGAGGGGATTCGTCTCTCCCGGTATAGGGAGTTGATGTTGCGCTGTGTTCGATTGGCTATATCAGGAAATCCCTGGCCAGGGTTGCTGAGATTTACTGGTAAGTGTTACCAGTAGTTTCTCGAACAGTTATAGACCTCATATCGACACGACTTATCGAGCTATTGGGGTCTGATGTTTACCACCCCTAGGCGAGATATGCGACATATCAGACGATCAGACCGGACTGTACGGTAGTGTTACTGGTTGGATTCACTGGAGTGTGAGCGGGCTTGCTCGTCGATATTCAGATCGCTCAATACCCGGGTGGACGTTACGTTTAGCAGACCGCTTGCGGCTTGTGGGTGTTTGATATGATCATCACCTGCTGCCGGCGTATTGACGAGTCTTTAGAGTCCTACACAGAGGTTTCCTGGCTCAAGCGAAACGAAATAGGAGCGCATATGAGATATGTGCGGGACCGAGAATAATGCGTGTATGTGATGCCGTATTTCATTCTCGCGATGAATGTATCGATTGGTTGTATGCGATATAACCTAGTTATCGAATCAAGGATTGATTCGATAAGCCGATACATTGTATACTAGTCGGTTGTGTGCGACATGACCGGATCGTTAAATCAAGTGTTGATTTAATGATTTAATGCATAATTATATATTTGATATATTACTTTGCACTAACTAGTATTGGTTCACTTTAAACGGATTTTCTCATTTGGTTTGTGCACATTGTATATGTGATATACTTTTGTACACTTGATTGTATCATGTTTGATGATACATGTTTACTTGTGTTTGTGTGAATATTGAACCATGGTTATATGAATGGCTAGGGTTATGATTATTTATTCATTCATTTATTTATATATTCATTTTGGAAATTATTTAAGGATGGTGGCTTATTTTGTTTTATGTTGAAGCTTCTTGAAACATTGATCAAGTCAACCATTCTTATCTCATCCTTAACCCTAACCATTCCAACTAACCTTGGTTTAATCTCTACACTTGACCATGGTTTGCTTATGATAAGAATTGATTTTCTTTTCTATTTGATAATTCTTATCATAACAATTATCATCTTCTTCTTCTTCACTTCATGAAGAAGCTTACTTCATCAATGGTGATTGATGAAAACAAGTGAGTAATCCAATTCTAAAGTCTACCCACTTCCTATTTCTTCATCCTCTACCTCTTGCCAAGTAGTAGAGTGTGTTTTCTTCACAAGTTTCTTGACTTGGTGAAGTCGGAGCTTGATTTAGCGATGCCTCGACGTAGATCATCTTCGGCATGGACATCGATGACCTAGCCCGTCCATTCTCCGGTGAAGCCAACGCTAGAGCCCGGGACTTGTTATGGACAGCGAGGAGACTTCATTGTGGAGCTATGGAGGTGGAGGACCGGATCTACAAAGGTTGTATTTCCGTATCTCTTAGTTAATTGTTAACTAGTTATCTTTTCGCCTAGAAATCTAGCCAACGATCCGTAGTTTAGGGTTTCTCGGCACGTTAGAATTTTGAAATTGGCATGGTTGATGCCTTGTGAGACCTCATTAGGGTGCCTAGGAACCCTACAGTGGTATCAGAGCCTAGCTAGAGCCTTAGGCGAAGTCTAGACAGAGTTTGAAGTCCGAACGACCCGAAAACCCAAACCCAAAATAGCTCTCTGTCCTTTTTTCAAAAACTGGGTTTTTCCAAAATTAAAAATATGCAGAAAACTCTGCAGGGAATTATAAGAATTACGGTGCAATTTTTTTTCCATGAACAGTACAAACCGCGGCGGAAGCGCGGCGGAAGCCTGCTTCTGCGGCGGTTCCGCCGCACTTTGATGACGTCATCCTCAATTGATTGCACAGTAACTTCTATTATATTATGCTGAGTTCTCTGGGTGTTTTTAAAATTTATTCAAGAGTTGAATTTTCTGGAGTTGTTTTGGGGATTCGTATGTTCGATCGGATTATCAAATTTCGTCTGTGTGGCTTTCCGGATAAATTTTAGAAAATGTTAAAAAGTTCGACCGGATATAAATACCCAATTTTTCCCCTGTCGGGAAATTTCCAAGTGTTGGATTTTTCCGTAGTTTAACGACGTTCTAAGCAGTGCAAGTAACGCGATGGACCCTCTAGAAGACAACAAACCTTAACTCGATTATGTGACCGTCTTGAACTGCCCTTTGAACCTTCGGGTTTGGGGCAGTACGGCGTGCCACATGTGAGGCGTTGGCTTGACCCTTCTACGGCTGGACCGTTGGTACTGAGGCACGAACTGAATGTTGTTAGACTCATATTTCATGTGTTGATCTGTATCGGGAAAACTTAGGTATTCGATTGTTTGATCGGAAAGTTTGACATTTTCTATTTATCCGGAATGGGATACAATAATTGGAATTCACAATAAGTTATGAGATAACTGAATGAATGTTATAAACGTAGCAGTTTAGTCTCACTTGATCGGTTGCCACGGAATTTTGATGTGATCAAAAGTTCGTCGCAATCACGTAGCGTACGCGGATACTCGCCGGGTAAACTTAATAGACAGCCTCGCTCCATAGCCCCGACCAAGTGACTGTAGGAGAACCCCGTCGCCGAAAGCATCCGTTCGGGTGCTCGCGGTAGCGGTGTTCAGCCTTGGTGCACTTCGTCGACGGTATCAGGGGTGCGGCCGCCTACTAAAGTTTGCGACGAGCATTCGATCAGTTTTTCGGGAATCTTGTTGAATTGCCCGACTTGATATTGAAAAGTATTTTCGATAATGAGACTAAAATGCGGGGTTTATAATTGTTAGGCATGCGATGTCTAAGGAATTCATTCGGTCAGGCATGTGATGTCTGAGGTGGTTGCGGATTCCAACTGTTGTAGTTTTACACTTTCTTTTCTGTGACCGTAAGTGTAATATGTGATATCGCCGGTTTCGTTGCTATATGCCAACGACAATTGGGATGCGCATATTTACTTACGTTGATGACATGTGATGTTATGTGTTGCTGGATATGTTATATTGGATCGTCGTGTTTGAATAGCCGGGGTTTTTTATGTGAGATGAGTGTTTTTCATTTTCATTCATGTAAAAACTTGTATGTAATATTCTTTTATTGGGGCGCTTCCAGGTTGCGGAAGTTGTCACCCTTTGTATATTATTTACTTTTCCGCACTAGGATAGACCCAAGGAGGGGAGCACAAGTAACCGGGTTCTGGGGTCCAGTGGGAGACCAACTCGAGGAGTCGAGTCCGGGTCTCCTAACTCCAGAATTGGTAGGGTTGCTTGCTGCTCTCGTAGGGGTCTAGGGGTGTGGGTTTGGCTATTCATCACGACCGTGGAATCCGTGTTTTATACTGGCTCGTATTGAAAACACGGACGTCCTAATATATCCAATATTTCATATGATTCTTCTGCTGCGATATCTGTGATGTGATCATGTGATGTTCTGTGATAGATACAGTATATAGTATATATGATATATTATATAGATGTTACTTATATTTTACACCCGCGCTAGCCCTGCCCTGCTCTGCCGTTAGTTACCTAACCTAACGGTGCACGAGGGGACATCGAGGCGAATGCGGATGGCATAAGTGTACGTCGTATTTATCTGTGATGTTTAGGTACATTAAATGATGGGACTTCATTAATGTGATTAATGAAATAAAAAGAAACATAAGATGTTGTAGAATCGAATTTCAAAATAAAAACAGGTAGCTACAGTTCTTGCTTTGCACAGCGGTATATGTGATATATCCTGCACCTTATTCGATGAGGAAAGGACCGAGATCCCTGCACCGGGAGTGACTCCTTTAGCAATAACTGGCATATGTTACACACTCGGTTTGTCTTTTGATTGCTTTTAAGTGTTTTTGCTTTGCACAGTGATATATATGATATATCCCGCACCTCATTCGACGAGGAAAGGACCGACGATCCCTTCACCGGGAGTGACTCCTTTAGCAAAACTAGAAAAGCCTCAAAAGCACTCCATTTTAAAATCATTTGATTCTACAACGATATAAAGTTCATTACGCAAAAGGTTTTCTTAAAAACCTGACGTAGCCCTCCGTCATTTCAGATAAGTCCTAGTTAGTATTCGTGCTGCGTTTGTTGACTCAGTCAAGGCGTAGTGTGCGGTAGCTGATTAGTGCTTATCTGCAAAGCATATGATGCGATTGGATTAGGGTAGTCGTGCGGCCTTGTTGACTCAGTCAAGGGTCGTGCGGGTGGGTTTAATTCAATCGAGAAATGACGGGTTGAACTTTACTTGTGGTCTATGATTTGTTGACTCAGTCAAGGTCATAGATCGCTTGGGGCAAAATATTATCTGGAATTTCAAGTGTTGAAATTTGCAATGAGATTGCATACCTTCTATGAGATAGTTGGATCCCGATACCCGCTGCGAGTAAGAGTTACTCCTGGGAGAGTTTTACACATTACAATTAGCCGATCAAGTAGGTGTCTAGAAAGGTGTCAAAGGGGTTACGCCTCTGGGAAAACGAGGTTTACATTAATTAGGTTCGTGCGAAAGCACGGGGGACCTCCCTCAAAGTACCGACACTGGCCTGGCTGAAAGATTGGCGAACTTGTAGTGTGTAATTAATCCCGGCTAGTCTTTCCTTTTAGGGTTTGAAGGAAGATATGATAAAAAGCAGTGGGAGCCATCCTGATTAGATAAAATAATAACCAATCTATTCTTGCAAGAGCGCACGCTGAGTGTTTTCTTCTCTCTCTCTCCAGGTAGCGACCATATCACGCCTTAATCAAGATAATAATACGGATTATTGACCGAACCCGCTTGTTATACTGAGCTGGGGAACGTTGGTCCCGCTCCAACTTATAATTGTTATAAGACAGAGCAGGAAATTGGGGATTACCAGAATTCCCGTGCCGCCCAAACGAAGAGAGTGCATGCTGATGCATCATCTTCGGGTGTGTTCGTTACAAAGAACTGTTTCTCTGTATCCTCTACGTCCTGGGTATGTGATACCAGATCAGGATCCCAGATATGTAATCTGTTACATAGGGCTACAGAAAGGTAGAGAACTGAAAACGGGTGATAAGTTTCATGAGGCAGAAAACGGGGCAAGTGTTGCAGCCAAGTCTGTTGGTCACTGTCACCCTGTATTACCAATACATTGATTCTGAACGAATGTTATTAGATACCGAACCTGATATACAAAATCATATCACTCTCTTTAATAGTAAAGAAATGATAAAATTTTGTATTGTTGGATAATGTTTTGAACATTTCCTATATCAAAAGTTGATCGTATCAGGCACGTTATCTAAAAGCATTGATATTCTAAATCAAACTACAGTTCTTTTGTATACGGAACACACACAAGAGGAAGAGTTCAGAAATGAACGAATTCTTCTTGAGGCATTGTAGACTAGGTCAGATCAATGTGACCCGACTAGCTAGAGTTACATATAGATGCATATTTAAATCAGTTTGAATTTACATCTTGTGAAACTCGCCAGTCATGTCACAAAGATAAGATGACCAAAGCTCCGTTTACTGGAAACAGAGAAAGAGTTAGTGAACCCTTGGGATGATGCATGCTGATGTATGTAGGTCCCCAGTCTACACATGCCAGGACCGGTTCTTTGTACTTCATTACATTCTCTGATAATCTCTCAAGATTCAGACATATGTTCCTGTTGAAACACAAGTCCGAACCTTTTGAGATATTCATAGAATATAAGTTAGAAGTAGAGAACCAATACGGGTATAAGTATTATGTCCTTTGATGAGATCAAGGAGGAGAATACTTGAGCACGAAAATCCTGGATTATTCTAAAGGAGAATGAGATTCTCTCTCAGCATTACTCCTCTGAATACACCATAGCACGATGGTATATCGGGGCGGAGCAATAACACCCTATATGATAAGGTGTGCTCTATGATTAGTACTACTGAGTCACCTATTTCGTTTAGGGAGTTATGCGCTTGAGAAGCTGCATACCTATTGAATAGAGTTCGAATCAAATCAGTTGCCTACCACTTCATATTTGATATGATAAGGGAAGAGCCCATCTCTCAAGTTAGTTGAGATTTGGGGTTGTCCAGCCTATGTCTGAAAAGCAAAATCCGGACAAGCTCGAGGCAAGATCTGTTATGTACAACTGGAAAGGTTCCAGCTATACAAACAACAGCAGATGATTTGAAAGAACCAAAGGATTCAATAGTTACCAACAAACCTCAGCCTCTCCGCCGATCTAGTAGGGTTCCTCACCCACCTGAGAGCTACTTCGGTTTCTCTATGACAGTGGGAGCGAGGATTGCATCATGAGATGACGACCCAACTAGCTTCGAGCTGGCCATCAGGAGTGAGACTCTGTAAGAATGGCTGGATGCTTAGCGATCTGAGATGGAATCCATGTACACCAACAAAGTATGGACTTTGGTTGCTATATCTGAAGGGTTAAATCCCCATCAGGAGCAAGTATATCTTGAGAAGATTACTTGGTGTACATCGAAAAGTTGAGACTTTCAAAGCTAGACTTGTTAAAAGTGTGCATCATTGACCAGGTGTGGATTATGATGAAACCTTTTTCTAAGGAGCTATGCTTAAGTCCATCCAGATCCTACTTACCACGGCTACATACCATGACTACGATCTCTGGTGGTTGGGTGTCTTGACTGCTTTTCTAAATGATGATTTGGAAGAGAGCGTCTATAAGTACACAGCCAGAGGGCTTCGTAGACAGTGGGAGCAGCGGAAACGTGTACAAGATGTTTTATAGGATAAAGCAGGCATCGCGGAGTTAGAACATCTGTTTTGATGAAGTAGTCAAAGAAATTGACATCATCAAAATGATAGATGAACCTTGTATAAACAAAAAGGTAGTAGGGAGTATGGTGGTGATCCTCGTAGTGTACGTGGATGACATACTCTTGATAGGGAAGGAGTTTCCTATGCTACGCTCGATCAATCTCCGTTTATCACAATGATTCTCTACATAGGATCAAGGTGATACCTACTAAATCCTGGGTTTTGGACCTATGAGATAGATCTAAATGGATGTTAGGATACTCACTAGCTGTAGTGAGAAGGTATCAGTTGATCCTGGGGAGAATCACTGGAAGGGTTCCAAGGTGATAAGGACGACTGAATGTCAGTCACAGGCATTGTCTTTACCATCAGTAAAGGGACGGTATGTTGGAAGAGTTCCAAGCTAGATACCGTGACATACTAGACGATAAAGGCTGGATACATCGCTACTTAAGATGCTACCAAAGAGGCTGTTTGGGTGTATATTGGTTCATGAGATGAACTTTGTTCCTCCCATTGTGTGACAATGGAGTTGTGGCTTATGCCAAGGAACGCCGGTCCCATCAGTGATCCAGACTTATTCTAAGGCAGTATCACCTGATCATGGAGATAGTTGATCTCCAGGGTGATCGAGGTTTGGAGAGTAGACTCAGAGGACAACACAGCGGATCCACTCACAAAGGCCTGTTCCCAGAGAGAGACTTTTACGGGATGGTTGAGTATGAGATACTACAACCACTGCTACAGATGGCCCTAGTGCAAGTGGGAGATTGTTAGTTATATGTATGCCCTAGAGGCCATTACTATACATAGGATGTATATTGTAGTGGATGCTGGGACATATATAGGGAGGACTTTCTCGCTCGACATGATAGTATGCTATCTGGTTACTCTTTGCCTTAACGTGTATACTGATTGTCTCTCTGTTACATGTTGGTAAAGCCCTTAGGATGTGTACTTAACTACCTGGACTATGATGCGGATCATACTAGTGGGGACATGGTAGTCCATAAGTACATCCTTCAAAGTCCCTAGTCGAGGGTGTATCGAGACGGGGCATCGATATACCAGAGTAGACTAGCGTATACCTTCTCGACCCATACAGATGGGCTATGGATGATCCCATATCCATTGGTGTTTGACATCAGAGATGATATACGGGTGCTCAGTAGAGACTGGGTACACTGGACGGACTCGCCGAGAACTCCCAGATGGTATTATACCTCACGTCAGATGGCAGTTCTCTGGTGACACTGGTACAGAGTAGTCTGTTGACCCGAGATCGTCATAGAGTCTTGTGTGGTTCCCACTGTGCTTTGATTTCCATCTTACCACGTCCAAGAGGGCGTGCAAAACGGTGGTTTTTGGGTGCAGTCCCGAGTCACATGGAGGCAATGAGCGATAGGAGGGGATTCGTCTCTCCCGGTATAGGGAGTTGATATTGCGCTGTGTTCGATTGGCTATAACAGGAAATCCCTGGCCAGGGTTGCTGAGATTTACTGGTAAGTGTTACCAGTAGTTTCTCGAACAGTTATAGACCTCATATCGACACGAACAGTGTATAGCTGTAAATCCATGCTACCTCTCCCGGTACTTTCGGGCTTGCGGAATTTGGTAAAAAATAATTTTTCTAGAGGCGGTAACATGGACTCAAAACCGGATCTTTGTTAAACATTTAACTAACAACCTAACTAGGAGTTGTTAACTACTCGGTTAGTGGGTTATACCTTTCTTTCTTGAACTCCTTCGTCTTCAAGCTTCGATGGTTGTCCGGATCGGCTTCACCTCGTCGTCTCCTTGCGCCGAAGATGGATCCACCCGAAAGCTTCTACCTTTGGCTTCTTCTTCGAACTTTGAAGAAACTAGATCACTTGGCTTGCTAGGCCTTATGAACTAGAATGAGTAGAGGAATGTTTTGGTGTCTTTTTATCTCTAAGGCAATGAGTCTCAACACATGAGAATGGTTTGCCTTGAGGTAGAGAGAGCAAGAGGAAGAGGGAGAGCTTGAGAATGAGAGAGCTCAAGAGAGAGAAAGCAAAATGATAGAATCAACTATACTCATCTCATTCTCACCTCTCATAATCCAAAAGCCATCATAACAAAAATAGTAATCAAGTATTGTGTAAATGGTTTAAGTCAAAATGGCTATATCATTTCATGCACTCATTTTGCATAAATAAACAAGCAAGCAAAAGTCTTTGCCATGGAATGATAGCCATTTTCATGATGATGGTCAACTAGTCCAACCTAGTCAACCGGTCAGCAAAGTCAACAAGTCAACAAAGTCAACCCCTCAACAACCATGTCACTATAATACTTAATTAATATTAATGTTAATCATATATCTTATTCTCATTAGGGTTAAGCAAAAGTCAATGGTCAACCGTCAACTGTCAACAGTCAACAGTCATCAACGCCAATTAGAATACTCTGCCTCTGTCTCTCTGTCAACTGTGCATACACACCCGCATACGCGTTCCGAGGAACACGAATACAAACGACATAAAATCAATCCCAAAACGTACACTAGGATCTGGCTTAAACCAAAGACCGCTAGTATTAACTGTCCGGACACTGTACGTGCACAAGTGCACGGATGTGACCGAACCCTGTCGCAAAACCATGCGACCTGTCGCAAAACCATGCGACCTCTACTCTTTTGCCTGAAGGAGAATAGCTTTCTGTGTGGGACTCTAAAGACTCGACACTACGCTGGCAGTGGGTTTAACCACAGACCGCAAGCGGCACTAGCTGTGCGTAACGGTCCCCAGGTGGATGCCGACAAGAAGACTGACGAGGCGAAACCCATCTGAACTCCTACTGAGCCTGAATGTGACAGTCTCCGTACAGTCCGGTCTGTTCGTCTGATACATCGCATGGCGGGCCTAGGGGGCGGTAAACGTCAGTCCCCTAATAGCGGTACAAGTCGTGTCGGAGTGAAGCCCAATACACCCTGAGATAACACTGGAAGCCTACCAGTATATCCCGCTTGCCCTGGCCAGGGACTACTCGTGTAATGGCTCTCCTAGACACAGCGTGATGTCAACCTCCAATACCGGGAGAGACGAATCCTGTCTAACCGTCACTGCCTCCAAGTGCTTCGGGACTGCACCCAACTACTACCTGTTTGCACGACTCCTTTGAGCCGTGGTAGGGTAGTAATTAAAGTACGGTGGGAACACACTCGAGGCGAAGTGACAGTGTCAAGTCAGTGGACTAAGCTGTACTCATGTCACCTGGGAACTGATAACTGACGATAAGTATAATACCAACCGGTCAGTTGCCGACGAGTCCTGTCCAGTGTACTCGTAACCTAACGAGCACCCGCATACTATCTCTAGTACGACGTACTGATGGCTATGGGACAGACCATCTCCCACACTGGGACGAGAAGCGCATGCGCTAGTCTACTCCGGAGTATCGATGCCCTGTCTCGATAGTCCTGCGACTAGGGACCTGCATAAGGATGTGCTTATAGATTACCCAGCCCCTACTAGTGTGACTGCCATCACAACGCTGGTAATCAAGCAAAGATCCTAAGGGCTCCACTAATGCGTATAGGTGATATAATAAAATAAACACATGTACATATTGAAGTAGAAACAAACTAAGTAGCATACTACTATTTTGAGCAAGATTGTATATATAAGGTGAATATCCCAAGCTTCCATTAAGTAATACACAAGCTAGTATGATACAGTAATGGCCTCTAGGGCATATACACTAACAATCTCCCGCTTGCTCTAAGGCCATGTACTGGCGTATCGAAGACCTATCATCTCGATCAGCCGCTCGAACTGAGTCTGGGGCAAGGCCTTGGTGAATGGATCTGCAGTGTTATCTTCTGAAGCAACCCTCCGAACCTCGATCTCCTGGCGATGCACGAACTCCCTGATCAGGTGATACCGCCTCAAGATGTGTCTGGATCTCTGATGGAACCTGGGTTCCTTCGCTAAAGCTATAGCCCCGTTGTTGTCGCAATACAGAGGTATTGGATCAACAATGGACGGAACCACCTGATGTTCTTTCAAGAACTTCCTCATCTAGACAGCTTCTTTTGCGGCATCAGATGCAGCGATGTATTCCACTTCCATCGTCGAGTCTGCAACGGTTTCCTGTTTGGAACTCTTCCAACACACCGCCCCTCCATTGAGGGTAAAGACAAAACCCGACATGGACTTGGAATCATCCTTGTCACTCTGGAAGCTGGAGTCAGCAAAGGCCTCGATCTGGAGGTCTTTTCCGCCATACACCAAGAACATCTCTTTAGTCCTTCTCAGGTACTTGAGAATGTTCTTTACCGCTATCCAGTGTTTCTCCCCAGGGTTTGACTGATACTGGCTTACTACACTCAGTGCATAAGCTACATCTGGTCTGGTACACAACATCGCATACATTATATAGCCTACCGCAGAAGCGTAGGGTATAATAGACATGCGATCCATCTCTAAATCAGTCTTGGGAGACATCTCTTTAGAGAGGGTGATCCCGTGACAAGCCGGTAGATTACCGCGCTTGGAATCTTCCATACTGAATCTTTTCAGTATGGTGTCGATGTACCTGGACTGTGAAAGTCCTAATATCCTCTTGGATCTATCACGATGGATCCGGATCCCCAGGATGTATGAGGCATCACCCAGGTCTTTCATGGAGAACCTGTGTGATAAGAACCCCTTGACAGATTGTAGCATAGGAATGTCATTTCCTATTAAGAGAATGTCAACCACGTACAAAACGAGGAATACTACAGTTCTCGCTACAAATCTACTATAGATGCATGGTTCATCAGGATTTTTGATAAAGCCAAATTCTTTGACCGTCTCATCAAAACAGATGTTCCAACTCCGTGATGCCTGCTTTAGTCCATAGATGGACTTAAGCAACTTGCACACCTTTCCGCTGCTCCCACTCTGAATGAAACCCTCTAATTGGTCCATATAGACACACTCCTCTAAATTTCCATTTAGAAAAGCGGTCTTTACGTCCATTTGCCATGTCTCATAATCGTGGAAGGCAGCAATGGCAAGAAGGATCCGAATGGATTTCAGCATAGCCACTGGAGAAAAGGTTTCGTCATAGTCCAAGCCAGGTCTTTGACGGAAACCCTTTGCAACAAGTCTAGCTCTATAGGTCTCAACCTGTACATCTACACCAATCTTCCTTTTGAAGATCCACTTGCATCCTACGGGTTTTACCCCGTTTGGAGCAATGTCAAAAGTCCATACTTTGTTGGTGTTCATAGACTCCATTTCGGTCCGCATTGCATCTGGCCATTTTACCGAGTCAACGCTCTGAACGGCCTGCTGGAAGCTAGTAGGCTCATCGTAATCTATGATGCAATCCTCTCTATCCCCGTCTATGAGAAAATCGTAGTATCTCTCGGGCAGATAAGACTGCCTACTACTCCTGCGGAGCGGCGTAGGAATGTCCTGTTCTTTTGAACCCTCTGGTTCCACTACGCTTTCAGTAATAGCTCGTGGTTCTGGAATTTCTTCCAGTTCTACTGCGCTCCCACTAATTTCCTTTTCTAAGAACTGCTGTTCTAGAAAGTGGGCATGACGAGAAACAAAAACATTTTGTTCCTCTTCGCAATAGAAGAAATATCCCTTGGAGTTCTTTGGATATCCCACGAACTTGCACTGTACTGAGCATGCCTCGAGCTTGTCCGCATGCTGCTTTTTGACAAAAGCTGGACTTCCCTATGTCTTAATGTGATTGAGATGGGGCATCTTCCTACACCACATCTCATATGGTGTAGTAGGCACAGTCTTAGTGGGAACTCGGTTCAAAAGGTATGCTGCTGATTCTAGCGCATACCCCCAGAATGATCGCGGTAACTCAGCGTTACTCATCATGGACCGTACCATATCCAATAGGGTTCAGTTCCGTCTCTCCGATACACCGTTATGTTGCGGAGTGTATGGAGGAGTAAGCTGAGAGAGAATTCCGTTCTCTTTTAAATGGTCCAGGAACTCGGCACTCAAGTATTCACCACCTCGATCCGACCTTAGAATCTTGATACTTTTGCCGGTTTGTTTTTCTACTTCATTCTTATATTCCTGGAATTTTCCAAAGGCTTCGGACTTATGTTTCATTAAGAAGACATAACCGTACCTTGAAAAGTCATCCGTAAAAGTAATGAAGTAAGAATAACCGCTTCGCGCATGTGTAGACATTAGACCGCACACGTCGCTATGTACGAGTCCCAAGAGCTCGCTCGCTCTTACTCCGTGTCCAGTGAACGGAGTCTTTGTCATCTTTCCTTTGAGACAGGATTGACAAGTGGCATACGATTGATATTCGAACGCATTCAAATATCCTTCTGTATGTAACTTCGTCAACCTTCTCTCATTGATGTGACCCAGTCTACAATGCCACAAGAAAGTCTGATTTATTTCCGGAGATTTTCTTTTGTGTGTATTCTGGACATTGAAAATCTGCGGTTGGTTTAATACGTATATACCATTGCTTAATGTACCGGACCCAATCAGAACTTGATTAAGGTGAATGTTTACAACATTGCTTACAAACGCAAATTCATAACCTTCTTTAGAAACCAAAGATACAGAAATGATATTACAAGTTGCGTTGGGTACAAAAAAGCAATTACGCAAAACCAAAACATGTCCATCTGACATTCCCAGGTGATAGTCCCCCACGGCCTTAGCATCCATGCTAGCTCCGTTTGCAACTTTGAGGGTCATGTCACCTGCCTTCAAAACCCTACGGTTTCTCAACGCCTGCAAAGAATTACAGATATGAGATCCTGATCCGGTATCCAATACCCAGGAAGTAGAGTTCATTGAAAGACAGTTTTCAATAATATACACACCTGAAGCTGAAGCCGCAACCTGCTTCAGATCCTGTGTTCTGGCTTTCCAAGCCCTGCAATCATTCTTCCAGTGTCCCTTCTTATGACAATAGAAGCATTCTTCCTTATCCACAAGCTTTCCCACTTTCTTTGTTGCTTTTGCCTTTCCCTTCGTATCCACTTTACTAACACCGCCCCTTGGTTTGGCGGGGGCTTTCTTCTTCTTTCCCTTGGCTTTCGCCTTGGATCTAGAAGAAGAAGATCCTCCTACAAACAAAGTGGATGTTTCCCTACCTTTCTGTAGGGTGCCCTCTGCGCTCCTCAGCATGTTGAGGAGTTTTGAAAGTTCAACTTCCTTTTCTTGTAAGTTGAAGTTCAGTATAAACTGGGCGTAAGTGGAAGGAAGGGACTGGAGAATCAAGTCCGTATAGAGCTCATTCTCCAACGTGGTCCCAAGGTTCGCGAGCTCTTCAATATAGCCAATCATCTTAAGCACGTGTTCCGCTACCGATGATCCGAAGGCTAATCTTGCCGAAAATAATTTCTTCGACACTTCGTATCTTGCGATACGAGATTGCTCTCCATACATTTCTTTTGTATGGAGAAATATGGACTCGAGGTCCATATTCTCGTGCCTCCTCTGATGTTCGTTGTCCATAGAGGCAAGCACGAGGCACTTGGCCTTCGCGCAATCTAGTTCCCAGGTCTTACGGATTTCCTTATCCGCGACGCTGGTTTTAGGACCTGGGACAGGGGGAGCTTTGGTGGTAAGAAGATATCCCAGCTTGTCGTAAGTGATTGCCATCTTGACATTCCTGAGCCAATCTTTGTAGTTTGGCCCAGTCAGTAAGTTTTTATCTAGAAGTAACTTAAGTCCAGTCATGTCGATTGGTCGCTGCAATTAGGAGAGAGAAGAAACACTCAGTATGATGCTCTTGCAAGTTTAGAGTGGTTTTTAGTTTGTCTAAACAGGATGGCTCCCACTGTTTCTCGAATCCCTCCTCAAACCAAAAAGGAAGAATTAGTCAGGATCAATCTCACCGTACAATTCTTGCTTAACCGTTCAGCCAGGCCAGTGTCGGTACTTCGAGGGAGGTTTTCCAACGCTTTCGCGAAGTTCCTTAATTAAATAACCTCTTTTCCCTGGGGGCGTAGCCCCGCTAACACCTTTCTAAACACCTACTTGGTTTATAGCATTGATCGTTAAGTGAGAAATTTCCCGAGGAGTAGCATATACTCACAGTAGGATCGGGATCCAAATATCATCGCCTGACGAAACTGAAGGAATCCTACCAGAATCATCACACTCCAAATGGTATGCAACACTAGCAAGTTTCAGTTCTTTTGAAACTCTCGATGTGGATTTTTTTTTGCCCCATGCTCTTATGACCTTGACTTTGGCCAAAATATCATAAGTCACATGTCAAGTTCTACCCATCATTCTCCAGGTTAATTTGGATCCACCCGTACCTACCCTTGACTTTGGCCAAAATGGCAGTACGACTGTCCCAAACCAACGCATCTATCTATGCTACACATGAATACCCAATAGCTACCAATCACTATGTCTTGACTTTGGCCAACATACACAGCTTGAATACTATTGACTATTCATGTGAAACGACGAAGGGCTACGAATGGTTTTGGCAAAACCGTGAACGTAGTGAACTTGATATAATCGATGGAACAAGATAGCTTTTAAAAGGAGTGGCTCAAGCTCCGCATTTAAAAGTTAGTTTTGAAAAGAACCGAGTGGTTTTCCGAAAGTGTTCCAACGACTTTAACTTGGTTTATTTTCTTGCATTAGTTCTTTTAATGCATCCCATCATTTAATCCTACCATTGCAGAAAACAACCAAAATATGACGTACGCTTATGACATTCGCATTCGCCACGGGGCTCCGTCATTACCCGTTAGGTTACTTAACTAACGACAGAGCGGGGGCTAGGCTAGCGCGGCTGTAAAACATAAGCAACGCCTAAATAATATCATATATAGATATATTGCAATGATAGCCATTTCAGATCACAGATGAATACATTGGATATACTAGGAGTCCGCAATTCGTACGAGCCTGTAACGAAAAGCAGATTACACGGTCGCGGTGAATAGCCAATACCTCACCCAAGACCCCTACGGGTGAGGCAAACTACCCGCCAAGTACCCGAAGCGAAGCAACCTCCCTCAACTCCGTGAGTAGGCCACTCGGCACTTCGGCATACCCGGTAGTTTGTGCACCCCCTCCATGGGTCTATCCTAGGAGCAAAAACAGTAAAAAGAAATTATACAATGACGGCTACAACCCCGACCCGGTTGTGCGGCCATACAAATAATTATTACATCAATTTACAAATTTACATGAATTGAAAGAAAAGAAAACTCTCGTCTCACAACCCCTGGCTATTCACCCGCGACAATCCAATGAATTCATATACACATTCCAGCAACATTACAGATCACAGATTTGTATAACCCCCACTAATCGACATATAGCGATTAGCAGACATTCAATACAAATATCACATCACAGATAAAAACCCGTCAGCTTAAGTCTTTAGAAGTTCGATCAAAAATACGGATTTTTAGGCCCCAAACACAAAATTTTCGTTCTGGAAAATCTGGGCTGAAAAGACATATTCCAAAAATCCCAAAACAACCCCAGAAATACACTGCACTAAATTTGGACCTCGGCCGTGGAACCGAGGCGGGAACGTGCTCCCGCCGCGTTTCCGCGGCGCTTTGATCGGTTCGTGGGCCCAAATTTTGTGGTAATTCTATAAAAAGCCTGAACCGATTTTTAAGATGAAATTTTTCAAATTTTGAACAGAAAAAAAATCAGCGGAAACTTGACAAATCGGGTTCGTTTCGTGACTTTTTCTTTGATCGATCTTCTAGTTACTTTGCTAACATGTTAGATAGAGTTTAACTAGGCTCTGATACTACTGTAAGTCCATGCTACCTCTTCCGGTACTTTCGGGCTTGCGGAATTTGGTAAAAAACAATTTTTCTAGAGGCGGTAACATGGACTCAAAACCGGATCTTTGTTAAACATCTAACTAACAACCTAACTAGGAGTTGTTAACTACTCGGTTAGAGGGTTATACCTTTCTTTATTGAACTCCTTCGTCTTCAAGCTTCAATGGTTGTCCGGATCGGCTTCTCCTCGTCGTCTCCTTGCGCCGAAGATGGATCCACCCGAAAGCTTCTACCTTTGGCTTCTTCTTCGAACTTTGAAGAAACTAGATCACTTGGCTTGCTAAGCCTTATGAACTAGAATGAGTAGAGGAATGTTTTGGTGTCTTTTTCTCTCTAAGGAAATGAGTCTCAACACATGAGAATGGTTTGCCTTGAGGTAGAGAGAGCAAGAGGAAGAGGGAGAGCTTGAGAATGAGAGAGCTCAAGAGAGAGAAAGCAAAATGATAGAATCAACCATACTCATCTCATTCTCACCTCTCATAATCCAAAAGCCATCATAACAAAAATAGTAATCAAGTATTGTGTAAATGGTTTAAGTCAAAATGGCTATATCATTTCATGCACTCATTTTGCATAAATAAACAAGCAAGCAAAAGTCTTTGCCATGGAATGATAGCCATTGTCATGATGATGGTCAACTAGTCCAACCTAATCAACCGGTCAACAAAGTCAACAAGTCAACAAAGTCAACCCCTCAACAACCATGTCACTATAATACTTAATTAATATTAATGTTAATCATATATCTTATTCTCATTAGGGTTAAGCAAAAGTCAACTGTCAACAGTCGACAGTCATCAACCCCAATGAGAATACTCTGCCTCTGTCTCTCTGTCAACTGTGCATCCACACCAGCATCCGCGTTCCGAGGAACACGAATACAAACGAGATAAAATCAATCCCAAAACGTACACTAGGATCTGGCTTAAACCAAAGCTCGCTAGTGTTAACTGTCCGGACACTGTACGTGCACAAGTGCACGGATGTGACCGAACCCTGTCGCAAAACCATGCGACCAGTCGCAAAACCATGCGACCTCTACTCTTTTGCCTGAAGGCGAATAGCTTTCTGTGTGGGACTCTAAAGACTCGACACTACGCTGGCAGTGGGTTTAACCACAGACCGCAAGCGGCACTAGCTGTGCGTAATGGTCCCCAGGTAGATGCCGACAAGAAGACTGACGAGGTGAAACCCATCTGAACTCCTACTGAGCCTGAATGTGACAGTCTCCGTACAGTCCGGTCTGTTCGTCTGATACATCGCATGGCGGGCCTAGAGGGGCGGTAAACGTCAGTCCCCTAATAGCGGTACAAGTCGTGTTGGAGTGAAGCCCAATACACCCTGAGATAACACTGGAAGCCTACCAGTATATCCCGCTTGCCCTGACCAGGGACTACTCGTGTAATGGCTCTCCTAGACACAGCGCGATGTCAACCCCCAATACCGGGAGAGACAAATCCTGTCTAACCGTCACTGCCTCCAAGTGCTTCGGGACTGCACCCAACTACTACCTGTTTGCACGACTCCTTTGAGCCGTGGTAGGGTAGTAATTAAAGTACGGTGGGAACACACTCGAGGCGAAGTGACAGTGTCAAGTCAGCGGACTAAGCTGTACTCATGTCACCTGGGAACTGATAACTGACGATAGGTATAATACCAACCGGTCAGTTCGCGACGAGTCCTATCCAGTGTACTCGTAACCTAACGAGCACCCGCATACTATCTCCAGTACGACGTACTGATGGCTGTGGGACAGACCATCTCCCACACTGGGATGAGAAGCGCATGCGCTAGTCTACTCCGGAGTATCGATGCCCTGTCTCGATAGTCTTGCGACTAGGGACCTGCATAAGGATGTGCTTATAGATTACCCAGCCCCTACTAGCGCGACTGCCATCACAACGCTGGTAATCAAGCAAAGATCCTAAGGGCTCCACTAATGCGTATAGGTGATATAATAAAATAAACACATCTGAAGTAGAAACAAACCAAGCAGCATACTACTATTTTGAGCAAGATTGTATATACAAGGTGAATATCCCAAGCTTCCATTAAGTAATATACAAGCTAGTATGATACAGTAATGGCCTCTAGGGCATATACACTAACAATCTCCCACTTGCACTAAGGCCATGTACTGGCGTATCGAAGACCTATCATCTCGATCAGCCGCTCGAACTGAGTCTGGGGCAAGGCCTTGGTGAATGGATCTGCAGTGTTATCTTCTGAAGCAACCCTCCGAACCTCGATCTTCTGGCGATCCACGATCTCCCTGATCAGGTGATACCGCCTCAAGATGTGTCTGGATCTCTGATAGGACCTGGGTTCCTTCGCTAAAGCTATAGCCCCGTTGTTGTCGCAATACAGAGGTATTGGATCAACAATGGACGGAACCACCTGAAGTTCTTTCAAGAACTTCCTCATCCAGACAGCTTCTTTTGCGGCATCAGATGCAGCGATGTATTCCGCTTCCATCGTCGAGTCTGCAACGGTTTCCTGTTTGGAACTCTTCCAACACACCGCCCCTCCATTGAGGGTAAAGACAAAACCCGACATGGACTTGGAATCATCCTTGTCACTCTGGAAGCTGGCGTCAGCAAAGGCCTCGATCTGGAGGTCTTTTCCGCTATACACCAAGAACATCTCCTTAGTCCTTCTCAGGTACTTGAGAATGTTCTTTACCGCTATCCAGTGTTTCTCCCCGGGGTTTGACTGATACCGGCTTACTACACTCAGTGCATAAGCGACATCTGGTCTGGTACACAACATCGCATATATTATATAGCCTACCGCAGAAGCGTAGGGTATAATAGACATGCGATCCCTCTCTAAATCAGTCTTGGGAGACATCTCTTTAGAGAGGGTGATCCCGTGACAAGCCGGTAGATTACCGCGCTTGGAATCTTCCATACTGAATCTTTTCAGTATGATGTCGATGTACCTGGATTGTGAAAGTCTTAATATCCTCTTTGTTGGAGATAGTGCCCTTAGAGTCAATTATTGGATCGCAGGTATGTGATTGCAATGATTGCGGAGGACCTATACCGGTAGGACAGTCTTACTCGAGATGATAGTATGCTATCTGGTTTGCCTATCAGTCGTGTACAGTTTCAGGTGAATGATCACTGTTACACTTTGATAGAGCCCTTAGGATCTTGCTTTACTACCTACAGTATGATGGCGATCATATACGTGAGAGTAGGGTGGTTTATACGCATATCCTTAATTGTGGTCCCTAGTCGTGGGAGTTTCGAGACAGAGCATCGATACTCCGGAGTAGACTAGTGTGTACAGTCGAGACCCCGACGAGGGGCGGTGGCCGGTCTCACAAGCCACTGGTGTCAGTTGGATCACCTAAGATGTATACAGGTGCTCATTGGGTTATGAGTACACCGGACAGGACTCGCCAGGAATCTGCTAGTTGGTATTATACATATCGTCAGATAGCAGTTCCCTGGTGACATGTGTACAGGTTAGTTCATCGACCTGAGGTCGTCATTTGTCTCGTGTGAGTTCCCACTGTGCTTTGATTTCTACCCTACCACGGCTCAAAGGAGTCGTGCAAACAGGTAGTTTTTGGGTACAGTCCCGAGCCACATGGAGGCACGTGAGCGGATCGGCAGGGGATTCGTCTCTCCCGGTATTGGGGGCGAGATCGTACTGTGTCTAGGAGAGCCATTACACATAGCCCACAGCCGTGGCAGGAGATTTACTGGTAGGTACTCCAGTAGTATCTCAGGGTGTTATTGGGCTACGCTCCGACACGACTTATACTGCTATTGGGGGTCTGACGTTACTAGCCCCCTAGGCAGATATGCGATACTCATAGACGAACGGACCGGACTGTATATACATTATCACTGTTAGGCTCAGTAGGGTTTCCGGATGAGTTCACTCATCGGCCTCCCTTGAGATCAGTCCATGGGCAACCGTTACGCATAGCTAGTGCCGCTAACGGTTTGTGGTTAAACCCACTGCCAGGGTACTGACGAGTCATTAGAGTCCCCCACAGACAGTTTCCCAAGTTCGGGCGAAACGTTGTAGAGGCCGTATGGTTTTATGGCAGGGTTGGGAAAATGCACGTGCGTTTACGCACGTGTCAGTTTTCGGGCAGATGATACTGGTCGGCTTTGGTTTAAGCCGGATCCGAGTATTGTATTGAGTAGATATAATATCTTTGTCTCGGTTGTATTTGTATTCGATCGTAATACAAATGCGGGTATATTTATACAGTTACGGGGTTATCCTGAAAGTCGTTTCAGGATCACTTTTGGAAGTTGCCAGTTTCCAGTTTTCTATCAGCCGTCTTTTAACATTCGGTTAAAGACGGATTTATCTTTTCTTGAGATGAGGTGAGTCAGTGTTCTAGAAGTTTCTAGATGTGATGACAAGGATGGTGACTAGGTTCATGAACCTTTGATTGCATTTATTATTTGATGACTAGGTTTAAGTGAGTCATGGTTTACATTAATGCTTTTTATTTTTGTTAAGATTTTTTCTTCATGATAAGCTTTGTGTTATGGTCACCACTTGGTTCCTACACTCACCTCCCTCTTGGTTAAATAGTGGCCGGCCATCCTTTGGGAGAGTGAGAGAGATTGATTTCATTTTTGGTAAAAAGACTATGGTTTATGGTGCATGGAAATTTCATAGCTTCTTTCATTTCATCACCCGATAAAAATGGCAACTTCATTTACCGATCGTCCACGGCTTTGGATGAAGTGAGACAAAGTAATCTATTCATTCTCTACATCATTCTTGGTCGTCTCTTTTAGCAAACTTGACGACCGAGTTGCCTCGAGTCAGAGGCGGGAGCCCGTTTAAAGATCAGTAGATGTGGTGCCACCTGGACGAGGAGACCGGAGATTGAGCGAGATCGGAGCAGCCGCAACAAAGCGTGGGATGATGGTTGAAGACCGAAGGACTCGGATCGTTCGGTATAACATTTCTACCCACTTTGTAGTTTGTTAGTTTAGCAATAATGGCAGATCCGGGTTACGGTACACGATAGCGCCAGTTTGTAAAAAGTTTTTGTTCCGCATTTGGCGTCTATTAGACGGCCGGGGCGCTACCGTGGACTTACAGTGGTATCAGAGCCTCACTATTTTGCTTTACTAACTTGTGCTAACACGTTTAAAATATCGATCGAACCGGAAATCAAAAACCGCATTTTTTCAATTTCACAGTTTCTGTCGATTTTAAATGATGTCCTAAAATTATTCTACATATCTCAGAAAACTGTGCAGGGTTTTATAAGAACACCGTACAAATTTGGGCTCATGAATCGACAAGACTACCGCGGAATCGCGGCCAAACCCATGGTTTGGCCGCGCATCCGCGGCCGTTCTGAGTGATCATGCCCCCAAACTTGCACAGTGTATTCTTCTCTGGAAATTGGGGTTTTTGGTATATATCTTTTGGGCCCAGATTTTGTTATTGTTCACCAGTTGTTCGTGGGGCACACTTTGTGATATTTGGTCGATCGAAATTTAAACATGTTAGTTTACAGTGCTTACATTATATCTCCGACCGGGAATGTCATTTGATCGGTAAACCGCGTCTGATTGCTATAGTTCTTTTAGACGGGTTTGCGAACGTGACATTCGCGTTGATGTTCTGTGTTGTGCTGTGATGTTGCGGATTTGTCGTGGTGGATAGCAGTGTGCAATGATAGTGCTGTTTGAGTTTATTTGTACATTTGATTTTGCAAGGCGAGCGTCCAACATGTGGACTGCCGTCACTGCCTGTTGTATAATATTCTTTTGGGGCACGACCAGGTTGCGGTCGATGTACCTGTTGTACTATTATTCATTACTGTACTAGGTTTTGCCCCGCGACGGAGTGCACGGATAGCCGGGTTCTGGGGGGCAACGGGTCCGCATCTCATGGCTTTGAGAGGCAGAGGGGCCTTACTCTAAAATTGGCAGACTATTCACCGCACTCGTAGGGGGTACAGGTTGACCCAAGGAGGGGTGCCCAAGCTTACCGGATTCCGTGAAGTGCTGGGTGGTCCATTCACTTTGCTGTAAAGGGCTGCCTCGCTTCAGGTTTTGGCGGGTGACTTGCCGCACCCGTAGGGGTCTAGGTTTCATTGCATAGGCTATCCACACGACACGGGAACGTCGGGTTTCAGCAGCGGCTCTGTGAAACCCGGGGATCCCAGATTATCTGTATTGTTCTATGATGCTTATTACTTTTCTGTAATGTTGCATATTATCACGCCTGGAGCGATTATTGTATATTGGTTTATATACTATTAGATGTTATATATGTTTTACACCAGCGCTAGTCCAGTCCCCGCTCTGTCGTTAGTTAAGTAACCTAACGGATGATGATGGGACCCAGTGACGAATGCGGATGGCATATACGTACATTTTATTTTCGTTCTTTTCTGGTGTGATTGATTGATGGGACTGCATTGATTCTGATCAATGCAAAGTAAAGCAAACCTGTTTACAGTTGTTGGAACAAATTTAAAAGGTGTTATTGCAAAGACGTTTCCTTTTGTTATGCATAGCGGTATTCAGTGGAATATCCTGCACCTCATTCGACGGGGCAAGGGCCGATATCCCTTTACCGGGACTGACCCCTTGGACAGAAGTTTGCGTCAGGGTAATAACTTTACTATAGTCGATTACAAGTTGCTTTGCATCGCGGTATTCAGTGGAATATCCTGCACCTCATTCCACGAGGAAAGAGCCGAGATCCCTTCACCGGGAATGACCTCTTTAGCAAAAGGTTTTCGCCACTATATTTTAAAAAGCTATCAGGTTCCTTCAGCGATATCAAGTTCATTACGTTAAAGGTTTTTCGCCAAAAACCAGCCGTAGCCCTTCATCACTTCTTTTGGGTATTCAGTAGTATTCAAGCTATGTATTTTGACCTAACGCCAAGGCATAGTGTTTTGGTAGCTGCTGGGTATTCAATTGTTGCATAGATAGATGAGTTGGTTTGGGACAGCCGTTCTGCCATTTTGACCTAACGCCAAGGGCATGTGAGGGTGGGTTCAAATTAACAAGATAGTGACGGGTAGAACTTGGTATGTGACTTATGACATTTTGACCTAACGCCAAGGTTATAAGAGCACGGGGCAAAAAATCATATCGGGAGTTTCTAAAGAAACTGAAACTTGCCAAGTATGCGCATACCTTCTGGAGTATGAGTAACGTGGATGCATTCCATCACGTTATCATGCGATGAGAGTTGGATCCCGATTCCCACTGATGAGTTGGTTTACTCTTTGGGTGATCCCGATTGATTCTTCTTTCAGGTTTGGAGGAGAATTTGACAGGACAGTGGGAGGTTTCCGGATTAGATAAAGTGATAACCATTCTGATCTAGGTTAGAGTGCACGCAGAGTGTTTCTTTTCTCTCTCTTTTTGGAAGCGACCTTTGACCGACCCTAGACTATGACTCAGTGACCAAGTTGACCAAACCTTCTTAAATTACTGGCTTTTGGATTGTCCGAGTTGCATAAGTCATTGCCACTCCTTCTTTTACCCTTTGTATTTCTCAGAACACCCGTATTACTACGGACATCCACTTCCATTGGATAGATCCATCGTATGGTTATATACGAACTCGAAGGGACTTCTTCGAGGATGGATCCAGGTTCAGGAGAAATAGAATTGGTTTATTCAGTTGTCTTTTATTATCACCTTCTCTCAGGTTGCGAGGGCTCCTTGGTTTAGGAGAGTACACCTATTACGCTTATTGGATAGTCTTATTCCAAACCATAGGAAGGTGCCGAAAGGTAGCGAATGAAGAAAACCAATTAGCCTAAGTAGGGTGTGCAGAAGATAATATGTAAAGACAAAATAAAGGGATTAGAAAAAGGGCAAAGTAAATTGCGACTGATATCATTCACGACCAAAACCGCGTACTTCATCGCCACTCCTATTTCACTTTTAAAGGAATAAGGTATTATTCAGTTGTCTTTTATCATCACCCTTTCTCAAGATATGAGTACTCCTTAGTTTAGGAGGGTACACCTATTATGCTTACTGGATAGTCTTCTTCCAAACCATAGGCTGGTGCCGAACGGTAGGAAAGGAAGAAAACCATTTAGCCTAACGATGGTGTACAGAAGGTAACGACTAAAGACAAATAAAGGGATTTTGGAGAGATGGCAATAAAATATACGGTTAAAGTCATGAATTGGATTATGGAAGAGGCATTGCTATGAATACCAGGATACCCCTACGAAACTTTTTCATGTTTCAGTGCATTGTTAAAAGAAAACTGTTTTCCCGATTAGATACTTACTCCAAGGGTATGTATTTACCAGGTTTTATTCTCATATCTGTATGTTTTTACAGATGATGAGCGGGAGTACGTTATTGGGAATTAGGTGATCATCCTCATTATATCGGAATTCGTTGTAATTAGTGATATTTGAGGAAATCGCCAGGGTACAGTTTTCAACCTACGACGCACAGGTTTTGAGTTGTTTAACTCAGCGGACTTATACAGAGTATTGTATGTTGTCCAAGTGTCCATCAGGACAAAGGGGTAGGTCCACGTACTATGTTCTGTTTACTTATGACTTCTCTATTTAGACAAGTGTTTCGTTGAAATACAAGGTCTAAGTTTTGAGAAGTTGTGGGTATAAGAATAAAGTAGAGAACCAGGTATCACAAGTATCGGGATTCTTCAAAGAGATCGAAGATGTAGATTCTTGTGATTGGTATTCAGATGATAGTGATGATTTTGAGAAACGTGTTTCCCTTTCAGGTTACTCATAATTGGATGGATTCCTAAGTTGAGTAATGCTGATTAGCCTCTTTCCATTAATTTGATATGCACTGGAGACAGTTGCATGATTGAATCTGGTTCCAATTAAATAAGTGTCAAAGTTTCTATATTGGATATAGAATGGTTCATACCTTAAAAGATGTTAAGGTACGGGGAGTTGTCCAGCTTATGCTTAAAACCAGACTCTGAATAACTCAGGGCACGTTTCTGTAATGGCTGTTTGTGGGTTGACCCTGGCTATGACGAGGGTTGATATTTCTACCATTTAGAAGATCAATAGTGATATTGTCTTGACTCGCCACAGTTTTAATAAAAATGGATCTTTTTTAGAAAACAGTAGTGGGAGTATGGTAGAACTGGAAGTGATTCCAGAACCGCAAACGATTACGGAAAATTTAATAGGACCTAAAGGTTCAAACAGGTTTGCCATTCCAATAGCCACTCCGCAGATATGGTGGGTAACCTCAGACACCCGAGAGGTACTCCGGTAGCCTCAAGGACGGTGACAGGGAGGTTCTTATCTACCCAGACTTCACACTACTATTATTCCAGGCTATGAGACCCGGTAGGAGGATTGTCGTAGTCAGTGGGAGCAGTAGATGCATAGTGGGCAAGTAGCTTATGTCTATTTATAGACTAGAGCAGTTATAGCGGAGATAGATCATCTAATTTTGATATGACAGTCATAGGTTTGACTTCATCAGAATAGGGGATGGATCTGTTAAGAAGGTAGTAGGGTGTGATGTCATGGTATTTGGATGACATACACAGAGTAGGAAGTAAAATTCCTATACTACGATCGGTTGTACTGTGGTCGTCACACAGTTGTTTCTCCAGACAGGATATGGATATAATATTTGACATTCTGGTTTCTGGATCTATGGTTTTAGATCTAGATTTGGGTAGTTTCCCAATGTGGGTACTTTGACAGATATTCTAATGGTTTTTAGAATAGTTGACTCCTAGCATGGTGGTGTACCTGCAAGTGATGGAGTCACCCTCTCTAAAGGTGTCTTACAGACTAAAGTGGAGAGGGATGGGCATGATTGGCAGATCACTTGCTTAGGCAACTGAGTCAATCATGAGATGTCAAGTACCACACCAGATGTTGTTTTTGCACTAGATGCAATAAGTTTGTATTAATCCAATCCTGGAGAAACATAAGGAAGCAGTTTTAGAACATAAGTAAATGTTCTAAGGATTTGATAACGGCGGCCTCCTTCGGGAGACGATTATCATTCCAGGCTTCAAAGGTGACATGGTTGACAGAGTGATTGTCAGAGTTATAGTTTTTCCCTCTGACGAGGGACAGTATTATGGACAGGTGGTCCAAGATGATACTGTGGGTGGCATGGTGCCGGATACTGATTAGGTTAAGTGATCGATACAGTCTAAGAAGTTTGGATTTGGAGTTCATTTATGAACTAGGTCCCATCAGATATCCAGACATATTCTAAGACAGGTATTACTCGATTCGGGAGATGGCTTTCTCCGCGAATTTGAGATTAAGAGAGACATAGAAAGAAACTTCTAGGCGGATCCACTCACTGAGGCTATTTCTCGAACACAATAGTTTTACAAACGGGCTTTGTGAAACTGATTAGTAGAGGAGTTGGATGTTCGGTTTCACACGGGCAGTGAGTAGTCGACATTGCAATAATTAGCCTTGAGTGCAAGTGGGAGATTGTTGGAGATAGTGCCCTCAGAGTCAATTATTGGATCGCAGGTATGTGATTGCAATGATTGCGGAGGACCTATACCGGTAGGACAGTCTTACTCGAGATGATAGTATGCTATCTGGTTTGCCTTTATCGGTCGTGTACAGTTTCAGGTGACTGATCACTGTTACACTTTGATAGAGCCCTTAGGATCTTACTTTACTACCTACAGTATGATGGTGATCATATATGTGAGAGTAGGGTGGTTTATACGCATATCCTTAATTGTGGTCCATAGTCGTGGGAGTTTCGAGACAGGGCATCGATACTCCGGAGTAGACTAGTGTGTACAGTCGAGACCCCGACGAGGGGCGGTGGCCGGTCTCATAAGCCACTGGTGTCAGTTGGATCACCTAAGATGTATACAGGTACTCATTGGGTTATGAGTACACCAGACAGGACTCGCCGGGAATCTGCTAGTTGGTATTATACATATCGTCAGATAGCAGTTCCCTGGTGACATGTGTACAGGTTAGTTCATCGACCTGAGGTCGTCATTTGTCTCGTGTGAGTTCCCACTGTGCTTTGATTTCTACCCTACCACGGCTCAAAGGAGTCGTGCAAACAGGTAGTTTTTGGGTACAGTCCCGAGCCACATGGAGGCACGTGAGCGGATCGGCAGGGGATTCGTCTCTCCCGGTATTGGGGGCGAGATCGTACTGTGTCTAGGAGAGCCATTACACATAGCCCACGGCCGTGGCAGGAGATTTACTGGTAGGTACTCCAGTAGTATCTCAGGGTGTTATTGGGCTACACTCCGACACGACTTATACTGCTATTAGGGGTCTGACGTTACTAGCCCCCTAGGCAGATATGCGATACTCATAGACGAACGGACCGGACTGTATATACATTGTCACTGTTAAGCTCAGTAAGATTTCCGGATGAGTTCGCTCATCGGCCTCCCTTGAGATCAGTCCATGGGCAACCGTTACGCATAGCTAGTGCCGCTGATAGTTTGTGGTTAAACCCACTGCCAGGGTACTGACGAGTCATTAGAGTCCCCCACAGACAGTTTCCCAAGTTCGGACGAAACGTTATAGAGGCCGTATGGTTTTATGGCAGGGTTCGAAAAATGCACGTGCGTTTACGCACGTGTCAGTTTTCGGGCAGATGATACTGGTCGGCTTTGGTTTAAGCCGGATCCGAGTATTGTATTGAGTAGATATAATATCTTTGTCTCGGTTGCATTTGTATTCGGTCGTAATACAAATGCGGGTATATTTATACAGTTACGGGGTTATCCTGAAAGTCGTTTCAGGATCACTTTTGGAAGTTGCCAGTTTCCAGTTTTCTATCAGCCGTCTTTTAACATTCGGTTAAAGACGGATTTATCTTTTCTTGAGATGAGGTGAGTCAGTGTTCTAGAAGTTTCTAGATGTGATGACAAGGATGGTGACTAGGTTCATGAACCTTTGATTGCATTTATTATTTGATGACTAGGTTTAAGTGAGTCATGGTTTACATTAATGCTTTTTGTTTTTGTTAAGATTTTTTCTTCATGATAAGCTTTGTGTTATGGTCACCACTTGTTTCCTACACTCACCTCCCTCTTGGTTAAATAGTGGCCGGCCATCCTTTGGGAGAGTGAGAGAGATTGATTTCATTTTTGGTAAAAAGACTATGGTTTATGGTGCATGGAAATTTCATAGCCTCTTTCATTTCATCACCCGATAAAAATGTCAACTTCATTTACCGATCGTCCACGGCTTTGGATGAAGTGAGACAAAGTAATCTATTCATTCTCTACATCATTCTTGGTCGTCTCTTTTAGCAAACTTGACGACCGAGTTGCCTCGAGTCAGAGGCGGGAGCCCGTTTAAAGATCAGTAGATGTGGTGCCACCTGGACGAGGAGACCGGAGATTGAGCGAGATCGGACCAGCCGCAACAAAGCGTGGGATGATGGTTGAAGACCGAAGGACTCGGATCGTTCGGTATAACATTTCTACCCACTTTGTAGTTTGTTAGTTTAGCAATAATGGCAGATCCGGGTTACGGTACACGATAGCGCCAGTTTGTAAAAAGTTTTTGTTCCGCATTTGGCGTCTATTAGACGGCCGGGGCGCTACCGTGGACTTACACTCTTGGATCTATCACGATGGATCCGGATCCCCAGGATGTATGAGGCATCACCCAGGTCTTTCATGGAGAACCTGTGTGACAAGAACCCCTTGACAGATTGTAGCATAGGAGTGTCATTTCCTATTAAGAGAATGTCATCCACGTACAAAACGAGGAATACTACAGTTCTCGTTATAAATCTACTATAGATGCATGGTTCATCTGGATTTTTGATAAAGCCAAATTCTTTGACCGTCTCATCAAAACAGATGTTCCAACTCCGCGATGCCTGCTTTAGTCCATAGATGGACTTAAGCTACTTGCACACCTTTCCGCTGCTCCCACTCTGAATGAAACCCTCTGGTTGGTCCATATAGACACACTCCTCTAAAATTCCATTTAGAAAAGCGGTCTTTACGTCCATTTGCCAGATCTCATAATCGTGGAAGGCAGCAATGGCAAGAAGGATCTGAATCGGGCATGGTTGATCCAACACGGAGCTTATGAAGTGAACGACCGGATCTACAAAGGTTGTAAACCCTCTCACTTAGTGTTAAAATGTTTAACATGCTTAGTTTCGCATAAACTCTAGTTTAAAGATCTGGCTTTGGGTTGTTCGGCACGGCTAAAATTTTAATCGGGCATGGTTGATGCCTCGTAGACCCTTATGCGTTTGCCTAGCATCCCTACAGTGGTATCAGAGACAAGCTCGAGTTTTAGGTGAAGTCTAGACGAAGTTTAAAGTCCGATCGAACCCGGAAAACCCCGATTATACCCTTCTCTGGATATTTTTCAAAAATGTGATTTTTTATGAATTAAAAATGCTCAGAAAATAGAGCATGGAAATCTAAAGATAACTGTAGAAAACGGATGCCTAATTCCACTGTAGTGCCACGGAACCGCGGTCGTACTCTGCTTTTGGCGGCAGTTCCGCGGCCGTATGTGAAGATTAGGCACTCAATTTTCAACAGTAACGTCCATAGGTGTTTCCTGATTCTTCTAGGAATTTTTAATTCCACTTAAGTGTTGAGTTTTCTGGGTAGTATTGGGGACTCGTTGATTCGATCGGATAATTTAGCTTCGTTTATTTTTTCCGGATAATTTTAGAAACTGTTAAAAAGTTCGAACAGATATCAATAATTCACTTTTTCCTCTGTCGGAAAATTTTTCAAAAATTGGATTTTTTCTCGAGTTTGAAACTTCCGGAAAATCATGCAAGTAACGCGGTGGACCCTCTAGAAGAACACAAACCTTAACTCGATTATATGACCGTCTTGAACTGCCTCTGAACCTTAGGGTTTGGGGCAGTACGGCGTTGCCACATGTGAGGCATTGGCTTGACCCTTCTACAGCTGGACCATTGGTACTGTAGCATGTGATGGATATGCTTTTAAACTTCGCTTAAGTGTTGAGCTATTTGGGAAATCTTGGGTGTTTGATTATTTGATCGGAAAGTTTAACACTGTCATTTTATCTAGAATGTGATACAATATTTGGAATCCACAGGTAGTTATGAGATAACTAATTTGAATGTTATAAATCTAGCAGTTCAGTCTCAGATGATCGGTTGCCACGGAATTTTGATGTGATCAAAAGTCCGTCGCAATCACATAGCGTACGCGGATACTCGCCGGATAAACTTAATAGATAGCCATGCCCCATAGCCCCGACAAAGTGACTGTAGGAGAACCCCGTCGCCAACAGCATCCGTTCGGGTGCTCACGGCAGCGGTGTTCCGCCTTAGTACACTTCGTCAACGGCATCCGGGGGTGCGGCCGTCTACTAAAGTTTGCGACGAGCATTCGATCAAGATGTCAGGAATTTTGTTGAATTGCCCGACTTGATATTGAAAAGAGTTTTCGATAATGAGACTAAAATACGGGGTTTATAATTGTTAGGCATGCGATATCTAAGGAATTCATTTAGTTAGGCATGCGATGTCTAAGGAGGTTGCGGATTCCAACTGTTGTAGTTTTACACTTTCTTTTCTGTGACCTTAAGCGTAGTATGTGGTGTATCGCCGGCTTCGTTGCTATATATCAACGACAATCGGGATATGCATACTTGCTTACGTTGATGATATGAGATATTATGTGTTGCTGTGATATGTTGTATTGGATCGTCGCGTTTGAATAGCCGGGGGTTTTATGTGAGATGAGAGTTTTTCTTTTTTCATTCATGTAAAATTCATTTGTATGTAATATTCTTTTATTGGGGTACTTCCGGGCTGAGGATGATATCACCATTGTATATTATTTACTTTTCCGCATTAGGTAGACCCAAGACGGGGACCACAAGTAACCGGGTTCTAGGGTCCAGTGGGAGACCATCTCGAGGAGTCGAGACCGGGTCTCCTAACCCTAGAATTGGCAGTGTTACTTGCCGCTCTCGTAGGGGTCTAGGGATGTGGGTTTGGCTATTCATCGCGACCGTGGAATCTGTGTTTTATACAGGCTCGTATTGAAAACACGGACATCCTAGTATATCCAATATTTCATATATGTTCTTCTGCTGCAATGTTCTGTGATGAGATCATATTACTGCTTGAGACGAATGTTTATAATATATATATGAGATATATGTTATATTGCAGATTTCGTTTCAAATGTGATGCTTGTGAAGCATAATTAAAATGGGACTTCATTAATGAGATTAATGAAACTAAAAGAAACCTAAGATGTTGTAGAAACTTGTTTAAAAACTGGTAGCTCTAGTTTTTGCTTTGCATAGCGGTGTTCCTTGTACAATATCCAGCACCTTATTCGATAAGGAAAGAGCCGAGATCCCTTCACCGGGAGTGACCTCTTTAGTGAAACTAGCAGATGCTACAAACTCGGTTTGTCTTTTGATTGCTTCTATAGTTCTTGCTTTGCACAGCGGTATATATGATATACCCTGCACCTTATTCGATGAGGAAAGAGCCGACGATCCCTTCACCGGGAGTGACCTCTTTAGCAAAACTAGAAAATCCTCAAAAACCTTCCATTTAAAATCACTCGATTCTATAACGATATCAAGTTCATTACGCAAAGGGTTTTCATTAAAACCTGTCGTAGCCCTCCGTCATTTCAGATAAGTCCTACTTAATATTCGTGCTACGTTTGTTGGCCTGCGTCAAGGCGTTGTGTGCGGTAGCTAACTATTATTTATCTGTTTATGCATATGATGCAGATTAGATTAGGGTAGTCGTGCGACTTTGTTGGCCTGCGTCAAGGGTCATGCGGGTGGGTTTAATTCAATCAAGAAATGACGGGTTGAACTTGACTAGCGCACTGTGGTTTGTTGGCCTGCGTCAAGGTCATGGGACGCTAGGGGTAAAATATTATTAAGAATTTCAAGTGTTGAAATTTGCAATGAGATTGCATACCTTCTATGAGATAGTTGGATCCCGATACCCACTGCGAGTAAGAGTTACTCCTGAGAGAGTTTTATACATTACAATTAGTCGTTCAAGTAGGTGTCTAGAAAGGTGCCAACGGGGTTACGCCCCTGGGAAAACGAGGTTTACTTTAATTAGGTCCGTACGAAAGCACGGGACACTTCCCTCAAAGTACCGGCACTGGCCTGGCTGAAAGATTGGCGAACTTGTAGAGTGTAATTAATCCCGGCTAGTCTTTCCTTTTAGGGTTTGAAGGAAGATTTGACTAAAAAAGTGGGAGATAACCTGATTAGATATATTAGATAACCAATCTAATCTTGCAAGAGCATACGCTGAGTGTTTTTTTCTCTCTCTCTCCAGGTAGCGACTATATCACGCCTTAATCAAGATAATAATACGGATGTATTAACCGAACCCGCTAGTTATACTGTGTTAGGGAACGTTGGTCCCGCTCCAACTTATAATTGTTATAAGACAAAGCAGGAAATTGGGGAATACCAGATTTCCCGTGCCGCCCAAACGAAGAAAGTGCATGCCGATGCATCATCTTCGGGTGTGTTCATTACATAGAACCGTTTCTCAGTATCCTTTACGTCCTGGGTATGAGATACCGGATCAGGATCCCGTATATGTAATCTGTTACATGGGCTACAGATAGGTAGAGAACTGAGAATGGGTGATAAGTTTCATGAGATAGAAACGGTGCAAGTGTTGCAGCCAAGTCTGTTGGTCACTATCACCCTGTATTACTAGAATATATTGATTCTGAACGAATGTTATTAGATACCGAACCTGATATACAACATTATATCAATCTCTTTATTAGTAAAGAAAGGATATAATTTTGTATTGTTGGATAATATTTTGAACATTTCCTATATCAAGAGTTGATCGGTTCAGGTACGTTATCTAAAAGCATAAACGTTCTAAATCAAACTACAGTTCTTAGTATACAGAACACACACAAGAGGAAGAGTTCGGAAATGAACGAATCTTTCTTGAGGCATTGTAGACTAGGTCATATCAATGCGACCCGACTAGCCAAGTTATATTTAGATGCATATTTAAATTAGTTTGAATTTACATCTTGTGAAACTTGCCGGTCATGTCACAGAGATAAGATGACCACAGCTCTGTTTATTGGAAACAAAGATAGAGTTAGTGAACTCTTGGGATTGATACATGCTGATGTATGAAGGTCCCTTGTCTACACATGCCAAGACCGGTTTTTTGTACTTCATTACATTCTCTGATGATCTCTCAAGATTCAAACATATGTTCCTGTTGAAACACAAGTCCGAACCTTTTGAGATATTCACATAATATAAGTTAGAAGTATAGAACCAAAAACGGGTATAAGTATTATGTCCTTTGATGAGATCAGGGAGGAGAAAACTTGAGCACAGGATTCCTGGACTATTCTAAAGGAGAATGAGATTTTCTCTCAGCATTACTCCTCCGTATACACCACAGCACCTCGGTGTATCGGGGCGGAGCAATCACACCCTATGTGATATGGTGCGCTTTATGATGAGTACAACTGAGTTTCCTATTTCCTTTTGGGAGTTATGCACTTGAGAAGCTGCATACCTATTGAATGTGGATTCAATAGTTTCCAACGAACCTCAGCCTCTCCGCCAATCTAGTAGGGTTCCTCACCCACCTGAGAGATACTTCGGTTTCTCTATGACAGTGGGAGCGAGGATTGCATAATAAGATGATGACCCAACTAGTTTCGAGCTGGCCATCAGGAGTGGGACTCTGTAAGAATGGCTGGATGCTTAGCGATCTGAGATGGAATCCTTATACACCAACAAAGTATGGACTTTGGTTGCTTTATCTGAAGGGTTAAATCCCCATCAGGAGCAAGTATATCTTGAGAAGATTACTTGGTGTACATGGAAAAGTTGAGACTTTCAAAGCTATGCTTAAGTCCATCCAGATCCTACTTGCCACGGCTACATACCATGACTACGATATCTGGCGATTGGGTGTCATAACTACTTTTCTAAATGATGTTTTAGAAGAAAGCGTCTATAAGTACACAGCCAGAGGGCTTCGTAGACAGTGAGAGCGGCGGAAACGTGTGGAAGATGTTTTATGTGATAAATCAGGCATCGCGGAGATGGAACGTCTGTTTTAATGGTGTGGTCAAAGAGTTTGACTGCATCAAAATGGTAGATGAACCTTGTATATACAAAAAAGTAGTAGGGAGTAAGGTGGTGATCCTCGTAGAGTACATAGATGACATACTCTTGATAGGGAAAGTGTTTCCTATGCTACGCTCGGTCAATCTCCGCTTATCACAAGGATTCTCCATATAGGATCAAAGTGGTACCTACTAAATCCTGGGTTTTGGATCTATGAGATAGATCTAATTGGGTGTTAGGATACTCACTAGTTGTAGTGAGATGGTATCAATCGATCCTGGGGAGAATCACTGGAAAGGTTCCAGGATGATAAGGACGACTGAATGTCAGTCGCAGGCATTGTCTTTACCCTCAGTGGAGGGAGGGTATGTTGGAAGAGTTACAAGCTAGATACCGTGACTAACTAGACGATTAAAAGAAAGATACATCGTTACCAAGGATGCTACCAAAGAGGCAGTCTGGATATATATAAGTTCATAAGATGAACTTCGTTCCTACCATTGTGTGACAATGGAGTTGTGGCTTTAACCAAGGAACTACCGTCCCATCAGAAATCCAGATATAATTCTTAGGCAGTATCACCTGATCATGGAGATGGTTGATCTCCAGGGAGATCGAGGTTGGGAGAGTAGACACAGAGGACAACAGCGCGGATCCACTCACAAAGGCCTTTTTCCCAGTAGAGACTTTTATGGAATGGTTGAGTATGAGATACTTCAACCGCGGCTAATTGTTGGGTATGCGATACTACAACAGATGGCCCTAGTGCAAGTGGGAGATTGTTAGTTATATGTATGCCCTAGAGGCCATTACTGTACATATGATGTATATTGTAATGGATGCTTGGACATATATAGGGAGGACATTCTTGCTCGACATGATAGTATGCTATCTGATTGTACTTTATCTAAATATGTACTCTGATTGTCTCTATGTTACATGTTAATAAAGCCCTTAGGATATGTACTCGACTACTGGGACTATGATGAGATCATACTAGTGGGGCCACGGTAGTCGACGAGTATATCCTATAACTGTTCCTAGTCGAGGGTGTATCGAGACAGGGCATCGATACACCAGAGTAGACTAGCGTATACGCATCTTGACCCATATGATGGGCGATGGATGATCCCATATCCATCGGTGTTTGACATCAAGGATGGTGTACGGGTGCTCAGTGGAGACTGGGTATACTGGACGGACTCTCCAAGAACTCCCAGATGGTATTGTACCTCACGTCAGATGGCAGTTCTCCGGTGACACTGGTACAGAGTAGTCTGTTGACCCGAGATCGTCATAGATTCTTGTGTGATTCCCACTGTGCTTTGATTTCCATCATACCACGTCCAAGAGGGCGTGCAAAAAGGTGGCTTTTGGGTACAGTCCCGAATCACATAGAGGCAATGAGCGATAGGAGGGGATTCGTCTCTCCCGGTATAGGGAGTTGATGTTGCGCTGTGTTCGATTGGCTATAACTGGAAATCCCTGGCCAGGGTTGCTGGTAAGTGTTACCAGTAGTTTCTTGAACTGTTATAGATCTCATATCGACACGACTAATCAAGCTACTAGGGTCTGACGTTTACCACCCCTAGGCGAGATATGAAATATATCAGACGACGAGACCGGACTGTACGGGAGTGTTACTGATTGGATTCACAGGAGAATGTACATGCTTGCTTGTTGATCTTCTGATCGCTCAATACCTGGGTGGCTGTTACGTTTAGCTGACTGTTTTCAGTTTGTGGGTGTTTGATATGATCATCACCTACTGCCGGCGTATTGATGATTCTTTAGAGTCCTACACAGAGGTTTCTTGGCTCAGGAAAAATGGAGTAGGGACACGTATGTGATATGTGCGGGACCAAGGATAATGCAATATGAGATACCGTATTATATTCTCGCGATATTTGTGTTAATTATATGTATGCCCTAGAGGCCATTACTGTACATGAGATGTGTATTGTAATGGATGCTGTGACATATATAGGTAGGACTTTCTTGGTCGACATGATAGTACGCTATCTGGTTGCTCTTTATCTTAACATGTATACTTACTGTCTCTCTGTTACATGTTGATAAAGCCCTTAGGATGTGTACTCGACTTGCAGGACTATGTTGTAGATCATACTAGTGGGGCCTGGGTAGTCCATGAGTACATCCTTCAATGTTCCTAGTCGTGGGAATATCGAGACAGGGCATCGATATTCCAGAGTAGACTAGCGTATATCTTCTCGACCCATGTGATGGGCGATGGATGATCCCATATCCATTGGTGTTTGACATCAGAGATGGTATGCGGGTGCTCAGTGGTGACTGGGTACACTAAATGGACTCGCCGAGAACTCCTAGATGGTATTATACCTCACGTCAGATGGCAGTTCTTTGGTGACACTGGTACAGCTTAGTCTGTTGACCCGAGATCGTCATAGAGTCTTGTGTGTCTCCCACTGTGCTTTGATTTCCACCCTACCACGGCTCTACTGAGTCATGCAAACAGGTGGTTTTTGGGTACAGTCCCGATTCACATGGAGGCAATGAGCGATAGGAGGGGATTCTTCTCTCCCGGTATTGGGGGTTGATGTTGCGCTATGCTCGACTGGCCATAACTGGAAATCCCTGGCCAGGGTTGCACTGATTTACTGGTAAGTGTTATCAGTAGTTTCATGCTTGTTATGGACCTTACATCGGCATGACTTATCAAGCTACTAGGGTCTGACGTTTACCACCCCTAGGCGAGTATGAGACATATCAGACGAACAGACCGGACTGTGCGGTAAGTGTTACTGATTGGATTCGCAGGAGTGTGAGCAGGCTTGCTCGTTGATCTTCTGATCGCTCAATACCCGGGTGGCCGTTACGTTTAGCAGACCGCTTGCGGCTTGTGGGTGGTTGATATGATCACCACTTACTGCCGGCGTATTGACGAGTCTTTAGAGTCCTACACAGAGGTTTTCTGGCTCAAGCGAAACGAAATAGGAGCGCATATGAGATATATGCGGGACCGAGAATAATACCAGTATGAGATACTGTATTCTATTCTCGCGATTTGTATCATTAGACGGTTATATGAGATATAGCCGGGTTACCGAATCAAGTGTTGATTTGATACATTGATACACTAGATATTAGTCGGTTATATGCGATATGACCGGATCATTAAATCAAGCGTTGATTTAATGATTTAATGTATAATTATATATTTGATATATTACTTTACATTAACTAGTATTGGTTCACTTAAGATTGATTTTCTCACTTTTTGTGCACATGTTGTATATGTGATATATGTTTGTGCACTAGTTTGTATCATGATAGATGATACATGCAAACTTGGGTGTGTGTGTATGACTTACACCATGTTTAAGATAATGGTTTAGGTTTTTATTTATTTTGGTAAAACAAAATGGTGGCTTTCTTTGTCTTTGCTTGAAGCTTCATGAAGCTTTCAAGCATCTTTAACAAAGTCCACTAATTTTGTTTTGCATAAGATTTTCATTAACCTAACCATTACCTCAAACTATGGTTTAGTCTCTACAAAGGTAAACTCACCCATGGTTGCAATATGATAGACTTCACTTGATTATTCTTTTGTAATAATTGATTATTGATTCTTATTCTTTTCTTCTTCATCATCTTCTTCAAGTGAAGAAAAGCTTTCTAGAAAATTTTCAAGTGAAGATTTAGAGTGAGAAATCCAAATCTAAAGTAAACCCACTTCCTATTTCATCATCCTCTACTACTTGCCATTTAGTTTAGGGTGTTCTCTTCACAAAGTTCATGACCTAATGAAGATGGAGCTTGAGTTTGAGTCTCCTCGACGTAGATCACCTTCGGCCTCGAAGTCAACGATCTAGCCCGCTCATTTCTCCGAAGAAACCATCACTAGAGTCCGGGATCCCGATGATCGCAGCGAAGGGACATCAACACGGAGCTTTAGAAGTGAAGGACCGGATCTACAAAGGTTGTAATCCCTTTTCACTTAGTGTTAAAATTGTTAACTTGCTAGTTTTCGCATAATCTCTAATATACGATCTTGGTTAGGGTTGTTCGGCACGGCTAAATTTTTGAATCGGGTATGGTTGATGCCTTGTAGAACCTTGTTAGAGTGCCTAGGAACCCTACAATTTGATATCAGCCGGGTCATCGGATCAAATGTTGATTCAATGAATCGGTAAATGATATATTAGTCGGTTATATGCGATATAGCCGGATTGTCGGATCAAGTGTTGATTCGATAATTTAATGTATAATAATATATATAATATATTAAATTACATTAACTAATATTAGCTCACTAAAAGATTATTTTTCTCACTCGGGTAATACATTGATATATATGCGATATATGTTAATTGTATTATTTTATTTTGTTACAATAAATATTATATATATCATATATAATATTGTAACATGTTATAATTACTAATGCAACATGATTAGTGGAGATTAAACAAGGTTAGGGTTTGATTTGGGTTAGCTCATTCTAGAAGTTTCTAGAAGGTTTTGTTTTTGTTTTTGCAAAGATATTTGTGAGTGACTCATTCTTTAACCTAACCAAAACCCTAACCCTTGGTTAAGTCTCTACAATGGTTAGCCTATCATCTTGAACCATGGTTGTATAAGCAATTATTAACACAATTCATTATTCATCACAAATAGAATTACTATTCTTCTTCTTCTTCTTCCTTGATGCACAAGCTTTCTTGCTTTGATTTTGTGATGAAAAATGTGTGAGAAAAAGATTATAAATGAGAGAAAAAAATCATACTTCATCATCTTCATCTATCCTTGCCATTTAGATGAGGGTGTTCACATCATTTTATGAGTGTTAGCTCGTGTTAATGAAACTTCAAGGTAGATCATCCTTGTTATCGAAGATCGGAAGCAAGCTTGCACCTTTCTCTTCGCGGAGCCTCTCGAGAGTCCGGAACACGATGATCGCGGCGAAGGGACCTTAATACGGAGCTTATGAAGTGAAGGACCGGATCTACAAAGGTTGTAATCCCTCTCACTTAATGTTAAAGTGTTTAACATGCTTAGTTTCGCATAAACTCTAGTTTAAAGATCCGGCTTTAGGTTGTTCAGCACGGCTAAAATTTTAATCGGGCATGGTTGATGCCTCGTAGACCCTTGTGCGTGTGCCTAGCATCCCTACATTAAGGAACTTCGCGAAAGCATTTGAAAACCTCTCTCGAAGTACCGACACCAACCAGGCTAAAAGGTTAAGCAAGAATTGTAAAAGTGGGATTAATCCTAACTAATTCTTCTTTTATGGTTTGAGGAAGGATTCGAGGAAACAGTGGGAGCCATCCTATTTAGATAAACTAATAACCAATCTAAACTTGCAAGAGCATTATGCTAAGTGTTTCTTCTCTCTCTCTCTCCTATTTGCAGCAACCACAATGATCGGACATAAGTTATTAGCTAATAATTTGACTGGGCCAAACTATATTGATTGGCTACGGTATGTACAGATGGCACTTACCTATGACAAGCTAGAATAACTCCTTACTACAAAATCCTCGCCCGTCCCAGGTCCAAGTTCCACCGTCGCGGATATGGATATCCGTCTGACATGTGAAAAGGATTATGCGAGAGCCAAGTTCCTCATGTTAGCCTCCATGGATAGTGAAAACCAGAGGTAGCACGAGAAGATGGAATTAGCTACCATCTTCTTCCATACCAAAGTTTTATATGCAGATAACTTTCGTATCGCAAGATATAAGACCTTGAAGATATTGCTTCAAGTGAGATTGGCTGTCCGGTCATCTGTAGGGGACCACGTCCTCACGATGATTAGCTATATTGAACAGCTCACGGACCATGGGACTACGTTGGAGAACGAGTTATGCAGTGACTTGATTCTATAGTCTCTACCTTCTACTTACGCCCAGTTTATCTTGAATTGCAAAATTTAAAGGAAGGAAGTTCACTTCCAAGTCTCCTCAATTTATTAAGGAGCTCAAAGGGCGCCATGAATGAATTCAGGGAGACACCCGCTCTGCTTATTAGGGAATCTTCCTTTTTTAGATCTGAGGCGAAAGCCAAGGGAGAGAAGAAGAAGACCTCCACCAAGTCGATAAGTGGTGACAGTAAGGTAGAGGGAAAGGGCAGGGCAAAAGTTTCGGGATTAGTAGTAGGGAAGGAGGGATGTCTTTGTAGTCATAGCAAAGCACATTGTCAGAAGGATTGCAGGGCTTGGAAATCTAGAAGCCAGAATTCGAAGCACGTTGTGGCTTCGGCTTCGAGTGTGTTTGTAATTGAAAACTGTCTATCTATTAACTCTACTTCCTGGATACTAGATACCGGATTAGGATCTCATATCTGTAATTCATTACAGTCTTTGAGAAACCGTAGAGTTATCAAGGCAGATGATATGACTCTCAGAGTTGCTAATGGAATGAGCGTGGACGCTGAATCCATAGGGGAATATCATCTAGGATTGACAAGTGGGCAGATATTGATTTTATGTAACTGTTTGTATGTATCTAGTCTAGCCTGTAATATCATATCTGTATCTTTGCTTTCTAAAGAATGATATGATTTTACATTTGTAAGCGATGTAGTACACATCCACCTAAATCAAAATTTCATTGGGTTAGGTACATTAGATAACGGCATATGCGTATTGAATCAAGCTCAGGTTTTCAACGTCCAGAACACACTTAAAAGAAAGTCTCCGGAATTAAATCAAGTTTTCTTGTGGTATTGTAGACTGGGTCACATCAATAAAACACGGTTGATGAAGTTACATAGAGAGGGATATTCGGATCCGTTCGAATATCAGTCTTATACAACTTGTCAATCATGTCTCAAATGAAAGATGACAAAGACTCTGTTCACTGGACACAGAGTAAGAGAGAGAGCAAGCTCTTGGGACTCATACACAGCGGTGTGTGTGGTCTACACACGCGAAAAGTAGTTATTCCCACTTCATTACTTTTATGGATGATTTCTCTAGGTATGGAAATGTATTTTTGATGAAACATAAATCCGAGGCCTTTGAGAAATTCTGGAAATATAAGAATGAAGTGGAAAAACAAACCGGCAAAAGTATCAAGACACTGAGATCTGATCGAGGTGGTGAATACTTAAGTGTCGAGTTCTGGGATACTTAAAAGAGAATGGAATTCTCTCTAAGCTTACTCCTCCATACACACCTCAGCACTACGGTGTATAAGAAAGGCGGAACAGAACCCTATTAGATATGGTTCGTTCTATGATGAGTAATTGTGAGTTATCGCGATCCTTCTGGGGCTATGCACTAGAATCAGCTGCATATCTTTTGAACAAGGTTCATACTAAGTCAGTGCCTACCATACCATATCAGATGTGGAGTGGGAAGAAACCCTATCTTAAGTACCTTAAGACATGGGGATATCCAGCTTTTGTAAAAAGCAGCATGCGGACAAGCTCGAGGCAGGCTTAGTATTGTGTAAGTTTGTGGGATACCCAAAGAACTCCAGGGGGTATATTTTCTATTACGCAGAGGAACAAAAGATCTTTGTTTATCGGCATACCCACTTCTTGGAAACCCAATTTTTAGAAAATGAGATAAGTGGGAGCGCAATAGAACTGGAAGAAATGTATAGAAGATTCTAAGCACGGTAATATACCCACATTGCACGGAATCACCCTCTCCAAACAGATGTCTCCCAAGACTGATGAGGAGAGGGTTCGCATAAGTATTATACCCTACGGTTCGGCGGTAGGATCTATAATGTATGCGATTCTATATAGCAGACCAGATATAGCTTAAGCGCTTACCGTGGTGAGCCGGTATCTGTCGAACCCAGGAGAGAACCACTGGACAGCAGTGAAGACCATTCTTAAGTACCTAAGAAGGACTAAGGAACTGTTCTTAGTGTACGGTAATAAAGACCTCCAGGTGGAGTCCTATACCAACTCGAGCTTCCAGAGTGATAAGGATAACAGCAAGTCTTTCTCGAGATTTGTATTTACCCTCAACAGAGGGGCGGTCTGTTGGAAGAGCTCTAAACAGGACACCATCACAAACTTAATGATGGAGGCTGAATACGTTGCTGCAAACGATGCCGCAAAAGAAGTTGTCTGGATAAAGAAGTTCATTACTGAACTTGAGGTGATTCCATCCATTGTTGATCCAATACCTTTGTATTGCGACAACAATGGGGATATGGCTTTAGCGAAAGAACCACGGTCCCATTAGAAATCCAGACACATCTTGAGGTGGTATCACCTGATCAAAAGGATCATTGATCGCCGGAAGATCGAGGTGCGGAGAGTGGACACAAAAGAAAACACGACGGATCCATTCACCAAGGCCCTCCCTCAAGCACTGTTCAAGAGACTATTTGAGATGTTGGGTATGCGATATGCTAACAACTGGCCCTAGTGCAGATGTTGGGTACTCGATACGCAATTATATGGCCTTAGTGCAAGTGGAAGATTGTTGGATATGTATGCCTTATAGGCAAGTATTATATATGTATACAAGTGGATGCTTGGACATATGTATGTAAATGACAATCTTGCTCAATATGATAGTATGCTATTTGATTTGTCTTTATCTTAACTTGTGCATATGTTTTACTTGTTATTACGTATCGTTAATACATGTTGATAAAGCCCGTAGGATCATTGCTTGACTACCAGCGTTATGATGGCAATCATACTTATGGGAGCTGGATAGTCGATAAGCACATCTAAATGTCCCTAGTCATGGGAGTATCGAGACAAGGAATCGATACTCTGAAGTAAACTAGTGTATACGTTTTGAGACCCCGATGAGGGGCGATGGTTGGTCCCGCAGCCATTGGTCTTTCGCATCTAAGATCATATACAGATGCTCACTAGGGGTGAGAACACTGGACGGACTCGCCGAGAACTGGCTAGATGGTATTATACTAATCGTTAGACAGCAGTTCTCTGGTGACATTAGTGCAGATAGTCTGTCGACCTGAGGTCGTCATTTGTCTCGTGTGAGTTCCCACTATGCTTTTATTACTACCCTACCACGGCTCTACTGAGTCGTGCAAACAGGTTTTAGCTAGGTAAAGTCCCGAGCCACATAGAGGCAGTGAGCGATTGTCGGGGATTCGTCTTTCCTAGTATAAGGAGTCAATATCGCGCTGTGTTCGATTGGCCAACACCATAAGTCTCTGGCCAGGGTGAATTGAGAATTACTAATAGATAGATCAGTAGATTCTCGGACGGTCTTGAGCCACATCGGCACGACTTGTCAGGTTATTAGGGGTCTGACGTTTTCCACCCCTAGACTCGACATGCAATACCCTCAGACGAACAGACTGGACTGTATGGAGATTGTCACGAATTGGCTCAGTAGGAGTTCGGATGAGTTTTCTTATCGGCCTTCTTTTTGACAGGTACCTGAGTAGCCGTTACGTACAGCTAGTGCCGCTGACGTGCTTGTGGTTAAACCCACTGCCAGCATACCATCGAGTCTTTAGAGTCCCATACAGAGGGCTTCCCTGGTTCAGGCGAAACGATGTAGAGGCTGTATGGTTTTACGTACATGGTTTCGATCATATATGTGTACTAGCTACACGTATTTTGTTCGGACGGATAATACTAGCGGGCTTAGAATTAAACCGCATTCTAGTATTATATTATTGGATTATTTTATCTCTTGGTATTTGTATTTTTTATAGTATGAATACGGGTATGTATATATGGTGGGGGTATTCTAGTAATTTCACTAGAATTTTTCTAGAAGAAGACACCTCATTTTGTTTTATATCTATTTATTTAAATAGATAATAAGGTGGAGGAAAGAGGTGTATTGAAGCATGGTCGAAGCATGGCTACTTGATTTTATTTATTCATTTGTTCTAACTATTCAAGCATTATTGCATTATTTCTATTGAAATAATGTATGCTTGATATTTTGAAAGACTTTGCCATTCTTCACTAGCATTATTCATTCTACACTTTGCTTTCTCTTTCCTCCTTTGCTCACTTCTTCTTCCCAAAAATCATAACCCTCTCATGAGTTGAGAATTCATGGTTTTATGAGATAATCCAATCCAATTAACTCTCTACATCTTCTAAGCTATCTAAATTAGCAAACTAAGTACTTTAGTTACTTCAAGTTTGAGATTGGATCTTGAACTATAAACACTCGGGTGGATCGTTTTCGATATGGGGAGGACAACGACCAAGTTTGATCCCGACAAACAAGGAGCTCAAGAAGAGGAAAAGATGACCCCGAAGGACTTGATTTATATAGGTATAATCACTTTCATAGTAGATTAGTACCTTTGAAGGTTTTGTTATCTAAGGCTTACGATAGTTCTTGGGTTTAGCCGGTGTTGCAAGTTTTAAAAATTGTTTTTGAAAATTCTGCCTCTCTATGAACCCAGTAGAGTGTGCGACACTGCCTAACATGAATAACCACTATATTCAATGATAAATCATATAACAGTATAAAAAAACAAATTTTAGTTTATAGTTAGTGTATGTATGTATGTATGTATACACACACACACTTAACATTATATATATGACCTAACATGAGATCCCAGGAGTCTCATTACTAACTCATGAATGGGCCCGTGTTTTCTTACCCCTGCATGATAGCCTTAGGTCTATGAATACTCCTACCGTGGTTGGAGTCCCATTACATGAGCGGCCTCGTATTTCCTTGCCTCTGGATGATAGCCTTAGGTTTGTGAATACTCCTGCGTTAGATTATACCATCTTGACCTGAACCTGACTGAACCACTTATATATCTTGTATATAGTGAATCTAATGATTATCTTGAATCTCGTAAACATGATATGTACACTATTTATTGGATATATATATATATATATCATAGGAATTGGGTAGCTCGAAAATGGGGTATTTATATGTAACGGGGGATCATATCTTGTTTCTCATGGTACCGAAAAAATGATACATTGCATTATATACATATATCTTGATTCTCAAGAATCTCGTGAATCTCGTATTGCTGTTGTTCCGTGGCATTACGGAATATCATAATTATATAATAAAACTCACATAATCGAGTTTATATTTATACTTATATTTATTCTTGTAAGATACCATCTAACTAAACCTATCCAACCTGAAACTATTATATGAATACTTTAACTACAACTAATTTGGACTAATGATTACACCAACATTAAATCAACATTACGATACATGTATCTAATGACTTTATATACAAAATCAAAAGTAGTCATAACCACTAATCATAATATTACTATATACACTCTCAATATATATTTGATGGCAACGTTATTAATCTTCTGTTTTCATCTTCATATTTGTGTTATTGTTCCATACTTTCTTTTGTTTATTTTTAAAATTCAATTAAATTTAAATGAGGACTTACCGAATTTTAGCTCGCTAACGGCATTCCTGTTTTCTTATTTTCTTTTCGTGGAAATATCGTCAGACGGCATTGGGACAGGTGACGAGAATAGGTACAAGATGGTACCAACCGAGAACAGTCAATATCTTTCAAATCAGGCCGATCACTAGTTTTCTTTTTCAGTAAGTATGCATTCTTTTGTTCAAGACTATTTTCCATTCATAATGCTTTGAATTTTTGAATTTATGTCCAGTTATTGTTTTCGGGACTTCTATAAATATTGTTGAATATTTTATCAGCTTAAAATTCTTATACTATAATTTCCTAAACTGTTTACATAGACGTATAGCGTATTCATGTCGAGAAAGAGTGCTTTTAGATATGAGTACGTCGCGGGCTTGTCGCTCTCGTTTCTCGTTTTTGGGAAGCGGGGCGTGACAACGTAACCGTTTGATGACAAGGCATGGGCCCAAAATTGAGCCCAATCAGAAACACGGTCGATATGCAACCAATTAGTCTCGTTTTTTGCCTGGGTTCTTCTGATGTTGTGTGGATGCTCTTTTTCCATCCTAAAAAATCATGCTATACCATTTGTGACTTTGCATCAGAGGCTGTATCATGTATTTGACTATGGAATTCAGATTCGATAATTTTAGCCCAGATTCTGTCTTTTTGGCTTGTAGACATGTTTCCTGTACATAAATAGCAGTCAAGGGTTAGTAGTGTTTATTTATATATAAAGGAGATAGGAATGGATGATATATAATGCAATAATCCATGATGAACAAAAAACCCCAAATTTAAGGTTTGCTCACCCTCGAGCAAAGTCATGTTATTCTAAAGAAAAACCTAGCACACTTTCATATGCAACATGATTATACTGAGCACGTGCAACAAACCGTTAAATCTCCAGGTTGTCCTAGAGGACGAATGGTGTCTAATGAGGGTTTTCAGCGGATTGCACCGACAAAATCCCCAAGTCAAACTAGTTTCGTAGGGTTCATGTTCAAGTCTAGCTCTAGGGTTTAGTATGAAGAATTAGAAACTTTATTCACCTAAAATAGAAACTTCAATCCCTATTTTTCACTCCTCGCTTATCAGTTTAACTCAGCCTTCAGCTCGAAGCATACAAAAAGATCGGAAAATGTAGCGAATTGCACTCAAGGAAGTCAAAAATGTTTTGGCATGGCCTGGCTGTTGCTGAGATGGTTGGAATTGAAGTCATACTATAAAAATGGGGGTTATTAAGTGGTACTTGCATTGTAAGTGTTCTAAATGGCGACAACAGTGATCAATAAAGTGGTGACATAGCAACAATGGTTTCGGTTGGAAGGAATGGAAGGTCAGGCCTATGAAGGGAGATGGAGAGATATGAATGATGGAGAGAGCGTACCACAGAAGTTCCCTCTGTGGAGATGAAAGATGAGAAGGGCAAGACGGGGTTGACATCCCTTAAGATTAGTAAAGTGGTTAACAACAATATTTGATAATTAAAGTGTCAATCATAAAAATAATGTCTATTTTCATAATTAAAATCATACCGGGGCTATTTAAATATAAACAAGGATTATTTTTTAAAGTTGTCCATTATAACCTAAGGGGTATGTTGCCCTTTCACATTTAAATAAAATAAAATATTAAAAGATTGAGAAAAATTATTGATGCTATGAGAAAATCCTATAGAATAAATAACCTTAAAAACCTTAAAAGTAGCTTTCAACTAACAAATGTTTAAGAAGATTATTATAGTTTATAAAAATATTAACTGTAATCTTCTCAAATCTTAGTAAAGCAATAAATTAGTAACAAATTAAATTAATAAAACATAAATATGATTAAAATCCAAGGAAAAGCAAGAATGGCCTTTAAAAAAGGTATTACAGAATTAACAAATTCTTTTATTTTTTGATATCTTATTAATTTAATCATGTGCTTTAGGATGTGTCAAAATCCAAGTTTACGTAAAGCAAAAAATTGTAGGTAAGTATCAATAACAATAAAATTATCTCTGCTATTATCTTTACTATTATAGGATAAAAGGAAGGGGCATATTTAATTTTGAAATTGATTGGTGATGTAGCTTCGTAAATTTTGAGAGAAATCAAACAAAAACCACCATTGTTTTATGTGTAATACATGTAACTAAATGTCACGTCATTATAATTTTATAATTGTGATGCATGTAATTAAATTGCACCACCATTATTATTTTAGAAGTGCTATGCACATAGTTAAATTAATAAGAAAACATGTTGTAAATATTTCTTCAAAATTACATGCAACGTACGTGCAAAAAAACGCTAGTTATTAGAAGTTAAAAACTAATCGTTTTAATTTTATTTTACATAAATAAATAAAAGCAATGAATTTTTAAAGACAATTTATACAAGTACATAAAGAGATAATGGAATCTCAGGTGCCATATGAGAAAATTTTCTCATAGGGCAGCCAAAAGAAGTCAAGTTCATAATTTTAGTTCGATAATTGACACTATTCATGGTGATCTTAATTCACTAATGCCCCATTATGCAAATATTCATGTGGGAATCCAAGCTATCTGCTAATAGTTCTAGGAATGTAAAATGTTTTATTATTGATAAAGAACTAACTTTAAAGCTGACGTGCGTCGGATCACGTCAAGATGTTACCTTCCGTTGATCTGCTGATGGTGGCGATAGACGGCTGAGATTGGATCTGGAGGTTGGCTCCTGAAACGTGTGGAACTCAATGGGTTTAAGGTTGTTTGGGCTGAGCTACCTGCAAGGAAGTCCCTGGGTGGTTGTACCACCGAAGACCCTTCGACGGTCAAGTTAGAGAGGATATCCGAGCAGAGTAACGGCTTAGTGGAGTAAAAATGACTTACTTGAACCGTCTGAAGGAGGGGTTTAGATAGTGGTGGCAGCAGGCAGGCGCAAGAATCACGCCGGCCGCTATGCTCCCGACGTCACGCCCGCATGATGGGAGGGATCCTGCATTAATGGCAAGACATGCTCGTTAATAGGGGATCGTGATGGCGTGGAACGTGGGATGTGGCCGGCGGATATCTCGCGAGTGGCGAGATTTGCGAGATGGCGGTTGCGTCTGTGAGTGGTGCCGTTGGTCGGTCGATATGACCGAGGAAGATGACCCCGACGGGAGAGCTCGCAGACGAGCGGGAGAGCCGAGGTATCTTGGTTCTACTAGAGCCCGGAGGCGAGCTAAGAGGGACGAGGAGGCCGGTTGTGCAGGAGGCTCGGAAACGAGCCAAAGATTGTCTGTAGGACGGGCATAGAAGCAGCATGGTCGGCCATTGTGAGTCCTTTCTTGCAAGCTTTGGGAAACGTCATCTGCCACGTGTCATGATCTGGGAGATCACCGATAACGAGCATCATCATTAGCCCCACACTCTCATCCCGACCTGCTCACGGGTCGGGTCGAGAGTGGTCTGCCGGGTTACCCGAGGTGAGCTCCTTTTCGTAGATATCGTCGGGGGGTGTCCCCGGGCAATCAGCAGTATTTTCTGGATGGAGCCAGCGAATCAGGGGTGAGATCTTTGCATTAAAGAGGGTGCGCCGGATCATGCGTACGTTCACTGAAGCGACTGCCCACGTGTCGGGCGCTGGTTGGCTGACACGACGGGCCGCAGACTTCTGGCGTTTGACGGGATACGGCCAATGCGAGTGCGACAGGTGGAGCGATCGTAGCCATCGAATGCATTGAGCCGATTTGGCGGGAGATGACTGATTGAAACGATTTTCCGTTGTGTATGTAGAAAATAGAATAGGAATCACAACCAAAAATTATTTGACCGCAATCAACTACGGTGTCAGTTGTAGATCGTAAGCGAGTGCGGATCGTCCACAGGGATTGTGCGATTCGTTTTTATATTTGCTTTGTTTGAATCGAAAAGTTAATTGAAAAGAAAAGAAAACATGATTCAAGAATTTATCAATTGATTCGGGTGTCACGATGTTTAATCAAGAATCAAAAACTGATAAACAAATCAAGAATCGGTGTTTTGATGATATTTCCAACCAAAATGTCAAGAATCTAAATGAGGCTCGTAGGAATCGATCGGATCTATAGACGTGATGTAATTTCAAGATTTTGTGTTCTTGTCCTTCGAAGGATTGATACTAGATCGATGATGATCGATGAGAGTTAGGGCTTTCTTGATGAAACTAGGGTTTCATCGTTTAACCCTTGTTCTTTCATCGATATCATTCACATTCTAGCCTCTAACAATTTCAAGAAACGATCGTAACTCCCCAATCTCGAGCGATATCAATCAAGAAAGCATCGCATCGAATTGGGTCGTCGATTCTTGAAGTTGCTAGGGTTTACAAAACTCGTAGGATTCAAGAATCGATTTAAGATATATTACATCATCATTCTATTGATCGTCTCGACTCCTCGACGAGCGGAGTATTACTCAAACATCATCACGCAGAAAGTATTCAAGAATTGAAAAGATATCATGATGCGAGAATTTAAGGAAAACAAGATAAAAGAATATCACATTTTATTTATATCAACAATTTGATTACAGTCGCTCAAGAACTACAAGAGGAAGAACTAAATTGTTGAATCGGTGTCGCTCGGCTCCGTGAGTCGTGGATCGGCTTGGACCACTTGCTCCGTTGAAGATCGGCTCGGCTCAGAAAAGGTTGCAAGGCTTCTTGCTTGATGGGTACTCGGGATCTTGGCTTTTGATTGGAATTAGGGTTAGGGTTTCACACGAATCCTCTCACTAGATTTATGGAAGAAGATGGTGAAGGGGGTAAAATGAAGAAGTATCTAAGTTTGGATAATGGATCCAAGTATCAAGTATATCCTTTACAAGTGAGCCTAGGGTCTTATTTATAGATCTCCCAAACCCTAAGTCTTTGAGTTCCCTCCAAAAGTTTGTTGAAAGACTTCTAGAAAGAGTTTGTTAGGCTTAGCTTAGGGTTTAAGCTAGGGTTTAGGGAGAAGGTTCTAGAATGATAGGCTAGTTTAGTGTAGATCCCAAAGTTCGCTGATCTGGCAGAAATCTCTGGAGTCTTCTGGAAATTGGAGTGTCCTTTTTAAGTGTAGGAGCTGAGCTAGGAGTTCTGCAGCAAAATTGGAGTGATGATCTGTCAAGGCCGCCGCGGAACCGCGGCACAAGGCGGCTTAGGCCGCGTTTCCGCGGCCAAGTAGGCTCTTTGTGGCTTGGTTCTTCTGGTGTGGTCTTGGGATGCTATTTGGAGCTTAATTTGATATGTTGAATTTTACTTTGCCTTTTGGATTGGTACCAGAACTGAAATCATTGAGTTGACGTAATATTTGATTGGTACCGTATAAATTTTGGCCTTTCTTCTGGATTTTCCTGTACAGATCTCAAAACAAGTGTTGCGCAAATGTAGGGATGATGCGATGCCATGAGATGCAGTCAATTTCCTTTATAGTGCCGGTTTTAGAGTCTAACACATGCAATCTGATATTTTGCGACAGTTTTGCTAATATGTGAAATATGAATGCCGAACACTTCTATATGAATGCAAATGATGAGGAAATTGCCGGCTAAAATATGCATTATTTTCGACTAATCAAATTCCCCCAAACTTAATTTCGATCGTCTCGAGCGAACTGTTTTATTAAAAAGAGAAGGAGAAAATAAAGAAAGAGAAAAACTATCTAGCACACTTTCGTAGGCAACACGATTGCACTGATCATGTGCAACAAGCCTTTAAACCTCTAGGTGTCCCAAGTAGGAGGAGTGTTGTCTCCTGAGGGTTTTCAGCGGATTGCACCCACAAAATCCAATAATAAAAGGAAGATCATGAATATTACATTTAAAGAAAAGAATTGTAAAAGAAAAGCTTTGAAAATTAGGGTTTCCAACTAAGCTAGCTTTTCGGTTGTCATGAGCCCTATCTTAATGGTCATGAAAAAATGTTAGAAATCACGTTCTCCCTCAATAAAACATCGTCTTATTTTTCATTCCTATCTTTATTCCAAACATCGATCATATCACCCTGCGTGTGTGTAAAGACATCCCTACACCCGGAGAATTCAATTCAAGCTATCATACTCTTGCCCATCAGCCTCAGTATTTTTTAATTAATGAATATTTAGATGAGATTGCTCACACACTTTCATGCGACCGTTAATACTTTTTGAGGTACTAACCGACCGATTACTCCTGTGCTTGCTTACTTGGTGTATTTTCCTCGTCTTGCACCACCTCAGGCATAGCAGTGACTCCCAGACCAGTTGGCCTTAGGGCACTAGGTGAAGAGGCACCCTCGCTATATATTTTTTTATTGCCCTTGGTGATAACAAAACCAGTGTCCATTTTTCTCACCACTTTATATTTCCTTTATTTTTTTTTATTTCCTTCATACTTTTGGCTTTAAGACAAGAGCATTTCAAGGTATCCTCTACTATCCCAAGCTTTAAGACGTGTGTAAGTGCGAATAGCAGGGTATCAACGTTCAAAATGTTTGGCTTCCAGAATAGAAACTATTTTTCAGACTTATTTTTATCCTCAGATTAGTGACGTCCTTCATCTTACTAACCCTTGGGACAACGGCTTATAACTACTTATTACTAGTTCGTATAAGAAAACTTCTAATTTTTTTAGTTTTCTCAAATTTTTCTAATCTCATGAATGTAATTTTTCACTATCTAAACTTTTATTATCTTATTTATGTACAAAAGATGTAAATATTAAAATTATTTTTATACTTGAAAATTTTTAAATTTTTATGGGTTTTGAAAATTTTTCAATTTTTATAGATTTTTAAAGAAATGTTTTGTGCTTATACAGATGATATGCAAATGATGCGAAAATAAGCACAAACCTCCCCCAAACTTGTTTTCAACAGTGTCCTCACTGTTGCCAAATGCTATACCTACAAAACTGTAAGCCTGGGGGGAATTATTAGTGGGGGCAAAATATATAAGTGAAGAACTTCCTCCAAACTTACTCTTTTCACTCACCTTCATTCAAAAAATGATGCAATGATATAATGGACATGAAGGTGAGACGGAGGAATTTTAATCCAAATAAACTGGCTCTTGTAAGAACAAGAGCTCCTCCGTGGGGTCAGTGGAAAAATACGGCTTTAGTCTATGTCCATTTACTTTGAAAAAGGTGCCGTTTTTAACATTTTCTACTTCTACTGCCCCGTGCAGGTATACAGACCGCACAACAAAAGGTCCCTTCCATCGAGATCGGAGCTTACCCGCGTGAAGGTGTAATCGTGAATCATAAAGAAGGACTTGTTGACCAGGTGAAAATGTTTTCCTCAAAATGTTTTTATCGTGAAAAACCTTAGTCCTATTCTTTGTGATTACAGCGTTATCATAAGCTTCATCGCGGAGTTCGCTTAGCTCATTAAGTTGCAGCTTCCGAAAGTTGCAAGCAAGGTTTAGATCAAAATTTATTTCTTTTATAGCCCACAATGCTTTATGCTCTATCTCGACGGGTAAATGACATGCTTTTCCAAACACTATCCTATATGGAGACATTCCTAGGTCGGTTTTATATGCAGTTCTGAATGCCCAAAGAGCATCCGTCAATTTGGTCGACCAGTCTTTTCTATTTTTAGCAACAGTTTTCTCCAGGATAAGTTTGATTTGTCTGTTTGAGATTTCAGCCTGCCCGCTTGTTTGGGGATGATAGGGTGAGAAAGTCGGTGGTTGATTGAGTATTTTCGCATCAGAGTCTCAAAAGATCTGTTGCAGAAATGTGTCCCATTATCGCTAATGATAGCGCGTGGGTGTCCAAATCGCGAAAAAATATTCTCTTTCAAGAACTTAATGACAACTTTCTTGTTATTAGTGCGACATGGAATGGCTTCTACCCACTTTGAGACATAATCAACCGCCAGCAATATGTACAAATTCCCAAAGGAGTTGGGAAAAGGACCCATAAAATCAATGCCCCAAACATCGAATATTTCAACAACCAAGATGGGTTGCTGAGGCATTTTATTCCTCTGGGATATTCTACCCGTATACTGACATTGTGTACAGGTTTTGCAATAGTCAAATGCGTCCTTGAATAAGGTCGGCCAATAAAATCCACATTGCATAACCTTTTCCGCTGTCTTTCTAGGACCAAAGTGACCCCCACAGGCCTGATCATGACAAAATGAAAGAACACTCTTGAACTCTTCATTCGGGACACACCGGCGAATGATCTGATCAGGACAATATTTAAACAAATAGGGCTCGTCCCAGTAAAAATGTTTTACTTGGGAAAGAAAACGATATTTGTCCTGTTTTGACCAATCGCTCGGTATTAGTCCCATGGCATGATAGTTCACAATATCCCTGAACCATGGTTCAGCTGATATACTCAAGAGTTGTTCGTCAGGAAACGAGTCATTAATCGGCAGGGTCACAGGGGAAGAAATGATGCGTGAAAGATGGTCAGCTACTACGTTTTCACATCCTTTCTTATCTTTGATAACAAGATCGAATTCTTGTAACAGAAGGATCCAACGTATTAGTCGACCTTTTGCATCTTTCTTCGCCAGAAGATGTTTTAAAGCGGAATGGTCAGTATACACAACTATAGGAGAGCCAATTAAGTAAGGCCTGAATTTTTCTAATGCAAATACAACCGCTAAAAGTTCTTTTTCTGTGGTTGTATAATTGATTTGCGCATCATTCAGGGTCTTACTAGCATAGTAAATCACGTGTGGCATCTTTTCGATGTGCTGTCCTAAGACTGCACCTACTGCAAAATCAGATGCGTCACACATCAGCTCAAAGGGGTAATCCCAGTTTGGTGATGATAAAACGGGGACTGAAGTGAGTGAGTGTTTAAGTGAGTCGAAAGCTGTCTAGCAGTCCGAGTCAAAATGGAAGATTGTATCCTTGGCCAGGAGAAGAGTTAAAGGTCTAGCAATTTTGCTAAAGTCCTTAATGAATCTCCTATAAAAGCCCGCATGGCCAAGGAAAGATCGAATATCTTTGACGCTTTTGGGATGAGGGAGGTTTTGAATGACATCTATCTTAGCTCTGTCAACCTCAATGCCTTTCTGTGAAATGACATGTCCAAGTACTATTCCTTCTTGGACCATAAAATGGCATTTTTCCCAGTTCAAAGTCAAGTTCTTATCTTTGCAACGAGTAAGAACAGCGTCAAGATTCGCTAGGCAATCGGAAAAAGAGTCTCCAAAAATCGAGAAATCGTCCATAAAGATCTCCAAAAAATTCTCTACCATATCAGAGAATATCCCCATCATACACCGTTGAAAGGTAGCGGGAGCATTGCATAGCCCAAAGGGCATGCGACTGTAAGCAAAGGTACCAAAAGGACAAGTAAAAGTGGTTTTATCTTGATCCTTTTTGGCGATGTGGACCTGATTATAGCCTGAGTATCCGTCCATAAAACAATAATACTCTCGTCCTGCTAAGCGTTCCAGCATCTGATCAATGAATGGTAGAGGAAAGTGGTCTTTCCTCGTGGCAGCATTGAGTTTTCTATAATCAATACATACACGCCACCCAGTTTGGGCGCGTGTCTGAATCAACTCATTTGCCTCATTGGTTATAACAGTGATGCCGGATTTCTTAGGAACGACATGTATATGACTCACCCACTGGCTATCGGAGATGGGGTATTTAATACCATTATCTAAGAATTTGATGATCTCTTTCATGACCGCTTCCTTCATGACGGGATTCAACCGTCTCTGTGTTTCTCGGGTTGGTCTGGCATCATCCATCACATGTATATGATGTTCAACTATCAAGGGACTAATCCCTTTGATGTTCGCCATACTCCAACCAAACGCCTCTTTGTTAGATCTCAATACCGATAAAAGTGCATTTTCTTGCTCTGATGCAAGAGAAGCGGATATGATAACCGATAGAGACTCATTCTCACCTAGATATGTATATTTAAGGTGAGAAGGTAAAATTTTGAAATCTAACTCAGGCGGAGAAATGATAGAAGGAGGGATCATTGAGTGATTTTTGGATTTACAAAGAAACTCAGAGCCTGTGAAAGATACAGACTCGGGTGGAGAAAAGTCAGAAGTGCAGGACTCAAGTGTAGAGAAAGTGTCCTCACTAAGATCATGTGTGAAATCAAACAGAGATGTGGTAATGTCATCGAGATCAGTAAAGCAAAGTTCCTCGGCTCCACAACTATCCGGAGCGATCTCGTGGACAGAGCACACATTTAAAATATGAGCAGAGGGTTCTGATGGCTGACTTCCAACTTTGTAGATATTTAGTTCAATGGTCATATTTCCAAATGATAAATTCATTGAACCATTTCTACAGTTTATAACAGCGTTGGAAGTGGCAAAGAAAGGACGACCCAGAATCACCGGAATTTGGCCCCGGGGGTTTGCTACAGGATGTGTGTCGAGCACAATGAAGTCTACAGGGAAAACAAATTCCCCGATCTTTATCAACACATCCTCTAATTCACCCCTTGGTTTGGTGATAGATCGGTCTGCCATCTGGAGAGTGCAATGAGCAGGTTTCAGCTCTCCAATCCCTAATTGCTCATAGACAGAATAAGGGAGCAGGTTAACACTTGCGCCAAGGTCTAAAAGAGCACGATTTATATTTTTACTCCCAATCGAAATCGATATTGTAGGACATCCTGGGTCCTTTCTTTTCTTTGGTAGCTGGGGAATAAAAGCAGTGCTAATATTATTAGACATGAAGACCTTCTTCGGCACTTGAGTCTTCCTCTTCCGAGTGTACAAGTCCTTAAGAATTTTTGCATAAGCTGGGACTTGCTGAATTGCATCTAGGAGAGGGATATTGATGTTAACCTGTTTGAACATTTCCAAAATTTTCTCCATATGAGGACTCGTTCTATTAGCCCTTAACCGGTTCGGGTAAGGAGCTTTCGCAATAAGCGCAGGGTCCATCACAGGAGAAGGAAGAGGGGATAGACGTGGTCCCAAAAGAGGTGTGGGGACCGTCTGTGGAGAACTATAAGGGTTGGGAGAAGGTGTCGAGCCTAGTGGGAAATGGAGAATAGGCTCACGAGAAGATGGTGTGGTAGAAGAAGAAGGATCAGAAGGAGAAGTGTGTGTGTGTGGAAAGGTCTCAGCCGGGGTGTTGATATGATTTTCAGTATCATCAATACCTTCCCCGACATGATTGTTCAGCACTCTTCCCGATCTCAACGTTGTGACGGAATTTACATTGTAATGCCCAGGATTCTGTAGGGGTTGAGAGGGAAGTTTCCCTTTTTCTCTCGCACTCATTTCGGCTTTTAGGCGTGCGATTTCAGCTTCCATCGATTTGATACTCTCAGCTTGGGACGCTGAGTTTTTCTTTATCTAACTGACGGAAGATCTAACCTCAGTCGAAACCTCAATGAAATTTGACAAAAGTGATTTCATGGTTTGAGTGAATTGAGAGAACTCGTCAGAACAGGACTGCATAGGATTAGACTGTACAGGAGTGTTGCCCTGGTTTTGGAAATTTTGTGACTGATAGGGGTGCTGAGTGAGTTGAAGGGGTTGCTGTTGTGGTGGAGGAAGAGCCCTTTGAAATTGATTCGTGTTTGGAACCGTGTTTTGAGATTGGTTTTGGTTCCAGGCAAAATTCGGGTGATTCCTCCAACCCTGATTGTACGTGGAAGAATATGGATCGTTTCGAGGTCTTTGAAATGCGGCATTAGAATGCTCGTGACCTTGAAACGCAGAGTTTAATGGACATTCTTCCGTTAAATGAGACGGATCAGAACAGCACCCACAAACAGTTTTGGGGAGTGACACTGGGTTTAGGGAGGCTGCTGCAAATTTGTGTTCCATAGCGTCGAGCTTCTTTTGCATTGCTGCCATTTCAGCTCGAACACCTATGGACACATCTATTTGGTGTACGCCACCCCTATTCAATGGTTGGGTTCCACTCTCCCACTGTAGTGATTTTTCAGCAAACTCTTCTAAATACTTCCAAGCTTCCCCATCATCTTTGGTCATAAAAGTACCTTAACACATGTTTTCAAGGCTCTGTTTAGTGTTTGGGTTATTGCCCTCATAAATGATTCGGCACAATTCCCATCTCGGGATGCCGTGATGAGGACACTGAACCAATAGATCCTTGAAACGTTCAAAGCATTTTGAAAATGGTTCAGCAGGGACTGGGCAAATTGATTCAGTTCGCTACGGATTCGAGCTGTCTTTTGTATTGGGTAAAATTTCTTAAGGAATGCAGCGACGAATTCTTCCCAATTCGTAATAGAGTGTGAGGTAGTGTTATATAGCCACTTCTCGGCTATATGGCACAAAGTGAATGGAAGAAGTCGTAGACGTATAGTATCAACTGAAAGTTGTGACGTACCCATCATTGCGCATACGTTTTCAAATTTGGTAATGAAAATGTAAGCGTCCTCAGTCTCGAGTCCGTGGAATTTGGGTAAAAGATTGATATACTGGGGCTTAATCTCAAAGTTATCCCCATTGGCTGGTGGTGTGGATAAGCAGGTCGAAAGAGGACCTCGAATAGGGTAGCACCTCTCCTGGAGAGAGATGCGGGGTGGATTCTGCGAACCAACGGACGGCGGCAGATTAGGGTTAAAGAAGTTTGATAGATTCAGATCCATCGATGTGCGTGTGGTAGTGGGTAAAGAAAAGGTAAATGGAGAAATATCGACTTCGGAGTCGATAAAGGGTGCGCGGACTAAACGGGCACTAGAATCACGTGTCCAGCCTATCTTGTACTAAAATGGGTTAGTACAAGTGGCAGCGTTGACTTATAATTAGGGGTAATGAATGCGGTGTTTGCTTTTGAAAAAGGGACGGATTTTTTGAAAAAAAATGATGCGACAAAATAAATGCAGCACACAAACCCTAGAATCTAGTGGTCACCTAGGTCCGGCTCTAGACCGCTCCTAACTGCCAAAAAACAAGTCGCAGGATAGAATCCTCCACTGCCTCTTTGTCCCCCTGTGGCCGGATAAGTGCCAGGTAAGTGGGAAGGTACTCCACTACGTAAGTAGTGGGCCTAATTAAAAACCACTAGCCTTAGACACACTCGCCTTAGGCACCACAAGAAAACGCGGATAAGCAATGAATTACCCACGGCCTTCTCTTATCCTAATTAAGCGCGACAGTCCTTAGAGTCTTCTCTAGATTTCTTTTAGTTAATGTGGGTCAATGAGGATGCAAGTTTTGTGGTTTTCGGGGCCTAGGAAGGGTAATGAAATCCCCATCTAATTTGGATTTGGCCGTGCCCCTTAATATCCGTATTTAGAATGCAAACAACCAAGAAATCAAAATCACGCACAAATTTAATTTTGCTTTTGCGGCGCTGCGATTATTTGCAAAGAATCCTGCAGCAAAGTATTAGTTGGAGCTAAAAAGAGGAGAAAGGAGAAGGTAAGGTATCACCTGAGGAATTTTTGCACAGAGACCCCCCAGAACTGCCGCGGAACCGCCGCAATAAGGGGCTCCCACCGCGGAAACGCGGTTGAATGGTGAGATCACTCCACCAAAAATTCACCAGGGAGCTTCTGTAGACTCCCTCTGCTCTCTGGTATTTTCCAAAAAATTTCTCCAATTTCCAAACAGCTCCAGATTTCCTTGCAATGAACAACAGCAAATCGTTTAAGGTTTGCACGAATTTTGATCTCAAAAACAACAATGGAATAATTTTTTCAATTCAAACTATAATATGAAACGAATTAGCGCGCGGTCCCCGGCAACGGCGCCATTTGATTTAATGCGATTCACGGATGTGTTTGTAAAAAGCAGGTATCGAATCAATTGTTTCCCGATAACGGTTTCATTTGATCGATAACAGTATCTTTTATCGGTATTTAGAAAATTGTATAAAGAACTCACTATCAAAGAATTATATTTGATCGCAATCAACTACGGTGTCAGTTGTAGATCGTAATAGAGTGCGGATCGTCCACAGGGATTGTGCGATTCGTTTTTATATTTGCTATGTTTGAATCGAAAAGTTAATTGAAAAGAAAAGAAAACATGATTCAAGAATTTATCAATTGATTCGGGTGCCACGATGTTTAATCAAGAATCAAAAACTGATAAACAAATCAAGAATCGGTGTTTTGATGATATTTCCAACCAAAATGTCAAGAATCTAAATGAGGCTCGTAGGAATCGATCGGATCTATAGATGTGATGTAATTTCAAGATTTCGTGTTCTTGTCCTTCGAAGGATTGATACTAGATCGATGATGATCGATGAGAGTTAGGGCTTTCTTGATGAAACTAGGGTTTCATCGTTTAACCCTTGTTCTTTCATCGATATCATTCACATTCTAGCCTCTAACAATTTCAAGAAACGATCGTAACTCCCCAATCTCGAGCGATATCAATCAAGAAAGCATCGCATCGAATTGGGTCGTCGATTCTTGAAGTTGCTAGGGTTTACAAAACTCGTAGGATTCAAGAATCGATTTAAGATATATTACATCATCATTCTATTGATCGTCTCGACTCCTCGACGAGCGGAGTATTACTCAAACATCATCACGCAGAAAGTATTCAAGAATTGAAAAGATATCATGATGCGAGAATTTAAGGAAAACAAGATAAAAGAATATCACCTTTTATTTATATCAACAATTTGATTACAGTCGCTCAAGAACTACAAGAGGAAGATCTAAATTGTTGAATCGGCGTCGCTCGGCTCCGTGAGTCGTGGATCGGCTTGGACCACTTGCTTCGTTGAAGATCGGCTCGGCTCAGAAAAGGTTGCAAGGCTTCTTGCTTGATGGGTACTCGGGATCTTGGCTTTTGATTGGAATTAGGGTTAGGGTTTCACACAAATCCTCTCACTAGATTTGTGGAAGAAGATGATGAAGGGGGTAAAATGAAGAAGTATCTAAGTTTGGATAATGGATCCAAGTATCAAGTATATCCTTTACAAGTGAGCCTAGGGTCTTATTTATAGATCTCCCAAACCCTAAGTCTTTGAGTTCCCTCCAAAAGTTTGTTGAAAGACTTCTAGAAAGAGTTTGTTAGGCTTAGCTTAGGGTTTAAGCTAGGGTTTAGGGAGAAGGTTCTAGAATAATAGGCTAGTTTAGTGTAGATCCCAAAGTTCGCTGATCTGGCAGAAGTCTCTGGAGTCTTCTGGAAATTGGAGTGTCCTTTTTAAGTGTAGGAGCTGAGCTAGGAGTTCTGCAGCAAAATTGGAGTGATGATCTGTCAAGGCCGCCGTGGAACCGCGGCACAAGGCGGCTTAGGCCGCGTTTCCGCGGCCAAGTAGGCTCTTTGTGGCTTGGTTCTTCTGGTGTGGTCTTGGGATGCTATTTGGAGCTTAATTTGATATGTTGAATTTTACTTTGCCTTTTGGACTGGTACCAGAACTGAAATCATTGAGTTGACGTAATATTTGATTGGTACCGTATAAATTTTGGCCTTTCTTCTGGATTTTCCTGCACAGATCTCAAAACAAGTGTTGCGCAAATGTAGGGATGATGCGATGCCATGAGATGCAGTCAATTTCCTTTATAGTGCCGGTTTTAGAGTCTAACACATGCAATCTGATATTTTGCGACAGTTTTGCTAATATGTGAAATATGAATGCCGAACACTTCTATATGAATGCAAATGATGAGGAAATTGCCGGCTAAAATATACATTATTTTCGACTAATCAATGACTGTCGCCGTAGGATGTGTACACTGGAAGCTATAAATAGAGGTGGGGTCCCCATCAAGGCCCATACCTCTACAAATTTTCCTCGTCCTGAGTCTCGTTAGCTCGGTGCTCTCCTATTTCGGATCTCTGCATTTTCTCTCCTGAGAACTTCTCTCCATCAGGTTAGATGTCTTCCTTTTCTTTCTTCTGCTTCTTCTCTTTCTGAGTCGAGCCTGCCTCTCCCTTTGGCAGGATAAATGGATCGATCCAGGACTCTTGGTGCCCTCGGTGCTCTGTCCCGGAGGGGGGCCGGCGGTGCGGCCTTGCCTCCGGCTGACCCGAGCCCCGCACCAAATGTGCTGCCGGCGGCGGGGCCATCTGCCTCGTCACGATCTCCCGATGATTGCCTCGGCGGTTGCCAAGGGCGTCCACGGGTTCCCGAGCCCCAGACAAGGGATGCAGAAGAGGACGAAGAGGGGGTTCCTCTTAAGAGGAAGAGGACGGTCTCTAGCATGCCACCGATGGAGATTCCTGAGGGGATTCCTGTGCACGGGGGATGTCCATTTCATGGTCCCGTCTGGGCTTTCCGTTGCTGCCAGCCTGCTTGCTGGTATGGAAGAGTCGGCCGGGGGCAAGTTTCCGCGGGGGACCCTGAAGGCCTAAATGGAGGCTATAGCTCAGGAGGCAGTGCAGGTATGTACTCCCTCATGTGTTATTTCGAGCGCCTTTTTCTTTAGTTCGAGTGTCTCTAATTCCCTCTGCTGTTTTTCGTCAGGTCCTTCAGTATTGCGCTCTCATTACTCGCATGGAGGCCGAGGGGGCTATCCATGCTGTGAGGCCGGCGGGAGAGTCTTCTTCGGAGGCCGAGGATCTGCGACTTGAGCTGCGTCTGGAGAGGGAGAGGATGGCCATCCTTGAAGCCCGATCGGTCGTCGCGGAGCTCGCCGTCTCAAAGTGCCGGGAGTCCTATCACCGCCTAAGTGAGTCCCACCGAGTCATCGGGGTGAAGTTGATGGAACTAGCCGGACGCCAACAGGCGGGATGCCGAGGCGGCGCTTCAGGCGGTGGAGGTTGCCGAGATTCGGGCTAGAAAGGCGGTGACTGATTACAAGAGGTCGGACCAGTTTTATGTCGACCACGGTGAGGCCTCCGCCATTGCCTGGAACAAATCTCTTGATGCCGTCAAGGAGCAGATCCCGGAGTTTGCCGATGGTGAGCTCCGTGCTCGGGTCCCACTTTTGGTGGTCATGCCTCCGACCGATGGTGATGAGAGATATGAGGTCTAGGTAGGGCTTGTGGCCTGAACTTTTTGGCTTTTCCTCCTCTCTCTTTTGTAAGACTCCGGGTAATCTAATAAGGCTGGGAAGCCTACAATACCCTTGTAAAGACTTTTGACTTTGTGAACAAAAACTTTTTGCAGTAGTATTTGCATGCTTGTTTTCCTTTGTCGGTAAACACTTGTATCTGCACAGTACTGCCTTCGTGTTATATCGGTTCTTCGTATAGCAATTACGTGTCGAGTATAATCTGTTCATTTTCCAAGTGTGCAAAAACCAGCGGGAAGACGGTATCTCCATGGCCCCAAAGTCGAGGTAGAGATCGCTCGGACGTAGATAGACCGGATGCCTCTTGGTGAGGGCTTTTGTTCCTTAGTCGTGGGAGGCATGGAGAGGAATGCTAAGGATGGGCCGAGCAGGGTAGCTGCTCGGTCGCCTCCTAGCGAGGGCTTTGTAGGGTGCTACCAGCCGAGCAAGGGCGGGCCCGGTTGCCTCTTGGCGAGGGCTTTGATCCCTGGCGTTGCGAGGTAGGGAACTACCAGCCAGGGATAACCGAGCAGGGGCGGGCCCGGTTGCCTCTTGGCGAGGGATTTGATCCCTGGCGTTGTGGGGTAGGGTACTGCCAGCAAGGGATAACCGAGCAAGGGCAGGCCCGGTTGCCTCTTAGTGACGGCTTTTGATCCGTAGCGCGAGAGGGGCCGTAAGAAGCCTAATAAGGACGGGTTGAGCAGGGTTACTGCCCGGTGCCTCTTGGCGAGGGCTCTGATCCTTAAGAATGGGTCGGGCAGGGTTGCTGCCCGGTGCCTCTTGGAGAAGGCTTTGATCCCTGGCGTTTTGGGGTAGGGAGCTACCAGCCAGGGATAACCGAGCAAGGGCGAGCCCGGTTGTCTCTTTCGAGGGCTTTTGATCTTTAGCGCGGGAAGGGCCATTATGGGCCTACTAAGGACGGGCTGAGTAGGGTTGCTGCCCGGTGCCTCTTGGCGAAGGCTTTAATCCCTGGCGTTTTAGGATAGGGAGCTATGTTCAGTTGATAAAACTGCACATTTGTTATTACATTTTTCCTACTATTTCTATATTAGAAAAGGTGTTTATTATAATATATGATACATATGAGGGTTTATCTGTAAAAAGACTATTTTCATGTATTTATATATTATAATTAGCATTTGGTAGGAAAATGTATGCAAAAATATATTATTGACCAAACCTTAAGAAAACAAACACTACTAAATATTATTTGAGTTGTTGTGCAGAATTTTTCAGGGCTAAAATTCAAGGGAATCAAAATTGTTAAAAGCAAACCTGCCTAATTAAGAAAGCAAACTAAGAAATCAAGTCTGGCAGAAACAAAGAAAAGATTTCCAAGTTCCAAAGGTTCCAGAGATCGCCACATGTCACACAGATGAAGCCACAGAGAAATGACCCAGAGATCACAACCATTGGCCGTGGATCCACGGCCAAACCCCCCTGTTGGCCGCGGATCCGCCGCATGACAGATGAATTGGGGGCTGGCATTTTTCTGTTTGGATCGTAACTACTATTCCCCAATTTAGGCATCTAGGGTTCTGGATTTTGGAGTATAAATAAGGACCGAGAGCCTCTTGGAAAAATCATCAAGCCGACGCGATCATGAAGTCCAAGACGGCTCACGCATCCAGGATGATCATCAACTGTTCGTCTACCTCCTTAGAAGAGATCGAGAAGCAAACTAGTATTTGTAATCATTTTCTAAGGAATCAAAGTGTAATGAATATTGTTGATTAATAAAGGTAGCTTTCTTTTTCTTATTCTATTTCTTCGTAGTTTAATTATGCATTTTCTCTCCATCTCTTTTTCTCCCAACATGCACGAGTAATTCTCCACTTGCTAGGGTTCGTAGGATTAGGGTAGGTTATGTAAGTCCACGTTGCTCACCCCGGTTCTTACGGGGAGGCGGAAACGACGATAAACAATAATTTTAGCGCAAGGCAACATGGACTAAAAGTCGGATCTTTGCTAAACTAGAAACTAGTAAACACTTAGAGGTTTAGCTACTATGCTGTAAGAAGTATACCTCACGGAACCGGTCCTTCGGGTCTTCATCTCGCTGTCCCACTCGTCCATCCAAGCTCCAAGAGTCGATCCGGACCCTGGGCACCTCCGCGGCCTTCTTGAGTCGAAGACGATCCCCCCGAGAATTGTACACTAAGCTTCGCCTCAAGCTAAGGCAACTAGGGCAAGGAGATTGCTAATCTAAATGCCTTAGAATGTGTAGAGGAGATGTATGGATGTATTTGTCTTTGTGGATTCTTTTTCTCTCAACACATGAGATCAAAAGAAGAGATCAAGCGGAGGAAGAAGAAGGAGAAAGTTTGCAACCATGGAGCTTTTCTTTTCTTGTCACTTCATGAGAGAAAATGGGAAGAGAATAATGAAAAAATCAAAACAAAATGAAATGAACCATGGTTGCAATAATACACAATAATCATCATTACTAATCCTATCATGAAAGACTTGATGGCACATTGAATTGACCATTATCATAACACAAGAAATAAAAGGAAAATAAAAGAAGAGTGTGGATCTCTCTTGAAGGTCAATGGTCAACATGGTCAACATGGTCAACAAGGTCAAGAGAGATCTAAGTGGTCAAATGGCCAATGCAATTAGCCATCACTAATCTATCACTAAAAGGATTAGTAAAAAATGCCTCTGGCTCATAACGGTTTTAACCAAACGAACTGTCAAAACCCTAATGAGTGTGCCACATTATGGTTTTGGCCGAACCAACTGCCAAAACCCTAATGGGGCACCTCCTCCTTCATCGCTTCTCAAAACTGTGCATGCACACCTACATCCGCATTCCGTAGAATGCGAATGCACAGAAGACAAATCAAATCCATCTGTGCAATACTAGGATCTGGTTTAAACCAAAGCCCACTAGTATTGCCTGCCCGAACAGCATACGCACACAAGTGTACGTAAGTGATCATAGCCCTGCCATAAAACCATACGGCCTCTACACGTTTCGCTCAGTGCAGGGAAACTCTCTGTGTGGGACTCTAAAGACTCGACACTACGCTGGCAGTGGGTTTAACCACAGACCGCAAGCGGCATTAGCTGTACGTAACGGTCCCCAGGTAGATGTTGATAAGAAGGCCGATGAGATAAACCCATCCGAACTCCTACTGAGCCCGTATGTGACAATCTCCGTACAGTCCGGTCTGTTCGTCTGATACATCGCATGGCGGGCCTAGGGGGGCGGTGAACGTCAGTCCCCTAATAGCGGTACAAGTCGTGTCGGAGTGTAGCCCAGAACACCCTGAGATAACACTGGAAACCTACCAGTATATCTCGCTTGCCCTGGCCAGGGACTACTTGTGTAATGGCTCTCCTAGACACAGGGCGATGTCAACCCCCAACACCGGGAGAGACGAATCCTGTCTAACCGTCACTGCCTCCAAGTACTTCGGGACTGCACCCAACTACTACCTGTTTGCACGACTCCTTTGAGCCGTGGTAGGGTAGTAATCTAAGTACAGTGGGAACACACTCGAGGCGAAGAGACAGTGTCAAGTCAGCGGACTAAGCTGTACTCATGTTACCTAGGAACTGATAACTGACGATAGGTATAATACCAACCAACAGTTCCCAACAAGTCCTGTCCAGTGTACTCGTAACCTAACGAGCACCCGCATACTATCTCAAGTACGACGTACTGACGGCTGTGGGACAGACCGTCTCCCCCGCTGGGATGAGAAGCGCATACGCTGGTCTACTCCGGAGTATCGATGCCCTGTCTCGATAGTCCAACGACTAGGGACCTGTATAAGGATGTGCTTATGGATTACCCAACCCCCACAAGTGTGAGCGCCATCACAACGCTGGTAATCAAGCAAAGATCCTAAGGGCTTTACTAATATGTATACAAACGATATGCTAAAAGAAACACATGCACATATTGAAGTAGAGACAAACCAAGTAGCATACTACCATTTTGAGTAAGATTGTCTATAGAACTGTGAATATCCCAAGCTTCCATCAAGTAATATACAAGCTAGTATGATACAGTAATGGCCTCTAGGGCATATACACTAACAATCTCCCACTTGCACTAAGGCCATGTACTGGCGTATCGAAGACCTATCATCTCGATCAGCCGCTCGAACTGAGTCTGGGGTAGCGCCTTCGTGAGTGGATCTGCAGTGTTGTTCTCCGTATTTACTCTCTTCATCTCGATCTCCCGGCGATCTACGATCTCCCTGATCAGGTGGTACCGCTTCAAAATGTGCCTGAACTTCTGATGGGACCTGGGTTCCTTCGCTAAAGCTATAGCGCCGTTGTTGTCACAATACAGCGGTATTGGATCAACAATGGTAGGAACCACCTGAAGCTCCGTGAGGAACTTCTTCATCCAGACAGCTTCCTTTGCGGCATCGCAAGCAGCTATGTACTCCGCTACCATAGTTGAGTCAGCAACGGTCTCCTGCTTGGAACTCTTCCAGCAAACCGCCCCTCCATTGAGGGTAAAGACATAACCCGACATGGACATGGAGTCATCCTTGTCACTCTGGAAGCTGGAGTCAGCAAAGGCCTCGAGCTGGAGGTCTTTTCCGCCATACACCAAGAATATCTCCTTAGTCCTTCTCAGGTACTTGAGAATTTTCTTTACCGCTATCCAGTGTTTCTCCCCTGGGTTCGACTGATACCGGCTTACAACGCTCAATGCGTATGCTACATCTGGTCTGGTACACAACATCGCATACATTATAGAGCCTACCGCAGAAGCGTAGGGTATGATAGTCATGCGATCCCTTTCCAAATCAGTCTTGGGAGACATCTCTTTGGAGAGGGTGATCTCGTGACAAGCCGGTAAATTACCGCGCTTGGAATCTTCCATACTGAACCTTTTCAGTATGGTGTCAATGTACCTTGACTGTGAAAGTCCCAACATCCTCTTAGATCTATCACGATAGATCTGGATCCCCAGAATGTAGTTGGCATCGCCCAGGTCCTTCATGGAGAATCTCTGCGACAAGAATCCTTTGACTGACTGTAGCATAGGAATATCATTTCCTATTAGGAGAATGTCATCCACGTACAAGACGAGGAATACCACAGTTCTCCCTACAATCTTACTGTAAATGCATGGTTCATCTGGATTTTTGATAAAGTCAAATTCTTTGACAGTATCATCAAAGCAGATGTTCCAACTCCGCGATGCCTGCTTAAGTCCATAAATGGACTTGAGCAACTTGCACACTCTACCGCTGCTCCCACTCTGATCGAATCCTTCCGGCTGATCCATATAGACGCACTCTTCCAAATTTCCATTTAGGAAAGCCGTCTTTACGTCCATCTGCCAGATTTCATAATCGTGGAAGGCAGCAATGGCAAGAAGGATCCGAATGGATTTCAGCATAGCCACTGGAGAAAAGGTCTCGTCATAGTCCAAACCAGGTCTTTGACGAAAACCCTTTGCAACAAGTCTAGCTTTATAGGTCTCAACCTGCCCATCTACACCAATCTTCTTTCTGAAGATCCATTTGCAGCCTATGGGTTTTACCCCTTCTGGAGCAAAGTCCAAAGTCCAAACTTAGTTGGTGTACATAGACTCCATCTCGGCCCGCATTGCATCCAGCCATTTTACCGAGTCATCGCTCTGAATGGCTTGCTGGAAGCAAGTAGGCTCACTATAATCCATAGTGCAATCCTCTCTATCCCCGTCAATGAGAAAACCGTAGTATCTCTCGGGAGGATGAGACTGCCTACTACTTCTGCGGAGTGGCGCTGGGATGTCCTGTTCTTTCGAACCCTCTGGTTCTACCAAGCTTTCAGTAATATCTTGTGGTTCTGGAATTTCTTCCAGTTCTATTGCGCTCTTACTTATTTGATTTTCCAAAAACTCAGTTTCCAAGAAGCGGGCATGACGAGAAACAAAAACCTTTTGTTCCTCTGCGTAATAGAAAAGATACCCCTTGGAATTCTTTGGGTATCCCACAAACTTACACTGTACCGAACGTGCCTCGAGCTTGTCCGCATGCTGCTTTTTTACAAAAGCTGGACACCCCCATGTCTTAAAGTGTTTAAGACTGGGTTTCTTCCCACTCCACATCTGATATGGTGTGGTAGGCACTGACTTAGTAGGAACTTGGTTCAAAAGATATGCAGCTGTTTCTAGTGCATAACTCCAGAAGGATCGCGGCAACTCAGCCTTACTCATCATGGAATGAACCATATCCAATAGGGTTCGATTCCTTCTTTCCGATACACCGTTGTGTTGTGGTGTGTATGGAGGAGTAAGTTGAGAGAGAATTCCATTCTCTTTTAAGAAGCCCAGAAACTCGGCACTCAAGTATTCGCCACCTCGATCAGATCTCAGTGTCTTGATACTTTTGCCTATTTGTTTTTCAACTTCATTCTTGTATTCCTGAAATTTCTCAAAGGCCTCGAATTTGTGCTTCATTAAGAAGACATGCCCATACCTAGAGAAATCATCTGTGAAAGTAATGAAGTATGAATAACCACTTCGCGCATGTGTAGACATTGGACCACACACATCACTGTGTATGAGTCCCAAGAGCTCGCTCGCTCTTTCTCCGTGTCCAGTGAACGGAGTCTTTGTCATCTTTCCTATGAGACATGATTCACAAGTGGCATAAGACTGGTACTCGAACGGATCCAAGTAACTTTCTTTATGTAACTTTGTCAACCGTGTCTCATTAATGTGACCCAGTCTACAATGCCATAAGAAAGCCTGATTTAATTCTGGAGACTTTCTTTTAAGTGTGTTCTGGACACTGAAGACCTGAGCTTGATTCAAAACGTATATACCATATTTCAATGTACCTGACCCAATCAATACTTGATTTAGGTGGATGTTTACTACATCGCTTACAAAAGTAAAATAATATCCTTCCTTAGAAAGTAAGGATACAGATATGATGTTACAAGTCGCACCTGGCACATAAAAACAGTCACGCAGAATCAATATCTGCCCAGTTGTCAGTCCTAGATGATATTCCCCTACGGATTCAGCATACATGCTCATTCCGTTAGCAACCCTGAGAGTCATATCACCTTTCCTGATAACCCTACGGTTTCTCAAAGCCTGTAACGAATTACAGATATGAGATCCTGATCCGGTATCCAATACCCAGGAAGTAGGGTTAACTGACATACAGTTCTCTATCACAAACACACCTGAAGCCGAAGCCACAACATGCTTCGAATTCTGGCTACTGGCTTTACAAGCCCTGCAATCCTTCTGCCCATGTTCATTCCCGTAACAATAGGAACATCCTTCTTTTACTACATCTGTTCCTGAAACTTCTGCCCTTCCCTTTCTTTCTACTTCCCTAGTTTCCTTTAGGGTAGTAGATAGAGACTGTTGAACTGAGTCAGCATCTGACCCGTTCTTCTACGTGGTCTTCAGGTCCGAGAGCTCAAAAGAGCTGGTCTCTGTAAGGACTTTGCCCCCTATAGATGACCCGATAGCCAACCTCGCTAGAAGCAATTCGTTCGAGGTCTCATATCTTGCGATACGAGATTGCTCTCCATATAAAACTTTGTTATGGAGGAAGATAGAAGCTGAGTCCATCTTCTCGTGCTGCCTCTAGTATATACCATCATCTGAGGCTAACACGAGGCACTTGGCTTTCGCACAGTCTTCTTCCGATGTCCTACGAATATCAATATCCGTGACAGGGGAAACTGGACCTGAGACGGCAGAGGTTGGATCAGTCAAGAGGTGTTCCATCTTGTCCTGGTCAATGGACATCTGGACAGACCTTTGCCAGTCATAACAGTCAGATTCAGTCATTTTATTATCTAGATGTAACCTAGGTGCGGTCACTGGGTCGCTGCAATTAAGAGAGAGAGAAGAAAACACTTAGCATGATGCTCTTGCAAGTTTAGATTGGTTTTTAATTTATCCAAACAGGATGGCTCCCACTGTCTCTCGAATCCCTCCTCAAACCATAAAGGAAGAATTAGTCGGGATCTTTCTCACCGTACAATACTTGCTTAACCGTTCAGCCAGGCCAGTGTCGGTACTTCGAGGGAGGTTTTCCAACGCTTTCGCGAAGTTCCTTAATTAAGTAACATCTTTTCCCTGTGGGTATAGCCCCGCTAACACCTTTCTAGACACCTAATAGGTTTATAGCATTGATCGTTAAGTGAGAGTTTTCCCGAGGAGTAGCATATACTCACAGTAGGATCGGGATCCAAATATCATCGCGTGATAAAACCGAAGGAATTCTACCAGAATCATCACACTCCAAATGGTATGCAGCGCTAGCAAGTTTCGGTACTTTTGAAACTCCCGATGTAGATTTTTGCCCCATGCTCTTATGACCTTGACTAAGGCCAACAAATCATAAGTCACATGTCAAGTTCTACCCGTAGTTATCCAGGTTAATTTGAACCCACCCGTATATACCCTTGACTATGGCCAACAAAGCTATACGACTGTCCCAAACCAACGCATTCTATCTATGCAACATATGAATACCCACCAGCTACCAAACACTATGCTTTGACTAAGGCCAACAAACACAGCTTGAATACTGTTGAATATTCATATGAAACGACGGAGGGCTACGGATGGTTTTGGCGAAACCGTGAACGTAGTGAACTTGATATAGTCGATGGAACGAGATAGCTTTTAAAAGGAGTGGTTCAAGCTCCGCGTTTAAAATGCTTATTTTTGAAAAGAACCGAGTGGTTTTCAAAGTGTTCCAACGACTTTTTCTTGGTTTATTTTCATGCATTAGTTCTTTTAATGCGTCCCATCATTTAATCCTACCATTGCAGAAAACAACCAAAATATGACGTACGCTTATGCCATTCGCATTCGCCACGGGGCCCCGTCATCACCCGTTAGGTTACTTAACTAACGACAGAGCGGGGGCTAGGCTAGCGCGGCTGTAAAACATAAGCAACGCCTAAAAAGTTATCATATATAAATATATAGCAATGATAGACATTACAGATCCCAGATGAACACTTTGGATATACTAGGAATCCGCGATTCGTTCGAGCCTGCAACGAAAAACAGATTACACTGTCGCGATGAATAGCCAAACCCCACCGTAGACCCCTACGGGTGCGGCAAACTACCCGCCAAGTACCCGAAGCGAAGCAACCTCCCTCAACTCCGTGAGTAGGCCACTCGGCACTTCGAGATACCCGGTAGTTTGTGCACCCCACCTTGGGTCTATCCTAGGAGCAAAAACAGTAAAAAGAAATTATACAATGACGGCTACAACCCCGACCCGGTTGTGCAGCCAAATAAATAATATTACATCAATTTACAAACTTTACAATGAATGAAAGAAAAAGAAACTCTCATCTCACACCCATTCCCGGCTATTCATCCGCGACAATCTACCGAGTTCATATACACAAACCATCAACATTACAGATCACAGATATGTATAACCCCCACTAATCGACGTATAGCGATTAGCGGACGTTCAATACATATATTACAACACAGATAATATACATTAGCCAAAGAGTACGGAATATCAATCAAAATACGGATTTTTAGCCACCCGAAAAGTCAATTTGCTCTCTGGAAATTCTGGGTGGAAAAAACATATCTTAAAAATCCCAAAACATCCAAACTAAAACACTGCAAAAAACCAGGTCCACGACCGAGTCAAATCGGCCGCGGAACCGCGGCAATAGCACGCTATTGCCGCGGAACCACGGCGGTTTGGTCTGTTCATAGGACCGTTTTTCTGCAGTGGTTTTAGAAAACCCTGAGACGAATTTTCATGTATGTTAAAATAATTTTTGAACGGTAAAAAATTCGACAGAAAGTTGAGGTTTTGCGGATGTGTTTTGCGACTTTTTTCCGATCGATGTTCTTAACACTTTGCTAACTTACTAGTTTATGTTTAGCTAGGCTCTGATACCACTGTAAGTCCAAGTTACTCACCCCGGTTCTTACGGGGAGGCGGAAACGGACTAAAAGTCGGATCTTTGCTAAACTAGAAACTAGTAAACACTTAGAGGTTTAGCTACTATGCTGTAGGAAGTATACCTCATGGAACCGGTCCTTCGGGTCTTCATCCCGCTGTCCCACTCGTCCATCCAAGCTCCAAGCGTCGATCCAGACCTTGGGCACCTCCGCGGCCTTCTTGAGTCGAAGACGATCCACCCGAGAGTTGTACACTAAGCTTCGCCTCAAGCCAAGGCAACTAGGGCAAGGAGATTGCTAATCTAAATGCCTTAGAATGTGTAGAGGAAATGTATGGATGTATTTGTCTTTGTGGATTCTTTTTCTCTCAACACATGAGATCAAAAGAAGAGATCAAGAGGAGGAAGAAGAAGGAGAAAGTTTGCAACCATGGAGCTTTTCTTTTCTTCTCACTTCATGAGAGAGAATGAGAAGAGAATAATGAAAAAATCAAAACAAAATGAAATGAACCATGGTTGCAATAATACACAATAATCATCATTACTAATCCTATCATGAAAGACTTGATGGCACATTGAATTGACCATTATCATAACACAAGAAATAAAAGGAAAATAAAAGAAGAGTGTGGATCTCTCTTGAAGGTCAATGGTCAACATGGTCAACAAGGTCAAGAGAGATCTAAGTGGTCAAATGGTCAATGCAATTAGCCATCACTAATCTATCACTAAAAGGATTAGTAAACAATGCCTCTGGCTCATAACGGTTTTAACCAAACGAACTGTCAAAACCCTAATGAGTGTTCCACATTATGCTTTTGGCCGAACCAACTGCCAAAACCCTAATGGAGCACCTCCTCCTTCATCGCTCCTCAAAACTGTGCATGCACACCTGCATCCGCATTCCGTAGAATGCGAATGCACAGAAGACAAATCAAATCCATCTGTGCAATACTAGGATCTGGCTTAAACTAAAGCCCACTAGTATTGCCTGCCCGAACAGCATACGCACACAAGTGCACGTAAGTGATCGTAGCCCTGCTGTAAAACCATACGGCCTCTACACGTTTCGCTCAGTGCAGGGAAACTCTCTGTGTGGGACTCTAAAGACTCGACACTACGCTGGCAGTGGGTTTAACCACAGACCGCAAGCGGCACTAGCTGTACGTAACGGTCCCCAGGTAGATGTCGATAAGAAGGCCGATGAGATAAACCCATCCGAACTCCTACTGAGCCTGTATGTGACAATCTCCGTACAGTCCGGTCTGTTCGTCTGATACATCGCATGGCGGGCCTAGGGGGGCGGTGAACGTCAGTCCCCTAATAGCGGTACAAGTCGTGTCGGAGTGTAGCCCAGAACACCCTGAGATAACACTGGAAACCTACCAGTATATCTCGCTTGCCCTGGCCAGAGACTACTTGTGTAATGGCTCTCCTAGACACAGCGCGATGTCAACCCCCAACACCGGGAGAGACGTATCCTGTCTAACCGTCACTGCCTCCAAGTGCTTCGGGACTGCACCCAACTACTACCTGTTTGCATGACTCCTTTGAGCCGTGGTAGGGTAGTAATCTAAGTAAAGTGGGAACACACTCGAGGCGAAGTGACAGTATCAAGTCAGCGGACTAAGCTGTACTTATGTCACCTGGGAACTGATAACTGACGATAGGTATAATACCAACCAACAGTTCCAGACGAGTCCTGTCCAGTGTACTCGTAACCTAACGAGCACTCGCACACTATCTCAAGTACGACGTACTGACGGCTGTGGGACAAACCGTCTCCCCCGCTGGGATGAGAAGCGCATACGCTAGTCTACTCCGGAGTATCGATGCCCTGTCTCGATAGTCCAACGACTAGGGACCTGTATAAGGATGTGCTTATGGATTACCCAGCCCCCACAAGTGTGAGCGCCATCACAACGCTGGTAATCAAGCAAAGATCCTAAGGGCTTTACTAATATGTATACAAGCGATATGCTAAAAGAAACACATGCACATATTGAAGTAGAGACAAACCAAGTAGCATACTACCATTTTGAGCAAGATTGTCTATACAACTGTGAATATCCAAGCTTCCATCAAGTAATATACAAGCTAGTATGATACAGTAATGGCCTCTAGGGCATATACACTAACAGGTTAATGGATGATGAAAATACCTAAACTCTTTTTACGTCCTATAAAGTTTATAAACTTTATCAAAACAATCATTAACATCCTAATCGGGCGCGCTACCAATTCATTATTAGCTTCGACCGCGATTAGAGATTAGATTAATGATTGTTTTGGTAAAGGCTAGATATGAACGGAGTTCCGTGTCGAGATAAGGGTTAAGAGTGGGATTCCTTTTCCCTCCAGAAACCCTAATCTACATACATCACTGTCGTTCTAGTTTTAAATCTATTAAAGGATAAAAAGGGTAATTTTTAATTAATCATTCATAACTACTAAATCCAAACGAACCCTACAAGCCCCTTCTTATATTAACTACATCCATAAAAAATCTAGATCCATATTTTGCATTAGTGCTTAACGTAGATCTAGAAACCATTCTACAATATTCTTTATCCCTCCTCTCTTTTTCAACACATCTAAAGTAAGAGTAAAAGATTCAACGTTTCCTTGAGAACGACCCGTACTCATCTCGGTCTAGCTACACGCGACACCGTTATTGATTGCGGTTATTCTACAAACACTTTTTCACATCAATCAAATGGCGCCTGTCACGCGTTTGATTGATGTGAAAATGTGTTTGTAGAATAACCGCAATCAATAACGGTGTCGCGTGTAGCTAGACCGAGATGAGTACGGGTCATCCTCAGGGAAACGTTGAATCTTTTACTCTTACTTTAGATGTGTTGAAAAAGAGAGGAGGGATAAAGAATATTGTAGAATAGTTTCTAGATCTACGTTAAGCACTAATGCAAAATATAGATCTAGATTTTTTATGGATGTAGTTAATATAAGAAGGGGCTTGTAGGGTTCGTTAGGATTTAGTAGTTATGGATGATTAATTAAAAATTACCCTTTTTATCCTTTAATAGATTTAAAACTAGAACGACAGTGATGCATGTAGATTAGGGTTTCTGGAGGGAAAAGGAATCTCACTCTTAACCCTTATCTCGACACGGAACTTCGTTCATATCTAGCCTTTGCCAAAACAATCATTAATCTAATCTCTAATCGCGGTCGAGACTAACAATGAATTGGTAGCGCGCCCGATTAGGATGTTAATGATTGTTTTGATAAAGTTTATAAACTTTATAGGACGTAAAAAGAGTTTAGGTATTTTCATCATCCAATAACCTAACATAATCCTACGAACCCTAACAAGCGGAGAATTACTCGTGCATGTTGGGAGAAAAAGAGATGGAGAGAAATTGCATAATTAAACTACGAAGAAATAGAATAAGAAAAAGAAAGCTACCTTTATTAATCAACAATATTCATTACACTTTGATTCCTTAGAAAATGATTACAAATACTAGTTTGCTTCTCGATCTCTTCTAAGGAGGTAGACGAACAGTTGATGATCAGCCTGGATGCGTGAGCCGTCTTGGACATCGTGATCGCGTCGGCTTGATGATTTTTCCAAGAGACTCTCGGTCCTTATTTATACTCCAAAAGCCAGAACCCTAGATGCCTAAATTGGGGAATAGTAGTTACGATCCAAACAGAAAAATGCCAGCCCCCAATTCATCTGTCATGCGGCGGATCCGCGGCCAACAGGCGGGTTTGGCCGCGGATTCGAGGCCAATGGTTGTGATCTCTGGGTCATTTCTGTGTGGCTTCATCTTTGTGACATCTGGCGATCTCTGGAACCTTTGGAACTTGGAAATCTATTCTTTGTTTCTGCCAGACTTGATTTCTTAGTTTGCTTTCTTAATTAGGCAGGTTTGCTTTTAACAACATTGATTCTCTTGATTTTTAGCCCTGAAAAATTCTGCACAACAACTCAAATAATATTTAGTAGAGTTTGTTTTCTTAAGGTTTGGTCAATGATATTTTTTTGCATACATTTTCCTACCAAATGTTAATTATAATATATAAATACATGAAAATAGTCTTTTTACAGATAAACCCTCATATGTATCATATATTATAATAAACACCTTTTCTAATATAGAAATAGTAGGAAAAATTTAATAACAAATGTGCAGTTTTATCAACTGAACAAATACCCCCAAACTTATCTTTGATCGTCCCGAGCAAACTACTTTATTCAAGAGAAGGAGAAAAAGAAAGGAGAAAACTAAGCACACTTTCTTAGGCAGACACGATTGCACTGAGCACGTGCAACAAGCCGTTAAACCTCTAGGTGTCCCTAGTAGGAGGAGTGTTGTCTCCTGAGGGTTTTCAGCGGATTACACCCACAAAATCCTATAATAAGAGAGAGATTGTGAAATTTACATATAAAGATAAGAACCATAAGAGAAAGACTTTGAAAATAAGAGTTTCCAACTACACTAGCTTTTCAGTTGTTATGAGCCCTATCTTAATAGTCATGAAAGGATGTTAGAAATCACATTATCCCTCAATAAAACATCATATTTATTCTTCATTCCTACCTTTCATCCAAACATCGATCATATACCCCTACGTGTGTGTAATGGACATCCCTACACTCGGAGAATTCAATTCAAGCTATCATACTCTTGTTCATCTACATCAGTACTTTTTAACTTGATGAATATTTAAATTTGCTCACACATTTTCATGCAACCGTTAATACTTCTTGAGGTACTAACCGACCGATTACTCATGTGCTTTGCAGATTAGGTGATAGTAGTTTCCTCTTCTTGCACCACCTAAGGCTTAGCAGTGACTCCCAGACCAGTTGGCCTTAGGGCACTAGGTGAAGAGGCACCCTTGCTATATTTTTTTTATTGCTGCCTTGGCGATAACAAAACCAGTGTTCATTTTTTTTCACCATTTTTATATTTTCTTCATTTTTTTTCCTTCATACTTTGGCTTTTAGACAAGAGCATTTCAAGGTATCCTCTACTATCCCAAGTTTCAAGACATGTGTAAGTGCATATAGTAGGGTATCAATATTCAAAAGTTTAGCTTCCAGAATAGAAACTATTTTTCAGACTTATTTTTATGCTCAGATTAGTGACTTCCTTCATCTTACTAACCCTTGGGACAACAGCTCATAACTACTTATTACTAGTTCGTTTAAGAAAACTTCTAATTTTCTTGGTTTTCTTAAAATTCCTATCTTTTGGATGTAATTTTTTCATTTTCTACTCTTTTGTTATAAAGGAAATTTTTTTTTTAAAAATACTTGAAAATGTTGTGCTTATGCAATGTATGATGCACATTGATGTGTAAATAAGCACAAACCTCCCCCAAACCTGTTTACAACAGTGTCCTTATTGATGTCATCCGTTAAGCTCAAAAACCTGTAGACTTGGGAGGAAATTATTAATGGAGGCAAGAATATATGAAAGTGAAAATCCTCCCCTAAACTTATTTTTGGCTCACAATTTTGTAAAAATCATTTTCTTTCAAGAGCCAAAATATACCACCCCCCCAAAACTTGAGTTAAACAATTTTAATCTTTTAAAATCACACGAGGGGGTCAAGGTTATTAGTCAATGCCAAGCTTTGCAAAGACCGAAGGTCAACACCAACCATTCAAAAATTTTATCAATGAAGCACCAAGGTTGGTGGAAGAACATGTCACCTTTCGACGTGAAGAAGTGGGGAGGTGATAAGAGGTGTAATGGAAAAGGATTGTGTCTCAATTTGGAGAGAAGACACAGTGATAGTAATGATGGATTACTCGCATTATCATGATTGTCCAGAAGAAGGGGTGGAGATTCAATTTCTTTGTCTTGGAGTTGATTCATCTCAACACCCGTATCTTGTAAAAATGCGAGTTCATCAGCGAAAATTTCCTCAAAGCTTTCGTCCATACCCCGAAGAATAATATCATCAGAAAAAATGAGGTGATCGTCAGACTCTATAAAAAGTTCCTCATCAGCGTTAGATGTTGACCCGGACAACTCGGTGGAAGAGTCCGTATATGTATAATATATGGTTGGGTCAAACAACAACATATGAAAAGAGTCGGTATCATGAGGTTGATCAAATTCGCTGCTGTCGACATCCATTAATTCGACAGAACACACATGAGCATAAGGTTCTGAGGGTTCACTTCCCAACTTGTAAATGTTAAGCTCAATTGACTTCATTCCAAAGGATAGGGTCATAGAGCCGTTTCTACAATTGATTACTGCGTTGGAAGTGGCCAAAAAGGGTCGACCGAGTATCACCGGGATTTGATTGCGTGAGTTTGCCACAGGTTGTGTATCAATAACGATAAAGTCCACAGGAAATATAAATTCCCCGACTTTGATTAACATATCCTCTAGCTCACCCCTAGGTTGGGTGATAGATCGATCGGCCATCTGAAGAGTGCAATGCGCAGGTTTTAACTCTCTGATCCCTAATTGCTCATAAACAGAATACGGAAGCAAGTTAACACTAGCACCTAAATCGAGTAGAGCACGATTGATATTTTTACCCCCAATAGAAATAGAAATTGTAGGACTTCCGGGGTCCTTTCGTTTCTTGGGTAGTTGTTGCGTAAAAGCAGTGCTCACATTACTCGCAAGGAAAACTTTTTTAGGTACTTGAACTTTTCTCTTCCTAGTGCACAAGTCCTTTAGGATTTTCGCATATGACGGAACTTGCTGAATAGCATCTAGAAGAGGAATGTTTATGTTAACTTGCTTAAAAATTTCCATAATTTTCTCCATTTGTGAACTTGGTATGTTGCCCCTTAACCTGTTTGGATAAGGTGCTTTATCAATAAGGGTTTGGTCCAACATTGGAGAAGTTTGTGGGGATGGAATGGATTCCAGAATTGGAGTGGGGATCGTTTTAGGTAGATTTGAGGAAATGGGCGAAGGGTTCGAGCCTTGGGGAAAACGGAGAATAGGCTCGGGTGAAGGTGGGAGACTAGACGAATTAGGGAAGAAGAAGAAGCTGGGGTATTATTAGTGTCACTAACATCATCACCTTGCTCACCCACTCGGTTATTCAGCATTTTTCCCGATCTCAACGTAGTAACGGCACTCACATTATAACTTTGTGAGTGGCCAGGATTAGGTATGGGTTGAGATGGGAGTTTCCCTTTCTCTCTCGCACTCATTGCGGCGTTCACTGTGCAAGTTGGTTTTCTATTGATTTAATACTCTCGCCATGGGAGGCGGAGGCTTTCTGTATGGTATCAATAGAAGACTTCATCTCAGCCGACAATTGCATGGAATGTTTCATGAACATATCCAAAGTTTGTGCGAGTGAAGAGTTGTCAGTACCGGCCGCTTGTGGTGTAGAAGTGTTGGCTGGATTTTGGAAATTTTGTGACTGAAAGGGGGGTTGATTCTGTGGTTGTAGTTGCTGTGGAGGAGGTCTTTGATAATTGCTTTGGAACTGATTTTGATTTTGGGGTTGATTTTGGTTCCAAGCAAAATTAGGATGATTCCTCCATCCTTGATTGTACGTGGAAGAATAAGGATCGTTTCTAGGTCGCTGCTGAAAAGCAGCATTAGTTTGAAAAGATGCATTCATAGGACATTCTTCCGTTAAGTGTGAAGGATCTGAACAGCAATCACAGACGGTCTTAGGAAGCGTGACCTGATTTAGGGAGACTGATGAAAGTTTGTTCTCAATAGCATCGAGTTTCTTCTGCATCGCTGCCGTTTCGGCTTTCACTGCGATGGAAACATCGAGCTGGTGAATACCTCCCCTAGATGAAGGTGGTCTTTCCCTTTTCCACTGCAAAGTATTTTCAGCGAGATCTTCCATATATTTCCATGCTTCACCATCATCAGTAGACATGAAATTGTATTGACACATTGTTTCAAGCATCTGCTTTGTCGCTGGATTAATGCCCTCATATATAATTCGACATAAATCTCATCTTTGTATTCCATGATGAGGACATTGGACAAGCAGATCCTTGAAACGTTCAAAACACTTCCAAAATGGTTCATTGGGAAGCTGGGTGAACTGGTTGATCTCACACCTAATATGGGCAGTCTTATGGTTTGGGTAAAACTTCTTAAGAAATGCTATGACGAATTCATTCCAATTTGTGATAGAGTGTGCGGCAGTATTATAAAGCCATTTTTCCGCCAAGTCGCACAGTGTGAATGGGAGAAGACGCAAGCGCATAGCATCGACAGTCAACTGTGAAGTACCCATCATTGCGCATACGTTTTCGAATTTGGTGATGAAAACTTACGCGTCTTCCAACTCAAGCCCGTGAAATTTGGGCAGCAGATTGATGTAGTAGGGTTTAATTTTGAAATTATCCCCGTTAGCTGGTGGGAGAGATAGACAAGTGGGAAGAGGACCACGGATAGGATAGCATCTCTCTTGGAGAGAGATGCGTGGTGGATTCTGCTCACCTACGGGCGGTGGCAGAGTGGTGTTATAATTTGATGGAGTGCCGTCCATCTCGGTCATGGTGTGTGGTGGGGGAAAAGAGGATGAAGAAGTACCGACTTCGGAGTCAATAGCAGGAACGCGGACAAGACGGGCACTAGGATCCCGTGTCCAGCCGAGCATGCACTAAGCGGGTTTAGTGCAAGTGGCAGCGTGTGTGTGATTTAAAATTGGTTTGTTTTGAAAAAAGTGGGACTCAAGACAAATCACTCTAAAATGCACAAGCAACCCTAAAACTAAGGTCACCTAGGTCCAGTCTCTAGACCGCTCCTAGACTTCCAAAGGACAAGCCGCAGGATCAATCTTCTACCGCCTCTGTACTACCCTTGTAGCCAGGTAAGTCCCAGGTAAGTGGGAAGGAACCACAGTAGTGGGCCTAATTAATAACCACTAGCCTTTGACACACTTGCCTAGACACTACAAAAGTAATGTGGATAAGCGATAAATTACCTACGGCCTTCCTCTGTCCTTAAAGAGCGCGACAGTCCTTAGAGTCTGGTCTAGATATTTTTTAAATTAATGAAGGGTTGATGCAGATGCTCGGTTTGTGATTTGTGAGGCATAGTACGTCTTCCGACTCAAGCCCGTGAAATTTGGGCAGCAGATTGATGTAGTAGGGTTTAATTTCGAAATTATCCCCGTTAGCTGGTGGGAGAGATAGACAAGTGGGAAGAGGACCACGGATAGGATAGCATCTCTCTTGGAGAGAGATGCGTGGTGGATTCTGCTCACCTACGGGCGGTGGCAGCGTGGTGTTATAATTTGATGGAGTGCCGTCCATCTTGGTCGTGGTGTGTGGTGGGGGAAAAGAGGATTAAGAAGTACCGACTTCGGAGTCGATAGCAGGAACGCGGACAAGACGGGCACTAGGATCCCGTGTCCAGCCGAGCATGCACTAAGCGGGTTTAGTGCAAGTGGCAGCGTGTGTGTGATTTAAAATTGGTTTGTTTTGAAAAAAGTGGGACTCAAGACAAATCACTCTAAAATGCACAAGCAACCCTAAAACTAAGGTCACCTAGGTCCAGTCTCTAGACCGCTCCTAGACTTCCAAAGGACAAGCCGCAGGATCAATCCTCTACCGCCTCTGTACTACCCTTGTAGCCAGGTAAGTGCCAGGTAAGTGGGAAGGAACCACAGTAGTGGGCCTAATTAATAACCACTAGCCTTTGACACACTTGCCTAGACACTACAAAAGTAATGTGGATAAGCGATAAATTACCTACGGCCTTCCTCTGTCCTTAAAGAGCGCAACAGTCCTTAGAGTCTGGTCTAGATATTTTTTAAATTAATGAAGGGCTGATGCAGATACTCGGTTTGTGATTTGTGAGGCTTAGTAAGGGTGATGAAATCCCCACCTAATCTTGATTTGGTCTTTGCCCCTTAAAGTCCGTATTAAAATATGCAAAACAAAACCAATCACAAAACTTTTGCAAAAAGATTTTTGAGCGGCGCTATTTTGCAAAGAATCCTGCAGAAAATAGATTTTATTGGATTTCAGAAGAGAGAGAAGGAATTGAGAAAGATACCAGAGAAGTTTGGAACCCTAAATCTCCTATTTCCTCAAGTCTGTGACTCCAGATCTCCTTGTAAAAATTCACGCACAAATCGTTAAATATGCAATTTGCAGTTTTGTTTTATTATGATATAGATCGTTTAAGAATTCAACACAAATAGTAAGAAAAAAATTACGCACGTATCCCCGGCAACGGCGCCATTTGATTGGTACGAAAGAGTGTTTGTAGAATAACCGCAATCAATAACGGTGTCACGTGTAGCTAGACCGAGATGAGTACGGGTCGTCCTCAGGAAAACGTTGAATTTTTTACTCGTACTTTAGATGTGTTGAAAAAGAGAGGAGGGATAAAGAATATTGTAGAATGGTTTCTAGATCTACGTTAAGCACTAATGCAAAATATAGATCTAGATTTTTTATGGATGTAGTTAATATAAGAAGGGGCTTATAGGGTTCGTTAGGATTTAGTAGTTATGGATGATTAATTAAAAATTACCCTTTTTATCCTTTAATAGATTTAAAACTAGAACGACAGTGATGCATGTAGATTAGGGTTTCTGGAGGGAAAAGGAATCCCACTCTTAACCCTTATCTCGACACGAAACTCCGTTCATATCTAGCCTTTACCAAAACAATCATTAATCTAATCTCTAATCGCGGTCGAGACTAACAATGAATTGGTAGCGCGCCCGATTATGATGTTAATGATTGTTTTGATAAAGTTTATAAACTTTATAGGACGTAAAAAGAGTTTAGGTATTTTCATCATCCATTAACCTACCCTAATCCTACGAACCCTAACAAGCGGAGAATTACTCATGCATGTTGGGAGAAAAAGAGATGGAGAGAAAATGCATAATTAAACTACGATGAAATAGATTAAGAAAAAGAAAGCTACCTTTATTAATCAACAATATTCATTACACTTTGATTCTTTAGAAAATGATTACAAATATTAGTTTGCTTCTTGATCTCTTCTAAGGAGGTAGACGAACAGTTGATGATCAGCCTGGATGCGTGAGCCGTCTTGGACTTCGTGATCGCGTCGGCTTGATGATTTTTCCAAGAGGCTCTCGGTCCTTATTTATATTCCAAAAGCCAAAACCCTAAATGCCTAAATTGGGAAATAGTAGTTACGATCCAAACAGAAAAATGCCAGCACCCAATTCATCTGTCATGCGGGGGATCCGCGGCCAACAGGGGGGTTTCGCCATGGATCCGCGGCCAATGGTTGTGATCTCTGGGTCATTTCTCTGTGGCTTCATCTGTGTGACATGTGGCGATCTCTGGAACCTTTGGAACTTGGAAATCTTTTCTTTGTTTCTGCCAGACTTGATTTCTTAGTTTGCTTTCTTAATTAAGCAGCTTTGCTTTTAACAACTTTGATTCCCTTGATTTTTAGCCCTGAAAAATTCTGTACAACAACTCGAATAATATTTAGTAGAGTTTGTTTTCTTAAGGTTTGGTCAATGATATTTTTTTGCATGCATTTTCCTACCAAATGCTAATTATAATATATAAATACATGAAAATAGTCTTTTTACAGATAAACCCTCATATGTATCATATATTATAATAAACACCTTTTCTAATAAAGAAATAGTAGGAAAAATGTAATAACAAATGTGCAGTTTTATCAACTGAACAAGCAACCAGCCAGGGATAACCGAGCAAGAGCGGGCCCGGTTGCCTCTTGCGAGGGCTTTTGATCCTTAAGGACTGGCCGAGCAGGGTTGCTGCCTGGTGTCTCTTGGCGAGGGCTTTGATCCTTGGCGTTGTGGGATAGGGAACTACCAGCCAGGGATAGCTGAGCAGGGTAGTCGCTCGGCTGCCTCTTGGTGAGGGCTTCGATCCTTAGCACGGGAGGAGCCGGAAGGGGCCTGCTAAGGATGGACCAAGCAGTGAAGCTGCTCAGTTGTCACTTGGCGAGGGCTTTGATCCCTGGCGTTGTGGGGTAGTGAACTACCAGCCAGGGATAGCCAAGCAGGATAGCCGCTCGGCTGCCTCTTGGTGAGGGCTTTGATCTCTGGCGTTGTGGAGTAGTGAACTACCATCCAGGGATAGCCGAGAAGGGTAGCCGCTCGGCTGCCCCTTGGTGAGGGCTTTGATCCCTGGTGTTGTGGGGTAGTGAACTACCGGCCAGGGATAGCCGAGCAGGGTAGCCGCTCGGCTGTCTCTTGGTGAGGGCTTTGATCCCTAGCGTTATAGGGTAGTGAACTACCAGCCAGGGATAGTCGAGAAGGGAAGCCGCTCGGCTGCCTCTTGGTGAGGGCTTCAATCCTTAGCGTGGGAGGGGGGCGTAGGAGGCCTGCTAAGGATGAACCAAGCAGGGTTGACGCCCGGTTGCGCAAGAATTTGTCCGACCCCCAAGATGTGTGAACATCGGGAAAGGTAATAGTCACGGATGACATGTGTCAGGGACGTATGGGGGGAGGCGGAAAGTTTCGGGAAGCTATGTCAGTATCGCCACGTGGCGGCGTGGCATTAGAGTAGCTGCCATGATTCCCAAGATTCGTGATGGTGCGCGTGAGAATCCGGGTCCTTGAAGATTTGCTTGGGGTTATAAATAGAAAGGGAGATGGCAGCTCCTTCGGCATCGCTTTCCCTTGATGATGTCGCTTTGTATGATCAATCTCTGACCGAGGATGTTAGTTTATATGCCCTAGGGGCCATTATTGTATCATACTAGGTTATATATTACTTAATGGAAGCTTGAGATATTCACAGTTGTATATACAGTCTTGCTAAAAATGGTAGTATGCTACTTGGTTTGTGTCTACTTTAATATTTACATATGTTTCTTGTAACGTATCACTTATACATATTAGTAGAGCCCATAGGTTCTTTGCTTGATTACCAGCGTAGTGATGGCAGTCATACTAGTGGGGGCTGGGTAGTCTATAAGCAACATCCTATACATGTCCCTAGTCGTAGGATTATCGAGACAGGGCATCGATACTCCAGAGTAGACTAGTGTGTACGCTTCTCATCCCAGTTGGGGAGATGGTCTGTCCCACAGCCATCAGTACGTCGTACTGGAGATAGTATACAGGTGCTCGTTAGGTTACGGGTACATCATACAGGACTCGCAGGGGAACTGTTGGTTGGTATTATACCCGTCGTCAGTTAACAGTTCCCAGGTGACATGAGTACAGCATAGTCCGCAGACTTGACACTGCTACTTCGCCTCGAGTGTGTCCCACTATTCTTAGATTGCTACCCTACCATGGCTCAAAGGAGTCGTGGAAACAGGTAGCAGTTGGGTGCAGTCCCGAGCACTTGGAGGCAGTGGCGGTTAGACAGGATTCGTCTCTCCCGGTATTCGGAGTTGGTATCGCGCTGTGTCAGAGAGCCATTACACAAAGTCCCTGGCCAGGGCAAGCGAGATTTACTTGTAAGTTCCGGTAGTTTCTCAGGGTGTAATGGGCTACGCTCTGACACGACTTATACCGCTATTAGGGGACTGACGCTTGCTTCCCCCTAAGCTCGATATGCGATAGTCTTAGACGAACAGACCGGACTGTACGGAGATTGTCACATCAGGCTCAGTAGGAGTTCGGATGGGTTTCCTCATCGGCCTTCTTATCGACATCTACCTGGGGACCGTTACGTACAGCTAGTGCCGCTTGCGGTCTGTGGTTAAACCCACTGCCAGCGTAGTGTCGAGTCTTTAGAGTCCCACACAGAGGGTTTTCCTGCTCCAGGCAAAACGATATAGAGGTCGTATGGTTTTACGACAAGGGTTCGGACGCGTACGTGTGTTTACGCACGTATGACGTTCGGACAGTTTTTACTAGCCGGCTTTAGTTTAAGCCAGATTCTAGTATCGGGTTATTAGATTTATACAGTCTAAAGTTTTTCCGTGTTTTCACGGATTGTAGGGGCGTTCTCATAATTTGTCGGGAAGCTTCTAGAAGCATGGTGACTTGGGGGGTAAGGTGGCATTAGCATTAAATGATATTGTGACTCATTATATGTGATTCATCATATCATTAATGCACTATTAAATGCTTAATGACTCACATAGTGAATCACTCATAATGCATTTATGTAGCATGATGAATAATCTCATTTTATTCATTTATTCATTATGCTCCATATATCAAGTGAGAAACAATATCATTATCATTATCATCTTCACCTTCTCTCTCCTCAAGCTCACTCTCTCTTCAAACCCTAACCCTAACCTCTCATGTGTTGAGATTAAGGGTTAGCTAGATTAATACATCGATTACCTTACTCTATATCCCCTAGGTAGCTTAGATTAGCACTTTGAGCAACCTAGTTATCTCAAGTTAGAGATCAAGCTTGGCGTAGGAGCTCTCGGGTGGATCGTCGACTCGAGGAGGCCGTTGAGGTGCCGATGTTCCAAGGATCCTACGAGGAGAGGAGGACAGCGATGAAGACCCGAAGGACATGTAACGTGAGGTATAATTTCGAATCCGAGTAGTTAAACCTCTCGTAGATAGTTAGTAACGGTTTAGATACGATTCATGCACTCAAGTCCGTGTTACGAAGCTTTGATAATCGTTTTTCATATATTCCTCCTCCCCGCAAGTTCGTGGGGTGCGTAACATAAACATACAGTGGTATCAGAGCCAACTAAACCATTACTAGCTTGTTAGCAACTAATTAGAAGTTCGATCGACGGAAAACACGAAAACGAAACACCCCGAACCCTAACAGTTTCTGTAAATTTTAAACGTGTCGAAAAAAATATTTGATATGCCTTAAAATTCACAGCAGGGAAATATAAGAAAACTCGGAAAATACGAGCTCCTAACTCGGCAAGACGGCCGCGGATCCTCGGTAAAAAGGTGATTTTGGCCGCGGATCCGCCGTCGAGTCAACCCCGAGTTGACTCGTATTTGCACAGTAATTCATATATTCTGGTGTTTTGCTTTCCTGTATATTCTGTTTCTACCCAGGTTACTTCAGTACAGGCTTGCTTTTAGGGTAGACACGGAAAATGGTGATCGATCGATGTTCTAAGATATTTACTAATTGGGTTTTTATCTGTAATGTTTAATGTGTTCGTAAACCTTCCCTAACTGCTAGTATGTCGGTTTGCAGGAGGTTGCACATTTCTGAAATGTTTACTGTTTGTGTATATGAACTGTATTGGACTGTTGTGATGATTAGCCGGGGTTTTGAGACGTGTTTTATATTCTTTCATTCGATGTAAATGTAATATGATGTAATATTCTTTTGCGGGGCGCATCCAGGTTGCGGTTGTAGCCGCCGTTGTATTATTTCGTTTTTACTGTTTTTGCTCCTAGGATAGACCCAAGGTGGGGTGCACAAACTACCGGGTACGTTGAAGTGTTTAGTGGCCTACTCACGTTGTTGAGGGAGACCGCTTCACTTCGGGTACTTGGCGGGTAGTTTGCCGTACCCGTAGGGGTCTAGGGTGGGGTAATGGCTATTCATCACAACTGTGTAATCTGTCTTTTATTGATGGCTCAAAGCAAATGCGGATTGCTAGTAAATCCAATAAAGTTCGTCTAAGATCTGGAATGCTTATTATTGTGTCTGACGAATGTACAATATCTATATATGATAGCTATAATACATCACTTAAGTTTTACACCCGCGCTAGCCCAGCCCCGGCTCTGTCGTTAGTTAAGTAACCTAACGGGTGATGACGGGACCCAGTGGCGAATGCAGATGGCATAAGAGGACGTAATATTTTCGTTGTTTTCTACAATGATAGGATAAATGATGGGACGCATTATTATAATGCAAAGAAAATAAACCAAAGTTTAATCGTTGGAACAAATTTAAAAGAAACCACTCGGTTATTTTAAAAGAGCAGAATTTTTAATTGCGGAGCTTTAACCACTCCTTTTAAAAAGCTATCAGGTTCCTTCAATTTTATCAAGTTCACTACGTTCACGGTTTCGCCAAAACCATTCGTAGCCCTCCGTCATTTCATTTGGGTATTCAGTAGTATTCAAGCTATGTATTTTGGCCAAAGTCAAGGCATAGTGTTTGGTAGCTGCTGGGTATTCACTTGTTGCATAGGTAGATGAGTTGGTTTGGAACAGTCGTATTATCATTTGACCAAAGTCAGGGGTATATACGGATGGGTTCAAATTAACCTAGATAATGACGGGTAGAACTTGACATGTGACTTATGACATTTTGACCAAAGCCAAGGTCATAAGAGCATGGGGCAGAAATTAATATCGGGAATTTCTAAAGAAACAGAAATTTGCAGAGAGATGCATACCATTTTGGAGTTTGATGAATGTTGGTAGGATTCCTTCAATATTATCATACGATGATATTTTGGATCCCGATCCTACTGTGAGTATATGCTACTTATCAGGAGATTCGTCACTTAACGATCAATGCTATAAACCAAGTAGGTGCCTAGAAAGGTGTCAGCGGGGCTACGCACCCAGAGAAAAGAGGTTATTTAATTAAGGAACTTCACGAAAGCGTTGGAAAACCTCCCTCGAAGTATCGACACTAGCCTGGCTGAACGGTTAAGCAAGTATTGTACGGTGAGAATAGTCCTGGCTAATTCTTCTTTTATGGTTTAAGGAAGGATTCGAGAAACAGTGGGAGCCATCCTGTTTAAATAAATTAAAACCAATCTAAACTTGCAACAGCATCATGCTAAAATGTTTTCTTCTCTTTCTCTCATTGCAGCGACCTTGTGACCATACATAGGTTACATCTAGATAATAAATTGACTGAATCTGACTTATATGACTGGCAAAGGTTTGTCCAGATGTCCATTGCCTATGACAAGCTGGACCACCCTATTACTACTCAAGATCCCGCCGTTCCAGGTCCAATTTCTACTGTCGTGGATATGGATATCCATCAGACAAGGGAAAAGGATAAAACGAAAGCCAAGTGCCTTGCGTTGGCTTTAGTTGATGGTGTAAACTAGAAGCAGCACGAGAAGATGGACTCAGTTTCCATCTTTCTCCATAACAAAGATTTATATGGAGAGCAATCTCATATCGCAAGATATAAGACCTCGAACGAATTAATTCAAGCGAGGTTGGCTTTCGGGTCATTTATAGGGGACAACGTCCTTACAATGACTAGCTATATTAATGAGCTCCAGGACCTGGAGACCACGTTGGGGAACAGGTTAGATACTGACTTGATTCTACAGTCTCTACCTTCTACCCTGAAGGAAACCAGGGAAGTAGAAGGAAAGAGAAAGGCAAAAGTTTCGGGACTGAATGTAGTAAAAGAGGGACATTCCTATTTTACGGGATTGGGCATTGGCAGAATGATTGCAGGGCTAGCAAAGCCAGTAGCCAGGATTCGAAGCAAGTTGTTGCTTCGTCTTCGGGTGTGTTTGTGATAGAGAACTGTATGTCAGTTAACCCTACTTCCTGGGTATTGGATACCGGGTCAGGATCTCACATCTGTAATTCATTACAGGCTCTGAGAAACCGTAGGGTTATCGGGATAGGTGATATGACCCTCACAGTTGCTAACGGAATGAGCATGAACGCTGAATCCGTAGGGGAATATCATCTTGGACTGACAATTGGGCAGATATTGATTCTGCGTAACTTTTTTTATGTACCAGGTACAACTTGTAATATCATATCTGTATCCTTACTTTCTAAAGAAGGATATGATTTTACTTTTATAAGCGATGTGGTCCACATCCACTTAAATCAAGTTCTGATTGGGTCAGGTACATTAGAAAACGGAATATACGTATTAAATCAAGCTCAGATTTTCAGTGTCCAGAACACACTTAAAAGAAAGTCTCCAGAGTTAAATCAGGCTTTCTTATGGTATTATAGACTGGGTCACATCAATGAGAGAAGGTTGCCTAAGATACATAAAGAAGGATATTTGGATCCGTTCGAATATCAAACATATGCAACTTATCAATCCTGTCTCATGGGAAAGATGACAAAGACTCCGTTCACTGGACACGGAGAAAGAGCAAGCGAGCTCTTAGGACTCATACACAGTGACGTGTGTGGTCCAATGTCTACATATGCACGAAGTGGTTATTCATACTTCATTACTTTCACAGATGATTTCTCTAGGTATGGATATGTCTTCCTGATGAAGCATAAATCCGAGGCCTTTGAGAAATTTTGGGAATACAAGAATGAAGTTGAGAAACAAACAGGCAAAAGTATCAAGACACTGAGATCTAATCGAGGTGGTTAATACTTGAGTGCCGAGTTTATGGACTACCTAAAAGAGAATGGAATTCTCTCTCAGCTTACTCCTTCATACACACCACAGCACAACGGTGTATCGGAAAGGCGGAACCACACCCTATTGGATATAGTACGTTCTATGATGAGTAACGCTGAGTTGCCGCGATCGTTCTGGGGATATGCACTAGAATCAGCTGCATACCTTTTGAACCGGGCTCCTACCAAGACTGTACCTACCACGCCATATCAGATATGGAGTGGGAAGAAACCCCATCTTCAGCATCTGAAAATATGGGGATGTCCATCTTTTGTTAAAAAGCAGCATGTGGACAAGCTCGAGGCACAATCAGTATAATGTAAGTTTGTGGGATATCCGAAGAACTCCAAAGGATATTATTTCTATTACGCAGAGGAACAAAAGGTTTTTGTTTCTCGTAATGCCCATTTTCTATAACATCAGTTTTTAGAAAAGGAAACAAGTGTGAGCGAAATAGAACTGGAAGAAATTCCAGAACCACAAACTACAACTGAAAATATGGTAGAACCAGAGGTTTCAGAAGAAAGGGACATACCAGCGCCTATCCGCAGAAGTAGTAGGCAGTCTCATCCGCCCGAGAGATACTATGGTTTTCTCATAGACGGGGATCGAGAAGATTGCATCATTAATGATGATGATCCTACTAGCTTCCAGCAAGCCATTCAGAGCGGTGACTCAGTAAAATGGCTGGATGCAATGCGGACCGAAATGGAGTCCATGTACACTAACAAAGTATGGACTTTGGACATTGCTCCAGGAGGGGTAAAATCGGTAAGATGCAAATGGATCTTCAGAAAGAAGATTGGTGTAGATGGACAGGTTGAAACCTATAAAGCTAGACTTGTTGCAAAGGGTTTCCGTCAAAGACCTGGTTTGGACTATGACGAAACCTTTTCCCCAGTGGCTATGCTGAAATCCATTCGGGTCCTTCTTGCTATTTCTGCCTTCCACGATTATGAGATCTGGAAGATGGACGTAAAGACGGCCTTTCTAAATGGAAATTTGGAAGAGAGCGTCTATATGGATCAGCCAGAGGGATTCATTCAGAGTGGGAGCAGCGGTAAAGTATGCAAGCTGCTTAAGTCCATTTATGGACTAAAGCAGGCGTCGCGGAGTTGGAACATCTGTTTTGATGATGCTGTCAAAGAATTTGACTTTATCAAAAATCCAGATGAACTATGCATATACAGTAAGATTGTAGAGAGAGCTGTAGTATTCCTCGTCTTGTATGTGGATGACATTCTTCTAATAGGAAATGATATTCCTATGTTACAGTCGGTCAAAAGATTTTTGTCACAGAAATTCTCCATGAAAGACCTGGGGGATGCCACCTACATTCTGGGGATCCAGATCTATCGTGATAGATCAAAAAGGAAGTTGGGGCTTTCGCAGTCCAGGTACATAGACACCATATTGAAAAGATTCAGTATGGAAGATTCTAAGTGCGGTAATCTACCAGCTTGTCATGGAATCACCCTCTCCAAAGATATGTCTCCCAAGACTGATTTGGAAAGGGGTCGCATGTCGATTATACCCTACGCTTCAGCGATAGGCTCTATAATGTATGCGATATTATGTACCAGACCAGATGTAGCATACGCATTGAGCGTAGTAAGCCGGTATCAAGCAAACCCAGGAGAGAATCACTGGATAGCAGTAAAGAACATTCTCAAGTACCTGAGGAGGACTAAGGAGATGTTCTTGGTGTATGGCGGAAAAGACCTCCAGATTGAGGCCTTTACCGACTCCGGCTTCCAGAGTGACAAAGATGACTCCAAGTCCATGTCGGGTTATGTCTTTACCCTTAATGGATGGGCGGTCTGTTGGAAGAGTTCCAAGCAGGAGACCGTTGCTGACTCAACGATGGAAGCGGAGTACATAGCTGCTTGTGATGCCGCAAAAGAAGCTGTCTGGATGAAGAAGTTCCTCACAGAACTTCAGGTGGTTCCTACCAGTGTTGGTCCAATACCTCTGTATTGCGACAACAACGGTGCTATAGCTTTAGCGAAGGAACCCAGGTCCCATCAGAAGTCCAGACACATCTTAAGGCGGTATCACCTAATTAGGGAGATCGTAGATCGTCGGGAGATCGAGATAAAGAGAGCAGAGACGGAGAATAATATTGCTGATCCATTCACAAAGGCCATTCCTCAGACGCAGTTCGAGAGGCTATTCGAGATGATAGGTCTACGATATGCCAGCTCATGGCCCTAGTGCAAGTGGGAGATTGTTAGTGTATATGCCCTAGGGGCCATTATTGTATCATACTAGGTTGTATATTACTTAATGGAAGCTTGGGATATTCACAGTTGTATATACAGTCTTGCTAAAAATGGTAGTATGCTACTTGGTTTGTGTCTACTTTAATATGTGCATATGTTTCTTGTAACGTATCACTTATACATATTAGTAGAGCCCATAGGTTCTTTGCTTGATTACCAGCGTTGTGATGGCAGTCACACTAGTGGGGGCTGGGTAGTCTATAAGCAACATCCTATACATGTCCCGAGTCGTAGGATTATCGAGACAGGGCATCGATACTCCAGAATAGACTAGTGTGTACGCTTCTCATCCCAGTTGGGGAGATGGTCAGTCCCACAGCCATCAGTACGTCGTACTAGAGATAGTATATAGGTGCCCGTTAGGTTACGGGTACACCAGACAAGACTCGCAGGGGAACTGTTGGTTGGTATTATACCCGTCGTCAGTTAACAGTTCCCAGGTGACATGAGTACAGCATAGTCCGCAGACTTGACACTGCTACTTCGCCTTGAGTGTGTCCCCACTGTTCTTAGATTGCTACCCTACCACGGCTCAAAGGAGTCGTGCAAACAAGTAGCAGTTGGGTGCAGTCCCAAGCACTTGGAGGCAGTGGCGGTTAGACAGAATTCGTCTCTCCCGGTATTGGGAGTTGGTATCGCGCTGTGTCAGAGAGCCATTACGCAAAGTCCCTGGCCAAGGAAAGCAAGATTTACTGGTAGGTTCCGGTAGTTTCTCAGGGTGTAATGGGCTACGCTCCGACACGACTTATACCGCTATTAGGGGACTGACGCTTACCTCCCCCTAAGCTCGATATGCGATAGTCTTAGAAGAACAGACCGGACTGTACGGAGATTGTCACATCAGGCTCAGTAGGAGTTCGGATGGGTTTCCTCATCGGCCTTTTTATCGACATCTACCTGGGGACCGTTACGTACAGCTAGTGCCGCCTGCAGTCTGTGGTTAAACCAACTGCCAGCGTAGTGTCGAGTCTTTAGAGTCCCACACAGAGGGTTTTCCTGCTCCAGGCGAAACGATATAGAGGTCGTATGGTTTTACGACAAGGGTTCGGACGCGTACGTGTGTTTACGCACGTACGACGTTTGGACAGTTTTTACTAGCCAGCTTTGGTTTAAGCCAGATTCTAGTATCGGGTTATTGGATTTATACAGTCTAAAGTTTTTCCGTGTTTTCACGGATTGTAGGGGCGTTCTCGTAATTTGTCGGGAAGCTTCTAGAAGCATGGTGATTTGGGGGGTAAGGTGTCATTAGCATTAAATGATATTGTGACTCATTATGTGTAATTCATCATGTCATTAATGCATTATTAAATGCTTAATGACTCACATAGTGAATCACTCATAATGCATTTATGTAGCATGATGAATAATCTCATTTTATTCTTTTATTCATTTATTCATTATGCTTCATATATCAAGTGAGAAACAATATCATTAGCATTATCATCTTCACCTTCTCTCTCCTCAAGCTCACTCTCTCTTCAAACCCTAACCCTAACCTCTCATGTGTTGAGATCAAGGGTTAGCTAGACTAATTCATCTATAACCTCACTCTATATCCCCTAGGTAGCTTAGATTAGCACTTTGAGCAACCTAGTTATCTCAAGTTAGAGATCAAGCTTGGCGTAGGAGCTCTCGGGTGGATCGTCTTTGACTCGAGGAGGCCGTTGAGGTGCCGATGTTCCAAGGATCCTACGAGGAGAGGAGGACAGCGATGAAGACCCGAAGGACATGTAACGTGAGGTATAACTTTGAATCCGAGTAGTTAAACCTCTCGTAGATAGTTAGTAACGGTTTAGATACGATTCATGCGCTCAAGTCCGTGTTACGAAGCTTTGATAATCGTTTTTCATATATTCCGCCTCCCCGCAAGTTCGTGGGGTGCGTGACATAGACTTATAGGATGGGTACCGGGGAGTGGTTCAGCGCCTCGAGGATTACTTTGTCCGGCTTCTCCCTCGGCGGTCGTCCCTGCTTCAAATGCTGATATACGCGATCTGGAAGGGGTCCCCGGGTCTGGATTACCCCTTCACCGAGGACCTTCTAGATGAAGCGCTTGACAAGGTGTGTTCGATCTTCCTGTTCGGCCTTATCTCGAAGGCCAGGCACGGTCGATCCTTCGCTCTCATCCTGGAGTGTTTTAAGATGAGGTACATCGTGGGCCAAAGCTCAGAGGGCGGTGCGTCGGGTGCTTCTGTGGCGTCCTGGGTCCGCGTACTACGTCGGCGGGAGCGGGCTATAGCGGTGAGGGCCTGGCTAACGGAAATCTACTCCGAATATCACCGGGAGTACTTCCTTGATCCCGTTCTACCTTTGTTGTAATTTTATCTTTTTCTGTAAGGCTGAGGAGCCCATAATACCTTTTTGAATAAATAAGACTCTTCTTTTTGCAATGTTCTAGCGTTCCCTCCTTGTTATTTCAATGGAAAGGACTTTTTAGGAAAAATTTACATTGTCTTTGTGAAAGGAGAGGTACACACTCATAGGTATTCATTTCACCGATATAGCTTGAGCTTCTCAGCATTGTAAGGCCGTGGAAACTTGCGTCCGTCCGCGTCCTGCAAGCGGTAGGCCGCCGGGAAGTACCTCGGAGACGAGGAAAGGACCGTCCCATTTCGGGAAAAACTTATGCAGCCTGCCTTGATCGACGAACTCGTTTCACCGTAGGACCAGATCTCCGGTCTTGAAGAAGCAACGCTTGACCTGCGCGTTGTAATATCGGGCAGTTTGCTGCTAATAGGAGGCAGCCCTGGTCTGAGCCCGGTCTCGTTTCTCCAACAAGATGTCCAGGTTGGCCCATAGTACCGTGGTGTTTGGTTCATCGTCAAAGAGTTCGACCCGATGACTGGGTAGCCCGATCTCCACTGGGACCATTGCCTCGGTCCCGTAGCAGAGGCTGAAAGGGGTTTCCCCGGTGGGGGTCTTCTTTGACATGTGCAGGGCCCATAAGACCCGGGGCAATTCCTCGACCCAACTGCCTTGGCGTCCTTCTAGACGGGTCCGGAGACCTCGAAGGATGTCCTGGTTAGCAACTTCGTCCTGCCCGTTGCATTGGGGATGTGCAACCGCGGCAAACTTCATGAGGATATGATATTCATTGCAGAAAACCTTCACTTTCTCATTTTCGAAGTTCGTCCCATGGTCGGTGATGATACACCTCGGGATGCCGAACCGGAGTATCAGATTGTTCTGCAGGAACTTTATGGTCGTGGCGGCATCGGGTTTCCTGACGGGGACGGCTTCGATCCACTTCATGAAGTAATCTACTGCGACGAGGACATACTTGTGCCCGCCCGCACCGGTAGGGAACTGGTCTATCATATCCAATCCCCACTGGGAGAACAACCATAGAGAGGTGAGGGCAGTCAGCTCGGTAGCCGGAAGGTGGGGTATGCTTCCGTGGAGTTGGCAACTCTTGCATCTCCTGACGAGCTTCTAGGCGTCTTGGTGAATAGTTGGCCAGTAGTACCCCTGGAGCAATGCCTTCTGGATCAAGGTGCGGGCTCCTTGGTGAGCGCCGCTGACCCCTTCATGGATTTATCGGAGGACGTAGTCGGCTTCGCGAGGGTCGACGCACCGGAGCATGGACTGAGCGAAGGACTTCTTGTAAAGGTTCCCTTTGCTCCAGACGAAGTGATGGGCTTTGGCTCGGAGACGGCGGGCTGCTCCCCGATCTTCTGGGAGCGTACCTTCCCTTAGGAATTCCACGAGGGGCTTCCTCCAGTCTTGGCCCTCTTGCTGGGCTGTGTACACATGGAGTATTGTCGCCCCGTCTTCCACGCTGGGCCGTGGCAAGGTCTTGAAGAGGATAGATCGCTTGTTGTTGGCCGAGTAGGATGAAGCCAGCTTGCTCAGGGCGTCGGCTTGGGCATTGAACTTCCTGGGTATTTGCTCTACCTGGACATCGTCAAAGTTCTTCTGAAGTTTTCTTACCTCGGCCAGATACTTTACCATTAGAGGTTCCCGAGCCTCGAAGTGGCCGGTCACTTGGCCAACGACTAGGGCCGAGTCACTACGGATTCGAATTGTTTTCAGCCCTAGCCCGGAGGCCATGCGCTGTCCAGCCAGTAGGGCCTCATACTCTACCGCGTTGTTTGGGGCCTTGAATCCGAGCTTTAGAGAGTACTCCATTCCTGCCTCATTCGGGCCCTGAATGATGAGGCCGGTGCCACAGCCTTCCTCGGTTGATGACCCGTCGACGTAAATGACCCACTCAGGGACCAAGTCGGATATCCCCACGATCGGGTGTTGAGCCGCGAGGGTCGGCGTGGACTCCGGTTCCTTGCTGGAGATGGTGCACTCGACGATAAAATCGACCAAGGCTTGTGCTTTGATGGCCTGCCTCGGGCGGTATTTTATGTCAAACTGGGACAGCTCCCACCTCCACTTCTCTAAGCGGCCCGAGGATTCGAGTGAGGCGAGGATAGCCCCCAGCGGGCGCTCGGTGAGAACGAGGATAGTGTGTGCCTGCAAGTAGTGTCGTATCTTCTTTGAGGCCATAATGAGTGCCAAGACGATCTTCTCTATGGCCGAATACCTCGTTTCTACGTCTTTGAAGACGTGGCTCACATAGTATACTGTCTTCTATACTCCGTCGACCTCTCGTACGAGCACTGAGCCCGCTGCTTGGTCGGATACTGCCAGATATAATGAGAGCTCGTCTCCTTCAACTGGTCGAGTTAGCAACGGTAGCGTCGCAAGGTGCCTCTTTAATTGGTCAAAGGCGGTTTGGCACTCCACTCGAACCTCAGGATCTTCCTCAGAGCTTTGAAGAACGGGAGACACTTCTCCCCGGACCTCGACATGAAACGGCTCAGAGCGGCCACCCGCCCTGTTAGTCGCATGATCTCGACGTTGGTCTTGGGCGCGGCTATATTGAGGATAGCGTCAATTTTCTCTGGGTTAGCTTCGATCCCATAGTGGATGACCATGAAACCAAGGAACTTTCCCTCGGTGACCCCGAATGCGCACTTGGCGGGGTTCAGCTTCATCTTGAACTTGCGAAGTACCTCGAAAGCCTCGCCCAGGTCCTTGACGTGGTCGGTCGACGAGACCGATTTGACGAGCATATCGTCGATGTAAACTTCCATGTTCCTGCCGATCTGTGGCTTGAACATGCAGTTGACCAACCGTTGGTACGTAGCTCCGGCATTTTTGAGGCCGAAAGGCATCACCTTGTAGCAGTATACCCCCTGGTCCGTTGTGAATGCGGTAAGATCTTCGTCTGCCGGATTCATACAGATCTGAATGTAGCCGGAGAAGGCATCCATGAAGCTCAATAGCTCGTGGCCCGCTAAGCTGTCGACGAGCTGATCTATCCGAGGTAGGGGATAGTTGTCTTTGGGGCAGGCCTTGTTGAGGTCGGTGAAATTGACGCACATGCACCATTTCCTGCTTGACTTCTTGACCAGGACTACGTTCGCCAGCCACTCCGAATAGGGTACATTCCGAATGAAGTTGGAGCGAAGAGCCGATCCACTTCGTCTTCGATAGCCTTCATTTTGACCGGGGCGAAGCTTCGCTTTTTCTGCCTGACGGGTCGGACCGTAGGATCAACCCCGAGCTTGTGAGATATGATTTTGGGGTCGATCCCAGGCATGTCAGCAGGCGCCCAAGCGAACACGTCGGAGTTGTTCCTGAGGAAATGAACCAGGTCGTCTCGCTGAGTTCCTGTCAGAAGCGATCCGATCTGGACGATCTTTTCGTCGTCCCCTTCTACCAGGGGGACCTCTGTCATTGGTTCGACCGGGGTTCCCCGGATCTCTTTTTGCCCGTCTCAAGTGTCCAGAGAACCCCTGATGTCGCCTTCGCCCTCGACATCGTCGGTCGGCTGCTCAGACGAAGATGTCGCGGTGAAGAATACCTTTGCAATCCGCTGGTGTCATTAGACCCGACTTATCCCACCCTGATCGAGAGAGAACTTCATCGCCAGGTGGTAGGTCGATATCTGGGCCCGGAGGGAGTTCAGCGTTGGGCGGCCGAGGAGGATGTTGTAGGCCGATGGGATTCTTGCTACGATGAATTCCACAGGCACTGTTCGCGTGCGGGTGGTCTCCTCGACGTTAAACTGCAGAGTGACTACCCCTTCCACCGGGAGGGAGAGGTTGGTGAATCCTGAATGGACGTGAGAGGTCAGCCTTAGGTCTGCTGGGGTGAGCCCCATACGCAGAAAGCAGTCGTAGAAGAGAATGTCTGCTGAGCTACCCGAGTCGACCAGTATCCTGTGCACCTTGTATTGGTGGACACGAGCCGTAATTACAAGAGGGTCATTGTGGGGCAGGGATATGCCATGGAAGTCTCCGTCGTCAAAAACGATCGGCTCGGTCTCCCTAGCCTTCTTCCTCGGGCGGCCGCCCGCCTCCACGACTGGCGCAGGGTGCTGAGTCTCGTAGGAGCTCGACGAACCCCCCGCTGACATGACCATGATTTTTGATAAGCCTCGGTTCCATTCGGTGAGGTTCCTTATGGCTCCCGGTGAGGTCGTTTTTGAGCTGCCGTGGCGAGTCTCGTGTACGCGACCCCGTCGAGGGAGGCGGTGCCGGTCATGCCTACGAACAGGCGAGCTGACCGCCACAGCCTCGGGAGGGAAAGGGGTGCGACGAGATTCAGGGCGAAGCTCTCTGGAGTAAGACCTCGGAGCCAAGCGAAGCGGTGCCGACCGGGCCACTGAACATGTCGGCCTGGGGGACCTGCGGCTGTTGGAAACAGCGAGGCGATGATCGTTTGTGTCTGCACGAGCAGAGCCTTCTCTCCCTCTGTAGGGGTCCCGGTCCCGAGGAGGGGGACCGGCGGTCTGGGGAGCTTGCCCTGCCGTTTGGACATGGAAGAGCGCGTCTACGACGGACACGGGTCGATCTATCCGGACGGCTAGGGTGTTGTAGACGCTCGGCGGAGGAGGTTCGTCTGCGCCTCCGATGAGAGGGAGGCGGCGGCTAGTGCTTGGATCGTCGCGATGATCGCTCGCCATTAGGTTGAGATCGGAAGATGAACTTTTGTTTTTGTGGAGTCAAGAGTTCCCACAGACGACGCCAGCTGACTGCAGGGTTCCCTAGCACAGTAGCAAGGTTTCAGGAGGCATCTCTCATACCATATTAAAATTTTTCCGTTCTAGCTAAGCCTAACCCTAAAATCGTATACTAGAAATCGGACGGAATAATATACAAACACTTTGCAATTAAAAGAGAACAAGGAATACAACCTTTGTAGATCGGTCCTTTACTTCATTAGCTCTGTGTAGTAGTCCCTTCACTGCGATCATGAACTCTCGGACTCTAGAGAGGCTTCCTTGAAGAAACGAACATGCTTGCTTCGAAGTCTTCGAGGCCGAAGATGATCTACGTCGAGGAGACACTAACCCAAGGAATCTCTTCACTAATCATAGAATTAGTGAAGCAAACATCCTATACTAAATGGCAAGTAGTATAGGATGATGAAGTAGGAATTTTGTTCACTTTAGATTTCATTTTCTCACTCAAAATCATCACCTGTGAAAAAGCTAGAAAACTTTTGTGAAGAAGAAGAAGAAGAACAAGTGATGAAAATGAATTATTGTTACGGTTAGAAATGCAACCAATGGTTAAGCATGTCATGCTTAACCCTTGTAGAGAGTGAACCATGAGCTAGGGTTAAGTTAAGTTAACAAATATCTTAAGGTAGACAAAAAGGGTGGACAAAGTCAAAGAAGCCTACAAGCTTCTTCCAAAATATCAACCATGACTAATTCCACAATTTTTGAATTTCCTTAATAATAAACATAAACCCTAATCTAACCCTAGCACGGTTCAAGTCTCATAAACCCTAGTTGCATTTGTAACCTAGCATGATACATTTAACATATATCACATATATATCAATGTATCCAAAGTGAGAAAAGAAATCTTAAGTTAGCTAATATTAGTTAATGTAATGTAATATATCAAATATATAATTATACATTAAATTATTAAATCAACACTTGATTTAATAATCCGGCTATATCACGTATAACCAACTAATATCAAATGTAACAACTTATCGAAACAACACTTGATCCGATAACCAGGCTATATCGTATATAACCAATCATGTCACACATCGCGAGAATCGAATACGGTATCTCATATCGTATCAATCTCGGTCCCGCACATATCACATATGTGCTCCTACTCCGTTTTTCTTGAGCCAGGAAACCTCTGTGTAGGACTCTAAAGACTCGTCAATACGCCGGCAGTAGGTGATGATCATATCAAACACCCACAAGCCGCAAGCGGTCTGCTAAACATAACGGCCACCCGGGTATTGAGCGATCAGAAGATCAACAAGCAAGCCTGCTCACACTCCTGCGAATCCAATCGGTAACACTACCATACAGTCCGGTCTCTTCGTCTGATATGTCGCATATCTCGTCTGGGGTAGTAAACGTCAGACCCCAGTAACTCGATAAGTCGTGTCGATATGAGATTCATAACGGGTCAAGAAAATACTGATAACACTTACCAGTATATCTCTGAAGCATCCCTGACCAGAGACTTCCTGTTATAGCCAATCGAGCACAGCGCAACATCAACCCCCAATACCAGGAGAGACGAAACCCCTCCAATCGCTCATTGCCTCCATGTGATTCGGGACTGTACCCAAAAGCCACTATTTTGCACGTTCTCTTGAACGTGGTAAGGTAGAAATCAAAGCACGGTGGGAATCACACAAGACTCTATGACGATCTCGAGTCTACAGACTAACCTACACCAGTGTCACCAGAGAACTGCCATCTGACGTTAGGTATAATACCATCTGGGAGTTCTTAGCGAATCCGTCCAGTGTACCCAGTCTCCATTGAGCACCCGTATACTGTCTCTGATGTCAAACACCAATGGATATGGGATCATCCATCGCCCATCTACATGGGGCGAGAAGCTATACGCTAGTCTACTCTGGTATATCGATGCCCTGTCTCGATACACCCTTGACTAGGAACATTTGAAGGATGTACTTAGCGACTACTCTGTCCCCACTAGTATGATCTGCATCATAATCCTGGTAGTCAAGTACTCATCCTAAGAGCTTTATCAACATGTAACATAGAGACAATCAGCGTACATGTTAAGATAAAGAGCAACCAGATACCATTCTATCATGTCGAGCAAGAAAGTCCTCCATATATATGTCCATGCATCCACTACAATATACATCGTATGTACAGTAATGGCCTCTAGGGCATACATATAACTAACAATCTCACACTTGCACTTGGGCCATCTATTGTAGTATCTCATACACAACAATTAGCAGTGGTTGTAGTATCTCATACACAACCATCCCATAAAAGTCTCTCGTGGGAATAGGCCTTTGTGAGTGGATCCGCCCTATTCCCCTATGTGTATACTCTCCTAATCTCGATCTCCCTGGAGATCAACCATCTCCATGATCAGGTGATACTGCCTAAGAATATGTCTGGATCACTGATGGGACAGGGATTCCTAAGCCTAAGCCACAACTCCATTGTCACACAATGGTAGGAACGTAGTTCATCTCATGAACTAGTGTACATCCAGACTACCTTTTTGTTAGCATCCTTGGTAGCAATGTATACAGCTTTTATCGTCTAGTTTGCCACGGTATCTAGCTTGGAACTCTTCCAACATACCGTCCCTCCAGTGAGGGTAAAGACAATTCCTGTGACTGACATTCAGTCGTCTATACCACCCTGGAAGCTATCCAGTGATTCTCCCCAGGATCTATTGATACCATCTCACGAATCCTAACATCCACTTAGATCTATCTCATAGATCCAAAACCCAGGATTTAGGAGGTATCACCTTGATCCTATATGGAGAATCCTTGTGATAAGAGGAGATTGACCGAGTGTAGCATAGGAAACTCCTTTCCAATCAGGAGTATGTCATCCACGTACTATACGAGGATCACCACCATACTCCCTACTACCTTTTTGTATATACAAGGTCCATCTACTATTTTGATGAAGTCAAACTCTTTGGCTACCATATCAAAACAGATGTTCCAACTCTGCGATGCCTGCTTTAACCCATAAAGCAACTTGCACACGTTTCCATTGCTCCCACTGTCTACGAAGCCCTCTGGCTGTGTACTTATAGACAGTCTCTTCTAAATCACTATTTAGAAAAGCAGTCATGACACCCAACCGCCAGATATCGTAGTCATGGTATGTAGTAATGGCAAGTAGGATCCGGATGGACTTAAGCATAGGCACTAGAAAAGGTTTCATCATTATCCACAGCTGGTCGATGACGAGAACCTTTTACAACAAGCCTTAGCTTTGAATGTCTCAACTTTTCCATGTACACCAAGTAATCTACTCAAGATATACTTACTCCCCATGGGGATTTAACCCTTCAGATAAAACAATCAAAGTCCATACTTTGTTGGTATATATGGATTCCATCTCATATCGCTTAGCACCCAGCCATTCTCACAGAGTCACTACTCTTGATGGCCTGCTCGAAACTAGTTGGGTCATCATCTCATGATGGAATCCTCACTCTTACTGTCATAGAGAAAACTGAAGTATCTCTCAGGCGGATGAGGAACCCTACCAGATCGGCGGAGAGGCTGAGGTTCATCGGGAGCTATTGAATCCTGCGGTTCTACCAAATCATCAGCTGCAGTTTGTATAGCTGGAACTCCTTCCAGTTCTACCTTATGACCACTAATTTCTTCATAAGAAATTCCCTTTCCAAAGGTGGCATGCTGAGAAACAAAACACTTTTTGCTCCTCAGTGCGGTAGAAGATATTCCCATGCTAATGCTTGGGATATCCAACAAATTTCCACAGAACTTACCTTGCCTCGAGCTTGTCCGGATTTTGCTTTTAGACATAGGCCGGACAACCCCAAATCTTAACTTACTTAAGAGATGGGCTCTTCCCATACCATATCGCATATGGAGTGGTAGGCACCTGATTTGGTTGGAACCCTATTCAATAGGAATGCAGCTTCTCAAGTGCATAACCCCCAAAAGGAAATATGAAACTCAACAATACTCATCATAGAGCACACCATATCACATAGGGTGCGATTGCTCCACCCTAATACACCGACGTGTTGTGGTGTATACGGAGGAGTAATGTTGAGAGAGAATCTCATTCTCCTTTAGAATAGTCCAAGATCTTCGTGCTCAAGTATTCTCCTCCCTGATCTCATCAAAGGACATAATACTTATACCTATTTTTTGTTCTCTGCTTCAAACTTATATTCTTTGAATTTCTCAAAAGCTTCAGACTTGTGTTTCAATAGGAACACATGTGCGAATCTTGAGAGAACATCAGTGAATGTAATAAAGTACAAAGAACCAGTCCTGGCATGTGTAGACAGGGGACCTACATACATCATCATGTATCAATCCCAAGAGTTCACTAACTCTTTCTCTGTTTCCAATAAACGGAGCTATGGTCATCTTATCTTTATGACATGACTAGCAAGTTTCAGAAAATGTAAATTCAAACTGATTTAAATATGCATCTAAATATAACTTAGCTAGTCGGGTCGCATTGATATGACCTAGTCTACAATGCCTCAAGAAGGATTCGTTCATTTCTAAACTCTTTCTCTTGTTTGTGTTCTATACGTTAAGAACTGTGGTTTGATTTAGAACGTATATACTTTTAGATAGCGTGCTTGAACCGATCAACTTTTGATATAGGAAATGTTCAAAATATTATCCAACAATACAAAATTATATCTTTCTTTATCTTAATAAAGAGACTGATATGATATTGTATATCAGGTTCGGTATCTAATAACATTCATTCAGAATCAATGTATTTAGTAATACAGGGTGATAACTACCAACAAACTTGGCTGCAACACTTGCACCATTTCCAAATCTTGAAACTTATCACCATTCTCAGTTCTCTACCTATCTGTAACCCATGTAACATATTACATATGTGGGATCCTGATCCGGTATCTCATACTCAGGACGTAAAAGAAACTGAGAAACAGTTCTCTATAATAAACACACCCGAAGAAGATATATCAACATACACTTTCTTCATTTGGACGGCACGGGAATTCTGGTAATCCCCTATTTCCTATTCGGTCTTATAACAATTATAAGTTGGAGTGGGACCAACGTTCCCCAGCTCAGTATAACAAATGGGTTCGGTCCGTATTATTATCTTGATTAAGGCGTGACTTGGTCGCTACCTGGAGAGAGAGAGAAGAAAACACTCTGCGTGTGCTCTTGCAAGATTAGATTGGTTAATAATTTATCTAATCAGGATGGCTCCCACTTGTTCCCCTCCGAATCACGGCGGGACAGAGACGTCTCACCTGAAATTCGGGGCAGATGCTATTTGGTTTTATCCGTCTACCTCTCCGAAGATGCCAAGTAGATTTATGGCACCGTGTATCGGAGGTTTAAACGGATGCGGCCGATATAGCAGACTTCGTCAGATTCCCCCTCGTTCGAGGGGTTTTTGGTTGTGGGGACGCTCTTCCCTGCAGGCGCAAGCTCCTGCAGTTAATTACGCTACCGCATCGCGGTAACAACTTTCTCCTTCTCCAGATGGTCACTTCGTGTCGTGGGTGTTTGTTTTGTTTGTGGTTGCCCGTGGATTGTATATGGAGACTAATTTATGTAGTCGCCCGTAGGATGTGGATTAGTCCAAATCCGTATTTTCTTATATTTGGGTTTGGGGTTTTGGTTTAAGGATACGTTAGCCATATTTGAGGCTAAGATCAACTTAAACGTTAGTTAAGGATACGTTAGTCTAATTTTAGACTAAGATCAACTTAACGAGATCGTTTAGATCCAACAAAAGAGCATTTGGACTCTATTTTTCGATTTCCAGTTTAGGGACATGGTGGTCCATGGAATGTATGGCCGTCGGGACCCGTCACCTCTCTGAAGACGTTGAAGGATTACAACGACAAATATCAGAGGAGTTCAGAGATGTACCCTTGAACCAAAGTTGGTTGGGAGATTTATAGTCCAATTTGGGATTAAAGCCTGTTTGAAGGTTTATGAGCATATGGGCTCAGTTGATGTGAGTTGAACATTTTATTGTTCTGGCTGTTGAACTTTTATTTGGCTCGGCCCTTTTATAATGCATAGCATTGGGCTCTTTATTTAAATGAATGGCATTTATATTAGGCCTGTTAGGCTTCTTAATTGGGCTCTGCCCTTTTTTAATAATGCACAGCATTTAAAGGTTTGACAGTGCGCCACGTGGCCTGTCAGGCGCTTTGCGCCAATTAAAGAGCGCAAGGCGCCAGCGCATATGGAGGTGACACGGGTCACGCTGTGGTGAGCACAAGTCTGTTAGCACAGTGCGCTGCGCCAGTGCGCTGCACCAGTGCGCTGCTGACACGTGGCGCGCCCTGGTGCAGTGCGCCAAACCAAGAGCGCAGTGCGCTATATTTAGGAGCGCAGAGCGCAGATTGTTCTGTGATTGACACGTGGCGCTCTCTGGTGACTTGCGCCAGTCCAAGGAGCGCAAAGGCGCATTTCAAGAGTGCAAGGCACTGTTCAATAGCGCAGAGCGCATCTTGATCTAATTAAGATCAAAGAAACAAGTTTTTCTTGTTCTAAAGGGGTTCTACCTCAGGATTCAAGAACCAATGGTTCTAATTCTCATCAAAAGGCAATGCCTTTATATAGATCAAATGATCTAGGAATGAAGTAAATTACTTCTTTTTTTTTAATCTTTTAGATCTTCTTGATCTTTTTCCTTTTTTGTAGTGAAGATCTTGATCTTGTTCTTCGATCTTTGATCTTTTTAAAAGAAATTCTTCTTTTTTATCTCTGTTCTTCCAAAAATCAAATTCTTTACCTTTAAAGATGAAGAAGATGATCTTCTTTCTTCAAAAGCTTGCCTTTCAAATTTTTCAGAGAGTTTTCTCTTTTCTGTATGTGTGTGTATATTTTCTTCTTTTTTTATTTTAGAAAGAAGGATCATTGGTCGTTGGGACCCACCACCTCTCCGACGACACTGAGAGATTACAGTGCCATATATCGAAGGTGTGGAGGGATGTACCCTTTGAACCATGACTCACTCATTAAGAGGGAAGAACAGGCAGGTGCTTAAGCTTCTCGCTGCTGAAAAAGGTTTCTTTGCGTTCGCGCACGTGCGTCGCACGTGTTGGACGCACGTACGTCGTATGTGTTGGGCGCTCATATTTGCACGTAACGCACATGGAGCTTGCGCATATGCGCATTATGGGGGGAGCAAGCTCCTATGGAGAACGAGCCTACTTTTAATATTATTAAATGTTCTCATGTGGTGCGTACGTGCGTTGCACGTGGTGCGCACGTGGCGGGCACACGTGCGTTGCACGTAGCGCACATGCGCATTATGGAGAGAAGCAGGGCTTCTATATATGGGAACTAAGCTCCTATGGAGAACTAAGCTCCTTTTAATATTATTAAATGTTCTCATGTGGTGCGCACATGCGTTGCACGTGGTGCGCGCGTGGCGGGCACACGTGCGTTGCACGTAGCGCACATGCGCATTATGGGAAGAAGCAGGGCTTCTATATATGGAGAACTAAGCTCCTATGGAGAACTAGGCTCCTTTGAGTATTGAATCCTTTGAGGATTGAACTCTACCCTTTCTAAGAGGTATCCCCTCTTATTTATATGGGAGTGGTAGAGAAGCTATCTCTTTTTTTCCCGATGTGAGACTAAAAATGCATTCCCCATGTAGTAGAGCATTACTTTAGATTACACGTGCATAGCACATTTGCTCATAACTTTTGATCTCGGATGAATTATGAGACCCATAATTTATCAAATCGAAGGATTTTTCGAGATACTTTTGATACCATCAAAATTTAGCTGTTTCTCATTCCGGAGTTTGTCAAAATACAGCTCGGAAAATACCGGTTCGCATCTTCTTCCTTAGATCACATGTGCATAGACATTTGCTCATAACTTTTGATCCCGGATGAATTATGAGACCCATAATATATCAAATCGAAAGGTTTTTCGAGATACTTTCAATACCATCAGAATTTAGCTGTTTCTCATTTGTGAGTTTATCAAAATACAGCCTGAAAAATACAGATTCACATTTTCTTAAGCGTATCACTGCCATTTGATGCCTTGGGCTCTTTTGTGCAGAAATTTGGCGGGAACAAATGCCCCCCACTACTTTTCCCATGTAAGTATGTACATGGGTGAAGTAGTGCAGAGTTATGCATGGCGTATGACCAGTTTCAGATTGGTATATAATTTTCAGAATCTTGATCTGAGAAGATTACGAGCGGACACAAGCGTCGTCATTTATCATTGACTCAAATCTCGAATCTTAAGGGATATAGTTCCCAACCCTCAGCTCCATGAGCTGCACCCTTCTATTTTTTTATGTTTTACTCTGGAATGAGGTAGTTTATATGCTCATGAGTAACTTCTCCATTTCAGTGGCATGTAGCTTTGGCAAGTGTGGCCCATAGATGGTATATAACAATTCATCTTGAATCCTTTATAAGGTAGTGATGGCTTAGAAGACAGGGGTAGGATCTGTCACCTAAGACTTTTTAACTTTATGAGCCGTGAGGGTCTCATGAAGACTTTTCTCCCTACGAGTCGAGAGGATCCCGTAGGTGTATTTTCTCCTTAGGAATCGTGAGGTTTCCTAAGTGCGTTTTACCTATAAGTCGTAAAGATCTTATAAGAGAATTTTCCCTCCTACAAGTCGAGTGGACCCGTAAGCGGTTGTTTCCCTCCTTGTCGAGATTCGACTTTGGAGAGCGTGGCCCGTGAATAGTATACAAGAGTCCGTCTTGGACCGACTTGCAGGGCCCCAGTGCTTAGGAAACCGGTTCTTATCCCGATTGCCTAAGGCTTTTCCTCACGAGTCGAGACGAATCGAGCATTTCTCGCAAGAATATCCTAACGTCACAGTTAACCTTTCCTCTTTACGACAGAGGTCCGTTAGGGTCTGTAGTACTAGGTTTTTGTCCATCATACCGTCGAGTTGGCTGATGTATTCCTCGATAAGCAATCTTGCTTGTTCGAGTAGCCTTGTGACATGTCGTGTCTCTGATCCCTTCGGGGGCTGGACAAGACGTCTTCAAGCAATCCTCCTAGGCAGTTTGACCGTCGGAAGAGTAAGCGTTAGGAATTTTGCAATGCCACTTTTTACTTGAGATTAGGCTCATTTTGGAGAGCCCCGATGAGTCATAACCACTCCGCGCTGGTGTGAGATGATCTCCGATAGTCTTTCAGGTTTTATATGAGTTGCCGTCAAGACCCTGAAGCTAGGAATTTGGGCTTTGCTTCGTTTGCTGGTATTGCGACTGCTATATCTAGACGAATGTCGCGGTTGTCTCTAGGTTGTCTATGAACCGTCAAGATTTAGAACTAGAGATTTTTCCGTGGCTCCGTTGTTGTTGTCGCGTCTGAACCCTATTGGAGGAAGAACGCTGTGGTGATATGTCGTCTGCTGTATTGAGACGAATGCAGAGGTAGTGATTGTAGGGTTCCTAGGAACCCTAAGGAGGTCTCACAAGGCATCAACCATGCCAATTTCAAAAATACGGTGCCGAGAAACCCTAGACTACGGATCGTTGGCTAGATATCTAGGCGAATAACAAACTAGTTAACACTTAACTAAGAGATACGGAAATACAACCTTTGTAGATCCGGTTCTCCACCTCCATAGCTCCGCAATGAAGTCTCCTCGCTGTCCATAACAAGTCCCGGGCTCTAGCGTCGGCTTCATCGGAGAATGGACGGGCTAGGTCATCGATGTCCATGCCGAAGATGATCTACGTCGAGGCATCGCTAAATCAAGCTCCGACTTCACCAAGTCAAGAAACTTGTGAAGAAAACACACTCTACTACTTGGCAAGAGGTAGAGGATGAAGAAATAGGAAGTGGGTAGACTTTAGAATTGGATTTCTCACTTGTTTTCATCAATCACCATTGATGAAGAATGGTTTTCTTCTTGAGTTCAAGGAAGAAGAAGAAGAAAATGATATGATAAGTTAATTTGAAAAAGAAAAGAAAATGAATTCTTATCATAAAATTAACCATGGTCAAGTGTAGAGACTAAACTAGAGTTAGTGGGAATGGTTAGGGTTAAGGATGAGATAAGAATGGTTGACTTGATCAAAGCTTCATGAAGCTTCAACTAAAGAACAAATAAAGCCACCATTCTTTTCTCTTTTCCATTTATTTTCCAAAATGTATAAACAAATAAATAAATGAATAAATAAGTAATGGAAAATAAAACCCTAACCACTCTCACAACCATGGTTTAATCTTCACACAAATCCAAGTTAGTATGCATCATCAAACATGATACATACAAGTGCACAAAGATATATCACATATACAATGTGCACAAACCAAGTGAGAAAATCCATTCAAAGTGAACCGATACTAGTTAATGCAAAGTAATATATCAAATATATAATTATACATTAAATCATTAAATCAACACTTGATTCAATGATCCGGTCATGTCGCACATAACCGACTGGTATCAATAGTAACAACTTATCGAATCAACACTTGATCCGATAACCCGGCTATATCGCATATAACCGATCAATGTTACATCGCGAGAATCGAATACAGTATCACATACTGGTATCATTCTCGGTCCCGCACATATCTCATATGCACTCCTATTTCGTTTCGCTTGAGCCAGGAAACCTCTGTGTAGGACTCTAAAGACTCGTCAATACGCCGGCAGCAGATGATGATCATATCAAACATCCACAAGCCGCAAGCGGTCTGCTAAACGTAACGGCCACCCGGGTATTGAGCGATCTGAAGATCGACGAGCAAGCCCGCTCACACTCCAGTGAATCCAACCAGTAACACTACCGTACAGTCCGGTCTGATCGTCTGATATGTCGCATATCTTGCCTAGGGGTGGTATACGTCAGACCCCAACAGCTCGATAAGTCGTGTCGATATGAGGTCTATAACACTTCGAGAAACTACTGGTAACACTTACCAGTAAATCTCAGCAACCCTGGCCAGGGATTTCCTGTTATAGCCAATCGAACACAGCGCAACATCAACCCCCTATACCGGGAGAGACGAATCCCCTCCTATCGCTCATTGCCTCCATGTGACGCGGGACTGTACCCAAAAACCACCGTTTTGCACGCCCTCTTGGACGTGGTAAGATGGAAATCAAAGCACAGTGGGAACCACACAAGACTCTATGACGATCTCGGGTCAACAGACTACTCTGTACCAGTGTCACCAGAGAACTGCCATCTGACGTGAGGTATAATACCATCTGGGAGTTCTCGGCGAGTCCGTCCAGTGTACCCAGTCTCTACTGAGCACCCGTATATCATCTCTGATGTCAAACACCGATGGATATGGGATCATCCATCGCCCATCTGTATGGGTCGAGAAGGTACACGCTAGTCTACTCTGGTATATCGATGCCCCGTCTCGATACACCCACGACTAGGGACTTTAAAGGATGTACTTATGGACTACCATGTCCCCACTAGTATGATCCGCATCATTGTCCAGGTAGTCAAGTACACATCATAAGGGCTTTACCAACATGTAACAGAGAGACAAACAGTATACACGTTAAGGTAAAGATCAACCAGATAGCATACTATCATGTCGAGCAAGAAAGTCCTCCCTATATATGTCCAAGCATCCACTACAATATACATCCTATGTATAGTAATGGCCTCTAGGGCATACATATAACTAACAATCTCCCACTTGCACTAGGGCCATCTGTAGCAGTGGTTGTAGTATCTCATACTCAACCATCCCATAAAAGTCTCTCTCTGGGAACAGGCCTTTGTGAGTGGATCCGCTGTGTTGTCCTCTGAGTCTACTCTCCTAACCTCGATCTCCCTGGAGATCAACCATCTCCATGATCAAGTGATACTGCCTTAGAATATGTCTGGATCACTGATGGGACCGGCGTTCCTCGGCATAAGCCACAACTCCATTGTCACACAATGGGAGGAACTAAGTTCATCTCATGAACCAATATACATCCAAACAGCCTCTTTGGTAGTATCTTAAGTAGCGATGTATCCAACCTTTATCGTCTAGTATGCCACGGTATCTAGCTTGGAACTCTTCCAACATACCGTCCCTGTACTGAGGGTAAAGACAATGCCTGCGACTGACATTCAGTCGTCTTTATCACCCTGGAACCTTTCTGGTGATTCTCCCCAGGATCGATTGATACCATCTCACTACAACTAGTGAGAATCCTAACATCCATTTAGATCTATCTCATAGATCCAAAACCCAGGATTTAGGAGGTATCACTTTGATCCTATATGGAGAATCAGTGTGATAAGCGGAGATTGATCGAGCGTAGCATAGGAAACTCCTTCCCTATCAAGAGTATGTCATCCACGTACTCTACGAGGATCGTCACCATACTCCCTACTACCTTTTTGTTTATACAAGGTTCATCTACCATTTTGATGATGTCAACTTCTTTGACTAATCCATCAAAACAGATGTTCCAACTCCACGATGCCTGCTTTATCCTATAAAACATCTTGTACACGTTTCCGCTGCTCCCACTGTCTACGAAGCCCTCTGGCTGTGTACTTATAGACGCACTCTTCTAAAACATCATTTAGAAAAGCAGTCATGACACCCAACCACCAGATATCGTAGTCATGGTATGTAGCCGTGACAAGTAGGATCTGGATGGACTTAAGCATAGCTACTTGAAAAGGTTTCATCATTATCCATACCTGGTCGATGACGAAAACCATTAACAAGTCTAGCTTTGAAAGTCTCAACTTTTCCATCTACACCAAGTAATCTTCTCAAGATATACTTGCTCCCGATGGGGATTTAACCCTTCAGATAAAGCAACCAAAGTCCATACTTTGTTGGTGTATAAGGATTCCATCTCAGATCGTTAAACATCCAGCCATTCTTACAGAGTCTCACTCTCGATGGCCAGCTCGAAGCTAGTTGGGTCATCATCTCATGATGTAATCCTCGCTCCCACTGTCATAGAGAAACAGAAGTATCTCTCAGGTGGGTGAGGAACCCTACTAGATCGGCGGAGAGGCTGAGGTTCGTTGGAATCTACTGAATCCTTTGGTTTTATCAAATCATCTGCTGTAGTTTGTATAGCTAGAACATTTCCAGTTCTACATAACTGACCTTGCCTCGAGTTTGTCCGGATTTTGCTTTTAGACATAGGCCGGACAACCCCAAATCTTAACTAGCTTAAGACATGGGCTCTTCCCATACCATATCACATATGAAGTGGTAGGCATTGATTTGATTCGAACCCTATTCAATAGGTATGCAGCTTCTCAAGTGCATAACTCCCAAAAGGAAATAGGTAACTCAGTAGTACTCATCATAGAGCACACCATATCAAATAGGGTGTGATTGCTCCACCCCGATGTACCATCATGCTATGGTGTATACGAAGGAGTAATGCTGAGAGAGAATCTCATTCTCCTTTAGAATGGTCCAGGAATTCCGTGCACAAGTATTCTCCTTCCTGATCTCATCATAGGACATAATACTTATACCCGTATTTTGGTTCTCTACTTCTAACTTATATTCTGTGAATATCTCAAAAGGTTCGGACTTGTGTTTCAACAGGGACATAGGTCTGAATCTTGAGAGATCATCAGAGAATGTAATGAAGTAAAAGAACCGGTCTTGGCATGTGTAGACAGGAGACCTTACATACATCAACATGTATCATCCCAAGAGTTTACTAACTCTTTCTCTGTTTCCAGTAAACGGAGCTATGGTCATATTATCTTTGTGACATGACTAGCGAGTTTCACAAGATGTAAATTCAAACTGATTTAAATATGCATCTACATGTAACTACAGCCAGTCGGGTCGCATTGATCTGACCTAGTCTACAATGCCTCAAGAAGAATCCGTTCATTTCTGAACTCTTCCTCTTGTGTGTGTTCCATATACTAAAAACTGTAGTTTGATTTAGAACATCAACGCTTTTAGATAACGTGCCTGAACCGATCAACTTTTGATATGGGAAATGTTCAAAACATTATCCACCAATACAAAATTTTACCATTTCTTTACTAATAAAGAGACAGATATGATTTTGTATATCAGGTTCGGTATCTAATAACATTCGTTCAGAATCAATGTATTGTAATACAGGGTGACAGTGACCAACAGACTTGGCTGCAACTCTTGCCCCGTTTTCTGCCTCATGAAACTTATCACCCGTTCTCAGTTCTCTACCTATCTGTAGCCCTATGTAACAGATTACATATCTAGGATCCTGATCCGGTATCATATACCCAGGACGTAAAGGATACTGAGAAACAGTTCTCTGTAATGAACACACCCGAAGATGATGCATCAGCATGCACTCTCTTTGTTTGGGCGGCACGGGAATTCTGGTATTCCCCAATTTCCTGCTCTGTCTTATAACAATTATAAGTTGGAGCGGGAACAACGTTCCCCAGCTCAGTATAACAAGCGGGTTCGGTCAATTATCCGTATTATTATCTTGATTAAGGCGTGATATGGTCGCTACCTGAAGAGAGAGAGAAGAAAACACTCAGCGTGCGCTCTTGCAAGAATAGATTGGTTATTATTTTATCTAATCAGGATGGCTCACACTGCTTTTTATCAAATCTTCCTTCAAACCCTAAAAGGAAAGACTAGCCGGGATTAATTACACACTACAAGTTCGCCAATCTTTCAGCCAGGCCAGTGTCGGTACTTTGAGGGAGGTCCCCCGTGCTTTCGCACGAACCTAATTAATGTAAACCTCGTTTTCCTAGAGGCGTAACCTCGTTAACACCTTTCTAGACACCTACTTGATCGGCTAATTGTAATGTATAAAACTCTCCCAGGAGTAACACTTACTCGCAGCGGGCATCGGGATCCAACTATCTCATAGAAGGTATGCAATCTCATTGCAAATTTCAACACTTGAAATTCCCGATAATATTTTGCCCCTAACGTGCTATGACCTTGACGAAAGCCAACAAACCATAGCCCGCTAGTCAAGTTCAACCCGTACATTTCTTGATTGAATTAAACCCACCCGCACGACCCTTGACGAAAGCCAACAAAGCCGCACGACTACCCTAATCCAATCGCATCGTATGCTAGCAGATAAGCAGCATATAGCTACCGCACACTGCACCTTGACGAAAGCCAACAAATGCAGCACGAATACTATATACAACTTATCTGAAATGACGGAGGGCTACGACAGGTTTTTCTGAAAACCTATTGCGTAATGAACTTGATTTCGTTGTAGGATCGAATGAATTTTGAAATGGAGTGTTTTTTAGGCTTTTCTAGTTTTGCTAAAGGAGTCACTCCCAGTGAAGGGATCGTCGGTCCTTTCCTCGTCGAATGAGGTGAGGGATATATCATATATATCACTGTGCAAAGCAAAAACTCTTAAAAGCAATCAAAAACAAACCGAGTGTGTAGCATTTGCCAGATATTGCTAAAGGAGTCACTCCCGGTGAAGGGATCTTGGTCCTTTCCTTATCGAATAAGGTGCAGGATATATCGTATATACCGCTGTGCAAAGCAAGAACTGTAGCTACCTGTTTTATTTTGAAATTCGATTCTACAACATCTTAGGTTTCTTTTATTTTCATTAATCATATTAATGAAGTCCCATCATTTAAGTACCTAAACATCACAGATAAATACGATGTACACTTATGCCATCCGCATTCGCCTCGATGTCCCCTCGTGCACCGTTAGGTTAGGTAACTAACGGCAGAGCGGGGCAGGGCTAGCGCGGGTGTAAAACATAAGTAACGTCTATATAATATATCAAATATACTATATACAGTATCTATCACAGAACATCACATGATCACATCACAGATATCGCAGCAGAAGAATCATATGAAATATTGGACATACTAGGACGTCCGTGTTTTCAATACGAGCCAGTATAAAACACGGATTCCACGGTCGTGATGAATAGCCAAACCCACACCCCTAGACCCCTACGAGAGCGGCAAGCAACCCTACCAATTCTAGAGTTAGGAGACCTGGACTCGACTCCTCGAGTTGGTCTCCCACTGGACTCCAGAACCCGGTTACTTGTGCTCCCCTCCTTGGGTCTATCCTAGTGCGGAAAAGTAAATAATATACAACAGGTGACAACTCCCGCAACCTGGAAGCGCCCCAATAAAAGAATATTACATACAAGTTTTTACATGAATGAAAATGAAAACACTCATCTCACATAAAAACCCTCGGCTATTCAAACACGACGATCCAATATAATATATCCAGCAACACATAACATCACATGTCATCAACGTAAGTAAATATGTCCATCCCAATTGTCGTTGACATATAGCAACGAAACCGGCGATATCACATATTACACTTACGGTCACAGAAAAGAAAGTGTAAAACTACAACAGTTGGAATCCGCAACCACCTCAGACATCGCATGCCTGACCAAATGAATTACTTAGACATCGCATGCCTAACATTTATAAACCCCGCATTTTAGTCTCAAAATCGAAAACACTTTTCAATATCAAGTCGGGCAATTCAACAAGATTCCCGACATTCTGATCGAATGCTCGTCGCAAACTTCAGTAAACGGCCGCACCCCCGTTACCGTCGACGAAGTGCACCAAGACGAAACACCGCTACCGCGAGCACCCGAACGGATGCTTTCGGCGACGGGGTTCTCCTACAGTCACTTGGTCGGGGCTATGGAGTGAGGCTGTCTATTAAGTTTACCCGGCGAGTATCCGCGTACGCTACGTGATTGCGACGGACTTTTGATCACATCAAAATTCCGTGGCAACCGATCAAGTGAGACTAAACTGCTATATTTATAACATTCATTCAGTTATCTTATAACTTATTGTGAATTCCAATTATTGTATCCCATTCCAGATAATTAGAAAATGTTAAACTTTCCGATTGAACATTCGAACACCCAAGTTTTCCCGATACAGATCAACACATGAAATAAGTCTAACAACATTCAGTTCGTGCCTCAGTACCGACGGTCCAGCCGTAGAAGGGTCAAGCCAACGCCTCACATGTGGCACGCCGTACTGCCCCAAACCCTAAGGTTCAAAAGGCAGTTCAAGACGGTCACATAATCGAGTTAAGGTTTGTTGTCTTCTAGAGGGACCATCGCGTTACTTGCACTACTTAGAACGTCGTTAAACTACGGAAAAATCCAACACTTGGAAATTTCCCGACAGGGGAAAAATTGGGTATTTATATCCGGTCGAACTTTTTAACATATTCTAAAATTTATCCGGAAAGCCACAAAGACAAAATTTGATACTCCGATCGAAACACCGAATCCCCAAAAACACAGCAGAAAAAATCAACTCTTGAATCAATTTTAAAAATCCCAGAAAACTCAGCATAATTTATCAGGAATTACTGTGCAAAGCATAAGGGCTGACGTCACCATAAGGCCGCGGAACCGCCGCAGAAGCCAAGCTTCTGCCGCGGTTCCGCCGCACAAATCACTGTTCACCAGAAACTTTTTGCACCGTAATTCTTATTTTTCCCTGCTGAATTTTTTAGCAATTTTTAATTTGGAAAATTCCCAGTTTTTGAAAAAAGGACAGAGAGCTATTTTGGGGTTTTGGTTTTGATTCGATCGGAGTTCCAATTCCGTCTAGACTTCGCCTAAGGCTCTAGCTAGGCTCTGATACCACTGTAGGGTTCCTAGGCACCCTAAGGAGGTCTCACAAGGCATCAACCATGCCAATTTCAAAAATACGGTGCCGAGAAACCCTAGACTACGGATCGTTGGCTAGATATCTAGGCGAATAACAAACTAGTTAACACTTAACTAAGAGATACGGAAATACAACCTTTGTAGATCCGGTTCTCCACCTCCATAGCTCCGCAATGAAGTCTCCTCGCTGTCCATAACAAGTCCCGGGCTCTAGCGTCGGCTTCATCGGAGAATGGACGGGCTAGGTCATCGATGTCCATGCCGAAGATGATCTACGTCGAGGCATCGCTAAATCAAGCTCCGACTTCACCAAGTCAAGAAACTTGTGAAGAAAACACACTCTACTACTTGGCAAGAGGTAGAAGATGAAGAAATAGGAAGTGGGTAGACTTTCGAATTGGATTTCTCACTTGTTTTCATCAATCACCATTGATGAAGAATGGTTTTCTTCTTGAGTTCAAGGAAGAAGAAGAAGAAAATGATATGATAAGTTAATTTGAAAAAGAAAAGAAAATGAATTCTTATCATAAAATTAACCATGGTCAAGTGTAGAGACTAAACTAGAGTTAGTGGGAATGGTTAGGGTTAAGGATGAGATAAGAATGGTTGACTTGATCAAAGCTTCATGAAGCTTCAACTAAAGAACAAATAAAGCCACCATTCTTTTCACTTTTCCATTTATTTTCCAAAATGTATAAACAAATAAATAAATGAATAAATAAGTAATGGAAAATAAAACCCTAACCACTCTCACAACCATGGTTTAATCTTCACACAAATCCAAGTTAGTATGCATCATCAAACATGATACATACAAGTGCACAAAGATATATCACATATACAATGTGCACAAACCAAGTGAGAAAATCCATTCAAAGTGAACCGATACTAGTTAATGCAAAGTAATATATCAAATATATAATTATACATTAAATCATTAAATCAACACTTGATTCAATGATCCGGTCATGTCGCACATAACCGACTGGTATCAATAGTAACAACTTATCGAATCAACACTTGATCCGATAACCCGGCTATATCGCATATAACCGATCAATGTTACATCGCGAGAATTGAATACAGTATCACATACTGGTATCATTCTCGGTCCCGCACATATCTCATATGCACTCCTATTTCGTTTCGCTTGAGCCAGGAAACCTCTGTGTAGGACTCTAAAGACTCGTCAATACGCCGGCAGCAGATGATGATCATATCAAACATCCACAAGCCGCAAGCGGTCTGCTAAACGTAACGGCCACCCGGGTATTGAGCGATCTGAAGATCGATGAGCAAGCCCGCTCACACTCCAGTGAATCCAACCAGTAACACTACCGTACAGTTCGGTCTGATCGTCTGATATGTCGCATATCTTGCCTAGGGGTGGTATACGTCAGACCCCAACAGCTCGATAAGTCGTGTCGATATGAGGTCTATAACACTTCGAGAAACTACTGGTAACACTTACCAGTAAATCTCAGCAACCCTGGCCAGGGATTTCCTGTTATAGCCAATCGAACACAGCGCAACATCAACCCCCTATACCAGGAGAGACGAATCCCCTCCTATCGCTCATTGCCTCCATGTGACTCGGGACTGTACCCAAAAACCACCGTTTTGCACGCCCTCTTGGACGTGGTAAGATGGAAATCAAAGCACAATGGGAACCACACAAGACTCTATGACGATCTCGGGTCAACAGACTACTCTGTACCAGTGTCACCAGAGAACTGCCATCTGACGTGAGGTATAATACCATCTGGGAGTTCTCGGCGAGTCCGTCCAGTGTACCCAGTCTCTACTGAGCACCCGTATATCATCTCTGATGTCAAACACCGATGGATATGGGATCATCCATCGCCCATCTGTATGGGTCGAGAAGGTACACGCTAGTCTACTCTGGTATATCGATGCCCCGTCTCGATACACCCACGACTAGGGACTTTGAAGGATGTACTTATGGACTACCATGTCCCCACTAGTATGATCCGCATCATAGTCCAGGTAGTCAAGTACACATCCTAAGGGCTTTACCAACATGTAACAAAGAGACAAACAGTATACACGTTAAGGTAAAGATCAACCAGATAGCATACTATCATGTCGAGCAAGAAAGTCCTCCCTATATATGTCCAAGCATCCACTACAATATACATCCTATGTATAGTAATGGCCTCTAGGGCATACATATAACTAACAGTGATCACTCTATGCTGGTGTGAGATGATCTCCGATGGTCTTTCCGGTTTTATATGAGTTATCGTCAAGACCCTGAAGCTAGGAATTTGGCCTTCACTTCGTTTGCTTTGGTTTGTCCGAATCCTGTTGAAGGAAGGATGCTGTAGTGACATTTCGTCTGTTGTGTCGAGACGAACGTCAAGGTGGTGATCACTTCATGTTGGTGTGAGATGATCTTCGATAGTCTTTCAGGTTTTATATGAGTTGCTGTCAAGACCCCGAAGCTAGAAATTTGGCCTTCGCTTCGTTTGCTGGCATTGAGTCCGCTGTATCGAGACGAATGTCGCGGTTGTCTCTAGGTTGTCTATGAACCGTCGAGATTTGGCTTTGCTTTCTAATGAAGCCTGGGGAGGGAAGTTGTGATTCGTTCTCTGTTTGCGCCCCTGGATTGTATACAGGGATTGATGTGATATCACCTGTAGGGCAAAAAGTTTTACTTTCTTTCATCATTTTTTTTATTCTTTCTGCGATGCTCTATCATTTCAGCTTTTTATATCGCGAAGATTGCGATTGCCCAATCATTTCGGCTATTTTTCGCGGTGCCCAATCATTTCGGCTATTTTTCTTTTTACTCGCTGCTTTTTATTGCGAGTTGCCCAATCATTTCGGCTGTTTTTTTTATTTTACTCGCTACTTTTTATTGCGAGTTGCCCAATCATTTCGGCTGTTTTTGTATGCATACATTTTTACTTGCTGATTTCGTTGCAAGTTGCCCCATCATTTCGGCTATTTCGTATGCATGTTTAGCTCGTTAGCTTTTTTATCGTGAGTGTGGAACTTGTAATCTGGTGCCAATCTCAGCATCAGCATCGCTACAACTGGAATATTGCCAGGAGCGAATCATCATTTGCCATGAAAGGACTTGGAATTTGATACCGATTTAGGCATCAGCATCGCTACAACTGGGATATTGCCAGGAGCGAATCATCATTTGCCTCTGTCGATGTTGAACAAAGGTGGCTTAGAAAACAGGGTTAGGATCCCGTCGACTAAGGCTTTTGATTTCATGAGCCGTATGGGTCTCATAAAGAATTTTCTCCCTACGAGTTGTGAGGATCTCGTAGGTGCGTTTTCTCCTTAGGAATCGTGAGGATTCTTAAGTGTATGTTCTCTTATAAGTCGTAAGGATCTTACAAGAGTATTTTGTCCTTATAAGTCGAGAGGACTTATAAGTGTTGTTTGCTGTACGAGCATATCCCTAGTCACGGATGGGACTTTGTTAGGGAAATGTTATTCGCGCCCGCGGATTGTATACAAGGGTCAGCATTGAGCCGCTTGTAGGGCAGTATCGGAGGCTGTGGGGGATGCTTAAGAACAGGTTCAGGTCTCTGTAACTTAAGACTTTGGAATCTTATGAGCCGTGAGGGTCCCATAAGAAAGTTCTCCTTACGAGTCGTGAGGATCTCGCAACTGTAATTTCTCCTTAGGAGTCGTGGGGATTCCTAAGTGTGTTGCTTCCTTTATGAGTCCTAAGGATCTCACATGGGTGGTTTCTCCTCACAAGGTCGAGAAGACCTTGTAAGTGTCCTTTAACGAGGTTGCGCCCTTTCGGGTTTTCACGAACACTCGCCGATAGCCCTGCTGTTTTTACTCACGGAGCCCTCTCGGGTTTTCATCCATGCCCATTTTGCTTATGGACATACCGTTTTTTTTGTTTTTTTTTACACCACGTCAGCCTGGGGATGCCGCGGGTTGGTAGTAGTTTAACGACGTTTCGGTCATTAGCCTGAATGCGATTACGCAGCTAGATTTTGCCGCAAATCTTCGCATGTTTTTGTGTCGGAGGTGGATTCCTTGAAGAGAGAGCTGAGGGCGATTTCTTCTTCAGAGTCGCTTCCAAAGGTGATAACTTGCGATCCCTTGGTGTCGGCTATGTGACAGTTGCCAGCAGCTCTTTCACGCTCATATGTCGTGCTTTTCTGTTCCCGACGATCCTTGCGCTTCACTCGTTGAACATGTTGTCGATAGGAAACATATCCCTGCCATCAGTTTTTAAAGGCTATGCACTCCTCGGTAGGGTGTGCAATCCTCTGATGGTATAAACAGAAGTTAGGATGTATATCCGCTTCATCAAGATATATACCTCCAGGAGAATTTCCTTTGAAAGAGGGCAACTTCATTCCTATTGCCAGGGCCCTAGCGAATCGATTCCTTGTCTTGATCCTGCTTTTATTTACGGTGAATGTACTTTGATCTGGTGGGAGTGTTTCGACCCTTTTGTCCAGTCGCCGGCGTTTGGCCTTTTCAAATATAGCCATCTTGCGCTCCCGATCAGCTTTGCTTTTTAGACGGGCTTCGTTCAGGAATGCGTCAATCATTTCGTCTGATGGTCCTAGAAGTTCCGGCTCAGGATCTGCCCCCAATTTCTTTGCGTCAGGAGCTTCTTCACCGTTTATTAACGAGTGAGAGATCATATGGCAGCTTGCCACATAATTCTCGGGTTCATCTGACGAGTCTTCTTCATTGTCATCACTTCCGTCCTCAAGGACGTGGTTGAGGAATTCTTGGAGTGTGATTGGAGTCCGTGACTTCTGATTATATTCTTCCAGCGCGTCGATTTGTTTCTGTAAGTCCGTGCGCTTGTCGCCAGGCTTCACGGGCTTTTTGGATCTCTTCTTCTTCTTCTTTGAAGATTTCGACGGCTGGGTGTGAGTGCTTGGGCCATCACTACTGATCTTTGGAGTTGGGCGCGGCTTCAGCATCCCTTCGATGATCTGGGGTTCTAGCGGGTTCTTCCACCTGATCGCCGGGCATGTCTGGAGATCATTCAGTATCCTTTTGGTTTTAGCAGATAGCACAACCTCCCACAGAGTTTCTTCAACAAGGGAGCACGTTGCCCCCGGCATATTCATCTTTTTTAGGGGTATGAGGTTGCGGCGGGTTCACCTTCCATTTTTTGGACAACGCGAACTTGCCTTGTTGGTATTGGTCTTCAATCCAGTTTTTGAAGACGTAGCAATCTTCGATCGAATGACCCAATACTCGATGGTAGGGGCAGTAATTGGGATCACTGACATCGTTTGGCTGCAACGGACGTCTTGAATCTGGCAGATTGATGAGTCTGTTGCGCACTGCCGGCTCGAACAGTCTTCTCGTTTTATCTTGAAGAAACGAGTAAGGACGTCCTAGCCTCTCCTAGAGGGATAGGCGTGGATGCATATTGTTTTGACGGACAACCGGCTTCAAGTTGCTCGGCTGTTGTTGAGCATTGGCGGCGGCGATCGCTTTTCCTTTCCCCTTCTCATTTCGGGAGTCTGGCTTTGGAGGAGACGGTCTATGGCCCATCTGGTCCATTTGAGCTAGCTTGTCAATCAAGGCCTGGAACATGGTTGGTTTAAAGAACATCATGAACTGTGAAATAGTTGCATGAGGATCTAAGGTGCCCACGAACATGCCCACCGCTGACGCTTCTTCGATGAGTTGTTCGTAGTTCGACCATAAGTTCCGCCATCGGATTGCATATTGAACCGAAGTTTCGCCCGGCTTTACTCTTGCATTGATCAAAGCTGTTATTGGAGTATGCTCGCTGGCGCTTACGAAACGCTGGGTAAACAACAACTCCATTTCAGCGAAAGTTTTGACGGAATCGTTCGGAAGCTCGGAGTACCATTCAAACGCCGTCTCCGATAAGCTGTCGACGAATTGGCGAAGCAGGAGCTTATCATCGCCGTCGGTGTTGCCACAAAGAGCCCGGAACTGGGCAACATGTTGATGGGGATTGCCTGTCCCCTTGTAGACATGGAATTTTGGGATCGTGTAGCCCGGCGGGTATTTGATCTGATCATACCAGCTCGGATATGGTCGCCCCGTTTTGACAACTTGACCGGCTGCCTCAGTTGCCTGGTGAACTCGTATTTGCTGAGCAATGTAGTCATTCAGGGCAGCTTTGGAAATTGTCTCCTCCTTGGCTGTTGAAAGAGCCGGCGGTGGATTTGACGTTTCTCCTCTGTCATCTTCAAGGACAATCGGAGGATCTTCAGCAGAAGGATCCTGCTGGATCATCATACCCACCATGTCCTGGAACAGAAGGGCCATTCGTTTTATATTGGCTGCTTGTTCTGCGGCCTCTTTGTCCTTCTTTTCCAGTATTCTTCGAAGGAATTCAGCATCGGTTTCTTGCTCCCGGCGATGATCCGAGGATGCTTCTGGGCTTTCTTTTGACCCGACGAGTGCGGCCATCGCAGTCATCATTTCTTGAAGCTTCTGCTGCTGCTCTTGAGCTTTAGTCACCGATCGCGTAAGCGGTCTATGACCTGTGGATATACGGTTATCCTCTTTCCCGGACGCCATATAGACGGTATGTATCACCATGCCCCCAGACTTAGGGTGTTTGGGTTCAGTGTTTCTGGCTTTTTTCATCGGCACAGGGACCTTCTCCGGCCTCCTTCTCTTGCGGGCCATCGAAGTTGAAGGGGCCGTTGCTGTGGGCACCCAGGTGGCCGTCGACTTCCGTTGCTTAACAGGGCGGTTTTCTTCCTGTCGGACTTTTGACTTCTTATGCTGATGGGAGAAATTCGGATCAATCACCGATTCTCGGACTCGTCACCAAGTCTTGTAGACTTTGGAAGATAGCCGTTGACGAGACTGCTCCGGTTTTGTTTCTACGACGGTCTCTACCGGTGGAGGAGACCTTTTGAGCACAGCAGTTGGCGAATTCCTGCGTACCCTGTTCAGCACCTCAAAGCTGTTCCCGGTTGGAACAGCAGCATTAATTTCCACCGTTGGAGCTGGTGGAGTTAGCCCCGAGGGGGAGTTGCCCCCAGCATTCCTTATCCGGTGCTAGTGGCGACGTCGGGCGTGACGAGTTGTTGGGATTGGTTCAGCGATGGCTTTGTCTTGCCCCCTGTTCATGTGGGGGGCTATTGCCGGTGTCAGCCTCTTGAAGACTGACGTCCGTTGAGAGGCCGTGTCCAACTGGTCAAAAACAGATTTCTGAGCGGGAGCGGGAACGGGAGCAGTCAGTCTCGCAAAGACCGACCCTCTGGCAGGAGAAGCCGTCTTGACGACTTCAGGAGCAGAGATGGCTACCTTCTTTGGGATGGCCACTTCAGGTATTATGGGTTTCTTGGTAGGCCCTTTGGAGCTCGAGTTCAGCCTGGTAAAGACCGAGGAGTTGGAATTGGATGACCCGTTGAGAGGGGCCGTGGTAATAGCAAGCCGATCGAAAACCGACTTCTTTGAAGCTTCCGATACGGGTACAGGGATGGTGAAGCTCGCTGGCGGGAGCATGGTCCCGAAAAATAGTCCAGTAGTAGCCTGGGTGATTTGTTCCACCGGCATCGTGAACAGCGATGCCGCCTGAGGTCCATAGGCTACACCTCCAGGTGAGGCGGAGCGTCGGTTGCAGTTGCAGTTGGAGCAGTTTGAGCAGTTAAACGCCATTGCTGTTTGCTTTCTGCACCAAGCAAGAGACCAAATCTTAGTAACTGGAAACCCGAGGGCAACCATTAACAAACCGCGATTCGTTCACGAATACGATGCACGAAGTGTGGAGTGGAAAGAGGAAAAGGTCTCACCGGGCGTACCAGAATCTGTTCCCCTCCGAATCACGGCGCGACAGAGACGTCTCGCCTGAAGTTCGGGGCAGATGCTATTTGGTTTTATCCGTCCACCTCTCCGAAGATGCCAAGTTGATTTATGATACCGTGTATCGGAGGTTTAAACGGATGCGTCCAATGTAGCAGACTTCGTCAGATTCCCCCTCGTTCGAGGGGTTTTTGATATTGGGGATGCTCTTCCCTGCAGGCGCAAGCCCGTGCAGTTAATTACGCTACCGCATCGCGGTAACAACTTTCTCCTTCTCCAGATGGTCACTTCGTGTCGTGGGTGTTTGTTTTGTTTGTGGTTGCCCGTAGATTGTATACGGAGACTAATTTATGTTGTCGCCCGTAGGACGTGGATTAGTCCAAATCCGTATTTTCTTAGATTTGGGTTTGGGGTTTTGGTTTAAGGATACGTTAGCCATATTTGAGGCTAAGATCAACTTAAATGTTAGTCTAATTTTAGACTTAGATCAACTTAACGGGATCGTTTAGATCCAACAAAAGAGCATTTGGACTCTATTGTTCGATTTCCAGTTTAGGGACATAGTGGTCCATGGAATGTATGGCCGTCGGGACCCGTCACCTCTCTGAAGACGTTGAAGGATTACAATGACAAATATCAGAGGAGTTCAGAGATGTACCCTTGAACCAAAGTTGGTTGGGAGATTTATAGTCCAATTTGGGACTAAAGCCTGTTTGAAGGTTTATGAGCATATGGGCTCAGTTGATGTGAGTTGAACATTTTATTGTTCTGGCTGTTGAAATTTTATTTGGGCTCGGACCTTTTATAATGTATAGCATTGGGCTCTTTATTTAAATGCATGGCATTTATATTAGGCCTGTTAGGCTTCTTAATTGGGATCTACCCTTTTTTAATAATGCACAGTATTTAAAGGTTTGACAGTGCGCCACGTAGCCTGTCAGGCGCTTTGTGCTAATTAAAGAGCGCAAGGCGCCAGCGCATGTGGAGGTGACACGTGTCACGCTCTGGTGAGCGCAAGTCTGTTAGCGCAGTGCGCTGCGCTAGTGCGCTGCTGACACGTGGCGTGCCCTGGTGCAGTGCGCCAAACCATGAGCACAGTGCGCTATATTTAGGAGCGCAGAGTGCAGATTGTTCTGTGATTGACACGTGGCGCTCTCTGGTGACTTGCGCCAGTCTAAAGAGCGCAAAGGCGCATTTCAAGAGTGCAAGGCACTGTTCAATAGCGCAGAGCGCATCTTGATCTAATTAAGATCAAAGAAACAAGTTTTTCTTGTTCTAAAGAGGTTCTACCTGAGGATTCAAGAACCAATGGTTCTGATTCTCATCAAAAGGCAATACCTTTATATGGATCAAATGATCTAGGAATGAAGTAAATTACTTCTTTTTTTTAATCTTTTAGATCTTCTTGATCTTTTTTCTTTTTTGTAATGAAGATCTTGATCTTGTTCTTAGATCTTTGATCTTTTTAGAAGAAATTCTTCTTTTTTTATCTCTGTTCTTCCAAAAATCAAATTCTTTACCTTTAAAGATGAAGAAGATGATCTTCTTTCTTCAAAGGCTTGCCTTTCAAATTTTTCAGTGAGTTTTCTCTTTTCTGTATGTGTGTATCTTTTCTTCTTTTTTTTTATTTTAGAAAGAAGGATCATTGGTCGTTGGGACCCACCACCTCTCCGACGACACTGAGAGATTACAGTGCCATATATCGAAGGTGTGGAGGGATGTACCCTTTGAACCATGTCTCGCTCATTAGGGGGGAAGAACAGGTTGGAGCTTAAGCTTCTCGCTGCTGAAAAAGGCTTCTTTGCGTTCGCACACGTGCGTCGCACGTGTTGGACGCACGTACGTCGCACGTGCTGGGCGCTCATATTTGAATGTCGCGCACATGGAGCTTGCGCATATGCGCATTATGGGGGGAGCAAGCTACTATGGAGAACGAGTCTCCTTTTAATATTATTAAATGCTCTCATGTGGTGTGCACGTGCGTTGCACATGGTGCGCGCGTGGCGGGCACACGTGCGTTGCACGTAGCGCACATGCGCATTATGGAAAGAAGCAGGGCTTCTATATATGGAGAACTAAGCTCCTATGGAGAACTAAGCTCCTTTTAATATTATTAAATGTTCTCATGTGGTGCGCACATGCGTTGCACGTGGTGCGCGCGTGGCGGGCATACGTGCATTGCACGTAGCGCACATGCGCATTATAGGGAGAAGCAGGGCTTCTATATATGGAGAACTAAGCTCCTATGGAGAACTAAGCACCTTTGAGTATTGAATCCTTTGAGAATTGAACTCTACCCTTTTTAAGAGGTATCCCTTCTTATTTATATGGGAGTGGTAGAGAAGACATCTCTCCTTTTCCCGATGTGGGACTAAAAATGCATTCCCCATGTAGTAGAGCATTACTTTAGATTATACGTGCATAGCACATTTGCTCATAACTTTTAATCTCGGATGAATTATGAGACCCATAATATATCAAATCGAAGGATTTTTCGAGATACTTTTGATACCATCAAAATATATCTGTTTCTCATTCTGGAGTTTGTCAAAATACAGCTCGGAAAATACCGGTTCGCATCTTCTTCCTTAAATCACATGTGCATAGACATTTGCAAATAACTTTTGATCCCGGATGAATTATGAGGCCCATAATATATCAAATCGAAGGTTTTTTCGAGATGATTTCAATATCATCAGAATTTAGCTGTTTCTCATTTATGAGTTTGTAAAAATACAACCCGGAAAATACAGGTTCACATTTTCTTAAACGTATCGCTGCCATTTGATGCCTTGGGCTCTTTTATGCAGAAATTTGGCTGGAACACCATTGTTTTAATCAAACCTTCCTTCAAACCCTAAAAGGAAAGACTAGCCGGGATTAGTTACACCCTACAAGTTCGCCAATTTTTCAGTCAGGCCAGTGTCGGTATTTTGAGGGAGGTTCCCCGTGCTTTTGCACGGACCTAATTAAAATAAACCTCACTTTCCCAGGGGCGTAACCCTGTTAACACGTTTCTAGACACCTACTTGATCGGCTAATTGTAATGTGTAAAAACTCTCCCAGGAGTAACTCTTACTCGCAGTGGGTATCGGGATCCAACTATCTCATAAAAGGTATGCAATCTCATTGCAAATTTCAACACTTGAAATTCCCGATAATATTTTACCCCTAACGTGCAATGACCTTGACGAATGCTAAACAACCCATAGTCCGCTAGTCAAGTTCAACCCGTACATTTCCTTATTGAAATAAACCCACCCGCACGACCCTTGACAAAAGCCAAACAACGCCATACGAATACCCTAATCCAATCACATCGTATGCTAGCAGATAAGCACTAGTTAGCTGCCGTACACTACGCCTTGACGAATGCCAAACTACCGCAGCACGAATACTAAGTAGTACTTATCTGAAATGACGGAAGGCTATGACAGGTTTTTAAAAAAACCTTTTGCGTAATGAACTTGATATCGTCATAGAATAGAGTGATTTTGAAAATGAGTGTTTTTTAGGCTTTTACTAGTTTTGCTAAAGAGGTCACTCCCGGTGAAGGGATCTCGGCTCTTTCCTTATCGAATAAGGTGCAGGATATTTCACAAATACCACTACGCAAAGCAATAACTATAAAAGCAATCAAAAGACAAACCGAGTTTGTAGCATCTGCTAGTTTCGCTAAAGAGGTCACTCTCGGTGAAGGGATCTCGGCTCTTTCCTTATCGAATAAGGTGCTGGATATTCTGCAAGGAATACCGCTATGCAAAGCAAGAACTAGAGCTACCAGTTTTTAAAACAAGTTTCCACATTATCTTTAGGTTTCTTTTATTTCATTAATCTCATTAATGAAGTCCCATCATTTTAAGTTACCAAAACATCACAGATGAGTACAACGTACGCTTATGCTATCTGCATTCGCCTTGATGTCCCCTCGTGCACCGTTAGGTTAGGTAACTAACGGCAGAGCGGGGCAGGGCTAGCGCGGGTGTAAAATATAAGCAACGTCTATATAATATATCACATATACTATATCCAGTATCTATCTCAACATATACATGATCACATCACAGAATATCGCAGCAGAACACAACTTATGAAATATTGGATATACTAGGATTTCCGGGTTTTAAATTAAGCCTGTATAAAACACGGATTCCACGGTCGTGATGAATAGCCAATCCCACACCCCTAGACCCCTACGAGAGCGGCAAGCAACCCTACCAATTCTAGAGTTAGGAGACCCGGTCTCGACTCCTCGAGATGGTCTCCTACTGGACCCTAGAACCCGGTTACTTGTGCTCCCCGCCTTGGGTCTATCCTAATGCGGAAAAGTAAATAATATACAATGGTGACATCATCCTCAACTAGGAAGTGCCCCAATAAAAGAATATTATATACAATGAATTTTACATGAATGAAAATGAAAAACTTTCATCTCACATAAAACCCCCGGCTATTCAAGCACGACGATCCAATATAACATATCACAGCAACACATAACATCACATGTCATCAACGTAAGTAAATATGTGTATCCCAATTGTCGTTGACATATAGCACCGAAACCGGCGATACACCACATATTACACTTACGGTCACAGAAAAAAAGTGAAAAACTACAACAGTTGAAATCCGCAACCACCTTAGACATCATAAACCCGAAATATCTCATACTTTGGATTTCATGCCTAACCAAATGAATTCCTTAGACATCGCATGCCTACCAATTATAAACCCCGCATTTTAGTCTCGATATTCAAAACACCTTTTAATATCTAGTCGGGAAATTCAACAAGATTCCCGACATCCTGATCGAATGCTCGTTGGAAACTTTAGTAGAAGGCCGCACCCCCCGATACCGTCGACGAAGTGCACTAAGGTAGAACACCGCAGCCGCGAGCACCCGAACGGATGCTTTTAGCGACGAGGTTCTCCTACAGTCACTTGGTCGGGGCTATGGGGCGTGGCTATCTAATAAGGTTACCCGGAGAGTATCCGTGTACGCTACGTGATTAAGACAGACTTTTGATCACATCAAAATCCCGTGGCAACCGATCAAATGAGACTAAATTGCTAGATTTATAACATTCAAATTAGTTATCTCATTACTTTTGTAGATTCCAAATATTGTATCCCATCATATAATATCCGGACGACGTTAAACTTTTCGATCGATTCATCAAAGTCCCACAATTTCCCGACAGCTCAACACTTGAGCACAGTTCAATAATACCCAGAATATGCCACCGTACTTATGCACCAGTCGTAGAAGGGCAAACCCAAGCCTCACTCATGTCGCCACGGAACTGCGGCAAACCCTAGGGTATGACCACGGTTCCGTTATCCAAAAAGTCGAGTTAGGGTTTCATTCTTCTAGAGGGTTCATAGGATTACTTGCATGTTTTTCCGAATACGTTAAACTTGGAAAATTGGGTATTTGACATTCGATCGAACTTTTTAACTTCGCCTAGACAATTTGTGAATAACCCGAAACATTGTTAAAACTACGAATACGAAACACTCCGAATTTCTTATAGTGTGAGATTATATCACATGGAAAATTAGCAAAAACAAACAACACCTGAAACATCAAAACACAGAAACTGGAACACAGACAAAATTTGAGGAGGGGCTGCTCGGATTTTGGCCGAGATGGGAGGGTAGTGGCCGGCCAAAATTCGCAAAATTGCTTCAAATTTCTTCTGTGTTCATGTCATATCCTATATAACACTATGTACTTGTTTAAAAAAAAATTTGACAATTATTTAAAATCGACAGAAACTTCATTTTGGCGTTTCAAGTTTCGGAGTATTTCTGTTTCGTAATCTTAACAAAATCCGTATAAATTTCTAGTATGGCTCTGATACCACTGCAGGGTTCCCTAGTATAGCAACAAGGTTTCGGGAGGCATCTTTCATGCCATATTAAAAATTTTCCATTCTAGCTAACCCTAACCCTAGAATCGTATACTAGAAATCGGACGGAATAATTTACAAACACTTTGCAATTAAAAGAGAACAAGGAATACAACCTTTGTAGATCGGCCCTTTACTTCATTAGCTCCATATAGTAGTCCCTTCACTGCGATCATGAACTCTCGGACTCTAGAGAGGCTTCCTTGAAGAAACGAACATGCTTGCTTCGAAGTCTTCGAGGCCGAAGATGATCTACGTCGAGGAAACACTAACCCAAACTATCTCTTCACTGATCATAGAATTAGTGAAGCAAACACCCAATACAAAATGGCAAGTAGTATAGGATGATGAAGTAGGAATTTTGTTCACTTTAGATTTCATTTTCTCACTCAAAATCATCACATTTGAAAAAGCTAGAAAGCTTTTGTGAAGAAGAAGAAGAAGAACAAGTGATGAAAATGAATTATTGTTAAGGTTTGAAATGCAATCAAGGGTTAAGCATGTCATGTTTATCCCTTGTAAAGAGTTAACCATGAGCTAAGGTTAAAGTTAGGTTAACAAATATCTTAAGGTAGACAAAAAGGGTGGACAAAGTCAAAGAAGCCTACAAGCTTCTTCCAAAATATCAACCATGACTAATTCCACAATTTTTGAATTTCCTTAATAATAAACATAAACCCTAATCTAACCCTAGAATGGTTCAAGTCTCATAAACCCTAATTGCATTTGTAACCTAGCATGATACATTTAACATATATCACATATATATCAATGTATCCAAAATGAGAAAAGAAATATTAAGTTAGCTAATATTAGTTAATCTAATGTAATATATCAAATATATAATTATACATTAAATTATTAAATCAACACTTGATTTAATAATCCGGCTATATCACGTATAACCGACTAATATCAAATGTAACAACTTATCCAATCAACACTTGATCCGATAACCCGGCTATATCGCATATAACCAATCATGTCACACATCGCGAGAATCGAATATGGTATCTCATATCGTATTAATCTCGGTCCCGTACATATCATATATGCAGGGTTACCTAGCACGGCAGCAAGGTTTCGGGAGGCATCGCCCATGCCAAGTTCAAAAATTTGCCGTTCTAGCTAACCCTAACTTTGAATAGTTAACTAGAAATCGACGGAATATAATGCAAACAACTTTGCAAAAGGAAAGTGAACAAGGAATACAACCTTTGTAGACCGGTCCTTCACTTCAATAGCTCCGTGTAGTCGTCCCTTCACTGCGATCGTGAAGTCTCGGACTCTAGAGAGGCTCCGATGAAGAAACGAACATGCTTGCATCGAAGACTTCGAGGCCGAAGATGATCTACGTCGTGGAGACACTAACCCAAGCTATCTCTTCACTAATCATGGAATTAGTGAAGCAAACACCCTATACTAAATGTCAAGTAGTAGAGGACGATGAAATGGGAAGTGGGCTCACTTTAGATTTGATTTTCTCACACTTTTTCTCATACTTCTATTGAAGCTAGAAAGCTTTGAGAGAGGAAGAAGAAGAAGAAGAAAGAACTCATCATATGAGTTATGTGTGTGGTTAGAAATGCAACCAAGGGTTAAGCATGTCATGCTTAACCCTTGGTGAGAGTTAACCATGAGCTATGGTTAAAGGTTAGGTCAAGAAATATCTTAAGCAAGACAAAGAGAGTGAACAAAGTCAAAGATGCCATGAAGCTTCTACAAGCTTTCAACAAATATCATCCATGACAAAATCCACAATTTGAATTACTTAATGATAAATTTAAAACCCTAATCTTAACCCTATCATGGTTTAACCCTCATTAACCCTAGTTGCATTTGTAACCTAGCTTGATACATTTAACATATATCACATATACATCAATGTATCCAAAATGAGAAAAGAAATCATAAGTGAGCTAATACTAGTTAATGTAATGTAATATATCAAATATATAATTATATATTAGATTATCAAATCAACTCTTAATTTAATAATCCGGCTATATCACCTATAACCGACTAATATAATATGAATCAACACTTGATCCGATAACCCGGCTATATGATATATAACCGACCGATATCTCATATCGCGAGAATAGAATACGGTATCTCATATCGTATCAATATCGGTCCCGCACATATCACATATATGCTCCTACTCCGTTTCGCTTGAGCCAAGAAACCCCTGTATAGGACTCTAAAGACTTGTCAATACGCCGGCAGTAGGTAATGATCATATCAAACACCCACAAGCCGCAAACGGTCTGCTAAACGTAACGACCACCCGGGTATTGAGCGATCAGAAGATCAACAGGCAAGCCTGCTCACACTCCTGCGAATCCAATCAGTAACACTACCTACAGTCCGGTCGCTTCGTCTGATATGTCGCATATCTCGTCTAGGGGTGGTAAACGTCAGACCCTAGTAACTCGATAAGTCGTGTCGATATGAGGCTCATAACAGGTCAAGAAACTACTGATAACACTTACCAGTATATCTCTAAAGCAGCCTTAGCTAAGGACTTCCTGTTATAGCCAATCGAACACAGCGCAACATCAACTCCCAATATCGGGAGAGACGAAACCCCTCCTATCGCTAATTGCTTCCATATGACTCGGGACTGTACCCAAAAGCCTCTGTTTTGCATGATCTCTTGAATGTGGTAAGGTGGAAATCAAAGCAAAGTGGGAATCACACAAGACTCTATGACGATCTCGGGTCTACAGACTAACCTGTACCAGTATCACCAGAGAACTGCCATCTGACGTTAGGTATAATACCATCTAGGAGTTCTCGGCGAGTCCGTTCAGTGTACCCAGTCTCCACTGAGCACCCGTATACTGTCTCTGATGTCAAACACCAATGGATATGGGATCATCCATCGCCCATCTACATGGGTCGAGAAGCTATACGCTAGTCTACTCTGGTATATCGATGCCCTGTCTCGATACACCCACGACTAGGAACATTTAAAGGATGTACTTATCGACTACACTGTCCCCACTAGTATGATTTGCATCATAATCCTGGTAGTCAAGTACTCATCCTAAGGGCTTTATCAACATGTAACATAGAGACAATCATCGTACATATTAAGATAAAGGGCAACCAGATAGCATACTATCATGTTGAGCAAGAAAGTCCTCCCTATATATGTCCAAGTATCCACTACAATATACATCGTATGTACAGTAATAGCCTCTATGGCATATATATCACTAACAATCTCCCACTTGCACTCGGGCTATCTGTTGTAGTATCTCATACCCAACAATCAGCAGTGGTTGAAGTATCTCATACTCAACCATCCCATAAAAGTCTCTCCTGGGAGTAGGCCTTTGTGAGTGGATCCGCCCTGTTTTCCTCTGTGTCTACTCTTCTATCCTCGATCTCCCTGGTGATCATCCATCTCCATGATCAGGTGATACTGCCTAAGAATACGTCTGGATATCAGATGGGACGGGGATTCTTAGGACAAAGCCACAACTCCATTGTCACACAATGGTAGGAACGAAATTCATCTTATGAACAAATATATATCCAGACTGCCTCTTTAGTAGCATCCTTAGCAATGTATCTAGCCTTTATCGTCTAGTATGCCACGGTATCTAGCTTGGAACTCTTTCAACATACCGTCCCTCCACTGAGGATAAAGGCAATACTTGTGACTGACATTCAGTCGACCTTACCACCCTGGAAGTTATCTAGTGATTCTCCCTAGGATCGATTGATACCATCTCACTACACCTAGTGAGAATCCTAACATCCATTTAGATCTATCTCATAGATCCAAAACCCAGGATTTATGAGGTATCACCTTGATCCTATATGGAGAATTCTTGTGATAAGAGGATATTGACCGAGTATAGCATAGGAAACTCCTTTCCTATCAAGAGTATGTCATTCACGTACAATACGAGAAGTACCACCATACTCCCTACTACCTTTTGTATATACAAGGTTCATCTTGTTAGTGTATATGCCCTAGAGGCCATTACTGTATCATACTAGTTTGTATTTTACTTAATGGAAGCTTGGGATATTCACCTTGTATATACAATCTTGCTTAAAATAGTAGTATGCTACTTGGTTTGTTTCTACTTCAATGTGTACATGTGTTTATTTTATTATATCACCTATACGCATTAGTGGAGCCCTTAGGATCTTTGCTTGATTACCAGCGTTGTGATGGCAGTCACACTAGTGGGGCTGGGTAATCTATAAGCACATCCTTATGCAGGTCCCTAGTCGCAGGACTATCGAGACAGGGCATCGATACTCCGGAGTAGACTAGCGCATGCGCTTCTCATCCCAGTGTGGGAGACGGTCTGTCCCACAGCCGTCGGTACGTCGTACTGGAGATAGTATGCGGGTGCTCGTTGGGTTACGAGTACACTGGACAGGACTCGTCGGGAACTGACCGGTTGGTATTATACCTATCGTCAGTTATCAGTTCCCAGGTGACATGAGTACAGCTTAGTCCGCTGACTTGACACTGTCACTTCGCCTCGAGTGTGTTCCCACTGTACTTTGATTACGACCCTACCACGGCTCAAAGGAGTCATGCAAACAGGTAGTAGGTGGGTGCAGTCCCGAAACACTTGGAGGCAGTGACGGTTAGACAGGATTCGTCTCTCCCGGTATTAGGGGTTGACATCGTGCTGTGCCTAGGAGAGCCATTACATGAGTAGTCCCTGGCCAGGGCAAGCGGGATATACTGGTAGGCTTCCAGTGTTATCTCAGGGTGTATTGGGCTTCACTCCGACACGACTTGTACCGCTATTAGGGGACTGACGTTTACCGCCCCCTAGGCCGGCCATGCGATGTATCAGACGAACAGACCGGACTGTATGGAGATTGTCACATTCAGGCTCAGTAGGAGTTCAGATGGGTTTCACCTCGTCAGTCTTCTTGTCGGCATCTACCTGGGGACCGTTACGCACAGCTAGTGCCGCTTGCAGTCTGTGGTTAAACCCACTGCCAGCGTAGTGTCGTCTTTAGAGTCCCACACAGAAAGCTATTCGCCTTTAGGCAAAAGAGTAGAGGTCGCATGGTTTTGCGAGAGGTCGCATGGTTTTGCGACAGGGTTCAGTCACATCCGTGCACTTGTGCACGTTTAGTGTCCGGACAGTTTACACTAGCGGGCTTTGGTTTAAGCCAGATCCTAGTGTACGTATTGGGATTGGTTTTATCCAGTTTGTATTCGTGTTCCTCGGAACGCGGATGCGGGTGTGTATGCACAGTTGACGGGGAGACAGAGGCAGAGGATTCTCATTAGGGTTGTTGACCGTTGACTGTTGACTATTGAGTTTTTGCTCAACCCTAATGAGAATATGATATATGATTAACAATAATATTAATTAAGTATTGTGGTGACATGCTTGTTGAGGGGTTGACTTTGTTGACTTGTTGACTTTGTTGACCGGTTGACTAGGTTGGACTAGTTGACCATCATGATGACAATGGCTATCATTTCATGGCAAAGACTTTTCACTTGCATGTTCTCTTGTGCAATATGAGTGCATGAAATGATATAGCCATTTTGACTTAAACCATTTACACAATACTTGATTACTATTTTTGTGATGATGGTTTTGGATTATGAGAACCAAGTGAGAAAAGTCTTGCTCATTCTATCATTTTCATTCTCTCTTTTGTGTTCTTGAGCTCTCATCTCCTTCCTATTGCTCTCCCTCTCTTTAGTCTATGGTTCACTTGTCTCATGTGTTGAGAACCAAGAACCATAGAGAAAATCCCAACACACTCTCCTCTACTCACTCTAGTTCACAAGGTTTAGCAAACCGAGTGAACTAGTTTCTTCAAAGACCGAAGAAGAAGCCGAAAGTAGAAGCTTTCAGGTGGATCGATCTTCGGCGCAAGGAGACGACGGGGTGAAGCCGATCCGGACAACCAATGAGGCTTGAAGACGAAGGAGTTCAAGAAAGAAAGGTATAACCCCCTAACCGAGTAGTTAACAACTCCTAGTTAGGTTGTTAGTTAGATGTTTAACAAAGATCCGGTTTTGAGTCCATGTTACCACCTTTAGAAAATTGTTTTTCACCTAATTCCGCATGCCCGAAAGTACCGGGAGAGGTAGCATGGACTTATAGTGGTATCAGAGCCTAGTTAAACTCTATCTAACATGTTAGTATAGTAACTAGAAATTCGGTCGGAGAAAAAGTCGCGAAGTACACCCGAAATTCAAACTTTCTGTCGATTTTCAAAGTGCTGCAAAAATTATTTGAGATATACCAAAAATCGACTCAGGGTTTTTAGAAGAAACTGCTAAAATTCGACCCACTGAATCGATCAACGTGCCGTGTTTCCACGGCGGGAGCTTGCTCCCGCCGCGGAACCGCGGCCGAGTTGACTCGGTCGTGGGGTTTTATTTTTGCAGTTTGTTCATAGGGATATTTTGGGATTTTTGGAATATGTCTTTTCAGCCCAGATTTTCCAGAACGAAAATTTTGTGTTTGGGGCCTGAAAATCCGTATTTTTGATCGAACTTCTAAAAGACTTAAGCTGACGGGTTTTTCTGTGATGTGATATTTGTATTGAACGTCTGCTAATCGCTATATGTCGATTAGTGGGGGTTATATAAATCTGTGATCTGTAATGTCATTGGAATGTGTATATGAATTCATTGGATTGTCGCGGGTGAATAGCCGGGGGGTTGTGAGACGAGAGTTTTCTTCTCTTTCAATTCATGTAAATTTGTAAATTGATGTAATTATTATTTGTGTGGCCGCACAACCGGGTCGGGGTTGTAGCCGTCATTGTATAATTTCTTTTTACTGTTTTTGCTCCTAGGATAGACCCATGGAGGGGGTGCACAAACTACCGAGTATGCCGAAGTGCCGAGTGGCCTACTCACGGAGTTGAGGGAGGTTGCTTCGCTTCGGGTACTTGGCGGGTAGTTTGCCGCATCCGTATGGGTCTTGGGTGGGGTATTGGCTATTCACCGCGACCGTGTAATCTGCTTTTCGTTACAGGCTCGTACGAATTGCGGATTCCTAGTATATCCAATGTGTTCATCTGTGATCTGAAATGGCTATCATTGCAATAAATCTATATATGATATTATTTAGGCGTTGCTTATGTTTTACAGCCGCGCTAGCCCAGCCCCCGCTCTGTCGTTAGTTAAGTAACTTAACGGGTAATGACGGGGCCCCGTGGCGAATGCGAATGGAATAAGCGTACGTCATATTTTGGTTGTTTTCTGCAATGGTAGGATTAAATGATGGGACGCATTAAATGAACTAATGCAAGAATATCACGCATTAAAAGAACTAATGCAAGAAAATAAACCAAGTTAAAGTCGTTGGAACACTTTCGAAAAACCACTCGGTTCTTTTCAAAACTAACTTTTAAATGCGGAACTTGAGCCACTCCTTTTAAAAGCTATCTCATTCCATCGATTATATCAAGTTCACTACGTTCACGGTTTTGCCAAAACCATTCGTAGCCCTCCATCATTTCAGTTAAATATTCGGTAGTATTCAAGCTATGTATTTTGACCTCACGCCAAGGCATAGTGATTGGTAGCTGCCGGATATTTATCTGTTGCATAGATAGAATGCGTTGGTTTGGGACAGCCATACTACCATTTTGGCCTACGTCAAGGGTAGGTACGGGTGGGTTCAAATTAACCTGGATAATGATGGGAAGAACTTGACATGTGACTTATGACATTTTAACCTCACGCCAAGGTCATAAGAGCATGGGGCAAAAATCCACATCGGGAGTTTCAAAAGAACTGAAACTTGCTAGTGTTGCATACCATTTGGAGTGTGATGATTCTGGTAGGATTCCTTCAGTTTTGTCATGCGATGATATTTGGATCCCGATCCTACTGTGAGTATATGCTACTCCTCGGGAAATTTCTCACTTAACGATCAATGCTATAAACCAAGTAGGTGTCTAGAAAGGTGTTAGCGGGGCTACGCCCCCATGGAAAAGAGGTTATTTAATTAAGGAACTTCGCGAAAGCGTTGGAAAACCTCCCTCGAAGTACCAACACTGGCCTGGCTGAACGGTTAAGCAAGTATTGTACGGTGAGATTGATCCTGACTAATTCTTCCTTTTTGGTTTGAGGAGGGATTCAAGAAACAGTGGGAGCCATCCTGTTTAGACAAACTAAAAACCATTCTAAACTTGCAAGAGCATCATGCTGAGTGTTTCTTCTCTCTCCTAATTGCAGCGACCAATCGACATGACTGGACTAAAGTTACTCCTAGATAAAAACATACTGACAGGGCCAAACTACAAAGATTGGCTCAGGAATGTCAAGATGGCAATCACTTACGACAAGCTGGGGTATCTTCTTACCACCAAAGCTCCCTCTGTCCCAGGTCCCAAAACCAGCATCGCGGATTAGGAAATCCGTAAGACCTGGGAACTAGACTGCGCAAAAGCCAAGTGCCTCGTGCTTGCCTCTATGGACAATGAACATCAGAGGAGGTACGAGAATATGGACCTCGAATCCATATTTCTTCATACAAAAGAATTGTATGGAGAGCAATCTCGTATCGCAAGATACGAAGTGTCGAAGAAGTTATTTTCGGCAAGATTGGCCGTCGGATCATCGGTAGCGGAACACGTGCTTAAGATGATTGGCTACATTGAGGAGCTCGCGGACCTTGGGACCACGTTGGAGAATGAGCTCTATACGGACTTGATTCTCCAGTCCCTTCCTTCCACTTACGCCCAGTTCATACTGAACTTCAACTTACAAGAAAAGGAAGTTGAACTTTCAGAACTCCTCAACATGCTGAGGAGCGCAGAGGGCACCCTACAGAAAGGTAGGGAAACATCCACTTTGTTTGTAGGAGGATCTTCTTCTTCTAGATCCAAGGCGAAAGCCAAGGGAAAGAAGAAGAAAGCCCCCGCCAAACCAAGGGGCGGTGTTAGTAAAGTGGATACGAAGGGAAAGGCAAAAGCAACAAAGAAAGTGGGGAAGCTTGTGGATAAGGAAGAATGCTTCTATTGTCATAAAAAGGGACACTGGAAGAATGATTGCAGGGCTTGGAAAGCCAGGACACAGGAATTGAAGCAGGTTGCAACTTCAGCTTCAGGTGTGTATGTTATTGAAAACTGTCTTTCAATAAACTCTACTTCCTGGGTATTGGATACCGGATCAGGATCTCATATCTGTAATTCTTTGCAGGCGTTGAGAAACCGTAGGGTTTTGAAGGCAGGTGACATGACCCTCAAAGTTGCAAACGGAGCTAGCATGGTTGCTAAGGCCGTGGGGGACTATCACCTGGGGTTGTCAGATGGACACGTTTTGGTTTTGCGTAATTGCTATTTTGTACCCAACGCAACTTGTAATATCATTTCTGTATCTTTGACTTCTAAAGAAGGTTATGAATTTGCGTTTATAAGTAATATTGTAAACATTCACCTTAATCAAGTTCTGATTGGGTCAGGTATATTAAGCAATGGTATATACGTATTAAACCAACCACAGATTTTCAATGTCCAGAATACACACAAAAGAAAGTCTCCGGAAATAAATCAGACTTTCTTGTGGCATTGTAGACTGGGTCACATCAATGAGAGAAGGTTGACGAAGTTACATACAGAAGGATATTTGAATGCGTTCGAATATCAATCATATGCCACTTGTCAATCCTGTCTCAAAGGAAAGATGACAAAGACTCCGTTCACTGGGCATGGAGTAAGAGCGAGCGAGCTCTTGGGACTCGTACACAGCGACGTGTGCGGTCCAATGTCTACACATGCGCGAAGCGGTTATTCTTACTTCATTACTTTTACGGATGACTTTTCAAGGTACGGTTATGTCTTCTTAATGAAACATAAGTCCGAAGCCTTTGGAAAATTCCAGGGATATAAGAATGAAGTAGAAAAACAAACCGGCAAAAGTATCAAGATCCTAAGATCGGATCGAGGTGGTGAATACTTGAGTGCCGAGTTCCTGGACTATTTAAAAGAGAACGGAATTCTCTCTCAGCTTACTCCTCCATACACACCGCAACATAACGGTGTATCGGAGAGACGGAACCGAACCCTATTGGATATGGTACGGTCCATGATGAGTAACGCTGAGTTACCGCGATCATTCTGGGGGTATGCGCTAGAATCAGCTGCATACCTTTTGAACCGAGTTCCCACTAAGACTGTGCCTACCACACCATATGAGTTATGGAGTGGGAAGAAACCCTATCTTCAATATCTGAAGATCTGGGGATGTCCAGCTTTTGTCAAAAAGCAGCATGCGGACAAACTCGAGGCACGCTCAGTACTGTGCAAGTTTGTGGGATACCCAAAGAACACCAGAGGGTATCTTTTCTACCACGCAGAGGAACAAAAAGTCCTTGTTTCTCGTAATGCCCACTTTCTAGAACACCAGTTCTTGGAAAAGGAAATTAGTGAGAGCGCAGTAGAACTGGAAGAAATTCCAGGACCACAAACTATTACTGAAAGCTTAGTGGAACCAGAGGGTTCAAAAGAACAGGACATTCCTGCGCCGCTCCGCAGGAGTAGTAGGCAGTCTCATCCGCCCGAGAGATACTGCGGTTTTCTCATAGACGGGGATAGAGAGGATTGCATCATAAATTATAATGAGCCTACTAGCTTCCAGCATGCCATTCAGAGCGTTGACTCAGTAAAATGGCTGGATGCAATGCGGACCGAAATGGAGTCCATGTACACCAACAAAGTATGGACGTTGGACATTGCTCCAGATGGGGTAAAACCCGTAGGATGCAAGTGGATCTTCAAAAGGAAGATTGGTGTAGATGGACAGGTTGAGACCTATAAAGCTAGATTTGTTGCAAAGGGTTTCCGTCAAAGACCTGGCTTGGACTATGACGAAACCTTTTCTCCAGTGGCTATGCTGAAATCCATTCGGATCCTTCTTGCTATTACTGCCTTCCACGATTATGAGATCTGGCATATGGACGTAAAGACAGCTTTTCTAAATGGAAATTTAGAGGAGTGTGTCTATATGGACCAACCAGAGGGTTTCATTCAGAGTGGGAGCAGCGGAAATGTGTGCAAGTTGCTTAAGTCCATCTATGGACTAAAGCAGGCATCGCGGAGTTGGAACATCTGCTTTGATGAGACGGTCAAGGAATTTGTCTTTATCAAAAATCCAGATGAACCATGCATCTACAGTAGACTTGTAGCGAGAACTGTAGTATTCCTCGTTTTATACGTGGATGACATTCTCTTAATAGGAAATGACATTCCTATGCTACAATCTGTCAAGGGGTTCTTGTCACACAGGTTCTCCATGAAAGACCTGGGTGATGCCTCATACATCCTGGGGATCCGGATCCATCGCGATAGATCCAAGAGGATATTAGGACTTTCACAGTCCAGGTACATCGACACCATACTGAAAAGATTCAGTATGGAAGATTCCAAGCGCGGTAACCTACCGGCTTGTCACGGGATCACCCTCTCTAAAGAGATGTCTCCCAAGACTGAATTGGAGAGGGATCGCATGTCTATTATACCCTAGGCTTCTGCGGTAAGCTCTATAATGTATGCGATGTTGTGTACCAGACCGGATGTAGCTTATGCACTGAGTGTGGTAAGCCGGTATCAGTCAAACCCTGGGGAGAAACACTGGATAGCGGTAAAGAACATTCTCAAGTACCTGAGAAGGACTAAGGAGATGTTCTTGGTGTATGGCGGAAAAGACCTCCAGATCGAGGCCTTTGCTGACTCCAACTTCCAGAGTGACAAGAATGATTCCAAGTCCATGTCGGGTTTTGTCTTTACCCTCAATGGAGGGGCGGTGTGTTGGAAGAGTTCCAAACAGGAAACCGTTGCAGACTCGACGATGGAAGCGGAATACATCGCTGCATCTGATGCCGCAAAAGAAGCTGTGTGGATGAGGAAGTTCTTGAAAGAACTTCAGATGGTTCCGTCCATTGTTGATCCAATACCTCTGTATTGCGATAACAACGGGGCTATAGCTTTAGCGAAGGAACCCAGGTCCCATCAGAGATCCAGACACATCTTGAGGAGGTATCACCTGATCAGGGAGATCGTGGATCGCCATGAGATCGAGGTTCGGAGGGTTGCTTCAGAAGATAACACTGCAGATCCATTCACCAAGGCTTTGCCCCAGACTCAGTTCGAGCGACTGATCGAGATGATAGGTCTTCGATACGCAAGTACATGGCCTTAGTGCAAGTGGGAGATTGTTAGTGTATATGCCCTAGAGGCCATTACTGTATCATACTAGTTTGTATATTACTTAATGGAAGCTTGGGATATTCACCTTGTATATACAATCTTGCTCAAAATAGTAGTATGCTACTTGGTTTGTTTCTACTTCAATGTGTACATGTGTTTATTTTATTATATCACATATACGCATTAGTGGAGCCCTTAGGATCTTTGCTTGATTTCCAGCGTTGTGATGGCAGTCACACTAGTGGGGCTGGGTAATCTATAAGCACATCCTTATGCAGGTCCCTAGTCGCAGGACTATGGAGACAGGGCATCGATACTCCGGAGTAGACTAGCGCATGCGCTTCTCATCCCAGTATGGGAGACGGTCTGTCCCACAGCCGTCTGTACGTCGTACTGGAGATAGTATGCGGGTGCTGTAAGTGCACGGCGGCGCCCCGGCCGTCAATCCGACGGCCAAAAGCGGAAGCGGTGATAAACTTAAATTTTGCGGACTTAGCAAACCGGCACCACCGCGCACTAAACACCCGGATCGTAACCATTAACAAGTCTAAGCTAACTAGAAGAAGGGTTATAGAGATATACCGACGATCCAAGTCCTCCGGTCTTCTCGTCATGGTCCCGATCTCCTGCGGAAAATCCCCGTCTCCTCCTCGTCGCCGGAAATGCACCACATCGCCTACTTTGTTTACGGGCTCCCACCTCAATGCCGAGGCAACTCGGGCACGAAGCCGGCTACTCGACGTGCCCAAGGTTCGCTGTAGAATATGTAGTCCTCAAGTCTCATTTGGGGTTTTGGAGCTTTGCCATTTGGTGGAAGAAAAAGAGAGCTTGGAGAGAGGTGGGGAAAAATGTAGCATACCAAAATGAGAGTAACATTTTTCCACCCAAAAATGAAATGAATCCCATTTCTCTATGGAATGCCCCCCCCCCCACTTCACAAGTGTGATTGGAGAGAGAAAGAGAAAAGGTCAAGGGGGAGTGGTGGAACCATCATACAAGGGAGTGTCAAGTTATGATGTGAAGAAATGATAGCTAGGAAAGTCCAACACTCAAAACAACCATCAACATAACCAAAGTCAATCCATCATGAGAAGGAGAAGTCAATGATGGTGCTCATCATGAAAACCATCATGATACAAAAATATGCAAAGAACCCCCTCCACAAATGCCTATTTGCAACAATGCAAATAAACCCTCCTCCACCAAACTTCGGCCAATGAACGATACAAAGGAAATCGGCCGAAACGAAAAGCAAACTGGCAACTCCAGAAAACTGGTCCCGTAATAAATTACAGGAAAACCCCGATACTGTGCATACACACCCGCATTTGTATTCCGACCGAAATACAAATGCAATGAGACAAAATCTACACTGTACTATACTAGGATCCGGCTTATACCAAAACCGGCTAGTAATATATGCTCGATCCTGATCCGTGCAATACCGCACGTATCTGATCGAACCCTGCCATATAACCATACGGCCTATAGTACAAACTGTCCGATCCTGATCCGTGCAATACCGCACGTATCTGATCGGACCCTGCCATATCTCCATACGGCCTCTACAGCCTTTCGCCCGAAAGCTGAGTAACTGAATGTGGGGGACTCTAAAGACTCATCAACACCTTGGTTGTAGATTTAACCACTAGCGCGTTAGAGGTATAAGCCAATACATAACGGGCTACCAAGTATTGATTAAAAGGGACGTCTGTGAGTGAACTCAGCCTGACAACCCTACTGAGCCTGTCAGTGACAATATCCGTACAGTCCGGTCCGTTCGTCTATGAGTATCGCATGGCGGGCCTAGGGGGTTGGTAAAAGTCAGACCCCCAAAAGCGGTACAAGTCGTGTCGGAGTGTAGCCCAGAACACCCTGAGATACTACTGGAATACCTACCAGTAAATCTCCTTGCCTTGGCCAAGGACTTCGTGTAATGGCTCTCCTAGACACAGCACGACCTCACCCCCAATACCGGGAGAGACGAACCCCTGAAGATACGCTCACTGCCTCCATGTGGCTCGGGACTGCACCCAACTAAAACCTGTTTGCACGACTCCTTTGAGCCGTGGTAGGGTAGTAATCAAAGTACAGTGGGAACTCACACGAGACAAATGACGATCCCCAGGTCGATGAACTAACCTGCACACATGTCACCAGGGAACTGCCATCTGACGTCTGGTATATGACCAACTAGCATGTTCCCGGCGAGTCCTGTCCGGTGTACTCATAACCCAATGAGCACCTGTATACATCTTAGGTGAACCAACTGACACCAGTGGCTTGTGAGACCGGCCACTGCCCCTCGTCGGGGTCTCGACTGTATACACTAGTCTACTATGGAGAATCGATGCCCTGTCTCGAAACTCTCACGACTAGGGACCTTTTAAGGATATGCTTATAGACCCCCAGCTCCCACTTATATGATCGCCCTCATACTGCTGGTGGTCAAGCAAGAATCCTAGGGGCTCTATCAACGTGTAATAGCAACCTGTAAGGTCACCTAAAACAGTACACGATGATAAAGATGAACCAGATAGCAAACTATCATCTCGAGTAAGACTGTCCTACCGGGATAGGTCCTCCCTTAATCATTGCAATCACGTACCTGTGATCCAATAATTGACTCTGAGGGCACTACCTCCAACAATCTCCCACTTGCACTCAAGGCTAATTATTGCGATGTCGCATACTCACAGCCCGTGTGATACCGAACACCCAACTCCTCTACTAGTCAGTCTCACAAAGCTCGTTTGCGAAACTATTGCGTTAGAGGAATAGCCTTAGTGAGTGGATCCGCCTTGATGTTTCTTTCTATGTCTCTCTAAATCTCAAGTTCGCGGAGAAAGCCATCTCCCGAAATGAGCAATACCTGTCTCAGAATATGTCTGGATGTCTGATGGGACCTAGCTCATAAATGAACTCCAAATCCAAACTTCTTAGACTGTATCGTCAACTGAATTTAATCAGTATCCTGCGCGCCATGCCTCCCTCAGTATTGCCTTGGACCACATGTCCAAAATACTGCCCCTTATCAGAAGGAAAACTATAACTCTGACAACCTCCTTGTCGTCCATGTCACCTTGGAAGCCTGGAATGATAACTGTCTCCTGAATGAGGCTGTCGTTATCATATCCCTAGAACATCCACTTATGTTCTAAAACTGCTTCCAACTGTTTCTCCAGGATTGGATTAATGTCAACTTATTGCATCTAGTGCAAGAACAACATCTGGTGTGGTACTTGACATCTCACGATTGACTCAACTGCCTGAGCAAGTGATCTGCCAATCATGTCCGTCCCTCTCCCCTTTAGTCTGTAAGACACCTTTGGAGAGGGTGACTCCATTACCTGCGGGTACACTACCGTGCCAGGAGTCGTCCATCCTAAATACTCTTAGAATGCTGTCAAGTACCCTAATTGGGAAACCACCCAAATCTAGATCTAAGACCATAGATCTAGTAACCAGTATGTCTGATATAAAATCCATTTCCTTTGTGGAGAAACAACTGTGTGACGACCAAAGTATAACCGATCGTAGTGTAGGAGTTTCTTTTCCTACTTTGTGTATATCATCCAAATACCAGGATATCACACCCTACTACCTTCTCAACAGATCCATCCCCTATTCTGATGAAGTCAAACCCATGACTGTCACGTCAGAAACAGATGATCTATCTCCGCTACATCTGCTCTAGTCTATAAATAGACATAAGCAACCTGTCCACCAATGCTTCCGCTGCTCCCACTGACTACGACAACCCTCTGGCAGAGTCATATAGACGTACACTTCTAAAACTGGTTTAGAACGACGCTATACTCATCCTCCCGCCGGGTCTCGTAACCTGGAACAACAGCAATGGCAATTGTGGGTAAACAAGAACTTCCATGTCACCGTCCTTGAGGCTACCGGAGTACCTCTCGGGTGCTTGAAGTTACCCACCTTATCTGCGGAGTGGCCAATGGAATGTCAATTCAGATTGAATCTTTAGGTTCCTTATCAAATCTTCAGTAATCGTTTGTGGTTCTGGAATCACTTCCAGTTCTACCATACTCCCACTACTGTTTTTCTGAAAAAATCCATTTTTAATAAAACTGTGGCGAGTCTAGAACAATATCGCTATTGTTCATCCAGATGGTAGAAAATCAACCCTCGTCATAGCCTGGGTCAACCCACAAACAGCCATTACAGAAACGTGCCTTGAGTTGTCCAGTGTCTGTCTGGTTTTAATCATAAACCGGACAACTCCCCGTACCTTAACATCGTTAAGATATGAACTGTTCTATATCCAATATAGAAACAGAGGCACTGATTTAATTGAACCAGATTCAAATCATGCAGCTGTCCCCAGCGCATGTCAACTAAATGGAAGGAGGCCGATCAGCGTTACTCAACTTAGGAATACTTCCAATTATGAGTAACCTGAAAGAGAAGCAAGATCTCTTTATCATTACTATCATCTGAATACCATACACAAGTATCTACATCTTCGATCTCTTTGAAGAATCCCGATACTTGCTATACCTGGTTCTCTACTCTATTCAAATACCTATAACTTCTCAAAATTGGACCCTGTGTTTCCGCGAAATACCTGTCTAAAAACTAGAGAAGTCATAAGTAAACCGAATACAGTACGAGGACCAACCCCTCTGTCCTAATGGACACTGGACAACATACAATACTCTGTATAAGTCCCTTGAGTCTAATAACTCTTTCACTGTGTGTCGTAGGTTGAAAACTGTACTTATGGTTAAGAAGAATTACACCGCTGTTTAATGCTCCTTACCTAACCATCCACTGATATAGGTAAATGTCGTAGACATAATTTCAGAAAGGTATATCTCACTCTATGAAAATAGACGTACAGATATATCATTTTGAAATTGGTGCATAACAGCGGATATTCAAAACCAAATATTTGCCGACCGGCAAACAGCCCAGGTGATTTCCTCAAATATCACCGATTACAACGAATCCCGATACAATGAAGATGATCACCCAATTCCCAATAACTTACTCCCACTCATCATCTGTAAAACCATACAGATGTGAGAATCGTACCTGATAAATACATACCCTGGAGTAAGTGTCTAATCGGGAAATCAGTTTTCTTTTAATAGTACACAGTGAAACTGAAACATTGAAATGTTTCGTTGGGGTATCCTGGTATTCCTAGTAATGCCTCTTCCAGATTCACGACTGTAACCGTATAGTTCTTTGCCACCTCTCCAAATCCCTTCATATGTCTTTAGTCTTTACCTTCTGTACACCCCTTTAGGCCAAATGGTTTTCTTCATTCCCTACCGTTCGGCACCAGCCTATGGTTTGGAAGAAGACTATCCAATAAGCATAATGGGTGTAATGTCCCAATCCTAGGAACACTCGCAATGCGAGAGAAGGTGAAAATAAAAGACACCTGAATAAATCTTATTCCTATTTCTCCTGAACCAGAATCCATCCCCGAACTGGAACAAGTTCCTTTCGAGTTCGTATATAACCATACGATGGAGTATCCAAATAAACTGTGGATCTTCGTAGTGATACGGAGTGTCCTGGAGAAATACAAAGGTGATGTGGGAGTGGTAACGAAATACCTGGTTTGGTCGTGAATATCTGTTGCAATTTACTTTGCCCTCTTACTAATCCCTTGCTTTGTCTTAACTTAATACCTTCTGCACACCATCGTTATGCTAATTGGTTTTCTTCATTCCCCACCGGTCAGCACCAGCCTAAGGTTTGGAAGAAGACAATCCAATTTGCGTAATAGGTGTACTACCCCTAAACCAAGGAGTACTCGTAACCTGAGAGAGGGTAAAAAGCAAAGACAACTGAATAATCCTATCCGTTTTCTCCAGAACCTGAAACCATCCTCGAATAAATTCTTTCGAGTTCGTATCTAACCATACGATGGTTTTGTCCAATGGAAGTGGACGTTCGTAGTAATACGGGGTGTCCTGGAGAAAAGGGTAAAAGTAGGAGTGGCAATGAGGTTTGCAACTCTGACAATCCAAAAGCCGGTGTTTAAGAAGGTTCGGTCAACTTGGTCACTGAGTCAAAGTCTTAGGGTCGGGTTAATGGTCGCTGCCAAAGAGAGAGAGAAAAGAAAACACTCAGCGTGCACTCTAACCTAGATCAGAATGGTCACCAATTTATCTAATCTGGAAACCTCCCACTGTACCTCAAATTCTCCTCCAAACCTGAAAGAAGAATTAGTCGGGGTTACCCGAGGAGTAAACTAACTCATCAGTGGGAATCAGGATCCAACTATCATCGCATGATAACGTGACGGAATCCGCTCACGGTGTCACACTCCAGAAGGTATGCGCATACCTGGCAAGTTTCAGTTCTTTTGAAACTCCCGATGTGATTTCTGCCCCATGCTCTTATGACCTTGGCGTGAGGTCAAAATATCATAAGTCACATGTCAAGTTCTGCCCGTCATTATCCAGGTTAATTTGAACCCACCCGTACATACCCTTGACGTAGGCCAAAATAGTAGTACGACTGTCCCAAACCAACGCATCTATCTATGCAACAGATAAATACCCGGCAGCTACCAATCACTATGCCTTGGCGTGAGGTCAAAATACATAGCTTGAATACTACCGAATATTTAACTGAAATGACGGAGGGCTACGAATGGTTTCTGGCGAAAACCTTTAACGTAATGAACTTGATATCGTTGAAGGAACGGATAGCTTTTTAGAAATATAGTGACAACAACTTCCGCTAAAGAGGTCACTCCCGGTGAAGGGATCTCGGCTCTTTCCCCGTAGAATGGGGTGCAGGATATTCCAACTGAATACCATGGTGCAAAGCAAAAGTAATCGGCTATAGTGAAGTTAATGCCCTGACGCAAACTTTTTGTCCAAGGGGTCACTCCCGGTGAAGGGATCTCGGCCCTTGCCTCGTCGACTGAGGAGCAGGATATTCTAAATGAATACCGCAATGCAAAACAAAAGTGAACGTCCTTGCAATAACAGCTTTTTGAAAAGTGTTCCAACAACATCAGATTAGGTTTGTTTTTAACTTGCATTGATCCGAATCAATGCAGTCCCATCAATTGATCACACCAAAAAGAACGAAAATATACTGATGTACGTATATGCCATCCGCATTCGCCACTGGGTCCCGTCATTACCCGTTAGGTTAGCTAACTAACGACAGAGCGGGGACTGGACTAGCGCGGATGCAAAACATATACGACATCTACTAATATATATACCAATATATTATATTCGCTCAAGGCGTGAATAGAATGCAACATCACAGAGAATGAACAGCATCACAGAAACAATACAGATATCTGGGATCCCCGGGTTTCACAGAGCCACTACTGAAACCCGACGTTCCCCTGGTCGTGTGGATAGCCTGTGCAATGAAATCCTAGACCCCTACGGGCGCGGCAAGTTACCCGCCAAAACCTGAAGCGAGGCAGCCCCCTTCAGCGCCGTGAATGGACCACCCAGCACTTCACGGAATCCGGTAACTTGGGCACCCCTCCTGGGTCAACCTGTACCCCCTACGAGTGCGGCGAATAGCCCGCCAATCCTAGAGTGAAGCCCCCTCCGTCTCAATGCCATGAGATGCGGGCTTGTTGCCCTCTAGAACCCGGCTACCCGTGCACCCCTACGCGGAGTAATCCTAGTACAGAAAGTAAAATATACATACACCGGGTACATCGACCGCAACCAGGTCGTGCCCCAAAATAATAATACAATCAGGCAGTGACGGCAGTCCACATGTCGGACGCTCGCCCCGCAATATCAAATGTACATAATACAACAGAACTGTACTAGCATTGCATCCAAGCTATCCCCCACGACCGATCCGCACCATCACAGCAAAAACAAAACATCAACGTGAAAGTCACGTTCTCAAATCCGTCTAACCGGGCTATAGTAGTTAGACCGGATTTACCGATCAAGTGACATTCACGGTCGCAGATATAATGTAAATACTGTGAAAAATGTGTTTAAAATTTTCCGATTGACCAAAAATTAACAAGTGGGCCCCAATCAAAACTGTAGCACTCACAGAAAACTTGGGCCCAATTTCAATATTCCAAAACCCATATTTTAAGCCCAGAAGGCCTCTGAAAAAAATTGGTGAAGTGATCTCCACAGTGCGCGGCGGAAGGGCGGCGGGAAGGTGGTTTTCGCGGCGGTTCCGCGCTCCCACTGTGGAGTTACTTCGTCGAATTTTTACAGAGCTCTTAGATTTTCCAGTACATCAATATTTTACAACCTGAAAAAATTTTCGACACCAAAAATTTCCAACAGAAAACTGTCGTGAGCAAATACGGGTTTTTGGACATTTCGATCGATCGGAACTCAAAAAACACATTACACAAAGCTAGACTAAGTTAATAGGGAGGCTCTGATACCACTGTAAGTGCACGGCGGCGCCCCGGCCGTCAATCCGACGGCCAAAAGCGGAAGCGGTGATAAACTTAAATTTTGCGGACTTAGCAAACCAGCACCACCGCGCACTAAACACCCGGATCGTAACCATTAACAAGTCTAAGCTAACTAGAAGAAGGGTTATAGAGATATACCGACGATCCAAGTCCTCCGGTCTTCTCGTCATGGTCCCGATCTCCTGCGGAAAAGCCCCGTCTCCTCCTCGTCGCCGGAAATGCACCACATCGCCTACTTTGTTTACGGGCTCCCACCTCAATGCCGAGGCAACTCGGGCACGAAGCCGGCTACTCGACGTGCCCAAGGTTCGCTGTAGAATATGTAGTCCTCAAGTCTCATTTGGGGTTTTGGAGCTTTGCCATTTGGTGGAAGAAAAAGAGAGCTTGGAGAGAGGTGGGGAAAAATGTAGCATACCAAAATGAGAGTAACATTTTTCCACCCAAAAATGAAATGAATCCCATTTCTCTATGGAATGGCCGGCCCCCCCCCCACTTCACAAGTGTGATTGGAGAGAGAAAGAGAAAAGGTCAAGGGGGAGTGGTGGAACCATCATACAAGGGAGTGTCAAGTTATGATGTGAAGAAATGATAGCTAGGAAAGTCCAACACTCAAAACAACCATCAACATAACCAAAGTCAATCCATCATGAGAAGGAGAAGTCAATGATGGTGCTCATCATGAAAACCATCATGATACAAAAATATGCAAAGAACCCCCTCCACAAATGCCTATTTGCAACAATGCAAATAAACCCTCCTCCACCAAACTTCGGCCAATGAACGATACAAAGGAAATCGGCCGAAACGAAAAGCAAACTGGCAACTCCAGAAAACTGGTCCCGTAATAAATTACAGGAAAACCCCGATACTGTGCATACACACCCGCATTTGTATTCCGACCGAAATACAAATGCAATGAGACAAAATCTACACTGTACTATACTAGGATCCGGCTTATACCAAAACCGGCTAGTAATATCTGCTCGATCCTGATCCGTGCAATACCGCACGTATCTGATCGAACCCTGCCATATAACCATACGGCCTATAGTACAAACTGTCCGATCCTGATCCGTGCAATACCGCACGTATCTGATCGGACCCTGCCATATCTCCATACGGCCTCTACAGGCTTTCGCCCGAAAGCTGAGTAACTGAATGTGGGGGACTCTAAAGACTCATCAACACCTTGGTTGTGGATTTAACCACTAGCGCGTTAGAGGTATAAGCCAATACATAACGGGCTACCAAGTATTGACTAAAAGGGACGTCTGTGAGTGAACTCAGCCTGACAACCCTACTGAGCCTGTCAGTGACAATATCCGTACAGTCCGGTCCGTTCGTCTATGAGTATCGCATGGCGGGCCTAGGGGGTTGGTAAAAGTCAGACCCCCAAAAGCGGTACAAGTCGTGTCGGAGTGTAGCCCAGAACACCCTGAGATACTACTGGAATACCTACCAGTAAATCTCCTTGCCTTGGCCAAGGACTTCGTGTAATGGCTCTCCTAGACACAGCACGACCTCACCCCCAATACCGGGAGAGACGAACCCCTGAAGATACGCTCACTGCCTCCATGTGGCTCGGGACTGCACCCAACTAAAACCTGTTTGCATGACTCCTTTGAGCCGTGGTAGGGTAGTAATTAAAGTACAGTGGGAACTCACACGAGACAAATGACGATCCCCAGGTCGATGAACTAACCTGCACACATGTCACCAGGGAACTGCCATCTGACGTCTGGTATATGACCAACTAGCATGTTCCCGGCGAGTCCTGTCCGGTGTACTCATAATCCAATGAGCACCTGTATACATCTTAGGTGAACCAACTGACACCAGTGGCTTGTGAGACCGGCCACTGCCCCTCGTCGGGGTCTCGACTGTATACACTAGTCTACTATGGAGAATCGATGCCCTGTCTCGAAACTCTCACGACTAGGGACCTTTTAAGGATATGCTTATAGACCCCCAGCTCCCACTTATATGATCGCCCTCATACTGCTGGTGGTCAAGCAAGAATCCTAGGGGCTCTATCAACGTGTAATAGCAACCTGTAAGGTCACCTAAAACAGTACACGATGATAAAGATGAACCAGATAGCAAACTATCATCTCGAGTAAGACTGTCCTACCGGGATAGGTCCTCTCTTAATCATTGCAATCACGTACCTATGATCCAATAATTGACTCTGAGGGCACTACCTCCAACAGGTGCTCGTTGGGTTACGAGTACACTGGACAGGACTCGTCGGGAACTGACTGGTTGGTATTATACCTATCGTCAGTTATCAGTTCCCAGGTGACATGAGTACAGCTTAGTCCGCTGACTTGACACTGTCACTTCGCCTCGAGTGTGTTCCCACTGTACTTTGATTACTATCCTACCATGGCTCAAAAGAGTCGTGCAAACAGGTAGTAGTTGGGTGCAGTCCCAAAGCACTTGGAGGCAGTGACGGTTAGACAGGATTCGTCTCTCCCGGTATTGGGGGTTGACATCGCGCTGTGTCTAGGAAAGCCATTACACGAGTAGTCCCTGGCCAGGGCAAGCGGGATATACTGGTAGGCTTCCAGTGTTATCTCAGGGTGTATTGGGCTTCACTCCGATACGACTTGTACCGCTATTAGGGGACTGACGTTTACCGCCCCCTAGGCCCGCCATGCGATGTATCAGACGAACAGACCGGACTGTACGGAGATTGTCACATTCAGGCTCAGTAGGAGTTCAGATGGGTTTCACCTCGTCAGTCTTCTTGTCGGCATCTACGTGGGGACCGTTACGCACAGCTAGTGCCGCTTGCGGTCTGTGGTTAAACCCACTGCCAGCGTAGTGTCGAGTCTTTAGAGTCCCACACAGAAAGCTATTCGCCTTTAGGCAAACGAGTAGAGGTCGCATGGTTTTGCGACAGGTCGCATGGTTTTGCGACAGGGTTCAGTCACATCCGTGGACTTGTGCACGTTTAGTGTCCGGACAGTTTACACTAGCGGGCTTTGGTTTAAGCCATATCCTAGTGTACGTATTGGGATTGGTTTTATCCAGTTTGTATTCGTGTTCCTCGAAACGCGGATGCGGGTGTGTATGCACAGTTGACGGGGAGACAGAGGCAGAGGATTCTCATTAGAGTTGTTGACCGTTGACTGTTGACTATTGACTTTTTGCTCAACCCTAATGAGAATATGATATATGATTAACAATAATATTAATTAAGTATTGTGGTGACATGCTTGTTGAGGGGTTGACTTTGTTGACTTGTTGACTTTGTTGACCGGTTGACTAGGTTGGACTAGTTGACCATCATGATGACAATGGCTATCATTTCATGGCAAAGACTTTTCACTTGCTTGTTCTCTTGTGCAATATGAGTGCATGAAATGATATAGCCATTTTGACTTAAACCATTTACACAATACTTGATTACTATGTTTGTGATGATGGTTTTGGATTATGAGAGCCAAGTGAGAAAAGTCTTGCTCATTCTATCATTTTCATTCTCTCTTTTGTGTTCTTGAGCTCTCATCTCCTTCCTATTGCTCTCCCTCTCTTTAGTCTATGGTTCACTTGTCTCATGTGTTGAGAACCAAGAACCATAGAGAAAATCCCAACACACTTTCCTCTACTCACTCTAGTTCACAAGGTTTAGCAAACCGAGTGAACTAGTTTCTTCAAAGACCGAAGAAGAAGCCGAAAGTAGAAGCTTTCAGGTGGATCGATCTTCGGCGCAAGGAGACGACGGGGTGAAGCCGATCCGGACAACCATCGAGGCTTGAAGACGAAGGAGTTCAAGAAAGAAAGGTATAACCCCCTAACCGAGTAGTTAACAACTCCTAGTTAGGTTGTTAGTTAGATGTTTAACAAAGATCCGGTTTTGAGTCCATGTTACCACCTTTAGAAAATTGTTTTTCACCTAATTCCGCATGCCCAAAAGTACCGAGAGAGGTAGCATGGACTTACACATCTACCATTTTGATGAAGTCAAACACTTTGACTACCACATCAAAACAGATGTTCCAACTCTGCGATGCCTGTTTTATCCCATAAAGCAACTTGCACACGTTTACGCTGCTCCTACTGTCTACGAAGCCCTCTAACTGTGTACTTTTAGACGCTCTCTTCTAAATTACTATTTAGAAAATCAGTTATGACATCCAACTGCCAGATATCGTAGTCATGGTATGTAGTAATGGCAAGTAGGATCTGGATGGACTTAAGCATAGGGACTAGAAAAGGTTTCATCATTATCCACATCTGGTCGATGACGAGAACCTTTTGCCTCAAGTCTTGGCTTTGAAAGTCTCAACTTTTCCATGTACACCAAGTAATCTTCTAAAGATATACTTGCTCCTGATGGGGATTTCACCCTTCAGATAAAACAACCAAAGTCCATACTTTGTTGGTGTATATGGATTCCATCTTAGATCACTTAGCATCCAGCCATTCTCACAGAGTCCTCACTCTTGATCGCCTCCTCGAAACTAGTTGGGTCACCATCTCATGATGCAATCATCGCTCCCACTGTCATAGAGAAAACCGAAATATCTCTCAGGTGGGTGAGGAACCCTACTAGATCGGCGGAATGGCTGAGGTATGTCGGGAGCTATTGAATCCTCCGGTTTTACCAAATCGTCAGCTGTAGTTTGTATAGCTGGAACTCCTTCCAGTTTTACCTCATGACTACTAATTCCTCCACAAGAAATTCCCTTTCCAAAAGGTGGCATGCTGAGAAAAAAAACACCTTTTGCTCCTCAGTGTGGTAGAAGATATTCCCTTGCGAATGCTTGGGATATCCAACAAACTTCCACAGAACTGACCTTGCCTCGAGCTTGTCCGGATTTTGCTTTTAGACATAGGCCGGACAACCACAAATCTTAACATACTTAAGAGATGGGCTCTTCCCATTTCATATCACATATGGAGTGGTAGGCACCTGATTTGATTGGAACCCTATTCAATAGGTATGCAGCTTCTCAAGTGCATAACCCCCAAAAGGAAATAGGCAACTCAGTAGCACTCATCATAGAGCACACCATATCACATAGGGTGCAATTGCTCCGCCCCGATACACCGACGTGTTGTGGTGTATACGGAGGAGTAATGCTGAGAGAGAATCTCATTCTCCTTTAGAATAGTCCAGGATCTCCGTGCTCAAGTATTCTCCTCCTCGATCACATCAAAGGACATAATACTTATACCTGTTTTGGTTCTCTACTTCTGACTTATATTCTTTGAATTTCTCAAAAACTTCAGACTTGTGTTTCACTAGGAACATATGTCCGAATCTTGAGAGATCATCAATGAACGTAACGAAGTATAAAGAACCGGTCCGGCATGTGTATACTGGGGATCAACATGTATCAATCCCAAGAGATCACTAACACTTTCTCTGTTTCCAATAAACGGAGCTATGGTCATCTTATCTTTGTGACATGACTGGCAAGTTTCACAAGATATAAATTCAAACTAATTTAAATATGCATCTCTATATAACTTAGCTAGTCGGGTCGCATTGATATGACCTAGTCTACAATGCCTTAAGAAGAATTCGTTCATTTCTGAACTCTTCCCCTTGTGTGTGTTCTGTACGTTAAGAACTGTGGTTTGATTTAGAACGTATATGCTTTTAGATAACGTGCCTGAACCGATCAACTCTTGATATAGGAAATTTTCAAAATATTATCCAACAATACAAAATTATATCCTTCTTTACTAAATAAAGAGACTGATATGATATTGTATATCAGGTTCGGTATCTGATAACATTTGTTAAGAATCAATGTATTCTGGTAATACATGGTGATAACTGCCAACAACTTGGCTACAACACTTGCACCGTTTCCAACTCTTGAAACTTATCACCCATTCTCAGTTCTCTACCTTTCTGTAGCCCATGTAACAGATTACATATGCGGGATCCTGATCCGGTATCTCACACCCAGGACGTAGAGGATACTGAGAAATAGTTCTCGGTAATGAACACACCCAAAGAAGATGTATCAGCATGCACTTTCTTTGTTTGGGCGGCACGGGAATCCTGGTAATCCCTTATTTCCTGCTCGGTCTTATAACAATTATAAGTTGGAGCGGGACCAACATTCCTTAGCTCAGTATAACAAATGGGTCCGGTCAATACATCCGTATTATTATCTTGATTAAGGCGTGACATGGTCGTTACCTGGAGAGAGAGAGAAGAAAACACTCTTCGTGTGCTCTTGCAAAATTAGATTGGTTATTAATTTATCTAATCAGGATGGCTCCCACTGTTTTAGTCAAATTTTCCTTCAAACCCTAAAAGGAAAGACTAGCCGGGGTTAATTACACCCTACAAGTTCGCCAATCTTTCAGCCAGGCCAATGTCGGTATTTTGAGGGAGGTTCCCCGTGCTTTCGCACGGACCTAATTAAAATAAGCCTCGTTTTCCCAGAGGCGTAACCCCGTTGACACTTTTCTAGACACCTACTTGATCGGCTAATTGTGATGTGTAAAACTCTCCCAGGAGTAACTCTTACTTGCAGTGGGTATCGGGATCCAACTATCTCATAGGAGGTATGCAATCTCATTGCAAATTTCAACACTTGAAATTCCCGATAATATTTTACCCCTAGCTTCCTATGACCTTGACGCGGGCCAACAAACCATAGTCCACTAGTTAAGTTCAATCCGTACATTTCCTGATTGAATTAAACCCACCTGCACGACCCTTGACGCAGGCCAACAAAGTCGCACGACTACCCTAACTCAATCGCATCATATGCTTTAGCAGATAAGCATAAATAGCAACCGCACACTACACCTTAACGCAGGCCAACAAACGTAGCACGAATACTATGATGTACTTATCTGAAATGACGGAGGGCTACGCAGGTTTTTAAGAAAACCATGAGCGTAATGAACTTGATATCGTTGTAAAATCGAGTGATTTTGAAAAGGAGTGTTTTTTAGGCTTTTACTAGTTTTGCTAAAGAGGCCACTCCCGGTGAAGGGATCTCGGCTCTTTCCTCGTCGAATAAGTTGCAGGATATTCACAATACCACTATGCAAAGCAATAACTATAAAAGAAATCAAAAGGACAAACCGAGTATGTAGCATCTGCTAGTTTCGCTAAAGAGGTCACTCCCGATGAAAGGATCTTGGCTCTTTCCTTATCGAATAAGGTGCTGGATATTCTATAAGGAATACCACTATGCAAAGCAAGAACTAGAGCTACCAGTTTTCGAAACAAGTTTCTACAACATTTTTAGGTTTCTATTATTTCATTAATCTCATTAATGAAGTCATATTTATTATGCTTCCCAAGCATCAGATATGAAACGAAAGCAGCATTATTAATTATATCTCATATATATAATATATAAGCATTCGTCTCAGAATATAATCAATGATCACATCACAGAATATCGCAGCAGAATTAAACATATAAAATATTGGATATACTAGGATTTCCGGGTTTTATTTTAAGCCTGTATAAAACACGGATTCCACGGTCGTGATGAATAGCCAATTCCACACCCCTAGACCCCTACGAGAGCGGCTAGCAACCCTATCAATTCTAGAGTTAGGAGATCCGGTCTCAACACCTCGTGATGGTCTCCCACTGGACCCTAGAACCCGGCTACTTGTGTTCCCCGCCTTGGGTCTATCCTAATGCGGAAAAGTAAATAATATACAATGGTGACATCATCCTCAACCCGGAAGTGCCCCAATAAAAGAATATTACATACAATGAATTTTATATGAATGAAAATGAAAAACTCTCATCTCACATAAAACCCCCGGCTATTCAATCACGATGATCCAATATAACATATCACAGCAACACATAATATCACATGTCATCAACGTAAGTAAATATGTGTATCCCAATTGTCGTTGACATATAGAACTGAAACCGGCGATACACCACATATTACACTTACGGTCGCAGAAAAGAAAGTGTAAAACTACAACAGTTGGAATCCGCAACCACCTTAGACATCACATGCCTAACCAAATGAACTCCTTAGACATCGCATGCCTAACAATTATAAACCGCGCATTTTAGTCTCGATATTGAAAACAACTTTTAATATCTAGTCGGGCAATTCAACAAGATTCCCGACATCCTGATCGAATACTCGTCGGAAACTTTAGTAGACGGCCGCACCCGCCCCCGATACCGTCGACGAAGTGCACTAAGGAAGAACACGCTGCCGCGAGCACCCGAACAGATGCTTTTGGCAACGGGGTTCTCCTACAGTCACTTGGTCGGGGCTATGGGGCATGGCTATCTATTAAGTTTACCCGGCGAGTATCCGCATACGCTACGTGATTGCGACGGACTTTTGATCACATCAAAATCCCGTGGCAACCGATCAAATGAGACTAAACTGCTAGATTTATAACATTCAAATTAGTTATTTCATAACTACTTTTGTGGATTTCAAATATTGTATCCTATCACATAATATCTGGACGAGATTAAACTTTTCGATCGATTCATCAAAATCCCACAATTTCCTGACAGCTCAACACTTGAGTACAGTTCAATAATACCCAGAATATGCCACAGTACCTATGCACCAGCCATAGAAGGGCAAACCCAAGCCTCACTCATGTCGCCACGGAACTACGGCAAACCCTAGGGTTTGACCGCGGTTCCACGATCCAAAATGTTGAGTTAGGGTTTCATTCTTCTAGAGGGTTCATAGACTTACTTGCATGTTTTTCCAAATACGTTAAACTTGGAAAAATGGGTTTTTGGTATTCGATCGAACTTTTTAACTTCGCCTAAACAATATGTGAATAACCCGAAACAATGTTAAAAATATGAATACGAAACACTCCGAATTGTTTATAGTGTAAGATTACATCATATGCAAAATTAGCAAAAACAAACTGTTAGGTCCACGTTACCTCTCCCGGTGCTTTCGGGGTTGCGGAAACGGTAAAACAAAAATTTTTCTGGACTTGGTAACATGGACCGTAAAAGCCGGATCTTTACTAAACAACACACTAGCATCCTAACTAGAGATTTATCTACTCGGTTAGGGGTTATACCTCAACTTGAACTCCTTCTCTTCTTGTTGTTCTTCTCCTTGCTTGCTCCGAGGGTTGATCCGAACTTTGGTCACCTCCGCGACCTCCTTGAGTCGAAAACGATCCACCCGAGAGATGTACACCGAGCTCCACCTCGAGCCGAGGTAACTAGGGCAAAGAGATTGCTAATCTAGAAGCCCTAGGTTATGTAGAAGTGGTAGAGGGATGGTTTTGTCTTTGTGGGATCTTTATCTCTCAACACATAAGATCAAAAGATGAATCAAGAGAAGGAAGAAGGAGGAGCTAGCAACCATGGTGCATTTCTTTTCTTCTAATCAAAAAACAAGAGAGAGAGTGAGAAAAGAATTATGAGCATAAGAAAATGAACCATGGTTCAATAATGCAAAAACAATATCATTACTAATCCCATTAAGATAAAGTTTGATGGCTATATTAAAATGACCATTATCATAATCAAAATAGAAAAAGAAAAAGAAAAGAAGAGTGTAGATCCCTCTTGAAAGTCAATGGTCAACACGGTCAACCGGTCAACAAAGTCAAGAGAGGTCATGGTGGTCAAATGGTCAATGCAATTAGCCATCATAAAATTATCACTAAAAGGATTAGTAAATGATGTCCGCGGCTCATAATGGTTTTGACTAAATGAATTGCTAAAAACCCTAATGAGGCACCTCCTCCTTCATCGCTCCGAAAAACTGTGCATACACACCTGCATCCACATTCCATAGAATGCGGATGCGCAGAACACAAAACAAATCCATCCGTGCAATACTAGGATCCGGCTTAAACCAAAGCCTACTAGTATTGCCTGCCCGAACACCACATGCACACAAGTGTACGTAAGTGATCGCAGCCCTGCCGTAAAACCATACGTCCTCTACACGTTTCGCTCAGTGCAGGGAAACTCTCTGTGTGGGACTCTAAAAACTTGACACTACGCTGGCAGTGGGTTTTAACCACAGACCGCAAGCGGCACTAGCTGTACGTAACGGTCCCCAGGTAGATGTCGATAAGAAGGCCGATGAGGTAAACCCATCCGAACTCCTACTGAGCCTATATGTGACAATCTCCGTACAGTCCGGTATGTTCGTCTGATACATCGCATGGCGGGCCTAGGGGGGCGGTAAACGTCAGTCCCCTAATAGCGGTACAAGTCGTGTCGGAGTGAAGCCCAGAACACCCTGAGACATCACTGGAAACTTACCAGTATATCTCGCTTGCCCTGGCCAGGGACTACTCGTGTAATGGCTCTCCTAGACACAGCGCGATGTCAACCCCCAATACCGGGAGAGACGAATCCTGTCTAACTGTCACTGCCTCCAAGTGCTTCGGGACTGCACCCAACTACTACCTGTTTGCACGACTCAGTAGAGCCGTGGTAGGGTAGTAATCAAAGAACAGTGGGAACACACTCGAAGCGAAGTGACAGTGTCAAGTCAGCGGACTAAGCTGTACTCATGTCACCTGGGAACTGATAACTGACGATAGGTATAATACCAACCATCAGTTCTCGACGAGTCCTGTCCAGTGTACTCGTAACCTAACGAGCACCCGCATACTATCTCAAGTACGGCGTACTGACGGCTGTGGGACAGACCGTCTCCCGTGCTAGGATGAGAAGCGCATACGCTAGTCTACTCCGGAGTATCGATACCCTGTCTCGATAATCCCACGACTAGGGACGTGTATAAGGATGTGCTTGTGGATTACCCAGCCCCCACGAGTGTGATCGCCATCACAACGCCGGTAATCAAGCAAAGATCCTAAGGGCTCTACTAATGCGTATAGGTGATATAATAAAGAAACACACATGTACACATTAAAGCAGAAACAAACCAAGTAGCATACTACTATATTGAGCAAGATTGTCTATACAACTGTGAATATCCCAAGCTTCTATCAAGTAATATACATACTAGTATGATACAGTAATGGCCTCTAGGGCATATACACTAACACAAACAACACCTGAAACATCAAAACCAGGTAACTTGAACACACAAAAAATTTGGGGGGGGTGCTCGGTTTAGGCCGAGTCATCATGGTGGTGGCCGGCCCAATTTTCTTCAAACCCCCTGAAATTTTCACAGTGTTCATGATATATTTCATACATCACTCTGTACTTGTTTAAAAAAAATTTTGACAAATATTTAAAATCGACAGAAACTAGGGTTTTGCGTTGCAAGTTTCGGAGTTGTTTCGGTTTCGTAATCTTAACAAAATCCGTATAAATTTCTAGCATGGCTCTGATACTACTGCAGGGTTACCTAGCACGGCAGCAAGGTTTCAGGAGGCATCGCCCATGCCAAGTTCAAAAATTTGCCGTTCTAGCTAACCCTAACTTTGAATCGTTAACTAGAAATCGACGGAATATAATGCAAACAACTTTGCAAAAGGAAAGTGAACAACGAATACAACCTTTGTAGACCGGTCCTTCACTTCAATAGCTCCATGTAGTCGTCCCTTCGCTGCGATCGTGAGGTCTTGGGCTCTAGAGAGGCTCCGATGAAGAAAGAAACATGCTTGCTTCGAAGACTTCGAGGCCGAAGATGATCTACGTCAAGGAGACACTAACTCAAGCTATCTCTTCACTAATCATGGAATTAGTGAAGCAAACACCCTATACTAAATGGCAAGTAGTAAAGGATAATGAAGTAGGAAGTGGGCTCACTTTAGATTTGATTTTCTCACACTTTTTCTCATACCTCCATTGAAGCTAGAAAGATTTGAGTGAGGAAGAAGAAGAAGAAAGAACTCATCATATGAGTTATGTGTGTGGTTAGAAATGCAACCAAGGGTTAAGCATGTCATGCTTAACCCTTGTAGAGAGTTAACCATGAGCTATGGTTAAATGTTGGGTCAAGAAATATCTTAAGCAAGACAAAGAGAGTGAACAAAGTCAAAGATGCCATGAAGCTTCTACAAGCTTTCAACAAATATCATCCATGACAAAATCCACAATTTGAATTACTTAATGATAAATTTAAAACCCTAATCTTAACCCTAACATGGTTTAACCCTCATTAACCCCAGTTGCATTTGTAACCTAGCTTGATACATTTAACATATATCACATATAAATCAATGTATCCAAAGTGAGAAAAGAAATCATAAGTGAGCTAATACTAGTTAATGTAATGTAATATATCAAATATATAATTATACATTAGATTATCAAATCAACTCTTGATTTAATAATCCGGCTATATCACCTATAACCGACTAAGATCATATGAATCAACTTATCGAATCAACACTTGATCCGATAACCCGGCTATATCATATATAACCGACTGATATCTCATATCGTGAGGATAGAATACTGTATCTTATATCGTATCAATCTCGGTCCCGCACATATCACATATGTGCTCCTACTCCGTTTTTCTTGAGCCAAGAAACCCCTGTATAGGACTCTAAAGACATGTCAATACGCCGGCAGTAGGTGATGATCATATCAAACACCCACAAGCCGCAAGCGGTCTGCTAAACATAACGGCCACCCGGGGTATTGAGCGATCAGAAGATCAACAAGAAAGCCTGCTCACACTCCTGCGAATCCAATCAGTAACACTACTGTACAGTCCGGTCTCTTCGTGTGATATGTCGCATATCTCGTCTAGGGGTGGTAAAACTCAGACCCCAATAACTCGATAAGTCGTGTCGATATGAGGCTCATAATGTTAGTGTATATGCCCTAGGGGCCATTATTGTATCATACTAGCTTGTATATTACTTAATGGAAGCTTGGGATATTCACAGTTATATTAACAGTCTTGCTAAACATGGTAGCATGCTACTTGGTTTTATCTATCTTAATATGTGTGTACGTATTGATAGAGCCCTTAGGATCTTGCTTGACTACCAGCGTTGTGATGGCAGTCACACTAGTGGGGGCTGGGTAGTCTACAAGCACATCCTTTTTCAGGTCCCTAGTCGTAGGATTATCGAGACAGTGCATCGATACTCCGGAGTAGACTAGTGTGTACGCTTCTCATCCCAGTTGGGGAGATGGTCTGTCCCACAGCCATCAGTACGTCATACTGGAGATAGTATACAGGTGCTCGTCGGGTTACGGGTACACCGGAAAGGACTCACGGGGAACTGTTGGTTGGTATTATACCCGTCGTCAGTTAATAGTTCCCAGGTGACATGAGTACAGCATAGTCCGCAGACTTGACACTGCTACTTCGCCTCGTGTGTGTCCCACTGTTCTTAGATTGCTATCCTACCACGGCTCAAAGGAGTCATGCAAACAGATAGCAGTTGGGTGCAGTCCCGAGCACTTGGAGGCAGTGGCGGTTAGACAGGATTCGTCTCTCCCGGTATTGGGAGTTGATATCGCGCTGTGTCAGAGAGCCATTACGCAAAATCCCTGGCCAGGGCAAGCGAGATTTACTGGTAGGTTCCCGTAGTTTCTCAAGGTGTAATAGGCTACGCTCCGACACGACTTATACCGCTATTAGGGGACTGACGCTTGCCGCCCCTCTAGGCCTGATATGCGATAGTCCTAGACGAACAGACCGGACTGTACGGAGATTGTCACATCAGGCTCAGTAGGAGTTCGGATGGGTTTCCTCATCGTCCTTCTTATCGACATCTACCTGGGGACCGTTACGTACAGCTAGTGCCGCTTGCAGTCTGTGGTTAAACCCACTGCCAGCGTAGTAGTCGAGTCTTTAGAGTCCCACACAGAGAGTTTTCCTGCTCCAGGCGAAACGATATAGAGGTCGTATGGTTTTACGACAAGGGTTCGGACGCATACGTGTTTAAATGCACGTACAACGTTCGGACAGTTTTTACTAGCCGGCTTTGGTTTAAACCAGATTCTAGTATCGGTTTATTGGATTTATACAGTCTAAAGTTTTTCCGTGTTTTCACGGATAGGAGGGGCGTTCTCGTAATTTGGCGGGAAGCTTCTAGAAGTATGGTGACTTGAGGGTTTAGGTGGCATAAGCATTTATTACTTTAGTGACTCATTTGTGTGATTTATCCATGTCATTAATGCATCATTAAATGGTTAATGACTCATGTAGTGAATCACACATATTGAATTAATGAAGCATGATGATTAATCATTTTTATTTATTTATTTGATAAATGATTATGCTTCATATATTCAAGAGAGTTCATTATTTCATTATCATTCTCTTGCTCACCTTCTCTCTCCTCAAGCTCTCTCTCTTCAAACCCTAATCCTACCCTCTCATGTGTTGAGATCAAGGATTAGCTAGACTATTTAATCCATAACCATACTCTATATCATCTAGGTGACTTTGATTAGCAACTAAAGAAACCTAGTTACCTCAAGATTAGAGGTGAAGCTTGGAGTAGAAGCTCTCGGGTGGATCGTCTATTACATAGAAGAGGCCGAGGAGGAGGTGGATAACGAAAGGACGAAGAACTAGGTTCACTAGGTATAATCTCTTTTCATAGTAGTTAACAACTCCTATGTATTTGTTAGTTATAGTTTAGCAAAGATTCTTCGGTTAGTCGATGTTAATCCAAAGAACAAGATTGTTTTTCATATTTTCGCCTCCCGCAACTCGTGGGGTGTAATACATCGACTTACAGTGGTATCAGAGCCTTGCTAAACAATAACTAACTTATTAGCAAAGTCGTTACAATTTCGAACGCAAAACGAACTGGAAAAAACATCGAATCACCAAGTTTCTGTCGAATTTAAAATGAGGTCTAAAAATTTTTCAGGGACCTCTAAAAATACAAGCAGGGAATTATAAGAATACTGGAGAAAATTGGGTGCATGAATCGGCCAAAAATCCGCGGAACCGTGGCCGATCCAAGCGATCCGCCGCGGATCTACGGCCGAGTTGAAGCCGATTCACTCCAATCTTCCCCAGTAACTCTTCTGTGATGTTTTTGTTTTTTCTGGAATGTTTAGTTTCTGCTCAAGTCTCAGGTGCAAAGAGAAGTTTTGGAGTAGAATCTATTGTGTTTGTTCGATCGAAATTCTATGATGTTTGGCTAATTAGATTATATCTGTGAACTGAATAATGTGTTCGTAAACCTTCCCTAACTGCTAGTATGTTGGTTGGCAGGGGGTTGCACATTTCTGTAATGATTTTACTGTTTGTGATTATGAACTTGATTGGATTGTTGTGATGATTAGCCGGAGTTTGAGATGGGTTATTATATTCATTCATTCGATGTAATTGTAATATGTTGTAATATTATTTTGCGGGACACATCCAGGTTGCGGTTGTAGCCACCGTTGTATTATTTCATTTTACTGTTTTTGCTCCTAGGATAGACCCAAGGTGGGGTGCAAAAACTACCGGGTACTTTGAAGTGTTTAGTGGCCTACTCACATTGTTGAGGGAGACCGCTTCACTTCGGGTACTTGGCGGGTAGTTTGCCGTACTCGTAGGGGTCTAGGGTGGGATAATGGCTATTCATCACAACTGTGTAATCCGTCTTTCGTTGCAGGCTCAAAAGAAACGCGGATTGCTTGCATATCCAATAATGTTCATCTGTGATCTGGAATGCGTATTATTGCGTCTGACGAATGTACAATATCTATATATGATAGCTATTTAGACGTCACTTATGTTTTACACCCGCGCTAGCCCAGCCCCCGCTCTGTCGTTAGTTAAGTAACCTAACGTGTGATGACGGGACCCAGTGGCGAATGCGGATGGCATAAGAGGACGTTGTATTTTCGTTGTTTTCTGCAATGATAGGTTAATTGATGGGACGCATTATTATTAATGTAAAGAAAATAAACCAAAGTTGAATCGTTGGCACAGTTTAAAAGAAACCACTCGATTATTTTTAAAACAGAAGATATTTTAATTGCGGAGCTTTAACCACTCCTTTTAAAAGCTATCAGGTTCCTTTGGTCATATCAAGTTCACTACGTTCACGGTTTCGCCAAAACCATTCGTAGCCCTCCGTCATTTCATTTGGGTATTCAGTAGTATTCAAGCTATGTATTTTGACCAACGCCAAAGCATAGTGTTTGGTAACTGCTGGGTATTCATTTGTTGCATAGATAGATGAGTTAGTTTGGGACAGTCGTATTATCATTTTGGCCAACGTCAAGGATATGTATGGATGGGTTCAAATTAACAAGATAATGATGAGTAGAACTTGACATGTGACTTATGACATTTTGACCAACGCCAAGGTCATAAGAGCATGGGGCAAAAATTTATATCGGGAATTTCTAAAGAAACTGAAATTTGCAAAGAGATGCATACCATTTGGAGTGTAATGAATGTTGGTAAGATTCCTTCAGCATTATCACACGATGATATTTGGATCCCGATCCTACTGTGAGTATATGCTACTCATCAGGAGATTCGTCACTTAACGATCAATGCTATAACCAAGTAGGTGTCAAGAAAGGTGTCAGCGGGGCTACGCCCCCAGAGAAAAGAGGTTATTTCATTAAGGAACTTCGCTAAAGCGTTGGAAAACCTCCCTTGAAGTACCGACACCGGCCTGGCTGAATGGTTAAGCAAGTATTGTACAGTGAGAATAGTCCTGGCTAGTTCTTCCTTTTTGGTTTGAGGAGGGATTCGAGAAACAGTGGGAGCCATCTAGTTTAGATAAACTAAAAACCACTCTAAACTTGCAAGAGCATCATGCTAAAGTGTTCCCTCTCTCTCTCATTGCAGCGACCCAAAAAATGACAGGACTTAAGTTACTACTAGAAAAAAATATACTGACAGGGCCAAACTATAAAGATTGGCCGCGGAATGTCAAAATGGCTTTGACCTATGACAAATTGGGGTATGTCCTCACCGCTAAGGCACCTGCTGTCCCTGGTCCCAAATCCAGTAATGCGGGTAAGGAAATCTGCAAAACCTGGGAGTTAGATTGCGCGAAGGCCAAGTGCATCATGCTTGCCTCGATGAATAATGAACATCAGAGGAGGCACGAGGATATGGATCTTGATGCCATATTTCTCCATACAAAGGAACTTTATGGAGAGTAATCTCGTATAGCAAGATACGAGACCTCAAAGAACTTGTTTCGGGCGAGGTTGGCCGTCGGATCATCGGTAGGAGAACATGTCCTAAAGATGATTGGTTATATTGAAGAGCTCGCAGACCTTGGGACGACTTTGGATAATGAGCTCTATACAGACTTGATTCTCCAGTCCCTTCCTTCTACCTACGCCCAGTTTATTCTGAATTTCAACATTCAAAGAAAAGAAGTTGAACTTCCAGAACTCCTTAACATGTTGAGGAGTGCAGAGGGCACCTTACAGAAAGTAAGGGAAACACCCACTATGTTTGTTCGCGGTGCTTCTTCTTCCGGGTCCAAGGCTAAGGCCAAAGGAAGGAAGAATAAGGCCGCCACCAAACCTAAAGGAGGTGTTAGTAAGGTGGGAGCGAAGGGAAAGAAAAAGATTGCAGTGCCAGTAGTGGCCCAGGATGAGTGCTTCCATTGTCATAGGAAAGGGCACTGGAAGAAAGATTGCAAGGTGTGGAACGCCAAGAACCAGGAACCGAAGCAAGCTGTGGCTTCGACTTTAGGTGTGTTTGTAATTGAGAATTGTCTATCAATCAACTCTACTTCCTGGGTATTGGATACCGAATCAGGATCTCATATATGTAATTCATTGCAGGCACTGAAAAACAGTAGAGTGCTGAAGGATGGTGATATGACCCTAAAGGTTGCTAACGGAGCTAGCGTGGAAGCTGTGTCCGTCGGGGATTATCACCTGGGATTGACGAGTGGACATATTTTGGTTTTGCATAACTGTTTTTGTGTACCCAGTTTAACGTGTAATATCATATCAGTTTTCTTGTTATCAAATAAAGGTTATGATTTCACGTTTGTAAGCGATGTTGTTAACATCCACCTTAATCATGGTTTGATTGGGTCCGGTACACTGGATAACGGTATATATGTCTTACACCAATTACAGATTTTCAATGTCCAGAACACACTAAAAAGAAAGTCTCCAGATTTAAATAAGGCTTTCTTATGGCATTGTAGACTAGGTCACATCAATGAAACAAGGTTAACTAAGTTACATAGAGAAGGATATTTGGATTCGTTCAAATATCAAACTTATGCCACTTGTCAATCATGTCTCAAAAGAAAGATGACAAAGACTCCATTCACTGGACATGGAGTAAGAGCGAGCGAGCTCTTAGGACTCATACACAGCGATATATGTGGTCCAATGTCTACACATGCAAGAGGTGGTTTTTCCTATTTCATTACTTTTACGGATGATTACTCTAGGTACGGATTCATTTTTCTGATGAAACATAAATCCTAGGCTTTTGAGAAATTCCAAGAGTATAAGAATGAAGTAGAAAACCAAACCGGCAAAAGTATCAAGACACTGAGATCTGATCGAGATGGTGAATACTTAAGCGCCGAGTTCCTAAGTTACCTAAAAGAGAAAGGAATTCTCTCTCAGCTTACTCCTCCACTCCACAGCATAACGGTGTATCGGAGAGACGGAATCGAACCCTATTGGATATAGTACGTTCCAGATGAGTAATGCTGAGTTACCGCGATCTTTCTGGGGTTATGCGCTAGAATCAGCGGCATATCTTTTGAACATGGTTCCTACCAAGACTGTGCCTACCACACCATATCAGATGTGGAGTGGGAAGAAACCTTATCTTCAGTATCTGAAAATTTAGGGATGTCCAGCTTTTGTTAAAAAGCAGCATGCGGACAAGCTCGAGGCACGATAAGTACAGTGTAAGTTTGTGGGATATCCAAAGAACTCCAAGGAGTATCTATTCTATTACGCAGAGGAACAAAAGGTTTTTGTTTCTCGTAATGCCCATTTTCTAGAATATCAGTTTTTAGAAAAGGAAATAAGTGGGAGCGAGATAGAACTGGAAGAAATTCCAGAACCACAAACTACTACTGAAAGTTTGGTAGAACCAGTAGTTCAAGAAAAACAGGACATTCCCGCACCCCTCCACAGGAGTAGTAGGCCGTCTCATCCACCTGAGAGATACTACGGTTTTCTCATAGATAGGGATAGAGAGGATTGCATCATTGATGATGATGAACCTACTAGCTTCCAGCAGGCCATCCAGAGCGGTGACTCGGTACGATGGCTAGATGCAATGCGGACCGAGATGGAGTCCATGTGCACTAACAAAGTATGGACTTTGGACTTTGCTCCAGATGGGGTAAAACCCATAGGATGCAAATCGATCTTCAAGAAAAAAATTGGTGTAGATGGACAGGTGGAAACCTATAAGGCTAGACTTGTTGCAAAAGGTTTTCGTCAAAAACCTGGTTTGGACTATGACGAAACTTTTTCTCCAGTGGCTATGCTCAAATCCATTCGGGTCCTTCTTGCTATTGCCGCCTTCCATGATTATGAGATCTGGCAGATGGACGTAAAGACGGATTTTCTAAATGGTAATTTGGAAGAGTGCATCTATATGGATCAGCCAGAAGGCTTTAATCAGAGTGGGAGCAGCGGGAAAGTGTGCAAGTTGCTTAAGTCTATTTATGGACTGAAGCAGGCATCGCGGAGTTGGAACATCTGTTTTGATGAAACGGTCAAAGAATATGACTTTATCAAAAATCCAGATGAACCATGTATATATAGTAAAATTGTAGCACGAACTGTCGTATTTCTCGTCTTGTACGTGGATGACATTCTATTGATAGGAAATGACATTCCTATGCTACAATCTGTCAAAGGATTCTTGTCACACAGGTTCTCCATGAAAGACTTGGATGATGCCTCTTACATTCTGGGGATCCGGATCTATCATGATAGATCCAAGAGGATGTTGGGACTTTCGCAGTCCAGGTATATCAACAATATACTGAAAAGATTCAGTATGGAAGATTCTAAGCGCGGTAATCTACCGGCTTGTCACGGAATCACCCTCTCCAAAGAGATGTCTCCCAAGACTGATTTGGAAAAGGAACGCATGTCTATTATACCCTACGCTTCTGCGGTAGGCTCTATAATGTATGCGATGTTGTGCACCAGACCAGATGTAGCTTACACACTAAGCGTGGTAAGCAGGTATCAGTCAGACCCAGGGAAGAAGCACTGGATAGCAGTAAAGAACATTCTCAAGTACCTGAGAAGGACTAAGGAGATATTCTTGGTTTACGGAGGAAAAGACCTCAAGATCGAGGCCTTTGCTGATTCCGGCTTCCAGAGTGATAAGGATGACTCCAAGTCCATGTCAGGTTATGTCTTTACCCTCAATGGAGGGGCGGTGTGCTGGAAAAGTTCCAAGCAGGACACCGTTGCTGACTCGACGATGGAAGCGGAGTATATTGCTGCTTGCGATGCCGCAAAAGAAGCGGTCTGGATGAAGAAGTTCCAAACAGAACTTCAGGTGGTTCCTACCATTGTTGATCCAATACCGCTGTATTGCGACAACAATGGAGCAATAGCTTTAGCGAAGGAACCCAGGTCCCATCAGAAGTCCAGACACATCTTAAGGAGGTATCACCTGATCAGGAAGATCATAGATCGCCGGGAGATCGAGGTCCGGAGAGTTGCAACAGAAGAGAACATTGCTGATCCATTCACAAAGGCCTTACCTCAGATTCAGTTCGAGAGGCTACTCGAGATGATCGGTCTTCGATATGCCAGAATATGGCCCTAGTGCAAGTGGGAGATTGTTAGTGTATATGCCCTAGGGGCCATTATTGTATCATACTAGCTTGTATATTACTTAATGGAAGCTTGGGATATTCACAGTTATATTAACAGTCTTGCTAAACATGGTAGTATGCTACTTGGTTTTATCTATCTTAATATGTGTGTACGTATTAATAGAGCCCTTAGGATCTTGCTTGACTACCAGCGTTGTGATGGCAGTCACACTAGTGGGGGCTGGGTAGTCTACAAGCACATCCTTTTTCAGGTCCCTAGTCATAGGATTATCGAGACAGGGCATCGATACTCCGGAGTAGACTAGTGTGTACGCTTCTCATCCCAGTTGGGGAGATGGTCTGTCCTACAGCCATCAGTACGTCGTTCTGGAGATAGTATACAGGTGCTCGTCGGGTTACGGGTACACCGGACAGGACTCGCGGGGAACTGTTGGTTGGTATTATACCCATCGTCAGTTAACAGTTCCCAGTGACATGAGTACAGCATAGTCCGCAGACTTGACACTGCTACTTCGCCTCGAGTGTGTCCCACTGTTCTTAGATTGCTACCTACCACGGCTCAAAGGAGTCGTACAAACAGGTAGCACTTGGGTGCAGTCCCGAGCACTTGGAGGCAGTAGCGGTTAGACAGGATTCGTCCTTCCCGGTATTGGGAGTTGATATCGCGCTGTGTCAGAGAGCCATTACGCAAAGTATCTGGCCAGGGCAAGCGAGATTTACTGGTAGGTTCCAGTAGTTTCTCAAGGTGTAATGGGCTACGCTCCGACACGACTTATACCGCTATTAGGGGACTGACGCTTGCCGCCCCCCTAGGCCCGATATGCGATAGTCCTAGACGAACAGACCAGACTGTACGGAGATTGTCACATCAGGCTCAGTAAGAGTTCGGATGGGTTTCCTCATCAGCCTTCTTATCGACATCTACCTGGGGACCGTTACGTACAGTTAGTGCCGCTTGCGGTCTGTGGTTAAACCCACTTCCAGCGTAGTAGTCGAGTCTTTAGGGTCCCACACAGAGAGTTTCCCTGCTCCAGGCGAAACGATATAGAGGTCGTATGGTTTTACGATAAGGGTTCGGAGGCATACGTGTTTAAACGCACGTACGACGTTCGGACAGTTTTTACTAGCCGGCTTTGGTTTAAGCCAGATTCTAGTATCAGGTTATTAGATTTATACAGTCTAAAGTTTTTCCGTGTTTTCACGGATAGGAGGGGTGTTCTCGTAATTTAGCGGGAAGCTTCTAGAAGTATAGTGACTTGAGGGTTTAGGTGGCATAAGCATTTATTGCTTTAGTGACTCATTTGTGTGATTCATCCATGTCATTAATGCATCATTAAATGGTTAATGACTCATGTAGTGAATCACACATATTGAATTAATGAAGCATGATGATTAATCATTTTTATTTATTTATTTGATAAATGATTATGCTTCATATATTCAAGAGAGTTCATTATTTCATTATCATTCTCTTGCTCACCTTCTCTCTCCTCAAGCTCTCTCTCTTCAAACCCTAATCCTACCATCTCATGAGTTGAGATCAAGGATTAGCTAGACTATTTAATCCATAACCATACTCTATATCATCTAAGTGACTTTGATTAGCAACTAAAGAAACCTAGTTACCTCAAGATTAGAGGTAAAGCTTGGAGTAGAAGCTCCCGGGTGGATCGTCTATTACATAGAGGAGGCCGAGGAGGAGGTGGATAACGAAAGGACGAAGGACTAGGTTCACTAGGTATAATCTCTTTTCATAGTAGTTAACAACTCCTATGTATATGTTAGTTATAGTTTAGCAAAGATTCTTCGGTTAGTCGATGTTAATCCAAAGAACAAGATTGTTTTTCATATTTCCGCCTCCCCGCAACTCGTGGGGTGTAATACATCGACTTACACATAACGGGTCGAAAAACTACTGATAACACTTACCAGTATATCTCTGAACCAGCCTTGGCCAAGGACTTCCTGTTATAGCCAATCGAACACAGCGCAACATCAACTCCCAATACCGGGAGAGATGAAACACCTCCTATCGCTCATTGCCTCCATTGTTGGAGATAGTGCCCTCAGAGTCAATTATTGGATCACAGGCACGTGATTGCAATGATTGAGAGAGGACCTATCCCGGTAGGACAGTCTTACTCAAAATGATAGTATGCTATCTGGTTTACCTTTATCATCGTGTACTGCTTCAGGTGACCTTACAGGTCACTATTACATGTTGATAAAGCCCCTAGGATTCTTGCTTGACTGCCAGCAGTATGAGGGCGATCATATACGTAGGAGCTGGAGTCTATAAGCACATCCTTAAAAGGTCCCTAGTCGTGGGAGTTTCGAGACAGGGCATCGATTCTCCAGAGCAGACTAGTGTATACAGTCGAGACCCCGACGAGGGGTGGTGGCCGGTCTCACAGGCCACTGGTGTCAGTTGGTTCACCTAAGATATATACAGGTGCTCATTGGGTTATGAGTACACCGGACAGGACTCGCCGGGAACATGCTAGTTGGTCTTATACCTGACGTCAGATAGCAGGTCCCTGGTGACATGTGTACAGGTTAGTTCATCGACCTGAGAATCGTCATTTGTCTCGTGTAAGTTCCCACTGTACTTTGATTACTATCCTACCACGCTCAAAAGAGACGTGCAAACAGGTTTTAGTTGGGTACAGTCCCGAGCCACATGGAAGCAGTGAGCGGGTCTTCAGGGGTTCGTCTCTCCCGGTATTGGGGGTGAGGTCGCGCTGTGTCTAGGAGAGCCCTTACATGAAGTCCTTGGCCAAGGCAGGAGATTTACTGGTAGGTATTCCAGTAGTATCTCAGGGTGTTCTGGGCTACACTCCAACACGACTTGTACCGCTTTTGGGGGTCTGACTTTTACCAAACCCATAGGCCCGCCATGCGATGCTCATAGACGAACGGACCGGACTGTATGGATATTGTCACTGACAGACTCAGTAGGGTGTCAGGATGAGTTCGCTCATCGACGTCCCTTTTGGTCAATAGTGTAAGGTTAGATTAGCACCCTATGAAGAGATTACAAGCATCACATGACCTAAAGTTTTCATTTTTATGGTGCTAAACTAACAAGCAAAGGAATCGATCCTAGAAAATTAGGTTTAACAAACTTTAAACTAGAAAAGCTTAGGGTTAGAAGGCTACAACCTTTGTAGTTCCCGTTTTTGTTTTGCTCCTTTGACTTTGGGGTGTTGGAAGAAGGTCCACTCTTCCTCCTCTTGCGTCCACGACGATCCACCCGGAGCTTCCCGTCCAAGCTAGCAAGTTTGGTAAAACAAGGAGAACACTCTAATCAAGTGAGCTAGACTTGATTAGAATGAAGTTGTGGCTATGGATCTCACTTCAAAATCCTATTTTTATGAATGATTCACTCTCTTGTAAGAACTAGAGAGCTTAAGCATGGAGGTTGATGAAGATGATGGACTTTTTAAAGAAGAGAATGAATTATCTTAACAAAGAGAAAAGAAAAATAGCTATATATATTTTTCTTTCTCTTAACCAACCATGGTTAAGTATTTAGATATCATTTTATTTTAAATTAAAAGCATGATAAGAAAATAAACTATGGGTTAAAAGTTAGGTGAGCATGGTTGAGTTAGAAGAGTGTAGAAATTCTAAAGTGATTTAACCCATTTTTCATTTTCTTTTGCTTTAATTTAAATCCAATAATTATCCAAATACAACCATGGTGTAATTCTTATACATCCACCATTTCCATTGTATAAACAACCATGATAGAATTTGATGTATGTATGCATGTGTGCTTGCACATCAACATGTGCATGAACAAAAAATGAATGCACACATGCATGCATACATACAACATAAACAAGATAGGATTTGTAGTGAGAAAATAATAATGAATCAACACTTGATTCACTAATCCGGTCATATCACATACGACCCGACCATTAGCAAGCCGCCCAATTAATATACGGTATCCCATACACGTATTTTAATCGGGTCCAAGCGCATATCGCATACGCGCACCACAACGTTTCGCCTGGACTAGGTAACTCCTGTGTGGGACTCTAAGACTCGTCAATACGTCGGCAGTGGGTGATGATCATATCAAGCACCCGCAAGCCACAAGCGGTCAGCCAAACGTAACGGCCACCCGGGTATTGAGCGATAAGAAGAAAACAAGCGAACCTGTTACAACTCCCATCGAGCCATCCGGCAACACTACCGTACAGTCCGGTCTCTTCGTCAGATATGCTGCATATCGAGCCTAGGGATGGTCACGTCGACCCCAATAACTCAATAGGTCGTGTCGGTGAATGGTCTATAACAGATCGAGAAACTACTGATAACACTTATCAGCAAATCTCAGCAACCCTGGCCAGGGACTTGCTGTTATAACCAGTCGAGCACAGCACAGCATCAACTCCCAATACCGGGAGAGACGAAACCCCTCCTATCGCTCATTGCCTTCGTGTGTCTCGGGACTGTACCCAACGGCCACCTGTTTGCACGACTCAGTAGAGCCGTGGTAGGGTGGCAATCAAAGTACAGTGGGAGAACACACAAGGCTCTATGATGATCTCGGGTCTACAGACTAACCTGTACCAGTGTCACCTGAGAACTGCTATCCGACGATAGATATAATTCCATATAGGAGTTCTCGGTGAGTCCGTCCAGTGTACCCAGTCACCACTGAGCACCCGTATATGATCTTGATGTCAAACATCGATGAATGTGGGAACATCCATCGCCCATCACATGGGTCTAGTATCATATACGCTAGTCTACTCTGGTATATCGATGCCCTGTCTCGATACACCTCCGACTAGGGACATTTCAGGATATGCTTATAGACTACAGATGTCCCACTAGTATGATCTCCATCATAATCAGAGTAGTCAAGACGATATCCTTAGGGCTTTATCAGCATGTATGAATGAATAAAAGTATGATCAAATCAACATGTCAGATAAAGAAGAACCAGATAGCATACTATCATGTCGAGCAAGAATGCAAACTGAATATATATACATGTATAGATACATCAACTATCACATAATGGCCTCTAGGGCATACATATATCCAACAATCTCCTACTTGCACTAAGGCCAGTTATTGGCATATCTCATACCCAACATCTCAAAAAGTCGCTCATGCTGCGGCTGAGGGAGGGCCTTGGTGAATGGATCCGCGGCGTTGTTTTTTGTGTCAACTCTCTTAATCTCGATCTCGCGGCGATCTACAATCTCCCGGATCAAATGAAAGCGCCTCAGGATGTGTCTGGACCGCTGATGGGATCTGGGCTCCTTGGCTAACGCCATCGCCCCATTATTGTCACAATACAAAGGTACTGGATCAATAATGGTTGGAACTACTCCTAGCTCCGAGACGAACTTCTTCATCCAGACGGCTTCCTTGGCGGCATCATTTGCAGCAATGTACTCAGCTTCCATCGTAGAGTCTGCAACGGTATCCTGTTTGGAACTCTTCCAACTAACCGCCCCTCCATTGAGGGTAAACACAAACCCTGAGATAGATTTGCTGTCATCCTTATCGCTCTGGAAGCTCGAATCGGTAAAGGCCTCCATTTGGAGATCTTTATTACCATACACCAAGAACAGTTCTTTAGTCCTTCGTAAGTACTTAAGAATGTTCTTCACAGCTGTCCAGTGGTTCTCCCCTGGGTTGGATTGATACCTGCTTACTACACTAAGTGCATAAGCTACATCTGGGCGTGTACATAACATCGCATACATTATAGACCCTACTGCCGAAGCATAAGGTATAATGCTCATGCGAGCTCTCTCTTCATCGGTCTTTGGACAAGAATCCTTGGAGAGAGTGACTCCATGGCAAGCGGGTAAGGCACCCCGCTTGGAGTCTTCCATACTAAACCTCGTTAGGATGGTGTTGATGTACCTGGTTTGGGACAATCCCAATAACTTTTTGGATCTATCCGTATAGATCCTAATGCCCAGGATGTATGTGGCATCACCCAGGTCCTTCATGGAGAACCTCAGTGATAAGAATGATTTGACCGACTGTAGCATAGGAATATCATTTCCTATCAGAAGAATGTCATCCACGTACAATACGAGGAATGTGACAGCTCTTCCTACAGCCTTCCTATAAACACAAGGTTCATCTGGATTTTTGATGAAATCAAACTCTTTGATAACATCATCGAAACAGATGTTCCAACTCCGAGATGCCTGCTTTAACCCATATATGGATTTAAGCAATCTACATGCTTTCTCACTGCTCCCACTGTCAATGAAGCCCTCTGGTTGATCCATATAAACGCATTCTTCTAAATCTCCATTTAGAAATACTGTTTTAACGTCCATCTGCCAGATTTCATAGTCATAGTGAGCAGCAATAGCAAGTAGGATCCGAATGGATTTAAGCATGGCTACGGGCGAAAAAGTTTCGTCATAGTCCAGACCTGGTCTTTGACGAAAACCTTTCGCCACAAGTCTTGCCTTATAGGTCTCTACCTGCCCATCCACACCAATCTTTCTTTTAAAGATCCATTTGCACCCCACAGGTTTTACCCCAGGGGGTACAACGTCCAAAGTCCATACTTTGTTGGTGTACATAGACTGCATTTCGGATCTCATGGCATCCAGCCACTTCACAGAGTCACCACTCGTGATAGCTTGCTGAAAACTGGTAGGATCATCATCTTCCATGATACAGTCTTCTCTGTCACCATCAATGAGGAAACCGTAGTACCTCTCCGGTGGGCGAGAAGTCCTACCAGACCTACGGAGTGGCCGAGGTTCTTCAGTTTCTGTTGCAACAGCCGGTTCAACCAAATCGTCATTTGTAGTTTGTGTCTCTAGAACCTCTTCTAGATCTACCACCTTGCCATCATCTCTATCCGTGAAAAACTCTTTTTCCAAGAATGTGGCATACTGAGAAACAAACACTTTTTGTTCCTCTTTGTGGTAGAATAGATATCCATAGGAATTCTTTGGATATCCTACAAAGTTACACATGACTGACCGTGTCTCGAGTTTGTCCGGGTTCTGCTTTTTGACATAGGCCGGGCAACCCCAAATCTTAATTCTCTTAAGAGATGGTCTCTTCCCATGCCATATCTCATATGGCGTGGTAGACACGGCTTTGGTTGGAACCCTGTTCAGCAGAAACGCTGCAGTCTCTAATGCATGCCCCCAAAACGAGACAGGTAACTCAGCGTCACTCATCATGGACCGGACCATATCTAATAGGGTCCTATTTCGTCGTTCTGACACACCGTTGTGCTGTGGTGTGTAAGGAGGAGTGAGCTGAGAGAGAATCCCATTCTCTTTTAGGAAGTTTGCAAATTCTGTACTGAGATACTCTCCGCCTCGATCTGATCGAAGCATCTTAATACTCAAGCCGGTTTGTTTTTCTACTTCTTGTTTATATTCAATGAATTTCTCGAAAGCGTCGGACTTGTGCTTTAATAAAAATACATGACCGAATCTTGAGAAATCGTCGGTGAATGTAATGAAGTATGAAAAACCGCCTCTAGCCTGTGTAGACATAGGCCCACATACATCACTATGTATGAGGCCCAGGAGCTGAGAAGCTCTTTCTCCGTGTCCTGTAAACGGAGTTTTGGTCATTTTACCCTTGATACAAGACTGGCAAGTCGCATAAGATTTATATTCAAAAGAATTTAAATATCCATCTTTGTGTAACTTGTTTAGTCTTGTTTCGTTAATATGACCAAGTCTACAGTGCCAAAGAAAAGCTTCATTTAATTCTGAAAGCTTTCTTTTATTAGTGTGTTGTACACTGAAAACTGTGTGTTGATTTAGGACATATATTCCGTTATTAAGTGTACCATACCCAACCAACATTTGATTTAGGTGAATGTTCATAACATTGTTCTGCAACACAAAATTATACCCTTCATTGTCCAACAAAGAAACGGATATTATATTACATAGCATAGTCGGTACAAAATAACATGGATTCAAAATCAAAATACATCCAGATGGCAACCCCAAGTGATACTCTCCCACTGCGACTGTATGTACATTGGAACCATTTCCAACGCGGAGAGTATGGTCACCTGTCCTCAAAACCTTGCTATTTCTCAGCCCCTGCATGGAATTGCAAATGTGAGAACCTGAACCGGTATCCAATACCCAGGAAGCAGAGTTTATAGAAAAACAGTTTTCAGTCACAAACGCACCTGAAGCAGAAGCATCACCATGCTTCTTCTTGAGACTTAGGTACTCCGTGCAGTTGCGCTTCCAATGTCCTGTCTTGTGGCAATGAAAACACTCGCCTTTCCCTGGGTCTCCAGCCGTGGACTTTCCCTTTCCCTTCACCTTTTTGACTCCGCCCTTAGGATTATTGGGTTTCTTCTTTTTCTTTCCCTTGGCTTTAGCTTTTGGGCGAGAAGAAGAAGACTGTCCAATGGTCATAACGGGAGTCTTTGCTGACTTCATAGTGCTCTCTGCACTCCTTAACATATTAAGGAGTTCAGGGAGGTCCTTCTCCATGCCATGCATGTTGAAGTTTACTATGAACTGAGCAAAGGTGGAGGGGAGGGACTGCAGAATAATATCTATATATTGTTCATTTTCCATTGTCCATCCAAGGTCCTCAAGCTCTTCTATAAGCGCTATCATCTTCAACACATAGTCTCCTACTGGTGTGCCAGGGGCCATTCGCATCTGAAACAGTTTCTTTGATGCTTCGTATCGTAATACGCGGGATTGCTCCCCATACAACTCCTTTGTATGGAGCAGTATCCCGTGAATATCCATGTCCTCGTGCTGCTTTTGATGTGTGTTATCCATCGATGCAAGCGCGAGGCATGTGGCCGTGGCACAGTCAGCGTCACATGTCTTGCGGACTTCTATGTCCGCAACTGAGGATTTTGGGCCTGGGACGGGCGGGGCTGAAGCCGTGAGGACATATGATACTTTATCATAAGTCAAGGCGATCTTTAGATTCCTTAGCCAGTCTTTATAGTTGGTCCCATTCAGTTTGTTTTTATCTAGTAGAAGCTTAAGTCCAGTCATTGGTATCTGCCATTAAGAGAGAGAAAAGAATACACTCAGCGAAAGCTCTTGCATAGATTAGATTGGTTTATTATCTTGTCTAATCGATGTTTCCCACTGCTTTTTATCAAGTTTCTCTTTCAAACCTTAAAAAGAAAAACTAGCCAGGATTAATTACAGTCTACAACTTCGCTAACCGTTCAGCCAGGCCAGTGTCGGTACTTTGAGGGAGGTTCCCCGTGCTTTCGCACGGACCTAATTAGAGTAAACCTCGTTTTCCCAGAGGCGGAGCCCCGTTAACACCTTTCTAGACACCTAATGAGTTAGCTAATTGTAAACTGTAAAACTCTCCTAGGAGCAACTATTGCCCACAGTGGGATCGGGATCCAACCATCACATGGAAGGTATGCAATCTCATTGCAAATTTCAACACTTGAAATTCCCGATATAATTTTTACCCCTAGCACTTATGACCTTAACTATGGTCAACAAATCATAAGTACCAGTCAAGTTCTACCCGTCATTTCTTGATTAATTAGACCTACCCATATGACCCTTAACTATGGTCAACAAAGTCGCATGAATGTCCTAATTAATCTGCATCATATGCAGTGTAGGAAGACATCACTTAGCTACCGTACACTACGCCTTAACTAAAGTCAACAAACGTAGCACGAATACTAAGTACTCTACTTCCTAAAATGACGGAGGGTTGCGAATGATTTTTAAGAAAATCTTTAACGCTTTGAACTTGATATCGTTGTAGAATCAAACAGTTTTTCAAAAAGGAGTGGCTTAAGCTCCGCAGTTTTTTGAAATGTAGCTTTTTCATAAATAGCCGAGTATTTTTCAAATCCGATTCTACAACAACTTTTTAGGTTTATTTTCTTTACATTAATCACATTAATGTAATCCCATCATTTAAGTCCTAAAGCCAATCACAGAAAAGAAACGAAAATAACACGTACGCTTATGCCATCCGCATTCGCCGCAATGTTCCGTTATGCACCGTTAGGTTACTTAACTAACGGCATACCGGGACGGGACTAGCGCGGGTGTAAAACATAAGCAACGTCTACTATATATCATATATATAATAAGTCATTCGTCTCAGATATCACAGAACACAGGCAGCAGAAAAATATAGATATAACGTGGGATATACTAGGACGTCCGTATTTAGTATTTAGCCAGAATAGAAAATACGGATTCCATAGTCGCGATGAATAGCCAAGCCCACACCCTGGACCCCTACGAGAGCAGCAAGTGACCCTACCAATCCTGGAGTTTAGGAGACCCGGTCTCGACTCCTCGAGATGGCCTCCCACTGAACCCCAGAACCCGGTCACCTGTGCTCCCCTCCTTGGGTCCATCCTAATGCGGAAAAGTAAATAATATACAATACTGGTGACACAACCGCAACCTGGAAGTGCCCCAAATAAAAGAATATTATATTACATTTGAATTTACATGAATGAAAAGATAAAACTCTCATCTCACAAAAAAAACCCCGGCTATTCGATCGCGACAATCCTGCACATCATATCTCAGCAACACATAATATCACATATCATCAACGTAAGCAAGTATGCGTACCCCGATTGTCGTTGATGTATAGCAACGAAACCGGCGATATCTAACATACTACACTTACGGTCACAGAAAAGAAAGTGTAAAACTACAATATTTGGAATCCAGATTCTCTTTAGACATCATAAATGCGAAATATCACATATCTCGTATTTCATGCCTAAACCATATGAATTCCACATATTGTATCACATTCCAGACAAACAGACAGTATTAAAGTTTTCGAACGAACTATCAAGCACCCAAGATTCACTAAAGCTCAACACTTGAGCAGGGTTCAAAAAATCCGGAGTGTGGCACAGTAGCGGCGGTCCAGCCGTAGAAGGGTCAAGCCAACGCCTTACATGTGGCACGCCGTACTGCCCCAAACCCTAGGGTTCAAAGGGCAGTTCGAGACGGTCACATAATCGAGTTAAGGTTTGTTGTCTTCTAGAGGGACCACCGCAAAAAGACTTGCACGCATCTCCAAACTATTTAAACCCCGTGAATATTGAGTAAATGATATTCGTTCAAACACTTCAATACTTTCTAGTTTACCCGGAAAAGAAAGCGAAATGAAAATTCCGATCGAAACCACGAGTCGCTAAACATCTCCAGAATTTTTCAACAGTAGATTCAGATTAAATATACTCAAAATATACTGTAGCAGGTAAAGAAAATTACTGTGCAGAAAATTATCAAAGAGCCCCTCAAATTGCCGCGGATGCGCGGCCTAAGCACGCTTATGCCGCGCTTCCGCAGCGAAAGTAACTGTTCATGGGTACGGATTTTCCAGATCGACTAATTTTTACCTGCTCAATTTTTTGAGAATTTTTAATTCTGAAAAAAGTCAGTTTTTAAAAAATTTCCAGAGAGCATCCTTTAAAGTCGTATTTTTGTTTCGATCGGACTTTTTACTTCGCAAAAAGGTCGCATAACGTTCTAGGTCGGCTCTGATACCAATGTAAGGTTAGATTAGCACCCTATGAAGAGATTACAAGCATCACATGACCTAAAGTTTTCATTTTTATGGTGCTAAACTAACAAGCAAAGGAATCAATCCTAGAAAATTAGGTTTAACAAACTTTAAACTAGAAAAGCTTAGGGTTAGAAGGCTACAACCTTTGTAGCTCCCGTTTTTGTTTTGCTCCTTTGACTTTGGGGTGTTGGAAGAAGGTCCACTCTTCCTCCTCTTGCGTCCACGACGATCCACCCGGAGCTTCCTGTCCAAGCTAGCAAGTTTGGTAAAACAAGGAGAACACTCTAATCAAGTGAGCTAGACTTGATTAGAATGAAGTTGTGGCTATGGATCTCACTTCAAAATCCTATTTTTATGAATGATTCACTCTCTTGTAAGAACTAGAGAGCTTAAGCATGGAGGTTGATGAAGATGATGGACTTTTTAAAGAAGAGAATGAATTATCTTAACAAAGAGAAAAGAAAAATAGCTATATATATTTTTCTTTCTCTTAACCAACCATGGTTAAGTATTTAGATATCATTTTATTTTAAATTAAAAGCATGATAAGAAAATAAACTATGGGTTAAAAGTTAGGTGAGCATGGTTGAGTTAGAAGAGTGTAGAAATTCTAAAGTGATTTAACCCATTTTTCATTTTCTTTTGCTTTAATTTAAATCCAATAATTATCCAAATACAACCATGGTGTAATTCTTATACATCCACCATTTCCATTGTATAAACAACCATGATAGAATTTGATGTATGTATGCATGTGTGCTTGCATATCAACATGTGCATGAACAAAAATGAATGCACACATGCATGCATACATACAACATAAACAAGATAGGATTTGTAGTGAGAAAATAATAATGAATCAACACTTGATTCACTAATCCAGTCATATCACATACGACCCGACCATTAGCAAGCCGCCCAATTAATATACGGTATCCCATACACGTATTTTAATCGGGTCCAAGCGCATATCGCATACGCGCACCACAACGTTTCGCCTGGACTAGGTAACTCCTGTGTGGGACTCTAAGACTCGTCAATACGCCGGCAGTGGGTGATGATCATATCAAGCACCCGCAAGCCGCAAGCGGTCAGCCAAACGTAACGGCCACCCGGGTATTGAGCGATAAGGAGAAAACAAGCAAACCTGTTACAACTCCCGTCGAGCCATCCGGCAACACTACCGTACAGTCCGGTCTCTTCGTCAGATATGCTGCATATCGAGCCTAGGGATGGTCACGTCGACCCCAATAACTCAATAGGTCGTGTCGGTGAATGGTCTATAACAGATCGAGAAACTACTGATAACACTTATCAGCAAATCTCAGCAGCCCTGGCCAGGGACTTGCTGTTATAACCAGTCGAGCACAGCACAGCATCAACTCCCAATACCGGGAGAGACGAAACCCCTCCTTTCGCTCATTGCCTTCGTGTGTCTCGGGACTGTACCCAACGGCCATTTGTTTGCACGACTCAGTAGAGTCGTGGTAGGGTGGCAATCAAAGTACAGTGGGAGAACACACAAGGCTCTATGACGATCTCGGGTCTACAGACTAACCTGTACCAGTGTCACCTGAGAACTGCTATCCGACGATAGATATAATTCCATATAGGAGTTCTCGGCGAGTCCGTCCAGTGTACCCAGTCACCACTGAGCACCCGTATATGATCTTGATGTCAAACATCGATGAATGTGGGAACATCCATCGCCCATCACATGGGTCTAGTATCATATACGCTAGTCTACTCTGGTATATCGATGCCCTGTCTCGATACACCTCCGACTAGGGACATTTCAGGATATGCTTATAGACTACAGATGTCCCACTAGTATGATCTCCATCATAATCAGAGTAGTCAAGCCGATATCCTTAGGGCTTTATCAGCATGTATGAATGAATAAAAGTATGATCAAATCAACATGTCAGATAAAGAAGAACCAGATAGCATACTATCATGTCGAGCAAGAATGCAAACTGAATATATATACATGTATAGATACATCAACTATCACATAATGGCCTCTAGGGGATACATATATCCAACAAATAGCTGGTAGCCCGTTACGTATGGCTGATACCTCTGACGTGCTAGTGGTTAAATCCACAGCCATAGTATCGACGAGTCTTTAGAGTCCCCCACACACAGTTACTCAAGTTTCGGGCGAAACGCTGTAGAGGCCGTATGGAGATATGGCAGGGTTCAATCAGATACGTACGGTATTGCACGAATCATGATCGGACGGTTAATACTAGCGGGCTTTGGTTTAAGCCGGATCCTAGTATTGTACAGTGTGGATTTTGTCTCATTGCATTTGTATTCGGTCGGAATACAAATGCGGGTATGTATATACAGTCGTGGGGTTTCTTGTAATTTATTACGGGATCAGTTTTGTGAAGTTGCCAGTTTGCTTTCCGTTTCGGCCATTTTCCTTTGTATCTTTTCTTGGCTGAAATTTGGTGGAGGAGGGCTTATTTGCATTTGTACAAATTAGATTTGTGGAGGGTGGTCTTTGCATATTGTTGCTTCATGATAGATCTTGTTTGACCTTGACTTCTTCATTTGATCATTACTTGACTTTTGGAGTAATGATGATGGTTGATGGAGTGTGGGTTTTAGTTTGTGAACATTTCTTTTCATGATAACATTTTATCTCTCTCTTGCATTATTCTTGTGAGACTCACTCCCTCTTCTTATTTCCTGATGAGCATGGCCGGCCAAGGGAGATGGGGGCTGTCCCAAATTCTTGAAGGGAATTTTTGGTCTCATTTGCTTGCAAAAATTCCCTTGTTCATCACAAAATTTCATATCTCATTTCCTCCACCATATGGCAACTTCCTAAACCCCAAAATGAGACATAAGTTCTATACTTATTCTACAGCAAATCTTGGGCACGTCGACTCGCCAACTTCGTGCCCGAGTTGCCTCGGTCCAGAGGTGGGAGCCCTAAAAGAAGCCGGCGATGTGGTGCCCTTCCGGCGAGGAGGTGAAGACCGGAGATTCCGCAGGAGATCGGGACGACGACGAGAAGACCGGAGGACACGGATCACTCGGTATATCTCTCTACCCGTTCTTTAGTTAGCTAGGATTAGATTAATGGCCCGATCCGGGATTTTTGTGCGCGGTGGTGCCGGTTCAAAAGTTAAAGTAAATTATCGTTTCCGCATTTTGGCTTTGGATTGACGGCCGGGGCGCCACCGTGCACTTACACTGGTATCAGAGCCAGGCCATTACTCTTTTCTAGCTTGCTCTAGTATGTTTAAAGTTTCGATCAAACAAATATTCTAAAACCGTGTTTTTTCATGCATCAGTTCTTTATCGAAATTTTTTTGGCTCCAAAAATGTTTCAGTGTGTTGCAGAAGTACATGCAGGGCATTATAAGCAATCTGTAAAAATTTGGTCTCGTGAACTTACTACCCCACCGCGGAACCGCGGCCAAACCCATGCTTGGGCCGCGGTTCCGCCGCTACTTTCACTATTCATGGCACCAAAATTTTGCAGAGAGCTCCTGAGTTTAAAATGGGGTTTCTGGAATGTTATTTTTGGGCCCAGAATTTCTTTAAGTGCTATAGTAATGCTTGGGGCCCACTTGGTAAAATTTGATCGATCGAAAATTTTAAACACATTAGTTCACGGTATTTACATTATATCTGCGACCGTGAATGTCACTTGATCGGTAAATCCTGTCTAACTGCTATAGCTCGGTTAGACGGATTTGCGAACGTGACATTCACGTTGATGTTCTGTGTATTGCTGTGATGTTGCGGATTGGTCGTGGGGATAGCCTGGTTGCATTGGTAGTACAGTTTTGTTTTATATGTACATTTGATATTGCGGGGCGAACGTCCGACATGTGGACTGCCGTCACTGCCTGTTTGTATATTATTCTTTTGGGGCACGACCGGGTCGAGGTCGATGTACCCGTTGTATGTATATTTTACTTTCTGTACTAGGATTACCCCGCGGAGGGGTGCACGGATAGCCGGGTTCTAGAGGGCAACGGGCCCGCATCTCATGGCATTGAGACGGAGGGGGCTTTACTCTAGAATTGGCGGGCTATTCGCCGCACTCGTAGGGGGTACAGGTTAACCCAGGAGGGGTGCCCAAGTTACCAGATTCCATGAAGTGCTGGGTGGTCCATTCATGTTGCTGAAGGGGGCTGCCTCGCTTCAGGTTTTGGCGGGTAACTTGCCGCGTCCGTAGGGGTCTAGGATTTCATTGCACAGGCTATCCACACGACCAGGGGAACGTCGGGTTTCAGCAGCGGCTCTGTGAAACCCGGGGATCCCAGATATCTGTATTGTTCTGTGATGCTGATTTCATTTATGTGATGTTGCATTTTATCACGCCTTGAGCGAAATATTATATATTGATATATATATTAGTAGATGTTGTATATGGTTTGCATCCGCGCTAGTCCAGTCCCCGCTCTGTCATTAGTTAACTAACCTAACGGGTAATGACGGGACCCAGTGGCGAATGCGGATGGCATATACGTATGTCATTATTTTCGTTCTTTATTGGTGTGATCAATTGATGGGACTGCATTGATTTGGATCAATGCAAGTTAAAAACAAACCTATTCTGATGTTGTTGGAACATTTTTCAAAAAACTGTTATTGCAAGGACGTTCAATTTTGTTTTGCACAGTGGTATTCAGTTGGAATATCCTGCTCCTCAGTCGACGAGGCAAGGGCCGAGATCCCTTCACCGGGAGTGACCCCTTGGACAGAAGTTTGCGTCAGGGCAATAACTTCACTATAGCCGATTACTTTTGCTTTGCATCGTGGTATTCAGTTGGAATGTCCTGCACCTCATTCTACGGGGAAAGAGCCGAGATCCCTTCGCCGGGAGTGACCTCTTTAGCAAAAGTTTTCGCCACTATATTTTCATAAAAGCTATCCAGTTCCTTCAACGATATCAAGTTCATTACGTTAAAGGTTTTTCACCAGAAACCATTCGTAGCCCTCCGTCATTTCATATGGGTAGTCAATAGTATTCAAGCTGTGTTTGTTGGCCAAAGTCAAGGCACAGTGTTTGGTAGCTGTTGGGTATTCATATGCAGCATAGATAGATGCATTGGTTTGGGACAGTCGTACTACCTTGTTGGCCAAAATCAATGGTATGTACGGGTGGGTTCAAATTAACCTGGAGAATGATGGGTAGAACATGACATGTGACTTATGATTTGTTGGCCAAAGTCAAGGTCATAAGAGCATGGGGCAAAAATCACATCGGGAGTTTCTAAAGAAACTGAAACTTGCCAGATATGCGCATACCTTCTGGAGTGTGATAACGTGAGCGGATTCCGTCATGTTATCATGCGATGATAGTTGGATCCCGATTCCTACTGATGAGTTGGTTTACTCCTCGGGTGATCCCGACTAATTCTTCTTTTAGGTTTGGAGGAGAATTTGACGGTACAGTGGGAGGTTTCCAGATTAGATAAATTGGTAACCATTCTGATCTAGGTTAGAGTGCACGCTGAGTGTTTCTTTTCTCTCTCTCTCTCTTTGGCAGCGACCATTGACCCGACCCTAAGACTATGACTCAGTGACCAAAATTAACCGAACCTTCTTAAACACTGGCTTTGGATTGTCAGATTTGCATACCTCATTGCCACTCCTACTTTTACCCTTTTCTCCAGGACACCCCGTACTGCTACGAACGTCCACTTCTATTGGATAAAACCATCGTATGGTTATATACGAAATCGAAGGAATTTATTCGAGGATGGTTTCCAGTTCTGGAGAAAACGAATAGGACTATTCAGTTGTCTTTTCCTTTTACCTTCTCTCAGGTTGCGAGTACTCCTTGGTTTAAGAGATAGTACACCCGTTACGCAAATTGGATAGTTTTCTTCCAAACCATAGGCAGGTGCCGAACGGTAGGGAATGAAGAAAGCCGATTAGCCTAAGTGTGGTGTACAGAAGGTATTAAGTTAAGACAAATAAAGGGATTAAAAGGAGGGCAAAGTAAATTGCGACTGATATTCACGACCAAACCAAGTATTTCATTACCACTCCCACTTCACCTTTGTATTTCTCCAGGACACTCCGTATCACTACGAAGATCCACAGTTTATTGGATACTCCATCGTATGGTTATATACGAACTCGAAAGGAACTTGTTCCAGTTCGGGGATGGATTCTGATTCAGGAGAAATAGGAATAAGGTTAATTCGGCTGTCTTTTATCTTCACCTTCTCTCGTATTGCGAGTGCTCCTAGGATTAGGACAGTACACCCATTATGCTTATCGGATAGTCTTCTTCCAAACCATAGGCTGGTGCCGAACGGTAGGGAAGGAAGAAAACCATTTAGCCTAAGAGGGTGTACAGAAGGTAATGACTAAAGACATATGAAGGGATTTGGAGAGATGGCAAAGAAACATACAGTTACAGTTGTAAATCTGGATAATGGAAGAGGCATTACTAGGAATACCAGGATACCCCTACGAAATATTTCAATGTTTCAGTTTCACTGTGTACTGTTAATAGAAAACTGATTTCCCAATTAGGCACTTGCTCCAGGGTATGTATTTACCAGGTATGATTCTCACATCTGTATGGTTTTACAGATGATGGGTGGGAGTAAGTTATTGGGAATTAGGTGATCATCCTCATTATATCGGAATTCGTTGTAATTGGTGATATTTGAGGAAGTCACCTGGGTTGTTTGCCGGACGGCAAATATTTGGTTTTGAATATCCGCTGTTATGCACCAATTTCAAATTGATATATCTGTACGTCTATTTTTATAGAGTGAGATATAACTTTTTGAAATTATGTGTATGAAATTTACCTATATCAGTGGATGGTTAAGTAAGGAGCATTAAACAAAGGTGTAATTCTTCTTAACCATAAGTACAGTTTTCAACCTACGACACACTGTGAATGAGTTATCAGACTCAAGAGACTTATACAGAGTATTGTATATTGTCAAGTGTCCATTAGGACAGAGGGGTTGGTCCTCGTACTATATTCGATTTACTTATGACTTCTCTAGTTCTTAGACAAGTGTTTCGTAGAAACACATGGTCTGAGTTTTGAGAAGTTATAGGTATAAGAGTAAAGTAGAGAACCAGGCATTGCAAGTATCGGGATTCTTCAAGATGATCGAAAATGTAGATACTTGTGTGTGGTATTCAGTTGATAGTAATGATTAAGAGAACTTGCTTCTCTTTCAGATTACTCATAATTGGAAGCACTCCTAAGTTGAGTAATGCTGAACGGCCTATTTCCATTTAGTTAACATGCACTGAAACAGTTGCATGATTTGAATCTGGTTCAATTAAATCAGTGCCTCTGTTTCTGTAATGGATATAGAACAGTTCATGTCTTAACGATGTTAAGGTACGGGGAGTTGTCCGGCTTATGCTTAAAACCAGACTCTGGATAAGTCAAGGCACGTTTCTGTAATGGCTATTTGTGGGTTGACCCAGGCTATGACGAGGGTTGACTTTCTACCATTTGGAAGATCAATAGTGATATTGTTCTTGACTCGCCACAATTTTAAAAGAAATGGTTTTTCTCCAGAAAACAGTAGTGGGAGTATGGTAGAACTGGAAGTGATTCCAGAACCGTAAACGATTACTGAAAATTTGATAGGAACCTAATTCAATTTGATTTGACATTCCATTGGCCACTCCGCAGATATGGTGGGTAACCTCAGGCACCCGAGAAGTACTCCAGTAGCCTCGAAGACGGTGACAGGGAGGTTCTTGTTTACCCAGACTTGCCATTGTTGTTGTTCCAGACTGTGAGACCCGGCAGGAGGATGAGTATAGCGTCGTTCTAAACTAGCTCTAGAAGTGCACGCTTATATGACTCTGCCAGAGGGTTGTCATAGTCAATGGGAGCAGTGGAAGCATTGGTGGACAGTTGGCTTATGTCTATTTATAGACTAAAGCAGACACAGCAGAGATAGATCATCTATTTCTGATGTGACAGTCATAGGTTTGACTTCATCAGAATAGGGGATGGATCTGTTAAGAAGGTAGTAGGATGTGATGTCCTGGTATTTGGATGACATACACAGAGTAGGAAGTGAAATTCCTATACTACAATCGGTTATACTTTGGTTGTCACACAGTAGTTTCTCCACATAAGGCTTGAATATTATATCAGACATTCTGGTTACTGGATCTATGGTTTTAGATCTAGATTTGGGTAGTTTCCCAATCTGGGTACTTAGACAGCATTCTATGAGTATTTAGAATGGACGACTCCTGGCACGGTAGTGTACCCGCAAGTGATGAAGTCACCCTCTCTAAAGGTGTCTTACAGACTAAAGTAGAGAGGGATGTGCATGATTAGCAGATCACTTGCTTAGGCAATTGAGTCAATCATGAGATGTCAAGTACCACACCAGATGTTGTTTTTGCACTAGATACAATAAGTTGATATTGATCCAAACCTAGAGAAACACATGGAAGCGGTTTTAGAACATAAGTGGATGTTCTAGGGATATGATAACATCAGCCTCATTCAGGAGAAAGTTATCATTCCAGGCTTCCAAGGTGACCTGGACGGCAGAGTGGCTGTCAGAGTTGTAGTTTTCCTTCTGACGAGGGGCGGTATTTTGGACAGGTGATCCAAGCAGATACTGAGGGAGGCATGGCGCAGGATACTGATTAAGTTCAGTTGACAATACAGTCTAAGAAATTTGGATTTGGAGTTCATTTATGAACTAGGTCCCATCAGACATCCAGACACATTCTAAGACAGGTATTGCTCATTTCGGGAGATGGCTTTCTCCGCGAACTTAAGATATAGAGAGACATAGAAAGAAACATCAAAGCGGATCCACTCACTGAGGCTATTCCTCGAACGCATTAGTTTCCTAAACGGGTTTTGTGAGACTGACTAATAGAGGAGTTGGGTGTTCGGTATCACACGGGCTGTGAGTATGCAACATCGCAATAATTAGCCTTGAGTGCAAGTGGGAGATTGTTGGAGATAGTGCCCTAAGAGTCAATTATTTGATCACAGGCACGTGATTGCAATGATTGAGGGAGGACCTATCCCGGTAGGACAGTCTTACTCAAGATGATAGTATGCTATCTGATTTACCTTTATCATCGTGTACTGCTTCAGGTGACCTTACAGGTCACTATTACACGTTGATAAAGCCCCTAGGATTCTTGCTTGACTGCCAGCAGTATGAGGGCGATCATATACGTGGGAGCTGGAGTCTATAAGCACATCCTTAAAAGGTCCCTAGTCGTGGGAGTTTCGAGACAGGGCATCGATTCTCCAGAGTAGACTAGTGTATACAGTCGAGACCCCGATGAGGGGCGATGGCCGGTCTCACAGGCCACTGGTGTCAGTTGGTTCACCTAAGATGTATACAGGTGCTCATTGGGTTATGAGTACACCGGACAGGACTCGCCGGGAACATTCTAGTTGGTCTTATACCTGACGTCAGATAGCAGTTCCCTAGTGACATGTGTACAGGTTAGTTCATCGACCTGAGAATCATTATTTGTCTCGTATGAGTTCCTACTGTACTTTGATTACCACCCTACCACGCTCAAAGGAGACGTGCAAACAGGTTTTAGTTGGGTACAGTCCCGAACCACATGGAGGCAGTGAGCGGATCTTCAGGGGTTTGTCTCTCCCGGTATTGGGGGTGAGGTCGCGCTGTATCTAGGAGAGCCCTTACACGAAGTCCTTGGCCAAGGCAGGAGATTTACTGGTAGGTATTCCAGTAGTATCTCAGGGTGTTCTGGGCTACACTCCGACACGACTTGTACCGCTTTTGGGGGTCTGACTTTTACCAACCCCCTAAGCCCGCCATGCGATGCTCATAGACGAACGGACCGGACTGTATGGATATTGTCACTGACAGGCTCAGTAGGGTGTCAGGATGAGTTCGTTCATCGACGTCCCTTTTGGTCAATAGCTGGTAGCCCGTTACGTATGGCTGATACCTCTGACGTGCTAGTGGTTAAATCCACAGCCATAGTATTGACGAGTCTTTAGAGTCCCCCACACATAGTTACTCAAGTTTCGGGAGAAACGCTGTAGAGGCCGTATGGAGATATGGCAGGGTTCGATCAGATACGTACGGTATTGCACGAATCACAATCGGACGGTTAATACTAGCGGGCTTTGGTTTAAGCCGGATCCTAGTATTGTACAGTGTGGATTTTGTCTCATTGCATTTGTATTCGGTCGGAATACAAATGCGGGTATGTATATACAGTCGTGGGGTTTCTTGTAATTTATTACGGGATCAGTTTTGTGAAGTTGCCAGTTTGCTTTCCGTTTCGGCCATTTTCCTTTGTATCTTTTCTTGGCTGAAATTTGGTGGAGGAGGGCTTATTTGCATTTGTGCAAATTAGATTTGTGGAGGGTGGTCTTTGCATATTGTTGCTTCATGATAGATCTTGTTTGACCTTGACTTCTTCACTTGATCATTACTTGACTTTTGGAGAATGATGATGGTTGATGGAGTGTGGGTTTTAGTTTGTGAACATTTCTTTTCATGATAACATTTTATCTCTCTCTTGCATTATTCTTGTGAGACTCACTCCCTCTTCTTATTTCCTGATGAGCATGGCCGGCCAAGGGAGATGGGGGCTGTCCCAAATTCTTGAAGGGAATTTTTGGTCTCATTTGCTTGCAAAAATTCCCTTGTTCATCACAAAATTTCATATCTCATTTCCTCCACCATATGGCAACTTCCTAAACCCTAAAATGAGACATAAGTTCTACACTTATTCTACAGCAAATCTTGGGCACGTCGACTCGCCAACTTCGTGCCCGAGTTGCCTCGGTCCAGAGGTGGGAGCCCGTAAAAGAAGCCGGCGATGTGGTGCCCTTCCGGCGAGAAGGTGAAGACCGGAGATTCCGCAGGAGATCGGGACGACGACGAGAAGACCGGAGGACACGGATCACTCGGTATATCTCTCTACCCGTTCTTTAGTTAGCTAGGATTAGATTAATGGCCCGATCCGGGATTTTTGTGCACGGTGGTGCCGGTTCAAAAGTTAAAGTAAATTATCGTTTCCGTATTTTGGCCTCGGATTGACGGCCGGGGCGCCGCCGTGCACTTACATCCATGTGACTCGGGACTGTACGCAAAAGCCACCGTTTTGCACGTTCTCTTGAACGTGATTAGGTGGAAATCAAAGCATAGTGGGAATCACACAAGACTCTATGACGATCTCGGGTTTACAGACTAACCTGTACCAGTGTCACCTGAGAACTGCCATCTGACATTAGGTATAATACCATCTGGGAGTTCTCGGCGAGTCCGTTCAGGGTATCCAGTCTCCACTAAGCACCCGTATACTGTCTCTGATGTCAAACACCAATGGATATGGGATCATCCATCTCCCATCTATATGGGTCGAGAAGCAATACGCTAGTCTACTATGGTATATCGATGCCCTGTCTCGATACACCCATGACTAGGAACATTTGGAGGATGTACTTATCGACTACACTATCTCCACTAGTATGATCTGCATCATAATCCTGGTAGTCAAGTACTCATCTTAAGGGCTTTGTCAACATTTAACATAGAGACAATCATCGTACATGTTAAGATAAAGAGCAACCAGATAGCATATTATCATATCGAGCAAGAAAGTCCTCCCTATATATGTCCAAGTATCCACTACAATATATATCGTATGTACAGTAATGGCCTCTAGGGCATACATATCACTAACAACATGTGTGCTCCTACTCCGTTTCGCTTGAGCCAAGAAATCTCTGTGTAGGACTCTAAAGACTCGTCAATACGCCGGCAGTAGGTGATGATCATATCAAACACCCACAAGCCGCAAGCGGTCTGCTAAATGTAACGGCCACCCGGGTATTGAGCGATCAGAAGATCAACAAGCAAGCCTGCTCACACTCCTGCGAATCCAATCAGTAACACTACCGTACAGTCCGGTCTCTTCGTCTGATATGTCGCATATCTCGTCTAGGGGTGGTAAACGTCAGACCCTAGTAACTCGATAAGTCGTGTCGATATAAGGCTCATAACGGGTTGAGAAAATACTGATAACACTTACCAGTATATCTCTGAAGCAGCCCTGGCCAGGGACTTCCTGTTATAGCCAATCGAGCACAGCGCAATATCAACCCCTAATACCGTGAGAGATGAAACCCCTCCTATCGCTCATTGCCTCCATGTGATTCGGGATTGTACCCAAAAGCCACCGTTTTGCATGTTCTCTTGAACGTGGTAAGGTGGAAATCAAAGCACAGTGGGAATCACATAAGACTCTATGACGATCTTGGGTCTACAAACTAACCTGCACCCGTGTCACCAGAGAACTGCCATCTGACGTTAGGTATAATACCATCTGGGAGTTCTCGGCGAGTCTGTCCAGTGTACCCAGTCTCCACTGAGCACCCGTGTACCGTCTCTGATGTCAAACATCAATGGATATGGGATCATCCATCGCCCATGTACATGGGTCGAGAAGCTATACGCTAGTCTACTCTGGTATATCGATGCCTTGTCTCGATACACCCTCGACTAGGAACATTTGAAGGATGTACTTAGCGACTACTCTGTCCCCACTAGTATGATCTGCATGATAATCCTGGTAGTCAAGTATTCATCCTAAGGGCTTTATCAACATGTAATATAGAGACAATCAACGTACATGTTAAGATAAAGAGCAACCAGATAGCATACTATCATGTCGAGCAAGAAAGTCCTCCATATATATGTCCAAGCATCCACTACAATATACATCGTATGTACAGTAATGGCCTCTAGGGCATACATATAACTAACACCGACGTGCGTCGGATCACGTCAAGATGTTACCTTCCGTTGATCTGCTGATGGCGGCGATAGACGGCTGAGATTGGATCTGGAAGTTGGCTCCTGAAGCGTGTGGATCTCAATGGGTTTGAGGTTGTTTGGGCCGAGCTACCTGCAAGGAAATCCCGGGACGGTTGTACCACCGAGAACCCTCCAACGGTCAAGTTAGAAAGAAAATCCGAGCAGAGTAACGGCTTAGTGGAATAAAAATGGCTTACTTGAACCGTCTGAAGGAGGGGTTTAAATAATGGTGGCTGCAGGCAGGCAGGCGCGAAAATCACGCCGGCCGTTACGCTCCCGACGTCACGCCCACGTGATGGGCGGGATCCCGTATTAATGGCGAGACAGGCTCGTTAATAGGGGATCGTGATGGCGTGGAACATGGGATGTGGCCGGCGGATATCTCGCGTATGGAGAGATTCACGGGATGGCGGTTGCGCCTGTGAGTGGTGCCGTTGGTCGGTCGATGAGACCGAGGAAGATGACCTCGGCGGGAGAGCTCGCGGGCGAGCGGGAGAGCCGAGATATCTTGGTTCTGCTAGAGCCCGGAGGCGAGCTGAGAGGGCCGAGGAGGCCGGTTGTGCAGGAGGCTCGGAGACGAGCCAAAGGTTGTCTGTAGGACGGGCATATAAGCGGCCTGATCGGCCACTATGGGTCCTTTCTTGCAAGTTTTGGGAGACGTCATCTGCCACGTGTCATGATCTGAGAGATCACCGATATCAAGCATCATCAATAACCATCCAACTGGAGCTAAACAATCAAGCTAATCACAAAATATAAGTTTTAGGCTAAGTAGATCGACATAAATAAAATTGATCATCTATCTAAAATTTGGAAAGTAAAAAGTTAGGTAACCGTAGGAGAAATTTCCTTTTATGGCGGGCGAAGTATGTTTCTCATTTACAAATGTTCGAGGAAATATATTATATTTCGTGGTGTTTTTAAGGAAAGGGGTCAACGATGGAGAAGAAAAAACTTTGCTAGTTGGTCAAAATGTCAACCATCTATCAACTATTTATTAGTTAGCAACCTTCATCTTGATCAACATCTTCTACAACACGCATAAAATTCCGATACTCCTTGCACTTGTCTTGAAAATTTGACAGTGTACTGATAATAGAACATTTTCCATCAATGGTCAGAAAGTGTCAATCACATGAAAATTAGTATGATATATTTAAGGACGTGAAGATCATGATCCATAATGCCATCATGGAAAAAAATGTCATGGAAAATACTATTTGACTAATATATCTTCTCTTATAAGCATACTCAAAGGATGCCGCATGTTCCCATCTTTTATTCTGAAGAAAATTTTTATAAAAAAATAGATAGAAAGAATTTTTTTTTTGGCGACTTTATCCGCATTATCGCTTTCTCTTACCCTAAGAAAAGGGAAAAAGCCTATTACTTATATCTTTCTCTTTCTTCCTTCCAACAAAAATAGCATTGTAAAACTTACTATGTCAGCATCCAACCTTTTAACGATCATACATGTCTTTTAATTTTCTCATATTCATTCTATTTTCATCCCCTGCTCTGAAATTTGGTTTGTTATATATTCATGACTAAATTTCGAACACGCTATTATGAACTATAAACACTTTCTCCAATTGATACCATGAACTCTTAAAATGATCGATTAATGGCATTAACGGAAAATTATAAAATAACCATAATATCCCTTTCCATTTTTTGCAAATATAGTCTTTTTTATTATATTAGAGGGGTATTATGGTAATTTTGTAATTTTCTTTTGACGCCGTTAGAGAGTGTTTTGATATTATGAAAATTCATGATATCAATCCATCATATTGAAAAATCATGGTATCATTTGAGGAAAATGCTTATAGTTCAGATTACCAAGCTGGAATATAGCCAAAATTCAAATATGCAACCTATACACAACAATAAAAGACCAACATTATCTATTAAGAAATATAGTAAATCTTAATATATTTTAATTTATATGCACGTGTATAAATTCCAGGTATTTATATCCCTCTCTTCATAGCGCATTTGCCAATTTGAAAGTTGTTAGCATCATTTAAAGCTTGACGATTGGCACGATCTAATCCAAAGGCGCGTCTTCAAGATCCTTCTCCTCTTTAAAAATAGCCCCTTTTGTTTTTTAATCTTTCAACCAATCTCGCAAGTTTGAATTTTTAATCTTCATTCAAAGATGCCCTTCAACAAAACCCAATCAAAATCGATCCCTCATCAAAAAGCTTGAAACTTGCAACCAATGGAGCTCGCCTCCTCCGACACCGACGCCGAAGACATGCACCGCCCTCCGCCGCCGTCTCCGCCTCCTCCGCTTCCGCCGTCGAATCACCGATCCCGATTCCCAATCCGAACCCACGCCTACCATTTCGATGGCCTCGGCAGTTACCACACCAAAGATTGGGATCTTTCACAGCCCAGCGAGAATGCCCCCCAATTCGATTGGTACCACGTCGAGCTCCCCAAATCGAAGCAAAAGCTCTCGGCTTCGGCCCAATCCCTGATCAGCGTCTTCTGCCCTCCATTGAAGCTTCAGGACATCCTAACCCTGGCTAGCAACGGACCCTTTTGCGGAAATGTGAACGGGGCTTTGATTTTTAGGGTTAATTCGTCGGGCCCTTCGATGAGCGATTTCACGTTGAGGATTGCGGCTAGGGTCACGGAGGATTCGGTCATTACTGTTTCGTTGGGTAGAGTTCCGAGGTTGGGGTTTTCGAAGATGGGGCAGAGCTTGTTGTCGGAGATCCCGAGTGTCGGGAGCGAAATGACGAGTTTTGTTCGGGATGAAGAAGGCGGGGGATCGAGAGGGGTGGTGATTGGTGAGAATCTGTTGGAGAGTTTGTTGACGTTGAATCATTCGGAGGAAGCCGATCATCCGGTGCCGAAACGGGTATCGGATTTGTTGCTGCATATTGTTGATACTCATGTGGATCAGGTGCAGGATATCGTGATGAGGTTGGAGATGGATTTGGATTCGGTCGAGCTTGAATTGGATAGAGGTACGATAATGGTTTGTTAGTTTTTGTTCTTGGTGTGTTTGAATTGGAAAATTATGTTATAAATTTATGTTTATGTGAATGTTGTTAGTTAGAAGAAATTATATGTAGTATTATAGAATGTAATGTTTAGTAACAAATCATAAAAGGAAATGAAATGTAGGGTTATGATATATAAAATCAATCTTATGAAAAATTTGAAAAGATGATCGTGTGTTATTAGATTTGTAAGTATATTATCCTTACATAATAACTCAATGATAATTGATAATGCAACATAACCAAATAGTCAGATGTGTTTAGATCGATAATTGGGTAGGGGTGACATTCTTAATTTTTATTAGTGGTCTAGATCTTTATAGATTGCAAATTTATATAAGTTGTCTTATATGTTGGAAATTATGTGCTTGTCTAATGTTATAGAAAATTAATTGTCTCAGGAAATGAAATGTAGGGTTATGAAAGGATAGGTCAAGTTTCAAGATTGTTATGACATTATAGTTATTTTAGATTTGTAGAGATTACCCTTGGTAATGAAATTAGGCCAAGTCAAAAGAGCGAAAGGGAGACCGAAGAAAACGTGGACATAGGCGATATGAAAAGATATGGATGTCAAGCGTCTTAATGAAAGTATATTGTTCTATAGGAGTGAGTGGAGGCGGAGGATTCATGTGCTTGACCCGGCCTGATTCTCATGTTAGTTCATGTAGCCTACCCCATATGCTTGAGATAAAAGGCTCGGTTGTTGTTGTACCTTTGGCAATGAAATAGGAATCATGGAGATTTGTACTCGGTAATTGAATGATTATTGATAATGCACCATAAGCGAAAACTTTAATATTGATAAATGTGAAGAGAAAAGAAAGCAAGGATGATAAATAAACACATAGAAGGTGATGAAGGGTAAATTCTATGTTTTAGTACACTTGCCATAGGAAACGATACATGCATGTAGAGGTTATGAAAGGGTAGGGTAGATTTAAGATTTGGCATCGATATGTATTTGTTATTTATGTTATGGAAAGAACCGAAGATTTGTACTCATAAACCGAGTGCTAACCGATAATGCAACATGTATAAGAAATTAGTTACTTGTTAGGATTTATAAAAGAGGCAGAAGAAGAAAATGTGGACGAGAAATTAATTCATATATAAGATTATGGAAGTTGTGACTTCCTACTTTGAAAAATTGTTGTTGAACAAAAACATTACAACTTTCTAAATACAATATCAGTAGATGTGCATGATTGAACAGTTGAGAATGTTGGTAAACTTATGGGAGTTTCTTAAATATGATAGGCTTATTTGGAAGATTGTATAATAAAAAGATCCAAAGTTTGTGATTTCTGGAGATTAAAGAAATACACAAAATATAAGTTGAATAAACATCTTTTATTCTTGGCTGCCAAAGGCTGTTGAGCAAATATATTTAAAAATGCTACATACAATAACAGTATATGTTAAAGATTATAGAGATAACTCTACCACATACCTACTCAAACCTGATTTTATCTTTATGCATGAAGTGCTCATTATAATGAATAAACTACTTTATGTGCAGGTGGTTCCTCGCTAAAGAAACAGATGTTGGACGACAGGAGATTTCCAAAAATGCACCTGAACTTGCAGCGCCTTCTACAGGTGTGTATATCATTGCGTTAAATCACATTAAAATACCCTTAACTATCGTCTTTCTCACTAAATTACCTTAAAGTTCTTTTAACTTACAGCATGCTACATTTAAGGGTATTTTGGTGAAAAAAAATCCTTAAAATCCAAGTTTAAGGGAGTTTGCTGTAATGAAAAACTTGCAAGGTAGTTTAGTGAAAATCAACAATTAGTAAGGGTAGTTTAGTGTATCCATCCATATTCTTGGTTATAATTTTCTCAATGAGAAGGTCAGCTTCCGTGAAGATCTAATTCAGAAATATAAAAATATGACCATCTAAATTTCAACTGGATCATGCATGCAACCGATATGAATTTTTGCTATGAATGCAGGTAGTTGCTCATGGTGAGCAAGTATTTCCACGCGTCAAAGAGAAATGTGCAGCGAGAAATTGGTTTTTAAGCGAAGACATTGTAGCTTTTGAAGAGTTAATAGGTCGTCTGAGGAGGCTAAAAGAGAATTTGGGGTTCCTTGTAAATAGGGTAACAGCTGTTCAAGCTGGTCTTGATAGCTGGCAGGCAGAGCAAATAAACCGAAAGCTTTATTATCTATCTTTTCTTTCGATGATCTTTCTTCCATTATCCATAGTCACAGGAGGTAAATTTTCTTTTACCTAGTACAGTATAAGTTTTCTTTTTATTCCAGTTAATTTTTGGTTAGGCTGCTAAATTGCAGGGACCTTTTTCACATTTGCAATAACATAATATCACTATCTTTCAAAAGTTGCACTTTGAACGGCCCTTTTCTTTTTCCATTTGCAATTATTTATTCCCTATATACCCCCAGTAAAACTATCAGATATGTAGTGCTAGTGACAAAGTGGCAGAAAAATTGGTAGAAATTAAGGAGTGGTTGGGGTTAAAAGAATTGTGTAGATACTAGTGGGTCAGATTTCACTAAATTACCATGAATTTTCAGTATGTAAAATTTATACTAAAAACTAGAAATTGTAAATTAATACAATATATTTATAGCATCTTGGCATGGATTATCCTTTCTTTGCTTGGTTCTTTCTTGAGCCGCTTGTACTGTGCTTATTTTGTCTCTTTAATGGAATGCTTGGTGTTCTCCCACAGTTTTACCTCACACACGCGCACGCGCGTGTGTGACAGCAGCAGCAGCAGCACAAACTCTTAAAAATGTTCAATCTAAAATGTACTTTGTTAAAGATGGCATCTCACATTTAATACCGCTTCTGGTTATTTTTTGTGATAAAATTATGATACTGAATTTCTTTAAAAAACATTGAAGCATATGGTAGTTATTTGCAATTTACTAAGTTTAAATGGTATTTATTTATAATTTACAAAATTTATGGATTTATGTCTGGTATTTCAGCGAAACTTATCCGATAAGAAAAAATCACCAATTATAGTAGTGAACAAAGTGCGGTATTGGATATATTGTTATACTGGCAAATGTAAGAGGTTTCCAAAAATTTAGCTTGGAAACAATTTAGCCTTTTAATTGTAAATATATTTTTGCTCGTCTTAATATTCATGTGTCTGTCTCATCTCAGTATTCGGGATGAATGTGGGAGGAGTGCCATGGACAGGGCAACATGGTCCTGGACGCGAAGATGGTTTCCTCAATGTTATGCTGATATGCACCGTGATCTTGTTCCTTCTTCTTCTTTGCTTTGCATTCCCATCTTTGTATTCTCATGTTTCTGCATGGAGAAGACGACGTGCATTTACTAGGAGTTTCTCTCTTAATAGGAAGTCTTTTAGGAGACTTCAAAGGAGTGGATTTCAAGGAGGTTACAGCCGCATTTGAAGTTATATCTCAAGGTGTGTTTTTTTTAAAGTTGTCTTTCTCTTGTAGGCTTAGTTTCACTTAGTGACCAAACACTTTTTAAATTACAGGATATTACCAAAATAAAAACTTTCATATTAACAATTAGTCGATATCACTATACTATAATAACAGTGTTTTATAAGTTCTTTAAATGCCATTATGTTCGTTTAGTTAAAAAAACAAGTATAATATATTGACTATTTTGGTTAGTTTAAAAAACTTCAAGTTTACTTTACTGGAAAATGGTTAATCTTTATAGCATTTTGGTTGTTTATATGTAATTTCCAAAATTAATGGTAGTTTAGTGAATATGGTACACACACACACACGTGTATAGGAACACACGTGTACACACACACATATACATGTATACACTTATGTGTATGTAACATATAGCTATGTATGTGTATATGTGTGTGTACATAATTACATATACATATATGAGAAAACAAAATATAAAGTGGCACGGTAGGAAATTTCCAACATCGGCAGCTCTAAAAGCCAACCATCCATCGATTTTTTTACGATCGGCACCGGCCGTAAAAGTCCCCCTGTCCTAACACACACACACACACGTGTGTGTAGTTAATGAAAAAAAACACACATACACACACGCTCGTGCATTTGTGTATAGTTAATGAAATTAAAACCTTTATTTTAGGTTATTTTCATCATTGACTTGTTTACTTACATTTGCAGGCCCCTTTCAATAAACTCAAGTAAGTACATCCAAAAAGGTATACACAAAGTTTCAGCGATTCAGTTTTTTTTTTCGACTGTATAAATGATAAACTCATGTAGAAGAATAATGATATACAGCAGTCAAAGAAAGTTCTTTTATTTTATTTTTTTAATTATTTTGAGATTGTATAGATGATCAAATTCGGATTTGGTGTAGCTGAGAGCTTCTGTCAGCATATATTTCTTGAAGAATTTGGAGTTGTGGATGCAACTTTTTTTTGTTCTAAGCGCAAATTTATTGTCAGTAGATTTAGAAATGTATATGATAACTGTTTGATGCATTTCATGTTAGTTATATGTATGTCGTAGAGTCCATTACTGTACATACGATATATATTGTAGTGGATGTTTCGACATATATAGAGAGAACTTTCTTACTCGGCATGATGGTATGCTATCTGGTTACTCTTTATCTTAACATGTACTCTAATTGTCTCTATGTTACATGTTGATAAAGCCTTTAGGATAAGTACTTGACTACTAGGACTATGACGCAGATCATTCTAGTGGGGACAGTGTAGTCGTCAAGTATATCCTTCAAATGTTCCTAGTCGTGGGAGTATCGAGACAGGGTATCGATATTTCAGAGTAGACTAGCGTATGCGCTTTTTGACCCATATGATGGGCGATGGAGGATTCCATTTCCATTGGTGTTTGACATCAAAGAAGATATACGGATGCTCAGTGGAGACTGGGTACACTAGAAGGACTCGCCGAGAACTCCCAGATGGTATTATACCTCACGTCAGATGGCAGTTCTCTGGTGACACTGGTACAGATTAGTCTGTAGACCCGAGATCGTCATAGAGTCTTGTGTGATTCCTACTGTGCTTTGATTTCCATCATACCACGTCCAAGAGGGCATGCAAAACGGTAGCTTTTGGGTACAGTCCCGAATCACATGGAGGCAATGAGCGATAGGAGGGGTTTCGTCTCTCCCGGTATAGGGAGTTGATGTTGCGCTGTGTTTGATTGGCTATAACTGGAAATCCCTGGCCAGGGTTGCTGAGATTTACTGGTAAGTGTTATCAGTAGTTTCTCGAACTGTTATATACCTCATATCGACACGACTTATCAAGCTACTGGGGTCTGACGTTTACTACCCCTAGGTGAGATATGCGACATATCAGACGAAAAGACCGGACTGTACGGGAGTGTTACTGGTTGGATTCATATGAGAATGTACAGGCTTGCTTGTTGATCTTCTGATTGCTCAATACCTGGGTGGCTGTTACGTTTAGCTGACCGCTTGCAGCTTGTGGGTGTTTGATATGATCATCACCTTCTGCCGGCTTATTGACGATTCTTTAAAGTCCTACACAGAGGTTTCTTGGCTCAGGCAAAACGGAGTAGGAGTACATATGTGATATGTGCGGGACCGAGAATATTACGATATGAGATATCGTATTCCATTCTCGCGATATATGATATCGGCCGGGTATATGTGATATAGCCGGGGCATCGGATCAAGTGTTGATGCGATGAATCGGTACATGTTATATTAGTCGGTTATATGCGATATAGCCGGATTATCGGATCAAGTGTTGATTCGATAATTTAATGTATAGTTATATATGTGATATATTAAGTTACATTAACTAATATAAGCTCACTTAAAGATTTTTTTCTCACTTGGATAATACATTGATATATATGTGATATATGTTAATTGTATTATTTTATTTTATTACAAAAATATATTATATATGTGATATATAATAATGTAACAAATTAGGGTTACAAATGCAACATGATTTGTGGAGTTTAAACAGGTTAGGGTTTGATTTGGGTTAGCATTTGGGTTAGCTTTTGCATGAAGCTTCAAGAAGCTTTCTTTTGTTCTTTGCTAAGATATTTTGTGTTGATATTTTCTAACCAAACCTAAACCCTTTACTCTAGTTATCTCTCTACATGGGTTAAGCCTTCTTTCTTAACTCATGCTTGCAATTGTAACCACACACAATAATTCATTATTCATCACAAATCAAATCCTTCTTCTTCTTCCTCTTGAAAAGCTTACTAGCTTTTTGGTATGTGATGATTTTGAGTGAGAAATTGAAAACAAATGAGAGCTAAATTCCTACTTCATCATCCTCATCTATTCTAACCATTTAGATTAGGGTGTTTGCTTTGCTAATACTTGATTAGTGAAGCAAGAGTTTGGGCTTGAGTTTCTTCAATGTAGATCGTCTTTGCTGTTGAAGATTGGAAGCAAGTTTGCATCTTTCTCTTCATGGATTCTCTCTTGAGTCCGGGTACTCGATGATCGCAGCGAAGGGACCTCAACACGGAGCTTTAGAAGTGAAGGAACGGACTACAAAGGTTGTAATTCCTAACTCTTAGATGTAAAGTTGTTTACATGTTTTGTTAACCCTATATCTCTAGTTAAGATCTTGGTTAGGGTTTGTTTAGCACCCCAAAAATTTTAAAGTAGCATGATTGATGCCTGCCAAAACCTTCACAAGGTGCTAAGCCATCCCTACAGTGGTATCAGAGCCAAGCTAGAGCATTAGGCGTTGTGTAGACGAAGTTTGAAGTCCGATCGAACTCCGAAAACCCGATATATCCCCTTTCTCTGGAAATTTTTTCAAAAGTTAAAATTTTTCATATTAAAAATACTCAGAAAATCATGCGGCGAATTTTAAGAATTACTGTGAAGTACGAAGCCTTAACTCCCTCAAAAGACCGCGGAACCGCGGCCAAACCATGCGTTTGGCGGCGGTTCCGCGGCCAACTTTGGGAGTTGGGGGCTAATACTTCATGGTTATATTCTTGGGTATTTTTCATGCTTCTGGGAATTTTTAGTTCTACTCAAGTGTTGAGCCTTCTGGGATATATTGAGAACTCGTTGATTCGATCGGATAATTTAACTTCGTTTAACTTTTTTCGGGTAATTTAGAACGTGTTAAAAGGTTCGAACGGATATCAATAACTCACTTTTTCCCCTGTCGGAAAATTTCCAAGTGTTGGATTTTTCCTTAGTTAAAGAACGTTCAAAGTCGTGCAAGTAACGCGGTGGACCCTTTAGAAGAATACAAACCTTAACTCGATTATGTGACCGTCTGAACCGCCTCTAAACCTTAGGGTTTGGGGCAGTACGGCGTTGCCACATGTGAGGCGTTGGTTTGACCCTTCTACGGCTGGACCATTGGTATTGTGGCATGTGATGGATGCTTTTAAACTAAGTTCAAGTGTTGAGCAAAAAGGGAAATTTTGGGTGTTTGTTTATTCGATTGGAAAGTTTAACATTGTCTATTTATCTGGATTGTGATGCAATATTTGGAATCCACAAGTAGTTATGAAATAACTAATTTGAATGTTATAAATCTAGCAGTTTTTAGTCTCATTTGATCGGTTGCCACGGGATTTTGATGTGATCAAAACTCCGTCTCAATCATATAGCATGCGCGGATACTCGCCGAGTAAACTTAATAGATAGTCATGCCCCATAGCCTCGACCAAGTGACTGTAGGAGAATCACGTCGGCAAAAGCATCCGTTCGGATGCTCGCGGCAGCGGTGTTTCACCTTAGTGCACTCCGTCGACGGCATCCGGGGGTGCGGCTGTCTGCTAAAGTTTCCGACGAGCATTCGATCAGGATGTCGGGAATCTTGTTGAATTGCCCGACTTGATATTGAAAAGAGTTTTCGATATTGAGATTAAAATGCGGGGTTTATAATTGTTAGGTATGCGATGTCTAAGAAATTCATTTGGTTAGGCATGAGATGTCTAAGGAGGTTGCGGATTCCAACTGTTGTAGTTTTACACGTTCTTTTCTGTGACCGTAAGCGTAGTATGTGGTGTATCGCCGGCTTCGTTTCTATATATCAACGACAATCGGGATACGCATACTTACTTACGTTGATGATATGAGATATTATGTGCTGCTGTGATATATTATATTGGATCGTCGTGTTTTGAATAGCCGGGGGTTTTATGTGAGATGAGAGTTTTTATTTTTATTCATGTAAAATTCATTGTATGTAAAATTCTTTTATTGGGGCACTTCCGGGTTGAGGATGATGTCACAATTGTATATTATTTACTTTTCCGCATTAGGATAGACCCAAGGCGGGGAGCACAAGTAACCGGGTTCTAAGGTCCAGTGGGAGACCATCTCGAGAAGTCGATACTGGGTGTCCTAACTCTAGAATTGGTAGGGTTGCTTGTCGCTCTCGTAGGGGTCTAGGGGTGTGGGATTGGCTATTCATCGCGACCGTGGAATCCGCGTTTTATACAGGCTCGCATTAAACACGGAAATCCTATATATCCAATATTTCATATGTTATCTTCTGCTGCAATGTTCTGTGATGAGATCATATTACTATCTGAGACGAATGTTTATATTATATATATGAGATATATATTGTATATTGTTAATTTCGTTTCTAATGTGATGCTTGTGAAGCATAATAAAATGGGACTTCATTAATGAGATTAATGAAACTAAAAGAAACCTAAAGATGTTGTAGAAACTTGTCTCAAAAACTGGTAGCTCTAGTTCTTGCTTTGCATAGCGGTATTCCTTGTAGAATATCCATCACCTTATTCGATAAAGAAAGAGCCGAGATCCCTTCACCGGGAGTGACCTCTTTAGCGAAACTAGCAGATGCTACAAACTCGGTTTGTCTTTTGATTGTTTTTATAGTTTTTTCTTTGCATAGTGATATTTGTGAAATATCCTGCACCTTATTCGATGAGGAAAGAGCCGAGATCCCTTCACCGGGAGTGACCTCTTTAGCAAAACTAGAAAAGGCCTAAAAAACATTCCATTTAAAATCACTCGATTCTACAACGATATCAAGTTTATTACGTAAAGGGTTTTCTTAAAACCCTGTCGTAGCCCTCCGTCATTTCAGATAAAGTACTACTTAGTATTCGTGCTACGTTTGTTGGCCTGCGTCAAGGCGTAGTGTGCGGTAGCTAACTAGTGCTTATCTGCTACATACGATGCGATTGGATTAGGGTAGTCGTGCGACTTTGTTGGCCTGCGTCAAGGGTCGTGCGGATGGGTTTAATTCAATCAGGAAATGTACGAGTTGAACTTGACTAGCGGACTATGGTTTGTTGGCCTGCGTCAAGGTCATAGGACGCTAGGGGTAAAATATTATCGGGAATTTCAAGTGTTGAAATTTGCAATGAGATTGCATACCTTCTATGAGATAGTTGGATCCCGATACCCGTTGCGAGTAAGAGTTACCCCTGGGAGAGTTTTACACATTACAATTAGCCGATCAAGTAGGTGTCTAGAAAGGTGTCAACAGGGTTATGCCTCAGGGAAAACGAGATTTACTTTAATTAGGTCCGTGAGTAAGCATGGGAAACCTCCCTCAAAGTACCGGTACTGGCCTGGCTGAAAGATTAGCGAACTTGTAGGGTGTAATTAATCCCGGCTAGTCTTTCCTTTTAGGGTTTGAAGGAAGATTTGACTAAAACAGTGGGAGACATCCTGATTAGATATATTAATAACCAATCTAATCTTGCAAGAGCAGACGCTGAGTGTTTTCTTCTATCTCTCTCTAGGTAGCGACCATATCACGCCTTAATCAAGATAATAATACGGATGTATTGACCGAACCCGCTTGTTATACTGCGCTAGGGAACGTTGTCCCCCTCCAACTTATAATTGTTATAAGACAGAGCAGGAAATAGGGGATTACCAGAATTCCCGTGCCGCCCAAACGAAGAAAGTACTTGCTGATGCATCTTCTTCGGGTATGTTCATTACCGAGAACTGTTTCTCAGTATTCTTTACGTCCTGGGTATGAGATACCGGATCAGGATCTCGCAAATGTAATTTATTACATGGGCTACAGAAAGGTAGAGAACTGAGAACGGGTGATAAGTTTCAAGAGTTGGAAATGATGCAAGTGTTGCAGCCAAGTCTGTTAGCAGTTATCACCCTGTATTACCAGAATACATTGATTCTGAACGAATGTTATTAGATACCGAACCTGATATACAACATCATATCAGTCTCTTTATTAGTAAAGAAGGATATAATTTTGTATTGTTGGATAATGTTTTGAACATTTCCTATATTGAGAGTTGATCGGTTCAGGCACGTTATCTAAAAGCATAGACGTTCTAAAACAAACCACAGTTCTTAACGTACAGAACACACACAAGAAGAAGAGTTCAGAAATGAACGAATCTTTCTTGAGGCATTGTAGACTAGGTCATATCAATGCGACCCGACTAGCTGAAGTTACATAAAGATGCATATTTAAATTAGTTTGGATTTACATCTTGTAAAACTTTCCAGTCATGTCATAAAGATAAGATGACCATAGCTCCGTTTATTGGAAATAGAGAAAGAGTTAGTGAACTTTTGGGATTGATACATGATGATGTAAGTAATGGTCCCATGTCTACATATGCTAGGACAGGTTCTTTGTACTTCATTACATTCACTGATAATCTCTCAAGATTCAGACATACGTTCCTGTTGAAACACAAGTCCGAAACTTTTGAGATATTCACAGAATATAAGTTGGAAGTATTGAACCAAAAACGGGTATAAGTATTATGTCGTTTGATGTGATCAAGAAGGAGAATACTTGAGTACGGAATTCCTGGACTATTCTAAAGGAGCATAAGATTCTCTCTCAGCATTACTCCTCTGAATACACCACAACACGTCGGTGTATCGGGACGGAGCAATCGCACCCTATGTGATATGGTGTGCTCTATGATGAGTACTACTGAGTTGCCTATTTTCTTTTGGGGTTATGCACTTGAGAAGTTGCATACCTATTGAATAGGGTTCCAACCAAATCAGAAGCTTACCACTCCATATGTGATATGGTATGGGAAGAGCCCATCTCTTAAGGAAGTTAAGATTTAGGGTTGTCCGGCCTATGTCTAAAAGCAAAATCCGGACAAGCTCGAGGCAAGGACAGTTCTGTGGAAGTTTGTTGGATATCCCAAGCATTAGCAATGGAATATCTTCTACCAAACTGAGGAACAAAAGATGTTTTGTTTTCTCAGCATGCCACCTTTTGAAAAGGGGATTTCTTGTGAAGAAATTAATGGTAATAAGGTAGAACTGGAAGGAGTTCCAGGTATACAAACTGCAGCTGATGATTTGGTAAATCCGGAGGATTCAATAGTTTCCAACGAACCTCGGTCTTTCCGCCGATCTGGTAGGGTTCCTCATCCACCTGAGAGATACTTCGGTTTCTCTATGACAGTGGAAGAGAGGATTGCATCATGAGATGATGACCCAACTAGTTTCGAGCAGGCCATCAGGAGTGGGGACTCTGTGAGAATGGCTGGATGCTTAGCGATCTGAGATGGAATCCTTATACACCAACAAAGTATGGACTTTGGTTGCTTTGTTTGAAGGGTTAAATCCCCATCAGGAGCAAGTATATCTTGAGAAGATTACTTAGTGTACATGGAAAAGTTGAGACTTTCAAAGCTATGCTTAAGTCCATCCAGATCCTACTTGCCACTGCTACATACCATGACTACGATATCTGGCGGTTGGGTGTCATGACTGCTTTTCTAAATAGTGATTTAGAAGAGAACGTCTACAAGTACACAGGTAGAGGGCTTAGTAGACAGTGGGAGCAGCAGAAACGTGTGCAAGGTGTTTTATGGGATAAATCAGGCATCGCGGAGTTGGAACGTCTGTTTTGATGTAGTAGTCAAAGAGTTTGACTTCATCAAAATGGTAGATGAACCTTGTATATACAAAAAGGTAGTAGGGAGTATGGTGGTGATCCTCGTATAGTACGTGGATGACATACTCTTGATAGGGAAGAAGTTTTCTATGCCACGCTTGGTCAATCTCCTTTTATCACAAAGATTCTCCATATAGGATCAAAGTGATACCTCCTAAATCCTGGATTATGGATCTATGAGATAGATCTAATTGGATATTAGGATTCTCACCAGTTGTAGTGAGATGGTATCAATCGATCCTGGGGAGAATCACTGGAAAGGTTGCAGGGTGATAAGGACGACTGAATATCAGTCGCAGGCATTGTCTTTATCCTTAGTGGAGGGACGATATGTTGGAAGAGTTCCAAGCTAGATGCCGTGACTTACTAGACGATTAAAGGAAAGATACATCGTTACCAAGGATGCTACCAAAGAGGCAGAGTGGATATAAATTGTTCATGAGATGAATCTCGTTCCTACCATTGTGTGACAATGGAGTTGTGGCTTAGGCTTAGGAACCCCCGTCCCATCTGTGATCCAGACATATTCTTAGGCAGTATCACCTGATCATGGAGATGGTTGATCTCCAGGTAGATCGAGATTAGGAGAGTAGACACAGAGGACAACAGCGCAGATCCACTCACAAAGGCCTATTTCCCAGTAGAGCCTTTTATGAGATGATTGAGTATGAGATACTTCAACCACAGCTGATTGTTGGGTATGCGATACCACAACAGATGGCCCTAGTGCAAATGGGAGATTGTTAGTTATATGTATGCCCTAGAGACCATTACTGTACATACGATGTATATTGTAGTGGATGCTTGGACATATATAGGGAGGACTTTCTTGCTCGACATGATAGTATGCTATCTGGTTACTCTTTGTCTTAACATGTACTCTGATTGTCTCTATGTTACATGTTGATAAAGCCCTTAGGATGAGTACTTGACTACCAGGACTATGATGCAGATCATACTAGTGGGGACAGTGTAGTCGCCAAGTACATCCTTCAAATGTTCCTAGTCGTGGGAGTACCGAGACAGGGCATCGATACTCCAGAGTAGACTAGCGTATGCGCTTCTTGACCCATATGATGGGCGATGGATGATCCCATATCCATTGGTGTTTGACATTAGAGAAGGTATACGGGTGCTCAGTGGAGACTGGGTACACTAGACGGACTCGCCGAGAACTCTCAGATGGTATTATATCTCACGTCAGATGGCATTTCTCTGGTGACACTGGTACAGGTTAGTCTGTAGATCCGAGATCGTCATAGAGTCTTGTGTGATTCCCACCGTGCTTTGATTTCCATTATACCACGTCCAAGAGGGCGTGCAAAACGGTGGCTTTTGGGTACAGTCCCGAATCACATGGAGGCAATGAGCGATAGGAGGGGTTTCGTCTCTCCCGGTATAGTGAGTTGATGCTGCGCTGTGTTCGATTGGCTATAACTGGAAATCCCTGGCCAGGGTTGCTGAGATTTACTGGTAAGTGTTATCAGTAGTTTCTCGAACTGTTATATACCTCATATTGACACGACTTATTAAGCTACTGGGGTCTGACGTTTACCACCCCTAGGCGAGATATGCGACATATCAGACGAAGAGACCGGACTGTACGGGAGTGTTACTGGTTGGATTCACAGGAGAATGTACATGCTTGCTTGTTGATCTTCTGATTGCTCAATACCTGGGTGGCTGTTACGTTTAGCTGACCGCTTGCACCTTGTGGGTGTTTGATATGATCATCACCTACTGTCGGCGTATTGACGATTCTTTAGAGTCCTACACAGAGGTTTTCTGGCTCAGGCAAAACGGAGTAGGAGCACATATGTGATATGTGCGGGACCGAGAATATTACGATATGAGATATTGTATTCCATTCTCGTGATATATGATATCGGCTGGGTATATGTGATATAGCCGGGTCATCGGATCAAGTGTTGATTCGATGAATTGGTACATGCTATATTAGTCGGTTATATACGATATAGCCGGATTATAGGATCAAGTGTTGATTCGATAATTTAATGTATAATTATATATGCGATATATTAAGTTACATTAACTAATATAAGCTCACTTAAAGATTCTTTTTCTCACTTGGATAATACATTGATATATATGTGATATATATTAATTGATTATTTTATTTTGTTATAAAAATATATTATATATGTGTTATATAATATTGTAACAAGTCAGGGTTACAAATGCAACATAATTTGTGGAGTTTAAATAAGTTAGGGTTTGATTTGGGTTAGCATTTGGGTTAGCTTTTGCATGAAGCTTCAAGAAGCTTCCTTTTGTTTTTTGCTAAGATATTTTGTGTTGATATTTTCTAACCCAACCCAAACCCTTTACTCTAGTTATCTCTCTACATGGGTTAAGCCCTCTTTCTTAACTCATGGTTGCAATTGTAACCACACACAATAATTCATTATTCATCACAAATCAAATCCTTCTTCTTCTTCCTCTTGAAAAGCTTACTAGCTTTTTGGTATGCGATGATTTTGAGTGAGAAATTGAAAACAAATGAGAGCTAAATTCCTACTTCATCATCCTCATCTATTCTAGCCACTTAGATTAGGGTGTTTGTTTTGCTAATACTTGATTAGTGAAGCAAGATCTTGGGCTTGAGTTTTTTGAAGGTAGATCATCTTTGTTGTTGAAGATTGAACGCAAGCTTGCATCTTTCTCTTCATGGAGCCTCTCTTGAGTTCGGGTACTCGATGATCGCAGCGAAGGGACCTCAACACGGAGCTTTAGAAGTGAAGGAACAGACTACAAAGTTTGTAATCCCTAACTCTTAAATGTAAAGTTGTTTACATGCTTTGTTAACCTTATGTCTCTAGTTAAGATCTTGGTTAGGCTTTATTTAGCACCCCAAAAATTTTAAAGTAGGATGATTGATGCTTGCCAAAACCTTCACCAGGTGCTAAGCCATCCCTGCATTTCCAGTAATGTGAAAGCAAAATTCTTTGAAGTGGAAGGGGGGTTCATGATAACTTGTGATTTGTTTGTTGATATGAAGTTGCTGCCCCTGTTTTTAATCTTATCTTTTGGTGATTTGCATTATTTTTCCGTTTGCAGGTAAGAATAGATTATTTCTCTTCTCAATTCTTAATGCAACTTTAAAGTTGGTTGCAAATTGGCTATAAACACATCATTGTGTCCTATAATGATTATTTAGCTAATGCCGGAGCTTGGTGGATAATATTGCTGGGTATGATGAGAGAGGGAAAAAACTCAGAGAGACAAATTTTAAATATATTATTAAGAAAACATTCAGTGTATGTTTGGATATGCACTTTTCATTGGATTAAAAACCTAGATTTCATTTTAAATCCAGATTTGGTTAATCCTGTGGAATTGTTTGTTTGTATATGGTTTTCTAAAAGTAAATCCGGAGGGGAAAAATCCTCCAAACGGTCTATTCCTCCGGTTTTAAAAAATTAGCTCCGAAGCTAGAATGGTTGCCTTTTTCCTGGAACTTGAACCATTCATTATCTCTTCAAATCATTTTTCTTTATCTTCTTTGGTTATAACAAACAAATAATATATATTTTTTATTTTCAACTCCTAATATTTTTAATATAATTATGAAGTGGAAATCCTTATCTTAGATTAACCAAACATGTATTTGATATGGAACTCTCAAGTAGTTTTTGCTTCAAGAAATGTAGGTGCATTCCGGAACATTATTATCTAAAACTTTTTAATCCGAAACATCCAAAGGGCTTAGGATCTCTCTTTTCCTTTTCTCAGAAACTCTCATCTTTCTATATATAATACAATTTGAACATGGCTCCATCTCCATTAACCCCTAACAAACTCTTTACCTATGCTCCAATCATTTTCCAATTTCAAAATCAAAAAAAGTCAACTTCCAAAACATATGCTATATCAACAAATGCTCTTCCCTCCATAACCTCCACCACTTTCCTCCTCCAATTCAAAAAACAAAACAAAACAAAACAAAACGAAGCAATTTCTCCTCTCAATCCCGTTCTTCCTCCTAACAACAACTACCCATCTCATTTTCGCGGCGAGAACCCTGACAGAATCACTAAATCCCGACGACATAGCAGCCATAGTGAGCAATCTGCCACCAGATGTCTTAGCAAACATTACACAAAACATCGAGCCTTCAAAAATTCCTGATCTTGAAGCCAGTCTTGCAAATGGCAATCTCACCGGTATCCTTGCAAATGCCAATCTCACCGATTTTCCGAATATTCCTAATCTTCCGAATATGGAGGACTTCAAGGTGAAATTGCCTGACATATCATTACCTCCTGTTCCACCTCCAAAGCTTCCATCTATGCAAATGATACTCAATCAGCTCCATGTGCCATCTTTCATCGCTGAAGGTTTGTTCAAGAAAAAAGATTGAGCGATGAATTATCGAAGTTATAAGGATTTGATTGTGTCAAATTAGCATGAGAAGGGTTTGAATGTTAAAATTCTTGATGTATGTTGAGGTTTGTAAAGGAGAAAGAATGGTGCCTATTTAATCTTTGGAGTTTGTGTTAAAGATTAGTCTAAATTTAAATAGTTAGTTATTATAAATAGAATTAAGAAATATCTTTTAATTAAATATAAATTTAGATTTGAGAAAATATTCTAGTAGATAAATCTCTTATTTAAATATAGATTTAGATTTAAATAAAATTTAATATTCTATTAGATGAGAATAAAGGAGATTTATGTTAATCCTAATCTGAGTGGGAGAAGGTTAATTCTAGGCCATAAATATGAAGGTGCTCTCATCATTGAAAAATATTGACTAGATTATAAGATTTAAGGAAGACGAGAGACGACTTCATAAGGGATCAAAGCGGTCATTAAGAGAGTTTTGATCATAAAATTTAAGAGAGACGAAATGGTGGTTCCATAAGGGATCAAAACGATCATAAAGAGAATTTGTAGAAAAAAGAGATCTCGTTAGAGATCATAATTAGAGGGTTTTTGTAATTTTCTGTAAGGTTTTCTTTTTCTCAAATTCTAATACAGTTCTCTCCTTTTCCCTCCAATCTATTGTGTTATTTATTTATGCGGTTTGCATCTGGTGTCATTTGTTATTCTTCTATAAAGAGATTTAGATTTATAAATCCATAAGGTTTTCTTTTGCGTCGCCGATTGATCTTGTGGTAACAACAATTGATATTAAAGCTACGTTCTGTATTTTTACGATTTAAATTTACGGTAGGTGACGACACTTGTGTCCTCTCTCTATATTCTTAGATTGTGATTATATTATGTAACGACTCTAAAATCTCTGTACAAAATTTACCGGTTTAATATATAGAAAGGGTATTTCAGCCTGAGTAGGAGTTATAAGTAATTTTGTTCAATAAAAATAAGAAACAAATTGTAGCTCATTGGTAAAGCCTTTACACTGCTGTGATATAGCATGTATGTTCAATTCCTATTGGTCTAAGGCATCAAGATCCGACCGCCCGTTTCTCCTATTTGCCCACCTCCGACGGTTGATGTAGCTCCAATCACCTCCGTGCTTTGCACACACACCCCTTCAGATCTCCTCTACTTATCTGCACTGTTTGATTTTCCTGCAATTAAACAGAGACTACTCAAATCCCTAATTAACACCAATTTTAATTCTTTTATTCAAAATTTTAATTCCCATACCCTAAATTCTTTACTATAAATACTACTCCATACCATAGCTCTCTCCCATTCTGAAAATTCTATCAAAATCCCCAAAATTCTTTAAGTGCCAAGTGGAGTTAAGAAATCAAGTAGAGTAGCAAACCAATCTCGATGATCGGGACTTTCTCGACGATACAACGATCCCCGAAGAATTCCTTTCACTCTTTTCTTCTCTTATTAAAGCTACGCAACTTGTAAGTCCCTCTTCCTCTCTCACATTTCGACTCAATTCACATTATAAACCAATATCGACAAAGTGGAGTTAACCTTGATCTTTTATCTTCCTATAAACATTTAGCATCTTTGAAAGGCCAAATTAGTCACACAAATTATATAATACCACCTGACCACATTATACACATATTTTATATTTCAACGTATTCAAAATTCCATGCGAAATAAACACAAATCGGACAATTTCATATAAATATCATGAACTTTAATATACTCTTTTTTGATAATTAGCATATATACCGTTAAGAAAATTCACGGGTAACAACCTACCCCACCCATACACTTTTGGTTCATAGCACGAGGTTTAGATGTATGGCTAATTTAAGAGAATGAGTTTTTCATTAAAATACCAGAGTTTTACAAAAGGGTTTCTTTTAATCGATATTCTTGAACCTTATCAATTGCGCCTCTACAACTCTCGTTGGGAGACCCGCTAATGAATGGTGCGGATTATCGCACATTCTTGGGATAGTAGAGCGAGATGCAGAGCTCCTCACGGAGAATTCGGTCTCGAAAGTAAATAAAAATACGGTTTTTAAGAAATATGAATTTTGTAAACAAAACTAAACTTTGGAAAATTATATAAAACTATGAATCCGTATTTTCAAGAAAAATAAATTGTAGAAGTATAGTTTTTAAAATGAAAGATTAAAATTTTAATAAAATACCACCAAGTTTCCAAAAGCAGTAGTTTTCATTAAAATACCATAAACTATTAAAAGGTAGGTTTTATCACTAAAATACTATTAAAAGTAAAATACATCTTCAAAAAAACTCTAAATATTATAAATCACCCTCGAGATTTATTTTTAAACAATATTAAAGTATTTTTCATAAAACCCCCTCGAGAAATGCAAACAATATAAATACAATATAAGCAACAATAATAAATATTTAAGGACTCTAGATTAATATATGTTTAAACGGTATCAATTCTCTTGAGCTCCGGGGAGCCAGAGAAAGTGAGTGTTTGCATATTCAGGTTAGACAACTTAACGGAGTTATCAATGTCAATTGTCTTGGAAAAAGACACAAATCCTGTCGTCCATGTGCAGCAGTTGCTGATTTTTTCCGAACTTAAGATTTTAATAGTTAAATCCATTCACAAGAAATATCTATAATTCGAATCCAGACTTGAATCTAAACTCGAACTCGAACCCAAACTCGAACTCTAATCCAACTTGAACCTAAACTTGAACGTGAATTCGAACTCAATCTACTCGACTAACTTGACTCGATCTAAGATTGCAACTGACATGACTCGCACTTTACTCGACTTACTCGACTTCATTATTCATCCTTTTGCAATTTATGGTTTCGATCAAGTCATGTTATAATCAACCAATCAAATCAACTAAGATTATCTTATAGTTATAATAGATATTATACTCGGGGTGTTTGGGATGGTTTCTTGTATGAATCCAACAGAACTTTAGGAGTCCTGTATTGACCAATTTTTTCTTTTACTCGAATCTCAGTCGGGTCGACTCCTCCACAGCTTGGAGTCCCGATTCTAACACATGAAATGTGCTCGTATTTCCTTGCTCCTAGGGCTGCACTCTTGAGCTCGTGAATACTTCTACGGTTGCGTTGACATTCACACTTGGAACTTAACGTTAATATAATGACCATATAGAGACTTATAGATACATATACCCATATTCAGATCTACACACTTTTTACTGGTCATTTACATTATTTCTTTTATTATATACTTGTCAATTTTCACTCTTATTCTACCTTTGGGACTTACCGAGCGCTAGTTCGCTGACGGGCATTCCACCCATCTTTATTTTCTTGGAATATTCGTCAGATACGGTCGAGATGGAGGAAGTGGAGGCTACCGAGGAGGATTACGACCAGATTTCCACTCAGGATTGGCTTAACTTCCTTTTTTTCAGTTTATGTATGCCACATGTTTAGGCATTTCCTTTATTGTATTTACTTTCCAGTTGAAATTCATGTACCAGTATATATTTCAAGTTGAATGTAAATAAAAATATTTGTTGAAAATTTTACTGTCTCCATTTATTCTTGCATTTTTGTACTATTGTTTCAATATGCTTAGTATATTTATTTAGGAAACGATGATCAGTCAAAAATAATGTATTTTTAACACGTCAATTTCCCTACCATTTGCATTCATCTAGAGGTGTTCGGTTTGAATATTGCACATATTAGCAAAATAGTCGTAAAATACCAGATTACCTGTGTTGTATACTAAAACCGACATTTTAAGGGAAATTGAGTATTTATCATGGCATCGCATCATCCTTGTATAGCGCAACACTTGTTTCGAGAATCTGTGCAGGAAATTCCAGGAGAAAAGCCAAATCTGTGAAAATAATGCTAATAAAATACGCCAACTCAAAGACTTGAGAGCTGGCAGTGATCAGGGACTAATTATAAAATTCAACATATCAGCAAAATACCATGAAGTCAGCAGGAAGATACACAGAGAAATTGAAGCACTAAGGCTCCTATTGGGCCGCGGATCCGCGGCCGGAGCAGGCAGGCGCCGCGGATCCGCGGTCACGTGAGGATGACGTCATCAAAGCTTAGCAGCAGAATACTTCTCTCAGTGCCTACACTTCATCAAGCTATGTCAAATTCCAGAATTCTCCAGAAGTTTCTGCCAGATCAGCAAAGCCCCTTGATCAAGCTAACCATGTTTAAGCTTCTCAAACAAGCTTCCCCCTTAACTACCTTAAAGCCTGGAAGCTTCTCCCTAACCTCCTAGCTTAAGATGGAAGCTAAAACCTAACTAACTACTTCTAGAGGCTTCTACCTAACTACTTAGCTTACAAGGGAAGCTAACCTAAACCCAGCTTCTTAAAGAAGCCAAAGCTAGTGGAAAGATATAAAAGGAACCCTAAGGCCTCACTTCTAAGGTTGTTCAAGAGTTCAATAATTGGATCCCCAAATTCCCAATACAAGTTGAGTGACACGACTTGTAAACACTAATCCCCAATTCAAAATCCAAAGCCTAAATCAAGAACTCCGAATACCAAATCAAGCATGAAGCCTTCGATCCTTTAGAGAGCGAAGCCGATCTTCATTCGAGCAAGTGATCTAAGGAGATCCGCGACTCAAGGAGACGAGCGAAGCCGAAATCAACGATCGAGTTCTCTCCTCAATTTCTTATAGTTTTTGAGTGAAGTGTAACGAATTGTTGAATAATAAAGGTGAAGATTTTTAATCTTGCTTTCTTTACATTCTTGCATCATGATTCGATCTCAATTTGTGATTGTGTTTCTTATTATGATGTTTGAGTAAAACTCCGCTCGTAAAGGAGTCGAGACGATCAATAGATGATGATGTGACAAATCTTGAAACGATTCTTAAGTCCTATGAGTTTGTAAACCCTAGCAAATTGAAGAATCGACGACCTAGTTTCGATGCGATACTTTCTTGATTGTGTTCGCTCGAAATTAGGGATCGACGATCGATTCTTGAATTTACTAGAGGCTAGAATACGAATGAAATCAACGAAAGGACAAGGGATAGAAGATGAAACCCTAGTTTCGCAAGAAATCCACAATTCTCGTTGATCATCATCGATTTAGTATCAATTCATCGATGGATAAGAATATGTAATCAATAGATTTCATCACATCTATAAATCCGATCGATTCCTACGAGCCTCACTTCGATTCTTGATTCTTGGATTGGATATTATAAATTCTCAATTCTTGATTTTAATATTTTCTTGATTTAGACCTAAATTTTACTAATTCTTGAACTTCAATTCTATAAATCGTGAATTGTCTTTTCTCTTTTCTTTAAAATTTCGACTCATCTAATTCGAAATACGAACGATTACACTTTCCCTGTGGACGATCCACACTTACTAACGCGCTACAAATCGACACTGTTATTGATTGCGGTCAAATATTTCTTTGATTGTGAAACATCATTTCTTTCTACTGACACACAAAGAAAAGAATCAATCAAATGGCGCCGTTGCCGGGGATAGTGTGCTAATTTGTTCGTTTTTGAAATTTGAGTTGAAAAATTTATTCCATCAAAATTTTTAGATCAAAATTCGCGCAAACACTAAACGATTTGTTATGATTTGTTGCGAGGAAATCTGTAATCTGTGGAACTTGAGGAAAAATATTTTGAATATTCTAGAGAGCTCAGGGAGTCAACAAAACCATTCTCTGAAAATTTTGTGCAGTGAAAAAATCATCAAGTGGCGGAACCGCGGCCTAAGCAGATTATTGCGGCGGAAGCGCGGCGCTACTGTAGCATCGCTGTACGGAAATTGCTCAGTAACTCTCTCACTTTCTTATCTCCTCCCTCATCTGCTCAATAACAATTTTCTACAGGTTTCTTTGCAAAAATTCGCAGCGCCGCAAAATAAATTTTTTTTTTGCGTGTTTGATCTTGGTTGTTTGCATATTTTAATACGGAAATTAAGGGGCAAAGACCAAATTCAGATTAGGTGGGGAGTTCATTACCTTTCCTAAGCCCCGAAAATCACAAAACTGCATCCGCATTACCCTCATTAATTAAAAGAAATCTAGACATGACTCTAAGGACCGTCGCGCTCACTTAGGACAGGAGAAGGCCGTGGGTAATCTATTGCTTATCCGCGTTTCTTTTGTGGTGTCTAAGGCAAGTGGTTACTTAATTAGGCCCACTACTTACGTAGTGGAGAACTTCCCACTTACCTGGCCACAAGAGAGACAGAGAGGTAGTAGAGGATTGATCCTGCGATTTGTCTTCTGGCAGTTAGGAGCGGTCTAGAGACTTGACCTAGGTGACCATTAGACTTAGGGTTTTGCTTGTGCATTTGTTGTGATTTGCATCATTTTTTCAAAAATCTGTATTCTTTTTTAAAACAAACACCACTTCATCTTTCCCCTAATTATATTAACGCTGCCACTTGTGCTAAACCCTTTAGTGCAAGCTCGGCTGGACACGGGATTCTAGTGCCCGTCTTGTCCGCGTTTTCCTCTATCGACCCCAAAATCGTTATTTCTACCTTTTCTGTTTACCTCCACTACCGCGATGGACGGTTTTCCATCAAACTTTTACACCACTCTGCCACCGCCCGCAGGTGTGCAGAATTCTCCACGCATTTCTCTCCAAGAGAGATGCTATCCTTCACGTGTTCCCCTTTCCACCTGTCTTTCTATACCACCAGCCAACGAGGAAAATTTTGAAATCAACCCCCAATTCATCGAACTGTTGCCCAAATTTCACGGTCTTGATTCTGAAGACGCATACGTTTTTATCTCCAATTTCGAAAACGTATGTGCAATGATTGGAACGTCACAACTGTCTGTGGATGCTCTGCGTTTACGTTTTCTCCCATTCACTTTGTGCGACTTAGCCGAGAAGTGGCTTTATAATACAACCGCACATTCTATTTCAAAATGGGATGAATTTGTAAAAGCATTCCTAAAGAAATTTTATCCTAATCACAAGACCAGCCGTGTTCGGAGCGAAATCTTCAAATTTACCCAACTTCCCAATGAACCATTCTGGAAATGCTTTGAACGGTTCAAGGATCTTCTTATCCAATGCCCTCATCACGGAATCTCCAGATGGGATTTGTGTCGAATTATCTATGAGGGTACTGATCTCGCTATTAGACAGATGCTTGAAACCATGTGTCAAGGCACTTTCATGACCAAAGATGATGGTGAGGCTTGGAAATATCTAGAAGATTTAGCTCATAACACTTTACAATGGGAAAGTGTTAGACCACCACCGCCTAGGGAAGATGTCAATCGGCTCGATGATTCCGTCATAATGAGAGCCAAAATAGACACAATACAAAGAAAACTCGACGCTATAGAAAACAAAATCTCTTCAGCCTCCCTAAACCAATACACACTTCCTAAAACCGTGTGTGGCTGCTGTTCAAAACCATCACATTTGACGAAAGAATGTTCTTTGAATGTACCGTTTCAAGGTCACACTAATGCTGCATTTCAGCAAAGACCTGGAAACGATCTTTCTTCTTCCTCATATAATCAAGATTGGAGGAATCATCCTGATTTTTCTTGGATCCAACACCAACCTCAATACACGGATCTAAACCAGAACACTTTCTAAAGGGTCCCTCCACAGCAACAGCAACCACCACAACCGAGTCAGCACCCCTTCCAACCACAAAATTTTCAAAACCCGACCAACAACTTTGATCCTTTTTCTGCCGGAACCAATAACACCTCTGCACTCGAACAAACCATGAATTTGTTTCTGACAAATTTCATGCAATTTACGGCAAATTTTCAGTCTTCCGTCGATAAAATCCAGAAAAACTCTGACTCCCAAAGTAAGAGTATTAAATCGATGGAAGAACAAATTGCACAATTAAAAGCCGAATTGAGTGCAAGAGAGAAAGGGAATCTTCCAGCTCAACCCCTACCTAATCCTGGACCTTCACATTACACTAATGTGGATGCACTTACCACGTTGAGATCTTGAAGAGTGCTAGACAATCATGTGGGTGAACAGATTGATGTTGAGGAATCAAGTGAACCCCAGGCTTCCACTTCCACTTCCACTCACACTTCTACTTCTTATCCTATTTCGTCTAATTTACCATCTTCTTCCGAGCCTATTCTCCGTTTTCCCAAAGGCTCGAACCCTCCACACACTTCATCCTTCCCATCCCCACAACCTTCTTCACAAATGTTGGACCCAACACTTATTGATAGAGCTCCATTTCCAAATAGGTTGAGGCCCAACAAACCCAATGCCCAAATGGAGAAGCTTGTGGACATGTTTAAATAGGTTAACATCAACATTCCTCTTCTAGATGCTATCCAACAAGTCCCCTCTTATGCGAAAACTCTTAAGGACTTATGCACTAGAAAGAGGAAGACTCAAGTGCCCAAGAAGATATTCATGGCAAAGACTGTAGACACGGCTTTTCCCCAACAATTACCAAGGAAACGTAAGGATCCTGGATATCCTACTATTTCCATTTCTATTGGGGAAAAACACATCAACCGTGCTCTACTCGACCTTGGCGCAGGTGTTAACCTGCTTCCTTTCTCGGTATACTAGCAGTTAGGGATCAGAGAGTTGAAACCAGCTCCTTGCACTTTCCAGATGGCTGACCGATCAATCACCAAACCTAGGGGTGAACTGGAGGATGTGTTAATAAAAATCGGGGAATTTATATTCCCTGTAGACTTTATTGTAATTGATACACAGCCTATAACGAATCCATGAAATCAAATTCCGGTGATTTTAGGTCGCCCTTTTTTGGCCACTTCCAATGCTATAATCAACTGTCGTAATGGTTCTATGACCCTATCCTTCGGGAATAGGTCAATTGAGCTGAACATTTACAAGTTGGGAAGTGTACCCTCCGAACCTACTGCTCAGGTCTGTTCTGTCGAATTAATGGATGTCGACAGCAGCGAAATTGATAATCCTCATGATACTGATCTTGACTCTTTTCATATGTTGTTGTTTGACCCAAATATGTATCATACACATACGGACTCTTCTACCGAGTTGTCCGGGTCAACAACTCACACTGATTATGAACCGTTTTTGGAGTCTGAAGATCACCCCGCGCTTTGTGATGACATTATTCTCCAGGGTATTGATGGAATCTTCGCTGATGAACTCACATTTTTGAATGACACGGGTGTTGAGATGAATCCATATCAAAACAATGAAATTGAACCTCCACCCCTTCTTCTGGACTATAAAAAGAATGCGAGTAATCCATCACATTCACTGCACCATCTCTCCAAAATGAGACGCACACACATTCTATTCCACTACTTATCCTTTCCCCACTTCTTCTTCCACCAACCGATGCACTACATTGATAAAATGTTCGAATGGTTGGTGTTAACCTTCGGTCTTTGCAAAGCTTGGCATCGACCAATGATCTTTTGACCCCCACTTGTGATTTTTCAAAAGCTTAACATTGTTTAACTCAAGTTTGGGGGGGGGGGTATTTTCTGGCTCTTGAAAAGAAAATTTTTACAAAATGATGAGCAAAAAAAAAAAAATTAAGTTTGGGGGAGGATTTTCACTGTAATATATTTTGCCCCCGTTAATAAATTTCCTCCCAGGCTTACAGGTTTTTTGAGACATAGCGAATGGCAACAGTGAGGACACTGTTGAAAACAAGTTTGGGGAAGGTTTGTGCTTATTTTCGCATCATTTGCATATACTTTGCATAAGCACAAAACATTTGTAAAACCTATAAAAATTTAAAAATTTTCAAAAATAAAATTTTTTGTACATAAATAAGATAATAAAAGATTAGATAGTGAAAAATTACATCCAAAAGATTGGAAAAATTTAAGAAAACCTAGAAAATTAGAAGTTTTCTTATACGAACTAGTAATAAGTAGTTATGAGCCGTTGTCCCAAGGGTTAGTAAGATGAAGGAAGTCACTAATCTGAGGATAAAAATAAGTCTGAAAAATAGTTCATATTCTAGAAGCCAAACATTTTGAACGTTGATACCCTACTATATGCACTTAGACACGTCTTGAAACTCAGGATAGTAGAGGATACCTTATAATGCTCTTGTCTAAAAGCCAAAGTATGAAGGCAATAAAAAATTGAATAAAATATAAAATGGTGAGAAAAATGAACACTGGTTTTGTTATCGCCAAGGCAGTAATAAATAAATATAGCGAGGGTGCTTCATCACCTAGTGCCTAAGACCAACTAGTCTGGGAGTCACTGCTAAGCCTTAGGTGGTGCAAGACGAGGAAATATACCTCATAAGCAAGCACATGAGTAATCGGTCGGTTAGTACCTCAAGAAGTATTAACGGTCGCATGAAAGTGTGTGAGCAATCTCATCTAAATATTCATTAATTAAAAAGTACTGAGGCAGATAGACAAGAGTATGATAGCTTGAATTGAATTCTCCGGGTGTAGGGATGTTCTTTACACACACGTAGGGTTATATGATCGATGTTTGGAAGAAAGATAGGAATGAAGAATAAAGACGATGTTTTATTGAGAGATGATGTGATTTCTGACATCTTTTCATGACTATTAAGATAGGGCTCATGACAACCAAAAAGCTAGCATAGTTGGAAACCCTAATTTTCAAAGTCTTTCTTTTACAATTCTTATCTTTAAATGTAATATTCACGGTCTTCCTTTTATTATTAGATTTTGTGGGTGCAATCCGCTGAAAACCCTCAGGAGACAGCACTCCTCCTACTAGGGACACCTAGAGGTTTAAAGGCTTGTTGCACGTGCTCAGTGCAATCATGTTGCCTACGAAAGTGTGCTAGTTAGTTTTTCTCTTTCTTTATTTTCTCCTTCTCTTTTTAATAAAACAATTCGCTCGAGATGACCGAAAATAAGTTTGGGGGAATTTGATCATTTGAAAATAATGTATTTTTAACACGTCAATTTCCCTACCATTTGCATTCATCTAGAGGTGTTCGGTTTGAATATTGCATATATTAGAAAAACAGTCGTAAAATACCAGATTACCTGTGTTGTATACTAAAACCGACATTTTAAGGGGAATTGAATGTTTATCATGGCATCGCATCATCCTTGTATAGCGCAACACTTGTTTCGAGAATCTGTGCAGGAAATTCCAGGAGAAAAGCCAAATCTGTGAAAATAATGCTGATAAAATACGCCAACTCAAAGACTTGAGAGCTGGCAGTGATCAGGGACTAATTATAAAATTCAACATATCAACAAAATACCATGAAGTCAGCAGGAAGATATACAGAGAAATTGAAGCACTAAGGCTCCTATTGGGCCGCGGATCCGCGGCCGGAGCAGGCATGCGCCGCGGAGCCGCGGTTACGTGAGGATGATGTCATCAAAGCTTAGCAGCAGAATACTTCTCTCAGTGCCTACACCTCATCAAGCTATGTCAAATTTCAGAATTCTCCATAAGTTTCTGCCAGATCAGCAAAGCCCCTTGATCAAGCTAACCATGTTTAAGCTTCTCAAACAAGCTTCTCCCTTAACTACCTTAAAGCCTAGAAGTTTCTCCCTAACCTCCTAGCTTAAGATGGAAGCTAAAGCCTAACTAACTACTTCTAGAGGCTTCTACCTAACTACTTAATTTACAAGGGAAGCTAACCTAAACCTAGCTTCTTAAGGAAGCCAAAGCTAGTGGAAAGATATAAAAGGAACCCTAAGGCCTCACTTCTAAGGTTGTTCAAGAGTTCAATAATTGGATCCTCAAATTCCCAATACAAGTTGAGTGACACGACTTGTAAACCCTAATCCCCAATTCAAAATCCAAAGCCAAAATCAAGAACTCCGAGTACCAAATCAAGCATGAAGCCTTCGATCCTTTAGAAAGCGACGCCGGACTTCATCGGAGCAAGTGATCCAAGGAGATCCGCGACTCAAGGAGACGAGCGAAGCCGAAATCAACGATCGAGTTCTCTCCTCAATTTCTTATAGTTTTTGAGTGAAGTGTAACGAATTGTTGAATAATAAAGGTGAAGATCTTTAATCTTGCTTTCTTTACATTCTTGCATCATGATTCGATCTCAATTTGTGATTGTGTTTCTTATTATGATGTTTGAGTAAAACTCCGCTCGTAAAGGAGTCGAGACGATCAATAGATGATGATGTGACAAATCTTGAAACGATTCTTAAGTCCTATGAGTTTGTAAACCCTAGCAAATTGAAGAATCAACGACCTAGTTTCAATGCGATACTTTCTTGATTGTGTTCGCTCGAAATTAGGGATCGACGATCGATTCTTGAATTTACTAGAGGCTAGAATACGAATGAAATCAACGAAAGGACAAGGGATAGAAGATGAAACCCCAGTTTCGCAAGAAATCCCCAATTCTTGTTGATCATCATCGATCTAGTATCAATTCATCGATGAATAAGAATATGTAATCAATAGATTTCATCATATCTATAAATCCGATCGATTCCTACGAGCCTCACTTCGATTCTTGATTCTTGGATTGGATATCATAAATTCTCAATTCTTGATTTTAATATTTTCTTGATTTAGACCTAAATTTTACTAATTCTTGAACTTCAATTCTATAAATCATGAATTGTCTTTTCTCTTTTCTTTAAAATTTCGACTCATCTAATTCGAAATACGAACGATTACACTTTCCCTATGGACGATCCGCACTTACTAACGCGCTACAAATCAACACCGTTATTGATTGCGGTCAAATATTTTTGGTTGTGATTTCTATACATTTCTCAAACTACACGAACCGAGATTCACTCAATCAAACGACATTCTCTGAATAAATATGCCGCGAGCTTACCACGTCATCATTTTCGTCTACTAGGAAGCGGGGCATGAAAGGTTTTGTTGGTGGCCCATGCAGCTCAGTTCTGCATGAAGTCGTAAACAATATACCACAAGAATTAATGAGTTCAACAAACATTTACATTCCTTGCATTTCAAATTCCTTGAATCTATTCTAACATATCTTTTATATCAAGGTGATGGACTCTCCGAACAATACCAGCACAAACGTCAACGACAACACTCCACCGCCTACACCACCACCACCACCTACCGTTGCAGCTCCTATCAATGAGCAAACGGTACTTCTTGAGGCTATCAAGAGCCTATTGGAGGGTCAGCAGCAGCAGACTGCTATCCTTATGAACCGTCCTGAAGCCGAGGCACCCGGAGTTAAGCAGTTTCGGGCACTCACCCAAAGAATTTCTCTGGTAAGGAAAGCCCGCTTGAAGCAGAAAAATAGGCTCAGACGATCGAGAATGATCTGGAAGTGGCTCAAGTGCCAGATATAGCTTGGGTAAGAGTTGCTAAGTTGCAACTAACCGATAATGCCAGAGTTTGGTGGAAGGTTGAGGAGAGACGTCTCGAGCAACCAATAGAGCGGAAGACTTTCCGAGACCTCTTCGATACCAAGTACTTTCCGGAGACTGCCCGCTTTGATATGGAGCAGAAATTCATCCATTTACAACAAGGCTCGATGTGTGTCAAGTCGGTGGATGAATATGATACTGAGTTTACCATGCTCGGCAGGTAAGATATAGTCTCAAGTTCAATTTTCATATCTCACTTACTGCACTGCTAACACAAGGTCGTAATATGTTCGCTGTATAGGAATGCGTAGCATGACATCAAGGTTTTGGGAGGTATCGTCCATGCCAATTTCAAATATTTGCCATGCTAAACAACCCTAACCCTAGAATCTTAACTAGAGAATATTAGGTCCACGTTACCCACCCCGGTTCTTTCGGGGAGGCGGAAAAGGTAAAAATCAATTTTTTCTCACAAGGTAACATGGACCATGCATGAAGGATCTTTGCTAAACAAAAACTAACATACTAACTACAAGTTCTAGCTACTATGTAGAATGGTTATACCTAGATCTTGAACTCCTTCTCTTCTTGTTGTGGTTCTCCTTCTTACTTGCTCCTTGTAGTGGCGTAGACGGCTCCTCCTCGTCGTCTTCTCTTTGCCGAAGATGGATCCACCCGAGGGCCTCTACCTTGAGCTCCTACCTCAACCAAGAGGTAACTAGAGTGCTTGGTTTGCTAGACAAAGAACCCTAGAAAGAGTAGAGAGATGTTTTGATGGTTTTGTTTCAAAAGCTTTTGATTTTCAACTCATGAAAGATTAAAGCTTTGAGAGGAAGAGGGAGAACTCAAGAACATGAGAGAGAAAGAGCAAGAGAGAGAATGAGCTTAGAAATCTACAGCCATGCTCATATGAGAGAAATAATAATAATAATAATAATTAAGTGAAAATGTGATGGTTAATTTTGAAATGACTATTATCATTTCACATTAAATGAAATGTGCAAGAATCAAGAAGCATCTTTTATGTGAAATGATGATGGTCAAAATATCAACAATAGTCAACCGGTCAACCAAAGTCAAAAGGTCAATAAAAGTCAAATGGTCAACCTAACCATGGCACAATTATCCTTAATTAATATCATTAATCATATCTCTCATTCTTATTAGGGTTTGGAAAAAGTCAACGGTCAACAACCCTAATGAGAATCCTCTGCCTCTGTCAACTGTGCATACACACCCGTATCCGTGTTCCGAGGAACACGAATACAATGAGACAAAACCAATCCCCAAACAAATACTAGGATCTGCCTTAAACCAAAGCCTACTAGTAATAACTGCCCGGACACCAAACGTGCACAAGTGCGCGGATGTGAACGAACCCCGTCACAAAACCATGCGACCTCTATTCTGTTTTGCCCAAAGACGAATAACCCTCTGTGTGGGACTCTAAAGACTCTACACTACGCTGGCAGTGGGTTTAACTACAGGCCGCAAGCGGTATTAGCTGTACGTAACGGTCCCCAGGTAGATGCCGATAAGAAGACTGTTGAGGTGAATCCATCCGAACTCTTACTGAGCCTGAATGTGATAATCTCCGTACAGTCCGGTCTGTTCGTCTAAGAGTATCGCAAGGCGGGCCTAGAGGGATGGTAAACTTCAGTCCCCTAATAGCGGTACAAGTCGTGTCGGAGTGTAGCCCAGAACATCCTGAAAAACTACTGGAAACACTACCAGTAATTCTCGCTTGCCCTGGTCAGGGACGACTATGTGTAATGGCTCTCCTAGACACATCGCGATATCAACTCCCAATACCCCGAGAGACGAATCCTGTCTAACCGTCACTGCTTCCAAGTGCTTCGGGACTGCACCCAACTACTACCTATTTGCACGACTCAATAGAGCCATGGTAGGGTAGTAATCTAAGAACAGTGGGAACACACTTGAGACGAAAAGACAGTATCAAGTCAACGGACTAAGCTGTACTCATGTCACCTGGGAACTGTTAACTGACGATAGGTATAATACCAACCAACAGTTCCCGACGAGTCCTGTCCAGTGTACTCATAACCTAACGAGCACCTGCATACTATCTCCAGTACGACGTACTGATGGCTGTGGGATAGACCATCTCCCCTGTTGGGACGAGAAGCATATGCACCAGTCTACTCTGGAGTATCGATGCCCTGTCTTGATAATCCTACGACTAGGGACCAAAATTAGGATGTGCTTATAGACTACCCAGCCCCCACTAGTGTGATCGCCATCATAACGCCGGTAGTCAAGCAAAGATCCTAAGGGCTCCATCAATATGTTTTTAGCGATATATTAAAAGAAAACATATACACATATTAAGATAGAAACAAACCAAGTAGTATACTACTATATCGAGAAAGACTGTCATAAACCCGTATATATATCCCAAGCCTCCAAAATATATTATACAAACTAGTATTATACAATAATGGCCTCTAGGGCATACATATCCAACAATCTCCCACTTGCACTAAAGGCCAGTAATTGGAGTATCGCATACCCAACGTCTGCACTAAGGCCAGCTGCCGGCGTACCGCATACCCAATAGCTTAAAAAGTCGCTCGAATTGTGTTTGAGGGAGGGCCTTTGTGAATGGATCCGCCGTGTTGTCTTTTTTGTCCACTCTCCGTACCTCGATCTCCTAGCGATCAATGATCTCCCTGATCAGGTGATACTGCCTTAAGATGTGTCTGGATTTCTGATGGGACCTTGGTTCCTTCGCTAAAGCTATAGCCCCATTATTATCGCAATACAATGGTATTGGGTCAACAATGGACGGAACCACCTGAAGTTCACTAATGAACTTCTTCATCCAGACCGTCTCTTTTGCGGCATCGCTTGCAGCAATGTATTCAGCCTCCATCGTCGAGTCTGCAACGGTATCCTGTTTGGAACTCCTCCAACACACCGCCCCTCCATTGAGGGTAAACACAAAACCCGAGACAGACTTGCTGTCATCCTTGTCACTCTGGAAGCTTGAATCGGTAAAGGACTCGACCCTGAGGTCTCCATTACCGTAAACCAGGAACATCCCCTTAGTCCTTCTCAGGTACTTGAGAATGTTCTTCACTGCCATCCAGTGGTTCTCACCTGGGTCTGACTGATACCGGCTCACCACGCTTAGCGCGTAAGCTACATCTGGCCTTGTACATAGCATCACATACATTATAGTGCTCATGCAAACCCTCTCCTCGTCAGTCTTGGGAGACATCTTCTTGGAGAGGGTGATTCCGTACAATGCGGGTATATTACCGCGCTTGGAATCTTCCATACTAAATCTTTTTAGTACGGTCTCTATGTACCTGGACTGCGAAAGTCCCAGTAATCTCTTGGATCTATCACTGTAGATCTTGATCCCCAGAATGTACGAGGCATCACCCAGGTCCTTCATGGAGAACCTTTGGGATAAGAATAGCTTGACCGATTGTAGCATAAGAATGTCATTTTCTATCAAAAGAATGTCGTCCACGTACAAGACTAGGAACACGAAAGTTCGTCCTACAATTTTCTTATAGACACAAGGTTCATCTTCGTTCTTGATGAAATCAAATTCCTTGATTGCCTCATCAAAACAGATGTTCCAGCTCCGCGATGCCTGCTTTAATCCATAAATGGACTTAAGCAACTTGCATACCTTCCCGCTGCTCCCACTGTCTACGAAACCTTCTGGCTGATCCATGTAAACGCACTCTTCCAAACAGCCATTTAGAAAAGCCGTTTTTACGTCCATCTGCCAGATTTCATAGTCATGGAAGGCAGCAATGGCAAGTAGGATCTGAATGGATTTGAGCATAGCCACTGGAGAAAAAGTTTCGTTATAGTCCACACCAGGTCTTTGACGAAAACCTTTTACAACGAGTCTAGCCTTATAGGTTTCCACCTGCCCATCTACACCAAGTTTCCTTTTGTAGATCCATTTGCATCCAACGGGTTTTACCCCAGGTGGAGCAATATCCAAGGTCCACACTTTATTGGTGTACACGGACTCCATTTCGGATTGCATAGCATCCAGCCACTTATCAGAGTCCCTACTGATAATGGCCTGCCTGAAACTGGTAGGGTCATCTTCTTCCAAGATGCAATCATCTCGATCCCAGTCTATGAAAAAACCGTAGTATCTCTCGGGCGGATGAGAAATCCTACCAGATCTGCGGAGTGGCTGAGGTTCTGTCAAATCTTCAGTTTCATTTTGTGGTCGCCGAATTTCTTCCAGTTCTACCGAACTCCCACTAGTTTCTTTTGCAAGAAATTGCCACTCTAAAAAGGTGGCGTGGCGGGATACAAACACCTTCTGTTCCTCGGTGTGGTAGAACAGATATCCTGTAGAGTTTTTAGGATATCCTATAAATTTACATAGAACTGAACGTGCCTGAAGTTTGTCCGGATTTTGTACTTTTACATAGGCCGGACAACCCTATATCTTAATACGTTTAAGATACGGCTTTTTACCATTCCATATCTCAAATGGTGTCTTAGGCACTGATTTATACGGAACATCATTCAAGAGATATGCCGCTGTCAAAAGCGCATGTCCCCAAAATGAAAGAGGCAACTCGGCACTACTCATCATGGAGCGAACCATATTCAATAGGGTACGATTCCTCCGTTCCGATACACCGTCATGCTGTGGTGTATAAGGAGGAGTAAGCTGAGAGAGAATTCCATTCTCTTTTAAGTAATCTAGGAATTCCGTGCTTAAGTACTCCCCTCCTCTATCCGATCGGAGGATCTTGATACTTTTGCCAGTCTGGTTCTCTAGTTCATTTCTGAATTCCTTGAATTTTTCAAAAACTTCAGATTTGTGTTTCATCAGATACACATATCCGAACCTAGAGAGATCGTCAGTGAATGTGATGAAGTACGAGAACCCACCCCTTGCATGTATAGACATCGGACCACATACATCACTGTGTATGAGTCCCAAGAGCTCTGTTGCTCTTTCTCCATGTCCGGTGAACGGGGATTTGGTCATCTTTCCTTTGAGACGAGACTGACAAGTTTCATAAGATGAAAACTCGAACGTATCCAAGAGTCCATCTTTATGCAACTTAGTCTTTTCTCTCTGATATGACCAAGTCTACAATGCCATAAGTAGGATTCGTTTGTATCTGAACTCTTCCTCTTGCGTGTGTTTTGTACATTGAGAACTGTATTCTGATTTAGAACGTAGATACCATTACACAGTGTACCTTCTGCAACCAGTACCTTATGAAGGTAAATGTTCATGATATTTCTATCAAGAATAAAGTTATATCCATCTTTATTGAGTAAAGAAACTGATATGATGTTGCAAACCATGGAAGGTACATAGTAGCAATCGTTCAAAATCATAGTATTGCCATTTGGCAACACTAGGTGATATTCACCGACGGCTGCGGCATTAACTTGTGCTCCGTTCGCCACCCTGAGCGACATATCACCAGGTGCAACTTTCCTACTTTTTCTCAGTCCCTGCAATAAATTATAGATATGAGATCCTGATCCGGTATCAAATACCCAGGAGGTAGGGCTGACCGTAAAGCAGTTCTCAATTACAAGAACATCTGAAGTAGATGCAAAACTATGCTTCTTCTTCAACTGGGTATCCTTGGAATCCATACAACCCTCTTTCCCTTGCTCATACTTATGACTGTTGTCATAAGTTAGAGCCGAACAGACGTTTCCCAGCCCCGAATAAGAATCCGGATCGGTCATGCGATACATTTTATTATCTTGATTAGAGCGTGAAATGGTTGCTACCTGGAGAGAGAGAAAAGAAACACTCAGCGTGCACTCTTGCAAGATTAGATTAGTTTATTAATTTATCTAACCAGGATGGCTCCCACTGTTTTCTCAAATTCTTCTTCAAACCTTTAAAAGAAGAACTAGTCAGGATTAATTGCACGTCACAATACTTGCTTAACCTTTTAGCCAGGCTAGTGTTGGTACTTCGAGGGAGGTTTTCCAACGCTTTCGCGAAGTTCCTTAATTAAATAATCTCTTTTCCCTGGAGGCGTAGCCCCGCTAACACCGTTCTAGACACCTACTTGGTTTATAGCATTGATTGTTAAGTGAAAAATCTCCCGAGAGTAATCCAACTCATCAGTGGGATCGAGATCCAACTATCATTGTGTAATGACCTAGATGGAATCCACTCTAGTCACTACACTTCAGAAGGTATGCTAAATCTGCAAGTTTCAATTTCTTTAGAAACTCCCGATATGGTTTTTACCCCTAGGACCCAAGTGACCTTGACTGAGCCAACATATCAAAGGATCCTAGTCAAGTTCAACCCGTCATTATCTTGATTGCATTAGACCCACCCGTACGAGTCCTTGACCGAGCCAAAATGACCGCACGACTGTCCCAATCAATCACATTATATGCTACAGAAAAATATTACAAAGCTACCGTTCACTACGCCTCGGCTGAGCACGAAATACGTAGCACGAATACTAAGCAATACCAATCCGAAATGACGGAGGGCTACGGCTGGGTTTTGGCGAAAACCCGTTAACGTAATGAACTTGATATAGTTGAAGGAATATGATTGCCTTTTTGAAAATATAATGGCGAAAACTTTTGCTAAAGAGGTCACTCCCTGTGAAGGGATCTCGGCTCTTTCCTCGTCGAATGAGGTGCAGGATATTCCAAACTGAATAGCTCGATGCAAAGCAAGAATAATCGACTATAGTGAAGTTATTACCCTGATGCAAACTTTTGTCCAAGGGGTCACTCCCGATGAAGGGATCTCGGCCCTTGCCTCGTCGAATGAGGTGCTGGGGATTCATAACCGAATACCTCTGTGCAAAGCAAAAGAGAACGTCCTTGCAATAACAGCTTTTTGAAAATTGTTCCAACAACGTCTTTTAGGTTTGTTTTTCTTTGCATTAATATAATGCGTCCCATCAATTAATCCTACCATTGAAGAAAACAACAAAAATATGACGTACGCTTATGCCATCCGCATTCGCCACGGGCCCCCGTCATCACTCGTTAGGTTACTTAACTAACGACAGAGCGGGGGTTGGACTAGCGCGGATGCAAAACATAAGCAACGCCTACTAGATATCATATATAGATATATACATTCGTCAGATGCAATGATAGCCATTCCAGATCACAGATGAACACATTGGATATGCTAGGAATCCACGTTTCGTTCGAGCCTGCAATGAAAGACGGATTACACGGTCGTGATGAATGGCCAAACCCCATCCTAGACCCCTACGGGTGCGGTAAACTACCCGCCAAGTACTCGAAGTGAAGCAACCTCTCTCAACAATGTGAGTAGGCCACTCGGCACTTCAACGTACCCGGTAGTTTGTGCATCCCACCTTGGGTCTATCTTAGGAGCAAAACCAGTAAAAGAAATAATATACAATGGCGGCTACAACCTCATCCCGGATGTGCAACCATAAAAATAATATTACATCAATTTACATATTACATCAAATGAAAGATAAAGAAACTCTCATCTCACAAAACCCCGGCTATTCATTCGCGACAATCCAACAAGTTCATATACACAATCCAACAACATTACAGATCATAAATATGCAAAACCCCCACTAATCGATGTATAGTGATTAGTCGACGTTCAGTGCATATATCACATTACAGATATAACCATTTAGCAAAAGTTTGTAGAACTTCGATCAAAAATACCAATTTGTAACTACCCCAAACACAACATTGTTCTCTAGAAATTCTGGGCAGAAACAAAATATTTTAAAATGTTAGTTATATGTATGCCCTAGAGGCCATTACTGTACATACGATGTATATTGTAGTGGATACTAGGACATATATAGGGAGGACTTTCTTGCTCGACATGACAGTATGCTATCTGGTTGTACTTTATCTTAACATGTACTCAGATTGTCTCTATGTTACATGTTGATAAAGCCCTTAGGATATGTACTCGACTACTGGGACTATGATGAGATCATACTAGTGGGGCCACGGTAGTCGATGAGTACATCCTATAAATGTTCCTAGTCGAGGGTGTATCGAGACAGGGCATCGATACACCACAGTAGACTAGCGTATACGCATCTTGACCCATATGATGGGCGATGGATGATCCCATATCCATCGGTGTTTGACATCAAGGATGGTGTACGGGTGCTCAGTGGAGACTGGGTACACTGGACGGACTCCCCGAGAACTCCCAGATGGTATTATACCATACGTCAGATGGCAGTTCTTCGGAGACACTGGTACAGAGTAGTCTGTCGACCCGAGATTGTCATAGAGTCTTGTGTGATTCCCACTGTGCTTTGATTTCCATCATACCACGTCCAAGAGGGCGTGCAAAAAGGTGGCTTTTGGGTACAGTCTCGAATCACATGGAGGCAATGAGCGATAGGAGGGGATTCGTCTCTCCCGGTATAGGGAGTTGATGTTGTGCTGTGTTCGATTGGCTATAACCGGAAATCCCTGGCCAGGGTTGCTGAGATTTACTGGTAAGTGTTATCAGTAGTTTCTCGAACTGTTATAGACCTCATATCGACACGACTTATCGAGCTACTGGGGTCTGACGTTTACCACCCCTAGGCGAGATATGCAACATATCAGACGACGAGACCGGACCGTACGGGAGTGTTACTGTTTGGATTCACAGGAGAATGTACAGGCTTGCTTGTTGATCTTCTGAGCGCTCAATACCTGGGTAGCTGTTACGTTTAGCTGACCGCTTGCAGCTTGTGGGTGTTTGATATGATCATCACCTACTGCCGGCGTATTGACGATTCTTTAGAGTCCTACACAGAGGTTTCTTGACTCAGGAAAAACAGAGTAGGGGCACATATGTGATATGTGCGGGACCGAGGATAATGCGATATGTGATACCATATTATATTCTCGCGATATTTGATATCAGCCGGGTCATCGGATCAAGTGTTGATTCGATGAATCGGTACGGATAAATATTAGTCGGTTATATGCGATATAGCCGGATTGTCGGATCAAGTGTTGATTCGATAATTTAATGAATAATAATATATATGATATATTAAATTACATTAACTAATATTAGCTCACTAAAAGATTCTTTTTCTCACCGGATTAATACATTGATATATATGCGATATATGTTAATTGTATTATTTTCTTTTGTTACGATAAATATTATATATGTGATATATAATATTGTAACATGATATGATAACTAATGCAACTTGTTTAGTAGAGATTAAATATGGTTAGGGTTTGATTAGGGTTAAGGTTTTCTAGAAGTTTCTAGAAGCTTTCTTTCTTTGTCTTTGTTAAGATATTATGCTAGATATTTCCTTAACCTAACCAAACCTTTAACCTTAGTCAAATCTCTACAATGGTTAAGTGAACCATGGTTGCATAATTGATCATTATGTCCTTTTCCTATTCATCACAAAAGGATTATTATTATGTTCATCTTCTTCTTCCTTCATTCTTTCATGAAAAGCTTACTAGTTTTTAAAAAGGTGATGAATAAATATGAGAAAAAGATAAATAAAGAGAGCAAAAATCCTACTTCATCATCCTCATCTTCCCTTGCCATTTAGATGAGGGTGTTCACATCATTTCATGAGTGTTAGCTTGTGTTAAAGAAACTTCAAGGTAGATTATCTTAGTATCGAAGATCGGAAGCAAAGGTTGCGTCTTTCTCTTCGTGGAATCTCTCGAGAGTCCGGATCCCGATGATCGCAGCGAAGGGACCACAACACGGAGCATATGAAGTGAAGGACCGGATCTACAAAGGTTGTAATCCCTCTCACTTAGTGTTAAAATGTTTAGCATGTTAGTTTTCGCTTAATCTCTAGTTTAAAGTTCCGTATTCGGGTTGTTCGGCACGGCTAATTTTTTAATCGGGCATGGTTGATGCCTCGTAGACCCTTATGCGCGTGCCTAGCAACCCTACAGTGGTATCATAGCCAAGCTAGAGCTTTAGGAGAAGTCTAGACGAAATTTAAAGTCCGATCGAAACCCGAAACCCCGATAAAACCCGCTCTCTGGACTTTTTCTAAAAACCTAGGATTTTTGTGAATTAAAAATTGCCAAAAAATTCAGCAGGGAATTCTATGAGTTACTGTTGAAGCACGTGTTGATAACTCGACAAACGAGCCGCGGAACCGCCGCCCCACCCTGGGTTTCGCGGCGGATCCGCGGCCATTTTGGTGAGTTACACCACGTGGCTTGCACAGTAATTCTTGTCTTCAAGTGCTGAGTCTTCTGGAAATTTTTATTTTTTTTTATTCAACTGTTGAATTATCTGGGTTGTATTGGGGACTTAAAGTTTCGATCGGATATTATAACTTTGTTTAGTTTTGTCCGGATAATTTTAGAAACTGTTAAAAAGTTCGAACGGATATCAATAACTCACTTTTTCCCCTGTCGGAAAATTTTTCAAAAGTTGGAGTTTTTCTCGTGTTTAAGAATGTTCTAAGTCGTGCAAGTAACTCGGTGGACCCTCTAGAAGACAACAAACCTTAACTCGATTATGTGACCATCTTGAACTGCCTTTTGAACCTTAGGGTCTGGGGCAGTACGGCATGCCACATGTGAGGCGTTGGCTTGACCCTTCTACGGCTGGACCATTGGTACTGTGGCATGTGATGGATGTTTTTAAACTGATTTCAAGTGTTGAGATATATTGGGGAAATCTTGGGTGTTTGATTATTCGATCGGAAAGTTTAACTTTGTCTATTTATCTGGAATGTGATACAATATTTGGAATCCACAGGTAGTTATGAGAAAACTAAAATGAATGTTATAAATCTAGCGGTTTAGTCTCAGATGATCGGTTGCCACGGAATTTTGATGTGATCAAAAGTCCGTCGCAATCACGTAGCGTACGCGGATACTCGCCGGGTAAACTTAAGAGACAGCTACACCTCTTAGCCCCGACCAAATGACTGTAGGAGAACCCCGTCGCCGAAAGCATCCGTTCGGGTGCTCGCGGCAGCGGTGTTCCGCCTTGGTGCACTTCGTCGACGGCATCTGGGGGTACGGCCGTCTACTAAAGTTTGCGACGAGCATTCAATCAGGACGTCGGGAATCTTGTTGAATTGCCCGACTTGATATTGAAAAGAGTTTTCGATAATGAGACTAAAATGCGAGGTTTATAATTGTTAGGCATGCGATGTCTAAGTAATTCATTTGGTTAAGCATGCGATGTCTAAAGAGGTTGCGGATTCCAACTGTTGTAGTTTTACACTTTCTTTTCTGTGACCGTAAGCGTAGTATGTGGTGTATCGCCGGCTTCGTTGCTATACATCAACGACAATCGGGATACGCATACTTGCTTACGTTGATGATATGAGATATTATGTGTTGCTGTGATATGTTGTATTGGATCGTCGCGTTTGAATAGCCGGGGTTTTTATGTGAGATGAGAGTTTTTCTTTTTCATTCATGTAAAATTCATTTGTATGTAATATTCTTTTATTGGGGCACTTCCAGGTAGCGGAAGCCGTCACCGTTGTATATTATTTACTTTTCCGCATTAGGTAGACCCAAGGAGGGGAGCACAAGTAACCGGGTTCTAGGGTCCAGTGGGAGACCATCTCGAGGAGTCGAGACCGGGTCTCCTAACCCTAGAATTGGCAGTGTTACTTGCCGCTCTCGTAGTGGTCTAGGGATGTGGGTTTGGCTATTCATCGCGACCGTGGAATCCGTGTTTTATACAGGCTCGTATTGAAAACACGGACGTCCTAGTATATCCAATATTTCATATATGTTCTTCTGCTGCAATGTTCTGTGATGAGATCATATTACTGCCTGAGACGAATGTTTATATTATATATATATGAGATATATGTTATATTGCAGATTTCGATTCAAAAGAGATGCTTGTGAAGCATATTAAAATGGGACTTCATTAATGAGATTAATGAAATAAAAGAAACCTAAGATGTTGTAGAAACTTGTTTAAAATTAAAAACTGGTAGCTCTAGTTCTTGCTTTGCATAGCGGTGTTCCTTGTAGAACATCCAGCACCTTATTCGATAAGGAAAGGACCGAGATCCCTTCACCGGGAGTGACTCCTTTAGCAATAACTGGCAGATGCTACAACCCTCGGTTTGTCTTTTGATTGCTTCTATAGTTTTTGCTTTGCATAGTGGTATTTGTGAAATATCCTGCACCTTATTCGATGAGGAAAGGGCCACGATCCCTTCACCGGGAGTGACCCCTTTAGCAAAAATAGAAAAGCCTAAAAAACACTCCATTTAAAATCACTCGATTCTACAACGATATCACGCAAAGGGTTTTCTGAAAAACCCGTCGTAGCCCTCCGTCATTTCAGATAAGTACTAGTTAGTATTCGTGCTACGTTTGTTGACTATGTTAAGGCGTAGTGTGCGGTAGCTGATTAGTGCTTATCTGTATAAGCATATGATGCGATTGGATTAGGGTAGTCGTGCGACTTTGTTGACTATGTTAAGGGTCGTGCGGGTGGGTTTAATTCAATCGGGAAATGACGGGTTGAACTTGACTAGCACTTATGATTTGTTGACTATGTTAAGGTCATATAGTTGCTAGGGGCAAAATATTATTGGGAATTTCAAGTGTTGAAATTTGCAATGAGATTGCATACCTTCTATAAGATAGTTGGATCCCGATACCCGCTGCGAGTAAGAGTTACTCCTGGGAGAGTTTTACACATTACAATTAGCCGATCAAGTAGGTGTCTAGAAAGGTGTCAACGGGGTTACGCCCCTGGGAAAACGAGGTTTACTTTAATTAGGTTCGTGCGATAGCACGGGGGACCTCCCTCAAAGTACCGACACTGGCCTGGCTGAAAGATTGGCGAACTTGTAGCGTGTAATTAATCCCGGCTAGTCTTTCCTTTTAGGGTTTGAAGGAAGATTTGACTAAAACAGTGGGAGACATCCTGATTAGATATATTAATAACCAATCTAATCTTGCAAGAGCAGACGCTGAGTGTTTTCTTCTATCTCTCTCTAGGTAGCGACCATATCACGCCTTAATCAAGATAATAATACGGATGTATTGACCGAACCCGCTTGTTATACTGCGCTAGGGAACGTTGGTCCCGCTCCAACTTATAATTGTTATAAGACAGAGCAGGAAATAGGGGATTACCAGAATTCCCGTGCCGCCCAAACGAAGAAAGTACTTGCTGATGCATCTTCTTCGGGTATGTTCATTACCGAGAACTGTTTCTCAGTATTCTTTACGTCCTGGGTATGAGATACCTGATCAGGATCTCGCAAATGTAATTTGTTACATGGGCTACAGAAAGGTAGAGAACTGAGAACGGGTGATAAGTTTCAAGAGTTGGAAATGATGCAAGTGTTGCAGCCAAGTCTGTTAGCAGTTATCACCCTGTATTACCAGAATACATTGATTCTGAACGAATGTTATTAGATACCGAACCTGATATACAACATCATATCAGTCTCTTTATTAGTAAAGAAGGATATAATTTTGTATTATTGGATAATGTTTTGAACATTTCCTATATCAAGAGTTGATCGGTTCAGGCACGTTATCTAAAAGCATAGACGTTCTAAATCAAACTACAGTTCTTAGTATACAGAACACACACAAGAGGAAGAGTTCAGAAATGAATGAATCCTTCTTGAGGCATTGTAGACTAGGTCATATCAATGCGACCCGACTGGCTGAAGTTACATTTAGATGCATATTTAAATTAGTTTGAATTTACATCTTGTGAAACTTGCCGGTCATGTCACAAAGATAAGATGACCATAGCTCTGTTTATTGGAAACAGAGAAAGAGTTGGTGAACTCTTGGGATTGATACATGCTGATGTATGAAGGTCCCCTGTGTACACATGCCAAGATCGGTTCTTTGTACTTCATTACATTCTCTGATAATCTCTCAAGATTCAGATATATGTTCCTGCTGAAACACAAGTCCAAAGCTTTTGAGATATTCACAGAATATAAGTTAGAAGTAGAGAACCAAAATACGGGTATGAGTATTATGTCCTTTGATGAGATCAAGGAGGAGAATACTTGAGCACGGAATTCCTGCACTATTCTAAAGGAGAATGAGATTCTCTCTCAGCATTACTCCTCCGTATACACCACAGCACGTCGGTGTATCGGGGCGGAGCAATAGCATCCTATGTGATATGGTGTGCTCTATGATGAGTACTACTGAGTTTCCTATTTCCTTTTAGGAGTTATGCACTTGAGAAGCTGCATACCTATTGAATAGGGTTCAAATCAAATCAATTGCCTAGCACTTCATATGTGATATGGAAAGGGAAGAGCCCATATCTTAAGCTTGTTAAGATTTGGGGTTGTCCGGCCTATGTCTAAAAGCAAAATCCGGACAAGCTCGAGGCAAGGTCTGTTATGTAGAACTGGAAATGTTCCAGCTATACAAAATACAGCTGATGATTTGGTAGAACCAAAGGATTCAATAGTTTCCAACGAACCTCAGCCTCTCCGCCGATCTAGTAGGGTTCCTCACGCACCTGAGAGATACTTTGGTTTCTCTATGACAGTGGGAGCGATGATTGCATCATGAGATGATGACCCAACTAATTTCGAGCTGGCCATCAGGAGTGGGACTCTATAAGAATGGCTGGATGCTTATCGATCTGAGATGGAATCCTTATACACCAACAAAGTATGGACTTTGGTTGCTTTATCTGAAGGGTTAAATCCCCATCAGGAGCAAGTATATCTTGAGAAGATTACTTGGTGTACATGGAAAAGTTGAGACTTTCAAAGCTATGCTTAGGTCCATCCAGATCCTACTTGCCACGGCTACATACCATGACTACGATATCAGGTGGTTGGGTGTCATGACTGCTTTTCTAAATGATGTTTTAGAAGAGAACGTCTATAAGTACACAGCCAGAGGGCATCGTAGACAGTGGGAGCAGCGGAAACGTGTGCAAGATGTTTTATATGATAAAACAGGCATCGCGGAGTTGGATCATCTGTTTTGATGTGGTAGTCAAAAAGGTTTGACTTCTTCAAAATGGTAGTTGAACCTTGTATACACGAAAAGGTAGTAGAGAGTATGGTGGTGATCCTCGTAAAGTACGTGGATGACATACTCTTGATAGGGAAGAAGTTTCCTATGCTACGCACGGTCAATCTCCGCTTATCACAAGGATTCTCCATATAGGATCAAAGTGATACCTCCTAAATCCTGGGTTTTGGATCTATGAGATAGATCTAATTGGATGTTAGGACACTCACTAGTTGTAGTGAGATGGTATCAATCGATCCTGGGGAGAATCACTGGAAAGGTTCCAGGCTGATAAGGACGACTGAATGTCAGTCGCAGGCATTGTCTTTACCCTCAGTGGAGGGACGGTATGTTGGATGAGTTCCAAGCTAGATACTGTGACATACTAGACGATTAAAGGCAAGATACATCGTTACCAAGGATGCTACCAAAGAGGCAGTCTGGATATTTATAAGTTCATGCGATGAACTTCGTTCCTACCATTGTGTGACAATGGAGTTGTGGCTTATGCCAAGGAACTACCATCCCATCCGAAATCTAGATATAATTCTTAGGCAGTATCACCTGATAATGGAGATGGTTGATCTCCAGGGAGATCGAGGTTAGGAGAGTAGACACAGAGGACGACAGTGCGGATCCACTCACAAAGGCCTTTTTCCCAGTAGAGACTTTTATGGGATGGTTGAGTATGAGATACTTCAACCGCAGCTACTTGTTGGGTATGCGATACCATAACAGATGGCCCTAGTGCAAGTGGGAGATTGTTAGTTATATGTATGCCCTAGAGGCCATTACTGTACATACGATGTATATTGTAGTGGATACTAGGACATATATAGGGAGGACTTTCTTGCTCGACATGACAGTTGCTATCTGGTTGTACTTTATCTTAACATGTACTCAGATTGTCTCTATGTTACATGTTGATAAAGCCCTTAGGATATGTACTCGACTACTGGGACTATGATGAGATCATACTAGTGGGGCCACGGTAGTCGATGAGTACATCCTATAAATGTTCCTAGTCGAGGGTGTATCGAGACAGGGCATCGATACACCAGAGTAGACTAGCGTATACGCATTTTGACCCATATGATGGGCGATGGATGATCCCATATCCATCGGTGTTTGACATCAAGGATGGTGTACGGGTGCTCAGTGGAGACTGGGTACACTGGACGGACTCGCCGAGAACTCCCAGATGGTATTATACCATACGTCAGATGGCAGTTCTTCGGTGACACTGGTACAGAGTAGTCTGTCGACCCGAGATCGTCATAGAGTCTTGTGTGATTCCCACTGTGCTTTGATTTCCATCATACCACGTCCAAGTAGGCGTGCAAAAAGGTGGCTTTTGGGTACAGTCCCGAATCACATGGAGGCAATGAGCGATAGGAGGGGATTCGTCTCTCCCGGTATAGGGAGTTGATGTTGTGCTGTGTTCGATTGGCTATAACCGGAAATCCCTGGCCAGGGTTGCTGAGATTTACTGGTAAGTGTTATCAGTAGTTTCTCGAACTGTTATAGACCTCATATCGACACGACTTATCGAGCTACTGGGGTCTGACGTTTACCACCCCTAGGCGAGATATGCAACATATCAGACGACGAGACCGGACCGTACGGGAGTGTTACTGTTTGGATTCACAGGAGAATGTACAGGCTTGCTTGTTGATCTTCTGAGCGCTCAATACCTGGGTAGCTGTTACGTTTAGCTGACCGCTTGCAGCTTGTGGGTGTTTGATATGATCATCACCTACTGCCGGCGTATTGACGATTGTTTAGAGTCCTACACAGAGGTTTCTTGACTCAGGCAAAACGGAGTAGGGGCACATATGTGATATGTGCGGGACCGAGGATAATGCGATATGTGATATCGTATTATATTCTCGCGATATTTGATATCAGCCGGGTCATCGGATCAAGTGTTGATTCGATGAATCGGTACGGATAAATATTAGTCGGTTATATGCGATATAGCCGGATTGTCGGATCAAGTGTTGATTCGATAATTTAATGAATAATAATATATATGATATATTAAATTACATTAACTAATATTAGCTCACTAAAAGATTCTTTTTCTCACCGGATTAATACATTGATATATATGCGATATATGTTAATTGTATTATTTTCTTTTGTTATGATAAATATTATATATGTGATATATAATATTGTAACATGATATGATAACTAATGCAACTTGTTTAGTAGAGATTAAACATGGTTAGGGTTTGATTAGGGTTAAGGTTTTCTAGAAGTTTCTAGAAGCTTTCTTTCTTTGTCTTTGTTAAGATATTATGCTAGATATTTCCTTAACCTAACCAAACCTTTAACCTTAGTCAAATCTCTACAATGGTTAAGTGAACCATGGTTGCATAATTGATCATTATCTCCTTTTCCTATTCATCACAAAAGGATTATTATTATGTTCATCTTCTTCTTCCTTCATTCTTTCATGAAAAGCTTACTAGTTTTTAAAAAGGTGATGAATAAATATGAGAAAAAGATAAATAAAGAGAGTAAAAATCCTACTTCATCATCCTCATCTTCCCTTGCCATTTAGATGAGGGTGTTCACATCATTTCATGAGTGTTAGCTTGTGTTAAAGAAACTTCAAGGTAGATCATCTTAGTATCGAAGATCGGAAGCAAAGGTTGCGTCTTTCTCTTCGTGGAACCTCTCGAGAGTCCGGATCCCGATGATCGCAGCGAAGGGACCACAACACGGAGCATATGAAGTGAAGGACCGGATCTACAAAGGTTGTAATCCCTCTCACTTAGTGTTAAAATGTTTAGCATGTTAGTTTTCGCTTAATCTCTAGTTTAAAGTTCCGTATTCGGGTTGTTCAGCACGGCTAATTTTTTAATCGGGCATGGTTGATGCCTCGTAGACCCTTGTGTGCGTGCCTAGCAACCCTACATAAAAATCACAGAACACCAAACTGAACAAACTGCAGCAAACCCGAGTCGCGGCCGAGTCAACTCGGCCGCGGATTCGTGGCGAAACGCGTGGTTTCACCGCGCTTCCGCGACGCGTTGACCGAGTCGTGGGCTCGTTTTTGCTGGTTGTTTCTAAAAAACCCTGTACCGATTTTTAAGGTATGTGGAATTATTTTTAGAGCAGTTTTAAAAATTGGCAGAAAGTATATGTTTTTGACATGTTTCGCGATTTTTTTTCGGATCGAAGTTCCAAACACTTTGCTAACATGCTAGTTGTTGTTCAGCTAGGCTCTGATACCACTGTTAGGTCTACGTTACCCACCCCGGTTCTTTCGGGGAGGTGGAATAGGTAAAATCAAAATTTTCTCACAAGGTAACATGGACCATGCATGAATGATCTTTGCTAAACAAAAACTAACATACTAACTACAAGTTCTAGCTACTATGTAGAATGGTTATACCTAGATCTTGAACTCCTTCTCTTCTTGTTGTGGTTCTCCTTCTTGCTTGCTCCTTGTAGCGCCGTAGACGGCTCCTCCTCGTCATCTTCTCTTTGCCGAAAATGGATCAACCCGAGGGCCTCTACCTTGAGCTCCTACCTCAACCAAGAGGTAACTAGAGTGCTTGGTTTGCTAGACAAAGAACCCTAGAAAGAGTAGAAAGATGTTTTGATGGTTTTGTCTTAAAAGCTTATGATTTTCAATTCATGAAAGATTAAAACTTTGAGAGGAAGAGAGAGAGCTCAAGAACATGAGAGAGAAAGAGCAAGAAAGAGAATGAGCTTAGAAATCTATAACCATGCTCATATGAGAGAAATAATAATAATAATAATAATTAAGTAAAAATGTGATGGTTAGTTTTGAAATGACCATTATCATTTCACATTAAATGAAATGTGCAAGAATCAAGAAGCATCTTACATGTGAAATGATGATGGTCAAAATGTCAACAATAGTCAACCGGTCAACCAAAATCAAAAGGTCAACAAAAGTCAAATGGTCAACCTAACCATGGCATAATTATCCTTAATTAATATCATTAATCATATCTCTCATTCTCATTAGGTTTTGGAAAAAGTCAACGGTCAACAACTCTAATGAGAATTCTCTGCCTCTGTCAACTGTGCATACACACCCGTATCCGTGTTCCGAGGAACACGAATACAATGAGACAAAACCAATCCCAAAATAAATACTAGGATATGGCTTAAACCAAAGCCCACTAGTAATAACTGCCCGGACACCAAACGTGCACAAGTGCGCGGATGTGAACGAACCCCGTCGCAAAACCATGCGACCTCTACTCTGTTTTGCCCAAAGGCGAATAACCCTCTGTGTAGGACTCTAAAGACTCGACACTACGCTGGCAGTGGGTTTAACCATAGGCCGCAAGCGGTACTAGCTGTACGTAACGGTCCCCAGGTAGATGCCGATAAGAAGACTGATGAGGTGAACCCATCCGAACTCCTACTGAGCCTGAATGTGACAATCTCCGTACAGTCCGGTCTGTTCGTCTAAGAGTATCGCATGGCGGGCCTAGGGGGCGGTAAACGTCAGTCCCCTAATAGTGGTACAAGTCGTGTCGGAGTGTAGCCCAGAACACCTGAGAAACTACTGGAAACATTACCCGTAATTCTCACCTACCCTGGCCAGGGACGACTATGTGTAATGGCTCTCCTAGACACATCGCGATATCAATTCCCAATACCAGGAGAGACGAATCCTATCTAACCGTCACTGCCTCCAAGTGCTTCGGGACTGCACCCAACTACTACTTGTTTGCACGACTCAATAGAGCCGTGGTAGGGTAGTAATCTAAGAACAGTGGGAACACACTTGAGGCGAAGTGACAGTGTCAAGTCAACCGACTAAGTTGTACTCATATCACCTGGGAACTGTTAACCGACGATAGGTATAATACCAACCAACAATTCCCGACGAGTCCTGTCCAGTGTACTCGTAACCTAACGAGCACCTACATACTATCTCGAGTACGACGTACTGATGGCTGTGGGACAGACCATCTCCCCTGCTGGGACGAGAAGCGTATGCACCAGTCTACTCTGGAGTATCGATGCCCTGTCTCGATAATCCTATGACTAGGGACCAAAATAATGATGTGTTTATAGACTACCCAGCCCCCACTAGTGTGATCGCCATCACAACGCCGGTAGTCAAGCAAAGATCCTAAGGGCTCCATCAATATATTTTTAGCGATTGTTCCTCCAATCAGAGCAAGGCTCTGCTTGAATTTTGAAAATTCAAATTTTGAAGCAACGCTTCAGTTCCCGTGCGCTGCGCGCAACGCACCACGTGTCAGAAGTTGACACGGCAGCACAACGCCCAAGGCAGTACGTCCAATCAGAGCAAGGCTCTTTAAAAAACATAAGCAACGTTCAACTGCGCAAGCGCACGGCTGCGCGACACGTGTCTGCGCAGTTGCGTAAGCGCAACTGCGCAAGCGCACGGCAGCGCGACACGTGTCTGCGCAGTTGCGCAAGCGCACCGCTGCGCGACACGTGTCTGCGCAGTTGCGCAAGCGCTGTTGCGCAAGTGCCTCACTGCGCGACACGTGTCACACGCTGGTGAGTTGCGCAACAACAGAGTGAAGATTTAAGGATATTTTTCTGTTCTTATTTAAACAAGAAGACTTCTTCTGTAAAACAGGGGCCTTTGGATCAAAAATCCGACGATGGGGAAAATTCCCCAAATCACCCAGAAAAGTTCTTTTTAACAAATTTAACTGATTTTTGAGCACTATAAAAAGGACCCCAGACCCCATTTCAAAAGGACAGAGAGAGAATTTGGATAAAAAAAAAAGAAGAAGAAGAGAACTTCTTGAGAACACAAAGAAGAAGGTAAAAACCTTTGAAATAAGAGAAAATTCTCTTAGGAATAGATCATTGATCTAAAACACAAAATCAGTGATCTTCAATAAATAAATAAAAATAATAAAAAATAGTGCCTTGCACTTGCTAGGGAACCTCTGGTTCTCTGAGATAGAAAAAAAGAAAAGATTTTCTTTTCTTTCTTTTCTTTGATCTAAATTTAGATCATTAAAAAGTGCTCTGCACTCATTTTCTTGAATCTAAAAGATTCTTGGTGCTTTGCACTATTTGAAGGGCCAGGCCCAAATCAAAAGACCTAGCAAGCCAAAATAAATTGCAAAGCAATAAAAGGGCTGAGCCCAAATAAAATTGATGCTCTGCATCATTCATAAAGAACAGAGCCCAAAACAAATTGATGCCCTGCATCTTTTCTGGGCAAAGCCCAAATAAAAATAAAAGGAAATGCAAAAGCAATGTTGGACATTTTTTTACTGGACTTAGCCCAATCGTGGCCATAAGTCCTTAAATTAAATTGGCTGAGCAAAATGGCTCTCCTAAATCAATCTACATCCGGTTCGAGGGTACATCTCCGAACTCCTTTGACATCCATCGTTGTAATTCCTCAACGACGTCAAAGAGGTGACGGGTCCCAACGGCCACACATCCAATATCGGACCGAAACGTCCCTAAACTAACATCGGACCGAAACATCCCTAAACTAATACCAGACCGAAACGTCCCTAAACTAGCATCGGACCGAAACGTCCCTAAAACTAATATCGGACCGAAACGTCCCGAAACTAACGACGGACCACCACGTCCCTAAACTGGCACAATAGAGCCCAAATGCTCTTTTGTCGGATCTAAACGGTCCCGTTAAGTTGATCTTAGTCTCAAACTGGACTAACGTATCCTTAACAAACGTTTAAGTTGATCTTAGCCCCAAACACGGCTAACGTATCCTTAAATATTCAAATGGATTATAAAACTCCCAATCAACTCTGGTTCGAGGGTACATCTCCGAGCTCCTTTGATACATGTCGTTGTAATCCTTCAACGACGTCAGAGAGGTGACGAGTCCCGATGGCCATACATTAAATTAATCACTACGTTGAGTTGATCTTAGTCTAAGAGAGGACTAACGTATCCTTGACGAACGTTTAAGTTGATCTTAGCCGCAACGCGACTAATGCATCCTTAAACTGAAAACACCAAACCCAAATCTAAGTAAATACGGATTTGGACTAATCCACGTCCTACGCGCGACGGCATTACTCAGTCTCCATATACAATCCACGGGCAACCACAAACAAAATGAACACACACGACACGAAGTGAAATTCTGGAGAATTAGAAAGTTGTTACCGCGATGCGGTAGCGTAATTAACTGCAGGGGCTTGCGCCTGCAGGGAAGAGCGTCCCCACAATCAAAAACCCCTCAAGCTATGGGGAATCTGACGAAGTCTGCTACATCGGCCGCATCCGTCTAAACCTCCGATACACGGTGCCATAAATCAACTTGGCATCTTCGGAGAGATAAACGGATAAAACCAAATAGCATCTGCCCCGAACATCAGGCATGGACGTCCCAAGTCCAGGCCGCCGTTCGGAGGGGAACAGCGATATGTTAAAAGGAAACATATACACATATTAAGATAGAAACAAACCAAGTAGCATACTACTATATCGAGCAAGACTGTCGTAAACCCGTATATATATCCCAAGCCTCCAAAACGTATTATACAAACTAGTACTATACAATAATGACCTTTAGGGCGTGCATATCCAACAGAGAATTGGACAAAACTAGAATGTAAACAACTTTACATCTAAGTGAACAAGGAATACAACCTTTGTAGACCGGTCCTTCACTTCAATAGCTCCGTGTAGTAGTCTCTTCGCTCTAAGTAATAAACTCCCGGACTCTAGAAAGGCTCCACAAGATGAACGGAACAAGCTTGCTTGAAGTCTTCGAGGCCGGAGATGATCTACGTCGAGGAGACACCAACCCAAGATACCTCTTCACTAATTAGGGTTTAGTGATGTTGGCTATAGTGCCATCAAGTCAATTATTGGATCACAGGCACGTGATTGCAATGATTGAGGGAGGACCTATACTGGTAGAACAATCTTACTCGAGATGATAGTATGCTATCTGGTTTATCTTTATCATCGTGTACATTATTCAGGTGACATTATAGATTACTATTATATGTTGATAGAGCCCTTAGGATTCATGCTTGACTATCAGCAGTATGATGGCGATCATATACGTGAGAGTTGGGTGGTCTATAAGCACATCCTTAAAGTGTCCCTAGTCGTAGGAGTTTCGAGACTGGGCATCGATACTCTAAGAGTAGACTAGTGTATACGGATCGAGACCCCGACGAGAGACGGTGGCCAGTCTCACAAGCCATTGGTGTCAGTTGGTTCACCTAAGATGTATACAGGTGCTCATTGGGTTATGAGTACACCAGAGAGACTCGCCGGGAACATGCTAGTTGGTATTATACCTATTGTCAGATAGCAGTTCCCTGGTGACATGTGTACAGGTTAGTCTATCGACCCGAGATCATCATTTGTCTCGTGTGAGTTCCTATTGTGCTTTGATTACTACCCTACCACGGCTCAAAGGAGTCGTGCAAACAGGTTTTAGTTGGGTACAGTCCCGAGCCACATGGAGGCAGTGAGCGGATCGTCAGGAGATTCATCTCTCCCAGTATTGGGGGTTGATGTCGCAGAGTGCACGGGTGGCCATCACCAGAAATCCTCGGTCGGGGTAGAAGAGAATTACCGATCTAGGATCGGTAGTTTCTCAGTTGGTGATAGGTTTCATACCGACACTAAATGTCAAGTTATTAGGGGTCTGACTTTATCCATCCCCCTAGACTCGATATGCGATTCTCATAGACGAACAGACCGGACTGTACGAATATTGTTACTGTCAGGCTCAATAGGGTTTCAGGATGAGTTTGCTCGTCTGCCTCCCTTTCATTCAATACCTGGGTAGCCGTTATGTACAGCTAGTGCCACTGACGTGCTTGTGGTTAAATCCACTGCCTGCGTATTGACGAGTTTTTAGAGTCCCACACAACGGGTTTCCCTGGTTCGGGCGAAACATTGTAGAGGTCGTATAGTTTTATGGCAGAGTTCGATCATATACGTGCACTTGTGCACGGATCATGATCGGACGGATAATACTAGTGGGCATTGGTTTAAGCCGGATCCTAGTATTATATTGTTGGATTATTTTCGTCTCGTTGTATTCGTATTCAGTCGGAATACGGATGCAAGTATGTATATACGGATGAGGGGTATTCTTGTAATTCGTTACGAGATTACTTTAGGGTTGCCATTTCATTTGGATTAAACATTTTAGTTTAAATGTTTAATATTTGTTGTGGTGGAAATTGTGAGGTTAAGTCTTGGCATTTGGAATTGAATGTGGCATGTGCAATTTGGTGACTCATGGTGTGTTTCCTTGTGCCATGTTTGATACTTTATTGGTTTGTTGTGAGATATTTGTGAGCATGAGGCAGATCTTTTATTTTGTTCTGGGAATTTTCTTTAGTTGCCACTCACAAATACCTTACAACACACTCACTTGAAAAGAGCATATACTTTCTTGTGTTGCTTTTTCTTCACAAGACAAAACTTGAGCTCACAACTTCTTCCAATGTCTTCTTCTTCACTTCCACCCATACCCTCTCTGTTAGTGTTATATGCCCTAGAGGCCATTATTGTATAGTACTAGTTTGTATATTATATTTTGGAAGCTTGGGATATATACATGGATTTATAACAGTCTTGCTCAATATAGTAGTAAGCTACTTGGTTTGTATCTATTTTAATATGTGTATATGTTTCTTTTAACGTATCGCTAATATATATTGATAGAGCCCTTAGGATATTTGCTTGACTACCAGCGTTGTGATGGCAGTCACACTAGTGGGGGCTGGGTAGTCTACAAGCACATCCTTATACAGGTCCTTAGTCGTAGGATTATCAAGACAGTGCATCGATACTCCAGAGTAGACTAGTGTATATGCTTCTCATCCCAGCAGGGGAGATAGTCTGTCCCACAGCCATCAGTACGTCGTACTGGAGATAGTATGCAGGTGCTCATTGGGTTATGAGTTACACTGGATGGACTCGTGGGGTACTGCTGGTTGGTACTATACCTATCGTCAGGTAGTAGTACCCAGGTGACATGAGTACAGCTTAGTCCCTTGACTTGATACTGCTACTTAACCTCAAGTGTGTTCCCACTGTTCTTAGATTTCTACCCTACCACGGCTCTATTGAGTCGTGCAAATAGGTAGTAGTTGGGTGCAGTCCCGAAGCACTTGGAGGTAGTGGCGGTTAGACAGAATTTGTCTCTCCCGGTATTGGGGGTTGATATCGCGCTGTGTTCGGAAAGCCATTACATAAAGTCCCTGGCCAGGGCAAGTGAGATTTACTGGTAGGTGCTCCAGTAGTTTCTCAGGGTGTTTTGGGCTATACTCCGACATGACTTATTGCTCTATTAGGGGTATGACGTTTACCGTTCCCCTAGGCCCGATATGCCATAGTCTTAGACGAACAGACCGGACTGTACGGAGATTGCCACAGACATGCTCAGTAGGAGTTTGGATGAGTTTGCTCGTCGGCCTTATTTTTGACAGATACCTGGGTAGCAGTTACGTGCAGCTAGTACTGCTGACGTGCTTGTGGTTAAATCCATTGCCAGCGTACTGTCGAGTCTTTAGAGTCCCACACAGAGGGTTTCTTAGCTTCGGGTGAAACGAAGTAGAGATCGTATGGTTTTACGACAGGGTTCGTTCATATACGTGTACTTGTGCGCGTATGATGTTCGAGCGGACAAATACTAGTGGGCTTTGGTTTAAGCCGGATCCTAGTATTTGATTGTTGGATTAGTTTCGTTTCATTGTATTCGTGTTTCTCGAAACATGGATGCGGGTATGTATATACTGATGAGAGGGGTATATAAGAAGACACCTCATTAGGGTTTTGACCATTGACTTGATTAAAACAATTATGAGGTGGAGAAAAGTATTTGTTATTTTTGCAAATGATAATTATGGCATGGCTACTTGTTCTTGACTTCTTAACTTGGTTTGACCACTTGACTTAGTTTGACCACTTGACTTGGTTTGACTATTTGACTTAGATATTTTTGTGACCTAGATATTTTGATGAGATATTTTATTATGCCATGCTTGTGGTCATGCCAAGCTAGCCATCTCATTTTCAATTATCATTATAAAAAATCATTTCTCTTTCCTCAAGTTCACTCTCTCCTTCTTCCTCTCAAAACCCTAGTGTCTCATGTGTTGAGAATCAAGGGTTAGTGAGACTAAGCTACCCAAAATCACACTCTACTCATTCTAGGTTACTTAGTTCAGCAAACCAAGTGATCTAGTTGCCTCAACTTAGAGGTTAAGCTCAAGGTTGGAACTTTCGAGTGGATCTTCTTCGACTTCGAGAAGCCTACGAGGAGGTGCTATCCATTTCCACTCCAAGGAGCTCGCGAGGTGAAGGAGGACAGCAAGAAGACAAGACGGACACGATTCTACAAGGTATAACATTCATCCGAGTAGTTAAACCTCATATAGTTTGCTAGCTAGGGTTTTATGTTCGATCCTTACTTAAAGTCGATGTTGCGAAGCCCATAAAAATCATTTTTTGCTAATTCCGTCTCCCCACGAACACGTGGGGTGCGCAACATTGACTAACAGTGGTATCAGAGCCTCTCATAAATCCTAGATAGCATGTAACGATGTTAGAATTCCGTCGTTTTTGTCGCGGAAAAACTGTCGACAAAAACAGTTTTCAAAAGTGATATTTTGAGTTGTTTGCGCACCCCGTGGGCTCATGGTTTGAACCGAGAAGCCGCGGGGTGAAGCGTGCACACCCTGAGGACATCCAGGGGGGACCAACGGCCGGGACCACTCCTTAAGACCACCACTCGGTGGCCTTAGGGGCTGGTGACCCGAGAGCACCATGAATTGGTTCTCTCGGGTCTGCCTTCCTTTGAGGGCCACCTCATGGTGGCCTCCGTGATGATTCGGGCGGATTTCGAGTTCGTTTCGATTCCCGGATTGGCTCAAAACTATCGATTTTGGAACTTTAGCTCACTGGATTTTCAAGTCTTGGAAAATTGTTTAAGTTTGCTAATTGCACGTGGAATTCTAATGTCATAGTTACTTTACAAGCTTTGTGATGTATATATGTGGTTGGAAATATCAACTAATTGCAATACGTCGATTAGTTGGGGTTGCATATATCTGTGATATTGTTGTGATGGTTTGTGTATATGAACTTGTTGGATCGTCGTGGATGAATAGCCGGGGATGTGAGATGAGGGTTTTCATTCTTTCATTCGATGTAAATTTATAAAGTGATGTAATATTATTTTTGCGGGGTACATCCGGGTTGAGATTGCAGCCACCGTTGTATTATTTCTTTTACTGTTTTTTCTTCTAGGATAGACCCAAGGTGGGGTGCATAAACTACCGAGTTCTTTGAAGTGCTGAGTGGCCTACTCACTTTGTTGAGGGAGGTTGCTTCACTTCGGGTATTTGGCGGGTAGTTTGCCGCACCCGTAGGGGTCTAGGGTGGGGTTTGGCTATTCATCACGACCGTGGAATCCGTCTTTCGTTACAAGCTCAAACGAAACGCGAAATTCCTAGTATATCCAATGTGTTCATCTGTGATCTGAAATGCCTATCATTGCGTCTGACGAATGTATATATCTATATATGATATCTAATAGACGTTGCTTATGTTTTGCATCCGTGCTAGTCCATCCTCCGCTCTGTCGTTAGTTAAGTAACCTAACGGGTGATGACGGGGCCCCGTGGTGTATGCGGATGGCATAAGCGTACGTTATATTTTCATTGTTTTCTGCAATGGTAGGTTAATTGATGGGACTGCATTACATTAATGCTAAGCAAACAAACCAAAGTTGAATCGTTGGAAAAATTTCAAAACCACTCGGTTTTTTCAAAACAGAATAACTTTTAAAATGCGGAGCTTAAACCACTCTTTTTAAAAGCTATCAGGTTCCTTCGATTATATCAAGTTCACTACGTTCACGGTTTCGCCAAAACCATTCGTAGCCCTCTGTCATTTCAGTTGGATATTCAGTAGTATTCAAGCTATGTATTTTGACCTTCGCCAAGGCATAGTGATTGGTAGCTGCTGAATATTTATCTGTAGTATAGATAGATGCGTTGGTTTGGGACAGTCGTACTGCTATTTTGGCCTTCGTCAAGGGTATGTACGAGTGGGTTCAAATTAACCTGGACAATGATAGGTAGAAATTGACATGTGACTTATGATATGTTGGCTTTCGTCAAGGTCATAAGAGCATGGGGCAAAAATCCATATCGGGAGTTTCTAAAGAAACTGAAACTTGCTAGTGTCGCATACCATTTGGAGTGTGATAATTTTGGTAGGATTCCTTCGACTTTATCACACGATGATATTTGGATCCCGATCCTACTGTGAGTATATGCTACTTCTCGGGAGATTTTTTCACTTAACGATCAATGCTATAAACCAAGTAGGTGTCTAGAAAGGTGTTAGCGGGGCTACGCCCCCTAGGGAAAGAGGTTATTTAATTAAGGAACTTCGCGAAAGCGTCGTAAAACCTCCCTCGAAGTACCGACACTGGCCTGGCTGATTGGTTAAGCAAGTATTGTACGGTGAGATTAATCCTGACTAATTCTTCTTTTATGGTTTGAGGAAGGATTCGAGAAACAGTGGGAACCATCCTGTTTAGATAAACTAAAAACTAATCTAAATTTGCAAGAGCATCATACTAAAGTGTTTCTTCTCTCTCTCCTAATTGCAGCGACCAAACATGATGGGCCTTAAGTTACTATTAGATAAAAATATATTGACAGGGCCAAATTATAAAGATTGGTTCAGGAATGTCAAGATGGTAATCACTTATGACAAATTGGGCTATGTTCTTACTACTAAAGCCCCCGCCGTCCCAGGTCTAGATGCCAGCGTCGTGGATAAGGAAATCCATAAGACCTGAGAAATTGATTGCGCGAAAGCCAAGTACCTCGTGCTGGCCTCCATGGATAATGAACACCAGAGGCGGCACGAGAATATGGATCTTGAATCCATATTCCTCCATACCAAGGAATTATATGGAGAGCAATCTCGTATTGCAAGATATGAGACCTCGAAGAAGCTATTTCAGGCGAAATTGGCTGTCGGGTCATCTGTAGGGGAACACGTCCTTAAGATGATCGGCTACATTGAGGAGCTTGCGGACCTTGGGACCATGTTAGAGAACGAGCTGTATACAGACTTGATTCTCCAGTCCCTTCATTCCACCTACGCCCAGTTTATCTTGAATTTTAATATTCAAGGTAAAGAAGTTGAACTACCAGAACTCCTCAACATGTTAAGGAGTGCTGAGGGCACCCTAAAGAAATCAAGGGAAGCGCCCTTTCTACTTGTTAGTGGAGCTTCCTCTTCTAGATCTAAGGCGAAAGCCAAAGGAAAGAAGAAGAAGGCCCCCACCAAGCCGAGAGGCGGTGTTAGTAAGGTGGAAGCAAAGGGAAAGGAAAAAGTGGTGGGGCCGACAGTAGGAATGGAAGAATGCTTCTACTGTCATAAAAAGGGCCATTGGAAGAAAGATTGTAGGGCTCGGAAAGCCAAGAACCAGGAACCGAAGTAAGTTGTGGCTTCGGCTCCAGGTGTGTTTGTAATTGAAAACTGTCTGTCAATCAACTCTACTTCCTGGGTATTGGATACCGGATCAGGATCTCACATCTGTAATTCTTTGCAGGCACTGAGAAGCCGTAGAGTTCTGAAGACCGGTGATATGACCCTCAGGGTTGCTAACGGAGCGAGCATGGATGCTGTGTCCGTAGGGGAATATCACCTAGGATTGACGAGTGGACATATTTTGGTTTTGCGCAACTGTTTTTATGTACCTAGTTTGACTTATAATATCATTTCTGTATCTTTGTTATCAAAATAAGGTTATGATCTTATATTTTTAAGGATGTTGTAAACATCCATGTTAATCATGGTCTGATTGGGTCGGGTACACTAAACAACGGTATATACGTATTAAACCAACTACAAGTTTTCAATGTCCAGAACACACATAAAAGAAAGACTCCAGAATTAAATCAAGCTTTCTTATGGCATTGTAGACTAGGTCACATCAACGAAACAAGGTTGACCAAGTTACATAAAAAAAGATATTTGGATTCGTTCGAATATCAATCTTATGCAACTTGTCAATCATGTCTCAAATGAAAGATGACAAAAACTCCGTTCACTAGACACGGAGTAAGAGCGAGTGAGCTCTTGGGACTCATACACAGCGACGTGTGTGGTCTAATGTCTACACATGCAAGAAGTGGTTATTCCTATTTCATTACTTTTACGGATGATTTCTTTAGGTATATACATGTCTTCTTGATGAATCATAAATCCGAGACCTTTGAGAAATTCCGAGAATATAAGAATGAAGTGGAAAAACAAACCGGCAAAAGTATCAAGACACTAAGATCTGATCGAGGTGGTGAATACTTGAGTGCCGAGTTTATGGATTACCTAAAAGAGAATGGAATTCTCTCTCAGCTTACTCTTCCATACACACCACAGCACAACGGGGTATCGGAGAGACGGGACCGAACCTTATTGGATATGGTACATTCCATGATGAGTAACACTGAGTTACCGTGATCATTCTGGGCCTATGCACTAGAATCGGCTGCATATCTTTTGAACAATGTTCCTACCAAGACTGTGCCTACCACACCATATCAGATGTGGAGTGGGAAGAAACCTATCTTCAGTATCTGAAGATATGGGGATGTCCAGCTTTTGTCAAAAAGCAGCATACGGACAAACTCGAGGTACGCTCTGTACTATGTAAGTTTGTGGGATACCCAAAGAACTCCAGGGGTATCTGTTCTATTACGCAGAGAAACAAAAGGTTTTTGTTTCTCGTCATGCCTACTTTTTGGAACATCAATTTTTAGAAAAAGAAACTAGTGGGAGCGCAATAGAACTGGAAGAAATTCCAGAACCACAAGCTATTACTGAAAGCTTGGTCGATCCAGAAGTTCCAAAAGAGCAAGACATTCCCGCGCCACTCCTGTAACGTTTTAGAAATCGTTTAGGAGAATTTTTCGATAATCGGTAAAATAATTTGTGTTTTCCGTAAAAACTAAGATATAATCATTTTTCAATATAGACTTAAATGCACCTAGTTTAACTATGTAATTGCTAGTATGTGGTATTTATTTAGTCACTTATAATCATTAGTTCACTTAAATATTTTTCCTTAATTAATTAGTTCAAATATTATTATAAGCTTTTACTTATACATTTAATTAGTGGTAATTAAAAATTAGAATGGGTTAAATATACAAATGTGAACCATGTCAACTTAAATACAAGTTTACAAATTGTTATCTTTCTCTATTTATCTCTTTGGTTCTAGACTTTTCTAGGATTAAGGAAATTAGAAAATAAAATGAATTAAAGATAAGATTGATGTGAGGTGCATTAATTGAGGCTTAAGGGTTGTCTTAATCTAGAATTTTCCACACACATATACACAAACCCCCTCCTCTTCTTCCTTGGCCGAGCCTCCCCTTCAACAGCCAAAAAATTTTCCCCACTTCATTTCCACTTCAAAATCCACAAAAATTGCCTCAAAAATCCTTACAAATTCTCACTAATTCCAAATTAAACCCTTACCCATTTCTGCTTGTCCTAATCTACCATGGATCATGGAGCAAGAAGCTATTTTGGGATGTCAACTTGCTAGCTAGATCTACAAATTTGTGAAGTATAAATCATAACCCTGTTGATTAATTATTGGTTAAATTCTAAAATCAAACTTAATTAGTGTCACGACCCAAAATTTGGCACGTGACGACCCTTAAACTACGTAACGTCTATAGGGGTAAAGTAATTCAAGTAAGCCGAAAACCCAGCAATCTAAACCATCAAAAGTAATAAGTGATAAGAACATTGTTAAAACTTTTGAAAATCTCAAGTACAAATCCTTTAAAGTCCAAATTACTTTCTTAAAAATTTGGGTAGCACCTCCTTTGTAAAAACTAGCCCCAAAAATGGGTACAACAAAGAATATAAGTAAAGTATCCCCATCGGGAGTAAATCCACGCCCAAAGGCGGAAAACAACCACCGCAACAGATATACGACGCCGTAGCGAAGAAATAAAAGACGATATAAATAAAACTGCATAAAAGACATCCTGAGTCACCAAAATATTCAATTCGTCCTCACAACTCGTCTCTAAGTCAATACATGAAGTAGTGGATGGAGAGTACTGGATACAACGAATATACAATGAGCAACATCAGATAACCGCAAAACCCACCTATAGCACAACTACACACAGTCAGCCGTAGCGGTATCCACTGCAAAAGATGATACGATAGATGAAAGCCCTGCCTCTGACTGCTCTGCAGGACAACCTGTACAACCCTGTGGCACAACGGGGGTGAGTTGCCAACTCATGAATAGTAAATAACATATGTAAGTAATCGCAAGTATGTACGTACTGCGATGGTTTATCACATGCAAGCTGATAGCAATAAATGGCAATATGTAAATGCAACAGTCATGAAAGGTACTCTATCAGGTACTACTAATACATGAAGCAACACATATCAAATAAATACGGAGTACGGAATAAAACACATCCTGAAAGTCTCATGAAACCTGAGTGTCTAACATCGACACCCGAAAACAATATGAAAACTAGTGTCTAGCATCGACACATAAATACATACGTCCCTCGGATCCTAAGTGTCAAACACCGACACTTGTGATCCACGCATCGGTTTATACGCTCCTTGAATCCTAAGTGTCAAACACCGACACTTGTGATCCATGTATCGGTTTATACGCTCCTTGAATCCTAAGTGTCAAATACCAACACTTGTGATTCACGTATCGGTTTATACGCTCCTCGAATCCTAAGTGTCAAACACCGACACTTGTGATTCACGTATTGGTTTATACAACAAGTCTCAGGGTGAATTGCATCCAAATATCAAGTAAAGAATAAGAATACTTGCATAGATCATGATGATAATTATATAATAGCATTCCATACCACTTATATATATATGTGTGTGTGTGTGTGTGTGTGCGCGCGCGCGCGCGCGCGCATATAGAACAGCCTCCCATACCACTGATATATATACTTAGGAGTAAAACATCAAGAAAACATCATATGAAATTCATATCTCAATGCGAAAATTCATGAATATAATATATGCAACATAAAAACAGTAATATGCATATAAAGGAAAAACCGCTTTTTAACTGCAACAAGTTTTTAAATATAGCATGCGGTTCCTAATTTCTCCAAAATCCATACAACATCATATAAAGGTGAACATGTAGCTATAGCCAGGTATGCGTAACCATGTCGGTGTAGCAAGATATGTGTATCTACCTATCAATAATGATGTAATACCCTCCAGGTATGTGTGTAGCTATATCAAGGTATACGGGTGTACATGTAAGTATGTATGCAAGATGTACATATAGCTATGTCTCATATGTGCATATACCTATCTCTAATGGTACAATACCATATAGGCATATGGGTAGCTAGCATGCAGGCATGGCAAGGCATATGTATAAGCATGTAGGTATTCTGGTATGCTATATGTCATATGCAAAATGGAATATGAATCAATGTCTCAATGTCCCTAACCAAACAATATCATATATGTAAGTGTGTTGTGCGTGTCATGGCAATTATTGACGGTGTGGGTGGCATAGAATCAGTGCTCGTGCAACATGAGCCGTCAATAATAATGCAGTGTCCAATGGGTACAAGTCCAAGCACAACAAGTAATAATATGCAATGAAGTTATGCGCAAACTCTATATGTGCAATATAAACATGCGGCTAATATCATATCATATCTAGCCCAGACGCATAACGCCATGCGGGCGATTCACCTGTAGATGTTAAATCTACTCACTATGATCCTGGCTAAATAAAGCCAACCATTTGCTTTCCCTTCTTTGCAGCGTCCGAAATCCTCGCCTGTGATCTTATAATTTCACAAACACAATACATAAGGTTAAACATTTTGCGCCGACACAAAGACAACGAAACGCAAGGATAACGTCCACCAGATAAACACACTGTGCACTTAGTGCACAAAACGCGCACGATATCGGCATAACTCTAGCTAGGATGACACAACCACCAAGCCTAGACCCCGATCGTACCGATCGCGCATTCACAACACAATATATATCGTGGAATCTAATATATATAACGTCGCAACGTCAAAAGAAACCCATGCCTAAATTATCCGAAAATCTAGTAAGCAACTTCTAATCAATTTAGCCCAAATCTACAAGTTTTACCAAAACTAGTAATCACAATCATCACAATATAGCTTGATTAAACCACTCAAACCTTTACTACAATTTTAATCTCACTCAAATAGGATTTAGTAAAAGTTTAGTTTGCAATTAAGCTAATTAGATAATTAGGAAAAATATCATTTTACAATCTTGCACTAGGTTAAGTTTTCTTTTATCTAAACTTCACACTTAACCATTTCACTAAACAAAACCCTAACTTGATTATCAAAAACCAATTCTAGAAATTCTAAACATCTAAATAAAAGCTTTATTTAAACATCTAGTAAGCTAATCTAATGATTTAAACAACAAATAAAGATTAGGGTTAGAATTTTTTACCTCACAAGAATCACAAACTTGCAACTAGAAATCCAAAGTTTTAGCCTCCAAAACCTTAACTTGATTGAAGATCCAAGCTTGTTTTGTGATGAAGAAAGATGGGTATTAATTTGTTTATGAGTTTGTGTGATTATTTGATGAATTTTGATGAATTTTTGGAGCTTGAAGAAGTGAAAATGAGCAAGGGATGAAGAGAGGGCAGCAAGGGTTAGGGTTCGGCCAAGGTAAAAGAGGGGGGGGGTGGTTTGTGGAAAAGTGTGGAAAATTCTAGCTAAAAATCAATTAAAGCTCATTAATGCAACAAATATCTAAGGCCACCTCATTTCATTTCTTTAAAATTTCATTTTAACCCACAAATATCTAGATATTATGCAAGGATGGATTAAGCTTAATCTAGTGATTAGATTAGCATAGATTCACCTTAGTAGTAATTAATCCAAACAAAATTGTAATTACCACCAATTAAGTGCATAATTAACAACTTAAAATAACATTTTAATTAAGGAAAATTATTAAAATGCACTAAAATCACGAGAGACCTAATAAAAACCGCAAACTAGCAATTTTCTAGCTAAACTAGGTGCAGTGAATTCTATACTGCAAAAAGATCGCTTCTAGGTTTTTACGGAAAACACCGACTATTTTACCCAAAAACGGAAAATCACCAAAAAGATTTCCAAAACGTTACAATCTTCCCCTCTTAAAGAAGTTCGGTCCTCGACTTTAAAATTCTTAGTAGGCGTACCTTCAAGAAGATGAGTGCAAAACTTCCATATCTCGCTCGCAGCCTCCCAAGTGATCTCCTCACTAGATGGCTACGCCAAAGAAAAACCTCCACAGATGGCAAGACCCTTTGACCGAAATTTCTCCACCTGCCGATCCACTATAACTATCGGCTGCTGGTGAATGAAAGATCATGCCCCAATAAAATGGTCTGGTGCTAAATCATGTGAAAAGGTCATGAAGGTATTTGCGAAGTATCGACATAAGGAATACGGGGTGAATCCTCCTAAATCTGGGCGGAAGTGCCAAATTATAGGCAACGGTACTAACTCGCTCGAGGATCTCAAAAATGACCTAAAATTCTGGGACTAAGCTTCCCAAAACTCAACACGCCATTTCATCGGAAGAATCCGTAGGAATACATGATCTCCCAGTGCGAACTCAAGTCTGCGACAACGACGGTCGGTATAAGACTTCTGTCTGCTCTGGGCTTCTCTCATCCTGACCTGAATCAACTGGATCTTCTCCATGGTCTCATAACTAGCTGGGGTCCAAAGATCCTACTCTCGCAGAGTCAGGAAAACAGACTGGCGATCGACACAACCTACCAACCAAAGCCTAAAGGTTACCAATTGGAATGTCTCCTGATAACAGTTATCGAAGGAGAACCCTATCAATGGCAAGTGACGATCCCAACAGCCAACAAATAATTAGTACGTACGCATAAGCATATCCTCCAGAGTCTGTATAGTCTGCTCTATCTGACCATTGGCCTACAGATGGAAAGCGGAGCTAAAGCTCAAACAGTACCCAAGGCTTCCAAAGCTTCTGCCAAAGACGGCTAGTGAACTGAATGCCTCTATTGGATTCAACGCATGAAGGAACTCCGTACAAATGCACACCTTAACAAAGAACAACGAGCAAACTGAGCATAACCGGACAACAATCACCCAAATGGAGTCACACCCTGTCTAGACCTGGGTAGACCCACAACGAAATTCATGGAGATCCGCTCACATTCCCACTCCGGAACGGTAAAAAGGTTGCAACTCTCCAGCTGGTCTCCAATGCTCAACCTTAGCTCACTGACAAGCCAAGAACTTCAAAATGAAATTCGAACTTCACTCTTCATCCCTGCCCACCAGTAACCAACTCTCAAGTCATGTTACATCTCGGTGGCACTTAGGTGAACACTGGAAGCTGACTGATGTGCCTGCTCTAGGACCTCGCGTCTCTACTCATCAGTATCGGGTACATTCCAGTGAGTCCCGCAACGTAGCACACCATGATCATAAATCAAGAACTCCGAATCTTTACCCTGCCGAACATGCTCAGAATCTCGAACAAACGAGCATCGACGGGCTGTGCCTCACGAAAACGATTAAGTAAAAGTGGACGGGCACGGACATGAGCAAGCTGTCCCCTCAGTAGAGGCGAACTTAAACTATACTCATCTGTCGCATAAGAACTGTAAATTTGCAGAAAACTGCCTCCGAACTGCGCACAACTGGAACAAGCTACCCCCGGGCCTACGACTCAAGCATCAGCTATCACAATCATCTTGCCACGGGTAATAAAGGATCTCAAAATCACAATCCTTCACAAGCTTCATCCAACAGCGCTGTCCCAATAATCAAAACCCGCTGCAGGAAAATTAAGCTCTGGTGGTCTGTGAAAATCCGACACGACTCTCTGTACAAGTAGTGTCTCCAAATCCTCAGCGCAAGACCACCACGGTCATCTCCAGATCAAGAGTAGGATAAATCTGCTCGTGCTCCTTCAACTGTCGGGAAGCATAAGCGATAACTCTATCGTACCATATCAGTACCCAAAAGAGCCCCACTCACGAAACATCACAGTAAACAATAAGTCGCCCGATCCAGAAAGCAAAGATAGAACTGGTGCAGTCGTCCACCAAGTTTTCAACTGCTAAAGACTCGGCTCGCATGACACAGTCTAAGAAAAGGAACTCCCTTCCTTGTCAGCCCAGTCAACGGTGCATCAATACACAAGAAATCCTGCACGAAACGGCGGCAAAAACCGGCTAAGCCCAAAAAGCTGCGGACCTCAGTCACTGAACAGGTCTGGGCCAAAGCTGTATGGCCTCGATCTTTCTCGGGTCCATACGAATACCGTCTCCCGTAACCACATGACCTAGGAAGTCAACACGATCAAACCTGAAGGAACCCTTCAAGAATATAGCAAACAGTTGGTACTCTCCCAATGTCTGCAAAGAAAATCCTCAAGTGCCGCTCTTGTTCCTCACGACTCTTGGAAAAGACCAGAATGTCATCAATAACACTATAAAAAACCGGTCGAAGAACGGCCTGAAGAATCCGGTTCATCATATCATGAATGCTGCTAGGGCATTGGTGAGTCCAACGACACCACCAAAACTCATAAAGCCCGTAGCGCGCACAAAGCAGTCTTTGGAATGTCATCACTCCGAACCCGCAACCAATGATGACCCGATCTGAAACAAACTTAGAAAAATGTCTCGCACCCTGGAGCTAAGCAAAGAAATCGTCAAGGCGAGGTAAAGGATACCTATCCGCACCGTAATTCGGTTCAATTGACGATTAATCAATGCACAACCTCAAACTGCCGTCCTTCTTTTGACGAACAGAGTAGGAGCTCCTCAAAGCGAAACACTTGGACGTACAAGTCCCCCTATCTATCAACTCTGCCGCAGATCCTTAAGCTCCCTAAGCTCCGCCGGATCATCTGGAACAACGTCGGAAAACTCTCACACGATAAGAACCCGGCCCAACGAATCCACTGTGGCTCCGGTATCACTAATGAAAGCCAAGAATCCTCGACATCTTCTCCTCAAAAACCGACTAGCGAAAAAGGCTGAAATCAAGTTGTGAGGGGCGGCACCACAGTCCCCCTGCACAACAAGAACTGACTCGCCGGGAAAACAAAACCTGACTGTTTTCTCACGGCAGTCCACAAACGCACAACACGTAGCTAACTAGTCTGTGCCCAGGAGAACATCAAGTCCATCATCTCTAGAAGGACCAAATCGACGGACGAATCTCTATCTCCTATCCGATTGGCACACGACCGAAACACGTGTCGCGCAACAAAAGAACCGCTGACAGAAATTAACACAACAAATGGCTGATCTAACAAACACGACTCTTGGCCCAACCACGGCACGAAGTGTGTAGAACAAATGAGTGCATAGATCCCGAAATAAACAAGCATGCGCATCAAACGAACATACGAATTTAGAATACCTGAAAACTCCGCATTGGACGCCCGCTCGTCCTGATGAGTAGAAGCAAACGCTCGTGTCTGCCCTCTACCCGCGACTGGCTGTCTTCCTCCTCTACCATCCTGTACTCTCGGAACAAATCCTCCACAAACACGACCTCTCTGAACATAAGTCTGGCGCGGATCAACAATAGGCGCAACAGGCGACTCTCCCTGAGGTGAAGGTGGTAAAGTAACATATGGTACTTCTGCCCTCCTCTGGCGTACCAAGGTACAATCTCTGACGAGGTGATGGAAACTCCCGCACCGGAAACATCCATACGATGGCTGCTGATCCTCCTGCGGATAAGAGCTAAACGACTGTCCTTGTTCCAAGCCTCTGCTACTCCTATGACCTAAACGATATCTATCGCGGCGTCTAAACATCTGTCTCCGGGCTGACACACCTATACGAGCCCTCCTCGGTCTCGGAACTCCTAAAGTCTCGGGAAGACGCTCCTCAGCTAAACGGGATGCATCCATTGCTGCTGTATACGTGACACAATACTGTATGCTGATAGCAAGGAATAACTGGGTAACAGGGGTAACAACCTCCTGTCGCTGCACTCGAATGGCCTCAACCAACGACCTTATCATCTGGCACAAGTCCTGCATATCTGCCTCAAGCCTAGCGATACGATCTACCGAAGGCGGATCAATCTGCTCCTGTGCAACGAGCGTAACGTCCTGGTCAATCCTCGTCCCAAATGAGTCAACTCTGACCTCGGCCCTCGATGCCTCTCTCTGAGCCTTCATAGTCATCGGCAACAAAAGGCTATAAATGGAAATAGGATTCGATATGAACACGGAAATCGAATCACAAGCATATGTATCATCATGGAAGGAATTTCAAGCAATTAGTACTTAGGTCAATTTAGGCGGAGTACCGCGTCGTGAGTATGCCGCGGACATATACATGCTACATTACTCTGCTTAAACTACCTACTCCATCATACCAAGGTCATCCTACACTCCGAAAGGTAAAACCTAGCGCTCTGATACCAACTTTGCCACAACCCAAAATTTGGCACAGGACGACCCTTAAACTATGTAACGTCTACAGGGGTAACGCAATTCAAGTAAGCCGAAAACCCAGCAATCTAAACCATCAAAAGTAGTAAGTGATAAGAACATTGTTAAAACTTTTGAAAATCTCAAGTACAAATCCTTTAAAGTCCAAATTACTTTCTTAAAAATTTGGGTAGCACCTCCTTTGTAAAAACTAGCCCTAAAAATGGGTACAACAAAGAATATAAGTAAAGCATCCCCATCGGGAGTAAATCCACGCCCAAAGGCGGAAAACAACCACCACAACAGATATACGACGCCATAGCGAAGAAATAAAAGACGATATAAATAAAACTGCATAAAAGACATCTTGAGTCACCAAAATATTCAATATCGTCCTCACAACTCGTCTCTAAGTCAATACATGAAGTAGTAGATGGAGAGTACTGGATACAACGAATATACAATGAGCTATATCGGATAACCGCAAAACTCACCTATAGCACAACTGCACACAGTCAGCCGTAGCGGTATTCACTGCAAAAGATAATACGATAGATGAAAGCCTTGCATCTGAATGCTCTGAGGGACAACCTGTACAACCCTGTGACACAACGGGGGTGAGTTGCCAACTCGTGAATAGTAAATAACATATGCAGGTAATCGCAAGTATGCACATACTGCGATGGTTTATCACATGCAAGCTGATAGCAATAAATGGCAATATGTAAATGCAACAGTCATGAAAAGTACTCTATCAGGTACTACTAATACATGAAGCAATATATATCAAATAAATGCGGAGTATGGAATAAAATACATCCTGTAAGTCTCATGAAACCTGAGTGTCTAATATCGACATCCGAAAACATCATGAAAACTAGTGTCTAGCATCGACACATAAATGCATACGTTCCTCGAATTCTAAGTGTCAAACATCGACACTTGTGATCCACACATCGGTATATACGCTCCTCGAATCCTAAGTGTCAAACACCGACACTTGTGATCCATGTATCGGTTTATACGCTCCTCGAATCCTAAGTGTCAAACACCGACACTTGTGATTCACGTATCGGTTTATACGCTCCTCGAATCCTAAGTGTCAAACACCGACACTTGTGATTCACGTATCGGTTTATACAACAAGTCTCAGAGTGAATTGCATCCAAATATCAAGTAAAGAATAAGAATACTTGCATAGATCATGATGATAATTTATATATATATATATACATATATAACTGCATCCCATACTACTGATATATATATATATATAACAGCGTCCCATACCACTGATATATATACTTAGGAGTAAAACATCCAGAAAACATCATATGAAATCCATATCTCAATGCGAAAATCCATGAATATTATATATGCAACATAAAAACAGTAATATGCATATAAAGGAAAAACCGCTATTTAACTGCAACAAGTTATAAAATATAGCATGCGGTTCGTAATTTCTCCAAAATCCATACAACATCATATAAAGGTGAACATGTAGCTATAACCAGGTATGCGTAACCATGTTGGTGTAGCAAGATATATGTATCTACCTATCAATAATGATGTAATACCTTTCAGGTATCTGTGTAGCTATATCAAGGTATACGGGTGTGTAAGTGCACGGCGGCGCCCCGGCCGTCAATCCGACGGCCAAATGCGGAAGCGGTGATAAACTTTAATTTTTCTTGAACTGGCAAACCGCTGCGCACTAATACCCGGATCGAACCATTAATTAGTCCTAGCTATCTACAAGAAGGGGAAGAGAGATATACCGACAGATCCGAGTCCTCCGGTCTTCTCGTCGTCGTCCCGATCTCCTGCGGAATGTCCCGTCTCCTCCTCGTCGCCGGAAGTGCACCACATCGCCTACTTCTTTTACGGGCTCCCACCTCAATGCCGAGGCAACTCGGGCACGAAGCTGGCTAGTCGACGTGCCCAAGATTTGCTGTAGAATATCTAGAGAAGAAGTCTCATTTGGGGTTGTAGGAATTGCCTTTTGTGGAGGAATTGAACTTGGGGCCTTTTGGATTGAACTTGTGGGGATTTTGCAACATGAAATGAAGCAAAATCCCACCCTCAAAATTTTGGACAGCCCACTATAAAGGGAAGGCCGGCCATGACAATGTAGGAGGGGTGAATATGAGAGAGTGACCAAAAAAAAAAAAAAACTTCCAAGAGAGAGAGAGAGGAGGGTTATCATATGAAAAGAAATGATCACAAAGAAAAGTCCTCACTCAACAACCATACCCCTTAACATCATCAACAATCATGACTTTAAAAGTCAAGCCATGATGGAGTCAAAACAAGTCAATGATGGTGAAGTCATCATGAAGCAATAAGATGCAAAGAACCCCCTCCACAAACACTTATTTGCAATAATGCAAATAAGCCCTCCTCCACCAAACTTCGGCCAATGAACGATACAAAGGAAATTGGCCGAAACGGAAAGCAAACTGGCAACTCCAGAAAACTGGTCCCGTAATAAATTACAGGAAAACCCCGATACTGTGCATACACACCCGCATTTGTATTCCGACCGAAATACAAATGCAATGAGACAAAATCTACACTGTACTATACTAGGATCCGGCTTAAACCAAAGCCGGCTAGTAATATCCGTTCGATCCTGATCCGTGCAATACCGCACGTATCTGATCGAACCCTGCCATATATCCATACGGCCTCTAGTACAAACTGTCCGATTCTGATCCGTGCAATACCGCACGTATCTGATCGGACCTTGCCATATCTCCATACGGCCTCCATAACTTTTCGCCCGAAAGCTGAGTAATAGAATGTGGGGGACTCTAAAGACTCGTCAACACCTTGGTTGTGGATTTAACCACTAGCACGTCAGAGGTATAAGCCAATACGTAACGGGCGACCAGGTATTGACTAAAAGGGACGTCTGTGAGCGAACTCAGCCTGACAACCCTACTGAGCCTGTCAGTGACAATATCCGTACAGTCCGGTCCGTTCGTCTATGAGTATCGCATGGCGGGCCTAGGGGGTTGGTAAAAGTCAGACCCCCAAAAGTGGTACAAGTCGTGTTGGAGTGTAGCCCAGAACACCTGAGATACTACTGGAATACCTACCAGTAAATCTCCTGCCTTGGCCAAGGACTTCGTGTAATGGCTCTCCTAGACATAGCACGACCTCATCCCCAATACCGGGAGAGAAGAACCCCTGAAGATACGCTCACTGCCTCCATATGGCTCGGGACTGTACCCAACTAAAACCTGTTTGCACGACTCCTTTGAGCCGTGGTAGGGTAGTAATCAAAGTACAGTGGGAACTCACACGAGACAAATGACGATCCCCAGGTCGATGAACTAACCTGCACACATGTCACCAGGGAACTGCCATCTGACGTCTGGTATATGACCAACTAGCATGTTCCCGGCGAGTCCTGTCCGGTGTACTCATAACCCAATGAGCACCTGTATACATCTTAGGTGATCCAACTGACACCAGTGGCTTGTGAGACCGGCCACCGCCCCTCGTCGGGGTCTCGACTGTATACACTAGTCTACTCTGGAGTATCGATGCCTTGTCTCGAAACTCACACGACTAGGGACCATTTAAGGATATGCTTATAGACCCCAGCTCCCACTTATATGATCGCCCTCATACTGCTGGTGGTCAAGCAAGAATCCTAGGGGCTCTATCAACGTGTAATAGCAACTTGTCAGCTCACCTAAAACAGTATACGATGATAAAGGTAAACCAGATAGCATACTATCATCTCGAGTAAGACTGTCCTACCGGGATAGGTCCTCCATCAATCATTGCAATCACGTACCTGTGACCTAATAATTGACTCTGAGGGCACTATCTCCAACAGGGTGTACATGTAAGTATGTATGCAAGATGTACATGTAGCTATGTCTCATATGTGCATATACCTATCTCTAATGGTACAATACCATATAGGCATATGGGTAGCTAGCATGCAGGCATGGCAAGGCATATATATAAGCATGTAGGTATACATATATGCTATATGTCATATGCAAAATGGAATATGAATCAATGTCTCAATGTCTCTAACCAAACAATATTATATATGTAAGTGTGTTGTGCATGTCATGGCAATTATTGACGGTGTGGGTGGCATAAAATCAGTGCTCGTGCAACATGAGCCGTCAACAATAATGCAGTGTCCAATGTGTACAAGTCCAAGCACAACAAGTAATAATATGCAATGAAGTTATGTGCAAACTCTATATGTGCAATATAAACATGCGGCTAATATTATATCATATTTAGCCCAGACGCATAATGCCATGCGGGCGATTCCCCTGTAGATATTAAATCTACTCACTACGATCCTGGCTAAGTAAAGCCAACCACTTACTTTCCCTTCTTCGCAGCGTCCAAAGTCCTCGCCTGTGATCCTATAATTTCATAAACATAATACATAAGGTTAAACATCTTGCGCCGAAACAAATACAACGAAACACAAGGATAACGCCCACCAGATAAACACACTGTGCACTTAGTACACAAAACGCGCACGATATCGGCATAACCCTAGCTAGGATGACACAACCACCAAGCCTACACTCCGATCGTACCGATCGTGCATTCACAACACAATATATATCATAGAATCTAATATATATAACATCGCAACGTCAAAAGAAACCCACGCCTAAATTATCCGTAGATCTAGTAAGCAACTTCTAATCAATTTAGCCCAAATCTATATGGTTTATCAAAAGTAGTAATCACAATCATCACAATATAGCTTGATTAAACCACTCAAACCTTTACTACAATTTTAATCTCACTCAAATAGGATTTAGAAAAATTTTAGTTTGCAATTAAGCTAATTAGATAATTAGAAAAAATATCATTTTACAATATTGCACTAGGTTAAGTTTTCTTCTGTCTAAACTTTACACTTAACCATTTCACTAAACAAAACCCTAACTTGATTATCAAAAACCAATTCTAGAAATTCTAAACATCTAAATAAAAGCTTTATTTAAACATCTAGTAAGCTAATTTAATGATTTAAACAACAAATAAAGATTAGGGTTAGAATTTTATACCTCACAAGAATCACAAACTTGCAACTAGAAATCCAAAGTTTTAGCCTCCAAAACCTTAACTTGATTGAAGATCCAATCTTGTTTTTTGATGAAGAAAGATGGGTATTAATTTGTTTATGAGTTTGTGTGATTATTTGAGGATTTTTGATGAATTTTTGGAGCTTGAAGAAGTGAAAATGAGCAAGGGATGAAGAGAGGGCAGCAAGGGTTAGGGTTCGGCTAAGGCAAAAGAGCGGGGTGTTTTGTGGAAAAGTGTGGAAAATTCTAGCTAAAAACCAATTAAAGCTCATTAATGCAACAAATATCTAAAGCCACATCATTTCATTTCTTTAAAATTTCATTTTAACCCATAAATATCTAGATTTATGCAAGGATGGATTAAGTTTAATCTAGTGATTAGATTAGCATAGATTCACCTTAGTAGTAATTAACACAAACAAAATTGTAATTACCACCAATTAAGTGCATAACTAACAACTTAAAATAACATTTTAATTAAGGAAAATTATTAAAATGCACTAAAATCACGAGAGACCTACAAAAAACTACAAACTAGCAATTTCCTAGCTAAACTAGGTGCAGTGAATTCTATACTTCAAAAAGATCGTTTCTAGATTTTTACGGAAAACACCGACTATTTTACCCAAAAAAGGAAAATCACCAAAAGGATTTCCAAAACGTTACAATTAGGTATTTATATGGTGCTATATTGCAAGTTTGAAATTTCAAGATAAGGGTTTGATTTTAAGTTAGGGTTTTAACCATCACAACTAGGATTAGCTAACTGTAGTTGCTATCTAGTGGCTTAGTTTGGATGTTAATTGTGATTGTGGCCACTAGATCGCTAATCTACGAGGTTTTGCACCAAAACTCCTTTGGGCTGCTTACTAGCTTTTTCGGTATAATTAGACGTGGGTTTTAATTGACGTTGTGATGATATATATATTAGGTTCTACAATATATATTGTGTTGTGAATGAGCTATCGGTACGATCGGGTTCTAGGTTCAGTGGTTATCTCGTATAGCGATCTTAGTTGAGGTTGTGGCGATGTCGTACGCATTTTGTGCACCATGTGCACAATGTGTCTTTCTTATGGACGTTATTCTTGTATTTCGTCGTCTTTGTGTCGGCTCAGGATATTTATCCTTATGCATTATGTTTGTGAAATTTTAGGATCGATTGCGGGAACTTCTGACGCTACTAGAAAAGGGAAGCAGGTGGTTGGATTTACCTAGCTCGAGATCATCGGTGAGTAGATTTAACATCTACGGGTAAATCGCCCGTATGGCGTTAAGCGTCAGGGCTAGATATGATATTATAACTGCATGTTTATACGTAGAGATGTGGATTTTGCATGAGCCTCATTGTATACCATTACTTGTTGTGCCTTGACTTAGTACATATTGGACACTGCACCATTACTGACTGTTCATGTTACACAAGCACTAAATTGTATGCTACACACATCGTCGGTAATTGCCATGACACTCACAACCTATACACATATGCGGTATTATATTGTTATTCACCTTGAGACGTTGATTATTGTTCTATTGCGCATATGAAATGCATCATGCATACATACTTTTATGTATACACACATACCTTGCTATAGCTACATTTACACCTTTATATGATATTCCATTTGATTTTGGAGAATGTGGGAACCACATGATATATTTACAAACTTGATTCATTTAAAAGAGCGATTTTCCCTTGATATGCTCATATTACTGTTCTATGTTGCATACATCATATTTCTGTAAGTGCACGGCGGCGCCCCGGCCGTCGATCCGATGCCGGAGATGCGGAAACGAAAAACTTTACGAAACTTGCAAACCGGCACCACCGCGCACTTTTAACCCGGATCGGGCCATTAACCTAGCTATTAGCAAACTAAAAGACGGGTAGAGAGGTATACCAAGCGATCCGTGTCCTTCGGTCTTCGTCTCCACTCCGATCACCCGCGGAATCTCCGTCCGTCACCTCCTCGTCGGAAAGGGCACCACGTAGCCAAATTCTTTTACGGGCTCCCACCTCTGGACCGAGGCAACTCAGGCGCGAAGTTGGCCAGCCGATGCGTCCAAGAAGCGCTGTAGGCAAGTGTTGAACATATTGTCTCAAGTGGGTAGTGAAGTTTCCTTGTATGGATGTGGATGAGAAAGAAGAACTTTGGAGAGTAGTGAGGGATTTTTTGAAGCAAGCCAAATGAGATGAAGATTTTCCCACAAAAATGAATTCCTCTCTCTCCTCTAGGATGTGGCCGGCCCCTCTCCTCATGGTGAAGGGAAAAAGAATGGAATATTACAAGAGGAGAAAAGAAAAGATAATCCTAGATTAAAGTCACACCATTTCTCATCAAATCCTTTCACACACCATCACATTAAATGGAAGGATTGATTCAAAAGGAATCTCATGATGATGAAGCTACAAATGCAAGAAATCCCCTCCACAAATGTTATTTGCACACTTGCAAATAACCCCTTCCATCGGAAAGTCCGGCCGTGAAGGAACAAAGGAAAACTGGCCGGAACAGAATGCAAACTGGCAACTTCAGAAAACTGATCCCGTAATAAATTACAGGAAAACCCCGCGACTGCATATACATGCCCGCAATTGTATTCCCACTGAATACAAATGCAAAGAGACAAAACTACACTGTCTAATATTAGGATCTTGCTTAAACCAAAGCCCGCTAGTAGAATCCGTCCGATCACGATCCGTGCAATACCGCACGTATCTGATCGAACCCTGCCATATCTCCATACGGCCTCTACAGCGTTTCTCCTGAAACTTGAGAAACTGGTCTTTGGGGGACTCTAAAGACTCGTCAACACCATGGTTGTGGATTTAACCACTAGCACGTCAGAGGTATTAGCCTATACGTAACGGGCTAACAGGTATTGACCAAAAGGGACGTCGATGAGCGAACTCATCCTGACACCCTACTGAGCCTGTCAGTGACAATATCCGTACAGTCCGGTCCGTTCGTCTATAAGCATCGCATGGCGGGCCTAGGGGGTTGGTAAAAGTCAGACCCCCAAAAGCGGTACAAGTCGTGTCGGAGTGTAGCCTAGAACACCCTGAGATATTACTGGAATACCTACCTGTAAATCTCCTGCTTCGGCCGAGGGCTTTGTATAGTGGCTCTCCTAGACACCGCGCGACCTCACCCCCAATACCGGGAGAGACGAACCCCTGCAGATCCGCTCACTTCCTCCATGTGGCTCGGGACTGTACCCAACTAAAACCTGTTTGCACGTCTCTTCTGAGCGTGGTAGGATAGTAATCAAAGTACAGTGGGAACTCACACGAGACAAATGACGATCCTCAGGTCGATGAACTAACCTATACACATGTCACCAGGGAACTGCTATCTGACGTCAGGTATAATACCAACTAGCAGCTTCCCGGCGAGTCCTGTCCGGTGTACTCATAACCCAATGATCACCTTTATACATCTTAGGTGAACCAACTGACACCAGTGGCTTGTGAGACCGGCCACCGCCCCTCGTCGGGGTCTCGACTGTATACACTAGTCTACTCTGGAGTATCGATGCCCTATCTTGAAACTCCCACGACTAGGGACCTTTTAAGGATGTGCTTATAGACTACCAGCTCTCACGTATATGATCGCCCTCATACTGCTGGTAGTCAAGCAAGAATCCTAGGGGCTCTATCAACGTGTAATAGCGACCTGTAAGGTCACCTAAAGCAGTACACGATGATAAAGATAAACCAGATAGCATACTATCATCTCGAGTAAGACTGTCCTACCGGCATAGGTCCTCCCTCAATCATTGCAATCACGTGCCTGTGATCCAATAATTGACTCTGAGGGCACTATATTCAAAAATCTCCCACTTGCACTCAAGGCTAATTATTGCGATGTCGCATACTCACAGCCCGTGTGATACCGAACACCCAACTCCTCTACTAGTCAGTCTCACAAAGCTCGTTTGCGAAACTATTGCATTCGAGGAATAGCCTCAGTGAGTGGATCCGCTCTAATGTTTCTTTCTATGTCTCTCTTTATTTCAAGTTCGCAGAGAAAGCCATCTCCCGAAATGAGCAATACCTGTCTTAGAATGTGTCTGGATGTCTTATGGGACCTAGCTCATAAATGAACTCTAAATCCAAACTTCTTAGACTGTATCGTCGACTGAACTTAATCAGTGTCCTGCGCCATGCCACCTTCAGTATCTTTCTGGACCATCTGTCTAAAATACTTCCCCTCGTCAGAGGGAAAACTATAACCCTGACAGCCACTCTGCCATCCAGGTCACCTTGGAAGCTTGGAATGATAACCGTCTCCTAAAAGAGGCTGCCATTATCATATCCCTAGAACATCCACTTATGTTCTAAAACTGCTTCCGACTGTTTCTCCAGGATTGGATTAATATCATCTTATTGCATCTATTGCAAAAACACCATCTGGTGTGGTACTTAACATCTCATGATTGACTCAATTGCCTAAGCAAGTGATCTGCCAATCATGCGCATCCCTCTCCCCTTTAGTCTGTAAGACACCTTTAGAGAGGGTGACTCCATCACCTGCAGGTACACTACCGTGCCAGGAGTCGTCCATTCTAAATACTCTTAGAATGCTGTCTAAGTACCCAGATTGGAAAACCACCCAAATCTAGATCTATAGATCTAGTAACCAGAATGTCTGATATAATATCCAAGTCCTATGTGGAGAAACCACTGTGTGACGACCAAAGTATAACCGATCGTAGTATAGGAATTTCACTTCATACTCTGTGTATGTCATCCAAATATCAGGACATCACACCCTACTACCTTCTTAACAGATCCATCCCCTATTCTGATGAAGTCAAACCTATGACCGTCACATCAGAAATAGATGATCTATCTCCGCTATATCTGCTTTAATCTATAGACATAAGCCACCTGTCCACCACGCTTCCGCTGCTCCCACTGACTACGACAACCCTCTGGCAGAGTCATATAAACGTACACTTCTAAAGCTAGTTCAGAACGACGCTATACTCATCTTCCTGCCGGGTTTCACAGTCTGGAACAACAGCAATGGCAAGTCTGGGTAAACAAGAACCTCCCTGCCACCGTCCTTGAGCATACCGAAGTACCTCTCGAGCGCCTGAGGTTACCCACCATATCTGCGGAGTGGCCAATGGAATGTCAAACCAGATTGAATCTTTAGGTTCTTATCAAATCTTCAGTAATCGTTTGCGGTTCTGGAATCACTTCCAGTTCTACTATACTCCCACTACTGTTTTCTGAAAAAATACATTTTTGTTAAAACTGTGGCGACTCAAGAACAGTATCACTATTGATCTTCCAGATGGTAGAAAGTCAACCCTCGTCATAGCCCGGGTCAACCCACAAACAGCCATTACAGAAACGTGCCTTGAGTTATCCAGAGTCTGGTTTTAAGCATAAGCCAGACAACTCCCCGTACCTTAACAACGTCAAAATATGAACTGCTCTATATCCAATACAGAAACAGAGGCACTGATTTAATTGGAACCATATTCAAATCATGCAGCTGTCTCCAGTGCATGTCAACTAAATGGAAGGAGGCCGATCAGCGTTACTCAACTTAGGAGTGCTTCCAATTATGAGTAACCTGAAAAAGAAGCAAGTTCTCTTAATCATTACTATCAACTGAATACCACACACAAGTATCTACATCTTCGATCACCTTGAAGAATCCCGATACTTTCAACACCTGGTTCTCTACTCTATTCTTATACCTATAACTTCTCAAAACTCAGATCTTGTATTTATACGAAACACATGTCTAAGAACCAGAGAAGTCACAAGTAAACCGAATCTAGTACGAGTACCAACCCTTCTGTCCTAATGGACACTGGACAACATACAATACTCTGTATAAGTCCCTTGAGTCTAATAACTCATTCCCTGTGTGTCGTAGGTTGAAAACTGTACATATGGTTAAGAAGAATTACACCGCTGTTTAATACTCCTTACCTAACCATCCACTGATATAGGTAAATGTCATAGACATAATTTCAAAAAGGTATATCTCACTCTATAAAAATAGACGTACAGATATATCAATTTGAAATTGGTGCATAACAGCGGATATTCAAAACCAAATATTTGCCGTCCGGCAAACAACCCAGGTGACTTCCTCAAATATCACCAATTATAACGAATCCCGATATAATGAGGATGATCACCCAATTCCTAATAATTTGCTCCCACTCATCATCTGTAAAACCATACAGATGTGAGAATCATACCTGGTAAATACATACCCTGGAGCAAGTGTCTAATTGGGAAATCAGTTTTCTTTTAACAGTACACAGTGAAAATGAAACATTGAAATGTTTCGATGGGGTATCCCGGTATTCCTAGTATTGCCTCTTCCATTATCCAGATTCACAACTGTAACCGTATATTTCTTTGCACCTCTCCAAATCCCTTTATATGTCTTTAGTCATTACCTTCTGTACACCCCTTTAGGCCAAATGGTTTTCTTCATTCCCTACCGTTCGGCGCCAGCCTATGGTTTGGAAGAAGACTTTCCAATAAGCATAGTGGGTGTACTGTCCTAATCCTAGGAGCACTCACAATGCGAGAGAAGGTGAAGATAAAAGACAACCGAATAAACCTTATTCCTATTTCTCCTGAACCAGAATCCATCCCCGAACTGGAACAAGTTCCTTTCGAGTTCGTATATAACCATACGATGGAGCATCCAAATAAACTGTGGATCTTCATAGTGATACGGAGTGTCCTGGAGAAATACAAAGGTGATTTAGGATTGGCGAAGAAATATTTGGTTTGGTCGTGAATAGCAGTCGCAATTTACTTTGCCCTCTTACTAATCCCTTTCTTTGTTATTACATAATACCTTCTGTACACCATCGTTATGCTAATTGGTTTTCTTCATTCCCCACCGTTCGGCACCAGCCTAAGGTCTGGAAGAAGACTATCCAATTTGCGTAATAGGTGTACTATCTCCTAAACCATGGAGTACTCGCAACCTGAGAGAAAGTAAAAGGAAAAGACAACTGAATAGTCTTATTCGTTTTCTCCAGGACCGGAAACCATCTTCGAATAAATTCCTTCGAGTTCGTATATAACCATACGATGGTTTTGTCCAATGGAAGTGGACATTCGTAGTAATACGGGGTGTCCTGGAGAAAAGGATAAAAGTAGGAGTGGCAAAGAGGTTTGCAACTCTGACAATCCAAAAGCCAGTGTTTAAGAAGGTTCGGTTAACTTGGTCACTGAGTCATAGTCTAGGGTCGGGTCAATGGTCGCTGCCAAAGAGAGAGAGAAAAGAAACACTCATCGTACACTCTAACCTAGATCAGAATGGTTATCACTTTATCTAATCAAGAAACCTCCCACTGTAACGTCAAATTCTTCCCCAAACCTGAAAGAAGAATTAGTCGGAATCACCCGAGGAGTAAACCAACTCATCAGTGGGAATCGGGATCCAACTATCATCGCATGATAACGTGACGGAATCCGCTCACGTTATCACACTCCAGAAGGTATGCGCATATCTGGCAAGTTTCAGTTTCTTTAGAAACTTCCGATGTGATTTTTGCCCCATGCTTTTATGACCTTGGCGTGAGGTCAAAATATCATAAGTCACATGTCAAGTTCTAGCCGTCATTGTCCAGGTTAATTTGAACCCACCCGTACATACCCTTGACGTAGGCCAAAATAGTAGTACGACTGTCCCAAACCAACGCATCTATCTATGCAACAGATAAATACCCGGCAGCTACCAATCACTATGCCTTGGCGTAAGATCAAAATACATAGCTTGAATACTACCGAATATTTAACTGAAATGACGGAGGGCTACGAATGGTTTCTGGCGAAAACCTTTAACGTAATGAACTTGATATCGTTGAAGGAACTGGATAGCTTTATAAAAATATAGTGAAGAAAACCTTTGCTAAAGAGGTCACTCCCGGTGAAGGGATCTCGGCTCTTTCCCCGTGGAATGAGGTGAAGGATATTCCAACTGAATACCACGATGCAAAGCAAAAGTAAACGGCTATAGTGAAGTTATTGCCCTGACGCAAACTTCTGTCCAAGGGGTCACTCCCGGTGAAGGGATCTCGGCCCATGCCTCGTCGACTGAGGAGCTGGATATTCATAACCGAATACCACTATGCAAAACAAAAGAGAACGCCCTTGCAATAACAACTTTTTGAAAAATGTTCCAACAACTTCAGAATAGGTTTGTTATGCTTGCATTGATTCGAATCAACGCAGTCCTATCAATTGATCACACCACAAAAGAACGAAAATAATGATGTACGTATATGCCATCCGCATTCGCCACTGGGTCCCGTCATTACCCGTTAGGTTACTTAACTAACGACAGAGCGGGGACTGGAATAGCGCGATGCAAAACATATACAACATCTACTAGTATATATATAATATATAATTTTCACTCAAGGCGTGATAAAATGCAACATCACAGAAATGTAATCAGCATCACAGAATAATACAGATATCTGGGATCCCCGGGTTTCATAGAGCCGCTACTGAAACCCGACGTTCCCCTGGTCGTGTGGATAGCCTGTGCAATGAAAACCTAGACCCCTACGGACGCGGCAAGTTACCCGCCAAAACCTGAAGCGAGGCAGCCCCCTTCAGCAACGTGAATGGACCACCCAACACTTCACGGAATCCGGTAACTTGGGCACCCCTCCTTGGGTTAACCTATACCCCCTACGAGTACGGCGAATAGCCTGCCAATTCTAGAGTAAAGCCCCCCCGTCTCAACGCCATGAGATGCGGGCTTGTTGCCCTCTAGAATCCGGCTATCCGTGCACCCCTCCTTGGGGTAATCCTAGTACAGAAAGCAAAAATATACATACAACGGGTACATCGACCTCGACCCGGTCGTGCCCCAAAAGAATAATACAAACAGGCAGTGACGACAGTCCACATGTCGGACACTCGCCCCGCAATATCAAATGTACATATAAAACAAAACTGTACTAACATTGCATCCAGGCTATCCCCCACGACCAATCCGCAACATCACAGCACAACACAGAACATCAACGTGAATGTCACGTTCGCAAATCCGTCTAAAAGAGCTATAGCAGATAGACTGGATTTACCGATCAAATGACATTCACGGTCGCAGATATAATGTAAATACTGTGAACTAGCATGTTTAAAATATCCGATCGAACAAATTTACTGAAGTGGGCCCCAAGCATTACTGTAGCTCTCACAGAAAATCTGGACCCAAAAAGAATATCCGAAAAACCCCATTTCCTATTCAAAAGCCCACTGTAAAAATTTGGCACAGTGAACACTCAAAGTGGCGGCGGAACCGCGGCCCAAGCATAGGTTTGGCCGCGGTTCCGCGGTGAAAAGATGACGTCACACTACCAAATTTTCACAGTATGCTTATAATTGCCTGCATGTGTTTCTGCAACAACCTGAAAAAATTTTGGAGCTAAAAAAATTTCGACAGAGAACAGATGCACTAAAATTACGGTTTTTGGGATTTTTGTTCGATCGAGTCTTTAAACATACTAGAGCAAGCTAAACAAGGTTAATGGCGTGGCTATGATACCAATGTAAGTGCACGGCGGCGCCCCGGCCGTCGATCCGACGCCGGAGATGCGGAAACGAAAAACTTTGCGAAACTTGCAAACCGGCACCACCGTGCACTTTTAACCCGGATCGGGCCATTAACCTAGCTATTAGCAAACTAAAAGACGGGTAGAGAGGTATACCAAGCAATCCGTGTCCTTCGGTCTTTGTCTTCACTCCGATCTCCCGCGGAATCTCCGTCCGTCACCTCCTCGTCGGAAAGGGCACCATGTAGCCAAATTCTTTTACGGGCTCCCACCTCTGGACCGAGGCAACTTGGGCGCGAAGTTGGCAAGCCGACGCGTCCAAGAAGTGCTGTAGGCAAGTGTGGAACATATTGTCTCAAGTGGGTAGTGAAGTTTCCTTGTATGGATGTGGAGGAGAAAGAAGAACTTTGGAGAGTAGTGAGGGATTTTTTGAAGTAAGCCAAATGAGATGAAGATTTTCCCACAAAAATGAATTCCTCTCTCTCCTCTAGGATGTGGCCGGCCCCTCTCCTCATGGTGAAGGGAAAAAGAATGGAATATTACAAGAGGAGAAAAGAAAAGATAATCCTAGATTAAAGTCACACCATTTCTCATCAAATCCTTTCACACACCATCACATTAAATGCAAGGATTGATTCAAAAGGAATCTCATGATGATGAAGCTACAAATGCAAGAAACCCCCTCCACAAATGTTATTTGCACACTTGTAAATAACCCCTTCCATCGGAAAGTCCGGCCGTGAAGGAACAAAGGAAAAATGGCCGGAACAGAATGCAAACTGGAAACTTCAGAAAACTGATCCCGTAATAAATTACAGGAAAACCCCGCGACTGCATATACATGCCCGCATTTGTATTCCCACTGAATATAAATGCAAAGAGACAAAACTACACTGTCTAATACTAGGATCCGGCTTAAACCAAAGCCCGCTAGTAAAATCCGTCCGATCACGATCCGTGCAATACCGCACGTATCTGATCGAACCCTGCCATATCTCCATACGGCTTCTACAGCGTTTCGCCCAAAACTTAAGAAACTGGTCTTTGGGGGACTCTAAAGACTCGTCAACACCATGGTTGTGGATTTAACCACTAGCACGTCAGAGGTATTAGCCTATACGTAACGGGCTACCAGGTATTGACCAAAAGGGACGTCGATGAGCGAACTCATCCTGACACCCTACTGAGCCTGTCAGTGACAATATCCGTACAGTCCGGTCCGTTCGTCTATAAGCATCGCATGGCGGGCCTAGGGGGTTGGTAAAAGTCAGACCCCCAAAAGCGGTACAAGTCGTGTCGGTGTGTAGCCCAGAACACCTTGAGATACTACTCGAATACCTACCAGTAAATCTCATGCCTCGGCCGAGGGCTTCGTGTAATGGCTCTCCTAGACACAGCGCGACCTCACCCCCAATACCGGGAGAGACGAACCCCTGCAGATTCGCTCACTTCCTCCATGTGGCTCGGGACTGTACCCAACTAAAACCTGTTTGCACGTCTCTTTTGAGCGTGGTAGGATAGTAATCAAAGTACAGTGGGAACTCACACGAGACAAATGACGATCCTCAGGTCGATGAACTAACCTGTACACATGTCACCAGGGAACTGCTATCTGACGTCAGGTATAATACCAACTAGCAGGTTCCCGGCGAGTCCTGTCCGGTGTACTCATAATCCAATGAGCACCTGTATACATCTTAGGTGAACCAACTGACACCAGTGGCTTGTGAGACCGGCCACCGCCCCTCGTCGGGGTCTTGACTGTATACACTAGTCTACTCTGGAGTATCGATGCCCTATCTCGAAACGCCCACGACTAGGGACCTTTTAAGGATGTGCTTATAGACTACCAACTCTCACGTATATGATCGCCCTTATACTGCTGGTAGTCAAGAAAGAATCCTAAGGGCTCTATCAATGTGTAATAGCGACCTGTAAGGTCACCTAAAGAAGTACACGATGATAAAGATAAACCAGATAGCATACTATCTTCTCGAGTAAGACTGTACTACTGGCATAGGTCCTCCTTCAATCATTGTAATCACGTGCCTGTGATCTAATAATTGACTCTGAGGGCACAATATCCAACAATTTCATAAATTTACGCATTGAGATATAGATTTCATGTGATTTATGGTTTTGATAACCGTGGGGATATTTCAAGAAATTATGCATTTGTTTCGAAAATCCGGTTTCTCTTGATATGATATTTCGATGCGTCCACCTTGAGTTTTCTCGGTTATGAGAGTTGTGTTAGATACCCGATTTGAGGAGCGGTAGGCACCGTCTGTGGGTACATGGTGGACTCGGTGATGTACCCCTGGGCAGGAAGACTCGTATAGAAAGGCAGTGAGCCCGACGAAGGGAGTTCTACCTACCGGTGATAGTATAGAACCCGACGGATATCCGGAGGATACCGTGTGGGAGTTTTGACATGAGATATATTGAGGGCCGATCTGGGTATGCGACGCCTGAGAGATGAGTATTTACGTGTCGTTGATGGACACAAGTTTGTTAGTTATATGTATGCCCTAGATGCAATTACTGTACATACGATGTATATTGTAGTGGATGCTAGAACATATATAGGGAGGACTTTCTTGCTCGACATGATAGTATGTTATCTGGTTGTACTTTATCTTAACATGTACTCTGATTGTCTCTATGTTACATGTTGATAAAGCCCTTAGAATATGTACTCGACTACTGGGACTATGATGAGATCATACTAGTGGGGCCACGGTAGTCAACGAGTACATCCTATAATTGTTCCTAGTCGAGGGTGTATCGAGATAGGGCATCGATGCACCAGAGTAGACTAGCGTATACGCATCTTGACCCATATGATGGGCGATTGATGATCCCATATCCATCGGTGTTTGACATCAAGGATGGTGTACGGGTGCTCAGTAGAGACTGGGTATACTGGACGGACTCGCCGAGAACTCCCAGATGGCATCATACCTCACGTCAGATGGCAGTTCTCCGGTGACACTGGTACAGAGTAGTCTGTTGACCCGAGATCGTCATAGAGTCTTGTGTGATTCCCACTGTGCTTTGATTTCCATCATACCACGTCCAAGAGGGCGTGCAAAAAGGTGGCTTTTGGGTACAATCCCGAATCACATGGAGGCAATGAGCGATAGGAGGGGATTCGTCTCTCCCGGTATAGGGAGTTGATGTTGCGCTGTATTCGATTGACTATAACCGGAAATCCCTGGCCAGGGTTGCTGAGATTTACTGGTAAGTGTTATCAGTAGTTTCTCGAACTGTTATAGACCTCATATCGATATGACTTATCAAGCTACCGGGGTCTGACGTTTACCACCCCTAGGCGAGATATGCGACATATCAGACGACGAGACCGGACTGTACGGGAGTGTTACTGTTTGGATTCATAGAAGAATGTATAGGCTTGCTTGTTGATCTTCTGAGCGCTCAATACCTGCGTAGCTGTTACGTTTAGCTGACCGCTTGCAGCTTGTGGGTGTTTGATATGATCATCACCTACTGCCGGCGTATTGACGATTCTTTAGAGTCCTACACAGAGGTTTCTTGGCTCAGGCAAAACGGAGTAGGGGCACGTTTGTGATATGTGCGGGACCGAGGATAATGCGATATGAGATACCGTATTCTATTCTCGCGATATTTGATATCAGCCGGGTCATCGGATCAAGTGTTGATTCGATGAATCGGTACAGATAAATATTAGTCGGTTATATGCGATATAGCCGTATTGTCGGATCAAGTGTTGATTCGATAATTTAATGTATAATAATATATATGATATATTAAATTACATTATCTAATATTAGCTCACTAAAAGATTCTTTTTCTCACTCGGGTAATACATTGATATATATGCGATATATGTTAAATGTATTATTTTATTTTGTTACATTAAATATTATATATGTGATATATAATATTGTAACATGATATGATTATTAATGCAACATGATTAGTAGAGTTTAAACATGGTTAGGGTTTGGATTAGGGTTATGACTTCTAGTAGATTCTAGAAGGTTTTCTTTTTTGTTTTGGAAAAGATATTTTCAAGTGACTCATTCTTAACCCAACCCAAACCCTAGCCTTGGTTAATTCTCTACAAAGGTCTAGTCAACCATGGTTGCATTATTCATCATTATCTTCTTTCATTATTCATCACAAAAGGATTCTTATCATATTGTTCATCTTCTTCCTTCTTTTCTTTTCATTGAAAAAGCTTTCTTGCTTTTTCTAAGTGATGATATATGAGTGAGAAAAAGATTATAAAAGAGAGCAAAAATCCTACTTCATCATCCTCATCTTCCCTTGCCATTTAGATGAGGGTGTTCACTTCATATTATGAGTGTTAGCTTGTGTTAACGAAACTTCAAGGTAGATCATCTTTGTATCGAAGATCGGAAGCAAAGGCTGCATCTTTCTCTTCGTGGAACCTCTCGAGAGTCCGGAGCACGATGATCGCAGCGAAGGGACTTCAACACGGAGCTTATGAAGTGAAGGACCGGATCTACACAGGTTGTAATCTCTCTCACTTAGTGTTAAACTGTTTAACATGCTTGTTTTCCCCTAAACCCTAGTTTAAAGATCCGGCTTCGGGTTGTTCGGCACGGATAATTTTTAAATCGGGCATGGTTGATGCCTTGTAGACCCTTGTGCGCGTGCATAGCAACCCTACAGTGGTGTCAGAGCCAAGCTAGAGCTTTAGGCGAAGTCTAGACGAAGTTTAAAGTCTGATCGAATGCCGAAACCCCGATACGGAACCCTCTCTGGACAATTTTCAAAAAGTTGATTTTTTCTGAATTAAAAATTCTCAGAAAAACAAGCAGGAAAAACTAAGAATTACTGTGAAGTACGGATCTCTGAGTCAACAATTTGACCGCGAAACCGCGGCCAAAACATGGTTTTGGCTGCGGTTCCGCGGCCAAAATTTGGACTTAGTCCCTGGAATTTCACTTAATTATTCTTAGGTCCTTTCTTGGCAATTTTTTCTGGGAATATTTTAATTTCACTCAAGTGTTGAGTTTTCTAGGGTTGTATTGGGGACTCGTTGATTCAATCAGATAATTTAACTTTGTTTAGTTTTGTCCGGATAATTTTAGAAACTGTTAAAAAGTTCGAACGGATATCAATAACTCACTTTTTCCCCAGTCGGAAAATTTTCAAAAGTTGGATTTTTTCTCGTGTTTAAGAACGTTCTAAGTCGTACAAGTAACGCGGTGGATCCTCTAGAAGACAACAAACCTTAACTCGATTATGTGACCGTTTTGAACTGCCTATAAACCTTAGGGTTTGGGGCAATACGGCGTGCCACATGTGAGGCGTTGGCTTGACCCTTCTATGGCTGGACCATCGGTACTGTGGCATGTGATGGATGTTTTTAAACTGATTTCAAGTGTTGAGATATATTGGGGAAATCTTGGGTGTTTGATTATTCGATCGGAAAGTTTAACATCGTCTATTTATCTGGAATGTGATACAATATTTGGAATCCACAAGAAGTTATGAGATAACTAATTTGAATATTATAAACATAGCAGTTCAGTCTCAGATGATCGGTTGCCACGGAATTCTGATGCGATCAAAAGTCTGTTGCAATCACGTAGTACTCACCGGGTAAACTTAATAGACAGCCACGCCCCATAGCCCCGACCTAGTGACTGTAGGAGAACCCCGTCGCCAAAAGCATCCGTTCGGGTGCTCGTGGCAGCGGTGTTCCGTCTTAGTGCACTTCGTCGATGGCATCGGGGGTGCGGCCGTCTACTAAAGTTTGCGACGAGCATGCGATCAGGATGTCGGGAATCTTGTTGAATTGCCCGACTTGATATTGAAAAGAGTTTTTGATAATGAGACTAAAATGCGGGGTTTATAATTGTTAGGCATGAGATGTCTAAGGAATTCATTTGCTTAGGCATGTGATGTCTAAGGAGGTTGCGGATTCCAACTGTTGTAGTTTTACACTTTCTTTTCTGTGACCGTAAGCGTAGTATGTGGTGTATCGCCGGCTTCGTTGCTATACATCAACGACAATCGGGATACGCATACTTGCTTATGTTGATGATATGAGATATTATGTGTTACTGTGATATATTATATTGGATCGTCGCGTTTTGAATAGCCGGGTTTTTTTTATGTGAGATGAGAGTTTTTTCTTTTTCATTCATGTAAAATTCATTTGTATGTAATATTCTTTTATTGGGGCACTTCCAGGTTGCGGAAGATGTCACCGTTGTTGTATATTATTTACTTTTCCGCATTAGGTAGACCCAAGGCGGGGAGCACAAGTAACCGGGTTCTAGGGTCCAGTGGGAGACCATCTCGAGGAGTCGAGACCGGGGCTCCTAACCCTAGAATTGGCAGTGTTACTTGCCGCTCTCGTAGGGGTCTAGGGATGTGGGTTTGGCTATTCATCGCGACCCTGGAATCCGTGTTTTATACAGGCTTGTATTGAAAACATGTACGTCCTAGTATATCCAATATTTCATATATGTTCTTCTGCTGCTATGTTCTTTGGTGAGATCATATTACTGCCTGAGACGAATGTTTATATTATATATATATGAGATATATGTTATACTGCAGATTTCGTTTCAAATGTGATGCTTGTGAAGCATAATAAAACGGGACTTCATTAATGAGATTAATGAAATAAAAGAAACCTAAGATGTTGTAGAAACTTGTTTAAAAAAAACTGGTAGCTCTAGTTTTTGCTTTGCATAGCGGTGTTCCTTGTAGAACATCTAGCACCTTATTCGATAAGGAAAGAGCCGAGATCCCTTCACCGGGAGTGACCTCTTTAGTGAAACTAGCAGATGCTACAAACTCGGTTTGTCTTTTGATTGCTTCTATAGTTCTTGCTTTGCACAGCGGTATATATGATATATCCTGCACCTTATTCGATGAGGAAAGGGCCGACGATCCCTTCACCGGGAGTGACCCCTTTAGCAAAACTAGAAAAGCCTCAAAAACACTCCATTTAGAATCACTCAATTCTACAACAATATCAAGTTCATTACGCAAAGGGTTTTCTTAAAAACCCGTCGTAGCCCTCCGTCATTTCAGATAAGTACTACTTAGTATTCGTGCTGCGGTAGTTTGGCATTCGTCAAGGCGTAGTGTACGGTAGCTAACTAGTGCTTATCTGCTAACATACGATGCGATTGGATTAAGGTATTCGTACGGCGTTGTTTGGCATTCGTCAAGGGTCGTGCGGGTGGGTTTAATTCAATCAAGAAATGTACGGGTTGAACTTGGCTAGCGGACTATGGGTGGTTTGGCATTCGTCAAGGTCATAGGACGCTAGGGGTAAAATATTATTCGGAATTTCAAGTGTTGAAATTTGCAATGAGATTGCATACCTTCTATGAGATAGTTGGATCCCGATACCCGCTGCGAGTAAGAGTTACTCCTGGGAGATTTTTACACATTACAATTAGCCGATCAAGTAGGTGTCTAGAAAGGTGTTAACGTGGTTACGCCTCTGGGAAAACGAGGTTTACTTTAATTAGGTTCATGCGAAAGCACGGGGGACCTCCCTCAAAGTACCGACACTGGCCTGGCTGAAAGATTGGTGAACTTGTAGCGTGTAATTAATCCCGGCTAGTCTTTCCTTTTAAGGTTTGAAGGATGATTTGACTAAAACAGTGGGAGACATCCTGATTAGATATATTAGATAACCAATCTAATCTTGCAAGAGCATACGCTGAGTGTTTTCTTCTCTCTCTCTCTCCAGGTAGCGACTATATCACGCCTTAATCAAGATAATAATACGGATGTATTGACCGAACCCGCTTGTTATACTGAGCTAGGGAACGTTGGTCCCGCTCCAACTTATAATTGTTATAAGATAGAGCAGGAAATTGGGGATTACCAGAATTCCCGTACCGTCCAAACGAAGAAAGTGCATGTTGATGCATCATCTTTGGGTGTGTTCATTACACAGAACTGTTTCTCAGTATCCTTTACGTCCTGGGTATGAGATACCGGATCAGGATCCCGCATATGTAATCTATTACATGGGCTACAGATAGGTAGAGAACTGAGAACGGGTGATAAGTTTCATTAGATAGAAACGGTGCAAGTGTTGCAGCCAAGTCTGTTGGTCACTATCACCCTGTATTACCAGAATACATTGATTCTGAACGAATGTTATTAGATACCGAACCTGATATACAACATCATAGCTTTTTCTTTTTTAGTAAAGAAAGGATATAATTTTGTATAGTTGGATAATATTTTTAACATTTCCTATATCAAGAGTTGATCGGTTCAGGCACGTTATCTAAAAGCATTGATGTTCTAAATCAAACTACAGTTCTTAGTATACAGAACACACACAAGAGAAAGAGTTCAGAAATGAACGAATTCTTCTTGAGGTATTGTAGACTAGGTCATATCAATACGACCCGACTGGCTGAAGTTACATATAGATGCATATTTAAATTAGTTTGAATTTACATCTTGTGAAACTTGTCGGTCATGTCACAAAGATAAGATTACCATAGCTCCGTTTATTGGAAACAGAGAAAGAGTTAGTGAACTCTTGAGCTTGATACATGCTGATGTATGAAAGTCTCCTGTCTACATATACCAAGACCGGTTCTTTTTACTTCATTACATTCTCTGATAATCTCTCAAGATTCAGACATATGTTCCTGTTGAAACACAAGTCCGAACCTTTTGAGATATTCACAGAATATAAATTAGAAGTAGAGAACCAAAATACGGGTAAAAGTATTATGTCCTTTGATGTGATCAAGGAGGAGAATACTTGAGCACGGAATTCCTGGACTATTCTAAAGGAGAATGAGATTCTCTCTCAGCATTACTCCTCCGTATACACCACAGCACGTCGGTGTATCGGGGCAGAGAAAAAGCACCCTATGTGATATGGTGTGCTCTATGATGAGTACTACCGAGTTTCCTATTTCCTTTAGGGAGTTATGCACTTGTGAAGTTGCATACCTATTGAATAGGGTTCAAATCAAATCAGTTGCCTACCACTTCATATGCGATATGGAATGGGAAGAGCCCATATCTTAAGTTTGTTAAGATTTGGGGTTGTCCGGCCTATGTATAAAAGCAAAATCCGGACAAGCTCGAGGCAAGGTCTGTTATGTAGAACTGGAAATGTTCCTGCTATACAAACTACAGCTGATAATTTGGTAGAACCAAAGGATTCAATAGTTTCCAACGAACCTCAGCCTCTCCGCCGATCTAGTAGGGTTCCTCACCCACCTGAGAGATACTTTGGTTTTTCTTTGACAGTGAGAGTGAGGATCGCATCATGAGATGATGACCCAACTAGTTTCGAGCTGGCCATCAGGAGTGAGACTCTGTAAGAATGGCTGGATGCTTATCGATCTGAGATGGAATCCTTATACACCAACAAAGTATGGACTTTGGTTGCTTTATCTGAAGGGTTAAATCCCGATCAGGAGCGAGTATATCTTGAGAAGATTACTTGGTGTACATGGAAAAGTTGAGACTTTCAAAGCTATGCTTAAGTCCATCCAGATCCTACTTGCCATGGCTACATACCATGACTACGATATCTGGCGGTTGGGTGTCATGACTGCTTTTCTAAATGATGTTTTAGAAGAGAACGTCTATAAGTACATAGCCAGAGATCTTCGTAAACAGTGGGAGCAGCGGAAACTTGAGCAAGATGCTTTATATGATAAAACAGGCATCGCGGAGTTGAAACGTCTGTTTTGATGTAGTAGTCAAAGAGTTTGACTTCATCAAAATGGTAGATGAACCTTGTATATACAAAAAGGTAGTAGAGAGTATGGTGGTGATCCTCGTAGAGTACGTGGATGACATACTCTTGATAGGGAAAGAGTTTCCTATGCTACGCTCGGTCAATCTCCGCTTATCACAAGGATTCTCCATATAGGATCAAAGTGATACCTCCTAAATCCTGGGTTTTGGATCTATGAGATAGATCTAATTGGATGTTAGGATACTCACTAGTTGTAGTGAGATGGTATCAATCGATCCTGGGGAGAATCACTGGAAAGGTTCCAGGGTGATAAGGACGACTGAATATCAGTCGCAGGCATTGTCTCTGCCCTCAGCGGAGGGACGGTATGTTGGAAGAGTTCCAAGCTAGATACCGTGACATACTACGATTAAAGGCAAGATACATCGTTACCAAGGATGCTACCAAAGAGGCAGTCTGGATATATATAAGTTCATGAGATGAACTTCGTTCCTACCATTGTGTGACAATGGAGTTGTGGCTTATGCCAAGGAACCCCCGTCCCATCAGAAATCCAGATATAATTCTTAGGCAGTATCACCTGATCATGGAGATGGTTGATCTCCAGGGAGATCGAGGTTAGGAGAGTAGACACAGAGGACAACAGCGCGGATCCACTCACAAAGGCCTTTTTCCCAGTAGAGACTTTTATGGGATGGTTGAGTATGAAATACTTCAACCACAGCTAATTGTTGGGTATGTGATACCACAACAGATGGCCCTAGTGCAAGTGGGAGATTGTTAGTTATATGTATGCCCTAAAGGCCATTACTGTACATACGATGTATATTGTAGTGGATGCTAGGACATATATAAGGAGGACTTTCATGCTCGACATGATAGTATGCTATCTGGTTGTACTTTATCTTAACATGTACTCTGATTGTCTCTATGTTACATGTTGATAAAGCCCTTAGGATATGTACTCGACTACTAGGACTATGATGAGATCATACTAGTGGGGCCACGGTAGTCGACGAGTACATCCTATTATTGTTCCTAGTCGAGGGTGTATCGAGACAGGGCATCGATGCACCAGAGTAGATTAGCATATACACATCTTGACCCATATGATGGGCGATGGATGATCCCATATCCATTGGTGTTTGACATCAAGGATGGTGTACGGGTGCTCAGTAGAGACTGGGTATACTGGACGGACTTGCCGAGAACTCCCAGATGGTATTATACCTCACGTCAGATGGCATTATACCTCACGTCAGATGGCAGTTCTCCGGTGACACTGGTACAGAGTAGTCTGTTGACCCGAGATCGTCATAGAGTCTTGTGTGATTCCCACTGTGCTTTGATTTCCATCATACCACGTCCAAGAGGGCGTGCAAAAAGGTGGCTTTTGGGTACAGTCCCGAATCACATGGAGGCAATGAGCGATAGGAGGGGATTCGTCTCTCCCGGTATAGGGAGTTGATATTGCGCTGTGTTCGATTGGCTATAACCGGAAATCCCTGGCCAGGGTTGCTGAGATTTACTGGTAAGTGTTATCAGTAGTTTCTCGAACTGTTATAGACCTCATATCGACACGACTTATCAAGCTACTGGGGTCTGACGTTTACCACCCCTAGGCGAGATATGCAACATATCAGACGACGAGACCGGACTGTACGGGAGTGTTACTGTTTGGATTCACAGGAGAATGTACAGGTTTGCTTGTTGATCTTCTGAGCGCTCAATACCTGGGTAGCTGTTACGTTTAGCTGACCGCTTGCAGCTTGTGGGTGTTTGATATGATCATCACCTACTGCCGGCGTATTGACGATTCTTTAGAGTCCTATGATCGCACGCTTTTGGCGTGTCGGATGTTCAAAGTTCTAAAGTTTACCGCGATCAGGACGGTGTCGCTATGCAGCTAGCCGGTTGAGCACGGGTCGATCCACAGGGAGATGGTTGTATGTTCGTTCTTGTTTTAGACGAGTCAATAAAGAATTTGTGTATGTTTGTTTCTAACCTATGTGTTTATTTGCAAGTATAAAGTTGTTAAGAAAAGATACGAGATTGTAAGCTAAGGAAATCCGTACTCAAAACCTTTGAGCCGAATCTTGACCAATTGAAGCTAGAGCAATCGGCAACAACGTGGATTAGGGGATTTAAGCGCGGTATTCGTAGAATACGGCTTATTTACCCTTGTCCTTCCGTTCTTGTCTCTTGCTTTCGCCTCCGGCCAAACCGAACGCAACCGGTCGTGGTTAGGAATCACTGTTACCTTGTCAGGGTACGGTGCCTAACGGAGCGCTTGCGTATGGTGTGGGCGGAGTTCAATGGAAAATACGGGAAAAGGAAATGGGCAAAGAAACGTTAACTTAGAATACCGTATTTTTCTCTTAACAAAGATAATTACATTCATTCACAAGAAAGAACCAAAAAGAGAGAACAAAAAGAAAAGAACAAAGAAAAGAAAAGATTACAAGAAAGAAAGTGCATGAATTAAATTGCAAGAAAGTAAAGCAAGGTAATAAAAAGCAAGTAATAAATAAGCAATAAAAAGAACAAGAAACTAGAACTCAAGACAAGCATGTGATCAATAGCCAACCCTTAAACTTGCAAGCTCAATCAAGAGGTTGCAAGATCAAGAGAAGGGTAGAGAACGCATGTGAAATGAAGTGCTAATTCCATGAAAGAATACAACCCTTGAGATCAATAACTAACCCTTAACCATTCAAGCTCAATGAAGAGGTTGAATGATCAAGAGAAAGCAAGAATCTCAAGGGGAAGAAGAAACAAAAGAGAATGATACAAAACCCTCATCTTCATTGATCTCCCCACTCAAAAAGCTCTCACTACAATTTTCATGGAAAAAGAATGAAGAAGAAGAAGAAAAACTATACAAAAGACTACAAAAGAGGAACAAAAGAATGACCCTTGGTTGGGCTCAGATCTGCTGTATTTATAGGCAGGGAAATGAAACCCTAGGGGCAAATTCTGACATAAAATGAAGTACCCAAAGTGCCCATGAAAAACGACAAAATGAAGACCCCACATGGCCGCGGATCCGCGGCCAATACCCCCTATTGGCCGCGGATCCACGGCCCTTTAGTGGTGTTGGGCTGTGGGCTTTGGTCGGGGTCCCTGGTTTGTTGTCCTCTTCATTGTGGTACATATATTTTCTGAAAATACATTCACATTTCTTCCAGAATTTCTGTTGAGGAAAGGTGGAATTTTGTGGATGCTTTTGTCATGATTGCCTCGAGCTCCGCGTAGATTTCTTGGAACTTGTTGTTGCCATTGAGCCTTGTGCATGAATGTGACATTGATTTGACATTTTGTCTTCCTAAACTGGTATCTGGCAACATACGGATGACGAGCGGAGGCCGTGTTTTCTCAGTGGTTGGCAGGAACCCGGATTTTGTCGTGTTTTCCATGAATTTCACCGTTTTAGAACCGAGAACATGTATCCTGCAAATATGTAACAAACACGGATTAAAAGCACCTACCTATAAACAACCGAGCGTAAGAATGGGCGGTATAAAATGCAGTATTCTGTGATGAACAAATACCCCCAAACTTAACTTTTGCTCATCCCGAGCAAAACCAATTATTCACAAAAATAGAATCCTAACCGCACTTTCGCAGGGAACGCGATTGCACTGAGCGCGTGCAACAAGCCGTTAAACCTCTAGGTGTCCCTAGTAGGAGGAGTGTTGTCTCCTGAGGGTTTTCAGCGGATACTACCCATAAAATCCCGTCAAGCTAGTGTCATAAGTTAACATCGATTCTACTCCTATAGTTTAGTATTTACGTTAGAAATTCTATCATCCTAAGTTAGAAATATCCAACCCTTATTTTTCACACCTCCTATCTATTTACCCTTAGATTATATACGTTCCAAAAAAGTTTAGAAAGATGTCGGTTCTCCTGAGTTTTCCTTCTAAAGCGTGGCTTCAAATCAGGGATTTTTATCAACTTTACAGAAAACACAAGTCTTATTCTTCATTTCTATCTTTTATTCAAACATCGATTGTATACCCCTACGTGTGTGTATATTTGCACCCCTACGCTCAAGAATTCAATTCAAGCTATAATACCCTTGCCCTAATACCTAATACTACTTCTTTTTATTAAGGATGGACGGATTTGCTCACACACCTTTCATGCGACTATTAATGCTTCTTGAGGCACTAACGACCGATTACTGAATGTGTGAACTTAAAGCGTAAATAGCAGTCTCCAGGTCTTGATTCTATTCTATTTTTTTCTTTTTCTTTTTCTTTTTTTTTCTTTTTCAAGACCGGATATATTTTTCAACATGCTCTTTTGGTGTTTAGCTTTAAATACCGTTTTTTCTTTCATACTAGGCTTTCAGGCAAGAGTATTTCTAGGTATCCTCTACTATCCCAAGTTTCAAGGTGCGTGTAAGTGCAGTTTGTAGGGTATATAATTTCTAAATTTGAACTCAAGAAAAAAAACTATTTTTCAGACTTATCCTCCAGTAAAGCTTCAATACTTTCCCTTCATCATGACTTAACTCAAGAACTGAACTCAAGATTACCTATTTCTCAAAAAAAACTGTAAGGACGTATACTTACCAAAGTTAGACAGAATGAGGGTTATTTTTAGGGTTTTCAAATCCTAAGCCTAGAATTTAGTTATTTTTATCATATCAACTAAACTTTCGGAATAAAGATCTAAGTTACCCTATTAGCTAACTTGACGACAAAGTTTTTATATTTTTTTTGGAAAATTTTCAATTTTTGTGGTTTTTTTTAATAAAGTATGCAAATGCAAAATATACAAATGAATGCGAAGGAAGAAAGCTTACCGAGCACACCCCCAAACTTAAACTTGACAGTGCCCTCACTGTCAGGCTACACCCAGAGGGTCAAAATTGTCGGCGCTCCCTAGAAACAAATTATATACAAAACAAAAAGGAAAACAAAAAATATATACAAAAAAGGTGTCCCCCCCAAACTTAAGTGAAACAGTGTTTCCACTGTTAAGCGTTGAAATTCAGGATTAGGGGGGAAAGAACAGTATCAAGCTATACAAGGCCTTACACAGGCCAAAAGTTAGTACCAACCATTCAAAGATTTTATCTCGATAAAGCAGTGGCTGGTGAAAGAAGGCATAGAGAAAAGAGATGGAGAATACGTGAGACCGTATGGAGATAGAAGTGGTATACGGTCTCGGTATATGAGAGAAAGAAGAATGGCGGAAGGGAAAAAGATGTGGAATACGAACTTGAGGGTGCAAATGGAGTAAATAGATTAGCACAAGTTGTGATGACCGATGTGTGAAAAGTGATTGTGCTAATATATTTACTCGTCGAGAAATTGGGTCGAATCCCTCAAGATTCGTAAGAAACCATGGGTACGCCGAACTTGGTAAACCAGACATATGAAATGAAAGTGAGACAGGTTCTTGCAAGGTCGGAACGATGGAAAGGATGGAGGGAAGTGGTTGAGGAAGGGTGTCGGTTAAGGGTTCTGGAGGGTGCACACAGTCAATGAAAGGAACAGGATGAATTGGAAAATCCAACTCATCATTTAAAACTGTTTCATCCTCAAAAATATCCTCAAAATTCTCCTCAAAATTCTCCTCAAAATTTAGCACATCCATGCTCTTCTCTTCAAAGTCCAGACGCATATGGGGTTCGGGAAAAACATTTAATGACTTGGGATGATGATTTGAAGAGACAAACTCAGCCAAATCTACGGGCTCATCATCCAAAATATCCCCAGCGTCAATATCCTCAATCAAGTGAAAATCAAAATTCTCTGACACCTCATCAAAAGCATGGATATTAATCGATTCTGGTTCTAAGATATAGGTGTAGAGGTCAAAAGGATTAGGTATGGTTTCACTTGGAAGGGACCCTTCACAATCGGGCAAATCAAACACTACGAAGTCGCACAACTCATTCATCATTCTATCTTCAATTGATAAATCATGTGGAATACTCGATAGACTTTCAAAACAGTAGTTGTGGGATTCAATTTGGGACGGGTAGGTTTGATTTGAAAGGGGGTACATCTCACTCTCTCCACTCAAATTCACAGCCTGTCCTGCCGCCTCATCATACATGGAAAAAGTTGGAGCTAGTTGAAAACTAGCTACCGGGTCATTAGGTTGCATGAGGGCAGCCATGGACGCATTCAAATCCATCATCTGTTGGCTTGACGCTACCCTAAAGTCTTCCAACGACTGTTCTAGACTAGACATGGGTTGTGAAGGGGTTTCAGGAAAAGATTCAAAGTTGTTTGGATACTGAAAACTCCCAAATGGCGGTTCTGATGCAATGTCTAGGGAAGGTGCAAAAGTAGGGTAGGATTGGTAGGAATTGAATGGCTGGACAGGAGCAGGATCAACATTTGGATAAGAATGTGAATGGAATTGTTGATCCCAAGAATTTGAAGTGGTGAAAGGAGTGAAAGATCGGTTACGGGATTGTTCAATACGTTCAGCAAGAGACATAGGTCTTGTGGCTACAACTGGACTTTCAAAAGGGGTATCAACGCAAGAAGGGGTGAATGTTTGAAATGGTTGATATGAAGTGGATTGCGGGGTCCAGTTGTTCGTCCTAGACGCGTCTATCCGATCTTTCAAAGAAATTTTTGGCATGGAGGGGTCGTTTGAAGTTCGGCCAAAACAAGAACCGTAGAAAGTAATGTCTGGTTGTGGGTACCAAAGTTCGGCAAGAGTTTTGCGAGGTGGAGTACCCATGATATGAAGAGAGAGAGAAAAAGGTAGAGAAAAGGAGGAAAAAAGAATGTGATTTTTTTTTTAAGTTTATATATTAACAGAAGAATGAAATATACACACAAAAAGAATATTGACAAAAACAATCACGACACAAAAATACCACACACCTAATCGTTCTAGGGTTAACCTAGGTCAACTAGACCTGCTCCAGAACTTGATTGTCGAAGTAAAACTGTGTCGAGAAACAGGCTCAAGATACACTGATCACGAGGCCAGGTAAGTGCAGAGATAAGGGGAGGTTTTCCAACGCTTTCGCGAAGTTCCTTAATTAAATAACCCTTTCTCTTTTGGCGGTTGCGCCGTTAACACTTTCCTAGACACCCCGTAAACAATATACCGTGAAGCAAGGTTCTAAACACTGTTAACTTCTCCTAGTGAGCGCGAAGTCCTTAAGGCTTAAAGTCTAGTTTCTTTTAAATTTGTGCGGGTAAACGTTATGCTCAAGTTCGTGATTTGTGGGCCACGGAAAAGGTGATGAAATCCTTTACCGTATCTTATGGGGTTTGCTTGCCCTTAAGTCCGTATTAATGTATGCAATGCACAATTCAATAAAAATTCTATAAAGAATCAAAAAATTGTTTTTTTTTATTTTAGCACGGCACTACAACAAATACGGGTTAGTCAATTTTGGCGTTTGCTAGCGAACTTGCAAAGAATCCTGCAAAGAATAGTATATTGGAAGCGTCGGATTTGAGAAGAAGGTGTTAGGAAAGTACGTACCGTTAAGTTTTGGGTTAGGAAACTCCCGTTGAATCAAATCCGGTAAGCTTGAAAGGTTCGCTTGCGCGGGTCAAACTACCCGGATCTTTGGCACTGTACTTCGTAAATCACCCTTGCCTTGAATGCACACTTTGCTCCCCACAATCGCAGTTTGCAAACTTGCAAAAATCTGCACTCTTGCCCACAAAAATGATCAAAAAAAAAACAAAAAGAATTTTTTTATATATATACAAAAAGAATATTAACCCGAATAACAAGAAAGAAAATACGCTACCGTCTCCCCGGCAACAGCGCCATTTGATCGTACGCTTTTGGCGTGTCGGATGTTCAAAGTTCTAAAGTTTACCGCGATCAGGACGGTGTCGCTATGCAGCTAGCCGGTTGAGCACGGGTCGATCCACAGGGAGATGGTTGTATGTTCGTCCTTGTTTTAGACGAGTCAATAAAGAATTTGTGTATGTTTGTTTCTAACCTATGTGTTTATTTGCAAGTATAAAGTTGTTAAGAAAAGATACGAGATTGTAAGTTAAGGAAATCCGTACTCAAAACCTTTGAGCCGAATCTTGACCAATTGAAGCTAGAGCAATCGGCAACAACGTGGATTAGGGGATTTAAGCGCGGTATTCGTGGAATACGGCTTATTTACCCTTGTCCTTCCGTTCTTGTCTCTTTCTTTCGCCTCCGGCCAAACCGAACGCAACCGGTCGTGGTTAGGAATCATTGTTACCTTGTCAGGGTACGGTGCCTAACGGAGCGCTTGCGTATGGTGTGGGCGGAGTTCAATGGAAAATACGGGAAAAGGAAATGGGCAAAGAAACGTTAACTTAGAATACCGTATTTTTCTCTTAACAAAGATAATTACATTCATTCACAAGAAAGAACCAAAAAGAGAGAACAAAAAGAAAAGAACAAAGAAAAGAAAAGATTACAAGAAAGAAAGTGCATGAATTAAATTGCAAGAAAGTAAAGCAAGGTAATAAAAAGCAAGTAATAAATAAGCAATAAAAAGAACAAGAAACTAGAACTCAAGACAAGCATGTGATCAATAGCCAACCCTTAAACTTGCAAGCTCAATCAAGAGGTTGCAAGATCAAGGGAAGGGTAGAGAACGCATGTGAAATGAAGTGCTAATTCCATGAAAGAATACGACCCTTGAGATCAATAACTAACCCTTAACCATTCAAGCTCAATGAAGAGGTTGAATGATCAAGAGAAAGCAAGAATCTCAAGGGGAAGAAGAAACAAAAGAGAATGATACAAAACCCTCATCTTCATTGATCTCCCCACTCAAAAAGCTCTCACTACAATTTTCATGGAAAAAGAATGAAGAAGAAGAAGAAAAACTATACAAAAGACTACAAAAGAGGAACAAAAGAATGACCCTTGGTTGGGCTCAGATCTGCTGTATTTATAGGCAGGGAAATGAAACCCTAGGGGCAAATTCTGACATAAAATGAAGTACCCAAAGTGCCCATGAAAAACGACAAAATGAAGACCCCACATGGCCGCGGATCCGCGGCCAATACCCCCTATTGGCCGCGGATCCGCGGCCCTTTAGTGGTGTTGGGCTGTGGGCTTTGGTCGGGGTCCCTGGTTTGTTGTCCTCTTCATTGTGGTACATATATTTTCTGAAAATACATTCACATTTCTTCCAGAATTTCTGTTGAGGAAAGGTGGACTTTTGTGGATGCTTTTGTCATGATTGCCTCGAGCTCCGCGTAGATTTCTTGGAACTTGTTGTTGCCATTGAGCCTTGTGCATGAAGGTGACATTGATTTGACATTTTGTCTTCCTAAACTGGTATCTGGCAACATACGGATGACGAGCGGAGACCGTGTTTTCTCAGTGGTTGGCAGGAACCCGGATTTTGTCGTGTTTTCCATGAATTTCACCGTTTTAGAACCGAGAACCTGTATCCTGCAAATATGTAACAAACACGGATTAAAAGCACCTACCTATAAACACCCGAGCGTAAGAATGGGCGGTATAAAATGCAGTATTCTGTGATGAACATCCTACACAGAGGTTTCTTGGCTCAGGCAAAATGGAGTAGGGGCACGTATGTGATATGTGCGGGACCGAGGATAATGCGATATGAGATACCGTATTCTATTCTCGCGATATTTGATATCAGCCGGGTCATCGGATCAAGTGTTGATTCGATGAATCGGTACGGATAAATATTAGTCGGTTATATGCGATATAGCCGGATTGTCGGATCAAGTGTTGATTCGATAATTTAATGTATAATAATATATATGATATATTAAATTACATTATCTAATATTAGCTCACTAAAAGATTCTTTTTCTCACTCGGGTAATACATTGATATATATGCGATATATGTTAAATGTATTATTTTATTTTGTTACATTAAATATTATATATGTGATATATAATATTGTAACATGATATGATTATTAATGCAACATGATTAGTAGAGTTTAAACATGGTTAGGGTTTGCATTAGGGTTATGACTTCTAGTAGATTCTAGAAGGTTTTCTTTTTTGTTTTGGAAAAGATATTTTCAAGTGACTCATTCTTAACCTAACCCAAACCTTAGCCTTGGTTAATTCTCTACAAAGGTTTAGTCAACCATGGTTGCATTATTCATCATTATCTTCTTTCATTATTCATCACAAAAGGATTCTTATCATATTGTTCATCTTCTTCCTTCTTTTCTTTTCATTGAAAATGCTTTCTTGCTTTTTCTAAGTGATGATATATGAGTGAGAAAAAGATTATAAAAGAGAGCAAAAATCCTACTTCATCATCCTCATCTTCCCTTGCCATTTAGATGAGGGTGTTCACTTCATATTATGAGTGTTAGCTTGTGTTAACGAAACTTCAAGGTTGATCATCTTTGTATCGAAGATCGGAAGCAAAGGCTGCATCTTTCTCTTCGTGGAACCTCTCGAGAGTCCGGAGCACGATGATCGCAGCGAAGGGACTTCAACACGGAGCTTATGAAGTGAAGGACCGGATCTACACAGGTTGTAATCCCTCTCACTTAGTGTTAAACTGTTTAACATGCTTGTTTTCCTCTAAACCCTAGTTTAAAGATCTAGCTTCGGGTTGTTCGGCACGGCTAATTTTTAAATCGGGCATGGTTGATGCCTCGTAGACCCTTGTGCGCGTGCATAGAAACCCTACAAAATTTTCATGATGTTTCGAGTTTCGATGTTGGACACTCAGGTTCCATGAGATTTACATATATGAGGGCCGATCAGAGTGACGGCGCCTGAGGTATTGGGATTTGGGGTGTCGTTGATGGACACCGGGATTTTCCACGATGATGATTCATTGATGATGTTATGTTTTATCCCATACTCATCATTTATTTGATATGCATCGTTTCATGTATTTGTAGTACTTGATGGAGTACCTTGATCATGATTGCTGCATATCCATATTGCCATATTTATGCTATCGATTGCATGCTATAGATTATCGCTGTTCATGCATACCTGCGATTATCTGTGTGATGTTACTTACTATTCATGAGTTGGCAACTCACCCCCGTTGTGCCATAGTGTTTTGCAGGCTTGACCCTCAGAATAGTCGCAGCAGGGCTTCTTATTATCTCTATTTTTGCGGATACCGCTACTGTTGGCTGTGAGGCTGTTTGGTATAGGTGGGTTGCGGCTATCCGATTCTATCTATTGTATATCTTATTGTATCTAGTATTATCAATCTACCATTTCTATGTATTGACTTAGAGACGAGTTATGTGGATCGATATTGTTATCTTGTGACTCTGGGTGTCGTGCTCGTGTGAGCCGGCCTTTATTATGTAGTTTTACCTCTTATGCTGTTTTTCATTCATATTGTCTATTTCTTTGCTACGACATCGTATATATGCTTGTGGTGGTTGTTTCCTCCTTTGGGCGTGATTTTCTCCCGTTTGGGAATGCTTTATTTATATTCTATGTTTGTACCCGTTTCGGGGCTAGATTTTACAAAGGAGGTACTGCCGAAATTTTTAAGAAAATAAACTTAAGTTTAAAGATTTTACTTGAGATTTCCAAATATTCTTAACAATGTTTTCATCACTTATTTCTTTTGATGGTTTAGATTTCTGGGTTTTTGGCTTACTTAAATTGCGTTACGCTTGTTGACGTCACGTGGTTTAAGTGCCGGTTACGTGCCTAAATTTGGGTCATGACAAAGTTGGTATCGGAGTGCTACGTATTACCTTTCGGAGTGTAGGATGACCTTGGTATGATGGAGTAGGTAGCTTAAGCAGAGTGACATAGCGTGTGTATGTTCCGCGGCATACTTACGATACGGTACTCCGCCTAAGTGACCTTAGGACTTGTTGGTTGAAATTCCTTCTGTGATTATATACATCCTTATGATTCAATTTCTATGTTCTTATCGAATCCTGTTTTCATTTCAAGCGCTTAAGCTGCCGGAGACTACGAGGGTACAAAGAGTGGCCGCCAGAGCCGAGGTCAGGCCAGGCTCGTCAGAGACGAAGACTGACCAGGGCGGTACCCCCGTTTTACAGGAGCAGGTTGATCCACTTTTTCCAGATCGTATTACTAGGCTAGAGGCCGGTATGCAGGACTTGCGTCAGATGATGGGATCATTGGTTGAGGCCAGTCGGACGCAGAGATTGGAGGTTGTACCACCTGTTACGGGGACCGCGATGGTGCCTACTGTTCCGGGAGTCGCAGCTACAGCTATGGAGGTTATCACCGTATCATTATCTGAGTTCATGAGGCTGAAGCCTCTGGTCTTCACCGACACCGATACAGCTGAGGATCCACAGTCGTTTATTGATCGGATGTCCAGGATCTGTCGTTCGCTGAGATGTTCCGATGCGAGATGAGCAGATTTCATGAGTTTTCGTCTGGAGGGTCTTGCCCAGACTTGGTGCGAGTCTTTAGAGAGGGGCAGAGCCGCAAGTCTTTCTCCTATGACCTGGGCTGAGTTCGTGATGGTGTTTCTTTCCCGTTTCCTTCCGCCGAGCGTCAGGGATGGTCGAGCTCGCAGTTTCGAGTCATTACGCCAGACTCCGGGTATGACGGTGGCAGAGTACGATGTTCAGTTATCCAGCTATCTATGTATGCTCTATATTTTGTGGACACTGAGGAGATGCGGATCAAGAGATTTGTTCGAGGTCTGATTACCTAATTGTTCCTCGCTATCTGCTCCCAGCATTTTGACACATATGCAGCCACAGTGGATGCAGCCCTATTAGTAGAGGAGCACATTTCTGAAACTTCGGTCGTTCCGGAACCGAAGAGGATTCGTACTGATTTATCAGCGCAGTGGCGGTTTGGCAGAGGATGCGGTAGATTCGCTATAGGCCGTGCGGGTAGCTGGAGCATGAGACGGGGCCGGACATATAGTTTATACCTACAGGGTCAGCAGTCGTCGCCTGGATGTTTTGGGTGTGGCAGTCCCCATCACCGCATCAGAGATTGCATTGAGATATGCCAGAGGGAGGCAGCGGTTCCACATGTTACCTTACCACCTTCACCTCAGAGAGCGTTGCCTCTTACGCCTGTTGTTGCTCCGCGTCAGACTCATGCATAGAGAGGTCGTGGTCATGGAGGTTTTATTCAGAGTGGACGGGGTGGCCGAGGCGGAGGACAGCCAGTTCCCGGTAGAGGGCAGGCTCGAGTGTTTGCTTTGACTCATCAGGACGCGCAGGCGTCCAATGTAGTGGTTTCAGGTACTCTTTCAGTATGTTCCTTCGATGCACACGTTTTGTTTGATCCGGGATCTACGCACTCGTATGTTTCTACACACTTCGTGCCAAGGTTGGGCCGAGAGTCATGTTTGCTAGATCAGCCGCTTGTCGTGACTACTCCTGTTGGCGAGTCGTTTGTTGCGGGACACGTGTTTCGGTCATGTTCCGTTCGTATTAGAGATAGAGATTCATTCGTCGACTTGACCCTTCTTAAGATGTTAGACTTCGACGTTCTCCTAGGCATGGACTGGTTAGCTACTTGTTATGCGTCAGTGGACTGCCGCGAGAAGACAGTCAGGTTTTGTTTTCATGGCGAGTCAGTTCTTGTTGTGCTGGGGGACCATGGTGCCGCCTCTCACAGTTTGATTTCAGCCCTTTGCGCTAGTCGGCTTTTGAGAAGGGGATGTCGGGGATTCTTAACTTTCATTCGTGATATCGGAGCCACGGTAGATTCGTTGGACCGGGTTCCTATAGTGAGAGAGTTTCCCGACGTTTTTCCCGATGAGTTACCTGGATTTCCGCCAGAGCGTGAGATTGAGTTTTGCATTGATTTGTTTCTCGGCACGAGGCCTATTTCTATACCGCCTTACCGGATGGCCCTGGCGGAGCTTAAGGAGCTTAAGGATCAGATGCAGGAATTGCTTAATAGGGGACTTGAATGTCCGAGTGTTTCGCCATGGGGAGCTCCTGTTCTGTTCATCAAGAAGGACAACAGTTTGAGGTTGTGCATTGATTATCGTCAATTGAACCGAGTTATGGTGCGGAATATGTATCCTTTACCTCGCATTGATGATTTGTTTGATCAGCTCCAGGGTACGGGACATTTTTCCAAGATTGATTTGAGATCAGGTTATCATCAGTTGCGGGTTCGGAATGATGACATTCCGAAGACTGCTTTTCGTATATGCTATGGGCATTATGAGTTTTTGGTGATGTCGTTCGTACTCACCAATGCCCCAGCAGCGTTCATGGATTTGATGAACCGGATTTTCAGGCCGTTCCTCGACCAGTTTATTATTGTGTTTATTGATGACATTCTGGTTTATTCCAAGAGTCGATAGGAGCATGAGCAACACTTGAGGATTGCTTTGCAGACATTGAGAGAGCACCAACTATTTGCTAAATTCTCGAAGTGTGCCTTCTGGCTTGATAGTGTTGACTTCCTGGGTCATGTGGTTACAGAAGATGGTATTCGTATGGACACGAGGAAGATCGAGGCAGTACAGCTTTGGCCCAGACCTGTATCAGTGACAGAGGTCCGCAGCTTTTTGGGCTTAGCCGGTTATTACCACCGTTTTGTGCAGGACTTCTCGAGTATCGCTGCACCGTTTACCGGGTTGACCCGGAAGGGGGTTCCTTTTCTTTGGACTGAGGTATGCGAGCAGAGTTTTCAGCAGTTGAAGACTCGGTTGACGACTGCACCGGTTTTATCCTTGCCTTCTGGATCGGGCGGTTATATCGTTTACTGTGATGCTTCTTGAGTGGGGATCGATTGCGTACTGATGCAGCATGATAGAGTTATCGCTTATGCTTCCCGGTAGTTGAAGAAGCACGAGCAGAATTATCCCACCCATGATCTTAAGATGGCCGCGGTGGTCTTTGCATTTAAGATTTGGAGACACTACTTGTATGGAGAGTCGTGTCAGATTTTCACGGACCGCAAGAGCTTGAAGTACATCTTCCAGTAGCGGGATCTGAATCTGAGACAGCGCCGTTGGATGGAGCTTGTGAAGGATTATGATTGTGAGATCCTTTATCACCCGGGCAAGGGGAATGTGGTAGCTGATGCTTTGAGTCGTAGGCCCGGGGGTAGCTTGTCCCAGTTGAGCGCAGTTCAGAGACAGTCTTCTGCAGATTGGCAGATCTTGTGTGATAGTAGAGTACAGTTTGAGTTCACTTCCACTGAGGGATATCTTGCTCATATCCGTGCCCGTCCACTTCTACTTGATCGTATTCGTAAGGCACAGCCCCACGATGCCCGTTTGTCTGAGATTGTTGAGCATGTTCGGTATGGTAGAGATTCGGAGTTCTTGATTATTGACCAGCGTGTGCTACGTTTCGGGACTCGTTTGTGTGTAACTGATATCGATGAGTTGAGACGCGAGATCTTAGAGCAGGCACATCAGTCAGCTTTTAGTGTTCACCCAGGTTCCACCAAGATGTATCGTGACTTGAGAGATATCTACTGGTGGGCTGGGATGAAGAGTGATGTTTCAGATTTCGTTTTGAGCTGCCTGACTTGTCAGAAAGTCAAGGCTGAGTATCAGAGACTGGCAGGAGAGTTGCAGCCTTTACTCATTCCGGAGTGGAAATAGGAACAGATCTCCATGGATTTCGTTGTGGGTCTACCCAGGTCCAGTTGAGGGTATGACTCCATTTGGGTGATTGTTGACCGGTTGACGAAAGCGGCTCACTTCCTTCCAATGAAGACCACTTTCGGTTATGTTCAGTATGCTCAATTGTACATTGATGAGATTATGCGTTTGCACGGTGTTCCCGCATGCATCGTATCCGACAGGGGCACCCAGTTCACTAGCCGTCTTTGGCAGAAGCTTCAGGAAGCCTTGGGTACCCGCTTGAGTTTTAGCACCGCTTTCCATCCGCAGACCGATGGTCAGTCGGAGCGGACTATACAGACACTGGAGGATATACTTTATGTGTGCGTGCTTGATTTTGGGGGCAGTTGGTATCATCACTTGCCGTTGATAGAGTTCTCTTACAATAACAGTTATCAGGAGACGATTCAGATGGCACCTTTTGAGGCTTTGTATGGGATAAAGTGTCGATCGCCAGTCTGTTGGACCGAACTCAGTGAGAGCAGGATTTTGGGACCCCAGCTAGTTCAAGAGACTACGGAGAATATCCAGTTGATTCAGGATAGGATGAGAGTAGCCCAGTGCAGACAGAAGTCATATGCCGACCGTCGTCGTCGCAGGCTCGAGTTCGCAGTGGGGGATCATGTATTCCTACGGATTTCTCCGATGAAGGGCGTAATGAAATTTAGGAAGAAAGGGAAACTTAGTCCCAGATTTGTAGGTCCTTTTGAGATCCTTGTGCGAGTTGGTACCGTTGCCTATCGTTTGGCGCTTCCACCCAGTTTCCCAGAAGTTCACCCCGTATTCCATGTGTCGATTTTCCGCAAGTACCTTCATGACCTTTCTCATGCGATTCAGCACCAGACGATCCAGCTGGAGTGCGACCTTTCTTTCACCAAGAAGCCGGTGGTTATTCTGGATCGGCAGGTGAAGTAATTGAGGTCAAAGGTTATACCGTCCGTAAATGTTCTTTGGCGCGGCTCGAACAGCGAAGAGGTCACCTGGGAGACCGAGGATGAGATAAGGAAGAAATATCATTATCTCTTCGAAGTTACGCGCAGTTAAAATTTTAAATTCGGGGACCGAATTTCTTTAAGGGGGGAAGATTGTAACGTTTTAGAAATTGTTTAGGCAAATTTTCCGATAATCGGTAAAATAATTTGTGTTTTCCGTAAAAACCAAGATATAATCATTTTTCAATATAGACTTAAATGCACCTAGTTTAACTATGTAATTTTTAGTATGTGGTATTTATTTAGTCACTTATAATCATTAGTTCACTTAAATATTTTTTCTTAATTAATTAGTTCAAATATTATTATAAGCTTTTACTCATACATTTAATTAGTGGTAATTACAAATTGCAATGGGTTAAATATACAAATGTGAACCATGTCAACTTAAATACAAGTTTACAAATTGTTTTCTTTTTCTCCATTTATCTCTATGGTTCTAGACTTTTCTAGGATTAAGGAAATTAGAAAATAAAATGAATTAAAGATAAGATTGATGTGAGGTGCATTAATTGAGGCTTAAGGGTTTTCTTAATCTAGAATTTTCCACACACACACACAAATCCCCCTCCTTTTCCTCCTTGGCTGAGCCTCCCCTTCAACAGCCAAAAAATTTCCCCCACTTCATTTCCACTTCAAAATCCACAAAAATTGCCTCAAAAATCCTTACAAATTCTCACTAATTCCAAATTAAACCCTTATCCATTTCTCCTTGTCCTAATCTACCATGGATCTTGGAGCAAGAAGCTATTTTGGGAGGTCAAATTGCTAGCTAGATCTACATATTTGTAAGGTATAAATCCTAACCCTATTGATTAATTATTGGTTAAATTCTTAAATCAAACTTAATTAGGTATTTATATGGTGCTATATTGCAAGTTTGAAATTTCAAGATAACGGTTTGATTTTGAGTTAGGGTTTTAACTATCACAACTAGGATTAGCTAAGTGTAGTTGCTATCTAGTGGCTTAGTTTGGATGTTAATTGTGATTGTGGCCACTAGATTGCTAATCCACGAGGTTTTGCACCAAAACTCCTTTGGGTTGCTTACTAAGTTTTCAGTATAATTAGACGTAGGTTTTAATTGGCGTTGTGATGATATATATTAGCTTCTACGATATATACTGTGTTGTGAATGAGTGATCGTGTAACATCTCAAAAAAATAAAATATTATTTTTGGGAATTTTTATAATTTAATATTATTTTAATGAATATTTTAATATTTCGGTATAATTAAATACCGATAAAGGGGAAAATTTTTTTGGAAAATTCTAAAATAGGGTATTTTATGGAATTATGCCATTTTAAAGTTTTTATGATTAATTATATGCTAATTTAGTGCTAATCACGATTAAAAATCGCTAATCGGTTTTTGACATTTTTTGTGCAAAACATGCACATATCATTTTTTTTGCTCTACACTTGTGCATTTCTACCATATCACTTTGGGTTTACTATTTGTGTGAGAAGGATTTAGAGGGAAAAGAAAAAGAAAAGAAAAGGAAAAGGGAATAAAGAAATAGGTATGGTGAGGGAGAGAGAGTAGGTGAGGGTGTTTGACTTGGCCATTCCCTCTTGTTTACTCCTCTCATTTTTCCCCCCTATTTCATTCGCTGCTGCTGCTGCTGCCCTCCTCTTCCTCCACCTTCAAACCCCCATTACTCCATGAATATCACTCCAAAACCCTACCCTCATTTCACAAAAAAGGTGCACAAGCCCTTTAGCTACCCAATGAACCAAGAAAGTAGTCATTTTGGCGCTGTTGAGGATTCAGGAGGGTCTTATGAGGTAATTCCTTCACAATTAGAGTTGTATTTCTTATGCTTAAGCCTCAATTCAAGTTTGAAATCGATGTCCGGTAGTTTAGTGCACTTTGGCCATTACTAAAGAAGGTTAGGGTTTAAGTTGAGAAGGGTGGTGAACTTGAGTGTGTTTGGTGACCTTAAGCCCCCCTACAATGCTTTAAACCCAGACCAAACACACATATATAACCTGAAACCCAAAAATACGGAATTATGGAACTTTCATGTTGGTTTTTGATGACTTTGAGGGTGCAGGGAAATCTGGAGTGAACCGGGACCTATTCGAGTTAAACAAACAACCCCAGGGACCCATTTGAGACCATAGGAGACCCCCCTGCAAGTTCGAAGCCCTAATTCTTCCCTAAAACCGAGGAGGCCGGTTTTGATAGGGATGTGGCCGGCCCCTTGGTGGGTGAGGGTGTCCAGGTTGTTTCCATAGCTCATATACACCCTATACTTCATCCCAGTATTGTTTGTTCATCTAGTTTGGACCTGAACTAAAACCTGGGGCATGTTTTCTGCCTTGTATTTAGTGTTGTTTATGAATTCAAGTTTTGATATTTGGTATTGTACTTGATCGCTTGACGTTTGTACGTCTATATCAAGTGTTATTTGGTGGTTTTGAAAGAGTAGTCCATACGTTCTAACCTATAGTCTTTTAAGCATATTGTTTTGGTTTTCGTGTGTCATTTCATCGTTGAATTTGATTTTAAAGCGATACGATACGTTTTATGTGTAGGTACCCCACGTTATGTCGAGACGTTGAAGATGAAGATGGCGACATCGACGTCGGACACAAGAAGCAAGGTGAGTAGATTATATCTATGGGGGAAGTCGGGTGGATGGCGTATAGCACCCCCGCAGTTCGTAGTGATATGTACGAATACGTATACACACACACACATATATATATATATATATATTACATGTTGATTTTAGTTTATTGATGATAAAGATGGATTCTAGGTGTTCTTGGATTGGTTTAGTGCTAGTTGCGAAACCCTAGAGTAGTGGTTGCACCCACACACGCACACACATACTTGCATACATTCATTCTTTTACCTGTGCGTATATGGGGATATGTATATATATATATATATACACACACACATGAGTATGGGACTATGTATATATATATATACATATACATATACACGGATTATGAGGATAGTACTTGGGATTTGAGATGAGTCGATGAGATTGGATTTGAGGCCGTGAGATCGGTGATATGACAGGGTTCGTATTTGAGATACGACACGATGTTTTAGCGGGTCCTTTGACGTAGCGTTTCATACACATGCATGCATACATAGATGGTATCATTATTGTACTAGACGTAGATCAGTACCCCGGATCATGATATTTAATAAAGGGGATACCAGATGAATAGTGTGATAGATGTGACATTTGACCCATACCTAGATTTGGGAGGCCGTACGTCGGATGTACCGTACGAGCTATATATTGTTGATAGATCCGCACTCATGACTCGAGAATGTCATATGATTTTGTATCGTACGCGGTACCTTTGAGGCGGGATCACAGACTATTATATATATATATATATATATATATATATATATATATATCGACTCAGATTTAGGTGGTTTCCATACCCCTCCTGATTGACTTGCTGTTAGAGCTGTAGTTTTGCTAGTAGATGTTAGACTAGGCCGATGTTATACCTATTTCAAAACTAAGAAATCAGGAGTATTTCAAGACCAGGCAAAGGGATTCTACGGATATTTTCAAAAGTCGCATCTTTTCTTGAAAACACCGTAGCCCTTATTTTACGAAAAACCCCGATTCGTCTTATTTCAAAAGGCAAATTGTAGGACCTTTTTATATTGATGCAGATACGTCACTGTTGCATTTATTATTCGATTTCCACATATTCATGCTCTTCGCATCACATTGCATGTGTAAATGAGTTTATTGTATATTAAACCCATGCTGTTAGGACACCAGCACCATTATCGATGATGCGTATGTTCCACGCACACTTGCTTGCAGGCTTACACACTTCATCATCGATAATTGCCATGTCACTACACTATAGTACTGTTGCATTCAGGATATGACCCTTGCATGGCATACTTGTACACTTACATATTTGCACATACGTAGATGATTTCTCGCTTGATTTGATGATTTGGGAACCGCAAGAAACTCTTTAAAACTGATTCATTTTAAAAGTGCTGTTTTCCCAATATATGCATATTACTATTCCATGTTGCATGATATATTGATATGCTTACATTCTTTTACATGTCGCATACATCTTTCTTTTGATTATACGCATTGAGATATATGGTTTCCATGATATTTCTGGATTTGGGAACCGAGGGTATTTTAAAAAGAGAGTATGTGTTGTTTTAAAAACCCGGTTACCCTTGATAAGATATTTCAGTGTGTCCACCATGTGTTTTCTCGGTTCTGAGAGTGACATGTGAAATCCGATTCGAGGAGCAGACGAAGCCGATTGTGGGTACATGGCGGACCCGGTATGGTACCCCGGGACGAGTACGGATCTGCTGTGTAGCTAGACGGTGAGCCTGGCAGAGGGACTACTACCTACCGGTGATTGTATTTGAGCTCGGCGGATATCCGGAGGATACCGACTGGAGTTGAGAGACAATATGGGCCGCCCCGGACTGACGGAGCCCGATATATGAGGATTTACGTGCCGATGATAGGCACAGGTTTCATGATGTTTTTGAGTGTCGATGCTTGACACTCAGGTTCCATGATTTGATATGTCGCGAGCGACGCATGTTGATTTATATCCTCATATTTCCATGCATATGTTTTATGGTATTTACAAGCATGATGTTTATTGTCATTGGGTGACACGTGGGTGATTTCCACATACATATAGTTGACATTGATCACATAGTTGGATGATATCCACCTTTTCATAGACTTCATGATATAGTCGACATTGATCATACCTCATATTGTTGATATGTTATTACCTGAGGCACTGGCACGAGCACTTGGCGCTACACTCATGTATAGATGTTACATTGCCACCTTATCATGCTTCAGACTTATTCATTTGAGGTTTATATATACATCTGATTGTATTGACCTAGGATTGTGTCATACATACAATTTCTGCTCTGTGATGTTCTCTATTCACGAGTTGGCAACTCACCCCCGTTGTGCCACAGTTCTTGCAGGTTTTGCCGTACAGGTTTTCATTGCCGCTTTTCTGGCACACTGCTCTCTTTCTGGGTGATTGCTTTGGTAGGTGGGTTCACTCGCATCGTGACCACCCTTGTATTATTTTATTCAGTTGTATCAAGTAATTCCATTAACCAAAACTTGTATATTGTTTCAGACTTAGAAAACCAGTTATGTATTATTTTGACCTTAGAGTCGCGCGTTGTAGTATTATGGTTTTCATGCTGATTTTGAGTTTCTCTTTTGAGTTTTGATCTCGCCCTTCGGCGTTGTATATTATACTGCTTGCGTGGTTGTGACCTTCGATTGACGAAGAGCTAGCTCCCGCTTGGGGATGCCTTTTATCATTGCATATATATTCTTCTTGTTGTACCCCGTTCGGGGCCAGTATTTACAAAGGAAACTCTGCTGAAATTTTTAGAAAAGATATGGAGGATTTAAAATGCATATTCGGTTTACCTATTTTAAAACCCTTGTTTTAAAAACCTTGCTTTTAAAACATGTTTTCTTCACTTCTTAAACTATTTTTCCTTCATTTATTATTTAAAATGGTTTTAGATTCTGGGCTTTGGCTTACTTGGATTAGATGGGGTCCTATAGACTTCATATGATTCAAGGGCCAGTTACGAGCTATTTTGGGTCGTGACAAAGTTGGTATCAGAGCGCTAGGTTAACCCATGTTCGAGATTAAGTTTGACTATGTAGAGTCTAGAGCGTTTATATATATACGGAACTTAGGCTTGACCTTACGGAAGTTAAACTTAGTCGAGGGGGTATTATACCCGAACTTTCATCGCATAGGATGACCCTTGGTTGATGGAGTAGATAGCTTGAGTAGAGTGACGTACCGTACGTATGTTCTGCGGCATATTTACGATACGCTACTCCGCTTAAGAAAGCTTAAGATGTACATTTCCTTGCACAGTATTATATTCATTCCTATGATCTATCCTCATCGGTATTGGTTATGATTTTGCTGCCACGATTGCATGGGCAAAGAGAGCTACAGCTAGAGTTGCGTCAGCTTGAGCTCGTCATGGACGAGGAATGACCAAGGCGTGATTCCAGAGACGTACGATTGCATATAGAGGCGTCGCTTTATTGCGTTTTTGCGCCATGAGAGTTTGACAGATCGCTTTTACGAGATTTCCCAGATGTGCTGATCGGCACAAGAGGATCGGGCTACTGCTAGAGGCCAGCCAGAGTGTGATGACCATTGATATATCACTTATTCAGGATGATTGAGGCACTGTTCAGCGTACCGACAAATGAGCCAGTTGCTGCTGCAAATGACGAGATATTGCCCAGATGTTGGAGCTACTGCAGCACGAGTATATACTTAGAGATATGATGGAAGGTCGCTAGTCACCCGAGGATGAATGACTAGGACATGTGGTTCATTCGCTTACCCCGATGCGTGGTCATCAGATAGATTGATTCCAGCTAGAGACGACTTCACGCAGATTCGTTGAGAGTCGATAGAGACGATCGAATGTCAGGAACCCGATTCCAAGTTTAAAGTATTCGGAAGACAATGCAAGTAATGCTATAGACCCTCTAGAAGAATGAAACCCTAACTCGACGTAATGACCATGTAACGCCTCTGAACCTTAGGGTTTGCAGCAGTTTAGCGGTGCCATTTGTGAGGCTTGGGTTTGCCCTTCTACGGTTGGTCCACAGGTGCTGTGGTATGTACTGGAATACTATTAAATTGTACTCAAGATGTTGATCTCTTGGGGGATTATGAGGTTCTGACAAATCTATCAGACGGTTCGACATCATTCAGATATCATATGATGGGACACATTGCTTGGGAGAGTCCAGATACGAGTACAGCCGTTGGAGCGCAGTCCATATAGCCACGAGAAGACGAGTCCGAATCAGTCGACAATGGAACAAGGGGAGTATACCTCCACAGGTTAGGTCGAGTTCCCGAGAGCGTGTTCAGCCAGATATATCTTCTACAGAGTGGTGAAGATACCGAGTTTGTGATTTCGAGTCCGTGTGAGAGACTTCGGATGGACCGTAGCCGAGAACAATTGCAGTGTGCCGACAGAGACGTGACGTCGGAGTATATGATGATGAAGACAAGCGGGACAAGAGCTTGAGGCGAGATGTTGACGAGCTGTTATTACTCCCGTTAAGGTTAAAGGTCGGATATGTCTACAGAGGCGTTAGGATGCGACCAGTTTCCGGGGAAATGCTGTGCTGAGGACGCAGATTGACCATAGAAGTACCAGAACGGAATCGTCCCTGTTAGCACACCTGACAGGGCCGATGAGCTGATGGAATGCGAGATTGGTAATCCACAGAGAAGATAAGGACCCAGAGACAGAGGATGCCAGACCGTGAGCAAGAGGTAAGTAGAGACCTTGCGTTGCTGGCATTGGATGCACCGACTCCTTCTCTACTTTGAAGGAGGATATATCGACGACGGTATTTATGATTTGTGATTTTGTGATTCGATTATCACGTATCCGTTACCTTGGATTTCGGTATTTTGGGCGATTTATTCGTATGATTTGGTCTTGATGGCTGAGTTCCATGATTTCTGTTTTTGTGCACTACGGTTGCACCTGACTTCGATTTGATGTCATTCGAAGTGTTGATTTTGATTTCATGCCTATGTTATGCATGCGATTTGACTTATGCCTTCGGCATCGTTTACATGCATTTTTAGTGTTTTGATTTGATTTGTGCACGCTGATGCACATGGTTGTGAGCTTATATGCCGCGGTATACCTGATTTGATTGAGCCGTATTGTATACCGTCGATTTTGATTCTGATATTGATGTTGATTTCTCGCACTCCGTGCATTTAATTTGGATTTTCGCACGTGTTGAGCGCCTGTTTTGAGATACGATTTTGGTGCACACCAGATGCACTAAATCGGGATTCTTCGTGCATGTCAGATGCACCTGATTTTGCTGTCAGGCACACACGTTGTCTATGACAGATGTTTCATGCACACCCGTTGCACCTAGATGTTGTTTCTGTGCACATGTATGGCACATACATGGATTTTGATTTCCATGCGCGCCATACACACATGGTATTCTTATATACATTTTGGGATTGATTTCTTATGAAGCAGTACGTTTTTTGCTATATGTTTTCGTACTGAGCAGGACTAGTCAGAGGACAGTACCTGATATATTTTGCATGCATTGATAGTTATTGAAGGGATTTCCAAAAGATAGCTATAGTCTCAGTATTTACCTACGTGTCTGATATGACACGAAACATTTAAAACAAGGAAACCCTTCTAAATTGTTTTCAAAATGGCGGAACGTACCTATTAAACAAAAGATATATACATATATGGTTATTTTCTTACAATAAACGTCCACCACCGTGCAGTGTTATGCGCACCGCACATCGACTTAAAAGGGTTTGACATGCATTTTCTTCAGATATTTACATGTATAGATTTGATGTCTACATGTATGGTTATGATATATATCATATTGGTTTTGTTTCGGATTTGACATTTGTGTCTTTACCATGACTCCGATGATTGCGGGATGCTTGACAGAGTTTTGATTTTGAGTTATCTGCTCATTGTTCATGCGCATGCATTGCGCTATGATGCGTCTATGTATTGATGATTTCGGAACCCCGACGACATAGACTTTTATTGAAATATTTTAGAATTTGGGGGTTTAAAATTTAAATTCGGGGACCGAATTTCTTTAAGGGGGGAAGATTGTAACATCTAAAAAAAATAAATATTATTTTTGGGAATTTTTATAATTTAATATTATTTTAATGAATATTTTTATATTTTGGTATAATTAAATACCGATAAAGGGGGAAAAAATTTTGGAAAAATTTTGGAAAATTCTAAAATAGGGTATTTTATGCAATTATGCCATTTTTAAGTTTTTATGATTAATTATATGCTAATTTAGTGCTAATCGCGATTAAAAATCGCTAAGCGGTTTTTGGCATTTTTTGTGCAAAACATGCACCTATCATTTTTTTTGCTCTACACTTGTGCATTTCTACCATATCACTTTGGGTTTACTAATTGAGCGAGAAGGATTTAGAGGGAAAAGAAAAAGAACGAAACAGGAAAAGGGAATAAAGAAATAGGTATGTTGAGGGAGAGAGAGTAGGTGAGGGTGTTTGACTTGGCCATTTCCTCTTGTTTCCTCCTCTCATTTTTCCCCCTCTTTCATTTGCTGCTACTGCTACTGCTGCCCTCTTCTTCCTCCACCTTCAAACCCCCATTACTCCATGAATATGTAAGTGCACGGCGGCGCCCCGGCCGTCAATCCGACGGCCAAATGCGGAAGCGGTGATAAACTTTAATTTTGCGAACTTAGCAAACCGGCACCACCGCGCACTAAACCCCGGATCGGGCCATTAAACTAGATCTAGCAAAGTAACAAGATAGGAAGAGATATACCGAGTGATCCGAGTCCTCCGGTCTTCATTTCCACTCCGATCTCCCGCGGATACTTCGTCCGTCACCTCCTCGTCGAAACGGGCACCACATTGCCAAAATCTTTTACGGGCTCCCACCTCTTGACCGAGGCAACTCGGGCGCGAAGTTGGCTAGCCGACGCGTCCAAGGTTTGCTATAGATATAGTGTAGAAGCTTGTCTCTTTTGGGGTTACGAGGTTGCCATGGTTGGAGGGATCTTGCACAAAGATATTCATGGATGCTTGAGGGAATAATGGAGCATCCTTGGAAAAAATATGAGCTCGGCCAGCCCATTGTGCTCACTGGAAAAAAATTGAAGCAAGCTCTCTATCAATCACCATATGGTTGAAGTGAAATTAATCAAAACCATGCAACAACCAATTAAATCACTTCACAGCAAACACAAATTGGGGGGGGGGGGCACCAATTAAGCATGAAGGAATAACCCACCAAAAATTAACCCCTCCCATACTCCTAAACAGTGGCCGGCCCCATCAATTGACAAGTGGGGAAAAAGAATTCTTTTAATGAAGAGGTCACAATCACAATAAACCCCCTGCAAAAAATGTTATTTGCAAACTGCAAATAACACCCTCCAACAAAAAGTCCGGCCGTGAAGGAATAAAAGAAAACCGGCCGGAACGGAATGCAAATTGGCAACTCCAGAAAACTGGTCCCATAATAAATTACATGAAAAACCCCGATACTGTGAATACACACCCGCATCTGTATTCCGACCGGATACAAATGCAATGAGACAAAATCTACACTGTACTAAAATAGGATCCGGCTTAAACCAAAGCCGGCTAGTAATATCCGTTCGATCCTGATCCGTGCAATACCGCACGTATCCGATCGAACCTTGCCATATATCTATACGGCCTCTAGTACTAACTGTCCGATCCTGATCCGTGCAATACCGCACGTATCTGATCGGACCCTGCCATATCTCCATACGGCCTCTACAGCGTTTCGCCCGAAAGCCTGAGTAACTGAAAGTGTGGTGGACTCTAAAGACTCGTCAATATTATGGCTGTGGATTTAACCACTAGTACGTCAGAGGTATAAGCCAATACGTAACGGGCCACCAGCTATTGACCAAAAGGGACGTCGATGAGCGAACTCATCCTGACACCCTACTGAGCCTGTCAGTGACAATATCCGTACAGTCCGGTCCGTTCGTCTATGAGCATCGCATGTCGGGCCTAGAGGGTAGGTAAAAGTCAGACCGCCAAAAGCGGTACAAGTCGTGTCGGAGTGTAGCCCAGAACACCCTGAGATACTACTGGAATACCTACCAGTAAATCTCCTGCTTTGGCCAAGGACTTCGTGTAATGGCTCTCCTAGACACAGCGCGACCTCACCCCCAATACCGGGAGAGACGAACCCCTGAAGATCCGCTCACTGCCTCCATGTGGCTCGGGACTGTACCCAACTAAAACCTGTTTGCACGACTCCTTTGAGCCGTGGTAGGGTAGTAATCAAAGCACAGTGGGAACTCACACGAGACAAATGACGATCCCCAGGTCGATGAACTAACCTGCACACATGTCACTTGGGAACTGCTATCTGACGTCAGGTATAAGACCAACTAGCATGTTCCCGGTGAGTCCTGTCCGGTGTACTCATAACCCAATGAGCACCTGTATACATCTTAGGTGAACCAACTGACACCAGTGGCTTGTGAAACCGGCCACCGCCCCTAGTCGGGGTCTCGACTGTATACACTAGTCTACTCTGGAGAATCGATGCCCTGTCTCGAAACTCCCACGACTAGGGACCTTTTAAGGATATGCTTATAGACTCCAGCTCTCACTTATATGATCGCCCTCATACTGCCGGCAGTCAAGCAAGAATCCTAGGGGCTCTATCAACGTGCAATAGCGACCTGTCAGGTCACCTAAAGCAGTACACGATAATAAAGGTAAACCAGATAGCATACTATCATCTCGAGTAAGACTGTCGTATCGGGATAGGTCCTCCCTCAATCATTGCAATCACGTGCCTGTGATCCAATAATTGACTCTGAGGGCACTATCTCCAACAATCTCCCACTTGCACTCAAGGCTAATTATTGCGATGTCGCATACTCACAGCCCGTGTGATACCGAACACCCAACTCCTCTACTAGTCAGTCTCACAAAGCTCGTTTGCGAGACTATTGCGTTCGAGGAATAGCCTCAGCGAGTGGATCCGCTCTGAAGTTTCTTTCTATGTCTCTCTCTATATCTCAAGTTCGCGGAGAAAGCCATCTCCCGAAATGAGCAATACCTGTCTTAGAATGTCTGGATGTCTGATGGGACCTAGCTCATAAATGAACTCCAAATCCAAACTTCTTAGACTGTATCGTCAACTGAACTTAATCAGTATCCTACGCCATGCCTCCCTCAGTATCTTCCTGGATCACCTGTCCAGAATACTGCCCCTCGTCAGAAGAAAAAAATATAACTCTGACAACCTCCTTGTCGTCCATGTCACCTTGGAAGCCTGGAATGATAAGTGTCCCCCGAATGAGGCTGTCGTTATCATATCCCTAGAACATCTACTTATGTTCTAAAACTACTTCCGACTGTTTCTCCAGGATTGGATCAATGTCAACTTATTGCATCTAGTGCAAGAACAACATCTGGTGTGGTACTTGACATCTCATGATTGACTCAATTGCTTAAGCAAGTGATCTGCCAATCATGCACATCCCTCTCTACTTTAGTCTATAAGACACCTTTAGAGAGGGTGACTCCATCACCTGCAGGTACACTACCGTGCCAGGAGTCGTCCATTCTGAATACTCTTAGAATGCTGTCAAAGTACCCTGATTGGGAAACCACCCAAATCTAGATCTAAAACTATAGATCTAGTAACCAGTATGTCTTATATAATGTCCAAGTCCTTTGTGGAGAAACCACTGTGTGACGACCAAAGTATAACCGATCGTAGTATAGGAATGTCACTTCCTACTTTGTGTATGTCATCCAAAACCCGGATATCACACCCTACTACCTTCTCAACAGATCCATCCCTTATTCTGATAACGTCAAACCCATGACTGTCACATCAGAAATAGATGATCTATCTCCGCTATTTCTGCTTTGGTCTATAAATAGACATAAGCGTGTTGTCCACCAATGCTTCCGCTGCTCCCACTGACTACGACAACCCTCTGGCAAAGTCATATAGATGTGCAGTTCTAAAGCTAGTTTAGAACGACGCTATACTCATCCTTCTGCCGGGTCTCGCAGCCTGGAACAACAACAATGGCAAGTGTGGGTAAACAAGAACTTCCCTGTCACCGTCCTTGAGGCTACCGGAGTACCTCTCGGGTGCCTGAAGTTACCTACCTTATCTGCGGAGTGGCCAATGGAATGTCAAATCAGATTGAATCTTTAGGTTCCTTATCAAATCTTCAGTAATCGTTTGCGGTCCTGGAATCACTTCCAGTTCTACCATACTCCCACTACTGTTTTTGAAAAAATCCATTTTTAATAAAACTGTGGCGAGTCTAGAACAATATTTCTATTGATCTGCCAGATGGTAGAAAGTCAACCCTCGTCATAACCTGGGTCAACCCACAAACAGCCATTACAGAAACGTGTCTTGAGTTGTCCAGTGTCTGGTTTTAATCATAAGCCGGACAACTCCCCGTACATTAACAACGTTAAGATATGAACTGTTCTATATCCAATATAGAACCAGAGGCACTGATTTAATTTAACCAGATTCAAATCATGCAGCTGTCTCCAGTGCATGTCAACTAAATGGAGAGAGGCCGATCAGCGTTACTCAACTTAGGAATGCTTCCAATTATGAGTAACCTGAAAGAGAAGCAATTTCTCTTTTTCATTACTATCAACTGAATACCATACGCAAGTATCTACATTTTCGATCACTTTGAAGAATCCCGATACTTGCTACACCTGGTTCTCTACTCTATTCAAATACCTATAACTCCTCAAAACTTAGACCCTGTGTTTCTACGAAACACATGTCTAAGAACTAGAGAAGTTAAAAGTAAACAGAATATAGTATGAGGACCAACCCCTCTGTCCTAATGGACACTGGACAACATACAATACTCTGTATAATTCCGCCGAGTCTAACAACTCTTTCACTGTGTGTCGTAGGTTGAAAACTGTACTTATGGTTAAGAAGAATTACACCGCTGTTTAATGCTCCTTACCTAACCATCCACTGATATAGGTAAATGTCATCGACATAATATCAAAAGGTATATCTCACTCTATGAAAATAGACGTACAGATATATCAATTTGAAATTGGTGCACAACAGCGGATATTCAAAACCAAATATTTGCCGACCGGCAAACAACCCAGATGATCTCCTCAAATATCACCGATTACAACGAATCCCGATATAATGAGGATGATCACCCTATTCCCAATAACTTACTCCCTCTCTTCATCTGTAAAGCCATACAGATGTGAGAATCAAACCTGGTAAATACATACCCTGGAGCAAGTGTCTAATCAGGAAATCAGTTTTCTTTTAACAGTACACAGTTGAACTGAGACATTGAAATGTTTCGATGGGGTATTCTGGTATTCCTAGTAATGCCTCTACCATTATCCAGATTCACAACTATAACCGTATAATTCTTTGCCACTTCTCCAAATCCCTTTATATGTCTTTAGTCATTACCTTCTGCACACCCCTTTAGGCCAATTGGTTTTCTTCCTTCCCTACCGTTCGGCACCAGCCTATGGTTTGGAAGAAGACTATCCAATAAGCATAATGGGTGTACTGTCCTAATCCTAGGAGCACTCGCAATGCGAGAGAAGGTGAAGATAAAATACAACCGAATAAACCTTATTCCTATTTCTCCTGGACCAGAATCCATTCCCGAACTGGAACAAGTTCCTTTCGAGTTCGTATATAACCATACGATGGAGTATCCAATAAACTGTGGATCTTCGTAGTGATACGTAGTGTCCTGGAGAAATACAAAGGTGATTTAGGATTGGCGAAGAAATACTTGGTTTGGTCGTGAATATCAGTCGCAATTTACTTTGCCCTCTTACTAATCCCTTGCTTTGTCTTAATCTTAATACCTTCTGCACACCGTTTAGGCTAATTGGTTTTCTTCATTCCCTACCGGTCGGCACCAGCCTAAGGTTTGGAAGAAGACTATCCAATTTGCATAATAGGTGTACTATCTCCTAAACCAAGGAGTACTCACAACTTGAGAGAAGGTAAAAGGGAAAAGACAACTGAATAATCCTATCCGTTTTCTCCAGAACCGGAAACCATCCTCGAATTCCTTCGAGTTCGTATCTAACCATACGATGGTTTTGTCCAATGGAAGTGGACGTTCGTAGTAATACGGGGTGTCCTGGAGAAAAGGGTAAAAGTAGGAGTGGCAATGAGGTCTGCAACTCTGACAATCCAAAAGCCGGTGTAAAGAAGGTTCGGTCAACTTGGTCTCTGAGTCATAGTCTTAGGGTCGGGTCAATGGTCGCTGCCAGAGAGAGAGAGAAAAGAAACACTCAGCGTGCACTCTACCCTAGATCAGAATGGTTACCTATTTATCTAATCTGGAAACCTCCCACTGTACCTCAAAATCTCCTCCAAACCTAAAAGAAGAATTAGTCAGGGCCACCCGAGGAGTAAACTAACTCATCAGTGGGAATCGGGATCCAACTCTCATCGCATGATAAAGTGACGGAATCCGCTCACGTTATCACACTCCAGAAGGTATGCGCATATCTGGCAAGTTTCAGTTCTTTTGAAACTCCCGATGTGATTTTTACCCCATGCTCTTATGACCTTGACTTTGGCCAACAAATCATAAGTCACATGTCAAGTTCTACCCGTCATTCTCCAGGTTAATTTGAATCCACCCGTACCTACCCTTGACTTTGGCCAACAAGGCAGTACGACTGTTCCAAACCAACGCATCTATCTATGCTGCATATGAATAACCAACAGCTACCAAACACTGTGCCTTGACTTTGGCCAACAAACACAGCTTGAATACTATTGACTACCTATATGAAACGACGGAGGGCTACGAATGGTTTCTGGCGAAAACCTTTAACGTAATGAACTTAATATCGTTGAAGGAACGGATAGCTTTTTAGAAAATATAGTGACGAAAACCTTTACTAAAGAGGTCACTCCCGGTGAAGGGATCTCGGCTCTTTCCCCATAGAATGGGGTGCAGGATATTCCAAATGAATACCACGATGCAAAGCAAAAGTAATCGGCTATAGTGAAGTTAATGCCCTGACGCAAACTTCTGTCCAAGGGGTCATTCCCGGTGAAGGGATCTCGGCCCTTGCCTCGTCGACTGAGGAGCAGGATATTCCAAATGAATACCACGATGCAAAACAAAAGTGAACGTCCTTGCAATAACAGCTTTTTGAAAAGTGTTCCAACAACATCAGATTAGGTTTGTTTATCTTGCATTGATCCGAATCAACGCAGTCCCATCAATTGATCACACCACAAAGAACGAAAATATACTGACGTACGTATATGCCATCCGCATTCGCCACTGGGTCCCGTCATCACCCGTTAGGTTAGCTAACTAACGGCAGAGCGGGGACTGGACTAGCGCGGATGAAAAACATATACAACATTTACTAATATATATACCAATATATAGTATTTCGCTCAAGGCGTGAATAAAATGCAACATCACAGAAATGTACAGCATCACAGAATAATACAGATATCTGGGATCCCCGGGTTTCACAGAGCCACTACTGAAACCCGACGTTCCCCTGGTCGTGTGGATAGCCTGTGCAATGAAATCCTAGACCCCTACGGGCGCGGCAAGTTACCCGCCAAAACCTGAAGCGAGGCAGCCCCCTTCAGCACCATGAATGGACCACCCAGCACTTCACGGAATCCGGTAACTTGGGCACCCCTCCTGGGTCAACCTGTACCCCCTACGAGTGCGGCGAATAGCCCGCCAATTCTAGAGCGAAGCCCCCTCCGTCCCAATGCCATGAGATGCGGGCTTGTTGCCCTCCAGAACCCGGCTATCCGTGCACTCCTCCGCGGGGTAATCCTAGTACAGAAAGTAAAATATACATACAACGGGTATATCGACCGCAACCAGGTCGTGCCCCAAAAGAATAATACAAACGGGCAGTGACGGCAGTCCACATGTCGGACGCTCGCCCCGCAATATCAAATGTACATAATACAACAGAAACTGTACTAGTATTGCATCCAGGCTATCCCCCACGACCGATCCGCCACATCACAGCAAAATCACAGAACATCAACGTGAAAGTCACGTTCGCAAATCCGTCTAACCGGGCTATAGTAGTTAGACTGGATTTACCGATCAAGTGACATTCACGGTCGCAGATATGATGTAAATACTGTGAAATAATGTGTTTAAAATATCCGATCGATCAAAAATTAACAAGTAGACCCCCAAGCAATACTGTAGCACTCACAGAAATTCTGGGCCCAATATTAATATTCCAAAACCCCTAAAATTAGCCCATAAGCCCACTGGAAAAAAATGATGCAGTGACGACACCAATGTACGGCGGAACCGCGGCCCAAGGGGGGGTTTGGCCGCGGTTCCGCGCTTCAGTGGTCGACTGACTGTGTCGAATTTTTCCAGTAGTCTTAGAATTTCCAGTACATTAGCTTTTTACAACCTGAAAAATTTTTGGAGTTCAAAAAATTTCGACAGAAAACTGATGTGAGGAAAAACGCGAGTTTTTGGAATTTTGGTCGATCGGAAATGCAAACACATCAAACAAAGCTAGACGAAGTTAATGGCGAGGCTCTGATACCACTGTAAGTGCACGGCGGCGCCCCGGCCGTCAATCCGACGGCCAAATGCGGAAGCGGTGATAAACTTTAATTTTGCGAACTTAGCAAACCGGCACCACCGCGCACTAAACCCCGGATCGGGCCATTAAACTAGATCTAGCAAAGTAACAAGATAGGAAGAGATATACCGAGTGATCCGAGTCCTCCGGTCTTCATCTCCACTCCGATCTCCCGCGGATACTTCGTCCGTCACCTCCTCGTCGAAACGGGCACCACATTGCCAAAATCTTTTATGGGCTCCCACCTCTTGACCGAGGCAACTCGGGCGCGAAGTTGGCTAGCCGACGCGTCCAAGGTTTGCTATAGATATAGTGTAGAAGCTTGTCTCTTTTAGGGTTATGAGGTTGCCATGGTTGGAGGGATCTTGCACAAAGATATTCATGGATGCTTGAGGGAATAATGGAGCATCCTTGGAAAAAATATGAGCTCGGCCAGCCCATTGTGCTCACTGGAAAAAAATTGAAGCAAGCTCTCTATCAATCACCATATGGTTGAAGTGAAATTAATCAAAACCATGCAACAACCAATTAAATCACTTCACAACAAACAAAAATGGGGGGGGGGGGGTCCACCAATTAAGCATGAAGGAATAACCCACCAAAAATTAACCCCTCCCATACTCCTAAACAGTGGCCGGCCCCATCAATTGATAAGTGGGGAAAAAGAATTCTTTTAATGAAGAGGTCACAATCACAATAAACCCCCTGCACAAAATGTTATTTGCAAACTGCAAATAACACCCTCCAACGAAAAGTCCGGCCGTGAAGGAATAAAAGAAAACCGGCCGGAACGGAATGCAAACTGGCAACTCCAGAAAACTGGTCCCATAATAAATTACAGGAAAACCCCGATACTGTGAATACACACCCGCATCTGTATTCCGACCGGATACAAATGTAATGAGACAAAATCTACACTGTACTAAACTAGGATCCGGCTTAAACCAAAGCCGGCTAGTAATATCCGTTCGATCCTGATCCGTGCAATACCGCACGTATCCGATCGAACCTTGCCATATATCTATACGGCCTCTAGTACTAACCGTCCGATCCTGATCCGTGCAATACCGCACGTATCTGATCGGACCCTGCCATATCTCCATACGGCCTCTACAGCGTTTCGCCCGAAAGCCTGAGTAACTGAAAGTGTGGTGGACTCTAAAGACTCGTCAATACTATGGCTGTGGATTTAACCACTAGTACGTCAGAGGTTTAATCCAATACGTAACGGGCCACCAGCTATTGACCAAAAGGGATGTCGATGAGCGAACTCATCCTGACACCCTACTGAGCCTGTCAGTGACAATATCCGTACAGTCCGGTCCGTTCGTCTATGAGTATCGCATGTCGGGCCTAGGGGGTGGGTAAAAGTCAGACCCACAAAAGAGGTACAAGTCGTGTCGGAGTGTAGCCCAGAACACCCTGAGATACTACTGGAATACCTACCAGTAAATCTCCTGCCTTGGCCAAGGACTTCGTGTAATGGCTCTCCTAAACACAGCGCGACCTCACCCCCAATACCGGGAGAGACGAACCCCTGAAGATCCGCTCACTGCCTCCATGTGGCTCGGGACTGTACCCAACTAAAACCTGTTTGCACGACTCCTTTGAGCCGTGGTAGGGTAGTAATCAAAGCACAGTGGGAACTCACACGAGACAAATGACGATCCCCAGGTCGATGAACTAACCTGCACACATGTCACTTGGGAACTGCTATCTGACGTCAGGTATAAGACCAATTAGCATGCTCCCGGCGAGTCCTGTCCGGTGTACTCATAACCCAATGAGCACCTGTATACATCTTAGGTGAACCAACTGACACCAGTGGCTTGTGAAACCGGCCACCGCCCCTCGTCGGGGTCTCGACTGTATACACTAGTCTACTCTGGAGAATCGATGCCCTGTCTCGAAACTCCCACGACTAGGGACCTTTTAAGGATGTGCTTATAGACTCCAGCTCTCACTTATATGATCTCCCTCATACTGCCGGCAGTCAAGCAAAAATCCTAGGGGCTCTATCAACGTGCAATAGCGACCTGTCAGGTCACCTAAAGCAGTACACGATGATAAAGGTAAACCAGATAGCATACTATCATCTCGAGTAAGACTGTCGTACCGGGATAGGTCCTCCCTCAATCATTGCAATCACGTGCCTGTGATCCAATAATTGACTCTGAGGGCACTATCTCCAACAGAATATCACTCCAAAACCCTACCCTCATTTCACAAAAAAGGTGCACAAGCCCTTTAGCTACCCAATGAACCAAGAAAGTAGTCATTTTGGCGCTGTTGAGGATTTATGAGGGTCTTATGAGGTAATTCCTTCACAATTAGAGTTGTATTTATTATGCATAAGCCTCAATTCATGTTTGAAATCGATGTCGGGTAGTTTCGTGCACTTTGGGCATTACTAGAAAAGGTTAGGGTTTAAGTTGAGAAAGGTGGTGAACTTGAGTGTGTTTGGTGACCTTAAGCTCCCCTACAATGCTTTAAACCCAGACCAAACACATATACATAACCTGAAACCCAAAAATACGGAATTACAGAACTTTCATGTCGGTTTTTGATGACTTTGAGGGTGCAGGGAAATCTGGAGTGAACCGGGACCTATTCGAGTTAAACAAACAACCCCAGGGACCCATTTGAGACCATAAGAGACCCCCCTGCAAGTTCGAGGCCCCAATTCTTCCCTAAAACCGAGGAGGCCGGTTTTGATAGGGATGTGGCCAGCCCCTTGGTGGGTGAGGGTGTCCAGGTTGTTTCCATAGCTCATATACACCCTATACTTCATCCCAGTATTGTTTGTTCACCTAGTTTGGACTTGAACTAAAATCTGGGGCATGTTTTCTTGGTTTCTGCCTTGTATTTAGTGTTGTTTATGAATTCAAGTTTTGATATTTGGTATTGTAATTGATCGCTTGACGTTTGTACGTCTATATCAAGTGTTATTTGGTGGTTTTGAAAGAGTAGTCCATAGGTTCTAACCTATAGGTTTTTAAGCGTATCGTTTTGGTTTTCGTGTGTCGTTTCGTCTTTGAATTTAATTTTAACGCGATACGATACGTTATATGTGTAGGTACCCCACGTGATGTCAAGACGTTGAAGATGAAGATGGAGACATCGGCGTCGGCACACAACAAGCAAGGTAAGTAGATTATATCTACGGGGGAAGTCGGATGGATGGCGTATAGCACCCCCGCAGTTCGTAGTGATGTGTACGAATACGTATACACACACACATATATATATTATATGTTGATTTGAGTTTATTGATGATAAAGATGGATTCTAGGTGTTCTTGGATTGGTTTAGTGCTAGTTGTGAAACCCTAGAGTAGTGGTTGCACCCACACACGCACAAACATACTTGCATACATTCATTCTTTTACCTGTGCGTATATGGGGATATGTATATATATATATATACACACACACACATGGGTATGGGACTATGTATATATATATATACGTATACATATACACGGATTATGAGGATAGTACTTGGGATTTGAGATGAGTCGATGAGATTGGATTTGAGGCCGTAAGATCGGTGATATGACATGGTTCGAATTTGAGATATGACACGATGTTTTAGCAGGTCCTTTGACGAAGCGTTTCATACACACGCATGCATACATATATGGTATCATTATTGTACTAGACGTAGGTCAGTACCCCGGATCATGATATTTGATAAAGAGGATACCAGATGAATAGTGTGATAGATGTGATATTTGACCCGTACCCAGATTTGGGAGGCCGTACGTCGGATGTATCGTACGAGCTATATACTGATGATAGATCCGCACTCATGACTTGAGGATGTCATATGATTTTGTATCGTATGCGGTACCTTTGAAGCGGGATCACCGACTATTATATATATATATATATCGACTCAGATTTAGGTGGTTTCCATACCCCTCCTGATTGACTTGCTAGTTAGAGCTGTAGTTTTGTTAGTAGATGTTAGACTAGGCCGATGTTATACCTATTTCAAAACTAACGAATCGGGAGTATTTCAAGGCTAGGCAAAGGGATTCTATGGATATTTTCAAAAGTCGCATCTTTTCTTAAAAACACCGTAGTCCTTATTTTACTAAAAACCCCGATTCGTTTTATTTCTAAAGGCAAATTATAGGACCTTTTTATATTGATGCAGATACGTCACTGTTGCATTTATTATTCGATTTCCGCATATTCATGCTCTTCGCATCGCATTTCATGTGTAAATGAGTTTATTGTATATTAAACCCATGCTGTTAGGACACCAGCACCTTTATCGATGATGCGTATGTTCCACGTACACTTGCTTCCTGGCTCACACACTTCATCATCGATAATTGCCAGGTCACTACAGTGTAGTACTGTTGCATTCAGGATATGACCCTTGCATGGAATACTTGTACACCTACATATTTGCACATACGTAGATGATTTCTCGCTTGATTTGGAGATTTGGGAACCGCAAGATACTCTTTAAAACTGATTCATTTTAAAAGAGCGGTTTCACCAATATGTGTATATTACTATTCCATGTTGCATGATATATTGATATGCTTACATTCTTTTACATATCGCATACTTCATGCTTTTGATTATACGCATTGAGATATGTGGTTTCCATAATATTTCTGGATTTGGGAACCGAGGGTATTTTAAAAAGAGTGTATGTGTTGTTTCAAAAACCCGGTTACCCTTGATAAGATATTTCAGTGCGTCCATCACGTGTTTTCTCGGTTCTGAGAGTGACATGTGAAATCCGATTCGAGGAGCGGACGAGGCCGATTGCGGGTACATGGTGGACCCGGTATGGTACCCCGGGGCAAGAACGGATCTGCTGTGTAGCTAGATGGTGAGCCTGGCAGAGGGACTACTACCTACCGGTGATTGTATTTGAGCTCGGCGGATATCCGGAGGATACCGACCGGAGTTGAGAGACGATATGGGCCACCCCGGACTGATGGAGCCCGATATATGAGGATTTACGTGCCGATGATAGGCACAGGTTTCATGATGTTTTCGAGTGTCGATACTTGACACTCAGGTTCCATGATTTGATATGTCGCGAGCGACTCATGTTGATTTATATCCTCATATTTCCATGCATATGTTTTATGGTATTTACATGCATGATGTTTATTGTTATTGGGTGACACGTGGGTGATTTCCACATACATATAGTTGACATTGATCACATAGTTGGATGATATCCACCTTTTCATAGACTTCATGATATAGTCGACATTGATCATACCTCATATTGTTGATATGTTATTACCTGAGGCACTGGCACGAGCACTTGGCGCTACACTCATGTATAGATGTTACATTGCCACCTTATCATGCTTCAGACTTATTCATTTGAGGTTTATATATATATCTGATCGTATTGACCTAGAATTGTGTCATACATACGATTTCTGCTCTGTGATGTTCTCTATTCATGAGTTGGCAACTCACCCTCGTTGTGCCACAGTTCTTGCAGGTTTTGCCGTATAAGTTTTATTGCGGCTTTTCTGGCACACTGCTCCCTTTCTAGGTGATTGCTTTGGTAGGTGGGTTCACTCGCGTCGTGACCACCCTAGTATTATTTTATTCAGTTGTATCTAGTAATTCCATCAACCAAAACTTGTATATTGTTTCAGACTTAGAAAACCGGTTATGTATTATTTCGACCTTAGAGTCACGCGTTGTAGTATTATGGTTTTCATGCTGATTTTGAGTTTCCTTTTTGAGTTTTGATCCTCGCCCTTCGGCGTTGTATATTATACTGCTTGCGTGGTTGTGACCGTCGATTGACGAAGAGCTAGCTCCCGCTTGGGGATGCCTTTTATCATTGCATATATATTATTCTTGTTGTACCCCGTTCGGGGCCAGTATTTACAAAGGAAACTCTGCCAAAATTTTTAGAAAAGATATGGAGGATTTAAAATGCATATTCGGCTTACCTATTTTAAAACCCTTGTTTTAAAATCCTTGCTTTTAAAACATGTTTCTTCACTTCTTAAACTATTTTTCCTTCATTTATTATTTAAAATGGTTTTAGATTTCTGGTCTTTGGCTTATTTGAATTAGATGGGATCCTATAGACTTCATATGATTCAAGGGCTAGTCATAAGCTATTTCGGGTCGTGACAGATCGGTACGATCGGGTTCTAGGTTCGGTGGTTATCTCGTATAGCGATCTTAGTTGAGGTTGTGGCGATATCGTACACGTTTTGCGCACCAAGTGCACGATGTGTCTATCTTGTGGACGTTATTCTTGCGTTTCGTCATCTTTGTGTTGGCTCAGGATATTTAGCCTTATGTATTGTATTTGTAAAATTTTAGGATCGATTGCGGGAACTTCGGACGCTACTAGAAACGGGAAGCAGGTGGTTGGATTTACCTAGCTCGAGATCATCGGTGAGTAGATTTAACATCTACAGGGAAATCGCCCGTATGGAGTTAAGCGTCAGGGCTAGATATGATATTACAACCGCATGTTTATACGCATATATGTGGATTTTGCATGAGCCTCATTGTATATACCATTACTTGTTGTGCCTTGACTTAGTACATATTGGAAACTGCAACATTACTGACGGTTCATGTTGCACGAGCATTAAATTGTATGCTACACACACACCGTCGATACTTGCCATGACACGCACAACCTATACACATATGCGGTATTGTATTGTTATTGACCTTGAGACGTTGATTCTTGTTCTATTGCGCATATGAAATGCATCATGCATACATACTTACATGTATACACACATACCTTGCTATAGCTACATTTACATCTTTATATGATGTTGCATTTGATTTTGGAGAATGTGGGAACTGCATGATATATTTACAAACTTGATTCATTTAAAATAGCGGTTTTCCCTTTATATGCTCATATTACTGTTCTATGTTGCATACATCATATTTCATGGATTTACGCATTGAGATACGGATTTCATGTGATTTATGGATTTGAGAACCGTGGGGATATTTCAAGAAATTATGCATTTGTTTTGAAAATACGGTTTCTCTTGATATGATATTTCGATAAGTCCACCATAAGTTTTCTCGGTTCTGAAACTTGTGTTAGATACCTGATTCGAGGAGCGGTAGGCACCTTCTGCGGGTACATGGTGGACCCGGTGAGATACCCCGGGGCAAGAAGACTCATATAGAAAGGCGGTGAGCCCGGTGGAGGGAATACTACCTACCGGTGTAGTATAGAACCCGACGGATATCCGGAGGATACCGTGTGGGAGTTATGACATGAGATATATTGAGGGCCGATCTGGGTATGCGGAGCCTGAAAGATGAGTATTTACGTGTCATTGATGGATACGAGTTTTCATGATATTTCGAGTGTCGATGTTTGACACTCAGGTTCCATGAGATTTACAGATATGAGGGCCGATCAGAGTGACAACGCATGAGGTATTGGGATTTGGGGTGTCGTTGATGGACACCGGGATTTTCCATGATGATGATTCATTGATGATATTATGTTTTATCCCATACTCAGCATTTATTTGATATGCATCGTTTCATGTATTTGTAGTACCTGATGGAGTACCTTGATCATGATTGCTGCATATCCATATTTCCATATTTATGCTATCAGATTGCATGTTATAGATTATCGCTGTTCGTGCATACCTGCGATTATCTGTGTGATGTTACTTACTATTCATGAGTTGGCAACTCACCCCCGTTGTGCCATAGTGTTTTGCAGGCTTGACCCTCAGGGTAGTCGCGGCAGGGCTTCTTATTATCTCTATTTTTGCGGATACCGCTACGGTTGGCTGTGAGGCTGTTTGGTATAGGTGGGTTGCGGATATTCGATTCTATCTATTATACATCTTATTGTATCTAGTATTCTCCATCTACCATTTTCAAATATTGACTTAGAGAAGAGTTGTGAGGATCGATATTGTATTATTTTGTAACTCTGGGTGTCGTGCTCGTGTGAGCCGGCCTTTATTATGTAGTTTTACCTCTTATGCTGTTTTTCATTTATATTGTCTATTTCTTCGCTACGGCGTCGTATATATGCTGGTGGTGGTTGTTTCCGTATTTAGGCATGATTTTCTCCCGTTTGGGGATGCTTTATTTATATTCTATGTTTGTACCCGTTTCGGGGCTAGTTTTTACAAAGGAGGTGCTGCCGAAATTTTTAAGAAAATAAACTTAAGTTTAAAGATTTTTACTTGAGATTTCCAAATGTTCTTAAAAATGTTTTCATCACTTACTTCTTTTGATGGTTTAGATTTATGGGTTTTTGGCTTACTTAAATTGCGTTACACCTGTTGACGTCACGTGGTTTAAGTGCCGGTCACGTGCCTAAATTTGGATTGTGCAACTCCTGCGGAGTAGTAGGCTGTCTCATCCGCCTGAGAGATACTACGGTTTTCTCGTAGACGGGGATAGAGAAGATTGCATCATTGATAATGATGAGCCAACGAACTTTCAGCAAGCCATTCAGAGCATAGACTCGGTAAAATGGCTGGATGCATTGCGGACCAAGATGGAGTCCATGTACACCAACAAAATATGGACTTTGGACATTGCTCCAGAAGGGGTAAAACCCGTAGGCTGCAAATGGATCTTCAGAAAGAAGATTGGTATAGATGGCCAGGTTGAAACCTATAAGGCTAGACTTGTTGCAAAAGGATTTCGTCAAAGACCTGGTTTGGACTATGATGAAACCTTTTCTCCAGTGGCTATGCTCAAATCCATTCGGATCCTTCTTGCCATTGCTGCCTTCCACGATTATGAGATTTGGCAGATGGACGTAAATATCGCTTTTCTAAATGGACATTTGGATGGGTGCATCTATATGGACCAGCTAGAGGGTTTCATTCAGAGTGGGAGCAGCGAAAAAGTGTGCAAGTTGCTTAAGTCCATTTATGGACTAAAGCAAGCTTAAGTCCATTTATGGACTAAAGCAGGCATCAAGGAGTTGGAATATCTGTTTTTATGAGACGGTCAAAGAATTTGACTTTATCAAAAATCCAGATGAGCCGTGCATTTATAGTAAGATTGTAGCAAGAACCGTAGTATTTCTCGTCTTGTACGTGGATCACATTCTCTTGATAGGAAATGACATTCCTATGCTATAATCTGTCAAAGGATTCTTATCACATAGGTTCTCCATGAAAGACATGGGTGATGCCTCTTACATTCTGGGGATCCAGATCTATCGTGATAGATCTAAGAGGATGTTTGGACTTTCACAGTCCAAGTACATCGATACCATACTCAAGAGATTCAGTATGGAAGATTCTAAGCGCGGTAATTTACCGGCTTTTCACGGAATCACCCTCTCCAAAGAGATGTCTCCCAAGACTTATTTGGAAAGGGATCACATGTCTATTATACCCTACGCTTCTGCGGTAGGCTCTATAATGTATGCGATGCTGTGTACCAGACCATATGTTGCTTACGCACTAAGCATGGTAAGCCGGTATCAGTTAAACCATGGGGAGAAGCACTGGATAGCAGTAACGAACATTCTCAAGTTCCTGAGAATGACTAAGGAGATGTTCTTGGTATATGGCGGAAAAGACCTCCAGATCGAGGCTTTTGCTGACTCCAGCTTCCAGAGTGACAAGGATAACTCCAAGTCTATGTCGGGTTATGTCTTTACCCTCAATGGAGGGGCGGTCTGTTGGAAGAGTTTCAAACAAGACCGCCGTTGCTGACTCGACGATGGAAGCGGAGTATATCGCAGCTTCCGGTGCCGCAAAAGAAGCAGTATGGATGAGGAAGTTCTTAACAGAACTTCAAGTGGTTTCATCCATTGTTGATCCAATACCTCATTATTGTGACAACAACGGGGCTATAGCTTTAGCAAAGGAACCCAGGTCCCATCAGAAGTCCAGACACATCTTGAGGCTGTATCACCTGATTAGGGAGATCGTGGATCCCTGGAAGATCGAGGTGAGGAGAGTTGCTACAGAGGACAACACTGTAGATCCATTCACAAAGGCCATCTCTCAGACGCAATTCGAGAGGCTATTCGAGATGATAGGTCTGCGATATGCCAGTATATGGCCTTAGTGCAAGTGGGAGATTGTTAGTGTTATATGCCCTAGAGGCCATTATTGTATAGTACTAGTTTGTATATTGCATTTTGGAAGCTTGGGATATATACACGGATTTATAACAGTCTTGCTCAATATAGTAGTATGCTACTTGGTTTGTATCTATCTTAATATGTGTATATGTTTCTTTTAACGTATCGCTAATACATATTGATAGAGCCCTTAGGATCTTTGCTTGACTACCAGCGTTGTGATGGCAGTCACACTAGTGGGGGCTGGGTAGTCTACAAGCACATCTTTATACAGGTCCCTAGTCATAGGATTATCAAGACAGGGTATCGATACTCCAGAGTAGACTAGTGTATACGCTTCTCATCCCAGCAGGAGAGATGGTCTGTCCTACAGCCATCAGTACGTCGTACTGGAGATAGTATGCAGGTGCTCATTGGGTTATGAGTTACACTGGACGGACTCGTAGTGTACTGCTGGTTGGTACTATACTTATCGTCAGGTAGCAGTTCCCAGGTGACATGAGTACAACTTAGTCCATTGACTTGACACTGCTACTTCGCCTCAAGTGTGTTCCTACTGTTCTTAGATTGCTACCCTACCACGGCTCTATTGAGTCGTGCAAATAGGTAGTAGTTAGGTGCAGTCCCGAAGCACTTGGAGGCAGTGGCGGTTAGACAGGATTCGTCTCTCCCGGTATTGGGGGTTGATGTCGCGCCGTGTTCGGAAATCCATTACATAAAGTCCCTGACCAGGGCAAGCGAGATTTACTGGTAGGTGCTCCAGTAGTTTCTCAGGGTGTTTTGGGCTGTACTCCGACATGACTTATTTCTCTATTAGGGTTCTGACGTTTACCGCCCCTGGGCCTGATATGCGATAATCTTAGACGAACAGACCGGACTGTACGAAGATTGCCATGGATAGGCTCAGTAGGAGTTTGGATGAGTTTTCTCGTCGGCCTTCTTATCGACAGATACTGTAAGTCTACGGTAGCGCCCCGGCCATCAATCTGAGGCCAAACGCGGAACAAAACTTTTACAAAACGGCGCTAGCATAGACTTTAACCCGGATCATGCCATTAACACTAAACTAGCTAACTACTAAGATGATAGAATGGCTATACCGATCGATCCATGTCCTTCGGTCTTTAGCCATCATCCCATGCTCCTCACGGCATCTCCGATCTCACTCGATCTCTGGTCTCCTCGTCGAAGTGGCACCACATCAACGAATATTTATACGGCCTCCCGCCTCTATACTGAGGCAACTTGGACATGAAGTTTGCTAGCCGACATGTCCAAGATGAAGTAGAGAATGAGTGTGAATACTTTGTCTCAAACACCCTAGGGTTCTCATCACATGAGCGGATTAGGATGGAGGTTGAAGAAGATGCATAAGAGATGAAGAGTGTGAGCTCAAGAAAATCAAGTGAGCAAAAACCAAGTCCTAAAATAAAACCCCTTGGCTGCCCACTCTTTTTGTGGTTGATATATATTAGGTTTTGAGTTGGAAAAACAAAGAAAGTCCATCACCAAAATATCTCCAACTCAGCCCACAAATATCAAACCCAAAACAAAGCTTATTAATTTAACATGACTCACTACATGACTCATTAACATGAGTCATTAGTGAACATGCTAGAATAATGAGTCATTGCATGAGTCACACTTTCCAAATCTAATAAACATTTAAACTAAAATTTTTAACCAAAAAGAAAAGCATCTTCTAAAGTAATCTTGTAATGAATTACAAAAATACCCCTCACCAGTATATACATACCTGCATCCGTATTCTGACTGAATACGAATACAATGAGACTAAAATATTCCGACACAATATAATACTAGGATCCGGCTTAAACCAAAGCCCACCAGTATTATCTGTCCGAACCATGACACGTGCACAAGTGCATGTGCATGTTCGAACCCTGCCATAAAACCATACGGCCTCTACAACGTTTCTCCCGAACTTGGGAAACTATCTGTGGAGGACTCTAAAGACTCGTCAATACTCTGGCAGTGGGTTTAACCACAAGCCGTTAGTGGTACTAGCTGTACGTAATGGCTGCCCATGTATTTACCCAAAGGGAAGCCGATGAGCGAACTTATCCTGGAACCCTATTGAGTCTATAAGTGACAATATCTGTACAGTCCGGTCCGTTCATCTATGAGCATCGCATATCGGGCCTAGGGGGATGGTAACGTTAGACCCCCAAAAGCGGTATAAGTCGTGTCGGAGTGTAGCCCAGAACACGCTGAGATACTACTGGAATACCTACCAGTAAATCTTCTGCCTTGGCCGAGGGATTTGTGTAATGGCTCTCCCAGACACAGCACGATCTCACCCCCAATACTGGGAGAGACGAATCCCCTGCCGATCCGCTCACTGCCTCCATGTGGCTCGGGACAGTACCCAACTAAAACCTGTTTGCACGACTCCTTTGAGCCGTGGTAGGGTAATAATCAAAGCACAGTGGGAAATCACACGAGACAAATGACGATCTCAGGTCGATGAACTAACCTTTACACATGTCACCTGGGAACTGCTATCTGACGCTAGGTACAATACCAACTAGCAGGTTCCCGGCGAGTCCTGTCCGGTGTACTCATAACCCAATGAGCACCTGTATACATCATAGGTGTCACGACCCAAAGTTTGGCCCGTGACCGGCACTTAACCACGTAACGTCTACAGGCGTAACGCGACTAAGTAAGCCGAAAACCAAGAAATCAAACCAGTAAAAGTATACAGTGATTTAAGCATTTAATAGAACCAATTACTAAGATAACAATATACGACGCCGTAGCGAAGAAAATGAGCAACAAATGGGAAACATCACAGATAGAATAAACTGCATAAGTAAAGTCGGCTCACAACGGGCTCGACGCCAAAATACAAAATAATATACATCGTCCTCACAACTGGTCTCTAAGTCAATACATAAGTGGTAGATGGAGAGTACTAGATACAACAATGTACATAACTGAAAGATAACCAGATACCTCACAAAACCCACCTATCAGCAAAAGAGCTAGTACACCAACTGTAGGGGTATCTGTGTCAAAAGATGCAAGAATGCAGCCTGCCGCGACTACTCCGAAGGGCAACCTGCAAACACTGTGGCACAACGGGGGTGAGTTGCCAACTTGTGAATAGAAGATAACATATAAAGGTAATCGCGAGTATGCACGTGCAACGATACTCTAACCTATATCAACAGATAACATCTAAAAGATGAACTGGATGCTCAAAACATGCAACAAGTGCGATCTAATAACATCTCCATATGATGAGCAAGAAATGTGATGATCAGGTATAGCAATGCAGTCTAACCACCCTATATGGAATGAACAGGGTATGCAATGATCGTGCAAGCATGTGCACTATGTCAGGTATAATAGATACAGGATGAGATATCAATTACTACATACTGAGCATGGGAAAATATAACATCTACACGGAATGTCATCGTGGAAAGTATAATCGGTACCCATCAATGCACTCAAATCCCAATACTACTCAGGTCTCGTCGTCATCCTCGGTCCTCAAATCCTGTAAATCTCATATAATCGTGAGTGCCCAACATCGGCACCCAAAATATCAAGAAATACTCGTGCCAAGCATCGACACGCAAATCCTCCTGTATAGGGCATCCGTCAGTCCGGATCAACCCACGGGCTCTGTCTGCGGTATCGGCCCTCGGCCCCGGTGTAAGTCCACGTTGCCCACCCCGGTACTTGCGGGGAGGCGGAAAACGGAATAAAAATCAAATTTTTATCAACTTAGGCAACATGGACTAGACAAAGAAGGATCTTTTCTAAAAAAAAACAAGCTAAAGCTAACTAGAAACTAGCTAAGTGTTAGAAGGGTTATACCTAGGGCTTTATGTCCTTCTCTCCTTGCTCCTTGGAGTATTAGAAAGGGATCATCTTTGTCGTCTTCTCATGTCGAAGAAGGGTCCACCCGAAAGCCTTGACCTTTGGCTTCAACTCCAAGCTAGAAGTAACTAGGGTGCAAGAAGTGCTAATTCTAGAACCCTAGATGAGAGTAGAGATTACCAAGAAGAGATTTTTCTCAAGCTCAAGTGTTTCTCAACACATGAGAGGGGAGAGCTTGAGGGAGAGGAAGAACAAGAGAGAGAAAGGAAATAATAGAATGAGAGAAAAATGAACCATTCTCACATATATGTGTGAATTATTGTAATTAGATAATTAGCTAGATAATTGTCATGGTTAATCAAGACATGACCATTATCATTTCATTTTTAATGCAAATTGCAAGGATCAAAGAGCATCTTCCAAAAGAAATGATGATGGTCAAAGTGTCAACCTAGGTCAACAAGTCAAGAAGGTCAAATGGTCAACAAGCATAACCATGCACAATTACATTAAACTAATATTAATTAACCATAATACACACATAAGCATTAGGGTTAATAAAATGACAATAGTCATTAACCCTAATCAAAGTCCTCTCCCTCTGTCTCAAACAACTGTGCATACGCACCCGTATTCGTGATCCGAGGAACACGAATACAATGAGAAAAAACCAATCCCAAATCTATACTAGGATCTGGCTTAAACTAAAGCCCGCTAGTATAAGCTGTCCGGACAGCAAACGTGCACAAGTGCGCGGATGTGAACGAACCCTGTCGCAAAACCATGCGACCTCTACTCATTTTGCCTAAAGGCGAATAGCTCTCTGTGTGGGAGTCTAAAGACTCGACACTACGCTGGCAGTGGGTTTAACCACAGATCGCAAGCAGCACTAGCTGTACGTAACGGTCCCCAGGTAGATGTCGATAAGAAGACTGACGAGGTGAACCCCATCTGAACTCCTACTGAGCCTGTATGTGACAGTCTCCGTACAGTCCGGTCTGTTCATCTGATACATCACATGGCGGGCCTAGGGGGCGGTGAACGTCAGTCCCCTAATAGCGGTACAAGTCGTGTCGGAGTGTAGCCCAGAACACCCTGAGATAACACTGGAAACCTACTAGTATATCTCGCTTGCCCTGGCCAGGGACTACTCGTATAATGGCTCTCCTGGACACAGCGCGATGTCAACCCTCAATACCGGGAGAGACGAATCCTGTCTAACCGTCAGTGCCTCCAAGTGCTTCGGGACTGCACCCAAAAACTACCTGTTTGCACGACTCCTTTGAGCCGTGGTAGGGTGGTAATCAAAGTGCAGTGGGAACACACTCGAGGCGAAGTGACAGTGTCAAGTCAGCGGACTAAGCTGTACTCATGTCACCTGGGAACTGATAACTGACGATACGTATAATACCAACCAAAAGTTCCCGACGAGTCCTGTCCAGTGTACTCGTAACCTAACGAGCACCCGCATACTATCTCAAGTACGACGTACTGACGGCTGTGGGACAGACCGTCTCCCACGCTGGGATGAGAAGCACATACGCTAGTCTACTCCGGAGTATCGATGCCCTGTCTCGATAGTCCAACGACTAGGGACCTGTATAAGGATGTGCTTATAGATCACCCAGCTCCCACGAGTGTGAGCGCCATCACAACGTTGGTAATCAAGCAAAGATCCTAAGGGCTCTACTAATATGTATATCAGCGATATGCTAAAATAAACACATGCACATATTAAAGCAGAGACACACCAAGTAGCATACTACCATTTCGAGCAAGATTGTATATACAACTGTGAATATCCCAAGCTTCCATAAAGTAATATACAAGCTAATATGATACAGTAATGGCCTCTAGGGCATATACACTAACAATCTCCCACTTGCACTAAGGCCATGTACTGGCGTATCGAAGACCTATCATCTCGATCAGCCGCTCGAACTGAGTCTGGGGCAAGGCCTTGGTGAATGGATCTGCTGTGTTATCTTCTGAAGCAACCCTACGAACCTCGATCTCCTGGCGATCCACGATCTCCCTGATCAGGTGATACCGCCTCAAGATGTGTCTGGATTTCTGATGGGACCTGGGTTCCTTCGCTAAAGCTATAGCCCCGTTGTTGTCGCAATACAGAGGTATTGGGTCAACAATGGACGGAACCACCTGAAGTTCTCTCAAGAACTTCCTCATCCAGACAGCTTCTTTTGCGGCATCAGATGCAGTGATGTATTCCGCTTCCATAGTCGAGTCAGCAACGGTTTCCTGTTTGGAGCTCTTCCAACACACCGCCCCTCCATTGAGGGTAAAGACAAAACCCGACATGGACTTGGAATCATCCTTGTCACTCTGGAAGCTGGAGTCAGCAAAGGCCTCAATCTGGAGGTCTTTTCCGCCATACACCAAGAACATCTCCTTAGTTCTTCTCAGGTATTTGAGAATGTTCTTTACCGCTATCCAATGTTTCTCCCTAGGGTTTGACTGATACCTGCTTACCACACTCAGTGCATAAGTCACATCCGGTCTGGTACACAACATCGCATACATTATAGAGCCTACCGCAGAAGCGTAGGGTATAATAGACATGTGATCCCTCTCCAAATCAGTCTTGGGAGACATCTCTTTGGAGAGGGTGATCCCGTGACAAGCCGGTAGATTACCGCTCTTGGAATCTTCCATACTGAATCTCTTCAATATGTTGTCGATGTACCTGGACTGCGAAAGTCCTAATATCCTCTTGGATCTGTCATGGTAGATCCAGATACCCAGAATGTATGAGGCATCACCCAGGTCTTTCATGGAGAACCTGTGTGACAAGAACCCCTTGACAGATTGTAGCATAGGAATGTCATTTCCTATTAAGAGAATGTCATCCACGTATAAAATGAGGAATACTACAGTTCTCGCTACAAATCTACAATAGATGCATGGTTCATCTGGATTTTTGATAAAGCCAAATTCCTTGACCGTCTCATCAAAACAGATGTTCCAACTCAGCGATGCCTACTTTAGTCCATAAATGGACTTAAGCAACTTGCACACCTTTCCGCTGCTCCCACTCTGAATGAAACCCTCTGGCTGGTCCATATAGACACACTCCTCTAAATGTCCATTTAGAAAAGCTGTCTTTACGTCCATCTGCCAAATCTCATAATCGTGGAAGGCAGCAATGGCAAGAAGGATCCGAATGGATTTCAGTATAGCTACTGGAGAAAAAGTTTCGTCATAGTCCAAACCAGGTCGCTGACGAAAACCCTTTGCAACCAGTCTAGCTTTATAGGTCTCAACCTGTCCATCTACACCAATCTTCCTTTTGAAGATCCACTTGCATCCTACGGGTTTTACCCCATCTGGAGCAATGTCCAACGTCCATACTTTGTTGGTGTACATGGACTCCATTTCGGTCCGCATTGCATCAAGCCATTTTACCGAGTCGACGCTCTGAATGGCTTGCTAGAAGCTAGTAGGCTCATCAAAATTTATGATGCAATCTTCTCTATCCCCGTCAATGAGAAAACCGTAGTATCTCTCGGGCGGATGAGACTGCCTACTACTCCTGCGGAGTGGCGTGGGAATGTCCTGATCTTTCGAACCCTCCGGTTCTACTAAGCTTTCAGTAATAGCTTGTGGTTCTGGAATTTCTTCCAGTTCTATTGCGCTCCCACATAATTCTTTTTCTATGAACTAGTGTTCTAGAAAGTGGGCATGGCGAGAAACAAACACCTTTTGTTCCTCTTCGCAATAGAAGAAATATCCCTTGGAGTTCTTTGGATATCCCACAAACTTGCACTGTACTGAGCGTGCCTCGAGCTTGTCCGCATGCTGCGTTTTTACAAAAGCTGGACATCCCCATGTCTTAATGTGATTAAGATAGGGTCTCTTCCCACACTACATCTGATATGGTGTAGTAGGCACAGTCTTAGTTGGAACTCGGTTCAAAAGGTATGCAGCTGATTTTAGCGCATATCCCCAGAACGATCGCGGCAACTCAGCGTTACTCATCATGGACCGTACCATATCAAATAGGGTTCGGTTCCGTCTCTCCGATACACCGTTATGTTGCGGAGTGTATAGAGAAGTAAGCTGAGAGAGAATTCCATTCTCTTTTAAGTAACCTAGGAACTCGGCACTCAAGTATTCACCACCTCTATCAGATCTCAGTGCCTTGATACTTTTGCCTGTTTGTTTTTCTACTTCATTCTTATATTCCTGGAATTTTTCAAAAGCCTCGGATTTATGTTTCATTAAGAAGACATAACCGTACCTTGAAAAGTCATCCGTAAAAGTAATGAAGTAAGAATAACCGCTTCGTGCATTTGTAGACATTGGACCGCACACGTCGCTGTGTACGAGTCCCAAGAGCTCGCTCGCTCTTACTCCGTGTCCAGTGAACGGAGTCTTTGTCATCTTTCCTTTGAGACATGATTGACAAGTTGCATACGATTGATATTCGAACGGATCCAAATATCCTTCTGTATGTAACTTAGTCAACCTTCTCTCATTGATGTGACCCAGTCTACAATGCCATAAGAAAGTTTTATTGATTTCTGGAGACTTTCTTTTGTGTGTATTCTGGACATTGAAAATCTGTGGTTGGTTTAATACGTATATACCGTTGTTCAATGTACCTGACCCAATCAAAACTTGATTAAGGTGAATGTTCACTACATTACTTACAAATGCAAATTCATAACCTTCTTTAGATAATAAAGATACAGAAATGATATTACAGGTTGCATTTGGTACATAATAACAACTACGCAAAACCAAAAAGTGTCCATCTGACAATCCCAGGTGATAGTCCCCCACGGCCTCAGCATCCATGCTAGCACCGTTTGCAACTCTGAGGGTCATGTCACCTGCCTTCAAAACTCTACGCTTTCTCAACGCCTACGAAGAATTACAGATATGAGATCCCGATCCGATATCCAATACCCAGGATGTAGAGTTTATTGATAGACAGTTTTCAATAACATACACACCTGAAGCTGAAGCCGCAACTCGCTTCAAATCCTGTGTTCTGGCCTTCCAAGCCTTGCAATCCTGTTTCCAGTGACCACTTTTGTGACAATAGAAGCATTCTTCCTTCCTCACCAGCTTTCCCGCTATCTTTGTTGCTTTTCCTTTTCCCTTCGTATCCACTTTACTGACACCGCCTCTTGGTTTGGCGGGGGTTTTCTTCTTCTTACCCTTGGCTTTCACCCTGGATCTAGAAGAAGAAGATCCTCCTACAAATAAAGTGGATGTCTCCCTACCCTTCTGTAGGGTGCCCTCAGCACTCCTCAACATGTTCAGAAGTTCGGAAAGTTCAACCTCCTTTCCTTGCATGTTGAAGTTAAGAATAAACTGGGCGTAAGTGGAAGGAAGGGACTGGAGAATCAAATCAGTATAGAATTCATTCTCCAATGTGGTCCCAAGGTCCGCGAACTCCTCTATGTAGCCAATCATCTTAAGCACGTGTTCCGCTACCGATGATCCGACGGCCAACCTTGCCGAAAACAACTTCTTCGACACTTCGTATCTTACGATACGAGACGGCTCTCCATACAGTTCTTTTGTATGAAGAAATATGGACTCTAGGTCCATATTCTCGTGCCTCCTCTGATGTTCGTTGTCCATCGAGGCAAGTATGAGGCATTTGGCCTTCGCGCAATCTATTTCCCAGGTCTTATAGATTTCCCTATCTACGACACTGGTTTTGGGACCTGGGACAGGGGGAGTTTTGGTGGTAAGGAGATACCCCAGCTTGTCGTAAGTGATTGGCATCTTGACATTCCTGAGCCAATCTTTGTAGTTTGGCCATGTCAATATGTTTTTATCTAGTAATAACTTAAGTCCGGTCATGTTGAATGGTCGCTGCAATTAGGAGAGAGAAAAGAAACACTTTAGCATGATGCTCTTGCAAGTTTAGAGTGATTTTTAGTTTGTCTAAACAGGATGGCTCCCACTGTCTCTCGAATCCCTTCTCAAACTGTAAAGAAAGGATTAGTCAGGATCAATCTCACCGTACAATACTTGCTTAACCGTTCAGCCAGGCCAGTGTCGGTACTACGAGGGAGGTTTTCCAACGCTTTCGCGAAGTTTCTTAATTAAGTAACCTCTTTTCCCTGTGGGCGTAGCCCCGCTAACACCTTTCTAGACACCTACTAAGTTTATAGCATTGATCGTTAAGTGAGAGTTTTCCCGAGGAGTAGCATATACTCACAGTAGGATCGGGATCCAAATATCATCACGTGATAAAACCGAAGGAATCCTACCAGAATTATCACACTCTAAATGGTATGCAGCGCTAGCAAGTTTCAGTACTTATGAAACTTCCGATGTGGATTTTTGCCCCATGCTCTTATGACCTTGACTTTAGCCAAAATATCATAAGTCACATGTCAAGTTCTACCCGTCATTCTCCTGGTTAATTTGGACCCACCCGTACCTACCCTTGACTTTGGCCAAAATGGCAGCACGACTGTCCCAAACCAACGCATCTATCTATGCTGCACATGAATACCCAATAGCTACCAATCACTATGCCTTGACTTTGGCCAAAATACATAGCTTGAATACTTTTGACCATTCATGTGGAATGACGGAGGGCTACGAATGGTTTTGGCGAAACCGTGAACGTAGTGAACTTGATATAATCGATGGAACGAGATAGCTTTTAAAAGGAGTGGTTCAAGCTCCGCGTTTAAAAGTTTAGTTTTGAAAAGAACCGAGTGGTTTTCAAAGTGTTCCAATCGACTTTAACTTGGTTTATTTTCTTGCATTAGTTCTTTTAATGCGTCCCATCATTTAATCCTACCATTGCAGAAAACAACCAAAATATGATGTATGCTTATGCCATTCGCATTCGCCACGGGGCCCCGTCATCACCCGTTAGGTTACTTAACTAACGACAGAGCGGGGGCTGGGCTAGCGCGGCTGTAAAACATAAGCAACGCCTAAATAGTTATCATATATAAATATATAGCAATGATAGACATTACAGATCACAGATGAATACATTGGATATACTAAGAATCCGCAATCCGTTCGAGCCTGCAACGAAAAGCGGATTACACGGTCGCGGTGAATAGCCAATACCCCACCTAAGACCCCTACGGGTGCGGCAAACTACCCGCCAAGTACCCGAAGCGAAGCAACCTCCCTCAACACCGTGAGTAGGCCACTCGGCACTTCGAGATACCCGGTAGTTTGTGCACCCCCTCCATGGGTCTATCCTAGGAGCAAAAACAGTAAAAAGAATTATACAATGACGGCTACAACCCCGACCCGGTTGTGCGGCCATACAAATAATAATATTACATCAATTTACATATTACAATGAATGAAAGAAAAAGCAACACTTATCTCACATCCACCCCGGCTATTCACCCGCGACAATCCAACGCATTCATATACACATACCATCATCAATCACAGATCACAGATATGTATAACCCCGACTAATCGACATATAGTGATTAGCCGACGTTCAATACATATAAACATCACAGTTATAACCTTTTAGTCAAAGTGTATTGAAGTTCGGAAAAAAAATACGGATTTATAGGCCCCCAAAAACAAATTTCTATTCTGGAAAATCTGGGCACATATAAACCATCTTAAAAATCCCAAAACCAAGCCAGAAATACACTGCACCAAACTCGACCCAGAGATGAGCCAAGACGGCCGCGGTTGCGCGGCAATAGCTTGCTATTGCCGCGGAACCGCGGCTCTTTTGTCGAATCACTGGATCGTTTTTGGTGGCTTTCTTTACAAAACCCTGAGATGATTTTTGGAGTATGATTTATTTTGTTTTGAACAGAAAAAATTTTAACAGAAACTTAGGGTTTTGAAAACTCGGTTTTTCGATTTTTCCGATTCGAACTTCGATACACTCTACTACCTAACTAGTTTATGTTTAGTTAGGCTCTGATACCACTGTAAGTCCACGTTGCCCACCCCGGTACTTGCGGGGAGGCGGAAAACGGAATAAAAATCAAATTTTTATCAACTTAGGCAACATGGACTAGACAAAGAAGGATCTTTGCTAATAATTGAAAAACAAGCTAAAGATAAAGCTAACTAGAAACTAGCTAAGTGTTAGAAGGGTTATACCTAGGGCTTTATGTCCTTCTCTCCTTGTTCCTTGGAGTAGTAGAAAGGGATCACCTTTGTCGTCTTCTCACGTCGAAGAAGGATCCACCCGAAAGCCTCGACCTTTGGCTTCAACTCCAAGCTAGAACTAACTAGGGTGAAAGAAGTGCTAATTCTAGAACCCTAGATGAGAGTAGAGATTATCAAGAAGAGGTTTTTCTCAAGCTCAAGTGTTTCTCAACACATCAGAGGGAAGAGCTTGAGGGAGAGGAAGAACAAGAGAGAGAAAGGAAATAATAGAATGAGAGAAAAATGAACCATTTTCACATATATGTGTGAATTATTGTAATTAGATAATTAGCTAGATAATTGTCATGGTTAATCAAGACATGACCATTATCATTTCATTTTTAATGCAAATTGCAAGGATCAAAGAGCATCTTCCAAAAGAAATGATGATGGTCAAAGTGTCAACCTAGGTCAACAAGTCAAGGAGGTCAAATGGTCAACAACCAACACCATGAACAATTATATTAAACTAATATCAATTAACCATAATACACACATAAGCATTAGGGTTAATAAAATGACAATAGTCATTAACCCTAATCAAAGTCCTCTCCCTCTGTCTCAAGCAACTGTGCATACGCACCCGTATTCGTGATCCGAGGAACACGAATACAATGAGAAAAAACCAATCCCAAATCTATACTAGGATCTGGCTTAAACCAAAGCCTGCTAGTATAAGCTGTCCGGACAGCAAACGTGTACAAGTGCGCGGATGTGAACGAACCCTGTCGCAAAACCATGCGACCTCTACTCATTTTGCCTAAAGGCGAATAGCTCTCTGTGTGGGACTCTAAAGACTCGACACTACGCTGGCAGTGGGTTTAACCACAGACCGCAAGCGGCACTAGCTGTACGTAACGGTCCCCAGGTAGATGTCGATAAGAAGACTGACGAGGTGAACCCCATCTGAACTCCTACTGAGCCTGTATGTAACAGTCTCCGTACAGTCCGGTCTGTTCGTCTGATACATCGCATGGCGGGCCTAGGGGGGCGGTGAACGTCAGTCCCCTAATAGCGGTACAAGTCGTGTCGGAGTGTAGCCCAGAACACCCTGAGATAACACTGGAAACCTACCAGTATATCTCGCTTGCCCTGGCCAGGGACTACTCGTGTAATGGCTCTCTTGGACACAGCGCGATGTCAACCCCCAATACCGGGAGAGACGAATCCTGTCTAACCGTCACTGCCTCCAAGTGCTTCGGGACTGCACCCAAAAACTACCTGTTTGCACGACTCCTTTGAGCCGTGGTAGGGTAGTAATCAAAGTGCAGTGGGAACACACTCGAGGCGAAGTGACAGTGTCAAGTCAGCGGACTAAGCTGTACTCATGTCACCTGGGATCTGATAACTGACGATAGGTATAATACCAACCAACAGTTCCCGACGAGTCCTGTCCAGTATACTCGTAACCTAACGAGCACTTGCATACTATCTCAAGTACGACGTACTGACGGCGGTGGGACATACCGTCTCCCACGCTGGGATGAGAAGCGCATACGCTAGTCTACTCCGGAGTATCGATGCCCTGTCTTGATAGTCCAACGACTAGGGACCTGTATAAGGATGTGCTTATAGATCACCCAGCTCCCACGAGTGTGAGCGCCATCACAACGCTGGTAATCAAGCAAAGATCCTAAGGGCTCTACTAATATGTATATCAGCGATATGCTAAAACAAACACATGCACATATTAAAGCAGAGACAAACCAAGTAGCATACTACCATTTCGAGCAAGATTGTATATACAACTGTGAATATCCCAAGCTTCCATCAAGTAATATACAAGCTAGTATGATACAGTAATGGCCTCTAGGGAATATACACTAACACCCGGCAGTACGAGTCATCCCGTATCCATCCATCGACTTTGGTCGGTATCCTCCGGATAACCGTCTGGTCCAACCAATCACCGGTAGGTAGTAGTTCCTCTGCCAGGCTCACCGTCTACTACACAGCGAAACCGTTCTAGCCCCGGGGTACCATACCGGGTCCACCATGTACCCGTAATCGGCCTCATCCAACACCTCGATTCGGGTTCACATATATCACTCTAGTACCGAGAAAACACATGGTGGACGCACCAAAATATCATATCAAGGGAAACCGGGTTTTTAAATAATTAACTATTCTCTTTGAAATATCCACGGTTCCCCAAATCCAGAATTAACATGGAAACAACATATCTCAATGCGTAATCTAAGCAAGTATGAAGATATCAATATATGTGTGCACTGGTATGAATGTACAGTGTGCATGTGCGCAGGTATGAAGATATCAATATATGTGTGCACTGGTATGAATATACAGTGTGCATGTGCACAGGTATGAAGATATCAATATATGTGTGCACTGGTATGAATATACAGTGTGCATGTGCGCAGGTATGAAGATATCAATATATGTGTGCACTGGTATGAATATATAGTGTGTATGTACGCAGGTATGAAGATATCGATATATGTGTACACTGGTATGAATATACAGTGTGCATGTGCGCAGGTATGAAGATATCAATATATGTGTGCACTGATATGAATATACAGTGTGCATGTGCGCAGGTATGAAGATATCAATATATGTGTGCACTGGTATGAATATACAGTGTGCATGTGTGCAAGTATGAAGATATCAATATATGTGTAAGTAGTACAAGTATGGGTATGTGAGGCATATGTGCCCAAATATGGATATAACATATGCTGTTACGCGGCAAATCATGACAACATCAATAAGGTGGAATCAGTATGATATATGATTTATAGCAATCCTATAATGTGAGTGTCATGACAATCACTAACGTGTGATTGTAGCATATCAATCGTGCACGTGTGACTTGAACCGTTAGTGACAGTGCAGTGTCCTATGCTATCATTTCTATATGCAACAAAAGGGTAAGCTACTACAGTCCATATGAACATCTATACTACATATCCTAACACGCCCTGACGCTTAACGCCATACGATCGATTTCCCCGTAGATGTTAAATCTACTCACCTGGTCGTGCGCTATTCGTAGCCGACCACCTGCTTCCCTTTCTTAGTTTCGTCCGACGTACCCGCCTGCGAACCTGGAATTACACAAGAATCCATATATGAGCAACCATCTCGCAAAACGTGATATCGAAGTCAAACGATACGCTCGCGTCGCGAACTAAACGAGCGTGTGTACGATACGCTAAACGTGTGCACGCGTCTAAAACTAACCCAGACACGCCGCGATACGCTGAATCATAGAACCTTCTCGCATATCGCGCCTATCGCGCGAACCAAATGTACTAGAAATACGATATAACGTCCCAGATTCTACCCAGGCTAACAACTTACAAAACTATACATACCACTGGCCTAGAAATAACAACAGACTCCTACCCATGCAAACATCACCCAAAAATTCCCCTATCTGGCCGCAAATTGCGGCCAGAATGAATAAACCTGCGGCCTTACTATGGGGTGGGGGTCTCGGGCTCTGGTGATGTGGTCTTTACCTTGTATACAAGCTCCAGTTAACTTAATTTCAACCTGAACTACTCAGGCCTATAGCAGATCACAGAAATCCAAAAAGTTCACTTAAAAACACTAAATTTTGCACAATAAGAAACCCTATGGTTTTTTGGTGTAATCTGTGGTCTAACTAGGTTTACATGGTCTTAATAACACCTAATTAGGCTAGGTTAACCAATATTAACAGCACTAAACCATAAGTTCACACAAATCACCATTTCAAGCACAAAATCTCACTTTTTACACAAACCGAAGCTAAACTACACATACGTTAAGCAAACAAGAAGTTGGGCTCAGATTCTATACCTTACAAGACCCTAGGTGCAAGGAGAAAGGAGGTGGAGAAGATGGAAAGTGCTGCTGCAGCTGCTGGGGGCTGCTGCTGATGTTGCTGTTGCCACTGCTTGCTGCTGCTGATGCTGCTGATGATGATGCTGTTGCTGCTGCTAATGCTGCTGCTGGTGCTTCTTCTGCAGCTGCTGCCTCTCTCTCTCTCTCTCAGCTGAGTGTGTGTGTGTGTGTGTAAGAGAGTTGGGAGATTGAGAATGAGGAGAGAAATGAGAGCACAAGTCAAAGACCCCCCTCTCTCTCCCTCTCTCTTCATTTAATGAGCATGGCTCATGCCCTTTGCCCATACTCCTCTCTCATCAAGTCAACAAAAGAAAAAGAAAAGAAATTCAAATTAAAAAAACAACACACAAATAAAAAAAACCCAATTAAATCCCAAAACACCTAATACAAATAGGTTAACCCACCATGGTTGCTAATCATGGTTTTAACCCCAAATCTAAACCCTAGTTAACATGCACAAGTGTGTGTGTGTCTAGAAAATTCCTAATAAAATATTCATTAGTTAGAATAAAATATCTAAAACTTAATTTGGTAAACTTTTTACCAAAAACTATCTATTAAAATATAATTAACCCCCTAAACACGACCTAAGGTGTTACAATCTTCCCTCCTTAAAGAAAATTCGTCCCCGAATTTTAAAATACAAAGCTACGCATATCTTCAGAGAGATGAGGGAACTTCTTCCGCATCTCGCCCTCGGCCTCCCAAGTGATCTCTTTACCGTTTGGGATGCGCCAAAATACCTTCACTGATGGCAAGACCTTCGATCAAAGTTTCTTCACCTGCCGGTCCAATATTACGACTGGCTGTTTGGTGAACGAAGGATCACGCTCGAACTAAATGGTCTGGCGCTGAATCCAATGAGAAAGGTCATGAAGGTAATTGCAAAGTATCGACATAGGGAATACGGGGTGAATACTCAATAATCTGGGTGGAAGTGGCCAACTTAAGGCAACGAACCAACTCACCTTAGGGATCCTAAAATGAGTTACTATCCTGGAAAGCTTCCCAAAACTCAACATGTCATTTATCGGAAATTTCTGTGGGAATACATGATCTGCCATTGCGAACTCGAATCTGCAACCATCTTGGTCAGCATCTGATCTCTAACCAAAATGAACAATTCTCATCCCGACCTAAAACAACTGGATCATTTTCGAAGTTTCTAGACTAGCTGAGGTCCAATACTCCTACAACACGGAGTTAGGAAAAACAGACCGGTGATCGACACGACCTAACCTCTAAACCTAAAGGTTTCCAATTGGAGTGTCTCCTGGTAACCGTCATCGAAGAAGAACCCTAACGATGGCGAGTGACGATCCCCAACTGCCGACAACAATTTCTACATACGCACAACTTAACAAGAACAACTGAGTATCACCGGATGTCAAGCATCCGAATGGAGTCACATCCTGACAACTCCTCGGTGGACACCATAACGAATTTCGGGGAGATCTGCTCTCGTCCCTTCTTCGGAACGGTTAAAGGTTGCAACTCTCCCGTCAGTCTCAGCTGCTCAACTTAAGCACACAACAAGACAAACACCTTGAAACGAATCCCAAGACTTCTCTTTCTACCCCTGCCCACCCGTAACTACCTTACAAGTCACGTTAACAGTTGGTGGGGCTTGAATGAGTACAGAGAGTTGACCGATGTGCCTGCCCTAGGATTCCACGTCTCTTCCTTATAATATTAGGTACACAAGTGTCTCTCTATCCTAGCACACCCTTGCCATAAGTCAAGGATTCCAAATCATTACCCAGCCGAGTAGGCTCCAATATCTCAGACGAACGAGCGTCGGCGGGCAGTGTCTCGCGAAAGCGATTTAAGAAAAGTGGTCGGGCGCGGGCATGAGCAAGCTGTCTCCTCAGTAGAGACGAACTTAAGCTGCACTCAACGATCGCACAAGAACTGTGAATCTGCGGAGGACTATCACAACAATCAAATTCCGCCGCAGGAAGGTGTACCTTTAACTCTGGTGGTCCGTGAAAATCTGACACGACTCTCAAACAAGTGGTGTCTCTAATCTCCAACGCAAAACCATCACGGCCATCTCCAGATCATGAGTGGGATATCTTTCTCATACTTCCTCCAAATGTAAGGAAGCAAAAGCGATAACTCCATTGTGTCACCTCAGTACACATTCGAGTCCTACTCACGAAACATCACAGTTAAACCACAAAGTCACCCGAACCAAAAAGCAAAGAAAGGGCTGAAGCAGTTGTTAACCGAATCTTCAACTGCCGAAACTCCGTACACAAGCCTCAGTCTAAAGAAAAGGAACCTCCATTCCAGTCAATTTAGTCAACGGGGCAGCATTACACTAGCGATCCTGCATGAGACGGCGGTAACACCTGCTAAGCCAAAAATCTGCGGACCTCCGTCCTGCTCACAAATTTGGGCCTAAGCTGTACGGCCACGATCTTCCTCGAAACTATACCAATTCGTCTCCGTAGCTACAAAACCTAGGAGTCAACACAAACAAGCTTAAAGGGAACTCCGAGAATCTAGTAAACCGCTGGGGCTCTCCCAGTATCCGTATAACAGATCCTCAAGTGCTACCCTAACCCTCAAGGCACACTAAAAAGACTAAGATGTCATAAATAACACAACAATAACTAGTCGAGGAACGACCCGAAGAAAACCAGTTCATCACACCTACGAATGCTGCTAGAGCATTGGTGAGTCTAGTGACACACCCAAAACACACAAAGCCCGTAGCACGCACAAGACAGTCTTCGGAATGTCATTACTCCGAACCCGCAACAATGATGACCTGATCCCTAACCAACTTAGACAAAGTCTCGCACTCTGGTGCTGATTGAAGAATTCGTCAATGCGAGGTACAGGATACTTATCCGCACCGTAAGCCGATTCAAGTGACGATCCATCAATACACAATCTCAATCTGTCGTTTTTCTTCTTGACGAACACAAATGGGAGCTTCCTAAATGCGAAACACTCAGACGCACAACTCCCTCAACAACCACTCTGCAGCAGATCCTTAGCTCCTTAAGCTTCGCCGGCTCATCTGGAACGACGTCGGAAAAATTCTCGCACGCAAGAAAACCGGTCCAACAACCCAACTGTGGCTACAGCATCACAAAAAAAAACGCTAAGAATCCACGACATCTCCTAAGAGCTGACTAGCGAACAAGGCTGAATTCAAGCTGTTAGAGGCGGCACCACTATCCACCTGCACAACAAGAACTGAATTGCCTGGGAAAAAAAACCTAACTGTTTCCTCACGGTAGCCCACAACGCCTAGCACGTAGCTAACCAGTCCATGCCCAGGAGATCGTCAAATCCAACATCTTTAGGAGGTTCAAAATGACAGACGAATCTCTATCTCCTATCCGATGGGCACACGACCGAAGTACGTGTCGCGCAATAAAAGGATTGCTGACAGAAGTTAACACAACAAACGGCTGATCTACCTAGCACGACTCTCGTCCTAAACTCGGCGCGAGGTGTGGAAACATACGAGTGCAAGAACCCGGATCAAACAATACGTGTGCAACAACAGGACATACTGAAAGAGTACCTGAAACCACAGCATTGGACGCCTGAGCATCTTGATGAGTCGAAGCGAAAACTTGGGCCTGCCCTCCATCTGCGACTGATCGAACTCCTCCTCTACTAGCCTGACCCCTCTGTGCGAACCCTCCGCGTCCACGACGTCTCAGAATACGACCCTGACGTGGTGTGAAGGGACACTTCCTGATGAGGTGTTGAAGGCTTCCGCATCGTAAACACCTATGCACTGACTGCTGTCCTGCCTGGGGATGAGAGCCAAATGACTGTCCTCGTCCCAAGCCTCTGCTCTGGGCTGGTACACCAGTACGATTCCACAACTGTTCCGGAACTCTCACGGTCTCTGGAAGACATGTCTCGTAAACTGGGGCCGCCTCCACCGGTGTTATGTAGGGGACGGAATACTGCATGATGATCGCAAGGAACAACTAGGTAACAGGGGTGACAACCATCTGTCGCTGCGCTCGAACGACCTCTACAAATGAGCTCATCGTCTGGCGCAAGCTCTGCATCTCTGCCACTAGTCTAGCGATCTGATCTGTCGTAGGAGAAGCAATCTGTCCTGGTACAACAGGGGTACTATTCGGATCAGTCCTCGTCTCAGATAAATCAACTCGAACCTCGGCTCTCCCGGCCTCTCTCTGCACCCTCATAGTCCTTGGCGGCATAATGGCTAAAAAGAAGGTAGGATTCGATGAGGATACTAAAATCGAATCACAAGGATGTATACAATCATGAGGAAAATTCAATCAATAAGTCCTAAGGTCGCTTAGGCGGAGTACCGTGTCGTGAGTATGCCGCGGAACATACGCACGCTACGCCACTCTGCTGCAGCTACCTACTCCATCATACCAGGGTCATCCTACACTCCGAAGGTAAAACCTATGCTTTGATACCAACTTTGTCACGACCCAAAGTTTGGCCCATGACCGGCACTTAACCACGTAACGTCTACAGGCGTAACGCGACTAAGTAAGCCGAAAACCCTGAAATCAAACCAGTAAAAGTATAGAGTGATTTAAGCATTTAATAGAACCAATTACTAAGATAACAATATACGACGCCATAGCGAAGAAAATGAGCAACAAGTGGGAAACATCACAGATAGAATAAACTGCATAAGTAAAGTCGGCTCACAACGAGCTCGACGCCAAAATACAAAATAATATACATCGTCCTCACAACTGGTCTCTAAGTCAATACATAAGTGGTAGATGGAGAGTACTAGATACAACAATGTACATAACTGAAAGATAACCAGATACCGCACAAAACCCACCTATCAGCAAAAGAGCTAGTACACCAACTGTAGGGGTATCTGTGTCAAAAGATGCAAGAATTCAGCCTGCCGCGACTACTCCGAAGGGCAACCTGCAAACACTGTGGCACAACGGGGGTGAGTTGCCAACTCGTGAATAGAAGATAACATATAAAGGTAATCGCGAGTATGCACGTGCAACGATACTCTAACCTATATCAACAGATAACATCTAAATGATGAACTGGATGCTCAAAACATGCAACAAGTGCGATCTAATAATATCTCCATATGATGAGCAAGAAATGTGATGATCAGGTATAGTGATGCAGTCTAACCACCCTATATAGAATGAACAGGGTACAAGCATGTGCACTATGTCAGGTACAATAGATACATGATGAGATATCAGTTACTACATACTGAGTATGGGAAAATATAACATCTGCACGGAATATCATCGTGGAAAGTATAATCGGTACCCATCAATGCACCCAAATCCCAATACTACTCAGGCGTCGTCGTCATCCTCGGTCCTCAAATCCTGAAAATCTCATATAATCGTGAGTGCCCAACATCGGCACCCAAAATATTAAGAAATACTCGTGCTAAGCATCGACACACAAATCCTCCTGTATAGGGCATCCGTCAGTCCGGATCAGCCCACGGGCTCTGTCTGCGGTATCGGCCCTCGGCCCCGGCAGTACGAGTCGTCCCGTATCCATCCATCGACTCTGGTCGGTATCCTCCGGATAACCGCCAGGTCCAACAAATCACCGGTAGGTAGTAGTCCCTCTGCCAGGCTCACCGTCTACTATACAGCGAAACCGTTCTCACCCCGGGGTACCATACCAGGTCCACCATGTACCCGTAATCGGCCTCATCCAACTCCTCGATTCGGGTTCACATATATCACTCTAGTACTGAGAAAACACATGGTGGACGCACCGAAATATCATATCAAGGGAAACCGGGTTTTTAAATAATTAACTATTCTCTTTGAAATATCCATGGTTCCCCAAATCCAGAATTAACATGGAAACAACATATCTCAATGCGTAATCTAAGTAAGTATGAAGATATCAATATATGTGTGCACTGGTATGAATGTACATTGTGCATGTGCGCAGGTATGAAGATATCAATATATGTGTGCACTAGTATGAATATACAGTGTGCATGTGCGCAGGTATGAAGATATCAATATATGTATGCACTGGTATGAATATACAGTATGCATGTGCGCAGGTATGAAGATATCAATATATGTGTGCACTGGTATGAATATACAGTGTGCATGTGCGCAGGTATGAAGATATCAATATATGTGTAAGTAGTACAAGTATGGGTATGTGAGGCATATGTGCCCAAATATGGATATAACATATGCTGTTACGCGGCAAATCATGACAACATCAATAAGGTGGAATCAGTATGATATATGATTTATAGAAATCCTATAATGTGAGTGTCATGGCAATCACTAACGTGTGAGTGTAGCATATCAATCGTGCTCGTGCAACTTGAACCGTTAGTGACAGTGCAGTGTCCTATGCTATCATTTCTATATGCAACAAAAGGGTAAGCTACTACAGTCCATATGAACATCTATACTACATATCCTAACACGCCCTGACGCTTAACGCCATACGGGCGATTTCCCCGTAAATGTTAAATCTACTCACCTGGTTGTGCGCTACTCGTAGCCGACCACCTGGTTCCCTTTCTTAGCTTCGTCCGACGTACCCGCCTGCGAACCTGGAATTACACAAGAATCTATATATGAGCAACTATCTCGCAAAACGCGATATCGAAGTCAAACGATACGCTCGCGTCGCGAACTAAACGCGCGTTTGTACGATACGCTAAACGTGTGCACGCGTCTAAAACTAACCCCGACACGTCGCGATACGCTGAATCATGGAACCCTCTCGCGTATCGCGCGAACCAAACGTACTAGAAATACGATATAACGTCCCAGATTCTACCCAGGCTAACAAATTACAAAACTATTCATACCACTGGCCTAGAAATAACAACAGACTCCTACCCATGCAAACATCACCCAAAAATTCCCCTATCTGGCCGTAATTTGCGGCCAGAATGAATAAACCGGCGGCCTTACTATGAGGTGGGGGTCTCGGGCTCTGGTGGTGTGGTCTTTACCTTGTATACAAGCACCAGTTAACTCAATTTCAACCTGAACTACTCGGGCCTATAGCAGATCACAGAAATCTAAAAAGTTCACTTAAAAACACTAAATTTTGCACAATAAGAAACCCTATGGTATTTTGGTGTAATCTGGGGTCTAACTAGGTTTACATGGTCTTAATAACACCTAATTAGGCTAGGTTAGCCAATATTAACAGCACTAAACCATAAGTTCACACAAATCACCATTTCAAGCACAAAATCTCACTTTTTACACAAACCGAAGCTAAACTACACATACATTAAGAAAACAAGAAGTTGGGCTCAGATTCTATACCTTACAAGACCCTAGGTGCAAGGAGAAAGGAGGTGGAGAAGATGGAAAGTGCTGCTGCAGCTGCTGGGGGCTGCTGCTGATGTTGCTGTTGCCACTGCTTGCTGCTGCTGCTGCTGCTGCTGATGATGCTGTTGCTGCTGCTAATGCTGCTGCTGGTGCTTCTTCTACAGCTGTTGCCTCTCTCTCTCTCTCTCTCTCAGCTGAGTGTGTGTGTGTGTGAGAGTTGGGAGATTGAGAATGAGGAGAGAAATGAGAGCACAAGTCAAAGACCCCCCTCTCTCTCCCTCTCTCTTCATTTAATGAGCATGGCTCATGCCCTTTGCCCATACTCCTTCTCTCTCATCAAGTCAACAAAAGAAAAAGAAAAGAAATTCAAATAAACAAAACAACACACAAATAAAAAAAAACCCAATTAAATCCCAAAACACCTAATACAAATAGGTTAACCCACCATGGTTGCTAATCATGGTTTTAACCCCAAATCTAAACCCTAGTTAATATGCACAAGTGTGTGTGTGTGTCTAGAAAAATCCTAATAAAATATTCATTAGTTAGAATAAAATATCTGAAACTTAATTTGGTAAACTTTTTACCAAAAACTATCTATTAAAATATAATTAACCCCCTAAACACGACCTAAGGTGTTACAATAGGTGAACCAACTGACACCAATGGCTTGTGAGACCGGCCACCGCCCCTCGTTGGGGTCTCGACTGTATACACTAGTCTACTAATGGAGTATCGATGCCCAGTCTCGAAACTCCCACGACTAGGGACCACTTTTAAGGATGTGCTTATGGACTACCCAACTCTTACGTATATGATCGCCAACATACTGCTGGTAGTCAAGCAAGAATCCTAGGGGCTCTATCAACGTGTAATAGTGATCTGTAATGTCACCTAAAGCTGTACACGATGATAAAGGCAAACCAGATAGCATACTATCATCTTGAGTAAGACTGTCCTACCGGTATAGGTCCTCCCTCAATCATTGCAATCACATGCCTGCGATCCAATAATTGACTTTGAGGGCATTATATCCAACAGATACCTGGGTAGCCATTACGTGCAGCTAGTATCGCTGACGTGCTTATGGTTAAACCCACTGCCAGCATACTATCGAGTCTTTAGAGTCCCACATAGAGGGTTTCCCAGCTTCGGGCGAAACGAAGTAGAGGTCGTATGGTTTTACGACAGGGTTCGTTCACATACATGTACTTGTGCGCGTGTGGTGTTCGAGCGAAAAAATACTAGTAGGCTTTGGTTTAAGCCGGATCCTAGTATTTAATTGTTGGATTAGTTTCGTCTCATTGTATTCGTGTTTCTCGGAACACGGATGCGGGTATGTATATACGGATGAAAGGGGTATAAAAGGAGACACCTCATTAGTGTTTTGACCATTGACTTGATTAAAACAATTATGAGGCGGAGAAAAGTATTTGTTATTTTTGCAAATGATAATTGTGTCATGGCTACTAGTTCTTGACTTTTTGACTTAGTTTGACCACTTGACTTGATTTGACTATTTGACTTAGATATTTTTGTGAGATATTTTTGTGACCTAGATATTTTGATGAGATATTTTATTATGCCATGCTTGTGGTCATGTCAAGCTAGCCATCTCATTTTCAATTATCATTATCAAAAATCATTTCTCTTTCCTTAAGTTCACTCTCTCCTTCTTCCTCTCAAAACCCTAGTGTCTCATGTATTGAGAATCAAGGGTTAGTGAGACTAAGCTACCCAAAATCACACACTACTCATTCTAGGTTACTTAGTTTAGCACACTAAGTGATCTAGTTGCCTCAACTTGGAGGTTAAGCTTAAAGTTGGAACTTTCGGATGGATATTCTTCGACTTTGAGAAGCCTACGAGGAGGTGCTATCCATTTCCACTCCAAGGAGCTCGCGAGGTGAAGGAGGACAGCGAGAAGACAAGAAGGACACGATTCTACGAGGTATAACATTCATCCTAGTAGTTAAACTTCATATAGTTTGCTAGCTAGGGTTTTATGTTCGATCCTTACTTAAAGTCGATGTTGCGAAGCCCGTAAAAATCATTTTTTGCTAATTCCGCCTCCCCATGAACACGTGGGGTGCACAACATTGACTGACACTCTCATAAGTTAAGAATCCATGGGTGTTTTGAGACAAAGTATTCACACACTATCTCTACTTCACCTTGGGTATCTAGGCTAGCAAACTGGATGCCCGAATTGCTTCGGTTTTGAAGCGGGAGCCCGTATTACTAATCCTCGACGTGGATCGTCTTCGACGAGGGAGACCGGAGACCGAACTTCAATGAGGCAACCATGAGAAGCTTAGGACAAAGGTTGAAGACCGAAGGACACGGACCGATCGTTATAACCTCTCTAAACTCTTTTTGTAGAACTAGTATAGGGTTAATGGTACGATCCGTCGATTAGGATTCCGTTAGCGCCGGATTTTTAATGTTTTTGTTCCGCGTTTGGCCACAGATTGATGGTCGGGGCACTACCATAACCCTACATGGTATCAGAGCCAACCCATTAACCACATACTAGTTGGTTTAGACGATGTTAAACTATCGAAATCGAAACAACCACGAAATAATACCCGATGTATTCCATTCTCTGTCAATTTTTTACGAGTCTTCTAAAAAATTTTTTAGCAATTGCAGAAGACTACCTAGGCGACCACTAGAGCACACACCAAATATGAGCCACTTCTACCTGTATTGGGCTGAGCACATGTGCTAAATTTCCGAACCGGCCGGCTAAAGGAGGATGTTTGGGTTTCGTATTTGGGTTGTGGTTTAGACTCTAGAATATTGGTTTATTGGTATTGCTAGTTTAGCCCAGTTTTGATATTGATTTATCTAGTGGTTTGGGGCTATTTGGGGTTATTTCGAAGTCGATATTTCTAACATTGTTTAAAGTTTTACAGTACTTACATTACTATCTGCGACCGTGAATGTCATTAGAGCGGTACAACTTGTCTAATTGCTATAGTTATTTTAGACGGGTTTGCGAACATGACATTCACATTGATGTTCTGTGTTGTGCTGTGTTTGTTGCGGATTCGTCGTGGTGGATAGCTTGGATGCAATGTTAGTACAGTTTAGTTTTATTTGTACATTTGATATTGCGGGGCGAGCGTCTGACATGTGGACTGCCAACACTTCCTGCTTGTATATTATTTGTTAGGAGCACGACCGGATTGAGGTCGATGTCACCGTTGTACTTGATTTCTTCTCTGTACTAGGATTGCCCCATGATGGAGTGCACGGATAGTCGGGTTCTGGAGGGCAACGGGTCTGCATCTTATGGCGTTGAGACAGAGGGGGCCTCACTCTAGAATTGGCGAGCTATTCGCTGCACTCGTAGGGGGTACAGGTTGACCCAAGGAGGGGTGCTCAAGTTACCGAATTCCGTAAAGTGCTGGGTGGCCCATTCACTTTGATGAAGGGGGCTGCCTCACTTTTGGTTTTGGCGGGTAACTTGCCGCACTCGTAGGGGTCTAGGTTTTCATTGAACAGGCTATCCACACGACTAGGGGAACGTCGGGTTTCACTTGCGGCTCAAAGGAAACCCGGGGCTTCCAGATTATCTGAATTGTTCTGTGATGCTTATTTCTTATCTGTGATGTTGCATTTATCAGGCCTGGATCGATTATTGTATATTGTTATATATATACACTAGTAGATGTTGTATATATTTTACACCCACGCTAGTCCAGTCCCCGATCTGTCGTTAGTTAAGTAACCTAACGGGTGATGACGGGACCCAGTGGCAAATGCAGATGGCATATACGTACATCATATTTTCGTTCTTTTGTGGTGTGATTAATTGATGGGACTGCGTTGATTCAGATCAATGCAAGGAAAATAGACCTATTCGATGTTGTTGGAACAATTTTAAAAAAAACTGTTCTTTCAAGGACGTTTTCTTTTGTTTTGCACAACGGTATTCGGTTATGAATATCCAGCACCTCATTCGATAAGGCAAGGGCCGAGATCCCTTCACCGGAGTGACCCCTTGGGCAGAAGTTTGCGTCAGGGTAATAACTGCACTATAGTCGATTACTTTTTGCTTTACATCGCGGTATTCAGTGGGAATATCCTCCACCTCATTCCACGAGGAAAGAGCAAAGATCCCTTCACAGGGAGTGACCTCTTTAGCAAAGGTTTTCACCACTGTATATTTGTAAAAACCTATCTGGTTCCTTCAACGATATCAAGTTCATTACGTTAAAGGTTTTTTGCCAAAAACCATTCGTAACCCTCTGTCATTTCAGACGGGTAGCACTTAGTATTCATGCTATGTATGTTGGCCTTCGTCAAGGCATAGTGTATGGTAGCTATTTGTTACTTTTCTGTTGCATAGATAGATGCGTTGGTTTGGGACAGTCGTACTACTATTTTAGCCTTCGTCAAGGGTATGTACGGGTGGGTTCAAATTAACCTGGACAATGATAGGTAGAACTTGACATGTGACTTATGATATGTTGGCCTTCGTCAAGGTCATAAGAGCATGGGGTAGAAATCAAATCGAGAGTTTCAAACATACAGGAAACTTGCCAGTGTTAGTTATATGTATGCCTTAGAGGCCATTACTGTACATAGGATGTATATTGTAGTGTATGATTGGACATATATAGGGAGGACTTTCTTGCTCGATATGATAGTATGCTATCTGGTTACTCTTTACCTTGACGTGTACACTGATTGTCTCTCTGTTACATATTGGTAAAGCCCTTAGGATGTGTACTTGACTACCTGGACTATGATGAGGATCATACTAGTGGGGACATGGTAGTCCATAAGTACATCCTTCTAGGTCCCTAGTCGTGGGTGTATCGAAACAGGGCATCGATATACCAGAGTAGACTAGCGTGTACCTTCTCGACCCATACAGATGAGCGATGGATGATCCCATATCCATTGGTGTTTGACACCAGAGATGATATACGGGTGCTCAGTGGAGACTGGGTACGCTGGACGGACTCGCAGAGAACTCCCAGATGGTATTATACTGAAAGGTTCCTAGGCACCCTATAGAGGTCTCACAAGGCATCGAACATGCCATTTTATAAAAATTATGGTGCCGAGAAACCCTAACACGGATCTTAGACTAGAATTCTAGGCGAAAAACTAAACTAGTTAGCAAATTAACTAAAGGTCGGAAACTACAACCTTTGTAGATCCGGATTTCCACCTTCTTAGCTCCACGTGGTCATGCCCTCGCTGTCCATCATGAATCCTCGACTCTCGTGACGGCTTCATCGGAGAAACGTGCGGAATAGGTCGTCGGCTTCGTGTCAAAGACGATCTACGTCGAGGTTGCACAAGCTCAAGCTCCGACTTCACAAAGTTGTGAAACTTGTGAAGAAAACACCCAAAACAACTTGGCAAGAGGTAGAGGGTGAAGAAATAGGAGGTGGGTTCACTTTAGAATTGGATTTATCTCACTAGATCTCAAGTTGCCATTAAAGTAGCAAGCTTGAAGAAGAAGAAGAAGATGAAGAAGATGCAAGAATGATAAGTGTTCTACTTTTTAAAATAAAACTAATATGAATACTTATCATATCTTGACCATGGTCAAGTGTAGAGATTAAACCAAGGTTAGTTAGAGTGTTTAGGGTTAAGGATGAGATAAGGATGGTGGACTTTGTCAAAGCTTCATGAAGCTTCAACATAGCTCCAAAATAAGCCACCATTCTCAACTTAATCCTTTCCAAATAAATAAACAAATAAATAAATGAAAAACCCAAACCCTAATCATCACTTAACCATGGTTTAACCCTTTACACTTAACCATATTATCAAGTATCATCAAACATGATACAAAGTAGTGCACTAAAGCATATCACATATACAATGTGCATCAAGTGAGAAAAATCCGTTTAAAGTGAACCAATACTAGTTAATGCAATGCAATATATCAAATATATAATTATGCATTAAATCATTAAATCAACATTTGATTCAATGATCCGGTCATGTCGCACATAACCGACTAGAATCCAATGTATCAATTTATCGAATCAATGATTCGATAACTAGGTCATATCGAATATAACCAATCGAAACATATATCGCGAGAATGAAATGCGGTATCACATACACGCATTATTCTCGGTCCTGCACATATCTCATATGCGCTCCTATTTCGTTTCGCTTGAGCCAGGAAACCTCTGTGTAGGACTCTAAAGACTCGTCAATACGCCGGTAGCAGATGATGATCATATCAAGCACCCACAAGCCGCAAGCGGTCTGCTAAACGTAACGGCCACCCGGGTATTGAGCGATCAGAAGATCGACGAGCTAGCCCGCTCACACTCCTGCGAATCCGACCAGTAACACTTACCGTACAGTCCGGTCTCTTCGTCTGATACGTCGCATATCAAGTCTAGGGGTGGTAAACGTCAGACCCCAATAACCCGATAAGTCGTGCCGATGTGAGGCTCATAACGGGTCGAGAAACTACTGGCAACACTTACCAGCAAATCTCTGATCAGCCCTGGCCAGGGACTTCCCTGTTACGGCCAATCGAGCACAGCGCAACATCAACCCCCAATACCGGGAGAGACGAAACCCCTCCTATCGCTCATTGCCTCCATGTGACTCGGGACTGTACCCAAAGACCACCGTTTTGCACGCCCTCATAGACGTGGTAAGGTGGAGATCAAAGCACAGTGGGAATCACACAAGACTCTATGACGATCTCGGGTCTACAGACTAACCTGTACAAGTGTCACCTGAGAACTGCCATCTGACGTGAGGTATAATACCATCTGGGAGTTCTCGGCGAGTCCGTCCAGTGTACCCAGTCTTCACTGAGCACCCGTATACTATCTCTGATGTCAAACACCAATGGATATGGGATCATCCATCGCCCATCACATGGGTCGAGAAGCGTATACGCTAGTCTACTCTGGTATATCGATGCCCCGTCTCGATACACCCACGACTAGGGACCTTGAAGGATGTACTTATGGACTACCATGTCCCCACTAGTATGATCTGCATCATAGTCCAGGTAGTCAAGTACAAATCCTAAGGGCTTTACCAACATGTAACTATAAGACAGAATAAAGAGACTAGTGTACATGTTAAGATAAAGAGCAACCAGATAGCATACTATCATGTCGAGCAAGAAAGTCATCTCTATATATGTCCAAGCATCCAATATAATATACATCATCTGTAGAATACTGGCCTCTAGGGCATACATACAACTAACAATCTCCCACTTGCACTAGGGCCAGCTGCTGTAGTATCGCATACCGAGCATCCCGAAGAGTCTCTCAAACTGTATCTCGGGAATGGCCTTCGTGAGTGGATCCGCCGTGTTGTTCTTCGTGTCAACCTTCCTGACCTTGATCTCCCGGCGATCAACTATCTCCCGGATCAGGTGATACCGCCTCAGAATATGCCTGGATCGCTGATGGGACCTGGGTTCCTTGGCCAAAGCCACCGCTCCATTGTTATCGCAATACAAAGGTATTGGACGCTCAATAGATGGAACCACTCCAAGTTCAGTAATGAACTTCTTGACCCAGACAGCCTCTTTGGCAGCATCGTTGGCAGCGATGTATTCAGCCTCCATCGTCGAGTCTGCCACGGTTTCCTGCTTGGAACTCTTCCAGCTAACCGCCCCTGCGTAAAGGGTAAAGACAAAGCCCGACTGCGACTTAGAGTCGTCCTTATCACTCTGGAAGCTCGAATCGGTAAAGGACTCCACTTGGAGCTCTCCGTTACCATACACCAAGAACATATCTCTAGTCCTTCGCAAGCACTTGAGAATGCTCTTCACAGCTGTCCAGTGACTCTCTCCAGGATCAGCTTGATACCTGCTCACTACACTTAGTGAGTATGCTACATCGGGTCTGGTACATAGCATCGCATACATGATAGAGCCTACTGCCGAAGCATAGGGTATCCCTTGCATGCGAGCTCTCTCCAAATCAGTCTTAGGAGACATCTCTTTGGAAAGAGTGACTCCAGAGATCGTGGGCAAATTCCCACGCTTGGACTCTTCCATACTAAACCTCTTTAGTATGGTGTCAATGTACCTGGATTGGGACAATCCCAAAATCCTTTTGGATCTATCTCTATAGATCCTGATTCCCAATATGCAGGAGGCATCACCAAGATCTTTCATTGAGAATCTTTGTGATAAGAAGAGCTTAACCGATTGCAGCATAGGAATATCATTTCCTATCAAGAGTATGTCGTCCACGTACAATACGAGGAAGACAACCTTACTCTCTGCCACCTTCCTGTAGATACAAGGTTCATCTGGATTTTTGACGAAATCAAACTCTTTGATAACGACGTCAAAGCAGATGTTCCAACTCCGCGATGCTTGCTTTAATCCATAAATGGATTTAAGCAGCTTGCACACCTTCTCGCTGCTCCCACTATCTACGAAGCCCTCCGGCTGAGTCATGTACACGCACTCTTCTAAATCACCATTTAGAAAGGCGGTCTTAACATCCATTTGCCAGATTTCGTAGTCATGATATGCAGCGATGGCAAGCATGATCCGGATGGATTTAAGCATAGCCACTGGAGAAAATGTTTCGTCATAGTCCACACCTGGTCTTTGACGAAAACCTTTTGCTACAAGTCTAGCTTTGAAAGTCTCCACTTTCCCATCTACACCAAGTTTCTTCTTGAAGATCCACTTGCTCCCAATGGGTTTTACCCCTTCAGGAGCAACTTCCAAAGTCCATACTTTGTTGGTGTACATGGATTCCATCTCGGACCGCATTGCATCCAGCCATTTCACTGAGTCCCTACTCGTGATGGCCTGCTCGAAGCTAGTTGGGTCATCATCCTCCATGATGCAATCCTCGCTACCTCCATCCATGAGAAAACCGTAGTATCTCTCAGGTTGGCGAGGAACCCTACTAGATCGGCGGAGTGGCTGGGGTTCATCGGGAACTACGGAATCCTCTGGTTCCACTAAATTTTCTGTTGTGTTTTGTTCAGCTGGAACCTCTTCCAGTTCTACCTCAGAGCCACTAATCTCTTTTGCAAGAAATTCCTTTTCTAAAAAGGTGGCATGTTGAGCAACAAATACTCTTTGTTCCTCACTGTGGTAGAAGATATACCCTCGCGAATGCTTGGGATATCCAACAAATTTACACAAAACAGACCTTGCCTCGAGTTTGTCCGGTTTTTGTCTTTTGACATAAGCCGGGCAACCCCATATCTTTATAAAATTTAGATATGGTCTCTTCCCCTCCCATATCTCATATGGAGTGGTAGGCACTGATTTGGTAGGAACCCTATTCAGTAGATATGCTGCTGTTTCCAGTGCATATCCCCAGAAAGAAATAGGTAACTCAGCTGTGCTCATCATAGAGCGCACCATATCTAATAGGGTGCGGTTCCTCCGTTCTGATACACCGTTGTGCTGTGGTGTATAAGGAGAAGTCAGCTGAGAGAGAATCCCATTCTCTTTTAGGAAGTCCAGGAATTCATTGCTCAAGTATTCACCTCCTCGATCAGATCGAAGGATTTTAATACTTTTTCCTGTTTGGTTCTCAACTTCTTGTTTATATTCCCTAAATTTCTCAAAAGCTTCTGATTTGTGTTTCATCAGGAACACATACCCGAACCTAGAGAGATCGTCAGTGAATGTAATGAAGTATGAAGAACCATCCCTGGCATGTGTAGACATGGGACCGCATACATCACTATGTATCAGTCCCAAGAGTTCTGTAACTCTTTCTCCGTGTCCCGTAAACGGAGCTTTGGTCATCTTGCCTTTGAGACATGACTGGCAAGTGTCATAAGATGAAAATTCAAACGGATTTAAATATCCATCCTTATGCAACTTAGCCAGTCGTGTCGCATTGATGTGACCCAGTCTACAATGCCACAAGAAGGATTCGTTCAATTCTGAACTCCTCCTCTTGTGTGTGTTTGTTATGCTTAGAATTGTCGATTGATTCAGAACATAAATGCCATTGCATAGCATGCCTGATCCAACCAACTTTTGGTTACGGAAAATGTTCATAACATTATCCTGTAATACAAAATTATATCCCTCTTTACTCAATAAAGAAACAGATATAATGTTGCATATCAGGTTCGGCATGTAATAGCATTCGTTCAGAACCAATGTATTACCAGTTGGTAATGTAAGGTGATATTCCCCGACAGTCTTAGCTGCAACAATTGCACCATTTCCAACTCTAATGTCTTTATCACCTTCTCCAAGTTCTCTACCTTTCCTAAGCCCATGTAACTGATTACATATGTGGGATCCTGACCCGGTATCCAATACCCAGGACGTAGAGCAAATGGAGAAACAGTTCTCTGTAACGAACACACCCGAAGAAAATGCATCAACATGTACTTCCTTCATTCGGGTGGCATGGGAATCCTGGTATTCCCCTATATCCAGTTCAGTCCTATAACTCTTATAGGAAAGAAAGGAACCAACGTTCCCCAGCACAGTATAACATGCGGGTTCGGTCAATACATCCATATTATTATCTTGATTAGGGCCTGAAATGGTCGCTACCTGGAGAGAGAGAGAAGAAAACACTTTAGCGTATGCTCGTGCAAGATCAGATTGGTTATTATCTTATCTAATCAGGATGGCTCCCACTGCTTTTTATCAAATCTTCCTTCAAACCCTAAAAGGAAAGACTAGCCGGGATTAATTACACACTATAAGTTCGCCAATCTTTCAGCCAGGCCAGTGTCGGTACTTTGAGGGAGGTCCCCCGTGCTTTCACACGAACCTAATTACTGTAAACCTCGTTTTCCCAGAGGCGTAACCTCGTTAACACCTTTCTAGACACCTACTTGATCGGCTAATTGTAATGTGTAAAACTCTCCCAGGAGTAACTCTTACTCGCAGTGGGTATCGGGATCCAACTATCTCATAAAAGGTATGCAATCTCATTGCAAATTTCAACACTTGAAATTCCCGATAATGTTTTGCCCCAAGCATCCTATGACCTTGACGGAGGTCAACAAACCACAGGATGCAAGTCAAATTCAACCCGTCATTTCTTGATTGAATCAAACCCACCCGCATGACCCTTGACGGAGGTCAACAAGGTCGTACGACTACCCTAATCCAATCTGCATCATATGCATAAGCAGACAAATACTAGTTAGCTACCGCACACTACGCCTTGACGGAAGTCAACAAACGTAGCACGAATACTAAGTAGGATCTATCTAAAATGACGGAGGGCTACGCCAGGTTTTTCTGAAAACCATGAGCGTAATGAACTTGATATCGTTGTAGAATCAAATGAAGATTTAAAAATGGAGTGATTTTGAGGCTTTTCTAGTTTTGCTGAAGAAGTCACTCCCGGTGAAGGGATCTCGGTCCTTTCCTCGTTGAATGAGGTGCGGGATATATCATATATATCGCTGTGCAAAGCAAAAACGCAAAAGCAGTCAAAAGCAAACCGAGTGTGTAGCATCTGCCAGTTATTGCTAAAGGAGTCACTCCCGGTGAAGGGATCTCGGTCCTTTCCTTATCGAATAAGGTGCAGGGTAAATCATATATACCGCTGTGCAAAGCAAGAACTGTAGCTACCTTTTTATTTTAAAATTCGATTCCACAACATCTTAGGTTTCTTATCTTTCATTAATCACATTAATGAAGTCCCATCATTTAAATACCTAAACATCACAGATAGATATGACGTACACTTATGCCATCCGCATTCGCCTCGATGTCCCCTCGTGCACCGTTAGGTTAGGTAACTAACGACAGAGCAGGGCAGGGCTAGCACGGGTGTAAAACATAAGTAACGTCTATATAATATATCATATATACTATATACTATATCCATCACAGAATCACAACACAGATATCGCAGCAGAATAAACATATGAAATATTGGATATACTAGGACGTCCGTGTTTTCAATACGAGCCAGTATAAAACACGGATTCCACGGTCGTGATGAATAGCCAATCCCACACCCCTAGACCCCTACGAGAGCGGCAAGCAACCCTGCCAATTCTAGGGTTAGGAGACCCGGACTCGACTCCTCGAGTTGGTCTCCCTCTGGATCCCAGAACCCGGTTACTTGTGCTCCCCTCCTTGGGTCTATCCTAATGCGGAAAAGTAAATAATATACAAAGGGTGACAACTTCCGCTACCTGGAAGTGCCCCAAATAAAAGAATATTACATACAAGTTTTTACATGAATGAAAATGGAAAACACTCATCTCACATAAAAACCCCCGGCTATTCAAACACGACGATCCAATATAACATATCCAGCAACACATAACATCACATGTCATCAACGTAAGTAAATATGTCCATCCCAATTGTCGTTGACATATAGCAACGAAACCGGCGATATCACATATTACACTTACGGTCACAGAAAAGAAAATGTAAAACTACAACAATTGGAATCCGCAATTTCTTTAGACATCGCATGCCTAATTAAATGAAATACTTAGACATCACATGTCTAACAGATATAAATCCCGCATTTTAGTCTCATTATCGAAAACTCTTTTCAATATCATATGGGACTAAACTGCTAAATTTATAACATTCATTCAGTTATCTCATAACTGTTTGTGAATTCCAATTATTGTATCCATTTCTGGATAAATAGAATATATCAAACTTTCTGATCGAACATTCGAACACCCAATATAATATACATCATCTGTACAATACTTAGACAAAGTTTGATATTCCGATCGAATCGTCGATTCCCAATATAACCCCAGAGCACTCAACCCTTAAATCAATTTAAAAATACCTAGAAAACTCACCAGAATTTATCAGGTATTACTGTGCAGTGAAACATGGCTGACGTCACTAAATGGCCGCGAAACGGCGGCAGAAGCCATGCTTCTGCCGCGCTTCCGCGGCTCATGGAACTGTTCATGGGAAACGTTTTACACAGTAATTCTTAGAATTCTTTGGCGAATTTTTTAAGCATTTTTAATATCAAAAATTCCCAGATTTCAGAAAATGACCAGAGAGCTCTTGGGTATCGGGGTTTCGGGTTCGTTCGGACTTCAAACTCCGTCTAGACTTCGCCTAAGGCTCTAGCTAGGCTCTGATACCACTGAAAGGTTCCTAGGCACCCTATAGAGGTCTCACAAGGCATCGAACATGCCATTTTACAAAAATTATGGTGCCGAGAAACCCTAACACGGATCTTAGACTAGAATTCTAGGCGAAAAACTAAACTAGTTAGCAAATTAACTAAAGGTCGGAAACTACAACCTTTGTAGATCCGGATTTCCACCTTCTTAGCTCCACGTGGTCATGCCCTCGCTGTCCATCATGAATCCTCGACTCTCGTGACGGCTTCATCGGAGAAACGTGCGGAATAGGTCGTCGGCTTCGTGTCAAAGACGATCTACGTCGAGGTTGCACAAGCTCAAGCTCCGACTTCACAAAGTTGTGAAACTTGTGAAGAAAACACCCAAAACAACTTGGCAAGAGGTAGAGGGTGAAGAAATAGGAGGTGGGTTCACTTTAGAATTGGATTTATCTCACTAGATCTCAAGTTGCCATTAAAGTAGCAAGCTTGAAGAAGAAGAAGAAGATGAAGAAGATGCAAGAATGATAAGTGTTCTATTTTTTAAAATAAAACTAATATGAATACTTATCATATCTTGACCATGGTCAAGTGTAGAGATTAAACCAAGGTTAGTTAGAGTGGTTAGGGTTAAGGATGAGATAAGGATGATGGACTTTGTCAAAGCTTCATGAAGCTTCAACATAGCTCCAAAATAAGCCACCATTCTCAACTTAATCCTTTCCAAATAAATAAACAAATAAATAAATGAAAAACCCAAACCCTAATCATCACTTAACCATGGTTTAACCCTTTACACTTAACCACATTATCAAGTATCATCAAACATGATACAAAGTAGTGCACTAAAGCATATCACATATACAATGTGCATCAAGTGAGAAAAATCCGTTTAAAGTGAACCAATACTAGTTAATGCAATGCAATATATCAAATATATAATTATGCATTAAATCATTAAATCAACATTTGATTCAATGATCCGGTCATGTCGCACATAACCGACTAGAATCCAATGTATCGATTTATCGAATCAATGATTCGATAACTAGGTCATATCGAATATAACCAATCGAAACATATATCGCGAGAATGAAATGCGGTATCACATACACGCATTATTCTCGGTCCTGCACATATCTCATATGCGCTCCTATTTCGTTTCGCTTGAGCCAGGAAACCTCTGTGTAGGACTCTAAAGACTCGTCAATACGCCGGTAGCAGATGATGATCATATCAAGCACCCACAAGCCGCAAGCGGTCTGCTAAACGTAACGGCCACCCGGGTATTGAGCGATCAGAAGATCGACGAGCTAGCCCGCTCACACTCCTGCGAATCCGACCAGTAACACTTACCGTACAGTCCGGTCTCTTCGTCTGATACGTCGCATATCAAGTCTAGGGGTGGTAAACGTCAGACCCCAATAACCCGATAAGTCGTGCCGATGTGAGGCTCATAACGGGTCGAGAAACTACTGGCAACACTTACCAGCAAATCTCTGATCAGCCCTGGCCAGGGACTTCCCTGTTACGGCCAATCGAGCACAGCGCAACATCAACCCCCAATACCGGGAGAGACGAAACCCCTCCTATCGTTCATTGCCTCCATGTGACTCGGGACTGTACCCAAAGACCACCGTTTTGCACGCCCTCATGGACGTGGTAAGGTGGAGATCAAAGCACAGTGGGAATCACACAAGACTCTATGACGATCTCGGGTCTACAGACTAACCTGTACAAGTGTCACCTGAGAACTGCCATCTGACGTGAGGTATAATACCATCTGGGAGTTCTCGGCGAGTCCGTCCAGTGTACCCAGTCTTCACTGAGCACCCGTATACTATCTCTGATGTCAAACACCAATGGATATGGGATCATCCATCGCCCATCACATGGGTCGAGAAGCATATACGCTAGTCTACTCTGGTATATCGATGCCCCGTCTCGATACACCCACGACTAGGGACCTTGAAGGATGTACTTATGGACTACCATGTCCCCACTAGTATGATCTGCATCATAGTCCAGGTAGTCAAGTACAAATCCTAAGGGCTTTACCAACATGTAACTATAAGACAGAATAAAGAGACTAGTGTACATGTTAAGATAAAGAGCAACCAGATAGCATACTATCATGTCGAGCAAGAAATTCATCTCTATTTATGTCCAAGCATCCAATATAATATACATCATCTGTACAATACTGGCCTCTAGGGCATACATACAACTAACATATACCTTACGTCAGATGGCAGTTCTCTGGTGACACTGGTACAGGTTAGTCTGTAGACCCGGGATCGTCATAGTGTCTTGTGTGATTCCCACTGTGTTTTGATTTCCACCTTACCACGTCCAAGGGGGCGTACAAAACGGTGGTTTTTGGGTACAGTCTCGAGTCACATGGAGGCAATGAGCGATAAGAGGGGTTTCGTCTCTCCCGGTATATGGAGTTGATGTTGCGCAGTGCTCGATTGGCTATAACAGGAAGTCCTTGGCCAAGGCTGCTTTAGGGATTTACTGGTAAGTGTTACCAGTAGTTTCTCGACCCGTTATGAGCCTCATATCGACACGACTTATCGAGTTATTGGGGTCTGACGTTTACCACCCCTAGACGAGATATGCGACATATCAGACGAACAGACCGGACTGTATGGTAGTGTTACTCGTTGGAGTCACATGAGTGTGAGCGGGCTTGCTCGTTGATCTTCTGATCGCTCAATACCCGGGTGGCCGTTACGTTTAGCAGACCGCTTGCGGCTTGTGGGTGTTTGATATGATCATCACCTACTACCGGCGTATTGACGAGTCTTTAGAGTCCTACACAGGGGTTTCCTGGCTCAAGCGAAACGAAATAGGAGCGCATATGAGATATGTGCGGGACCGAGAATAATACCAGTATGTGATACTGTATTCTATTCTCGCGATTTGTGACATTGATCGGTTGTATGCGATATAGCGGGGTTATCGGATCAAGTGTTGATTCGATAAGTTGTTACTATTGATATTAGTCGGTTATATACGATATGACCGGATCGCTAAATCAAGTGTTGATTTAATGATTTAATGTATAATTATATATTTGATATATTACTTTACATTAACTAGTATTGGTTCACTTAAGATTATTTTTCTCACTTGATGTGCACATTGTATATGTGATATATTTTTGTGCACTTGATTGTATCATGTTTGATGATACATGCAAACTTGGGTGTATGTTTGCTTTAAACTATGATTAGGTTAATGGTTAAGGTTTGAATTACTTATTCATTTATTTATTTATTCATTTTGGTAAGAAGTAAAATGGTGGCTTTATTTGGATTTCACTTGATGCTTCATGAAGCTTTGAAAGTCAAAACCATTTTGTTTCTTTCCTTAACCCAACCATTTAACTAAACCCTAGTTCATTCTCTACATGAGTTACACTCACCCATGGTTGCAATATGATAGATATCACTTCATTTTCTTTTTGAAAATAATTTTTTTCTTTTCTTCTTCTTCATCTTCTTCTTCAAGTGAAGAAAAAGAAAAGCTCTCTTGAAAAATGTCAAGTGATGATTCCAAGTGAGAAATCCAAATCCAAAGTGAACCCACTTCCTATTTCTTCATCCTCTACCACTTGCCAAGTAGTATAGGGTGTTTTCTTCACAAGTTTCATGACTTGGTAAAGTTGGAGCTTGATCTTGAGTTGGCTCGACGTAGATCATCTTCGGCATCGAAGTCGACGACCTAGCCCGCTCATTTCCCCGACGAAACCATTGCTAGAGTTCGGGATCCCAATGATCGCAGCGGAGGGACGTCAACACGGAGCTAAAGAAATAGTGGAGCGGATCTACAAAGGTTGTAGTCCCTTTCTCTTAGCAATAAAGTCGTTTACTTGCTTGCTTTTCGCCTAAACTTCTAGTTAACGATCTAGTTTAGGGTTTCTCAGCACCATAAAATTTTAATTTGGCATGGTTGATGCCTTGTGGAACCTCTTGAGTGTGCCTAGGAACCCTACAGTGGTATCAGAGCCTAGCTAGAGCCATAGGCGATGCGTAGACGATGTTAGAAACCCGATCGAACCCCGAAACCCTAAGTTTCACCCTTCTCTGTACATTTTTGTAAACTGTAGAAATTTGTGAATTAAAAATATGCAGAAAAATAAGCAGGGTTTTTTATGAATTACTGTGCAAAACAGGGTCCTAACTCTGTCAAACTGCCGCGGAACCGCGGCCGTACCCCACGTGGCGCAGCGGTTCCGCGGCCATACTGTTGATTCTTTGACCACACTTTGCACAGTAATGTTTATATTTGACTCCTGTGTTTTCTCGGTAATTTTAATCTTTACTCAAGAGTTGAGTATTCTGGATTGTATTGGGAGTTCGACGATTCGATCGGAATGTTTAACTTCGTCTACGGGTTTTTCCGTATAATTTTAGAAAATGTTGAAAAGTTCGACCGGATATAAATACCCACTTTTTCCCCTGTCGGGAAATTTCCAATTGTTGGATTTTCCCGTAGTTTAATGACGTTCTAAGTAGTGCAAGTAACGCGATGGTCCCTCTAGAAGACAACAAACCTTAACTCGATTATGTGACCGCCTTGAACTACCCTTTGAACCTTAGGGTTTGGGGCAGTACGGCGTGCCACATGTGAGGCGTTGGCTTGACCCTTCTACGGCTGGACCGTTGGTACTAAGGCATGAAGTGAATGTTTTTAAACTTATTTCATGTGTTGAGCTGTTTCGGGAAAACTTGGGTGTTTGACTGTTCGATCGGAAAGTTTAACATTTTCTGTTTATCTAGAATGTGATACAATATTTGGAATTCACAAGTAGTTATGTGATAACTAATATGAATGTTATAAACATAGCACTTTAGTCTCAAATGATCGGTTGCCGCGGAATTTTGATGCGATCAAAAGTCCGTCGCAATCACGTAGCGTACGCGGATATTCGCCGGTAAACTTAATAGACAGCCACGCCCCATAGCCCCGACCAAGTGACTGTAGAAGAACCCCGTCGCCAAAAGCATCCGTTCGGGTGCTCACAGCAACGGTGTTCCGCTTTAGTGCACTTCGTCGACGACTTCCAGGGGTGCGGCCGTCTACTAAAGTTTCCGACGAGCATTCGATCAGTTTATCGGGAATCTTGTTGAATTGCCCGACTTGATATTGAAAAGTGTTTTCGATAATGAGACTATAATGCGGGGTTTATAATTGTTAGGCATGTGATGTCTAATGAATTCATTTGATTAGGCATGCGATGTCTATGCAGGTTGCGGATTCCAAGTGTTGTAGTTTTACACTTTCTTTTCTGTGACCGTAAGTGTAATATGTGATATCGCCGGTTTCGTTGCTACATGTCAACGACAATTGGGATACGCATGTTTACTTACGTTGATGACATGTGATGTTATGTGTTGCTGGATATGTTATATTGGATCGTCGTGTTTGAATAGCCGGTTTTTTTTATGTGAAATGAGTGTTTTTCATTTTCATTCATGTAAAAACTTGTATGTAATATTCTTTTATTGGGCACTTCCAGGTTGCGGAAGATGTCACCATTTGTATATTATTTACTTTTCCGCACTAGGATAGACCCAAGGAGGAGGGCACAAGTAACCGGATTCTAGAGTCCAGTGGGAGACCAACTCGAGGAGTCGAGTCCAGGTTTCCTAACTCTAGAATTGGTGGGGTTGCTTGCCGCTCTCGTAGGGGTCTAGGGGTGTGGGTTTGGCTATTCATCGCGACCGTGGAATCCGTGTTTTATACAGTCTCGTATTGAAAACACGGACGTCCTAGTATATCCAATGTTTCATATGTTTCTTCTGCTGCGATATCTGTGATGTGATCATTTGATGTTCTGTGATAAATACTGTATATAGTATATATGATATATTATATAGATGTTACTTATGTTTTACACCCCGCTCTGCCGTGCCCCGCTCTGCCGTTAGTTACCTAACCTAACGGTGCACGAGGGGACATCGAGACGAATGCGGATGGCATAAGTGTACGTCGTATTTATCTGTGATGTTTAGGTAACTTAAATGATGGGACTTCATTAATGTGATTAATGAAAGAAAAGAAACCTAAAGATATTGTGGAATCGAATTTTCAAAAACAGGTAGCTACAGTTCTTGCTTTGCATCGCGGTGTTCCTTGTAGAACATCCTGCACCTTATTCGATAAGGAAAGGACCGAGATCCCTTCACCGGGAGTGACTCCTTTAGTAATAACTGGCAGATGCTACAACCCTCGGTTTGTCTTTTGATTGCTTCTATAGTTTATGTTTTGCACAGCGGTATATATGATATATCCTGCACCTTATTCGATGAGGAAAGGGCCGACGATCCCTTCACCGGGAGTGACCCCTTTAGCAAAACTAGAAAAGCCTAAAAAACACTCCATTTTAAATCATTTGATTCTACAACGATATCAAGTTCATTACGCAATAGGTTTTCAGAAAAACCTGTCGTAGCCCTCCGTCATTTCAGATAAGTACTAGTTAGTATTCTTGCTACGTTTGTTGACTATGTTAAGGCGTAGTGTGCAGTAGCTAATTAGTGCTTATCTGTATAAGTATATGATGTGATTGGATTAGGGTAGTCATGCGACTTTGTTGACTATGTTAAGGGTCGTGTGGGTGGGTTTAATTCAATCGGGAAATGACGGGTTGAACTTGGCTAGCACTTATCATTTGTTGACTATGTTAAGGTCATATAACTGCTAGGGGCAAAATTATCGGGAATTTCAAGTGTTGAAATTTGCAATGAGATTGCATACCTTTTATGAGATAGTTGGATCCCGATACCCACTGCGAGTAATTGTTACTCCTGGGAGAGTTTTACCCATTACAATTAGCCGATCAAGTAGGTGTCTAGAAAGGTGACAACGAGGTTACGCCTCTGGGAAAACGAGGTTTACTGTAATTAGGTCCGTGCGAAAGCATTGGGAACCTCCCTCAAAGTACCGACACTGGCCTGGCTGAAAGATTGGCGAACTTGTAGCGTGTAATTAATCCCGGCTAGTCTTTCTTTTTAGGGTTTGAAGGAAGATTTGATAAAAACAGTGGGAGCCATCCTAATTAGATAAAATAATAACCAATCTGATCTTGCAAGAGCGCACGCAGAGTGTTTTCTTCTCTCTCTCTTCAGGTAGTGACCATGTCACGCCTTAATCAAGATAATAAAACGGATATATTGACTGAACCCGCTTGCTATACTGAGGTGGGGAACGTTGGTCCCGCTCCAACTTATAATTGTTATAAGACAGAGCAGGAAATTGAGGATTACCAGAATTCCTGTGCCGTCCAAACGAAGAAAGTGCATACCGATGCATCATCTTCGGGTGTGTTCATTACAGAGAACTGTTTCTCAATGTCCTTTACGTCCTGGGTATATGATACCGGATCAGGGTCCCACATATGTAATATATTACATGGGCTACAGAAAGGTAGAGAACTGAGGACGGGTGATAAGTTTCATGAGGCAGAAAACGGTGCAAGTGTTGCAGCCAGGTCCATTGGTCACTGTCACCCTGTATTACCTGAATACATTGATTCTGAACAAATATCATTAGATACCGAACCTGATATACAAAATCATATCAGTCTCTTTATTAGTAAAGAAGGATATAATTTTGTATTGTTGAATAATGTTTTGAACATTTCCTATATCAAAAGTTGATCGGTTCAGGCACGTTATCTAAAAACATTAATGTTCTAAATCAAATTACAGTTCTTAGTATATAGAACACACACAAGAGGAAGAGTTCAGAAATGAACAAATCCTTCTTGAGGCATTGTAGACTAGGTCATATCAATGCGACCCGACTAGTTGAGGTTACATTTAGATGCATATTTAAATCTGTTTGAATTTACATCTTGTGGAACTTGCCAGTCATGTCACAGAGATAAGATGACCATAGTTCTGTTTATTGGAAACAGAGAAAGAGTTAGTGAACTCTTGGGATTGATACATGCTGATGTACGAAGGTCCCCTGTCTACACATGCCAAGACCGGTTCTTTGTACTTCATTACATTCTCTGATAATCTCTCAAGATTCAGACATATGTTCCTGTTGAAACACAAGTCCAAACCTTTTGAGATATTCACAGAATATAAGTTAGAAGTAGAGAACCAAAATACGGGTATGAGTATTATGTCCTTTGATGTGATCAAGGAGGAGAATACTTGAGCACGGAATTCCTGGATTATTCTAAAGGAGAATGAGATTCTCTCTCAGCATTACTCCTCCGTATACACCATAGCACGTTGGTATATCGGGGCAGAGCAATAACACCCTATGTGATATGGTGTGCTCTATGATGAGTACTACTGAGTTTCCTATTTCCTTTTAGGGAGTTAAGCACTTATGAAGTTGCATACCTATTGAATAGGGTTCCGATCAAATCAGTTGCCTACCACTTCATATGAGATATGGAAAGGGAAGAGCCCATATCTTAAGTCAGTTAAGATTTGGGGTTGTCCGGCCTATATCTAAAAAGAAAAATCCGGACAAGCTCGAGGCAAGATCTGTTATGTAGAATTGGAAATGTTCCAGCTATACAAACTGCAGCTGATGATTTGGAAGAACCAAAGGATTCAATAGTAACCAACGAACCTCAGCCTCTCCGCCGATCTAGTAGGGTTTCTCACCCACCTGAGAGATACTTTGGTTTCTCTATGACAGTGGGAGCGAGGATTGCATCATGAGATGATGACCCAACTAGTTTCGAGCTGGCCATCAAGAGTATGACTCTGTAAGAATGGCTGGATGTTTATCGATCTGAGATGGAATCCTTATACACCAACAAAGTATGGACTTTGGTTGCTATATCTGAAGGGTTAAATCCCCATCAGGAGCAAGTATATCTTGAGAAGATTACTTGGTGTAGATGGAAAAATTGAGACTTTCAAAGCTAGACTTGTTAAAGGTTTTCGTCATCGACCAGGCGTAGATAATGATGAAACCTTTTTCCAGTGGCTATGCTTAAGTCCATCAAGATCTTACTTGCTACGGCTACATACCATAACTACGATATCTAGAGGTTGGGTGTCTTGACTGCTTTTCTAAATAAAGATTTGGAAGAAAGCGTCTATAAGTACACAGCCAGAGGGCTTCGTAGACAGTGGGAGCAGCGGAAACGTGTGCAAGATGTTTTATATGATAAAGCAGGCATCGCGGATTTGGAACGTCTGTTTTGATGTAGTAGTCAAAGAGTTTGACTTCATCAAAATGGTAGATGAACCTTGTATATACAAAAAGGTAGTAGGGAGTATGGTGGTGATCCTCGTACAGAACGTGGATGACATACTCTTGATAGGGATGGAGTTTCCTAAGCTACGCTCGGTCAATTTCCGCTTATCACAATGATTCTCCATATAGGATCAAAGTGATACCTACTAAATCCTGGGTTTTGGATCTATGAGATAGATCTAATTGGATATTAGGATACTCACTAGTTGTAGTGAGATGGTATCAATTGGTCCTGGGGAGAATCACTGGAAGGGTTCCAGGGTGATAAGGAAGACTGAATGTCAGTCACAGACATTGCCTTTACTCTCAGTAAAGGGACGGTATGTTGGAAGAGTTCCAAGCTAGATACCGTGGCATACTAGACGATAAAGGCTGGATACATCGCTACTTAAGATGCTACCAAGGAGGCAGTCTGGATGTATATTAGTTCATGAGATGAACTTCGTTCCTCCCATTGTGTGACAATGGGGTTGTGGCTTATGCCAAGGAACGCCCATCCCATCAGTGATCCAGACATATTCTAAGGCAGTGTCACCTGATCGTGGAGATGGTTGATCTCTAGGGGATCGAGGTTAGGAGAGCAGACTCAGAGAACAACACGGCGGATCCACTCACAAAGGCCTTTTCCCAGAGAGAGACTTTTATGGGATGGTTGAGTATGAGATACTACAACCACTGCTATCAGATGGCCCTAGTGCAAGTGCGAGATTGTTAGTTATATGTATGCCCTAGAGGCCATTACTATACATATGATGTATATTGTAGTGTATGATTGGACATATATAGGGAGGACTTTCTTGCTCGATATGATAGTATGCTATCTGGTTACTCTTTACCTTGACGTGTACACTGATTGTCTCTCTGTTACATGTTGGTAATGCCCTTAGGATGTGTACTTGACTTCCTGGACTATGATGAGGATCATACTAGTGGGGACATGGTAGTCCATAAGTACATCCTTCAAGGTCCCTAGTCGTGGGAGTATCGAGACAGGGCATCGATATACCAGAGTAGACTAGCGTGTACCTTCTCGACCCATACAGATGGGCGATGGATGATCCCATATACATTGGTGTTTGACACCAGAGATGATATACGGGTGCTCAGTGGAGACTGGGTACACTGGACAGACTCGCCGAGAACTCCCAGATGGTATTATACCTTACATCAGATGGCAGTTCTCTGGTGACACTAGTACAGGTTAGTCTGTAGACCCGAGATCGTCATAGAGTCTTGTGTGATTCCCACTGTGCTTTGATTTCCACCTTACCATGTCCAAGCGGGCATGCAAAATGGTGGTTTTTGGGTACAGTCCCGAGTCACATGGAGGCAATAAGCGATAGGAGGGGTTTCGTCTCTCCCGGTATAGGGAGTTGATGTTGCGCAGTGCTCGATTGGCTATAACAGGAAGTCCTTGGCCAAGGCTGCTTTAGGGATTTACTGGTAAGTGTTACCAGTAGTTTCTCGACCCGTTATGAGCCTCATATCGACATGACTTATCGAGTTATTGGGGTCTGACGTTTACCACCCCTAGACGAGATATGCGACATATCAGACGAACAGACCGGACTGTACGGTAGTGTTACTCGTTGGATTCACAGGAGTGTGAGCGGGCTTGCTCGTTGATCTTCTGATCGCTCAATACCCGGGTGGCCGTTACGTTTAGCAGACCGCTTGCGGCTTGTGGGTGTTTGATATGATCATCACCTACTGCCGGCGTATTGACGAGTCTTTAGAGTCCTACACAGGGGTTTCCTGGCTCAAGCGAAACGAAATAGGAGCGCATATGAGATATGTACGGGACCGAGAATAATACCAGTATGTGATACTGTATTCTATTCTCGCGATTTGTGACATTGATCGGTTGTATGCGATATAGCGGGGTTATCGGATCAAGTGTTGATTCGATAAATTGTTACTATTGATATTAGTCGGTTATATGCGATATGACCGGATCGTTAAATCAAGTGTTGATTTAATGATTTAATGTATAATTATATATTTGATATATTACTTTACATTAACTAGTATTGGTTCACTTAAAATTATTTTTCTTACTTGATGTGCACATTGTATATGTGATATATTTTTGTGCACTTGATTGTATCATGTTTGATGATACATGCAAACTTGGGTGTATGTTTGCTTTAAACTATGATTAGGTTAATGGTTAGGGTTTGAATTACTTATTCATTTATTTATTTATTCATTTTGGTAAGAAGTAAAATGGTGGCTTTATTTGGATTTCACTTGAAGCTTCATGAAGCTTTGAAAGTCAAAACCATTTTGTTTCTTTCCTTAACCCAACCATTTAACTAAACCCTAGTTCATTCTCTACATGAGTTACACTCACCCATGGTTGCAATATGATAGATATCACTTCATTTTCTTTTTGAAAATAATTTTATTCTTTTCTTCTTCTTCATCTTCTTCTTCAAGTGAAGAAAAAGAAAAGCTCTCTTGAAAAATGTCAAGTGATGATTCCAAGTGAGAAATCCAAATCCAAAGTGAACCCACTTCCTATTTCTTCATCCTCTACCACTTGCCAAGTAGTATAGGGTGTTTTCTTCACAAGTTTCATGACTTGATGAAGTTGGAGCTTGATCTTGAGTTGCCTCGACGTAGATCATCTTCGACATCGAAGTCGACGACCTAGCCCGCTCATTTCTCCGACGAAACCATTGCTGAAGTTCGGGATCCCGATGATCGCAGTGGAGGGACGTCAACACGGAGCTAAAGAAATGGTGGAGCGGATCTACAAAGGTTGTAGTCCCTTTCACTTAGCAATAAAGTCGTTTACTTGCTTGCTTTTCACCTAAACTTCTAGTTAACGATCTATTTTAGGGTTTCTCGGTACCGTAAAATTTTAATTTGGCATGGTTGATGCCTTGTGGAACATCTTGAGTGTGCCTAGGAACCCTACAGCCAGGCATGCGCATACCTTCTGGAGTGTGATACCTTGAGTGGATTCCATCAAGTTATCTTGCAATGATTATTGGATCCTGATACCCACTGATGAGTTGGTTTACTCCTCGGGTGATTTTAGATGATCCCGACTAATTCTTCTTTCAAGATTGGAGGAGAATTTGAGGATACAGTAGGAGACATCCTGATTAGATAAATTGATTGACCATTTTGATCTAGGTTAGAGTGTACGCTGAGTGTTTCTTTTCTCTCTCTCTTTGGCAGCGACCATGGCCCGACCCTAGACTAGAACTCATAAACCATGTTAACCAAACCTTCTTAAAACACACTGGCTTTTGAATTGTCAGAGTTGCATATAACATTGCCACTTCTACTTTTACCCTTTACTTTTCTCCGGAACATTCCGTATCACTACGAAGATTCACATTTATTGGATATGACCATCGTATAGTTACATACGAACTCAAGAAACTTGTTTCAGATTCGAGGTTGGTTTCCGGTTCTGGAGAAATTGAATAGGACTATTCAGTTGTCTTTTCCTTTTACCTTCTCTCAGGTTGTGAGGGTTCCTAGGATTAAGAAAGGGTACACCTATTGTGCTTATTCGATAGTCTTCTTCCAAACCATAGGCAGGTGCCGAAACGTGGGGAAGGAAGAATACCAATTAGCCTAAGTGTGGTGTACAGAAGGCAAATTGCGACTGCTATCATTCACGACCAAACCGCGTATATCATCGCCACTCCTACTTCACCTTTGCATTTCTCCTGTTCAGGAGAAATTGAATAGGATTATTCAGGTTGTCTTTTATCTTTACCTTCTCTCATACTGATGTAAGTCGACGTTACACAACCCATGTGAAGCGGGGAGGCGGAATAAGAAAAAATATCATTTTAAACAAGGTAACATCGACTATGCAAAAGGATCTTTGCTAAACCCTAACTAACAATCAAACTAGGAGTTGTAAATACTATGAAAGATGATTATGCCTCAAGATAATTGTCCTTCTTGTTCTTGTTGTCCTCCTCCTCGTCGGCCTCCTCAAGTTTGAAGAAGATCTACCCGAAAGTGCCTACTACAAGCTTTAACCTCTAAGATGAGGTAACTAAGTGGCTTAGAGTGCTAATCTAAGTGACCTAGATAATATAGAGAGTGATTAAGGATTTGTTAGCCTCACTAATCCTATGATTCTTAACTCATGAGACACTTAGGGTTAAGATGAAGAAGAGAGAAAGTGTTTGTGATAATGAAATGAATCTTGACTCATTTGTGAATATTATGAAACATGAAAATATCTCAATAATAATATCTGTCATAATATCAACCAAGCTTCATTTAATTCATTAGATGAATCATCTCATGAGTCATGGTTCATTTAATGAAAGCAACACCTCATCTCCTCCACCTCATTAAGTTTAAATCAAGAAGAAATAAACCCTAATGAGTCACCTTCTTCTAGAAGCTTCCCGAAAAATTACGAGAATGCCCCTCCTATCCGTATTTACGAAAAACACGGATATACTGAGACTAAATAAATGCAATAATCTAATACTAGGATCCGGCTTAAACCAAAGCCCACTAGTATAATCTGTCCGAATATTATACGTGCACAAGTACACGTATATGTTCGAACCCTGTCGTAAAATCATACGACCTCTATATCGTTTCGTCCGAAGCAGGGAAACTCTCTGTGTGGGACTCTAAAGACTCGACAGTATGCTGGCAGTGGGTTTAACCATAGGCCACAAGCGGTACTAGCTGTATGTAATGGTCCCCAGGTAGATGTCGATAAGAAGGCCGATGAGGAAACCCATCCGAACTCCTACTGAGCCTGTATGTGACAATTTCCGTACAGTCCGGTCTTTTCGTCTAAGAGTATCGCATATCGGATCTAGGGGCGGCAAGCGTCAATCCCCTAATAGCGGTATAAGTCGCGTCGGAGTGTAGCCCATTACACCCTGAGAAACTCCTGGAGCACCTACCAGTAAATCTCGCTTGTCCTGGCCAGGGACTTTGCGTAATAGCTCTCCAAACACAACGCGATATCAACCCCCAATACCGGGAGAGACAAATCCTATCTAACCGCCACTGCCTCTAAGTGCTTCGGGACTGCACCCAACTGCTACCTGTTTGCACGACTCAGTAGAGCCGTGGTAGGGCAGCAATCTAAGAATAATGGGAACACACTTGAGGCGAAGTAGCAGTGTCAATGTCACGACCCGCAGGGTACGGAACGTGACTGGCACTTAGGTTACGAAACGTCTCAAGACGTCCGTAAAATAAGTAAGCCAAAGCCCAGAAACCAAAACCAAATAAGCAAAAGAGTGAAGAAAACCCAATCAATTGAAAGCGAGTTTATCAAATAAGTCATATAAAACCTTTTTTTAAAAAACAATATCAATTTTTCCGAAAATTTCGGCAGAGTCTCCTTTGTAAATACTGGCCCCCAAAATGGGTACAACAAGAATATATATGAATCCAACAAATAAGGCATCCCCAAGCGGGAGCTAGCTCTTCGCCACAAGGCGGTCACAAATCCCACGCAATATAAAGCAACAACATGCGAAATAATCATAATGAAGCATAAGAAAAACAGCACGTCGACTCAAGTGAGTTCGACCCCAAAATACAGCATAAAAGTCCACAACCTCACAGTCTCATCTCTAGGTCAATATACAATAATACTGGTAGATACAGTAGATGGAGTGCACTAGATACAAAGAATATACAAGGTGGTACAAAAATAATGATATAACCCACCTAAGAGCAAAACCTCGAGTCCAGGTAAAGGAGGCAAAAGAACAAGTGCGCCCGCCGCTACTGTACTGATGGAGCGGACCTGCAAAAGGCTGTGGCACAACGGGGGTGAGTTTCCAACTCGTGAGTAATAAATAACATCTACAAAGGCTATCGTATGCATGCACACAAGCATCCTAGCATCTAAAATACAGGTATGACAGGATGCACTAGCAGGTGTGTATACAACATCAGTGTACTAATATGTATGCAACATGAATATCTGAGGTCTCAATAGGTATATATAAGAAACATTTTATCTCTTTTTGTTTTTGAAACTCTTTTAGAATGCCAGCATAATACTCAAAGAATCGACGAGAACCGGTGTCCAGCAACGACACCTAAAAGCTGTCTCAAATCTCATAAATCCATGTCATAGTGTCTCTGGCCTCAGCCATCCGGCTGACCCATCTCAATATCAATATCTCATCCTCTCGCGGCCCCGGTCGGTATCCTCTGGATATCCGCCGTGCCCAATGAAGACACCGGTAGGTAATCCGTCCCCTGCCAGGCTCAACGTCAACACCACATTCCTCTTGCCCCGGGGTACCTTACCGGGCCCACCATGTACCCGTGATGGTTCCTCCACTACTCGACACGGATCTCGAAAACCACAGCAAACTCATGGTGGAAGACACTTACATCACTAGAAAACCGCAATTTATATATTTTAAAAAAATATAATAAGTTTAGAAATTTTGCGACTTTCCCCCGAAATCCAGAAATATCATAAAATCTCAAGAAATCCTCATAAGTGTATATGTCAATGGTGATGAATGCATATGGTATCAATAATTAAACTACGATGTATGATTAATAGACTAGGCATGAACAATTAATATGATGAGGTACATGCACATGAATAGCAATCCTACGATTTCATTTTAAGGAATTAAAGGCAATAGCACAGGTTTAAGCATCAATTAGTAAAAGGTTTCAATTTAAAGGTTATCTAGTGTGGTGGCATGGCAATTACCAGGATGTGTGTGTAAGCATGAATAGTGCTCATGCTGCATATAAAAAACCTGGCAATGGTGCAGGTGTCCTATAAAATGGTTTCGTATAGGTATGTCAATATAGGGCATGAATGTAGCAAATAATCATACAAGTATTACACCCCTAATTACTAACATTACTAGGAATCTTTTAAGTTACTAAAACTATCGGGCGGCTTGCGCCATCCAACGATAGTCCCCCGTAGATGTTACATCTACTCACCGGAATCCCTAGCTAGCTGTGTCCAATCACCGCTTTCCCCTTACGTGCCGCGTCTGACGTCTCCGCGACCGAACCTGGAATTTACATCAATACCAAACATAAGGTTACCTATCAAGACTGACGCAAAACCCAAACGAAAATACTAATGTTCACTAGCTAGGTACAACGTGCACAAGGTACGCGGAACATACGCGAAAATCGCAAAAACTGCCAAAAATCGCCGATTTGGTCGCCCGGCAAAACTAAAACCCGACCACTCAAAAATCCGCACACACGCATCCTAAATGTCATAGGATAAGCCAACAAAATACTCTAGATATCGCAATTAAATTTCCACAATAATATAATAAAAACCTAGTAAGCTAGAAGTTTGCAAATTTGGTGCAAACATCGACAATTTGCGACAAAGTTATCACGGTCCAACACAACCATCCATTCCACACAACTAGTTAGCCACCAAAAACACAATTTTAACTTATTTACCATGCTACAAAACCCACATTCCATACACAAACCTTTTCTTGATTTTGGTAATTAGCAAGGCAAAGAAAATTTCACACAAGTTAACTTAGATTAGCAATACATCAAGCCACTTAAGCAAAGTAACCATATAGGTTGGTTAAGTAAACCACTAGATTAATTAACTAGATTTAATTAACTAAAACATGGTTTCAAGAAACCCTAATTAACTCAACCATTAACTATAAAAAAAACTAGAATGAAAATAGCACTAAATTAACACTAAAACAACTAAATTAAAGAATTCTAACCATAATAACTTAAAAGAGTAGGAATTATACCTCAAAAGATCAATCCCTATGTTGCTAAAACCTCCCAAGATGCCATGTTTCTCCAAGATTTGAACCAATTTGGGTTTGAGAAGAGAGGGAATAAGGTTTATGTTGAAAAAGTGAAGGATTTGTTGATTTTTGGAGCAATTTTGGATGAATTTTGATGAAGAAAAGAGATGAGACAAGGAGGGGGAATGGGGCTGCTGCAACTGCAGAATTCTCGGCTGCAAGAGATGGGAAAAAGTGGTGTGGGTGATGTGGAAAAAAGCCTAAGTCAACCCTCTCCAATCAAAGCACACATACTTCCAAATTTACCCTTTTAAAACCCTTTTAAAACCAACACTTCTTCACATGGTTTAAAGTCAAAAGAGGCAAGAAATTTTCTGGACCTGATCATGGTGGGGCCGGCCTAGGGCTGAGGGAAGAGAGAGAGGGGTTTTACAAAAGAAATTTTATGCAAAAAGACCCCCTACAAGTCAAAAATTGCAAGTTTTAGCTTAAAATTCAATAAATTCGTTTCCTATAATAAAAATTAGTTAAAAATCAAAATAAAATACTAAAAATTTATGTTACAACTAGATTTTAATTAACATAGTTTTAAAGATTAAAATTAGCCCAGAAAAATTTGTATTTATCGCTAATTGAATGTATTTTCTTACCGGCTTAAAATAATATTAAAAAATTGAAAAATAGGGAAAATTTTTTAAATGACCAAAATTTCATAAGTAACTCATTAGCTACTAAAAACAAGCAATTACCTATCCATTTTAGGTATAATTAGTCCTAAACTGCAAAATAACGAGAAAGACGGTTTTCGGAAAAATACCGAATTTTCACCGATTTTCAGGAAAACACTAAAACGACTTTTCAAGGCGTTACAATCTTCCCTCCTTAAAGAAATTCGATCCCCGAATTTAAAAATATAGCTATGTGTACCTTCAAAGAGATGGGGATATTTCTTCCTCGTCTCGCCCTCGGTCTCCCAGGTAACCTCCTCGCTGCTCGGGCTACGCCAAAGGACCTTGACGGTCGGTATAACTTTCGATCTCAACTTCTTCACCTGCCGATCCAGGATGGCCACCGGCTGCTCTGCAAAAGAAAGGTCGCGCTCCAGCTGGACTGTCGGGTGCTGAATTGCATGCGAAGGGTCGTGAAGGTACTTGCGGAGCATCGAAACATGGAAGACGGGATGAACATCGGGAAAGCTGGGTGGAAGGGCCAAACGATATGCAACAGTACCGACACGCTCGAGGATCTCGAAGGGACCTACGAATCTAGGGCTAAGCTTTCCCTTTTGCCCAAAACGCATCACGCCCTTCATCGGAAAGACTCTCAGAAAAACATGGTCGCCAACAGCGAACTCTAATCTGCGACGGCGCCTGTCTGCATAGGATTTCTGTCTGCTCTGAGCTGCCCTCATCCGGTCTCGAATCAACTGTATCTTCGCTGTCGTCTCCTCAACAAGCTGCGGCCCCAAAATGCTGCTCTCGCTGAGCTCTGACCAACAGACGGGCGATCTGCATCTCCTCCCATACAATGCCTCGAAAGGTGCCATCTGAATAGTATCCTGAAAGCTGTTGTTGTAGGAGAACTCCACTAGAGGTAAATGACGATCCCAGCTACCACCAAAGTCTAAAACGCACGCTCTGAGCATGTCCTCGAGAGTCTGAATGGTCCGCTCTGACTGTCCGTCGGTCTGCAGATGAAATGCTGTGCTGAAGCTCAAACGAGTGCCCAAAGCCTCCTGGAGTCTCTGCCATAGTCGGCTGGTAAACTGAGTGCCTCGATCTGACACGATACAAGTCGGTACGCCATATAGTCGCACGATCTCGTCAATATAGAGCTGAGCATACTGAGCGAAGCTGAAAGTCGTCTTCCCTGGCAGGAAGTGAGCCGCTTTCGTCAATCTATCCACGATCACCCAGATGGAGTCGTACCCTCGACTGGTCCTGGGTAGACCCACAACGAAGTCCATCGAAATCTGCGTCCATTTCCACTCCGGAATGGGTAACGGCTGGAGCTCTCCCGCGGGCCTCTGGTGCTCGGCCTTGACTTGCTGGCAAGTCAGGCATCTCGATACAAACTCCGCAATGTCCCTCTTCATCCCGTCCCACCAGTAGGTCTCTCTCATATCGTGGTACATCTTGGTGGAACCGGGGTAGACACTATACACTGATCGGTGTGCCTCCTCAAGAATGTCGCGCCGCAATCCATTAGCATCTGGTACGCACAGTCTAGATCCATAGCGTAAAATCCCCTGATCGTCAATCACGAACTCGGAAAATCTGCCCTGTCCCATCTGTGCCATGATCTCTGAGCAACGGTCGTCACTGTGCTGTGCCTCATATATACGGTCAAGCAACTGTGGGCGTGCACGAACATGCGCGAGCTGTCCCCCTGTCTGAGTGAACTCGAACTCAACTCGGCTGTCGCATAACATCTGCCAATCTGCTGACGACTGCCTCTACACTACGCGTAAAAAGGATAGACTACCCCCGGGCCTCCTACTCAACGCATCTGCCACTACATTCGCCTTGCCGGGGTGATATAAGATCTCGCAGTCGTAGTCTTTCACCAACTCCATCCAACGACGCTGTCTGAGATTCAGGTCTCGCTGCTGAAATATGTACTTTAAGCTCTTGTGATCAGAGAATATCTGACACGACTCGCCATATAGGTAATGTCGCCAAATCTTCAGTGCAAAGACCACTGCAGCCATCTCCAAATCATGAGTAGGGTAGTTCTGTTCATGCTTCTTCAACTGCCGAGAAGCATAAGCGATCACCCGGCCATGCTGCATCAATACGCATCTTAATCCCACTCGCGAAGCATCACAGTAGACCACAAATCCGCCTGATCCCGAAGGCAAAGATAATACCGGCGCCGTAGTCAAACGAGTCCGTAGCTGCTGAAAACTTCACTCGCACTCCTCCGTCCAGACGAAAGGAACTCCCTTCCGGGTCAAACCGGTCAACGGTGCAGCTATACGGGAGAAGTCCTGAATAAAACGCCTGTAGTAGTCCGCCAGGCCTAGAAAACTACGGATCTCAGTAACCGATGTAGGTCGGGGCCACTGCTGAACAGCCTCAATCTTCTTCGGGTCCACACAAATGCCATCTCTCGTAACCACGTGACCCAAGAATCCGACGCTGTCCAGCCAGAATGCACACTTGGAGAACTTTGCGAATAGCTGGTGCTCCCTCAGAGTCTGTAACGTAAACCGCAAGTGCTGCCCGTGCTCCTCTCTTCTCTGGGAGTACACCAAGATATCGTCGATAAACACGATGATGAACAAGTCAAGATACGGCTTGAATGTACGGTTCATCAAATCCATGAATGCTGCTGGGGCGTTGGTGAGTCCGAACGACATCACCAAAAACTCGTAGTGGCCGTAGCGCGTGCGGAAAGCTGTCCTCGGTATATCCTCCTGTCGAACTCGCAGCTGATGGTATCCTGATCGCAAGTCGATCCTCGAAAAATACCCCGCACCCTGAAGCTGGTCGAACAAATCATCAATGCGTGGCAACGGATATCTATTCCGAACGGTAACTTTGTTCAGCTGGCGGTAGTCGATACATAAGCGCAAACTTCCATCCTTCTTCTTGACAAACAGGACCGGAGCACCCCACGGAGAAACATTCGGTCGAATAAGCCCCTTATCTAACAAATCCTGCAACTGATCCTTCAGCTCTCGAAGTTCCGCCGGGGCCATCCGATAACGCGGTATAGAAATAGGCCCCGAGCCGGGAATCAAATCAAAGCAGAAGTCAACATCGCGCTCAGGTGGTAGCCCAGGTTGCTCATCAGGGAAAACATCAGGGAACTCACAAACAACCGAGACCTGGTCCAACGGAACCTCTGCAGCTCGAGTATCACAAATAAACGCTAAGAATCCCTGACATCCCTTCCGCAAGAGCTGACCAGCGCGAAGAGACGAAATCAAGCTGGGAAGGGTGACGCTGCGGTCTCCCTGAATAACAAGGACTGGCTCTCCCGGAAAGCTAAATCTGACTGCCTTCTCACGGCAGTCCACCGAAGCATAACAAGTGGCTAGCCAATCCATGCCCAGAAGCACATCAAAGTCCAACATATCGAGGAGAATCAAATCAACCGATGAATCCCTCTCCCCGATACGAACGGAACACAAACGAAAAACAAAACGAGCGACAAACGACTCGCCTACCGGAATACTAACAACAAGCGGATGATCTAACGACGACGACTCACGGCCCAACATCGGTGCAAAGTGTGTAGAGACGTACGAATGTATGGAACCTGGGTCAAATAATACCCGTGCGTCGAAAGAACATACGGATAAGGTACCTGTCACAACGGTATTGGATGCCTGCGCATCCTGCGGTGTCAAAGCAAATACTCGGGCCTGGCCTCCACCGATAGCGGGCTGACCTCGACCTCGGCCTCTGCCTCCTCGTCCTCTCTGAACAGGACCGCCGCGTCCACGGCCTCTGGGTGCACCTAACTGGTGTGGAGCATCGCCTATGGTAGGAAGTAGGGCTCTCTGTGGAGGGGGTGGCGATGGTGGTAGGGTCACATGCGGAACTGTCGCTGCTCCCTGTCGTCTCGTCGGACAGTCTCTGACAAGATGGTGAAAACTCCCGCACCCAAAACACCCTGGCGACGGCTGTTGCCCCTGGGGATAAGAACCATATAACTGTCCCCGCCCAAATCCTCTGCCAGGCCTATCTCTCGGAAAGAATCTGGCGCGCTGCCTCTGAGACGGTACATCAGTGCGAATCCTCTTCGGCCCAGAAACGGCTGAAGTCTGTGATATGCGTGCCTCCATCCGCAATGCCGTATCCATAGCAGCTGAATAAGTGTCGCAGTGCTGGGCGCCAATGGCAAGATACAGCTGGGCATCAAGTCCCTGTACGAACCTCTTCACCATCTTCTCCTCGGTATCCACCAAATACTGAGCATATCGGGATAACTGTGTAAACTGGATGTCATACTCAGACACCGTCATCTCAGGTGTCTTGACTAAGGCCTCGAAGCTACGAGCTCTGGCGTCACGAACGCTCTCTGGAAGGAAACGGGATAGAAAGACCGCTGTAAACTCGACCCAAGTCATAGGCGGCAGACCTGCAGCTCGACCTCTCAAGACTGACTCCCACCATGTTTGCGCGAGACCCTCTAGTCGGAAACTCGCAAGCTCTACCCATCGATCATCCGAACATCTCAGCGAACGGCAGATCCTGGCTAAACTGTCAAGGAACGTCTGTGGGTCCTCCGCTGCCTCGGTGCCGGTGAATACTGGAGGTCTCAGCCTCATGAAATCCTGTAGTGAAACCGGAATGGCCACGGTGGTAGTAGTAGGAGCAGGTATCATGGTCGTCTGTGATGTAGTAGGTGCGTCATCCGGCCTCGGTGTACGACTGGCTGCAACTAGGGATCCTACCATCTGACGTAGCTCCTGCATACCCCCTATCATCTGTCGCAACTCAGCCATACCAGTCTCGAGCCTATCCATACGGCCTGGGGAAGGTGGATCGGTCTGTCCCTGCGGCGTAGGCATACCACCCTGCTCAGTCCTAGTCTCGGACGAGCCAGCTCGAATCTCGTCTCTGGCGGCAGCCCAATGTGCCCTCGTAGCCTTCGGCGGCATAGTGGCTGTTACAGGAAAACGGATAATAAGAACAGTGCAATAGAAGCATAGGATACACGGAATTGAAGAAGGAATTTCAAGCAAGTATCCTAAAGTCACTTAGGCGGAGTACCGTATCGCAAGGATGCCGCGGACATACGCACGCTACGTTACCCGGCTTAAGTCACTTACTTCATCTACCAAGGGTCATCCTACACTCAAAAAGGTAAAACCTATCGCTCTGATACCAACTTTGTCACGACCCGCAGGGTACGGAACGTGACTGGCACTTAGGTTACGAAACGTCTCAAGACGTCCGTAAAATAAGTAAGCCAAAGCCCAGAAACCAAAACCAAATAAGTAAAAGAGTGAAGAAAACCCAATCAATTGAAAGCGAGTTTATCAAATAAGTCATATAAAACCTTTTTTAAAAAAACAATATCAATTTTTCCGAAAATTTCGGCAGAGTCTCCTTTGTAAATACTGGCCCCCAAAATGGGTACAACAAGAATATATATGAATCCAACAAATAAGGCATCCCCAAGCGGGAGCTAGCTCTTCGCCACAAGGCGGTCACAAATCCCACGCAATATAAAGCAACAACATGCGAAATAATCATAATGAAGCATAAGAAAAACAGCACGTCGACTCAAGTGAGTTCGACCCCAAAATACAGCATAAAAGTCCACAACCTCACAGTCTCATCTCTAGGTCAATATACAATAATACTGGTAGATACAGTAGATGGAGTGCACTAGATACAAAGAATATACAAGGTGGTACAAAAATAATGATATAACCCACCTAAGAGCAAAACCTCGAGTCCAGGTAAAGGAGGCAAAAGAACAAGTGCGCCCGCCGCTACTGTACTGACGGAGCGGACCTGCAAAAGGCTGTGGCACAACGGGGGTGAGTTGCCAACTCGTGAGTAATAAATAACATCTACAAAGTCTATCGTATGCATGCACACAAGCATCCTAGCATCTAAAATACAGGTACGACTGGATGCACTAGCAGGTGTGTATACAACATCAGTGTACTAATATGTATGCAACATGAATATCTGAGGTCTCAATAGGTATATATAAGAAACATTTTATCTCTTTTTGTTTTTGAAACTCTTTTAGAATGCCAGCATAATACTCAAAGAATCGACGAGAACCGGTGTCCAGCAACGACACCTAAAAGCTGTCTCAAATCTCATAAATCCATGTCATAGTGTCTCTGGCCTCAGCCATCCGGCTGACCCATCTCAATATCAATATCTCATCCTCTCGCGGCCCCGGTCGGTATCCTCTGGATATCCGCCGTGCCCAATGAAGTCACCGGTAGGTAATCCGTCCCCTGCCAGGCTCAACGTCAACACCACATTCCTCTTGCCCCGGGGTACCTTACCGGGCCCACCATGTACCCGTGACGGTTCCTCCACTCCTCGACACGGATCTCGAAAATCACAGCAAACTCATGGTGGACGACACTTACATCACTAGAAAACCGCAATTTACATATTTTAAAAAAATATAATAAGTTTAGAAATTTTGCGGCTTTCCCCCGAAATCCAGAAATATCATAAAATCTCAAGAAATCCTCATAAGTGTATATGTCAATGGTGATGAATGCATATGGTATCAATAATTAAGCTACGATGTATGATTAATAGACTAGGCATGAACAATTAATATGATGAGGTACATGCACATGAATAGCAATCCTACGATTTCATTTTAAGGAATTAAAGGCAATAGCACAGATTTAAGCATCAATTAGTAAAATGTTTCAATTTAAAGGTTATCTAGTGTGGTGGCATGGCAATTACCAGGATGTATGTGTAAGCATGAATAGTGCTCGTGCTGCATATAAAAACCCTGGCAATGGTGCAGGTGTCCTATAAAATGGTTTCGTATAGGTATGTCAATATAGGGCATGAATGTAGCAAATAATCATACAAGTATTACACCCCTAATTACTAACATTACTAGGAATCTTTTAAGTTACTAAAACTATCGAGCGGCTTGCGCCATCCAACGATAGTCCCCCGTAGATGTTACATCTACTCACCGGAATCCCTAGCTAGCTGTGTCCAATCACCGCTTTCCCCTTTCGTGCCGCGTCTGACGTCTCCGCGACCGAACCTGGAATTTACATCAATACCAAACATAAGGTTACCTATCAAGACTGACGCAAAACCCAAACGAAAATACTAATGTTCACTAGCTAGGTACAACGTGCACAAGGTGCGCGGAACATACGCGAAAATCGGAAAAACTGCCAAAAATCGCCGATTTGGTCGCCCGGCAAAACTAAAACCCGACCACTCAAAAATCCGCACACACGCATCCTAAATGTCATAGGATAAGCCAAAAAAATACTCTAGATATCGCAATTAAATTGCCACAATAATATAATAAAAACCTAGTAAGCTAGAAGTTTGCAAATTTGGTGCAAACATCGACAATTTGCGACAAAGTTATCACGGTCCAACACAACCATCCATTCCACACAACTAGTTAGCCACCAAAAACACAATTTTAACTTATTTACCATGCTACAAAACCCACATTCCATACACAAACCTCTTCTTGAATTTGGTAATTAGCAAGGCAAAGAAAATTTCACACAAGTTAACTTAGATTAGCAATACATCAAGCCACTTAAGCAAAGTAACCATATAGGTTGGTTAAGTAAACCACTAGATTAATTAACTAGATTTAATTAACTAAAACATGGTTTCAAGAAACCCTAATTAACTCAACCATTAACTATAAAAAAAACTAGAATGAAAATAGCACTAAATTAACACTAAAACAACTAAATTAAAGAATTCTAACCATAATAACTTAAAAGAGTAGGAATTATACCTCAAAAGATCAATCCCTATGTTGCTAAAACCTCCCAAGATGCCATGTTTCTCCAAGATTTGAACCAATTTGGGTTTGAGAAGAGAGGGAATAAGGTTTGTGTTGAAAAAGTGAAGGATTTGTTGATTTTTGGAGCAATTTTGGATGAATTTTGATGAAGAAAAGAGATGAGACAAGGAGGGGGAATGGGGCTGCTGCAACTGCAGAATTCTCGGCTGCAAGAGATGGGAAAAAGTGGTGTGGGTGATGTGGAAAAAAGCCTAAGTCAACCCTCTCCAATCAAAGCACACATACTTCCAAATTTACCCTTTTAAAACCCTTTTAAAACCAACACTTTTTCACATGGTTTAAAGTCAAAAGAGGCAAGAAATTTTCTGGACCTGATCATGGTGGGGCCGGCCTAGGGCTGAGGGAAGAGAGAGAGGGGTTTTACAAAAGAAATTTTATGCAAAAAGACCCCCTACAAGTCAAAAATTGCAAGTTTTAGCTTAAAATTCAATAAATTCGTTTCCTATAATAAAAATTAGTTAAAAATCAAAATAAAATACTAAAAATTTATGTTACAACTAGATTTTAATTAACATAATTTTAAAGATTAAATTTAGCCCAGAAAAATTTGTATTTATCGCTAATTGAATGTATTTTCTTACCGGCTTAAAATAATATTAAAAAATTGAAAAATAGGGAAAAAATTTTAAATGACCAAAATTTCATAAGTAACTCATTAGCTACTAAAAACAAGCAATTACCTATCCATTTTAGGTATAATGAGTCCTAAACTGCAAAATAACGAGAAAGACGGTTTTCGGAAAAATACCGAATTTTCACCGATTTTCAGGAAAACACTAAAACGACTTTTCAAGGCGTTACAGTCAAGTCAACGGACTAAGCTGTACTCATGTCACCTGGGAACTGCTAACTGATGATGGGTATAGTACCAACCAACAGTTCCCTACGAGTCCTGTCCAGTGTACTCGTAACCTAACGAGCATCTGCATACCATCTCCCGTACAACGTACTAATGGCTGTGGGACAGACCATCTCCGCTGCTGGGATGAGAAGCGTATACACTAGTCTACTCCGGATTATCGATGCCCAGTCTCGATAATCTATGACTAGGGACCTGTATAAGGATGTACTTGTAGACTACCCAACCCCCACTAGTGTGACTGCCATCACAACGCTGGTAGTCAAGCAAAGATCCCAAGGGCTCTATCAATATGTATTAACGATACGTTAAAAGAAACATATACACATATTAAGATAGATACAAACCAAGTAGCATACTAACATTTTGAGCAAGACTGTCAATACAACTGTGAATATCCCAAGCTGCCATTAAGTAATATACAATCTAGTATGATACTATAATGGCCTCTAGGGCATATACACTAACAATCTCCCACTTGCACTAGGGCCATATGCTGGCGTATCGCAGACCTATCATCTCGAATACCCTCTCGAACTGTGTCTAAGGGATAGCCTTTGTGAATGGATCTGCAGTGTTTTCCTCTGTAGAAACTCTCCGAACCTCGATCTCCCTGATCAGGTGATACCACCTCAAGATGTGTCTGGACTTCTGATGGGACCAGGGTTCCTTTGCTAAAGCTATAACCCCGTTGTTGTCACAATACAGAGGTATTGGATCAACAATGGACAGAACCACCTGAAGTTCTGTTAAGAACTTCTTCATCCAGACTGCTTCTTTTTCGGCATCGCAAGCAGCTATGTACTCTGCTTCCATTGTTGAGTCAGCAACGGTGTCCCGCTTGGAGCTCTTCCAGCAGACCACCCCTCCATTGAGAGTAAAGACATAACCCGACATGGACTTGGGCTTATCCTTGTCACTCTCGAAGCTGGAGTCAGCAAAGACCTCGATCTGGAGGTCTTTTCTACCATAAACTAAGAACATATCCTTAGTCCTTCTCAGGTACTTAAGAATATTTTTTACTGTTGTCTAGTGGTTTTCCATGGGTTTGACTGATACCGGCTTACCACGCTCAGTGCGTAAGCAACATCTGGTCTAGTACATAACATCACATACATTATAGAGCCTACCGCAGAAGCGTAGGGCATAATAGAAATGCGATCCCTTTCCAAATCAGTCTTGGGAGACATCTCTTTGGAGATGGTGATTCCGTGACAAGCCAGTAAATTACCGCGCTTAGAATCTTCCATACCGAATCTTTTCAGTATGGTGCCAATGTACCTGGACTGCGAAAGTCCCAACATCCTCCTAGATCTATCACGATAGATCTGGATCCCTAGAATGAAAGAGGCATCACCCAGGTCTTTCATGGAGAACCTGTGTGACAAGAATCTTTTGACAGATTGTAGCATAGGAATGTCATTTCCTATCAAGAGAATGGCATCCATGTACAAGACGAGGAATACAACAGTTCATGCTACAATCTTACTATAAATACATGGCTCATCTGGATTTTTGATAAAGTCAAATTCTTTGACTGTCTCATCAAAATAGATGTTCCAACTCCGCGATGCCTGCTTAAGTCCATAAATGGACTTAAGCAACTTGCACACTTTACTGCTGCTGCCACGCTGAATGAAACCCTCTGGCTGATCCATATAAACACACTCTTCAAAATTACCATTTAGAAAAGCGGTATTTACGTCCATCTGCCAAATCTCATAATCGTGGAAGGCAGCAATGGCAAGAAGGATCCGAATGGATTTGAGCATAGCCACTGGAGAAAATGTTTCGTCATAGTCCAAACCAGGTCTTTGATGAAAACCCTTTGCAACAAGTCTAGCCTTATAGATTTCAACCAATCAATCTACACCAATCTTCTTTCTGAAGATCCATTTGCAACCTATGGGTTTTACCCCTTCTGGAGCAATGTCCAAAGTCCATACTTCGTTGGTGTACACGGACTCCATCTTAGTCCACATTGCATCCGACCATTTTACCGAGTCGCTACTCTGAATGGCTTGTTGGAAACTAGTAGGGTCATCATTGTTAATTATGCAATCCTCTCGATCCCCGTCTATGAGAAAACCGTAGTATCACTCAGGCGGTTGAGAAAGCCTGCTACTCTTGCGGAGTGGTGTGGGAATGTACAGTTCTTTTGGAACTTCTGGTTCCACCAAGCTTTCAGTAACAGTTTGTGGTTCTAGAATATCTTCCAGTTCTATTGTGCCCCCACTTATCTGATTTTCTAAAAATTCAGTTAATAAGAAGTGAACATGATGAGAAATAAAGACTTTTTGCTCCTCTGCGTAATTGTCATGACCTAAAATATTAGCTCATGACCAGCACTTAAATCACGCAACGCCTAAAGGCGTAACCTAATTCAAGTAAGCTGAATCCCAGAAATCTAAACCTTTTTAAGAAAATAAAGGAGGTAAAGTTTTGAAATAAAGGTATAATGAAATCAAGTTTTCTTAATGCATAGAAAAGGTGTAAATCCCCGTTCCCATCTATAAAATTTTTCCTACAGTTCCCGAGTCCCCATTTGGTATCCCCATTTTTCCCGTATTACTACTTTGTGTGAAGATTAGTGCTTAAGTTCCAATATTTAATTTATCCAAAACCACAATAAATTAATCAAAGCCCAACACAAATTGAACTAAATTAACATTTAATAATCTCCAAAGCCGTTTCTACATCCCAGCCCAACTGAGAATTTTTAAAACTAAACATATTAAGTAAAACCTTAAATCCTTTTCCCCTGGCCCACTTTCTTTCCTTTCCTAGTAAATTCATTTTTCCCTGTCCCGGCCTTTTTCCCTCCTCAGCCCATTCACAAGTGTTCAAATAAATCTTTTAATTAATTCATTCCCAGCCCACTTTGTTTTAAAGGGAATTAATGTTCTTTTGCGAGCTCGGCCCGTTCTCTTTCACCCGACCCGACCCACTCCCTTAACTCCCTCTTCTCCTCGTACAGAACCTTTCCCGCTCATTCTCTCCCTCGTCGCGAACCCACGCTCCCCACGTCGCCCTCGTCGTTGCCACAACTCGCGACCCCCGACCACGATCCGACTCCCTCTAACTCTCGTCTCAAGCTCCTCTCTCCCTCACACTCTCTATCTCTCCAACTCACTCCTCTCCCATCTCTCAAAAACCCACTCCCTCAGCCCACTGCATCACGCCGCCGACGAACCTCCTCCAAATTCCTTCTTCATCACCGAGCACCCTAGCCTCCTCTCTCTCCTCACCATTTCCAGCCTCAACCGAGCTCACTCCCCTCAACTGCATACCCTCGCCACCGAGCTCGGTCACCACCACTTGGCACCTTACGACCGACGCCGACGAGCCTCCCCACACTGACCTGAACCACCTCTGCGGCCCCGAACCTCCTCAGCATCATCACCATCACCACAAACCCCAAGTCCTCACTGCTCTCTCTCTCTCACCAAAAAACCCACATCCTTTCCCCTCGCTGCGCACTCTCCGTGCACGTCGTCGGAGCGACCACCGCCGATATTGTCGACCCCAGCAAGTCCCAGGCCACCCACAGAGCACACTCTATACCTCCAGCGAGCACTTGGCAACTCCGACGCAAAATCCGCTTCGCGAGCCAAACTCGCGCAAATTCGTTTTGCGTCGTACATCGCGCGTTCGTGACACCGTTGCTGCCGTGCGACCCCGAGACATTTTTCAGGCAAGTGTTTACTTTCTTCATGCTACAATATTAGTGGTACAAACTTAAAATCATATAATTATAAACTTCCAGAATAACGATATATATTGTGACATATGTGTTCGATGCAAGATCCCAATGGAAATGATTGTTTATTTTGACGGAAATTGATATTTTCTATTGGCCCGCAGGATGATAAATATAGTGTAGGAATCTCGCTGAAAAATACGATTGTTCGTGACAAAAATTGATACCCCCAAATATGCCATTAAAACTAGAATTTCCTCGTACCTGAAAACGAATAAAATCACCATAAATTATATTCAAACTGGAATGATGCGTTCGAGGGATTAAATCGAAGCCGACTCGACGATCTTTAACCCTATGTAAAATTATAATGATTTCTGTCCAGTAATCGAGATGATAATTAGATCGGAATGCGACTCTGGACTGCAGTCCAGCGCGTTTCTGATTATTGTGTGCTGTCCCAACACATGTGCCACTGTGTTTCTTGAAGCCGTATGTTAGGGAACCCTACAGTAGATTGAAGATAACTCTGTTAGCTAAATAAAACAGGTGATTCCATTCCGTTTCATAGCCATTTGCTATTTTAAACTGTATTTAAAAGGACAGAACGTATGACTGTCCAGAACAGATTCTGAAATGACACACTGAGATTAAACTGGGTATAACTTTCAACTTACAGATGTGATTGAGGATCCGTCTATTGCGTTGAATACTCCATTGAAAACCCTAGAATTCATTTAACTGTAACATCGCCAAATTCTGATCCCAATCGGGTGCAATTCGGGCCGCGAAATGGACGTTCAGTTCTGAAACTGAATTTCCAGCCGTGAGCACTTAAACTGAAATAGCTATATCTTGAGAACCGGAATCCCGATTGAACTAAAACAAATTTTGATGAATTGCTGACTGTGTGTTCTAATTGTCTTACTTATATCATTTTGCTGAATTCATAACATATTAATTTATGAAAATTATTTTAGTTCATGACATGCATGTTGATTCATAACATACAGAGCTCATTGGTAGCATACATACATATATCATACCCTTGCCATATACTCAGTGTTAGTACGTGTGGACATTGCATTATCGTACGTGATAGATATTGGTTTAGTTGTGACGAGTACACCAATGGAAAGTGAATATTCGTGACAGTGATTGATACAGTGAATAGTGATAAAACCGTACCATTGGTATACTTATACACAACTAAATCAAGATCATAACTAGTGAGAACCTAGGGAAAAAGGGAAAATCAAAGTGGAAAGAGTATCGTATTTAGCGGGACCGTGTTTAGAGGATGATCATTCGAACAGAGATACTGATACATGTAGGATAGGATCTAGCGATCCGGCTGACAGGGTTATGTCCCGAGCATGTGGGCCGTTGTCTCGGGTATGTACGAGACTCCTGTTAAACATGATCCTCCTTCCACTATGTGATTTCAAATATGACCTAGAGACCGATAGGGACACATAACATATTCTGCATCATATTGTGCCATAGTGATTACTTGCATTGTTCTTGCACCATTATTACCTCATATACCTGTTTCATCTTATTATAATAATATTGTTATTGTGTCGCTCTGACGACCTGAGTATGCATGCTCAGATCCCGCGGGAGGACCAGCACAGGAGACGGATCTACCCTTCGAGTTCACGGAGATTTAGACTGGTGTACTTTCTATTTTTTCTGCTTTCCTTAAAAGTAATCGTAAGTTTGACTTTGGTTAGTATCTGTTTCGTTACCTGTAATTTGTGAACAATGGAATATTAATGTAATAAATTAGTGATGTGATTCCTTTACTACTGCGCTTTATTTACTGATTACCATGCAATACTAGAAGCCGAAGTATGACTACGGCGGGATGATTCCTTGACCGTAGGAGCATGGCTGGCCTAGTCATCCCTCGTTTTCCGTATTTTGGGAAGCGGGGCGTGACATGGTTTAGTTGGTATCAAAGCCTGTGTTTAGTATCAAGGGATAACATTAACTATACAGTATTACGTTATTCTTGTTTCACTACTCTTGATTTCCATCCTTGAATCTGATCCTATCCTTTTGAATCTTCCAGTGATATGACGTCCCCGAACGACCCCTCCTCGGACTCCAGCTCTCAGAACCGCACGGAAAGGATACTCAGCGCACTGACCACTCTCGCGGAAGCTCAGGAGAGGAAGACCGACTTGCTCACTGAGGGACTCAGGGCGATTACCGCCACAGGAGGACCCTCCGCACTTATTACCGCCCCCGAGGGCGTTGTTCCACCAGCTTACCATGCTAGAGCTGGTACAGTATCAGACTTCCGACGGTTACACCCAGCTGCGTTCACAGAGCTAGCTGAACCCCTTGAGACTGAACAATGGCTGGTGAACATGGAGAATTTATTGACAGCCGCCAGGGTTCCAGAGGAAGACAGAGTGGACGTGATAAATATATAACTAGAAGACGAAGCCCGCACATGGTGGTCGGTGGAAGAAAGCAGACTTGACAGGCCGATCGAATGGAGCAAGTTTAAGGAGTGCTTCCTGGATCATTACTTTCCTTCCACAGCCAAGGCAGAAATGGAGGAGAGGTCTATTCTTTTGAAGCAGAATGGACGCCCAGTGGATGTTTATGCGGCAGAGTTCAACCGCTTGAGTCGTTTCGCTCCGTACATGGTCGCCTCAGAAGTTACCAGGGCCAGACGTTTTCTTCAGGGGTTAGATTTTGAGTTGCAGCAGTTGATCGCATTGTTGGATTTACAGACTTTCGCACAGGTGCTCAACGCAGCGAGAGTTCAGGAACAATTGATTAACAAGTTCAGGAGACCCCCAGTCGTTCCAGCACGTACCCACACGCCATCTCGAGGAGCCATACCGGTTCACAGAGCAGGAACGACACAAATGAAGCGCCCGTTCGTACCACAACATCGCCCCCAGAGACAGGGCGTAACTTGCGGCTATTGCGGTAGAGGAGGACATACCCAGAAGGACTGTCGCCGTGCCAAGGGACAGTGCTTGATTTGCGGTTCCAGTCAGCACAGGATTAGCAGTTGCCCTGAGCGAGCAGAGGTACAAGGAAGTTCTGGACCGCCACAGCAGAGGCCGCAGGAGCAGAGACAACCCTTCATAGGTCGCGGTCAGGGACGGGCTTTCACCTTGACCGCCGAGCAGGCAGAGGCGTCAGGAGACGTGGTTATAGGTACTCTGCTCGTACATTCCTTGCCAGCTAGAGTACTTTTTGATTCAGGAGCATCGCATTGTTTCTTGTCTGAGCATTTCACTGATACACACTCAATACCACATGAAACACTAACTAAGGGATGGGAAATTCATACGGGTAATGGCATTATTATATCTAGTCGAGAATGTAGATTATGCCCGGTTGTAGTGTGTGGCAGGGAATTCTATGCGAATTTCCTCCTAATTGGGACAGGCAGTTACGACGCAATTCTTGGGATGGATTGGATGAGCACTTTTCATGCGGTTATCGATTGTCGTGCAAGGAATATGATCTTCCGCATTCCCAATCACCCGGAGTTTATTTTCGAGGGCGGAAGCGAATCTTTGGAGCCAGCTAAATACAGAGCAAAGCCTAAGGAGCTGACAGCTATGGAGATTGATAGGAGCCCAGCCCCAGAAATTGTTCGGGACTTTCTGGACGTTTTTCCCGAGGATTTACCAGGTCTACCACCTCCTCGAATTTTGGAGTTCTCAATCGACTTGACTCCAGGTACAGCCCCAGTATCCAGAGCCCCATACCGAATGGCACCAGTTGAGTTGGCGGAATTGAAGAAGCAGGTTGAAGAACTTTTGCAGAAGGGATTTATTCGGCCAAGCGCTTCACCGTGGGGTGCACCAGTTCTGTTGGTAAAGAAGAAGGATGGATCGTTGCGAATGTGTATAGATTACCGGGAGCTGAACAAGGTCACAATAAAGAATAAGTACCCAATCTCGCGCATTGACGACCTATTCGATCAGCTAAGTGGAGCCAAGGTATTCTCGAAGTTAGACCTCCGTTTTGGGTATCATCAAATCAGAGTAGCAGCCGAGGATGTGTGCAAGACGGCTTTCAGGACCCGATACGGACACTACGAGTTTCTTGTGATGCCGTTCGGTGTTACCAACGCCCCAGCAATATTCATGGACTTGATGAACAGGGTGTTCGCAAAATACTTAGACACGTTTGTCGTTGTGTTTATCGACGACATACTTGTCTACTCGAAGACTTAGGAGGAGCACGCTGAACACTTGCACACAGTCCTATAAATTCTTCGGCAGGAGAAGCTGTATGCGAAGCTAAGCAAGTGTGAGTTCTGGCTCGACAAGGTACAGTTTTTGGGACATATTGTTTCGGGCGAAGGCATCTCGGTGGACCCGGCAAAGATAGAATCAGTCAGAGATTGGCCGACGCCGAAGTCAGTGGCTGAGATCAGGAGTTTTCTGGGATTGGCAGGTTATTATCGGAGATTCGTCCAAGATTTCTCAAGAATCGCGGAACCATTGACGAGGCTAACACGGAAGGACGTGCCGTTTACATGGACAGAGGAGTGCACTCAGGCATTCGACACACTAAAGCAGAAGTTAACCACGGTGCCTATTCTTACTGTACCAGATGATTCAGGTGGTTTGGTGATACATAGTGATGCCTCAGGGAAAGGTTTAGGCTGTGTTTTGATGCAGCACGACCGAGTGGTTGCTTACGCCTCTCGACAACTGAGAAATCACGAGAAGAACTACCCTACACATGACTTGGAATTAGCTGCGGTAGTCTTTGCGTTGAAGATTCGGAGGCACTATCTTTTGGGTGAGAAAGTGGAGGTGTACACAGACCACAAAAGTTTGAAGTATGTTTTCACCTAGAAGGAGCTAAATATGAGGCAGCGCCGATGGCTAGAGCTGATGGCAGATTACGACTTGGACCTTCAGTATCACCCGGGGAAGGTAAATGTGGTACCAGATGCGCTCAGTCGCAAGCCAGCGGTCATGATGTTGACCGATCAGAGGAGCATTATTGAGGACTTTCAGAGACTTGAACTTGAAGTCGTTACGCCGAACGTACTCAGTCAATTTTGGCAGCTACAGGTGCAATCTTCCCTGGTGGATCGCATCAAGACTGCACAAGCGGACGATCCCCGATTGCAAAAGTTCAGAGAGGAAGTGGAAGCTGGACTGAGAACGGATTTGATTATACATGAAGATGGCTCACTGAGATTTGGTAGCAGACTCTGCGTACCTAATGGAGGTGTTCGAGAAGAAGTTTTGGCTGAAGCACACAGTTCAGCTTATTCTGTGCATCCGGGAAGTACAAAAATGTATCAGGACCTAAAGCAGCACTTTTGGTGGAACGGAATGAAGCGGGAAATTAGGAGGTTTGTATCCAGGTGCTTGGTATGTCAGCAGGTGAAGGCGGAGCATCAGAGGACAGCAGGACTGTTACAACCCCTGCCAATACCGGAATGGAAGTGGGAGCACATTACTATGATTTCGTGACGGCCTTACCACGGAGCCCTAGGGGCAATAACGCCATTTGGGTTATCATCGATCGCCTCACAAAAGCTGCACACTTTCTACCTTTCCGAGTGGGACAGTCGACAGAATCATTGGCAGAAAGATATATGCAGGAGATTGTACGACTTCACGGTGTTCCAGTCAGCATTATGTCAGACCGGGACACGAGATTCTTATCGCACTTTTGGAAGAGCTTACAGGAGAGCTTGGGTACCCGCCTTAATTTCAGCACAGCTTATTACCCACAGACGGATGGACAATCCGAGCGTACGATTCAGACGCTCGAGGACATGTTGAGGGCCTGTGTGTTGGACTTCCAAGGTTCCTGGGAGGACCATCTGCATCTAGTCAGTTCTCTTACAACAATAGTTATCAGGCTAGTATTCAGATGGCTCCTTTTGAAGCACTATACGGGTGGAAATGTCGATCACCAGTATGTTGTGATGATGTGGGAGAGCGAAGACTACTGGGCCCCGAACTCATTGTTCAGACAGTCGACAAAGTTCAAATGATCAGACAGCGTATCAAGGCGGCTCAGGATCGGCAGAAGAGTTGGGCAGATACCAGCAGAAGGGCACTTGAGTTCGAAGTCGGAGATCATGTGTTCTTAAAGATTTCCCCTACTTGTGGAGTTATCAGGTTCGGAGGTCGGGAAAGCTTAGTCCCCGCTTTATCGGACCTGTTGAGGTGTTAGAGCGAGTAGGAGAGGTGGCCTATCGACTTGCCTTGCCTCCATCGCTAGCTGGTGTGCACAATACCTTCCACGTGTCACAGTTGCGGCGTTACGTTCGAGATGAGAGCCATGTTCTGGACCATTCGGAGCTAGTTTTGGGTACCGATTTATCGTACGAAGAGCAGCCTACTACCATTCTCGACCGCAGAGAGAAAGTGCTGAAGAATAAGGTCATTCCGTTAGTCCGAGTGTCTTAGGACGGTCGTTCCCCAGGAGAATCCACCTGGGAGCGGGAGGAAGACATCCGCGATCGTTATCCACATCTTTTTGTTTAGTACATTGTATTCTTGCATTCTTGTCAAATTTCGAGGACGAAATTTTTGTAAGGGGGGTATGATGTAAATCCCCGTTCCCATCTATAAAATTTTTCCTACAATTCCCGAGTCCCCATTTGGTATCCCCATTTTTCCCGTATTACTACTTTGTGTGAAGATTAGTGCTTAAGTTCCAATATTTAATTTATCCAAAACCACAATAAATTAATCAAAGCCCAACACAAATTAAACTAAATTAACATTTAATAATCTCCAAAGCCGTTCCTACATCCCAGCCCAACTGAGAATTTTTAAAACTAAACATATTAAGTAAAACCTTAAATCCTTTTCCCCCGGCCCACTTTCTTTCCTTTCCTAGTAAATTCATTTTTCCCTGTCCCGCCCTTTTGCCCTCCTCAGCCCATTCACAAGTGTTCAAATAAATCTTTTAATTAATTCATTCCCAGCCCACTTTGTTTTAAAGGGAATTAATGTTCTTTTGCGAGCCCAGCCCGTTCTCTTTCACCCGACCCGACCCACTCCCTTAACTCCCTCTTCTCCTCGTACAGAACCTTTCCCGCTCATTCTCTCCCTCGTCGCGAACCCACGCTCCCCACGTCGCCCTCGTCGTTGCCACAACTCGCGACCCCCGACCACGATCCGACTCCCTCTAACTCTCGTCTCAAGCTCCTCTCTCCCTCACACTCTCTATCTCTCCAACTCACTCCTCTCCCATCTCTCGAAAACCCACTCCCTCAGCCCACTGCATCACGCCGCCGATGAACCACCTCCAAACTCCTTCTTCATCACCGAGCACCCTAGCCTCCTCTCTCTCCTCACCATTTCCAGCCTCAACCGAGCTCACTCCCCTCAACTGCATACCCTCGCCACCGAGCTCGGTCACCACCACTTGGCACCTTACGACCGACGCCGACGAGCCTCCCCACACTGACCTGAACCACCTCTGCGACCCCTAACCTCCTCAGCATCATCACCATCACCATAAACCCCAAGTCATCACTGCTCTCTCTCTCTCACCAAAAAACCGACATCCTTTCCCCTCGCTGTGCACTCTCCGTGCACGTCGTCGGAGCGACCACCGCCGATATCGTCGACCCCAGCAAGTCCCAGGCCACCCACAGAGCACACTCTATACCTCCAGCGAGCACTTGGCAACTCCGACGCAAAATCCGCTTCGCGAGCCAAACTCGTGCAAATTCGTTTTGCGGCATACATCGCGCGTTCGTGACACCGTTGCTGCCGTGCGACCCCGAGACATTTTCCAGGCAAGTGTTTACTTGCTTCATGCTATAATATTAGTGGTACAAACTTAAATCATATAATTATAAACTTCCCGAATAACGATATATATTGTGACATATGTGTTCGATGCAAGATCCCAATGGAAATGATTGTTTATTTTGACGGAAATTGATATTTTCTGTTGGCCCGCAGGATGATAAATATAGTGTAGGAATCTCGCTGAAAAATACGATTGTTCGTGACAAAAATTGATACCCCCAAATATGCCATTAAAACTAGAATTTCCTCGTACCTGAAAACGAATAAAATCACCATAAATTATATTCAAACAGGAATGATGCGTTCGAGGGCTTAAATCGAAGCCGACTCGACGATCTTTAACGCTATGTAAAATTATAATGATTTCTGTTCAGTAATCGTGATGATAATTAGATCGGAATGCGACTCTGGACTGCAGTCCAGCGCGTTTCTGATTATTGTGTGCTGTCCCAACACCTGTGCCACTGTGTTTCTTGAAGCCGTATGTTACGGAACCCTACAGTAGATTGAAGATAACTCTGTTAGCTAAATAAAACAGGTGATTCCATTCCGTTTCATAGCCATTTGCTATTTTAAACTGTATTTAAAAGGACAGAACGTATGACTGTCCAGAACAGATTCTGAAATGACACACTGAGATTAAACTGGTTATAACTTTCAACTTAAAGATGTGATTGAGGATCCGTCTATTGCGTTGAATACTCCATTGAAAACCCTAGATTTCATTTAACTGTAACATCGCCAAATTCTGAGCCCAATCGGGTGCAATTCGGGCCGCGAAATGGACGTTCAGTTCTGAAACTGAATTTCCAGCCGCGAGCACTTAAACTGAAATAGCTATATCTTGAGAACCGGAATCCCGATTGAACTAAAACAAATTTTGATGAATTGCTGACTGTGTGTTCTAATTGTCTTACTTATATTATTTTGCTGAATTCGTAACATATTAATTTATGCAAATTATTTTAGTTCATGACATGCTTGTTGATTCATAACATACAGAGCTCATTGGTAGCATACATACATATATCATACCCTTGCTATATACTCAGTGTTAGTACGTGTGGACATTGCATTATCGTACGTGATAGATGTTGGTTTAGTTGTGACGAGTACACCAATGGAAAGTGAATATTCGTGACAGTGATTGATACAGTGAATAGTGATAAAACCGTGCCATTGGTATACTTATACACAACTAAATCAAGATCATAACTAGTGAGAACCTGGGGAAAAAGGGGAAATCAAAGTGGAAAAAGTATCGTATTTAGCGGGACCGTGTTTAGAGGATGATCATTCGAACAGAGATACTGATACATGTAGGATAGGATCTAGCGATCCAGCTGACAGGGTTATGTCCCGAGCATGTGGGCCGTTGTCTCGGGTATGTAAGAGACTCTTGTTAAATATGATCCTCCTTCCACTATGTGATTTCAAACATGACCTAGAGACCGATAGGGACACATAACATATTCTGTATCATATTGTGGCATAGTGATTACTTGCATTGTTCTTGCACCAGTATTACCTCATATACCTGTTTCATCTTATTATAATAATATTGTTATTGTGTCGCTCTGACGACCTGAGTATGCATGCTCAGATCCCGCGGGAGGACCAGCACAAGAGACGGATCTACCCTTCGAGTTCATGGTGATTTAGACTGGTGTACTTTCTATTTTTTCTGCTTTCCCTAAAAGTGATCGTAAGTTTGACTTTGGTTAGTATCTGTTTCGTTACCTGTAATTTGTGAACAATGGAATATTAATGTAATAAATTAATGATGTGATTCCTTTACCACTGCGCTTTATTTACTGATTACCATGCAATGCTAGAAGCCGAAGTGTGACTACGGCGGGATGATTCCTTGACCGTAGGAGCATGGCTGGCCTAGTCATCCCTCGTTTTCCGTATTTTGGGAAGCGGGGCGTGACAAAAGGAACATGAAAATGCAAGTGAAATTTACTAGTTTGAAAACGTGTTTCGTCTTTTAAAAATTTGGGCAGCACCTCCTTTGTATATTTTGATCCAAAACCACAAATACATAACAAGAATATTGGCATCCCCAAGCAGGAGCTAGCTCTTCGCCAACCGGCGGATCACAACCACGCAAGACAGTATATATAAGTATACGATGCCCAACGGCGAAGATCACCACAAAGATAAAGAAATAAGCAAGACATCAACCCCAAATGCGAACATAAAACCCATCGCTCAAGTCTCGCAATTACAAGTCTTGCTAAGTCTCATTACTTATACAAATACTAGTTTGATTGATGGAGTTGACTAGATATAATGTGAAACATAAATACAAGAGTGGGTGCGATACAATGTCCCACCTACCAAGGCAATCACCCGAAAGAAACTATGAGCCAGCGATGCCGCTACTGATCCATGCGGTCAACTTGCAAGAACTGTGGCACAACGGGGGTGAGTTGCCAACTCGTGAGTAGAAAAACATCAACAAGTAGAAATCGAATAAACAACGACTCCTAGGTCAACTATATCATAAAGGTAATACTATGATATCTAGGGTGACCGTATCTATATATGTGCCAACAATGTAAACAACATCTATGTATGCGGATATCCTCTAACCATGTGATCAATATCTGTATGCATGTGGGTCTCGTCCAACCATATCATCAGTGTATGTATGCATGTGGATCCTGTCCACGTGTCAACCAATGACACAACAACATCATGCATGTAAATATCATAAAAGAAGATGCATGAAAGTATGAGGATATAAGTCAACGTGTGTCCCTCTCGACACATCAAAATCATGGAACCTGAGTGCCCAGCATCGACACTCGAAACATCATGAAACCCGCGTCCAGCATCGACACCTAAATCTTCATATCTCGGGCTCCATCAGTCTGGATCGGCCCTCGAGCTCCGTCAGTCCGGATCGGCCCATATCATCTCTCGACTCTGGTTGGTATCCTCCGGATATCCGCCAGGTCCAACCAATCACCGGTAGGTAGTGGTCCCTCTGCCAGGCTCACCGTCTACTGCACAGCAAATCCGTTCTTGCCCTTGGATACTATATCGGGTCCACCATGTACCCGCAATCTGCCTCATCCAGCTCCGCGGATCGGATTTCACATGTCACACGTCTCAGAACCGAGAAAACGCAGGGTGGACGCACTGAAATATCATATCAAGAGAAACCGGGTTTTTAAAACAGTACATACTTTCCTTTGAAATAGCCACGGTTCTCAAATCCAGAAATCTCATGAAGACTGTATATCTCAATGCGTAAAATCATAAAGCATGATGTATGCGACATATGATAGAAATGTAAGCATATCCGTATATCATGCAACATGGAACAGTGATATAACATATTAAGGGAAAACAGCTCTTTTAAATGATTCCAGTTTTAAAAATATATCCTGTGGTCCCAATTTCTCCAAAGTCAAATGCAATATTGTATAAAGGTGCATATGCAACAATAGCAAATAAATTATGCAAGGAGTCATATCATGATGCAAAATTTTTACTGTGCAGTGACATGACAATTATCGATGATGAAGTGGGTGAGCCGGCAAATCTGTGTAAGTGTAACATACGGATCATCGATAATGGTGTAGGTGTACTAGCACATGTATATATATATGATGCAATGAGAATGACATGAATGTAGCATAAGGTAAACCGTCAGCTAAAAGCTATAAGGTATACATATCTACATGATCGAGTCGGTGAATCTAACCATCGGCATCTAGCCTCACAACATCACGTACGGTATAATCCATCATACGGCATTCTCTAGTCAAGAGTATGGATCAAACATCAAGTCAAACTCATCACGTACGGAAAATCATCGTAAGACGACATTAAGCTATCAGGGATCCTATGAACCAATAAGACGAGGAGGGTACGGACCTAACGTCTCGTACGGCTATCACTCATGATTCACAACATACATAAATATCTCTATATACCTATGTCCCAGGTCACATCCGCAACAATCTCATATCAGGGGATCGGCAGGGTATCAATCATCTCAATCGACTCGCATCCGTATACCAACATATCATCAAATCATCATATCACGTCATATATTCTTTTCATCGCATTTATATCCCACATCAAGTCAATTTTATAAATACATTCTACCTTTACTATAAGCATACGTATCTAATCTAACATACACATCCGAACCATACAAATAGTTTTTGAAAGATGCGAATCGTAGTTTTGAAAGTAGGGGCTACGGTGTTTTTAAAGAAAAGATATCATTTGAAAGTCCATAACGTCCCTCAAGGTATCTGTTTAAAAGATACATACGATTCTTCAGTTTGGAAATAAGTATGGTTCGGATGACACATCTACGTCGACTATCGAGTCTTATAGTACCCTAAACGGCAATATCATCAAATATCATCCTCAAATCCTGTCATCACTTACTAGTCGTATCATATCACTTCTAACTATCCTTAGTTTCTAATATGGTTCTTGTCACGACCCGAAAGTACGGAACGTGACCGGCACTTAGATTACGAAGCGTCTAGAGGCGCCACGTAACCTAAGTAAGCCGAAGCCCAGAAATCTAAACCATAAAAGAAGAAAAGAAAAGGAAACAAGTATAAAAACATCAGCAAATTTTTACCAAAAATTTCGGCAGAGTCTCCTCTGTAAAAACTGGCCCCCAAACGGGTACAACAAGTATAATATGAATAAACAATAAAAAGCATCCCCAAATGGGTGCTAGCTCAACGCCAACAGGCGGAGACAACCACAACAATCACAATAATATATAACGCCAAAGGGTGAGGCTCAAATCTCAAAGAAAACAAAACCACCAGATCAGAATAATACATGCACGACTCTGAGGTCGAAATAACAGACTGGTCCAATAAACTTGTCAAGTAATACAAATATGGTTGATGGAGCTTTCTAGATACAAATGAAATAATAAAAATACAACGGCGGTTCAGATACAAATGAACCAACCTACCGTGCAAATCACCCGAAATGAAAATGATGTGCCAGCAACTGCCAAGGGAAACCTGTACATCTCACCTGTAATAAAATTTGGCATAACGGGGGTGAGTTGCCAACTCGTGAGTAGAAGACATCTACGAAAAGAAATCGAATGCACGACGCTATCCAAGGTCATAATAATACACTACTATATCTCAATCATCTAGAATAGCAGGGTAATACTACGTGTAAGTGCAAATACTCCGTGTCGTGTCAGTGCCTCATGTGATACTATGTCATATGAAATGAAATGCATGCACCATGAATGTAAAGTAACAAATCCTGAAATCCAGATATATATGTATAAGAACTCTTTAGCTGTTATCATAGTAAAGTGTGTATAAGCATCTGAAATCTCAACAATGAAATCCATGGAAATCCGTGTCAAGCATCGACACAACACATGTAACCTCAAGTCTCAATATGTCGGGCTCCGTCAGTCCGGATCGGCCCATATCATCAAATCCCACGACAACGGTCGGTATCCTCCGGATATCCGCCGCGCCAGACATCACCGGTAGGTAGCCTTCCCCTGCCAGGCTCATCGTCTACAACTCGATCTTCTTGCCCCGAGATACCATACCGGGCCCACCATGTACCCGAGACGGTTCATCCACTCCTCGAATCGGGTCTCGAAATCCATCAGAAAACATGAAATACTCATGGTGGACGACACATACATCACGAGAAAACCGCATCTTATTTTAAAAAAGAGAAGAGGAGAGAGAGAGAAGTTTATATATATTTTTGCGGTTTTCCCCAAAAATCCAGAAATCTCATAGAAATCCAAATCTCAAAATCATGAGTAACTATATGATAAGTGTCGGCATATGCCCATAATACTGCATGATAACACGAAAATATGAATGCATGAATGTCTAAGTAATGAATATCATGTCTTATACTTATCATCAGAGAGTGATCACAATATTATATCGGTTTAGTTGTTAACTGATTCTATCAATAAAAGATAATATGATCTAAAGTGTACGTGACATAGCAATTACCGATGATGATGTGTGTGAGCCGGCAAATAAGTGTGCGTGGAATATGCGCATCATCGGTAATGGTGCTGGTGTCCTAACAGGTAATGTTTATACTGATTATAGCAACATATAAAAGAACATGCACCATGATGATTACAGTATGAATGTAAATACAGATGTGCATTATCCACTCCTCTGCGAGATACGAGTACAACTACTACTATGTGAGTCGAACCTAAACCAGCGTCCATCTAACATCCTAAGGAACTAAACCTAATAGACTAGTCAGTAAGAAACTAGAGTCTACCTAAGGTCTAAATCATTATCTCTAATAGTCGGCGATCCCGCCTCAATAGCGTCACGTACGTAGTACGGCTTCCTCAAATCAAGAGTGCGGATCAATCATCAAATCTAAGCCTCATACGGTAAAATCTATCGTACGGCATCCCAATATCGGGGTACGGTCAAGTATCTCCTAGGTGTCTCCTCATTCGTATAATGTCATATGTATCATATTGTGATTAAGTCATACTTATATGATATCGGTATCAGGTCATACCAATATAATGTCGTAATCAAGTTATACATATATTATATCGTAATCAGTCACAAGTTACAGTCCGGGTACTATTCTAGCGTCCCATGTACATCAATATCCCTACCACTCTTTATAATTTAAATATTCATGTTCATTATCTCATTCTCTAATGATCCGCTAACACTTTATTACGACTGTATAGTCAAGAATCACGACATCAAGCCCAGTTATACTGTTTCATCATACCTCGGATATCATATCACATCAATGAATCACTTATACGTGTTGTATATATATGTATATACCTATACCTAGTTCTATATATATACACATACACGTACCCATATCGAGTTTCAGCGTGTGCGTGGGTGTGTTTCTATCTGAAACCTACGAATCTCTTCCAAGGTACTCATCCTCTGATATGGTTTTCCTAAATCAGTCTAGTCCAGCCTAGGGTCAATACTAGGGTCCTACTGATTAAGAATCTAGGGTCACATCTGGTTTCCTAATGTCAATAAGTACCGTTCCTATTCTACGTTGCGGGGGTGCTAAACGCCATCCACCCGACTTCCCCCCGTAGATATACATCCACTCACCTGGTCCTTGTCTGCCGAAGACGATGTCGCCCTCCTCTTCCTCGTCCGAAGTCCATGCGAGTGGTACCTATACGTAAACACATATAATATCGTAAACTGAATCACAGACAAAGCCAAAACGACGCAGTGAACCGGCATAGGTTAAAACCTATGTCCCGTCCACACAAAAGAACCAAATATCGCTCGATATCGGCGTACAAACTCCGATGAATCGAGATAACATCAACAAATAACACGTAGTTTTAAAACACATTACTTATATTATAAAACATGATTAAATCCATCGAAACCCTAAAAATCGATCAAACCGTCCAATTTCGTAAAACCCGAAAATGTCAATTTACCGTTTTTCTTCAAAACTTGACATTTAAATGAAACCAATGGTCATAAAACTCATCAAATAGCATAACTAGGCTATACAACCCCTTATTATATTTTTATTACACAAATTTGCATTTTAACAAAATTTCTAGTTTGCAACCCTTTAAAAATTTTCAACATCTTTCAAGCAAAATACCACAATCCCACCACAAAACATTATTTTACATGGATTAATGTCTTAAACTACAATTCATGATGATAATGATATAATGAAACCATAATTATATTTTAAATCCCCTTTATTTAGAAATTTCCAAAATCTAGTTTACAAAATAGTAGCATTTATTTACTATTTTCCCATTATCAAAGGAAACTAGTGATCAAACTAAGTTTTCCATTCTAATAACAAGTTAGTATCCTCACTAAAACCACAATCTAGTGATAACAACCTCAATTAGAATTTTATATCACCAATAATTATGTTTTATAAAAAACTAGTTAGCAAAATACTTAATTTAAACAATTTGAATGAACAAATTACAATTCAACAACCATGCAAGATTTTCTCATTCTAAAATTGTTAAACTAGTTATTATAAGCCTAATTAATTAATAAAAATTATAACTTGATTTTACAACCCTAACTTGAATTTTGAAGATTTAAATAGAAACCACAACTAATTTTGCAAATAAGCTAGATTAATAAAGCAAACAACAATTTGATTATGGTTTAGGATTTTATACCTCAAGTGATGTGGATCAACATGAAAACTTAGCCTCCCAAAATAATGGTTTCCATCTCCAAGATCCATGCTAGATTAGGCAAAAGAATGATGGTTAAAGGTTAATTAAGGAATTAATAGGATTTGTGTTGATTTGATAATGGATTTGTATGAATTTTGAGAGGGAATTTGATAGAAATGAGAGAGGTAGAAGCAGCAACAGCAAGTAGGGAGGAGGGCACGAAATTTTGAGGAGAAAGAGAGTGGAGTATGTGTGTGTGTGGAGGTGTGTAGATGTTTCCACACTTATTACCCCTTTTTCTTTAATTTCCTTTTCTATTCAATTTGTAATGGACCAAGTGAAGAATTTGGACAGCCCAAAATGGTGAGCTCGGCCAAGTGAGGTGGAGAAAAAAAAAGAGAGAGGGGAAATGTGTAGAGTGATGTAGAAATATCAATAATTAATACATCTTTTAATCTCTTTTCAATAATTATTTATTTTCTTTTCTATTTTAACTTTTTTCCTAATTTTCTGGAACCCTCTTAGCAAGCCCATTTACTTCAAACATCACATGTTACCTTTTGTTTTAATGTGTCATGATGCACAAAATTTGTTTGAACTCATTCCAGTTTGTAATTTTCCTGAATTAAATGTATTGGTGACGGCTTAAAATAATATTAAAATAATTAATTTCGGAAAAATTTTCAGAAATTTTGAAATCTCACCAGTGGCTCAATAAACACCAAATACTAGCAATTACATAACTGGAATATTTATATTTAATTTTAAAATAAAGATATTTGTATTTTGACTTTTTACAGAAAACCCCCTTATTTTACCGATTTTCCGAAATTTCACCAAAACGATTTTCACAACGTTACAATCTTCCCCCCTTAAAGAAATTCGGTCCCCGAATTTAAATTAAAACTCCCCCTCCAAATACTAAAACATTTATCAAAATACTCAAATCGTCGGGGCTCCGAAATCATCAATACATAACTAAAATCAACTCCGTCAAGTATAACGCAATCATCGGAGTTATGGTAAGGATAAAATATCAAAACCCAATACAAAAACCAACATAATAAATATCAATACTATAACTTATATATATATAGTGTGCATCTTAATAAAGAAGCATACAAAAAAAAAAACCCTCTTGAAAATCGTCGTGCGATGCACGTGTCACGGCATATGTAGCGGACGTTTATTTTATGAAAAAAATAGTATATATATATATATATATCTTTTATTTAACATACACGTCCCGCCTGCTTATTAAATCAATAGTAATGATTATAAAAACATACTGCTTAAACTGAAATCAATCCCAATCACATCATAAAAATGCCATGTGCGTCCGGTGCGCACTGAAATCGAAACCAAATACAGATGCCACGAATACACACAAAAACCAAACTAAGTGCAACAGGTGTGCACCAAAAATATCTGTCAAGTGCAACGGGTGTGCACGAATCTAATATCAGGTGCATCTAATCTGCACAAAACCCCGATTTAGTGCATCTGGTGTGCACAAAATCGCATCAAGTGCACCGAATGTGCGCAAGAATCTCAATCAGGTGCACATGGTGCACGAAAACATACACCGAATATCAAAATCGAAATCACAGTACGAAAGTGCATGAAAACTAAGTCGAAGCATATGTCAAAATCATGTGTAACCCATATGCACGAAATCAGATCAAAATCTCAAAATGTATTAAAACCAAATCGAGTGCACTGGTTATGTACAAAACAACGTCAATACTACTGATATATGAAACACAAATAGAATGTAATGAATGTACACATAAGAAATACCACTCGTAGAACAAAGTCCTCAAAATACCAAAATCCAATCAACGAAAATATGAAATTCTAATCACCAAATCACAATCGTAAACACTATCGTCAATGTGCGCCTCTTTCCTCTTTCCTCTGGTGTCGACTGCTTCGAACTCGTCTCTTCATAGGTGTGCTGACTGCGCTACCAACGGCAATACTCATATCTAGAGTCTTCCACGTAGTCGATCCCTTCACCTGATATCCGGACTACATTAAAGTTTTCGATCGATCCATCAAAATCCCATAATTCCCCGAGAGCTCAACACTCAAGTACAGTTTAAAAATATCCGGTACATACCCCAGCATCGATGATCCAGCTGTAGAAGGGCAAACCCAAGCCTCACTAATGGCACAGCGGAACTGCCGTAAACCCTAAGGTTCAAGGGCGTTCTCGTGGTCATTATGTCGAGTTAGGGTTTCATTCTTCTAGAGGGTCCATCGAAATACCTGCATGTTCTTCCGAATACTTTAAACTTAGGAAAATGGTTTTCTGATAATCGTTCGAACCCTTTAACTTCATCCGGACGGCATGTGAATACCCTTCGTCCGCACGCTAAGCAATGCTTCAATCCTCAAGAATAACCAATACTCTAATGGTTATCGCATTCGAGCCGCAGCTTCCTCTGCCCGTGGTAACAGAAACCACCATCCGATATCGACGAGGATAGATCAAAGGAACGAATGAAATACGGTGCAAACAATGTACATCCTAAGGCTCCTTAAGCAGAGTAGCGTATCGTAAGTATGCCGCGGACCATACCCACGGTACGTTACTCTACCTAAATCGCCTACTCCATCAACCAAGGGTCACCTAGACTTATACAAGGTTAAACCTAGCGCTCTGATACCAACTTTGTCACGATCCGAAAGTACGGAACGTGACCGGCACTTAGATTACGAAGCGTCTAGAGGCGCCACGTAACCTAAGTAAGCCGAAGCCCAGAAATCTAAACCATAAAAGAAGAAAAGAAAAGAAAAAAGTATAAAAACATCAGCAAATTTTTACCAAAAATTTCGGCAGAGTCTCCTCTGTAAAAACTGGCCCCCAAACGGGTACAACAAGTATAATATGAATAAACAATAAAAAGCATCCCCAAACGGGTGCTAGCTCAACGCCAACAGGCGGAGACAACCACAACAATCACAATAATATACAACGCCAAAGGGTGAGGCTCAAATCTCAAAGAAAACAAAACCACCAGATCAGAATAATACATGCGCGACTCTAAGGTCGAAATAACAGACTGCTCCAATAAACTTGTCAAGTAATACAAATATGGTTGATGGAGCTTTCTAGATACAAATGAAATAATAAAAATACAACGGCGGTTCAGATACAAATGAACCAACCTACCGTGCAAATCACCCGAAATGAAAATGATGTGCCAGCAACTGCCAAGGGAAACCTGTACATCTCACCTGTAATAAAATTTGGCACAACGGGGGTGAGTTGCCAACTCGTGAGTAGAAGACATCTACGAAAAGAAATCGAATGCACGACGCTATCCAAGGTCATAATAATACACTACTATATCTCAATCATCTAGAATAGCAGGGTAATACTACGTGTAAGTGCAAATACTCCGTGTCGTGTCAGTGCCTCATGTGATACTATGTCATATGAAATGAAATGCATGCACCATGAATGTAAAGTAACAAATCCTGAAATCCAGATATATATGTATAAGAACTCTTTAGCTGTTATCATAGTAAAGTGTGTATAAGCATCTGAAATCTCAACAATGAAATCCATGGAAATCCGTGTCAAGCATCGACACAACACATGTAACCTCAAGTCTCAATATGTCGGGCTCCGTCAGTCCGGATCGGCCCATATCATCAAATCCCACGACAACGGTCGGTATCCTCCGGATATCCGCCGCGCCAGACATCACCGGTAGGTAGCCTTCCCCTGCCAGGCTCATCGTCTACAACTCGATCTTCTTGCCCCGGGATACCATACCGGGCCCACCATGTATCCGAGACGGTTCATCCACTCCTCGAATCGGGTCTCGAAATCCATCAGAAAACATGAAATACTCATGGTGGACGACACATACATCACGAGAAAACCGCATCTTATTTTAAAAAAGAGAAGACGAGAGAGAGAAGTTTTTATATATTTTTGCGGTTTTCCCTAAAACTCCAGAAATCTCATAGAAATCCAAATCTCAAAATCATGAGTAACTATATGATAAGTGTCGGCATATGCCCATAATACTGCATGATAACACGAAAATATGAATGCATGAATGTCTAAGTAATGAATATCATGTCTTATACTTATCATCAGAGAGTGATCACAATATTATATCGGTTTAGTTGTTAACTGATTCTATCAATAAAAGATAATATGATCTAAAGTGTACGTGACATAGCAATTACCGATGATAATGTGTGTGAGCCGGCAAATAAGTGTGCGTGGAATATGCGCATCATCGGTAATGGTGCTGGTGTCCTAACAGGTAAAGTTTATACTGATTATAGCAACATATAAAAGAACATGCACCATGATGATTACAGTATGAATGTAAATACAGATGTGCATTATCCACTCCTCTGCGAGATACGAGTACAACTACTACTATGTGAGTCGAACCTAAACCAGCGTCCATCTAACATCCTAAGGAACTAAACCTAATAGACTAGTCAGTAAGAAACTAGAGTCTACCTAAGGTCTGAATCATTATCTCTAATAGTCGGCGATCCCGCCTCAATAGCGTCACGTACGTAGTACGGCTTCCTCAAATCAAGAGTGCGGATCAATCATCAAATCTAAGCCTCGTACGGTAAAATCCATCATACGGCATCCCAATATCGGGGTACGGTCAAGTATCTCCTAGGTGTCTCCTCATTCGTATAATGTCATATGTATCATATTGTGATTAAGTCATACTTATATGATATCGGCATCAGGTCACACCAATATAATGTCGTAATCAAGTTATACATATATCATATCGTAATCAGTCACAAGTTACAGTCCGGGTACTATTCTAGCGTCCCATGTACATCAATATCCCCACCACTCTTTATAATTTATATATTCATGTTCATTATCTCATTCTCTAATGATCCGCTAACACTTTATTACGACTGTATAGTCAAGAATCACGGCATCAAGCCCAGTTATACTGTTTCATCATACCTCGGATATCATATCACATCAATGAATCACTTATACGTGTTGTATATATATGTATATACCTATACCCAGTTCTATATATATACACATACACGTACCCATATCGAGTTTCAGCGTGTGCGTGGGTGTGTTTCTATCTGAAACCTACGAACCTCTTCCAAGGTACTCATCCTCTGATATGGTTTTCCTAAATCAGTCTAGTCCAGCCTAGGGTCAATACTAGGGTCCTACTGATTAAGAATCTAGGGTCACATCTGGTTTCCTAATGTCAATAAGTATCGTTCCTATTCTACGTTGCGGGGGTGCTAAACGCCATCCACCCGACTTCCCCCCGTAGATATACATCCACTCACCTGGTCCTTGTCTGCCGAAGACGATGTCGCCCTCCTCTTCTTCCTCGTCCGAAGTCCATGCGAGTGGTACCTATACGCAAACACATATAATATCGTAAACTGAATCACAGACAAAGCCAAAACGACGCAGTGAACCGGCATAGGTTAAAACCTATGTCCCGTCCATGCAAAAGAACCAAATATCGCTCGATATCGGCGTACAAACTCCGATGAATCGAGATAACATCAACAAATAATACGTAGTTTTAAAACACATTACTTATATTATAAAACATGATTAAATCCATCGAAACCCTAAAAATCGATCAAACCGTCCAATTTCGTAAAACCCGAAAATGTCAATTTACCGTTTTTCTTCAAAACTTGACATTTAAATGAATCCAATGGTCATAAAACTCATCAAATAGCATAACTAGGCTATACAACCCCTTATTATATTTTTATTACACAAATTTGCATTTTAACAAAATTTCTAGTTTGCAACCCTTTAAAAATTTTCAACATCTTTCAAGCAAAATACCACAATCCCACCACAAAACATTATTTTACATGGATTAATGTCTTAAACTACAATTCATGATGATAATGATATAATGAAACCATAATTATATTTTAAATCCCCTTTATTTAGAAATTTCCAAAATCTAGTTTACAAAATAGTAGCATTTATTTACTATTTTCCCATTATCAAAGGAAACTAGTGATCAAACTAAGTTTTCCATTCTAATAACAAGTTAGTATCCTCACTAAAACCACAATCTAGTGATAACAACCTCAATTAGAATTTTATATCACCAATAATTATGTTTTATAAAAAACTAGTTAGCAAAATACTTAATTTAAACAATTTGAATGAACAAATTACAATTCAACAACCATGCAAGATTTTCTCATTCTAAAATTGTTAAACTAGTTATTATAAGCCTAATTAATTAATAAAAATTATAACTTGATTTTACAACCCTAACTTGAATTTTGAAGATTTAAATAGAAACCACAACTAATTTTGCAAATAAGCTAGATTAATAAAGCAAACAACAATTTGATTATGGTTTAGGATTTTATACCTCAAGTGATGTGGATCAACATGAAAACTTAGCCTCCCAAAATAATGGTTTCCATCTCCAAGATCCATGCTAGATTAGGCAAAAGAATGATGGTTAAAGGTTAATTAAGGAATTAATAGGATTTGTGTTGATTTGATAATGGATTTGTATGAATTTTGAGAGGGAATTAGATAGAAATGAGAGAGGTAGAAGCAACAACAGCAAGTAGGGAGGAGGGCACGAAATTTTGAGGAGAAAGAGAGTGGAGTATGTGTGTGTGTGGAGGTGTGTAGATGTTTCCACACTTATTACCCCTTTTTCTTTAATTTCCTTTTCTATTCAATTTGTAATGGACCAAGTGAAGAATTTGGACAGCCCAAAATGGTGAGCTCGGCCAAGTGAGGTGGAGAAAAAAAAGAGAGAGGGGAAATGTGTAGAGTGATGTAGAAATATCAATAATTAATACATCTTTTAATCTCTTTTCAATAATTATTTATTTTCTTTTCTATTTTAACTTTTTTCCTAATTTTTTGGAACCCTCTTAGCAAGCCCATTTACTTCAAACATCACATGTTACCTTTTGTTTTAATGTGTCATGATGCACAAAATTTGTTTGAACTCATTCCAGTTTGTAATTTTCCTGAATTAAATGTATTGGTGACGGCTTAAAATAATATTAAAATAATTAATTTCGGAAAAATTTTCAGAAATTTTGAAATCTCACCAGTGGCTCAATAAACACCAAATACTAGCAATTACATAACTGGAATATTTATATTTAATTTTAAAATAAAGATATTTGTATTTTGACTTTTTACAGAAACCCCCCTTATTTTACCGATTTTCCGAAATTTCACCAAAACGATTTTCACAACGTTACAGTTCTCTAAATACCTTTTTACTTTATCTATAGTTTTCTATTAAAGGTTTCATTAACCATAATTTATATATAAATCGGTTTCCATCAAAATGTGCGGGGGTGCTATACGCCATCCACCCGATTTCCCCCGTAGATATAGATCTACTCACCTCGATCTTCGCTTGCTGGAGTCGATGACGCAACGCACTTACTCGGAATCCACGTGAAGGAACTTACAATATCAACAAAATCGCAAATGCTATTAAAATTGAGTTCGGAAAACCGATACGGCATACGGATCGCCTATAGGTTAGAACCTATATTCCACGCATGCAAAACCAACCAATTATCCCTAGTTGTTGATGTACAAACATCCAACAACCAAATACAATATCAAATACTAAAATCCAAATTTCAGAATGCGGAAAACACGAAAATAGCAACATAGGAAAACCACTCCAAATTTCACCCTAGGGCAAACTAAGAGATTTTTCACATTGGGTTGATCTAGATAGAAGATATAGGAGCTACAGACCAAGCACGAGCCAATTCCAACCTACCCAAGCCATAATTTGCGGTCATATTGCATTAATTTGCGGCCAGGAATTGGGTTATGGGGATAGGGTTTCAGTGGCAGCTTCCTAGGTGTCTGCATGACTCTCTGTGTTTGCTAAATAAATCCTAGTGCCCCCGGGTGTTAGCAGATCTCTAAACAACCTCATAATTTCCATAAATTCCCGATATCGGGATTTCTAGGTTTGGGGTTTGGGGTTCTATCTCAGGTTTCAGTCCATGAAACTAACTCTAGAGGGGTTGTAAGGTCTCTATTAACCTCAATTTCATCTTTGGATTCAATTCCAACCCTAACCTCTTCTAGAAATTTCCAAAGTTCACATATCCACACTAAATCGATTCTAAACTTAATCTAGAATATAACAAACTAAAAACTAAACTAATTGGTAGAGATTATACCTCATTAATGCTATCAAGCAAAACCCTAGAAGTACCAAGTCTTCAAAATCTAACTTTTCTTGGTCCAATGTGTAGAGGATGAAGTGGGGATTATCTTTTGTGAAGGAAGTATAGGGTTTTGGTGAGGGAATTGAGAGGGTAGAATGAGGGAGCTTGAGGTGAAGAAGGAGAAGAAAATGGTGGGGGGAAAATGGTTGAGGCAGCACTCTCCCTCTCTCTCTCTTTCTCACTCTCATTCTCTCTCCTGGCATGGTCTCATATCATCATTATGTCCCCTCTCTCTCTCTCCTCAATCATTTCTCTTTTCTTTTCTTTACTAACCAAAAACCAACCATAACATAAAACAACACAAATGAACATGTCATGGTGCACTAACCATGAAAAAAATGTAGAAACACGGATTTGGCCTAATCTCGATTAGCAGTGCACTAATTGGGTTTTTATCCAAACTGCATATAATAAATTTTAAAAATGCCAAATCCTTTAAATATATTTTTAAATGAATAAATCATTTTAATTTTCATTTATTTCACACTTATTGGTATTATTTATACCCTTTTTCGAAAACCCCAATTTCGCAAATCGGGCAGTTTTCGGGAAAAATATTATTTTAATATTAAATTCCAAAAATAATATTTTATATTTTCCGAAATGTTACAATCTTCCCCCCTTAAATAAATTTGGTCCTTGAATTTAAATTTAAACCCCCAAAATCTAAAACATTTCAATAATCAATTCGAATCAACGGGGCTCCGAAATCATGGAAGATGCAGAAATACTACAGCGCATCGCGTGTGCCTGAAAACGAATACAAGACTCAAATCAAACTCCGTCAAGCATCACGCAAATCATATGATTTGCACGCATATCCTCAGAGTTACAATAGAGATACAGATCTCGAAATCCGCTACTGAAATCCAATATACACCAGTCGAATACTATAATACGTGTATAGTACGCATATTTGGAAAACTTTCAAGAACTGAATAGAATACATGCAAAATCTTTTCTGAATCATAGCGTGAATCCATAACTCACGGCATAAATGACGGACGCTCTTTTGTAAAATAATAATATATGTCCATATATTTCTTGCAAATATACGTTCCGTCATTTCAAAATATCCCAAAATGTTTTCTTTTAAAAACGTTCGTGTCACTCACGGACACGTAAGAAATAGCGAGACTATAGCTCCTCTTTGAAAACCTCTTGTTAAACTTTTTAAATGCATGCAAAGTACTCAGGTACTTTCCTCATATCAGTCCTATTCGGCTACTTCATAATATAGCGCCTATCATGAAAACAAGGTGCTCTAGAGCAAAATCAGCCTTGAAAGGCGTATTCCACAATCACGTGCGTCTGGTGCGCACGGAAATCAAATCCGAATACTGGTGCCACAATATGCACTAAAGCAAAACTAAGTGCAACAGGTGTGCACGAAAGCATCTATCCAGTGCAACGGGTGTGCACAACAACAATGTCAAGTGCACCTAGAGTGCACGAAAACCTCAATCCAGTGCAACTAACATGCATGATTGAAAATCCAAAATCGAGTGCATCCGGTGTGCACAAATCATATCTCATACCATGCGCCCAACATGAGCGAAAATCCAAATCAAGTGCATCCGTCATGCACGAATGAAAATTGAAATCAAGTGCATCCCACATGCACTGTCACGACCCGAAAGAGCACGTGACTGGCCCTTGAACCATATGAAGTCTATAGGACTCCATCTGATCCAAGTAAGCCAAAAGCCCAGAAATCTAAAACCATTTTTGAGAATAAGTAAAGAAAACTGGTTTAAAGAAGTAAAGAAAAACATGTTTGAAATCAAGGTTTTTAAATAACTAAGCCGAATGTGCATTTGAAAACCGTACAGTCTTTTCTAAAATTTTCGGCAGAGTTTCTCTTGTAAAACTGGCCCCGAATGGGGTACAACATGAATAACAATATATAAAATGATAAAGGCATCCCCAAGCGGGAGCTAGCTCTTCGTCAATCGACGGTCACAACCACACGATGATATGATAATATACAACGCCAAGTGGCGAGGATCAAAATCAAGGAAAGCTCAAAAAGCAGCAAGAAAACCGCAATACTACTAAGCGCGACTCTAAGGTCGAATAATACCACACTGTCTCTAAGTCTGAAAGAATATACAAGTTTTTGGTTGATGGACAATTTCTAGATACAATGAAATACATGAATAAAATGGTGATTCTTGATGCGAAAGAATCCACCTACCAAAGCAAATCACCCGCAAGAAGGTAGTGTGCCAGAAATGCCGCAATGAAACCTGTACGGCAGAACCTGCAAGGACTGTGGCACAACGGGGGTGAGTTGCCAACTCGTGAATAGAAATATCTACAAGCAGAAACCGAATGCAAGACATAAACCTAAGTCAACGATCAGTAATACAATCCACAAGAGTGCATCTGAGTGTAATAAGGTGGCAAGGTAACATCTAATCATGTATGTAGTGCCAGGTACTCAGGTAATAACATGTCATCAGTGTAAGGTATGCCTGCATGAGGTAAGTATGATGAAATATCAATGATATCAATACACATATATTAGCGTCCCATACCACTAATATTGGTGTAAGGGTATATATAACAGCGCCCTCATACCCTGTTATATATACAAATGAAGTATGACAAGTGTAAATCCAGTCTGTATATGATCCATGTCTGTATATATGTGGAACCCGTCCACCTGTCACCCACTGACAGTAAGCATCATGTATGCAAGTATGAGGATATAAACAATATCATGGAAAACATCATGAAACCCGTGCCAAGCATCGACACGTAAATCCTCATCCATATGGGGCTCCGTCTGCGGTATCGGCCCTCGGCCCCGGCAGCACGAGTCAACCCATGTCCATCTCTGGGCTCCGTCTGCGGTAGCGGCCCGTCGGCCCCCGGCAGTACGCCCATCTCTCGGCTCCAGGCGGTATCCCCCGGATATCCGCCGAGCTCAAATACAATCACCGGTAGGTACTCGCCCGCCTCCAGGCTCAATCGGCATAACCCATCGATCATCTCGCCGAGGGGAACCATACCGGGCCCACCACGAACCCGCAAACGGATCATCACTCCTCGAATCGGGTTTCAAGCACACGTCTCAGCACCGAGAAAACGCGTGGTGGACGCACCCAAATATCATATCACGAGGTACCGGGTTTTCATAAAAGAACATCTTTTCTTAAATAATCCCACGGTCCTCAAAATCAGAAATCACATGAAAATCCACATCAAGAAGTAAATCCAATGCAATGTGCTATGCAATCAATCCATGATGTATGCGACATGTAAAGAGAGATAATCATATCGGAAATCATGCAACATGGAATAGTAATGTACATATGTCGGGAGGAACCGCTCCTTTAGAATGAATCAGTTTAAAGAATATCTTGCGGTCCTCAATCTCAATCAAGTCAGAATCATCTATGTTTGTGTACAGGTACATGTGTACAATATGCCAAGCAGTAATCATATCATGAATGCAACAGTACTACAGTGTAGTGGCATGGCAATTATCGATGATGAAGTGTGTGAGCCGGCAAATAGTGTACGTGAAACATACGCATCATCGATAATGGTGCTGGTGTCCTAACAGCATGATAATAATATAACAATGAACATATGCCAGCAATGCGAATAGCAGGAAAATGCAGATATCTAGTAGTCAACACCACAGTGAAGTATCTACTATGCAAACTACATCTAAGTATCCGGTCAATCAGGAGGGGTAGGTGTGGAAACCACCTAAATCTGAGTCGATACATGTATAAAAGTATATAGTCGGTGATCTCGCCTCAATGTCATATCATAAGATATCCTCGAGTTATGAGTGCGGATCTATCATCAATATCGGCTCGTACGGTAAATCATCGTACGGCATCCCCATAGCTGGGTAGGGGTCAGTATCTCACTGTCTCATCACATAACAGATATCACCATCGTCAGATCATATAGTCTGGAGTACTACTCTATGTCTAGTACAAAACGGTAACCTCAGTAAGTATGCATGCGGGGGTAAACACATATCCCAAGCCCGCAAGAATCACAAGTCATATCCCACATATGAATCGTATAAAATCACCGATCCCAGGGCACCCAGCCCACATCATCGACTCATCTCCAAAGTCATCACATATCATCAATCACAGTGCAAGTACAAGTGATAAGCAAGGGTGTGTGTAGGTGTAATTCTACCCTAGGGTTCGCGACTATGAACTACACTAGTCACTTCTAACCCTACATTATCCACAATACACCTAATATCACAATAAACTACATAGTAATCTATCTACGGACTGCGGGGGTGCTATACGCCATCCACCCGACTTCCCCCTGTAGATATAATCTACTCACCTTGCATCACCAATTGCGGACGTCACCACGTATTTGCTTGTCGTCCCGAAGTCTTCATGGGTACCTACACATCAAAATATCGTATATGCGCATTAAAACCAAATCCAATCTAAAACGGCGCATGAAATCCAAAACGATACGATAAGGGGCCTATAGGTGAGAACCTATGGCACGCCTTCAAAACCATCAATAAATCCTCTACATCGTCGTATAAACGACAATTAGTCGAGGCAAAACACATTCCACCATTTCAGAATCAAAAATACGGAATACGGAAACACGAATCCAAAATAGCAACTTAGGATATATGTCCCAGATTTCACCCTAGATAGAATCTGTCAAAACTAGAAGTACCCTGGGTCAACACTAGAGGAACAGGGGCTGTGCACAGAAAACGAGGAGAATAGCTAAGTATGCTAAGTCAAAGTCCACCTCTCTCTCTCACCTACCCTCATCATTATATTTTCCTTTCCTTTTAAAATCCAAACCTTCTCACATCAATAGTAATCCCAAAAGAAAACCATGGCTAGAAAAATGCACAAGTGTAGAAAAAGTGATACGTGTAAGTTTTGCACAAAATTGCCAAAAAACCCGATTAGCGATTTTAATCGCGATTAGCACTAAATTATTGTCAAACTAAACACAAAAACTTAAAAATGCCATAATCCACTAATTTACCCTATTTTAGAATTTTCCATAATTTTTCATAATTTTTTCTAACATTTTTCCTATTTATTTGCATTTAATATTAAAATAATCAATAAAATAATATTAAATTATAAAAATTCCCAAAATTAATATTTTATATTTTTGAAAATGTTACAATCTACCCCCCTTAAAGAAATTCGGTCCCCGAATTTTAAATTTAAACCCCCAGATACAAAAACATCTCAGTAATAAACCAAAGTCGTCGGGGCTCCGAAATCATCAACACATAGAACGTCACAGCGCAATGCATGCGCAAGGGTACTGAGCAGATAACTCGAAAACAAAACTCCGTCAAGCATCCCGCAATCATCGGAGTCAATGTAAAAAAAACACAATGTCAAATCCAATACAAAACCGATATGATATGGATCGGAACTACACATGTAGACATCCAATCTAAACATAACACCATCCTGTGCGTCTGGTGCGCACTGAAATCAAAAAAAAAATCCATATATGTGCTAAACAGGTGCACAAAACAACATCCAAGTGCAACGGGTGTGCACGAAGCATCTGTCATGGGCATCGTATGTGCCTGACAGCAAAATAAATCAGGTGCATGTGACATGCACGAAGAATCCCGATTTAGCGCATCTGGCGTGCACCAAAATCGTATCTAAAAACATGCGCCCAACATGCGCGAAAATCCAAACCGGTGCATCCATCGTGCACGAATGAAAATCTAAACCCTGCGCACTCAACATGCACGGAAATCACGAAATCCAATAGCAAACACCGAACAGGCGTAAAGCACATCGCCAGCACGGAGTGCAAAAATCAACCATCAAAATCCGGGTCAAAATCAACGATATAATGCGGCTCAAACCAAAATCAGGGTACCGCAAGGAAAATCTCACAACCGTGTGCATCAGCGTGCACGAATCAAAGCCTAACACTAAAATGCATGAAAACTCTGCGCAAAATATATAAATATCCAGTGGGTGCATGAAACCAATATCATGAAACTCAGTCACCAAAACTAGATCGTGCAAATAGAACGCCCAAAATACCGAAATCCAAAATGACGGATACGTGATAATCGAATCACAAAATCACAAATCATAAATACCGTCTTCGGTAGTTTCTCCTTCAAGGTCGAGAAGGAGTCAGTGTAATCCACTGCTAGCAGCGCAGGATATCTACCTGCCTCTTGCTCACGGTCTGGCGTCTTCTGACTCTCTAGGTCCTTATCTTCTCTGCGGATTACCTATCACGCGGTCAATCGGCTCATCGGCCCTGTCAGGTGTGCTAACGGGGACGATTCCGTTCTGGCACTTTTCTGGTCACCTCTCGGTCAAACCTCACGACCACTCGTAAGGCAGCATATCACTGACGTCGGTCTCTGGCTATCTGAATGCACGTCACACATCTGATCCTGGGTGCAAACATCATTGCAGCAATGTCCTGAAAGGAATCCTGCTCAAGGTCTCTTCCAATCATGCCTATGCCGATCTGTACAGAGGCTGGCTCTCTTGTACTATCTCTTCTCGCTGGAAAGACATCTGTGTCCTCAGCACAACATTTCTCGGAAATTGGTCACATCCCAACGTTTCTGTAAGCATATCAGGTCTCTAGTTTCGACGGGAAGCAATGACAGCTCGTCAGTGTCTCACACGAACCTCTGGTTCCACTTGTCTCCATCGTCGTCCACTATGACGTCACGCCAAGCTACTATACACTGCACTGCTCTCGGCCACGGTCAATCTGAAGTCTCTCACACGGACTCGAAATCGCGTACTCTGTAGCTTCATCATTCTGTAGCAGATGTCAGGCCGAACTGGTCCTCGGAAACACGTCCCAACCATCGGAGGAATACTCATCACTCGTCCGTCCTTGATCCATTCGCAACGCATCTGGGTAAGTTCCTTTATCCGAACTTGGTCAACTACCTCGTCGACAATGCCGAACTCTGGCCTGCTGGGTGTGCGCAACACGACCACTCCTGGTCTAGGTCTTCTCGTATCGTACTCCAGAAAGGTCCTGCCGAGGTTCCTTTCTCAAATCTCAATCCTGCCGAAATGCCCGGAAGTCATCATCCAATGCTGAAGCTAAAGCTTATTCCGGAACGGCTGCATACCTATCGCGCTTCTTTCTGGAAGGTATATCCATATACCACGCCTCTGGGTGCGTATAACATCTCTGATGTCGGCGGAGTGGGACGTCATCTCGTCGAAATATCTTGCGAACTCTTTTCTTCACTCTGCATCAGTGTCGACTGATTCGGACTCGTCTCATCATGGCTGCACGAACTGCGCTCCGACGGCTATGCTCGCACCTGGAGTCTCCCAAGAAGTGTCCCATCACGATATCCGAAAGATGTCGAACCATCCGATCGACTCGTTAGATCCTCATAATCCCCCAAGAGCTCACATCTCGGGTACAGTTTAATAGTATCGAGTACATGCCACAGCGTCGGTGGTCCAGCCGTAGAAGGGCAAACCCAAGCCTCACTAATGGCGCCGCGGAACCGCCGTAAACCCTAAGGTTCCAAGGCTGTCACACGGTCATTAAGTCGAGTTAGGGTTTCATTCTTCTAGAGGGTCCATAGAATCACCTGCATGTCTTTCCGTATACTTTAAACTTGGAAAATAGGCTCCTGACATTCGATCGTCTCAATCGACTCTCAACGAATCTGCGTGAAGTCGTCTCTAGCTGGAATCAATCCACCTGATGACCTCGCATCGGGGTAAGCGAACTCACCACGCGTCCTAGTCATCCATCCTCGGTGACTAGCAACTCGCTATCATCTCTCTAAGAACATGCTCATGCTGCAGTAGCTCCAATCATCTGGGCGATATCTCATCATTTGCAGCAACAACTGGCTCATATGCCTGTACGCCGAACAACGCCTCAATCCTCCAGGAAAGACAATACATAAGCGGTCATCTCTGAATCAGCCTGCTCTAGATCTGAGTAAGACTCTCCACACTGGAAATCTTCAACTCAACTGAGCCCGCTCTGGCGCAAAATCGGACGAATCACCTTCGTCTCTCAAATCGGGTAGACTAGCTATCATCTGTCGCATAACTGCCTGAAAGCTCCGGCAATCTCAGCTCGTAAGCTCCGAAAGCAACACCCTGTCAATCTCAGCGACAGCTGGTCCATCTGTCTGCACGGTAGGCGACATCACCATCTCTGAGGTATGCTGTACATCAACAGTCCTCTCTCAACTGGCAGCTCTAACAAAGGCCCGATCATCCGGTGCAAGACCAAGCACTCGCCTCCACTAGAGGTCACAATCACCAACACTAACTCGAGACGTTCCCATGTCACCAGAAAACACAAAGGTCGGCCCTCGTACCAAACGAGCTCACACCGGCCGTAACCCTAGCAGCAGCCCAAACTGCGCTCAAACACGGTGACAGGAATCTCAATCGAGTATCAAAGAGAGCACATCAGTGGCAAGAAGGGAAACAACAGATCCAAAGTGGATACATGATCATAGGAAGGAACAGTATCAATGAAGGTATGATCATGAAACTAATAGAATCGGGGATCTCAAATGGATGAATAATCCTGGATATAAAGAGAATCACTGATCTCGAAAGTATGTACATCCTAAGGTTCCTTAAGCGGAGTGGCGTGTCGTAAGTATGCCGCGGAACATACCAACGGTACGTCACTCTACTTTAGTCACCAAATCCATCAACCAAGGGTCATCCTAAAACGACGAAAGTTCGGGTTTACACCCCCTCGACCAAGTCTAAGTTCCGTAAGGTCAAGCCTAAGTTCCGTATATAAACAACTCCCTAGGCTCCACATAGTCAAACTTAGACTCGAACCAAGGTCAACCTAGCGCTCTGATACCAACTTTGTCACGACCCGAAAGAGCACGTGACTGGCCCTTGAACCATATGAAGTCTATAGGACTCCATCTGATCCAAGTAAGCCAAAAGCCCAGAAATCTAAAACCATTTTTGAGAATAAGTAAAGAAAACTGGTTTAAAGAAGTAAAGAAAAACATGTTTGAAATCAAGGTTTTTAAATAACTAAGCCGAATGTGCATTTGAAAACCGTACAGTCTTTTCTAAAATTTTCGGCAGAGTTTCTCTTGTAAAACTGGCCCCGAATGGGGTACAACATGAATAACAATATATAAAATGATAAAGGCATCCCCAAGCGGGAGCTAGCTCTTCGTCAATCGACGGTCACAACCACACGATGATATGATAATATACAACGCCAAGTGGCGAGGATCAAAATCAAGGAAAGCTCAAAAAGCAGCAAGAAAACCGCAATACTACTAAGCGCGACTCTAAGGTCGAATAATACCACACTGTCTCTAAGTCTGAAAGAATATACAAGTTTTTGGTTGATGGACAATTTCTAGATACAATGAAATACATGAATAAAATGGTGATTCTTGATGCGAAAGAATCCACCTACCAAAGCAAATCACCCGCAAGAAGGTAGTGTGCCAGAAATGCCGCAATGAAACCTGTACGGCAGAACCTGCAAGGACTGTGGCACAACGGGGGTGAGTTGCCAACTCGTGAATAGAAATATCTACAAGCAGAAACCGAATGCAAGACATAAACCTAAGTCAACGATCAGTAATACAATCCACAAGAGTGCATCTGAGTGTAATAAGGTGGCAAGGTAACATCTAATCATGTATGTAGTGCCAGGTACTCAGGTAATAACATGTCATCAGTGTAAGGTATGCCTGCATGAGGTAAGTATGATGAAATATCAATGATATCAATACACATATATTAGCGTCCCATACCACTAATATTGGTGTAAGGGTATATATAACAGCGCCCTCATACCCTGTTATATATACAAATGAAGTATGACAAGTGTAAATCCAGTCTGTATATGATCCATGTCTGTATATATGTGGAACCCGTCCACCTGTCACCCACTGACAGTAAGCATCATGTATGCAAGTATGAGGATATAAACAATATCATGGAAAACATCATGAAACCCGTGCCAAGCATCGACACGTAAATCCTCATCCATATGGGGCTCCGTCTGCGGTATCGGCCCTCGGCCCCGGCAGCACGAGTCAACCCATGTCCATCTCTGGGCTCCGTCTGCGGTAGCGGCCCGTCGGCCCCCGGCAGTACGCCCATCTCTCGGCTCCAGGCGGTATCCCCCGGATATCCGCCGAGCTCAAATACAATCACCGGTAGGTACTCGCCCGCCTCCAGGCTCAATCGGCATAACCCATCGATCATCTCGCCGAGGGGAACCATACCGGGCCCACCACGAACCCGCAAACGGATCATCACTCCTCGAATCGGGTTTCAAGCACACGTCTCAGCACCGAGAAAACGCGTGGTGGACGCACCCAAATATCATATCACGAGGTACCGGGTTTTCATAAAAGAACATCTTTTCTTAAATAATCCCACGGTCCTCAAAATCAGAAATCACATGAAAATCCACATCAAGAAGTAAATCCAATGCAATGTGCTATGCAATCAATCCATGATGTATGCGACATGTAAAGAGAGATAATCATATCGGAAATCATGCAACATGGAATAGTAATGTACATATGTCGGGAGGAACCGCTCCTTTAGAATGAATCAGTTTAAAGAATATCTTGCGGTCCTCAATCTCAATCAAGTCAGAATCATCTATGTTTGTGTACAGGTACATGTGTACAATATGCCAAGCAGTAATCATATCATGAATGCAACAGTACTACAGTGTAGTGGCATGGCAATTATCGATGATGAAGTGTGTGAGCCGGCAAATAGTGTACGTGAAACATACGCATCATCGATAATGGTGCTGGTGTCCTAACAGCATGATAATAATATAACAATGAACATATGCCAGCAATGCGAATAGCAGGAAAATGCAGATATCTAGTAGTCAACACCACAGTGAAGTATCTACTATGCAAACTACATCTAAGTATCCGGTCAATCAGGAGGGGTAGGTGTGGAAACCACCTAAATCTGAGTCGATACATGTATAAAAGTATATAGTCGGTGATCTCGCCTCAATGTCATATCATAAGATATCCTCGAGTTATGAGTGCGGATCTATCATCAATATCGGCTCGTACGGTAAATCATCGTACGGCATCCCCATAGCTGGGTAGGGGTCAGTATCTCACTGTCTCATCACATAACAGATATCACCATCGTCAGATCATATAGTCTGGAGTACTACTCTATGTCTAGTACAAAACGGTAACCTCAGTAAGTATGCATGCGGGGGTAAACACATATCCCAAGCCCGCAAGAATCACAAGTCATATCCCACATATGAATCGTATAAAATCACCGATCCCAGGGCACCCAGCCCACATCATCGACTCATCTCCAAAGTCATCACATATCATCAATCACAGTGCAAGTACAAGTGATAAGCAAGGGTGTGTGTAGGTGTAATTCTACCCTAGGGTTCGCGACTATGAACTACACTAGTCACTTCTAACCCTACATTATCCACAATACACCTAATATCACAATAAACTACATAGTAATCTATCTACGGACTGCGGGGGTGCTATACGCCATCCACCCGACTTCCCCCTGTAGATATAATCTACTCACCTTGCATCACCAATTGCGGACGTCACCACGTATTTGCTTGTCGTCCCGAAGTCTTCATGGGTACCTACACATCAAAATATCGTATATGCGCATTAAAACCAAATCCAATCTAAAACGGCGCATGAAATCCAAAACGATACGATAAGGGGCCTATAGGTGAGAACCTATGGCACGCCTTCAAAACCATCAATAAATCCTCTACATCGTCGTATAAACGACAATTAGTCGAGGCAAAACACATTCCACCATTTCAGAATCAAAAATACGGAATACGGAAACACGAATCCAAAATAGCAACTTAGGATATATGTCCCAGATTTCACCCTAGATAGAATCTGTCAAAACTAGAAGTACCCTGGGTCAACACTAGAGGAACAGGGGCTGTGCACAGAAAACGAGGAGAATAGCTAAGTATGCTAAGTCAAAGTCCACCTCTCTCTCACCTACCCTCATCATTATATTTTCCTTTCCTTTTAAAATCCAAACCTTCTCACATCAATAGTAATCCCAAAAGAAAACCATGGCTAGAAAAATGCACAAGTGTAGAAAAAGTGATACGTGTAAGTTTTGCACAAAATTGCCAAAAAACCCGATTAGCGATTTTAATCGCGATTAGCACTAAATTATTGTCAAACTAAACACAAAAACTTAAAAATGCCATAATCCACTAATTTACCCTATTTTAGAATTTTCCATAATTTTTCATAATTTTTTCTAACATTTTTCCTATTTATTTGCATTTAATATTAAAATAATCAATAAAATAATATTAAATTATAAAAATTCCCAAAATTAATATTTTATATTTTTGAAAATGTTACATGCACGAATAAAATCTAGACCAAGTACATCCAATATGCACGAATGAAGTCTCACTCAAGTGCATCCGATGCGCACAAAAATCCAAATCAAGCGCTTAATATGCGCAAAATCCAACCCAAGCGCGTCAAGTCAAAATCAATGCCCAGTACGGTAAAGCGCACGAAAAACGAACGTCAAGAGCAACGCGCACAAAAACATAAGTTCGGCGAAACAAATGCTCAAATACATAAATCGGGTGCAACCAAGGTACGGAGTATAAATCTAATGCAACTAATGCATGAATACCCGTCTGGTGCAACAAACGCATGAAATGAAAATCTAGTGCAATAAATGCAAGAAATACGAATCTGGTGCAACAAATGCACAAAATACAAATCTGGGGCACCCAGTGCATGAAAACAATATCATAAAGCTCAATCATCAAAAATCAAATCCAAGCGATATAAGCGTGATACTCGGATCACAAACGCAAATCGCAACAAATGAAATTGAGGTACACCTCCTATAATGTCGAAAAAGTCGGTGCGCCTAAAACTGACAGAACAAGAACATCTGCTTGCCTCCTGCTCACGGTCTGGAGTCTTCCGTCTCTGGGTCCTCATTTTCTCAGTGGTTTACCAATCTCGCAATCCATCGGCTCATCGGCCCAGTTAGGTGTGCTAACGGGAATGATGCCGCTCTGGCACTCCTCTGATCATCTCTCGGCCAATTATCATGACCACTCGTAAAGCAGCACGTCACTGGCGTCGGCCTCTGGCTCTATGAATATACGTGACACATCTGATCCTCGGTGCAAATCTTATTGCAGCAGTATCTTGGAAGGAACCTGCTCAAGGTCACTTCCGATCTAGCCTATGCCGAACTGTATGGGGGCTGGTACTCTTGCATAATCTTTTCTCGTTATCTGGGCATCTGCGTTTTCAGCACAACATTTCCTCGGGAATTGGTCGCATCCCAACGCCTCTGTAAGCATATCAGATCCCCCGGCATCAACAGGGAGTAACAATAGCTCGCCAACATCTCGCGCGAACCTTTGGTTACACTCGTCCGTATCATCGTCCACTTTGACGTCACATCATGCTATCTGTGCACTACAACGGTTCTCGGCCACGGTCAATCCGAAGTCTCTCACACAGACTCGAAGTTATGAACTCGGTATCTTCATCACTCTGTAGAAGATATCTGGCCAAACACGTCCTCGGGAACTCTTCCCAACCATCGGAGGGATACTCAATACTCGTCCGTCCTCAATCAACTCACAACACATCTGGGTGAGGTCCTCTATCCGAAACTGGTCAGCTTATTGGTCTCTTATCACATGATATCCGGACGACATTAAACGTTTTGATCGATTCGTCAAATTCCCATAATTTTCCGAAATCTCAACACCTGAGCATAGTTTAATAATATCTGGTACATACCACAGTACCTCTGGACTAGCCGTAGAAGGGCAAACCCAAGCCTCACTGATGGCACCGCTAAACTGCCGCAAACCCTAAGGTTCAAAAGCGGTTCCATGGTCATCATGTCGAGTTAGGGTTTCATTCTTCTAGAGGGCCCACAGAATTACTTGCATGTTCCTCCGAATACTTCAAACTTGGAAAAATGGGTTTCTGACATTCGTTCGAACTTTTTAATTTCGCCTAGGCGACATGTGAATACCCTTCGTCCGCACGCTAAACAATGCCTCAATCCTCCAGGAAAAATGATACATTAACAGTCATTTCTGGATCGGCCCACTCTAGATCTGACTCAACTAGGCCTGCGTCGGCGAATCAGTTTCATCTCTTAACTCAGGATAGACTAGCTATCACCTATCGCATCTCTGCCTGGAAGCTCCAGCGATCTCGTCTCGTAAAGTCTGGAGGCGACATCTTCTCAATCTCAGCAACAGCTGGGTCATCTGTCTGTACGGTAGATGACATCACAATCTCTGAGGTAGGCTGTACATCAACAGTCCTCTCGCAACTGGCAGCTCTAACAATGGCCCCGATCATCCGGTGTAAAACTAAACACTCGCCTCAACAAGAGGTCACAACACAACACTATATCGAGACGTTCCCATATCACCAGAAAACACAATGGTCAGCCCTCGTACCAGACGAGCTCACCCTGACCGCAACACTAGCAGCAGCTCAACCTGTGCTCAAACCATGGTGACAGGAATCTCAAGCGTGTATCGATGAAAACAGATCAAGGGCATGAAAGGAAACGACAGATCCAGCATGGATACATGATCATAAGAAGGAACAACATTAATGAGAGTATGATCATGGAAACAAATAGAATCAAGTGTCTCAAAATGGATGTATAATCATGGATACGAAGAGAATCACCGATCTCAAAATATGTATATCCTATGGTTTCTTAAGTGGAGTATCGTATCTTAAATATGCCGCGGAACATACGTACGGTACATCACTCTACTCAAGCTACTTACTCCATCAATCAGGGTCAACCTATGAAACGAAAGTTCGGGTTTAATACCCCTCGTTCAAGTCTAAGTTCCGTAAGGTCAAGCTTAGGTTCCAAAATATATAGACGCCCTAGACTCCGCATAGTCAAACATAGACTCGAACCAAGATTAAACCTAACGCTTTGATACCAACTTTGTCACGACCCGAAATATTAGCCCGTGACCAGCACTTAAATCACGCAATGCCTAAAGTCGTAACATAATTCAAGTAAGCTGAAACCCAGAAATCTAAACCTTTTTAAAAAAATAAAGGAGGTGAAGTTTTGAAATAAAGGTATAATGAAATTAAGTTTTCTTAATGCATAGAAAAGGAACATGAAAATGCAAGTGAAATTTACTAGTTTAAAAACGTGTTTCGTCTTTTAAAAATTTGGGCAGCACCTCCTTTGTATATTTTGATCCAAAATCACAAATACATAACAAGAATAATGGCATCCCCAAGTGGGAGCTAGCTCTTCACCAATCGGCGGATCAAAACCACGCAAGACAGTATATATAAGTATACGACGCCCAACGGCGAAGATCACCATAAAGATAAAGAAATAAGCAAGACATCAACCCCAAATGCGAACATAAAACCCATCGCTCAAGTCTCGCAACTACAAGTCTTGCTAAGTCTCATTACTTATACAAATACTAGATTGATTGATGGAGTTGACTAGATACAATGTGAAATATAATTACAAGAGTGGGTACGATACAATGTCCCGCCTACCAAGGCAATCACCCGAAAGTAACTGTGTGCCAGCGATGCCGCTACTGATCCATGCGGTCAACCTGCAAGAACTGTGGCACAACGGGGGTGAGTTGCCAACTCGTGAGTAGAAAAACATCAACAAGTAGAAATCGAATAAACAACGACTCCTAGGTCAGCTATATCATAAAGGTAATACTATGATATCTAGGGTGACCGTATCTATATATGTGCCAACAATGTAAACAACATCTATGTACGCGGATATCCTCCAACCATGTGATCAATATCTGTATGCATGTGGGTCTCGTCCAACCATATCATCAATGTATGTATGCATGTGGATCCCGTCCATGTGTCAACCAATGACACAACAACATCATGCATGTAAATATCATAAAAGAAGATGCATGAAAGTATGAAGATATAAGTCAACGTGTGTCCCTCCCGACACATCAAAATCATTGAATCTGAGTGCCCAGCATCGACACTCGAAATATCATGAAACCCGTATCCAATATCGACACATAAATCCTCATATCTCAGGCTCCGTCAGTCCGGATCGGCCCATATCATCTCTCGACTCCGGTCGGTATCCTCCGGATATCCGTCAGGTCCAACCAATCACCGGTAGGTAGTCGTCCATATGGCAGGCTCACCGTCTACTGCACAGCAAATCCGTTCTCGCCCCGGGGTACCATACCGGGTCCACCATGTACCCGCAATCGGCCTCATCCAGCTCCTCGAATCGGGTTTCACATGTCACACGTCTCAGAACCGAGAAAACGCATGGTGGACGCACTGAAATATCATATCAAGAGAAACCGGGTTATTAAAACAGTACATACTTTCCTTTGAAATAGCCACGGTTCTCAAATCCAGAAATCTCATGAAAACTACATGTCTCAATGCGTAAAATCATAAAGCATGATGTATGCGACTTATGATAGAAATGTAAGCATATCCGTATATCATGCAACATTGAACAGTGATGTAACATATTAAGGGAAAACCGCTCTTTTAAATGATTCGAGTTTTAAAAATATATCCTGCGATCCCAATTTCTCCAAAGTCAAATGCAACATCATATAAAGGTGCATATACAACAATAGCAAATAAATTATGCAAGGAGTCATATCATGATGCAGCAATTTTACTGTGTAGTGACATGGCAATTATCGATGATGAAGTGGATAAGCCGGCAAATCTGTGTAAGTGTAAAATACGCATCATCGATAATGGTGTAGGTGTACTAGCACATGTATATATATATGATGCAATGAGAATGACATGAATATAGCATAAGGTAAACCGTCAGCTAAAAGCTATAAGGTATACATATCTACATGATCGAGTCCTTGAATCTAACCATCGACATCTAGCCTCACAACATCACGTACGGTATAATCCATCGTATGGCATCCTCTAGTCAAGGGTATGGATCAAATATCAAGTCAAACTCATCACGTACGGAAAATCATTGTACGGCGGCATTAAGCTATCAGGGATCCTATCAATCTATAAGACGAGGAGGGTAAGGACCTAACGTCTTGTACGACTATCACTCACGATTCACAACATATATAAATATCTCTATATACCTATGTCCCAGGTCACATCCGCAATAATCTCATATCAGAGGACCGGCAGGGTATCAATCATCTCAATCGACTCACATCCGTATACCAACATATCATCAAATCATCATATCACGTCATATATTCTTTTCATCGCATTTATATCCCACATAAAGTCAATTTTACAAATATATTCTACTTTTACTATAAGCATACGTATCTAATCTAACATACACATCCGAACCATACAAACAGTTTTTGAAAGATGCGAATCGTAGTTTTGAAAGTAGGGGCTACGGTGTTTTTAAAGAAAAGATATCATTTGAAAGTCCGTAACGTCCCTCAAGGTATCTGTTTAAATACGATTCTTCAGTTTCAAAATAGGCATGGTTCGGATGACACATCTACGTCGACTATCTAGTCTTACAGTACCCTAAACAGCAATATAATCAAATATCATTCTCAAATCCCGTCATCACATACTAGTCGTATCATCTCACTTCTAACCATCCTTAGTTTCTAATATGGTTATCTAACTACCTTTTTACTCTATCTATAGTTTTCTATTAAAGGTTTCATTAACCATAATCTACATTATAAATCGGTTTCCATCAAAGTGTGCGGGGGTGCTATACGCCATCCACCCGACTTCCCCCGTAGATATAGATCTACTCACCTCGATCTTCACTTGCTGGAGTCGATGACACCACGCTCATCCTCGGAATCCACACGAAGGTACCTACAATATCAACAAAATCGCAAATGCTATTAAAATCAAGTTCGGAAAACCGATACGGCATACGGATCGCCTATAGGTTAGAACCTATAGCCCACGCATGCAAAACCAACCAATTATCCCTAGTTGTTGATGTACAAACATCCAACAACCAAATAAAATATCAAATACTAAAATCCAAATTTCAAAATACGGAAAACACGAAAACAACAACATAGGAAAACCACTCCAGATTTCACCCTAGGCCAAACTAAGAGATTTTGCACATTGGGTTGATCTAGATAGAAGATATAGGAGCTACAGACCAAGTACGAGCCAATTCCAACCTACCCAGGTCGCAATTTGCGGCCATATTGCATTGATTTGCGGTCAGGAATTAGGGTATGGGGCTAGGGTTTCAGTGGTAGCATCCTAGGTGACTGCATGACTCCCTGTGTATGCTAAATAAATCCTAGTGCCCCGGGGTGTTAGCAGATCTCTAAACAACCTCATAATTTTCACAAACTCCCGATATCGGAGTTTCTAGGTTTGGGGATTGGGGTTCTATCTCAGGTTTTAGTCCATGAAACTAACTCTAGAGGGGTTATAAGGTCTCTACTAACCTCAATTTTATCTTTGGATTCAATTCCAACCCTAACCTCTTCTAGAAATTTCCAAAGTTCACATATCCACACTAAATCGATTCTAAACTTAAACTAAAATATAACAAACTAAAAACTAAACTAATTGGTAGAGATTATACCTCATTAATGCCACCAAGAAAAACCCTAGAAGTCCCAAGTCTTCAAAATCTAACTTTTCTTGGTCCAATGTGTAGAGGATGAAGTGGGGATTATCTTTTGTGAAGGAAGTATAGGGTTTTGGTGAGGGAATTGAGATGGGTCATGAGGGTAGAATGAGGGATCTTGAGGTGAAGAAGGAGAAGAAAATGGTGGGGGAAAAATGGTTGAGGCAGCACTCTCCCCCTCTCTCTCTCTCTCACTCTCATTCTCTCTCCTTCTCACTCTCATTCTCTCTCCTAGCATGGTCTCATATCATCATTATGTTCCCCCCTCTCTCTCCTCAATCATTTCTCTTTTCTTTTATTTTCTTTTCTCACCAAAAACCAACCATAACATAAAACAACACAAATGAACATGTCATGGTGCACTAACCATGAAAAACTATAGAAACACGGATTTGGCCTAATCGCGATTAGCAGTGCACTAATCGGGTTTTATCCAAACTGCATATAATAAATTTTAAAAATGACAAATCCTTTAAATATATTTTTAAATGAATAAATCATTTTAATTTCCATTTATTTCAAAATTATTGGTATATATTTATACCCTTTTTCAAAAACCCCAATTCCGCAAATCGGGCAGTTTTCGGGAAAAATATTATTTTAATATTAAATTCCAAAAATAATATTTTATATTTGCCGAATTGTTACATGATGATCATATCAAGCAACCACAAGCCGTCAGCAGTACTAGCTGGATGTAACGGCTACCCGGGTATTGAGCGATCAGAAGATCAACATGGAAGCCCGCTCTTGCTCTTGTAAAGCCTGTCAGTAACACTACCGTATAGTCCGGTCTCTTCGTCTAAGATGTCGCATATCAATTCTATGGGTGATAAACGTCATACCCAATAAATCTATAAATCAGCCCTGGCCAGGGACTTCCAGTTATATCCAATCGAGCACAGCACGACATCTACCCCTAATACCGGGAGAGACGAAATCCCCTCCTATCGCTCATTGCCTCCATGTGACTCGGGACTGTACCCAAAAACCACCATTTTGCACGTCCTCTTGAACGTGGTAAGGTGGAAATCAAAGAACAGTAGGAATCACATAAGACACTATGGCGATCTCGGGTCTACAGACTAACCTGTACCAGTGTCACCAGAGAACTGCTATCTGACGTGAGGTATAATACCAGCTAGGAGTTCTCGGCGAGTCCGTCCAGTATACCCAGTCTCCACTGAGCACCCGTATATCATCTCTGATGTCAAACACTAATGGATATAGGATCATTCATCGCCTATCTGTATGGGTCGAAAAGGTATACGCTAGTCTACTCTGGTATATCGATGCCCCATCTCGATACACCCACGACTAGGGACATAAAAGGATGTACTTACCGACTACCTTTGTTCCACTAGTATGATCTGCATCATAATCCAGGTAGTCAAGTACACATCCTAAGGGCTTTACCAACATGTAACAGAAAGACAATCAGTGTACATGTTAAGATAAAGAGTAAACAGATAGCATACTATCACGTCGAGCAAGAAAGTGCTCCCTATGTATGTCGAAGCATCCACTATAATATACATCACATGTACAATAATGGCCTCTAGGGCATACATATAACAAATAATCTCCCACTTGCACTAGGGCCATCTATAGCAGTGGTTGTAGTATCCCATACTCAACCATCCCATAAAGTCTCTCTTGGGAAAAGACCTTTTTGAGTGGATTCGCCGTGTTAACCTCAAAGTCTACTCTCCTAACCTCGATCTCCCTGGAGATCAACCATCTCCATGATCAGGTGATACTGCCTTAGAATTTGTCTGGATCACTGATGGGACGGGGGTTCCTAGGCATAAGCCACAACTCCATTGTAACACAATGGTAGGAACGAAGTTCATCTCATGAACTTATATACACCTAGACTGCCTCTTTGGTAGTATCATTGGCAGCGATGTATCGAGCCTTTATCGTCTAGTTTGCCACAGTATCTAGCTTGGAACACTTTTAACATACCGTCCTTCCACAGAGGGTAAAGACAATGCCTGTGACGGACATTCAGTCGACCTTACCACCCTGGAAGCTATCCGGTGATTCTCCCCAGGATCGATTGATACCATCTCACTACACCTAGTGAGAATCCTAACATCCACTTAGATCTATCTCATAGATCCAAAACGCAGGATTTAGGAGGTATCACCTTGATCCTATATGGATTATCTTTGTGATAAGAGATGATTGACCGAGTGTAGTAGAGGAAACTCCTTTCCTATCAATAGTATGTCATCCACGTACTATACGAGGAAGCCCACCTTACTCTCTACTACCTTTTTATATATACAAGGTTCATCTACCATTTTGATGAAGTCAAACGCTTTGACTATCACATCAAAACATATGTTCCAACTCCGCGATGCCTGCTTTAACCCCTAAAGCAACTTGCACACGTTTCTGCTGCTCCCACTGTCTATGAAGCCCTCTGGCTGTGTACTTATAGACGCTCTATTCTAAATCAGTATTTAGAAAAGCAGTCATGACACCCTATCGCCAGATATCGTAGTCATGGTATGTAGCAATGGCAAGTAGGATCTGGATGGACTTAAGCATAGCCACTGGAGAAAAGGTTTCATCATGAACCACACCTGATCGATGACGAGAACCTTTTTACAACAAGTCTAGCTTTGAAAGTCTCAACTTTTCCCTCTACACTAAGTAATCCACTCAAGATATACTTTCTCCGGATGGGGTTTTAACACTTCAGATAAAGCAACCAAAGTCTATACTTTGTTGGTGTATATGGATTCCATCTCAGATCGCATAGTATCCAGCCATTCTTACAGAGTCAGCACTCTTGATGGCCTGCTCGAAACCAGTTGAGTCATCATCTCATGATGCAATCATCGCAACCACTATCATAGAGAAAGCCGAAGTGTCACTCAAGTGGATGAGGAACCCTGCTAGATCGGCGGAGAGGCTGAGGTTCGTCGGGAACTATTGAATCCTCCGGTTCTACTAAATCTTCAGCTGTAGTTTGTATAGCTGTAAATCCTTCCAGTTCTACCTCATGACCACAAATTCGTTTCCAAAATAAATTCCTTTTCTAAAAAGGTGGTTATGCCGAGAAATAAAACACCTTTTGTTCCTCGGTGCGGTAGAAGATATTCCCTTGCGAATACTTGGGATATCCAACAAACTTCCACAGAACTGACCTTACCTCGAGCTTTTCCGGATTTTGCTTTTGGCATAGGCCGGACAACCCCAAATCTTAACTTAATTAAGAGATGGGCTCTTCCCATACCATATCGCATATAGAGTGGCAGGCACCTGATTTGGTTAGAACCCTATTCAATAGGTATGCAGCTTCTCAAGTGCATAACTCCCAAAAGGAAATAGGCTACTCAGTTGTACTCATCATAGAGCGCACCATATCAAATAGGGCGTGATTGCTCCGCCCCGATACACCGACGTGCTGTGGTGTATACGGAGGAGTAATGCTGAGAGAGAATCTCATTCTCCTTTAGAATAGTCCAGGAATTCCGTGCTCAAGTATTCTCCTCCCTGATCACATCAAAAGACATAATACTTATACCTGTTTTGGTTTTCTACTTCTATCTTACATTCTTTGAATTTCTTAAAAGCTCTAGTCTTGTGTTTCAACAGGAACACATGTGAGAATCTTGAGAGATCATCAATGAATGTAATAAAGTACAAAGAACCAGTCCTGACATGTGTAGATAGGGGACCTACATACATCATCATGTATCAATCCTAAGAGTTCACTAACTCTTTCTCTGTTTCCAACAAACGGAGCTATGGTCATCTTATCTTTGTGACATGACTGGCAAGTTTCACAAGATGTAAATTCAAACTGATTTAAATATGCATCTTAATTTAACATAGCTAGTCGGGTCCCATTAATATGACCTAGTCTACAATGCCTCAAGAGGGATTCGTTCATTTCTGAACTCTTCCTCTTGTGTGTGTTCCTGTACGTTAAGAACTGTGTTTCGATTTAGAACGTATATGCTTTTAGATAACGTGCCTGAACCGATCAACTCTTGATATAGGAAATGTTCAAAATATTATTCAATAATACAATATTATATCCTTCTTTAGTAAATAAAGAGACTAATATAATGTTGCATATCAGGTTCGATATCTAATAACATTCGTTCAGAATCAATGTATTTAGTAATACAGGGTGATAACTGCCAACACTTTGGCTGCAACAATTGCACCGTTTCTAACTTTTAAAACTTATCACCCATTCTCAGTTCTCGACCTTTCCTTAGCCCATGTAACATATTACATATGTGGAATCCCGATCCGGTATCTAATACCCAGGACGTAGAGTGAACTGAGAAACAGTTCTCAATAACTAACAAACCCGAAGAAGATGCATCAACATGCTTATTCTTCGTTTTGGGTGGCGTAGGAATCCGGATATTCCCCTATTTCCTGTTCAGTCTTATAACAATTATAAGAAAGAACGGAACCAACGTTTCTCAGCCGAGTATAACAAGCGGGTTCGGTCAATACATCCATATTATTATCTTGATTAAGGCCTGACATGGTCGCTACCTGAAGAGAGAGAGAGAAAGAAGAAAACACTTTAGCGTATGCTCTTGCAAGATCATATTGGTTATTATTTTATCTAATCAGGATGGCTCCCACTGTTTTTATCAAATCATCCTTCAAACCTTAAAAGGAAAGACTAGCCGGGATTAATTACACCCTATAATTTCGCCAATCTTTCATCCAGGCCAGTGTTGGTAATTTGAAGGACGTTCCCCGTGCTATCGCATGGACCTAATTAAAATAAACCTCAAGTTCCTAGAGGCATAACCCCGTAAACACCTTTCTAGAAACCTACTTGTTTGGCTAATTATCTTGTATAAAACTCTCCCAGGAGTAACTCTTACTCGCAGTGGGTATCGGGATCCAACTATCTCATAGAAGGTATGCAATCTCATTGCAAATTTAAACACTTGAAATTCCCGATAATATTTTTCCCCTAGCGTCCTATGACCTTGACGGAGGTTAACAAATCATAGGCTGCTAGTCAAGTTCAACCCGTCATTTCTTGATTGAATTAAACCCACCCGCACTACCCTTGACGGAGGTCAACAAGGTCGTACAATTACCCTAATCCAATCTGCATCATATGCATTAGAAGATAAATACTAGTCAGCTACCGCACACTATGCCTTGATGGAGGTCAACAAACGTAGCACAAATACTAAGTAGGACTTATCTGAAATGACGGAGGGCTACGTCAGGTTTTATGAAAACCTTTTGCGTAAAGAACTTGATATCGTTGTAAAATCGAATGATTTTGAAAAGGAGTGTTTTTAAGGCTTTTACTAGTTTCGCTAAAGAGGTCACTCCCGGTGAAGGGATCACGGCTCTTTCCTTATCGAATAAGGTGCAGGATATTTCATAAATACCGCTATGCAAAGCAGAAACTACAAAAGAAATTAAAAGACAAACCGAGTGTTGTAGCATTTGCTAAAGAGGTCACTCCCGGTGAAGGGATCTCGGCTCTTTCCTTATCGAATAAGTTGCTGGATATTACACATGGAATACCGCTATGTAGAGAAAAAACTAGAGCTATCCTTTTTGAAAATTTGATTCTACAACAACTTTTAGGTTTCTTTTCTTTCATTAATCTCATTAACGAAGTCCCATCATTTATGCTTCCTAAGCATCACAGAAGAAACGAAAATACAACGTACGCTTATGCCATCCGCATTCGCCACAGTGCCCTGTTATGCACCGTTAGGTTACTTAACTAACGGCATACCGGGACGGGATTAGCGCGGGTGCAAAACATAAGTAACGTCTATTATATATCTCATATATAATATATATCCATTCATCTCAGAATCCACAGTGATCACATCACAGAGCAGTAGAAGAAACATATGAAATATTGGATATACTAGGAGGTCCGTGTTTTATTTTGAGCCTGTATAAAACACGGATTCTACGGTCACGATGAATAGCCAAAACCACATTCCTAGACCCCTACGAGAGCGGCATGCAACCCTACCAATTCTAGAGTTAGGAGACCCGGACTCGACTCCTCGAGTTGGTCTCCCACTGGACTCTAGAACTCGGTTACTTGTGCTCCCCTCCTTGGGTCTATCCTAATGCGGAAATTTAAATAATATATAACAATGGTGACATCATCCTCAACCCGAAAGTGCCTCAATAAAAGAATATTACATACAATGAATTTTACATGAATGAAAATAAAAACTCTCATCTCACATAAAACCCCCGGCTATTCAAAAAACGACGATCCAATATAACATATACAGCAACACATAACATCACATGTCATCAACGTAAGTAAATATGCGTATCCCAATTGTCGTTGACATATAGCACGAATCCGGCGATACACCATATATTACACTTATGGTCGCAGAAAAGAAAATGTCAAACTACAACATTTGGAATCCACAATAACCTTAGACATCATAAACCCAAAATATCACATACTTTGGATTTCAAGCCTAACTATATGAATTCCATATATTGTATCACAAGTTAGTGTATATGCCCTAGAGGCCATTACTGTATCATACTAGTTTGTATATTACTTGATGGAAGCTTGGGATATTCACCTTGTATAAACAATCTTGCTCAATATAGTAGTATGCTACTTGGTTTGTTTCTACTTCAATGTGTACTTGTGTTTATTTTACTATATCACTTATACGCATTAGTGGAGCCCTTAGGATCTTTTGCTTGATTACCAGCGTTGTGATGGCAGTCACACTAGTGGGGGCTGGGTAATCTATAAGCACATCCTTATACAGGTCCCTAGTCGCAGGACTATCGAGACAGGGCATCGATACTCCGGAGTAGACTAGCGTATGCGCTTCTCATCCCAGTGTGGGAGATGGTCTGTCCCACAGCCATCAGTACGTCGTACTGGAGATAGTATACGGGTGCTCGTTGGGTTACGAGTACACTGGACAGGACTCGTCGGGAACTGACAGGTTGGTATTATACCTATCGTCAGTTATCAGTTCCCAGGTGACATGATTACAGCTTAGTCCGCTGACTTGACACTGCCACTTCGCCTCGAGTGTGTTCCCACTACACTTTGATCACTACCCTACCACGGCTCAAAGGAGTCGTGCAAACAGGTGGTGGTTGGGTGCAGTCCCGAAGCACTTGGAGGCAGTGACGGTTAGACAGGATTCGTCTCTCCCGGTATTGGGGGTTGACATCGCGCTGTGTCTAGGAGAGCCATTACACGAGTAGTCCCTGGCCAGGGCAAGCGAGATATACTGGTAGGTTTCCAGTGTTATCTCAGGGTGTTTTGGGCTTCACTCCGACACGACTTGTACCGCTATTAGGGGACTGACGTTTTACCGCCCCCTAGGCCCGACATGCGATGTATCAGACGAACAGACCAGACTGTACGGAGACTGTCACATTCAGACTCAGTAGGAGTTCAGATGGGGTTTCACCTCGTCAGCCTTCTTGTCGGCATCTACCTGGGGACCGTTACGCACAGCTAGTGCCGCTTGCTGTCTGTGGTTAAACCCACTGCCAGCGTAGTGTCGAGTCTTTAGAGTCCCACACAGAGGGTATTCGCCTCTGGGCAAAACAGAGTAGAGGTCGCATGGTTTTGCGACAGGGTTCGTTCTCATCCGCGCATTTGTGCACGTTTGGAGTCCGGACGGATATTACTGGCTGGCTCTGGTTTGAGTCAGATGCTGGTATATGTTTTGGGGTTGCTTTTATCTCTCAGTATTCATGTTCCTCGGAACAAGGATGCAGGTGTGTATGCACAGTTATTTGAGGAAGAGGAAGAGGACTTTCATTAGGGTTTCGGAACGGGTGCGTATGCACAGTTGACAGTCGTCTTTTTCCAAACCCTAATGGATTTTTGTTTTATCAATTAATAATATATAATAAAATGAAATTGTGTCATGGTTGGTTTTTATGTTGACTTGTTGACCATGGTTGACTTGTTGACCATAGTTGAAGTTTTGACCATCATCATTACAAAAGAAAGATGCTCTTTGATTCTAGCAAATTCATTTAATGTTTGAAATGATAATGGTCATTCTTAAACTTTCCATCAACCTTTTCATTTTCATTATTATTATTATTTGATAATTCTTTTGCTTTATGTTATGGTTGCAAAAGAAAAAGGGCTCACTTTATCATAACAACTCTCTCTCCTCACTTCATCTTCTTCTTCCTCTAGCAAAAGAGAACCCTTCTCATGTGTTGAGAATCCTTCTCTTTTAAAAGAAAAGCACCCATTAGACATTCTCTACTCACTCTAGGATCAAGGGTTTAGCAAGCCGGAGATTCTAGTTCACTCCAAGTTCGAGAAAGAGCCTAAAGGTCGAACCCTCGAGGTGGATCCATCTTCGACGGAAGAAGGCAACAAGAAGAGAACCTTCAACCTCTACAAAAGTTTGAAGAAGAAGGAGTTCAAGTTTAGGTATAACCATCTTCATCCGAGTAGCTAAATCTCTTTAGCAAGTATGCTAGTTTTAGTTTAGTTAAAGATCCCGACTTTGCTTAGTCCATGTTGCCCCTTGCGCTAAAAATTTGATTTTTATACCGTTTCCGCCTCCTCGTAAGAACCGGGGGTCGCAACGTGGACTTACAGTGGTATCAGAGCCTAACTAAACTTAAACTAGTTTGGTAGCGAAGTGTATGAAAGTTCGAAACCGAAAAATCACAAAACCGGAAAAACTAAAACCCTAAGTTTCTGTTGAAATTTTTTCTGCTCTAAATGAAAAACTTTATACTTGTAAATTCGGCTCAGGGTTTTGTGTGAACACCCAAGAAAAACGACGCCCTAATTCATTCAAACCGCCGCGGTTCCGCGGCACGAGGTAAGCATGTGCCGCGGAACCGCCGCCGTTTGTTTTCCTCTCTGCATCGTTTTTCGTGCAGTGTTCTTCTGGTTGGATTTTGGGATTTTTCAGATATATTATATGTGCCCAGATTTTCCAGAACAGAAATTTACTTTTGGGGTCCTATAATTCCGTATTTTTTTCGAACTTCGCTACACTTTGGCTTTGATGGTTATATCTGTGATGTTTGCATGTATTGAACGTCGGCTAATCGCTATAAGTCGATTAGTCGGGGTTATACATGATCTGTGTTTGATATTGGAATGTGTATATGAATGTGTTGGACTGTCGCGGGTGAATAGCCGGGGTGGATGTGAGATGAGCTTTTGTTTTTCTTTCATTCATTGTAAATGTAAATTGATGTAATAATATTTTTTGTTTGGCCGCACAACCGGGTCGGGGTTGTAGCCGTCATTGTATAATTCTTTTTACTGTTTTTGCTCCTAGGATAGACCCATGGAGGGGTGCACAAACTGCCAAGTTCTTGGCGGGTAGTTTGCCGCACCCGTAGGGGTCTTGGGTGGGGTATTTGGCTATTCACCGCGACCGTGTAATCCGCTTTTCGTTGCAGGCTCGAAAGGATTGCGGATTGCTAGTATATCCAATGTATTCATCTGTGATCTGTAATGTCTATCATTGCTTTCTATTTAGGCGTTGCTTATGTTTTACAGCCGTGCTAGCCCAGCCTCCGCTCTGTCGTTAGTTAAGTAACCTAACGAGTGATGACGGGACCCCGTGGCGAATGCGAATGGCATAAGCGTACGTCATATTTTGGTTGTTTTCTGCAATGGTAGGAATTAAATGATGGGACGCATTAAAAGTACTAATGCAAGAATATCACGCATTAAAAGAACTAATGCAAGATAATAAACCAAGTTAAAATCGTTGGAACACTTTCGAAAAACCACTCGGTTCTTTTCAAAACTAACTTTTAAATGCGGAGATTGAGCCACTCCTTCTAAAAGCTATCTCGTTCCATCGATTATATCAAGTTCACTACGTTCACGGTTTTACCAAAACCATTCGTAGCCCTCCGTCGTTTCACATGAATAGTCAATAGTATTCAAGCTGTGTTTGTTGGCCAAAGTCAAGACATAGTGATTGGTAGCTATTGGGTATTCATGTGCAGCATAGATAGATGCGTTGGTTTGGAACAGTCGTACTGCCTTGTTGGCCAAAGTCAAGGGTAGGTACGGGTGGATTCAAATTAACCTGGAGAACGACGGGTAGAACTTGACACGTGACTTATGATTTGTTGGCCTAAGTCAAGGTCATAAGAGCATGGGGCAAAAATCCACATCGGGAGTTTCATAAGTACTGAAACTTGCTAGATTTGCATACCATTTGGAGTGTGGTGATTCTGGTAGGATTCCTTCAGTTTCGTCACGCGATGATATTTGGATCCCGATTCTACTGTGAGTATATGCTACTCCTCGGGAAATTTCTCACTAAACGATCAATGCTATAAACCTAGTAGGTGTCTAGAAAGGTGTTAGCGGGGCTACGCCCCCAGGGAAAAGAGGTTATTTAATTAAGGAACTTCGCGAAAGCGTTGGAAAACCTCCCTCGAAGTACCGACACTGGCCTGGCTGAACGGTTAAGCAAGTATTGTGCGGTGGGATTGATCCTGACTAATTCTTCCTTTATGGTTTGAGGAGGGATTCGAGAGACAGTGGGAGCCATCCTGTTTAGACAAATTAAAAACCATTCTAAACTTGCAAGAGCATCGTGCTAAAAGTGTTTCTTCTCTCCCCCCTGCAGCGACCAAATCGAAATGACTGGACTTAAGTTACTTCTAGATAAAAACATATTGACAGGGCCGAACTACAAAGATTGGCTCAGGAATGTCAAGTTGGCAATCACTTACGACAAGCTGGGATATCTTCTTACCACCAAAGCTCCCCCCGTCCCAGGTCCCACCTCCAGCGTCGCGGATAAGGAAATCCGTAAGACTTGGGAGATTGACAGCGCGAAGGCCAGGTGCCTCGTACTTGCCTCGATGGACAACGACCATCAGAGGAGGCACGAGAATATGGATTTGGAATCCATATTTCTTCATACAAAAGAACTGTATGGAGAGCAGTCTCGTATCGCAAGATACGAAGTGTCGAAGAAGTTATTTTCGACAAAGTTGGCCGTCGGATCATTGGTAGCGGACCATGTGCTTAAGATGATTGGCTACACTGAGGAGCTCGCGGAACTTGGGACCACGTTGGACAGTGAACTCTATACGGATATAATTCTCCAGTCCCTTCCATCCACTTACGCCCAGTTCATACTGAATTTCAACTTGCAAGAAAAGGAAGTTGAACTTTCAGAACTCTTCAGCATGCTGAGGAGCGCAGAGGGCACCCTACAGAAGGATAGGGATACACCCGCTTTGTTTGTAGGAGGATCTTCTTCCTCTAGGTCCAAGGCGAAAGCCAAGGGAAAGAGGAAGAAAGCCCCCGCCAAACCAAGAGGCGGTGTTAGTAAAGTGGGTACGAAGGGAAAGGAAAAGGCAACAAAGATTGCGGGGAAGCTTGTTGGAAAGGAAGAATGCTTCTATTGTCATAAGAGTGGACACTGGAAGAAAGATTGCAGGGCTTGGAAAGCCAGGACACAGGAACTGAAGCAGGTTGTGGCTTCAGCTTCAGGTGTGTATGTTATTGAAAACTGTCTTTCTATAAACTCTACTTCCTGGGTATTGGATACCGGATCAGGATCTCATATCTGTAATTCTTTGCAGGCGTTGAGAAACCGTAGGTTTTTGAAGGAAGGTGACATGACCCTCAGAGTTGCGAACGGAGCTAGCATGGATGCTAAAGCCGTGGGGAACTATCACCTGGGAATGTCAGATGGGCATGTTTTGGTTTTGCGTAATTGCTTTTTTGTACCCAACGCAACTTGTAATATCATTTCTGTATCTTTGGTTTCTAAAGAAGGTTATGAATTTGCGTTTGGAAGTAATGTTGTAAACATTCACCTTAATCAAGTTCTGATTGGGTCAGGTACACTGAGCAATGGTATATACGTATTGAACCAACCACAGATTTTCAATGTCCAGAATACACACAAAAGAAAGTCTCCAGATATTAATCAGGCTTTCTTATGGCATTGTAGACTAGGTCACATCAATGAGACACGGTTGACTAAGTTACATAAAGAAGGATACTTGGATCCGTTCGAGTATCAGTCTTATGCCACTTGTGAATCTTGTCTCATGGGAAAGATGACAAAGACTCCGTTCACTGGACACGGAGAAAGAGCGAGCGAGCTCTTGGGACTCGTACACAGCGACGTGTGCGGTCCAATGTCTACACATGCGCGAAGCGGTTACTCTTACTTCATTACTTTTACGGATGATTTTTCAAGGTACGGTTATGTCTTCTTAATGAAACATAAGTCCGAGGCTTTTGAAAAGTTCCAGGAATATAAGAATGAAGTAGAGAAACAGACCGGCAAAAGTATCAAGATTCTAAGATCGGATCGAGGTGGAGAATACTTGAGTGCCGAGTTCCTGAATTATTTAAAAGAGAACGGAATTCTCTCTCAGCTTACTCCTCCGTACACTCCGCAACACAACGGTGTATCGGAGAGACGGAACCGAACCCTATTGGATATGGTACGGTCAATTATGAGCAACGCTGAGTTACCGCGATCTTTCTGGGGGTATGCGCTAGAATCAGCTGCGTACCTTTTGAACCGAGTTCCTACTAAGACTGTGCCTACTACACCATATGAGATGTGGAGTGGGAAGAGACCCTATCTTAAGCACATTAAGACATGGGGATGTCCAGCTTTTGTTAAAAAGCAGCATGCGGACAAGCTCGAGGCACGCTCAGTACAGTGTAAGTTCGTGGGATATCCAAAGAACTCCAAGGGATATTTCTTCTACTGTGAAGAGGAACAAAAAGTTCTTGTTTCTCGTCATGCCTACTTCTTGGAAACTGAGTTTTTGGAAAACCAGATAAGTGGGAGCACAGTAGAACTGGAAGAAATTCCAGAACCACGAGCTATTACTGAAAGCTTAGAGGAACCAGAGGGTTCAAAAGAACAGGACATTCCTACGCCGCTCCGCAGGAGTAGTAGGCAGTCTCATCCGCCCGAGAGATACTACGGTTTTCTCATAGACGGGGATCGAGAGGATTGCATCATAGATTATGATGAGCCTACTAGCTTCCAGCAGGCCGTTCAGAGCGTTGACTCGGTAAAATGGCTGGATGCAATGCGGACCGAAATGGAGTCCATGTACACCAACAAAGTATGGACGTTGGACATTGCTCCAGACGGGGTAAAACCCGTAGGATGCAAGTGGATCTTCAAAAGGAAGATTGGTGTAGATGGACAGGTTGAGACCTATAAAGCTAGACTTGTAGCAAAGGGTTTCCGTCAAAGACCTGGCTTGGACTATGACGAAACATTTTCTCCAGTGGCTATGCTGAAATCCATTCGGATCCTTCTTGCCATTGCTGCCTTCCACGATTATGAGATTTGGCAGATGGACGTAAAGACCGTTTTTCTGAATGGAAATTTAGAGGAGTGTGTCTATATGGATCAGCCAGAGGGTTTCATTCAGAGTGGGAGCAGCGGAAAGGTGTGCAAGTTGCTTAAGTCCATCTATGGACTAAAGCAGGCATCGCGGAGTTGGAACATCTGTTTTGATGAGACGGTCAAGGAATTTGGCTTTATCAAAAATCCAGATGAACCATGCATCTATAGTAGATTTGTAGCAAGAACTGTAGTATTCCTCGTTTTATACGTGGATGACATTCTCTTAATAGGAAATGACATTCCTATGCTACAATCTGTCAAGGGGTTCTTGTCACACAGGTTCTCCATGAAAGACCTGGGTGATGCCTCATACATCCTGGGGATCCGGATCCATCGTGATAGATCCAAGAGGATATTAGGACTTTCTCAGTCCAGGTACATCGACACCATAGTGAAGAGATTCAGTATGGAAGATTCCAAGCGCGGTAACCTACCGGCTTGTCACGGGATCACCCTTTCTAAAGAGATGTCTCCCAAGACTGATTTGGAGAGGGATCACATGTCTATTATACCCTACGCTTCTGCGGTAGGCTCTATAATGTATGCGATGTTGTGTACCAGACCGGATGTAGCTTATGCACTGAGCGTGGTAAGCCGGTATCAGTCAAACCCTGGGGAGAAACACTGGATAGCGGTAAAGAACATTCTCAAGTACCTGAGAAGGACTAAGGAGATGTTCTTGGTGTATGGCGGAAAAGACCTCCAGATCGAGGCCTTTGCTGACTACAGCTTCCAGAGTGACAAGGATGATTCCAAGTCCATGTCGGGTTTTGTCTTTACCCTCAATGGAGGGGAGGTGTGTTGGAAGAGCTCCAAACAGGAAACCGTTGCAGACTCGACTATGGAAGCGGAATACATTGCTGCATCTGATGCCGTGAAAGAAGCTGTCTGGATGAGGAAGTTCTTAAAAGAACTTCAGGTGGTTCCGTCCATTGTTGACCCAATACCTCTGTATTGCGACAACAACGGGGCTATAGCTTTAGCGAAGGAACCCAGGTCCCATCAGAGATCCAGGCACATCTTGAGGCGGTATCACCTGATCAGGGAGATCGTGGATCGCAAGGAGATCGAGGTTCGGAGGGTTGCTTCAGAAAAGAACACTGCAGATCCATTCACCAAGGCCCTACCCCAGACTCAGTTCGAGCGGCTGATCGAGATGATAGGTCTTCGATACGCCAGTACATGGCCTTAGTGCAAGTGGGAGATTGTTAGTGTATATGCCCTAGAGGCCATTACTGTATCATACTAGTTTGTATATTACTTGATGGAAGCTTGGGATATTCACCTTGTATAAACAATCTTGCTCAATATAGTAGTATGCTACTTGGTTTGTTTCTACTTCAATGTGTACTTGTGTTTATTTTACTATATCACTTATACGCATTAGTGGAGCCCTTAGGATCTTTTGCTTGATTACCAGCGTTGTGATGGCAGTCACACTAGTGGGGGCTGGGTAATCTATAAGCACATCCTTATACAGGTCCCTAGTCGCAGGACTATCGAGACAGGGCATCGATACTCCGGAGTAGACTAGCGTATGCGCTTCTCATCCCAGTGTGGGAGATGGTCTGTCCCACAGCCATCAGTACGTCGTACTGGAGATAGTATACGGGTGCTCGTTGGGTTACGAGTACACTGGACAGGACTCGTCGGGAACTGACAGGTTGGTATTATACCTATTGTCAGTTATCAGTTCCCAGGTGACATGAGTACAGCTTAGTCCGCTGACTTGACACTGCCACTTCGCCTCGAGTGTGTTCCCACTACACTTTGATCACTACCCTACCACGGCTCAAAGGAGTCGTGCAAACAGGTGGTGGTTGGGTGCAGTCCCGAAGCACTTGGAGGCAGTGACGGTTAGACAGGATTCGTCTCTCCCGGTATTGGGGGTTGACATCTCGCTGTGTCTAGGAGAGCCATTACACGAGTAGTCCCTGGCCAGGGCAAGCGAGATATACTGGTAGGTTTCCAGTGTTATCTCAGGGTGTTTTGGGCTTCACTCCGACACGACTTGTACCGCTATTAGGGGACTGACGTTTTACCGCCCCTTAGGCCCGACATGCGATGTATCAGACGAACAGACCGGACTGTACAGAGACTGTCACATTCAGACTCAGTAGGAGTTCAGATAGGGTTTCACCTCGTCAGCCTTCTTGTCGGCATCTACCTGGGGACCGTTACGCGCAGCTAGTGCCGCTTGCGGTCTGTGGTTAAACCCACTGCCAGCGTAGTGTCGAGTCTTTAGAGTCCCACACAGAGGGTATTCGCCTCTGGGCAAAACAGAGTAGAGGTCGCATGGTTTTGCGACAGGGTTCGTTCTCATCCGCGCACTTGTGCACGTTTGGAGTCCGGACGGATATTACTGGCTGGCTCTGGTTTGAGTCAGATGCTGGTATATGTTTTGGGGTTGCTTTTATCTCTCAGTATTCATGTTCCTCGGAACAAGGATGCAGGTGTGTATGCACAGTTATTTGAGGAAGAGGAAGAGGACTTTCATTAGGGTTTCGGAACGGGTGCGTATGCACAGTTGACAGTCGTCTTTTTCCAAACCCTAATGGATTTTTGTTTTATCAATTAATAATATATAATAAAATGAAATTGTGTCATGGTTGGTTTTTATGTTGACTTGTTGACCATGGTTGACTTGTTGACCATAGTTGAAGTTTTGACCATCATCATTACAAAAGAAAGATGCTCTTTGATTCTAGCAAATTCATTTAATGTTTGAAATGATAATGGTCATTCTTAAACTTTCCATCAACCTTTTCATTTTCATTATTATTATTATTTGATAATTCTTTTGCTTTATGTTATGGTTGCAAAAGAAAAAGGGCTCACTTTATCATAACAACTCTCTCTCCTCACTTCATCTTCTTCTTCCTCTAGCAAAAGAGAACCCTTCTCATGTGTTGAGAATCCTTCTCTTTTAAAAGAAAAGCACCCCTTAGACATTCTCTACTCACTCTAGGATCAAGGGTTTAGCAAGCCGGAGATTTTAGTTCACTCCAAGTTCGAGAAAGAGCCCAAAGGTCGAACCCTCGAGGTGGATCCATCTTCGACGGAAGAAGGCGACAAGAAGAGAACCATCAACCTCTACAAAAGTTTGAAGAAGAAGGAGTTCAAGTTTAGGTATAACCATCTTCATCCGAGTAGCTAAATCTCTTTAGCAAGTATGCTAGTTTTAGTTTAGTTAAAGATCCCGACTTTGCTTAGTCCATGTTGCCCCTTGCGCTAAAAATTTGATTTTTATACCGTTTCCGCCTCCCCTTAAGAACCGGGGGTCGCAACGTGGACTTACATCACATTCAACAAAAAGCTAGACGACATTAAACATTCCGATCGAATCAACAAACACCCAAAATTACCCAGAAATCTCAACACTTGAGCGGAGTTTAAAAATATTCAGCACATGCCACAGTACCAATGGACCAGCTTTAGAAGGGTCAATCAATGCCTCACATGTGGAACCGCTGAACTACCACAAACCCTAGGGTTTAGTGGCGGTTCTGACGGCCACATAGTCGAGTTAAAGTTTTGTTCTTCTAGAGGGTCCACCGCATTACTTGTATGATGTTTGAATGTTCTTTAACTCAGAAAAAATCAAACACTTGGAAAATTTTCCGGCAAGGGTTAAAGTGGGTATTTGATATCCGTTCGAACTTTTTAACACCATCTAAAGTAACCCGAAAAACTGTTAGAATTATGACTACGAAACACTCCGAGTTTTCTTTATAATAAATTAACATCTCATGCAAAATTGGAAAAAACAAACGACACCTGAAACACCAGAACACAGAGACTGGAACACAGTATAAATTTCAACCCCAGACTCATCCAAAAAATCGAGCAGGCTGTATTTTTAGCCCATGTGGCGAGCCAAAATCCGAGGGTTTGGGTTAAAATTTGGTCTGTGTTCATGTTGCATCTCATACAACATTCTGCAGTTGTTTAAAAAAATTTTAGAGCACGTTTTAAAATCGACAGAAACTAGGTAATCTTGTTTCAAGTTTCGGAGTTGTTTCTGTTTCGTAATCCTACACAATCCGTCTAATTCTCTAGCTAGGCTCTGATACCACTGTAGGGTTCCTATGAACGACAACAACGTTTCGGGTGGCATCGTCCATGCCATTTTTAAATTTTTGCCGTTTTAAAGAACCCTAAATTAGAATCTTTAACTAGAGAATCATACGAAACATAAAGTAAACTACTTTACTTCTAAGTGATAACGGAATACAACCTTTGTAGACCGGTCCTTCACTTCAATTGCTCCTTGTAGTGGTCCCTTCGCTGCGATCATGAAACTCTCAGACTCTTGCATGGCTTCTCAAGGTGAAAGGAACGAACTTGGTTGAAGTCTTTGAGGCCGAAGATGATCTGCGTCGAGGAGACACTAACTCAAGCTACCACTTCACTACTGAGAGATTAGTGAAGCTAACACCCTATACTAAAGTGCTAATCTAGTAGAGGATGATGAAGTAGGATTTTCGCTCACTTTAGAATTAATTTTCTCACTTTTATTTCTCACTTGAACAAAACCTAGAGAGCTCTCGAGCTTTGAAGAAGAAGATGAAGAGAGATAATGTTGTGAGAGTGAATGGAAACCATGGGTGAGTTTGTATCATATACTAACTCATGTAGAGACATAACCATAGCTAAATTATAATGGTTAGGTTAATAAATATCTCTAGTAAACCAAAATTAGTGGACTAAGTCAATGCATCCACAAGCTTCTACAAGCTTCATGCAGTTGACTAACTTCCAAACTAATTTTGATTTACTTTAAATATCTAAACCCTACATTATAATTAGTATGGTGTAAATCTCATACACCCATATAGTGTGTATCATCAACCATGACACATAAAAAATGTACATTAATATATATCACATATATATTACATGCACACAAGTGAGAAAAATAAATGTTTAAGTGAGCTAATATTAGTTAATGTAATCTAGTATATCACATATACAATTATACATTAAATTATCAAATCAACACTTGATTTAATAATCTGGCTATATCACATACAACCGACTAATAAAATCTGTATCAACTTATCGAATCAACACTTGATTCGATAACCCGGCTATATCATATATAACCGACCGATACGAATAAATAGCGAGAATAGAATACGGTATCACATACTCGTATTATTTTCGGTCCCGCACATATCTCATATGTGCTCCTACTTCGTTTTGCATGAGCCAATAAAACCTCTGTGTAGGACTCTAAAGACTCGTCAATACGCCCGCAGTAGGTGATGATCATATCAAGCACCCGTAACTCTACGTTACCTCTCCCGGTACTTATGGGCTTGCGGAAATGATGAAAAACGATTTTTCTAGAGGTGGTAACCTGGACTCAAAATACAGATCATTGTTAAACAACCATCTAACAATCCTAACTAAGAGTTTTACCTACTCGGTTAGGGGGTTATACCTTTCTTGAACTCTTTCGTCTTCAACTCTTTGCGGTGTACGGATCGGCCTCACCTCGTCGTTTCTTCGCGCCGAAGATGGATCCACCCGAAAGCTTCTACCTTTTGGCTTCTACTTCGAACTTGAAGAAACTAGAACACTTGGTTTGCTAAACCTTGTGAACTAGGAAGAGTAGAGAAGTGATATGGGTTTTCTATTATCTCTAAGGCAATGTTTCTTAACTCATGAGAGGGAGTTGCCTTGAGCTAGAGAGAGAGATCAAGAGGAAGAGGGAGAGAGCTTGAGCAAGAGAGAGCTAAAGAGAGAGAAAACAAATGAAAGAATGAATAAGTCTTTTGCCATCCAAGCTCTCATAATAAAAAATCATCATAACAAATAATAGTAATCAAGTATTATGTGATGGTTCAAGTCAAAATGGCCATATCATTTTATGCACTCATTTTGCAAAAAGAAATAAGCAAGCAAAAGTCTTTGCCATGAAATGATAGCCATTGTAATGATGAAGGTCAACAAGTCCAACCTAGTCAACCGGTCAACTAAGTCAACAAGTAACCATCAACAACCATGTCACAATAATGCTTAATTAATATTATTGTTAATCAAATTTCTTATTCTCATTAGGGTTTAGCAAAAAGTCAACAGTCAACAACCCTAATGAGAATCCTCTGCCTCTGTCTCTCTGTCAACTGTGCATACACACCCGCATCCGCGTTCCGAGGAGCACGAATACAAACGAGATAAAACCAACCTCAAAACGTACACTAGGATCTGGGTTAAACCAAATCCCGCTAGTGTTAACTGTCCGGACACTAAACGTGCACAAGTGCACGGATGTGACCGAACCCTGTTGCAAAACCATGCGACCTGTCGCAAAACCATGCGACCTCTACTCTTTTGCCTAAAGGCGAATAGCTCTCTGTGTGGGACTCTAAAGACTCAACACTACGCTGGCAGTGGGTTTTACCACAGACCGCAAGCGGCACTAGCTGTGCGTAACGGCCCCCAGGTTGATGCCGATAAGAAGACGAACGAGGTGAAACCCATTTGAACTCCTACTGAGCCTGAATGTGACAGTCTCCGTACAGTCCGGTCTGTTCGTCTGATAACATCGCATGGCGGGCCTAGGGGGTAGCAAACTTCAGTCCCCTAATAGCGGTACAAGTCGTGTCGGAGTGTAGCCCAGAACACCCTGAGATAACACTGGAAGCCTACCAGTATATCTCGCTTGCCCTGGCCAGGGATTACTTGTGTAATGGCTCTCCTAGACACAGCGCGATGTCAACCCCCAATACCGGGAGAGACGAATCCTGTCTAACCGTTACTGCCTCCAAGTGCTTCGGGACTGCACCCAACTACTACCTGTTTGCATGACTCCTTTGAGCCATGGTAAGGTAGTAATCAAAGTACAGTGGGAGCACACTCGAGGCGAAGTGATAGTGTCAAGTCAGCGGACTAAGTTGTACTCATGTCACCTGGGAACTGATAACTGACGATAGGTATAATACCAACCAATAGTTCCCGACGAGTCCTGTCCAGTGTACTCGTAACCTAACGAGCACCCGCATACTATCTCAAGTACGACGTATTGACGGCTGTGGGACAGACCATCTCCCGCGCTGGGATGAGAAGCGCATACGCTAGTCTACTCCGGAGTATCGATGCCCTGTCTTGATAGTCCTACGACTAGGGACCTGTTTAAGGATGTGCTTGTGGATTACCCAGCCCCCACAAGTGTGACTGCCATCACAACGCTGGTAATCAAGCAAAGATCCTAAAAGCTCTACTAATATGTATAAGCAATATGCTAAAAGAAACACATGCACATATTAAAGTAGAAACAAACCAAGTAGCATACTACCATTTTGAGCAAGATTATGTATACAAGGTGAATATCCCAAGCTTTTATTAAGTAATATGCAAACTAGTATGATACAGTAATGGCTTCTAGGGCATATACACTAACGATCTCCCACTTGCACTAAGGCCATGTACTGGCGTATAGAAGACCTATCATCTCGATCAGCCGCTCAAACTGAGTCTGGGGCAAGGCCTTGGTGAATGGATCTGCAGTGTTATCTTCTGAAGCAACCTTCTGAACCTCGATCTCCTGGCGATCCACGATCTCCCTGATCAGGTGATACCGCCTCAAGATGTGTCTGGATTTCTGATGGGACCTGGGTTCCTTCGCTAAAGCTATAGCCTCGTTGTTGTCGCAATACAGAGGTATTGGATCAACAATGGACGGAACCACCTGAAGTTCTTTCAAGAACTTCCTTATCCAGATGGCTTCTTTTGCGGCATCAGCAGCAGCGATGTATTCCGTTTCCATCGTCGAGTCAGCAACGGTTTCCTGTTTGGAACTCTTCCAACACACCGCCCCTCCACTGAGGGTAAAGACAAAACCCGACATGGACTTGGAATCATCCTTGTCACTCTGGAAGCTGGAGTCGGCAAAGGCCTCGATCTGGAGGTCTTTTCCGCCATACACTAAGAACATCTCCTTAGTCCTTCTTAGGTACTTGAGAATGTTCTTCACCGCTATCCAGTGTTTCTCCCCAGAGTTTGACTGATACCGGCTTACTAAACTCAGTGCATAAGCTATATCTGGTCTGGTACACAACATCGCATACATTATAGAGCCTACCGCAGAAGCGTAGGGTATAATAGACATGCGATCCCTTTCCAAATCAGTCTTGGGAGACATCTCTTTGGAAAGGGTGATCCCGTGACAAGCTGGTAGATTACCGGGCTTGGAATCTTCCATACTGAATCTTTTCAGTATGGTGTCGATGTACCTGGACTGTGAGAGTCCAAATATCCTCTTGGATCTGTCACGATAGATCCGGATCCCCAGAATGTAAGAGGCATCACCCAGGTCTTTCATGGAGAACCTGTGTGACAAGAACCCTTTGACAGATTGTAGCATAGGAATATCATTTCCTATAAAGAGAATGTCATCCACGTATAAAACGAGGAACACGACAGTTCTTGCTAAAAATCTACTATAGATGCATGGTTCATCTGGATATTTGATAAAGCCAAATTCTTTGACCGTCTCATCAAAACAGATGTTCTAACTCCGCGATGCCTGCTTTAGTCCATAGATGGACTTAAGCAACTTGCACACCTTTCCGCTGCTCCCACTCTGAATGAAACCCTCTGGCTAGTCCATATAGACACACTCCTCTAAATTTCCATTTAGAAAAGCGGTCTTTATGTCGATTTTCCAAATCTCATAATCGTGGAAAGAAGCAATGGCAAGAAGGTTCCGAATGGATTTCAGCATAGCCACTGGAGAAAAGGTCTCGTCATAGTCCAAACCAGGTCTTTGATGAAAACCCTTTGCAACAAGTCTAGCCTTATAGGTCTCAACCTGTCCATCTACACCAATCTTCCTTTTTAAGATCCACTTGTATCCTACGGGTTTTACCCCATCTGGAGCAACGTCCAACGTCCATACTTTGTTGGTGTACATGGACTCCATTTCGGTCTGCATTGCATCCAGTCATTTTACCGAGTCAACGCTCTGAATGGCCTGCTGGAAGCTAGTCAGCTCATCACTATCAATGATGCAATCCTCTCTATCCCCGTCTATGAGAAAACTATAGTATCTCTCGGGCGGATGAAACTGCCTACTACTTCTGCGGAGCGGCGTAGGAATGTCCTGATCTTTCGAACCCTCTGGTTCTACTAAGCTTTCAGTAATAGCTCATGGTTCTGGAATTTCTTCCAGTTCAATTGCGCTCCTACTTATCTGTTTTTCCAAAAACTGAGTTTCCAAGAAGTGGGCATGCCGAGAAACAAAAACCTTTTGTTCCTCTTCGCAATATAAGAAATATCCTTTGGAGTTCTTTGGATATCCCACAAAGTTACACTGTACTGAGCGTGCCTCGAGTTTGTCCGCATGCTGCTTTTTGACAAAAGCTGGACATCCCCATGTCTTAATATGATTAAGATAGGGTCTCTTCCCACACCACATCTGATATGGTGTAGTAGGCACAGTCTTAGTTGGAACTCGGTTCAAAAGGTATACAGCTGATTCTAGTGCATATCCTCAGAATGATCGCGGTAACTCAGCGTTACTCATCATGGACCGTACCATATCCAATAGGGTTCGGTTCCGTCTCTCCGATACACCGTTATGTTGCGGAGTGTATGGAGGAGTAAGCTGAGAGAGAATTCCGTTCTCTTTTAGGCAATCCAGGAACTCGGCACTCAAGTATTCACCACCTCGATCAGATCTCAGTGTCTTGATACTTTTGCCGGTTTGTTTTTCTACTTCATTTTTATATTCCTGGAATTTTCCAAAGGCTTCAGATTTATGTTTCATTAAGAAGACATAAGTCATCCGTAAAAGTAATGAAGTAAGAATAACCGCTTCGTGCATGCGTAGACATTGGACCGCACACGTCACTGTGTACGAGTCCCAAGAGCTCGCTTGCTCTTACTCCGTGTCCAGTGAATGGAGTCTTTGACATCTTTCCTTTGAGACAGGATTGACAAGTTGCATATGATTGATATTCGAACGGATCCAAATATCCTTCTGTATGTAACTTCGTCAACCTTCTCTCATTGATGTGACCTAGTCTACAATGCCACAAGAAAGCCTGATTTGTTTCCGTAGACTTTCTTTTGTGTGTATTCTGGACATTGAAAATCTGTGGTTGGTTTAATATGTATATACCATTGTTTATGTACCTGACCCAATCAGAACTTGATTAAGGTGAATGTTCACAACATTACTTACAAATGCAAATTCATAACCTTCTTTAGATAATAAAGATACAGAAATGATATTACAAGTTGTATTCGGTATAAAAAAGCAATTACGTAAAACCAAAACATGTCCATCTGACATTCCCAGGTGATAGTCCCCCACGGCCTTAGCATCCATGCTAGCTCAGTTTGCAACTTTGAGGGTCATGTCACCTGCCTTCAAAAACCTATGCTTTCTCAACGCCTGCAAAGAATTACAAGTATGAGATCCTGATCCGGTATCCAATACCCAGAAAGTAGAGTTTATTGATAAACAGTTTTCAATAACATACACACCTGAAGTTGAAGCCGCAACCTGCTTCAGATCCTGTGTTCTGGCCTTCCAAGCCCTGCAATCTTTCTTCCAGTGTCCACTCTTATGACAGTAGAAGCATCTTCCTTTCCCACAAGCTTTACCGCTACCTTTGTTACTTTTGCCTTTCCCTTCGTATCCACTTTACTAACACCGCCCCTTGGTTTGGCAGGAGCTTTCTTCTTCTTTCCCTTGGCTTTTGCCTTGGACTTAGAAGAGGAAGATCCTCCTACAAACAAAGTGGATGTATCCCTACCTTTCTGTAGGGTGCCCTCTGCACTCCTCAGCATGTTGAGGAGCTCCGGAAGTTCAACTTCTTTTCCTTGTAAGTTGAAGTTCAGGATAAACTGGGCGTAAGTGGAAGGAAGGGACTGGATCATCTTAAGCACGTGTTCCGCTGCCGATGATCCGATGGCCAATCTCGCCGAAAACAACTTTTTTGAGACTTCGTATCTGGCGATACGGGATTGCTCTCCATACAGTTCTTTTGTATGAAGAAATATGGATTCGAGGTCCATATTCTCGTGCCTCCTCTGATGTTTATTGTTCATAGAGGCAAGCACGAGGTACTTGGCCTTAACTCAATCGATCTCCCAAGTCTTACAGATTTCCTTATCCGCGACGCTGGAGGTGGGACTTGGGACAGGGGGAGCTTTGGTGGTAAGGAGATACCCCAGCTTGTCGTAAGTGATTGCCGTTTTGACATTCCTGAGCCAATCTTTGTAATTTGTCCCTGTCAGTATATTTTTATCTAGAAGTAACTTAAGTCCGGTCATGTCGATTGGTCGCTGGAATTAGGAGAGATAGAAGAAACACTCAGCATGATGCTCTTGCAAGTTTAGAGTAGTTTTTAGTTTGTCTAAACAGGATGGCTCCCACTGTCTCTCGAATCCCTCCTCAAACCATAAAGGAAGAATTAGTCAGGATCAATCTCACCGCACAATACTTGCTTAACCGTTCAGCCAGGCCAGTGTCGGTACTTCGAGGGAGGTTTTCCAACGCTTTCGCGAAGTTCCTTAATTTAAGAACCTCTTTTCCCTGGGGGCGTAGCCCCGCTAACACCTTTCTAGACACCTACTAGGTTTATAGCATTGAACGTTTAGTAAGAAATTTCCCGAGGAGTAGCATATACTCACAGTAGGATCGGGATCCAAATATCATCACTTGACAAAACTGAAGGAATCCTACCAGAATCATCACACTCCAAATGGTATGCAACACTAGCAAGTTTCAGTTCTTTTGAAACTCCCGATGTGGATTTTTGCCCCATGCTCTTATGACCTTGACTTTGGTCAAAATATCATAAGTCACATGTCAAGTTCTACCCGTCATTCTCCAGGTTAATTTGAACCCACCCGTACCTACCCTTGACTTTGGCCAACATGGCAGTTCGACTGTTCCAAACCAACGCATCTATCTATGCTGCACATGAATACCCAATAGCTACCAATCACTATGCCTTGACTTTGGCCAATATACATAGCTTGAATACTTATTGACCATTCATGTGAAACGACGAAGGGCTACGAATGGTTTTGGCAAAACCGTGAACGTAGTGAACTTGATATAATAGATGGAACGAGATAGCTTTTAAAAGGAGTGGCTCAAACTCCGCATTTAAAAGTTGGTTTTTGAAAAGAACCGAGTGGTTTTGAAAGTGTTCCAACGACTTTACTTTGGTTTATTTTCTTGCATTAATTTTAATGCGTCCCATCATTTAACCCTACCATTGCAGAAAACAACCAAAATATGACGTACGCTTATGCCATCCGCATTCGCCACGGGGCCCCGTCATTACCCGTTAGGTTACTTAACTAACGACAGAGCGGGGGCTGGACTAGCGCGGATGCAAAACATAAGCAACGCCTAAATAAATATCATATATAGATATATTGCAATGATAGCCATTTCAGATCACAGATGAACACATTGGATATACTAGGAATCCGCAATTCGTACGAGCCTGTAATGAAAAGAGGATTACACGGTCGCAGTGAATAGCCAATACCCCACCCAAGACCCCTACGGGTACGGCAAACTACCCGCCAAGTACCCGAAGTGAAGCAACATCCCTCAACACCGTGAGTAGGCCACTCGGCACTTCGAGATACCCGGTAGTTTGTGCACCCCCTCCATGGGTCTATCCTAGGAGCAAAAACAGTAAAAGAAATTATACAATGACGGCTACAACCTCACCCCGGTTGTGCGGCCAAATAAATAATATTACATCAATTACAAATTTTACATGAATTGAAAGAAAAGAAAACTCTCGTCTCACAACCCCCCGGCTATTCACCCGCGACAATCCAATGAATTCATATACACATACCATCAACATTACAGATCACAGATATGTATAACCCCCACTAATCGACATATAGCGATTAGCAGACGTTCAATACATAAATCACATCACAGATATAAACCCGTTAGCTTTAGTCTTTAGAAGTTCGATCAAAATACGGTTTTTTAAGCCCCAAAAACAAATTTTGCTTTCTGGAAAATCTGGGCAGAAAAATCATATTTCAAAAATCCCAAAACAACCCCAGAAACAGGCTGCAGGAAAACAGTGCCACGACCGAGTCAACTCGGCCGCGGATCCACGGCGGGAGCATGCTCCTGCCGCGGTTCCGTGGCGCTTTGACCGAGTTAGTGGACCTGTTTTCTTGGGTGTCTTAACAAAAGCCTGAGTCGATTTTTGGTGCAAGATTTATTAATTTTCGAACAGAATACAGAATCGACAGAAACTTGATTTTTTCGGGCGTGTTTCGTGATTTTTTCTCCGATCGAACTTCTAGTTACTTTGCTAACATGTTAGATAGTGTTTAACTTGGCTCTGATACCACTGTAAGTCCACGTTACCTCTCCCGGTACTTACGGGCTTGCGGAAATGATGAAAAACGATTTTTCTAGAGGTGGTAACATGGACTCAAAATACGGATCTTTGTAAAACAACCATCTAACTATCCTAACTAAGTGTTTTACCTACTCGGATAGGGGGTTATACCTTTCTTGAACTCCTTCGTCTTCAACTCTTTGCGGTGTACGGATCGGCCTCACCTCGTCGTCTCCTCGCGCCGAAGATGGATCCATCCGAAAGCTTCTACCTTTTGGCTTCTACTTCGAACTTGAAGAAACTAGAACACTTGGTTTGCTAAACCTTGTGAACTAGTGTAACAACTCCATTTTTAATGTATAAAGAATTGATTTAAAATTCAATGTATACTTGGAGTATTTATTGCATCTGATATCTCTTTAAGTATTTATTTCACTCCATAATTACAAGAAGGAGCTTGTAACTCATTGGTAATACCTTGCACTGCTGAACCAAGCCACCAGAGTTCAAATCTCATGCCCCACATTATTTTTATATTATTTTGTTTTAAATTTTTTGGAAAGTCAACAGTCAAACAGCCATAACTCACAAAATTTATACTGAACATAAAAAACTAAATACACCAAAATTCCCCCCAGATGATTCCGCACCCGACGAGCCCCTGACTCGGCCCGACTCGACCGAGTCGGCCGGCGGACCGGCCGAGTCGTCAACACGGAATTTCTCCGTGTTGACCTGGTCTTCTCAACTGCATATACTAAATTCGTAGATCGGTTATCAAATTCTCAATAAATCACTTTTACTCCAAAATTTAATGATTTTTTATATAATTTTTATATTTTTTTAATTATAACCCTAACCCTAGCCTAGCCCTATATAAACACCCCTACCCTCTACCCTCTCACCCTACATTCCTAAGTCCACTCTCTAAAAATTTCAAGAGAACTCGGTACGTTAGAAAAAGAGCGAAAGGCGAAGCGTGCCGAAATCGACGACGAATTCCGGCGATCGTACTAGGACCCTTCACGACGTTTCGACGCACCGACAACCCACTACCTTCCTAGCACTCTCTAGCTTGTCCAAACCCGTAAGTCCCCCTCTTTCTATCTTTCTTTTCTCTAAAGAAAAATACGACTTTATAAACCCGACGGAAATCGGAACAAACCGATTTCCGATTCGGTTTTCTATCAAAACTCACTTGTCACTAACTCCATAATGCTTTAACATATTCATGTTGACTATTAATCACTTAAAAATCAAATTGGATAAATTTTCTCACATGAAATGATAACTTTTGCAAAATACCGTATTTTCGCACTTAAATACCACCATGTTTAGTTATCACATGTAACCCTTAACAATTGCTATACCTTAACGTAGATCACGAGGTAATGACCTACCTCCACACACACGCAAATACAACCTTAATTGATATCATCAAAACTTAGAATACGATAATACAAGATCTTACACTAAAATACCATTTTCTTTATAAACCTTTTCTAAAAGTTCTAAGTTGTATATAATTTTAAAACAATATCTTTTAAAAAGGAAAATACGATATGTCATGGACATCGATCGTTTATCCAAACCTGACTTTGTGGTGTCTAGGCAAGTGTGTCTAAGGCAAGTGGTTACTTAATTAGGGCCACTACTTGTAGTGGAGAGCCTCCCACTTACCTGGCACTTACCTGGCCGCAATTGGCGGTGAAGAGGCGATTTGAGGCTTCTAATGACTTGTCGTTTAGACCCTTTAGAAATAAGCTAGTTGGCTTGGGAAACCCTAGAAACTAAAAATACGGAAATTTACACCTTTTACAAATAAATACTTCATCTTTATAAAACCGTTTTCTAAATGATTAGTATTTATTAAATCTTTGCAAAGCGCCACTACAACCCACCTTTGGGGAACTCGTTAGGGATAATACGGTTTATCGTGTACCCTCGAGTTTAGTAGTGCGAGATTCAGACTTCCGCAAGGAGCATTCGGTCTCGAAAGGTTTAAAATACGACATTTAAAAAAAATGAGATTTTTGGAAAATAAAATATATATTTAAAATTATTCTTGTATTAACATATGTATAATTATCATTTAAACGCCTATTTTGTTATCAGATAAAGTTTCCACCTTTTCCTAAAAATTACAAGATTAAAAGTTACATTAAAATACCATGAATTTCAAATAAATCAATATTATAAATTAATACTTTTATTAGGATATTTTCACTAGAAATAACACTAAATGAAATCACACTCATTATAACTATAAAGACGAATAATAAATACTTGAGGTGTATCTTGAAAACTATACAAAAGTATTTTTACATAAAACCCCCTCAAGTTTTATAAATTACAATAGTGACCCTAACAAATATAGAACTTTGACTTACATTTCTTTTAGTCTGACTCGGGTTTGAGTCTGATTATTTCTGACTTAAATATGATTCAAGTCAATCTATATTCTTTAATATTCCAACTCAATATGAACACATGAATCCCAGAATCCAGTTAACAATCTATTCAACTTGACTGAATCAAACCATGGATATACATCCATTATTCCGTTATTCCATTTACCTGATTATACAGTTACAATCTGTTTACTGATATCATGGTTTTGGTCAGTCATCCAACTTACACGATACAACACAACAATACTGTCAAAACACTACGGGGTTAAGAGGTAGATTGGTACGGAAGGTGTTAAAGGTGGCACGAGGTGGTCAGATTAAGACACCTAACCTATATTCCGTTGCTGTTGTACCGTGGCTTAACGGTTCCTTATACATTCCGTTTGCCCTGGTCTCTAGCATATAGAGACCCCTCTCGTATACACTGGCATCCTTCTGTAACAAGCTACAAACAACAGCGTTAACGCAATATTCTATAATATTTTACAACCTCGTTAGAAAATACTCTTATTCTGTCTTTTCTAATTCTTCTTTATCTTTGGGACTTACCGAGCGACCTGTTCGCTGACGACATTCTATTTCTTTCTTCTTTGAATGTCGTCAGGTGCTTTGGACCCAACAGAGATCGAGCCCACCGGTGAAGACTTGGAGCAGTTTCACGAAGACCCCGAGCTCTAGATATTGTACCTTGTTCTTTTCAGTATTGTCATTTCCCGTTATGCCACTGTTTAGGCATCGCTTTTAATTCAGTTGTATTTACTTTTCATGCATTGTACAAAAGAATGTTATTAATAAAGTCGCTGTTATTTCTATATCTCTTATCTCTTGTGATTTACTTTTATATTGCTTAGATACGCTTAGCGTATTTACTTCACAGTAAATACGTAGCGGACCTCGTCGCGTCCACTTCGCCGTACACCGGGAAGCGGGGCGTGACAGGTTTTGTTGGTGGCCCATGCAGGTCCGTGCTGTATGAATCCCTATCATGCAGTTCTGGTCTGCGTGAACAACCTAAGAAATATAACACAAGAACCAGCAACTAAAACATTCTTTACAATTCATGTTTCTTGAATCTTGCAAATTTCTATTCCTTGAATCTTATCATTTCATGTATTTGAATCTGTCCTAACCCAAATTTTTCTTCAAGGTTATGCATTCCCCGAACAACACCAGCACCAACGTCAAAAACACCTCTCCAGCACTACCTCTCGCACCAGCTGTTCCTGCACCATCCACCGAGCAAACAATGCTATTTGAGGCGATCCGCAGTCTTCTCGAGGGACAGCAACAACTTCTGAACCGTCCCAAGACTGACGCACCGGGAGTAAAGCAATTCAGGGTTTTACATCCCAAGTAGTTCTCTGGTAAAGGAATCCCTCTTGAAGCGGAAGAATGGGCACAAAGCATCGAAGACGATCTGGCAGCAGCTCAAGTGTCACACATCGCTTGGGTCCGTGTAGCAAAACTACAGCTCACGGATAATGCTCGCAACTGGTGGAAGGCGGAAGAAAGACGTCTGGTACAGCCGATTGAATGGAAGACCTTTCGCGAGAAGTTCGACGCGAAATACTTCCCTGTGACTGCCAGGTTTGCAATGGAGCAGCAGTTTATTCATCTACAACAGGGTTCAATGTGGGACAAATCAGTAGATGAATACGACGTTGAATTCACCATGTTAAGCCGGTAAGATATGTCACAATAGTTCAATTTTTAAATATCACATACTACACAGCTAACACAATCTTTAAACAGATTCACGGCACACTTAATACCGACGGACGATATCAGAGCCCGTCGCTTTCAACAAGGATTGGATACGGAGATTCAGGCTGCTCTAGATACGGGAAAGTTTTTGACTCATGAGGATGCTCTAGAAGCTGCCCGCAGCTATGAGGCAGTAATAAAAGCAAGGGGCAGACCTCAGTCTGCAGGAGTCAAACGCCCTGCCAACCAGATGGCAGGTGGAGCCTCGTCCAGGCTACCTTTCGTGCCAAGGCGACCCGGAGTGCCAACCCATCATTCCAGCCCAGCCTTTTTCACCTACTGCAAGAGAACTGGACATATGATGAAGGATTTCCGTCGAGCCAACCGCCTTTGCTTAGTCTGCGGCTCAGCTACTCATGATATTGGGTCTTTTCCCCAAAGACAGAACCCAGTTGCTGCACCCAGGCCAGCAATTACCTATCCGCAGCGACCAACTCTTTAGGCACCTGCTCCCAGAGCTGCACCACCTAGAGGACCACAAGCTGCACCACCTCCTCGTCAGTTCCATCAAGCTCAAAGGAACGTTTCGATGAATACTCCTCAGGCCAGGAGGAATGTACCACGGCGCCAGGCTTTCACGATGTCCGTGGAAGAAGCTGAGGCCACTGGCCAAGTCATCACTGGTAAATTTTTTCTTTTCAAACTTTTCTTTTCTACTACTTAGTTACATATTTCCTGTACCTAAAACAAATCCCACATACCTTAGGTATAATCTTAGTATCCTCAATCCCTGCACTTGCACTGTTTGATACTGGAGCATCACATTGCTTTATGTCGCAACGGTTTGTCCGAACCTATGTGATTCCACTTTCACCGCTTGTATCCAGCTGGAATGTCAGTTCCGGAAATGGCATTCTAAAGGCAACTATGGGATACAGCATGTATCCAGTCGTCGTCTGCAGTCGATAGTTTTATGCTGACTTCAAAGTACTGGACATACTGAACTTCGATGTGGTTCTAGGAATGGATTGGCTTGGAACTTTTTATGCTACCATAGACTGTCGTCAAAGGAGGGTAGTATTCGAGATCCCAGACCATCCGGTCTTCTATTTCAAAAGCAGAGACCGTATACTGAAGCCAAGTACTTACAAAGCGAAGCCAAGAGAAGCAGTAGTTGCAGCAGCTCAAGCAGAGGAAGAATCAAGACCAGATGTGGATCGAGAGTTCGACGATGTATTTCCTGACGATATATCAGGTTTGCCTCCCGATCGAGCTCTTGAATTCAGTATTGATTTAGTACCAGGAGCACAACCGGTGATCAAAGCACCCTATCGTTTAAGTCCGGAAGGTTTGAAGGAAATCCGAACACAGTTTGACGAATTACTGGCGAAAGGATGGATTCGTCCCAGCACTTCAAGTTGGGGATCACCTGTATTACTTGTGAAGAAGAAGGAAGGTTCATACAGAATGTGCATCGATTACAGAGCCTTGAACGAAGTCACTATAAAGAACAAGTATCCACTCCCGCGCATCGATGATTTATTCGATCGGCTAAGTGGATCTTGTGTTTTCTCTAAATTGGATCTTCGTTCAGGTTATCATCAAGTGAAGGTCAAGGAAGCTGATATTCACAAAACAGCTTTCAGAACTCGCTATGGACATTACGAATTTCTAGTGATGCCATTTGGAATGACCAACGCACCCACAATATTCATGAACCTTATGAATCAAGTTTTCCGGGAGTACTTAGACAGATTTGTTGTCATCTTCATCGACGACATCCTGGTGTATTCTAAGAGTCGGAAAGAACATGTAGAACATCTACGAATTGTCCTGGAAACTCTTCGACAACATCAGCTTTATGCCAAGTACAGCAAGTGTGAGTTTTGGCTAAATCAAGTTGGTTTTCTTGGACATATCGTATCAGGAAAAGGAATCTCTGTGGATCCAGCGAAAGTTTCGGCAGTTTGCGAATGGCCTACACCAAAGTCAGTGAAGGATATTCGAATTTTCTTAGGTTTAGCTGGATATTACAGAAGGTTTATTGAAGGCTTTTCGAAGATAGCAACGCCCCTGACCAAGCTCACACGTAAAGATGAAGAATTTGTGTGGTCAGAAGCATGCGAACAAGCTTTTGTAGAACTCAAGTCAAGGTTGACATCAGCACCTATTCTCGTCATACCTGATCAATCTGGAGGATTCGAAGTGCATTGCGATGCATCCGGTAAGGGACTAGGATGTGTTCTACATCAGCACGGTAAGGTTGTGGCTTATGCTTCAAGACAACTGAAGATTCATGAGCGCAATTATCCGACGCATGATTTGGAGTTGGCAGCCGTCATCTTTACTCTCAAGATTTGGCGTCATTACCTACTTGGTGAACGAGTGAACATCTACACAGATCATAAGAGCCTGAAGTACGTGTTTACTCAGAAGGAGTTGAATATGCGGCAGAGAAGATGGTTAGAACTCATGGCGGAATTTGACATCAACTTGCAATATCACCCAAGAAAGGTGAATGTAGTACCTGATGCTCTTAGTCGCCAACCATTAGCAATGAATCTCACCGCTCAGTGGAAGCTTCAACAAGACTTGCATCAGATGGAGATTGAGGTAGTCATGCTAGGTAATGCTTCAAGTTTGATGAATTTACAAGTTCAATCAACCATTGTCAATCAGATCAAAGCAGCTCAAGCCAGCGATGCTAAGTTGCAAAAGATCAGAGAACAAGTGGAGAATGGACTCAGAACAGACTTCATCATCCATGAAGACGGATCTTTGAGATACGGCAGCAGATTGTGTGTACCAAAAGGTCCTGTTCGGGAAGAGTTAATGAAAGAAGCTTACAGCTCTCCCTACTCAGTACATCCTGGAGGTACCAAAATATACAAAGATCTACGTCAGAATTATTGGTGGCATGGAATGAAGCGGGAAGTAGCCAGAAGCGTTGCAAAATGTTTGGTGTGTCAGCAAGTAAAGGCTGAACATCACAGGATAGCTGGACTACTTCAACCGTTACCAATCCCAGAATGGAAGTGACAACACATCATGATGGACTTTGTGACTGCTCTTCCTCGCAGCACAAAGGGTAACGATGCCATATGGGTCATTGTGGATCGACTCACAAAGTCGGCTCACTTCATCCCATTTCGAGTTGGCCAATCTACTGAGACACTAGCGAAGAAGTATATGGAGGTAATAATCTAATTTAAATTTAAACTCTTCATAATGTACTATCTCTGATACCCATGAACTCATACAGGAAATTGTGAGACTCCATGGAGTACCAGTCTGCATTGTCTCCGATCGTGACACCAGGTTCCGATCGCAATTTTGGCAGAGTCTGCAAGCAAGCTTGGAAACAAGTCTGAACTTCAGCATGGCTTATCATCCACAAACAGATGGTCAGCCAGAACGAACTATTCAGATCTTGGAGGATATGCTCAGAGCATGTATGCTAGACTTCAAAGAATCGTGGGAAGATCACTCACATCTTGTGGAGTTTTCGTACAACAACAGCTACCAAGCAAGCATAGGAATGACACCTTTTGCAGCACTATATGGAAGGAAGTGTCGATCACCATTAAGTTAGGATGACATCGGAGATAGGGAACTTCTTGGACCGGAGATGATAGTAGCAACTGTTGATGTGGTTCGTACTATCAGGGAAAGGATGCGCATAGCCCAAGATCGACAGAAACACTGGGCGGATGCAAGGAGATGACACTTGGAGTTCCAGCCAGGAGATCACGTATTCCTGAAGATATCTCCGAACCGCGGAGTGATCCGATTTGGAAGACGGGGTAAGTTGAGTCCGAGATACATTGGACCGTTCGACATACTCGAACGAGTCGGTGAAGTGGCATACCGCTTAGCGCTTCCACCATCATTGGAAGGAGTGCATAATGTGTTCCACATATCCCAACTCAGAAAGTATGTGAGTGACCCCATCCATGTTCTCGATCATTCCGAGCTCACTATACAGCCCGATTTGTCTTGTGAGCAACAGCCTGTGGAAATCCTGAACAGGAAAGTGAAGACACTTCGGAACAAGGAAGTTAACTTGGTTCGAGTGATGTGGAGGAAAGACACTCCAGGAGAGTTCACTTGGGAAAGGGAGGATGAAATGCGTACTAGATATCCACACCTCTTTGTAAACTAGTCCTAAGATAAAAGTTGTAAATTTCAAGGACAAAATTTTTGTAAGGAGGGTAGACTGTAACAACTCCATTTTTAATGTACAAAGAATTGATTTAAAATTCAACGTATACTTGGAGTATTTATTGCAGCTGATATCTCTTTATGTATTTATTTCACTCCATAATTACAAGAAGGAGCTTGTAGCTCATTGGTAATACCTTGCACTGCTGAACCAAGACACCAGAGTTCAAATCCCATGCCCCACATTATTTTTATATTATTTTGTTTTTAATTTTTTGGAAAGTCAACAGTCAAACAGCCATAACTCACAAAATTTATACTGAACATAAAAAACTAAATACACCAAAATTCCCCCCAGATGATTCCGCACCCGACGAGCCCCTGACTCGGCCGACTCGGCCGGCGGACCGGCCGACTCGGGCTGGCGCCGCCGTCCAGACTCGGCCGGACGGCCGAGTGATCAACAAGGAATTTCTCCGTGTTGACCTGGTCTTCTCACCTGCATACATTAAATTCCCAGATCGGTTACCAAATTCTCAATAAATCACTTTTACTCCAAAATTTAATGAATTTTTTAATATAATTTTTATATATTTTTAATTAAAACCCTAACCCTAGCCTAGCCCTATATAAACACCCCTACCCTCTACCCTCTCACCCTACATTCCTAAGTCCACTCTCTAAAAATTTCAAGAGAACTCGGTACGTTAGAAAAAGAGCGAAAGGCGAAGCGCTGCCGAAATCGACGACGAATTCCGGCGATCGTACTAGAACCCTTCACGACGTTTCGACGCACCGACAACCCACTATCTTCCTAGCATTCTCTACCTTGTCCAAACCCGTAAGTCCCCCTCTTTCTATCTTTCTTTTCTCTCAAGAAAAATACGACTTTATAAACCCGACGGAAATCGGAACAAACCGATTTCCGATTCGGTTTTCTATCAAAACTCACTTGTCACTAACTCCATAATGCTTTAACATATTCATGTTGACTATTAATCACTTAAAAATCAAATTGGATAAAGTTTCTCATATGAAATGATAACTTTTGCAAAATATCGTATTTTCGCACTTAAATACCACAATGTTTAGTTATCGCATGTAACCCTTAACAATTGCTATACCTTAACGTAGATCGCGAGGTAATGACCTACCTCCACACACACACAAATACAACCTTAATTGATATCATCAAAACATAGAATACGATAATACAAGATCTTACACTAAAATACCATTTTCTTTATAAATCTTTTCTAAAAGTTCTAAGTTGTATATAATTTTAAAACAATATTTTTTAAAAAGGAAAATACGATATGTCATGGACATCGATCATTTATCTAAACCTGACTTTGTGGTGTCTAGGTAAGTGTGTCTAAGGCAAGTGGTTACTTAATTAGGACCACTACTTGTAGTGGAGAGCCTCCCACTTACCCGGCACTTACCTGGCCGCAATTGGCGGTGAAGAGGCGATTTGAGGCTTCTAATGATTTGTCGTTTAGACCCTTTAGAAATAGGCTAGTTGGCTTAGGAAACCCTAGAAACTAAAAATACGGAAATTTACACCTTTTACAAATAAATACCTCATCTTTATAAAACAATTTTCTAAATGATTGGTATTTATTAAATATTTGCAAAGCGCCACTACAAACCATCTTTGGGAAACTCGTTAGGGATAGTACGGTTTATCGTGCACCCTCGAGTTTAGTAGTGCGAGATTCAGACCTCCGCAAGGAGCATTCGATCTCGAAAGGTTTAAAATACGACATTTAAGAAAAATGAGATTTTTGGAAAATAAAATATTTATTTAAAATTATTCTTGTATTAATATATGTATAATTATCATTTAAACGCCTATTTTGTTATAAGATAAAGTTTCCACCTTTTCCTAAAAATTACAAGATTAAAAGTTACATTAAAATACCATGAATTTCAAATAAATCAATATTATAAATTAATACTTTTATTAGGATATTTTCACTAGAAATAACACTAAATGAAATCACACTCATTATAACTATAAAGACGAATAATAAATACTTGAGGTGTATCTTGAAAATTATACAAAAGTATTTTTACATAAAACCCCCTCAAGGATTATAAATTACAATAATGACCCTAACAAATATAGAACTTCGACTTACATTTCTTTTAGTCTGACTCGGGTTTGAGTATGATTATTTCTGACTTGAATATGATTCAAGTCAATCTATATTCTTTAATATTCCAACTTAATATGAACACATGAATCCTAGAATCCAGTTAACAATCTATTCAACTTGACTGAATCAAAGCATGGATATACATCCATTATTCTGTTATTCCATTTACCTGATTATGCAGTTACAATCTGTTTACTGATATCATGGTTTTAATCAGTCATCCAACTTACACGATATAACACAACAATACTGTCAAAACACTACAGGGTTAAGGGGTAGATTGGTACGGAAGGTGTTAAAGGTGGCACAAGGTGGTCAGATTAAGACACCTAACCTATATTCCATTGCTGTTGTACCGTGGCTTAACGGTTCCTTGTACTTTCCGTTTGCCCTGGTCTCTAGCATATAGAGACCCCTCTCGTATACACTGGCATCCTTCCGTACCAAGCTACAAACAACAGCGTTAACGCAATATTCTATAATATTTTACAACCTCGTTAGAAAATACTCTTATTCTGTCTTTTCTAATTCTTCTTTATCTTTGGGACTTACCGAGCGACCTTCTCGCTGACGACATTCTATTTCTTTCTTCTTTGAATGTCGTCAGGTGCTTTGGACCCAGCAGAGATCGAGCCCACCGGTGAAGACTTGGAGCAGTTTCACGAAGACCCCGAGCTCTATATATTGTACCTTGTTCTTTTCAGTATTTTCATTTCCTGTTATGCCACTGTTTAGGTATCGCTTTTCATTTCAGTTGTATTTACTTTTCATGCATTGTACAAAAGAATGTTATTAATAAAGTTGCTGTTATTTCTATATCTCTTGTCTCTTGTGATTTACTTTTATATTGCTTAGATACGCTTAGCTTATTTACTTCACAGTAAATACGTAGCGGACCTCGTCGCGTCCACTTCGCCGTACACCGGGAAGCGGGGCGTGACAACTAGGATGAGTAGAGAAGTGATATGAGTTTTCTTTTATCTCTAAGGCAATGTTCCTCAACTCATGAGAGGGAGTTGCCTTGAGTTAGAGAGAGAGCGCAAGAGGAAGAGGGAGAGAGCTTGAGCAAGAGAGAGCTAAAGAGAGAGAAAACAAATGAAAGAATGAATAAGTCTTTTTCCATCCAAGCTCTCATAATCAAAAATCATCATAACAAATAATAGTAATCAAGTATTATGTGATGGTTCAAGTCAAAATGGCCATATCATTTCAAGCACTCATTTTGCAAAAAGAAACAAGCAAGCAAAAGTCTTTGCCATGAAATGATAGCCATTGTAATGATGAAGGTCAACAAGTCCAACCTAGTCAACCGGTCAACTAAGTCAACAAGTCAACAAAGTCAACCATCAACAACCATGTCATAATAATGCTTAATTAATATTATTGTTAATCAAATTTCTTATTCTTATTAGGGTTTAGCAAAAAGTCAACAGTCAACAACCCTAATGAGAATCCTCTGCCTCTGTCTCTCTGTCAACTGTGCATACACACCCGCATCCGCGTTCCGAGGAGCATGAATACAAACGAGATAAAACCAACCCTAAAACATACACTAGGATCTGGCTTAAACCAAATCCCACTAGTGTTAACTGCCCGGACACTAAACGTGCACAAGTGCACGGACGTGACCGAAGCCTGTCGCAAAACCATGCGACCTGTCGCAAAACCATGCGACCTCTGCTCTTTTGCCTAAATGCGAATAGCTCTCTGTGTGGGACTCTAAAGACTCGACACTACGCTGGCAGTGGGTTTAACCACAGACCGCAAGCGGCACTAGCTGTGCGTAACGACCCCCAGGTAGATGCCGATAAGAAGACGGACGAGGTGAAACCCATCTGAACTCCTACTGAGCCTGAATGTGACAGTCTCCGTACAGTCCGGTCTGTTCATCTGATAACATCGCATGGCGGGCCTAGGGGGTGGCAAACGTCAGTCCCCTAATAGCGGTACAAGTCGTGTCGGAGTGTAGCCCAGAACACCCTGAGATAACACTGGAAACCTACCAGTATATCCCGCTTGCCCTGGCCAGGCACTACTTGTGTAATGGCTCTCCCAGATACAGCGCGATGTCAACCCCCAATACCGGGAGAGACGAATCCTGTCTAACCGTCACTGCCTCCAAGTGCTTCGAGACTGCACCCAACTACTACCTGTTTGCACGACTCCTTTGAGCCGTGGTAGGATAGTAATCAAAGTACAATGGGAACACACTCGAGGCGAAGTAACAGTATCAAGTCAGCGGACTAGGCTGTACTCATGTCACCTGGGAACTGATAACTGACGATAGGTATAATACCAACCAACAGTTCCCGACGAGTCTTGTCCAGTGTACTCGTAACCTAACGAGCACCAGCATACTATCTCAAGTACGACGTACTGACGGCTGTAGGACAGACCGTCTCCCGCGCTGGGATGAGAACCGCATACGATAGTCTACTCCGGAGTATCGATGCCCTGTCTCGATAGTCCTATGACTAGGGACCTGTATAAGGATGTGCTTATGGATTACCCAGCCCCCACGAGTGTGTCTGCCATCACAACGCTGCTAATCAAGCAAAGATCCTAAGGGCTCTACTAATATGTCTAAGCAATATGCTAAAAGAAACACATGCACATATTAAAGTAGAAACAAACCAAGTAGCATACTGCCATTTTGAGCAAGATTGTGTATACAAGGTGAATATCCCAAGATTCCATTAAGTAATATACAAACTAGTATGATACAGTAATGGCCTCTAGGGCATATACACTAACAGCACCCACAAGCCGTCAGCGGTATTAGCTGGACGTAACGGCTACCCGGGTATTAAGCGATCAGACGATCAACAAGCAAGCCCGCTCTAGCTCCTGTAAAGCCTGTCAGTAACACTACCATACAGCTCGGTCTCTTTTTCTAAGATGTCGCATATCAAGTTTAGGGATGGTAAACGTCAGACCCCAATAACTCGATAAGTCATGCCGATACGAGGCTCATAACGGGTCGAGAAACTACTGATAACACTTACTAGTAAAACTATAAATCAGCCCTGGCCAGGGACTTCCAGTTATAGCCAATCGAGCATAACATGACAGTTACCCCCAATACCGGGAGAGACGAAATCCCTTCCTATCGCTCATTGGCTCCATGTGACTCGGGACTGTACCTAAAAACCACCGTTTTGCACGTCCTCTTGAACGTGGTAAGGTGGAAATCAAAGAACAGTGGGAATCACACAAGACTCTATGACGATCTCGGGTCTACAGACTAACCTGTACCAATGTCACCAGAGAACTACTATCTGACGTGAGGTATAATACCATCTAAGAGTTCTCGGTGAGTCCGTCCAGTGTACCCAGTCTCACTGATCACCCGTATATCATCTCTGATGTCAAACACCAATGGATATGGGATCATCCATCGCCCATCTGTATGGGTCGAGAAGGTATACGCTAGTCTACTCTGGTATATCGATGCCCCATCTCGATACACCCACGACTCGGTACATTAAAGGATGTACTTCCCGACTACTTTTGTCCCACTAGTATGATCCACATCATAATTCAGGTAGTCAAGTACACATCCTAAGGGCTTTACCAACATGTAACAGAGAGACAATCGGTGTACATGTTAAGATAAAGAGTAACCAGATTGCATACTATCATGTCGAGAAAGAAAGTCCTCCCTATGTATGTCCAAGTATCCACTATAATATACATCATATGTACAATAATGGCCTCTAGGGCATACATATGACTAACAATCTCCCACTTGCACTAGGGCCATCTATAGCAGTGGTTGTAGTATCCCATACTCAACCATCCCATTAAAGTCTCTCTTGGGAAAAGGCCTTTGTGAGTGGATCCGCCGTGTTAACCTCAAAGTCTACTCTCCTAACGTCGATCTCCCTGGAGGTCAACCATATTCATGATCAGGTGATACTTTCTTAGAATATGTCTAGATCACTAATGGGACGGGGGTTCCTAGGCATAAGCCATAACTCCATTGTCACCAAATGGTAGGAACGAAGTTCATCTCATGAACTTATATACACCAAGACTAACTCTTTGGTAGTATCGTTGGCAGTGATAGATCGAGCCTTTATCGTATAGTTTGCCATGGTTTCTAGCTTGGAACTCTTCCAACATACCATCCCTCTACTGAAGGTAAAGACAATGCCTGTGACTGACATTCAGTCGACCTTGCCACCTTGGAAGCTATCCAGTGATTCTCCTCAGGATCGATTGATACCATCTCACTACACCTAGTGAGAATCCTAACATCCTCTTAGAACTATCTCATAGATCTAAAACCCAGGATTTAAGAGGTATCACCTTGATCCTATATGGAGAATCCTTGTGATAAGAGGAGATTGACCGAGTGTAGCATAGGAAACTCCTTTCCTATCAACAGTATGTCATCAACGTACTATACGAGGAAGACCACCTTACTCTCTACTACTTTTTTGGATATACACGGTTCATCTACCATTTTGATGAAGTCAAACACTTTGACTATCACATCAAAATATATGTTCCAACTCCGCGATGCCTGCTTTAACCTGTAAAGAAACTTGCACACGTTTCCGCTGCTCTCACTGTCTACGAAGCCCTCTGGCTGTGTACTTATAGACGCTCTTTTCTAAATCAGTATTTAGAAAAGCAGTCATGACACCCTATCGCCAGATATCGTAGTTATGGTATGTAGCAATAGCAAGTAGGATCTGGATGGACTTAAGCATAGCCACTGGAGAAAATGTTTCATTATGAACCACACCTGATTGATGACGAGAACCATTTTACAACAAGTCTGGCTTTGAAAGTCTCAACTTTTCCATCTACACCAAGTAATCTTCTCAAGATATACTTGCTCCTGATGGGGTTTTAACCCTTCAAATAAAGCAACCAAAGTCCATACTTTGTTGGTGTATATGGATTCCATCTCAGATCGCATAGTATCCAGCAATTCTTACAGAGTCACCACTCTTGATGGTCTACTCGAAACCAGTTGGGTCATCATCTCATGATGCAATTCTCGCTCCCACTGTCATAGAGAAAACTGAAGTGTCTCTCAGGTGGATGAGGAACCCTACTAGATCGGCGGAGAGGCTGAGGTTCGTCGGGAACTATTGAATCTTCTGGTTCTACCAAATCTTCAGCTGTAGTTTGTATAGCTGGAACTCCTTCCAATTATACCTCATGACCATAAATTTTTTCCAAAATAAATTCTTTTTCTAAAAAGGCGGTCATGCCGGGAAATAAAAAACCTTTTGTTCCTCGGTGCGGTAGCAGATATTCCCTTGCGAATATTGGGATATCCAACAAACTTCCACAGAACTGACCTTGCCTCGAGCTTGTCCAGATTTTGCTTTTGGCATAGGCTAGACAACCCCAAATCTTAACTTGCTTAAGAGATGGGCTTTTCCCATACCATATCGCATATGGAGTATTAGGCACCTGATTTGGTTGGAACCCTATTCAATAGGTATGTAACTTCTCAAGTACATAACTCCCAAAAGGAAATAGGCTACTCAGTAGTACTCATCATAGAGCGCACCATATCTAATAGGGCGTGATTGCTCCGCCCCGATACACCGACGTGCTGTGGTGTATACGGAGGAGTAATGCTGAAAGAGAATCTCATTCTTCTTTAGAATAGTCCAGGAATTCCGTGCTCAAGTATTCTCCTCCCTGATTACATCAAAAGACATAATACTTATGCCTGTTTGGTTCTCTACTTCTATCTTACATTCTTTGAATTTCTTAAAAGCTTCATACTTGTGTTTCAACAGGAACACATGTGCGAATCTTGAGAGATCATCAGTGAATATAATGAAGTACAAAGAACCAGTCCTGTCATGTGTAGACAGGGGACCTACCTACATCATCATGTATCAATCCCAAGAGTTCACTAACTATTTCTCTGTTTCCAATAAACGGAGCTATCGTCATCTTATCTTTGTGACATGACTGGCAAGTTTCACAAGATGTAAATTCAAACTGATTTAAATATGCATCTTAATTTAACTTAGCTAGTCGGGTCCCATTGATATGACCTAGTCTACAATGCCTCAAGAGGAATTCGTTCATTTCTGAACTCTTCCTCTTGTGTGTGTTCCTGTACATTAAGAACTGTGGTTTGATTTAGAACGTATATGCTTTTAGATAACGTGCCTGAACCGATCAACTCTTAATATAGAAAATGTTCAAAACATTATCCAACAATACAAAATTATATCCTTCTTTAGTAAATAAAGAGACTGATATAATGTTGTATATCAGGTTCGGTATCTAATAACATTCGTTCAGAATCAATGTATTTGGTAACACAGGGTGATAACTGCCAACACTTTTGCTGCAACAATTGCACCGTTTCTAACTTTTAAAACTTATCATCCATTCTCAGTTCTCTACCTTTCCTTAGCCCATGTAACATATTACATATGTGGGATCCCGATCCGGTATTTAATGCCCAGGACGTAGAGTGAACTGAGAAACAGTTCTCAATAACTAACACACCCGAAGAAAATGCATCAATATGCTTATTCTTTGTTTTAGGTGGCGTAGGAATCCGGATATTCCCTTATTTCCTGTTCATTCTTATAACAATTATAAGAAAGAACGGAGCCAACGTTCCCCAGCCCAGTATAACAAGCGGGTTCGGTCAATACATCCATATTAATATCTTGATTAAGGCCTGACATGGTCGCTACCTGGAGAGAGAGAGAAGAAAACACTTTAGCGTATGCTCTTGCAAGATCAGATTGGTTATTATTTTATCTAATCAGGATGGCTTCCACTGTTTTTTTTCAAATCTTCCTTCAAACCCTAAAAGGAAAGACTAGTCGGGATTAATTACACCTTATAATTTCGCCAATCTTTCAGTCAGGCCAGTGTTGGTACTTTGAGGGAGGTTCCCCGTGATTTCGCACGGACCTAATTAAAATAAATCTCGTGTTCCCAGAGGCATAACCCCGTAAACACCTTTCTAGACACCTACTTGATCGGCTAATTGTCTTGTGTAAAACTCTCCCAGGAGTAACTCTTACTCGCAGTGGGTATCGGGATCCAACTATCTTATAGAAGGTATGCAATCTCATTGCAAATTTCATCACTTGAAATTCCTGATAATATTTTTCCCCTAGCGTCCTATGACCTTGACGGAGGTCAACAAACCATAGGCTGCTAGTCAAGTTCAACCCGTCATTTCATGATTGAATTAAACCCACCTACACGACCCTTGACGGAGGTCAACAAGGTCGTACGACTACCCTAATCCAATCTGTATCACATGCATAAGCAGATAAATACTAGTCAGCTACCGCACACTACGCCTTGACGGAGGTCAACAAACATAGCACGGATACTAAGTAGGACTTATCAGAAATGACGGAGGGCTACGTCAGGTTTATGTGAAAACCTTTTATGTAATGAACTTGATATCGTTGTAGAATCGAGTGATTTTGAAAAGGAGTGTTTTTTAGGCTTTTACTAGTTTCGCTAAAGAGGCTACACCCGGTGATGGGATCTCGGCTCTTTCCTTATCGAATAAGGTGCATGATATTTCACAAATACCGCTATGCAAAGCAGAAACGATAAAAGCAATCAAAAGACAAACCGAGTGTTGTAGCATTTGCTATCTTTTGCTAAAGAGGTCACTCCCGGTGATGAGATCTCGGCTCTTTCCTTATCGAATAAAGTGCTGGATATTTCACAAGGAATACCGCTATGCAAAGCAAAAACTAGAGCTACCCTTTTCGAAAATTTGATTCTATAACATCTTTTAGGTTTCTTTTCTTTCATTAATCTCATTAACGAAGTCCCATCATTTATTCTTCCTAAGCATCACAGAAGAAACGAAAATACAACGTATGCTTATGCCATCTGCATTTGCGACAGTGTCCCGTTATGCACCGTTAGGTTACTTAACTAACGGCATACTGGGACGGGACTAGCACAGGTGCAAAACATAAGCAACGTCTATTATATATCTCATATATAATATATATCCATTCGTCTCAGAATCCACAGTGATCACATCACGGAGCAGCAGAAGAAACATATGAAATATTGGATATACTAGGAGGTCCGTGTTTTATTTTAAGCCTGTATAAAACATGGATTCCACAGTCGCGATGAATAGCCAAACCCACATCTCTAGACCCCTACGAGAGCGGCAAGAAACCCTACCAATTCTAGAGTTACGAGGCCCGGACTCGACTCCTCGAGTTGGTCTCCCACTGGACTCTAGAACCCGGTTACTTGTGCTCCCCTCCTTGGGTCTATCCTAATGCGGAAAAGTAAATAATATACAAAAATGGTGACATCGTCCTCAACCCGGAAGTGCCCCAATAAAAGAATATTTCATACAATGAATTTTACATGAATGAAAATAAAAACTCTCATCTCACATAAAAAACCCCGGCTATTCAAAACACGACGATCCAATATAACATATACAACAGCACATAACATCACATGCCATCAATGTAAGTAAATATGCGTATCCCAATTGTCGTTGACATATAGCAATGAAACCGGCGATACACCACATATTACACTTACGGCCGCAGAAAAGAAAATGTCAAACTACAACATTTGGAATCCACAATAACCTTAGACATCATAAACCCAAAATATCATATACTTTGGATTTCATGCTTAACTATATGAATTCCACATATTGTATCACATTCCACAAAAATCTAGACGACGTTAAACATTCCGATCGAATCAACAAACACCCAAAATTATCCAAAATGCTCAACACTTAAGCGGAGTTTAAGAAGATTCAGCACATGCCACAGTACCAATGGACCAGCTGTAGAAGGGTCAATAAATGCCTCACATGTGGCACCTCTTAACGACCACAAACCCTAGGGTTTAGTGGCGGTTCTGACGATCACATAGTCGAGTTAAGGTTTTGTTCTTCTAGATGGTCCACCGCATTACTTGCATGATGTTTGAATGTTCTTTAACTCGGAAAAAATCCAACAGTTGGAAAATTTTCCGGCAAGGGTTAAAGTGGGTATTTGATATCCGTTCGAACTTTTTAACACCGTCTAAAATAACCCGAAAAACTATTAGAATTATGACTACGAAACACTCCGAATTGCCTTTATAGTAAATTAACATCTCATGCAAATTTGGAAAAAAAAAACAACACCTGAAAAACCAAAACCCAGAGACTGGAACATAGTACAAATTTCAACCCCAGACTCATCCAAAAAACCGAGCAGGCCGGATTTTTAGCCCATGTGGCCGGCCAAAATCTGAGGTTTTGGGTTAAAATTTGGTCTGTGTTCATGTTGCATCTCATACAACATTCCGCAGTTGTTTAAAAAAATTTTAGAGCACGTTTTAAAATCGACAAAAACTAGGTAATCTTGTTTCAAGTTTCGAAGTTGTTTCGGTTTCGTAATCCTACATAATCCATCTAATTCTCTAGCTAGGCTCTGATACCACTGTAGGGTTCCTATGAACGACAACAAGGTTTCGGGAGGCATCATCCATGCCATTTTCAAATTTTTGCCGTTTTAAAGAACCCTAAATTAGAATTTTTAACTAGAGAATCATATGAAATATAAAGTGAACTACTTTACTTCTAAGTGATAATGGAATAAAACCTTTGTAGACCGGTCCTTCACTTCAATTTCTCCTTGTAGTGGTCCCTTCGCTGCGATCATGGAATTCTCGGACTCTTGCATGGCTTCTCAAGGTGAAAGGAACGAACTTGGTTGATGTCTTCGAGGCCGAAGATGATCTACGTCGAGGAGACACTAACTCAAGCCACTACTTCACTAATGAGAGATTAGTGAAGCTAACACTCTACACTAAAATGCTAATCTAGTAGAGGATGATGAAGTATAATTTTTGCTCACTTTAGAATTAAGTTTCTCACTTTTATTTCTCACTTGAACAAAACCTAGAGAGCTCTTGAGCTTTGAAGAAGAAGATGAAGAGAGATAATGTTGTGAGAGTGAATGGCAACCATGGGTGAGTTTGTATCATATACTAACTCATGTAGAGACATAACAATGTCTAAATTATAATGGTTAGGTTAATAAATATCTCAAGTAAACCAAAATTAGTGGACTAAGTCAATGCATCCACAAGTTTCTACAAGCTTCATGCACTTGACTAACTTCCAAACTAATTTGGATTTACTTTAAATATCTAAACCCTATATTATAATTAGTATGGTGTAAGCCTCATACACCCATGTAGTGTGTATCATCAACCATGACACATAAAAAGTGTACATTAATATATATCACATATATATTACATGCACACAAGTGAGAAAAAGAAATGTTTAAGTGAGCTAATATTAGTTAATGTAATCTAGTATATCACATATACAATTATACATTAAATTATCAAATCAACACTTGATTTAATAATCTGGCTATATCACATACAGCCGACTAATATAATCTGTATCAACTTATCGAATCAACACTTAATTCGATAACCCGGTTATATCACATATAACCGACCGATACGAATAAATCGTGAGAATAGAATACGGTATCATATACTCGTATTATTCTCGGTCCCGCACATATCTCATATGTGCTCCTACTTTGTTTTGCCTGAGCCAGTAAAACCTCTGTATAGGACTCTAAAAACTCATCAATACACCGGCAGTAGGTGATGATCATATCCAATACCCACAAGCCATTAGTGGTACTAGCTAGACATAACGGCTACCCGGGTATTGAGCGATTAGAAAATCAACAAGCATGCCCTCTCTAGCTCTTATAAAGCCGGTCAGTAATACTACTGTACAGTCTGGTCTCTTCGTCTAAGATATCGCAAATCAAGTCTACGGGTGGTAAACGTCAGACCCCAATAACTCGATAAGTCATGCCGATATGAGGCTCATAACGGGTCGAGAAACTAATGATAACACTTACCAGTAAATCTCTAAATCAGCCCTGGCCTAGGACTTCCAGTTATAGCCATTCGAGCACAGCACGACATCTACCCCCAATACCGGGAGAGACGAAATCCCCTCATATCGCTCATTTCCTCTATGTGACTCGGGAATGTATCCAAAAACCACCGTTTTGCACGTCCTCTTTGTTGGAGATAGTGCCCTCAAAGTCAATTATTAGATCGCAGGTACGTGATTGCAATGATTGAGGCAAGACCTATACCGATATGACAGTCTTACTCAAAATGATAGTATGCTATCTGGTTTGTCTTTATCATAGTATACATGCCTTAGTTCGCTATTGCTGTTAGTTATATGTATGCCCTAGAGGCCATTACTGTACATAGGATGTATATTGTAGTGGATGCTGGGACATATATAGGGAGGACTTTCTTGCTCGACATGATAGTATGCTATCTGGTTGATCTTTACCTTAACGTGTATGCTGATTGTCTCTCTGTTACATGTTGGTAAAGCCCTTAGGATCTGTACTTGACTACCTGGACTATGATGCGGATCATACTAGTGGGGACATGGTAGTCCATAAGTACATCCTTGACAGTCCCTAGTCGTGGGTGTATCGAGACGGGGCATCGATATACCAGAGTAGACTAGCGTGTACCTTCTCGACCCATACAGATGGGCGATGGATGATCCCATATCCATCGGTGTTTGACATCAGAGGAGATATACGGGTGCTCAGTAGAGACTGGGTACACTGGACGGACTCGCCGAGAACTCCCAGATGGTATTATACCTCACGTCAGATGGCAGTTCTCTGGTGACACTGGTACAGAGTAGTCTGTTGACCCGAGATCGTCATAGAGTCTTGTGTGGTTCCCACTGTGCTTTGATTTCCATCTTACCACATCCAAGAGGGCGTGCAAAACGGTGGTTTTTGGGTACAGTCCCGAGTCATATGGAGGCAATGAGCGATAGGAGGGGATTCGTCTCTCCCGGTATATGGGGGTTGATGTTGCGCTGTGTTCGATTGGCTATAACAGGAAATCCCTGGCCAGGGTTGCAGAGATTTACTGGTAAGTGTTACCAGTAGTTTCTCGAACAGTTATAGACCTCATATCGACACGACTTATTGAGCTATTGGGGTCTGACGTATACCACCCCTAGGCGAGATATGCGACATATCAGACGATCAGACCGGACTGTACGGTAGTGTTACTGGTCGGATTCACTGGAGTGTGAGCGGGCTTGCTCGTCGATCTTCAGATCGCTCAATACCCGGGTGGCCGTTACGTTTGGCAGACCGCTTGCGGCTTGTGGATGTTTGATATGATCATCATCCGCTGCCGGCGTATTGACGAGTCTTTAGAGTCCTACACAGAGGTTTCCTGGGTCAAGCGAAACGAAATAGGAGCGCATATGAGATATGTGCGGGACCGAGAATAATGCGTGTATGTGATACCGTATTCTATTCTCGCGATAAATATATCGAATGGTTGTATGCGATATAACCTGGTTATCGATTCAAGCGTTGATTCGATAAGCCGATATATTAGATACCAGTCGGTTATGTGCGCATGACCGGATCATTGAATCAAGTGTTGATTTAATGATTTAATGTATAATTATATATTTGATATATTACTTTGCATTAACTAGTATCGGTTCACTTTAGACGGATTTTCTCACTCGGATGTGCGCATTGTATATGCGATATACTTTTGTGCACTTGCTTGTATCATGTTTGATGATACATGTCATGCTAGGGTTCAAGTGTAAAGATTAAACCTTGGTTAATGAAATAGTTTAGGGTTTCCTTTTTGTTATTCATTTATCTATTTATTTATCCTTTTTATTTTTGATAAATGAATAAATGAAAATGAGAAAAGAATGGTGGCTTCTTTTGTTCTTTAGTTGAAGCTTCATGAAGCTTTGTTCAAGTCAACCATACTTATCTCATCCTTAACCCTAACCATTCCCACTAACCATGATTCATTCTCTACACTTAACTCTAGTTAATATTATGATAAGAATTCATTTTCTTTTCATTTTTCTAATAACTTATCATAATATCTTTCTTCTTCTTCTTCATTCTTCAAGTGAAGAAAAGCAAAGTCCATCAATGGTGATTGTTGGATATGAGTGAGAAATCCAATTCTAAAGTTAACCCAATTCCTATTTCTTCATCCTCTACCTCTTGCCAAGTAGTAGAGTGTGTTTCCTTCACAAGATTTTAGGGTTTGGTGAAGGTGGAGCTTGATTCATCGATGCCTCGACGTAGATCATCTTCGGCATGGACATCGACGACCTAGCTTGCCCATTCTCCGACGAAGCCGATCCTAGAGCCCAGATTCGATTTGGACAGCGGAGAGGACCTCGTTGCGGAGCTATGGAGGTGGAGCACCGGATCTACAAAGGTTGTATTTCCGTATTTTATATAGTTAACTGTTAACTAGTTCTTGTTCGCCTAGAAATCTAGTATACGATCCGTTGTTTAGGGTTTGTAGGCACCATAATTTTTGAAATTGCCATGGTTGATGGCTTGGGAGACCTCACTAGAGTGCCTAGGAACCCTGCAGTGGTATCAGAGCCTAGCTAGAGCCTTAGGCGATCCCCGGACGGAATTAGAAACCCGATCGAACCAAAATCCCATTGCAAAATTGCTCTCTGTACTTTTTTCAAAACTGTTGATTTTTGGCAATTAAAAATATCCAGAAAAACAAGCAGGCTTTTTTAAGAATTACTGTGAAATTTGGTACCCTAATTCCACTAAAGCGCGGCGGAAGCGCCGCACAAAGGGGGTTTGCGCGGCGGAAGGGCCGCCAATAAGAAGCCTACACGTGTCAAATTTCACAGTAACTCGTAAAATTCAATGCTCATTTTCCTGGAATATTTAAACTGAACTCAAGAGTTGAGTTGTTCTGAGTTGTTTTGGGAATCATTGTTTCGATCGGAAAGTCTAATTCTGTCCATGTGTTTTCCGGATAAATTTTAGAATATGTTAAAAAGTTCGACCGGATATAAATACCCGATTTTTCCCCTGTCGGGAAATTTCCAAGTGTTGGATTTTTCCGTAGTTTAACGACGTTCTAAGTAGTGCAAGTGACGCGATGGTCCCTCTAGAAGACACAAACCTTAACTCGATTATGTGACCGTCTTGAACTGCCCTTTGAACCTTCGGGTTTGGGGCAGTACGGCGTGCCACATGTGAGGCGTTGGCTTGACCCTTCTACGGCTGGATCGTTGGTACTGAGGTACGAACGGAATGTTGTTAGACTTGTTTCATGTGTTGATCAGTTTCGGGAAAACTTGGGTGTTCGATTGTTCGATCGGAAAGTTTAACATTTTCTGTTTATCTGGAATGGGATACAATAATTGGAATTCACAAGTAGTTATATGATAACTAAATGAATGTTATAAACGTAGCAGTTTAGTCTCACTTGATCGGTTGCCACGGAATTTTGATGTGATCAAAAGTCCGTCGCAATCACGTAGCGTACGCGGATACTCGCCGGGTAAACTTAATAGACAGCCTCACTCCATAGCCCCGACCAAGTGACTGTAGGAGAACCCCGTCGCCGAAAGCATCCGTTCGGGTGCTCGCGGTAGCGGTGTTCCGCCTTGGTGCACTTCGTCGACGGTATTGGGTGTGCGGCCGTCTACTGAAGTTTGCGACGAGCATTCGATCAGTGTGTCGGGAATCTTGTTGAATTACCCGACTTGATATTGAAAAGTGTTTTCGATAATGAGACTAAAATGCGGGGTTTATAATTATTAGGCATGCGATGTCTAAGTAATTCATTTGGTCAGGCATGCGATGTCTGAGGTGGTTGCGGATTCCAACTGTTGTAGTTTTACACTTTCTTTTCTGTGACCGTAAGTGTAATATGTGATATCGCCGGTTTCGTTGCTATATGTCAACGACAATTGGGATGCGCATATTTACTTACGTTGATGACATGTGATGTTATGTGTTGCTGGATATGTTATATTGGATCGTCGTGTTTGAATAGCCGGGGGTTTTTATGTGAGATGAGTGTTTTTCATTTTCATTCATGTAAAAACTTGTATGTAATATTCTTTTATTGGGGCGCTTCCAGGTTGCGGGAGTTGTCACCTGTTGTATATTATTTACTTTTCCGCACTAGGATAGACCCAAGGAGGAGGGCACAGGTAACCGGGTTCTGGAGTCCAGTGGGAGACCAACTCGAGGAGTCGAGTCCGGGTCTCCTAACTCCAGAATTGGTAGGGTTGCTTGCCGCTCTCGTAGGGGTCTAGGGGTGTGGGTTTGGCTATTCATCACGACCGTGGAATCCGTGTTTTATACTGGCTCGTATTGAAAACACGGACGTCCTAGTATATCCAATATTTCATATGATTCTTCTGCTGCGATATCTGTGATGAGATCATGTGATGTTTCTGTGATGGATATAGTATATAGTATATATGATATATTATATAGACGTTACTTATGTTTTACACCCGCGCTAGCCCTGCCCTGCTCTGCCGTTAGTTACCTAACCTAACGGTGCACGAGGGGACATCGAGGCAAATGCGGATGGCATAAGTGTACGTCATATCTATCTGTGATGTTTAGGTACTTAAATGATGGGACTTCATTAATGTGATTAATGAAATTAAAAGAAACCTAAGATGTTGTAGAATCGAATTTCAAAATAAAACAGGTAGCTACAGTTCTTGCTTTGCACAGAGGTATATGTGATATATCCTGCACCTCATCCGACGAGGAAAGGACCGAGATCCCTTCACCGGGAGTGACTCCTTTAGCAATAACTGGCAGATGCTACACCCTCGGTTTGTCTTTTGATTGCTTTTAAGTGTTTTTGCTTTGCACAGTGATATATGTGATATATCCCGCACCTCATTCGACGAGGAAAGGACCGACGATCCCTTCACCGGGAGTGACTCCTTTAGCAAAACAAGAAAAGCCTCAAAAACACTCCATTTCAAAATTCATTCGATCCTACAACGATATCAAGTTCATTACGCAATAGGTTTTCAGAAAAACCTGTCGTAGCCCTCCGTCATTTCAGATACGTACTAGTTAGTATTCGTGCTGCGGTTGTTTGGCCTCCGTCAAGGCGTAGTGTACGGTAGCTAACTAGTGCTTATCTGTTAGCATATGATGCGATTGGATTAGGGTATTCGTACGGCGTTGTTTGGCCTCCGTCAAGGGTCGTGCGGGTGGGTTTAATTCAATCAGGAAATGACGGGTTGAACTTGACTAGCGGACTATGGGTTGTTTGGCCTCCGTCAAGGTCATAGCGAGCTAGGGGCAAAATATTATCGGGAATTTCAAGTGTTGAAATTTGCAATGAGATTGCATACCTTCTATGAGATAGTTGGATCCCGATACCCGCTGCGAGTAAGAGTTACTCCTGGGAGAGTTTTATACATTACAATTAGCCGATCAAGTAGGTGTCTAGAAAGGTGTTAACGAGGTTACGCCTCTGGGAAAACGAGGTTTACATTAATTAGGTTCGTGCGAAAGCACGGGGGACCTCCCTCAAAGTACCGACACTGGCCTGGCTGAAAGATTGGCGAACTTGTAGTGTGTAATTAATCCCGGCTAGTCTTTCCTTTTAGGGTTTGAAGGAAGATTTGATAAAAAGCAGTGGGAGCCATCCTGATTAGATAAAATAATAACCAATCTATTCTTGACAGAGCGCACGCTGAGTGTTTTCTTCTCTCTCTCTCCAGGTAGCGACCATATCACGCCTTAATCAAGATAATAATACGGATTTTTGACCGAACCCGCTTGTTATACTGAGCTGGGGAACGTTGGTCCCGCTCCAACTTATAAATGTTATAAGACAGAGCAGGAAATTAGGGATTACCAGAATTCCCGTGCCGCCCAAACGAAGAGAGTGCATGATGATGCATCATCTTCGGGTGTGTTCATTACGAAGAACTGTTTCTCAGTATCCTTTACGTCCTGGGTATGTGATACCAGATCAGGATCCCAGATATGTAATTTGTTACATAGGGCTACAGAGAGGTAGAGAACTGAGAACGGGTGATAAGTTTCATGAGGCAGAAAACGGGGCAAGTGTTGCAGCCAAGTCTGTCGGTCACTGTCACCCTGTATTACCTGAATACATTGATTCTGAACGAATGTTGTTAGATACCGAACCTGATATACCAAATCATATCACTCTCTTTGTTAGAAAAGAAAGGATATAATTTTGTATTGTTGGATAATGTTTTGAACATTTCCTATATCAAAAGTTGATCGGTTCAGGCACGTTATCTAAAAGCATTAATGTTCTAAATCAAACTACAATTCTTAATATACGGAACACACACGAGAGGAATAGTTCAGAAATGAACGAATTCTTCTTGAGGTATTGTAGACTAGGTCAGATCAATGCGACCCGACTAGCTAGAGTTACATATAGATGCATATTTAAATCAGTTTGAATTTACATCTTGTGAAACTCGCCAGTCATGTCACAAAGATAAGATGACCACAGCTCTGTTTATTGGAAACAGAGAAAGAGTTAGTAAACTCTTGGGATGTTACATGTTGATGTATGAAGGTCCCCTGTCTACAAATACCAAGACTGGTTCTTTATACTTCATTACGTTCTCTGATAATCTCTCAAGATTCAGTCATATGTTCCTGCTGAAACATGAGTCCGAACCTTATGAGATATTCACAGAATATAAGTAAGAAGTAGAGAACCAAAATACGGGTATAAGTATTATGTCCTATGATGAGATCAAGGAGGAGAATACTTGAGCACGGAAATACTGGACTATTCTAAAGGAGAATGAGATTCTCTCTCAGCATTACTCCTCCGTATACACCATAGCACGATGGTATATCGGGGCGGAGCAGATACACCCTATTTGATATGGTGTGCTCTATGATGAGTACTACTGAGTTACCTTTTTCCTTCTGGGAGTTATGCACTTATGAAGTTGCATACCTATTGAATAGCGTTCGAATCAAATCAGTTGCCTACCGCTTCATATGTGATATGGAAAGGGAAGAGCCCAAATCTTAAGTTAGTTAAGATTTGGGGTTGTCCGGCCTATGTCTGAAAGCAAAATCCGGACAAGCTCGAGGCAAGGTCTGTTATGTAGAACTGGAAAGGTTCCAGCTATACTAAATACAGCAGATGATTTGATAAAACCAAAGGATTCAGTAGATACCAACGAACCTCAGCCTCTCCGCCGATCTAGTAGGGTTCCTCACCCACCTGAGAGATACTTCAGTTTCTCTATGACAGTGGGAGCGAGGATTGCATCATGAGATGATGACCCAACTAGTTTCGAGCTGGCCATCAGGAGTGGGACTCTGTAAGAATGGCTGGATGTTTAGCGATCTGAGATGGAATCCTTATACACTAACAAAGTATGGACTTTGGTTGCTATATCTGAAGGGTTAAATCCCCATCAGGAGCAAGTATATCTTGAGAAGATTACTTGGTGTAAATGGAAAAGTTGAGACTTTCAAAGCTAGACTTGTTAAAGGTTTTCGTCAAAGACCAGGCGTGGATCATGATGATACCTTTTCAAGTAGCTATGCTTAAGTCCATCCAGATCCCACTTGCCACGGCTACATACCATGACTATGATATCTGGTGGTTGGGTGTCTTGACTGCTTTTCTAAATGATGATTTAGAAGAGTGCGTCTGTAAGTACACAGCCAGAGGGCTTCGTAGACAGTGGGAGCAGCGGAAACGTGTGCAAGATGCTTTATAGGATAAAGCAGGCATCGCGGAGTTGGAACATCTGTTTTGATGAATTAGTCAAAGAGTTTGACATCATCAAAATGGTAGATGAACCTTGTATATACAAAAAGGTAGTAGGGAGTATGGTGATGATCCTCGTAGAGTACGTGGATGACATACTCTTGATAGGGAAGGAGTTTCCTATGCTACGCTCGATCAATCTCCGCTTATCACTATGATTCTCCATATAGGATCAAAGTGATACCTCCTAAATCCTGGATTTTGGATCTATGAGATAGATCTAAATGGATGTTAGGATTCTCACTAGTTGTAGTGAGATGGTATCAATCGATCCTGGGGAGAATCACTGGAAAGGTTCCAGGGTGATAAAGACGACTGAATGTCAGTCGCAGGCATTGTCTTTACCCTCAATAAAGGGACGGTATGTTGGAAGAGTTCCAAGCTAGATACCGTGACATACTAGACGATAAAGGCTGGATACATCGCTACTTAAGATGCTACCAAAGAGGCTGTTTGGGTGTATATTGGTTCATGAGATGAACTATGTTCCTACCATTGTGTGACAATGGAGTTGTGGCTTATGCCAAGGAACGTCCGTCCCATCAGTGATCCAGACATATTCTAAGGCAGTATCACCTGATCATGGAGATGGTTGATCTCCAGGGAGATCGAGGTTAGGAGAGTAGATTCTGAGGACAACACAGCGGATCCACTCACAAAGGCCTGTTCCCAGAGAGAGACTTTTATGGGATGGTTGAGTATGAGATACTGCAACCACTGCTACAGATGGCCCTAGTGCAAGTGGGAGATTGTTAGTTATATGTATGCCCTAGAGGCCATTACTGTACATAGGATGTATATTGTAGTGGATGCTGGGACATATATAGGGAGGACTTTCTTGCTCGACATGATAGTATGCTATCTGGTTGATCTTTACCTTAACGTGTATGCTGATTGTCTCTCTGTTACATGTTGGTAAAGCCCTTAGGATCTGTACTTGACTACCTGGACTATGATGCGGATCATACTAGTGGGGACATGGTAGTCCATAAGTACATCCTTGACAGTCCCTAGTCGTGGGTGTATCGAGACGGGGCATCGATATACCAGAGTAGACTAGCGTGTACCTTCTCGACCCATACAGATGGGCGATGGATGATCCCATATCCATCGGTGTTTGACATCAGAGGAGATATACGGGTGCTCAGTAGAGACTGGGTACACTGGACGGACTCGCCGAGAACTCCCAGATGGTATTATACCTCACGTCAGATGGCAGTTCTCTGGTGACACTGGTACAGAGTAGTCTGTTGACCCGAGATCGTCATAGAGTCTTGTGTGGTTCCCACTGTGCTTTGATTTCCATCTTACCACGTCCAAGAGGGCGTGCAAAACGGTGGTTTTTGGGTACAGTCCCGAGTCACATGGAGGCAATGAGCGATAGGAGGGGATTCGTCTCTCCCGGTATATGGGGGTTGATGTTGCGCTGTGTTCGATTGGCTATAACAGGAAATCCCTGGCCAGGGTTGCAGAGATTTACTGGTAAGTGTTACCAGTAGTTTCTCGAACAGTTATAGACCTCATATCGACACGACTTATTGAGCTATTGGGGTCTGACGTATACCACCCCTAGGCGAGATATGCGACATATCAGACGATCAGACCGGACTGTACGGTAGTGTTGCTGGTCGGATTCACTGGAGTGTGAGCGGGCTTGCTCGTCGATCTTCAGATCGCTCAATACCCGGGTGGCCGTTACGTTTGGCAGACCGCTTGCGGCTTGTGGATGTTTGATATGATCATCATCCGCTGCCGGCGTATTGACGAGTCTTTAGAGTCCTACACAGAGGTTTCCTGGGTCAAGCGAAACGAAATAGGAGCGCATATGAGATATGTGCGGGACCGAGAATAATGCGTGTATGTGATACCGTATTCTATTCTCGCGATAAATATATCGAATGGTTGTATGCGATATAACCTGGTTATCGATTCAAGCGTTGATTCGATAAGCCGATATATTAGATACCAGTCGGTTATGTGCGCATGACCGGATCATTGAATCAAGTGTTGATTTAATGATTTAATGTATAATTATATATTTGATATATTACTTTGCATTAACTAGTATCGGTTCACTTTAGACGGATTTTCTCACTCGGATGTGCGCATTGTATATGCGATATACTTTTGTGCACTTGCTTGTATCATGTTTGATGATACATGTCATGCTAGGGTTCAAGTGTAAAGATTAAACCTTGGTTAATGAAATAGTTTAGGGTTTCCTTTTTGTTATTCATTTATCTATTTATTTATCCTTTTTATTTTTGATAAATGAATAAATGAAAATGAGAAAAGAATGGTGGCTTCTTTTGTTCTTTAGTTGAAGCTTCATGAAGCTTTGTTCAAGTCAACCATACTTATCTCATCCTTAACCCTAACCATTCCCACTAACCATGATTCATTCTCTACACTTAACTCTAGTTAATATTATGATAAGAATTCATTTTCTTTTCATTTTTCTAATAACTTATCATAATATCTTTCTTCTTCTTCTTCATTCTTCAAGTGAAGAAAAGCAAAGTCCATCAATGGTGATTGTTGGATATGAGTGAGAAATCCAATTCTAAAGTTAACCCAATTCCTATTTCTTCATCCTCTACCTCTTGCCAAGTAGTAGAGTGTGTTTCCTTCACAAGATTTTAGGGTTTGGTGAAGGTGGAGCTTGATTCATCGATGCCTCGACGTAGATCATCTTCGGCATGGACATCGACGACCTAGCTTGCCCATTCTCCGACGAAGCCGATCCTAGAGCCCAGATTCGATTTGGACAGCGGAGAGGACCTCGTTGCGGAGCTATGGAGGTGGAGCACCGGATCTACAAAGGTTGTATTTCCGTATTTTATATAGTTAACTGTTAACTAGTTCTTGTTCGCCTAGAAATCTAGTATACGATCCGTTGTTTAGGGTTTGTAGGCACCATAATTTTTGAAATTGCCATGGTTGATGGCTTGGGAGACCTCACTAGAGTGCCTAGGAACCCTGCAATTGCATGATTGATAGAGCCCATAGGATTCTGCTTGACAGCCAGCAGTATGATGGTGATCATATACGTGGGAGCTGGGGTCTATAAGCACATCCTTAAAGTGTCCCTAGTTGTGGGAGTTTTCGAGACAGGGCATCGATACTCCAGAGTAGACTAGTGTATACAGTCGAGACCCCGACGAGGGGCGGTGGCCGGTCTCACAAGCCACTGGTGTCAGTTGGATCACCTAAGATGTATACAGGTGCTCATTGAGTTATGAGTACACCGGACAGGACTCGCCGGGAATCTGCTAGTTGGTATTATACATATCGTCAGATAGCAATTCCCTGGTGACATGTGTACAGGTTAGTTCATCGACATGAGATCGTCGTTTGTCTCATGTGAGTTCCCGCTGTGCTTAGATTACTACCCTACCACGCTCAAAGGAGTTGTACAAACAGGTTTTAGTTGGGTACAGTCCCGAGCCACATTGGAGGCAAGTGAGCCGATCTCGGGGATTCGTCTCTCCCGGTATTGGGGGTTGATGTCGCACAGTGCACGGGTGGCCATCACTAGAAACCCTCGGCGAGGTAGTGGAGAATTATTGATTTGGATCAGTAGTTTCTCAGGTGGTGATGGGCTTCATACCGACACGATTTATCGCGTTATTAGGGGTCTGACTTTATCCACCCCCCTAGACTCGATATGCGATACTCTTTAGACGAATGGACCGGACTGTATATACATTGTCACAGTCAGGCTCAGTAGGGTTTATAGATGAGTTCGCTCGTCAGCTTCCCTTCCAATCAATACATAGGCAAACCGTTACGTACAGCTTGTACCTCTGACGTGCTAGGGGTTATACCCAGTGCCGATGTGTTGATGAGTCATTAGAGTCCCCCACAGACACTTTCCCAAGTTCGGGCGAAACGTTGTAAAGGCCGTATGGTGATATGGCAAGGTTCCGAAAAAGCACGTGCGTTTTCGCACGTGTCGTTTTTCGGGCAGATAATACTGGTAGGTTTTGGTTTAAGCCGGAACCCAGTATTATACTGTGTAGATATAATATCTTTGTCTCAGTTGCATTTGTATTCGGTCGTAATACAAATGCGGGTATGTTTATACTGATACGGGGTTATCCTGAAATTCGTTTCAGGATCACTTTTGGAAGTTGCCAGTTTTCTATCAGTCGTATTTAACAGTCGGTTAAATACGGATTTATCTTTTCTTGATGAGGTGAGTAAGTGTTCTAGATGCTTCTAGATGTGATGACTAAGCTAGTGACTCATTAGTGTCATTAATGGTTCATTAATGATGGAGGATGACTAAGTTAAATATGATTGGTTTTCTTTTAATGCATTCATGCTTTGTGTTCACACTAGATATTTTGCTTAGTGTTACCTCCCTTGCTCCTACACTCACCCTCTCCTCTATATATAATGGCCGGCCCCTCCCCTCTCTCTCACTCACTAGAGAAATGGTTGTTGTTCATTAGAAAAAGATTATGATAGATTCGGGTCCACGAAAAATAGATAGCATCTTTCTCATTTCAACCGATCCAAAAGGCAACTTCCATAACCGTTCGTCCATGACCCTGGACGTAACGAGATAAAGTGTTCTACTCATTCTCTACTTCATCTTGGTCGTCTCTTTTAGCAAACTTGACGATCGAGTTGCCTCGGTTCAGAGGCGGGAGCCCGTTTAAAGATCCGTCGACGTGGTGCCACCTGGACGACAAGATTGGAGATTCAGGAGATCGAAGCAGCCGCAACAAAGCATGGGATGATGGTTAAAGACCGAAGGACTCGGATCATTCGATATAACGTTTCTACCCCTTTGTAGTTTGTTAGTTTAGCTTTAATGGCAGATCCGGGTTACGGTACACGATAGCGCCAGTTTCGTTAAAAGTTTTTGTTCCACATTTGGCGTCTGTTAGACGGCTGGGGCGCTAACGTGGACTTACAGTGGTATCAGAGCCTCACCATTAAGCTATACTAACTTGTGCTAACACGTTTAAAAGATCGATCGAACGGATTTCGCAAAACTACATTTTTCAGGCCACTGAGTTTCTGTTGATTTTAAACAGTGTCTAAAAATAATTCTACATATCACAGAATATTCAGCAGGGTTTTCTAAGCTCACCGTCAAAATTTGGTCACGTGATCTCACAAGACCGCCGCGGAATCGCGGTCAAACCTATGGTTTGACCGCGCTTCCACGGCCATTCTGTGAGATCAGTGCACCAAATTTGCACAGTGGCTTTTTTACTGGAAATTGGGGGTTTTGGTATATATTTTTTGGGCCCAGATTTTGTTACTGTACAGCAGTTGTTCGTGGGGCCCACTTCGGGAAATTTAGTCGATTGAAATTTTAAATTTGTTAGTTTATAGTATTTACATTATATCTCCGACCGGGAATGTCATTTGCCGCGTCTGATTACTATAGTTCTTTTAGACGGGTTTGCGAACGTGACATTCGCGTTGATGTTCTGTGTTATGCTGTATTGTTGCGGATATGTCGTGGTGGATAGCAGGGTGCAATGATAGTGCAGTTTGGATTTATTTGTACATTTGATATTGCGGGGCGAGCGTCCAACATGTGGACTGCCGTCACTGCCTGTTTGTATAATATTCTTTTGGGGCACGACCAGGTTGCGGTCGATGTACCTGTTGTACTATTTTTAATTCTGTACTAGGTTTATCCCGCGAAGGAGTGCACGGATAGCCGGGTTTTGGAGGGCAACGGGTCCGTATCTCATGGCATTGAGAGGAAAAAGGACCTCACTCTAGAATTGGCAGACTATTCGCCGCACTCGTAAGGGGAACAGGTTGGCCCAAGGAGGGGTGCTCAATTTACCGGATTCCGTGAAGTGCCGGGTGTTCCTTTCACTATGTTGTGGGGACTACCTCGCTTCAGGTTTTGGCAGGTAACTTGCCGCACCCGTAGGGGTCTAGGTTTCATTGCACAGGCTATCCACACGACCAGGGGAACGTTAGGTTTCAGCAGCGGCTCTGTGAAACCCGGGGATCCCAGATTATCTGTATTGTTCTATGATGCTTATTACTTTTCTGTAATGTTGCATATTATCACGCCTGGAGCGATTATTGTATATTGGTATATATACTATTAGATGTTGTATATGTTTTACACCCGCGCTAGTCCAGCCCCCGCTCTGTCGTTAGTTAAGTAAGCTAATGGGTGATGACGGGACCCAGTGGCGAATACGGATGGCATATACGTACATTATATTTTCGTTTTTTTCTGGTGTGATTGATTGATGGGACTGCATTGATTCTAATCAATGCAAGGATAAAACAAACCTATATTTGATGTTGTTGGAGCAAATTTTAAAAAGGTGTTATTACAAAGATGTTTCCTTTTGTTTTGCATAGTGATATTCAGTTAGAATATCCCGCACCTCATTCCACGAGGCAAGGGCCGAGATCCCTTCACCGGGAGTGACCCCTTGGGCAGAAATTTACGTCAGGGTAATAACTTTAATATAGTCGATTACAAGTTGCTTTGCATCGCGGTATTCAGATGGAATATCCTGCACCTCATTCTACGAGGAAAGAGCCGAGATCCCTTCACCGGGAGTGACCTCTTTAGCAAAACGTTTTCGTCACTATATTTTATAAAAAGCTATCAGTTTCCTTCAACGAGATCAAGTTCATTACGTTAAAGGTTTTTCGCCAAAAACCAGCCGTAGCCCTCCGTCATTTCTTTTTGGTATTCAGTAGTATTCAAGCTATGCATGCTTGGCCCTTAGTCAGGGCATAGTGTTTGGTAGCTGCTGGGTATTCATTTGTTGCATAGATAGATGAGTTGGTTTGGGACAGTCGTTCTGTCATACTTGGCCCTTAGTCAAGGTCATGTGCGGGTGGGTTCAAATTGACCTGGATAGTGACGGATAGAACTTGACATGTGACTTATGAGATATTTGGCCCTTAGTCAAGGTCATAAGAGCATGGGGCAAAAATTTATATCGGGAGTTTCAAACATAAAGCAAACTTGCCAGGCATGCGCATACCTTCTGGAGTGTGATAACTTGAGTGGCTTCCATAAAGTTATCATGCGATGATAGTTGGATCCCGATTCTCACTGATGAGTTGGTTTACTCTTCGGGTGATCCCAACTAATTCTTCTTTCAGGTTTGGAGGAGAATTTGAGATTACAGTGGGAGGTTTTCTGATTAGATAAATTGATAACCATTCTAATCTAGGTTAGAGTGCACGCAGAGTGTTTCTTTTCTCTCTCTCTCTCTTTGGCAGCGACCTTTGACCGACCCTAGACTATGACTCAGTGACTAAGTTGACCAAACCTTCTTAAAATACTGGCTTTTAGATTGTCCGAGTTGCATAAGTCTTTGCCGCTCCTTCCTTTACCCTTTGTATTTCTCAGAACACCCCATATTACTACGGACATCCACTTCCATTAGATAGATCCATCGTATGGTTATATACGAACTCGAAGGGACTTCTTCGAGGATGGATTCAGGTTCAGGAGAAATTGAATTGGTTTATTCAGTTGTCTTTTATTATCACCTTCTCTCAGGTTGCAAGGGCTCCTCAGTTTAGGAGAGTACACCTATTACGCTTATTGGATAGTCTTATTCCAAACCATAGGCTGGTGCCGAAAGGTAGGGAATGAAGAAAACCAATTAGCCTAAGTAGGGTGTACAGAAGGTAATAGCTAAAGACAAAAATAAAGGGATTAGAAAGAAGGCAAAGTAAATTGCGACTGTTATCACGACCAAACCGCGTACTTCATCGCCACTCCTATTTCACCTTTGCTTTTTCCCCAGTTCGGGAGAAATAGAATAAGGTATTATTCAGTTGTCTTTTATCATCACCTTCTCTCAAGACACGAGTACTCCTAGGTTGAGGAGGGTACACCTATTATGCTTACTGGATAGTCTTCTTCCAAACCATAGGCTGGTGTCGAATGGTAGGGAAGGAAGAAAACCATTTAGCCTAACGATGGTGTACAGAAGGTAACGACTAAAGACAAATAAAGGGATTTGGAGAGATGGCAATGAAATATACGGTTAAAGTCATGAATAGGATTATGGAAGAGGCATTACTATGAATACCAGGATATCCCTACAAAACATATTCATGTTTCAGTTTAATTGTGCATTGTTGACTGGAAAACTGATTTCCCGATTAGCTACTTACTCCAGGGTATGTATTTACCAGGTTTCATTCTCATATCTGTATGGTTTTACAGAAGATAAGTAGGAGTAAGTTATTGGGAATTAGGAGATCATCCTCATTATATCGGAATTCGTTGTAATTGGTAATATTTGAGGAAATCGCCTGGGTACAGTCTTCAAACTACGACGCACAGGTTTTGAGTTATTTAACTCAGCGGACTTATACAGAGTGTTGTATGTTGTCCAGTGTCCGTCAGGACAAAGGGGTAGGTCCTCATACTATGTTCTGTTTACTTATGACTTCTCTAGTTTTTAGACAAGTGTTTCGTAGAAATACAATGTCAAAGTTTTGAGAAGTTGTGGGTATAAGAATAAAGTAGAGAACCAGATGTCGCAAGTATCGGGATTCTTCAAAGAGATCGAAGATGTAGATTCTTATGATTGGTATTCAGATGAAAGTAATGGTTTTGAGAAACTTGTTTCTCTTTCAGGTTACTCATAATTGGATGGATTCCTAAGTTGAGTAATGCTGATTAGCCTATCTCCATTAAGTTGATATGCACTGGAGATAGCTGCATGATTTGAATCTGGTTCCAATTAAATTAGTGCCTCTGTTTCTATATTAGATATAGAATGCTTCATATCTTAACGTTGTTAAGATACGGGGAATTGTCCAGCTTATGCTTAAAACCAGACACTGGATAACTCAAGGCACGTTTCTGTAATGGCAGTTTGTGGGTTGACCCTGGCTTTGACGAAGGCTGACATTTCTACCATCTGGAAGATCAATAGTGATATTGTTCTTGACTCGCCACAGTTTTAGTAAAATGTATTTTTTCAAAACGATAGTCGGAGTATGGTAGAATTGGAAGTGATTCCAGAACCGCAAACGATTACGGAAAATTTAATAGGACCTATATATTCAATCAGGTTTGACATTCCATTAGCCACTCCGCAGATATGGTGGGTAACCTCAGACACCCGAGAGGTACTCCGGTAGCCTCAAGGACGGTGACAGGGAGGTTCTTGTTTACCCAGACTTGACACTACTGTTGTTCCAGACTGTGAGACCCGGCAGAAGGATAAGTATAGCGTCATTCTAAACTAGTTTTAGAAGTACACGTATATATTATTCTGCCAGAGGGTTGTCGTAGTCAGTGGGAGCAGCGGAAGCGTAGTGGGCAAGTAGCTTATATCTATTTATAAACTTGAGCAGAAATAGCAGAGATAAGATCATCTATTTTTGATGTGACAGTCATGGCTTTGACTTCATTAGAATAGGGGATGGATCTGTTAAGAAGGTAGTAGGGTGTGATGTCCTGGTATTTGGATGACATACACAGAGTAGGAAGTAAAATTCCTATACTACGATCGGTTGTACTGTGGTCGTCACACTGTTGTTTCTCCACAAGGATATGGTTATAATATCAGACATTCTGGTTTCTAGATCTATGGTTTTAGATCTGGATTTGGTTAGTTTCCCAATATGGGTACTTTGACAATATTCTAATAGTATTTTAGAATAGATGACTCCTGGCATGGTGGTGTACCTACAGGTGATGGAGTCACCCTCTCTAAAGGTGTCTTACAGACTAAAGGAGAGAGGGAAGTGCATGATTGGCAGATCACTTGCTTAGGCAATTGAGTCAATCATGAGATGTCAAGTACCACACCAGATATAGTTTTTGCACTTGATGCGATAAGTTGATATTAATTCAATCCTGAAGAAACATAAGGAAGCAGTTTTAGAACATGAGTGAATGTTCTACGGATTTGATGACGGCAGCCTCCTTCGGGAGACGGTTATCATTCCAGGCTTCCAAGGTGACATGGATGACAGAGTGATTGTCAGAGTAATAGTTTTCCCTCTGACGAGGGACGGTATGATGGACAGGTGGTCCAAGAGGATACTGTGGGAAGCATGGTGCTGAATACTGATTAAGTTCAGTTATCGATACAGTCTAAGAAGTTTGGATTTGGAGTTCATTTATGAACTAGGTCCCATCAGATATCCAGACATATTCAAAGACTGGTATTACTCGATTCGGAAGATGGCTTTCTCCGCGAACTTGAGATTAAGAGAGACATAGAAAGAAATATCAGGGCGGATCCACTCACTGAGGCTATTTCTCGAACACAAGAGTTTTACAAACTAGCTTTGTGAAACTGATTAGTAGAGGAGTTGGATGTTCGGTATCACACGGGCTGTGAATATGCGACATCGCAATAATTAGCCTTGAGTGCAAGTGGGAGATTGTTGGAGATAGTGCCCTCAAAGTCAATTATTAGATCGCAGGTACGTGATTGCAATGATTGAGGCAGGACCTATACCGATATGACAGTCTTACTCAAAATGATAGTATGCTATCTGGTTTGTCTTTATCATAGTATATATGCCTTAGTTCGCTATTGCATGATTGATAGAGCCCATAGGATTCTGCTTGACAGCCAGCAGTATGATGGTGATCATATACGTGGGAGCTGGGGTCTATAAGCGCATCCTTAAAGTGTCCCTAGTCGTGGGAGTTTTCGAGACAGGGCATCGATACTCCAGAGTAGACTAGTGTATACAGTCGAGACCCCGACGAGGGGCGGTGGCCGGTCTCACAAGCCACTGGTGTCAGTTGGATCACCTAAGATGTATACAGGTGCTCATTGAGTTATGAGTACACCGGACAGGACTCGCCGGGAATCTGCTAGTTGGTATTATACATATCGTCAGATAGCAATTCCCTGGTGACATGTGTACAGGTTAGTTCATCGACCTGAGATCGTCGTTTTTCTCATGTGAGTTCCCACTGTGTTTAGATTATTACCCAACCATGCTCAAAGGAGTTGTGCAAACAGGTTTTAGTTGGGTACAGTCCCGAGCCACATTGGAAGCAAGTGAGCGGATCTCGGGGATTCGTCTCTCCCGGTATTGGGGGTTGATGTCGCACAGTGCACGGGTGGCCATCACTAGAAAACCTCGGCCGAGGTAGTGGAGAATTACTGATTTGGATCAGTAGTTTCTCAGGTGGTGATGGGCTTCATACCGACACGATTTATCGCGTTATTAGGGGTCTGACTTTATCCACCCCCCTAGACTCGATATGCGATACTCTTTAGACGAATGGACCGGACTGTATATACATTGTCACTGTTAGGCTCAGTAGGGTTTATAGATGAGTTCGCTCGTCAGCTTCCCTTCCAATCAATACATAGGCAAACCGTTACGTACAGCTTGTACCTCTGAAGTGCTAGGGGTTATACCCAGTGCCGATGTGTTGATGAGTCATTAGAGTCCCCCACAGACACTTTCCCAAGTTCGGGCGAAACGTTGTAGAGGCCGTATGGTGATATGGCAAGATTCCGAAAAAGCACGTGCGTTTTCGCACGTGTCGTTTTTCGGACAGATAATACTGGTAGGTTTTGGTTTAAGCCGGAACCCAGTATTATACTGTGTAGATATAATATCTTTGTCTCAGTTGCATTTGTATTCGGTTGTAATACAAATGCAGGTATGTTTATACTGATACGGGGTTATTCTGAAATTCGTTTCAGGATCACTTTTGGAAGTTGTCAGTTTTCAGTTTTCTATCAGCCGTATTTAACAGTCGGTTAAATACGGATTTATCTTTTCTTGATGAGGTGAGTCAGTGTTCTAGATGCTTCTAGATGTGATGACTAAGCTAGTGACTCATTAGTGTCATTAATGGTTCATTAATGATGGAGGATGACTAAGATAAATATGATTGGTTTGCTTTTAATGCATTCATACTTTGTATTCACACTAGATATTTTGCTTAGTGTTACCTCCCTTGCTCCTACACTCACCCTCTCCTCTATATATAATGGCCGGCCCCTCCCCTCTCTCTCACTCACTAGAGAAATGGTTGTTGTTCATTAGAAAAAGATTATGATAGATTCGGGTCCACGAAAAATAGATAGCCTCTTTCTCATTTCACCCGATCCAAAAGGAAACTTCCATAACCGTTCGTCCGTGACCCTGGACGTAACGAGATAAAGTGTTCTACTCATTCTCTACTTCATCTTGGTCGTCTCTTTTAGCAAACTTGACGATCGAGTTGCCTCGGTTCAGAGGCGGAAGCCCGTTTAAAGATCCGTCGACGTGGTGCCACCTGGACGACAAGATTGGAGATTCAGGAGATCGAAGTAGCCGCAACAAAGCGTGGGATAATGGTTAAAGACCGAAGGACTCGGATCATTCGGTATAGCGTTTCTACCCCTTTGTAGTTTGTTAGTTTAGCTTTAATGGCAGATCCGGGTTACGGTACACGATAGCGCCAGTTTCGTTAAAAGTTTTTGTTCCGCATTTGGCGTCTGTTAGAAGGCCGGGGCGCTAACGTGGACTTACACTCTTGAACATGGTAAGGTGGAAATCAAAGCACAGTGGGAATCACACAAGACTCTATGACGATCTCGGGTCTACAGACTAACCTGTACCAGTGTCACCAGAGAAATGCTATCTGACGTGAGGTATAACACCATCTAGTAGTTCTCGGTGAGTCCGTCCAATATACCCAGCCTCCACCGAGCACCCGTATATCATCTCTGATTTCAAACACCAATGGATATGGGATCATCCATCACCTATCTGTATGGGTCGAGAAGGTATACGCTAGTCTACTCTGGTATATCGATGCCCCATCTCGATACACCCATGACTATGGACATTAAAGGATGTACTTACCGACTACCTTTGTCCTACTAGTATGATTCGCATCATAATCCAGGTAGTCAAGTACACATCCTAACAGCTTTACCAGCATGTAACAGAAAGACAATCAGTGTACATGTTAAGATAAAGAGTAACCAGATTGCATACTATCATGTCGAGCAAGAAAGTCCTCCCTATGTATGTCCAAGCATCCACTATAATATACATCACATGTATAATAATGGCCTCTAGGGCATACATATAACTAACACTTATCACTCTGGAAGCTTGAACCAAGAACATTCATTTAGTGCTTCTCAGGTACTTAAGAATGTCCTCCACAGCTATCCAGTGATTCTCCCAAGATCCGATTGATTCTTTATCACTACACCTAGTGAGTCATCTGCATCTAGTCCGGTACACAACATCGCATACATGATAGAGCCTACTACCGATGCTTAGGTTATCCCTTGTACGCGAGCTCTCTCCAAATCAGTCTCGGAAGACATCTTTTTGGAGAGTGTGATTCCTGAGTAGGTGGGCGAACCACCACGCTTAGAATTCTCCATACTAAACCCCTTTAGTACGGTATTACTATACCTGGATTTGGGACACTCCCAATATCCACTTAGATCTATCACCATAGATCATTATCCATAAGATGTAGTAGGTATCTTCCAGATCTTCCATTGAGAATCCTCGTGATAAGAGGAGCCTGACCGAGTGTAGCATAGGAAACCATTTCCTATCAAGAGTATGTCATCTACGTACAATACGTGTAAGACAACCTCACTCTCTACAACCTTCTGTATATATAGGGTTCATCTACCATTTTGATGAAGTCAAACTCTTTGACTGCCACATCAAAACAGATGTTCCAACTCCGCGATGCTTGATTTAATCCTGATGAACTTAAGCATAGCTTTGAAAGTCTCAACTTTTCCATTAACACCAAGAATCTTCTTAAGATCTATTTGCTCCCAATGGGTTTTACCCCTTCAGGTGCTACATTCAAAGTCATACTTTGTTGGTGCACATGGATTCCATTTTTGATCGCATAGCATCTAGCCATTTCACAAAGTGTCCACTTGCGATGGCCTATATGAATCTAGTTGGGCCATCATCTACCATGATGTAATCCTCGCTCCCACTATCACCGAGAAGACCGTAGTATCTCTCAAGTGGATGGGGAACCCTACCAGATTTTTGGAGAGGCTGAGATTCGTTGGAGACAATTGAATCCTTTGGTTTCACCAAATCATCAGCTGTTAGTTTGTCTAGCTGGAAATCCTTCCAGTTCTACCTCATGAACACTAATTTCTTCACAAGAAATTCCTTTTCTAAAAAGGTGGCATGCTGAGAAACAAAACACCTTTTGCTCCTCAGTGTGGTAGAAGATATTCCCTTGCGAATATTCGGGATATCCAACAAACTTATAAAGAATTGACCTTGCCTCGAACTTCTTCAGGTTTTGCTTTTCAACATAGGCCGAACAACCCTATATCTTAACTCGTTTAAGACATGGTCTCTTCCCATACCATATCTCATATGGAGGGGTAGGCACTGATTTGGATGGAACTCCATTCAATAGGTGCATCTTCTCAAGTGCATAACACCAAAATTAATCTAGTAATTCAGCAGTACTCATCATAGAGCGCGCCATATCTCATAGGGTGCGATACCTCCGCCCTGATACACCGTTGTGCTGTGGTGTATACGAAGGAGTAAGCTGAGAGAGAATCTCATTCTCCTTTTAGAAAATCCAGGAACTCTATGCCCAAGTATTCGCTTCCTCGATCACATCGAAGGACTTTAATACTTCTACCCATCTGGTTCTCAATTTCAAGCTTATATTCCTTGAATTTCTCAAAAGTTTCAGACTTTTGTTTCAAGAGGAACATATGTCCGAATCCTGAGATATGATCGATGAATGTAATGAAGTACCAAGAACCAACCCTGGCATTTATAGACATAGGACCGTATACATCATCATATATCCGTCCTAAGAGTTCAGTAACTCTTTCTCTGTTTCCAGTAAACGGAGTATTGGTCATTTTACCTTTGAAACAAGACTGGCAAGTATCATAAGATGAAAATTCGAATAGATTCTCATATTCATCCTTATGTAACTTAGCTGGTCGTGTCGCATTGATATGACCTAGTCTACAATGCCGTAAGAAGGATTCGTTCATTTCTGAACTATTCCTCTTGTGTGTGTTCTACATACTTTGAACTGTAGTTTGATTTAGAACATATATGCCATTTCATAATGTGCCTAATCCAATCAACTCTTGATTAAGGAACATGTTCACAACATTATCCTGCAATACAAAATTATATCCTTCTTTAACTTAATAAAGAAACTGATGTAATATTGTATATCAGGTTCGGTATCTAATGACATTTGTTCAGAATCAATGTATTTACCATTTGGTAATACAAGGTGATATTTTCCAACTGGTTTGGCTACAACACTTGCACTATTCTCTACACTTAGAGACATATCACCCTATCCTAGTTCCCTACCTTTCTGTAGCTCATGTAACATATTACATATGCGGGATCTTGATCCGGCATCATATACCTAGGACGTAGAGGATACTGAGAAACAGTTCTCGGTAATGAACACACCCGAAGAAGATGCATCAACATGCACTTTCCTCGATTGGGTGGCATGGGAATCCGGATATTCCCCTATTTCCTGCTCAGACTTATAACAATTATAAGAAAGAACGGAACCAATGTTCCCCAGCTCAGTATAATAAGCAGGTTCGGTCAATGCATCCATATTATTATCTTGATTAAGGCATGACATGGTCGCTACCAGGAGGGAGAGAGAAGAAAACACTCAGCGTATGCTCTTGCAAGATCAGATTGGTTATTATTTTATCTAATCAGGATGGCTCCCACTGTTTTTATCAAATCTTTCTTCAAACCCTAAAAGGTAAGACTATCCGGGATTAATTACACCCTGTAAGTTCGCCAATCTTTCAGCCAGGCCAGTGTCGGTACTTTGAGGGAGGTTCCCCATGCTTTCGCACGGACCTAATTAAAATAAACCTCGTTTTCCTAGGGGCATAACCTCGTTAACACCTTTCTAGACACCTACTTGATCGGCTAATTGTAATGTGTAAAACTCTTCCAGGAGTAACTCTTACTTGCAGTGGGTATCGGAATCCAACTATCTCATAGAAGGTATGCAATCTCATTGCAAATTTCAACACTTGAAATTCCCGATAATATTTTGCCCCTTGCTTCCTACGATCTTGACGGAGGTCAACAAACCATAGGCTGCTAGTCAAGTTCAACCCGTACATTTCATGATTGAATTAAACTCACCCGCACGACCCTTGACGGAGGTCAACAAGGCCGCACGACTACTCTAATCCAATCGCATCATATGCTTTAGCAGATTAGCACTAATCAGTTGCCGCACACTACGTCTTGACGGAGGTCAACAAACATAGCACGAATACTAAAAAATACTTATCTGAAATGACGGAGGGCTACGACAGGTTTTTAAAAAAATCCTTTGCGTAATGAACTTGATATCGTTGTAGAATCGAGTGATTTTGAAAAGGAGTATTTTTTAGGCTTTTATTAGTTTTTCTAGAGAGGTCACTCTCGGTGAAGGGATCTCGGCTCTTTCCTTATCGAATAAGGTGCTGGATATTTCATAAATACCACTAAGCAAAACATGAACTAAAAAAAAGCAATCAAAAACAAAACCGAGTGGGTTGTAGCATCTGCTAGTTTCGCTAAAGTGGTCACTCCCAGTGAAGGGATCTCGGCTCTTTCCTTATTGAATAAGGTGCTGGATATTCTACAAGGAATACCGCTATGTAAAGCAAGAACTAGAGCTACCAATTTTTAAAACAAGATTCTGCAATATCTTTAGGTTTCTTTTGTTTCATTAATTTTATTAATGAAGTACCATCAATTATGCTTCCTAAGCATTACAGAAGAAACGAAAGCAGCAATATTTATTATATATCATATATACAATATAAGCATTCGTCTCAACATATAAAGTGATCACATCACATAATATCAGCAGCTGAAAAACACATATGAAATATTGGATATACTAGGAATTTCGTGTTTTCATTAAGCCAATAAAAAATGCGGATTGCACGGTCGCGATGAATAGCCAAACCCACATTTCTAGACCCCTACGAGAGCGGCAAGCAACCCTACCAATTCTAGAGTTAGGAGACCCGGTCTCGACTCATCGAGATGGTCTCCTACTGGACCTTAGAACCCGGTTTCTTGTGCTCTCCTCCTTGGGTCTATCCTAATGCGGAAAAGTAAATAATATACATCAATGGTGACATCATCCTCAACCCGGAAGTGCTCCAATAAAAGAATATTACATACAAGCTTTTACATGAATGAAAAGGAAAAACTCTCATCTCACATAAAAAACCCCGGCTATTTAAAACACAATGATCCAATATAACATATCACAGCAACACATAACATCATATGTCATCAACATAAGTAAATATATGTATCCCAATCGTCGTTGACATATAGCAACGAAACTGGCGATACACCACATATTACACTTACGGCCGCAGAAAGGAAAGTGAAAAACTACAACAATTGGAATCCGCAACCTCCTTATACATCATAAACCCAATGTACACATACTTTGGATTTCATGCCTAACCAAATGAATTCCTTAGACATCGCATGCCTAACAATTATAAACCCCGCATTTTAGTCTCAATATTGAAAACACTTTTCAATAACCAGTCGGGTAATTCAACAAGATTCCCGATAACCTGATCGAATGCTCGTCGGAAACTTTAGTAGACGGCCGCACCCCCGATGCCGTCGACGAAGTGCACTAAGGCGAAACACCGCGGCCGCGAGCACCCGTACGAATGCTTTTAGCGATGGGGTTCTCCTACAGTCACTTAGTCGGGGCTATGGGGTGTGGCTATCTAGTAAGGTTACCCGGCGAGTATCCGGATACACTACGTAATTGCGATGGACTTTTGATCCTCATCAAAATGCTGTGGCAACCGATCAAATGAGACTAACTTGCTAGATTAATAAAATTCAAAGTTGTTATCACATAACTAAATTTGTGGACTCCAAATATTGTATCACAATCACAGATAGCTAGACGATGTTAAACTTTTCGATCGAATAAACAAACACCTAAAATTTCCCATAAAGCTCAACACTTGAGCGGAGTTTAAACAATACCCAGAACATGCCACAACCCCTATGAACCATCCGTAGAAGGGCCGACCCATGCCTCACTCATGTCGCCATGGAACTGCCGTAAACCCTAGGGTATGACCGCGGTTCCGCGATCTAAAAAGTCAGGTTTGGGTATCGTTCTTCTAGAGGGTCCATAGAATCGCTTGCATGATTTTCTGAAGATTTTAAACACGGAAAAATCCAACTCTTGGAAAATTTCCAGCGAGGGAAAATATGGATTATTGATATCCGTTCGAACTTTTTAACGTCGTCTAAATAACCCGAATAGATGTTAGAATTATGACTACGGAACACTCTCAATTTCCTTTGCACAGAGATAACATCATATGCAAATTTAGCAAAAACAAGAAACACCTGAAATACCAAAACCCAGAGACTGGAACACCCTAGAAATTTCAACCCAAAACAACACCAGAAAACCGAGCAGGCCGGCTTTTGGAGCAATGTGGCCGGCCATTTTCCGGCAAGGGGGGTTGAATTTTCTACTGTGTTCATGTTACATCTCATATAACATTCTGCAGTTGCTTAAAAAAATTTTACACTCTCTGAAAATTTTGACAGAAACTGGGTTTATATGTCGGGTGTTTCGGAGTTGTTTCGGTTTCGTAATCTAAAAAATATCGTCTAATTCTCTAGATTGGCTCTGATACCATTGTAGGGTTACCTAGCACGATAGCAAGGTTTTGGGAGGTATCGTCTATGCCAATTTTAAAAAATTGCCGTACTAAAGAACCCTAACCCTAGAATCTTAACTAGAGATTTAGACGAAACAACAATGTAAACAACTTTACATCAAAGTGAAAGAGGAATACAACCTTTGTAGAACGGTCCTTCACTTCTAAAGCTCCGTGTAGTAGTTCCTTCGTTCCAAGTAGTGAACACCCGAACTCTAGTAAGGGTTCACATGAAGAAATGAACAAGCTTGCTCGAAGTCTTCGAGGCCGAAGATGATCTACGTTGAGAAGACTCAAGCCCATACTACCTCTTCACTAATGGTATATTAGTGAAGCAAACACCCTAAAATAAATGGCTAATATAGTAGAGGATGATGAAGTAGGAATTGGGCTCACTTTAGATTTATTTTTCTCACAATATTTCTTCACTTTGAGAAAAGCTAGCAAGCTTTCTCATGAGGAAGAAGAAGATGAAGTGGAGATGAGAATGAAACTCATGAGGTGAGAATAGCAACAATGGGCGAGTTAGTGTCATACACTAACTCATGTAGAGAATAAAACATGGCTAACTATAATGGTTAGGTTAATAAATATCTACAAGTAAAAAAAAATAGTGGACTTGATCAATGGTTCCACAAGCTTCTACAAGCTTCAATCATGTGACTTAATTCCATCTAATTTTGATTAAATTTAAATAAATAAAACCATTCATTATATCAAGCATGGTGTGAGTCTCATATACACATGAAGCATATGGCATCAAGCATGACACAAAATAATGTACATTAATATATATCACATATATACCAAAGCACAAGTGAGAAAAAGAAATACTTAAGTGAGCAAATATTAGTTAATGTAAATTAATATATCACATATATAATTATACATTAAATTATTAAATCAACACTTGATTTAATAATCCGGCTATATCACATACAAACGACTAATATCAAATGTAACATCTTATCGAATCAACACTTGATCCGATAACCCGGCTATATCACATATAACCGACCGATATCACATATCGCGAGAATAGAATGCGGTATCACATAGGCGCATTGATCTCGGTCCCGCACATATCACATATGTGCTCCTACTTCGTTTCGCATGAACCAGTAAACCTCTGTGTAGGACTCTAAAGACTCGTCAATACGCCGGCAGTAAGTGATGATCATATCAAACACCCACAAGCTGCAAGCGGTCTGCTAAACATAACGGCCACCCGGGTATTGAGCGATCAGAAGATCAACAAGCAAGCCTACTCATACTCCTACGAATCCAATCAGTAACACTACCGTACAGTCCAGTCTCTTCGTCTGATATGTCACATATCATAGCCTGAGGGTGGTAATCGTCAGACCCCAATAGCCTGATAAGTTATGCCGATACAAGGTCCATAACGGTTCGAAAAACTACTGATAACACTTACCGGTAGATCTCAGCAACCATGGCAAGGGATTTCCTGTTATGGTCAATCGAGTATAGCACAACATCAACCCCCAATACTGGGAGAGACGAATCCCCTCCTATCGCTCATTGCCTCCATGTGACTCGGGACTGTACCCAAAAACCAACGTTTTGCACGATCTCTTGAACATGGTAAGGTGGAAATCAAAGTATGGTGGGAATCACACAAGACTCTATGACAATCTCGGGTCGACAGACTAACCTGTACTAGTGTCACCAGAGAACTGCTATCTGACGATAGATATAATACCATCTAGGAGTTCTCGGCGAGTCCCTCCAGTGTACCCAGTCTCCACTGAGCACCCGTTTACCTTCTCTAATGTCTAACACCAATGGATATGGGATCATCCATCGCCAATCATATAGGTCGAGAAGCATATACTCTAGTCTACTCTGGAATATCGATGCCCCGCTTCGATACTCCAACGACTAGGAACATTTGAAGGATGTACTTACCGACTACCTCTGCCCCACTAATATGATCTGCATCATATTCCTGGTAGTCAAGTACTCATCCTAAGGGATTTATCAACATGTAATAGAGAGAAAATAAGTGTACATGTTAAGATAAAGTGCAACCAGATAGCATACTATCATGTCGAGCAAGAAAGTTCTCCCTATATATGTCCAAGCATCCACTACAATTTACATCGCATGTATAGTAATGGCCTCTAGGGCATACATATAACTAACAAAATCATCATTTGTCTTGAGTGTGTTCCCACTATACTTTAATTTCTACCCTACCACAGCTTTAAAGAGTCATGCAAATAGGTAGTTTTTGGGTGCAGTCCCAAAGTACTTGGAGGCAGTAAGCGATTGAGGGGATTCGTCTCTCCTAGTATTAGGAGATGATATCGCGCAGTGTACGGTTAGCCGTCACCATAATACCTAGGCCTAGGAGGATGGGATTTACTGATTGCGTTTCTCGATTGGTGATAGAGCTTGACACCGACATGACTTATCAGGTTATTAAGGGTCTGACGTTATCCACCCCCTAGACCGGATATGCGATACTCTCAGACGAACAGACTGAACTATATGGTGCATGTCGTTGATAGGCTTAGGAGGGTTTCGGACAAGCTTGCTTATCGATCTCCTTTTCGAAAATACCTGGGTAGCCATTACGTACAGCTAGTACCGTTGACGTGCTTTTGGTTAAACCCACTGCCATCGTATTATCGAGTCTTTAGAGTCCCACACAGAGGGTTTCCGATTTTGGCGATATGCTGTAGTTACGGTACATTGGTATGCGCTTGGATTCGATTAAAACTAGTCTATTATATACACTGACGGTAATCGAACGATTGTAATATTAGCAGGGTCTTTTGGAAAAGACGAATATTAAATCTAGTATAGATTTAATATTACATATATTTAATATATGTATTTGTTAGTATTTTTTCACTAATTATTTGTCTCTCTTTTATGTATTTTAAATAACTTGGATAACAGTTACAAGTATATGTATTTACTATGTTTTATTGCATATATATATATATTGTTTTTTGTTTATTCTTTTTTCTTTTGTTTAATCATTTAGCTTATGTTGTTCGATGGGAACAACATATCCTAAGCCTCACTCTAAATGGTGACATGTGGAAGGGAGAGAAGAAGGTGAACACTTGTTTGCTTGATTAAATCCTATGGTTAGAATTTTGTAGAGATTTTTGAATTATAATAAATGGTTGATAAAATTCTTCTCTCAACTTCTTCCTCGCTTTAAGTCATGAAGCTTTCATCTCGCTCTTCCCATCTTGTGAGAAAACAAATTAGAAAAAAAAAGAAAAAAAGAGAAAATTATAGTGAAGAAGAAACTACAACTCCTAATTAGTTAGCTTAGCAACCTAACTACTTAGGTTAACTCTACTTTGAGTTTGGAGCTAAAGCGTTTGAGCCTTCAAGGTGGATCATCTTTTGATGGAGGAGATGGGTGAGCAACCTTGTTTCATGGAGTTTCAAGAAGCCTACAATGGAGTCAAACACAATTTGGGAGCACTTGAAGATGTTATAAAGGTTGTAGCCTCAATCTAGTAGCTAGTTTGCTCTCATTTCATAGTTTCAAGTTCTAATCTTTAGCTAAGATCCTATGGTTTGGACTAATTGCTCTCTTGATTTTTTTGAAAACACTATATTTGTAAGGCTACACCAGCGCCCCGGCCATCAATCCATGGCCAAATGCGGAACAAAAACTTTAAAAACCTGTGCTAACGGAACCCTAAATGACGGATCGTACCATTAACCCTATACTAGTTAACTGTAAAGAGTTTAGAGAGGTTATACCGATCGATCCGTGTCCTTCAGTCTTCAACCTCTGCCCTTAGCTTGTCGCGGCTGCCCCAATGAAGTCCGCTCTCCAGTCTCGCTTCGTCGAAGAAGATCCACGTCGAGGGTTCTTTATACGGGCTCCCGCCTCTAAACTGAAGCAACTCGGGTATCCAGTTTGCTAGCCTAGATACCCAAGATAAAGTAGAGAGTGTGTGTGAATAATTTGTCTCAATTCACCCTAGGATTCTCAACACATGAGAGGGATAGGGTGTGTTGGATTTAGTGCCCTCAAAGTCAATTATTGGATCGCAGACACGCGATTAAAATGATTGAGTGAGGACCTATACCGGTAGGACAGTTTTACTCGAGATGATAGTATGCTATCTGGTTTGTCTTTATCATCGTGTACATGCTTTAGGTGACATTACAGATCACTATTATACGTTGATGAAGCCCTTAGGATTCTTGCTTGACTACCAGCAGTATGATGGCGATCATATATGTAAGAGTTGGGTAGTCTATAAGCACATCCATAAAGTGTCCCTAGTCGTGGGAGTTTCGAGACTGGGCATCGATACTCCATGAGTAGATTAGTGTATACGGATCGTGTAGGGTTAGCTTAGCACTTTGTGATGTTTTTAGCAAGCATCAATCATGTTACTTTAAAAAAAATTTGGGTGCTAAACAAACCAACCAAGTAATCGAACTAGAGAATTAGGGTTAAACATGATATGTAAACATTTTACATCTAAGTGAACAAGGAATACAACCTTTATAGACCGGCCCTTCACTTCAATAGCTCCGTGTAGTAGTACCTTCACTGCGATTATGAACATCCGGACTCTAGAGAGGCTCCTATGAAGAAACGAACAAGCTTGCGTCGAAGCCTTCGAGGCCGAAGATGATCTACGTCGAGGAGACACTAGCTCAAGCTATCCCTTCACTAATTGTGTAGATTAGTGAAGCAAACACCCTAAACTAAATGGCTAATAGTAGAGGATGATGAAGTAGGAAGTGGGCTCACTTTAGATTTATATTTCTCACAAGAAATCATCACTTTCACACAAGCTAGAAAGCTTGAATGAGGAAGAAGAAGATGAAGCTCAAGTGATGAATGAATTCATGAGGTTAGAAATGCAACCATAGTTAATGTATGTCATGCACTAACCATTGTAGAGACTTAACCATAGCTATGAGTTAAGGGTTGGGTTGGAAAATATCTTAAGCTAGACAAACAAGTGAACTAAATCAATGTTTTCCACAAGCTTCTCCAAGCTTCAACCATGACTCATTATCCAAATGTTTGAATTACTTAAAACAAATAAAACTCTAACTTAACCCTAGCATGGTGTGAGTCTCATACATACATGTTGCATGTGTAACCTAGCATGACACAACAATATATATCATATATATATTTTGTGCAAAAAGAAAACAATACATATAACATATATCACATATATCTCAATGTATCATAAAGTGAGAAAAGAAATCTTAAGTGAGCTAATATTAGTTAATGTAATTTAATATATCAAATATATAATTATACATTAAATTATTAAATCAACTCTTGATTTAATAATACGGCTATATTACATATAACCGACTAATATCAAATGAATCAACTTATCGAATCAACACTTTATCCGATAACCCGGCTATATCACATATATCCGACCGATATTACATATCGCGAGAATAGAATGTGGTATTACATACTCGCATTAATCTCGGTCCCGCACATATCACATATGTACTCCTACTCCGTTTCGCATGAACCAGGAAACCTCTGTGTAGGACTTTAAAGACTCGTCAATACGCCGGCAGTAGGTGATGATCATATCAAACACCCACAAACCGCAAGCGGTCTGGTAAATGTAACGGTCACCTGGGTATTGAGCGATCAGAAGATCAACAAGCAAGCCTGCTCGTACTCCTGCGAATCCAATCAGTAACACTACCGTACAGTTCGGACTCTTCGTCTGATATGTCGCATATCAACAGCCTGGGGGTGGTATAACGTCAGACTCCAATAGCCTGATAAGTCATGCCGATATAAGGTCTATAACATTTTAAGAAACTACTGGTAACACTTACCAGTAAATCTCAGCAACCCTGGCCAGGGATTTCCTGTTATAGCCAATCAAGCATAGTGCAACATCAACTCCCAATACCGGGAGGGACGAAACCCCTCCTATCACTCATTGCCTCCTTATGATTCGGGACTGTACCCAAAAGCCACCGTTTTGCACGATCTCTTGACCATGGTATGGTGGAAATCAAAGCACAGTGGGAATCACACAAGACTCTATGACGATCTCGGGTTTACAGACTAACCTGTACCAGTATCACCAGAGAACTTCTATCCGACGATAGGTATAATACCATCTAGGAGTTCTCGGGGAGACCGTCCAGTGTACCCAGTCTCTACTGAGCACCCGTATGCCTTCTCTGATGTCAAAGACCAATGGATATGGGATCATCCATCGCCCATCATATGGGCCAAGAAGCGCATACGCTAGTCTACTGCTGAGTATCGATGCCCTGTCTCGATACACCCATGACTAGGATATTTTAAGGATGTACTTATCGACTACCCTGTCCCCACTAGTATGATCTGCATCATAATCCTGGTAGTCAAGTAATCATCTTAAGGGTTTTATCAACATGTGATCACAAAACAGTATTTGTTAACATGTTAAGATAAAGTGCAACCAGATAGCATACTATCATGTCGAGCAAGAAAGTCCTCCCTATATATGTTCAAGCATCCACTACAATATACATCGCATGTACAATAATGGCATCTAGGGCATACATATAACTAACAATCTCCCACTTGCACTAAGGCCATCTATTGTAATATCCAATACCGAACATTATAGCAGTGGTTGTAGTATCCCATACTCAACCATTTGTAGAGAAGTCTCTCTAGGGGTAAGGCCTTTGTGAGTGGATCTGCTGTGTCAATCTTCTGGTCTACTCTCCTGACCTCGATCCCTTTGAGATCAACCATCTTCCTGATCAGGTGATACTTGCCTCAGAATATGTCTGGAACACTGATGGGACCTTCGTTCCTAGGCCAAACCCACAACTCCATTGTTGTCACAATAACAGTTATTGGACACTCAATGGTAGGAACCTTGTTCATCTTATGAACAAGAATTTTCCAGATAGCCACTTTGGTAGTATCGTTGGTAGTAATGTATTCAGCCTTTATCATCTAGTATGTCACGGTATCTAGCTTGGAACTTTTCCAACATACTGTCCCTCCTTTGAGGGTAAAGACAATGCCTGTGACTGACTCTTAGTCTAACTTATCACTCTGGAAGCTGGAACCAACAACTTTCTTTTAGTGCTTCTCAAGTACTTAAGAATGTCCTCCACAGCTGTCTAGTGATTCTCCTAAGATCCGATTGATTCCTGATTACTACACCTAGTGAGTCATCTACATCTGGTCTGGTACATAATATCACACACTCCGATAGAGCTTACTGCCAAAGCATAGGGTATCCCTTGCACGCGAGCTCTCTCCAAATTAGTATTGGAGAGAGTGATCCATGAGTAAGTGGACGAACCACCACGCTTAGAATCTTCCATACTAAATCCTTTTAGTATGGTGTTAATGTACATGGATTTGGGACACTCCCAACATCCACATAGATCTATCACCATAGATCATAATCCATAAGATGTAGCAGACATCATCCAGATTTTCCATTGAGAATCCCCGTAATAAGAGGAGCTTGACCGAGTGTAGCATAGGAAACCATTTCCTATCAAGAGTATGTCATCTACATACAATACGTAGAAGACAACCTTACTCTCTATAACCTTCTTGTCTATATAAGGTTCATCTACTATTTTGATGAAGTCAAACTCTTTGACTATCACATCAAAACAGACGTTCCAACTGCTTGAACCCGATTGGGCCATCATCTCATGATGCAATCCTCGCTCCCACTGTCACCGAGAAGATCATAGTATCTCTCAAGTGGATGAGGAACCCTACCAGATTCGGGGAGAGGCTGAGGTTCGTCGGAAACTATTGAATCCTTTGGTTTCACCAAATCATCAACTGTTAGTTTGTCTAGCTGGAAGTCCTTCCAGTTCTACCTCATGACCACTTAATTTCTTCACAAGAAATTTCTTATCTATAAAGGTGGCATGCTGAAAAACAAAACACCTTTTTCTCCTCAGTTAGGTAGAAGATATTCCCTTACTAATGTTTGTGATATCCCGACAAACTCACACAACTGACTTTGCCTCGAGCTTGTCCAGATTTTGCTTTTCAACTTAGGCCGGACATACCCATAACATAACTCGTTTAAGAAATGGTCTCTTCCCATACCATATCTCATATGTAGTGGTAGGCCCTGATTTGGATGGAACCCCATTCAATAGGTATGCAGCTACTCAAGTGCATAACACCCAAAAGAAAATAGGTAACTCAGCAGTACTCATCATAGAGCGCACCATATCTCATAGGGTGTGATACCTCCACCCCGATACACCGTTGTTCTGTGGTGTATATGAAGGAGTAAGCTGAGAGAGAATCATATTCTCTGTTTAGAAAATCCAGGAACTTCATGCCAAAGTATTCTCTTTCTCGATCACATCGTAGGACTTTAATACTTCTACCCGTTTGGTTCTCAAAAGAACCAACCTTGGCATTTGTAGACATAGGACCATATACATCATCATGTATCTGTCCCAAGACTTCACTAACTCTTTCTCTTTTTCCAGTAAACAGAGTATTGGTCATATTACCTTTGAGACAAGACTGACAAGTATCATAAGATAAAAATTCGAACAGATTCTCATATTCATTCTTATGTAACTTAGCTGGTCGTGTCGCATTGATATGACCAGGTCTACAATGCCTCAAGAAGGATTCGTTCATTTCTGAACTGCTCCTCTTGTCTGTGTTCTATATACTTTGAAATATGGTTTGATTTAGAACGTATATGCTATTATATAACGTGCCTGATCGAATCAACTCTTGATTCAGGAAAATGTTCACAACATTATCCTCCAATACAGAATTATATCCTTCTTTAACTCAGTAAAGAACATGATGTAATATTATATATCAGGTTCGGTATGTAATAACATTTATTTAGAATCAATGTATTAATAGAAGGTGATATCTGCCAACAGACTTGGCTGCAACAATTGCACCATTCTCTAACACTTAGAGACATATCACTCATTCTCAGTTCTCTACCTTTCTGTAGCCCATGTAACATATTACATATGTGAGATCCTGATCCGGTATCATATACCCAGGACGTAGAGGATACTGAAAAACAGATCTCGGTAATAAGAACACCCGAAGAATATGCATCAACATGTACTTTCTTTGAATTGGGTGGCATGGGAATCCGGATATTCCCCTATTTCCTGCTCGGGCTTATAACAGTTATAAAATTGAGCAGAACCAACGTTCCCTAGCTCAGTATAATAAGCAGTTTCGGTCAATACATCCATATTATTATCTTGATTAAGGCGTGATATGGTCGCTACCAGGAGAGAGAGAGAAGAAAACACTCTGTGTGTGCTCTTGCAGGATTAGATTGGTTATTATTCTATATAATCAGGATGGCTCCCACTGTTTTAGTCACATCTACTTCAAACCCTAAAAGGTAAGACTAGCCGGGATTAATTACACCCTACAAGTTCGCCAATCTTTCGGCCAGGCCAGTTTAGGTACTTTGAGGGAGGTTCCCCGTGCTTTCGCACGGACTTAATTAAAATAAACCTCGTTTTCCCAGATTCATAACCCCGTTAACACCTTTCTAGACACCTACTTGATCGGCTAATTGTAATGTGTAAAACTCTCCAAGGAGTAACTCATACTCGCAGTGGGTATCGGGATCCAACTATCTCATAGAAGGTATGCAATCTCATTGCAAATTTCAACACTTGAAATTCCCGATAATGTTATGCCCCAAGCGATCTATGACCTTGACAAGGTCAATAAACCATAGACCGTATGTCAAGTTCAACCCGTCATTTCTTGATTGAAATAAACCCACCCGCACGACCCTTGACAAGGTCAACAAGGACGCATGACTACTCTAATCCAATCACATCATATGCTAGCAGATAAGCACTAATCAGCTACCGCACACTACGCCTTGACAAGGTCAACAAACGCAGCACGAATACTAAATACTACTTATCTAAAATGACGGAGGGCTACGACAGGTTTTTAAGAAAACCCTTTGCGTAATGAACTTGATATCGTTGAAGAATCGAGTGATTTTGAAAAAGGAGCGTTTTTAGGCTTTTACTAGTTTTGCTAAAGAGGTTACTCCCGGTGAAGGGATCTCGGCTCTTTCCTTATCGAATAAGGTGCAAGATATTTCATAAATACCACTATGCAAAGCAAGAACTATAGAAGCAATCAAAAGAGAAACCGAGTTTGTAGCTTCTGCTAGTTTCGCTAAAAAGGTCACTCCCGGTGAAGGGATCTCTGCTCTTTCCTTATCGAATAAGGTGCCGGATATTCTACAAGGAGTACCGCTATGCAAAGCAAGAACTAGAGCTACCAGGTTTTAAACAAGTTTCTTCAACATGTTTTAGGTTTCTTTTATTTCATTAATCTCATTAATGAAGTCCCATCAATATATGCTTCCTAAGCATCACATATGAAAAGAAAGAAGCAATATTAATTATATTTCATATATATAATATAGGCATTCGTCTGAACATTTTACAGTGATCACATCACAGAGCAGCAGAAGATAACATATGAAATATTGGATATACTAGGATTTCCGTGTTTTATTTAAGCCAGTAAAAACGTGGATTCCACGATCATGATTAATAGCCAAACCCATATTCCTAGACCCCTACGAGAGCGGCAAGCGACCCTACCAATTCTAGAGTTAGGAGACCCAGTCATGACTCCTCTGTTGGAGATAGTGCCCTCAGAGTCAATTATTAGGTCACAGCTACGTGATTGTAATGATTGAGGGAGGACCTATCCCGGTAGGACAGTCTTACTCGAGATGATAGTATGCTATCTGGTTTACCTTTATCATCGTGTACTGCTTTAGGTGACCTGACACGTCGCTATTACACGTTGATAGAGCCCCTAGGATTCTTGCTTGACCACCAGCAGTATGAGGGCAATCATATAAGTGGGAGCTGGGGTCTATAAGCTTATCCTTAAAAGGTCCCTAGTCGTGGGAGTTTCGAGACTGGGCATCGATACTCCATTAGTAGACTAGTGTATAGAGTCGAAACCCCGACGAGGGGCGGTGGCCGGTCTCACAAGCCACTGGTGTCAGTTGGATCACCTAAGATGTATATAGGTGCTCATTGGGTTATGAGTACACCGGACAGGACTCGCCGGGAACATGCTAGTTGGTCATATACCAGACGTCAGATGGCAGTTCCCTGGTGACATGTGTGCAGGTTAGTTCATCGACCTGGGGATCGTCATTTGTCTCGTGTGAGTTCCCACTGTACTTTGATTACTACCCTACCACGGCTCAAAGGAGTCGTGCAAACAGGTTTTAGTTGGGTACAGTCCCGAGCCACATGGAGGCAGTGAGCGTATCTTCAGAGGTTCGTCTCTCCCGGTATTGGGGGTGAGGTCGTGCTGTGTCTAGGAGAGCCATTACACAAAGTCCTTGGCCAAGGCAAGGAGATTTACTGGTAGGTATTCCAGTAGTATCTCAGGGTGTTCTGGGCTACAGTCCGACACGACTTGTACCGCTTTTGGGGGTCTGACTTTTACCAACCCCCTAGGCCCGCCATGCGATACTCATAGACGAACGGACCGGACTGTACGGATATTGTCACTGACAGGCTCAGTAGGGTTGTCAGGCTGAGTTCACTCACAGACGTCCCTTTTAGTCAATACTTGGTAGCCCGTTACGTATTGGCTTATACCTCTGACGTGCTAGTGGTTAAATCCACAACCGAGGTGTTGACGAGTCTTTAGAGTCCCCCACATTCAGTTACTCAGCTTTCGGGCGAAAGGTTGTAGAGGCCGTATGGAGATATGGCAAGGTCCGATCAGATACGTGCGGTATTGCACGGATCAGGATCGGACAGTTTGTACTATAGGCCGTATGGTTTTATGGCAGGGTTCGATCAGATACGTGCGGTATTGCACGGATCAGGATCGAACGGATATTACTAGCCGGCTTTGGTTTAAGCCGGATCCTAGTATAGTACAGTGTAGATTTTGTCTCATTGCATTTGTTTTTCGGTCGGAATACAAATGCGGGTGTGTATGCACAGTATCGGGGTTTCCCTGTAATTTATTACGGGACCAGTTTTTGGAGTTGCCAGTTTGTTTTCCGTTTCGGCCAATTTTCCTTTGATCGTTCATTGGCCGACGTTTGGTGGAGGAGGGTTTATTTGCATTGTTGCAAATAGGCTTTTTGTGGAGGGGGTCTTTGCTTATTGTAGCATCATGATGGTTTTCATGATGTGCACCATCATTGACTTCTCCTTCTCATGATGGCTTGACTTTTAGTAGGCATGATGGTTGATGATGATGAGGGGTGAGGTTGGTTGAGTGTGGGTTTATTGTTGTGATCATTTCCTTTTTGGCATGATAGCCTTCTCTCTCTCTCCATTGTATTATTAGATGGCCACACTCTCATATACACTCTCTCACCCTCACATTCTCCTTCTTCCCATTTTGTATGGCCGGCCAAAGCCATAGAGGGGCTGTCCAAAATTGGAGAGTGGGGTTTTTGGTTGATATCATGTTGCAAAACTCCTACTAATCCCTCCACAAAAGTTCATGTTTCATACCTCCACCAAAAGGCAATTCCACAACCCGAAAAATGAGACACAATACTCTACTACACATTCTACAGCAAATCTTGGGCACGTCGAGTAGCCGGCTTCGTGCCCGAGTTGCCTCGGCATTGAGGTGGGAGCCCGTAAAACATGGAGACGATGTGGTGCCCTTCCGGCAAGGTGGCGACGACCGGAGATTCCGCAGGAGATCGGGACGATGATGAGAAGACCGGAGGACTTGGATCATCGGTATATCTCTATTCCCCTTCTTGTAGATAACTAGGACTAATTAATGGTTCGATCCGGGTTTTAGTGCGCGGCGGTTTGCCAGTTCAAGAAAAAATTTAAGTTTATCACCGCTTCCGCATTTGGCCGTCGGATTGACGGTCGGGGCGCCGCCGTGCACTTACAGTGGTATCAGAGACTCCCCATTAACTTAGTCTAGATTTGTGTAATGTGTTTTTCTGTTCCGATCGATCGAAATGTTCAAAAACCCGTATTTACCCACATCAGTTTTCTGTTGAAATTTTTTGGTCCCCAAAAATTTTTCAGGTTGTATAAAAGCACTGTACAGGAAGACTTAAGACTTCTGGAAAAATCCGACACCATGATCCTCTGGTTGGAGTGCGGAACCGCGGCCAAAACCTACTTGTGGCCGCGGTTCCGCCGCAGAGTAGAGGAGTCAGTGGGCCGGATCTTTTCAGTGGGCCTCTAGGATTATTTTTGGGGTTTTTGAACATTAAAATTGGGCCCATATTTTCTGTAACTGCTACAGTTTTGTTTTGGGGCCCACTTGTTAATATTCGATCGGTCGGATATTTTAATCACATTTTTCACAGTATTTACATTATATCTGCGACCGTGAATGTCACTTGATCGGTAAATCCGGTCTAACTGCTATAGCCCGGTTAGACGGATTTGCGAACGTGACTTTCACGTTGATGTTTTGTTTTTGCTGTGATGTTGCGGATCAGTCGTGGGGGATAGCCTGGATGCAATGCTAGTACAGTTTTGTTGTATTATGTACATTTGATATTGCGGGGCGAGCGTCCGACATGTGGACTGCCGTCACTGCCTGTTTGTATAATTATTTTGGGGCACGACCTGGTTGCGGTCGATGTACCCGTTGTATGTATATTTTACTTTCTGTACTAGGATTGCCCCGCGGAGGGGTGCACGGATAGCCGGGTTCTGGAGGGCAACAAGCCCGCATCTCATGGCATTGAGACGGAGGGGGCTTCACTCTAGGATTGGCGGGCTATTCGCCGCACTCGTAGGGGGTACAGGTTGACCCAGGAGGGGTGTCCAAGTTACCGGATTCCGTGAAGTGCTGGGTGGTCCATTCACATTGCTGAAGGGGGCTGCCTCGCTTCAGGTTTTGGCGGGTAACTTGCCGCGCCCGTAGGGGTCTAGGATTTCATTGCACAGGCTATCCACACGACCAGGGGAACGTCGGGTTTCAGCGGCTCTGTGAAACCCGGGGATCCCAGATATCTGTATTGTTTCTGTGATGCTGTACATTTCTGTGATGTTGCATTTTATTCACGCCTTGAGCGAATACTATATATTGGTATATATATTAGTAGATGTCGTATATGTTTTGCATCCGCGCTAGTCCAGTCCCCGCTCTGTCGTTAGTAAGCTAACCTAACGGGTAATGACGGGACCCAGTGGCGAATGCGGATGGCATATACGTACATCAGTATATTTTCGTTCTTTTTGGTGTGATCAATTGATGGGACTGCATTGATTCGGATCAATGCAAGTTAAAACAAACCTAATCTGATGTTGTTGGAACACTTTTCAAAAAGCTGTTATTGCAAGGACATTTACTTTTGTTTTGCATCGTGGTATTCATTGGAATATCCTGCTCCTCAGTCGACGAGGCAAGGGCCGAGATCCTTTCACCGGGAGTGACCCCTTGGACAGAAGTTTGCGTCAGGGCATTAACTTCACTATAGCCGATTACTTTTGCTTTGCATCGCGATATTCATTTGGAATATCCTGCACCCCATTCTACGGGGAAAGAGCCGAGATCCCTTCACCGGGAGTGACCTATTTAGCAAAGGTTTTCGTCACTATATTTTTAAAAAGCTATCCGTTCCTTCAACGATATCAAGTTCATTACGTTAAAGGTTTTCGCCAGAAACCATTCGTAGCCCTCCGTCGTTTCATATGGATAGTCAATAGTATTCAAGCTGTGTATGTTGGCCAAAGTCAAGGCACAGTGTTTGGTAGCTGTTGGTTTTTCATATGCAGCATAGATAGATGCGTTGGTTTGGAACAGTCGTACTGCCATGTTGGCCAAAGTCAAGGGTATGTACGGGTGGATTCAAATTAACCTGGAGAATGACGGGTAGAACTTGACATGTGACTTATGATATGTTGGCCAAAGTCAAGGTCATAAGAGCATGGGGCAGAAATCACATCGGGAGTTTCAAAAGAACTAAAACTTGCCAGATATGCGCATACCTTCTGGAGTGTGATAGCGTGAGCGGATTCCGTCACGTTATCATGCAATGATAGTTGGATCCTGATTCCCACTGATGAGTTAGTTTACTCCTCGGGTAACCCCGACTAATTCTTCTTTCAGGTTTGGAGGAGAATTTGAGGTACAGTGGGAGGTTTCCAGATTAGATAAATTGGTGACCATTCTGATCTAGGTTAGAGTGCACGCTGAGTGTTTCTTTTCTCTCTCTCTTTGGCTGCGACCATTGACCCGACCCTAAGACTATGACTCAGTGACCAAGTTGACTGAACCTTCTTAAACACCGGCTTTTGGATTGTCAGAGTTGCAAACCTCATTGCCACTCCTACTTTTACCCTTTTCTCCAGGACACCCCGTTTTACTACGAACGTCCACTTCCATTGGACAAAACCATCGTATGGTTAGATACCAACTTGAAAGAATTTATTCGAGGATGGTTTCCGGTTCTGGAGAAAACGGATAGGATTATTCAGTTGTCTTTTCCTTTTACCCTCTCTCAGGTTACGAGTACTCCTTGGTTTAGGGGTAGTACACCTATTACGCAAATTGGATTGTCTTCTTCCAAACCTTAGGCTGGTGCCGACCGGTAGGGAATGAAGAAAACCAATTAGCATAACGATGGTGTGCAGAAGGTATTAAGTTCAGACAAAGCAAGGGATTAGTAAGAGGGCAAAGTAAATTGCAACAGATATTCACGACCAAACCAAATATTTCGTTACCACTCCCACATCACCTTTGTATTTCTCCAGGACACTCCGTATCACTACGAAGATCCACAGTTTATATGGATACTCCATCGTATGGTTATATACGAACTCGAATGGAACTGGTTCCAGTTCGGGGATGGATTCTGGTTCAGGAGAAATAGGAATAAGGTTTATTCGGTTGTCTTTTATCTTCACCTTCTCTCGCATTGCGAGTGTTCCTAGGATTAGGACAGTACACCCATTATGCTTATTGGATAGTCTTCTTCCAAACCGTAGGCTGGTGCCGAACGGTAGGGAAGGAAGAAAACCATTTGGCCTAAAAGGGTGTGCAGAAGGTAAAGACTAAAGACATATGAAGGGATTTGGAGAGGTGGCAAAGAACTATACGGTTACAGTCGTGAATCTGGAAGAGGCATTACTAGGAATACCAGAATACTCCATCGGAACATTTCAATGTTTCAGTTTCACTGTGTAATGTTAAAGGAAAACTGATTTCCCGATTAGATACTTACTCCAGGGTATGTATTTACCAGGTACGATTCTCACATCTGTATGGTTTTACAGATGATGAGTGGGAGTAAGTTATTGGGAATTGGGTGATTATCCTCATTATATCGGGATTCGTTGTAATCGGTGATATTTGAGGAAATCACCTGGGCTGTTTGCCGGTCGGCAAATATTTGGTTTTGAATATCCGCTGTTATGCACCAATTTCAAATTGATATATCTGTACGTCTATTTTCATAGAGTGAGATATACCTTTCTGAAATTATGTCTACGACATTTACCTATATCAGTGGTTGGTTAGGTAAGGAGCATTAAACAGCGGTGTAATTCTTCTTAACCATAAGTACAGTTTTCAACCTACGACACACAGTGAATGAGTTATCAGACTCAAGGGACTTATACAAAGGATTGTATGTTGTCCAGGGTCCATCAGGACAGAGGGCTTGGTCCTCGTACTATATTCGGTTTACTTATGACTTCTTTAGTTTTTAGACAGGTGTTTCGCGGAAACACAGGGTCCAAATTTTGAGAAGTTATAGGTATTTGAATAGAGTAGAGAACCAGGTATAGCAAGTATCGGGATTCTTCAAAGAGATCGAAGATGTAGATACTTGTGTATGGTATTCAGTTGATAGTAATGATAAAGAGATCTTGCTTCTCTTTCAGGTTACTCATAATTGGAAGTATTCCTAAGTTGAGTAACGCTGATCGGCCTCCTTCCATTTAGTTGACATGCGCTGGGGACAGCTGCATGATTTGAATCTGGTTCAATTAAATCAGTGCCTCTGTTTCTATATTGGATATAGAACAGTTCATATCTTAACGATGTTAAGGTACGGGGAGTTGTCCGGTTTATGATTAAAACCAGACACTGGACAACTCAAGGCACGTTTCTGTAATGGCTGTTTGTGGGTTGACCCAGGCTATGACGAGGGTTGACTTTCTACCATCTGGATGAACAATAGCGATATTGTTTTAGACTCGCCACAGTTTTATTAAAGATGGATTTTTTCAGAAAACAGTAGTGGGAGTATGGTAGAACTGGAAGTGATTCCAGAACCACAAACGATTACTGAAGATTTGAAAAGGAACCTAAAGATTCAATCTGGATTGACATTCCATTGGCCACTCCGCAGATAAGGTGGGTAACTTCAGGCACCCGAGAGGCACTACGGTAGCCTCAAGGACGGTGACAGGGAAGTTCTTGTTTACCCACAATTGCCATTGCTGTTGTTCCAGGTTACGAGACCCGGCGGGAGGATGAGTATAGCGTTGTTCTAAACCAGTTTTAGAAGTGTACGTCTATATGACTCTGCCAGAGGGTTGTCGTAGTCAGTGGGAGCAGCGGAAGCATTGGTGGACAGGTTGCTTATGTCTATTTATAGACTAGAGCAGATGTAGCGGAGATAGATCATCTATTTCTGACGTGACAGTCATGGGTTTGACTTCATCAGAATAGGGGATGGATCTGTTGAGAAGGTAGTAGGGTATGATATCCTGGTATTTGGATGATATACACAGAGTAGGAAAAGAAACTCCTACACTACGATCGGTTATACTTTGGTCGTCACACAGTTGTTTCTCCACAAAGGAAATGGATTTTATATCCGACATACTGGTTACTAGATCTATGGTCTTAGATCTAGATTTGGGTGGTTTCCCAATCAGGGTACTTGACAGAATTCTAAGAGTATTTAGGATGGACGACTCCTGGCACGGTAGTGTACCTGCAGGTAATGGAGTCACCCTCTCCAAAGGTGTCTTACAGACTAAAGGGGAGAGGGACGGGCATGATTGGCAGATCACTTGCTCAGGCAATTGAGTCAATCGTGAGATGTCAAGTACCACACCAGATGTTGTTCTTGCACTAGATGCAATAAGTTGACATTAATCCAATCCTGGAGAAACAGTCGGAAGCAGTTTTAGAACATAAGTGGATGTTCTAGGGAGATGATAACGACAGCCTCATTCAGGAGACAGTTATCATTCCAGGCTTCCAAGGTGACATGGACGACAAGGAGGTTGTCAGAGTTATAGTTTTCCTTCTGATGAGGGGCAGTATTTTGGACAGGTGGTCCAAGGCAATACTAAGGGAGGCATGGCGCGCAGGATACTGATTAAGTTCAGTTGACGATACAGTTTAAGAAGTTTGGATTTGGAGTTCATTTATGAGCTAGGTCCCATCAGACATCCAGACATATTCTGAGACAGGTATTGCTCTTTTCGGGAGATGGCTTTCTCCGCGAACTTGAGATATAGAGAGACATAGAAAGAAACAACTAAGCGGATCCACTCACTGAGGCTATTCCTCGAACGCAATAGTTCCGCAAACGAGCTTTGTGAGACTGACTAGTAGAGGAGTTGGATGTTCGGTATCACACGGGCTGTGAGTATGCGACATCGCAATAATTAGCCTTGAGTGCAAGTGGGAGATTGTTGGAGATAGTGCCCTCAGAGTCAATTATTAGGTCACAGCTACGCGATTGTAATGATTGAGGGAGGACCTATCCCGGTAGGACAGTCTTACTCGAGATGATAGTATGCTATCTGGTTTACCTTTATCATCGTGTACTGCTTTAGGTGACCTGACACGTCGCTATTACACGTTGATAGAGCCCCTAGGATTCTTGCTTGACCACCAGCAGTATAAGGGCGATCATATAAGTGGGAGCTGGGGTCTATAAGCTTATCCTTAAAAGGTCCCTAGTCGTGGGAGTTTCGAGACTGGGCATCGATACTCCATTAGTAGACTAGTGTATACAGTCGAGACCCCGACGAGGGGCGGTGGCCGGTCTCACAAGCCACTGGTGTCAGTTGGATCACCTAAGATGTATATAGGTGCTCATTGGGTTATGAGTACACCGGACAGGACTCGCCGAGAACATGCTAGTTGGTCATATACCAGACGTCAGATGGCAGTTCCCTGGTGACATGTGTGCAGGTTAGTTCATCGACCTGGGGATCGTCATTTGTCTCGTGTGAGTTCCCACTGTACTTTGATTACTACCCTACCACGGCTCAAAGGAGTCGTGCAAACAGGTTTTAGTTGGGTACAGTCCCGAGCCACATGGAGGCAGTGAGCGTATCTTCAGGGGTTCGTCTCTCCCGGTATTGGGGGTGAGGTCGTGCTGTGTCTAGGAGAGCCATTACACAAAGTCCTTGGCCAAGGCAAGGAGATTTACTGGTAGGTATTCCAGTAGTATCTCAGGGTGTTCTGGGCTACACTCCGACACGACTTGTACCGCTTTTGGGGGTCTGACTTTTACCAACCCCCTAGGCCCGCCATGCGATACTCATAGACGAACGGACCGGACTGTACGGATATTGTCACTGACAGGCTCAGTAGGGTTGTCAGGCTGAGTTCACTCACAGACGTCCCTTTTAGTCAATACTTGGTAGCCCGTTACGTATTGGCTTATACCTCTGACGTGCTAGTGGTTAAATCCACAACCGAGGTGTTGACGAGTCTTTAGGGTCCCCCACATTCAGTTACTCAGCTTTCGGGCGAAAGGTTGTAGAGGCCGTATGGAGATATGGCAAGGTCCGATCAGATACGTGCGGTATTGCACGGATCAGGATCGGACAGTTTGTACTATAGGCCGTATGGTTTTATGGCAGGCTTCGATCAGAAACGTGCGGTATTGCACGAATCAGGATCGAACGGATATTACTAGCCGGCTTTGGTTTAAGCCGGATCCTAGTATAGTACAGTGTAGATTTTGTCTCATTGCATTTGTTTTTCGGTCGGAATACAAATGCGGGTGTGTATGCACAGTATCGGGGTTTTCCTGTAATTTATTACGGGACCAGTTTTTGGAGTTGCCAGTTTGTTTTCCGTTTCGGCCAATTTTCCTTTGATCGTTCATTGGCCGACGTTTGGTGGAGGAGGGTTTATTTGCATTGTTGCAAATAAGCTTTTTGTGGAGGGGGTCTTTGCTTATTGTAGTATCATGATGGTTTTCATGATGTGCACCATCATTGACTTCTCCTTCTCATGATGGCTTGACTTTTAGTGGGCATGATGGTTGATGATGATGAGGGGTGAGGTTGGTTGAGTGTGGGTTTATTGTTGTGATCATTTCCTTTTTGGCATGATAGCCTTCTCTCTCTCTCCATTGTATTATTGGATGGCCACACTCTCATATACACTCTCTCACCCTCACATTCTCCTTCTTCCCATTTTGTATGGCCGGCCAAAGCCATAGAGGGGCTGTCCAAAATTAGAGAGTGGGGTTTTTGGTTGATATCATGTTGCAAAACTCCTACTAATCCCTCCACAAAAGTTCATGTTTCATACCTCCACCAAAAGGCAATTCCACAACCCGAAAAATGAGACACAATACTCTACTACACATTCTACAGCAAATCTTGGGCACGTCGAGTAGCCGGCTTCGTGCCCGAGTTGCCTCGGCATTGAGGTGGGAGCCCGTAAAACATGGAGACGATGTGGTGCCCTTCCGGCAAGGTGGCGACGACCGGAGATTCCGCAGGAGATCGGGACGATGATGAGAAGACCGGAGGACTTGGATCGTCGGTATATCTCTATTCCCCTTCTTGTAGATAGCTAGGACTAATTAATGGTTCGATCCGGGTTTTAGTGCGCGGCGGTTTTCCAGTTCAAGAAAAAATTTAAGTTTATCACCGCTTCCGCATTTGGCCGTCGGATTGACGGCCGGGGCGCCGCCGTGCACTTACATCCTCGAGATGGTCTCCCACTGGACCCTAGAACCCGGTTACTTGTGCTCCCCGCCTTGGGTCTATCCTAATGCGGAAAAGTAAATAATATACATCAATGGTGACATCATCTTAACCTCGAAAGTGCCCTAATAAAAGAATATTACATACAAGCTTTTACATGAATAAAATTGAAAAACTCTCATCTCACATAAAAACCCCAGGCTATTCAGAACACGACGATCCAATATAACATATCACGGCAACACATAACATCACATGTCATCAAAGTAAGTAAACATGCGTTCCCAATTTTCGTTGACATATAGCACCGATACTGGTGATACACCACATATTACACTTACGGTTGTTAGTTATATGTATGCCCTAGAGGCCATTACTATACATAGGATGTATATTGTAGTGGATGCTTGGACATATATAGGGAGGACTTTCTTGCTCGACATGATAGTATGCTATCTGGTTGCTCTTTACTTTAACGTGTACACTGATTGTCTCTCTGTTACATGTTGGTAAAGCCCTTAGGATGTGTACTTGACTACCTGGACTATGATGCGGATCATACTAGTGGGGACATGGTAGTCCATAAGTACATCCTTCAAAGTCCCTAGTCGTGGGTGTATCGAGATGGGGCATCGATATACCAGAGTAGACTAGCGTGTGCCTTCTCGACCCATACAGATGGGCGATGGATGATCCCATATCCATTGGTGTTTGACATCGGAGATGATATACAAGTGCTCAGTAGAAACTGGGTACACTGGACGGACTCGTCGAGAACTCCCAGATGGTATTATACCTTACGTCAGATGGCAGTTCTCTGGTGACCCTGGTACAGAGTAGTCTGTTGACCCGAGATCGTCATAGAGTCTTGTGTGATTCCCACTGTGCTTTGATTTCCACCTTACCACGTCCAAGAGGGCGTGCAAAACGGTGGTTTTTGGGTACAGTCCCGAATCACATGGAGGCAATGAGTGATAGGAGGGGATTCGTCTCTCCCGGTATAGGGGATTGATGTTGCGCTGTGTTCGATTGGCTATAACCGGAAATCCCTGGCCAGGGTTGCTGAGATTTACTGGTAAGTGTTACAAGTAGTTTCTCGAACTGTTATAGACCTCATATCGACACGACTTATCGAGCTATTGGGGTCTGACGTTTACCACCCCTAGGCGAGATATGCGACATATCAGACGACGAGACCGGACTGTACGGTAAGTGTTACTGGTTGGATTCACAGGAGTGTGAGCGGGCTTGCTCGTCGATCTTCTGATCGCTCAATACCCGGGTGGCCGTTACGTTTAGCAGACCGCTTGCGGCTTGTGGGTGTTTGATATGATCATCACCTGCTGCCGGCGTATTGACGAGTCTTTAGAGTCCTACACAGAGGTTTCCTGGCTCAAGCGAAACGAAATAGGAGCGCATATAAGATATGTGCGGGACCGAGAATAATGCGTGTATGTGATACCGTATTCCATTCTCGCGATGAATGTATCGAATGGTTGTATGCGATATAACCTAGTTATCGAATCAAGGATTGATTCGGTAAGCCGATACATAGGATACTAGTCGGTTATATGTGATATGTCCGGATCGTTAAATCAAGTGTTGATTTAATGATTTGATGTATAATTATATATTTGATATATTACTTTGCATTAACTAGTATTGGTTCACTTTAAATGGATTTTCTCACTCGCTTGTGCACATTGTATATTCGATATAGTTTTGTGCACTTGATTGTATCATGTTTGATGATACATGCAAAATTGGTTAAGTGTAAAGATTGAACCATGGTTATATGAATGGTTAGGGTTATGATTACTTATTCATTTATTTATTTATTATTTTTGGAAAATAAAAGCATAAAGAGAAAAAACAAAATGGTTTTCTTTCATTCTTTCTTTAATGTAGCTTGTTGAAGCTTCATGAAGCTTTTGACCAAGTGACCATTTTGTCTTCTTCTTTAACCCTAACAACTCACATAAACTCTAGTTAGCTCTCTACACTTGACTATGGTTTGATTATGATAGGAATGATTATTCTTTTCTATTCTTTAATTCTTATCATATTATCTTCATATTCTTCTTCTTCTTCTTCACAAGAAGAAAAAGCTTGACCATCAATGGTGATTGATGAAAAAGAGTGAGAAATCCAATTCTAAAGTGAACCCACCTCCTATTTCTTCATCCTCTACCTCTTGCCAAGTAGTATAGGGTGTTTTCTTCACAAGTTTCATGACTTGGTGAAGTGGGAGCTTGATCTTGTGATGCCTCGACGTAGATCATCTTCGGCGTCGTAGTCGATGACCTAGCCTGCTTTTTCTCCGATGAAACCGACGCTAGAGCCCGGGATTCTATTTGGAAAGCGAGGAGACTTCATCATGGAGCTATGGAGGTGGAGCACCGGATCTACAAAGGTTGTATTTCCGTTTACTCGTAGTTAAGTTGTTAACTAGTTTATGGTTTCGCCTAAACTTCTAGCCAACGATCCGTATTTGGGTTTCTCGGCACCCCAAAATTTGAAATTGGCATGGTTGATGCCTTGTGAGACCTCTTCAGAGTGCCTAGGATCCCTACAGTGGTATCAGAGCCTAGCTAGAACTGTAGGCGAAGTGTATGCGAAGTTAGAAGTCCGATCGAAGCCGGAATCCCCCGATTATACCCTTCTCTGTACATTTTTACAAACTGTGGATTTTTCCAAATTAAAAATTCTCAGAAAATTATGCAGGAAAAACTAAGAATTACGGTGAAGTTTGGACGCCTTATTCAACAATTTGACCGCTGAACCACGGCGAAACCAGGAGTTTTGCGGCTGTTCCGCGGCCAAAATTGTGACTTAGTCCCTGAAATTTCATGTAATTATTCTTAGGTCCTTTCTTGTTAATTTTTTCTGTGAATATTTTAATTCCACTCAAGTGTTGAGTTTTCTAGGGTTGTATTGGGGACTCGTTGATTCGATCGGATAATTTATCTTCGTTTAAGTTTTTCCGGATATTTTAGAAACTGTTAAAAAGTTCGACCGGATATAAATACCCAACTTTTCCCCTGTCGGGAAATTTCCAAGTGTTGGATTTTTCCGTAGTTTAACGACGTTCTAAGTAGTGCAAGTAACGCGATGGTCCCTCTAGAAGACAACAAATCTTAACTCGATTATGTGACCGTCTTGAACTGCCCTTTGAACCTTAGGGTTTGGGGCAGTACGGCGTGCCACATGTGAGGCGTTGGCTTGACCCTTCTACGGCTGGACCGTTGGTACTGAGGCACGAAGTGAATGTTTTTGAACTTATTTCATGTGATGATCTGTTTCGGGAAAACTTGGGTATTCGATTGCTCGATCGGAAAGTTTAACATTTTCTTTTTATCTGGAATGTGATACAATATTTGGAATTCACAAGTTGTTATGAGATAACTGAATGAATGTTATAAACATAGCAGTTTAGTCTCACTTGATCGGTTGCCACGGAATTTTGATGTGATCAAAAGTCCGTCGCAATCACGTAGTGTACGCGGATACTCGCCGGGTAAACTTAATAGACAGCCTCGCTCCATAGCCCTGACCAAGTGACTGTAGGAGAACCCCGTCGCCGAAAGCATCCGTTCGGGTGCTCGCGGTAGCGGTGTTCCGCCTTGGTGCACTTCGTCGACAGCGTCAGGGGTGCGGCCGCCTACTGAAGTTTGCGACGAGCATTCGATCAGGTTGTCGGGAATCCTGTTGAATTGCCCGACTTGGTATTGAAAAGTGTTTTCGATTTTGAGACTAAAATGCGGGGTTTATAATTGTTAGGCATGCGATGTCTAAAGAATTCATTTGATTAGGCATGCGATGTCTATGGAGGTTGCGGATTCCAACTGTTGTAGTTTTACACTTTCTTTTCTGTGACCGTAAGCGTAATATGTGATATCGCCGGTTTCGTTGCTATATGTTAACGACAATTGGGATGCGCATATTTACTTACGTTGATGACATGTGATGTTATGTGTTGCTGGATATGTTATATTGGATCGTCGTGTTTGAATAGCCGGGGGTTTTTATAAGAGATGAGTGTTTTTCATTTTCATTCATGTAAAAACTTGTATGTAATATTCTTTTATTGGGGCACTTCCAGGTTGCGGAAGATGTCACCCTTTGTATATTATTTACTTTTCTGCACTAGGATAGACCCAAGGAGGGGAGCACAAGTAACCGGGTTCTGGAGTCCAGTGGGAGACCAACTCGAGGAGTCGAGTCCGGGACTCCTAACTCTAGAATTGGTAGGGTTGCTTGCCGCTCACGTAGGGGTCTAGGGGTGTGGGTTTGGCTATTCATCGCGACCGTGGAATCCGTGTTTTATACTGGCTCGTATTGAAAACACGGACGTCCTAGTATATCCAATATTTCATATGTTTCTTCTGCTGCGATATCTGTGATGTGATCATGTGATGTTCTATGATAGATACTGTATATAGTATATATGATATATTATATAGGCGTTACTTATGTTTTACACCCGCGCTAGCCCTGCCCTGCTCTGCCGTTAGTTACCTAACCTAACGGTGCACGAGGGGACATCGAGGCGAATGCGGATGGCATAAGTGTACGTCGTATTTATCTGTGATGTTTAGGTACTTAAATGATGGGACTTCATTAATATGATTAATGAAATAAAAAGAAACCTAAGATGTTGTAGAATCGAATTTCAAAATAAAACAGGTAGCTACAGTTCTTGCTTTGCACAGCGGTATATGTGATATATCCTGCACCTTATTCGATAAGGAAAGGACCGAGATCCCTTCACCGGGAGTGACTCCTTTAGCAATAACTGGCAGATGCTACACACTCGGTTTGTCTTTTGATTGCTTTTAAGAGTTTTTCTTTGCACAGTGATATATATGATATATCCTGCACCTCATTCGACGAGGAAAGGACCGACGATCCCTTCACCGGGAATGACTCCTTTAGCAAAACTAGAAAAGCCTCAAAAGCACTCCATTTTAAAATCATTTGATTCTACAACGATATCAAGTTCATTACGCAATAGGTTTTCAGAAAAACCTGTCGTAGCCCTCCGTCATTTCAGAAAAGTACTAGTTAGTATTCGTGCTACGTTTGTTGACTATGTTAAGGCGTAGTGTGCGGTAGCTAAGTAGTGCTTATCTGCATAAGCATATGATATGATTGGATTAGGGTAGTCGTGCGACTTTGTTGACTATGTTAAGGGTCGTGCGGGTGGGTTTAATTCAATCGGGAAATGACGGGTTGAACTTGACTAGAACTTATAATTTGTTGACTATGTTAAGGTCATATAGCTGCTAGGGGCAAAATATTATCGGGAATTTCAAGTGTTGAAATTTGCAATGAGATTGCATACCTTCAATGAGATAGTTGGATCCCGATACCCGCTGCGAGTAAGAGTTACTCCTGGGAGAGTTTTACACATTACAATTAGCCAATCAAGTAGGTGTCTAGAAAGGTGTTAACAGGGTTACGCCTCTGGGAAAATGAGGTTTACATTAATTAGGTTCGTGCGAAAGCACGGGGGACCTCCCTCAAAGTACCGACACTGGCCTGACTGAAAGATTGGCGAACTTGTAGTGTGTAATTAATCCCGGCTAGTCTTTCCTTTTAGGGTTTGAAGGAAGATTTGATAAAAACAGTGGGAGCCATCCTGATTAGATAAAATAATAACCAATCTATTCTTGAAAGAGCGCACGCTGAGTGTTTTCTTCTCTCTCTCTCCAGGTAGCGACCATATCACGCCTTAATCAAGATAATAATACGGATTATTGACCGAACCCGCTTGTTATACTGAGCTGGGGAACGTTGGTCCCGCTCCAACTTATAATTATTATAAGACAGAGCAGGAAATAGGGGATTACCAGAATTCCCGTGCCGCCCAAACGAAGAGAGTGCATGCTGATGCATCATCTTCGGGTGTGTTCATTATACAGAACTGTTTCTCAGTATCCTTTACGTCCTGGGTATATGATACCGGATCATGATCCCAGATATGTAATCTGTTACATAGGGCTACAGATAGGTAGAGAACTGAGAACGGGTGATAAGTTTCATGAGACAGAAAACGGGGCAAGTGTTGCAGCAAAGTCTGTTGGTCACTGTCACCCTGTATTCCAAATACATTGATTCTGAACGAATGTTATTAGATACCGAACCTGATATACAAAATCATATCTATCTCTTTATTAGTAAAGAAATGATAAAATTTTGTATAGTTGGATAATATTTTGAACATTTCCTATATCAAAAGTTGATCGGTTCAGGCACGTTATCTAAAAGCATTGATGTTCTAAATCAAACTACAGTTCTTTAATATACGGAACACACACAAGAGGAAAAGTTCAGAAATGAACGAATCCTTCTTGAGGTATTGTAGACTAGGTCATATCAATGCGACCCGACTAGCTGAAGTTACATAAAGATGCATATTTAAATGAGTTTGAATTTACATCTTGTGAAACTCGCCAGTCATGTCACAAAGATAAAATGACCACAGCTCCGTTTACTGAAAACAGAGAAAGAGTTAGTGAACTCTTGGGATGATACATGTTGATGTATGTAGGTCCCCTGTCTACACATGCCAAGACTGGTTCTTTGTACTTCATTACATTCTCTGATGATCTTTCGAGATTCAGACCTATGTTCCTGTTGAAACACAAGTCCGAACCTTTTGAGATATTCACGGAATATAAGTTAGAAGTAGAGAACCAAATTGAGGGTATAAGTATTATGTCCTTTGATGCGATCAGGGAGGAGAATACTTGTGCATGGAATTCCTGGACTTTTCTAAAGGAGAATGAGATTCTCTCTCAGCATTACTCCTCCGTATACACCATAGCACGATGGTATATCGGGGCGGAGCAATCACACCCTATATGATAAGGTGTGCTCTATGATGAGTACTACTGAGTTACCTATTTCCTTTTGGGAGTTATGCACTTGAGAAGCTGCATACCTATTAAATAGGGTTCAAATCAAATCTGTTGCCTACCACTTCATATTTGATATGATAAGGGAAGAGCCCATCTCTTAAGTTAGTTAAGATTTGGGGTTGTCCAGCCTATGTCTAAAAGCATAATCCGGATAAGCTCGAGGCAAGATCTGTTATGTAGAACTGAAAATGTTCCAGCTATACAAAACTGCAGCTGATGATTTGAAAGAACCAAACGATTCAATGGTTACCAACGAACCTCAGCCTCTCCGCCGATCTAGTAAGGTTCCTCACCCGCCTGAGAGATACTTCGGTTACTCTATGACAATGGGAGCGAGGATTGCATCATGAGATGATGACCCAACTAGTTTCGAGCTGGCCATCAGGAGTAGGGCTCTGTAAGAATGGCTGGATGCTTAGCGATCTGAGATGGAATCCATGTACACCAACAAAGTATGGACTTTGGTTGCTATATCTGAAGGGTTAAATCCCCATCAGGAGCAAGTATATCTTGAGAAGATTACTTGGTGTAGATGGAAAAGTTGAGATTTTCAAAGCTAGACTTGTTAAAGGTTTTCGTCATCGACCAGGCGTGGATAATGATGAAACCTTTTCCAGTACCTATGCTTAACTCCATCCAGATCCTACTTGCCACGGCTACATACTATGACTACGATATCTGGCGGTTGGGTGCCATGACTGCTTTTCTAAATGATGTTTTAGAAGAAGACGTCTATAAGTACACAGCCAGAGGGCTTCGTAGACAGTGGGAGCAGCGGAAACGTGTACAAGATGCTTTATAGGATAAAGCAGGTATCGCGGAGTTGGAACATCTGTTTTGATATGTTAGTCAAAGAGTTTGACATCATCAAAATGGTAGATGAACCTTGTATAAACAAAAAGGTAGTAGGGAGTATAGTGACGATCCTCGTAGAATACGTGGATGACATACTCTTGATAGGGAAGGAGTTTCCTATGCTACGCTCGGTCAATCTCCAGTTATCACAAGAATTCTCCATAATAGGATCAAAGTGATACCTCCTAAATCCTGGATTTTGGATCTATGCGATAGATCTAATTGGATGTTAGGATTCTCACTAATTGTAGTTAGATGGTATCAACCGATCCTGGGGAGAATCACTGGAAGGGTTCCAGAGTGATAAGGACGACTGAAAGTCAGTCGCAGGCATTGTCTTTACCCTCAGTAAAGGGACGGTATGTTGGAAGAGTTCCAAGCTAGATACCGTGGCATACTAGACGATAAAGGCTGGATACATCGCTATTTGAGATGCTACCAAAGAGGCAGTCTGGATGTATATTTGTTCATGAGATGAACTTAGTTCCTTCCATTGTGTGACAATGGAGTTGTGGCTTATGCCAAGGAACGTCCGTCCCATCAGTAATCCAGACATATTCTAAGGCAGTATCACCTGATAATGGAGATAGTTGATCTCCAGGGTGATCGAGATTAGGAGAGTAGACTCAGAGGATAACACGGCGGATCCACTCACAAAGGCCTTTTCCCAGAGAGAGACTTTTATGGGATGGTTGAGTATGAGATACTGCAACCACTGCTATCAGATGGCCCTAGTGCAAGTGGGAGATTGTTAGTTATATGTATGCCCTAGAGGCCATTACTATACATAGGATGTATATTGTAGTGGATGCTTGGACATATATAGGGAGGACTTTCTTGCTCGACATGATAGTATGCTATCTGGTTGCTCTTTACCTTAACGTGTACACTGATTGTCTCTCTGTTACATGTTGGTAAAGCCCTTAGGATGTGTACTTGACTACCTGGACTATGATGCGGATCAACTAGTGGGGACATGGTAGTCCATAAGTACATCCTTCAAAGTCCCTAGTCGTGGGTATATCGAGATGGGGCATCGATATACCAGAGTAGACTAGCGTGTGCCTTCTCGACCCATACAGATGGGCGATGGATGATCCCATATCCATTGGTGTTTGACATCGGAGATGATATATGGGTGCTCAGTAGAGACTGGGTATACTGGACGGACTCGCCGAGAACTCCCAGATGGTATTATACCTTACGTCAGATGGCAGTTCTCTGGTGACACTGGTACAGAGAAGTCTGTTGACCCGAGATCGTCATAGAGTCTTGTGTGATTCCCACTGTGCTTTGATTTCCATCTTACCACGTCCAAGAGGGCGTGCAAAACGGTGGTTTTTGGGTACAGTCCCGAATCACATGGAGGCAATGAGCGATAGGAGGGGATTCGTCTCTCCCGGTATAGGGGATTGATGCTGCGCTGTGTTCGATTGGCTATAACCGGAAATCCCTGGCCAGGGTTGCTGAGATTTACTGGTAAGTGTTACCAGTAGTTTCTCGAACTGTTATAGACCTCATATCGACACGACTTATCGAGCTATTGGGGTCTGACGTTTACCACCCCTAGGCGAGATATGCGACATATCAGACGACGAGACCGAACTGTACGGTAGGTGTTACTGGTTGGATTCACAGGAGTGTGAGCGGGCTTGCTCGTCGATCGTCTGATCGCTCAATACCCGGGTGGCCGTTACGTTTAGCAGACCGCTTGCGGCTTGTGGGTGTTTGATATGATCATCACCTGCTGCCGGTGTATTGACGAGTCTTTAGAGTCCTACACAGAGGTTTCCTGGCTCAAGCGAAACGAAATAGGAGCGCATATGAGATATGTGCGGGACCGAGAATAATGCGTGTATGTGATACCGTATTCCATTCTCGCGATGAATGTATCGAATGGTTGTATGCGATATAACCTAGTTATCGAATCAAGGATTGATTCGGTAAGCCGATACATAGGATACTAGTCGGTTATATGTGAAATGACCGGATCGTTAAATCAAGTGTTGATTTAATGATTTGATCTATAATTATATATTTGATATATTACTTTGTATTAACTAGTATTGGTTCACTTTAAATGGATTTTCTCACTCGCTTGTGCACATTGTATATTCGATATAGTTTTGTGTACTTGATTGTATCATGTTTGATGATACATGCAAAATTGGTTAAGTGTAAAGATTGAACCATGGTTATATGAATGGTTAGGGTTATGATTACTTATTCATTTATTTATTTATTAGTTTTGGAAAATAAAAGCATAAAGAGAAAAAACAAAATGGTTTTCTTTCATTCTTTCTTTCATGAAGCTTGTTGAAGCTTCATGAAGCTTTTGACCAAGTGACCATTTTGTCTTCTTCTTTAACCCTAACCACTCACATAAACTCTAGTTAGCTCTCTACACTTGACTATGGTTTGATTATGATAAGAATGATTATTCTTTTCTATTCTTTAATTCTTATCATATTATCTTCATCTTCTTCTTCTTCTTCTTCACAAGGAGAAAAAGCTTGACCATCAATGGTGATTGATGAAAAAGAGTGAGAAATCCAATTCTAAAGTGAACCCACTACCTATTTTTTCATCCTCTACCTCTTGCCAAGTAGTATAGGGTGTTTTCTTCACAAGTTTCATGACTTGGTGAAGTGGGAGCTTGGCCTTGTGATGCCTCGACGTAGATCATCTTCGGCGTCGTAGTCGATGACCTAGCCTGCTTTTTCTCCGATGAAACCGACGCTAGAGCCCGGGATTCTATTTGGAAAGCGAGGAGACTTCAGCATGGAGCTGTGGAGGTGGAGCACCGGATCTACAAAGGTTGTATTTCCGTTTACTCGTAGTTAAGTTGTTAACTAGTTTATGGTTTCGCCTAAACTTCTAGCCAACGATCTGTATTAGGGTTTCTCGGCACCCCAAAATTTGAAATTGGCATGGTTGATGCCTTGTGAGACCTCTTGAGAGTGCCTAGGATCCCTACAACAGTTGCAGTGAAGAAAGTGAAAAACTACAATAGTTGGAATCCGCAGCCACCTTAGACATCATAAACCCAACGTATCACATACTTTAGATTTCATGCTTAACCAGATGAATTCCTTAGACATCACATTCCTAACAATCATAAACCCCGAATTTTAGTCTCGATATTGAAAACACTTTCCAATGACCTGTCGGGTAATTCAACAAGATTCCCGATAACCTGATTGAATGCTCGTCAGAAACTTTATTAGAAGGCCGCACCCCCCGATGCCGTCAACGAAGTGCACTAAGGCGGAACACTGCTTTCGCGAGAACCCGAACGGATGCTTTTGGCGACGGGGTTCTCCTACAGTCACTTGGTCGGGGCTATGGGGCGTGGCTATCCAGTAAGGTTACCCGACGAGTATCCGCTTACGCTACATAATTGCGACGGACTTTTGATCCACATCAAAATCCCGTGGCAACTAATCAAATGAGACTAAACTGCTAGATTTATAAAATTCAAACTAGTTATCACATAACCAATTCTGTGGATTCCAAATATTGTATCACAATCACAGATAGCTAGACGAAGTTAAATAATTCGGTCGATTCAACGAATTCCCAAAAAATCACAGAGAGCTCAACACTTGAGCACATATAAAAATTACCGGAGACATACCACAGTACCTACGGACCATCAGCTGAAGTGCCCGACCCAAGTCTCTCAAGTTTTGGCCGCGGATCCGCCGCCAAAACCATGTTTTGGCCGCGGATCCGCCGCCAAAACCATGTTTTGGCCGCGGATCCGTGGTCACTTTGACGAGTTAGGGTTTTGTTCTTCAGGTATGTCCATAGAATTTCTTCCATGATTTTCTGAGTAATTTTAACATAGAAAAATCCAACTTTTGGAAAAATTTCCAGAAAGGGGGTCGTTTCAGGCTTTCGGAGTTTGATCGGACTTTAAACTTTGCCTACACAATGCCTAATGCTCTAGCTTGTCTATGATACCACTGTAGAGTTAGCTTAGCACCTTGTGATGGTTTTGGCAAGCATCAATCATGCTAATTTAAAAAATTTTAGGATGCTAAACAAACCAACCAAGTAATCGAACTAGAGAATTAGGGTTAAACATGATATGTAAATATTTTACATCTAAGTGAACAAGGAATACAACTTTTGTAGACCGGTCCTTCACTTCAATAGCTCCGTGTAGGAGTCCCTTCGCTGCTATCATGAACTTCCGGACTTTAGAGGGCTCCCATGAAGAAACGAACAAGCTTGCTTCGAAGTCTTCGAGACCGAAGATGATCTACGTCGAGGAGACACTAGCTCATTCTATCCCTTCACTAATTATGTAGATTAGTGAAGCAAACACCCTAAACTAAATGGCTAAAAGTAGAGGATGATGAAGTAGGATGTGGGCTCACTTTAGATTTATATTTCTCACAAGAAATCATCACTTTCACACAAGCTAAAAAGCTTGAATGAGGAAGAAGAAGATGAAGCTCAAGTGATGAATGAATTCATGAGGTTAGAAATGCAACCATAGTTAATGTATGTCATGCACTAACCATTGTAGAGACTTAACCATAGCTAAGAGTTAAGGGTTGGGTTGGAAAATATCTTAAGCTAGACAAACAAGTGGACTAAGTCAATATTTTCCACAAGCTTCTCCAAGCTTCAACCATGACTCATTATCCAAATGTTTGAATTACTTAAAACAAATAAAACCCTAACTTAACTCTAGCATGGTGTGAGTCTCATACATGCATGTTGCATGTGTAACCTAGCATGACACAACAATATATATCACATATATATTTTGTGCAAAAAGAAAACAATACATATAACATATATCAAATATATATCAATGTATCACAAAGTGAGAAAAGAAATCTTAAGCGAGCTAATATTAGTTAATGTAATTTAATATATCAAATATATAATTGTATATTAAATTATTAAATCAAATCTCGATTTAATAATCTGGCTATATTACATATAACCGACTAATATCAAATGAATCAACTTATGGAATCAACACTTGATCCGATAACCCGGCTATATCACATATATCTGACCGATATCACATATCGCGAGAATAGAATGCGGTATCACAAACTCGCATTAATATCGTTCCGGCACATATCACATATGTACTCCTACTCCGTTTTGCATGAACCAGCAAACCTCTGTCTAGGACTCTAAAGACTCGTCAATACACCGGCAGTAGGTGATGATCATATCAAACACTCACAAGCCGCAAGCGATCTGCTAAACGTAACGGTCATCCGGGTATTGAGCGATCAGAAGATCAACAAGCAAGCCTGCTCGTACTCCTACGAATCCAATCAGTAACACTACCGTACAGTCTGGTCTCTTCGACTGATATGTCGCATATCAACAGCCTGGGGGTGGTATAACGTCAGATCCCAATAGCCTGATAAGTCATGCCGATATAAGGTCCATAACGGTTCCAGAAACTACTGGTAACACTTACCAGTAAATCTCAGCAATCCTGGCCAGGGATTTCCTGTTATGGCTAATCAAGCATAGCGCAACATCAACTCCCAATACCGGGAGAGACGAAACCCCTCCTATCGCTCATTGCCTCTATGTGACTCGGGACTGTACCCAAAAGCCACCATTTTCCACGATCTCTTGATGGTGGTATGATGGAAATCAAAGCACATTAGAAATCACACAAGACTCTATAACGATTTCGGGTCTACAGAATAACCTATACCAGTGTCATCAGAGAACTGCTAACCGACGATAGGTATCATACCATCTAGGAGTTCTCGGCGAGTGCATCCAGTATACCCAGTCTCTACTGAGCACCCGTATGCCTTCTCTGATATCAAACACCAATGGATATGGGATCATCCATCGCCCATCATATGGGTCAAGAAGTGCATACGCTAGTCTACTCTGGAGTATCGATACCCTATCTCGATACTCCCATGACTAGGAACATTTGAATGATGTACTTATCGACTACCCTGTCCCCACTAGTATGATCTGCATCATAATTCTGGTGGTTAAGTAATCATCCTAAGGGCTTTATCAACATGTGATCACAAAACAGTATTTATTAACATGTTATGATAAAGTGCAACCAGATAGCATACTATCATGTCGAGCAAGAAAGCCCTTCCTATATATGTCCAAGTATCCACTACAATATACATCGCATGTACAGTAATGTCCTCTAGGGCATACATATAACTAAAAGATCGAGACCCCGACGAGGGGTGATGGTCGGTCTCACAAGCCATTGGTGTCACTTGGTTCACCTAAGGTTGTATACAGGTGTTCATTGGGTTATGAGTACACCGGACAGGATTCGCCGGGAACATGCTAGTTGGTATTATACCTGACGTCTGATAGCAGTTCCCTGGTGACATGTGTACAGTTTAGTCTATCAACCTGAGATCGTCATTTGTCTCGTGTGAGTTCCCACTGTGCTTTATTTACTACCCTACCACGGCTCAAAGGAGCTGTGCAAAAAGGTTTTAGTTGGGTACAGTCCTGAGCCACATGGAAGCAGTGAGCGGATCGGCAGGGGATTCGGCTCTCCCGATATTGGGAGTGAGATCGTGCTGTGTCTGGAGAGCCATTACACAAAGTTCCTATCCAGGGCAAGTGAGATTTACTGGTAGGTATTCCAGTAGTTTCTCAGGGTGTTCTGGGCTACACACCAACACGACTTATACCTCTATTGGGGTCTGACGTTTACCAGCCCCTTATGCCCGATATGCGATACTCATAGACAAACGGACCGGACTGTACGGATATTGTCATTGACAGGCTCAGTAGGGTTTCAGGATGAGTTCGTTCATCGGCCTCCCTTTTGCTCAATACATGGGCAGCTGTTACATACAGCTAGTACCACTGACGTGCTTGTGGTTAAACCCACTGCCAGTGTATTGACAAGTCTTTAAAGTCCCCCACAGAAAGTTTCCCAAGTTTGGGTGAAATGTTATAGAGGTCGTATGGTTTTATGGCAGGGTTCGATCATATACGTGCACTCGTGCACGGATCATGATCGGATGGATCATACTAGTGGGCTTTGGTTTAAGCCGAATCCTAGTATTAGATTGTTGGATTACTTTCGTCTCGTAGTGTTCATATTCAGTCGGAATACGGATGCGGGTATGTATATACGGATGAGGGGTATTCTCGTAATCCGTTACGAGTTTACTTTAGGGTTGCCATTTCATTTAGATTAAAACATTTAGTTTTAAATGTTTTGTTAAGTGAGAAAATTGTGAGTCATTTGTTTTAGTCATTGTGCATTAAATGAGGCATGGTCACATTTGGTGACTCATGTCTTGTGCTAGATATTTTGGGTGTGTGTTGTGATATTTTTGCAAAGGGGGGCTGCTGGGATTTAGAGAGAGAATTCCTTGGGTTTAGCTCACATAAAACATCACAACACTCACAATTACTTAGTTAGCTCATTTTTCTTTTATGCTCACAATTTCTTCACTTCTTGGCAACTCTTTCACCTCCACCCTATCCCTCTCATGTATTGAGAATCGTAGGGTGATTGAGACAAAGTAATCACACACTATCTCTACTTCATCTTGGACATGTCGTCTAGCAAACTTCATGTCTGAGTTGCTTCGGTTTGAAGCGGGAGCCCGTATAAAGAATCCTTGACATGGAGCCACTTCGACGAGCGAGATCGGAGAGTGTACTTCATTGGAGCTGCCGCGAGGAGCTTGGGAAGAGGTTGAGGACTGAAGGACACGGATCGATCGGTATAATCTTTCCAAACTCTTTTACATTTTTCTAGTTTACGGTTAATGGAATAATCCGGGTTTTAGGTTTACGTTAGCGCCATTTTGAAAAAGTTTTATTCCTCATTTGGCCTCGGATTGACGGCCGGGTCACTACCGTAGACTTACATGGTATCAGAGCCAGGTTATTAACCGTTTACTATTTAGTTTAGACAATGTTAAACTATCGAAACCGAAACAAACCCGATACACTGCACTGAAATTTCCAGTTTCTGTCGATTTCAAAAGTGTCTTAAAAAATTATTTAAACAATTGCAGAAGACTACTGACATGACCACAAGACTACAGACCAAATACGAGCGGATTCCTTCACAAAAAATCGGCCACTTTCCTCTTTTGTCCGGCCTGCTCAGCCAATTCTATGAATTGGGGTTTCGTATTTGGGCTATGGTCTGGTCTCTGGAATGTTGGTTCAGTGGAATTGTTTGTTTATCCCAGTTTTGATATAGTCTTATCTACTTATTTGGGGCTATTCGGGGGTTATTTCGAAGTCGATATTATCTAACATTGTCTAAAGTTTGCAGTACATACATTTCTATCTGCGACCGTGAATGTCATTCGAGCGGTAAATCTTGTCTAATCGCTATAGCACTTTTAGACGGGTTTGCGAACGTGACATTCACGTTGATGTTTTGTGTGTAAGTGCACGGCGGCGCCCCGGCCGTCAATCCGACGTCCAAATGCGGAAACGGTGATAAACTTTAATTTTGCGGACTTAGCAAACCGGCACCACCGCGCACTAAACACCCGGATCGGGCCATTAAACTAGGTCTAGCTAAATATAAGATGGGAAGAGATATACCGACTGATCCGAGTCCTCCGGTCTTCATCTCCACTCCGATCTCCTCACGGGATCTCCGTCCGTCTCCTCCTCGTCGGAAAGGGCACCACATCGCCTGCATCTTTTACGGGCTCCCACCTCAATACCGAGGCAACTCGGGCATGAAGCTGGCAAGTCGACATGCCCAAGATGTGCTGTAGAATGTAGTGTAGAGTATGTCTCCTTGGGGTTGGTTGCCTTGATGGAGGAATCAAGATGATATGAACATGGGGATTTTGGTAGCAATGAAAAATGAGATGGATGATTAATTTCCCACACCAAAAATGAAGCCTCTCATTTTCTCCCTCCCTCAAAATTTGTGGCCGGCCATGACATGTAGGAAATGGTGGTGGAGGAAAACAAAAACATAAGAGGGAGGTGAGTGTAGGAGAATAGAAGAGGTGACCACATCCAAACATACACCATGCTTCATTTAAAACCAACCCATACCCTTTCTAATCTCATTAAAGCAAGTAATGGATGAAAGATATCATAATCAATCCATATGCAAGTAAACCCCTCCACAAATGTTATTTGCAAACTTGCAAATAACCCCCTCCATCGGAAAAGTCCGGCCGGGAAAGAACAAAGGAAAACCGGCCGGAACGGAATGCAAACTGGCAACTCCAGAAAAATGGTCCCGTAATAAATTACAGGAAAACCCCGATACTGTGCATACACACCCGCATCTGTATTCCGACCGGATACAAATACAATGAGACAAAATCTACACTGTACTAAACTAGGACCGGCTTAAACCAAAACCGGCTAGTAAAAACTGTCCGATCCTGATCCGTGCAATACCGCACGTATCTGATCGAACCTTGCCATATATCCATACGGCCACTAGTACAAAGCTGTCCGATCCTGATCCGTGCAATACCGCACGTATCTGATCGGACCCTGCCATATCTCCATACGGCCTCTACAGCGTTTCGCCCGAAAGCTTGAGTAACTGAAAGTGTGGTGGACTCTAAAGACTCGTCAATACTATGGCTGTGGATTTAACCACTAGCACGTCAGAGGTATAAGCCAATACGTAACGGGCCACCAGCTATTGACTAAAAGGGACGTCGATGAGTGAACTCAGCTTGACACCCTACTGAGCCTGTCAGTGACAATATCCGTACAGTCCGGTCCGTTCGTCTATGAGCATCGCATGTCGGGCCTAGGGGGTGGGTAAAAGTCAGACCCCCAAAAGCGGTACAAGTCGTGTCGGAGTGTAGCCCAGAACACCCTGAGATACTACTGGAATACCTACCAGTAAATCTCCTGCCTTGGCCAAGGACTTCGTGTAATGGCTCTCCTAGACACAGCGCGACCTCACCCCCAATACCGGGAGAGACGAACCCCCGAAGATCCGCTCACTGCCTCCATGTGGCTCGGGACTGTACCCAACTAAAACCTATTTGCACGACTCCTTTGAGCCGTGGTAGGGTAGTAATCAAAGCACAGTGGGAACTCACACGAGACAAATGACGATCCCCAGGTCGATGAACTAACCTGTACACATGTCACCTGGGAACTGCTATCTGACGTCAGGTATAAGACCAACTAGCATGTTCCCGGCGAGTCCTGTCCGGTGTACTCATAACCCAATGAGCACCTGTATACATCTTAGGTGAACCAACTGACACCAGTGGCTTGTGAGACCGGCCACCGCCCCTCGTCGGGGTCTCAACTGTATACACTAGTCTACTCTGGAGAATCGATGCCCTGTCTCGAAACTCCTACGACTAGGGACCTTTTAAGGATATGCTTGTAGACCCCAGCTCTCACGTATATGATCGCCCTCATACTGCCGGCAGTCAAGCAAGAATCCTAGGGGCTCTATCAACGTGCAATAGCGACCTGTCAGGTCACCTAAAGCAGTACACGATGATAAAGGTAAACCAGATAGCATACTATCATCTCGAGTAAGACTGTCCTACCGGGATAGGTCTTCCCTCAATCATTGCAATCACGTGCCTGTGATCCAATAATTGACTCTGAGGGCACTATCTCCAACAATCTCCCACTTGCACTCAAGGCTAATTATTACGATGTCGCATACTCACAGCCCGTGTGATACCGAACACCCAACTCCTCTACTAGTCAGTCTCATAAAGCTCGTTTGCGAGACTATGGCGTTCGAGGAATAGCCTCAGCGAGTGGATCCGCTCTGAAGTTTCTTTCTATGTCTCTCTATATCTCAAGTCCGTGGAGAAAACCATCTCCCGAAATGAGCAATACCTGTCTTAGAGTGTCTGGATGTCTGATGGGACCAAGCTCATAAAAGAACTCTAAATCCAAACTTCTTAGACTGTATCGTCAACTGAACTTAATCAGTATCCTGCGCCATGCTACCCTCAGTATTTCCTTGGACCACCTGTCCAAAATACTGCCCCTCGTCAGAAGGAAAAACTATAACTTTGACAACCTCCTTGTCGTCCATGTCACCTTGGAAGCCTGGAATGATAACTGTCTCCCAAATGAGGCTGTCGTTATCATATCCCTAGAACATCCACTTATGTTCTAAAACTGCTTCCGACTGTTTTTCCAGGATTGGATCAATATCAACTTATTGCATCTAGTGCAAGAACAACATCTGGTGTGGTACTTGACATCTCATGATTGACTCAATTGCCTAAGCAAGTGATCTGTCAATCATGCATATCCCTCTCTACTTTAGTCTATAAGACACCTTTAGAGAGGGTGACTCCATCACCTGCAGGTACACTACCGTGCCAGGAGTTGTCCATTCTAAATACTCTTAGAATGCTGTCAAAGTACCCTGATTGGGAAACCACCCAAATCTAGATCTAAAACCATAGATCTAGTAACCAGTATGTCTGATATAATATCCAAGTCCTTTGTGGAGAAACCACTGTATGACGACCATAATATAACCGATCGTTGTATAGGAGTTTCTTTTCCTACTCTGTGTATGTCATCCAAATACCAGGATATCACACCCTACTACCTTCTCAACAGATCCATCCCCTATTCTGATGACGTCAAACCTATGACTGTCACATCAGAAACAGATGATCTAACTCCGCTATATCTGCTTTAGTCTATAAATAGACATAAGCCTGATGTCCACCAATGCTTCCGCTGCTCCCACTGACTACGAAAACCCTCTGGCAGAGTCATATAGATGTGCACTTCTAAAGCTAGTTTAGAACGACGCTATACTCATCCTCCTGCCGGGTCTCGCAGTCTGGAACAACAACAATGGCAAGTGTGGGTAAACAAGAACTTCCCTGTCACCGTCCTTGAGGCTACCGGAGTACCTCTCGGGTGCCTGAAGTTACCCACTTTATCTGCGGAGTGGCCAATGGAATGTCAAATCAGATTGAATCTTTAGGTTCCTTATCAAATCTTCAGTAATCGTTTGCGGTTCTGGAATCACTTCCAGTTCTACCATACTCCCACTACTGTTTTTGAAAAAATCCATTTTTAATAAAACTGTGGCGAGTCTAGAACAATATTTCTATTGATCTGCCAGATGGTAGAAAATCAACCCTCGTCATAGTCTGGGTCAACCCACAAATAGCCATTACAGAAACGTGCCTTGAGTTATCCAAAGTCTGGTTTTAATCATAAGCCGGACAACTCCCCGTACTTTAACAATGTTAAGATATGAACTGTACTATATCCAATATAGAACCAGAGGCACTGATTTAATTGAACCAGATTCAAATCATGCAGCTATCTCCAGTGCATGTCAACTAAATGGAAGGAGGCCGATCAGCGTTACTCAACTTAGGAATACTTCCAATTATGAGTAACCTGAAAGAGAAGCAATTTCTCTTTATCATTACTATCAACTGAATATCATACACAAGTATCTACATCTTCGATCACCTTGAAGAATCCCGATACTTGCTACACCTGGTTCTCTACTCTATTCAAATACCTATAACTCCTCAAAACTTAGACCCTGTGTTTCTACGAAACACATGTCTTTGAACTAGAGAAGTTAAAAGTAAACAGAATATAGTTATGAGGACCAACCCCTCTGTCCTAATAGACACTGGACAACATACAATACTCTGTATAAGTCCGCTGAGTCTAACAACTCTTTCACTGTGTGTCGTAGGTTGAAAACTGTACTTATGGTTAAGAAGAATTACACCGTTGTTTAATGCTCCTTACCTAACCATCCACTGATATAGGTAAATGCCACTGACATAATCTCAAAAAGTATATCTCACTCTATGAAAATAGACGTACAGATATATCGATTTGAAATTGGTACATTACAACGGATATTCAAAACCAAATATTTGCCGTCCGGCAAACAACCCAGGCGATTTCCTCAAATATCACCGATTACAACGAATCCTGATATAATGAGGATGATCACCTAATTCCCAATAACTTACTCCTACTCATCATCTGTAAAACCATACAGATGTGAGAATCATACCTGGTACATACATACCCTGGAGCAAGTGTCTAATCAGGAAATCAGTTTTCTTTTAACAGTACACAGTTGAACTGAAACATTGAAATGTTTCGATAGGGTATCCTGGTATTCCTAGTAATGCCTCTACCATTATCCAGATTCACAACTATAACCGTATAATTCTTTGCCACCTCTCCAAATCCCTTTATATGTCTTTAGTCATTACCTTCTGCACACCCCTTAGGCCAAATGGTTTTCTTCCTTCCCTACCGTTCAGCACCAGCCTATGGTTTGGAAGAAGACTATCCAGTAAGCATAATGGGTGTACGGTCCTAATCCTAGGAGCACTCGCAATGCGAGAGAAGGTGAGGATAAAAGACACCTGAATAAACCTTATTCCTAATTCTCCTGGACCAGAATCCATCCCCGAACTGGAACAAGTTCCTCTCGAGTTCGTATATAACCATACGATGGAGTATCCGAATAAACTGTGGATCTTCGTAGTGATACGGAATGTCCTGGAGAAATACAAAGGTGATTTAGGATTGGCGAAGGAATACTTGGTTTGGTCGTGAACAGCAGTCGCAATTTACTTTGCCCTCTTACTAATCCCTTGCTTTGTCTTAATCTTAATACCTTTTGCACACCGTTTAGGCCAATTGGTTTTCTTCATTCCCTACCGGTCGGCACCAGCCTAAGGTTTGGAAGAAGACTATCCAATTTGCATAATAGGTGTACTATCTCCTAAACCAAGGAGTACTCACAACTTGAGAGAAGGTAAAAGGGAAAAGACAACTGAATAATCCTATCCGTTTCCTTCAGAACCGGAAACCATCCTCGAATTCCTTCGAGTTCGTATCTAACCATACGATGGCTTTGTCCAATGGAAGTGGACGTTCGCAGTAATACGGGGTGTCCTGGAGAAAAGGGTAAAAGTAGGAGTGGCAATGAGGTCTGCAACTCTGACAATCCAAAAGCCAGTGTAAAGAAGGTTCGGTCAACTTGGTCACTGAGTCATAGTCTTAGGGTCGGGTCAATAGTCGTTGCCAGAGAGAGAGAAAAGAAACACTCAGCGTGCACTCTAACCTAGATCAGAATGGTTACCAATTTATCTAATCTGGAAACCTCCCACTGTACCTCAAATTCTCCTCCAAACCTTAAAGAAGAATTAGTCGGGGTCACCCGAGGAGTAAACTAACTCATCAGTGGGAATCGGGATCCAACTATCATCGCATGATAACGTGACGGAATCTGCTCACCCTATCACACTCCAGAAGGTATGCGCTTATCTGGCAAGTTTCAGTACTTTTGAAACTCCCGATGTGAATTTCTACCCCATGCTCTTATGACCTTGACTTTGGCCAACATATCATAAGTCACATGTCAAGTTCAACCCGTCATTCTCCAGGTTAATTTGAGCCCACCCGTACATACCCTTGACTTGGGCCAAAATGGCAGTACGACTGCACCAAACCAACACATCTATCTATGCTGCATATGAATACCCAATAGCTACCAATCACTGTGCCTTGACTTTGGCCAACATACACAGCTTGAATACTATTGACTACCCATATGAAATGACGGAGGGCTACGAATGGTTTCTGGCGAAAACCTTTAACGTAATGAACTTGATATCGTTGAAGGAACGGATAGCATTTTAGAAAATATAGTGACGAAAACCTTTACTAAAGAGGTCACTCCCGGTGAAGGGATCTCGGCTCTTTCCCCGTAGAATGGGGTGCAGGATATTCCAAATGAATACCACGATGCAAAGCAAAAGTAATCGGCTATAGTGAAGTTAATGCCCTGACGCAAACTTCTGTCCAAGGGGTCACTCCCGGTGAAGGGATCTCGGCCCTTGCCTCGTCGACTGAGGAGCAGGATATTCCAAATGAATACCACGATGCAAAACAAAAGTGAACGTCCTTGCAATAACAGCTTTTTGAAAAGTGTTCCAACAACATCAGAATAGGTTTGTTTAACTTGCATTGATCCGAATCAACGCAGTCCCATCAATTGATCACACCACAAAGAACGAAAATATACTGACGTACGTATATGCCATCCGCATTCGCCACTGGGTCCCGTCATCACCCGTTAGGTTAGCTAACTAACGGCAGAGCGGGGACTGGACTAGCGCGGATGAAAAACATATACAACATCTACTAATATATATACCAATATATAGTATTTCGCTCAAGACGTGAATAAAATGCAACACCACAGAAATGTACAGCATCACAGAACAATACAGATATCTGGGATCCCCGGGTTTCACAGAGCCACTACTGAAACCCGACGTTCCCCTGGTCGTATGGATAGCCTGTGCAATGAAATCCTAGACCCCTACGGGCGCGGCAAGTTACCCGCCAAAACCTGAAGCGAGGCAGCCCCCTTCAGCTCCGTGAATGGACCACCCAGCACTCCACGGAATCCGGTAACTTGGGCACCCCTCCTGGGTCAACCTGTACCCCCTACGAGTGCGGCGAATAGCCCGCCAATCCTAGAGTGGAGCCCCTTCCGTCTCAATGCCATGAGATGCGGGCCCGTTGCCCTCTAGAACCCGGCTATCCGTGCACCCCTCCACGGGGTAATCCTAGTACAGAAAGTAAAATATACATACACCGGGTACATCGACCGCAACCAGGTCGTGCCCCAAAAGAATAATACAATCAGGCGGTGACGGCAGTCCACATGTCGGACGCTCGCCCCGCAATATCAAATGTACATAATACAACCACAACTGTACTAGCATTGCATCCAGGCTATCCCCCACGACCGATCCGCAACATCACAGCATAAACATAGAACATCAACGTGAAAGTCACGTTCGCAAATCCGTCTAACCGGGCTATAGCAGTTAGACAGGATTTACCGATCGAGTGACATTCACGGTCGCAGATATAATGTAAATACTGTGAAATAATGTGTTTAAAATATCCGATCGATCAAACTTAACAAGTGGGCCCCCAAACAATACTGTAGCACTCACAGAAATTATGGGCCCAAAGTTAACCTCCCAGAAACCACATTTTTAACTCAGGAACATTCTGCAAAGTTTTGGGGGCATGAACAGTTAACATTGCGGCGGAACCGCGGCCCAAGCAGGGGTTTGGCCGCGGTTCCGCGGTGGTATGGAGAGTTCATGCTACCAAATTTTTACAGTATGCTTATATTTCCCTGCACATCACTCTGAGACAACCTGAAAAAAATTTTGGACTCAAAAAAAATTCGACAGAAACTGATGTGCTTGAAAAACGTGTTTTCGGGATTTTATTCGATCGGAAACGTAAAACACATTAAACAAAGCTAGACGAAGTTAATGGCGAGGCTTTGATACCACTGTAAGTGCACGGCGGCGCCCCGGCCGTCAATCCGACGGCCAAATGCGGAAACGGTGATAAACTTTAATTTTGCGGACTTAGCAAACCGGCACCACCGCGCACTAAACACCCGGATCGGGCCATTAAACTAGGTCTAGCTAAATATAAGATGGGAAGAGATATACCGACTGATCCGAGTCCTCCGGTCTTCATCTCCACTCCGATCTCCTCGCGGGATCTCCGTCCGTCTCCTCCTCGTCGGAAAGGGCACCACATCGCCTGCATCTTTTACGGGCTCCCACCTCAATACCGAGGCAACTCGGGCATGAAGCTGGCAAGTCGACATGCCCAAGATGTGCTGTAGAATGTAGTGTAGAGTATGTCTCCTTGGGGTTGGTTGCCTTGATGGAGGAATCAAGATGATATGAACATGGGGATTTTGGTAGCAATGAAAAATGAGATGGATGATTAATTTCCCACACCAAAAATGAAGCCTCTCATTTTCTCCCTCCCTCAAAATTTGTGGCCGGCCATGACATGTAGGAAATGGTGGTGGAGGAAAACAAAAACATAAGAGGGAGGTGAGTGTAGGAGAATAGAAGAGGTGACCACATCCAAACATACACCATGCTTCATTTAAAACCAACCCATACCCTTTCTAATCTTATTAAAGCAAGTAATGGATGAAAGATATCATAATCAATCCATATGCAAGTAAACCCCTCCACAAATGTTATTTGCAAACTTGCAAATAACCCCCTCCATCGGAAAAGTCCGGCCGGGAAAGAATAAAGGAAAACCGGCCGGAACGGAATGCAAACTGGCAACTCCAGAAAAATGGTCCCGTAATAAATTACAGGAAAACCCCGATACTGTGCATACACACCCGCATCTGTATTCCGACCGGATACAAATGCAATGAGAGAAAATCTACACTGTACTAAACTAGGACCGGCTTAAACCAAAACCGGCTAGTAAAAACTGTCCGATCCTGATCCGTGCAATACCGCACGTATCTGATCGAACCTTGCCATATATCCATACGGCCACTAGTACAAAGCTGTCCGATCCTGATCCGTGCAATACCGTACGTATCTGATCGGACCCTGCCATATCTCCATACGGCCTCTACAGCGTTTCGCCCGAAAGCTTGAGTAACTGAAAGTGTGGTGGACTCTAAAGACTCGTCAATACTATGGCTGTGGATTTAACCACTAGCACGTCAGAGGTATAAGCCAATACGTAACGGGCCACCAGCTATTGACTAAAAGGGACGTCGATGAGTGAACTCAGCTTGACACCCTACTGAGCCTGTCAGTGACAATATCCGTACAGTCCGGTCCGTTCGTCTATGAGCATCGCATGTCGGGCCTAGGGGGTGGGTAAAAGTCAGACCCCCAAAAGCGGTACAAGTCGTGTCGGAGTGTAGCCCAGAACACCCTGAGATACTACTGGAATACCTACCAGTAAATCTCCTGCCTTGGCCAAGGACTTCGTGTAATGGCTCTCCTAGACACAGCGCGACCTCACCCCCAATACCGGGAGAGACGAACCCCCGAAGATCCGCTCACTGCCTCCATGTGGCTCGGGACTGTACCCAACTAAAACCTGTTTGCACGACTCCTTTGAGCCGTGGTAGGGTAGTAATCAAAGCACAGTGGGAACTCACACGAGACAAATGACGATCCCCAGGTCGATGAACTAACCTGTACACATGTCACCTGGGAACTGCTATCTGACGTCAGGTATAAGACCAACTAGCATGTTCCCGGCGAGTCCTGTCCGGTGTACTCATAACCCAATGAGCACCTGTATACATCTTAGGTGAACCAACTGACACCAGTGGCTTGTGAGATCGGCCACCGCCCCTCGTCGGGGTCTCGACTGTATACACTAGTCTACTCTGGAGAATCGATGCCCTGTCTCAAAACTCCTACGACTAGGGACCTTTTAAGGATATGCTTGTAGACCCCAGCTCTCACGTATATGATCGCCCTCATACTGCCGGCAGTCAAGCAAGAATCCTAGGGGCTCTATCAACGTGCAATAGCGACCTGTCAGGTCACCTAAAGCAGTACACGATGATAAAGGTAAACCAGATAGCATACTATCATCTCGAGTAAGACTGTTCTACCGGGATAGGTCCTCCCTCAATCATTGCAATCACGTGCCTGTGATCCAATAATTGACTCTGAGGGCACTATCTCCAACACTGTGTTATGCTGTGATGTTGCGGATTGTCGTGGTGGATATCTTGCGTGCAATGGTAGTGCAGTTTGGTTATATTTGTACATTTGATATCGTGGGGCGAGCGTCCGACATGTGGACTGCCGTCACTACCTGTTTGTATAATATTCTTTTGGGGCACGACCGGGTTGAGGTCGATGTACCCGTTGTACATATTTCTTTTTTGTACTAGGATTACCCCGTGATGGAGTGCACGGATAGCCAGGTTCTAGAGGGCAACGGGCCCGCATCTCATGGCTTTAAGACGGAGGGGGCTTCACTCTAGAATTGGCGGGCTATTTGCCGCACTCGTAGGTGGTACAGGTTGACCCAAGGAGGGGTGCTCAAGTTACCGGATTTTGTGAAGTGCTGGGTAGTCCATTCACTTTGCTGAAGAGGGCTTCTTCGCTTCTTGTTTTGGCGGGTAACTTGCCGCACTCATAGTGGTCTAGGTTTTCATTGCACAGGCTATCCACACGACCAGGGGAACGTCGGGTTTCACTTGCGGCTCGAAGGAAACCCAGGGCTCCCAGATTATCTGTATTGTTTGTGATGCTTATTACTTTTCTGTGATGTTTCATTTAACATGCCTGGAGTGATTATTATATATTGGTATATATACTAATAGATGTTGTATATGTTTTACACCCGTGCTAGTCCAGTCCCCGCTCTGTCGTTAGTTAAGTAACCTAACGGGTGATGACGGGACCCAGTGGCGAATGCGAATGGCATATACGTACATCATATTTTCGTTCTTTGTGGTGTGATTAATTGATGGGACTGCATTGATTCTGATCAATGCAAGAAAAACAAACCTATTCGATGTTGTTGGAACATTTTTCAAAAATTTGTTATTGCAAGGACGTTCTCTTTTGTTTTGCACAATGGTATTCGGTTATGAATATCCAGCACCTCATTCGACGAGGCAAGGGCCGAGATCCCTTCATCGGGAGTGACCCCTTGGGCAGAGGTTTGCGTCTAGGTAATAACTTCACTATAGTCGATTACTTTTTGCTTTGCATCACGGTATTCAGTTTAGAATATCCTACACCTCATTCTATGGGGAAAGAGCCGAGATCCCTTCACTGGGAGTGACCTCTTTAGCAAAGGTTTTTGCCACTATATATTTGTAAAAGCTATCCGGTTCCTTCAATGATATCAAGTTCATACGTTAAAGGTTTTTTGCCAAAAACCATTCGTAGCCCTCCGTCATTTCAAATGGGTAGCACTTAGTATTCATGCTATGTTTGTTGACCTTCGTCAAGGCATAGTGTATGGTAGCTGCTTGTTACCTTTCTGTTGCATAGATAGATGTGTTGGTTTGGGATAGTCGTACAGCCTTGTTGACCTTCATCAAGGGAGAGTACGGGTGGGTTCAATTAACCTGGATAATGTCGGGTAGAACTTGACATGTGACTTATGATTTGTTGACCTTCGTCAAGGTCATAAGAGAATGGGGTAAAAATCACATCGGGAGTTTCAAACATACAGGAAACTTGCCAGGCATGTGCATACCTTCTGGAGTGTGATAACGTGAATGGATTCTATCATGTTATCATGCGATGATTTTTGGATCCCGATTCCCACTGATGAGTTGGTTTACTCCTCGGGTGATCCCGACTAATTCTTCTTTCAGGTTTGGAGGAGAATTTGAGGATACAGTAGGAGACATCCTTATTAGATAAAGTGATTAACCATTCTGATCTAGGTTAGAGTACACGCAGAGTGTTTCTTTTATCTCTCTCTTTGGTAGCGACCATTGCCCGACCCTAGACTATGACTCAGTGACCAAGTTAACCGAACTATCTTAAAACACTGGCTTTCTGGATTGTCTAAGTTGCATACTTCATTACCACTCCTTCTTTTACCCTTTGCTTTTCTTCAGAACATTCTGTATCATTACGTAGATCCACTTCCATTGGATAAATCCATCTTATGGTTATATACGAACTCGAAGGAACTTTTTCGATGATGGATTCTAGTTCTGGAGAAAATGAATAAGATTATTCAGTTGTCTTTTCCTTTTACCTTCTCTTAGGTTGCGAGTACTCCTAGGATTAGGAGAGCACACATGTTACGCTTATTGAATAGTCTTCTTCCAAACCAAAGGCATGTGCCGAAAGGTAGGGAATGAAGAAAACCAATTAGCCTAAGTATGGTGTACAGAACGTAATAAGTAATGACAAATATAGGGATTAGAAAGAGGGCAAAGTAAATTGCAACTGCTATCATTCACGACCAAACCAAGTATTTCATCTCCACTCCTATTTCACCTTTGTATTTCTCCAGAATACCCCGAATCACTACGAACATCCAATTCCATTGGATAATTCCATCGTATGGTTATATACGAACTCAAAGGAACTTGTTCCAGTTCGAGGATGGATTCTGGTTCAGGAGAAATAGGAATAAGGTTTATTCAGTTGTCTTTTATCTTTACCTTATCTCAGATTACGAGTACTCATAGGATTAGGAGAGTACACCTATTATGCTTATTGGATAGTCTTCTTCCAAACCATAGGCTGGTGCCGAACGGTAGGGAAGGAAGTAAACCATTTAGCCTAAGAGGGTGTACAGAAGGTAATGAGTAAAGACAAATAAAGGGATTTGGAGAGATGGAAAAGAAATATACAGTTATAGTCATGAATCTAGATAATGGAAGAGGCATTACTAAGAATACCCACATACCCCTTCGAAACATTTTCATGTTTCAGTTTCACTATGCGTTGTTAATTGAAAACTGATTTCCCAATTAAATCCTTACTCCATGGTATGTATTTACCAGGTATGATTCTCACATCTGTATGGTTTTATAGATGATGAGTGGGAGTAAGTTATTGGGAATTAGGTGATCATCCTCATAATATCGGGATTCGTTGTAATTGGTGATATTTGAGGAAATCGCCTGGGTTTTTGCCGGACGACAAATATTTGGTTTTGAATATCCGTTGTTATGCACCAATTTCAAACTGCTATATCTGTACGTTTATTTTATAAAGTGAGATATAACTTTTTGAAATTATGTCCATAACATTTACCTATATCAGTTGATGGTTAGGTAAGGAGCATTCAACAGCGGTATAATTCTTCATAACCATATTACAGTTTTCAACTTACAACGCACAGGGTTTGAGTTATTCAACTCAAGGGACTTATACAAAGTATTGTATGTTGTCCAGTGTCCATTAGGACAGAAGGGTTGGTCCTCGTACTATATTCTGTTTACTTGTGACTTCTCCAGTTTTAGACATGTGTTTCCTAGAAATACAAGGTCTAAGTTTTGAGAAGTTATAGGTACATGAATAAAGTAGAGAACCAGGTGTCGCAAGTATCGGGATTCTTCAAGGTGATCGAAAATGTAGATACTTTTGTGAGGCATTCAGTTGATAGTAATGGTTTTTAGAAACTTGTTTCTCTTTCAGATTACTCATAATTGGATGCACTCCTAAGTTGAGTAATGCTTATCGGCCTCTCTCCATTTAGTTGACATGCACTAGAGACAGCTGTATGATTTGAATCTGGTTCCAATTAAATCAGTGCTTCTGTTTCTATATTGTATATAGAACGGTTAATATCTTAACAATGTTAAGGTATGTGGAGTTGTTCGGCTTATGCTTAAAACCAGACTCTGGATAACTCAAGGCACGTTTCTGTAATGGCAGTTTGTGGGTTAAACCGGGCTATGACGAGGGTTGATTTTCTACCATCTGGAAGATCAATAGTGATATTGTTCTTGACTCGCCACAGTTTTAGTAAAATGGACTTTTTCAGAAAACAGTAGTGGGAGTATGGTAGAACTGGAAGTGATTCCAGAACCGCAAACGATTACTGAAAATTTAATAGGACCTAAAGATTCAATCAGGTTTGACATTCCACTAGCCACCCCGCAGATATGGAGGGTAACCTCAGGCACCCGAGTGGTACTCCGGTAGCCGCAAAGATGGTGACAGGGAGGTTCTTGTTTACCTTGATTTTCCATTACTGTTGTTCTAGACTATGAGACCCGGTAGGAGGATGAGTATAGCGTCGTTCTTAATTAGCTTTAGAAGTGCACGTGTATATGACTCTGCCAGAGGGTTGTCGTAGTCAGTGGGAGCAGCGGAAGCATAGTTGACAAGTAGCTTATGTCTATTTATAGACTAAAGCAGATATAGCGGAGATAGATCATCTATTTTTTGTAAGTGCACGGCAGCGCCCCAGCCGTCTGAACAAGGCCAAAATGCGGAAACGAAACTTTTCTTTAAACTTTAAACCCGGCGCTACCGCGTACTTTAAACCCGGATCGGGCCATTAACCTAATGCTAGAAAATACGAGAAAGGGTAGAATGCTATACCGAGCGATCCGTGTCCTTTGGTCTTCGGCCTCCACTTCGATCTCCTCGTGGAATCTCCTGTCTTCATCTCCTCGTTGGAACGGGCACCACATTGCCGGGTTCTTTTATGGGCTTCCACCTCTGGACCGAGGCAACTCGGGCACGAAGTTGGCGAGTCGACGTGTACAAGAATATTGTAGGCTAAGTGTAGAATCACTCGTCTCAAGCGGGTATGAAGTTGCCATATTTAGATGTGGAGGAGAAAAAGAACTTTGGAGAGAGGTGAGGAATTTTGTCGCAAGCCAAATGAGATGAAGAAATTCCTACACACTAAAAATGAATCCTCTCACCTCACCAAAAATGTGGCCGGCCTTGACAATAATGGAGGAGGGAAAATACAAGGGAGGTGAGTATAGGAAAAGGAAATGGTGACCATAACCCAAAAGCAAGCCTCACATCATAATCCAAATCAATCCAATCTCAAATCCTTTCTCATTAATGCAAAACCATGATGAATGAAAAAAGCAAAGATGCTTGAATAATCAAGAACCATCCAAGTCACAAAAACCCCCTCCACAATTGCTAATTTGGACAGCTGCAAACTAGCCCCTCCATCAGAAAAATCCGGCCATGTCGGAACAAAGGAAAACTGGCCGAAACAGAATACAAACTGCAACTTCAAAAAACTGATCACGTAATAAATTACAGGAAAACCCGGCGACCGTATATGCATACCCGCATTTGTATTCCTACTGAATACAAATGCAATGAGACAAAATCTATACTGTACAATACTAGGATCCGGCTTAAACCAAAGCCCGCTAGTATTATCCGTCCGATCATGATCTGTACAATACCGCACGTATATGATCGAACCCTGCCATATCTCCATACGGCCTCTACAGCGTTTCGCCCGAAACTTGAGAAACTGTCTGTGGGGAACTCTAAAGACTCGTCAATACCTTGGCTGTGGATTTAACCACTAGCACGTCAGAGGTATTAGGCATACGTAACGGGCTACCAGGTATTGACCAAAAGGGACGTCGATGAGCGAACTCATCCGGACACCCTACTGAGCCTGTCAGTGACAATATCCGTACAGTCCGATCCGTTCGTCTATGAGCATCGTATGGCGGACCTAGGGGGTTGGTAAAAGTCAGACCCCCAAAAGCGGTACAAGTCGTGTCGGAGTGAAGCCCAGAACACCCTGAGATACTACTGGAATACCTACCAGTAAATCTCCTGCCTTGGCCAAGGACTTCATGTAATGGCTCTCCTAGACACAGCGCGACCTCACCCCTAATACCGAGAGAGACGAACCCCTGCAGATCCGCTCACTGCCTCCATGTGGCTCGGGACTGTACCCAACTAAAACTTGTTTGCACGACTCCTTTGAGCGTGGTAGGGTAGTAATCAAAGTACAGTGGGAACTCACACGAGACAAATGACGATCTTAGGTCGATGAACTAACCTGTACACATGTCACCAGGGAACTGCTATCTGACGTCAGGTATAAGACCAACTAGCATGTTCCCGGCGAGTCCTGTTCGGTGTACTCATAACCCAATGAGCACCTGTATACATCTTAGGTGAACCAACTGACACCAGTAGCTTGTGAGACTGGCAACCGCCCCTCGTCGGGGTCTCGACTGTATACACTAGTCTACTCTGGAGTATCGATGCCCTGTCTCGAAACTCCCTGGACTAAGGACCTTTTAAGGATGTGCTTATAGACCCCAGCTCCCATGTATATGATCTCCCTCATACTGCTGGCAGTCAAACAAGAATCCTAGGGGCTCTATCAACGCGCAATAGTGACCTGTAAGGTCACCTAAAACAATACACGATGATAAATATAAACCAGATAGCATACTATCATCTTGAGTAAGACTGTTCTAACGGTATAGGTCCTCTCTCAATCATTGCAATCACGTGCCTGTGATCCAATAATTGACTCTGAGGGTACTATCTCCAACAATCTCCCACTTTCACTCAAGGCTAATTATTGCAATGTCGCATACTCACAGCCCGTGTGATACCGAACACCCAACTCCTCTACTAATCAGTCTCACAAAACCTGTTTGCGAAACTAATGCGTTCGAGGAATAGCCTCAGTGAGTGGATCCGCTCAGATGTTTCTTTCTATGTCTCTCTTTATCTCAAGTCCGCGGAGAAAGCCATCTCCCGTAATGAGCAATACCTGTCTTAGAATATGTCTGGATATCTGATGGGACCTAGTTCATAAATGAACTCCAAATCCGAACTTCTTAGACTGTATCGTCAACTGAACTTTATCAGTATCCTGCGCCATGCCTCCCTCAGTGTCCTCTTGGATCACCTGTCCAAAACACTGCCCCTCGTCAGAGGGAAAACTATAACTCTGATCGCCACTCTGTCATCCAGGTCACCTTGGAAGCCTGAAATGATAACCGTCTCCCGAATGAGGCTGTCGTCATCATATCCCTAGAACATTAACTTATGTTCTAAAACTGCTTCCGAATGTTTCTCCAGGATTGGATCAATATCAACTTATTGCACCTACTGCACAAACAACATCTGGTGTGGTACTTGACATCTCATGATTGACTCAATTGCCTAAGCAAGTGATCTGCCAATCATGCACATCCCTCTCCCCTTTAGTCTGTAAGACACCTTTAGAGAGGGTGACTCCTTCACCTGCAGGTACACTACCGTGCCGGAGTCATCTATTCTAAAACACCTTTAGAATGCTGTCTATATACCCGGATTGGGAAACTACCCAAATCTAGATCTAAAACCATAGATCTAGTAATCAGAATGTTTGATATTATATCTATATCCTTTGTGGAGAAACCACTGTGTGACAACCAAAGTATAACCGATCGTAGAATAGGAATCTCGCTTCCTACTCTGTGTATGTCATCTAAATACCAGGACATCACACCCTACTACCTTCTTAACAGATCTATCCCCTATTCTGATGAAGTCAAACCTATGACTGTCACATCAGAAATAGATGATCTATCTCCGCTATATCTGCTTTAGTCTATAAATAGACATAAGCTACTTGTCCACTATGCTTCCCCTGCTCCCACTGACTACGAAAACCCTCTGGCAGAGTCATACAGACGTACACTTCTAAAGCTAGTTTAGAACGACGCTATACTCATCCTCCTGCCGGGTCTCATAGCCTGGAACAACGGTAGTGTCAAGTCTGGGTAAACAAGAATCTTCCTGTCACCGTCTTTGAGCATACCGAAGTACCTCTCGAGTGCCTGAGGTTACCTACCATATCTGCGGAGTGGCCAATAGAATGTCAAACCAGATTGAATCTTTAGGTTCTTATCAAATTTTCAGTAATCGTTTGTGGTTCTGGAATTACTTCCAGTTCTACCATACTCCCACTACTGTTTTCTGAAAAAAATCTATTTTTATTAAAACTGTGACGAGTCTAGAACAATATCACTATTGATCTTCCAGATAGTAGAAAGTTAACCCTCGTCATAGCCTGGGTCAACCCACAAACAACCATTACAGAAACGTGCCTCGAGTTATCCGGAGTCTGGTTTTAAGCATAAGCCGGAAAACTCCCCGTACCTTAACAATGTCAAGATATGAACTGGTCTATATCCAATACAGAAACAGAGGCACTGATTCAATTGAACCAGATTCAAATCATGCAACTGTCTCCAGTGCATGTCAACTAAATGGAAGAAGGCCGATCAGCGTTACTCAACTTAGGAACGCTTCCAATTATAAGTTGTTGGGTTAGCCTAGCACCTCATGAAGGGTTTGGAAGCATCACATGAACTAAAGGTGGTCTCTTCAGGGTGCTAAGTTAACAAACATCGGATCGATCCTTGAAAAATTAGGGTTTCAAATTTTTCACATCATCATATGAAAGGAAAGCTAGGGTTTAGAGAGTAAAACCTTTGTAGCTCCCTGCGCTAGACTCCTCGGCTACTTAGGGTTTGAAAAAGCTCCGCTTGAACTCCTCGATGTCACTGATGATCCACCCGGAGTTCGCTTTGTCCAAGCTTGCAACTTTATCCGATCAAGTGAACGAAATCAAGCTAACACTCCAAACAAATGGGCTAGACTTGTGTAGAATGGTGTTGTGGTTCTCTTTCTCACTTCAAAATCCAATCTTGATGAGTATATTGCTCACTACAAAGAACTAGAGAGCAAAATGAGAGAGGAAGAAGAAGATGATGGCAATTTGAGAAGATGATAAGTTTAACTCACTAAAGAAAATAGAAAATTTATCAATATATATTTTTCTCTTCTCATATCAAACCAAGGTTAGGATATTATTGAACTTGAGTTAAAAGAACAAAAGGAAAAGTAACCCATGGTCAAAGGTGGGTGAGAATGGTTAGGTCAAGAGAAGAGTGTAGAAACAAATCAATAATGACCATTTTCCTTTTTCCTTTTTGTTTTAAATCAAATGCAATTTAATCCATAAATAAAACCATGGTGTGAGTCTTATATTGCCACCATTTTCATGTATGTACAACCATGAAGGATGTATGTATGTATGTATGTGTATGTGTACATCCATATGTGCATGAATCAACAAAGAAACTATACATGCATGCATACATCTAACATACTCAAGAAAGGATTTCAAGTGAGAAGCTAATGGTTAAATGATAAATCAACACTTGATTTATCAATCCGGCCATATCACATATGACCCCTACCAAAAGCAAGCCGCCCGACCAATATACGGTATCCTATACGCGCATTTGAATCGGGTCCATGCGCATATCGCATACACGCACCACAACGTTTCGCCTGGACTAGGAAACTCCATTGTGGGACTCTGAGACTCGTCAATACGCCGGCAGTGGGTGATGATCATATCAAGCACCCCCAAGCCGTAAGCGGTCAGCTAAACGTAACGGCCACCCGGGTATTGAGCGATCAGAAGAGAACAAGCGAACCTGCTACAACTCTCGTCGAGCCGATCGGCAACACTTCCCGTACAGTCTGGTCTCCTCGTCTGATATGTTGCATATCAAGTCTAGGGGTGGTAAATGTCAGACCCCAATAACCGATAAGTCGTGCCGATGTGAGGCTCATAATGGGTCGAGAAACTACTGGTAACACTTACTAGCAAATCTCTGAATCAGCCCTGGCCAGGGACTTCCCTGTTACGGCCAATCGAGCACAGTACAACATCAACCCCCAATACCGAGAGAGATGAAACCCCTCCTATCGCTCATTGCCTCCATGTGACTCGGGACTGTACCCAAAAACCACCGTTTTGCACGCCCTCATGGACGTGGTAAGGTGGAGATCAAAGCACAGTGGGAATCATACAAGACTCTATGACGATCTCGGGTCTACAGACTAACCTGTATAAGTGTCACCTGACAACTGCCATCTGACGTGAGGTATAATACCATCTGGGAGTTCTCGGCAAGTCCGTCCAGTGTACCCAGTCTCCACTGAGCACCCGTATACCATCTCTGATGTCAAACACCAATGGATATGGGATCATCCATCACCCATCTCATGGGTCGAGAAGCGTATACGCTAGTCTACACTGGTATATCGATGCCCCGTCTCGATACACCCACGACTAGGGACCTTGAAGGATGTACTTATGGACTACCATGTCCCCACTAGTATGATCTGCATCATAGTCCAGGTAGTCAAGTACACATCCTAAGGGCTTTACCAACATGTAACTATAAGACAGTTTAAAGAGACTAGTATACATGTTAAGATAAAGAGCAACCAGATAGCATACTATCATATCGAGCAAGAAAGTCATCTCTATATATGTCCAAGCATCCAATATAATATACATCATCTGTACAATACTGGCCTCTAGGGCATACATACAACTAACAATCTCCCACTTGCACTAGGGCCAGCTGCTGTAGTATCGCATATCGAGCATCCCGAAGAGTCTCTCAAACTGTATCTGGGGAATGGCCTTCGTGAGTGGATCCGCTGTGTTGTTCTTCATGTCAACCCTCTGACCTCGATCTCCCGGCGATCAACTATCTTCCGGATCAGGTGATACCACCTCAGAATTTGCCTGGATCGCTGATGGGATTTAGGTTCCTTGGCCAAAGCCACCGCTCCATTGTTATCGCAATACAAAGGTATTGGATGCTCAATGGATGGAACCACTCCAAGTTCAGTAATGAACTTCTTGATCCAGACAGCCTCTTTGGAAGCATCGTTGGCAGCGATGTATTCAGCCTCCATCGTCGAGTCTGCTACGGTTTCCTGCTTGGAACTCTTCCAGCTAACCGCCCCTCCGTAAAGGGTAAAGACAAATCCCGACTACGACTTAGAGTCATCCTTATCACTCTGGAAGCTCGAATCGGTAAAGGACTCCACTTAGATACCATACACCAAGAGCATCTCTTTAGTCCTTCGCAAGTACTTGAGAATGCTCTTTACAGCTGTCCAGTGACTCTCTCCAGGATCAGCTTGATACCTACTCACTACACTTAGTGAGTATGCTACATCGGGTCTGGTACATAGCATCGCGTACATGATAAAGCCTACAGCCGAAGCATAGGGTATCCCTTGCATGCGAGCTCTCTCCAAATCAGTCTTAGGAGACATCTCTTTGGAGAGAGTGACTCCAGGGATCGTGGGTAAGTTCCCACGCTTGGATTCTTCCATACTAAACCTCTTTAGTATGGTGTCAATGTACCTAGATTGGGACAATCCCAATATCCGTTTGGATCTATCTCTATAGATTCTGATTCCCAATATGCAGGAGGCATCACCAAGATCTTTCATTAAGAATCTTTGTGATAAGAGGAGCTTGACCGATTGCAGTATAGGAATGTCATTTCCTATCAAGAGTATGTCATCCACGTACAATACGAGGAAGACAACCTTACTCTCTGCCACCTTCTTGTAGATACAAGGTTCATCTGGATTTTTGACGAAATCAAACTCTTTGATAACGACGTCAAAGCAGATGTTCCAACTTCGCGATGCTTGATTTAATCCATAAATGGATTTAAGCAGCTTGCACACCTTCCCGCTGCTCCCACTGTCTACGAAGCCCTCTGGCTGAGTCATGTACACGCACTCTTCTAAATCACCGTTTAGAAAGGCTAACATCCATTTTCCAGATTTCGTAGTCATGATATGCAGCGATGGTAAGTATGATCCGGATGGATTTAAGCATAGCCACTGAAGAAAAGGTTTCGTCATAATCCACACCTGATCTTTGACGAAAACCCTTTGCAACAAGTCTAGCTTTGAAAGTCTCCACTTTCCCATCTACACCAAGTTTTTTCTTGAAGATCCACTTGCTCCCAATGGGTTTTACCCCTTCAGGAGCAACTTCCAAAGTCCATACTTTGTTGGTGTACATGGATTCTATCTCGGATCGCATAGCATCCAGCCATTTCACTGAGTCCCTACTCGTGATGGCCTGCTCGAAGCTAGTTGGGTCATCATCCTCCATGATGCAATCCTCGCTCCCACCATCCATGAGAAAACCGTAGTATCTCTCAGGTTGGCGAGGAACCCTACTAGATCGGTGGAGAGGTTGAGGTTCGTTGGGAGCTACTGAATCCTCTGGTTCCACTAAATCTTCAGTTTGAGTTTGTGTAGCCGGAATTTCTTCCAGTTCTACCTTATCGCCACTAATTTCTTTTGCAAGAAATTCCTTTTCCAAAAAGGTGGCATGTCGAGAAACAAACACTTTTTGTTCCTCTGTATGGTAGAAAAGATATCCATGTGAATGTTTGGGATATCCCACAAACTTGCATAGAACTGACCGCCCCTCGAGTTTGTCCGGATTTTGCCTCTTGACATAGGCCGGGCAACCCCATATCTTAACTCGTTTAAGACATGATCTCTTCCCACTCCATATCTCATATGGTGTGGTAGGTACAGATTTAGTTGGAACTTGATTCAATAGGTATGCTGCTGTTTCCAGCGTATATCCCCAGAAGGAAATAGGTAACTCAGCTGTGCTCATCGTAGAGCGCACCATATCTAATAGGGTGCGGTTCTTCCGCTCCGATACACTGTTGTGCTGTGGTGTATATGGAGGAGTCAGCTGAGAGAGAATCCCATTCTCTTTTAGGAAGTCCAGGAATTCATTGCTCAAGTATTCACTTCCTCGATCAGATCGAAGGATTTTAATACTTTTTCCGGTTTGGTTTTCGACTTCTTGTTTATATTCTCTAAATTTCTCAAAAGCTTCTGATTTGTGTTTCATCAGGAACACATATCCGAATCTAGAGAGATCGTCAGTGAATGTAATGAAGTACGAAGAACCATCCCTGACATGTGTAGACATAGGACCGCATACATCACTATGTATCAGTCCCAAGAGTTCGGCAACTCTTTCTCCGTGTCCCGTAAGCGGAGTTTTGGTCATCTTGCCTTTGAGACATGACTGGCAAGTGTCATAAGATGAAAATTCAAACGGATTCAAATATCCATCCTTATGCAACTTAGCTAGTCGTGTCGCATTGATGTGACCCTGTCTACAATGCCACAAGAAAGATTCGTTCAGGTCTGAACTCTTCCTCTTGTGTGTGTTTGTTATACTTAGAACTGTTGATTGATTTAGAACATAAATGCCATTGCACAACGTGCCTGATCCAACCAACTTTTGGTTACGGAAAATGTTCATAACATTATCCTGTAATACAAAATTATATCCTTCTTTACTCAACAAAGAAACCGATATAATGTTGCATATCAGGTTCGGCATGTAATAGCATTCGTTCAGAACCAATGTAGTACCGGTTGGTAATGCAAGGTGATATTCCCCGACAGTCTTAGCTGCAACAATTGCACCATTTCCAACTCTTATGTCTTTATCACTTTCTCCAAGTTCTCTACCTTTTCTAAGCCCATATAATTGATTACATATATGGGATCCTGACCCGGTATCTAATACCCAGGACGTAGGGCAAATGGAGAAACAGTTCTCTGTAACGAACACACCTGAAGAAAATGCATCATCATGTACTTTCTTCATTCGGGTGGCATGGGAATCCTGGTATTCCCCTATGTCCTGTTCAGTCCTATAACTCTTATAAGAAAGAACGGAACCAACGTTCCCCAGTATAGTATAACATGCGGGTTCGGTCAATACATCCATATTATTATCTTGATTAGGGCATGACATGGTCACTACCTGGAGAGAGAGAGAAGAAAACACTTTAGCGTATGCTCTTGCAAGATAAGATTGGTTGTTATCTTATTTAATTAGGATGGCTCCCACTGGTTTTTATCAAATCTTCCTTCAAACCCTAAAAGGAAAGACTAGCTGGGATTAATTACACCATACAACTTCGCCGATCTTTCAGCCAGGCCAGTGTCGGTACTTTGAGGGAGGTTCCCCGTGCTTTCGCACGGACCTAATTAAAGTAAACCTCGTTTTCCCAGAAGCGTAACCCCGTTGACACCTTTCTAGACACCTACTTGATCGGCTAATTGTAATGTGTAAAACTCTCCCAGGAGTAACTCTTACTCGCAGTGGGTATCGGGATCCAACTATCTCATAGAAGGTATGCAATCTCATTACAAATTTCAACACTTGAAATTCCCGATAATATTTTGCCCCTAGCGTCCTATGACCTTGACAAAGGCCAACAAATCATAGGATGCTAGTCAAGTTCAACTCGTCATTTCTTGATTGAATCAAACCCACCCGCACGACCCTTGACAAAGGCCAACAAGGTCTTACGACTACCCTGAAACAATCTGCATCACATGCATAAGCAGATAAGCACTATTCAGCTACCGCACACTACGCCTTGACAAAGGCCAACAAACGCAGCACGAATACTAAACAGTTCTTATCTGAAATGACGGAGGGCTACGACAGGTTTTTCTGAAAACCTATTGTGTAATAAACTTGATATTGTTGTAGAATCAAGTGAAGTTTTGAAATGAAGTGATTTTGAGGCTTTTCTTGTTTTGCTAAAGGGGTCACTCCCGGTGAAGGGATCGTCGACCCTTTCCTCGTTGAATGAGGTGCGGGATATATCATATATACATCACTGTGCAAAGTAAAACTCCAAAAGCCGTCAAAAGTCAAACCGAGTGTTGTAGCATCTGCCAGTTTCGCTAAAGAGGTCACTCCCGGTGAAGAGATCTCGGCTCTTTCCTCATCGAATAAGGTGCAGGGTATATCATATATACCGCTATGCAAAGCAAAACTGTAGATACCCTTTTTATTTAAAATTTGATTCTACAACATCTTTTAGGTTTCTTTTCTTTCATTAATCACATTAATGAAGTCCCATCATTTAAGTTACCTAAACATCACAGATAAATACGATGTACACTTATGCCATCCGCATTCGCCTCGATCTCCCCTCGTGCACCGTTAGGTTAGGTAACTAACGACAGAGCAGGGCAGGGCTAGTGCGGGTGTAAAACATAAGTAACGTCTATATAATATATCATATATACTATATACTGTATCTATCAGAACATATCAAATGATCACATCACAGATATCGCAGCAGAAACATAGATATAATGTGGGATATACTAGGACGTCCGTATTTAGCATTTAGCCAAAATAGAAAATACGGATTCCACAGTCGCGATGAATAGCCAAGCCCACACCCTGGACCCCTACGAGAGCGGCAAGCGACCCTACCAATTCTGGAGTTTAGGAGACCCGGTCTCGACTCCTCGAGATGGCCTCCCACTGAATCCCAGAACCCGGTCACCCGTGCTCCCCTCCTTGGGTCCATCCTAATGCGGAAAAGTAAATAATATACAACACATGTGGCATCGACCTCAACCCGGAAGTGCCCCAAATAAAAGAATATTACATTACATTTGAATTTACATGAATGAAAATATAAAACTCTCATCTCGCATAAAAAACCCCGGCTATTCAATCGCGACAATCCTGCACATCATATCTCAGCAACACATAATATCCCATATCATCAACGTAAGTAAGTATGCATACACCGATTGTCGTCGACGTATAGCAACGACAATCGGCAATACCACTACATACTATACTTACGGTCATAGAAAAGAAAGTGTAAAACTGCAATATCTGGAATCCATATTCACTTTAGACATCGTAAATGCGAAATATCACATACCTCGTATTTCATGTCTTATAATATGAATTCCAAACATTGCATCACATTCCAGATAATTAGACAGTATTAAAGTTTTCGAACGAACGATCAAATACCCAAGATTCCCTAAAGCTCAACACTTGAGCGAAGTTCAAAAACTTGGAGTGTGACACAGTAGTAGCGGTCCAGCCGTAGAAGGGTCAAGCCAACGCCTCACATGTGGCATGCCGTACTGCCCCAAACCCTAAGGTTCAAAGGGCAGGTCAAGACGGTCATATAATCAAGTTAAGGTTTGTTGTCTTCTAGAGGGACCACCACAAAACTTGCACGTATCTCCAAAATATTTAAATCCTGTGAAAAGTGAGCAAATGATACTCGTTCAAACACTTCACTACTTTCTAATTTACCCGGAAAAGTCACGAAATGAAAATTCCGATCGAATCGACGAGTCCAAAACCATCTCCAGAATTTTTCAGCACTAAATACAGATTAAAAATACCCTATAAAATATACAAGCAGAATTAAGCATTACAGTATAAAAATTATACAGTGATTGAGGTGTACGGCCGCGGAACCGCGGCCCAAGAAAGCTTAGACCGCGTTTTCGCGGCAGAAAGGACTGTTCATGGAAAAAAAATTATACCGTAATTCTTATTTTTACCTGCTGAATTTTTTTACATATTTTTAATTCTGAAAATAACCAGATTTTGAAAAAAGTCCAGAGAGCACCTAAAAATCCGTATTTTCGGTACGATCGGAGTTTTAACTTCGTAAAGGTGTCGCCTAATGTTCTAAGTCGGCTCTGATACCAATGTTGGGTTAGCCTAGCACCTCATGAAGGGTTTGGAAGCATCACATGAACCAAAGATGGTGTCTTTAGGGTGCTAAGTTAAAAAACATCGGATCGATCCTAGAAAAATTAGGATTTCAAATTTTTCACATCATCATATGAAAGGAAAGCTAGGGTTTAGAGAGTACAACCTTTTTAGCTCCCTGCGCTAGACTCCTCGGCTACTTAGGGTTTGAAAAAGCTCCGCTTGAACTCCTCGATGTCACCGATGATCCACCCGGAGTCCGCTTTGTCCAAGCTTGCAACTTTATCCGATCAAGTGAACGAAATCAAGCTAACACTCCAAACAAGTGGGCTAGACTTGTGTAGAATGGTGTTGTGGTTCTCTTTCTCACTTCAAAATCCAATCTTGATGAGTATATTGCTCACTACAAAGAACTAGAGAGCAAAATGAGAGAGGAAGAAGAAGATGATGGCAATTTGAGAAGATGATAAGTTTAACTCACTAAAGAAAATAGAAAATTTATCAATATATATTTTTCTCTTCTTATATCAAACCATGGTTAGGATATTATTGAACTTGAGTTAAAAGCACAAAAGGAAAAGTAACCCATGGTCAAAAGGTGGGTGAGAATGGTTAGGTCAAAAGAAAAGTGTAGAAACAAATCAATAATGACCATTTTCCTTTTTCCTTTTTGTTTTAAATCAAATGCAATTTAATCCATAAATAAAACCATGGTGTGAGTCTTATATTGCCACCATTTTCATGTATGTACAACCATGAAGGATGTATGTATGTATGTATGTGTATATGTACATCCATATGTGCATCAATCAATAAAGAAACTATACATGCATGCATACATCCAACATACTCAAGAAAGGATTTCAAGTGAGAAGCTAATGGTTAAATGATAAATCAACACTTGATTTATCAATCCGGCCATATCACATATGACCCCTACCAAAAGCAAGCCGCCCGACCAATATACGGTATCCTATAAGCGCATTTGAATCGGGTCCATGCGCATATCGCATACGCGCACCACAACGTTTCGCCTGGACTAGGAAACTCCATTGTGGGACTCTGAGACTCGTCAATATGTCGGCAGTGGGTGATGATCATATCAAGCACCCCCAAGCCGCAAGCGGTCAGCTAAACATAACGGCCACCCGGGTATTGAGCGATCAGAAGAGAACAAGCGAACCTGCTACAACTCCCGTCGAGCCGATCGGCAACACTTCCCGTACAGTCCGGTCTCCTCGTCTGATATGTCGCATATCAAGTCTAGGGGTTATAAACGTCAGACCCCAATAACCGATAAGTCGTGCCGATGTGAAGCTCATAACGGGTCGAGAAACTACTGGTAACACTTACCAGCAAATCTCTGAATCAGCCCTGGCCAGGGACTTCCCTGTTACGGCCAATCGAGCACAGTACAACATCAACCCCCAATACCGGGAGAGACGAAACCCCTTCTATCGCTCATTGTCTCCATGTGACTCGGGACTGTACCCAAAAACCACCGTTTTGCACGCCCTCATGGACGTGGTAAGGTGGAGATCAAAGCACAGTGGGAATCACACAAGACTCTATAACGATCTCGGGTCTACAGACTAACCTGTACAAGTGTCACCTGAGAACTGCCATCTGACGTGAGGTATAATACCATCTAGGAGTTCTCGACGAGTCCGTCCAGTGTACCCAGTCTCCACTGAGCACCCGTATACCATCTCTGATGTCAAACACCAATGGATATGGGATCATCCATCGCCCATCTCATGGGTCGAGAAGCGTATACGCTAGTCTACACTGGTATATCGATGCCCCGTCTCAATACACCCACAAATAGGGACCTTGAAGGATGTACTTATGGACTACCATGTCCCCACTAGTATGATCTGCATCATAGTCTAGATAATCAAGTACACATCCTAAGGGCTTTACCAACATGTAACTATAAGACAGTTTAAAGAGACTAGTATACATGTTAAGATAAAGAGCAACCAGATAGCATATTATCATATCGAGCAAGAAAGTCATCTCTATATATGTCCAAGCATCCAATATAATATACATCATCTGTACAATACTGGCCTCTAGGGCATACATACAGCTAACATGAGTAACCTGAAAGAGAAGCAAGTTCTCTTAATCGTTACTATTAACTGAATACCACACACAAGTATCTACATCTTCTATTACCTTGAAGAATCCCGATACTTGCAATACCTGGTTCTCTACTTTACTCTTATACCTATAACTTCTCAAAATTTGGACCTTGTGTTTCTACGAAACACTTGTCTAAGAACCAGAGAGGTCATAAGTAAACCGAATATAGTACGAGGACCAACTCCTCTGTCCTAATGGACACTGGACAATATACAATACTTTGTACAAGTCCCTTGAGTCTAATAACTCATTCCCTGTGTGTCGTAGGTTGAAAACTGTACTTATGGTTAAGAAGAATTACACCGCTGTTCAATACTCCTTACCTAATCATCCACTGATATAGGTAAATGTCATAGACATAATTTCAAAAAGGTATATCTCACTCTATAAAAATAGACGTACAGATATATCAATTTGAATTGGTGCATTATAACGGATATTCAAAACCAAATATTTGCCGTCCGGCAAACAGCCCAGGCGATTTCCTCAAATATCACCAATTACAACGAATCCCGATATAATGAGGATGATCACCCAATTCCCAATAACTTACTCCCACTCATCATCTATAAAACCATACAGATGTGAGAATCATACCTGGTAAATACATACCCTGGAGCAAGTGTCTAATTGGGAAATCAGTTTTCTTTTAACTGTACACAGTGAAACTGAAACATTGAAATGTTTCGTAGGAGTATCCGGGTATTCCTAATAATGCCTCTTCCATTATCAGATTCACAACTATAACCGTATATCTCTTTGCCATCTCTCCAAATCCCTTTATATGTATTTTAGTCATTACCTTCTGCACACCCCTTTAGGCCAAATGGTTTTCTTCCTTCCCTACCATTCGACACCAGCCTATGGTTTGAAAGAAGACTATCCAATAAGCATAATGGGTGTACTGTCCTAATCCTAGGAGCACTCGCAATGCGAGAGAAGGTGAAGATAAAAGACAACCGAATAAACCTTATTCCTATTTCTCCTGAACTAGAATCTATCCCCGAACTGGAACAAGTTCCATTCGAGTTCGTATATAACCATACGATGGAGTATCCAATAAACTGTGGATCTTCGTAGTGATACGGAGTGTTCTGGAGAAATACAAAGGTGATATAGGATTGGCGAAGAAATACTTGGTTTGGTCGTGAATAGCAGTCGCAATTTACTTTGCCCTCTTACTAATCCCTTTATTTGTCTTTACTTAATACCTTCTGTACACCGTTTAGGCTAATTGGTTTTCTTCATTCCCTACCGTTCAGCACCTGCCTATGGTTTGGAAGAAGACTATCCAATTTGCGTAATAGGTGTACCGTCCTAATCCAAGGAGCACTCGCAACCTGAGAGAAGCTAAAAGGAAAAGACAACTGAATAGTCCTATTCGTTTCCTCTAGAACCGGAAACCATCCTCGAATAAATTCCTTCGAGTTCGTATATAACCATACGATGGTTTTGTCCAATAGAAATGGACGTTCGTAGTAATATGGGGTGTCCTGGAGAAAAGGGTAAAAGTAGGAGTGGCAATGAGGTATGCAACTCTGACAATCCAAAAGCCAGTGTTTTAAGAAGGTTCGGTTAACTTGGTCACTGAGTCATAGTCTAGGGTCGGGTCATGGTCGCTGCCAAAGAGAGAGAGAGAAAAGAAACACTCAGCATGCACTCTAGCCTAGATCAGAATGGTTTTCACTTTATCTAATCAGGAAACCTCCCACTGTAACGTCAAATTTTTCTCCAAACCTGAAAGAAGAATTAGTCGGGATCACCCGAGGAGTAAACCAACTCATCAGTGGGAATCGGGATCCAACTATCATCGCATGATAACGTGACGGAATCCGCTCACGTTATCACACTCCAGAAGGTATGCGCATATCTGGCAAGTTTCAGTTTCTTTAGAAACTCCCGATATGATTTTTGCCCCATGCTCTTATGACCTTGACGAAAGCCAACATATCATAAGTCACATGTCAAGTTCTACCCGTCATTATCCAGGTTAATTTGAACCCACCCGTACATACCCTTGACGAATGCCAAAATAGTAGTACGACTGTCCCAAACCAACGCATCTATCTATGCTGCAGAAAAGTAACAAATAGCAACCATACACTATGCCTTGACGAAGGCCAACATTCATAGCATGAATACTAAGTGCTACCTTTCTGAAATGACGGAGGGTTACGAATGGTTTTTGGCAAAAAACCTTTAACGTAATGAACTTGATATCATTGAAGGAACCGGATAGCTTTTTATAAAAATATAGTGACGAAAACCTTTGCTAAAGAGGTTACTCCCGGTGAAGGGGTCTCGGCTCTTTCCCCGTAGAATGAGGTGCAGGATATTCCAACTGAATATCACGATGCAAAGAAAAAGTAAATGACTATAGTGAAGTTATTTCCCTGACGCAAACTTCTGTCCAAGGGGTCACTCCCGGTGAAGGGATCTCGGCCCTTGCCTCGTCGACTAAGGTGCTGGATATTCATAACCGAATGCCACTGTGCAAAACAAAAGAGAATATCCTTGCAATAACAGCTTTTTGAAAAATGTTCCAACAACATCAGAATAGGTTTGTTTAGCTTGCATTGATCCGAATCAACGCAGTCCTATCAATTAATCACACCAATAAAGAACGAAAATAATGATGTACGTATATACCATCCGCATTTACCACTGGGTCCCGTCATCACCCGTTAGGTTACTTAACTAACGACAGAGCGGGGACTGGACTAGCGCGGATGCAAAACATATACAACATCGACCAGTATATATATCAATATATAATATTCGCTCAAGGCGTGATAAAATGCAACATCACAGAAATGTAATAAGCATCACAGAACAATACAGATATCTGGGATCCCCGGGTTTCATAGAGCCGCTACTGAAACCCAACGTTCCCCTGGTCGTGTGGATAGCCAGCGCAATGAAACCCTAGACCCCTACGGGCGCGGCAAGTTACCCGCCAAAACCTGAAGCGAGCCATCCCCCTTCAGCAACGTGAATGGACCACCCAGCACTTCACGGAATCCGGTATCTTGGGCACCCCTCCTGGGTCAACCTATACCCCCTACGAGTGCGGCAAATAGCCCGCCAATTCTAGAGTAAAGCGCCCTCCGTCTCAACGCTATGAGATGCGGGCCCGTTGCCCTCTAGAACCCGGCTATCCGTGCACCCCTCCGCGGGGTAATCCTAGTACAGAAAGTAAAATATACACACAACGGATGCATCGACCTCAGCCCGGTCGTGCCCCAAAAGAATAATATACAAACAAGCAGTAACGGCAGTCCACATGTCGGACGCTCGCCCCGCAATATCAAATGTACATATAAAACAAAACTGTACTACCATTGCATCCAGGCTATCCACCACGACAATCCGCAGCATCACAGCACAACACAGAACATCAACGTGAATGTCACGTTCGCAAATCCGTCTAAAAGGGCTATAGCAGTTAGACAGGATTTACCGATCAAGTGACATTCACGGTCGCAGATATAATGTAAATACTGTGAACTAACATGTTTAAAATTTTCGATTGACTAAATTTACTGAAGCGGGCCCCAAGCACAACTGCAGCACTCAAAGAAATTCTGGGCCCAAAAAAAATATACCAGAAACCTTATTTCCATGTCCAAAGAGCACGGTAGAAATTTGGTACTGTGAAGAGTTAAAATGGCGGCGGAACCGCGGCTAATGCATGGGTTTGGACGCGGTTCCACGGTGGAACAGTAACTTCAAGTAAGTCCATGGTAGCGCCCCGGCCGTAAAACAGACGCCAAATGCGGAACAAAAACTTTTTACAACTGGCGCTATCGCATACTGTAACCCGGAACTGCCATTAAAGCTAAACTAACAAACTACAAAGTGGGTAGAAATGTTATACCGAACGATCCGAGTCCTTCGGTCTTCAACCATCATCCCACGCTTTGTTGCGGCTGCTCTGATCTCGTGAATCTCCGGTGTTCTCGTCCAGGTGGCACCACGTCGACGGATCTTTAAACGGGCTCCCGCCTTTGAATCGAGACAACTCGATCATCAAGTTTTCTAAAAGAGATGACCAAGATTGATGTAGAGAATGAGTAGAACACTTTGTCTCCTTACGTCCAAATTCATGGACGAACGGTTAATGAAGTTGCCTTTTGGATCGGGTGGAAATGTGAAATGAGTATCAATCAAATTTCTATACACTAAAACTATCATCTTTTTCTCTCAAGCAACCATAACCTATACCAAAGAGGGGCCGGCCATATATAAGGGGTGGGGGGTGAGTGTAGGAAGGGAAAGGTGACCATAACCATAATGAGTGAGCATGAGTCATATAACACCTTGCACAAAACATTAATGCAAAAGATGAATCACCTTAAGCTAGTCATCAAAGCATTAAATGCATCATTAAATACAACCATGAGTCACTAATCCTAGTCACCATATCAAGAAGCTTCCACTCATGACTCACCTCATGAATCACCCTCCAGAAGAAAAGATAAATCCGTCTTTAACCGAATGTTAAAGACGGGCGATAGAAAACTGGAAACTGGTAACTTCCAAAAGTGATCCTGAAACAAATTTCAGGATAACCCCGTAACAGTATAAACATACCCGCATTTGTATTATGACCGAATACAAATGCAGCTGAGACAAAGATATTATATCTATACAGCATAATACTCGGATCCGGCTTAAACCAAAGCCGACCAGTATTATCTGCCCAAAATATGACACGTGCGTAAACGCATGTGCATTTTCCGAACCCTGCTATAAAACCATACGTCCTCTACAACGTTTCGCCCGAACTTGGGAAAGTGTCTATGGGGGACTCTAATGACTCATCAACACACTGGCACTGGGTATAACCTCTAGCACGTCAGAGGTACCGGCTGTACGTAACGGTTGCCTATGTATTGATTGGAAGGGAAGCTGGCGAGCGAACTCATCCATAAACCCTACTAAGCCTAACAGTGACAATATCCGTACTGTCCGGTCCGTTCGTCTAAAGAGTATCGCATATCGAGTCTAGGGGGTGGATATAGTCAGACCCCTAATAACGCGATAAATCGTGTCGACATGAAGCCAATCACCACCTGAGAAACTACTGATCCAAATCAGTAATTCTCCACTACCTCGGCCGAGGATTTCTAGTGCTGGCCACCCGTGCACTGTGCGACATCAACCCCCAATACCGGGAGAGACGAATCCCCTACGATCCGCTCACTGCCTCCATGTGGCTCGGGACTATACCTAAAAAATACCTGTTTGCACGTCTCCTTTGAGCGTGGTAGGATAGGAATCAATGTACAGTGGGAACTCACACGAGACAAATGACGATCTCAGGTCGAAAAACTAACCTGTACACAAATCACCTGGGAACTGCTATCTGACGATATGTATAATACCAACTAGCATGCTCCCGGCGAGTCCTGTCCGGTGTACTCATAACCCAATGAGCACCTGTATATATCTTAGGTGAACCAACTGACACCAATGGCTTGTGAGACCGGCCATTGCCCCTCGTCGGGGTCTCGACTGTATTCACTAGTCTACTCTGGAGTATCGATGCCCTATCTCGAAACTCCCACGACTAGGGACTCTTTAAGGATGTGGGACTCTTTAAGGATGTGCTTATAGACCCCAGCTCCCACGTATATGATCGCCATCATACTGCTGGTAGTCAAGCAAGAATCCTATGGGCTCTATCAATATGCAATAGCGAACTAAAGCATGTATACGATGATAAAGACAAACCAGATAGCATACTATCATCTTAAGCAAGACTGTCATATCGGTATAGGTCCTGCCTCAATCATTGCAATCACGTACCTGCGATCCAATAATTGACTTTGAGGGCACTATCTCCAACAATCTCCCACTTGCACTTAAGGCTAATTATTACGATGTCGCATACTCACAGCCCGTGTGATACCGAACATCCAACTCCTCTACTAATCAGTTTCACAAAGGTAGTTTGTAAAACTCTTGTGTTCGAGAAATAGCCTCAGTGAGTGGATCCGCCCTGATGTTTCTTTCTGTATCTCTCTTAATCTCAAGTTCGCGGAGAAAGCCATCTCCCGAATTGAGTAATACCTGTCTTAGAATATGTCTTGATATCTGATGGGACCTAGTTCATAAATGAACTCCAAATCTAAACTTCTTAGACTGTATCGATCACTGAACCTAATCAGTATCCAGCACCATGCCTCCCACAGTATCTTCTTGGACCACCTGTCCATAATACTATCTCTCATCAGAGGGATAACTATAACTCTGACAATCACTCTGTCATCCATGTCACCTTGTAAGCCTGGAATGATAACCGTCTCCCGAAGGAGGCTGCTGTCATCAAATCTGTAGAACAAGCACTTATGTTCTAATACTGCTTCCTTATGTTTCTTCAGGATTGGATTTAATATAAACTTATCGCATCGAGTGCAAAAACAACATCTGGTGTGGTACTTGACATCTCATGATTGACTCAATTACCTAAGCAAGTGATCTGCCAATCATGTACATCCCTCTCTTTGTTTAGTCTCTAATACACCTTTAGAGAGGGTGACTCCATCACCTGCAGGTACACCACCATGCCAGGAGTCATCTATTCTAAAATACTATTAGAATACTGTCATAGTACCCACATTGGGAAACTACCCAAATCTAGATCAAAAACCATAAATCTAGTAACCAGAATGTCTGATATTATATCCATATCCTTTGTGGAGAAACAACTGTGTGACGACCAAACTACAACCGATCGTAGTATAGGAATTTTACTTCCTACTCTGTGTATGTCATCCAAATACCAGAACATCACACCCTACTACCTTCTCAACAGATCCATCCCCTATTCTGATGAAGTCAAACCCATGACTGTCACATCAAAAATAGATGATTTATCTCCGTTATAACTGCTTAAGTCTATAAATAGACATAAACTACTTGCCCACTATGCTTCCACTTCTCCCACTGACTACGACAACCCTCTGACAGAATAATATACACGTGCACTTCTAAAGCCAGTTTAGAACGACGCTATACTTATCTTCCTGCCGGGTCTCATAGTCTGGAACAACAGTAGTGTCAAGTCTGGGTAAACAAGAACCTCCCTGTCACCGTCCTTGAGGCTACCGGAGTACCTCTCGGGTGTCTGAGATTACCCACCATATCTGCGGAGTGGCTAATGGAATGTCAAATCTGATTGAATATATAGGTCCTATTAAATTTTCCGTAATTGTTTGCGGTTCTGGAATCACTTCCAGTTCTACCATACTCCCACTACTGTTTTCTGAAAAAATCTATTTTACTAAAACTGTGGCGAGTCAAGAACAATATCACTATTGATCTTCCAGATGGTAGAAATGTCAACCCTCGTCAAAGCCAGGGTCAACCCACAAACAGCAATTACAGAAACGTGCCTTGATTTATCCAGTGTCTGGTTTTAAGCATAAGCTGGACAACTCCCCGTATCTAAACATCATTAAGATATGAACCATTCTATATACTATATAGAAATAGAGGCACTAATTTAATTGGAACCAGATTCAAACCATGCAATTGTCTCCAGTGCATATCAACTTAATAGAGAGAGGCTACTCAGCATAACTCAACTTAGGAATCCATCCAATTATGAGTAACCTGAAAGAGAAACAAGTTTCTCAAAACCATTACTATCATCTGAATACCAGTCATAAGAATCTACATCTTCAATCTCTTTGAAGAATCCCGATACTTGCGACACATGGTTCTCTACTTTATTCTTATACCCACAACTTCTCAAAACTTAGACATTGTATTTCTACGAAACACTTGTCTACAAACTAGAGAAGTCACAAGTAAATAGAACATAGTATGAGGACCTACTCCTTTGTCCTGACGGACACTGGACAACATACAATACTCTGTATAAGTCCGCTGAGTTGAATAACTCAAAACCTGTGCAACGTAGGTTGAAAACTGTACCTAGGTGATTTTCTCAAATATCACCAATTACAACGAATTCCGATATAATGAGGATAATTACCTAATTCCTAATAACTTACTCCCACTCATCATCTGTAAAACTATACAGATATGAGAATGAAGCGTGGTAAATACATATCATGGAGCAAGGGTCTAATTGGGAAATCAGTTTACAATTAACAATGCACAGTGAAACTGAAACATGAAAATGTTTCGTAGGGGTATCCTGGTATTCCTAGTAATGCCTCTTCCATAAATCAATTCATGACTATAACCGTATATTTCTTTGCCATCCCTCCAAATCCCTTTATTTGTCTTTATTCATTACCTTATGTACACCATCGTTAGGCTAAGTGGTTTTCTTCCTTCCCTACCGTTCGGCACCAGCCTATGGTTTGGAAGAAGACTATCCAGTAAGCATAATAGGTGTACTCTCCTAAACCAAGGAGTACTCGTATCTTGAGAGAAGGTGATGATAAAAGATAACTGAATAATACCTTATTCTATTTCTCCCGAACTGGGGAAAAAAGCAAAGGTGAAATAGGAGTGGCGATGAAGTACGCGGTTTGGTCGTGAATGATAGCAGTCGCAATTTACTTTGCCCTCTCTTTCTAATCCATTTATCTTGTCTTTACATATTACCTTCTGCACAACCTAGTTATGCTAATTGGTTTTCTTCATTCCCGACCTTTCGGCACCAGCCTATGGTTTGGAATAAGACTATCCAATAAGCGTAATAGGTGTACTCTCCTAAACTAAAGAGCTCTCGCAACCTGAGAGAAGGTGATAATAAAAGACAACTAAATAAACCAATTCTATTTCTCCTGAACCTGAATCCATCCTCGAAGAAGTCCCTTCGAGTTCGTATATAACCATACAATGGATCTATCCAATGGAAGTGGATGTCCGTAGTAATACGGGGTGTTCTGAGAAATACAAAGGGTAAAAGAAGGAGCGGCATTGACTTATGCAACATTAGACAATCCAAAAGTCAGTATTTTAAGAGGGTTCGGTTAACTTGGTTACTGAGTCATAGTCTAGGGTCTGTCAAAGGTCGCTGCCAAAGAGAGAGAGAGAAAAGAAACACTCTGCGTGCACTCTAACCTAGATCAGAATGGTTATCACTTTATCTAATCAGGAAACCTCCCACTGTTTTCTCAAATTCTCCTCCAAACCTTAAAGAAGAATTAGTCGGGATCACCCGAAGAGTAAACAAACTCATCAGTGAGAATCGGGATCCAACTATCATCGCATGATAACTTGATGGGAGCCACTCAAGTTATCACACTCCAGAAGGTATGCGCATGCCTGGCAAGTTTTCTGTATGTTTGAAACTCCCGATGTGATTTTTCCCTCATGCTCTTATGACCTTGACGAAGGTCAACAAATCATAAGTCACATGTCAAGTTCTACCCGTCATTGTCCAGGTTAATTTGAACCCACCCGTACAAGCCCTTGACGAAGGCCAACAAGGCTATACAACTGTCCCAAACCAACACATCTATCTATGCAACAAATGAATACCCCAGCAGCTACCAAGCACTATGCCTTGACGAAGGTCAACAAACATAGCTTGAATACTACTGACCATCCATAAGAAATGACGGAGGGCTACGGCTGGTTTTTGGCGAAAAAACTTCTAACGTAATGAACTTGATCTCCTTGAAGGAACCTGATAGCTTTTTATAAAAAATATAGTGACGAAAACCTTTTGCTAAAGAGGTAACTCCCGGTGAAGGGATCTCGGCTCTTTCCTCGTGGAATGAGGTGCAGGATATTCTAACTGAATACCGCGATGCAAAGCAACTTGTAATCGACTATAGTAAAGTTATTACCCTGACGCAAACTTCTGCCCAAGGGGTCACTCCCGGTGAAGGGATCTCGGCCCTTGCCTCGTCGAATGAGGTGCAGGATATTCTAAACTGAATATCACTATGCAAAACAAAAGAAAATGTCTTTGTAATAACACCATTTTAAAATTTGTTCCAACAACATCAAATATAGGTTTGTTTTACTTTGCATTGATCAGAATCAACGTAGTCCCATCAATCAATCACACCAGAAAAGAACAAAAATAAAATGTACGTATATGCCATTCGCATTCGTCACTGGGTCCCATCATCACCCGTTAGGTTACTTAACTAACGACAGAGCGGGGGCTGGACTAGCGTGGGTGTAAAACATATACAACATCTAATAGTATATATACCAATATACAGTAACCGCTCCAGGCGTGATAATATGCAACATTACAGAAAAGTAATAAGCATCACAGAATAATACAGATAATCTGGGATTCCCGGGTTTCACAGAGCCGCTGCTGAAATCTGACGTTCCCCTGGTTGTGTGGATAGCCTGTGCAATGAAACCTAGACCCCTACGGGTGCGGCAAGTTACCCGCCAAAACCTGAAGCGAGGTAGTCCCCACAGTATAGTGAATGGAACACCCGACACTTCACGGAATCCGGTAAATTGAGCACCCCTCCTTGGGTCAAACTGTACCCCCTACGAGTGCAGCGAATAGTCTGCCAATTCTAGAGTGAGGTCCCTTTGCCTCTCAAAGCCATAAGATACGGACCCGTTGCCCTCCAGAACCCGGCTATCCGTGCACTCCTTCGCGGGATAATCCTAGTACAGAAATAAAAATATGTACAACGGGTACATCGACCTCAACCTGGTCGTGCCCCAAAAGAATATTATACAAACAGGCAGTAACGGTAGTCCATATGTTGGACGCTTGCCCCGCAATATCAAATGTACAAATAAATCCATACAGCACTATCATTGCACCCTGTTATCCACCACGACATATCCGCAACATCACAGCACAACACAGAACATCAACGCGAATGTCACGTTCGCAAACCCGTCTAAAAGAACTATAGCAATTAGACGCGGTTTACCGCTCGAATGACATTCCCGGTCGGAGATATAAAGTAAGTACTGTATACTAACAAGTTTAAAATTTCGATCGACTAAATTTCCCGAAGTAGGCCCCACGTACATCTGCTGTGCAGTAAAAAAATCTGGGCCCAAAAGAACTATACCAAAAACCACAATTTCCAAAATAAAGCTCTATGGAAAAAGTTGGTGCACTGTTCCCACTAAAGCACCGCGGTTCCGCAGTCAAACCCTAGGTTTGACCGCGGATTCGCGGTGGTCTTATGGGATCACGTGCCCAAATTTTTCCAGAATGCTTAGAAAAGCCTGCTTAGTTTTCTGTGATATGTAAAATAATTTTTAGACACCTTTTAAAATCGACAGAAACTTTAACCCTGGAATTTGCGGTTTTCGAAAATCCGTTCGATCGATATTTTAAACGCGTTAGCACAAGTTAGTAAAGCTTAATGGTGAGGCACTGATACCACTGTAAGTCCACGGTAGCACCCTGGCCGTCTAACAGACGCCAAATGCGGAACAAAAACTTTTTACAATTGGCGCTATCGCGTACTATAACCCGGAACTGCCATTAAATCTAAACTAACAAACTACAAAGTGGGTAGAAATGTTATACCGGACGATCCGAGTCCTTCAGTCTTCAACCATCATCCCACGCTTTGTTGCGGCTGCTCTGATCTCGTGAATCTCCGGTGTTCTCGTCCAGGTGGCACCACGTCGACGGATCTTTAAACAGGCTCCCGCCTCTGAACAGAGGGAACTCGATCATCAAGTTTGCTAAAAGAGATGACCTAGATTGATGTAGAGAATGAGTAGAACACTTTGTCTCATTACATACAAAGCCATGGACGAACGGTTAATGAAGTTGCCATTTGGATCGGGTGGAAATGTGAAATGAGTATCAATCAAATTTCCATACACTAAAACTATTATCTTTTTCTCTCAAGCAACCATAACCTATACCAAAGAGGGGCCGGCCATATATAAGGGGCGGGGGGGAGGGGGTGAGTGTAGGAAGGGAAAGGTGACCATAACCATAATGAATGAGCATCAGTCATATAACACCTTGCACAAAACATTAATGTAAATGATGAATCACCTTAAGCCAGTCATCAAAGCATTAAATGTATCATTAAATACAACCATGAGTTTCTAATCCTAGTCACCATATCAAGAAGCTTCCACTCATGACTCACCTCATGACTCACCCTCCAGAAGAAAAGATAAATCCGTCTTTAACCGAATCTTAAAGACGGGCGATAGAAAACTGGAAACTGGCAACTTCCAAAAGTGATCCTGAAACAAATTTCAGGATAACCCCGTAACAGTATAAACATACCCGCATATTTGTATTATGACCGAATACAAATGCAGCTGAGACAAAAATATTATATCTATGCAGCATAATACTTGGATCCGGCTTAAACCAAAGCCGACAAGTATTATCTGCCCGAAATATGACACGTGCGTAAACGCACGTGCATTTTTCGAACCCTGCCATGAAACCATACGACCTCTACAACGTTTCGCCCGAACTTGGGAAAGTGTCTGTGGGGGACTCTAATGACTCATCAACACACTGGCACTGGGTATAACCTCTAGCATGTCAGAAGTACTGGCTGTACATAACGGTTGCCTATGTATTGATTGGAAGGGAAGCTGACGAGCGAACTCATCCATAAACCCTACTGAGCCTGACAGTGACAATATCCGTACAGTCCAGTCCGTTCGTCTAAAGAGTATTGCATATCGAGTCTAGGGGGGTGGATATAGTCAGACCCCTAATAACGCGATAAATCGTGTCGGCATGAAGCCCATCACCACCTGAGAAACTACTGATCCAAATCAGTAATTCTCCACTACCTCGGCCGAGGATTTCTAGTGATGGACACCCGTGCACTGTGCGACATCAACCCCCAATACCGGGAAAGACGAATCCCCGACGATCCGCTCACTGCCTCCATGTGGCTCGGGATTATACCCAAAAAATACCTGTTTGCACGTCTCCTTTGAGCGTGGTAGGGTAGGAATCAAACTACAGTGGGAACTCACACGAGACAAATGACGATCTCAGGTCGACAAACTAACCTGTACACATGTCACCTGGGAACTGCTATCTGACGATATGTATAATACCAACTAGCATGCTCCCGGCGAGTCCTGTCCGGTGTACTCATAACCCAATGAGCACCTGTATACATCTTAGGTGAATCAACTGACACCAATGGCATGTGAGACCGGCCATTGCCCCTCGTCGGGGTCTCGACTGTATACACTAGTCTATTCTGGAGTATCGATGCCCTGTCTCGAAACTCCCATGACTAGGGACTCTTTAAGGATGTGCTTACAGACCCCAGCTCCCACGTATATGATCGCCATCATACTGCTGCCAGTCAAGCAAGAATCCTATGGGCTCTATCAACATGCAATAGCGAACTAAAGCATGTATACGATGATAAAGACAAACCAGATAGCATACTATCATCTTGAGGAAGACTGTCATATCGGTATAAGTCCTGCCTCAATCATTGCAATCACGTACCTGCGATCCAATAATTGACTTTGAGGGCACTCTTTCCAACACTTCACTCGACCAAATTTTCACAGAATGCTTAAAAAACCCTGCTCGTATTTTTACAATGTACCAAATAATTTTTTGACCACTGCAAAAATTCGACAGAAACTGGACTTGAAAATACGGTTTTTGGGAAATCCGTCCGATCGAACTTGTAAACATGTTAGAGCAAGCTAGACAAGGTTAATGGCGTGGCTCTGATACCCGTGTAAGTGCACAGCAGCGCCCCGGCCGTCTGAACGAGGCCAAAATGCGGAAACGAAACATTTCTTTAAACATTAAAACCGACGCTACCACGTACTTTAAACCCGGATCGGGCAATTAACCTAATGCTAGCAAATACGAGAAAGGGTAGAATGCTATATCGAGCGATCCGTGTCCTTCGGTCATCGGCCTCTACTCCGATCTCCTCGCGGAATCTCCGGTCTTCATCTTCTCGTCGGAACGGGAACCACATCGCCACGTTCTTTTACGGGCTCCCACTTCTGGACCGAGGCAACTCGGGCACGAAGTTGGCGAGTCGACGTGTCCAAGAATACTGTAGGCTAAGTGTAGAATCACTCGTCTCAAGCAGGTATGAAGTTGCTATATTTAGATGTGGAGGAGAAAAAGAACTTTGGAGAGAGGTGAGGAATTTTGTAGCAAGCCAAATGAGATGAAGAAATTCCCACACACTAAAAATGAATCCTCTCACCTCACCAAAAATGTGGCCGGCCTTAACAATAATGGAGGAGGGAAAATACAAGGGAGGTGAGTGTAGGAAAAGGAAATGGTGACCATAACCCAAAAGCAAGCCTCACATCATAATCCAAATCAATCCAATCTCAAATCCTTTCTCATTAATGCAAAACCATGATGAATGACAAAAGCAAAGATGCTTGAATAATCATGAACCATCCAAGTCACAAAAACCCCCTCCACAATTACTAATTTGCACAACTGCTAACTAGCCCCTCCATCAGAAAAATCCGGCCATGTCGGAACAAAGGAAAACTGGCCGAAACAGAATACAAACTGGCAACTTCAAACAACTGATCCCGTAATAAATTACAGGAAAACCCCGCGACTGTATATACATACCCGCATTTGTATTCCCACTGAATACAAATGCAATGAGACAAAATCTACACTGTACAATACTAGGATCCGGCTTAAACCAAAGCCTGTTAGTATTATCCGTCCGATCATGATCCGTGCAATACCGCACGTATATGATAGAACCCTGCCATATCTCCATACGACCTCTACAGCGTTTCGCCCGAAACTTGAGAAACTGTCTGTGGGGGACTCTAAAGACTCGTCAATACCTTGGCTGTGGATTTAACCACTAGCACGTCAGAGGTATTAGCCATACGTAACGGGCTACCAGGTATTGACCAAAAAGGACGTCGATGAGCGAACTCATCCGAACACCCTACTGAGCATGTCAGTGACAATATCCATACAGTCCGGTCCGTTCGTCTATGAGCATCGCATGGCGGGTCTAGGGGGTTGGTAAATGTCAAACCCCCAAAAGCGGTACAAGTCGTGTAGGAGTGAAGCCTAGAACACCCTGAGATACTACTGGAATACCTACCAGTAAATCTCCTGCCCTGGCCAAGAACTTCGTGTAATGGCTCTCCTAGACACAGCGCGACCTCACCCCCAATACCAGGAGAGACGAACCCCTGCAGATCTGCTCACTGCCTCCATGTGGCTCGGGACTGTACCCAACTAAAACCTGTTTGCATGACTCCTTTGAGCGTGGTAGGGTGGTAATCAAAGTACAGTGGGAACTCACACGAGACAAATGACGATCTCAGGTCGATGAACTAACTTGTACACATGTCACCATGGAACTGCTATCTGACGTCAGGTATAAGACCAACTAGCATGTTCCCGGCGAGTCTTGTCCGGTGTACTCATAACCCAATGAGCACCTGTATACATCTTAGGTGAACCAACTGACACCAGTGGCTTACGAGACTGGCCACCGCCCCTCGTCAGGTCTCGACTGTATACACCAGTCTACCCTGGAGTATTGATGCCCTGTCTCGAAACTCCCTCGACTAGGGACCTTTTAGAGATGTGCTTATAGACCCCGGCTCCCATGTATATGATCGCCCTCATACTGCTGGTAGTCAAGCAAAAATCCTAGGGGCTCTATCAACGCGCAATAATGACCTGTAAGGTCACCTAAAACAGTACACGATGATAAAGATAAACCAGATAGCATACTATCATCTCGAGTAAGACTGTTCTAACGGTATAGATCCTCTCTCAATCATTGTAATCACGTGCCTGTGATCCAATAATTGACTCTGAGGGCACTATCTCCAACATTTTTGATGTGACGGTCATAGGTTTTGACTTCATCAGAATAGGGGATATATCTGTTAAGAAGGTAGTAGGGTGTGATGTCCTGGTATTTAGATGACATACACATAGTAGGAAGTGAAATTCCTATACTACGATCGGTTATACCGTAGTTGTCATACAGTGGTTTCTTTACATAGGATATGGATATTATATCATGCATTCTGGTTACTAGATCTATGGTTTTAGATCTAGATTTGGGTAGTGTCCCAATCTGAGTACTTAGACAATATTCTAAAGATATTTAGAATGGACTTCTCCTAGTATGGTGGTGTACCTGCAGGTGATGGAGTCACCCTCTCTAAAGGTGTCTTACAGACTAAAGGGGAGAGGGATGCGCATGATTGGCATATCACTTGCTTAGGCAATTGAGTTGATCATGACATGTCATGTATCACACCAGATGTTGTTTTTGCACTAGCTGCAATAAGTTGATATTAATCCAATCCTGGAGAAACGTTCGTAAGCAGTTTTAGAACATAAGTGGATGTTCTAGGGATATGATAATGACAGCCTCCTTCGGGAGACAGTTATCATTCCAGGCTTCCAAGGTGACCTGGATGACAGAGTGACTGTCAGAGTTATAGTTTTCCCTCTGACGAGGGGTAGTAGTTTGGACAGGTGGTCCAAGCGGATACTGAGGGAGGCATGGTGTAGGGTACTGATTAAATTTAGTTGACGATACAGTCTAAGAAGTTTGCTGGATTTGGAGTTCATTTGTGAACTAGGTCCCATCAGATATCCAGACATATTCTAAGATAGGTATTGCTCATTTTGGGAGATGGCTTTCTCCGTGATCTTGAGAAAAAGAGAGACATAGAAAGAAACATCAGAGCGGATCCACTCACTGAGGATATTTCTCGAAAGCAATAGTTTCACAAACGAGCTTTGTGAAACTGATTAGTAGATGAGTTGGGTGTCCGGTATCACACGGGCTGTGAGTATGCGACATCGCAATAATTAGCCTTAAGTGTAAGTAGGAGATTGTTGGATACAGTGCCCTCAAAGTCAATTATTGGATCACAGGCACATGATTGCAATGATTGAGGGAGGACCTATACCGGTAGGACAGTCTTACTCGAGATGATAGTATACTATCTGATTTGTCTTTATCATCGTGTACGTGCTTTAGGTGACATTACAGATCACTATTACATGTTGATAAAGCCCTTAGGATTCTTGCTTGACTATCAGCAGTATGATGGCGATCATATACGTGAGATTTGGGTATTCTATAAGCACATCCTTAAAGAGTCCCTAGTCGTGGGAGTTTCGAGACTGGGCATCGATACTCCATGGGTAGATTAGTGTATATGGATCGAGACCCCGACGAGGGGCAATGGCTGGTCTCACAAGCCATTGGTGTCAGTTGGTTCACCTAAGATCGTATACAGGTGCTCATTGGGTTATGAGTACACCGGACAGGACTCGCCGGGAACATGCTAGTTGGTATTATACCCGACGTCAGATAGCAGTTCCCTGGTGACATGTGTAGAGGTTAGTCTATCTACCTGAAATCGTATTTGTCTCGTGTGAGTTCCCACTGTGCTTTGATTACTACCCTTCCATGGCTCAAAGGAGTCGTGCAAACAGGTTTTAGTTGGGTACAGTCCCGAGCCACATGGAGGCAGTGAGCGGATCGGCAAGGGATTCGTCTCTCCCAGTATTAGGGGTGAGATCGTGCTGTGTCTGGAGAGCCATTACATAAAGTCCCTGGTCAGGGCAAGCGAGATTTACTGGTAGCTATTCCAGTAGTTTCTCAGGGTGTTCTGGGCTACACTCCGACACGACTTACACAAAGTAATCACACACTATCTCTACTTCATCTTGGACATGTCGGCTAGCAAACTTCATGTCCGAGTTGCTTCGGTTTGAAGCGGAAGCCCGTATAAAGAATCCTTGATGTGGAGCCACTTCGACGAGCGAGATCGGAGAGCGTACTTCATTGGAGCAGCCGCGAGGAGCTTGGGAAGAGGTTGAAGACTTAAGGACACGGATCGATTGGTATAATATCTCCAAACACTTTTACAGTTTTCTAGTTTACGGTTAATGGAACGATCCGGCTTTTAGGTTTACGTTAGCGCCATTTTGAAAAAGTTTTATTCCGCATTTGGTCTCGGATTGGCGGCCAGGGTGCTACCGTAGTGTCATGCCCCGCTTCCCAGTAGATGAAAACGGTGACGTGGCAAGCCCGCGACGTATTTATTCCGATAAGGTCATTTCTCAAAATAAATATGCTAAGCGTATATAAGCAACATATACTAACAAGAACAAACAAAAGAATGAAATCCAACTGTGATTTGTTACATTCATGATTCATAGTAGACAAAATATCTGAATACAAGATATTGAACACGATAAGCCTTAACAATGAGGCATATATAAATAAGCTGAAATGAAATGAAAAACTGAATGAAACTATACGTCTGTTTATGATGTGAACTGGTTGTACTCCTTTTCGACAACTTCTATCTTCTCTGTCTCAATATCACCTGACGAACATTCCAAGAATATAAAGAAATGGGTGGAATTCCCGTCAGCGAACTTGCGCTCGGTAAGTCCCCAAGAATGGTGGGATGTGAAAGTATATAAATGAATATGCAAGGTGACATGTGATATAGCATGGATGGAAATAAAACATGAACAAGTATAACATGGTGATATAAATGACAACTATGTAAGCATGGCAATATAACCTGAGCATAATAAACAAGTATAGAATGAATATAATCATGAACATATAAACAAGTATGGTAGCATGCATGGTAATGTGTCTGTCACGACCCAAGTTAGACACATGACCGGCACTTAGACTACGTAACGTCAACAGGCGTAACGCAAATAAGTAAGCCAAAACCCAGCAATCTAAACCATCACAAGAAGGAAAAGATAGAAACCCCATTTTAAATCTCAAGTAAAACATAAAACTTAAGTTTGTTTTCATGAAAATTTCGGCAGCACTTCCTTTGTAAAAACTAGCCCGAAACGGGTACAAACATAAGATATAAGTAAAGCATTCCCAACCGGGAGCAAATCTCGCCCAAAGGCGGAACAACCACCACAATAGATATACGACGCCGAAGCGAAGGAAAAGACAATAATCAACATAAATAAAGGCCAGCTCACACGAGCACGACAACCAAAGTCATAAGAATACACAACAACGATCGTCATAACTCGTCTCTAAGTCAATACATGAAGATAGTAGATGGAGTGTACTAGATACAAAGGATATACAACGAGATCATCGGATAACCGCAAACCCATCTATAGCAAAAAGGCCTCACAGCCAACCGTAGCGGTATATGCAAAAGTAGAGGTAAAAAGGCGCCCTACCGCGACTACCTGAAGGTCAGACCTGAAAAACACTGTAGCACAACGGGGGTGAGTTTCCAACTCGTGAATAGTAAATAATGTCATACAGTAATCGCAAATATGCACGAACAACGATAATCTATCATGAACTCTGATAGCATAAGTATGACAATATGGGTATGCAACAATCATATAAAGGTACATCATCAGGAAACTACAACTACATAAATCAATGCATATCAAATAAATGCTGAGTATGGGATAAAACATGTCATCCTCACGGAACCCTCATCGTGGGAAGACCAGTGTCCATCAATGACACTCCAATCCCAATACCAAAGGCACTGCATCCTCCGATCGGCCCTCATATCCTGTAAGTCTCATGGAACCTAAGTGTCCAACATCGATACCCGAAAACACCATGAAAATTAGAGTCCAGCATCGACACGTAAATACTCATCTATCAGGCGCCATCACCATAACTGGCCCTAATGTCAGTACATCTCATGAAACCTGAGTGTCCACATCGACACCCAAAATCCACGTAGCATGTCTGAACCTGACTCTAGTCGGTATCCCCCCGATATCCGCCGAGTCCAAATAATATCACCGGTAGGTAGTGGTCCCTCTGTCAGGCTCATCGTCTACACCACGAAATCACCTCTCACCCCGGGGTAACATACCGGGTCCACCATGTACCTGCAGACAGTGACTCCCGCTCCTCGAATCAGGTATCACATGCCAAATCTCAGAACCGAGAATCACATGGTGGACGCACTGAAATATCATATCAAGAGAAACCGGATTTTTAATACAAATACACATTTCTTGAAATATCCCTGCGGTTCTCAAATCCAGAAATCACATGAAATCCATATCTCAATGCCTAAATCCATGTAAATATGATATATGCAACATAAAACAGTAATATGAGCATGTCAAGGAAAAATCGCTATTTAACTGCAACAACTTATTATATATATCATGCGGTTTCAAATTTCTCCGAAATCAAATGTGACATCATATAAAGGTGAACATGTAGCTATGGCAAGGTATATGTATAGCAGCTAGGTATGCAAGTACACTACCTCTCATATGCACAATGGAAATAAGGATCATGTCTCAATGTCCCTAACCAATACAATATCACGTATATATATATGTTGTGCATATCATAGCAATTTGTAACGTTTTGGAATATTTTCGTCTCGTTATATTCGTATTCAGTCGTAATACGGATGCAGATACGTATGTGCAAGTGAGGTGTATTCTTGTAATTCATTACGAGTTTATTTTTAAAGTTGCCATTTTCATTTCGTTTCTTGTCTTTAAACATTTGGTTTAATGTAGAGTTAATCTTTTTCTTGGGCTGATCAATTCCTTTTGCTGCCTAATTCCTTAGGCAAAAATTTCGTGGGCTTTGCATGAGGGGTTTGGTGAGATGTGCTTTGGTGAATCATCAGGTGGTGCTGTGGCTGATTGCATGCACTTGAGGTTAAGACATTTGGACAAGTGGCTTTGGTTCATGGAGGGAGCAATTCGTGGCCTTCTTGTGTGGCTGTTGGGTGTGAAGGATTAATGGAAGTGTGTTGATATCAATTAATTCCTTACACCATCAATTTCAACAGAGCCATTCTTTGCTTCACAAGTTTTTTTTTTCTTCACATTCAAAAGCATTTTTGTGAGCCAATTTTTCATCAGCCACAAAACAATTTTTCTTCACTGCACATTGTTTGTGTTCACAAATTTCCTCCATGCCAGAGCACTATTTCTCATCTTGGCCGCGATCTATTTTTGACTAGAAAAAATCCATTGCTCACATTTTTTCTCATTGGCAACTTCATTAACCTCCATCCATTCCATCTCATGTGTTGAGAATCATTGGGTGTATTGAGACAAAATATTCACACACTATCTCTACTTCAATCATGGGTATCTAGGCTAGCAAACTGGATGTCCGAGTTACTTCGGTTTTAAAGCGGGAGCCCGTATAAAGAATTCTCGATGTGGAGCCACTTCGACAAGGGAGACCGGAGAGCGAACTACATCGGGGCAGCAGCGACAAGCTCGGGACAGAGATTGAAGACCGAAAGACATGGATCGATAGGTATATATCGTATTTGGATAATTATAACTCTGTTTAGAATCTGTTATAGTCTAGATTTTTCTTAACAAAATCAAGTTGTACCTTAGCCTTAATGATTAGACCTAAAATTCACACCAGAAAAACGAAACCATTCCCTCGGATTTTGGCCGGCGACAATTGCCAAAAATCCGAGCTCGCCGGCATTCCCTAGGTTTTTGGTGTTAGTTTTTCTCATGTAGGTTTGTTTTGGTATTTTATAAGTTATGGTGTTGTTTGATTGTTCTAGTATTCTTACAGAGAAATCTGGAAATGATTAGTAATGGTTTTACCAAATTTTCGATATTCCGATACGGTTTTTACGTATTTTGTACTGAGACTGAAATATTGACGTTCATATGTAAATTTCAGTGGCATATTATTGTTGTTGGGTTAAGAGAGCTGTAGGTTCTAACCTACGAGTGCTTAGCTCGTTGTTTTGGGTTTTAATATGATATTTATATCGATGTGGTTTTAATTATGATTATAGGTGCCGTCGCGAGAATTTCCGAGACGGAGTTGGCGGATATAGCAGCGTGGATTTCAGCAAGCTTATTAAGTTGGTGAGTAGATTTACATCTACTGGGGAAGTCGGGTGGATGGTGTATAGCACCCCCGCAACTTTATAACTATTATTATGATAGCTACTTAGGATTAGCTTTTCGTCAAAGCATTGATATGTTATTTCATCTTGTATACCCTCCATTTGCATAAAGTTCATATGTAGTTTTTAAATGAGATATACGTGATATTTGATCCGTACGATATGGGTATGATTTGATGAGTTTGTACGAGAGATCATACCGTACTTAAGATGATATGGATATAGTGATATAATGAACTTAGTATGCCGAATAACGGCCAATTTATTTTTTGACTCGTAGAGATAGATTATGTTCTGTTTTAGGAGGTAATATTGGTATGAGCTATATTATTTTTATAAAAAAACACGTTGCATTTTAAATAAACTACCAGGATGCGTGCCAATTTCTAAAACAACATCTCTTTTAAATCTAAGACAGCTTCTTTATTTCAAATTTAACGTTCCGATCATTTCTAAAGATAATGGTATAGCTCATAACAAGTAATTACAATAAATACGTTTAGATTATATTATCTATAATATATGTTTCTGCGTTATGCACACTCTGATAGAACACTGCACAAATACTAATGAGTAATATGCTGCACAAGCACGTAAATATATGTTACACTACACCTCATTGGTACTGCCATGTCACTGTAGGATCGTTCTGATATATATGTGTTAATACATAGATTGTTACACCGTAAAACACTTGCACAAATAATAATGATTTCCATGTTGCATGAGCACAGACGTGTATGCTACACTACACATCATTAGTAGTGCCATGACATATTAGAAATGAAATCTTTATGTTATGTGATATGATTACGTAGTCGTTTCCTATTTATGTTGTAGTACTATAGATGATGTATTTGATTTTCTTGGGATTTCTGAGTATTTTACTCCTGATGATATATATATCGGTGGTATGGGATAGTGTTATATATATATATATATATATATATATATATATATATCATCAATACAAACTATGCAATTATTCTTATTCCTTACTTGATATTTTGAGATGATGAGTAAAACGTCCACCATGAGTTTTGTGTTTTCTGGTTTTGTTCCGGACCTAGTAGGGGAGATATACGGTCGTACATTTTTACGTTATCCAGACTGAGTGGGGGAGCTATACAGTTGGATACATGGTAGACCCGGTCGAGACCGAAGGGCAGGATAGCCGTATGATAGGCGGGGAGCCTAACGAGGGACTCGATTCCGGAGATAACATGAACACGACAGATATCCAGGGGCTACTAACCGAGATTCGATTAGGTACGATAGATATCCAGGGGATACTGATCGTAGCCAGGATATCGGGTGGCAATCATCTGTTGAGATGGTGTCGACGGTATCTGTTTTTACGTGTCGATACTGGACACGAGAGATTTCGAATTTCGATGTCGATACTGGACATCCATATGTATATTGATGTGATCGTTATCTTGATGTACACAGTAGATATGTATTTATTGGATTCCACCAGGACTGATCCGGGGGACAGTACCTGCATATATTTGTACAGACATTATAGACAAAAAGGGAATTCCAATACGGATAATAGATTCATGATTTTGATTCATATGACATTTAGATATTACACTTGTGATTGCATGATAGTCAGTATTTCACCTTCGCATATCATATAGTATATCGATACAGATTATGATAGTACTATACTTATGACCTAGGTATTGTCATGCATTTCGATTTCTACCTTTAGATGCACTTTTATTCACTGAGTTGGCAGCTCATCCCCGTTGTGCCACAGTTTCTCGCAGGTTTTACCGCTTGGATTATCAGCGGTTTGGGCACACATTCTTTTGGGGATTGATGGGTAAGTGAGTTATTATTGTATCATACTCACTCTTGATTATTCATATATTCTTGTATCTAGCGGAAACTCCATCAACCTAGAAATGTTATACTATGGACATAGAAGCGAGACTTAGAATTTATGTGTGGTGATGTCGCACTCTTTAGAGTCGACATCTGTTATAGATTTGTTTGGCTGTTCCGTCTTTTGGACGTGAAAGCTAGCTTCCGTTGGGATGCTATTTTATTATGTTATATTGGGTCTTTATAAAAATGTAAAGGAGGTGATGAAATGTTTCAAAACGTCATAAAGGTTTTTCCACATACTTAGTTAAATTTAGATGTTATTTAAATTGATTTTATTGGATGATTATTTTAACCTCACCTTCAATATTTTCAAAAAAGGGTTTAGATTCCGGGTTCGGCTTACTTGAATTGCATCGATGTCTTTAGATGTCATGTGATTTAAGTGCCGGTCACGTGCCATATTTGGGTCGTGACAAAGTTGGTATCAGAGCGTTTGGTTTAACCTTTGTTCGAGTCTAGGTTGGCTATATGGGGTCTAGGCATGTACTTTTATTACCTAGATTGACCTTATAGGACTTAGACTTGACTTTGGGGGTCTTATACCCGGACTTTCGTTATATAGGATGACCTTTGTTGATGGAGTAGGTACTAAGTAGAGTGACATACCGTACATATGTTCCGCGGCATATTTACGATATGATACTCCTTCTAAGATACCTTAGGAATTATATCTTGAGATCTTCCTTCTATTCATTTCATTGATCTATCCTCGTCGGTGCATGATGATTGTTTCGGTCACCATGTTATGGGTGCCGAGAGGGCTACAGTTAGAGATGCGGTCAGAGCAGACTTGTTTGGGACAAGGACTGACCGGGGTGAAATTCCGACTATATAGAGACACGTCGTTTATTGATATTAATCGAGTTCTAATATTGAAGTGAGTTTCTTCGGGATCCGCACCAGATGGTAAAATCATTGATGAAGATTGGCCGAACTTGAGACACGATGTTTTCTTCTCTCTGAGAATTGTGGTGTCACGTACTGTTAGAAAATGGTAACAATCATTACTGAGGTTATCGAGATATTGCTTCCCGAGTCCATGAAGTTAAATGGCTGACGACGTTACCAGTATAGATGGATCGGTAGGATTCATAGCCGTTCTGTTACGCCCCGCTTCCCAAAATTCAGAATACGAGGGGTTGACAAGGCCAGCCATGCTCCTACGGTCAAGGAAATATCCTGCCGTAGTCACAGTTCGGCTTCTAGCTTTACATGGTAATCAGTAATTAATACGCAGGTAATGAGAAATGCAGTAACTGGAACAAAGCAGTAAAATGAACTGACCTGATGGGAAAAAAGAGATATAACTCTGGATAGCTAAACAAGATGTCCGTGAAGCGCGTCTAGTCCGGGTCCAGGCTAAATCTTCTCCTCATACTGAGCATGCATACTCAGGTCGTCAGAGCGACACAATAGCAATATAATATATATAAAATCATGTGACAATTCTAACAGTGATAATAGATATATAATAGTAGATCAATGGCAGTATGGATATGAACATGCAGTAATCAATGCAGTGGAACAGTAAAAGCAGTAGAATGATATGCCACGTATGTCAACACAGTATGTAAGGTATATCAATGCCAGTATCCCTATCAGTCTCTAAGTCTCACTGTACAGGTCACTAAGCCTACCGTCAGTTCAAGTGTGAGAGTCAACCACTCGCGAGTGTCCTCCACCCAAGGGTAGAACAAAAGGGCAAGGGACCACGGGCCCAACATGTATATCACGGTGATAATCACATACCCTGTAAATCTCCATATATCTCTCTAAATATATAAGCCGGCATGGGACTCCCGAGATTCTGTTGAACTCACACTTAAACCACCCCACACCCCGTGGTCTACATCAAACGCTAACCATAACCCTAAATACTAATCGGTCTGTGACAAGTCTGCACGAGAACTGGAGGCAGGACCTCCATCAAGCACGTCCCGACTAATACCTAAGATAAATGGCAGTGTCTGGTGCCTTATCTGTGACACCCGTGCAAGAGCTTCCATAAGTGTCCCATACCACTTATAGTCACACGTACACGCGTCTCACAGACGTCGACAATGCAATAGAATAATAAGGGTCACGAATTGTGTACAAGTACGTATCACTTTCACTTATTCACTGATACACGAACACTGACGTACTTGCCACAATCATCACTAATACCTAACACTGGGTAATGCACGTTATCACTAGGTTATCAAAGCAGTGACATGTGTATGATATGATGCGTGAACAGTATATAAAGCATGTTTAGGATGTCCTGAATCAATAATCTACCACTTGCATAATATATCATAAATCATACGGTTACAATTTAGTGAAACGATGAACAGGTAATAATTAGTATGTTCAGTTATCTATCCATCGAATTTAGTTTCACGCCAATCGGGTTCCAGGATCACTAATTATAGCCATTTCATTTTAAGCGTTCACTGGAAATCCGGTTTCAGAATCAGAACTCCGTTTCGCAACGCATTTTAATCCCAGTTGGGATCAGATTTTAGCGACGTTACAGTTGGATGAAATCTAGGGTTTTCAGTAAGGTTTTCAAATCAACAGACGGGTCTTCAATCGCGTCTGTACGTTATAAGATATACACGGTTCAATACTAGTATGTCAGTTCTGATTCTGTTGGGACTGTTATACGTCCCGATCTTTTAAATTATAGATTAAATAACAAATGATAATGAAACAGGATGAAACCAATTGTGTTCTCTAGATAACAGATTCACCTATAAATAACAGTGGAGTTCCGCAATCTACAAGTTAAGGAAACCAAGTGGTACCCATTACGGAACAGCAACCAACAACTGGAGTCGCTCTGGACTGCAGTCCAGAGTCGCACTCCGATCCAAATATTGACACCGTTTAAGTACAGAAACTATTATAAACTTGTACAGGGTTAAAGTTCATCGAGTCGGCTTCTATTTGAGCCCTCGAACGCATCATTCCAGTATATATATAATTTATGGTGATTTTTACGGTTTTCAGGTACAGGAAATTTCCAGTTCTACAGGCAAACTTGGGGGTAGTCGTTTCAATCGTTAACGGTCATATTTTCCAATAAAATTCACACACTAGATTCACATCAATACGGGCCAAACTATACCAATGAGTTCCGTCAAATTAGGTGAGTATTTTCATTGAGAACACACGTCGAACAGGTATGGTACATAATTGATCTAAAATTGTAATTTTGCGATCTATGTAATTTAAATTTGTAACTTGAATATATAGTATATAGCAAGTAAAAGTACTTTCCTGGAGGCGTCTTGGCGATGCACGGCAGTGGTAACGGCGTGAACGCGCGATGAATGACGCGTGTAGGGTTCGCGGCTTCGGCTCGTGCTCGGGCTCTTGGATTTGACAGCTTGGTGGGTGCGACGGCAATTAATACGGTGATGGCGATGATCATAGAGTAGGCAAAGACAACAGCACCGCCGATAGAATCGTCAACGGTGGCTGTTGCGGTGATGGCAACTAAGTGTTCGACGGGGCTTGAGCTCGGCTTCGAGGTGTTCGAGAGGGATGAGGCTGCTGGCGAGGCAGAGGCTGTGACAAGAGAGACGACGCTGTGGTGGGGACGACGACGATGATTGCGGCGTCGAGAGCAAGGAGATGGTGCGGCAGCAACGATTCTGGCTCGCGGGGAGCTCAGGGAGTTTGGGCTGGTGGTTGCAGCGGTGAGGGGAAAAAATCGGCGACGGCGAGGAGGTGGCTCCGGCGGCAAAGGGTTGGCCTCGATGTTGGTATGAAGATGTCAAGTAAGGAGTGGATGCAGTGGGTGGATCGGGAAGGAGGTGACCGGAGTAGGTGAGCTCGATAGGTGATGGGGGTCGGCAAAGTTCGTCGGAGGTGGCTGTGGAGGTTGCAGCTGATGAAGTCGGGGAGATGGGGACTCGGGTGATCGGGAAGAAGAGGGTCGGGGTTTCGGTGATGCGGGACGTCGAGGTGCAGTGAGGTGTTGGGTGCTACGGAGCTGGGGACGAGGGTGAAGGCGGCGAGGTGGGGGCGAGTGACGTGAGTCGGGTGCGTTGGAGGCGAGCGACGTGAGGGGACGGCGGCGCAACGCGCTGGTTATGGGCGCGTTCGATGGAGGAACGGGAAAATGTGGAAGAGAAAGAGACGTGTATGTGTGAGGGAGAGAGAAGAGAGAGGGAGAGAGGGAGAGAGAAGAGAGAACGAGAGGAGAGAGAAAGTAACGTGCGTATTAAAATAATTTAAGATGAGAGAGAGAGATTAACGTGGGAATTAAAAGGAGATTAAGCAGAATGAGTAAGAGAATTAATGTGGGGTTTTAGTATGAGGGAAAAATAAAAGGGGAATATTAAGAGGGAAATTATTTTAGAAATAAATGTGACTTAAGAGGGAATAATATAAGGAGATTTGAAATGAAGAAAGGAAAAGGAGAAGTTTGGGCCGGGCTCTTGACGGTTTGCTGGGCTGGTCTAAGGGGAAAGAGTTAATTAATTTATTAGAAAAAAAAGAATGGGCCAAGGATTATGCTAAAAGAATTATAAGGAATTGAGAAAGAGGGCCGGCTTAAAGGAAGATTTTGGAGAGAATGGGAATAGAGTAGGGTCTGGGTTCAGAGGCCGACTTTAGACGGAAAATATACATAAGATTTGTTTTTTGGGTTTAATTTGATTTTGAAAATAAATAAAAAATTATAAATAAATTTTATATGTTAAAGAGATATATTATATAGATGTTTATAACAGAACCGGGTATTACACGTTCAGAGGTGAGATGGTTAGGATTTCAATCCGTTGTGGCGCTTAGATACGAGATTGGTGAAATTGATGTACTTCTTCCGATGGAGTTTGTTCAGGCCAGGTGCAAGTAGTTCAAGGAGGAGATTGTGTAGTAAGCTTTCCTTCGAACTGTTGGGACAAGTATTCGAAGGTGAGATTAGCCAGACTTCTCTACAGGGTATCAGAAGTAACGGATTCGCTAAATTCTCCAAGTGTGCTTTCTGGCTGGATAGTGTAGATTACTTGGGTCACGTAGTTGCAAGAGATGGGATATGTGTGAACCCAAAGAAGATAGAAGAGGTACGGCACTGACCCAAACTTATGTCAGTTACAGAGGTCCGAAGTTTCTTGGGTCTGGCCAGTTATTACAGATGTTTGTGCAGGATTTTTCTAGGATCGCTGCACCGTTGACCAGAATTGTAAGTCCACGTTGCGACCCCCGGTTCTTACGGGGAGGCGGAAACGGTATAAAAATCAAATTTTTAGCGCATGGGGCAACATGGACTAACAAAGTCGGGATCTTTTCCTAAACTAGAACTAGCAAACTTGCTAAAGAGAGTTAGCTACTCGGAAAGATGGTTATACCTAAACTTGAACTCCTTCTTCTTGAAACCTTGTAGAGGTTGATGGTTCTCTTCTCGTCGCCTTCTTCCGTCGAAGATGGATCCACCTGAGGGTTCAACCTTCGGGCTCTTTCTCGAACTTGGTGAGAACTAGAATCTCCGGCTTGCTAATCCTTTGATCCTAGAGTGAGTAGAGAGTGTCTAAGGGGTGTTTTTGTTTTAAGGAGAGGGATTCTCAATACATGAGAAGAGTTCTCCTTTTGCTAGAGGAAGAAAAAGATGAAGTGAGGAGAGAGAATGGTTATGAAAAGAATGAGCTCTCTTTTTCCTTTTTGCAACCATATCAAAAGAAAAAGAATTATCTAATTAGTAATAATAATTCAAATGAGAATAGTTGATGGTAGTTTTGGAATGACCACTATCATGCTTCATTAAATGAGTGTAAGCATGAATCAAGGAGAATCCTTTCAAAGCATGATGGTGGTCAACATTCAACCATGGTCAACAAGTCCACAAAATCAACCATAACAATATTTCATTTAATTACTATTATTAATTGATATTTCATAAATCTATTAGGATTTGGAAAATGACGACTGTCAACTGTGCATACGCACCCGTTCCGAAACCCTAATGAAATACCTCATCCTCCGCCTCAAGAAACTGTGCATACACACCTGCATTCTCGTTCCGAGGAACAAGAATACCAAGATATAAAAGCAACCCCAAAAACTTATACCAGTATCTGGCTCAAACCAGAGCCTGCCAGTATAATCCGTCCGGACTCCAAACGTGCACAAGTGCGCGGATGAGAACGAACCCTGCCGCAAAACCATGCGACCTCTACTCTGTTTTGCCCAGAGGCGAATACCCTCTGTGTGGGACTCTAAAGACTCGACACTACGCTGGCGGTGGGTTTAACCACAGACCGCAAGCGGCACTAGCTGTGCGTAACGGTCCCCAGGTAGATGCCGACAAGAAGGCTGACGAGGTGAACCCCATCTGAACTCCTACTGAGTCTGAATGTGACATTCTCCGTACAGTCCGGTCTGTTCGTCTGATACATCGCATGTCGGGCCTAGGGGGCGGTAAAACGTCAGTCCCCCAATAGCGGTACAAGTCGTGTCGGAGTGAAGCCCAAAACACCCTGAGATAACACTGGAAGCCTACCAGTATATCTCGCTTGCCCTGGACAGGGACTACTTGTGTAATGGCTCTCCTAGACACAGCGCGATGTCAACACCCAATACCGGGAGAGACGAATCCTGTCTAACCGTCACTGTCTCCAAGTGCTTCGGGACTGCACCCAACCACTGTAAGTGCACGGCGGCGCCACGGCCGTCAATCCGACGGCGGAATGCGGAAGCGGTGATAAACTTTAAATTTTCTTGGACTGGCAAACCGCCGCGCACTACTACCCGGATCGAACCATTAATTAGTCCTAGCTAACTACAAGAAAGGGAATAGAGATATACCGACGATCCAAGTCCTCCGGTCTTCTCGTCATGGTCCCGATCTCCTGCGGAAAGTCCTGTCTCCTCCTCGTCGCCGGAAGTGCACCACATCGCCTACTTCTTTTACGGGCTCCCACCTCAATGCCGAGGCAACTCGGACACAAAGCCGGCTACTCGACGTGCCCAAGATTTGCTGTAGAATGTGTGAAGAACCATGTCTCACTATTGGGGATTGTGGAATTGCCATTGGTGGAGGAAAATAGAACAACTTTAGGAAATGAGCTAGAGGAGTTTTCTTAGCAAAACATAAGAAGCAAAAATACCACTCCTCACAAATGAGCCCCATTCCATTCCCCTCATTGGGAATGGCCGGCCCCCCCTCTCAAGTGTGATTGGAGAGAGAAAGAGAAAAGTCAAGGGGGTGGGTGGAAGCAATAATGAAAAGAGATGATGAGAGATTAAAACCCAACACTCCAAAAGCCAATCATAACCTACAATGGTCAAGCCATCATCATAAAGCTAGAAGTCAAAAGATGGGCTCCATCATGAAACCATCATGATAGAAATATAAGCAAAGACCCCCTCCACAAAATGCTTATTTGCAACAATGCAAATAAGCCCTCCTCCACCAATCTTCGGCCAATGAACGGAACAATGGAAATCGGCCGAAACGGAAAGCAAACTGGCAACTCCAGAAAACTGATCCCGTAATAAATTACAGGAAAACCCCAATACTATGCATACACACCCGCATCTGTATTTCGACCGAAATACAAATGCAATGAGACAAAATCTACACTGTACTATACTAGGATCCGGCTTAAACCAAAGCCGGCTAGTAATATCTATTTGATCCTGATCCGTGCAATACCGTACGTATCTGATCGAACCCTGCTATATTACCATACGGCCTATAGTACAAACTGTCCGATCCTGATCCGTGCAATACCGCACGTATCTGATCGGACCTTGCCATATCTCCATACGGCCTCTACAACCTTTCGCCCGAAAGCTGAGTAACAGAATATGGGGGACTCTAAAGACTCGTCAACACCTTGGTTGTGGATTTAACCACTAGCACGCCAGAGGTATAAGCCAATACGTAACGGGCTACCAGGTATTGACTAAAAGGGACATCTGTGAGCAAACTCAACCTAACACCCTACTGAGCCTGTCAGTGACAATATCCGTACAGTCCGGTCCGTTCGTCTATGAGTATCGCATGGCGGGCCTAGGGGGTTGGTAAAAGTCAGACCCCCAAAAGCGGTACAAGTCGTGTCGGAGTGTAGCCCAGAACACCCTGAGATACTACTGGAATACCTACCAGTAAATCTCCTTGCCTTGGCCAAGGACTTTGTGTAATGGCTCTCCTAGACACAGCACGACCTCACCCCCAATACCGGGAGAGACCAACCCCTGAAGATACGCTCACTGCCTCCATGTGGCTCGGGACTGTACCCAACTAAAACCTGTTTGCACGACTCCTTTGAGCCGTGGTAGGGTAGTAATCAAAGTACAGTGGGAACTCACACGAGACAAATGACGATCCCCAGGTCGATGAACTAACCTGCACACATGTCACCAGGGAACTGCCATCTGACGTCTGGTATATGACCAACTAGCATGTTCCCGGCGAGTCCTGTCCGGTGTACTCATAACCCAATGAGCACCTGTATACATCTTAGGTGATCCAACTGACACCAGTGGCTTGTGAGACCGGCCACCGCCCCTCGTCGGGGTCTCGACTGTATACACTAGTCTACTATGGAGAATCGATGCCCTGTCTCGAAACTCTCACGACTAGGGACCTTTTAAGGATATGCTTATAGACCCCAGCTCCCACTTATATGATCGCCCTCATACTGCTGGTGGTCAAGCAAGAATCCTAGGGGCTCTATCAACGTGTAATAGCAACTTGTCAGGTCACCTAAAACAGTACACGATGATAAAGGTAAACCAGATAGCATACTATCATCTCGAGTAAGACTGTCCTACCGGGATAGGTCCTCCCTCAATCATTGCAATCACGTACCTGTGATCCAATAATTGACTCTGAGGGCACTATCTCCAACAATCTCCCACTTGCACTCAAGGCTAATTATTGCGATGTCGCATACTCACAGCCCGTGTGATACCAAACACCCAACTCCTCTACTAGTCAGTCTCACAAAGCTCGTTTGCGAAACTATTGCGTTCGAGAAATAGCCTCAGTGAGTGGATCCGCTTTGTTGTCTCTTTCCATGTCTCTCTATATCTCAAGTTCGCGGAGAAACCCATCTCCCGAAAAGAGCAATACCTGTCTCAGAATATGTCTGGATGTCTGATGGGACCTAGCTCATAAATGAACTCCAAATCCAAACTTCTTAGACTGTATCGTCAACTGAACTTAATCAGTATCCTGCGCGCCATGCCTCCCTCAGTATTGCCTTGGACCACCTGTCCAAAATACTGCCCCTCATCAGAAGGAAAACTATAACTCTGACAACCTCCTTGTCGTCCATGTCACCTTGGAAGCCTGGAATGATAACTGTCTCCTGAATGAGGCTGTCGTTATCATCTCCCTAGAACATCCACTTATGTTCTAAAACTGCTTCCAACTGTTTCTCCAGGATTGGATTAATGTCAACTTATTGCATCTAGTGCAAGAACAATATCTGGTGTGGTACTTGACATCTCATGATTGACTCAATTGCCTGAGCAAGTGATCTGCCAATCATGCACATCCCTCTCCCCTTTAGTCTGTAAGACAGCTTTAGAGAGGGTGACTCCATCACCTGCAGGTACACTACCAAGCCAGGAGTCGTCCATCCTAAATACTCTTAGAATGCTGTCAAGTACCCTGATTGGGAAACCACCCAAATCTAGATCTAATACCATAGATCCAGTAACCAGTATGTCTGATATAAAATCCATTTCCTTTGTGGAGAAACCACTGTGTGACGACCAAAGTATAACCGATTGTAGTATAGGATTTTCTTTTCCTACTTTGTGTATGTCATCCAAATACCAGGATATCACACCCTACTACCTTCTCAACAGATCCATCCCCTATTCTGATGAAGTCAAACCTATGACTGTCACGTCAGAAATAGATGATCTATCTCCGCTACTGGTGCTTCAGTCTGTAAATAGACATAAGCTACCTGTCCACCAATGCTTCCGCTGCTCCCACTGACTACGACAACCCTCTGGCAGAGTCATATAGACGTGCACTTCTAAAACTAGTTTAGAACGACGCTATACTCATCCTCCCGCCGGGTCTCGCAGCCTGGAACAACAGCAATGGTAATTGTGGGTAAACAAGAACTTCCCTGTCACCGTCCTTGAGGCTACCGTAGTACCTCTCGGGTGCCTGAAGTTACCCACCTTATCTGCGGAGTGGCCAATGGAATATCAATCCAGATTAAATTTTTAGGTTCCTTATCAAATCTTCAGTAATCGTTTGTGGTTCTGGAATCACTTCCAGTTCTACCATACTCCCACTACTGTTTTTCTGAAAAAAATCCATTTTTATTAAAACTGTGGCGAGTCTAGAACAATATTGCTATTGTTCATCTAGATGGTAGAAAATCAACCCGCGTCATAGCCTGGGTCAACCCACAAACAGCCATTACAGAAACGTGCCTTGAGTTGTCCAGTGTCTGGTTTTAAGCATAAGCCGGACAACTCCCCGTACCTTAACATCGTTAAGATATGAACTGTTCTATATCCCATATAGGACCAGAGGCACTGATTTAATTGAACCAGATTCAAATCATGCAACTGTCTCCAGTGCATGTCAACTAAATGGAAGGAGGCCGATCAGCGTTACTCAAATTAGGAATGCTTCCATTTATGAGTAACCTGAAAGAGAAGCAATTTCTCTTAATCACTACTATCAACTGAATACCATACACAAGTATCTACATCTTCGATCACTTTGAAGAATCCCGATACTTGCAACACTTGGTTCTATACTTTATTCAAATACCAATAACTTCTCAAAATTCGGACCCTGTGTTTCCACGAAACACTTGTCTAAATACTAGAGAAGTCATAAGTAAACCGAATATAGTATGAGAACCAAACCCTCTGTCCTAATGGACACTGGACAACATACAATACACTGTATAAGTCCCTTGAGTCTAACAACTCATTCCCTGTGTGTTGTAGGTTGAAAACTGTACCTTTGGTTATGAAGAATTACACCGCTGTTTAATGCTCCTTACCTAACCATCCGCTGATATAGGTAAATGTCATAGACATAATTTCAAAAAGGTATATCTCACTCTATGAAAATAGACGTACAGATACATCGATTTGAAATTGGTGCATAACGGCGGATATTCAAAACCAAATACTTGCCGTCCGGCAAATAACCCAGGTGACTTCCTCAAATATCACTGATTACAACGAATCCCGATATAATGAGGATGATCACCCAATTCCCAATAACTTACTCCCACTCATCATCTGTAAAACCATACAGATGTGAGAATCATACCTGGTAAATACATACCCTGGAGCAAGTGTCTAATCGGGAAATCAGTTTTCTTTTATCATTACACAGTGAAACTAAAACATTGAAATGTTTCGATGGGGTATCCTGGTATTCCTAGTAATGCCTCTTCCAGATTCACGACTGCAACCGTATAGTTCTTTGCCACCTCTCCAAATCCCTTCATATGTCTTTAGTCTTTACCTTCTGCACACCCCTTTAGGCCAAATGGTTTTCTTCCTTCCCTACCGTTCGGCACCAGCCTATGATTTGGAAGAAGACTATCCAATAAGCATAATGGGTGTACTGTCCCAATCCTAGGAACACTCGCAATGAGAGAGGGTGAAGATAAAAGACAACCGAATAAACCTTATTCCTATTTCTCCTGGACCAGAATCCATCCCCGAACTGGAATAAGTTCCTTTCGAGTTCGTATATAACCATACGATGGAGTATCCAATAAACTGTGGATCTTCGTAGTGATACAGAGTGTCCTGGAGAAATACAAAGGTGATTTTAGGATTGGCGAAGAAATACCTGGTTTGGTCATGAATATCTGTCGCAATTTACTTTGCCCTCTTACTAATCCCTTACTTTGTCTGAACTTAATACCTTCTGCACACCATCGTTATGCTAATTGGTTTTCTTCATTCCCTACCGGTCGGCACCAGCCTAAGGTTTGGAAGAAGACAATCCAATTTGCGTGATAGGTGTACTACCCCTAAACCAAGGAGTACTCGTAACCTGAGAGAGGGTAAAAGGAAAAGACAAATGAATAATCCTATCCGTTTTCTCCAGAACCTGAAACCATCCTCGAATAAATTCCTTCGAGTTCGTATCTAACCATACGATGGTTTTGTCCATTGGAAGTGGACATTCGTAGTAATACGGGGTGTCCTGGAGAAAAGGGTAAGAGTAGGAGTGGCAATGAGGTTTGCAACTCTGACAATCCAAAAGCCAGTGTCAAGAAGGTGCGGTCAACTTGGTCACTGAGTCATAGTCTTAGGGTCGGGTCAAATGGTCGCTGCCAGAGAGAGAGAGAAAAGAAACACTCAGCGTGCACTCTAACCTAGATCAGAATGGTTACCAATTTATCTAATCTGGAAACCTCCCACTGTACCTCAAATTCTCCTCCAAACCTGAAAGAAGAATTAGTCGGGATCACCCGAGGAGTATACCAACTCATCAGTGGGAATCGGGATCCAACTATCATTGCATGATAACGTGACGGAATCCGCTCACGCTATCACACTCCAGAAGGTATGCGCATATCTAGCAAGTTTCAGTTCTTTTGAAACTCCCGATGTGATTTCTGCCCCATGCTCTTATGACCATGGCGTGAGGTCAAAATATCATAAGTCACATGTCAAGTTCTGCCTGTCATTATCCAGGTTAATCTGAACCCACCCGTACATACCCTTGACGTAGGCCAAAATAGTAGTACGACTGTCCCAAATCAACGCATCTATCTATGCAACAGATAAATACCCGGCAGCTACCAATCACTATGCCTTGGCGTGAGGTCAAAATACATAGCTTGAATACTACCGAATATTTAACTGAAATGACGGAGGGCTACGAATGATTTCTGGCGAAAACCTTTAACGTAATGAACTTGATATCGTTGAAGGAACGGATAGCTTTTTAGAAATATAGTGACGACAACTTCCGCTAAAGAGGTCACTCCCGGTGAAGGGATCTCGGCTCTTTCCCCGTAGAATGGGGTGCAGGATATTCCAACTGAATACCGCGATGCAAAGCAAAAGTAATCGGCTATAGTGAAGTTAATGCCCTGACGCAAACTTCTGTCCAAGGGGTCACTCCCGGTGAAGGGATCTCGGCCCTTGCCTCGTCGACTGAGGAGCAGGATATTCCAATGAATACCACGATGCAAAACAAAAGTAAATGTCCTTGCAATAACAGCTTTTTGAAAAGTGTTCCAACAACATCAGATTAGGTTTGTTTTAACTTGCATTGATCCGAATCAATGCAGTCCCATCAATTGATCACACCAAAAAGAACGAAAATATACTGATGTACGTATATGCCATCCGCATTCGCCACTGGGTCCCGTCATTACCCGTTAGGTTAGCTAACTAACGACAGAGCGGGGACTGGACTAGCGCGGATGCAAAACATATACAACATCTACTAATATATATACCAATATATTATAGTATTTCGCTCAAGGCGTGAATAAAATGCAACATCACAGAAATGTACAGCATCACAGAAACAATACAGATATCTGGGATCCCCGGGTTTCACAGAGCCGCTGAAACCCGACGTTCCCCTGGTCGTGTGGATAGCCTGTGCAATGAAATCCTAGACCCCTACGGGCGCGGCAAGTTACCCGCCAAAACCTGAAGCGAGGCAGCCCCCTTCAGCAACGTGAATGGACCACCCAGCATTTCACGGAATCCGGTAACTTGGGCACTCCTCCTGGGTCAACCAGTACCCCCTACGAGTGCGGCGAATAGCCCACCAATCCTAGAGTGAAGCCCCCTCCGTCTCAATGCCATGAGATGCGGGCTTGTTGCCCTCCAGAACCCGGCTATCCGTGCACCCCTCCGCGGGGCAATCCTAATACAGAAAGTAAAATATACATACAACGGGTACATCGACCGCAATCAGGTCGTGCCCCAAAATAATAATACAAACAGGCAGTGACGGCAGTCCACATGTCGGACGCTCGTCCCGCAATATCAAATGTACATAATACAACAAAACAGTACTAGCATTGCATCCAGGCTATCCCCCACGACCGATCCGCAACATCACAGCAAAAACAAAACATCAACGTGAAAGTCACGTTCGCAAATCCGTCTAACCGGGCTATAGCAGTTAGACCGGATTTACCGATCAAGTGACATTCACGGTCGCAGATATAATGTAAATACTGTGAAAAATGTGTTTAAAATATCCGATCGATCAAAAATTAACAAGTGGGCCCCCAATCAAAACTGTAGCACTCACAGAAAACCTGGGCCCAATTTTAATATTCCAAAACCCATATTTTAAGCCCAGAAAGCCTCTGAAAAAAATTGGTGAAGCGATCTCCACAGTGTGCGGCGGAAGAGCGGCAGAATGGGGGTATATGCGGCGGTTCCGCGCTCCCACTGTGGATTCACTTCATCGAAATTTTACAGAGTTCTTAGATTTTCCAGTACATCAATATTTTACAACCTGAAAAATTTTTCGACACCAAAAAATTCCAACAGAAAACTGATGCTAACAAAAATGTAGTTTTGGAACATTCGATCGATCGAAACAGAAAAACACACTACACCAAGCTAGACTAAGTTAATGGCGAGGCTCTGATACCACTGTAAGTGCACGGCGGCGCCACGGCCGTCAATCCGACGGCGGAATGCGGAAGCGGTGATAAACTTTAAATTTTCTTGGACTGGAAAACCGCCGCGCACTACTACCCGGATCGAACCATTAATTAGTCCTAGCTAACTACAAGAAAGGGAATAGAGATATACCGACGATCCAAGTCCTCCGGTCTTCTCGTCATGGTCCCGATCTCCTGCGGAAAGTCCTGTCTCCTCCTCGTCGCCGGAAGTGCACCACATCGCCTACTTCTTTTACGGGCTCCCACCTCAATGCCGAGGCAACTCGGGCACGAAGCCGGCTACTAGACGTGCCCAAGATTTGCTGTAGAATGTGTGAAGAACCATGTCTCACTATTGGGGATTGTGGAATTGCCATTGGTGGAGGAAAAGAGAACAACTTTAGGAAATGAGCTAGAGGAGTTTTCTTAGCAAAACATAAGAAGCAAAAATACCACTCCTCACAAATGAGCCCCATTCCATTCCCCTCATTGGGAATGGCCGCCCCCCCCCCCCTCTCAAGTGTGATTGGAGAGAGAAAGAGAAAAGTCAAGGGGGTAGGTGGAAGCAATGATGAAAAGAGATGATGAGAGAACAAAACCCAACACTCCAAAAGCCAATCATAACCTACAATGGTCAAGCCATCATCATAAAGCTAGAAGTCAAAAGATGGGCTCCATCATGAAACCATCATGATAGAAATATAAGCAAAGATCCCCTCCACAAAATGCTTATTTGCAACAATGCAAATAAGCCCTCCTCCACCAATCTTCGGCCAATGAACGGAACAATGGAAATCGGCCGAAACGGAAAGCAAACTGGCAACTCCAGAAAACTGATCCCGTAATAAATTACAGGAAAACCCCAATACTGTGCATACACACCCGCATCTGTATTTCGACCGAAATACAAATGCAATGAGACAAAATCTACACTGTACTATACTAGGATCCGGCTTAAACCAAAGCCGGCTAGTAATATCTGTTCGATCCTGATCCGTGCAATACCGCACGTATCTGATCGAACCCTGCCATATTACCATACGGCCTATAGTACAAACTGTCCGATCCTGATCCGTGCAATACCGCACGTATCTGATCGGACCTTGCCATATCTCCATACGGCCTCTACAACCTTTCGCCCGAAAGCTGAGTAACAGAATATGGGGGACTCTAAAGACTCGTCAACACCTTGGTTGTGGATTTAACCACTAGCACGCCAGAGGTATAAGCCAATACGTAACGGGCTACCAGGTATTGACTAAAAGGGACATCTGTGATCGAACTCAACCTAACACCCTACTGAGCCTGTCAGTGACAATATCCGTACAGTCCGGTCCGTTCGTCTATGAGTATCGCATGGCGGGCCTAGGGGGTTGGTAAAAGTTAGACCCCCAAAAGCGGTACAAGTCGTGTCGGAGTGTAGCCCAGAACACCCTGAGATACTACTGGAATACCTACCAGTAAATCTCCTTGCCTTGGCCAAGGACTTTGTGTAATGGCTCTCCTAGACACAGCACGACCTCACCCCCAATACCGGGAGAGACGAACCCCTGAAGATACGCTCACTGCCTCCATGTGGCTCGGGACTGTACCCAACTAAAACCTGTTTGCACGACTCCTTTGAGCCGTGGTAGGGTAGTAATCAAAGTACAGTGGGAACTCACACGAGACAAATGACGATCCCCAGGTCGATGAACTAACCTGCACACATGTCACCAGGGAACTGCCATCTGACGTCTGGTATATGACCAACTAGCATGTTCCCGGCGAGTCCTGTCCGGTGTACTCATAACCCAATGAGCACCTGTATACATCTTAGGTGATCCAACTGACACCAGTGGCTTGTGAGACCGGCCACCGCCCCTCGTCGGGGTCTCGACTGTATACACTAGTCTACTATGGAGAATCGATGCCCTGTCTCGAAACTCTCACGACTAGGGACCTTTTAAGGATATGCTTATAGACCCCAGCTCCCACTTATATGATCGCCCTCATACTGCTGGTGGTCAAACAAGAATCCTAGGGGCTCTATCAACGTGTAATAGCAACTTGTCAGGTCACCTAAAACAGTACACGATGATAAAGGTAAACCAGATAGCATACTATCATCTCGAGTAAGACTGTCCTACCGGGATAGGTCCTCCCTCAATCATTGCAATCACGTACCTATGATCCAATAATTGACTCTGAGGGCACTATCTCCAACAACCACTACCTGTTTTCACGACTCCTTTGAGCCGTGGTAGGGTAGTGATCAAAGTGCAGTAGGAACACTCTCGAGGCGAAGTGCCAGTGTCAAGTCAGCGGACTAAGCTGTACTCATGTCACCTGGGAACTGATAACTGACGATAGGTATAATACCAACCTGTCAGTTCCCGACGAGTCCTGTCCAGTGTACTCGTAACCTAACGAGCACCCGTATACTATCTCTAGTACGACGTACTGATGGCTGTGGGACAGACCATCTCCCACACTGGGATGAGAAGCGCATACGCTAGTCTACTCCGGAGTATCGATGCCCTGTCTCGATAGTCCTTCGACTAGGGACCTGTATAAGGATGTGCTTATAGATTACCCAGCCCCCACTAGTGTGACTGCCATCACAACACTGGTAATCAAGCAAAGATCCTAAGGGCTCCACTAATGTGTATAGATGATATCGCAAAATAAACACATGTACACATTGAAGTAGAAACAAACCAAGTAGCACACTACTATATTGAGCAAGATTGTTTATACAAGGTGAATATCCCAAGCTTCCATTAAGTAATATACAAACTAGTATGATACAGTAATGGCCTCTAGGGCATATATACTAACAAGAATGACTAGGAAGAAAGTTCCATTTCTTTAGACAGATGCATGTGAGCAGAGTTTCCAGCAGTTGAAAACTCGTTTGACCACTGCACCTGTGTTATCGTTACCTTCTGGGTTAGGTGGGTTCGTGGTATATTGTGATGCCTCTCGAGTGGGTTTAGGCTGTGTACTGATGCAGCACGACAGGGTTGTAGACAGTTGAAGATGTGTCACGCCCCGCTTCCCAAAATACGGAATACGAGGGGTAGACAAGGCCAGCCATGCTCCTACGGTCAAGGAAAAGTCCTACGTAGTCACACTTCGGCTTCTAGTTTATCATGGTAAACAGTAAAAGATGCGCAGGTAATGAGAAATGCAGTAGCTGAAAGATACAATAATATAAACTGACCTGAAGTGGAACAAACGAAAGTAACTCGGAGTAGCAAGTCAGAAAGTCTGTGATGCACGTCTAGTTCTGATCCAAGCTAGATCTTCTCCTCACACTGAGCATGCATACTCAGGTCGTCAGAGCGACACAATAGCAATATAATATATATATAATCAAGCAACAGTTCTAACAGTGTAGTAGATATGAATAACAGTAAATCAACGACAGCATGAATATGAATGTACAGTAATCAATGCAGCGGAACAGTAAAGCAGTATAACGAAATGTCACGTATGCCACACAGTATATAAGGAATAAAATGCCAGTATCCCTATCAGTCTTTAAATCTCACTGTACAGGTCACTAAGCCTATCGTCAGTCCAAGTGTGAGAGTCAACCACTCATGAGTGTCCTCCACCCAAGGGTAGAACCCAAGGGCAAGGGACCACGGGCCCAACATGTAACAAGAATATCACGGTGTATATATCACGTACCCTGTAAATCTCCATATAACTCCCTAAATATATAAGCCGGCATGGGACTCCCGAGATTCTGTTGAACTCACACTTAAACTACCCCACACCCCGTGGTCTACATCAAACGCTAACCATCACCCTAAATACTAATCGATCCGTGACAAGTCTGCGCGAGAACTGGAGGCAGGACCTCCATCAAGCACGTCCCGACCAATACCTAAGATAAATGGCAGTGTTGGATGCCTTATCCGTGACACCCGTGCAGCGCTTCCATAAGTGTCCCATACCACTTATAGTCACACATACACGCATCCCACAGACGTCGACAATGCAATAGAACAATAGGGTCACTGATTGTGTACAAGTACGTATCACTTTCACTTAATCACGAATACACGAACACTGACGTACTTGCCTCAATCATCACTAAAATCTAACACTGGGTGAATGCACGATATCACTAGGTTATCACTATAATGATATAGGTATGATATGATGCACGAACAGTATATAAGCACAATTAAGGTGTCATAAAAAGAACAGTTTATCACTTGCACGATTTCTCATGAAACATATGTATATAATTTAGCGAAACGATAAACAGGTAGTAATTAATATGTTCGGTTATCCATCCATAGAATTTTGTTTCAAGCCAATCGGGTTCCAGGATCATTAGTTATAACTATTTCATTTTAAGCGCACGCGGTTGAAAATCCGGTTGCAGAATCAGAAATACATTTCGCAACGCATTTTGATCCCAGTTGGGATCGGATTCTAGTGACACTACAGTAGGATGAATTCTAGGGTTTTCAGTAAAGTTTTCAACGCAACAGACCGATTGTCAATCGCATCTGTACGTTAGGAGTTATAATCAGTTTAATATTAACATGCCAAATCTGATTCTGCTGGGACTGTTATGTGTCCCGATCTATTAAATTACAGATTAAATATCAAACGGTAACGAAACAGAACGAAACCAAATGTGTTGTCTAGCTAACAGATTTACCTACAATAATCAGCGGAGTTCCGCAACCTACAAGTTAGGGAAATCCTATGGTATCTAATACGGAACAGCAAGCAATGATTGGAGTAGCTCTGGACTGCAGTCCAGAGTCGCACTCCGATCCGAGAATCATTACAGTTTAAATACAGGAATGTCTGGAAAATAGCATAGGGTTAAAGTTCATCGAGTTGTCTTCGAGTTGAGCCCTCGAACACACTATTCTAGTATGTATATGATTTATGGTGAATTTAACGGTTTTCAGGTGCAACAGAATTACAGTTTTACGGTTAAACTTGGGGGCAGTTGTTTTAGTCATTATCGATTACAATATCCAACAAAATTCACACACTATGTTCACAGCCCTACGGGCCAACCTAAACCATTGAGTTCCGTCAAATTAGATAACGTTTTCCTAAGGGAACAAGTATCGAACAGTTATGGCACATACTAGTTTTAAACTTGTAACATTATAATTCATGTATTTAACGATTGTAACTTAGATAAATAGCATGTAAGCAAGTAGAATACTTGCCTGAGAACGTCTTGGGGTTGTATGGCAGTAGCGGCAACGACCGAGGCAGCAGAGATCGATGACGTATGGAATGTGCTCGATGAGATGCCAAAGCTCGAATGTTTTGCGGTGATCTTGACTCGGCTTGTGGGTTTGCGTCGCGGCCTAGCTGTCGATGTGTGAAAGCTTGATTGTGACGGGCCGTTAATGGGGGAGAGGGAGTGAGGTACAGAGTTAGAGAGAGAAAGAGAGATATACAGAAATGAGGTAGAGAGAGAGAGGACTGAGAGTGAGAGAGAGAGAATTTGAGAGAGCAGGTGAGAAGAGGGAGAGGGGGACAGATGAGGACAAAGAGGGAGAGAGTGTGAGAAGAGAGAGGAAGTTGAGGGTTAGAGAGAGAGGGACATAGAGAGTTACAGAAGGAGGGAGAGGAACGAGAGAGAAAGAGAGAGAGAACGAGGGAGCAGTGAGCGAGAGAGAGAAGTGAGAGAGAGAGTGCACAGATGGAGAGGGGAGAGAGAGCAGGAGAGAGAGAGAGAGACAGAGGAAGTTGGAGAGAGAGAGAGATCGGGAGAGAGATCGGGAGAGAGGGACAGCGATGGTGATGATGATGGTGGTGGTCGGCGGTGCAGTAGGCTCGTCGGCGTGTGGCGGGTCATGGGAGCAGGGGAGTGATGGGTGCAGGGGAGTGAGTCGGTGATGGGTGGAGGGCGAGAGAAGATGAATGGGGTCGAAGTCGTCGTCGTCGTCGACGGTGGGGTAGGGTGCAGGAGAGGTCGAGGAGGAGGGAGAACGAGGAGAAAGGAAACGAGATGAGGGAAAAAGGGGTGTAGGTGTGTAGAGGGGAGAGGTAGTGGAGACGGGGTCGCGCGTCGAGGGAGTAACGCACGCGATCGACGGGCGCGAGCGTGGGCGAAGGAGGCGGCGGAGAAGTCGGATCGCGCGCGCGAAAGAAGGAAAGAGCCGTTGGGGGAGAAGGCACTGTTGTGAGCGGGTCGGGTGAGTGGCGAAGCGGGCGCGGGTTGGAGGCTGGGAGCGGGCCGGGACTGAGTGGGGTGTTGGGGAAACGAGTGGGCCGGGCCGAGTAAATAAGGGAATTAATTGGGAAAGAAATGGAGCGGGCCGAGGAAATAAATGAAAATGGTAAGGGATGTGGGTCGGGCCAAAGAATATAATTAAAGGATTTTAAGAAGAGAACGGGCCGGGGTTTTAGTTTAATAGAAAGAAATGGAACGGCTGGGCCAAGGTATAAAATTAGTAAATTTAGAGAGAATTCATTGGAAAAATAGGGAATGGGCCTAGGAGATGGCCGAGAGATTTAGAGAAAATAAAATGGGAAAATTTAAAGGGGTTGGAAATGAATAGGGATATGGAAATATTAGGGCTTTTAAATTAACTAAAATAATATTAAATATAAACTAATAACCTGTAAGTGATAATTTATAAAAATACGGACATAGGCGAAAAAAGGAAACCGGGTATTACATCATACCACCCTTACAAAAATTTCGTCCTCGAAATTTAAAACTAAACGATAAGTTGTAAAATCAAAACGAAAGCTACCCTATCATAAACTAATTCATAATGGTTTACTTAAAACAGGTGGATGAAATTTGTGAAGATATATATATATATATATGCAGGAACATCATATAACAGAAAGGATTTAAATAAATATACGGTAGGAACAACTATAAGGACGAACTATAAGTACACTAGAATATAGATAACAATGATGAACAGAGATAGGCAATGCATGTTCAATAAAAATCGAAACTCGAATGTATGCACATCTAAGTATATTAAAAAAAATAGCACCCAGAGGTAATAAATATAAGGCTCAACCACTCATAATAGTAATCGTAAGCGCAAAACCCAAAAGTAAAGTAACGACAATAAAGTAGTAAAATTTGTCGGTAGGTTAAAACAGTTTAGGGTAAGGTATCAAACAATAGGTTTAAAATAATTTAGGGAAACTTGTATAGTGAAAATAGGGGACATGGAACAAAATATGCGCGGTATAAGGGTTGCGCTACTGAAAATGAGAATAATAATAATATACTTAAAATACATAAAACGGAGTAGTCAATAACACGTACTCTTTTGATAAATTTAAAGTACTGAAAAATAAATTTTTGAACAACAGTGTCCCTAGATATAATTAGGGTAATAGGAAAAACACAAATAGGTATAGGGCTAGATAGGGTAATGATTATAAGGAAGTGTGTCGGCTTTAGGCTGAAGATCAAGGAGATTGGGATCGGGTCAGCACAGGAAGCAACAAAAGAATACAAAAAGGAAAAGTGTGGGGGAAACAACAGTTGGTACAACACACGAATTAAAATTTGAAAAGTTAATGAATTCGGAAGTTTCACAGGAACTATTCTCCTCCCAGAAGGATCTCAAACAGGGTACAGACGAAGGATGAATGGTGGCTCAACCCAAGGATCAGAGTGCGGTACTTTCCAATTGAAACGAGGGTGAAAAAATTTACAACAAGTAGGGGTGGACAGTCAGAGATCTCAGCAGAAGGATAAATGGATAGGGGCAATAAACAAGTATCAAACGAACCAATAATCAAAAGGTTTACGAATCCAGAAGATTTACTTTATTCAAGAAAATTTGAAACAAGACATTCTCAAGGACGATAAGTGGCCCTAAACTATACACATTTTATTTGGCCAGAAAGACAACATCAAAAGAAATTCCGTCAGCCGCGGTTGTGGAGATTCAGCAGGTTGCGGTAGGCTCGCGCACTCAGGTAGGGGCGTCCATTTCCATAGCGTCTCGCAGGTACCTCTATTGGAAGTCTTTCCACCATGGGGTCTTGATCTTCTGGTCCTTCTTTCTCGGATAGAGCTTCTTCATCGAGATCCGATTCCATGTGATTCTCTTCTTCTGGATTTTCTTCCACGGGGTTTTCCTCTATCGGGTCTTCCTCTATCGGGTCTTCCTCTATCGGGTTCTCTTCAGGATCTCCTTCTTCTTCGTCAGAATCAGCTAACACGTTAAACTCTGGGGCGGCTGCTTCTTCGTCCTCTGATTCGTCGTTTCCGAAGTTGACCTGGGGACCGTTGACCTCATCACCAGAACTCGTCAGTGTGTGATCTAAGGAAACGCATGACTGTGTATCCTCATCTAGATGCGGCGCTGCTCCAAGGTGGGCCATGGTCTGAAAAGAGAAGTCATGATTAGACAATGAAATGAATAAGGAAAATGGCCAAGTGTACGAAGTATCAAAAGATATGCGGTAGCAGGAATTGTAAGACCAAGATTAAAATGTTATGCTACTGAACAATATGAACAAGGGAAAATGACAAGAGAATGATACATATAACACGATTCAAATTTTATTGCATTCAACTAAAAGTTCAGCGGATACAAGGTTTCAAACGGAAAGAAATATTCATAAAATGACAATTTTATTACTGAAAGTAGATAACATGAAAAATCATTCTTCGTCTGCTATAACAGTGCTTTCTCGTCGCGTGAGTTGAATCCTGGGTTTGATCTGCCTTATCGTCGAAGTCCGAACTACGCGGTAATCCTCACTTGGCAGAAGTGGGGAGTGTGGACGAGTTTCTTCCTTGCAATTCTTTCCTTTCTGGGCACCCGTTGATGAGGTGTTGGTTAGAACCGCATATCAGACATTTCCCTTGGGCACGGCGACAATCCCTCTGAAGGTGTCCTGGCCTCTTACAATATCCACAGCAAGGGTTCTTCTGATGCTTCTGTTGGCGCTTCATCTTCCTCTCCTTTCCTCGTCCAATAGGGATTCCTTTATGATAGGAGACTCCCGCTGGGGTCTGGCTCACCTGTCTTCTCAGTCCTTCAGCTAATAAGTCGTTTGTTCGCTCCTGGGCTTCCTTTAAACCTTGCAGTACACTCAGAATCTCAACAGTCTGATTCTGGGGAGCGGATAAAGATGAAGAGTCGTTGGAAGACATGATCCTGAAACAACAATTTCGAGAATGATATGAGTCACACGCTAAATGAATCAAAATATGATATGGATGGAACAAGGATTCAAGAATATCAGAGATGATAAATCCATTACAAGTGAAGAATCAACGTTATGATTTTAAGTAAACCATAGCGAATAGATAGCTGAACACACGATGTGAATATGGATCAAGAATGACAAGTTTACAATCTAGACCGAGGGATGTCTTGGATTGCCAAACTATACACGGAAAACTGCAATCCCAATTGATGCAAAACTTGGCTCTGATACCAACTAAACCATGTCACGCCCCGCTTCCCAAATTACGGAATACGAGGGGTAGACAAGGCCAGCCATACTCCTACGGTCAAGGAAAAGTCCTACCGTAGTCACACTTCGGCTTATAGTTTATCATGGTAAACAGTAAACGATGCGCAGGTAATGAGAAATGCAGTAGCTGAAAGATACAATAATATAAACTGACCTGAAGTGGAACAAACGAAAGTAACTCGGAGTAGCAAGTCAGAAAGTCTGTGATGCACGTCTAGTTCTGATCCAAGCTAGATCTTCTCCTCACACTGAGCATGCATACTCAGGTCGTCAGAGCGACACAATAGCAATATAATATATATATAATCAAGCAACAGTTCTAACAGTGTAGTAGATATGAATAACAGTAAATCAACGACAGCATGAATATGAATGTACAGTAATCAATGCAGCGGAACAGTAAAGCAGTATAACGAAATGTCACGTATGCCACACAGTATATAAGGAATAAAATGCCAGTATCCCTATCAGTCTTTAAGTCTCACTGTACAGGTCACTAAGCCTATCGTCAGTCCAAGTGTGAGAGTCAACCACTCGTGAGTGTCCTCCACCCAAGGGTAGAACCCAAGGGCAAGGGACCACGGGCCCAACATGTAACAAGAATATCACGGTGTATATATCACGTACCCTGTAAATCTCCATATAACTCCCTAAATATATAAGCCGGCATGGGACTCCCGAGATTCTGTTGAACTCACACTTAAACTACCCCACACCCCGTGGTCTACATCAAACGCTAACCATCACCCTAAATACTAATCGATCCGTGACAAGTCTGCGCGAGAACTGGAGGCAGGACCTCCATCAAGCACGTACCGACCAATACCTAAGATAAATGGCAGTGTCGGATGCCTTATTTGTGACACCCGTGCAGCGCTTCCATAAGTGTCCCATACCACTTATAGTCACACATACACGCATCCCACAGACGTCGACAATGCAATAGAACAATAGGGTCACTGATTGTGTACAAGTACGTATCACTTTCACTTAATCACGAATACACGAACACTGACGTACTTGCCTCAATCATCACTAAAATCTAACACTGGGTGAATGCACGATATCACTAGGTTATCACTATAATGATATAGGTATGATATGATGCACGAACAGTATATAAGCACAATTAAGGTGTCATAAAAAGAACAGTTTATCACTTGCACGATTTCTCATGAAACATATGTATATAATTTAGCGAAACGATAAACAGGTAGTAATTAATATGTTTGGTTATCCATCCATAGAATTTTGTTTCAAGCCAATCGGGTTTCAGGATCATTAGTTATAACTATTTCATTTTAAGCGCACGCGGTTGAAAATCCGGTTGCAGAATCAGAAATCCATTTCGCAACGCATTTTGATCCCAGTTGGGATCGGATTTTAGTGACTCTACAGTTGGATGAATTCTAGGGTTTTCAGTAAAGTTTTCAACACAATAGACCGATCGTCAATCGCATCTGTACGTTAGGAGTTATAATCAGTTTAATATTAACATGCCAAATCTGATTCTGCTGGGACTGTTATGTGTCCCGATCTATTAAATTACATATTAAATATCAAACGGTAACGAAACAGAACGAAACCAAATGCGTTGTCTAGATAACAGAGTTACCTACAATAAGCAGCGGAGTTCCGAAACCTACAAGTTAGGGAAATCCTATGGTATCTAATACGGAACAGCAAGCAATGATTGGAGTAGCTCTGGACTGCTGTCCAGAGTCGCACTCCGATCCGAGAATCATTACAGTTTAAATACAGGAATGTCTGGAAACTAGCATAGGGTTAAAGTTCATCGAGTTGGCTTCGAGTTGAGCCCTCGAACGCACTATTCTAGTATATATATGATTTATGGTGAATTTAACGGTTTTCAGATGCAACAGAATTACAGTTTTATGGTTAAACTTGGGGGCAGTTGTTTTAGTCATTATCGATTACAATATCCAACAAAATTCACACACTATGTTCACAGCCCTACGGGCCAACCTACACCATTGAGTTCCGTCAAATTAGATAACGTTTTCCTAAGGGAACAAGCATCGAACAGTTATGGCACATACTAGTTTTAAACTTGTAACATTATAATTCATGTATTTAACGATTGTAACTTAGATAAATAGCATGTAAGCAAGTAGAATACTTGCCTGAGAACGTCTTGGGGTTGTATGACAGTAGCGGCAACGACCGAGGCAGCAGAGATCGATGACGTATGGAATGTGCTCGATGAGATGCCAAAGCTCGAATGTTTTGCGGTGATCTTGACTCGGCTTGTGGGTTTGCGTTGCGGCCTAACTGTCGATGTGTGAAAGCTTGATTGTGCCGGGCTGTTAATGGGGGAGAGGGAGTGAGGTACAGAGTTAGAGAGAGAAAAAGAGATATACAGAAATGAGGTAGAGGGAGAGGACTGAGAGTGAGAGAGAGAGAATTTGAGAGAGCAGGTGAGAAGAGGGAGAGGGGGACAGATGAGGACAGAGAGGGAGAGAGTGTGAGAAGAGAGAGGAAGTTGAGGGTTAGAGAGAGAGGGACATAGAGAGTTACAGAAGGAGGGAGAGGAACGAGAGAGAAAGAGAGAGAGAACGAGGGAGCAGTGAGCGAGAGAGAGAAGTGAGAGAGAGAGTGCACAGATGGAGAGGGGAGAGAGAGCAGGAGAGAGAGAGAGACAGAGGAAGTTGGAGAGAGAGAGAGAGATCGGGAGAGAGGGACAGCGATGGTGATGATGATGGTGTGGTCGACGGTGCAGTGGGCTCGTCGGCGTGTGGCGGGTCATGGGAGCAGGGGAGTGATGGGTGCAGGGGAGTGAGTCGGTGATGGGTGGAGGGCGAGAGAAGATGAATGGGGTCGAAGTCGTCGTCGTCGTCGACGGCGGGGTAGGGTGCAGGAGAGGTCGAGGAGGAGGGAGAACGAGGAGAAAGGAAACGAGATGAGGGAAAAATGGGTGTAGGTGTGTAGAGGGGAGAGGTAGTGGAGACGTGGTCGCGCGTCGAGGGCGTAACGCACGCGAGCGACGGGCGCGAGCGTGGGCGAAGGAGGCGGCGGAGAAGTCGGATCGCGCGCGCGAAAGAAGGAAAGAGCCGTTGGGGGAGAAGGCACTGTTGTGGGCGGGTCGGGTGAGTGGGGAAGCGGGCGCAGGTTGGAGGCTGGGAGCGGGCCGGGACTGAGTGGGGTGTTGGGGAAACGAGTAGGCCGGGCCGAGTAAATAAGGGAATTAATTGGGAAAGAAATGGAGCGGGCCGAGGAAATAAATGAAAATGGTAAGGGATGTGGGTCGGGCCAAAGAATATAATTAAAGGATTTTAAGAAGAGAACGGGCCGGGGTTTTAGTTTAATAGAAAGAAATGGAACGGCTGGGCCAAGGAATAAAATTAGTAAATTTAGAGAGAATTCATTGGAAAAGTAGGGAATGGGCCTAGGAGATGGCTGAGAGATTTAGAGAAAATGAAATGGGAAAATTAAAAGGGGTTGGAAATGAATAGGGATATGGAAATATTAGGGCTTTTAAATTAACTAAAATAATATTAAATATAAACTAATAACCTGTAAGTGATAATTTATAAAAATACGGACATAGGCGAAAAAAGGAAACCGGGTATTACAAGATGCACGAGCAGAACTACCCCACATGAATTGGAAGTGGCTGCAGTAGTATTCGCACTGAAGATTTGTAGACATTACTTGTATGGAGAGTCGTGCCAGATTATCACAGGTCATAAGAGCTTAAAATATATTTTTCAGCAGAGGGATATGAATCTAAGGCAGCGTAGATGGAGGGACTCATGAAGGATTATGATTGTGAGATCTTGTATCATCCAGGCAAGGCAAATGTTGTGGCAGATGCCTTGAGTCGAAGGCCTGGAGGTAGCTTATCTCATCTGCGCATCTTAGAGAGGCAGTCTTCTACAGACTGACAGATTTTATGTGATAGTCATGTACAGTTCGAGTTCGCATCGACAGGAGGACAGTTAGCACATGTTCGCACTGTCCTCAGTTATTGGATCGTATTCTGGAGATACAGCCGCAGAGGCTCGTATGTCAGAGATTATAGATCAGATTAGGCAGGGCAGAGAGTCGGAGTTGGTGATAGATGACCGTGGAATATTACGTTTTGGGATTCGTTTTTGTGTGTCATATTCGGATGGGCTGAGATGTGAGATCTTACAGAAGGCCCATAGCTCAGCATACAGTACTTATCCTGGTTCCACCAAGATATATCATGACTTGAGAGATGTTTATTGGTGGAAAGGAATGAAGAGGGACATTGCGGAGTTTGTTTCAAGATGCTTGACTTGTCAGCAAGTCAAGGCAGAGCACCAGAGGCCGGCTGGAAAATTGCAGCCCTTGCCCATTCCGGAGTGGAAATAGGAACATATTTCCATGGATTTCGTTGTGGGTCTAACCAGGATTAGCAGAGGGTATGATTTCATCTGGGTGATTGTAGATAGATTGACAAAGGTAGTTCACTTTCTACCAGTAAAGACGACGTATGGGTTCACACAGTATGCTCAGATTTATATCGACGAGATTGTTCGATTGCAGGGAGTTCCAACGAGCATAGGGTCAGATAGGGATACCCGGTTTACTAACAGGCTATGGCAGAAATTTCAAGAAACTCTTGGTACACGATTGAGTTTTAGTATAACTTTTCACCCACAGACGGATAGTCTGTCAGAGCGGACCATTCAGACTTTAAAGAATATGCTTCGCGTTTGCAGCCTTGATTTCGGTTGTAGCTGGGGTCGTCACTTACCTTTAATAGATTTTTCGTACAACAATAGTTTTCAGAAGACGATCCAGATGGCTCCTTTTGAAGCTTTGTATGAAAAGACAGATCGATCGTTTGTTTGCTGGACGAAACTGAGCGAGAGTTGCATTTTGGGACCGCAGATAGTACAGGAGACTACGGAAAAGATTCAACTGATACGAGACAGAATGAGAGCGACCCAGTGTAGACAGAAATCATATGCAGATCAACGACGTTGTAAACTCAAGTTTGATGTGGGAGACAATGTGTTCTTTCATGTGTCTCCGATGAAGGTGTGATGCGTTTCGAGAAAAAGGGAAAGCTCAACCCTAGATATGTCGGACCTTACGAGATTCTGGAGAGAGTGGGTGCTGTAGCTTATCGTTTTGCACTTCCACTGAGTTTTCCCGATGTGCATCCGATGTTTCACGTTTCGATATTTCGCAAGTATCTTCACGATCCTTCTCACGCGATCCAGTATCAGACCTTACAGCTTGAGCCGGATTTATCCTACAGAGTGCAGCCAGTCGCTATTCTAGACAGGCATGCAAAGAAACTAAGATCGAGGGTAGTTCCATCTGTAAAGGTTCTTTGGTAAGGAAGGAATCGCGAGGAGATTACTTGAGAAACCGAGAATGCGATGCGAAAAAGATTTCCCCATCTTTTGAGGGTATATCTAGTTAAATTTTAAATTCGGGGACCGAATTTTTTTAAGGGGGAGAGACTGTAACATTTTGGAATATTTTCGTCTCGTTGTATTCGCATTCAGTCGTAATACGGATGCAGATACGTATGTGCAAGTGAGGTGTATTCTTGTAATTCGTTACGAGTTTATTTTGGAAGTTGCCACTTTCATTTCGTTTCTTGTCTTTAAACATTTGGTTTAATGTAGAGTTATCTTTTTCTTGGGCTGATCAATTCCTTTTGCTGCCTAATTCCTTGGGCAAAAATTTCGTGGGCTTTGCATGAGGGGTTTGGTGAGATGTCAGGTGTTTTGGCTGATTGCATGCACTTGAGGTTAGACATTTGGACAAGTGGCTTTGGTTCATGCAGGGAGCAATTCGTGGCCTTCTTATGTGGCTGTTGGGTGTGAAGGATTAATGGAAGTGTGTTGATATCAATTAATTCCTTACACCATCAATTTCAACACCATCAATTTCAACAGAGCCATTCTTTGCTTCACAAGTTTTGTTTTCTTCACATTCAAAAGCATTTTTGTGAGCCAATTTTTCATCAGCCACAAAACAATTTTTCTTCACTGCACATTGTTTGTGTTCACAAATTTCCTCCATGCCAGAGCACTATTTCTCATCTTGGTCGAGATCTATTTTTGACTAGAAAAAATCCATGTGCTCACATTTCTTCTCATTGGCAACTTCATTAACCTCCATCCATTCCATCTCATGTGTTGAGAATCATTGGATGTATTGAGACAAATTATTTACACACTATCTCTACTTCAATTTTAGGTATCTAGGCTAGCAAACTGGATGTCCGAGTTGCTTCGGTTTTAAAGCGGGAGCCCGCATAAAGAATTCTCGATGTGGAGCCACTTCGACAAGGGAGACCGGAAAGCGAACTACATCGGGGCAGCAGCGATAATGTAACACTTTGAAAATTCGTTTAGTCTTATTTCACGATAGTTAGTATTGATGCGTGTTTCCATAAAATCCGCAAATTTTATTTTCGTCTCAATCTAGTCAAATTGAGATGAATTGGGGTTTCATATGTTTAAACATGGTTTATTATCTTTAAATTATTTTAATTTAGCCATGTATTCTTTTAATTAGAATTGTTTTCCTTAATTACCTTCCTAGTGAGGATTAGTGTGCTTCCTTGCACGCTTAGCTTTTTAGTGGCACATACTTATTCCTTCTCACCCTTTTTAAATTTTCATTTTCTTTTTCCTTTTAAAACAAAAGAAATTGATTTTGAGAGAAAAGAGAGAGAGGTATGGTGAGCATTAATGAGGCATGGAGGCAATAAATGTGGATTTTCTCTCTCCCTTTCTTTTCTTTCTCCCTCTCTTTTCTCTTTTCTTTTCTTGCTGAAATTTCCTCAGCAGAACAGCAGCCCCAGCAACAAAATAACCCATTTTCATCACTTTGTTCTTGATCTTTCACTTCTCTTTTGATTCTTGTTCAAAACCTACACAAGAACCATTCATTTTTGCACTCAAAACCTTAGAAAAATGGTTTTTTGGGAGAGTTTGGAGGCAAGTCTGCATACTTGAGGAAAGAGCTGGAAGTTTGGAATTTCCTAAGGCTTTTGGGAGGTATTAAACTCACACTTAACACCCTTTCTCATAATTTGTAGTATTTTAGCGAAAAATCATGTTTTTATATGCTTTTGAGATATTGAAGGGAATTTTGTTAAGTATATGATAAGTTGGGAATTTTATGGCTTGGTTAACTCATTTAAGTGCTATTAGAGCTGTTCAAACCAAGTTTTCTTTTCAGATTACACAAAAATACCCTAAAGTATCAATTTGGTGCTAAATGTTGTTATTAACTGGTTTTTGGACTCTGTTGAAATCTGCTTGCACTCTGGTTGCTTCAGAATAAAATTGTAATTACTGGAGCACGTACACTAGGAGTAGAAAACACACACAAAGCACGGGAGGCAGGCTCCCAACCTGGGCCACCGAAAAATTACTTCTGGCCGCAAGTTGCGGCCAGATTGGTGGCCTGGGGGTTGAGGTTTTGGTGATGGGTGTTTGCTGCTATGTGGATTTTTATGGTATGTTTAGTTTTGCAAAACTTTTTCTGTATCAAAATCTGGAGCTAATTACCTGTTTTTCGTATTTTAAATCTTCGCGACACACGTGATACGTGTGTGGGTTTGGGGTGTTCTGCGTATTGCGACGCGTCGAGGTAGTTTTAGACGCTTAATCACACATTTTAGCGTATCGCGCACACGCGCGCTTGGTTTGCGACGCGGGTTTCTAGTTTGACCTTAATATCACGTTTTTGTGGATTTGAGCTTATGTGTGATATATTGTGTAATTATAGGTTCGCAGGCGAGTGAGACGGACGCTGCGAAGAAGGGGAAACAAGTCGTCGGCTACACTTATCGCGAGACTTCGGTGAGTAGATTTAACATCTACGGGGATATCGCCCGCATGACGTTATGCGTCAGGGCTGATAGGACCTTATAGCTATATGTTGTATTTACCCCATCGACTGTCATGGATACTGTTGTTGCATACTGCATTCCGTGCTATATGTTTGTAAATTTAGAATTGATAGAACACCGCACTATTACTAACGGTTCATGTTACACGAGCACTAATCTGCATGTTACACACACACCGTTAGTAATTGCCATGACACACTAACTGTAGAATTGCCATGATTATATTGCTGTAGTTCATTTCACATATGATTCGATATGATTTCCATAGAAATTGGGAGCCGCATGATGTCTTTAAAAACCAAAACTATTTTAAAAAGCGGTTTCCCCTTGTACCTATATTATGGCTTGATGTACATAGCACATCGCATTTGATTTACTTAATTGTGTTTGATTTTCATGTGATTTCTGGTTTTGAGGAACGTGGAATTATTTAAGAAAAGATGCACTATTTGAAAAACCCGGTTCCTCGTGATATGATATTTTGGTGCATCCACCACGCGTTTTCTCGGTGCCGAGACGTGTGCTTGAAACCCGATTCGAGGTGTTGGATGATCCATTTGTGGGTTCGTGGTGGACCCGGTATGGTTCCCCTCGGCAAGATGATCGATGGACTTTGCCGATTGAGCCTGGAGGTGGGCGAGTACCTACCGGTGATTGGTTGGACCTGGCGGTTATCCGGAGGATACCAGAGTCGAGAGATGGATGCGGGATGATCCGTACTGCCGGGGCCGAGGGCCGATACCGTAGACGGAGCCCGTGGGCTGACCCGGACTTACGGAGCTCGATATATGAGGATTTGCGTGTCGATACTGGACACGAGTATTTTATGATATTTTGAGTGCCGATGTTGGGCACTCGTGATTCTCAGAGATTTACAGGATTTGAGGGCCGAGGAGAGTGCCGGCGCCTGAGTTTATTTGGGATTTGGGTGCAGTTTTGGGCACAGATTATTTTTCCACGTTGATATTCCGTGTAGATGTTATTTATTCCATGCTCAGCATTGATTATCATGTATCTCATCCTGTAGTTATTTTACCTGACAGAGCATTTGCATTATTATTGCACCTACTGCTTGTTGCATATAGATTTTTACCTGCTGGTATATGATAGAGTAGCGCAGTACGTGCATGCTCGCGATTACCTTTATATGTTATCTATATTAACGAGTTGGCAACTCACCCCCGTTGTGCCACAGCATTTGCAGGTTGCCCCTCAGAGTAGTCGCGGCAGGCTGCCTTTTGCATCTTTTGGCTACAGATACCATTACAGCTGGTGCGTGAGCTATTTTGCTAATAGGTGGGTTGTGGTATCTGGTTACTTTTATTGTACACACTTTTGTATCTAGTATTCTCCATCTACCATATATGTACTGGACTTAGAGACAGTGTGAGGACGATGATGTATATTTTTGTATTCTGGTGTCGAGCTCGTGGGAGCCGACTGTTTATATAAGCAGTTTATCTTTCTGTGATGTTTACTTATTGCTTATTCTTCGCTACGGCGTCGTATATTACTCTTGTGGTGATAGTTTCCGCCGTTAGGTGTGATTGCTCCCGTTTGGGAATGCTTTATTTCATTATTTATATCATTTCACTTATACCCTGTTTTGTACCCGATTTCGGGGTTACTTTTACAAAGGAGATGTTGCCAAAATTATTTAAATAATAACACGACTTTAAAAGAACTTATTGAGATATTTAAGGTTTTCTAAATGTTTTAACTAAATGTTTTCAACACTCACTACTTTTAAATGGTTTTGATTTCTGGGTTCGGCTTACTTAGTCGCGTTACGCCTGTAGACGTTGCATGGTTAAGTGCCGGTCACGAGTCGAAATATTCGGGTCGTGACAATGTTGGTATCAAAGCGTAGGTTTTACCTTTCGGAGTGTAGGATGATCTTGGTATGATGGAGTAGGTAGCTGAAGCAGAGTGGTGTAGCGTGCGTATGTTCCGCGGCATACTCACGACACGGTACTCCGCCATGGCGACCTTAGGATTTATTGATTTAAATTTTTTTTTGAGTATATATATTCTTGTGATTCGATTTCCGTATTCTTATCGAATCATAATTTCCTTTCAGCCATTATGCCGCTAAAAACTACAAGGGCGCAGAGAGCGGCCGCGAGGGCCGAGATTCGAGTTGACTCGTTCGAGACGAGGACTGATCCGGGTAGTACACCGGTTGTGCCCGAGCAGGCTGTTCCTCCCGTGACAGATCAGATCGCCATGATAGGGGCTGGTATGAAGGAGATGCGCCAGACGATGGGATCCAGTATGCAGGAGATGCGCCAGATGATGGGATCTCTAGTTGAGACACTTCGAGCGCAGCGACCAGAGGTAGTTCCACCCGTTGCAGAGACCGCGGTGATACCCACAGCACAAGCAGTTGTCCCTATAGCTACAGAGGTTATTACAGTATCGCTGTCAGAGTTTATGAGGCTGAAGCCTCCGGTCTTCACAGGCACCGATGCAGCCGAGGACCCACAGTCTTTCATTGATAGGATGGCTCGGATATGCCGTTCCTTCAGATGCGCAGATGCGAGATGGGTCGAGTTTGTGAGCTTTCGCCTGGAAGGTCTTGCACAGAAATGGTACGAATCAGTCGAGAAGGGTAGAGCAGCAGGTCTTCCTCCTATGACCTAGACAGAGTTCGTGGCGCTATTCCTTGCCCGCTTCCTTCCACTGAGCGTCAGAGATGCTAGAGCACGCAGGTTCGAGTCCTTACGCCAGACTCCGGAGATGTCAGTGGCAGAGTATGATGTGCTGTTAACAGAGCTATCTATCTATGCCCCGTATTTAGTGGCTACTAAGGAGTTGCGAGTCAAGAGATTTGTCCAAGGTTTGCTTACACCACTATTCCTTGCGATCAGCACGCAGCATTACGAGACATATGCAGCAGCAGTAGACGCATGCCTATTAGTCGAGGAGCGCCTTGCTGAGACTTCGGTAGTTCCAGACCCGAAGAGAGTTCGTACTGGTATATCAGCATGGAGACAGACATTCAGACGTCGCGACAGGTATCGTTTCAGTACGGGGAGTGGCAGAGATTCGGGACGAGGCCAGATGTTTAGTTCGTATCCATGAGAGAGTCAGCAGTCGTCGCGGGGTTGCTATAGATGCAGCAGTCTACTTCACCTCGTCAGAGATTGTCCTGAGATACACCGAAGGGAGACAGCAGCACCGCACGTCACCTTACCACCTTCACCACCCCAGAGGGCGTTGCCTATTGTACCTACTGTTACTCCGCGTCAGACTCATACATAAAAAGGTCGTGGGTGTGGAGGATTTGCTCAGAGAGGATGGGGCGACCGAGGCAGAGGACAGTCAGTCACAGGTGAAGGACAGGCGCGAGTTTTTGCTTTGACGCATCAGGACGTGCAGGAGTCCAATGCAGTGGTCTCAGGTATCCTTCCAGTATGTTCGGTTGATGCACACGTGTTATTCGATCCCGGATCCACGCACTCGTACGTATCCACACACTTTGTGCCGAGTTTGGGTAGAGAGTCCGGTTTGCTTGATCAGCCGCTTGTTGTGACTACTCCTGTGGGAGAGTCGTTTGTTGCTAGGCACGTGTTCCGATCCTATACCATTTGTATTGGCGAGAGAGAGTTGCCTGTCGACTTGATCCTTCTTGAGATGTTGGACTTCTACGTTCTTTTGGGCATGGATTGGTTAGCCACGTGCTATACTTCTGTGGACTGCCGTAAGAAGACAGTTAGATTTTGTTTTCCCGGCGAGTCGGTTTTTGTTGTGTTGGGGGACCGTGGTGCCACCCCTCACAGTTTGATTTCTTCTTTTCACGTTGGACAGCTTTTGAGGAGGGGATGTCAGGGATTTCTCGCCTATGTTTGCGATACTAGAGCTACAGAGGTTCTGTTGGATCAGATTCCGGTTGTTAGCGAGTTCCCTGATGTGTTCCCTGATGAGCTTCCTGGGCTACCGCCCGAGTGCGACATTTCTTTCTGTATTGATTTGGTTCCTAGCGCGGGGCCTATTTCTATACCACCTTATAGGATGGCCCCGACGGAACTTAGAGAATTGAAGGGTCAGTTGCAAGATTTGCTGGATAAGGGACTCATTCGACCCAGTGTTTCTCCTTGGGATGCTCCGGTCCTGTTTGTTAAGAAGAAGGACGGTAGTTTGCGTTTGTGTATCGACTACCGCTAGCTGAACAAGGTTACAGTGCGGAACAGGTATCCTTTGCCACGCATCGACGATTTGTTTGACCAGCTTCAAGGGGCAGGATACTTTTCGAGGATCGATTTACGTTCAGGCTACCATCAGCTGCGGGTTCGACAGGTGGACATTCCTAGGACAGCTTTCCGCACGCACTACGGCCATTACGAGTTTTTGGTGATGTCGTTCGGACTCACCAATGCGCCAGCAGCATTTATGGACTTGATGAACCATATTTTCGGGCCATATCTTGATTTGTTCATCATTGTATTCATTGACGATATTCTGGTGTATTCTCGGAGTAGGGAGGAGCATGAGCAGCACCTGCGGATTACGCTGCAGACCTTGAGGGAGCATCAGCTTTTCGTCAAATTCTCCAAGTGTGCTTTTTGGCTGGACAGCGTAGACTTCTTGGGGCATATGATTTCACGAGACGGTATATGCGTAGACCCGAGGAAGATCGAGGCCGTTCAGAGTTGGCCCAGACCCACATCAGTTACGGAGATTCGCAGCTTCCTAGGGCTGGCCGACTACTACAGGCGATTCATGCAGGACTTCTCCCGTATTGCTACACTTTTGACCGGGTTGACCCGGAAGGGAGTTCCTTTCGTTTGGACGGAGGAGTGTGAGCACAGTTTCCAGTAGTTACGGGCTCTACTGACTACGGCGCCGGTATTATCATTGCCTTCAGGATCAGGCGGATTTGTGGTATATTGTGATGCTTCTCTAGTGGAGCTAGGGTGCGTATTGATGCAGCATGACAGGGTGATCGCGTATGCTTCGCAGCAATTGAAGAAACCTGAACAGAACTACCCCACTCACGATTTGGAGATGGCTGCGGTGGTCTTTGCAGTTAAGATCTGGCGACATTACTTATACGGCGAGTCGTGCCAGATATTCACTGATCACAAGAGCTTAAAGTATATATTTCAGCAGCGAGACCTGAACCTTAGATAGCGCCGATGGATAGAGTTAGTAAAGGATTACGATTGCGAGATCTTGTACCACCCGGGCAAGGCTAATGTGGTGGCGGATGCTTTGAGCAGGAGGCCCGGGGGTAGTCTATCTTGTTTGAGCGCAGTGCAGAGGCAGTCGTCGGCAGATTGGCAGATCCTATGCGACAGCCGGGTACAGTTCGAGTTTACGCCGATAGGAGGACAGATTGCGCATGTTCATGCTGTTAGTTATATGTATGCCCTAGAGGCCATTACTGTACATATGATGTATATTGTAGTGGATGCTGGGACATATATAGGGAGGACTTTCTCGCTGGACATGATAGTATGCTATCTGGTTACTCTTTACCTTAACGTGTATGCTGATTGTCTCTCTGTTACATGTTGGTAAAGCCCTTAGGATCTGTACTTGACTACCTGGACTATGATACGGATCATACTAGTGGGGACATGGTAGTCCATAAGTACATCCTTCAAAGTCCCTAGTCGTGGGTGTATCGAGACGGGGCATCGATATACCAGAGTAGACTAGCGTATACCTTCTCGACCCATACAGATGGGCGATGGATGATCCCATATCCATTGGTGTTTGACATCAGAGATGATATACGGGTGCTCAGTAGAGACTGGGTACACTGGACGGACTCGCCGAGAACTCCCAGATGGCATTATATCTCACGTCAGATGGCAGTTCTCTGGTGACACTGGTACAGAGTAGTCTGTTGACCCGAGATCGCCATAGAGTCTTGTGTGGTTCCCACTGTACTTTGATTTCCATCTTACCACGTCCAAGAGGGCATGCAAAACGGTGGTTTTTGGGTACAGTCCCGAGTCACATGGAGGCAATGAGCGATAGGAGGGGATTCGTCTCTCCCGGTATAAGGGGTTGATGTTGCGCTGTGTTCGATTGGCTATAACAGGAAATCCCTGGCCAGGCTTGCTGAGATTTACTGGTAAGTGTTACCTGTAGTTTCTCGAATTGTTATAGATCTCATATCGACATGACTTATCGAGCTATTGGGGTCTGACGTTTACCACCCCTAGGCGAGATATGCGACATATCAGACGATCAGACCGGACTGTATGGTAGTGTTACTGGTTGGATTCACTGGAGTGTGAGCGGGCTTGCTCGTCGATCTTCAGATCGCTCGATACTCGGGTGGCCGTTACGTTTAGCAGACCGCTTGCGGCTTGTGGATGTTTGATATGATCATCATCTGCTGCCGGCGTATTGATGAGTCTTTAGAGTCCTACACAGAGGTTTCCTGGCTCAAGCGAAACGAAATAGGTGTGCATATGGGATATGTGCGGGACCGAGAATGATACCAGTATGTGATACTGTATTCGATTCTCGCGATGTAACATTGATCGGTTATATGCGATATAGCCGGGTTATCGGATCAAGTGTTGATTCGATAAGTTGTTACTGAAGATACCAGTCGGTTATGTGCGACATGACCGGATCATTGAATCAAGTGTTGATTTAGTGATTTAATGCATAATTATATATTTGATATATTACTTTGCATTAACTAGTATCGGTTCACTTTAAATGGATTTTCTCACTCGGATGTGCGCATTGCATATGCGATATGATTTTGTGCACTTGCTTGTATCATGTTTGATGATACATACATTTTGGTTAAGCGTAAAGAATTAAACCATGGTTAAGTGGATAATTAGGGTTTTGTTTTTCATATCTATTTATTCATTTATTTATTTATTTTCTTTTTTGGAAAAAGAAATGGGAAGAATGGTGGCTTTCTTTGTTTGTAGTGGAATATTCATGAAGCTTTGATTTTGTCCACCATTCTTATCTCATCCTTAACCTAACCACTCCACTAAACCATGATTGATTCTCTACACCTAACTATGGTTCCATTATGATAAGAATGAATTTCTTTTCTCATTTTTATTATTCTTATCATAATATTTTTTAGCTTCTTCTTCTTCTTCCTTCAAGTGAAGAAAAACTTGACCATCAATGGCAAAGTGAGAATTAGAGTGAGAAATCCAATTCTAAAGTCTACCCACTTCCTATTTCTTCATCCTCTACCTCTTGCCAAGTAGTAGAGTGTGTTTCCTTCACAAGTTTCTTGACTTGGTGAAGTGAGAGCTTGATCTTGCGATGCTTCGACGTAGATCATCTTCGGCATGGACATCGACGACCTAGCTCGCTTATTCTCCGATGAAGTCGACGCTAGAGCCCGTATTTGATTTGGACAGCGGAGAGGACCTCATCTCGGAGCCGTGGAGGTGGAGGACCGGATCTACAAAGGTTGTATTTCCGTTTCCCAATAGTTAATTGTTAACTAGTTTACTTTTCGCCTAGTTTTCTAGCAAACGATCCGTAGTCGGGTCTCTCGGCACCCGTAAAATTTTATAATGGCATGTTCGATGCCTTATGAGACCTCATTAGGGTGCCTAGGAACCCTACAGTGGTATCAGAGCTACTAGACATTGGATGTCGACCTATGGGGGGTTCTCACTGTGTGACAGTGTGGCGAAGCATAGGCTCTTACCCCCAGGGTGTCCCGAGACCGGAAGGTGTTCCGGCGGGTTGTAGTCCTCGCGAGGGGGCATGCGTAAAAAGTAGCTGCTGAGGGACCCGTTGGTGCCACGGCGACCCTATTGGATGGGGTTGCTGCCTGACCTACAGTGGTATCAGAGCCTAGCTAGAGCCTTAGGCGAAGCGTAGACGGAATTTGAAGTCCGATCGAATCAAAACCCGAAACCAAAATAGCTCTATGGACTTTTTCCAAATTCTGGGTTTTTTTCCAAATTAAAAGTGCTTAAAAAATTCAGCAGGGTATTTTATGAATTACCATGAAAAGCGAGCCACTAATTCTCCAGGTTGACCGCGGAACCGCGGCGTTGACCCCCATTAAGCGGCGGTTCCGCGGTGCATTGAAGGTATTAGCGACGGTTCTTTGCACAGTAATTCATACCTCTGTTGTTTGTATTTTCTGGGCATTTTTAATACTGTTTCAAGAGTTGAATTTTCTGGAGTTGTTTTGGGGATTCGGTGTTTCGATCGGGGTATCAAATTTTGTTTATTTGGCTTTCCGGATAAATTTTAGAATATGTTAAAAAGTTCGACCGGATATAAATACCCAATTTTTCCCCTGTCGGGAAATTTCCAAGTGTTGGATTTTTCCGTAGTTTAACGACGTTCTAAGTAGTGCAAGTAACGCGATGGTCCCTCTAGAAGACAACAAACCTTAACTCGATTATGTGACCGTCTTGAACTGCCCTTTGAACTTTCGGGTTTGGGGCAGTACAGCGTGCCACATGTGAGGCGTTGGCTTGACCCTTCTACGGCTGGACCGTTGGTACTGAGGCATGAACTGAATGTTGTTAGACTCATATTTCATGTGTTGATCTGTATCGGGAAAACTTGGGTGTTCGAATGTTCAATCGGAAAGTTTAACATTTTCTAATTATCCAGAATGGGATACAATAATTGGAATTCACAAAAAGTTATGAGATAACTAAATGAATGATATAAACATAGCAGTTTAGTCTCACTTGATCGGTAGCCACGGAATTTTGATGTGATCAAAAGTCCGTCGCAATCACGTAGCGTACGCGGATACTCGCCGGGTAAACTTAATAGACAGCCTCACTCCATAGCCCCGACCAAGTGACTGTAGGAGAACCCCGTCGCCGAAAGCATCCGTCCGGGTGCTCGCGGTAGCGGTGTTCCGCCTTGGTGCACTTCGTCGACGGTATCGGGGGTGCGGCCGCCTACTAAAGTTTGCGACGAGCATTCGATCAGTTTTTCGGGAATCTTGTTGAATTGCCCGACTTGGTATTGAAAAGTGTTTTCGATAATGAGACTAAAATGCGGGGTTTATAATTGTTAGGCATGTGATGTCTAAGGAATTCATTTGGTCAGGCATGTGATGTCTGAGGTGGTTGCGGATTCCAACTGTTGTAGTTTTACACTTTCTTTTCTGTGACCGTAAGTGTAATATGTGATATAGCCGGTTTCGTTGCTATATGTCAACGACAATTGGGATGGACATATTTACTTACGATGATGACATGTTATGTTATGTGTTGCTGGATATGTTATATTGGATCGTCGTGTTTGAATAGCCGGGGGTTTTTATGTGAGATGAGTGTTTTTCATTTTCATTCATGTAAAAACTTGTATGTAATATTCTTTTATTGGGGCACTTCCAGATTGCGGAAGATGTCACCGTTTGTATATTATTTATTTTTCCGCACTAGAATAGACCCAAGGAGGGGAGCACAAGTAACCGGGTTCTGGAGTCCAGTGGGAGACCAACTCGAGGAGTCGAGTCCGGGTCTCCTAACTCTAGAATTGGTAGGGTTGCTTGCCGCTCTCGTAGGGGTCTAGGGGTGTGGGTTTGGCTATTCATCACGACCGTGGAATCCGTGTTTTATACTGGCTCGTATTGAAAACACCGACGTCCTAGTATATCCAATATTTCATATGATTCTTCTGCTGCGATATCTATGATGTGATCATGTGATGTTCTGTGATAGATACAGTATATAGTATATATGATATATTATATAGGCGTTACTTATGTATTACACCCGTGCTAGCCCTGCCCCGCTCTGCCGTTAGTTACCTAACCTAACGGTGCACGAGGGGACATCGAGGCGAATGCGGATGGCATAAGTGTACGTCGTATTTATTTGTGATGTTTAGGTATTTAAATGATGGGACTTCATTAATGTGATTAATGAAATAAAAGAAACCTAAGATGTTGTAGAATCGAATTTCAAAATAAAAAGGGTAGCTACAGTTCTTGCTTTGCACAGAGGTATATGTGATATATCCTGCACCTTATTCGATGAGGAAAGGACCGAGATCCCTTCACCGGGAGTGACTCCTTTAGCAATAACTGGCAGATGCTACACACTCGGTTTGTATTTTGATTGCTTTTTAAGTGTTTTTGCTTTGCACAGTGATATATATGATATATCCCGCACCTCATTCGACGAGGAAAGGACCGACGATCCCTTCACCGGGAGTGACTCCTTTAGCAAAACTAGAAAAGCCTCAAAAGCACTCCATTTTAAAATCATTTGATTCTACAACGATATCAAGTTCATTACGCAATAGGTTTTCAGAAAAACCTGTCGTAGCCCTCCGTCATTTCAGATATGTACTAGTTAGTATTCGTGCTGCGGTTGTTTGGCCTCCATCAAGGCGTAGTGTACGGTAGCTAACTAGTGCTTATCTGCTAGCATATGATGCGATTGGATTAGGGTATTCGTACGGCGTTGTTTGGCCTCCGTCAAGGGTCGTGCGGGTGGGTTTAATTCAATCAGGAAATGACGGGTTGAACTTGACTAGCGGACTATGGGTTGTTTGGCCTCCGTCAAGGTCATAGCGAGCTAGGGGCAAAATATTATCGGGAATTTCAAGTGTTGAAATTTGCAATGAGATTGCATACCTTCTATGAGATAGTTGGATCCCGATACCCGCTGCGAGTAAGAGTTACTCCTGGGAGAGTTTTATACATTACAATTAGCCGATCAAGTAGGTGTCTAAAAGGTGTCAACGGGGTTACGCCTCTGGGAAAACGAGGTTTACATTAATTAGGTTCGTGCGAAAGCACGGGGGACCTCTTTCAAAGTACCGACACTGGCCTGGCTGAAAGATTGGCGAACTTGTAGTGTGTAATTAATCCCGGCTAGTCTTTCCTTTTAGGGTTTGAAGGAAGATTTGATAAAAAAAGTGGGAGCCATCCTGATTAGATAAAATAATAACCAATTTATTCTTGCAAGAGCGCACGCTGAGTGTTTTCTTCTCTCTCTCTCCTGGTAGCGACCATATCACGCCTTAATCAAGATAATAACACGGATTATTGACCGAACCCGCTTTTTATACTGAGCTGGGGAACGTTGGTCCCGCTCCAACTTATAATTGTTATAAGACAGAGCAGGAAATTGGGGAATACCAGATTTCCCGTGCCGCCCAAACGAAGAGAGTGCATGCTGATGCATCATCTTCGGGTGTGTTCATTATACAGAACTGTTTCTCAGTATCCTTTACGTCCTGGGTATATGATACCGGATCAGGATCCCAGATATGTAATCTGTTACATAGGGCTACAGATAGGTAGAGAACTGAGAACGGGTGATAAGTTTCATGAGGCAGAAAACGGGGCAAGAGTTGCAGCCAAGTCTGTCGGTCACTGTCACCCTGTATTCCAAATACATTGATTCTGAACGAATATTATTAGATACCGAACCTGATATACAAAATCATATCAGTCTCTTTATCAGTAAAGAAATGATAAAATTTTGTATTGTTGGATAATGTTTTGAACATTTCCTATATCAAAAGTTGATCGTATCAGGCACGTTATCTAAAAGCGTTGATGTTCTAAATCAAACTACAGTTCTTAGTATATGGAACACACACAAGAGGAAGAGTTCAGAAATGAACGAATCCTTCTTAAGGTATTGTAGACTAGGTCATATCAATGCGACCCGACTAGCTAAGTTACATTTAGATGCATATTTAAATCAGTTTGAATTTACATCTTGTGAAACTTGCCAGTCATGTCACAGAGATAAGATGACCATAGCTCCGTTTACTGAAAAACAGAGAAAGAGTTAGTGAACTCTTGGGATGATACATGTTGATGTATGTAGGTCCCCTGTCTACACATACCAAGACTGGCTCTTTATACTTCATTATATTCTCTGATGATCTTTCGAGATTCAGACCTATGTTCCTGTTGAAACACAAGTCTGAACCTTTTGAGATATTCATAGAATATAAGTTAGAAGTAGAGAACCAGAATACGGGTAAAAGTATTATGTCCTTTGATGTGATCAAGGAGGAGAATACTTGAGCACGGAATTCCTGGACCATTCTAAAGGGGAATGAGATTCTCTCTCAGCATTACTCCTCCGTATACACCATAGCACGATGGTATATCGGGGCGGAGCAATCACACCCTATATGATATGGTGTGCTCTATGATGAGTATTACTGAGTTACCTATTTCCTTTTAGGGGTTATGCGCTTGAGAAGCTGCATACCTATTGAATAGGGTTCGAATCAAATCAGTTGCCTACCACTTCATATGTGATATGGAAAGGGAAGAGCCCATATCTTAAGTTAGTTAAGATTTGGGGTTGCCCGGCCTATGTCTAAAAGCAAAATCCGGACAAGCTCGAGGCAAGGACTGTAATGTAGAACTGGAAAGGTTCCAGCTATACAAACTGCAGCTGATTATTTAATAGAACCAAAGGATTCAGTAGATTCCAACGAACCTCAGCCTCTCCGCCGATCTAGTAGGGTTCCTCACCCACTTGAGAGATACTTAGGTTGCTCTATGACAGTGGGAGTGAGGATTGCATCATGAGATGATGACCCACCTAGTTTCGAGCTGGCCATCAGGAGTGAGACTCTGTAAGAATGGCTGGATGTTTAGTGATCTGAGATGGAATCCTTATACACCAGCAAAGTATGGACTTTAGCTTCTATATCTGAAGGGTTAAATCCCCATCAGGAGCAAGTATATCTTGAGAAGATTACTTGGTGTAGATGGAAAAGTTGAGACTTTCAAAGCTAGACTTGTTAAAAGTTTGCATCATTGACCAGGTGTGGATAATGATAAAACCTTTTCAAGTAGCTATGCTTAAGTCCATCCAGATCCTACTTGTCACGGCTACATACCATGACTGCGATATCTGGTGGTTGGGTGTCTTGACTGCTTTTCTAAATGATGATTTAGAAGAGAGCGTCTATAAGTACACAGCCAGAGGGCTTCGTAGACAGTGGGAGCAGCGGAAACGTGTGCAAGATGCTTTATAGGATAAAGCAGGCATCGCGGAGTTGGAACATCTGTTTTGATGAATTAGTCAAAGAAGTTGACATTATCAAAATGGTAGATGAACCTTGTATAAACAAGAAGGTAGTAGGGAGTATGGTGACGATCCTCGTAGAGTACGTGGATGACATACTCTTGATAGGGAAGGGGTTTCCTATGCTATGCTCGATCAATCTCCGCTTATCACAATGATTCTCCATATAGGATCAAAATGATACCTCCTAAATCCTGGGTTTTGGATCTATGAGATAGATCTAATTGGATGTTAGGATTCTCACTAGTTGTAGTGAGATGGTATCAACCGATCCTGGGGAGAATCACTGGAAGGGTTCCAGGGTGATAAAGACGACTGAATGTCAGTCACAGGCATTGTCTTTACCCTCAGTAAAGGGACGGTATATTGGAAGAGTTCCAAGCTAGATACCGTGGCATACTAGATGATAAAGGCATGATACATCGCTACTTAAGATGCTACCAAAGAGGAAGTCTGGGTATATATTAGTTTATAAGATGAACTTTGTTCCTCCCATTGTGTGACAATGGAGTTGTGGCTTATGCCAAGGAACGCATGTCCCATCAGTGATCCAGACATATTCTAAGGCAGTATCACCTGATCATGGAGATGATTGATCTCCAGGGGATCGAGGACAGGAGAGTAGACTCAGAGGACAAACACAGCGGATCCACTCACGAAAGGCCTTTTCCCAGAGAGAGACTTTTATGGGATGGTTGAGTATGAGATACTTCAAACCACTGCTATAGATGGCCCTAGTGCAAGTGGGAGATTGTTAGTTATATGTATGCCCTAGAGGCCATTACTGTACATATGATGTATATTGTAGTGGATGCTGGGACATATATAGGGAGGACTTTCTCGCTCGACATGATAGTATGCTATCTGGTTACTCTTTACCTTAACGTGTATGCTGATTGTCTCTCTGTTACATGTTGGTAAAGCCCTTAGGATCTGTACTTGACTACCTGGACTATGATACGGATCATACTAGTGGGGACATGGTAGTCCATAAGTACATCCTTCAAAGTCCCTAGTCATGGGTGTATCGAGACGGGGCATCGATATACCAGAGTAGACTAGCGTATACCTCCTCGACCCATACAGATGGGCGATGGATGATCCCATATCCATTGGTGTTTGACATCAGAGATGATATACGGGTGCTCAGTAGAGACTGGGTACACTGGACGGACTCGCCGAGAACTCCCAGATGGTATTATACCTCACGTCAGATGGCAGTTCTCTGGTGACACTGGTACAGAGTAGTCTGTTGACCCGAGATCACCATAGAGTCTTGTGTGGTTCCCACTGTACTTTGATTTCCATCTTACCACGTCCAAGAGGGCGTGCAAAACAGTAGTTTTTGGGTACAGTCCCGAGTCACATGGAGGCAATGAGCGATAGGAGGGGATTCGTCTCTCCCGGTATAGGGGGTTGATGTTGCGCTGTGTTTGATTGGCTATAACAGGAAATCCCTGGCCAGGGTTGCTGAGATTTACTGGTAAGTGTTACCTGTAGTTTCTCGAATTGTTATAGACCTCATATCGACACGACTTATCGAGCTATTGGGGTCTGACGTTTACCACCCCTAGGCGAGATATGCGACATATCAGACGATCAGACCGGACTGTACGGTAGTGTTACTGGTTGGATTCACTGGAGTGTGAGCGGGCTTGCTCGTCGATCTTCAGATCGCTCGATACCCGGGTGGCCGTTACGTTTAGCAGACCGCTTACGGCTTGTGGATGTTTGATATGATCATCATCTGCTGCTGGCGTATTGACGAGTCTTTAGAGTCCTACACAGAGGTTTCCTGGCTCAAGCGAAATGAAATAGGTGTGCATATGAGATATGTGCGGGACCGAGAATGATACCAGTATGTGATACTGTATTCGATTCTCGCGATGTAACATTGATCGGTTATATGCGATATAGCCGGGTTATCGGATCAAGTGTTGATTCGATAAGTTGTTACTGAAGATACCAGTCGGTTATGTGCGACATGACCGGATCATTGAATCAAGTGTTGATTTAGTGATTTAATGCATAATTATAAATTTGATATATTACTTTGCATTAACTAGTATCGGTTCACTTTAAATGGATTTTCTCACTCGGATGTGCGCATTGCATATGCGATATGATTTTGTGCACTTGCTTGTATCATGTTTGATGATACATACATTTTGGTTAAGTGTAAAGAATTAAACCATGGTTAAGTGGATAATCAGGGTTTTGTTTTTCATATCTATTTATTCATTTATTTATTTATTTTCTTTTTTGGAAAAAGAAATGGGAAGAATGGTGGCTTTCTTTGTTTGTAGTGGAATATTCATGAAGCTTTGATTTTGTCCACCATTCTTATCTCATCCTTAACCTAACCACTCCACTAAACCATGATTGATTCTCTACACCTAACTATGGTTCCATTATGATAAGAATGAATTTCTTTTCTCATTTTTATTATTCTTATCATAATATTTTTTAGCTTCTTCTTCTTCTTCCTTCAAGTGAAGAAAAGCTTGACCATCAATGGCAAAGTGAGAATTAGAGTGAGAAATCCAATTCTAAAGTCTACCCACTTCCTATTTCTTCATCCTCTACATCTTGCCAAGTAGTAGAGTGTGTTTCCTTCATAAGTTTCTTGACTTGGTGAAGTGAGAGCTTGATCTTGCGATGCTTCGACGTAGATCATCTTCGGCATGGACATCGACGACCTAGCTCGCCTATTCTCCGATGAAGTCGACGCTAGAGCCCGGATTTGATTTGGACAGCGGAGAAGACCTCATCTCGGAGCCGTGGAGGTGGAGGACCGGATCTACAAAGGTTGTATTTCCGTTTCCCAATAGTTAATTGTTAACTAGTTTACTTTTCGTCTAGTTTTCTAGCAAACGATCCGTAGTCGGGTCTCTCGGCACCCGTAAAATTTTATAATGGCATGTTCGATGCCTTGTGAGACCTCATTAGGGTGCCTAGGAACCCTACACATGCACGCCCACAGTTGCTCGACCGTATACATGAGGCACGGCACAGTGATGACCGGTGTTCAGAGATCATGACACAGATGGGACAGGGCAAATTTTCCGAGTTCGTGATCGATGATCAGGGGATACTACGATTTGGGACTAGACCGTGCGTACCAGATGCAGAGGGACTGCGGCGTGAGATTCTTGAGGAGGCACATCGCTCGGTGTATAGTGTTCATCCGGGTTCCACCAAGATGTACCAGGATATGAGAGATGTTTACTGGTGGGACGGTATGAAGAGGGACATCGCAGATTTCGTGTCGAGATGCCTGACTTGTCAGCAAGTCAAGGCCGAGCACCAGAGGCCCGCGGGAGAGCTACAGCCGTTGCCCATTTCGGAGTGGAAATGGGAACAGATTTCTATGGACTTCATTGTGGGTCTACCCAGGACTAGTCGAGGGTATGACTCCATCTGGGTGATTGTGGATCGTTTGACGAAAGTGGTTCACTTTCTACCGGTGAAGACGACTTTCGGATTTGCTCAGTATGCCCAGATATACATCGACGAGATCGTACGACTGCACGTAGTTTTGACATGTATCGTGTCCGACAGAGGCACCCAGTTTACCAGCCGACTATGGCAGAGGCTTCAGGAGGCTTTGGGCACCCACTTGAGTTTTAGCACAGCATTTCATCCGCAGTCCGACGGACAGTCAGAGCGGACTATTCAGACTCTTGAGGACATGCTAAGAGCATGCGTATTAGACTTCGGAGGTAGCTAGGATCATCATTTGCCCTTAGTAGAGTTCTCCTACAATAACAGCTACCAGGAGACCATTCAGATGGCACCGTTTGAGGCTCTTTATGGGAGGAGATGCAGATCGCCCGCCTGTTGGACGGAGCTCAGTGAGAGCAGTATCTTAGGGCCACAGATTGTTGAGGAGACGACCGCGAAGATCCAGTTGATTCGCGATAGGATGAGAGCAGCCCAGAGTAGACAGAGATCTTATGCGGACCGTCGTCGGCGCAGACTTGAGTTTTCTGTTGGTGATTATGTTTTCTTGAGGGTCTCCCCAATGAAAGGTGTGATGAGATTTGGGAAGAAAGGGAAGCTTAGTCCCAGATATATGGGCCCCTTCGAGATCCTCGAGCGCGTTGGTGCAGTTGCGTATCGGTTGGCCCTTCCGCCTAGTTTCCCATATGTGCACCCCGTATTTCACCTTTCGATGCTCCGCAAGTATCTTCACGATCCTTCGCATGCGATTCAGCACCCGACGATCCAGCTTAAGCGTGACCTTTCCTATGCAGAGCAGCCGGTAATCATTTTGGATCGACAAGTGAAGAAATTGAGATCGAAGGACATACCGTCAGTCAAGGTACTTTGGCGTGGCCCGAGCAGCGAGGAGGTCACTTGGGAGACCGAGAGCGAGATGAGGAAGAGATATCCCTATCTCTTTGAAGGTACGCGTTGTTATATTTTAAATTCGGGGACCGAATTTCTTTAAGGGGGGTAGATTATAACACTTTGAAAATTCGTTTAGTCTTATTTCACGATAGTTAGTATTGATGCGTGTTTCCATAAAATCCGTAAATTTTATTTCCGTCTCAATCTAGTAAAATTTTGATGAATTGGGGTTTCATATGTTTAAACGGGGTTTATTATCTTTAAATTATTTTAATTTAGCCATATGTTCTTTTAATTAGAATTATTTTCCTTAATTACCTTCCTAGTGAGGATTAGTGTGCTTGCTTGCACGCTTAGCATTTTAGTGGCACATACTTATTCCTTCTCATCCTTTTTAAATTTTCATTTTCTTTTTCCTTTTTAAACAAAAGAAATTAATTTTGAGAGAAAAGAGAGAGGTATGGTGAGCATTAATGAGGCATGGAGGCAATAAATGTGGCTTTTCTCTCTCTCTTTCTTTTCTTTCTCCTTTTCTTTTCTCTTTCCTTTTCTTGCTGAAATTTCCTCAGCAGAACAGCAGCCCCAGCAACAAAACAACCCATTTTCATCACTTTGTTCTTGATCTTTCACTTCTCTTTTGATTCTTGTTCAAAACCTACACAAGAACCATTCATTTTTGCTCTCAAAACCTTAGAAAAATGGCTTTTTGGGGGAGTTTGGAGGCAAGTCTGCATACTTGAGGAAAGAGCTAGAAGTTTGGGTTTTCCTAAGGCTTTTGGGAGGTATTAAACTCACACTTAACACCCTTTATCATAATTTGCAGTATTTTAGCTAAAAATCATGTTTTTATGTGCTTTTGTGATATTGAAGGGAATTTTGTTAAGTGTATGATAAGTTGCGAATTTTATGGCTTGGTTAACTCATTTAAGTGCTATTAGAGCTGTTCAAACCAAGTTTTCTTTTCAGATTACATAAAAATACCCTAAAGTATCAATTTGGTGCTAAATGTTGTTTTTAACTGGTTTTTGGACTCTGTTGAAATCTGCTTGCACTCTTGTTGCTTCAGAATAAAATTGTAATTACTGGAGCACGTACATTAGGAGTAGAAAACACACACAAAGCAAGGGAGGCAGGCTCCCAACCTGGGCCGCCGAAAAATTACTTCTGGCCGCAAATTGCGGCCAGATTGGTGACCTGGGGGTTGAGGTTTTGGTGATGGGTGTCTGCTGCTATGTGGGTTTTTATAGTATGTTTAGTTTTGCAAAACTCTTTCTATATCAAAATCTGGAGCTAATTACCTATTTCTCGTATTTTAAATCTTCGCGACATGGGTTTGGGGTGTTCTGCGTATCGCAACGCGTCGAGATAGTTTCAGACGCTTAATCACACGTTTTAGCGTATCGCGCACACGCGCGCTTGGTTTGCGACGCGGGTTTCTAGTTTGACCTTAATATCACGTTTTTGTGGATTTGAGATTTTGTGTGATATATCGTGTAATTATAGGTTCGCAGGCGAGTGAGACGGACGCTGCGAAGAAGGGGAAGCAAGTCGTCGGCTACACTTAGCGCGAGATTTCGGTGAGTAGATTTAATATCTATGGGGATATCGCTGTAACACCTGAGAATGTGTTTTGTGGCTAATTATATTTTAATATATGGTTTTTAAGAAAAAGTTTACCAAATTGGGTTTTAATTATTTTATCCTATTTAATGAATATTTTATTAGAATTTTTCTAGACACACACACACTTGTGCATGTAAACTAGGGTTTAGAGATGGGGTTAGACCATGATTAGCAAGCATGATGGATTAACTCATTCTCTTTAAGTTAATTATTATTGTTTAAGTGTTTTGGTTTTATTGTTCATGGTTGTTTTTAAAATGGAAAATGAATTTTAAAAAGGGTTTTATTTTGGGTTGAATGTTGACCTTGAGAGAGAGGGGGCATGGGCAACATGGTGTGAACCATGCCTCATTAATGAGGAAAGAGAAAGAGAAGAGAGGGGTTTGGTCTTGCTCTCCTTTCTCCTCCTCATTATTGTTCTCTCATCCTCTCACACACTCACACACACACACAACAGGAGAAGCAGCAGCAGCAGAGGCATTAGCAGCAGCAGAAGCAACTCCAGCAGCAACAACAACAGAACAGCAGCATCAGCAGCAGGCAGTAGCAGCAGCTTCTGCAACAGCAGCAGCCGAGGCCCCAGCAACTGCAGCAAGCCCTTACCTCCTCCATACACTTCTTCTCCTGCTCTCTAGGGTTCTACAGGGTATATTTCTGAACCCAATCCCCTAGTTGCTTAGCTTATGTGTTAATTAGCGTCGGTTTATGTTAATTAGCTAGTTTTGTGCTAGTTGTGGTGATTTATGTGGAACTTTGATTATGTGGTGATTGTGTTGGTTAACCCTACCTATTTAAGTGTTATTAGGGTCACTTTAACTAAAAATTAACCCAGATTTCACTAATATACCATAGGGTTTGCTTTTTGTGCAAAATTAGCGTTTTTAAGCGATATATTGGCTTTCTGAAATCTGCTATTAACCCGGGGCCTTCAGGTAAAAATTAAGAAGACTGGAGCATGTACACTAGGTATAGACAACACCACCAAAACACGAGACACCCTTTCCCAATCTTGGCCGCAGTTTTATTCAATCTGGCCGCAATTTGCGGCCAGGAAGGGGAGTGGGGTGCTGGGGTTTTGTGTAGGGTTGTCTGCAGTGTTTTGTAATGTTTTGGCATGTTTAGTTTTGTAAGATTTGGCCTGTAGTGAAATCTGGGATCCAATATCGTTTTTCATGTCCGTTGTGTTTGCGCGATACACGCGATACATGAGTGGGTTCTGTGATCCAGCGTATCGCGACGTGTCGCGATTGTTTTTTACGCGTATATACACGATTCAGCGTATCGTGCACGCGCGCGTTTAGTTCGCGACTCGAGTTTCTCATTTGGGTTCGACATCGCGTTTTGCGGAATATTTGGCTTATATATGTATTCCTTGTCTTATTTTCAGGTTTGCAGGCAGGGACTACGGACACGGCTACAGAAGGAGACAGGTGGTAGGATTTACCTAGCGTGGAGCGTAGGTGAGTAGATTTAACATCTACAGGGGAATCGCCCGCATGGCGTTATGCGTCTGGGCTAGGATTCTATTACTTGTCGCATATTCTACGTCATTGTTAGAATTGCTCCTTTACCTTATTTCCTTGATATAGTTGTACTGTGACTAGCAGCCGTAGGACCCTGCATATATTATTAATGGTTCATGTTGCACGAGCACGGATTGTATGCTACACACACACCGTCGATAATTGCCATGTCACACACAAACCATTATAGACATTATATTGCTTAGTTAGGGACTTTACGACATCGATTCGTATTGCTTATCACACATGACATCTAGCTTATCGGTATACCTATAGTGTATCATACCATTAGTGATAGGTACATATACACCTTACGATACAGCTATAGGTATACCTTGCTCATATTTTACTTATACCCAGGGGGTATACGACATCAGTTCTTATAGGTAGATACCTATACATTGCTACACATGTATGTTACACATATATTCAGTTGCAGTCACATATTTACCTTTACTGATGTTACTTAGCTGTACCTTATTGATTTCGCATACATATGGTTTCAGCTACATATTCTCATTTATATGCTCGCATTTCAGATATATCGCATATATTTATTCCTGGATTTGCGCATTGTTTATTTGGATTATACATGATGTTTTCTGGATTTGGGAACCACGGGAGTTCATGAAATTATGCATACATTGAAATACCCGATTTTCTTGATATGATATTTGCGCATCCACCATGAGTTTTATCGGTGCTGATTTATATATACCCCTACGAGGAGGCGTCGAGGCCGTAGAGGGTACATGGTGGGGCCCGAAGGTACCCGGGGCAAGAAAGGGATGTCGATGTGCTATGAGCCGATGAGCCCGGCAGGGGAACCATACCATCCGGTGACAGTACCAATGACTGGGCGGGGATCATAGAGATACCGTTGGGAATCATGCACGTATGCATACGTCGAAAGGCGAGGGTCAGAGCTAAGCACTCGTGCTTTCGGGACAGCGTATGATACGTACCTATCAGGATTTCTGTGTCGATGCTTGGCACATTGTTTTCATGATATTTCTTTTAAACACCTTTTGTATATATAACAAGGGATTTAGCCGTTGTTATATATACCCTTACACCAATATTAGTGGAATTGGACGCTAATATATGTGTATTGACCCCATCATATTTATTCTGCACATATATATATATTTAGGGTGCTAGAATCTTATTTGAGACTTTGACTTGGGATATCAGGTGATTCATTGAGATTGGACATACATATGCGATTATTGATTTGTACCTTCGGGATATAGGAGATTACTCGATATTGTACATTGAGGAGACGTGAGACTTATATGTTGTGAGAGCCCAACGTGGGGGCTGATTTGAGGAATTGGGAATTGAGTGTCTTGATGGATTGTGATTCTACCACGATGACAGGATTCCGTAGGATGACATATTTCACTCCATACCTCATACCTTTTTCATTTATGCACTGTTCCATGTATTAGGAGTACCTGTTAGTGTACCCCGCATGATTGCTGCATATTTGCATTCTCATATCTCTATTGCATGGTTATTGCATACTACTGTCATGTTATTATTGCTTCACATATTGATTGTACCTGCTAGTGTACTTTTCATTATTCGGCATTTACGTGACATGTTATTACTGTAATCGCATATCTTAGGTTCATGATGTACGTACATTCCTGCGATTACCTGCATATGTTATTTACTATTCACGAGTTGGCAACTCACCCCCGTTGTACCACAGGTGCTTCAGGTTGTTCTCCAGAGTAGTCGAGGCAGGCTATTCAGCTATCATCTTTTGCTACAGATATCGCATCAGCTCACAGTACTATTTTGCTTAGGTGGGTTTTGGTGGTTATCTGTATTTTGTATTGTACATTCGTTGTATCTTGTACTCTCCATCTACTATTATGTTGTTGACTTAGAGACTTGGTGAGGATGATATTGTATATTATTTATGGATTTGTTGTCTTTTATATACAGTTTTCTCTCTATTGTCTTTATTTCTTCGCTACAACGTCGTATATTTGTGTTGTATTCATCTTGGCTAGTTTTTACAAAAAGGGGGTGTTGCCAAAATTTTAAAGAAATAAAGTAGGATCTTTTAAAGAATTTGGGTTGCGATTTCAAATGTTTCAAAAACTTATATTATCTTTTCCGTATTTTCTTGGTTTAGATTTCTGGGTTTTGGCTTTCTTTTACTGCGTTACGTCTTTAGGCGTTGCGTAGTATTAGGGCCGTCACGTGCCAAATTTCGGGTAATGACAATCGCCCGCATGGCGTTATGCGTCAGGGCTGATATGACCTTATAGCTATATGTTGCATTTACCCTATCGACTGTCATGGATACTGTTGTTGCATACTACATTCCCTGCTATATGTATGTAAATTTAGAATTGATAGAACACCGCACTATTACTAACGGTTCATGTTACACGAGCACTAATCTGCATGTTACACACACACCGTTAGTATTTGCCATGACACACTCACTGTAGAATTGCCATCATTATATTGTTGTAGTTCATTTCACATATGATTCTGTTAGTTGTATTTATGCCCTAGAGGCCAGTATTGTACAGATGATGTATATTATATTGGATGCTTGGACATATATAGAGAGGACTTTATTGCTCGATAAGATAGTATGCTATATTGTTACACTTTACTTTAACATGTAAACTTGTCTCTTTAAACTGTCTTATAGTTGCATGTTGGTAAAGCCCTTAGGATGTGTACTTGACTACCTGGACTATGATGCGGATCATACTAGTGGGGACATAGTAGTCCATAAGTACATCCTTCAAGGTCCCTAGTCGTGGGTGTATCGAGACGGGGTATCCATATACCAGTGTAAACTAGCGTATACGCTTCTCGACCCATGAGATGGGCGATGGATGATCCCATATCCATTGGTGTTTGACATCAGAGATGGTATACGGGTGCTCAGTGGAGACTGGGTACACTGGACGGACTCGCCGAGAACTCCCAGATGGTATTATACCTCACGTCAGATGGCAGTTCTCTGGTGACACTTGTGCAGGTTAGTCTGTAGACCCGAGATCGTCATAGAGTCTTGTGTGATTCCTACTGTGCTTTGATTTCTACCTTACCACGTCCATGAGGGCGTGCAAAGCTGTGGTTTTTGGGTACAGTCCCGAGTCACATGGAGGCAATGAGCGATAGGAGGGGTTTCGTCACTCCCGGTATTGGGGGTTGATGTTGCGCTGTGCTCGATTGGCCGTAACAGGGAAGTCCCTGGCCAGGGCTGATTTAGAGATTTACTGGTAAGTGTTACCAGTAGTTTCTCGACCCGTTATGAGCCTCATATCAGCACGATTTATCGGTTATTGGGGTCTGACGTTCACCACCCCTAGACTTGATATGCGACATATCAGACGAGGAGATCGGACTGTACGGGAAGTGTTACCGGCAGGCTTTTACAGGAGTTGGAGCGGGCTTACTTGCTGATCTTCTGATCGCTCAATAACCGGGTAGCCGTTACGTCCAGCTACTACCGCTGACGGCTTGTGGGTGGTTGATGTGATCATCACCTACTACCGGCGTATTGACGAGTCTTTAGAGTCCTACATAGAGGTTTTACTGGCTCAGGCAAAACGAAATAGGAGCACGTATGTGATATGTGCGGGACCGAGAATAATGCATGTATGTGATACCGTATTCTATTCTCGTGACTCTTTGTATCGATCGGTTATATATGATATAGCCGGGTTATTGAATCAAGTGTTGATTCGATAAATCGATACAATGAATGTTAGTCGGTTATATGAGATATTACCGGATTATTAAGTCAAGTGTTGATTTAATAATTAAGTGTATAATTGTATATTAGATATACTAGTTTACATTTACTAACACTTGTTCACTTTAGGGTTTTTTCTAACATGTATACATCTTTACTATATATATGATATATATTAAAATGTTTTGTATTTTTGTATCATGGTTGATGATACATCATCCATGGGTGTATGAGACTTACACTATGCTAATTTTTATTTTGGGTTTTTAATATCTAAAGTAATTATAAAATCAAGTGTAGGATTAGAAAATGCATGAAGCTTGTGGAAGCTTGTAGATGCATTGAATAATTCAACTTGGTTTTGTTTTTACTATGGATATTTCTTAACCCAACCCTAAAGATTAGCCTAGGGTTAATTCTCTACAAAAGTTAGTATATGATACTCACTCACCATGGTTAGTCTCCTCACTTGATCATTATCCTCATCTCTTTCTTTTCTTCTTCTTCTTCATTGTGAAAAAGAAAAAGTTTGCTAGGGTTTGATCCAAAGTGAGAAAGAGTGTGAGAAATAAAATTCTAAAGAGAACCCACTTCCTATTTCTCCATCCTCTACTAGATTAGCACTTTAGTATAGGGTGTTTGCTTCATTAATTCTCAAGTTAGTGAAGTAGAAGCTTGAGTCGGAATTCCCTCGACGTAGATCATCTTCGGTCTCGGAGACTTCAAGCAAGGTCGCACCTTTCGCCTCGTGAAGCCATGCAAGGGTCCGGGAGAACCACGATCGCAGCGAAGGGACTTCATCAAGGAGCTAAAGAAGTGGAGGACCGATCTACAAAGGTTGTATTTCGCATCCATTTAGAGTAAAGTTGTTTACTTGCTTTTAGTTTCGCCTAAACTCTAGTTTACGATCTTGCTTAGGGTTGTTCGGCACATAAAAAATTTAATTTTGTCATGGTCGATGCCTTTTAGAGCCTTGTTAGTGTGCCTAGTAACCCTACAGTGGTATCAGAGCCTAACTAGAGCATTAGGCGATGTGTTAACGAAGTTAAAACCCCGATCGAACCCGAAAACGTCAAAACGACCCCCTTTCTGGACTTTTTTCAAAATCTAGGTTTTTTCAGAATTAAAAATACCTAAAAAATACAGTAGGGATTTCTAAGCATTAAAGTGCAAAATTGGTGACGTCATCCGTACGGACCGCCGCGGTTCCATGGCAATACCCTGCTTGTGCCGCGAAACCGCGGCCGTACAGTGATTGTTTTACTTGGGGTTTGCACCGTAATACTTTAATCTGATAGTGATATTTTATGGGTATTTTTAAACTGACTCAAGTGTTGAGTATTTTGGGGATCCTTTTTTATTCGTTAATTCGATCGAAAGATTTAATTTCGTATTGTTATTCCGGATACTTTAGAAAGTACTAAAATGTTCGAACGGATATCATTAATTCAATTTTTCCTGGCAAGGAAAACATTCAAGTGTTGAATTTTTCTCGGGTTTAAATCTTTCGGAAAAACGTGCAAGAAATGTGACGGACCCTCTAGAAGACAACAAACCTTAACTCGATTATGTGACCGTCTTGAACTGCCCTTTGAACCTTAGGGTTTGGGGCAGTACGGCGTGCCACATGTGAGGCGTTGGCTTGACCCTTCTACGGCCGGACCGTTGCTACTGTGACGTTTTCTGAAATGTTTGAACTCCGCTCAAGTGTTGAGCTATTTTTGGAAATCTTGGGTATTTGATTATTTGATCGGAAAGTTTAATACTGTCTATTTATCTGGAATGTGATACAATATGTGGAATTCATATAGTTAGGCATGAAATGCGGAATATGTGATATTTCGGATTTACGATGTCTAAAGAGATTGTGGATTCCAAATGTTGTAGTTTTACACTTTCTTTTCTGTGACCGTAAGTGTAATATGTGATATCGCCGGTTTCGTTGCTATATGTCAACGACAATTAGGATATGCATATTTACTTACGTTGATGACATGTGATGTTCTGTGTTGCTGGATATGTTATATTGGATCGTCGCGTTCTGAATAGCCGGGTTTTTTTTTATGTGAGATGAGAGTTTTTATTTTCATTCATGTAAAATTAAATGTATGTAATATTCTTTTATTGGGGCACTTCCGGGTTGAGGTTGCCATCCCCTTTTTTATATTATTTACTTTTCCGCACTAGGATAGACCCAACGAGGAGAGCACAAGTAACGGGATTCTAGAGTCCAGTGGGAGACCAACTCGAGGAGTCGAGTCCGGGTCTCCTAACTCTAGAATTGGTAGGGTTTCTTGCCGCTCTCGTAGGGGTCTAGGAGTGTGGGTTTGGCTATTCATCGCGACCGTGGAATCCGTGTTTTATAGAGGCTCAAAATAAAACACGGACGTCCTAGTATATCCAATGTTTCATATGTTTCTTCTGCTGCGATATCTGTGATGTGATCATTTGATGTGCTGTAATAGATACTGTATATAGTATATATGATATATTATATAGGCGTTACTTATGTTTTACACCCGCACTAGCCCTGCCTTGCTCGTTAGTTACTTAACCTAACGGTGCACGAGGAGACATCGAGGCGAATGCGGATGGCATAAGTGTACGTCGTATTTATCTGTGATGTTTAGGTGACTTAAATGATGGGACTTCATCAATGTGATTAATGAAAGAAAAGAAACCTAAAAGATGTTGTAGAATCAAATTTTTCAAAAAGGGTAGCTACAGTTTTGCTTTGCATAGCGATATATATGATATATCCCGCACCTTATTCGATGAGGAATGAGCAGAGATCCCTTCACCGGGAGTGACCTCTTTAGCAAAACTGGCAGATGCTACAACACTCGATTTGCTTTTGACTGCTTTTTAAGTTTTGCTTTGCATAGTGATGCATATGATATATCCTGCACCTTATTCCATAAGGAAAGAGCCGAGATCCCTTCACCGGGAGTGACCTCTTTAGCAAAACTAATAAAAGCCTCAAAATCACTCCATTTCAAAATTCACTCGATTCTACGACGATATCAAGTTCATTACGCAATAGGTTTTCAGAAAAACCTGTCGTAGCCCTCCGTCATTTCAGATAAGAACTATTTAGTATTCATGGTGCGTTTGTTGGCCTTTGTCAAGGCGTAGTGTGCGGTAGCTAAATAGTGCTTATCTGCTTATGCATATGATGCAGATTGGTTTAGGGTACTCGTACGACCTTGTTGGCCTTTGTCAAGGGTCGTGCGGGTGGGTTTGATTCAATCAAGAAATGACGGGTTGAACTTGACTAGCATCCTATGATTTGTTGGCCTTTGTCAAGGTCATAGGGGTTAGGGGGAAAATATTATCGGGAATTTCAAGTGTTGAAATTTGCAATGAGATTGCATACCTTCTATGAGATAGTTGGATCCCAATACCCACTGCGAGTAATTGTTACTCCTGGGAGAGTTTTACACAGGACAATTAGCCGATCAAGTAGGTGTCTAGAAAGGTGTCAACGGGGTTATGCCTCTGGGAAAACGAGGTTTACTTTAATTAGGTCTGTGCGAAAGCACGGGGAACCTCCCTCAAAGTACCGACACTGGCCTGGATGAAAGATTGGCGAAGTTGTTTGCTGTAATTAATCCCGGCTAGTCTTTCCTTTTAAGGTTTGAAGGAAGATTTGATAAAAACAGTGGGAGCCATCCTGATTAGATAAAATAATAACCAATCTGATCTTGCAAGAGCATACGCTAAAGTGTTTTCTTCTCTCTCTCTCCAGGTAGCGACCATATCATGCCTTAATCAAGATAATAATATGGATGTATTGACCGAACCCGCATGTTATACTGTGCTGGGGAACGTTGGTTCCGTTCTTTCTTATAAGAGTTATAAGACTGAACTGGATATAGGGGAATACCAGGATTCTCATGCCACCCGTGTGGAGAATGTACATGTTGATGCATTTTCTTCGGGTGTGTTCGTTATAGAGAACTGTTTCTCCATTTCCTCTACGTCCTGGGTATTAGATACCGGGTCAGGATCCCATATATGTAATCAGTTACATGGGCTTAGGAAATGTAGAGAACTTGGAGAAGGTGATAAAGACATAAGGGTTGGAAATGGTGCAATTGTTGCAGCTAAAACCGTCGAGGAATATCACCTTGTATTGCCAACTGGTAATACATTGATTCTGAACGAATGCTATTACATGCCGAACCTGATATGCAACATTATGTCGGTTTCTTTGTTGAGTAAAGAAGGATATAATTTTGTGTTACAGGATAATGTTATGAACATTTTCCTTAACCAAAAGTTGGTTGGATCAGGCACGTTGTGCAATGGCATTTATGTTCTAAATCAATCAACGGTTCTGAGCATAACAAACACACACAAGAGGAAGAGTTCAGAAATGAACGAATCCTTCTTGTGGCATTGTAGACTGGGTCACATCAATGCGACACGACTAGCTAAGTTGCATAAAGATGGATATTTAAATCCGTTTGAATTTTCATCTTATGACACTTGCCAGTCATGTCTCAAAGGAAAGATGACCAAAACTCCGTTTACGGAACACGGAGAAAGAGTTACCGAACTCTTGGGATTGATACATAGTGATGTATACGGTCCCATGTCTACACATGCCAGGGATGGTTCTTCGTACTTCATTACATTCACTGACGATCTCTCTAGATTCGGATATGTGTTCCTGATGAAACACAAATCAGAAGCTTTTGAGAAATTTAGAGAATATAAATAAGAAGTCGAGAACCAAACCGGGAAAAGTATTAAAATCTTTCGATCTGATCGAGGAGGTGAAACTTGAGCAATGAATTCCTGGACTTCCTAAAAGAGAATGGGATTCTCTCTCAGCTAACCCCTCCATATACACCATAGCACAACGGTGTATCGGAACGGAGGAACCGTACCTATTAGATATGGTGCGCTCTATGATGAGCACAGCTGAGTTACCTATTTCCTTCTGGGGGTATGCGCTGGAGACAGCAGCATACCTATTAAATCAAGTTCCATCAAAATCTGTACCTACCACACCATATGAGATATGGAGTGGGAAGAGACCATGTCTTAAACGAGTTAAGATATGGGGTTGTCCAGCTTATGTTAAAACGCAAAATCCGGACAAACTCGAGGCACGGTCAGTTTTATGCAAGTTTGTGGGATATCCCAAACATTCACATGGATATCTTTTCTACCATACTGAGGAACAAAAAGTATTTGTTTCTCGACATGCCACCTTTTTAGAAAAGGAATTTCTTGCAAAAGAAATTAGTGGCGATAAGGTTGAACTGGAAGAAATTCCGGCTACACAAACTCAAACTGAAGATTTAGTGGAACCGGAGGATTCGGTAGTTCCCAACGAACCTCAGCCTCTCCGCCGATCTAGTAGGGTTCCTCACCCACCTGAAAGATACTACGGTTTTCTCATGGATGGTGGGAGCGAGGATTGCATCATGGTTGATGATGACCCAACTAGCTTCGAGCAGGCCATCACGAGTGGGGACTCAGTGAAATGGCTTGATGCAATGCAGTCCGAGATGGAATCCATGTACACCAACAAAGTATGGACTTTGGAAAATGCTCCTGAAGGGGTAAAACCCATTGGGAGCAAGTGGATCTTCAAGAAAAACTTGGTGTAGATGGGAAAGTGGAGACTTTCAAAGCTAGACTTGTTGCAAAGGGTTTTCGTCAAAGACCAGGTGTGGACTATGACGAAACCTTTTCTCCAGTGGCTATGCTTAAATCCATCCGGATCATGCTTGCCATCGCTGCATATCATGACTATAAAATCTGGCAAATGGATGTTAAGACCGCCTTTCTAAACGGTGATTTAGAAGAGTGCGTGTACAAGACTCAGCCAGAGGGCTTCGTAGATAGTGGTAGCAGCGGGAAGGTGTGCAAGCTGCTTAAATCCATTTATGGATTAAAGCAAGCATCGCGGAGTTGAAACATCTGCTTTGACGTCGTTATCAAAGAGTTTGATTTCGTCAAAAACGTAGATGAACCTTGTATCTACAAGAAGGGGGCAGAAAGTAAGGTTGTCTTCCTCGTATTGTACGTAGACGACATACTCTTGATAGGAAATGACATTCCTATACTGCAATCGGTCAAGCTCTTCTTATCACAAAGATTCTCAATGAAAGATCTTGGTGATGCCTCCTGCATATTGGGAATTAGGATCTATAGAGATAGATCTAAAAGGATATTTGGATTGTCCCAATCCAGGTACATTGACACCATACTAAAGTGGTTTAGTATGGAAGAGTCCAAACGTGGGTTTTTACCCACGATCTCAGGGCTCACTCTCTCCAAAGAGATGTCTCCCAAGACTGATTTGGAGAGAGCTCCTATGCAAGGGATACCCTATGCTTCGGCTGTAGGCTCTATCATGTATGCGATCCTATGTACCAGACCCAATGTAGCATACTCACTAAGTGTAGTGAGTAGGTATCAAGCCGATCCTGGAGAGAGTCACTGGACAGCTGTGAAGAGCATTCTCAAGTACTTGCGAAGGACTAAAGAGATGCTCTTGGTGTATGGTAACGGAGAACTCCAAGTGGAGTCCTTTACCGATTCGAGCTTCCAGAGTGATAAGTACGACTCTAAGTCGCAGTCGGGATTTGTCTTTACCCTTTACGGAGGGGCGGTTAGCTGGAAGAGTTCCAAGCAGGAAACCGTGGCAGACTCGACGATGGAGGCCGAATACATCGCTGCCAACGATACTGCCAAAGAGGCTGTCTGGATCAAGAAGTTCATTACTGAACTTGGAGTGGTTCCATCCATTGGGCATCCAATACCTTTGTATTGCGATAACAATGGAGCGGTGGCTTTGGCCAAGGAACCCGGTCCCATCAGCAATCCAGGCATATTATGAGGCGGTATCACCTGATCCGGGAGATAGTTGATCGCCGGGAGATCGAGGTCAGGAGGGTTGACACGAAGCACAACACTGCGAATCCACTCACGAAGGCTATTTCCCAGATACAGTTTGAGAGACTCTTCGGGATGCTCGGTATGCGATACTACAGCAGCTGGCCCTAGTGCAAGTGGGAGATTGTTAGTTGTATGTATGCCCTAGAGGCCAGTATTGTACAGATGATGTATATTATATTGGATGCTTGGACATATATAGAGAGGTATTTCTTGCTCGATATGATAGTATGCTATCTGCTTGCACTTTACTTTAACATGTAAACATGTCTCTTTAAACTGTCTTATAGTTGCATGTTGGTAAAGCCCTTAGGATGTGTACTTGACTACCTGGACTATGATGCGGATCATACTAGTGGGGACATAGTAGTCCATAAGTACATCCTTCAAGGTCCCTAGTCGTGGGTGTATCGAGACGGGGCATCGATATACCAGTGTAGACTAGCGTATACGCTTCTCGACCCATGAGATGGGCGATGGATGATCCCATATCCATTGGTGTTTGACATCAGAGATGGTATACGGGTGCTCAGTGGAGACTGGGTATACTGGACGGACTCGTCGAGAACTCCCAGATGGTATTATACCTCACGTCAGATGGCAGTTCTCTGGTGACACTTGTGCAGGTTAGTCTGTAGACCCGAGATCATCATAGAGTCTTGTGTGATTCCCACTGTGCTTTGATTTCTACCTTACCACGTCCATGAAGGCGTGCAAAACTGTGGTTTTTGGGTACAGTCCCGAGTCACATGGAGGCAACGAGCGATAGGAGGGGTTTCATCTCTCCCGGTATTGGGGGTTGATGTTGCGCTGTGCTCGATTGACCGTAACAGGGAAGTCCCTGGCCACGGCTGATTTAGAGATTTACAGGTAAGTGTTACCAGTAGTTTCTCGACCCGTTATGAGCCTCATATTGGCACGATTTATCGGTTATTAGGGTCTGACGTTTACCACCCCTAGACTTGATATGCGACATATCAGACGAGGAGACCGGACTGTACGGGAAGTGTTACTGGCAGGCTTTTACAGGAGTTGGAGTGGGATTGCTTGCTGTTCTTCTGATCACTCAATACCCGGGTAGCCGTTACGTCCAGCTAGTACCGCTGACGGCTTGTGGGTGCTTGATGTGATCATCACCTACTGCCGGCGTATTGACGAGTCTTTAGAGTCCTACATAGAGGTTTTACTGGCTCAGGCAAAACGAAATAGGAGCACGTATGTAATATGTGCGGGACCGAGAATAATGCGTGTATGTGATACCGTATTCTATTCTCGCGACTCTTTGTATCGGTCGGTTATATATGATATAGCCGGGTGATCGCACGCTTTTGGCGTGTCGGATGTATATAACCGCGATAAGGACGGTGTCGCTATGCAGCTAGCCGGTTGAGCACGGGTCGATCCACAGGGAGATTGTTGTATGTCCGTTCGAGTTTTAGACGAGTCAATAAAGAATGAGTATATGTTTGTTCAATCTAACCTATGTGTATTTTTTGCAAGTATAAAGTTGTTAAGAAAAAGATACGAAATTGTAAGCTAAAGAAATCCGTACTCAAAACCTTTGAGCCGAGTCTTGACCAATTGAAGCTAGAGCAATTGGCAACAACATGGATTAGGGGATTTAAGCACGGTATTCATGGAATCCGGCTTATTTACCCCTTGTCCTTCCGTTCTTGTCTCTTGCTTTCGCCTCCGGCCAAACCGAACGCAACCGGTCGCGGTTAGGAATCACCGTTACCTTGTTAGGGTAGGGTGCCTAACGGAGCGCTTGCGTATCGTTTGGGCGGAGTTCAATGGAAAATAACGGGAAAAGGAAATGAGCAAGGAAGTATTAACTTACAATATCGTATTGATTCTTAACAACAACAATAATTACAACCATTCACAAAAGAACCAAAAAAAGAGAGAACAAAAAGAACAAAGAAAAGAAAAGATTACAAGCAAGTAATTAAAGTGCATGGTAATAAATTGCAAGTAATTAAAGACAAGAATGATAAAAAGCAAGTAATAAATAAGCAATAAAAAGAAATAGAAACTAGAACTCAAGACAAGCATGGGATCAATAACCAACCCTTAAACTTGCAAGCTCAATCAAGAGGTTGCAAGATCAAGAGAAGGGTAGAGAACGCATGTGAAATGAAGCGCTAATTCCATAAGAAAATACGACCCTTGAGATCAATAACAAACTCTTAACCTTTCAAGCTCAATGAAGAGGTTGAAAGATCAAGAGAAAGCAAGAATCTCAAGGGGAAGTTAAACAAAAGAGAATGATACAAAAGCCCTCATCTTCATTGATCTTCTACTCAAAAAGCTCTCACTACAATTTTCATGGAGAAATGATGAAGAAGAAGAAGAAAAAGACTAAAACCTAACAAAAAGAGGCAAAAGAATGGACATGAAATTGGACCCTTGGCTTAGCTCAGTTCTGGAGTATTTATAGGCAGGGATCTGGAAATCTAGGGCAACATTCAGAACCAACATAAAAAGACCCAAATACCCCTGAAAATTCATCACCTGAGGAGCCAGTACGGCCGCGTTTCCGCGGCCTAAGCAGGCTTATGCCGCGGAAACGCGTCGGTTTAGATGAGTTGGCTCCTCGGGTTTTGGGTGCTTTCCTGGTTTGGTGTTGTCTGCTATGTGGTATATGACTTTTCTCAGAAACTCTTCACAATTATTCCAGAATTTTAGTAGAACAAAAAGGTGATGTGATGTGGATCTTTTGCCATGATTTCCTCGAGCTCCGCGTAGATTTCTTGGATCTTGTGTTGACATTGAGCTTTGTGCATGACATGACAATCGATTTGCCATTTTGTCCCTTAACTGGTATGTGGCAACACACGAATAGAGAGCAGAGACCCGTGTTTTATCTGTTGTTGGCAGTAATCCGGAATTTGTCGTACTTTGCCATGATATTCACTGTTCAGAGCCGAGAACCTGTATTCTGCAACTATGTAGCAAACACTGATCAAAAGCACCTGCCTATAAATAAACGAGCGTAAGAATGGGCGGTATAAAATGCAATATTCTGGTATGAACACCGGGTTATTGAATCAAGTGTTGATTTGATAAATCGATACAATGAATGTTAGTCGGTTATATGAGATATGACCGGATTATTAAGTCAAGTGTTGATTTAATAATTAAGTGTATAATTGTATATTAGATATTCTAGTTTACATTTACTAACACTTGTTCACTTTAGGGTTTTTCTCACATGTACACATCTTTACTATATATATGATATATATTAAAATGTGTTGTATTTTTTATCATGGTTGATGATACATCATCCATGGGTGTATGAGACTTACACTATGCTAATTTTTATTTTGGGTTTTTAATATCTAAAGTAATTACAAAATCAAGTGGAGGATTAGAAAATGCATGAAGCTTGTGGAAGCTTATGGATGCATTGACTAATTCAACTTGGTTTCGTTTTTACTATGGATATTTCTTAACCCAACCGTAAAGATTAGCCTAGGGTTAAGTCTCTACAAGAGTTAGTATATGATACTCACTCACCATGGTTAGTCTCCTCACTTGATCATTATCCTCATCTCTTTCTTTTCTTCTTCTTCTTCATTGTGAAAAAGAAAAAGCTTGCTAGGGTTTAATCCAAAGTGAGAAAGAGTGTGAGAAATAAAATTCTAAAGAGAACCCACTTCCTATTTCTCCATCCTCTACTATATTAGCACTTTAGTATAGGGTGTTTGCTTCACTAATTCTCAAGTTAGTGAAGTAGAAGCTTGAGTCGGAATTCCCTCGACGTAGATCATCTTTGGCCTCAGAGACTTCAAGCAAGGTCGCACCTTTCGCCTCGTGAAGCCATGCAAGGGTCCGGGAGAACCATGATCGCAGTGAAGGGACTTCATCAAGGAGCTAAAGAAGTGGAGGACCGATCTACAAAGGTTGTATTTCGCATCCCTTTAGAGTAAAGTTGTTTACTTGCTTTTAGTTTTGCCTAAACTCTAGTTTACGATCTTGCTTAGGGTTGTTCGGCACATAAAAAATTTAATTTTGGCATGGTCGATGCCTTGTAGAGCCTTGTTAGTGTGCTTAGTAACCCTACAGTGGTATCAGAGTCTACCTAGAGTATCAGGTGATGTGTTAACGAAGTTAAAACCCCGATCGAACCCGAAAGCGTCAAAACGACCCCCTCTCTGGACTTTTTTCAAAATCTGGGTTTTTTCAGAATTAAAAATACCTAAAAAATACAGCAGGGATTTCTAAGCATTATGGTGCAAAATTGGTGACGTCATCCGTACGGACCGCCGCGGTTCGGCGGCAATACCCTGCTTGTGCCGCGGAACCGCGGCCGTACAGTGATTGTTTTACTTGAGGTTTGCACCGTAATACTTTAATCTGATTGTGATATTTTATGGGTAATTTTAAAATGACTCAAGTGTTGAGTATTCTAGGGATCCTTTTGTATTCGTTAATTCGATCGGAAGATTTAATTTCGTATTGTTATTCTGGATACTTTAGAAAGTACTAAAATGTTCGAACGGGTATCATTAACTCAATTTTTCCCGGCACGAAAAACATTCAAGTGTAGAATTTTTTTCGGGTTTAAATCTTTCGGAAAAACGTGCAAGAAATGTGACGGACCCTCTAGAAGACAACAAACCTTAACTCGATTATGTGACCGTCTTGAACTGCCCTTTGAACCTTAGTGTTTGGGGCAGTACGGCGTGCCACATGTGAGGCGTTGACTTGACCCTTCTACGGCTGGACCGTTGCTACTGTGACGTTTTCTGAAATGTTTGAACTCCGCTCAAGTGTTGAGCTATTTTTGAAAATCTTGGGTATTTGATTATTCGATCGGAAAGTTTAATACTGTCTATTTATCTGGAATGTGATACAATATGTGGAATTCATACAGTTAGGCATGAATTGCGGAATATGTGATATTTCGGATTTACGATGTCTAAAGAGATTGTGGATTCCAAATGTTGTAGTTTTACACTTTCTTTTCTGTGACCGTAAGTGTAATATGTGATATCGCCGGTTTCGTTGCTATATGTCAACGACAATTGGGATACGCATATTTACTTACGTTGATGACATGTGATGTTCTGTGTTGCTGGATATGTTATATTGGATCGTCGCGTTCTGAATAGCCGGGGTTTTTTTTATGTGAGATGAGAGTTTTTATTTTCATTCATGTAAAATTAAATGTATGTAATATTCTTTTATTGGGGCACTTCCGGGTTGAGGTTGCCGTCACCTTTTGTATATTATTTACTTTTCCGCACTAGGATAGACCCAACGAGGAGAGCACAAGTGACGGGGTTCTGGAGTCCAGTGGGAGGCCAACTCGAGGAGTAGAGTCCGGGTCTCCTAACTCTAGAATTGGTAGGGTTGCTTGCCGCTCTCGTAGGGGTCTAGGGGTGTGGGTTTGGCTATTCATCGCGACCGTGGAATCCGTGTTTTATAGAGGCTCAAAATAAAACACGGACGTCCTAATATATCCAATGTTTCATATGTTTCTTCTGCTGCGGTATCTGTGATGTGATCATTTGATGTGCTGTGATAGATACTGTATATAGTATATATGATATATTATATAGGCGTTACTTATGTTTTACACCCGCGCTAGCCCTGCCCTGCTCTGCCGTTAGTTACCTAACCTAACGGTGCACGAGGAGACATCGAGGCGAATGCGGATGGCATAAGTGTACGTCGTATTTATCTGTGATGTTTAGGTGATTTAAATGATGGGACTTCATCAATGTGATTAATTAAAGAAAAGAAACCTAAAAGATGTTGTAGAATCAAATTTTTCAAAAAGGGTAGCTACAGTTTTGCTTTGCATAGCGATATATATGATATATCCTGCACCTTATTCGATGAGGAAAGAGCCGAGATCCCTTCACCGGGAGTGACCTCTTTAGCAAAACTGGCAGATGCTACAACACTCGGTTTGCTTTTGACTGCTTTTTGAGTTTTGCTTTGCATAGTGATGTATATGATATATCCTGCACCTTATTCCATAAGGAAAGAGCCGAGATCCCTTCACCGGGAGTGACCTCTTTAGCAAAACTAATAAAAGCCTCAAAATCACTCCATTTCAAAATTCACTCGATTCTACGACGATATCAAGTTCATTAGGCAATAGGTTTTCAGAAAAACCTGTCGTAGCCCTCCGTCATTTCAGATAAGAACTATTTAGTATTCATGCTGCGTTTATTGGCCTTTGTCAAGGCGTAGTGTGCGGTCGCTAAATGGTGCTTATCTGCTTATGCATATGATGCAGATTGTTTTAGGGTACCCGTACGACCTTGTTGGCCTTTGTTAAGGGTTGTACGGGTGGGTTTGATTCAATCAAGAAATGACGGGTTGAACTTGACTAGCATCCTATGATTTGTTGGCCTTTGTCAAGGTCATAGGGGTTAGGGGCAAAATATTATCGGGAATTTCAAGTGTTGAAATTTTCAATGAGATTGCATACCTTCTATGAGATAGTTGGATCCCGATACCCACTGCGAGTAATTGTTACTCCTTGGAGTGTTTTACACTGGACAATTAGCCGATCAAGTAGGTGTCTAGAAAGGTGTCAATGGGGTTATGACTCTGGGAAAACAAGGTTTACATTAATTAGGTCCGTGCGAAAGCACGGGGAACCTCCCTCAAAGTACCGACACTGGCCTGGATGAAAGATTGGCGAAGTTGTAGGGTGTAATTAATCCCGGCTAGTCTTTTCTTTTAAAGTTTGAAGGAAGATTTGATAAAAACTGTGGGAGCTATCCTGATTAGATAGAATAATAACCAATCTGATCTTGCAAGAGCATACGCTAAAGTGTTTTCTTCTCTCTCTCTCCAGGTAGCGACCATATCATGCATTAATCAAGATAATAATATGGATGTATTGACTGAACCAGCATGTTATACTGTGCTGGGGAACGTTGGTTCCGTTCTTTCTTACAAGAGTTATAAGACTGAACTGGATATAGGGGAATACCAGGATTCTCATGCCACCCGTGTGAAGAAAGTACATGTTGATGCATTTTCTTCGGGTGTGTTCGTTACAGAGAACTGTTTCTCCATTTCCTCTACGTCCTGGGTATTAGATACCGGGTCAGGATCCCATATATGTAATCAGTTACATGGGCTTAGGAAAGGTAGAGAACTTGGAGAAGGTGATAAAGACATAAGGGATGGAAATGGTGCAATTGTTGCAGCTAAAACCGTCGGGGAATATCACCTTGTATTGCCAACTGGTAATACATTGATTCTGAACGAATGCTATTACATGCCGAACCTGATATGCAACATTATATATGTTTCTTTGTTGAGTAAAGAAGGATATAATTTTGTATTACAGGATAATGTTATGAACATTTTCCTTAACCAAAAATTGGTTGGATCAGGCACGTTGTGCAATGGCATTTATGTTCTAAATCAATCAACGGTTCTGAGCATAACAAACACACACAAGAAGAAGAGTTCAGAAATGAACGAATCCTTCTTGTGGCATTGTAGACTGGGTCACATCAATGCGACACGACTAGCTAAGTTGCAAAAGGATGGATATTTAAATCCGTTTGAATTTTCATCTTATGACACTTGCCAGTCATGTATCAAAGGCAAGATGACCAAAACTCCTTTTACGGGACACGGAGAACGAGTTACCGAACTCTTAGGACTGATACATAGTGATATATGCGGTCCCATGTCTACACATGCCAGGGATGGTTCTTCGTACTTCATTACATTCACTGACGATCTCTCTAGATTCGGATATGTGTTCCTGATGAAACACAAATCAGAAGCTTTTGGAAATTTAGAGAATATAAACAAGAAGTTGAGAACCAAACCGGGAAAAGTATTAAAATCCTTCGATCTGATCGAGGAGGTGAATACTTGAGCAATGAATTTCTGGACTTCCTAAAAGAGAATGGGATTCTCTCTCAGCTAACCCCTCCATATACACCATAGCACAACGGTGTATCGGAACGGAGGAACCGCACCCTATTAGATATGGTGCGCTCTATGATGAGCACAGCTGAGTTACCTATTTCCTTCTGGGGGTATGCACTGGAGACAGCAGCATACCTATTGAATCAAGTTCCATCTAAATCTGTACCTACCACACCATATGAGATATGGAGTGGGAAGAGACCATGTCTTAAACGAATTAAGATATGGGGTTGTCCGGCCTATGTCAAAACGCAAAATCCGGACAAACTCGAGGCACGGTCAGTTTTATGCAAGTTTGTGGGATATCCCAAACATTCAGAAAGATATCTTTTCTACCATACTGAAGAACAAAAAGTATTTGTTTCTCGACATGCCACCTTTTTAGAAATGGAATTTCTTGCAAAAGAAATTAGTAGCGACAAGGTAGAACTGGAAGAAATTCTGGCTACACAAAATCAAACTTAATCGCATTTGATTTACTTAATTGTGTTTGATTTTCATGTGATTTCTGGTTTTGAGAACCGTGGAATTATTTAAGAAAAGATACATTATTTGAAAAATCTGGTTCCTCGTGATATGATATTTTGGTGCGTCCACCACGCGTTTTCTCGGTGCTGAGACGTGTGCTTGAAACCCGATTCGAGGTGTTGGATGATCCGTTTGCGGGTTCGTGGTGGACCCGGTTTGGTTCCCCTCGGCAAGATGATCGATGGCCTTTGCCGATTGAGCCTGGAGGTGGCCGAGTACCTACCGGTGATTGGTTGGACCTGGCGGTTATCCGGAGGATACCGACCAGAGTCGAGAGATGGATGCAGGATGATCCGTACTGCCGGGGCCGAGGGCCAATACCGCAGACGGAGCCCGTGGGCTGACCCGGACTTACGGAGCCCGATATATAAGGATTTGTGTGTCGATAATGGACACGAGTATTTTATGATATTTTGAGTGCCGATGTTGGGCACTCGTGATTCTCAAAGATTTACAGGATTTGAAGGCCGAGGAGAGTGCCGGCGCCTGAGTTTATTTGGGATTTGGGTGCAGTTTTGGGCACCGATTATTTTTCCACGTTGATATTCCGTGTAGATGTTATTTATCCCATGCTCAGCATTGATTATCATGTATCTCATCCTGTAGTTATTTTACCTGACAGAGCATTTGCATGATTAATGCACCTACTGCTTGTCGCATATAGATTTTTACCTGCTGGTATATGATAGAGTAGCGCAGTACGTGCATGCTCGCGATTACCTTTATATGTTATCTCTATTCACGAGTTGGCAACTCACCCCCGTTGTGCCACAGTAGTTGCAGGTTACCCCTCAGTGTAGTCGCGGTAGGCTTCCTTTTGCATCTTTTGGCTACAGATACCACTACAGCTGGTGCGTGAGCTATTTTGCTATTAGGTGGGTTGTGATATTTGGTTACTTTTATTGTACACACTTTTGTATCTAGTATTCTCCATCTACCATATATGTACTGGACTTAGAGACAGTGTGAGGACGATAATGTATATTTTTGTATTCTGGTGTCGAGCTCATGGGAGCCGACTGTTTATATATGCAGTTAATTTTTCTGTGATGTTTACTTATTGCTCATTCTTCGATACGACGTCGTATATTACTCTTGCGGTGATGGTTTCCGCCGTTAGGCGTGATTGCTCCCGTTTGGGAATGCTTTATTTTATTATTTATATCATTTCACTTATACCCTGTTTGGTACCCGATTTCGGGGTTACTTTTACAAAGGAGATGCTGCCAAAATTATTTAAATAATAACGCGACTTTAAAAGAACTTATTGAGCTATTTAAGGTTTTCTAAATGTTTTAACTAAATGTTTTCAATACTCACTACTTTTAAATGGTTTTGATTTCTGGGTTCGGCTTACTTAGTAGCGTTACGCCTGTAGACGTTGCGTGGTTAAGTGCCGGTCACGAGTCGAAATATTCGGGTCGTGACAGAGAAGCTCGGGATAGAGATTGAAGACCGAAAGACACGGATCGATAGGTATATATCGTATTTGGATAATTATAACTCTGTTTAGAATCTGCTATAGTCTAGATTTTTCTTAACAAAATCAAGTAGTACCTTAGCCTTAATGATTAGACCTAAAATTCACACCAGAAAAATGAAACCATTACCTCGGATTTTGGCCGGTGACAATTGCCAAAAATCCGAGCTCGCCGGCCTTCCATAGGTTTTTGGTGTTGGTTTTTCTCCTGTAGCTTTGTTTTGGTATTTTATAAGCTATGCTGTTATTTGATTGTTCCAGTATTCTTACAGAGAAATCTGGGAATGATTAGTAATGGTTTTACTAAATTTTCGATATTCCGATACGGTTTTTACGTATTTTGTTCTGAGACTGAAATATTGACGTTCATACGTAGATTTCAGTGGTATATTATTGTTTTTGGGTTATGTGAGCTGTAGGTTCTAACCTACGAGTGCTTAGCTTGTTGTTTTGGGTTTTAATATGATATTTACATCGATGTGGTTTTAATTACGATTATAGGTGCCGTCGCGAGGATTTCCGAGACGGGGTTGGCGGATATAGCAGCGTGGATTTCAGCAAGCTTATTAAGTTGGTGAGTAAATTTACATCTACTGGGGAAGTCGGGTGGATGGCGTATAGCACCCCCGCAACCTTATAACTATTATTATGATAGCTACTTAGGATTAGCTTTTCGTCAAAGCATTGATATGTTATTTCATCTTGTGTACCCTCCATTTGCATAAAGTTCATATGTAGTTTTTAAAGGAGATATACGTGATATTTGATCCGTACGATATGGGTATGATTTGATGAGTTTTTACGAGGGATCATGCCGTACTTAAGATGATATGGATATAGTGATATAATGAACTTAGTATGCCGAATAACGGCCAATTTATTCTTTGACTCGTAGAGATAGATTATGTTCTGTTTTAGGAGGTAATACTGGTATGAGCAATATTATTTAAAAAAACACGTTGCATTTTAAATAAACTACCAGGATGCGTGCCAATTTCTAAAACAACATCTCTTTTAAATCTAAGGCAGCTTCCTTATTTCAAACTTAACGTTCCGATCATTTCTAAAGATAATGGTATAGCTCATAACAAGTAATTACAATAAGTACGTTTAGATTATATTATCTATAATATATGTTTCTGCGTTAGCACACTCTGATAGAACACTGCACAAATACCAATGAGTAATATGCTGTACAAGCACGTAAATATATGTTACACTACACCTCATTGGTACCACCATGTCACTGTAGGATCGTTCTGATATATATGTGTTAATACATAGATTGTTAACCGTTGAACACTTGCATAAATACTAATGATTTCCATGTTGCACAAGCACAGTCGCGCATGCTACACTACACATTATTAGTAGTGCCATGACACATTAGAATTGAAATCATTATGTTATGTGATATGATTACGTAGTCGTTTCCTATTCATGTTGTAGTACTATAGATGATGTATTTGATTTTCTTGGGATTTCTGAGTATTTTACTCCTGATGATATATATATCGGTGGTATGGGACACTGTTATATATATATATACATATATAGTATATCATCAATACAAACTATGCAATTATTCTTATTCCTTACTTGATATTTTGAGATGATGAGTAAAACGTCCACCATGAGTTTTGTGTTTTCTAGTTTTGTTCCGGACCGAGTGAGGGAGATATACGGTCGCGGATTTTTACGTTATCCAGACTGAGTGGGGGAAGCTATACAGTTGGATACATGGTGGACCCGGTCGAGACCGAGGGGCAAGATAGCCGCATGATAGGCGGAGAGCCTAACAAGGGACTCGATTCCGGAGATAACATGAACACGGAAGATATCCAGTGGATACTGACCGGGGTTCGATTAGGTATGACAGATATCCAGGGGATACTGATCGTAGCCAGGATATCGGGTGGCGATCATCTGTTGAGATGGTGTCGACGGTATCTGTTTTTACGTGTCGATGCTGGACACGAGAGATTTCGGATTTCGAAGTTGATGCTGGACATCCATATGTATATTGATGTGATCATTATCTTGATGTACACAGTAGATATGTATTTATTGGATTACACCAGGACTGATCCGGGGGACAGTACCTGCATATATTTGTACAGACATTATAGACAAAAAGGGAATTCCAATACAGATAATAGATTCATGATTTTGATTCATATGACATTTAGATATTACACTTGTGATTGCATGATAGTCAGTATTTCACCTTTGCATATCATATAGTATATCGATACAAATTATGATAGTACTATACTTATGACCTAGGTATTGTCATGCATTTCGATTTCTACCTTTAGATGCACTTTTATTCACTGAGTTGACAACTCATCCCCGTTGTGCCACAGTTTCTTGCAGGTTTTACCGCTTGGATTATCAGGTGTTTGGGCACATTCTTTTGGGGATTTATGGGTAAGTGAGTTATTATTGTATCATACTCACTCTTGATTATTCATATATTCTTGAATCTAGGGGAAACTCCATCAACTTAGAAATGTTATACTATGGACTTAGAAGCGAGACTTAGAGTTTATGTATGGTGATGTCGCACACTTTAGAGTCGACATCTGTTATTGATTTGTTTGGCTGTTCCGTATTTTGGACGTGAAAGCTAGCTTCCGTTGGGATGCTATTTTATTATGTTATATCGGGTTTTTATAAAAATGTAAAGGAGGTGATGAAAAGTTTCAAAACGTCATAAAAGTTTTTCCACATACTTAGTTAAATTTAGATGTTATTTAAATTGATTTTATTGGATGATTATTTTAAACCTCACCTCCAATATTTTCAAAAAGGGTTTAGATTCCGGGTTCGGCTTACTTGAATTGCGTCGATGTCTTTAGATGTCATGTGATTTAAGTGCCGGTCACGTGCCATATTTGGGTCGTGACAGAATTACCGACGGTGTGTGTGTAGCATACAATTAGTGCTCGTGCAACATGAACCGTCAATAATAGTGTAGTCTCCAAAAGGTACAAGTCCAGGCACAACAAGTGATAATATGCAATGATGCTCATGCACAAACTTTATATGTGCATATAAACATGCAGCTAATATCATATCATATTCAGCCCTGACGCATAATGCCATATGGGCGATCTCCCCGTAGATGTTAAATCTACTCACCGATAATCACCAGCTAGGTACATCCAATCACCTGCTTCCTTTTCTTCGCAGCGTCCGAAGTCCCCGCCTGCGATCCTATTAACACAAAATATAGCCAGTGCAAAATCTCAGAAATCTACCAATACCTCATACAACTACGTTTTGACCGATGCACCAACTCCAAACCAACTCATAAGTGTCCGTCTAGTGGCTAACGTGCGTGGCGACACTACGAAACCAACCCAAGTGCAGCATCTACACAAGATCACAAACCGTGTCGGATAACGCAACACGCGCACTCAAAACACTAGATTATAGCAAAGTGATCCCAAATTTTGTATACTGTAAAAACCCAAAAATCAAACAGTACCAAACACCCCTAAACCACAGCAGACAGCTACCATACAAAAACCAAACCCCAACACCCCCTAACGGTCGAGGTCGCCGGATTTCCTCCTCAAGTCGCCGACCAAAACCGGTGGGATGAGGTTCGTGTTTCAGGTGTAATCTTAGGGTCACTAGTACAACACCACTACATTGTTTGATTTTACAGTAAAAGTCTCAGGTCATAGCAGATCACAGAGACTCTAAAATGACACTAAAAAAATGATATTTGCACGAAACGATACTTTAAGTGTTCTAAATAGCAACCAACAAGCTACACAACATTATAACTCTTATTTAACAGTTTAAAGATTATACCTATCCACACTTACTCACAAGATCCTAGCTTTCCAAGCTCCAAGTGATCTTAGAGGTAAAAACAAGACTTTTGAAGTGTTTTGGTGAGATTTGATCAAGTTTTGTGGAGATTTTTTGATGAATGGTTAAGGTTTTGGTTGAGAGAAAAAGGGAATGACAAATAATTGAGAGAGATAAAGTGAGAGAGAATGAGAGGGTGTAAGAGAGTAAAGGGTAAGAGGATGAGTGTAAGGTGAACTAATTCCTTATGCTTACTCTCTCCCTCACCTCCATTAATACAACCATTAATGCCTCCATGACTCACCTAGCAACCTCTCTCTCTATCCAAAACAAGGAAAATATCTCTCACCAAATATCTAGCTCAAGGTTAAGGCAAGGTTAATCAAGGCATAGATTGCTTAAAGTGTCATAGTCTCTAAACAAGATTAACACTACTACCCATCACATTAACATGCACAAGTGTGTCCAAGCTATAACAAAAAAATGATAAAATGTTAATTAATTGTTATAAATTGTGAGGAAACTGATTTGGTAAACTTTTCTCTAAAAACCTGCATTATCGCTTAATTAACACTAATCGCATTCTAAGGTGTTACAATCTCCCCCCTTAAAAGAAATTCGTCCCCGAATTAAAAATTCATACTAAGAGTACCTTCAAAAAGATGAGTGCATTTCTTCCGCATCTTGCTCTCGGCCTCCCAAGTGATCTCCTCACTAGTCAGGATACACCAAAAAACCTTCACAAATGGCAAGACCTTTGATCGAAGTTTCTTCACCTGCCGATCCAATATAACTACCGGCTGCTCGGTGAGCGAAAGATTGCGCTCAAGCTGAACGGTCTGGTGCTCAATCATGTGAGAAGGATTATGAAGGTATCTACGAAGCATCGACACAAGGAACACGGGATGAACATCCGGAAAACTGGGCGGGAGCGCCAACCGATAGGCAACGGCACCAACTCGCTCAAGGATCTCGAAAGGACCTACAAATTTGGCACCAAGCTTCCCCTTTTTCCCAAATCGGAGAAATCCGTAGGAATACATGATACCCCACTGCGAACTCAAGTCTGCGACGACGACGGTCGGCATAAGAATTCTGTCTGCACTGGGCTTCTCTCATTCTGTCCTGAATCGGATGGATCTTCTCCGTAGTTTCCTGAACTAGCTGGGGTCCCAAAACCCTACTCTCACTGAGTTCGGTCCAACAGACTGGCGATCGACACTTCCTACCGTACGAAGCCTCAAAAGGTGTCATCTGAATAGTCTCCTGAAAGCTGTTGTTGTAGGAGAACTCAATCAACGGCAAGTGACGATCCCAACTGCCACCAAAATCAAGCACGCACGCACGAAGCATATCCTACAGAGTCTGTACAGTCCGCTCTGACTGACCATCGGTCTGCGGATGGAAAGCGGTGCTAAAACTCAACCGGGTACCCAAAGCTTCCTGAATCTTCTGCCAAAGACGGCTAGTAAACTGGGTGCCTCTGTCGGATACGATGCTTATGGGAACGCCGTGCAAATGCACAATCTCATCAATATACAACTGATCATACTGAGAATAACCGAAAGTGGCTTTCACTAGAAGAAAGTGAGACGCTTTCGTCAACCGGTCAACGATCACCCAAATGGAGTCATACCCCCGACTGGTCCTGGGTAGACCCACAACAAAGTCCATAGAAATCTGCTCCCATTTCCAATCAGGAACGGGTAAAGGCTGCAACTCTCCAGCCGGTCTCTGATGCTCAGCCTTGACTTTGCTGACAAGTCATGCACCTCGAAACGAAGTCCGAAACATCGCGCTTCATCACTTCCTACCAGTAAATGTCTCTCAAGTCACGGTACATCTTGGTGGAACCTGGATGAACGCTAAAGGCTGACTGATGTGCCTTCTCTAGGATCTCGCGCCTCACCCCATCAATATCTGGTACACACAAGCGAGTCCCGCATCGTAGCACATCCTGGTCATCAATTATGAACTCTAAAACTGCACCCTGCCGAACAAGCTCAAAAATCTCAGACAAACGGGCATCACTGGGCTGCGCCTCACAGATACGATCAAGTAGTAGTGGACAGGCGCGGACATGAGCAAGCTGTCCCCCAGTGGAAGTGAACTCAAACTGTACTCTACCATCGGACAAGATCTGCTAATCTGCAGAAGATTGTCGCTGAACTGCGCTCAACTGGGACTATCTACTCCCGGGCCTACGACTCAAAGCATCAGCTACCACATTCGCCTTGTCCGGGTGATAAAGGATCTCACAATCATAATCCTTCACTAGCTCCATCCAACGGCGCTGTCTCAAATTCAGATCCCGCTGCTGGAAGATATACTTCAAGCTCTTATGGTCCGTGAAAATCTGACACGACTCCCCGTACAAGTAGTGTCTCCAAATCTTCAACGCAAAGACCACCGCGGCCATCTCAAGATCGTGAGTGGGGTAATTCTGCTCGTGCATCTTCAGCTACCTAGAAGCATAAGAAATCACTCTATCATGCTGCATCAGTACACAACCGACCCCACTCGAGAAGCATCACAGTAAACAATAAAGTCACCCGATCCAGAAAGCAAAGATAGAACTGATACCGTCGTCAACCGAGTCTTCAACTGCTGAAAACTCTGCTCGTACGCATCAGTCCAAAAAAAAGGAACCCCCTTCCGGGTTAGTCCGGTCAGCGGTGCAGCGATACTCGAAAAGTCCTGGATGAAACGGCGGTAATAAGCAGCTAAGCCCAAAAAACTACGGACCTCAGTCACGGATACAGGTCTGGGCCAAATCTGCATAGCCTCGATCTTTCTCGGGTCCACAAGAATACCGTCTCCCGTCACCACATGACCCAGGAAGTCAACACTATGAAGCCAAAATGCGCACTTTGAGAATTTAGCATATAGCTGGTGCTCTCTTAATGTCTGCAAAGCAATCCTCAAGTGCTGCTCATACTCCTCACGGCTCCTAGAGTAGACCAGAATGTCATCAATAAACACAACAATAAACTGGTCGAGGAACGGTATGAAAATCCGGTTCATCAGATCCATGAACGCTACTGGGACATTGGTGAGCTCGAACGACATCACCAAAAACTTATAATGCCCGTAGCGTATACGAAAAGTAGTCTTCGGAACGTCATCATTTCGAACCCGCAACTGATGATAACCCGAACGCAAATCAATCTTAGAAAAATGTTTTATACCCTGGAGCTGATCAAACAAATCGTCAATGCGAGGTAAAGGATACCTATTTCGCACCATGACTCAGTTCAATTGACGATAATCAATACACAAGCTCAAACTGCCGTCCTTCATTTTAACGAACAAAACATAAGCTCCCTAAGGCGAAACACTCGGACGCACAAGTCCCCTATCAAGCAACTCTTATAATTGATCTGTAAGCTCTCTGAGCTCCGCCGGAGCCATCCGATAAGGTGGTATAGATATAAGCCCCGCGCCAGGAATCAGATCAATGCAAAACTCAATATCACGCTCTAGCGGCAAACCAGGTAACTCATCGGGAAAAACGTCGGAAAACTCTCGCACGATAGGAACCCAGCCCAATGACCCTACTGTGGCTCTAGTATCACAAATGAACGCCAAGAATCCTCGACATCCTCTCCTTAAAAGCCGACTAGTGCAAAGGGCTGAAACCAAACTTTGAGGGGCGACACCACGGTCCCCCTGCACAACAAGAACAGACTCGCCGGGAAAACAAAACCTGACTGTCTTCTCGCGGCAGTCCACAGACGCGTAGCACGTCGCTAACCAGTCTATGCCCAGGAGAACATCGAAGTCCAACATCTCAAGAAGGATCAAATCGACGGACAACTCTCTATCTCCTATCCGAACGGTACATGACCGAAACACGTGTCGCGCAATAAACGACTCACCAACAGGAGTGGTCACAACTAGCGGCTGATCTAGCAAAAACGGCTCTCGGCCCAATTTTGGCATGAAGTGGGTAGAAACATAAGAGTGCGTAGATCCGGGATCAAATAAAACATGTGCATCAGAAAAACATACAGGAAGGGTACCTGAAACCCCTGCATTGGACGCCTGCGCATCCTGGTGAGTCAAGGCAAACACCCGAGCCTGCCCTCTACCTATGACTGGCTGTCCTCTGCCTCCGCCACCTCGTCCTCTCTGAACAAAACCACCGCGACCACGATCTCTCTGAGTATGAGTCTGACGCGGGGCAACAATAGGCATAAGAGGCAACACTCTTTGAGGTGGAAAAGGTGGCAAGGTAATCTGGGGTACGGCTGCCTCTCTCTGGCGTATCACGGTACAATCCCTAACAAGGTGATGTAGACTGCCACACCCATAGCACCCATAAGACGGCCGCTGACCCTCCTGGGGATAAGAGCTGAATAATTGGCCCCGTCCCACGTCTCTGCTACTCCTCGAGAAGGAACTTTGTCGCAGCATGCAAACCTCTGTCTCCGTGCTGATACATCAGTATGAACCCTCTTCGGTTCCGGAACAACCGGCGTCTCAGAAAGACGCTCCTCAACCAAAAGGGCTGCGTCCACCGCCGCTGCATATGTGTCACAATGTTGTATGCTGATAGCAAGGAACAATTGGGTAAGAAGGCCTCGAACAAACCTCTTCACCCTCATCTCCTCAGTAGCTACCAAATACGGAGCATACACAGACAGCTCAGTAAACAGCACACCGTACTCGGCCACCGTCATTCCCGGAGTCTGGCGTAACGACTCGAAACTGCGCGCTCGAGCATCTCCGACGATCTACGGAAGAAAACGCGTAAGAAACACCATCACGAACTTAGCCCAGATCATGGGGGAAAGACCTGCGGCTCTGCCCTTCTCTAAGGACTCACACCACTTCTGGGCCAGACCCTCCAGACGAAAAATCATGAACTCCACCCATCTCTCATCGGAGCATCACAGCGAACGACATATCCTGGCCATCCGGTCGATAAACAACTACGGATCCTCAGCTGCATCGGTGCCAGTGAAAACCGGAGGCCTTAGCCTCATGAACTCCAATAACTATACGGTAATCACTTCTGTAGCTGCAGGTACAACTGCCTGAACCGTAGGCACCAACACAGTCCCTGTAATGGGTGGAACAACCTCTTGCCTCTACGCTCGAATGGCCTCCAATAACGACCCCACCATCTGGCGCAAATCCTGCATACCAGCACCCAACATACCCATATGGTCTGTAGAATGTGGATCAATCTGTCCCTGCACAATAGGCGTACCGTCCGGGTCAGTCCTCGTCTCAAACGAGTCAACTCTAACCTCAGTCCTCGCGGCCGCTCTCTGGGCCCTCGTAGTCTTCGGCGGCATAAAGGCTGGAAAAGGAAACAAGATTCGATAAGAATACCAAAATCGAATCACAAGGATGTATATAATTGTTGGAAATTCACCCGCGGGCGCAAACGCGTATGTTATGGAAATGTGATATCGGTTTTAGAAATAACGGATTGCGCACATGAGATCGTTCTCGTTTTACAATTTATAACCGCAAGTGCACGGCGCGTTGTAGCGAGCCGGCAAACACGGGTCGATCCATAGGGAATTGTGTATTACGTATTGTTGTTTAAGGTTAACAAATCAATGAATTGGGGTTTGTCACAATAAATATATAAAAGAATAAAAACAAGGAAAACGCAAGAAAAGGAGTTAAGGAAAGAATGGTTGTGGCTTTGCTCGGGAGCTCGAATCGCGACGTTTACCTTTACCCTCCCATGATCATGAGTTGTCCGGCCTTACCTTGGTCCTGGCATGAAGCACGACTTGTCAACGCAGTTGTGGAGCACAAACCGTCAAAGTCCGATTTTTCCGCAAAGCACGAAATGAGTCCTTTTGGTCACTTACCGTTTGTATGTCCGCGCTTGGGGTATCAACACTAAGCACAAAGGTTATCAAGCATACCGCAACAACAAAAACACAAAGTGGTTAGTGAGAGCAAATGATATTAGTGTTGAGTTTTCTAAGAAGTTGTGATAGTATATCGTATATGAAATTAAGAGATTTGTCACGTCCTTAATCATAAGATACGATATCCAAGCTTAGCAAACTTAACACTAAATAGATTTTAACTTAAACATTGAAAATGGGGAAGGGGAATGAATACAGTATATGAAGAGGTTACAAGTAACCATGGTTCAAGATACCTTATCATATCAATGCATAAACAATATTTAAGTTAAAATCATAAATTTAAGCACATTAAACATAATCAAGAGGTGGAGGAGGCAACGCCTTTCACCTCACTTCCTCATCCACACCACAACCAAAATAAGGAATTAGTTAAGCATGGTAATAAATAAAAGCATGTAAGTAAATAAAAGAAACAACAATATATTAATCACTTAAAGAATTGAGATATAATATTATGGTAGCTTGTTCAACCTCCTTAATGAAGCTCTCCAAAGAGAGCTTCAAGAGGAAAGAAGAAGAAGAAACCAAATGAAGCACACTCACTCTCAAGCTAAACCAAAAATAAATAAACTATCAAAATGTATTCCATCTATTTGGCATGGCCCCTCTCTTTAGATCAGTTCTGGTATTTATAGGCCACAAAACAGAATAAACAAACAATATAAAAGTGATGATGTGGCACTAATAAACAACTAGAGAAAATATAAGGTCAAAAGAGGGTAGGGGGGCCGAGCTCACCGGATCTGGTGGGGTCCTCGTCGGGCCAAAACTGAGGATAGGGGCTCGTACTGCAGTGGTGTGCTTGTGTGCTCTCTCTAATTACTCCGGTGCTGTTTGTGTAGCATTTTGAAAATTTAGAAATAAATAAAATAAATTAATTTAATAACTTTGTGATTTACCAATTTTATTATTAAACTAATTTATTTTATTTATTTCTAAATTTTCAAAATGCTATAATATTCCCCCCTTAAGAAAATTCGGTCCTCGAATTTGAAAATTTACTAGACATACCTCCAAAAAGATGTGGAAATTTCTCCCGCATCGCATCCTCGGTCTCCCAAGTAATCTCCACACGATTCTTTCCTTGCCAAAGAACCTTTAAAGATGGAAGTACCCTTGATCGTAATTTCTTTGCCTGCCTGTCAAGAATAGCGACTGGCTGCACTGTGTAGGATAAATCCGGCTCAAGCTGTAAAGTCTGATGCTGGATCGCGTGAGAAGGATCATGAAGATACTTGTGAAGTATCGAAACGTGAAACACCGGATGCACGTCGGGAAAACTCAGGGGAAGTGCTAAACGATAAGCTACAGCACCCACTCTCTCCAGAATCTCGTAAGGTCCGACATATCTGGGGCTGAGCTTCCCCTTCTTCCCGAAACACATCATACCTTTCATTGGAGATACCCGAAGGAACACATGATCTCCCACCTGAAATTCGAGTCTACGATGTCGTCGATCTGCATACGATTTCTGTCTGCATTGGGCCGCCTTCATTCTATCCTGTATCAACTGAATCTTCTCTGTAGTCTCCTGTACTATCTGCGGTCCCAATATGCAACTCTCGCTCAGTTCCGTTCAGCAAACGGGTGATCGACATTTCTTCCCATACAAAGCTTCAAAGGGTGGCATCTGGATCATTTCCTGAAAACTGTTGTTGTATAAGAATTCTATCAAAGGTAGGTGACGATCCCAACTACCACCGAAATCAAGGCTACAAGCCTGAAGCATATCCTCTAGTGTCTGAATGGTCTGCTCCGACTGACCATCTGTCTGTGGGTGGAAAGATGTACTAAAACTCAATCGTGTACACAGAGCTTCTTGAAGTTTCTGCTATAGTCTGCTAGTAAACTGGGTACCCCTATCTGAAACTATGCACGTCGGAACTCCATGCAGATGTACAATCTCCTTGATATAAATATGAGCATACTATGTAAAACCATACGTCGTCTTCACTGGAAGAAAATGAGCTTCCTTTGTCAACCTATCAACAATCACCCAAAGGGAATCATACCCTCTGCTAGTCCTGGGTGACCTACTGGGAAGTAGCTACGGGTTCATTCAAAGGGACAAAACCGTGCGGTTTTGGCTAGAGCGGACAATACCATCTGTGTTTGGGGGTGGGTCGTGACAGTTTGCTTGGTCAATTGTAACCTGGTTTATATGCAGAGAAATGGAGGGAAACTTGGTCTTTACATCACATCCAAACTTTATGCAATAAATGCATTCACACCCACTTGCACAAGTTGTGTGCCCACTTGTTTTTTTCATGATGCCAAGGCAGCCTACCATGGTCTATGGCAGCCCCCTACCTGGTCCATGGCATGTACCCACATTTGTGTTGGACCAATTTTACACACAAAAAATATGTACACATGTATTATTTCCAAAAGAGCTCATGGGATATCGGTCGGTTTTCTGGTCTGCTTGCAGTGTCGGCTCCCAAACGTCGTATCCGTGAATTTGAGTATGTTTTCAGTGTTGTATCACGAATACCTGTAAACTGTAATAACTGAGCAAACACTGATTAAAACTACCGATATATAGCAAAACAAATAACGAATGAAAGGTAATAAAATGCAGTTTTATGAGATGAACAAATACCCCAAACTTATTTTTCGCAGGGAACACGATTGCACTGAGCATGTGCAACAAGCTGTTAAACCTCTAGGTGTCCCTAATAGGAGGAGTGTTGTCTCCTGAGGGTTTTCAGCGGGATACACCCACAAAATCCAGTTATGTTAGTAACGTTGAGGAACTGTTGATTCTAATCTTACGGTTGGATATCAAAGTTAGAAGTTCTATCACCCAAGTTAGAAACATTAAACCCTATTTTTCACTCTTCACAATTTGTTTAACAAAAGCCCATACGTGTCTTTACGTGATTGTGCGGTAGTGTCGACAGGTTTTTAAGAACTTGATTCGGGTCATCATGTCAAAAATTACGGACGAGGATAAACTTCTAAAGGATCACACAAGTTTGGAAGGAGTTAAGATTTTCTCAAATTTTATTCTCCAGTTAGGTTTCAAGTCAGAATATATATCAGTTTTAACAGAGAACCTAAGTCATATTTTTCACTCCTACCTTTCACCTGTTTTTGTTCATACACACCTTTCATTATCGTGCAAAACGTCTTAAAAAATACAAACCTTCATATCTCCGTGAAAAAACTGTTTTAATAGAAAATTCGTCTCCGCCAAGATTATTCTCCCACAAAGAACCGTTAGGATTTTTAACTTGGAGATAACACTTGCTTGGCTTGTTTTATCTGGCGATTGGAAACTTAGCGAGGTTTTGGTCAATGACTCCCAAACCAGATGGTTTTAGGGCATTAGGTGTGGAGACACCCCAAGGATTTAATTACCCAAGTTACTAAGGCCACAAAACAAAAGAGTCATTTTATTTTAAATAATTCAGCACTTTAGTGAAAACGGAGATATAGCCAGCTTTTTTTCTTTTAAATCAGAAGACGTTATATGTGATAAGGTGTGTAATTACTCTAACAAGGTTTCAGATGGGTTATTTTTCAGACTTATAGCTTCTGTTAAAACCTCTGTACAATTCATCATATCCACTTCACTGTACGAACTATTCTTGATATTTTGCTTAACTCAGACAAACCTGTTTGATCCTAAAGATTTTTATCAATTTAAAAAGTTATAGACATGTCAAACTTTCATCACATTCTTAAAAACTTACGATACGTGAAAAGTGTTATAAAAGACGTATATCAGCTAAAGTTAAACACACAGGAATGTTATTTTTCAGGTCGTCAATCTCATAGAAAGAATTTAGTTATTTCAACTTATCAACTGAACCATCAGATTTTGAATCACAATTCCCCTGCTAACCAACATGACAAAGTTTTTATAATTTTCAAGAATTTTTCAATTTTTATAAATTTTTCAAATTTCTCAATACAATGCAGTACAAAAGCAGATATGAAATGCAACTACATGCAAAAGAAAAGAAAAAAAATACAATAAGTAAATGCTGAAATGCAAGAAATATGCAAATGCAAACTATATAGAGATATAAAATGCCACCACCAAGCTCAACCCCCAAACTGATCCAGACGATGTCCTCATCGTCATTTTGCTTTGCCTTTGCCTCGGCTGCTTCCGCCAGCTTCGTCCTGTTTAGCTAAGAGCTGACTAAGCTGCTATTTGATCTCCTTGTTCTGCCGGATTATAGTCTTGATGCCGCGGACTTCCATTCTGTGAAGCTCGTAGGGATCCGTCGGAACGTCATCTCCCAAGTATATCTCGGATGAAGTTTGCGGGGCCGCGTGCTCGCTGGGGTCGGTAGGGGTCCAAATCTGCTGCTCACTCCTGGGATCCGTGTACCCTGGTGAGATCTTCTCTATCTCCACCGATACAGTATCATAAATCGTGAGACAGGCCGTGAAATCGCCGTCCGTCATATAAGATCGGCAAATTTGGGTAATGAGGACGGGAAGCAGAGATTTCCGCACAGCAATACTTTCCTTGATTGTGGCGAAGAGCATGCTCACCATGCAAAACTGGTAGTCTCTGGTCATCAAACAATGGAACATGTGCCCTACAATCGCTGGAAAATACGATACGCGCGCGATCCCCCTAACGTTGCGATACACCCAACGGCATGCCGTATAGGCGTTCCTGTAAATCTGGTGGGCATTCAGCCCAGCATCTCATAGTTCGCATCGATTACCCAGAACTGTCCTATACTACGCCAGTTCTAAGGGTTTTTGAGAGCCAAAACGCATCGGGATACCGGTGACGTTGGATATGGTTTCAGCGGAAAATATCCTACGTCTATCCCGAAATTGAATTCTAACTCTATCTTGAAGTATTTCTCCATCTCTTAGCGCATCATAGAACTCATCGACTAAACTCTCACATACACACAAACCCTCTTCCACATTGAGCAGAAATTCCCAACCTAATTGCCGGATTGAATCCCAAAAATAATGCCCGAACACATCATGGGAGAAAATGGCAACGAAATTGCGTTTCAATTCAAATAGGGCCATTCTCAGAGGTCTGTGGAATTTTCAGAAAGTAAACAGTGCAGGAGAGGGGGGAAAAGAGTTTCTTACAGCCAGGAAGAAGAAGATCGAAGTTTGGAGGAGTTTCGACCGAGCTCGCCAAACCAGGTGGGGACGTCGCCGGCCGAAATCCGATGGGGAGGGCTAGGGTTTGGTGGGAGGCTGCGGGAAGAGGAGAGGAGAAAGATAGATTTGTTTACGAAAAGAGAAAGTGAGGGCACGGGGTTGGGCTGTGGGTAATATATATATAAAAAGGAATTTTGCAAAAAAAAAAACCCATAATGAAATCCGAACATAATTACACTCCTTCTCGAACAAAAATTGAAAACAGTCTCGTCCCACTAAAAAAAGACAACAATCACCCTCTAACGGGTGAGATTTTATTAAAAACTAGGAAAAAACAAAGAAAACAAAAATCATAATACTCACAATCTAAACGACATGATTAATGCAGAAGTTAATACCAGCCATAAAAAAAATTTGTGACTATAGTGCCATGGCTAGCAAAAGAATAGGTATATTAAAAAGAAAAAGAAAATATATAAAGAATGGTTAGATGTTAGTAAAGAGCATGGGTGTGTAAAAGTTGGGATAAGAAGACGTTGAAGGTGGAGATGAAATTTTGAGGAAGTTAAAGAATTATTTTCTGGATGAACTGATTGTTCAATAAGCATATGTTGAGTTCCAAAGTCAAGTTCGTTTAAAAACTGGAGTTCATCCGCAAAAAATTCAGAAAAAGAAAGGTTCAAAGGATGATCCCAAAATGATCCCGACTCAAACTCACCAAGAGTATCAAGTTCATCAGCAAAAATTTTCTCAAAACTCGACAAGAAAGAATAATGTTCAGTGCCATCTTCCTCCCTATTATTTTTCATAATCCTACTCTCATTATTCACACTCTCTCCCAAAATGAATTTTTCCTCATCACATTCTCAAATAGGTAGGTTCATGTCATCTAAAAACGTAGGTTCCCACCCTAATGTTTCTTCCGAAATAATATCACTAGGTGATACAAAAATCGTGGGCTCCTTATCATTGATCTTTTCTAACAATTTATCCCAACCATATCCGTCAAATTCATAAGGTTCCTCCTCTAAAGTTGGAAAGCAAAAACCAGTCGGTTCAAGAATATCCTCTTCAAGTATTATTTCAGTTAAATCAATCTTTAAATTACAAGTGACAAGAGGCTCAGTGGATACCTGAACGCTAATGGTGGACTGAATTTGAGGGTTTGCTTGTGTGTCATGTTTACACCTAGTCAATTCTGTTGTATCATCATCTATGAAATCATCCAAATTGATCTGATCACTTATTTCACTCGAGTGACTCCCTAGCTGACAAATGTTGACACTATAGGGTTCCGATTGACCGTGTTCACTCCCTAGAATCCTCTCAGCTAAATGTTTCGTTTGTTCCTCGATTCTAACCAAAGATTGAGCTTGAGCAATAAATAATTGCTCAGATTGCTGAAAAAACAGGGCTAGCGTCGCAGTTGATTGGTTCTCGACCGCAGTCATTACTTCAATACCCTTTTCAAAAGTGGTCAACCTAACATCTATCTCACCGTCACTCCCCAATGATGGTTCAGTTGTTTCGGGTTGGAGGGGTTATGATGGTGGTGATGCTAGAGCAGTCATTCTGTCGACCTCTTTCTCTAAATCTTCAATCATTTGGTCTATGGTTGAAGTGTGACTGGGTTCAGGAGTGTTAGGTGGGTGACCGTTATCAAAAGTTTGGGACGGTTGGTCACCCCCTAGAAAAGGAAAATTATCATGAATGTAGGAAGGATTTTGGCAATTTGTACAAATTAATTGGGATTGAGTATAAACAAAAGAATAAGAGTCATGAAAAATAGAATTGTATTGTGTATCACCCATAATAACAAGAATTCGCAAATATCACAAAAATAAAGAATATCACACCCCTAGAAGTCTATGTTATGCTAATTCAACTAGACCTGCTCAAGAACCTGATTGCTGAAGTAAAACTGTATCGAGAAATAAGCTCAAGATATACTGATCACAAAGCCAGGTAAGTGCAAGAGATAAGGGGAGGTTTTCCAACGCTTTCGCGAAGGTCCTTAGAGTCAAAGTTCTAGTTGATTTTAAATTACTGGGAGTATGCAAAAAAATGCAGTTTTTTGATTTGTAGGCTACGGAGAAAAGGTGATGAAATCCTTTACCGTATCTTGCGTGGTCATTTATTCCCTTAATACCGTATTAAAATGCAATGCGCAATCAAATAAAAGAATTTCAAGAAATCAAGAAATATAAACAATTCTTTTTCAATTTTTGTTAAGCGCTGCAAAAAATACGGTTAGTTCTCATGTTCAATTTGGCGGCAAAATTGTGCGAAGAATCCTGCAATATACAGAATTATTGGAATGCCTCGGATTCGAGCGAAGGTGTTAGGAAATACGTACCGATATGATTTGGTTTAAGAAAACCACTTTGAAAGTGATCCGAGCCGTTGAATGTTCGCTTGCGCGGGTCAAACTACCCGGATCTTTGGCATTATACTTCACTAATGTCTTTAAATTGAATTTGAACCTCGCTCCGCACGATCGCTGGTCGTAATTCCGCGAAAAACTGAAATGCCAGAAAAATACGATATTTAGTGTCAAAAGCGATACGTGTGCCCCAATTCCTGCACACTCAAAATTAGAAAAATCAAACAAGACCAAAAGAGTACCAACACATCACTGGAGATCACCAAAAAAGAAAAAATCAAAACCCCTACAATACGGCCGGCGAGCTCGGAAAATGTTGTGATGTCGCCGTGGAATCTCTAGGCTATATTAGTATTCTAATGGCCTTACTAGATTTTTAAAATGAATTGCAGAGTGATTGCAGGTCAGAAGAACAGAGAGCAAAAGTCAGAAAATTTGTTAGAAGTGTGTATATGTTAGTATTGAAAAAATTTGAGTTAGAAAGTTAGTTTTGTTAGTAGAACCAGAAATAACAATACCTAATGACTACAACTCCCCGGCAACGGCGCCAAAAACATATTGGAAATTCACCCACGCGCGCAAACACGTATGTTATGGAAATGTGATATTGGTTTTGGAAATAACGGATTGCGCACGCGAGATCGTTCTCGTTTTACAATTTATAACCGCAAGTGCACGGCGCGTTGTAGAGAGCCGGCAAGCACGGGTCGATCCGTAGGGAATTGTGTATTACATATTGTTGTTTAAGGTTAACAAATCAATGAATTGGGGTTTAACACAATAAATATATAAAACAATAAAAACAAGGAAAAAGCAAGAAAAGGAGTTAAGGAAAGAATGGTTGTGGCTTGGCTCGGGAGCTCGAATCGCGACGTTTACGTTTACCCTCCCATGATCATGAGTTGTCCGGCTTTACCTTGGTCCCGGCATGAAGCACGAATTGTCAACGTGGTTGCGGAGCACAAACCGTCAAAGTCCGATGTTCGCCGCAAAGCACGAAACGGGTCTTTTTGGTCACTTACCGTTTGTATGTCCACTGTTGGGGTATCAACACTAAGCACAAGGGTTAGCATGCATACCACAACCATAAAAACACAAAGTGGTTAGTGAGAACAAATGATATTAGTGTTGAGTTTGCTAAGAAGTTGTGATGGTATATCGTATATGAAATTCAGATATTTGTCACGTCCTTAATCACAAGATACGATATCTAAGCTTAGCAAAATTAACACTAAATAGATTTTAACTTAAACATTGAAAATGAGGAAAGGGAATGAATACGGTATATGAGGAGGTTAAAAGTAACCATGGTTCAAGATACCGTATCATATCAATGCATAAACAATATTCAAGTTAAAATCGTAAATTTTAGCACATTAAACATAATCAAGAGGTAGAGGAGGCAAAGCCTTTCATCTCACTTTCTCATCCACACCACAACCAAAATAAGGAATTAGTTAAGCATGGTAATAAATAAAAGCAAGTAAGTAAATAAAAGAAACAAAAATATATTAATCACTTAAAGAATTGAGATACAAGATTATGGTAGCTTGTTCAAGCTCCTTAATGAAGCTCTCCAAATGAAGCACACTCACCCTCAAGCTAAACCAAAAATAAACAAACTATCAAAATGTATTCTATCTATTTGGCATGGCCCCTCTCTTTAGATCAGTTCTAGTATTTATAGGCCACAAAATAGAATATATATAAAAATGATGATGTGGCACTAATAAACAACCAAAGAAAATATGGGGTCAAAAGGGGGTAGGGGGCCGAGCTCGCCGGATCAGGTAGGGTCCTCGCCGGGTCAAAACCGAGGATAGGGGCTCGTGCTGCAGTGGTGTGCTTGTGTGCTCTCTCTAATTACTCTGGTGTTGTTTGCTTGGTCAATTGTAACCTGGTTTGTATGTAGAGAAATGGAGGGAAACTTGGTCTTTACATCACATCCAAACTTTATGCAATAAATGCATTCACACCCACTTGCACAAAGTTGTGTGCCCACTTGTTTTCTTCATGATGCCAAGTCAGCCTACCATGGTCGATGGTAGCCCCCTACCTGGTCCATGGCATGTGCCTACATGTGTGTTGGACCAATTTTACATACAAAAAATGTGTACACATGTATTATTTCCAAAAGAGCTCATGGGATATCGATCGGTTTTCTGGTCTGCTTGCAGTGTCGACTCCCAAACGTCATATCCATGAATTTGAGTATGTTTTCTGTATTGTATCATGAATACCTATAAACTGTAATAACTGAGCAGACACTGATTAAAAGTACCGATATATAGCAAAGCAGATAACGAATGAGAGGTAATAAAATGCAGTTTTATGAGATGAACAATAATCACGGAAGGAATTTCAAGTAATAAGTCCTAAGGTCACTTAGGCGGAGTACCGTGTCGTAAGTATGCCGCCGAACATACACATGCTACGTCACTCTGCTTAAGCTACCTACTCCATCATACCAAGGTCTTGCTACACTCCGAAAGGTAAAACCTAGTGCTCTGATACCAACTTTGTCATGACCCAAGTTAGGCACGTGACCGACACTTAGACTACGTAACGTCAACAGGCGTAACGCAAATAAGTAAGCCGAAACCTAGCAATCGAAACCATCACAAGAAGGAAAAGATAGAAACCCCATTTTTAATCTCAAGTAAAACTTAAAACTTAAGTTTGTTTTCATGGAAATTTCGGCAGCACTTCCTTTGTAAAAACTAGCCCCGAAACGGGTACAAACATAAGATATAAGTAAAGCATCCCCAACCGGGAGCAAATCTCGCATAAAGGAGGAACAACCACCACAACAGATATACAACGCCGAAGCGAAGGAAAAGACAATAATCAACATAAAAAAAGGCCGGCTCACATGAGCACGACAACCAGAGTCATAAGAATACACAACAACGATCCTCACAACTTGTCTCTAAGTCAATTCATGAAGATTGTAGATGGAGTGTACTAGATACAAAGGATATACAACGAGATCATCGGATAACCGCAAACCCACCTATAGCAAAAAGGCCTCACAGCCAACCGTAGCGGTATCTGCAAAAGTAGAGGTAAAAAGGCGCCCTGCCGCGACTACCCTGAGGGTCAGACCTGCAAAACACTGTGGCACAACGGGGGTGAGTTTCCAACTCGTGAATAGTAAATAACATCATACAGTAATCGCAAATATCCACGAACAGCGATAATCTATCATGAACTCTGATAGCATAAGTATGGCAATATGGGTATGCAACAATCATGTAAAGGTACATCATCAGGGTACTACAACTACATGAAGCAATGCATATCAAATAAATGCTGAGTATGGGATAAAATATGTCATCCTCATGGAACCCTCATCGTGGGAAGACCAGTGTCCATCATTGACACTCCAGTCCCAATACCAAAGGCACCGCATCCTCCGATCGGTCCTCATATCCTGTAAGTCTCATGAAACCTGAGTGTCCAACATCGACAACCGAAAACACCATGAAAACTAGTGTCCAGTATCGACACGTAAATACTCATCTGTCAAGCGCCGTCACCATGACTGGCCCTGATGTCAGTACATCTCGTGGAACCTGAGTGTCCACATCGACACCCGAAATCCACGTACCATTTCTGAACCTGACTCCGGTCGGTATCCCCCAAATATCCGCCGAGTCCAAATAATATCACCGGTAGGTAGTGGTCTCTCTGCCAGGCTCATCGTCTACACCACGAAATCACCTCTCGTCCCGGGGTACCATACCGGGTCCACCATGTACCCGTAGACGGTGCCTCCCGCTCCTCGAATCGGGTATCACATGCCAAATCTCAGAACCGAGAATCATATGGTGGACGCACTGAAATATCATATCAAGAGAAATCGGGTTTTTAATACAAATACACATTTCTTGAAATATCCTCGCGGTTCTCAAATCCAGAAATCACATGAAATCCATATCTCAATGTGTAAATCGATATAAATATGATATATGCAACATAAAACAGTAATATGAGCATGTCAAGGAAAAATCGCTATTTAACTGCAACAAGTTATTATATATATCATGTGGTTCCAAATTTCTCCGAAATCAAATGTGACATCATATACAGGTGAACATGTAGCTATAACAAGGTATATGTGTAGCAGGTAGGTATGCAAGTATACCATCTCTCATATGCACAATGGAAATAAGAATCATGTCTCAATGTCCTTAACCAATACAATATCACGTATGTATATGTGTTGTGCATATCATGGCAATTACCGACAGTGTGTGTGTAGCATACAATTAGTGCTCGTGCAATATGAACCGTCAATAATAGTGTAGTGTCCAAAAAGTACAAGTCCAGGCACAACAAGTGATAATATGCAATGATGCTCATGCACAAACTCTATATGTGCATATAAACATGCAGCTAATATCATATCATATTCAGCCCTAACGCATAACACCCTATGGGCGATCTTCCCGTAGATGTTAAATCTACTCACCGATAATCACCAGCTAGGTAGATCCAATTACCTGCTTCCCTTTCTTCGCAGCGTCCGAAGTCCCCGCCTGCGATCCTATTAACACAAAACATAGCCAGTGCAAAATCTTAGAAATCGACCAATACGACGTACAACTACGTTTTGACCGACACACCAACTCCAAACCAACTCACAAGTGTCTGTCTAGTGGCTAATGTGCATGGAGACACTACGAAACCAACCCAAGTGCAGCAGCTACACAAGACCACGAACCGTGTCGGATAGCGTAACACGCGCACTCAAAACACTAGATTATAGCAAAGTGATCCCAGAGTTTGTATACTGTAAAAACCCAAAAATCAAACAATACCAAACACCCCTAAACCACAGCAGACGGCTACCCTACAAAAACCAAACCCCAACACCCCCTAACGGCCGAGGTCGCCGGATTTCCTCCTTAAGTCGCCGGCCAAAACCGGTGGGATGGGGTTTGTGCTTCAGGTGTAATCTTAGGGTCACTAGTACAACACTACTACATTGTTTGATTTTACAGTAAAAATCCCAGGTCATAGCAGATCACAGAGACTCTAAAATGACACTAAAAACGATATTTGCACGAAACGATACTTTAAGTGTTCTAAACAGAAACCAACAAGCTACACAACATTATAACTCCTATTTAACAGTTTAGAGATTATACCTATCTACACTTGCTCACAAGATCCTAGCTTTCCAAGCTCCAAGTGATCTTAGAGGCAAAAACAAGACTTTTGAAGTGTGTTGGTGAGATTTGATCAAGTTTTGTGGAGGTTTTGTGATAAATGGTTAAGGTTTCAGTTGAGAGAAAAAGGGAATGAGAAATAATTGAGAGAGATAGAGTGAGAGAGAATGAGAGGGTATGAGCGAGTAAAGGGTGATAGGGTGAGTGTAGGGTGAACTAATTCCTTATGCTTACTCTCTCCCTCACCACCATTAATGCAACCACGTGACTGGCACTACCCGAAATGGTACGTGACTGGTACTTGAATCATATGTAGTCTATAGGACCCATCTAATTCAAGTAAGCCAGAAATCCCAGAAATCTAAACCATTTTAAGAAAGGAGTGAAGAAAACTTATTTTTAAATCAAGTGGTTGTAATAGCATAAGCCGAAGTATGCATTTTTAAAACATCAAGTCCTTTCTGAAAATTTCGTCAGTGTTTCCTTTGTAAATACTGGCCCCAAACGGGTACAACATGTATAATAATATGAATAAAGGCATCCCCAAGCAAGAGCTAGCTCTTCGCCAATTGATGGTCATAACCACGCAAGCAGTATAATATACAACGCCAAAGGGCGATGATCAAAACTCAAAAAGGAAACTCAAATCATCATGAAAACCATAATAATACAACACGCGACTCTAAAGTCGAAATAATATACAACTGGTCTCTAAGTCAAATAAATAATACAGTCTGGTTGATGGAGTTTACTAGATACAACTGAAATAAGTAAATATACAATGGTGGTCACGATGCAAGTGAGCCTACCTACCAAAGCAATCACCCGGAAGGATAAGTGTGCCAGCAAAACCGCAACGAAACCTGTACGGGGAAACCTGCAAGAAACTGTGGCACAACGGGGGTGAGTTGCCAACTCGTGAGTAGAAAACATCACCGAGCGGAAATCGTATATATGACTCAAACCTTGGTCAATACGATCAAACATATATATATCCTCAAATGATAATAGTCTGAAGCATGATAAGGTGGCAAGGGTAAATATCTATACATAAGTGTAATACCAAGTGCTCGTGTTAGTGCATCGGGTAGCAACATATCATAAATATGAGGTATGAATGCATGAAAATAGAATCCATCTGGAAACTGTTTTCTTGAATTGGTGAGATTTCTGTTTATATAAGTTTACGTCTCATCAATGAAATCATCAGAAAATCAGTGTCAAGCATCGACAAAAAAAAAAAAATATCTCAAAAGCTCAGGCTCCGGCTATCCGGACTGGCCTGTATCATCAAATCTAAAAGGTTCAGGCTCCGGCTATCCGGACTGGCCTATATCATAAAACTCAAGACCACGTCTGTGTCCTCCAGATATCCGGCGTGTTACAAATAAATCACCGGTCAGTAGTGCTCCTCTGTCTCAGGCTCAACGCCATCATCTGCGACTTTCTCGCCCCGGGGTACCACACCGGGTCAACCATGCACCTACAGATGGTTTCTCCTCCTCCTCGAATCGGGTCTATGATATCGCTCAAGATCCGAGAAAACTCATGGTGGACATATCTCAAATCATGATATGAGAAAACCAAACTTTTATCTTTTAAAAATGATAAATGAGTTTATAAAATCTTGCGGTTTCTCCAAATCCAGAAATCTCATGGAAAATCCAAAATCCAAAATGAAAAGTAAATAATAATGAATACTGGGATCCGGCAATCCGGACTGGCCCTTATAATAATGCATGACAAATGAATATATAAATATGCATGAAATAACGAGCAATGAATGCAATAATGAATTAGTATATGAAACAATAACATATTGGAACTATCAGCTAGCAACAATAACAATAGAGTACTATTCTCTAAAGTGTATGCGACATGGTAATTACCGATGATAATGTGTGTGAGCCGGCAAGCAAGTGTGCGTGGAACATCATCGGTAAAGGTGCTGGTCTCCTGACAGCATGGTTTCATAATAACAATGATCACACAATAGAGCATGCAATGCAATGCAACAGTAAGAACTATACGGAAAATGAACATTAAACGCAACATAAAGAAGATACACACTATATATGTGAATCATGCAGTTTTGACATTTGAAATAATACGAATCGTGGCGTTTATAAAATTAGGGCTACGGTGTTTTTAAGAAAGGTATGTCCTTTGAAATATCTGTAAAATCCCTTGGCATATCTTTAAAATACTCACGATTCGTTAGTTTTGAAATAGGTATGACTCGAGTCTAGTCTAACATTTACAAGTAAACTACAGGACTAAACTAACAGGTTAATCGATAAGGTAAGGAAACCGCCTAAATCTGAGTCGATATATAAATATATATATAATATTCGGTGATCCCGCCTCAATAGTATCGTGTACGATAAAATATATCATATGACATCCTCGAGTCAAGAGTGCGGATCAATCATCATAATTATATCTCGTACGGTAAATCCATCGTACGGCATCCCAAATCTGGGTACGGGTCGAATGTCACATTATCTCATTATTCAGCTGGTATCCATTTCATCATATATCATGATCTGGGGGTACTGATCTACGTCTAGTACATACTGATACCATCAACATAAATATAGGTGCGTGTGTATGAAAACACATCGCCTAAAGTCCCGCTAAACAATATGTCGTTTCTCATAATACGAATCAAAACATATCACCGATCTCGTGGTATCAAGCCCAATCTCATCGACTCTTCTCCAAAATCATCTACTATCCTCATTATCCATGTATATGCATACGTATATATATATACATAGTCCCATACCTATGCGTAAATATATATATATATATATATATATATATCTATATATATACGCACAAGTAATAAAATGTATGCATGTGTGTTTGGGTGAAATCTCTAATCTAGGGTTTCGCGATTAAGAAGCTAAACTAAATTACTTATAATTACACTAAAACTGTATCATGAACCCTATAACCGATCTAGATCAACAATAATCTCACAATAAACATATAAACGTATATATACATACATACATACATATATATATATAATATCATACACTACACTATGAACTGCGGGGGCGCTATACGCCATCCACCCGACTTCCTCCGTGGATATATCTACTCACATTGCTCTTGCTTGCCGATGTCGATGATGCCATCCTCTTCTCATCGTCTCAAAGTCCACATGGGGTACCTACATATTTACACAATCGTAAATGCGGATTAGAATCAAGTCGAAAAACCAAAACGGCACACGTTTCGCTCATAGGTCAAAACCTATAGCATCACATGCAAAACACGACCAATAACTCTAGTCGTTGACGTTCAAATGCCACACGATAGAATATAATATCATAAACCAAAACTCAAGTTAAAACGAAGTCGTAAAACAATGCAGCAACTCAAGAAAATGGTCCCAGATTTTACCCTAGGTGAAATTAGCCAATTTTGCATATGTAAAGGGTCTATTTTACTGATATAGGAGCTACAGACGAAGCACGAAACCCAAATGAGGTACCCAGACCGCAAATTGCGGCCAAGAGGATTAAATTTGCAACTAAGATAGAGGGTTAGGGGCTCGGGTCTTCAGGGTAGCTTCTAGGTAGCCTGCTTGCCTCACTGTGTTCGCTAAATAATTTTCCAGGTCATGAGTGTTAGCAGATCTCCAGATAACCTCACAATTCTCACAATTTTCCGATATCGGGGTTTCTATGATTGGGGTTTGGGGTTCTATCTCTGGTTTTAAGTCTCTAATCAAGCACTACAGGGGTTGTATTGTCCCTACTAGCATCAATTACACCTTTGCATTCAATTCAAACCCTAATCCTTAACTTGGAATTTTCAAAGTTCACTAAACCGAACTAAAACACTTCTAAACATGCATAGACACTAATGTGAATGTAAAATTATACTAATGGTGATGAAATTACCTCATTTGGCAACTCAAGAAAATTCTTGAATTGCCTCAAGTCTCCAAAATCCGATTTTTCTTGGTCCAAAGTGTTTGTAGAGATCTTGTGCACATTTTTAATGAAGTGGGGATGAGGTTTTGAGTTGTGTTTGGTGGTCTTGTAAGGGTTGAAGATGAGGGAGAAGTGAGGGCAGCCATGGAGAGGGAAAGAGAGGGAAAAGATGAAGATGATGAAAGAAACAAGAAGCCAAGACCAAGGTTTGACCCCTCACCCCCTCTCTCTCTCTCATGCCCATCCCTCTTTCTTTATTCATTTTTCTTTTCTTTTATCTTCTTTTGTTTTCTTTTCTCTTCTCTTGAATTAAAACCATGCATGAAAAGAAGAAAGAATCCATGGTAGAAAAATGTAACAAGTGAAAAAAATGACATGGTGCATGTCATGTTTACAAATCCGGCTTAATACACGATTAGTGATAATTAATCACGATTAGCATGAAAGTGGTTAATAATTAATTATAAAAATTCATAATTTGCCTAAATCACATAAAAACCCTCATTTCCGTAATTCCTATAATTTTCCAAATATTTTCCCAATTTATTGGAAATTAATTATACCTCATTATCAAATAATCATAATATTTATTATTTAATTTTATAAATTCTCAAAAATAATATTTTATTTTTTGAAATGTTACAGTCTTCCCCCTTAAAAAAATTCGGTCCTTGAATTTAAATTTAAACTCCCCTAATTTCTAAAACATTTCAGTAAAATGATCCAGTCGTCGGGCTCCGAAATCATAAATACATAAAACATGTCGTAGCGCATGGCATGCGCATGAAAATGAGTATATAAACCAAAATCAAAACTCCGTCAAGCATTGATTTATCTCTCAAAAACTATTTCTATTACCGCAATCAAGAACGGCGTCGCTTTGCAGCTAGCCGGTGAGTACGGGTTGGTCTACAGGGATGTTGTGAATTTCCTAGTCGTGCTTACGAGCTAATTCCGAAGGGTGTTCGGATTAATTATTAAATCTAAAAATCTAAATTATTCTATCTACGATTATCTAGATCTATTCTTGCTAGGGTTAGGTTTAGGGATGGTTTGGAAATGCAAGTAAACCTCAACGCTTTCTATACCCAAATGAAGATCTATGAGGAATTATGGTAATTATCAATAAAGGGTATTAGATCCATTCGGGAAGGTGTTCCTTCCTCTAGGTTCTTGTCCTTTCTTTAGAGATCCTTACCCTAACCTCCATGGAAAATGCACGCAACCGGGCTTTTACACTACGGTGTCACCGCTACCTCGAGGGATAGGGTGTCGTAGGGCGCGGTGCGCGTGCGTATGCATGGAGTCCTATTGTAAATATATAATGGGTAAGAAAGAGATGAGAGATCTCATCTCTCAAAATCCTTCCCTAAAGCTAACTCTAAACAAGTTTCTACGGCGAGGAAATAAATCTACCTAGGGCAAAGAATTGAAATCTAAACTAGGGCAAGGAATTAAATCTACATACTTTACAGATGCATTTCTCCAATCATAAATGCAGGGTTGTCAGATCTGAATTTATGAATTGAAGAGAAGCACCGATGCTCTCCATAAAGAATTTCTGAATTTTTATTAAAAGGAGGCATAAGAAATTACAAGCTTTAGAGTTCTATTTATAGGAAATAGAAAGCCTAGGTTACATTTTGATCCGCATGTCTACAATTACAAAAATAGCCCTATAAAGACCAATCAACGTCGCATCGAGTTTAGGTAAAATTTTCACAAAACCCGAGCACTAGACGGCCGCGGAACCGCGGCATTAGTGGGCTTGGGCCGCGGTTCCGCGGCCCATTAGTCGGCTCACAAGGTTAAACTTCCTGGTCTTGTTCTAGGCTTCCTGGGCTTCTATATTCTTTAGTTCTTTTATAAATTGGACTTCTACGTTGGTTCCGGATCTCCAGTGAACATTGATGTGGACTTCTACCCGTTCGCTTTGAGTCGATGTCTTGAATCTTGCTTTGTGAATTGTTCCATATGTAGGCTTGATCAAGATTCTCTGTTTGTCGGTTAAAGTCTCACTTTTACGTTGTCTTTTCATCATTTTCACTGTTTCCTGTCCTAGAACCTGTAACCTGTAACATGTAGCAGACATGCGTCAAAAGTACCTGTTTATTTATAAAAAGAATAAGAATGGGGAATATAATAATACAATATTATGGTGTGAACAAATACCCCCAAACTTATCTTTTGCTCGTTCTCGAGCAAACTTATTTTTATTCACTAAATTCCTAACCGCACTTTCGCAGGGAAACGCGATTGCACTGAGCACGTGCAACAAGCCGTTAAACATCTAGATGTCCCTAGTAGGAGGAGTGTTGTCTCCTGAGGGTTTTCAGCGGATTACACCCACAAAATCCTATCAACTTGGCTTTTTCGACTTTTATTCTCCAATTAGGTTTTCTAACAAGGAATTCTATTATCGTCGACCCGTAAATTATCCACCCATATTCTTCATACTTCCTCATCATTTAACTTAAGATTATACATATCCTGTAGACTTACTTAGCTTTCGGCATCTCTTAAGTCTTCCTTCAATAGTTCCGTCTCCACTTAGGAATTTCTATCAACTCTACTAAAAATACAAGTTCTATTCTTCACTCCTATCTCTCATCTAAACTCCAATCACATACCCCTACGTGTGTGTAAAAGTCACCCCTACACTTGGAAATTCAAATCAAGCAATCGTACTCTCGTCCGTTGTCCAAAGTACTTATTAGTAGGTGAATTTTTAATTGAATTTTTCTTACACATCCTTCATGCGACCGTTAATATTTCTTGAGGTACCAACAACCGATTACAATATGTGTTTGCACATTTAAGCGTAATTCCTAGTCTTACAACACCCAAGGATTTTAGCAGTGACTCCTAAACCAGTTGGTCTAAGGCACTAGGTGATGAAGCACCCTCGCTAAATATTTTTCTATTTTTGCAGCCTTAAGTAATCACAAAAACCAATGTCCATTTTTTTATTCTTTATTCACACTTATATATTTTTTTCATTTTCATTGTACTAAGGACTTTAGACAAGAGCATTTCAAGGTCTCTTCTACTATTCCAAGTTTCAAGGTGCGTGATTGTGCAAATTGTAGGGTATACATTTTCAGAATCTAGACTTAAGCTAGGAACTATTTTTCAAACTTATACTCTAATAAGAACATCAATACTCTTCCCTTGTTTCGACTTAGCCCAAGAAGTGAACCCAAAATTTGCCTATTTCTGAATAAACTACAAGGTATATACTTTCTACCGTTAAACTTTAAGGAATGTTATTTTTAGGGTTTTTAATTCACTAAGTCTAAGATCTAGTTGTTCCTAACCAGTTAACCTATTTGTCAAACTCAAATCAATTAGCCAAAATTGAATACATTAGTTTTTATAATTTTTGAAATTTTTCAATTTTTCTGGGTTTTCAAATAAGTATGCAAATGCAAAAATATATACAAATGAATGCGAAGGAAGAGGACGTACCGAGCATACCCCCAAACTTGAACTTGACAGTGTCCTCACTGTCATGCTAAACCAAGAAGGTCAAAATACCGGCACTCCCCTGTTTATTTATTTATAATTTTTTTTAATTTTTTAATGTTTTGAATTTTTTTTTATATTTATAGAAAAAGAAAACAAAAATATATATACATATATATAACATGGTTTTCCCCCAAACTTAAGCTTGGCCTTACACAAGCCAAAAGTTAGCACCAACCATTCAAAAATCCTATCATGGTAAAGGTATAGTCGGTGCAAGAATGGGGTGGAGATGAAAGAAATGAGAAACACGCGAGACCGTGTGGAAAGAAGAATGGTAGAATATGGTCTCGGTGGGGGAGAAGAAGGGCGGAAAGGAGAAAGAAGGGTCGCGCGAACTTGAGGGTGTAAATCGAGTGAATAAATTAGCGCAATATGTGATGGCCGATATGTTATAAGCGATTGCGCTAACCTATCAACACATCGAGAAATTGGGTCAAATCCCTCAAGATTCGCAAGAAAACATGGGTACGCCGAACTTGGTATAGGAGATGAAAGCGTAACGGTCACTTGTACGGTCGGAACAATAGGAAGGACGAAAGGGAGTGATTGAGGGATAGTCTCATTCTCACCGTAGTAAACTGTCTCGAACTTAAAAGATTCCATCAATGGTTCGAAACTACTGTAATCAACCGAGTCTGATGGTTCAACTAACTCATCTGAAAATGTAAAGGACTCAAACTCGGGCGGTGAGTCATCAACATTGTCCGAAAAACTGAAACACTCGTAGGTGTTATCGTCTGTGAGAACTGTGTTAGATTCAAAGGAAAAATTTTCAAGCTCACAGTCTTCAAGCGGGGTCGGAACGATGGGAAGGAGGGAGGGTGATATAACATTCAAAGGTTCAGGAGGATGAATTGGAAAATCAGACACATCAAAGAAAAATGATTCAACCTCAATATTATCCTCAAGACTCTCCTCGATACTATCCTCAATATTCAACTCATCCATGCCATTATCATCAAAATCTAGACGCATATGAGATTCGGGAGAAACATTTAATAACTCAGGATGATGATTTGAACATAAAATTTCAATTAAATCGACAGGTTCATCATCCGAAATATTCCCGGCGTCTATATCCTCAATCAAGTGAAAATCAATTTCTTTAGACACCTCCTCAAAAGCATGGATGTTTATCGATTCAGGTTCTAGATTGGAGGTGTAAAGATCAAAAGGGTTAAGTGTGGTTTCACTCGAAAGGGGTTCTTCACAATCTGGCAAATCAAGAACTACAAAGTCACACAACTCGTTTTTATTTGTTCTATTTTCAACTTGTGAATCTTTTGGGTCAATCGATGAACAACAGGAGTTGTGGGTTTCAAATGGGTATGGGTAGGTTTGATTTAGGAATGTGTAGAACTCATTCGCTCCTCTCAAATTCTCCCTCTGTTCAACCGTCTCCTCATACATAGAAAAATTTGGAGCTGGCGGGAAACTAGCTACCGGTTCACTAGGTTGCATAAGGGCGGCCACAGACGCTTCCACATTCCTAGTCATTTTATTTGTTGCTGCAATATAAGCTTCCAACGACTCTTCCAAACTAGACTTAGGTGGTGAGGGGGTTTCGGTGAAAGATTCGAAATTGGTTGGATATGTGAAACTCCCTAATGGCTGTGTCGAAACAGTGTCTAGTGAGGGTGGGAAGGTCGGGTAAGACTGGTAGGAAGTGGGTGGTAAAACAGGGGCAGGGTCAATATATGGATAAAAAGGTGAATAGTCGTGTGGATCCCTAGAACTAGATGAGTGGAGAGGGGTGAAAGATCGACTGCGAAATTGAGCAATATGCTCAGCAATGGACATCGGCTTAGGAGAGACAGCAGGACTTGAAAAAGTAGTATCAACATGTGGAGGTGGTAAAGGTTGACTTGGTTGACACAAAGTGGGTTGAAAAGTCAAATTGTTTCTCCTAGACGCCTCTATTTGATCTTTCAATGATATTTTAGGTAAGGAAGGATCGTCTTTAAATTGACCGAAAAAATTGACGTACGACGCAAAATTAGGTTCGGGATACCAAAGTTCGGCAAGTGATTTATTACGTGGGGTACCCATGTTAGAAGAAGGGGAAAAGAAAGAATGTTGGTTGGTACAAGGATTTATTTGCGGCAAAAGTTGGCAAGTTTTTTTAATAAAAATTTTCACCCCTTTTATTTTTTCTTTTTCTCTTTATTTGATTTGTTGCAAAAAGATTTTCGAGAAAAGATATGCAACAGAAAAGATTACTTGCTATCAATTTCTAGTTTAAACGAGGCGCAAAAAAAATCCTGCACAAGATTTGTTATATGGAAGGGAATATTTTTTTTAAAGCGCGAGGAATTCTGCAGGCAATTCACAGAAAATATCTCAAAATTTGCAGAGGAGAAATAACAGGGAGCTTACTGTGCAAATTCCACCAACTGAGGACACCAAAGCGCCGCGTGTCCGCGGTATAAACGCGTTACTGCCGCGTTTTCGCGGCAGCCTAGTCAGCACGAGTCTCCAGAAATTTTTTCATGCTCTGATTCGACAAGGCGGCCTCGGTTCCGCGGCCTAAGGTAGGTTTTGGCCGCGGAAGGGCGGTGGGGTGGGCGGTTCAAGACACCAAATTTTTTCTGCTTTTCTGTTGTTTAAAATCTTTTCTGTTCCGATATCCCGTTTTCTGTTTCGCTTTCTGGAAATTTCCAGATCTGAATTTGTATATCCTGCAAAATTCAAACAAGAAAGTATCCCTTCCAAAAAAAACAGATTATATATATTTTTTATATTTTTTTGGATTTTTCAGATTTTTATGATTTTTTAATTTTGATTAACCCAAAATTGCAAAAAGGAAAGTTCTACGCCATCCCGGGCAACGGCGCCATTTGATTTATCTCTCAAAAACTATTTCTATTACCGCAATGAAGAACGGCGTCGCTTTGCAGCTAGCCGGTGAGTACGGGTCGGTTCACAGGGATGTTGTGAATTTCCTAGTCGCGCTTACGAGTTAATTCCGAAGGGTGTTCGGATTAATTATTAAATCTAAAAATCTAAATTATTCTATCTACGATTATCTAGATCTATTCTTGCTAGGGTTAGGTTTAGGGATGGTTTGGAAATACAAGTAAAGCTCAACGCTTTCTATACCCGAATGAAGATCTATGAGGAGTTATGGTAATTATCAATAAAGGGGATTAGATCCATTCGAGAAGGTGTTCCTTCCTCTAGGTTCATGTCCTTCCTTTAGAGATCCTTACCCCAACCTCTATGGAAAACGCGCGCAACCGGGCTTTTACACTACGGTGTCACCGCTACCTCGAGGGATAGGGTGCCGTAAGGCGCGGTGTGCGCGCGTATGCATGGAGTCCTATTGTAAATATATAATGGGTAAGAAAGGGATGAGAGATCTCATCTCTCAAAATCCTTCCCTAAAGCTAACTCTAAACAAGTTTCTACGGTGAGAAAATAAATCTACCTAGGGCAAAAAATTGAAATCTAAACTAGGGCAAGGAATTAAATCTACTTACTTTACAGATACATTTCTCCAATCATAAACGCAGGGTTGTCAAATCTGAATTTCTGAATTGAAGAGAAGCACCGATGCTCTCCATAAAGAATTTCTGAATTTTTATTAAAAGGAGGCAAAAGAAATTACAAGCTTTAGAGTTCTATTTATAGGAAATAGAAACCCTAGGTTACATTTTGATCCGCATGTCTACAATTACAGAAATAGCCCTATAAAGACCAGTCAACGTCGCATCGAGTTTAGGTAAAATTTTCACAAAACCCGAGCACTAGACGGCTGCGGAACCGCGGCATTAGTGGGGTTGGGCCGCGGTTCCGCGGCCCATTAGTCGGCTCACAAGGTTAAACTTCCTGGTCTTGTTCTAGGCTTCCTGGGCTTCTATATTCTTTAGTTCTTTTATAAATTGGACTTCTACGTTGGTTCCAGATCTCCAGTGAATATTGATGTGGACTTCCACCCGTTCGCTTTGAGTCGATGTCTTGAATCTTGCTTTGTGAATTGTTCCTTATGTAGGCTTGATCAAGATTCTCTGTTTGTCGGTTAAAGTCTCACTTTTACGTTGTCTTTTCATCGTTTTCACTGTTTCCTGTCCAAGAACCTGTAACCTGTAACATGTAGCAGACATGCGTCAAAAGCACCTGTTTATTTATAAAAAGAATAAGAATGGGGAATATAATAATACAATATTATGGTGTGAACAAGCATCCCGCAATCATCGGAGTTATGATGAAGACACCAATGTCAAATCCAATACGAAAACCGACACGATATACATTAACTATACATGTACACATCGTTGTAAATTCGCCAAACATCTGAAGGAAATGCATGCCAAAACCTTTTTATGTTGTTGTGCGATGCACGTATCACTGCACAGTGGCGGACGTCTATTGTAGAAAAATAACTACACATATATATATCTTTTGTTTAACATACACGCCCTGCTGTTTTGAAAACAATTTAGAAGGGTTTCCTTTATAAAAGTTTTGTGTCATCTCGAACACGTAGGTAAATACTGAGGCTATAGCTCTTTTTGGAAATCCCTTCGATAACTATCAATGCATGCAAAATATGTTCAGGTACTGTTCTCAGACTAGCCCTGTTCAGTCACTATATCAAATAGTAAATATCTTAAAACATGCTGCTCAAAGGAAATCAATCCCAAAATGCATATAAGAATGCCACGTGCGTCTGTTGCGCACGGAAATCGAAATCAATAAATGTGCCATACATGTGCACAGGAACAAACTCTAAGTGCAACGGGTGTGCACGAAAACACCTGCCAAGGGCAACGTGTGTGCCTAACAGCAATACCAGGTGAATCTGATATGCACGAAGAATCTCGATTTGGTGCATTTGGTGTGCGCCAAAATCGCCTCAAGCGCCCAAGTATGCGCAAGAATCCAAATCAAGTGCACAAGGTGCACGGAAACAAATATCGAATATGACTATCGAAATCGACGGTATACAACATATATCAATCCAAATCGATATCAGGTATACCGTGGTATATAATTTCACAATCATGTGCATCAGCGTGCACAAAATCGAATCAAAATACCAAAGTGTATGAAAACTATGCCAAAAGCATAAGTCAAATCACATGCATACCATAGGTATGAAATCAGAATCAACATCTCGAATGACATCAAATCGAATTCAAGTGCAACTGTGGTGCACAAAATCTTAATCATGCAAATAAACCGCCCAAATACCGAAATCAAAGATGGCGGAAACAGTCCCGCTCTAGCACATCCTCTAAAGATCTCTGGCCAACTGTCATGATCATTCATAATATGTCTCATCGACGGTGCCGAACTCTGGCCTATAGGTGTGCGTAATATGACCGATCCTGGGTCCAAGTCTTCTCGTATAGTATTCCAGAAAGATTCTGTCAAAATCTCTCCCAAATCTCGTTTCTGCCAAACTGCCCGGAGTTATCACCCTTTACTAGATCTATTTCTTGTCCCGGAATGGCTGCATACTCATCGCGACTCCTTCTGGAAGATATATCCTTCTACAACGCCTCTACATGTGTACCACATCTCTGATGTCAGCGGAGTAGAACGTCGTCTCATCAAGATCTCGTACGAACCTCTTTCTCCACTTTTCTCTAATGTTGAGTGCTTTAGACTCGTCTCTTCGTGGCTGCATGGACTGCGCTCCAACGACTATACTCGTATCTGGAGTCTCCCAAGCAATGTATCCCATCATATGATATCCGAATGGCGTCGAACCCTTCAATCGATTCGTCAAGGTTCCATAATCCCCCAAGAGCTCAACATCTTGGGTACAGTTTAATAGTATTCCAGTACATGCTACAGTACTTGTGGACCAACCGTAGAAGGGCAACCCAAGCCTCATCAATGGCACCGCTGAACTGTTGTAAACCCTAAGGTTTCAGAGCGTTCTCATGGTTATTATATCGAGTTAGGGTTTCATTCATCTAGAGGGTCCATGGAAATACTTGAATGTTTTTCCGAATACCTTAAACTTGGAAAATGGTTTTCTGACATTCGATCGTCTTCTAGCGATTCTCAATGTACCTGCGTGAAGTCGTCTCTAGCTGGAATCAATCAATCTGATGACCTTGCATCGGGGTAGGCAACGAATCACATGTCCTAGTCATTCCTCCTTGGGTGACTAGAGATCTTCTATCATATCTCTAAGTACAACTCGTGCGGCAATAGCTCCAAACATCTGGGCGATATCTCATCATTCGCAGCAGCAACTGGCTCGTTCGTCCGCACGCTGAACAATGCCTCAATCATCAAGTATAATCGGTGCATTGACGGTCATCACATTATGGCTGGCCTCTAGCAGTGGCCCAATCCTCTGGTACTGATCTGGACGTCCGAGAAATCTTGTAAAAGCGATCCATCAAACGTTCATGGCGCGAAAACACAATAAAACGACGCATTTATGCAAATCGTATGTCCCTGGAATCACACCGTGGTCAGTCCTCGTCCGTGACGAGCTCATGCTGACGCAACTCTAGCCGTAGCTCTCTCTCTGCCCATGTAATCGTGGCAGCAAAATCATAAACCGATAATGATGAGGATAGATCATATGAATGAATATAATAATGTGCAAGGAAATGTACATCCTAAGGCTTCTTAAGCGGAGTAGCGTATCGTAGGTATGCCGCGGAACATACACACGGTACGTCACTCTCCTTAAGTCACCTACTCCATCAACCAAGGTCCATCTACGTGACGAAAGTTCGGATCTAATACCCCCTCGACTAAGTCTATGTTTCGTAAGGTCAAGCTTAGATTCCGTATATATACAACACCCTAGGCTCCGCATAGTCAAACATAGACTCGAACCAAGGTTAACCCAGCGCTCTGATACCAACTTTGTCGTGATCCGAAATGGCACGTGACTGGCACTTGAATCATATGAAGTCTATAGGACCCCATCTACTTCAAGTAAGCCAAAAATCCCAGAAATCTAAACCATTTTAAGAAAGGAGTGAAGAAAACTTATTTTTAAAGCAAGTGGTTTTAATAGCATAAGCCGAAGTATGCATTTTTAAAACATCAAGTCCTTTCTAAAAATTTGGGTAGAGCTTCCTTTGTAAATACTGGCCCCAAACGGGTACAACATGCATAATATGAATAAATGTATCCCCAAGCGGGAGATAGCTCTTCGCCAATTGATGGTCACAACCACGCAAGCAGTATAATATACAACGCTAAAGAGCGAGGATCAAAACTCAAAAAGAAAACTCAAATCATCATGAAAACCATAATAATACAACGCGCGACTCTAAGATCGAAATAATATACAACTGGTCTCTAAGTCAAATAAATAATACAGTCTGGTTTATGGAGTTTACTAGATACAACTGAAATAAGTAAATATACAATGGTGGTTACGATGCAAGTAAGCCCACTTACCAAAGCAATCACCCGGAAGGAGAAGTGTGCCAGCAAAACCGCAACGAAACCTGTACGGCGAAACCTGCAAGAAACTGTGGCACAACGGGGATGAGTTGCCAACACGTGAATAGAAAACATCACCAAGCAGAAATCGTATGTATGACTCAAACCTAGGTCAATACGATTATATATATATATATATATATCCTCAAATGATAATAGTCTGAAGAATGATAAGGTGGCAAGGGTAAACATTTATACATAAATGTAAAACCAAGTGCTCGTGTCAGTGCCTCAGGTAGCAACATATCATAAATATGAGGTATGAATGCATGAAAACAGAATGCATCTAAATGTGGAAACTTTTTTCTTTAATTGGTGAGATTTCTGTTTATACAAGTTTACGTATCACAATGAAATCATCAGAAAATCAGTACCAAGTATCGACACAAAATATATATCTCAAAAGCTCAGGCTCCGGCTATCCGGACTGGCCTGTATCATCAAATCTAAAAGCCTCAGGCTCCGGCTATCTGTTGGATATATGTATGCCCTAGAGGCCATTATATGATAGTGGATGTATTTATACATGTAAATATATATATATTCAGTGTACATTCTTGCTCGACATGATAGTATGCTATCTGGTTCTTCTTTATCTGACATGTTGATTTGATCATGCTTTTATTCATTCACACATGTTGATAAAGCCCTGAGGATATAGGCTTGATTACTGAGATTATGATAGAGATCATACTAGTGGGACATCTGTAGTTTATAAGTATATCCTGGAATGTCCCTAGTCATAGGTGTATCGAGACGGGGCATCGATATATCAGAGTAGACTAGCGTATATGATACTAGACCCATATGATGGGTGATGGATGTTCCCACATTCATCGATGTTTGACATCGAGATCGTATACGGGTGCTCAGTGGTGACTGGGTACACTGGACGGACTCACCGAGAACTCCTATATGGAATTATATCTATCGTCGGATAGCAGTTCTCAGGTGACACTGATGCAGGTTAGTCTGTAGACCTGAGATCGTCATAGAGTCTTGTGTGTTCTCCCTCTGTACTTTGATTACCACCCTACCACGGCTCTACTGAGTCATGCAAACAGGTGGCCGTTGAGTACAGTCCCGAGACACACGAAGGCGATGAGCGATAAGGAGGGGTTTCGTCTCTCCCAGTATTGGGAGTTGATGCTGTGCTGTGCTCGATTGGCTATATCAGTAAGTCCCTGGTCAGGGCTGTTGAGATTTACTGATAAGTGTTATCAGTAGTTTCTCGATCTGTTATAGACCATTCATCGGCACGACTCATTGAGTTATTGTGGTCGACGTAACCATCCCTAGACTCAATATGCAGCATATATGACGAAGAGACCGGACTGTACGGTAGTGTTGCCGGTTGGCTCGACGGGAGTTGTGACAGGTTCGCTTATTTTCTTCTGATCGCTCAATACCCGGGTGGCCGTTACGTTTAGCTGACCGCTTGCGGCTTGGGGGTGCTTGATATGATCATCACCCACTGCCGACGTATTGACGAGTCTTAGAGTCCCACAATGGAGTTGCCTAGTCCAGGCGAAACCATACGGTTCGCATATGAGATATGCGCGTGGACCCGGTTAAAATGCGCGTATGTGATACCGTATATTAATCGGGCGGTTTGCTTTTGGTCGGGTCGTATGCGATATGACAGGTTTGCTAAATCAAGGGTTGATTTATCATTGACCATTAGTTTCTCACTTTAAACCCTTTCTTGTCTTTTTTGTTGTATGCATGCATGTATGCATTTATTCTCATTCATGCACATAGGATGTGCATGCACACATACATGCATACATAATCTATCATGGTTGTTGATATAGTGGATGGTGGCAATATAAGACTCACACCATATATAAATATATAGATATTATTTATTGGAAAAGAAAAATGGAAATTGTTATCATGGTTTAATATTTTATTATTTCACTAACCCTTTGGTTTAACCATGATTCATTTTCTATGGCCATTTTTGTTCCAAACTAAAATATCTAGATATTTTATAACTATGGTCAAGAATGAGAAAGTGAAAATATATATATTTTCATTCCTCATTTTTATTCGTAAGTTCATCATTATCTTGAGCTCTTTACAAGCCATCATCTTCTTCCTCCTTTCTCTCTTGCTCTCTAGTTTTCTCAAGTGCGCAAAAGAGTCACCAAGTTAGGATTTTGAAGTGAGAAAACAAACCACATCACCATTCTACATTAGTCTTGCTCATTAGTGTAGAGTGTTAGCTTCCATTTCTTCTCTTGATCTAGTGGAGCTTCAAGCTTGGACAAAGAGGACTCCGGGTGGATCGTCATGGACCTAGAGGATCTCAAACGAACCTTTTTCCAACCCTCAAGTAGCTAAGGAGTTTAGCGTAGGGAGCTACAAAGGTTGTACTCTCAAAACCCTAGCTTTTACTACTTGTGATTTGTGTTGCCCTAAATTTTCTAGCTTGATCCTTAAGAAAGTTTCTTTAGCACCATAAAAAATTTAAATATGGCATGTGTGTTGCCTCCAAACCCTTGTTGTGGTGCTGTAGGAAACCCATCATGGTATCAGAGACAAGTTAGAACTTTAGGCGACGTTTAGGCGAAGTTAAAACTCCGGTCGAACCACGAAATACAGATTTTGACCCTTCTCTGGAGATTTTTTAAAACTTTGTTTTTTCTAAATTAAAAATACTTAAAAAATTCAGCAGGTAAATATATGCAATACTGTAAAAAACGGCACCATGATCCGTACATATAGCCGCGGAACCGCGGCCATACCTCGCTTGGGCAACGGATCCGCGGCCATACAGAAGCCTTATGGCATCGATTTTGTACAGTAATGTCATTAGATGCTTGTATATATTTTTGGGTATTTTTAATCTGACTCAAGTATTCAGTGTTCTGGGGATTATTTTGGATTCGTTGATTCGATCGGAAAATTTAATTTCGTGCTATTTTCAGGTAATTTAGAAAGTATTAAAAAGTTCGAACGAATATCATTAACTCACTTTTTCCCGGCACGAAAAACTTTCAAGTGTTGAATTTTTCTCGAGTTTAAATCTTTCGGAAATACGTGCAAGTAATGTGGTGGACCCTCTAGAAGAACATAAACCTTAACTCGATTATGTGACCTTCTGAACTGCCTCTAAACCTTAGGGTTTGGGGCAGTACGGCGTGCCACATGTGAGGCGTTGGCTTGACCCTTCTATGGCTGGACCACTGCTACTGTGACATGTTCCGGGATTTTTGAACTCCGCTCAAGTGTTGAGCTATTTTGGAAATCTTGGGTATTTGATTATTCGATTGGAAAGTTTGATACTGTCTATTTATCTGGAATGTGATACAATATGTGGAATTTATATGGTTAGGCATGAAATGCGAAGTATGTGATATTTTGGATTTACGATGTCTAAAGTGATTGTGGATTCCAAATGTTGTAGTTTTACACTTTCTTTTCTATGACCGTAAGTGTAGTATATCGCATATCAACGGTTTCGTTGCTATACATCAACAACAATCGGGGTACGCATACTTACTTACGTTGATGATATATGATATTATGTGTTGCTGAGATATGATTGCAGGATTGTCGCGATTGAATAGCCGGGGTTTTGTTTTATGTGAGATGAGAGTTTTCTTTTTATTCCTGTAAAATTCAAATGTAATGTAATATTCTTTTATTTGGGGCACTTCCGGGTTGAGGTTGATGTCACCAGTGTTGTATATTATTTACTTTTCCGCATTAGGATAGACCCAAGGAGGGGAGCACAAGTGATCGGGTTCTGGGGTTCAGAGGGAGGCCATCTCGAAGAGTCGAGACCGGTTCTCCTAAACTCCAGAATTGGTAGGGTCGCTTACCGCTCTCGTAGGGGTCTAGGGGTGTGGGCTTGGCTATTCGTCGCGACTGTGGAATCCGTATTTTCTGTTGTTGGCTAAATACTAAATACGGACGTCATAGTATATCCTATATTATCATATGTGTGTTTCTGCTGCCTGTATTCTGTGATGTGATATCTGAGACGAATGATATATTATATATAGGATATATAGTAGACGTTGCTTATGTTTTACACCTGCGCTAGTCCCGTCCCGGTATGCCGTTAGTTAAGTAACCTAACGGTGCATAACGGAACATTACGGCGAATGCGGATGGCATAAGCGTACATTGTATTTTCGTTTTTTTTCTGTGATTGGCTTAAGGACTTAAATGATGGGGCTACATTAATATGATTAATGTGAAGAAAATAAACCTAAAAGGATATTGTAGAATAGGATTTGAAAAGCACTCGGCTCTTTATGAAAAAGCTACTTTTGAAAACCACGGAGCTCAAGCCCCTCCTTTTGAAAACCATTGATTCTACAACGATATCAAGTTCAAAGCGTTAAAGATTTTCTTAAAAATCATTCGCAACCCTCCGTCATTTTAGGAAGTAGAGTACTTAGTATTCGTGCTACGTTTGTTGACTATAGTTAAGGCGTAGTGTACGGTAGCTAAGTGATGTCTTCCTACACTGCATATGATGCAGATTAATTAGGACATTCATTCGACTTTGTTGACCATAGTTAAGGGTCATGTGAGTGGGTCTAATTTATCAAGAAATGACGGGTAGAACTTGACTAGTATTTATGATTTGTTTACCATAGTTAAGATCATAGGTACTAGGGGTAAAAACCACATCGGGAATTTTAATAGTTGAAATTTGCAATGAGATTGCATACCTTCTATATGATGGTTGGATCCCAATCCCACTATGGGCAATAGTTGCTCCCAGGAGAGTTTTGCAGTTTACAATTAGCTAACCCATTAGGTGTCTAGAAAGGTGTTAACTGGGCTACGCCTCTGGGAAGACGAGGTTTACTTTAATTAGGTCCGTGCAAAAGCACGGGGAACCTCCCTCAAGTACCGACACTGGCCTGGCTGAACGGTTGGCAAAGTTGTAGACTGTAATTAATCCTGGCTAGTTTTCTTTTTAAGGTTTGAAAGAAAAACTTGATTAAAGCAGTGGGAGACATCGATTAGACAAGATAATAACCAATCTGATCTTTGCAAGAGCTTTCGCTGAGTGTATTCTTTTCTATCTCTTAATGGCAGATACCAATGACAGGACACAAGCTTCTACTAGATAAAAATAAACTGAATGGGACCAATTATAAAGACTGGCTGAGGAATCTGAACATTTCCTTGACTTCTGATAAGGTATCATATGTCCTCACGGCTCCAGCCCCGCCCGTCCCAGGTCCAAAATCCTCAGTTGCGGATATTGAAGTCCGCAAGACATAGGACGCTGACTGTGCCATGGCCAAATGCCTCACGCTTTCATCGATGGATAACACACATCAAAAGCAGCACGAGAATATGGACATTCACGCCATATTCCTCCATACAAAGGAGTTGTATGGAGAGCAATCCCGCGTATTACGATACGAAGCATCAAAGAAATTGTTTCAGATGCGAATGGCCCCTGGCACACCAGTAGGAGACCATGTTATGAAGATAATAGCTCTCATAGAAGAGCTTGAGGACCTTGGATGGACGATGGACAATGAACAATACACGGATATTATTCTGCAGTCCCTCCCCTCCACTTTTGCTCAATTTATAGTTAACTACAACATGCACAACATGGAGAAGGAACTACCTGAACTCCTTAATATGTTAAGGAGTGCATAGAGCACACTGAAATCAGTGAAAACTCCCGTTCTGAGTGTTGGGCAATCTTCCTCTTCTAGTCCAAAGGCTAAGGCTAAGAGAAAGATAAAGAAGAAGCCCACCAAGCCTAGGGGTGGAGTTAAAAAGGTTAAGGGGAAGGACAAGTCCAAAGCCGGAGAATTGGGGAAAGGGGAATGTTATCACTGCCACAAAACAGGACATTAGAAGCGCAACTGCACGGAGTACTTAAATCTCAAGAAGAAGCATGGAGATGCTTCCGCTTCAGGTGTGTTTGTGACAGAAAACTGTTTTTCAATAAACTCTGCTTCCTGGGTATTAGATACCGGTTCAGGTTCTCACATTTGCAATTCTATGCAGGGGCTGAGAAATAGCAAGGTTTTGAAGACAAGTGACCATACTCTCCGCGTTGGAAATGGTTCGAATGTACATACAGTTGCAGTGGGAGAGTATCATTTGGGGTTGCCGTCTGGGTGTATATTGGTTTTGAACCCATGTTAGTTTGTACCTAGTATGCTTTGTAATATAATATCCGTTTCTTTGTCAGACAATGAAGGATATAATTTTGTATTGCAGAACAATGTTATGAACATTCACCTGAATCAAATGTTGGTTGGGTATGATACGCTTAATAACGGGATATACGTCCTAAATCAACACACAGTTTTCAGCATACAACACACTAATAAAAGAAAACTTTCAGAAATAAATGATGCTTTTCTTTGGCACTATAGACTTGGTCATATTAACGAAACAAGACTAAACAAGTTACACAAAGATGGATATTTAAACCCTTTTGAATATAAATCTTATGCGACTTGCCAGTCTTGTATCAAGGATAAAATGACCAAAACTCAGTTTACCGGACACGGAGAAAGAGCAACTGAGCTCTTAGGCCTCATACATAGTGATGTATGTGGGCCAATGTCTACACAGGCTAGAGGCGGTTTTCATACTTCATTACTTGCACTGACGATTTCTCAAGATTCGGTCATGTATTTTTATTAAAGCACAAATCCGAAGCTTTCGAGAAATTCACTGAATATAAACTCGAAGTAGAAAAACAAACCGGCTTGAGTATCAAAATGCTTCGATCAGATCGAGGTGGGGAGTACCTCAGTATAGAGTTTGCAAACTTCCTAAAAGAGAATGGGATTCTCTCTCAGCTTACTCCTCCTTACACACCACAGCACAACGGTGTGTCTGAACGACGGAATAGGACCTTATTAGATATGGTTCGATCCATGATGAGTGATGCTGAGTTACCCGTCTCATTTTGGGGGCATGCATTGGAGACTGCAGCGTTTCCACTGAACAGGGTCCCAACCAAAACTGTGTCTACCACACCATATGAGATATGGCATGGGAAGAGACCATCTCTTAAGAGAATTAAGATTTGGGGTTGCTCGGCCTATGTTAAAAAGCAGAATCCGGACAAACTCGAGACACGGTCGGTCATGTGTAATTTTGTGGGGTATCCAAAGAATTCTTATGGATATCTTTTCTACCATAAGGAGGAACAAAAGGTGTTTGTTTCTCAGTATGCCACATTCTTGGAAAAAGAGTTTTTCACAGATAAAGCTGATGGCAATATGGTGGATCTAGAAGAGGTTCTAGAGACACAAACTATAAATGACGACTTGGTTGAACCGGCTATTGCAATAGAAACTGAGGAACCTCGACCACTCCGTAGGTCTGGTAGGACTTCTCGACCACCGGAGAGGTACTACGGTTTCCTCATTGATGGTGACGGAGAAGACTGCATCATGGAGGATGATGATCCTACCAGCTTTCAGCAAGCTATCACGAGTGGAGACTCTGTGAAGTGGCTGGATGCCATGAGATCCGAAATGGAGTCTATGTACACCAACAAAGTATGGACTTTGGACGTTGTACCCCCCGGGGTAAAACCTGTAGGGTGCAAATGGATCTTTAAAAGAAAGATTGGTGTAGATGGGCAGGTAGAGACCTATAAGGCAAGACTTGTGGCGAAAGGTTTTCGTCAAAGAGCAGGTTTGGACTATGATGAGACTTTTTTTCCCGTAGCCATGCTTAAATCCATTCGGATCCTACTTGCTATTGCTGCTCACTACGACTATGAAATCTGGCAGATGGACGCTAAAACGGCATTTCTAAATGGAGATTTAGAAGAATGTGTTTATATGGATCAGCCAGAGGGCTTCATTGACAGTGGGAGCAGCGGGAAAGCATGTAGATTGCTTAAATCCATATATGGGTAAAAGCAGGCATCACGGAGCTGGAACATCGGTTTCGATGATGTTATCAAAGAGTTTGATTTCATCAAAAATCCAGATGAACCTTGTGTTTATAAGAAAGCTGTAAGGAGAGCTGTCACATTCCTCGTATTATACGTGGATGACATTCTTATGATAGGAAATGATATTCCTATGCTACAGTCGGTCAAATCTTTCTTATCACTAAGGTTCTCCATGAAAGACCTGGGTGATGCCACATACATTCTGGGCATTAGGATCTATATGGATAGATCCAAGAGGTTATTGGGATTGTCCCAAACCAGATACATCAACACCATCCTAAAAAGGTTTAGTATGGAAGACTCCAAGCGGGGTGCCTTACCCACTTGCCATGGGGTCACTCTCTCTAAGGACAATTTCCCAAAGACTGATGAAGAGAGAGCTCGCATGAGCATTATACCCTATGCTTCGGCAGTAGGATCTATAATGTATGCGATGTTATGTACACGCCCAGATGTAGCTTATGCTCTTAGTGTTGTAAGCAGGTATCAATCCAACCCACGGGAGAATCACTGGATAGCTGTGAAGAACATTCTTAAGTACTTGCGAAGGACTAAAGAATTGTTCTTGGTGTATGGTAATGGAGATCTCCAAATGGAGGCCTTTACCGATTCGAGCTTCCAGAGCGATAAGGACGACAGCAAATCTATCTCTGGGTTTGCATTTACCCTCAATGGAGGGGAGGTAAGTTGGAAGAGTTCCAAACAGGATACCGTTGCAGACTCTACGATGGAGGCTGAGTACATTGCTGCGAATGATGCCGCCAAGGAAGCCGTCTGGATGAAGAAGTTCGTCTCGGAGCTAGGAGTAGTTCCAACTATTATTGATCCAATACCATTGTATTATGATAATAATGGGGCTATGGCGTTAGCCAAGGAGCCCAGGTCCCATCAGCGGTCCAGACACATCCTGAGGCACTTTCATTGGGTCCGGGAGATTGTAGATTGCCGCGAGATCGAGATTAGGAGAGTAGACACAAAGAATAACACCGTGGATCTACTCACCAAGGCCCTCCCTCAGCCACAGCATGAGCGACTTTTTGAGATGTTGGGTATGAGATATGCCAATAACTGGCCTTAGTGCAAGTGGGAGATTGTTGGATATATGTATGCCCTAGAGGCCATTATATGATAGTGGATGTATTTATACATGTAAATATATATATTCAGTGTACATTCTTGCTCGACATGATAGTATGCTATCTGGTTCTTCTTTATCTGACATGTTTATTTGATCATGCTTTTATTCATTCACACATGTTGATAAAGCCCTGAGGATATAGGCTTGACTACTGTGATTATGATAGAGATCATACTAGGGGGACATTTGTAGTTTATAAGCATATCCTGGAATGTCCCTAGTCGTAGGTGTATCAAAACGGGGCATCGATATAGCAGAGTAGACTAGCGTATATGATACTAGACCCATATGATGGGCGATGGATGTTCCCACATTCATCGATGTTTGATATCGAGATCGTATACGGGTGCTCAGTGGTGACTGGGTACACTGGATGGACTCACCGAGAACTCTTATATGGAATTATATCTATCGTCGGATAGCAGTTCTCAGGTGACACTGGTGGAGGTTAGTCTGTAGACCCGAGATCATCATAAAGTCTTGTGTGTTCTCCTACTGTACTTTGATTACCACCCTACCACGGCTCTACTGAGTCGTGCAAACAGGTGGCCGTTGGGTACAGTCCTGAGACACACGAAGGCGATGAGCGATAAGGAGGGGTTTCGTCTCTCCCGGTATTGGGAGTTGATGCTGTGCTGTGCTCGATTGGCTATATCAGTAAATCCCTGGCCAGGGCTGTTGAGATTTACTGATAAGTGTTATCAGTAGTTTCTCGATCTATTATAGACCATTCATTGGCACGAATTATTGAGTTATTGGGGTCGACGTTTCCATCCCTAGACTCGATATGCAGCATATGTGATGAAGAGACCGAACTGTACGGTAGTGTTGCCGGTTGGCTCGACGGGAGTTGTGACAGGTTCGCTTGTTTTCTTCTGATCGCTCAATACCCGGGTGGCCGTTACGTTTAGCTGACCGCTTGTGGCTTGGGGGTGCTTGATATGATCATCACCCACTGCCGGCGTATTGACGAGTCTTAGAATCCCACATTGGAGTTACCTAGTCCAGGCGAAACGATGTGGTGCGCATATGAGATATGCGCGTGGACCCGGTTAAAATGCGCGTATGTGATACCGTATATTAATCGGGCGGTTTGCTTTTGGTCGGGTCGTATGCGATATGACCGGTTTGCTAAATCAAGTGTTGATTTATCATTGACCATTAGTTTCTCACTTTAAACCCTTTCTTGTCTTTTTTGTTGTATGCATGCATGTATGCATTTATTCTTATTCATGCACATAGAGTCACCAAGTTAGGATTTTGAAGTGAGAAAACAAACCACATCACCATTCTACACTAGTCTTGCCCATTAGTGTAGAGTGTTAGCTTCCATTTCTTCTCTTGATCTAGTGGAGCTTCAAGCTTGGACAAAGAGGACTCCGGGTGGATCGTCGTGGACCTAGAGGATCTCAAGCGAACCTTTTTCAAACCCTCAAGTAGCCAAGGAGTCTAGCGTAGGGAGCTACAAAGGTTGTACTCTCAAATCCCTACCTTTTACAACTTATGTTTGTGTTGCCCTAAATTTTGTAGCATGATCCTTAAGAAAGTTTCTTTAGCACCATAAAAAATTTAAATATGGCATGTGTGTTGCCTCCAAACCCTTGTAGTGGTGCTGTAGGAAACCCATCACTATCCGGACTGACCTGTATCATAAAACTCAAGACCATGTCGGTATCCTCCGGATATCCGGTGTGTCACAAATAAATCACCGGTCAGTAGTGCTCCCCTGTCTCAGGCTTAACGCCACGGGTCCACCATGCACACACAGACGGTTCCTCCTCCTCCTCGAATCGGGTGTATGATATCGCTCAAGAGCCAAGAAAACTTATGGTGTGAAAGGTTAGCCTAGCACCTCATGAAGGGTTTGGAAGCATCACATGAACCAAAGAATGAATTTTTAGGGTGCTAAGTTAACGAACATAGAATCGATCCTAGAAAAATTAGGGTTTCAAATTTTTCACATCATCATATGAAAGAAAAGCGAGGGTTTAGAGAGTACAACCTTTGTAGCTCCCTACGCTAGACTCCTCGGCTACTTGGGGTTTGAAAGAGCTCCGCTTGAACACCTCGAGGTCACCGATGATCCACCCGGAGTCCGCTTTGTCCAAGCTTGCAACTTTATCCGATCAAGTGAACGAAATCAAGCTAACACTCCAAACAAGTGAGCTAGACTTGTGTAGAATGGTGTTGTGGTTCTCTTTCTCACTTCAAAATCCAAACTTGATGATTATATTGCTCACTACAAAAATCTAGAGAGCAAATGAGAGAGGTTGATGAAGATGATGGCTTTTTAGAAGATGATGGCTTTTTAGAAGAAGAGAAGAAAAAACTCTCTCTTGAAAAATGAAAATAAGTTTATATATTTTCCATCTCTCATTTCAAACCATGGTTAATTATATAGATATTATTGCAATGGAGTTAAAAGCACAAAAGGAAAATAAACCATGGGTTAAAAGGTAGGTGAGCATGGTAAAGTGAAGAAGAGTGTAGAAACATTCTATCATTTAACCCTTTTTCTTTTCCTTTTTTGTTTTAATTCAAAAGCAATGAAAAATCCATATAATAACCATGGTGTGATTCTTATATTTCCACCATTCTCATTGTATAAGCAACCATGATGTATGTATATATGTATGTATGTGTATATGTACATCCATATGTACATGAATCAAAAAGGAATGCATACATGCATCCATACATCCATAGAAACAAGAAAGGATTTCTAGTGAGAATCTAATGGTTAAATGATAAATCAACACTTGATTTATCAATCCGGCCATATCACATACGACCCCTACCAAAAGAAAGCCGCCCGATCAATATACGGTATCCTATACGCGCATTTTAATCGGGTCCATACGCATATCGCATACGCGCACCACAACGTTTCGCCTGGACTAGGAAACTCAATTGTGGGACTCTGAGATTCGTCAATACGCCGGCAGTGGGTGATGATCATATCAAGTACCCCCAAGCCGCAAGCGGTCAGCTAAACGTAACGGCCACCCGGGTATTGAGCGATCAGAAGAGAACAAGCGAACCTGCTACAACTCCCGTCGAGCCAATCGGCAACACTTCCCGTACAGTCCGGTCTCCTCGTCTGATATGTCGCATATCAAGTCTAGGGGTGGTAAACGTCAGACCCCAATAACCGATAAGTCGTGCCGATGTGAGGCTCATAACGGGTCGAGAAACTACTGGTAACACTTACTGGTAAATCTCTAATCAGCCCTGGCCAGGGACTTCCCTGTTACGGCCAATCGAGCACAGTGCAACATCAACCCCCAATACTGGGAGAGAAGAAACCCCTCCTATCGCTCATTGCCTCCATGTGACTCGGGACTGTACCCAAAAACCACCGTTTTGCACGCCCTCATGGACGTGGTAAGGTGGAAATCAAAGCACAGTGGGAATCACACAAGACTCTATGACGATCTCGGGTCTACAGACTAACCTGCACAAGTATCACCTGAGAATTGCCATCTGACGTAAGGTATAATGCCATCTGACGTGAGGTATAATACCATCTGGGAGTTCTCGGCGAGTCCGTCCAGTGTACCCAGTCTCCACTGAGCACCCGTATACCATCTCTGATGTCAAATACCAATGGATATGGGATCATCCATCGCCCATCTCATGGGTCGAGAAGCATATACGCTAGTCTACACTGGTATATCGATGCCCCATCTCGATACACCTACGACTAGGGACCTTGATGGATGTACTTATGGACTACCATGTCCCCACTAGTATGGTCTGCATCATAGTCCAGGTAGTCAAGTACACATCCTAAGGGCTTTACCAACATGTAACTATAAGACAGTTTAAAGAGACTAGTATACATGTTAAGATATAGAGCAACAAGATAGCATACTATCATATCGAGCAAGAAAGTCATCTCTATATATGTCCTAGCATCCAATATAATATACATCATCTGTACAATACTGGCCTCTAGGGCATACATACAACTAACAATCTCCCACTTGCACTAGGGCCAGCTACTGTAGTATTGCATACCGAGCATCCCGAAGAGTCTCTCAAACTGTATCTGGGAAATGGCCTTCGTGAGTGGATCCGCTGTGTTATTCTTCGTGTCAACCCTCCTGACCTCGATCTCCCGGCGATCAACTATCTCCCGGATCAGGTGATACCGCCTCAAAATATGCCTAGATTGCTGATGGGACCTGGGTTCCTTGGCCAAAGCTACCACTCCATTGTTATCGCAATACAAATGTATTGGATGCTCAATGGATGGAACCACTCCAAGTTCAGTAATGAACTTCTTGATCCAGACAGCCTCTTTGGCAGCATCGTTGGTAGCGATGTATTCAGCCTCCATCGTCGAGTCTGCCACGGTTTCCTACTTGGAACTCTTCCATCTAACCGCCCCTCCGTAAAGGGTAAAGACAAATCCCGACTGCGACTTAGAGTCGTCCTTATCACTCTGGAAGCTCCAATCGGTAAAGGACTCCACTTGGAGTTCTCCATTACCATACACCAAGAGCATCCCTTTAGTCCTTCGTAAGTACTTGATAATGCTCTTCACAGTTGTCCAGTGACTCTCTCTAGGATCAGCTTGATACCTGCTCACTACACTCAGTGAGTATGCTACATCGGGTCTGGTACTTAGCATCGCGTATATGATAGAGCCTACAACTGAAGCATAGGGTATCCCTTGCATGCGAGCTCTCTCCAAATCTGTCTTGGGAGACATCTCTTTGGAGAGAGTGACTCCAGAGATCGTGGGCAAATTCCCACGCTTGGATTCTTCCATACTAAACCTCTTTAGTATGGTGTCAATGTACCTGGATTGGGACAATCCCAATATCCGTTTGGATCTATCTCTATAGATCCTAATTCCCAATATGCAGGAGGCATCACCAAGATCTTTCATTGAGAATCTTTGTGATAAGAAGAGCTTGACCGATTGCAGCATAGGAATATCATTTCCTATCAAGAGTATGCCGTCCACGTACAATACGAGGAAGACAACCTTACTCTCTGCCACCTTCTTGTAGATACAAGGTTCATCTGGGTTTTTGACGAAATCAAACTCTTTGATAACGACGTCAAAGCAGATGTTCCAACTCCGCGATGCTTGCTTTAATCCATAAATGGATTTAAGCAGCTTGCACACCTTCCCGCTGCTCCCACTGTCTACGAAGCCCTCTGGCTGAGTCATGTACACGCACTCTTCTAAATCATCGTTTAGAAAGGCGGTCTTAACATCCATTTGCCAGATTTCGTAGTCATGATATGCAGCGATGGAAAGCATGATCCGGATGGATTTTAGCATAGCTACTGGAGAGATGGTTTCGTCATAGTCCACACCTGGTCTTTGACGAAAACCCTTCGCAACAAGTCTACCGTTGAAAGTCTCCACTTTCCCATCTACACCAAGCTTTTTCTTGAAGATCCACTTGCTCCCAATGGGTTTTACCCCTTCAGGAGCATCTTCCGAAGTCCATACTTTGTTGGTGTACATGGATTCCATCTCGGACCGTATTGCATCCAGCCATTTCACTGAGTCTCTACTCGTGATGGCCTGCTCGAAACTAGTTGGGTCATCATCCTCCATGATGCAATTCTCGCTCCCACCGTCAATGAGAACACCGTAGTATCTCTCAGGTGGACGAGAAACCCTACTAGATCGGCGGAGAGGCCGGGGTTCGTCGGGTACTACTGAATCCTCTGGTTCTACCAAGTCTTCTGTTATAGTTTGTGTCGCTGGAACCTCTTCCAGTTCTACCTCAATACCACTTATCTGTTTCATAAGAAAACCCTTTTCTAAGAAAGTGGCATGTCGAGAAACAAACACTTTTTGTTCATCGGAGTGGTAGAAGATATACCCTCGTGAATGTTTAGGATATCCAACAAACTTACATAGAACAGACCTTGCCTCGAGTTTGTCCAGATTTTGTGTTTTAACATAGGCCGGACAACCCCATATCTGAATAAAATTAAGACATGGTCTCTTACCATTCCATATCTCATATGGAGTGGTAGGCACTGATTTGGTTGGAACTCTATTCAATAGGTATGCAGCTGTCTCCAGTGCATATCCCCAGAAGGAAATAGGTAACTCAGCTGCACTCATCATAGAGCGCACCATATCTAATAGGGTGCGGTTTCTCCGCTCCGATACACCGTTGTGCTGTGGTGTATAAGGAGGAGTAAGGTGAGAGAGAATCCTATTCTCTTTTAGATAATCTCTGAATTCATTGCTTAAATATTCTCCTCCTCGATCGGATCGAAGTATCTTAATACTTTTGCCCGTTTGGTTCTCTACTTCGTTTTTATATTCTCTGAATTTCTCAAAAGCTTCATACTTGTGTTTCATTAGGAACACATATCCGAATCTTGAGAGATCGTCAGTGAATGTAATGAAGTAGGAAGAACCATCCCTTGCATGTGTAGACATGGGACTGCATACATCGCTATGCACCAGTCCCAAGAGTTCTGTAACTCTTTCTCCGTGTCCCGTAAACGAAGTTTTGGTCATCTTGCCTTTGAGACATGAATGACAAATATCATAAGATGATAATTTGAACGAATTCAAATATCCATCTTTATGTAACTTAGCCAGTCGTGTCGCATTGATATGACCAAGTCTACAATGCCACAAGAAGGATTCGTTCATTTCTGAACTTTTCCTCTTGTGTGTGTTTTGTATATTGAGGACTGTATTTTGATTTAGAATGAATATGCCATTATGTAACGAGCCTGATGCAATCAACTTTTGATCTAGGAATATGTTCATAACATTATCGTTTACTACAAAATTATATCCTTCTTTACTTAATAAAGAAACTGATATAATGTTGCACATCATGTTCGGTATATAATAGCACTCATTTAGAATCAGAGTATCACCACTTGGTAATACTAGGTGATATTCGCCAACTGCTTTGGCTGCAATATTTGCACCATTCCCTACTTGAACGGAATGATCACATTTTCCCAGTTCTCTACCTTTCCGTAGCCCATGCAACTGTTTACATATGTGGGATCCTGATCCAGTATCCAATACCCAGGACGTAGGGTGAACTGAAAAATAGTTCTCAATGACAAACACACCCGAAGAAGGTGCATCAACATGCATGTTCTTCGTTTGGGCGGCGTGAGAATCCAGATATTCTCCTATTTCCTGTTCATTCTTATAACACTTATAAGATAGAACGGGTTCAACATTCCCCTGCACAGTATAACATGCGGGTTCGGTCAATACATCCATATTATTATCTTGATTAAGGCTTGACATGGTCGCTACCTGGAGAGAAAGAGAGAAGAAAACACTTTAGCGTATGCTCTTGCAAGATCGGATTGGTTATTATCTTATCTAATCAGGATGGCTCCCACTGGTTTTTATCAAATCTTCCTTCAAACCCTAAAAGGAAAGATTAGCCGGGATTAATTACACCCTACAACTTCGCCGATCTTTCAGCTAGGCCAGTGTCGGTACTTTGAGGGAGGTTCCTCGTGCTTTCGTACGGACCTAATTAAAGTAAACCTCGTTTTCCCAGAGGCGTAACCCCGTTTACACCTTTCTAGACACCGACTTGATCGGCTAATTGTCCTGTGTAAAACTCTCCCAGGAGTAACAATTACTCGCAGTGGGTATCGGGATCCAACTATCTCATAGAAGGTATGCAATCTCATTGCAAATTTCAACGCTTGAAATTCCCGATAATGCTTTTGCCCCTAGCGTCTCATGACCTTGACGGAGGCCAAACTACCCACAGGGCGCTAGTCAAGTTCAACCCGTCATTTCTTGATTGAATTAAACCCACCCGTACGACCCTTGACGGAGGCCAAACTACGCCGTACGAATACCCTAATCCAATCGCATCATATGCTAGCAGATAAGCACTAGTTAGCTACCATACACTACGCCTTGACGGAGGCCAAACTACCGCTGCATAAATACTAAGTAGTACTTATCTGAAATGACGGAGGGCTACGCAGGTTTTTCTGAAAACCTATTGCGTAATGAACTTTATATCGTTGTAGAATCAAGTGAATTTTGAAATGGAGTGTTTTTGAGGCTTTTGTAGTTTTGCTAAAGGGGTCACTCCCGGTGAAGGGATCGTCGGCCCTTTCCTCGTCGAATGAGGTGCGGGATATATCATATATATCACTGTGCAAAGTAGAAACTATAGAAGCAATCAAAAGACAAACCGAGTGTGTAGCATCTGCCAGTTATTGCTAAAGGGGTCACTCTCGGTGAAGGGATCTCGGCCCTTTCCTCATCGAATAAGGTGCAGGGTATATCATATATACCACTATGCAAAGCAAAACTGTAGCTACCCTTTTTTATTTAAAAATTTGATTCTACAACATCTATTAGGTTTCTTTTCTTTCATCAATCACATTAATGAAGTCCCATCAATTAAGTCATCTAAACATCACAGATAAATACGACGTATACTTATGCCATCCGCATTCGCCTCGATGTCCCCTCGTGCACCGTTAGGTTAGGTAACTAACGACAGAGCAGGGCAGGGCTAGTGCGGGTGAAAAACATAAGTAACGCCTATATAATATATCATATATACTATATACTGTATCCATCAGAACATATCAAATGATCACATCACAGATATCGCAACAGAAACATAGATATAATGTGGGATATACTAGGACGTCCGTATTTAGTATTTAGCCAAAATAGAAAATACGGATTCCATAGTCGCGATGAATAGCCAAGCCCACACCCTGGACCCCTACGAGAGCGGCAAGCGACCCTACCAATTCTGGAGTTTAGGAGACCCGGTCTCGACTCCTCGAGATGGCCTCCCACTGAACCCCAGAACCCGGTCACCTGTGCTCCCCTCCTTGGGTCCATCCTAATGCGGAAAAGTAAATAACAACACTGGTGACACAACCTCAACCCGGAAGTGCCCCAAATAAAAGAATATTACATTACATTTGAATTTACATGAATGAAAATATAAAACTCTCATCTCACATAAAAACCCCGGCTATTCAATCGCGACAATCCTACACATCATATCTCAGCAACACATAATATCTCATATCATCAACGTAAGTAAGTATGCATACACCGATTGTCGTCGACGTATAGCAACGACAATCGGTAAATACATACTACACTTACGGTCACAGAAAAGAATGCGTAAAACTGCAATATCTGGAATCCACATTCTCTTTAGACATCGTAAATGCGAAGTATCACATACCTCGTATTTCATGTCTTATAATATGAATTCCACACATTGTATCTCATTCCAGATAATTAGACGGTATTAAAGTTTTCGAACGAATGATCAAGTACCCAAAATTCCCTAAAGCTCTACACTTGAGCGGAGTTCAAAAACCCGGAGTGTGACACAGTGGTAGCGGTCCAGCCGTAGAAGGGTCAAGCCAACGCCTCACATGTGGCACGCCGTACTGCCCCAAACCCTAAGGTTCAAAAGACAGTTCAAGACGGTCACATAATCGAGTTAAGGTTTGTTGTCTTCTAGAGGGTCCACCACAAACAAACTTGCACGTATTTCCGAAAGATTTTAAACCCCGTGAAAAGTGAGCAAATGATACCCGTTCAAATACTTCAATACATTCTAATTTATCCGGAAAAGAAACGAAATGAAAATTCCGATCGAATCGTCGAGTCCAAAACCATCTCCAGAATTTTCAACAGTATATTCAGATTAAACATACACAAAACAATGTACAAGCAGTTTAAGGAGTTACTGTGTAAAAACGAAGCCATGAAGCCACTATATGGTCGCGGAGCCGCGGCTTAAGCCAAGATTTGCCGCGGTTCCGCGGCGGTTTGTTCAGATCATGGGTTCGTATTTCATAGTAATTCTTATCTTTTCCTGCTGTAATTTTTAAGTATTTTTAATTCTGAAAATAACCAGATTTTAAAAAATGTCCTGAGAGCATTCTAAAAGGCCGTATTTCGGTTCGATCGGAGTTTTAACTTCGTAAAATAGTCGCCTAATGTTCTAGGTTGGCTCTAATATCAGTGAAAGGTTAGCCTAGCACCTCATGAAGGGTTTGGAAGCATCACATGAACCAAAGAATGAAGTTTTAGGGTGCTAAGTTAACGAACATAGAATCGATCCTAGAAAAATTAGGGTTTCGAATTTTTCACATCATCATATGAAAGAAAAGCGAGGGTTTAGAGAGTACAACCTTTGTAGCTCCCTAGGCTAGACTCCTCGGCTACTTGGGGTTTGAAAGAGCTCCGCTTGAACACCTCGAGGTCACCGATGATCCACCCGGAGTCCGCTTTGTCCAAGCTTGCAACTTTATCCGATCAAGTGAACGAAATCAAGCTAACACTCCAAACAAGTGGGCTAGACTTGTGTAGAATGATGTTGTGGTTCTCTTTCTCACTTCAAAATCCTAACTTGATGATTATATTGCTCACTACAAAAATCTAGAGAGCAAATGAGAAAGGTTGATGAAGATGATGGCTTTTTAGAAGAAGAGAAGAAAAAACTCTCTCTTGAAAAATGAAAATATAAGTATATATATTTTCCATCTCTCATTTCAAACCATGGTTAATTATATAGATATTATTGCAATGGAGTTAAAAGCACAAAAGGAAAATAAACCATGGGTTAAAAGGTAGGTGAGCATGGTAAAGTGAAGAAGAGTGTAGAAACATTCTATCATTTAACCCTTTTTCTTTTCCCTTTTTGTTTTAATTCAAAAGCAATGAAAAATCCATATAATAACCATGGTGTGATTCTTATATTGCCACCATTCTCATTGTATAAGCAACCATGATGTATGTATGTATGTATGTATGTATGTATGTACATCCATATGTACATGAATCAAAAAGGAATGCATACATGCATCCATACATCCATAGAAACAAGAAAGGATTTCTAGTGAGAATCTAATGGTTAAATGATAAATCAACACTTGATTTATCAATCCGGCCATATCACATACGACCCCTACCAAAAGCAAGCCGCCCGATCAATATACGGTATCCTATACGCGCATTTTAATCGGGTCCATGCGCATATCGCATACGCGCACCACAACGTTTCTCCTGGACTAGGAAACTCCATTGTGGGACTCTGAGACTCGTCAATACGCCGGCAGTGGGTGATGATCATATCAAGCACCCCCAAGCAGCAAGCGGTCAGCTAAACGTAACGGCCACCCGGGTATTGAGCGATCAGAAGAGAACAAGCGAACCTGCTACAACTCCCGTCGAGCCAATCGGCAACACTTCCCGTACAGTCCGGTCTCCTCGTCTGATATGTCTCATATCAAGTCTAGGGGTGGTAAACGTCAGACCCCAATAACCGATAAGTCATGCCGATGTGAGGCTCATAACGGGTCGAGAAACTACTGGTAACACTTACCGGTAAATCTCTAATCAGCCCTGGCCAGGGACTTCCCTGTTACGGCCAATCGAGCACAGTGCAACATCAACCCCCAATACCGGGAGAGACGAAACCCCTCCTATCGCTCATTGCCTCCATGTGACTCGGGACTGTACCCAAAAACAACCGTTTTGCACGCCCTCATGGACGTGGTAAGGTTAAAGTCAAAGCACAGTGGGAATCACACAAGACTCTATGACGATCCCGGGTCTACAGACTAACCTGCACAAGTGTCACCTGAGAACTGCCATCTGACGTGAGGTATAATACCATCTGGGAGTTCTCGGCGAGTCCGTCCAGTGTACCCAGTCTCCACTGAGCACCCGTATACCATCTCTGATGTCAAACACCAATGGATATGGGATCATCCATCGCCCATCTCATGGGTCGAGAAGCGTATACGCTAGTCTACACTGGTATATCGATGCCCCATCTCGATACACCTACGACTAGGGACCTTGAAGGATGTACTTATGGACTACCATGTCCCCACTAGTATGATCTGCATCATAGTCCAGGTAGTTAAGTACACATCCTAAGGGCTTTACCAACATGTAACTATAAGACAGTTTAAAGAGACTAGTATACATGTTAAGATAAAGAGCAAGCAGATAGCATACTATCATATCGAGCAAGAAAGTCATCTCTATATATGTCCAAGCATCCAATATAATATACATCATCTGTACAATACTGGCCTCTAGGGCATACATACAACTAACATGGTGGACATATCTCAAATCATGATATGAGAAAACCGCACTTTTATCTTTTAAAAATGTTAAATGAGTTTATAAAATCTTGCGGTTTCTCCAAATCCAGAAATCTCATGGAAAATCCAAAATGAAAAGTCAATAATAATGAATACTGGGCGCCGGCAATCCGGACTAGCCCTTATAATAATGCATGACAAATGAATATATAAATATGCATGAAATAACGAGCAATGAATGCAATAATGAACTAGCATTTGAAACAATAACATATTGGAACTATCAGCTAGCAATGATAACAATAGAGAAATATTCTCTAAAGTGTACAGGACATGGTAATTACCGATGATGATGTGTGTGAGCCGGCAAGCAAGTGTGCGTGGAACATAGGCATCATCGGTAATGGTGCTGGTGTCCTGACAGCATGGTTTCATAATAACAATGATGACGCAATAGAGCATGCAATGCAATGCAACAGCAAGAACTATACGAAAAATGAACATTAAACGCAACATAAAGAAGATACATACTATATATGTGAATCTTACAGTTTTGACATTTGAAATAATACGAATCGTGGCGTTTATAAAATCAAGGCTACGGTGTTTTTAAGAAAGGTACGTCCTTTGAAATATCCGTAGAATCCCTTTGCATGTCTTTAAAATACTCACGATTCGTTAGTTTTGAAATAGGTATGACTCGAGTCTAGTCTAACATCTACAAGTAAACTACAGGACTAAACTAACAGGTTAATCGAAAAGGTAAGGAAACCGCCTAAATCTGAGTCGATATATAAATATATATATATATATATATAATAGTCGGTGATCCCGCCTCAATAGTATCGCATGCGATACAATATATCATATGACATCCTCGAGTCAAGAGTGCGGATCAATCATCATAATTATATCTCGTATGGTAAATCCATCGTACAGCATCCCAAATCTGGGTACGGGTCGAATATCACATTATCTCATTATTCATCTGGTATCCTTTTCATCATATATCCTGATCTGGGGGTACTGATCTACCTCTGGTATATACTGATACCATCAACATAAATATAGGTGCGTGTGTATGAAAACACATCGCCTAAAGACCCGCTAAACAACATGTCGTATCTCATAATACGAACCAAAACATATCACCGATCTCGTGGTATCAAGCCCAATCTCAACGACTCATCTCCAAAATCATCTACTATCCTCATTATCCATGTATATGTATACGTATATAAATATATATATATATACATAGTCCCATACCTATGCGTATATATATACATATCTCCATATACGCACAAGTAATAAAATGTATGCATGTGGGTGTGTGCGTGTGGGTGAAATCTCTAATCTAGGGTTTCGCGACTAAGAAGCTAAACTAAATTACTTCTAATTACACTAAAACTGTATCATGAACCCTATAACCTATCTGGATCAACAATAATCTCACAATAAACATATAAACGTGTGTGTGTGTGTGTGTGTATATATATATATATATATCATACACTACACTACGAACTGCGGGGGTGCTATACGCCATCCACCCGACTTCTCCCATAGATATATATCTACTCACATTGCTTTTGCTTGCCGATGTCGATATTGCCATCCTCTTCTCGTCGTCTTGAAGTCCACATGGGGTACCTACATATTTACACAATTGCAAATGCACATTAGAATCAAGTCGGAAAACCAAAACGGCACACGTTTTGCTCATAGGTCAAAACCTAAAGCATCGCATGCAAAACACGACCAATAACCCTAGTCGTTGGCGTTCAAACGCCACACGATGGAATACAATATTAAATACCAAAACTCAAGTTAAAACGAAGTCGTAAAACAATGCATCAACTCAAGAAAATGGTCCCTGATTTTACCATAGGTGAAATTAGCTAATTTTGCATATGTAAAGGGTCTATTTTACTGATATAGGACCTACAGACGAAGCACGAACCCCAAATGAGGTACCCAGGCCGCAGATTGCAGTCCAGAGGATTAAATTTGCGGCCAAGATAGAGGGTTAGGGGCTGGGGTCTTCAGGGAAGTTTCTAGGTGGCCTGCTGATTGGAAACGATTCTGCGTGTTCAAGTTTAGTTAATTACCGCAATCAAAATGGTTTCGCTTGTAGCTAGCCGGTTGAGTACGGGTCGTCCGCAGGGAGATGGGAATCTTTTTCTATGTGCTTTAACGAGTTAAGTCCAGTTTTCCAGATTTGTTTGTGATTATCTAAGTGTTAAAATGATATGTAAAGAGAGCTTGTTAGGGTTAGGATTAGGTTAGTTTGAGTTAGGAGTCGCTCACTTCTTTCGTTGCCACTCTTAATATCGGTGTTACGGTAATCGGCAACAACGGGGATTAGCACGACTAGGAAGGAACTTGCGAGTATAAGCTAGGCTTTCCAACGCTTAAGTTCTTCCTCTTGGTGCTTGTCCGTCCGTTTTTGGCTCTTAGCCATAACCTCCGGTTAATTCAACCACAACCGGTCTCACTACGGAATCACCGCTATCATGTAGGATAGGGTGCCGTAGGAAGTGGATTGTGGTTCAATTAACGGGAGTCGATTTAAGATGTTGGGCAAGGAAAGAGTGAGAGAGATTTCCTTCTCTCAAACTTCCCTTATCCTACCCTAACAAGTATGGAAACTACTCACACATCATAATGAAAAGAAAACAAAACAAAGAGGAAGATAGAAAGAAAGAGATTAGAAGATAACAACTAGCTATTTGCGACCTCACCTTGGCAAGGATCAAGCGTAAGCATCATGGTTGTCTTAAGGATAAAGGAAAAGAAAAAGAAAGAAACAACAAGAAATAACAACAACTACTTAACAAATGAAAATTACAAGCATTAATAAGAGAGCAAGACAAGTATAATAAAAAAAGGAACTTCTTTATTCATCATTCTTCACTCACAAAAGCTCACTACAAGTTTTTCAATGGAGAAGAGATGAGAAGAGGAAGAAGAACAAGTATTTAAATCTAGAAAAATACAAGATTATGCACCCTTGGCTTCACAAGGTTCTAGACTATTTATAGGCAGGTAACAGAAATTCTAGGGCAACATTCTGAACCCATGTGAAAAGACCCAACTGCCCCTAAAAACTGGACTTCTGACGACTCTGTATGGCCGCGGTTCCGCGGCCTAAGATTTCTTAGGCCGCGGTTCCGCGGCCTACTTGGGTCATTAGGTCACCAATTTTGGTGGCTTCTCCTGGATACTAGTGCCCTTCAGTATGGTATATATTTTTTCTCATAATTTCTTCACGATTTTTCCAGAATTTCTGTTGAACAAAAGGTGATGTGATGTGGATCTTTTGTCATGATTTTCTCGAGCTCCGCGTAGATTTCTTGGATCTTGTGTTGCCATTGAGCCTTGTGCATGAAAACGACACCGATTTGCCATTTTGTCTTTTAAACTGGTGTGTGGCAACAGACGGATAAAGAGCGGAGATCCGTGTTTTATCTGTGGTTGGCAGGAACCCGGGTTTTTGTCGTGTTTTTCCATGAATTTCACCGTTTTAGAGCCGAGAACCTGTATCCTGCAATTGACTAGCAAACACGGCTCAAGAGTACCTACGATATGCAATGTGATAAAAATTGGGCGGTATGAAAATGCAAAATCTGATATGAACAAATACCCCCAAACTTATCATTTGCTCGTCCCGAGCAAAGCCAATTTATTCACAAAAAATTTCCTAACCTCACTTTCGCAGGGAACGCGATTGCACTGAGCATGTGCAACAAGCCGTTAAACCTCTAGGTGTCTCTAGTAGGAGGAGTGTTGTCTCCTGAGAGTTTTCAGCGGATACTACCCACAAATTTGGTCAAGCTAGTTTTGCAAAATAACTATGATTCAAACCCTAAAGTTTTATTTCAGAAAATAACAATTCTATGATCCCAAGTCTAGACTATCAAACCTTTATTTTTCACACCTCGCTTCTTAATTAACTACAGATTTTATATGTCTTTACGTGCAGTGCAAATAGGGTCGTTAAGTTTCCAGAAGGATCGATTTACGTCATCATGTAACACAATAAAGCCCAGATAAAATTTTTGAAAGGATCACATAAGTTTTGTAAAGAGTTAAGCATTTTTCAAGTTTCGTTTTCCAGTAAAGTTTCAACTTTAGAATTTCTATCTTCCTTAACAGGAAACTAGGTCTTATTTTTCACTCCACCTTTTTCTTGTTTTCATTTCATACACACCTCTGTGAACGTGCAATAGTCTTTATCATAGAATAAAACCTTCATATCTCCGTTAAAATTGTTTTTTATAAAAGCCTGTCTTTTATCAAGATTATTCTCACACAAAGAACCGTTAGGAATTTTAACTCGGAGAGAACACTTGCTTGACTTTGTTTTAATCTGGACTTTCTAGGCTTCTTAGCGAGCTTTGGGCCAATGCACCCAAACCAGTTGGCTTTAGGGCATTAGGTGTAGAAACACCCCAGTGGACTTAATTACTCAAGTTACCTAGGTCCAAAAACAAAAGACAGTTTGGCGCGAAAATCATGATGATTTAATACGAACGGAGATATAGCCGGCAGTTCAATTATTTTTTTGGATAAAAGACGTGTTTAGTGGTTTCGGTGTGTAATCATTCCAATCAAGTTTCAGATGGGTTATTTTTCAGACTTAGTTCCAATTAAGGCATCAATAATATCCCTTCATATTCACTTCACTTCATAAACTATTCTTGATATTACTTATTTCAGAACAAACCTATTTGATCCTCAGAAAATCATTCATCCATTTAAAAGTTTTTAGACAGAAAAGACTTATCATCTAATTTCCAAAACTCACGACACGTGTAGTGTGATGTAAAGACGTATATCAGCTATAGTTAACTTCAAAGGAGAGTTATCTTTCAGGTTTTCAAAATAAGATTTAGTTATTTTTATTTTATCAAACAAAACCATCGAAGTGTTGAATCAGAGTTTTCCCACTAGCTAACTTGACAAAAAGTTTTTATGTTTTTAGAAAATTTTCAGAATTTTATGGATTTTAATATGCAGATGCAAAATATACATATGAATGCGAAGGTAAGAAATGCGTACCGAGCGTACCCCCAAACTTAAACTGGACAGTGTCCTCACTGTCATTGCATGAAGAGATCATTTGAAGGGTCAAAATTGTCGGTTAGATATACACAAAATTTTTAATTTTTAATTTTTTTATTTTTTTTTATTTTTTTATTTTTATTTTTTGTTTTTAAAGAAAAGAAAAGAAAATCAAAAATGAAAAAGAATATCCACAAAAATGTACAAAATGGTATATACATACCCCCAAACTTATTTGGAACAGTGTCCACTGTTCTTGGCTGGATAACCGAAGTTTGGTGGTAGGCAGAGGAAGATCATGCAGGGTAATCCGGCTCCTGTAAGAACAGGAGCTCCTCTGTTGGTTCGGCGCTAAGGTATGGTTTAAGTCGGTGTCCGTTCACTTTGAAAAATGAACTGTCCTTTGGATTTTCCAAATCCACAGCGCCATGCGGATACACATTCCGCACAAAATACGGCCCTTTCCAGCGAGATCTGAGCTTTCCTAGATGGAAGTGAAGTCGGGTGTCGTAAAACAGTACCTGCTAACCAGGTACGAAAGTTTTGCGCAAAAGGTGTTTATCGTGAAACACCTCCGTTCGGTTCTTAACGACAACCGCGTTATCGTAAGCCTCATCCCTAAGCTCGCTCAGTTCGTTCAACTACAGCTTCCGATGGCTGCCCGCATCTTCGAGAGACAGATTCAGCTCCTTTATCGCCCAAAATGCGCGATGCTCTATTTCGACAGGTAGGTGGCAGGCTTTTCCGTACACAAGCCGATAGGGAGACATGCCAAGGTCGGTCTTATAAGCGGTTCGAAATGCCCAAAGGGCATCAGTGAGTTTCAGCGACCAATCCTTACGGTTCTTAGAAACCGTCTTCTCCAGTATCTGCTTGATTTGCCGATTTGAATCTTCGGCCTGCCCGTAGGTTTGGGGGTGGTAGGGCGTAGAGAGCTTATGATTAATGGAATATTTCCGCATCAAGGCCTCGAAAGTCTTGTTGCAGAAATGACTTCCATTGTCGCTAATGATCGCTCGGGGGTGCCCAAAACGGGAGAAAATGTTTTCTTTAAGAAACCTAACGACAACCTTGTTATCGTTAGTCCGGCTGGGCACAGCCTCGACCCATTTAGAGACGTAATCAACAGCGAGAAGGATGTACAAGTTCCCGAAAGAGCTGGGAAACGGCCCCATGAAATCGATCCCCCAAACATCGAAAATCTCCACAACCAAGATCGGTTGGAGCGGCATCTCGTTCCTCCGGGATATCCGGCCCAAGTGTTGGCACCGGGAGCAAGTCTTGCAATAGTCATGAGCGTCTTTGAAGAGTTGTGGCCAGTAGAAACCACATTGCAAGATCTTCTCAGCTGTCTTTCTGGGGCCAAAATGCCCGCCACACGCTTGATCGTGGCAAAATGACAGCACACTCTTGAATTCCTCGTTAGGGACACACCGACGAATAATCTGGTCGGGACAGTACTTGAACAAATAGGGTTCGTCCCAGTAAAAGTGTTTTACTTGGGATAAGAAGCGAAGTCTGTCCTGACTTGACCATTCAGTCGGTAGTAATCCCGTGGTCAAATAGTTCACAATATTTGCGAACCAGGGTTCGCAAGATACTGTCAAGAGCTGTTCATCCGGGAAAACGTCGTTGATCGGAATTGGAAGCGAAGGCGAAGAAGGAAGTCGTGAGTGATGGTCAGCAACTACGTTTTCACATCCCCGTTTGTCCTTAATGACAAGGTCAAACTCTTGAAGCAAGAGGATTCAACGTATTAACCGAGATTTTGCATCTTTCTTCGCAAAAAGATGGCGCAGAGCAGAATGGTCGGTGTAGACAATGACTGGAGAGCCGATGAGGTAGGGCCTGAACTTTTCTAAAGCAAATACAACAGCCAAGAATTCCTTCTCAGTTGTTGTATAATTGAGTTGGGCATCGTTCAGGGTTCGGCTCGCATAATAGATTACGTGCGGCATCTTGTTTATGTGTTGTCCAAGGACAGCACCAATGGCAAAGTCGGATGCATCGCACATAATCTCAAATGGGTGCGTCCAGTCAGGCGAAGAAAGAACGGGAGCAGAAGTGAGTGAGCTTTTCAATGACTCGAATGCAGTCACACAGCTCGAGTTGAAGTCGAATGGCGTATCCTTGGCCTGTAAAAGAGTCAAGGGCCTAGCAATCTTGCTAAAGTCCTTGATGAACCGTCTATAGAAACCGGCATGGCCAAGGAAGGCTCGGATGTCTCGGACGCATCTGGGAGGAGGTAGATTGGAAATGACCTCAATCTTTGCTTTGTCAACCTCTATGCCATTTTGCGAGATGATATGTCCTAAGACAATACCTTCGCGCACCATGAAGTAGCACTTCTCCCAATTCAAAGTGAGATTCTTGTCCTTACATCGGGTAAGGACAGCGTCAAGATGCAGCAAACACTCGTTGAAGGAATCGCCGAAGATGGAGAAATCGTCCATGAAGATCTCCAGAAATTTTTCCACCATGTCTGAGAAGATTCCCATCATACACCGCTGGAAGGTAGCGGACGCATTGCATAACCCAAAGGGCATGCGTCGATATGCAAACGTGCCGAAAGGATAAGTGAAAATGGTCTTGTCCTGGTCTTTTTCGGCGATGGGAATTTGATTATAGCCGGAGTAACCATCAAGAAAGCAGTAGTACTCGTGTCCGGCCAATCGTTCAAGCATCTGTTCAATGAAAGGTAGCGGAAAGTGGTCTTTCTGCGTTGCGGCGTTGAGTTTTCTGTAATCAATGCATACTCGCCACCCAGTTTGGGTGCGAGTAGGGATTAACTCGTTTGTCTCGTTGGTTATGACCGTGATGCCCGACTTCTTGGGGACAACATGAATGGGGCTCACCCACTGGCTATCAGAGATAGGGTAAATGATACCACTATCTAGACATTTTACGATCTCCTTCTTCACAGCCTCTTTCATGACTGGATTGAGCCGTCTTTGTGGATCCCGGGCTGGTTTGGCATCATCCATCAGATGAATGTGATGCTCAACGATCAGGGGACTAATCCCCTTGATGTCCGCCATGGACCAGCCAAAAGCTTGCCTGTTGCTGTGCAAGACCGCGAGAAGGGCTTTCTCTTGCTCTGGAGCTAGAGAAGCCGAGATGATGACAGGGAGGGTCTCGTTCTCACCCAAGTAAGCGTACTTAAGGTAAGACGGCAAAGGCTTGAGTTCGAGCGTTGGAGGTGAAACGATTGAAGGCAAGATTGGTGCAGAGGTCTCGAACTCAAAGGACTCCAGCAAAGGTTCAAAACGAGTGTAGGCGACCGAGTTGGATGGTTCAGGTAACTCATCTGGAAATTCGAAGGATTCAAACTCGGGTGGTGAGCGGCTAAGATCGTTGGAGAACGTGAAACACTCGTAGTCGTTGTCGGGGGCAGAAGCAGCAGCAGGTTCGAAGAGGAACGCACTAGTGGCGTTAAGGTTATCGTGATCAAACAGAAACTCCTCGAATTCACACTCTTCTGGGGTGATCTCCTAGATCGAGCAGACGTCCAGTATATGAGCATTAGGTTCGGAGGGCTGATTCCCCAAACTAAAAATGTTGAGTTCAATTGTCATGTTTCCAAAAGAGAGGTTCATCGAACCATTGCGACAATTGATCACAGCATTTGAGGTTGCAAGGAATGGGCGACCGAGTATCACCGGAATTTGATTCCGGGGGTTAGCTACAGGCTGTGTGTCTAATACAATGAAGTCTACGGGGAATATGAAGTCCCCGACTTTGATTAACACATCCTCTAGCTCACCCCTAGGATGGGTGATCGATCGGTCGGCCATTTGGAGAGTACAGTGTGTGGGTTTCAGCTCTCCTACGCCTAATTACTCGTATACTGAGTACGGAAGCAGGTTAGAACTGGCACCAAGATCTAATAGTGCGCGGTTGATGTTCTTATCCCCAATGGTAATGGAAATCGTAGGACAGCCAGGGTCCTTCCGTTTTTGTGGTAAAGATTGGGTAAGAGCATCACTCACAGCACTAGCCAAGAAAACTTTCTTTGGTACCTGAGACTTCCTCTTTTTCGTGCACAAGTCCTTTAAGATTTTCGCGTAGGATGGGACTTGTTGGACGGCATCTAAAAGAGGAATGTTAATGTTAACCTGCTTAAATAACTCCAGAATCTTCTCCATTTGAGGATTTTGTTTATTAGACCTCAACCGGTTTGGAAATGGGACATTTTTAAAATTGGTTGAGTCTAATGCTAGTGGAGGAGATTGTGGAGTTGGAACGGATCCTAGAACAGGTGTTTTCGTGGAGTGAGAAGCGGGTCCGTTCAGAGCAGAAGAAGAAGAAGAAGAAGAAGAATAGCCTTTTGAAGAATGGAGAATAGGCTCAGAAGACGAAGAAGCAGGAGAAGAAGAAGAAGAAGAAGAAGCGGCCGGGGTGTCATCGCTGATCCGTGTGCCAATGTTGTTTTGCAGCATCCTTCCCGATCTCAATGTGGTCACGGCACTCACATTATGGTTCTGTTGTTCAAGAGCAACATGTACATTCTGTGGGTGACCGGGATTTGGGAGTGGCTGGGACGGGAGCTTCCCCTTCTCTCGCTCGCTTAAGGCCGCATTCAGCTGTGCAATCTGGGCCTCGATGGTCTCAATGCTTTGCCCGTGAGCCGCAGTGTGTTGCACTAAGGACTGAATGGAAGACTGGATATTGGCGGTGGATTGAGTCGATTGTTTAACGAACGCCTCCAAACTTCGTTCGAGCGAGGAAACCTTATCGTTGTTTGACGGAACAAAGTTGTTTGGTGGAAAAGAATTGTTGGGTGCAAAGTTGTTTGTCTGATTTTGAAAAGGTTGGGGTTGGAAGGGCTGCTGAAATTGATGTTGAGTTTGTTGTTGCGCATGTTGTTGCGGCGGAGGGGGCCTTTGGAAATTGTTGCCTTGGAATTGATTCCGATTCTGATTCCAGGCGAAATTGGGGTGGCTCCTCCAACCGGGATTGTAGGTGGAAGAGTATGGATCATTCCTCGGTCTTTGCTGGAATGCAGCATTAACCTGATCCTGTCCTTGCGATGGTGGATTGTAAGGACACTCTTCGGTTAAGTGAGAAGGATCGGAACAACAAGCGCAGATGGTACGAAGGGGGAGAACAGGGGTAAGAGCAGGAGAAGAAAATTTGCTCTCTATCGCTTCAAGCTTTCTCGTTATTGTAGCCATTTCAGCTTTCATCGCAATAGAGACGTCAAGTTGGTGAATTCCTACCCTAGACTGACCGGTAGAAGTGGAGGTAGAAGAAGAAGAAGTCGGTCTGGTGCTCTCCCATTATAGCGTTTGCTCCGCAAGGTCGTCAAAGAATTGCCACGCTTCCTCGTCAGATTTCGATAGGAAATGGCCCTGACAGATGGTTTCCAACAACTGCTTCGTTGCTGGGTTCAGGCCCTCGTATAAGGTTTGGCAAAGTTGCCATTTCTCTATACCGTGGTGATGACACTAAACAAGAAGGTCTTTGTACCGGTCAAAGCACTTCCAGAAGGGTTCAGAAGGAAGCTGAGAGAATTGGTTGATTTCATTGCGAATCCTTGCGGTTTTATGATTCGGATAGAACTTTTTGAGAAACACTTTAACAAACTCGTCCCAACTGGTTATGGAGTGGGAAGCGGTGCTATACAGCCATTTTTCAGCAAGATCGCATAAAGTGAACGGAATGACCCATGGACGTATAGCATCGTCCGACAGTTGGGTGGTTTTCATCATGGCACAAATGTTTTGAAATTTATTGATGAAGATATAGGTATCTTCAGATTCAAGTCCATGAAATCGTGGAAGCATGTTGATGAAGTGGGGCTTAATTTCAAAATTATCCCCATTGGCCGGTGGAAGAGAAAGGCTGGTGGGAAGTGCAAAACGGGTGGGATAGAAACGATCCTGGAGCGCGATTCGCTGCGGCGCTACAACAGGCGGTGGTGGTGGGTTATTGGTCTCCGTAGGAGGTGGAGCCAATCCAGGGGTAGTCAAAGAGATGTTCGGATTAAATCCTGACATCGCGGAAGAAGAGGTTAGTGATGGTGAAGGTGAAGATGTATGAACAGAATTCCGGTCAACGTCGGAGTTGGCCGGCAAAGGTAAAGGTGAAAGAGGAGTGGACGGAGTTTCGACGTCTGAGTCGATCGCGTAGTCGGTAGCGACTAACGTAACGCGGACTAGGCGGGCGCTAGTGTCCTGAGTCCAAGCGGACATACACTAAACGAGTTTAGTATAGTTAAAACGGAGAAGGTGAGGGTAAGAAAACGTTAATGGAGAAAGGCGATGGGTGGTGGGTGAAAATGGATTTTTGCGACAAAGGGCAAGTTTTTATAAAAGTTTTTGATTTTTTCCTTTTTTTTTAGGATGAGATTTACAGAAATATGTACGGATTTACGGTTTTAAGCAATCACAAACAAGATATGCACAATCACACCTAGATCTAGGGTCACCTAGGTCAGCTAGACAGCTCCTAACTGTTCTAAAGAACTAGAAACAGGCCTCAAACCGCCTCTTCTCCGCCAATTGCGGCCAAATAAATGCCAGGTAAGTGGGAGGTTGTCCAACGCTTTCGCGAAGTTCCTTAATTAAATAACCACTTGCCTTCGTCACACTTGTCTAGACACCGCAAAGTCAGGATAGGATAAACGGCCGATGCCTGTAATTAGTCCTCTGTCCTATTGAGCGCGAAGTCCTTAGGGCAGAGTCTAGTATTTTTTAATTTAACAATGGTCAATGCATATGCTTTTTATGATTTCTGGGGTCCTGGGAAAGGTGATGAAATCCCCACCCAATCTGAATTGGTTTCAAGCCCCTTAAGTCCGTATTAATGAATGCAAAGCGATAACAAATCAACTGCAAACAATTTTTATTTTTAGCGCGGCGCAAAGAATCCTGCACAAGAAAAGTTTATTGGAAGGGGGAAGAGAATTTGCGCAAAGAATGCTGCAGAAAACACAGTTTATTGGAGTCCAGAGGAGTGGGAGAGAGAAGAGAGAGACTCACCAGAAAAATTTAGCACCCCGAAGACACTAAATGGCCGCGGTTCCGCGACCAAACACCTGCTTAGGCCGCGGTTCCGCGGCAATGTGGAGGGATCATGCTTCCAAAAATTTTGGGTGTGTTGTTCTAGGAGTCCTCTGCTTGTCTGGAGTTGCTGAATCTTAATTTGCTTACTGTATCTGCTCCAGATTTTTACAGTAGACTGTTTGCTTCGTTTTGATCCGCCACGGTGTAGCCGCGAAATGTGGGTCTATCTTCCCACGTCTTTGGCACTGAACTCGAACTCCGTATTATCCTGCACACTTGCACAAAAACTAATCAAAAATAACAAAATGATTTTTTACAACGTATATTTTTTTTTTGTTTTGTTTTTCGGTTATATTTATATTCACAAGTTAACCCGAAATTACACAAAGAAATAAACTACCGTCTCCCCGGCAGCGGCGCCATTTGATTGGAAGCGATTCTGCGTTTTCAAGTTTAGTTAATTACCGCAATCAAAACGGTTTCGCTTGTAGCTAGCCGGTTGAGTACGAGTCGTCCGCAGGGAGATGGGAATCTTTTTCTATGTGCTTTAACGAGTTAAGTCCAGTTTTCTAGATTTGTTTGTGATTATCTAAGTGTTAAAATGATATGTAAAGAGAGCTTGTTAGGGTTAGGATTAGGTTAGTTTGAGTTAGGAGTCGCTCACTTCTTTCGTTGCCACTCTTAATATCGGTGTTACGGTAATCGGCAACAACGGGTATTAGCACGACTAGGAAGGAACTTGTGAGTATAAGCTAGGCTTTCCAATGCTTAAGTTCTTCCTTTTGGTGCTTGTCCGTCCGTTCTTGGCTCTTAGCCATAACCTCCGGTTAATTCAACCACAACCGGTCTCACTACGGAATCACCGCTATCATGTAGGATAGGGTGCCGTAGGGAGCGGATTGTGGTTCAATTAACGGGAGTCGATTTAAGATGTTGGGCAAGGAAAGAGTGAGAGAGATTTCCTTCTCTCAAACTTCCCTTATCCTACCCTAACAAGTATGGAAACTACTCACACATCATAATGAAAAGAAAACAAAATAAAGAGGAAGATAGAAAGAAAGAGATTAGAAGATAACAACTAGCTATTTGCGACCTCACTTTGGCAAGGATCAAGCGTAAGCATCATGGTTGTCTTAAGGATAAAGGAAAAGAGAAAGAAAGAAACAACAAGAAATAACAACAACTACTTAAAAAATGAAAATTACAAGCATTAATAAGAGAACAAGACAAGTATAATAACAAAAGGAACTTCTTTATTCATCATTCTTCACTCACAAAAGCTCACTACAAGTTTTTCAATGGAGAAGAGATGAGAAGAGGAAGAAGAACAAGTATTCTAAACCTAGAAAAATACAAGATTATGCACCCTTGGCTTCACAAGGTTCTGGACTATTTATAGGCAGGTAACAGAAATTCTAGGGCAACATTCTGAACCCATGTGAAAAGACCCAACTGCCCCTAAAAACTGGACTTCTGACGACTCTGTATGGCCGCGGTTCCGCGGCCTACTTGGGTCATTGGGTCACCAATTTTGGTGGCTTCTCCTGGATACTAGTGCCCTTCAGTATGGTATATGTTTTTTCTCATAATTTCTTCACGATTTTTCCAGAATTTCTGTTGAACAAAAGGTGATGTGATGTGGATCTTTTGTCGTGATTTTCTCGAGCTCCGCATAGATTTCTTGGATCTTGTGTTGCCATTGAGCCTTGTGCATGAAAACGACACCGATTTGCCATTTTGTCTTTTAAACTGGTGTGTGGCAACAGACGGATAAAGAGCGGAGATCCGTGTTTTATCTGTGGTTGGCAGGAACCCGGGTTTTTGTCGTGTTTTTCCATGAATTTCACCGTTTTAGAGCCGAGAACCTGTATCCTGCAATTGACTAGCAAACACGGCTCAAGAGTACCTACCGATATGCAATGTGATAAAAATTGGGCGGTATGAAAATGCAAAATCTGATATGAACACCTCCCTGCCTCACTGTGTTTGCTAAATAATTTTCCAGTACCCCGGGTGTTAGCAGATCTCCAGATAACCTCACCTAAGTTTGTGGTTTGGGGTTCTATCTGTGGTTTTATGTCTCTAATCATGCACTACAGGGGTTGTATGGTCCCTACTAACATCAATTACACCTTTGCATTCAATGCAAACCCTAATCCTTAACTTGGAATTTTCAAAGTTCACTAAACCGAACTAAAACACTTCTAAACAGGCATTGACACTAATGTGAATGTAAAAATATACTAATGGTGATGAAATTACTTCATTTGGCAACTCAAGAAAATTCTTGAGTTGCCTCAATTCTCCAAAATCCGATTTTTCTTGGTCCAAAGTGTTTTTAGGGATCTTGTGCACATTTTTAATGAAGTGGGGATGAGGTTTTGAGTTGTATTTGGTGGTGTTATGAGGGTTGAAGAGGAGGGAGAAGTGGGGGCAGCCATGGTGAGGGAAAGAGAGGGAAAAGATGAAGATAATGAAAGAAACAAGAACCCAAGACCAAGGTTTGACCCCTCACCCCCCTCTCTCTCTCTCATGCCCATCCCTCTTTCTTTATTCATTTTTCTTTTCTTTTCTTTTCTCTTCTTTTGTTTTGTTTTCTCTTCTCTTGAATCAGAACCATGCATGAAAAGAAGAAAGAATCCATGGTAGAAAAATGTAACAAATGAAAAAAATGACATGGTGCATGTCATGTGCACAAATCCGGCTTAATACACGATTAGTGATAATTAATCGCGATTAGCGTTAAAGTGGAATATAATTAATTATAAAAAGTCATAATTTGCCTAAATCACATAAAACACCTTCATTTCCGTAATTCCTATAATTTTCCAAATATTTTCCCAATTTATTGGAAATTAATTATACCGCATTATCACATATTCATAATATTTATTATTTAATTTTATAAATTCCCAAAAATAATATTTTATTTTTCTGAAATGTTACAAACCATTAATGCATCTATGACTCACCTTGCCACCTCTCTCTCTATCCAAAACAAGGAAAATATCTCTCACCAAATATCTAGCTCAAGGTTAAGGCAAGGTTAATCAAGGCATGGATTATTTAAGGTGTCATGGTCTCTAAACAAGATTAACCCTACTACCCCTCACATTAATATGCACAAGTGTGTGCAAGCCATAACAAAAAAATGATAAAATGTTAATTAATTGTTAAAAATTGTGAGGAAACCGATTTGGTAAACTTTTCTCTAAAAACTCGTATTATCTCTTAATTAACACTAATCACATTCTAAGGTGTTACAGTGTATGTCAACTATATCAGCATGGCAAACAAGTATAATAAGGCCGTGGAGTATAGGTAAGTGAAAATGAAGTGAATGTAAGTGTCTTAATAGGTCTCTACTTGGGTATAGTAATCTAACGTAAGTTCAAGGGTGAATGTCAACCAATCTCAAGAGTGTTCTCGAACCCAACAGGCTGTAGTCCAGGGGTATGGAACCACGGGCCCAATAAAATGTTAGTAACGGGAATTCAACCTATTATTGAAGTATTCCAAACTCAACAGGCTGTAATTCAGGAGCAAGGAAACATGGGCCCTCATGATAGCTTGCTTGTGTTAGTAGACATGGATTCATGATATAAGGGAACTCTTGAGATTCCATTGGATTCATACTTAAACTACCCCAACACCCCGTGTATATAAGTATGTGATTAAAGTTACAAGTCTTGCCCAAATCCATGAATACATAAGTGAGTGCAATTCAAGTATCGAGTCAAGTTCAAGTATTCAAGTTAATGGTTCATGTATTCATGTCAAGTCATTACGTATTCATGGTTCGGGTCAAGTCGAGTCAAGTGCACCTATTGGGTTCAAGTATTCATGATTGAGTCGTGTCAAGATCAAGTCAATTCCAGCATGTAATGGTTTAATCACGAGTTATATAGATAAAAATAGATAAGCAATCATAGAATATGATATGAGATAAGTATACAAGAAACGTCCAAAAACAATGTTGTAAATATGTGATATGTTCGACTCGTTCATCAAGTCATTTAAGATCAGAATATAAATGAAAACATATCCTTCAGTGTTATGCACATGTGAGTTCCAGTCTCACCTAAATACGACTACCTGTTTGGGAGATATACATGTTTTCGTATCGTCGCGCAAAACAGATCAGAATATGTTCAACACCGTCACACATTTTTAAAACGCGGTTTGAGTTAATTTTCATCAGGTTTCAGGTTACAAAAATTATTATAAAATTTTAGGTTTTTCGATTTACTTATCAAAAACACTAAGATTCGCGCGATTTGGATTACTGAAGCTTTAGTTATTATCGTTCTAATATCAGCGTTTAAAACAGAAATTCAGATTTCTAGACAGCAACTATATAATATATTGGAAATCCTATATCGGGTTGTTTCATTCGTTTATAAGTAATATAATATACATAAAATTATAGTTCTATCAATTTTGCATCTACACATATAAAGTTTTTCACAAACGGACATCGGATATTCGAGTTATGTCCAATTTAAAAACAGTGTGCGAATCAGGACAGATTCTGTCCAGATCCGTCACTTAATATTGTAACGCGGTTTTGTTCATCTTACGTCAGTTTTCAGTAAAAATATAAAACTAAGAAAATTTAGATCATTCGATGTATATATCCAAAACACCTTATTTTACTCAATTTGGACATCAGTATACCAAATTATGTGTCCTAGAAATTGACCGATAACTGCAATTTTCTGTTTTACGAACAGTGAATAAAAACGATGTAATTCCTAAACCGTTATGCGGTTCGATCTAAAAATTTTACAGCGTGTACAAAAAAATATATTCTATAACAATTAAATTTCATGAAATTTCCAGAAATAAAAATTAATTTCTAAAATTTATTTTAAAGGTAAAGCTATTGATATGTATGCTAAAATCGGCAAAAAGATTAACTAGTATTTTTATGCAAGCTTCTCATTTTCTTTTAATAATCAAACCAATTACAAGAGGTATAGTAGATATATTGTGGCATGAAATTTATGTTCTCACAACTCATAATAAACATTCATAGTCATGAACAAGGAATTGAAAACACTTTAATTTGAACAAGAGGCAATAAGGTATTATTAAACCATATAGAACCATATATATCTAGACTTATATATATGTATGTGTTTATATTTATCTTCTCTTATCGATTACGATATGAAAAGAATAGCGAGTTCACGATATATGACAAGAGAAAAATAAAGAGATGGAAGGAGGGAGAGAGAAGGGACTTACATACACAAGCCGGTATTGTCACCGGACTTGTCTATCCACCAATAGGCTCGCGTTTCTAGCGAGACTTTCTTGAAAACTTCTTTCTGTTCTTCTTCTAGGACTCTAGGTAACAAGAGAGAAGGGAGAGATAGAAAAATGTGAGGAAGAAAAAGAAAGAGGAGGACAAATAAAGATGGTGTAATGTTGTCTATAATAATATATGCATTCAACATGGGAATTAAAAGAGAAATGAAAGGTCACCATTCATTTCGGAAATGAAAGGTCTCATTTGTAAGTTATGAAAAGAATAAAAATTGACAAAAAAAAAATAATTGCAAGAATGGGGATTTGAACATGTAATCTATAGAATAACAATGCAAAGACAACCAATAAGCTACAAGGTTGTTCATAGACATATTTAATAAGAATTAAATATATGATGTTGCTTAAAGTGGGCTTTTGGGCTCATAGTTTTATTTAAAAAATGAAAATGAAATTGGATTTGAGTTATGGGTTGGGTTAGGTCTTATGTTTAATTTGAAAAAAGTTAAAATTTAGTTTTAAAGAAATGTGTTTGGGAAAAATGGATGGAATAATAAAATAATATATTTATAAAAAACAAAATGTACAGAAAATACTAGGAATAAATAAATACAATGTTTTACTAAAGAAAGGAAATACGGAGATATATTAATATTGGGGTCGTTACACGTAGACTTACAGGGTGGAGGTGAAAAAGAAGCCAATGGTGAAAGTTGTGAGCACAAGAAAAGGAGGTGAAGAAAAGTGTCTGCTTATTTTTCTTTGAGTTGTTGTGTGAAGTAATTGTGTGAGCAAGTGAAGAAAGAATAATCTCAGCATAATTATTTCACCCAACCCAACTCCATGAGTCACCAAGAGCACATGTGCCACCATCAATGCATACTAGACCCAACACCATGAGTCACCAAGTGAGCACATGCACCATGAATGCCCAAGGCCAAAACTTATGCTCACAATTTCCACCAAATTAAACATTAAACTAAATTTTAATCAAAATAAAGAAAAAGAAATGGCATCTTCAAAAGTAAACTCGTAACGAATTACAAGAATACCCCTCATCTGTACATACATACCTGCATCCGTATTCCGACCGAATACGAATATAACGAGACGAAAATAATCCAACAATATAATACTAGGATCCGGCATAAACCAAAGCCCACCAGTATTATCCGTCCAATCATGATCCGTACACAAGTGCATGTATATGATCGAACCCAGCCATAAAACCATACGGCCTCTACAACGTTTCGCCCGAACCAGGGAAACCCTCTGTGTGGGACTCTAAAGACTCATCAATATGCTGGCAGTGGGTTTAATCACAAGCACGTCAGTGGCACTAGTTGTACGTAACGGCTACCCAGGTATTGAGCGAAAGGGAGACCAACGAGCGAACTCATCCTGAAACCCTAATGAGCCTGACAGTGACCATATCCGTACAGTCCGGTCCGTTCTTCTATGAGTATCGCATATCGGGTCTAGGGGGTGGATAAAGTCAGACCCCTAATAACGCAATATTTAGTGTCGGTATGAAGCCCATCGCCTCCTAAGAAACTACCGATCCGAATCAGTAATTCTCGACTACCTTGGCCAAGGATTTCTGGTGATTGCCACCCGTTCACACTGCGACCTCTACCCCCAATACTGGGAGAGACGAATCCCCTGAAGATCTGCTCACTGCCTCCATGTGGCTCGAGATTGTACCCAACTAAAACCTATTTGCACGACTCCTTTGAGCCGTGGTAGGGTAGTAATCAAAGCACAGTGGAAACTCACACAAGAAAAATGACAATCTCAGGTCGATAGACTAACCTATACACATGTCACCAGAGAACTGCTATCTGACAATAGGTATAATACCAACTAGCATGTTCCCGGCGAGTCCGTCCGGTGTACTCATAACCCAATGAGCACCTGTATACTATCTTAGGTGAACTAACTGACACCAATGGATTGTGAGACCGGCCATCGCCCCTCGTCGGGGTTCAATCTGTATACACTAGTCTACTTTCGGAGTATCGATGCTCAGTCTCGAAACTCCCATGACTAGGGACACTTTAAGGATGTGCTTATAGACTACCCAACTCTCACGTATATGATCGCCATCATACTGCTGGTAGTCAAGCAAGAATCCTATAGGCTCTATCAACATGTAATAGTGATCTGTAATGTCACCTGAAGCATGTACACGATGATAAAGGCAAACCAAATAGCATACTATCATCTCGAGTAAGACTGTTCCACCGGTATAGGTCCTCCCTCAATCATTGCAATCACGTGCCTGAGATCCAATAATTGACTTGAGAGCACTATAGCCAAAAATGTTAGTTGTATGTATGCCCTAGAGGCCAATATTGTACAGATGATGCATATTATATTGGATGCTTGGACATATATAGAGATGACTTTCTTGCTCGATATAATAGTATGATATCTGGTTTCTCTTTGTCTTAACATGTACACTAGTCTCTTTAAACTGTCTTATAGTTACATGTTGGTAAAGCCCTTAGGATGTGTACTTGACTGCCTGGACTATGATGCAGATCATACTAGTGGGGACATGGTAGTCCATAAGTACATCCTTCAAGGTCCCTAGTCGTAGGTGTATCGAGACGGGGCATCGATATACCAGAGTAGACTAGCGTAAACGCTTCTCGACCCATGAGATGGGCGATGGATGATCCCATATCCATTGGTGTTGGACATCAGAGATGATATACGGGTGCTCAGTGGAGACTGGGTACACTGGACGGACTCGCCAAGAACTCCCAGATGGTATTATACCTCACGTCAGATGGCAGTTCTCAGGTGACACTTGTGCAGGTTAGTCTGTAGACCCGAGATCGTCATAGAGTCTTGTGTGATTCCCACTGTGCTTTGATCTCCACCTTACCACGTCCATAAGGGCGTGCAAAACGGTGGTCTTTGGGCACAGTCCTGAGTCACATGGAGGCAATGAGCGATAGGAGGGGTTTCGTCTCTCCCGGTATTGGGGGTTGATGTTGCGCTGTGCTCGATTGGCCGTAACAGGGAAGTCCCTGGCCAGGGCTGATCAGAGATTTGCTGGTAAGTGTTACCAGTAGTTTCTCGACCCGTTATGAGCCTCACATCGGCACGACTTATCGGTTATTGGGGTCTGACGTATACCACCCCTAGACTTGATATGCGACATATCAGACGAACAGACCGGACTGTACGGTAAGTGTTACTGGTTGGATTCACAGGAGTGTGAGCGGGCTAGCTCGTCGATCTTCTGATTGCTCAATACCCGGATGGCCGTTACGTTTAGCAGACCGCTTGCGGCTTGTGGGTGCTTGATATGATCATCATCTGCTACCGGCGTATTGACGAGTCTTTAGAGTCCTACACAGAGGTTTCCTGGCTCAAGCGAAACGAAATAGGAGTGCATATGAGATATGTGCAGGACTGAGAATGATGCGTGTATGTGATACCGTATTCCATTCTCGCGATGGATGTATCGATTGGTTATATTCGATATAACCTAGATATCGAATCAAGGATTGATTCGATAAGCCGATACATAGGATACTAGTCGGTTATATGCGATATGACCGGATCGTTAAATCAAGTGTTGATTTAATGATTTAATGTATAATTATATATTTGTTATATTACTTTTCATTAACTAGTATTGGTTCACCTTAAATGGATTTTCTCACTTGATGTGCAAGAAGTATATGTGATATACTTTTGTGCACATATTTGTATCATGTTTGATGATACTTGATCATGTGGTTAAGTGTAAAAGATTAAACCATGGTTAAGAGATGATTAGGGTTTTGCTTTTTCATTTATTTATTTGTTTATTTATTTGGAAAAGATTTAGATAAGAATGGTGGCTATGTTTGTTTCTAGTTGAAGCTTCATGAAGCTTTGACTTCTTAACCATTCTTGTCTTCATGCTTAACCCTAACCCATCCAAGTAACCATGGTCTATTCTCTACACTCTACCCTAGTTAGTTTATGATAAGTATTCATTTATTATTCATTATTAACTCAACACTTATCATAATTCTAGCTTCATCTTCAAGAATGAAAACTTGATGACATCAATGGAAACTTGAGCAAAAGTGAGAGAAATCCAATTCTAAAGTGAACCCACCTCCTATTTCTTCATCCTCTACCTCTTGCCAAGTGGTTTTGGGTGTTTTCTTCATAAGTTTCATAACTTGGTGCAGTCGGAGCTTGAACTTGTGAAACCTCGACGTAGATCATCTTCGACACGAAGCCGACGACCTTGCCCGCTCGTTTTTCCGATGAAGCCGATGATTGAGTCTAGGATTCAAGATGGACAGCGAGAGGACGCCTACGTGGAGCTAAGGAAGTGGAGAACCGGATCTACAAAGGTTGTAGCCTCTCTCCTTTAGTTAAGTTGTTAACTAGTTTAGTTTTTCGCCTAAATTTCTAGTTAACGATCCGTATTAGGGTTTCTCGGCACCCGTAAAATTTGAAATTGGCAGGATTGATGCCTTGTGAGACCTCTTGAGAGTGCCTAGGAACCCTACAGTGGTATCAGAGCCTAGCTAGAGCCTTAGGCGAAGTCTAGACGACGTTTGAAACCCGAACGAACCCGAAACCCTAAAACCCAAGTGCTCTCTGGACTTTTTCTAAAATCTGGGATTTTTCCATATTAAAAATGCTTAAAAAATTCAGCAGGGAAATCTAAGAATTACGATGCAAAATTTATCCCATGAACAGTAAAAAGTGCGGCGGAACCGCGGCAGAAGCCTGGCTTCCGCTGCGGTTCCGCGGCAAGATGATGACATCATCACTCCCATTTTGCACAGTAATTACTATTTTATTATGCTGAATTTTCTGGGAATTTTTAATTTGACTCAAGAGTTGAGTGTTCTGGGGTTGTATTGGGAATCAACGATTCGATCGGATTATCAAATCTTGTCTATGTGGTTTTCCGGATAACTTTAGAATATGTTAAAAAGTTCGACCGGATATAAATACCCAACTTTTCCCCTGCCGGAAAGTATCCAAGTGTTGGATTTTTGTATGGTTTAAGGACGTTCTGAGTAGTGCAAGTAACGCGATGGTCCCTCTAGAAGACAACAAACCTTAACTCGATTATGTGACCGTCTAGAACTGCCCTTTGAACCTTCGAGTTTGGGGCAGTACGGCGTGCCACATGTGAGGCGTTGGCTTGACCCTTCTACGGCTGGACCGTTGGTACTGAGGCATGAAGTGAATGTCTTTGAACCTATTTCATGTGTTGAACGGTTTCGGGAAAACTTGGGTGTTCGAATGTTCGATCGGAAAGTTTAATATTTTCTATTTATCCGGAATGGGATCAATAATTGGAATTCACAAACAGTTATGAGATAACTGAATGAATGTTATAAATCTAGCGGTTTAGTTTCATTTGATATTGAAAAGAGTTTTCGATAATGAGACTAAAATGCAGGGTTTATAACTGTTAGGCATGTGATGTCTAAGTATTTCATTTGATTAGGCATGTGATGTCTAAAGAGGTTGCGGATTCCAACTGTTGTAGTTTTACACTTTCTTTTCTGTGACCGTAAGTGTAATATGTGATATCGCCGGTTTCGTTGCTATATGTCAATGACAATTGGGATGCGCATATTTACTTACGTTGATGACATGTGATGTTATGTGTTGCTGGATATGTTATATTTGATTGTCGTGTTTGAATAGCCGGGGGTTTTTGTAGGAGATGAGTGTGTTTCATTTTCATTCATGTAAAAACTTGTATGTAATATTCTTTTATTGGGACACTTCCAGGTTGTGGAAGATGTCACCCTTTGTATATTATTTACTTTTCTGCACTAGGATAGACCCAAGGAGGGGAGCACAGGTAACCGGGTTCTAGGGTCCAGTGGGAGACCATCTCGAGGAGTCGAGTCCGGGTCTGCTAACTCTAGAATTGGTAGGGTTGCTTGACTCTCTCGTAGGGGTCTAGGGGTGTGGGATTGGCTATTCATCACGACCGTGGAATCCGTGTTTTATACTGGCTCATATTGAAAACACGGACGTCCTAGTATATCCAATATTTCATATGATATTTTCTGCTGCGATATCTGTGATGTGATCATGTGATGTTCTGTGATAGATACAGCATATAGTATATATGATATATTATATAGACGTTACTTATGTTTTGCACCCGCACTAGCCCTGCCCTGCTCTGTCGTTAGTTACTTAACCTAACGGTGCACGAGGGGACATTGAGGCGAATGCGGATGGCATAAGTGTACGTCGTATTTATCTGTGATGTTTAGGTATTTAAATGATAGGACTTCATTAATGTGATTAATGAAAGAAAAGAAACCAAATGATGTTGTAGAATCAAATTTTAAATAAAACAGGTAGCTACAGTTCTTGCTTTGTATAGCGGTATATATAATATACCCTGCACCTTATTCGATGAGGAAAGGACCGAGATCCCTTCACCGGAAGTAACTCCTTTAGCAATAACTGGCAGATGCTACATACTCGGTTTGCTTTTGATTGTTTTTGAGTTTTGCTTTGCACAGTGATATATATGATATATCCCGCACCTCATTCGACGAGGAAAGGGCCAACGATCCCTTCACCGGGAGTGACCCCTTTAGCAAAACTAGAAAAGCCTCAAAATCACTCCATTTCAAAACTTCATTTGATTCTACAACGATATCAAGTTCATTACGCAATAGGTTTTCAGAAAAACCTATTGTAGCCCTCCGTCATTTCAGATAAGTACTACTTAGTATTCGATCTACGGTAGTTTGGCATTCGTCAAGGCGTAGTGTACGGTAGCTAACTAGTATTTATCTGCTTATGCATATGATGCAGATTGGATTAGGGTATTCGTACGGCGTTGTTTGGCATTCGTCAAGGGTCGTGCTAGTGGGTTTAATTCAATCAAGAAATGTACGGGTTGAACTTGACTAGTGGACTATGGGTTGTTTGGCATTCGTCAAGGTCATAGAACACTAGGGGTAAAATATTATTGGGAATTTCAAGTGTTGAAATTTGCAATGAGATTGCATACTTTCTATGAGATAGTTGGATCCCGATACCCACTGCGAGTAAGAGTTACTCCTGGGAGAGTTTTACACATTGCAATTAGCTAATCAAGTAGGTGTCTAGAAAGGTGTCAACGGGGTTACGCCTATGGGAAAACGAGGTTTACATTAATTAGGTTCGTGCGAAAGCACAGGGGACCTCCCTCAAAGTACCGACACTGGCCTGGCTGAAAGATTGGCGAACTTGTAGTGTGTAATTAATCCCGGCTAGTCTTTCCTTTTAGGGTTTGAAGGAAGATTTGATAAAAACAGTGGGAGCCATCCTGATTAGATAAGATAATAACTAATCTGATCTTGCACGAGCATACGCTAAAGTGTTTTCTTCTCTCTCTCTCCAGGTAGCGACCATTTCATGCCCTAATAAAGATAATAATATGGATGTATTGACTGAACCCGCATGTTATACTGTGCAGGGGAACGTTGGACCCGTTCTTTCTTATAAGAGTTATAAGAATGAACAGGAAATAGGAGAATATCTAGATTCTCAAGCCGCCCAAAAGAACGTGCATGTTGATGCATCTTCTTCGGGTGTGTTAGTTATTGAGAACTGTTTTTCAGTTCACCCTACGTCCTGGGTATTAGATACCGGATCAGGATCCCACATATATAAGCAGTTACATGGGCTACGGAAAGGTAGAGAACTGGGTAAAGGTGATCATTCCGTTCAAGTAGGGAACGGTGCAAATGTTGCAGCCAAAGCAGTTGGCGAATATCACCTAGTATTACCAAGTGGTGATACAATAATTCTGAATGAGTGCTATTATATACCGAACATGATGTGCAACATTATATCAGTTTCTTTATTGAGTAAAGAAGGATATAATTTTGTAGTACAGGATAATGTTATGAACATATTCCTAGATCAAAAGTTGATTGCATCAGGCTCGTTACATAATGGCATATTCATTCTAAATCAAAATACAGTCCTCAATATACAAAACACACACAAGAGGAAAAGTTCAGAAATGAACGAATCCTACTTGTGGCATTGTAGACTTGGTCATATCAATGCGACACGACTGGCTAAGTTACATAAGGATGGTTATTTGAATCCGTTCGAATTATCATCTTATGATACTTGCCATTCATGTCTCAAAGGAAAAATGACCAAAGCTCCGTTTAGTGGACACAGAGAAAGAGTTACTGAACTCTTAGGACTGGTACATAGTGATGTATGCGGTCCCATGTCTACCCATGGCAGGAACGGTTCTTCCTACTTTATTACATTCCCTGACGATCTCTCTAGATACGGGCATGTGTTCCTATTGAAACATAAGTCTGAGACTTTTGAGAAATTCAGAGAATATAAGCAAGAAGTAGAGAACCAGACGGGCAAAAGTATAAAGATCCTTCGATCTGATCGAGGAGGAGAATACTTGAGCAATGAGTTCCAAGATTATCTAAAAGAGAATGGGATTCTCTCTCAGCTTACTCCACCTTATACACCACAGCACAACGGTGTATCGGAACGAAGGAATCGCACCCTATTAGATATGGTGCGTTCAATGATGAGTACAGCTGAGTTACCTATTTCCATCTGGGGGTATGCGCTTGAGACAGCCATAAACCTATTGAATATGGTTCCTACCAAATCAGTGCCTACCACTCCATATGAGATATGGAAAGGGAAGAGACCATCTCTTAAGTATGTTAAGATATGGGGTTGTCCAGCCTATGTCAAAAGACAAAATCCGGACAAACTTGAGGCAAGATCAGTCTTATGTAAGTTTGTAGGATATCCCAAGAATTCACAAGGGTATATCTTCTACCACCCCGAGGAACAAAAGGTGTTTGTTTCTCGACATGCCACTTTCTTAGAAAAAGGTTTTCTTATGAAACAAATTAGTGGCATTGAGGTAGAACTGGAAGAGGTTCCAGCAACACAAACTATAACTGAAGATTTAGTAGAACCAGAGGATTCAGTAGTACCCGACGAACCCCAGCCTCTCCGCCGATCTAGCAGGGTTTCTTGTCCACCTGAGAGATACTACGGTTTTCTCATTGACGGTGGAAGCGAGGATTGCATCATGGAGGATGATGACCCAACTAGCTTCGAGCAGGCCATCACGAGTAGGGACTCAGTGAAATGGCTGGATGCTATGCGGTCCGAGATGGAATCCATGTACACCAACAAAGTATGGACTTTGGAAGTTGCTCCTAAAGGGGTAAACCCCATCGGGAGCAAGTGGATCTTCAAGAAAAAACTTGGTGTAGATGGGAAAGTGGAGACTTTCAAAGCTAGACTTGTTGCAAAGGGTTTTCGTTAAAGACCAGGTGTGGACTATGACGAAACCTTTTCTCCAGTGGCTATGCTTAAATCCATCCGGATCATGCTTGCCATCGCTGCATATCATGATTACGAAATCTGGCAAATGGATGTTAAGACCGCCTTTCTAAATGGTGATTTAGAAGAGTGAATGTACATGACTCAGCCAGAGGGCTTCGTAGACAGTGGGAGCAGCAGGAAGGTATGCAAGCTGCTCAAATCCATTTATGGATTAAAGCAAGCATCGCGGAGTTGGAACATCTGCTTTGACGTCATTATCAAAGAGTTTGATTTCGTCAAAAACCCAGATGAACCTTGTATCTACAAGAAGGTAGCAGAGAGTAAGGTTGTCTTCCTCGTATTGTACGTGGACGACATACTCTTGATAGGAAATGATATTCCTATGCTGCAATCGGTCAAGCTCTTCTTATCACAAAGATTCTCAATGAAAGATCTTGGTGATGCCTCCTGCATATTGGGAATTAGGATCTATAGAGATAGATCCAAACGGATATTGGGATTGTCCCAATCCAGGTACATTGACACCATACTAAAGGGGTTTAGTATGGAAGAATCCAAGCGTGGGAACTTGCCCACGATCTCTGGAGTCACTCTCTCCAAAGAGATGTCTCCCAAGACTGATTTGGAGAGAGCTCGCATGCAAGGGATACCCTATGCTTCGGCTGTAGGCTCTATCATGTATGCGATGCTATGTACCAGACCCGATGTTGCATACTCACTAAGTATAGTGAGCAGGTATCAAGCTGATCCTGGAAAGAGTCACTGGACAGCTGTGAAGAGCATTCTCAAGTACTTACGAAGGACTAAAGAGATGCTCTTGGTGTATGGCAACGGAGAACTCCAAGTGGAGTCCTTTACCGATTCGAGCTTCCAGAGTGATAAGGACGACTCTAAGTCGCAGTCGGGATTTGTCTTTACCCTTTACGGAGGGGCGGTTAGCTGGAAGAGTTCCAAGCAGGAAACCGTGGCAGACTCGACGATGGAGGCTGAATACATCGCTGCCAACGATGCTGCTAAAGAGGCTGTCTGGATCAAGAAGTTCATTATTGAACTTGGAGTGGTTCCATCCATTGAGCATCCAATACCTTTGTATTGTGATAACAATGGAGCGGTGGCTTTGGCCAAGGAACCCAGGTCCCATCAGCGATCCAGGCATATTCTGAGGCGGTATCACCTGATCCGGGAGATAGTTGATCGCCGGGAGATCGAGGTCAGGAGAGTTGACACGAAGAACAACACGGCGGATCCACTCACGAAGGCCATTCCCCAGATACCGTTTGAGAGACTCTTCGGGATGCTCGGTATGCGATACTACAGCAGCTGGCCCTAGTGCAAGTGGGAGATTGTTAGTTGTATGTATGCCCTAGAGGCCAGTATTGTACAGATGATGCATATTATATTGGATGCTTGGACATATATAGAGATGACTTTCTTGCTCGATATGATAGTATGCTATCTGGTTTCCCTTTGTCTTAACATGTACACTAGTCTCTTTAAACTGTCTTATAGTTACATGTTGGTAAAGCCCTTAGGATGTGTACTTGACTGCCTGGACTATGATGCAGATCATACTAGTGGGGACATGGTAGTCCATAAGTACATCCTTCAAGGTCCCTAGTCGTAGGTGTATCGAGACGGGGCATCGATATACCAGAGTAGACTAGCGTATACGCTTCTCGACCTATGAGATGGGCGATGGATGATCCCATATCCATTGGTGTTTGACATCAGAGATGATATACGGGTGCTCAGTGGAGACTGGGTACACTGGACGGACTCGCCAAGAACTCCCAGATGGTATTATACCTCACGTCAGATGGCAGTTCTCAGGTGACACTTGTGCAGGTTAGTCTGTAGACCCGAGATCGTCATAGAGTCTTGTGTGATTCCCACTGTGCTTTGATCTCCTCCTTACCACGTCCATGAGGGCGTGCAAAACGGTGGTCTTTGGGCACAGTCCCGAGTCACATGGAGGCAATGAGCGATAGGAGGGGTTTCGTCTCTCCCGGTATTGGGGGTTGATGTTGCGCTGTGCTCGATTGGCCGTAACAGGGAAGTCCCTGGCCAGGGCTGATCAGAGATTTGCTGGTAAGTGTTACCAGTAGTTTCTCGACCCGTTATGAGCCTCACATCGGCACGACTTATCGGTTATTGGGGTCTGACGTATACCACCCCTAGACTTGATATACGACATATCAGACGAACAGACCGGACTGTACGGTAAGTGTTACTGGTTGGATTCACAGGAGTGTGAGCGGGCTATCTCGTCGATCTTCTGATTGCTCAATACCCGGATGGCCGTTACGTTTAGCAGACCGCTTGCGGCTTGTGGGTGCTTGATATGATCATCATCTGCTACCGGCGTATTGACGAGTCTTTAGAGTCCTACACAGAGGTTTCCTGGCTCAAGCGAAACGAAATAGGAGTGCATATGAGATATGTGCAGGACCGAGAATGATGCGTGTATGTGATACCGTATTCCATTCTCGCGATGGATGTATCGATTGGTTATATTCGATATAACCTAGATATCGAATCAAGGATTGATTCGATAAGCCGATACATAGGATACTAGTCGGTTATATGCGATATGACCGGATCGTTAAATCAAGTGTTGATTTAATGATTTAATGTATAATTATATATTTGATATATTACTTTGCATTAACTAGTATTGGTTCACTTTAAATGGATTTTCTCACTTGAAGTGCAAGAAGTATATGTGATATACTTTTGTGCACATATTTGTATCATGTTTGATGATACTTGATCATGTGGTTAAGTGTAAAAGATGAAACCATGGTTAAGAGATGATTAGGGTTTTGCTTTTTCATTTATTTATTTGTTTATTTATTTGGAAAAGATTTAGATAAGAATGGTGTCTATGTTTGTTTCTAGTTGAAGCTTCATGAAGCTTTGACTTCTTAACCATTCTTGTCTTCATGCTTAACCCTAACCCATCCAAGTAACCATGGTCTATTCTCTACACTCTACCCTAGTTAGTTTGTGATAAGTATTCATTTATTATTCATTTTTAACTCAACACTTATCATAATTCTAGCTTCATCTTCTTCTTCATCTTCAAGAATGAAAACTTGATGCCATCAATGGCAACTTAAGCAAAAGTGAGAGAAATCCAATTCTAAAGTGAACCCACCTCCTATTTCTTCATCCTCTACCTCTTGCCAAGTGGTTTTGGGTGTTTTCTTCACAAGTTTCACAACTTGGTGCAGTCGGAGCTTGAACTTGTGAAACCTCGACGTAGATCATCTTAGGCACGAAGCCGACGACCTTGCCCGCTCGTTTTTCCGATGAAGCCAATGATTGAGTCTAGGATTCGAGATGGACAGCGAGAGGACGCCTACGTGGAGCTAAGGAAGTGGAGAACCGGATCTACAAAGCTTTTAGCCTCTCTCCTTTAGTTAAGTTGTTAACTAGTTTAGTTTTTCGCCTAAATTTCTAGTTAACGATCCGTATTAGGGTTTCTCGGCACCCGTAAAATTTGAAATTGGCATGGTTGATGCCTTGTGAGACCTCTTGAGAGTGCCTAGGAACCCTACAAAAAATATTATCATCTTTTAAAATTGCTAATTAGAGTGCATTAGTTCCTTCAAGTGCTACTATAGCCTAACTAAAGATTTGAACTTGTTCTTGTTCAAGTTGTGAACTTTGACAATTTTCTTGGTTTGGATGTTTAGCTCTCTCTACTTTTAAAAATATATATTTCACTTGTTTTAAAAATGATAGCTTGGTGAACATAACATCCTAAATGGTATAATAGCTTAAAGATCACAACTTGATTTGGAGAATTTAGAATTCACATAATCCCAAACTTTTCAAAACAAATTTTCTTGGCTTGGCTGATTTTTCCAAACCAGTGAGCGTTTTCGAAAATCTGATCCGAAACTTGATTTTATTGCTTCAATTCGATGCCTGGGGTTCTCATTTTAGAATGGGGACTCTGTGGATGTCATGACCCAAATATGGCACGTGACCAGCACTTAAATCACATGACATTTAGAGACGTCGACCGGTTCAAGTAAGCCGAAACCCGGAATCTAAACCCTTTTTTTTAAAAAAAAATATTGGAGATGAATTTAAAATAGCTATCAGATGGAATCAGTTTAAATAATATTTGAATTTAACTGAGTATGTTTGAAAAGCATATATGACGTTTTGAAATTCGACAGCACCTCCTTTGCATTTTTGTATAACCCGATACAACATAATAATATAAATAGCATCCCAACGGGAGCTAGCTTCCACGCCTAAAAGGTGGAGCAACTCAGCAAACAATATACGATGCACAATGGAGAAGAAAAGAAAAGCGAAACAAGATCAACAATCTAAAATGGTCAACTCCACTGAGTGCGACACCACAACACACAAACTCAAAGTCTCGCTTCTAAATCCACAATATACCATTTCTAAGTTGATAGAGTTTTCGCTAGATACAAAAATATATGAATAATCAAGTGTGAGTACGATACAATAGTAACACACTTACCAACCAATCATCAAACAGAATGTGTGCTAAGCCGATGATAATCCAGGCGGTAAAACCTGCAAGAAACTGTGGCACAACAGAGATGAGTTGCTAACTTAGTGAATAAAAGTACATCTAAAGGTAGAAATCAAAATTCACAACGATACTTAAGTCATAAGTATAGTGCTATCATAATATATACTAATATAATATGATATGCGTATGTATCATAATGCAACACTAACTATCATGAAATCCCAAGTAGAATATATCAATGTAAATGACCCGTATCTAGGTATAAGCCTAATATAACCGAATATATATATATATATATATATATATATATATAATATAATATATAAACCTCTTCTTTAAATTAGCAGCGGAATAGATATGTCCTGGCAATAAGCAGACGTGATAGTATGAAATATAATAGATATCTTATTTAAGATATACGTTCTGCTATTTTAATGAATAATGTTAAGAGGTTTACAATTTAAAAGATTTCAGTGTCATCTCAGACACATCAAAATAATGAGGCTATAGCTCGATTTTGTAATCCTTTTTATGTGTATGAATGCCCGTACAAATATATAGAGGTATTGTCCCCCGGATCAGTCCTGGTCGGCTACAATAACTGAAATCTAACTGTGTACCTCATGATAGCAATCATATCAATATATATGGATGTCCAGCATCGACACCCAAAATCAGAATCTCTCGTGTCCATTACAAACACGTAAATACAGATACCGTCGACACCATCTCAATAGATGATCGCCACCCGATATCCCTGGCCCGGTCGGCATCCCCTGGATATCCGCCGTGCTTAATCGAACCTCGGTCAGTATCCCTTGGATATCGGCCGTGCTCATCTCTATCTCCGGTATCGCGTATCCTCGCTAGGCTCCCCGCCTATAATGCAGCTTTCCTGCCCTACGGTCTCGAACCGGGTCCACTATGTATCCGGCTGTATAGCTACCCCACTAAGTCCGGATAAGTAACAAATCCGAAACCGTATAGCTACCCTACTCGGTCGGAATAAAACAATCAGAAAACCTCAAACTCATGGTGGACGCCAACTCATCATATCCAAAAATATCAAGTAAAGAATGAGAATACTTGCATAGATTATCCTGATGATATATTATATATATATACCTATATAACAGCGTCCCATACCACTGATATATATCATCAAAAGTAAAACCTCCAGAAAACTCATAAAAACAAATATAAACATCCATAGTACCGGTATTCACAATGCTTAACAAATAATAAGGTAAAGTGCGTAAATAAATCATACACGCAAATAAATGTATCAGTCCTACCGTGTCATGGCAATATTAATGATGTATGGTGTAACATACGCATTTATGCTCGTGCAGCATGGCAATCATTAGTATTTGTGCAAGTGTTCTACAAGTGTAATAACCTATTCAAATTAACCTTTATATATACGCATTATATAACAGAACGGTTCTACAGTGACATGGAAGTACCAATGAGGTGTAGTGTATCATATATGTACGTGCTTGTGCAGCATAGTACTCATTGGTAATTGTGCAATGTTCTATCAGAGTGTTAGTATTACGGAAACATATACTATCGATAAATATAACGCGAACATGTAAAGTAAATCTGCGTAACTAATAACTGTAATTACCTGTTATGAGCTATACCATTATCTTTGAAAATGGAACAAAACGTTGGTTTTGGGATAAGGAAGCTGCCTTAGGTTAAAATAGATATTCGTTTTGGAAATTGGCGCCGCATCCTTGTAATTTATCATTAAAAGAGAAACGAATCGTAGTTTTTAAAAGAATATAGCTCACAAAAATATTACATCCTAAAATGGAATATAATCTAACTCTACGAGTTTAAAGGAAAACTTGGCCGTTATTCGGCATACGAGTCTCATCATTTCCAATACGTATAGTTTTTCGTATAATACCTCACAGTATTACTATGTCTAATCCAACTCTAGTACGACAAAATCCTTCGTACTAACTTACCAAACCATAAATAAACTACATGCAATTGAATATCATGCTAGATGCAAATTACCTTCAATATCAATATCGTGACTAAATACTAAACTAATTAGATATCATAATTCTATTTATAAGGTTGCGGGGGTGCTATACGCCATCCACCCGACTTCCTCCGTAGATGTAAATCTACTCACCAACTCGTTGGGCTCGCTGAAATCCACGCTGTTATGTCCGCTAATCTCCGTCTCGAAAACCTTCGCGATCGTACCTATACTCGTATTTATATCATATCGATGTAATTATTATATCAAAATTCAAAACAATGAGATAGGCATCCATAGGTTAGAACCTACAGTATACTTAACCCGAAAATGACAATATATATTTGTCGTTAACGTATAAACGTTAACAGTTCAGCTGCAGTGCAAAAACACGAAAACTCGTATCGTAATATCGGAAAATTTGATAAAACCTTTACTAATCATTCCTAGATTTCTCTGTAAGAATACTGAAACAAATCAAACAACACCATAGCTTATAAAATACCAAAACAAAGCTACAGGAGAAAAACCAACACCAAAAGCCTAGGGGGCCGGCGAGCTCGGAAAAATGGTGAATGTCGCCGGGCTTGGTAGGGAGTTAGGGGCTCGGGATTTGTGAAAAGTTCTTTAGTGGTCTCAGTATAGTTTTGGTCTTACTAGTTTTTCTAGTGATTATACCCATTAGTTCCAGATTCAATTATAGTAGCTAAATATCACAAAACAAACTGTTTTTGTAATACTGCACACAAAAACTGATATTGGATAGAAATGATTAAGTGAAGAGAGAGGAAGATATACCTATGGAGATTGTGTATAATGGAACACCAGCTTATGAATTGTGTGTGGGAGCATCTATGTCTTGTAGAGGCTCTAGCTTGATGATATGCACAACTTTGATGAAGGGATTCATTTTTTCTCCATTTGGAGTGATGAACACTTAGGAAATTTAGTTTGGAGCTGAAGAATGTGTTGTGTTCAGTTGATATCACTAAAGGATTCCCTAAGTGTTGTTTGGTGTAGAGAAAGCATAAGGTGGATGTTGAGAGGTGGAGGTGGCATGGAGGAAAGAGGAGGTGTCATCAAGAGAAAGTATGATGCTTTCATGCAAGGAAGATGTGTTAAACTTGAAGAAGGAGGTGTAAAGCTATGAAGGAGGAGGTGTAGGGTTATCAACAAGGGTGAAGATGAGGTGTTGTGTGAAGGTTAACATAGAATATCATATGCCATCCATGATTAAAAGAAATACAACAATAAAGAAAAACCTTCATATTATAAATCCAAATCCATATGACATAAAAGATAAGAAATGATAAATCCATCACTTAATTTTCATTAGCTTAATGACAATTACAATGTCGGATTAAAATAATTAAAACATCATTTTTATGACATCACACATGTTTATTTATATTTATCGAAATGACTACGTTTTTACGGATAAAATTCCGATACCAAAAGTTGTATGTGATATCACCTTTATAACTCGTTATTTTTATATTTAAAATTATAAATTGATATTTATAATTTTCCAAAATGTTACAATCTTTCCACCTTAAAGAAATTCGGTCCCCGAATTTAAATTAAACCCCCTTCTTAAAACATTTTTCTCAATCCAATCAACTCATTTCAAAACAATTTTCCGGGGTCAAAATTTAAAACACATCGTCCGCTCGATATAACGGAACTCCGAAATCCCACACGAGCTAAGAGGCATCATATGGCAACTGTGTGCGTGAAAACTCAAAAGATATACTTTCACATAACTGTAACTCTAGCGGTTGCTATGAGAATTACTCCAGTTATTATGCAAATTTTCAAATACGAAAACCATTGTGTATCCTAAATACACGATAATTGCCACAATCGTAGTGCAATATCGATGCAACGACCAAGCGAATTTTTTTATATAAATCAAATCTATAATATATCCTATCAAGTGCAAAGCACGAAAACAAAATCAACCTTAATGGGTTTGCGTGCAATCTCAAACCACACATCACGGTGTGCATGAAAACCAAAAACAACGTCAAGTGCAACAAGCGTGCACGAAACGATATCCACCGCATCCACTGTGCATGGAACAAAAGTGTACAAATCAGTATCAAGTGCATCGGGGTGCACAAAATCAAATCCAAGTGCATCAGGGTGCACAAAATCAAAACGTGCAACTGGTGTGCACGAAACCTTTCTGAGTATACCTAGAGTATATATATATAAAGTCTCTTAATCATGTGCATATGATGTGCACGGAAAAATCAGTGTAGTGCATCCGGTGTACACAACACTTCAATCGAGTGCAGTCAGCTCGTACGAAAATCTCAACAAGTGCACCTGGTGTGCACAAAATATTTATTGAGCCTCAAATCCTCAAAAATACATATATCAAAATAACGGACGTTGAGTCGTCCTTTCTTAAATGTTGAAAATGAATTATTTAGATCATAAAAACGCAAATCGAACTCAAATGACATCGACGTATATCCTCTTCAATGTCAGAAGGTTTTTATACACTCGGATTTGGCATAGCAAGGGTTACTACTTGCCGTCTGCCACAATATAACGTCCTCTGTCTCTAAATTCTGATTCTTCTTGCAGACCTATAACGTCAGGGTATCTTCATACAATCGTCCGGTGAGGAGCAACGACACAATCAGTCGTACTGCTGATACTTCTCACCATATCTCCTTGGCCCGTAGTCCAGTCTCTCGTAACGCGACATGTTGATAACAGTGATCTCAAATCTCTGCGTGTTTGCTAACAACTGATCATGGGTCCTATCTTGCTTATTATCAATTTCTAAAAAGGATCCCCTTCAAGTCTCCTGCTGATCTCAGCTATCCAGCCTACCTGGAACTAGCACTCATTACTGAATCCACTTCCTCTTTAGTTACAACTGTCATTCCTTTCTAATTTCCTCCTGAAAGTGTAGTCGTACGCATCTCAGTATATGCATAAAATCTTCAATATCAACGGTGAAGAACAACTGTCCACTGAAACTTCGCACCAATCTCCTGTTCCACAAATTTCCAATATCAATCACTTAAGGAGCGTATCTCGATTATCCGGCGAGTTGCAAGTCATACTCGATTATGACCATGCCCGGAGCCTTACAAGACTTCCAAAAACATGAATCCGGCATCTCTGATACTCTGTAGAAGAATCTGACTAAGCTCACCTTCGAAAACTCGTCCCAATTCGTCGGATGAACATTATCTCTTTCTTGAGCCGCATGCATCAGGTCTGAGCAAGATCCATCGGAAGAAGCTAATCAATTTCACTGATCTCGTATCGGAGCACCACAACGGATTAAAAGTCCTAACCATCCCACATGTGAACGGCTACGAATCCTTCTGATCCGTCTACACTCGTAAATATCGTCAACCATTAACTTCGTGAACTCTAGAAGCAACATCTCGATACCCCCAGCAATGATTGGTACCGCGGTCTGAACAGTACGCAACACCACGATCTTCGGAGAGGGGAAAACATCACGCCTCAAGTCCGGCTGATCTCTAGCAATGATCCTACCATCTAGTGAGGGTCCCGAAGAAACTCGCTTCAATACTAGAACTCGATCAAATATAAATAAACGACGTGTCTCTATATCATCGGAATGTCATCCTGGTCAGTCCTTGTCCTGGACAAGTCTGCTCTGACCGTACCTCTCACTGCAGCCCTCTCGGCTCCCATAAACATAGTGACCGAAACAATCAACTTGCACTGACGAGGATAGATCAACGGAATGAATAGAAGGGAGATCTCAAGATATACATCCTAAGGTAACTTAGGCGAAGTATCATATCGTAAATATGCCGCGGAACATATGTACGGTACATCACTCTACTTAGTACCTACTCCATCAACAAAGGTCATCCTATACAACGAAAGTTCGGGTATAAGACCCCTAAAGTCAATTCTAAGTCCTATAAGGTCAAGCCGAGGTAACAAAATGTATGCCCAGATTCCATATAGTCAAACCTAAATTCGAACAAAGGTTAAACCAAACACTCTGATACCAACTTTGTCACGACCCAAATGTGGCACATGACCGGCACTTAAATCACATGACATCTAAAGACGTCGACGCGGTTTAAGTAAGCCGAAACCCGAAATCTAAACCCTTTATTTTTGAAAAAAAATATTGGAGATGAGTTTAAAATAGCCATCAGATGGAATCGGTTTAAATAACATTTGAATTTAACTAAGTATGTTTGAAAAGCATCTATGACATTTTGAAATTCGATAGCACCTCCTTTGCATTTTTGTATAACCCGATACAACATAATAATATAAATAGTATCCCAACGGGAGTTAGCTTCCATGCCCAAACGGTGGAGCAACTCAGCAAACAATATACGACCCACAATGGCGAAGAAAAGAAAAGCGAAACAAGATCAACAATCTAAAATGTTCGACTCCACTGAGTGCGACACCACAACACACAAACTCTAAGTCTCGCTTCTAAGTCTACAATATACCATTTCTAAGTTGATGGAGTTTTCGCTAGATACAAGAATATATGAATAATCAAGTGTGAGTACGATACAATAGTAACCCACTTACCAACCAATCATCAAAAAGAATGTGTGCCAACCCGCTGATAATCCAAGCGGTAAAACCTGCAAGAAACTGTGCCACAACGGGGATGAGTTGCCAACTCTGTGAATAAAAGCACATCTAAAGGTAGAAATCAAATGCACGACGATACCTAAGTCATAAGTATAGTACTATCATAATATATACTAATATAATATGATATGCGTATGTATCATAATGCAACACTAACTATCATGAAATCCCAAATAGAATATATCAATGTAAATGACCTGTATCTAGGTATAAGACCAATGCAACCGAAAATATATATATATATAAACCTCTTCTTTAAAATAGCCGCAGAATAGATATGTCCCGGCAATAAGCAGACGTGATAGTATGAAATATAATAGATATCTTATTTGAGATATACGTCCTGCTATTTTAATGAATACTGTTAAGAGCTTTACAATTTAAAAGATTTCAGTGCCATCTCAGACACGTCAAAATAATGAGGCTATAGCTCGATTTTGAAATCCTTTTTATGTATATGAATGCCCGTACAAATATATACAGGTATTGTCCCCCGGATCAGTCCTGGTCGGCTACAATAACTGAAATCTAACTGTGTACCTCATGATAGCAATCATATCAATATATATGGATGTCTAATATCGACACCCGAAATCATAATCTCTCATGTCCATCACCGACACATAAATGCAGATACCGTCGACACCATCTCAATAGATGATCGCTACCCGATATCCCTGGCCCGGTCGGTATCCCCTGGATATCCGCCGTGCTCAATCGAACCTCGGTCAGTATCCCCTGGATATCTGCCGTGCTCATCTCTATCTCCGGTATCGAGTATCCTCGCTAGGCTCCCCGCCTATAATGCGGCTTTCCTGCCCCTTAGTCTCGAACCGGGTCCACCATGTATCCGGCTGTATAGCTACCCCCACTCAGTCCGGATAAGTAACAAATCCCAAAGTGTATAGCTACCCCACTCGGTCGAAATAAAACAATCAGAAAACCTCAAAATCATGGTGGACGCCAACTCATTATATCCAAAAATATCAAGTAAAGAATGAGAATACTTGCATAGATTATCCTGATGATATATTATATATATACATATATAACAGTGTCCCATACCACTGATATATATCATCAAAAGTAAAACCTCCAGAAAACTCATAAAATCAAATATAAATATCGATAGTACCGGTATTCAAAATGCTTAACAAATAATAAGGTAAAGTGTGTAAATAAATCATACACGCAAATAAATGTATCGGTCCTACCGTGTCATGGCAATACTAATGATGTATGGTGTAACATACGCATTTATGCTCGTGCAGCATGGCAATCATTAGTATTTGTGCAAGTGTTCTACATGTGTAATAACCTATTCATATTAACCTATATATATACGCATTATATAACAGAACGGTTCTTCAGTGACATGGCAGTACCAATGAGGTGTAGTGTAACATATATGTGCGTGCTTGTACAGCATAGTACTCATTGGTAATTGTGCAGTATTCTATCAGAGTGTTAGTATTACGGAAACGTATACTATCGATAAATATAACACGAACATGTAAAGTAAATCTAAGCATAACTAATAACTGTAATTACCTGCTATGAGCTATACCATTATCTTTGAAAATGGAACGAAACGTTGGTTTTGAGATAAGAAAGCTGCCTTAGGTTAAAATAGATATTCGTTTTGGAAATTGGCGCCGCATCTTTGGAATTTATCATTAAAAAAGAAAAGAATCATAGTTTTTAAAGGAATATAGCCCACACAAGTATTACATCCTAAAACGGAATATAATCTAACCCTACGAGTTTAAAGGAAAACTTGGCCGTTATTCGGCATATGAATCTCATCATTTCCAATACGTATAGTTTTTCGTATAACACCTCACAGTATTACTATGTCTAATCCAACTCTAGTACGACAAAATCCTTCGTACTAACTTACCAAACCATAAATAAACTACATGCAATTGAATATCATGCTAGATGCAAATTACCTTCAATATCAATATCTTGACTAAATACTAAACTAACTAGATATCATAATACTATTTATAAGGTTGCGGGGGTGCAATACGCCATCCATCCGACTTTCCCCGTATATGTAAATCTACTCACCAACTCGTTGGGCTCGCTGAAATCCATGCTCTTATGTCCGCCAATCTCCGTCTTGAAAACCTTCGTGATAGTACCTATAATGTATTTATATCATATCGACGTAATTATTATATCAAAACTCAAAACAATGAGATAGGCATCCATAGGTTAGAACTTACAGTATACTTAACCCAAAAACGACAATATATATCTGTCGTTAACGTATAAACGTTAACAGTTCGGCTGCAGTACAAAAATACGAAAACCCGTATTGTAATATCGGAAAATTTGATAAAACCTTTATTAATCATTCCCAGATTTCTCTGTAAGAATACTGGAACAAATCAAACAACACCATAACTTATAAAATACAAAAACAAAATTACAGGAGAAAAACCAACACCAAAAGCCTAGGGGGGCCAGCGAGCTCGGAAAAATGGTGAATGTCATCGGGCTTGGTAGGGAGTTAGGAGCTCGGGCTTTGTGAAAAGTTCTCTGGTGGTCACAGTATAGTTTTAGTCTTACTAGTTTTTCTAGTGATTAAACCTATTAGCTCCAGATTCAATTATGGTAGCTAAATATCACAAAACAAACTGTTTTTGTAATACTGCACACAAAAACAAACTGTTTTTGATATTGGACAGAAATGATTAAGTGAAGAGAGAGGAAGATATACCTATGGAGATTGTGTATAATGGAACACCAGCTCATTAATTATGTGTGGTAGCATCTAGATCTTGTAGAGGCTCTAGCTTGATGATGTGCACAATTTTGATGAAGGGATTCATTTCTTCTCCATTTGGAGTGATGAACACTTAGGAAATTCAGTTTGGAGCTGAAGAATGTGTTGTGTTCAGTTGGTATCACTAAGGGATTCCCTAAGTGTTGTTTGGTGTAGTGAAAGCATGAGGTGGATGTTGAGAGGTGGAGATAGCATGGAGGAAAGAGGAGGTGTCATCAAGAGAAAGTATGATGCATTCATGCAAAGAGGAGGTGTTAAACTTGAAGAAGGAGGTGTAAAGCCATGAAGGAGGAGGTGTAGGGTTATCAGCAAGGGTGAAGATGAGGTGTTGTGTGAAGGTTAACATAGAATATCATATGCCATCCATGATTAAAAGAAATACAACAATAAAGAAAAACCTTCATATATAAATCCAAATCCATATGACATAAAAGATAAGAAATGATAAATCTATCACTTAATTTTCATTAGCTTAATGACGATTACAATGTCAGGTTAAAATAATTAAAACATCATTTTTATGACATCACACATGTTTATTTATATTTATTGAAATGACTTCATTTTTACGGATAAAATTCCGATACCAAAAGTTGTATCTGATATCACTTTTATAACTCATTATTTTTATATTTAAATTATAAATTAATATTTATAATTTTCCAAAATGTTACAGTGGAGCATCAAAGGTCACTCCGGGCACCATCGGGGGGCTTGTTTTTAGCAATAAAGTTAGGTTTTAGGTTGCGGGTTGCGCTTGAATTTCATTTCTTGGAAATTTCAAGTGTCCACCTCGAGGGTTTATGTAATTCTAGTTGTCTTGGTGTGCTTGGGTTACGAAGTATCATAACGTTTGGTAAAACGTTGTCTAATTGCTATATTTATCAATTAGACAGGATTACGGAATTGATACTCGCATTGATCGCATTGTTGTGATGTTTGTGCTATGTTGTTTCTTGTTTATGGTTGTGTTGGATTGTCGTGTTGGATAGCTTGATGTATGTAGTATTAGTGTTGGGTCAAAAATTACACCCCGATTGACCAAATCAAAGTCAGTCAACCCCAGCCAAGCGGGCCCAAGCTCAAGCGAAGTGGGCCCAAGACCAAGAAGGGAAGGGGTTGGCTCCATGCCAAGAATGAATCAATAAATTAGTTCAATACAATTTTTTAGAAATAAATGTATGAAAAATGGGCAGAAAGCCAAAACATTGTAAACCCCATGGCTTATGTGCAAAAAGAAATAAGCACATAAGGCATAGGATGGCACAAGTGTCACGACCCGAAAAAGCACGTGACTGGCCCTTGTGTTAGTGTATATGCCCTAGAGGACATTACTGTATCATACTAGTTTGTATATTACTTAATGGAAGCTTAGGATATTCACAGTTGTATATACAATCTTGCTCAAAATAGTAGTGTGCTACTTGGTTTGTTTCTACTTCAATGTGTACATGTGTTTATTTTAGTATATCACCTATACACATTAGTGGAGCCCTTAGGATCTTTGCTTGATTACCAGCGTTGTGATAGCAGTAACACTCGTGGGGGCTGGGTAATCCACAAGCACATCCTTATGCAGGTCCCTAGTCGCAGGACTATCGAGACAGGGCATCGATACTCCGGAGTAGACTAGCGTATGCGCTTCTCATCCCAGCACGGGAGACGGTCTGTCCCATAGCCGTCAGTACGTCATACTTGAGATAGTATGCGGGTGCTCGTTAGGTTACGAGTACACTGGACAGGACTCGTCGGGAACTGTTGGTTGGTATTATACCTATCGTCAGTTATCAGTTCTCAGGTGACATGAGTACAGCTTAGTCCGCTGACTTGACACTGTCACTTCGCCTTGAGTGTGTTCCCACTGTACTTTGATTACTACCCTACCACGACTCAAAGGAGTCGTGCAAACAGGTAGTAGTTGGTTGCAGTCCCGAAGCACTTGGAGGCAGTGACGGTTAGACAGGATTCGTCTGTCCCGGTATTGGGGGTTGACATCGCGCTGTGTCTAGGAGAGCCATTACACGAGTAGTCCCTGGTCAGGGCAAGCGAGATATACTGGTAGGTTTCCAGTGTTATCTCATAGTGTTCTGGGCTTCACTCCGACACGACTTGTATCGCTATTAGGGTATTGACGTTTACCGCCCCCTAGGTCCGCCATGCGATGTATCAGACGAACAGACCGGACTGTACGGCGACTGTCACATTCAGACTCAGTAGGAGTTCAGATAGGTTTCACCTTGTCAGTCTTCTTGTCGGCATCTACCTGGGGACCGTTACGCACAGCTAGTGCCGCTTGCGGTCTGTGGTTAAACCCACTGCCAGCGTAGTGTCGATTCTTTAGAGTCCCATACAGAAAGCTATTCGTCTTTAGGCAAAAGAGTAGAGGTCGCATGGTTTTGCGACAGGTCGCATGGTTTTGCGACAGGGTTCGTTCAGATCCGTGCACTTGTGCACGTTTAGTGTCCGGACAGTTAACACTAGTGGGCTTTGGTTTAAGCCAGATCCTAGTGTACATTTTGGGATTGGTTTTATCTAGTATGTATTCGTGTTCCTCGGAACGCGGATGCGGGTGTATATGCACAGTTGATAGAGAGACAGAGACAGAGGATTCTCATTAGGGTTGTTGACTGTTGACTGTTGACATTGACTTTTTGCTAAACCCTAATAAGAATATGAAATATAATTAACAATAATATTAATTAAGTATTATAGTGACATGGTTGTTGAGGGGTTGACTTTGTTGACCGGTTGACTTGGTTGGACTAGTTGACCATCATTATGACAATAGCTATCATTTCATGGCAAAGACTTTTGCTTGCTTGTTTATCTTGTGCAAAATGAGTGCATGAAATGATATGGCTATTTTGACTTAAACCGTCACTAATACTTGATTGCTATTATTGGTTATGATGGCTTTGGATTATAAGAGCCAAGAGAGAAAAGTCTTGCTCATTCTATCATTTCCATTCTCTCTCTTGCTTGAGCTCTCACCCTCTTCCTCTTGCTCTCCCTCTCTCTCTAGTCTATGGTTCACTTGTCTCATGTGTTGAGAAGTAAGAACCATAGAGAAAAATCCCAACACACTCTCCTCTACTCACTCTAGTTCACAAGGTTTAGCAAACCGAGTGAACTAGTTTCTTCAAAGTTCGAAGAAGAAGCCAAAGGTGGAAGCTTTCGGGTGGATCGATCTTCGGCGCAAGGAGACGACGGGGTGAAGCCGATCCATACACCATCGAGAGTCGAAGACGAAGGAGTTCAAGAAAGAAAGGTATAACCCCTAACCGAGTAGTTAACAACTCCTAGTTAGGTTGTTAGGTAGATAGTTTAACAAAGATCCGTTTTGAGTCCATATTACCGCCTCTAGAAAAAAAAATCATCAAATTCCGCATGCTCGTAAGTACCGGGAGAGGTAGCATGGACTTACAGTGGTATCAGAGCCTAGTTAAACACTACCTAACATGTTAGCATAGTAACTAGAAATTTGATCGGAGAAAAAGTCGCGAAATACACCCGAATATCAAGCTTGCTGTCGATTTTTAAAGTTCTGTAAAAATAATAAATCATGCTTCAAAAATCGACTCAGGGTTTTTATAGTGCACTGAAGAAAAACGATCAAGAGATCTCATCAAAGCGCCGCGGAAACGCGGCAAGAGCTTGCTCTTGCCGCGGTTCCGTGGCCCATTTAACTCTTCTGTGGATTTTCTTCACTGCAGTATACTTAGTGGGGTATTTTAGGATTTTTGGTATATGTTTTTTCAGCCCAGATTTTCCAGAAAGAAAATTTTGTTTTTGGGGCTTTAAAAATCGTATTTTGATCGAGTTTCTAAAGACTTAAGCTGACGGATATTTATCTGTGATGTGATATTTGTACTGAACGTCTGCTAATCGCTATATGTCGATTAGTGGGGGTTATACAAATCTATGATCTGTAATGTTGTTGGTATGTGTATATGAATTCATTGGATTGTCGCGGGTGAATAGCCGGGGGTTGTGAGACAAGAGTTTTTTTCTTCTTTCAATTCATGTAAATTTGTAAATTGATGTAATATTATTTATATGGCCGCACAACCGGGTCGGGGTTGTAGCCGTCATTGTATAATTTCTTTTTGCTGTTTTTGCTCCTAGGATAGATCCATTGTGGGGTGCACAAACTACCGGGTATCTCGAAGTGCCGAGTGGCCTACTCACGTCGTTGAGGGAGGTTGCTCCGCTTCGGATATTTGGCGGGTAGTTTGCCGCACCCGTAGGGGTCTTGGGTGGGGTATTGGCTATTCACCGCGACCGTGTAATCTGCTTTTCGTTACAAGCTCGTACGAATTGCGGATTACTAGTATATCCAATGTGTTCATCTGTGGTCTGAAATGGCTATCATTGCAATATATCTATATATGATATTATTTAGGCGTTGCTTATGTTTTTCAGCCGCGCTAGCCCAGCCCCCGCTCTGTCGTTAGTTAAGTAACCTAACGGGTAATGACGGGGCCCCGTGGCGAATGCGAATGGCATAAGCGTACGTCATATTTTGGTTGTTTTCTGCAATGGTAGGATTAAATGATGGGATGCATTAAAAGAACTAATGCAAGAAAAAGACGCATTAAAAGAACTAATGCAAGAAAAAATAAACCAAGTAAGTCGTTGGAACACTTTCAAAACCACTCGGTTTCTTTTCAAAATACCTTTTAAACGCGGAGCTTAAGCCACTCCTTTTTAAAAGCTATCTCGTTCCATCGATTATATCAAATTCACTACGTTCACGGTTTCGCCAAAACCATTCGCAGCCCTCCGTCGTTTCGTATGAATATTCAATAGTATTCAAGCTATGTTTGTTGACCTTCGTCAAGGCATAGTGATTGGTAGCTATTGGGTGTTCATATGTAGCATAGATAGATGCGTTGGTTTGGGACAGTCGTATTACCTTGTTGACCTTCGTCAAGGGTATATACGGGTGGGTTCAAATTAACATGGACAATGACGGGTAGAACTTGACATGTGACTTATGATTTGTTGACCTTCATCAAGGTCATAAGAGCATAGGGCAAAAATCCACATCGGGAGTTTCAAAAGAACTGAAACTTGCTAGCGCTGCATACCATTTGGAGTGTGATGATTCTGGTAGGATTCCTTCAGTTTTGTCACGCAATGATATTTGGATCTCGATCCTACTGTGAGTATATGCTACTCCTCAGGAAATTTCTCACTTAACGATCAATGCTATAAACCAAGTAGGTGTCTAGAAAGGTGTTAGCGGGGCTACGCCCACAGGGAAAAGAGGTTATTTAATTAAGGAACTTCGCGAAAGTGTTGGAAAACCTCCCTCGAAGTACCGACACTAGCCTGGCTGAATGGTTAAGCAAGTATTGTACGGTGAGATTGATCCAGACTAATTCTTCCTTTTTGGTTTGAGGAGGGATTCGAGAGACAGTGGGAGCCATCCTGTTTAGATAAATTAAAAACCAATCTAAACTTGCAAGAGCATCATGCTGAGTGTTTTCTTCTCTCTCTCTTAATTGCAGCGACCCAGTGACCACACCTAGGTTATATCTAGATAATAAAATGACTGAACCTAACTGTTATGACTGGCAAAGGTCTGTCCAGATGTCCATTGCCCATGACAAGCTAGGACACCTCTTAACTAATCAAACCCCTGCCGTCTCAGTGTTGGATATAGTGCCCTCCAAGTCAATTATTGGATCGCAGGTACGTGATTGCAATGATTGAGGAGGACCTATGCCGGTATGACAGTCTTTCTCGAGATGATAGTATGTTATCTGGTTTGCCTTTATCAGTCGTGTATAGGTTCAGGTGACTGATCACGATTACACTTTGATAGAGCCCTTAGGATTTTGCTTGACTACCAACAGTATGAGGGCGATCATATAAGTGGGAGTTTGGTGGTCTATAAGCATATCTTTAATAGTGGTCCCTACTCGTGGGAGTTTCGAGACAGGGCATCGATACTCCGGAGTAGACTAGTGTATACAGTCGAGACCCCGACGAGGGGCGGTGGCCGGTCTCACAAGCCACTGGTGTCAGTAGGATCACCTAAGATGTATACAGGTGCTCATTGGGTTATGAGTACACCGGACAGGACTCGCCGGGAATCTGCTAGTTGGTATTATACATATCGTCAGATAGCAGTTCCCTGGTGACATGTGTACAGGTTAGTTCATCGACCTGAGGTCGTCATTTGTCTCGTGTGAGTTCCCACTGTGCTTTGATTTCTACCCTACCACGGCTCAAAGGAGTCGTGCAAACAGGTAGTTTTTGGGTACAGTCCCGAGCCACATGGAGGAACGTGAGCGGATCGGCAGGGGATTCGTCTCTCCCGGTATTGGGGGTGGAGGTCACGCTGTGTCTAGGAAAGCCATTACACCAAGTCCTTGGCCAAGGCAGGTGAGATTTACTGGTAGGTACTCCAGTAGTATCTCAGGGTGTTCAGGGCTTGTCTCCGACACGACTTATACAGCTATTGGGGGTCTGGCGTTACTAGCCCCCTAGACCGGATATGCGATACTCATAGACGAACGGACCGGACTGTATATACATTGACACTGTTAGGCTCAGTAGGGTTTCCGGATGAGTTCGCTTGTCAGCCTCCCTTGAGGTCAGTCCATGGGCAGCCGTTACGCATAGCTAGTGCCGCTGACGGCTAGTGGTTAAACCCACTGCCAGGATACTGACGAGTCATTAGAGTCCTCCACAGACAGTTTCCCAAGTTCGGGCGAAACGTTGTAGAGGTCGTATGGTTTTATGGCAGGGTTCGGAAATTGCATGTGCGTTTACGCACGTGTCATATTTCGGGCAGATAATACTGGTGGGCTTTGGTTTAAGCCGGATCCATGTATTATACAGAGTAGATATAATATCTTTGTCTCAGTTGCATTTGTATTCGGTCGTAATAAAAATGCGGGTATATTTATACAGTTACGGGGTTATCCTGAAATTCGTTTCGGGATCACTTTTGGAAGTTGCCAGTTTCCATTTTTCTATCAGCCGTATTTAACATTCAGTTAAATGCGGATTTATCTTTTCTTCTCTTTGATGAGTCATGAGGTGAGTCATGAGAGGAAGCTTCTTGGAAGGTGACTTGGAAGGTGACTCATTGTTTCATTTATTGTGTTCATACTAGGTGCATTTATTGTGTTCACACTTTGTGTTCACACTAGATATTTCTTCTTGATATTTTTGTGAGAAGCTTTGGCTTGTGGTCACCCCCCTTGCTCCTACCATCACCCCCTCCTCTTTATAAAGTGGCCGGCCACTCTTGGGTGCCCACTTGATCATTTTCACACTCTCTCACTTCATTTGGTTAAAAAGATTATGATAGTTTCGGTGTATGGAATTTCACTGCTCATTTCATTCCATCACCCTATTCCTATGGCAACTTCATTAACCGTTCGTCCATGGTTTTGGACGAAGCGAGACAAAGTATTCCACTCGTTCTCTACATCAATCTTGGTCGTCTCTTTTAGCAAACTTGACGACCGAGTTGCCTCGAGTCAGAGGCGGGAGCCCGTTTAAAGATCCGATGATGTGGTGCCACCTGGACGAGGAGATCGGAGATCGACGAGATCGGAGCAGCCGCAACGGAGCGTGGGATGATGGTTAAAGAACGAAGGACTCGGATCGTTCGGTATAACCTTTCTTCCCTCTTTGTAGATTGTTAGTTTAGCGTTAATGGCAGATCCGGGTTATAGTTTGCGATAGCGCCAGTTATAAAAGTTTTTGTTCCGCATTTTGGCGTCTGAAAGACGGCCGGGACGCTATCGTAGACTTACATGGTATCAGAGCCACGCCATTAAGCTTTACTAACTTGTGCTAACGCGTTTAAAAGATCGATCAAACGGATTTTTCGAAAATCGCAATTTCTAGTATTATAGTTTCTGTTAATTTTCAAACTGGTCCAAATGTCATTTTGACCATACCAGAAAATCAAGCAGGGTTTTTGAGAAATACTGTAGAAATGCGACCAAGTGATTCCACTGTTCCACCGCCGATCCGCGGTCCAAGCTAGGGTTTGGCCGCGGATCCGCCGCAGGAAAGTGATATCAATTGCTCAATTTTCTATAGTGGATTCTATGTTGGAAATTGTGGTTTCTGGAACAGTTTATTTGGGCCCAGTGTTTTTTACTGTGCAGCAGATTTGCGTGGGGCCCACTTCGGGAAATTTAGTCGATCGAAATTTAAACGCGTTAGTTTACAGTGCTTACATTATATCTCCGATCGTGAATGTCATTTGATCGGTAAACCGCGTCTGATTGCTATAGTTCTTTTAGACGGGTTTGCGAACGTGACATTCGCGTTGATGTTCTGTGTTGTGCTGTGATGTTGCGGATTTGTCGTGGTGGATAGCAGTGTGCAATGATAGTGCAGCTTGGATTTATTTGTACATTTGATATTGCAGGGCGAGCGTCCAACTTGTGGACTGCCGTCACTGCCTGTTGTATAATATTCTTTTAGGGCACGACCAGGTTGCGGTCGATGTACCTGTTGTACTATTTTCCATTTCTGTACTAGGTTTTACCCCGCGACGGAGTGCACGGATAGCCGGGTTCTGAAGGGCAACGGGTACGCATCTCATGGCTTTGAGAGGCAGAGGGGCCTTGCTCTAAAATTGGCAGACTATTCACCGCACTCATAGGGGGTACAGGTTGACCCAAGGAGGGGTGCCCAAGTTTACCGGATTCCGTGAAGTGCTGGGTGGTCCATTCACTTTGCTGTAGGGGGCTGCCTCGCTTCAGGTTTTGGCGGGTAACTTGCCGCACCCGTAGGGGTCTAGGTTACATTGCACAGGCTATCCACACGATAGGGGAACATCGGGTTTCAGCAGCGGCTCCGTGAAACCCGAGGATCCCAGATTATCTGTATTGTTCTGTGATGCTTATTACTTTTCTGTAATGTTGCATATTATCACGCCTGGAGCGATTATTGTATATTGGTTTATATACTATTAGATGTTGTATATGTTTTACACTCGCGCTAGTTTAGTCCCCGCTCTGTCGTTAGTTAAGTAACCTAACGGGTGATGACGGGACACAGTGACGAATGCGGATGGCATATACGTACATTTTATTTTCATTCTTTTCTGGTGTGAGTTTTGATGGGACTGCGTTGATTCTGATCAATGCAAAGGAAAACAAACCTGTTTGGATGTTGTTGGAACAATTTAAAAGTGTTATTACAAAGATATTTTCTTTTGTTTTGCATAGTGGTATTCGGTTGGAATATCCTGCACCTCATTCGACGGGGCAAGGGCCGATATCCCTTCACCGGGACTGACCCCTTGGGCAGAAGTTTGCGTCAGGGTAATAACTTAACTATAGTCGATTACATGTTGCTTTGCATCGCGGTATTCAGTGGAATATCCTGCACCTCATTCCACGAGGAAAGAGCCGAGATCCCTTTACCGGGAGTGACCTCTTTAGCAAAGGTTTTCGCCACTATATTTTATAAAAAGCTATCAGGTTCCTTCAACGAGATCAAGTTCATTACGTTAATGGTTTTTTCGCCAAAAACCAGCCGTAGCCCTCCGTCATTTCTTATGGATGGTCAGTAATATTCAAGCTATGTTTGTTGGCTTTCGTCAAGGCATAGTGTTTGGTAGTTGCTGGGGTATTCATTTGTTACATAGATAGATGAGTTGGTTTGGGACAGTCGTATTACCTTGTTGGCTTTCGTCAAGGGTATGTACGGGTGGGTTCGAATTAACAAGATAATGACGGGCAGAACTTGACATATGACTTATGATTTGTTGGCTTTCGTTAAGGTTATAAGAACATGGGGTAAAAATCACATCAGGAGTTTCTAAAGAAAATGAAACTTGCCAGGCATGCGCATACCTTCTGGAGTGTGATAACGCGAGTGGATTCCGTCACGTTATCATGCGATGAGAGTTAGATCCCGATTCCCACTGATGAGTTGGTTTACTCTTCGGGTGATCCCGATTGATTCTTCTTTCAGGTTTGGAGGAGAATTTGACAGTACAGTGGGAGGTTTCCGGATTAGATAAAGTGATAACCATTCTGATCTAGGTTAGAGTGCACGCAGAGTGTTTCTTTTCTCTCTCTCTTTGGCAGCGACCTTTGACCGACCTTAGACTATGACTCAGGAACCGAGTTGACCGAACCTTCTTAAAATACTGGCCTTTAGATTGTCTATGTTGCATAAGTCATTGCCACTCCTTCTTCTATCCTTTGCATTTCTCAGAACACCCGTATTACTACGGACATCCACTTTCATTGGATAGATCCATCGTATGGTTATATACGAACTCGAAGGGACTCCTTCGAGGATGGATCAAGGTTCAGGAGAAATAGAATTGGTTTATTCAGTTGTCTTTTATTATCACCTTCTCTCAGGTTGCGAGAGATCCTTGGTTTAGGAGAGTACACCTATTACGCTTATTGGATAGTCTTATTCCAAACCATAGGCAGGTGCCGAACGGTAGGGAGTGAAGAAAACCAATTAGCCTAAGTAGGGTGTACAGAAGGTAATATGTAAAGACAAAATAAAGGGATTAGAAAGAAGGCAAAGTAAGTTGCGACTGTTATCATTCACGACCAAACCGCGTACTTCATCGCCACTCCTATTTCACCTTTAAAAGAATAAGGTATTATTCAGTTGTCTTTTATCATCACCTTCTCTCAAGTTGTGAGTACTCCTTGGTTTAGGAGGGTACACCTATTATGCTTACTGGATAGTCTTCTTCCAAACCATAGGCTGGTGCCGAACGGTAGGGAAAGAAGAAAACCATTTAGCCTAACGATGGTGTACAGAAGGAAATGACTAAAGACAAATAAAGGGATTTGGAGAGATGACAAAGAAATATACAGTTAGAGTCATGAATTGGATTTTGGAAGAGGCATTACTATGAATACCAGGATACCCCTACGAAACATTTTCATGTTTCAGTGCATTGTTAAATGGAAAATTGTTTTCCCGATTAGATACTTACTCCAGGGTGTGTATTCACCAGGTTTCATTCTCATATCTGTATGGTTTTACTGATGATGAGTGGGAGGAAGTTATTGGAAATTAGGTGATCATCCTCATTATATCGGAATTCGTTGTAATTGGTGATATTTGAGGGAATCGCTTGGGTACAGTTTTCAACCTACGACGCACAGGTTTTGAGTTATTCAACTCAGCGGACTTTTACAGAGTATTGTATGTTGTCCAGTGTCCATCAGGACAAAGGGGTTGGTCCTCATACTATGTTCTGTTTACTTATGACTTCTCTAGTTTTTAGACAAGTGTTTCGTAGAAATGCAAGGTCTAAGTTTTGAGAAGTTGTGGGTATAAGAATAAAGTAGAGAACCAGATGTCGCAAGTATCGGGATTCTTTAAAGAGATCGAAGATGTAGATTCTTTGTGATTGGTATTCAGATGATAGTAAAAGATTTGAGAAACTTGTTTCTCTTTCAGGTTACTCATAATTGGATGGATTCCTAAGTTGAGTAATGCTGATTAGCCTCTCTCCATTAAAGATGATATGCACTGGAGACAGCTGCATGATTAGAATCTGGTTCCAATTAAATAATTGCCAAAGTTTCTATATTGGATATAGAATGGTTCATATCTTAACGTTGTTAAGGTACGGGGAGTTGTCCGGCTTATGCTTAAAACCAGACTCTGGATAACTCAGGGCACGTTTCTGTAATGGCTGTTTGTGGGTTGGCCCAGGCTATGACGAGGGTTGACTTTCTACCATCTGGAAGATCAATAGTGATATTGTTCTTGACTCGCCACAGTTTTAGTAAAATGGATTTTTTCAGAAAACAGTAGTGGGAGTATGGTAGAACTGGAAGTGATTCCAGAACCGCAAACGATTATGGAAAATTTAATAGGACCTAAAGATTCAATCAGGTTTGACATTTCATTAGCCACTCCGCAGATTTGGTGGGTAACCTCAGACACCCGAGAGGTGCTCCGGTAGCCTCAAGGACGGTGACAGAGAGGTTTTCATCTATCCAGACTTGACACTACTGTTGTTCCAGGCTATGAAACCCGGTAGAAGGGTTGTTGTGGTCAGTGGGAGCAGCAGAAGCATAGTGGGCAAGTAGCTTATGTCTATTTATAGACTAGAGCAGTTATAGCGGAGATTGATCATCTAATTTTGATGTGACAGTCATAGGTTTGACTTCATCAGAATAGGGGATGGATCAGTTAAGAAGATAGTAGGGTGTGTGATGTCCTGGTATTTGGATGACATACACAAAGTAGGAAGTAAAATTCCTATACTACGATCGGTTGTACTGTGGTCGTCACACAGTTGTTTCTCCAAACAGGATATGGATATAATATCAGACATTCTGATTTCTAGATCTATGGTTTTAGATATGGATTTGGGTAGTTTCCCAATGTGGGTACTTTGACAGTATTCTAATGGTTTTTAGAATAGATGACTCCTGGCATGGTGGTGTACCTGCAGGTGATGGAGTCACCCTCTCTAAAGGTGTCTTACAGACTAAAGGGGAGAGGGAGGTGTATGATTGGCAGATCACTTGCTTAGGCAACTGAGTCAATCATAAGATGTCAAGTACCACACCAAGTGTTGTTTTTGCACTAGATGCAATAAGTTTGTATTAATCCAATCCTGGAGAAACATAAGGAAGCAGTTTTAGAACATAAGTGAATGTTCTACGGATTTGATGACGGCAGCCTCTTTCGGGAGACGGTTGTCATTCTAGGCTTCAAAGGTGACATGGATGACAGAGTGATTGTCAGAGTTATAGTTTTCCCTCTGACGAAGAGGGACAGTATTATGGACAGGTGGTCCAAGAGGATACTGTGGGAGGCATGGTGCCGGATACTGATTAGGTTCAGTTATCGATACAGTCTAAGAAGTTTGGATTTGGAGTTCATTTATGAACTAGGTCCCATCAGATATCCAGACACATTCTAAGACAGGTATTACTCAATTCGGGAGATGGCTTTCTCCGCGAACTTGAGATTAAGAGAGACATAGAAAGAAACATCCGGGCGGATCCACTCCCTGAGGCTTTTTCTCGAACACAATAGTTTTACAAACAGGCTTTGTGAAACTGATTAGTAGAGGAATTGGGTGTTGGTTTCACACGGGCTGTGAGTACGCAACATCGCAATAATTAGCCTTAAGTGCAAGTGGGAGATTGTTGGATATAGTGCCCTCCAAGTCAATTATTAGATCATAGGTACGTGATTGCAATGATTGAGGAGGACCTATGCCGGTATGACAGTCTTACTCGAGATGATAGTATGCTATCTGGTTTGCCTTTATCAGTCGTGTATAGGTTCAGGTGACTGATCACGATTACACTTTGATAGAGCCCTTAGGATCTTGCTTGACTACCAACAGTATGAGGGCAATCATATAAGTGAGAGTTGGGTGGTCTATAAGCATATCCTTAATAGTGGTCCCTAGTCGTGGGAGTTTCGAGACAGGGCATCGATACTCCGGAGTAGACTAGTGTATACAGTTGACACCCCGACGAGGGGCGGTGGCCGGTCTCACAAGCCACTGGTGTCAGTAGGATCACCTAAGATGTATACAGGTGCTCATTGGGTTATGAGTACACCGGACAGGACTCGCCGGGAATCTGCTAGTTGGTATTATACATATCGTCAGATAGCAGTTTCCTGGTGACATGTGTACAGGTTAGTTCATCGACCTGAGGTCGTCATTTGTCTCGTGTGAGTTCCCACTGTGCTTTGATTTCTACTCTACCACGGCTCAAAGGAGTCGTGCAAACAGGTAGTTTTTGGGTACAGTCCCGAGCCACATAGAGGCACGTGAGCGGATCGGCATGGGATTCGTCTCTCCCGGTATTGGGGGTGGAGGTCGCGCTGTGTCTAGGAAAGCCATTACACCAAGTCCTTGGCCAAGGCAGGTGAGATTTACTGGTAGGTACTCCAGTAGTATCTCAGGGTGTTCAGGGCTTGTCTCCGACACGACTTATACAGCTATTGGGGGTCTGACGTTACTAGCCCCCTAGGCCGGATATGCGATACTCATAGACGAACGGACCGGACTGTATATACATTGTCACTGTTAGGCTCAGTAGGGTTTCTGGATGAGTTCGCTCATCAGCCTCCCTTAAGGTCAGTCCATGGGCAGCCGTTACGCATAGCTAGTGCCGCTGGCGGCTTGTGGTTAAACCTACTGCCAGGGTACTGACGAGTCATTAGAGTCCCCCACAGACAGTTTTCCATGTTCGGACGAAACGTTGTAGGGCCGTATGGTTTTATGGCAGGGTTCGGAAATTGCACGTGCGTTTACGCACGTGTCATATTTCGGGCAGATAATACTGGTGGGCTTTGGTTTAACCCAGATCCATGTATTATACAGAGTAGATATAATATCTTTGTCTCAGTTGCATTTGTATTCGGTCGTAATACAAATGCGGGTATATTTATACAGTTACGGGGTTATCCTAAAATTCGTTTCGGGATCACTTTTGGAAGTTGCCAGTTTCCAGTTTTCTATCAGCCATATTTAACATTCAGTTAAATGCGGATTTATGTTTTCTTCTCTTTGATGAGTCATGAAGTGAGTCATGAGAAGAAGCTTCTTGGAAAGTGACTTGGAAGGTGACTCAATGTTTCATTTATTGTGTTCATACTAGGTGCATTTATTGTGTTCACACTAGATATTTCTTCTTGATATTTTTGTGAGAAGCTTTGGCTTGTGGTCACCCCCCTTGCTCCTACCATCACCCCCCTCCTCTATATAAAGTGGTCGTCCCCTCTTGGGTGCCCACTTGATCATTTTCACACTCTCTCACTTCATTTGGTTAAAAAGATTATGATAGTTTCGGTGTATAGAATTTCACAGCTCATTTCATTCCATCACCCGATTCCTATGGCAACTTCATTAACCATTCGTCCATGGTTTTGGACGAAGTGAGACAAAGTATTCCACTCGTTCTCTACATCAATCTTGGTCGTCTCTTTTAGCAAACTTGACGACCGAGTTGCCTCGAGTCAGAGGCGGGGGCCCGTTTAAAGATCCGATGATGTGGTGCCACCTGGACGAGGAGATCGGAGATCGACGAGATCGGAGCAGCCGCAACGGAGCGTGGGATGATGGTTAAAGAACGAAGGACTCGGATCGTTCGTTATAACCTTTCTTCCTTCTTTGTAGATTATAAGTTTAGCGTTAATGGCAGATCCGGGTTATAGTTTGCGATAGCGCCTGTTATAAAAGTTTTTGTTCCGCATTTTGGCGTCTGAAAGACGGCCGGGGAGCTACCGTAGACTTACACTTAGGAACAGTTTCCCCTGTCACGGACATTGACATCGGAAAAAGACTGTGCGAAAGCCAAGTGCCTTGTGTTAGCCTCAGTTGATGGTGCAAACCAGAGGCAGCACGAGAAGATGGACTCAGTTTCTATCTTCCTCCATAACAAAGTTTTATATGGAGAGCAATCTCGTATCGCAAGATATGAGACCTCGAACGAATTTCTTCAAGCGAGGTTGGCTGTCGGGTCATCTGTAGGGGGCAACGTCCTTACAGAGACCAGCTCTTATGAGCTCACGGACCTGCAGATCACGTTGGAGAACGGGTCAAGTACTGACTCGATCCTACAGTCCCTGCCCTCTGCTTATACCCTGAAGGAAACCATGGAAGAAGAAGGAAAAGGAAGGGCAAAAGTTTCGGGACTAGATGTAGTTAAAGAGGGACGTTCCTATTGTAACGGGAATGAACATTGGTAGAAGGATTGCAGGGCTTGCAAAGCCAGTAGCCAGAATTCGAAGCATGTTGTAGCTTCGACTTTGGGTGTGTTTGTAATAGAGAACTGTATGTCAGTTAACCCTACTTCCTGGGTATTGGATACTGGATCAGGATCTTATATCTGTAATTCATTATAGGCTCTGAGAAAACGTAGGGTTATCATGAAAGGTGATATGACTCTCAGGGTTGCTAACGGAATGAGCATGTATACTGAATCCGTAGGGGAATATCATCTAGAACTGACAACTGGGCAGATATTGATTCTGCGTGACTGTTTTTATGTACCAGGTGCGACTTGTAATATCATATCTGTATCCTTACTTTCTAAGGAAGGATATGAATTTACTTTTGTAAGCGATGTAGTACACATCCACCCAAATCAAGTTCTGATTGGGTCAGGTACATTACAAAACGGAATATACGTGTTAAATCAAGCTCAGGTTTTCAGTGTCCAGAACACACTTAAAAGAAAGTCTCCGGAAACAAATCAGGCTTTCTTATGGCATTGTAGACTGGGTCACATTAATAAGGCACGATTAACTAAGTTACATAAAGAGGGATACTTGAATCCGTTCGAGTATTAGTCTTATGCCGCTTGTGAATCTTGTCTCATGGGAAAGATGACAAAGAGTCCATTCACTGGACACGGAGAAAGAGCAAGCGAGCTTTTGGGACTCATACACAGTGATGTGTGTGGTCCAATGTCTACACATTCGGGAAATGGTTATTCATACTTCATTACTTTCACATATGATTTCTCTGGGTATGGGCATGTCATCTTGATGAAGCACAAATCCGAGGCCTTTGAGAAATTTCAGGAATACAAGAATGAAGTTGAAAAACAAACAGGCAAAAGTATCAAGACACTAAGATCTGATCGAGGTGGTGAATACTTGAGTGCCGAGTTTCTGGGCTACTTAAAAGAGAATGGAATTCTCTCTCAGCTTACTCCTCCGTACACACCACAACACAATGGTGTATCGGAAAGGAGGAATCGAACCCTATTGGATATGGTTCGTTCCATGATGAGTAAGGCTGAGTTGCCGCGATCTTTCTGGGGTTATGCACTAGAAACAGCTGCATATCTCTTAAACAAGGCTCCAACCAAGACTGTGCCTACCACCCCATATCAGATGTGGAGTGGGAAGAAACCCTGTCTTAAGTATCTTAAGACATGGGGATGTCCAGCTTTTGTAAAAAAGCAGCATGCGGACAAGCTCGAGGCACGCTCAGTACTGTGTAAGTTTGTGGGATACCCAAAGAACTCCAGGGGGTATCTTTTCTATTCCGCAGAGGAACAAAAGGTTTTTGTTTCTCAGCATACCCACTTCTTGGAAACTGAATTTTTAGAAAATCAGATAAGTGGGAGCGCAATAGAACTGGAAGAAATTCCAGAGCCATAAGCTATTACTGAAAGCTTGAAGGAACCAGAAGTTTCAAGAGAACCGGACATCCCAGCGCCACTCCACAGGAGTAGTAGGCAGTCTCATCCGCCCGAGAGATACTATAGTTTTCTCATAGACGGGGATAGAGAGGATTGCACTATGGATTATGGTGAGCCTACTAGCTTCCAGCAAGCCATTCAGAGCGGTGACTCGGTAAAATGGTTGGATCCAATGTGGACCGAAATGGAGTCCATGTACACCAACAAAGTATGGACGTTGGACGTTGTTAGTTATATGTATGCCCTAGAGGCCATTACTGTACATAGGATGTATATTGTAGTGGATGCTGGGACATATATAGGGAGGACTTTCTTGCTCGACATGATAGTATGCTATCTGGTTACCCTTTACCTTAACGTGTATGCCGATTGTCTCTCTGTTACATGTTGGTGAAGCCCTTAGGATCTGTACTTGACTACCTGGACTATGATGCGGATCATACTAGTGGGGACATGGTAGTCCATAAGTACATCCTTCAAAGTCCCTAGTCGTGGGTGTATCGAGACGGGGCATCGATATACCAGAGTAGACTAGCGTATACCTTCTCGACCCATACAGATGGGCGATGGATGATCCCATATCCATTGGTGTTTGACATCAGAGGAGATATACGGGTGCTCAGTAGAGACTGGGTACACTGGACGGACTCGCCGAGAACTCCCAGATGGTATTATACCTCACATCAGATGGCAGTTCTCTGGTGACACTGGTACAGAGTAGTCTGTTGACCCGAGATCGTCATAGAGTCTTGTGTGGTTCCCACTGTGCTTTGATTTCCATCTTACCACGTCCAAGAGGGCGTGCAAAACGGTGGTTTTTGGGTACAGTCCCGAGTCACATGGAGGCAATGAGCGATAGGAGGGGATTCGTCTCTCCCGGTATAGGGGGTTGATGTTGCGCTGTGTTCGATTGGCTATAACAGGAAATCCCTGGCCAGGGTTGCTGAGATTTACTGGTAAGTGTTACCAGCAGTATCTCGAATTGTTATAGACCTCATATCGACACGACTTATCGAGCTATTGGGGTCTGACGTTTACCACCCCTAGGCAAGATATGCGACATATCAGACGATCAGACCGGACTGTACGGTAGTGTTACTGGTTGGATTCACTGGAGTGTGAGCGGGCTTGCTCGTCGATCTTCAGATCGCTTAATACCCGGGTGGCCGTTACGTTTAGCAGACCGCTTGCGGCTTGTGGATGCTTGATATGATCATCATCTGCTGCCGGCGTATTGACGAGTCTTTAGAGTCCTACACAGAGGTTTCCTGGCTCAAGCGAAACGAAATAGGAGCGCATATGAGATATGTGCGGGACCGAGAATAATACGAGTATGTGATACTGTATTCGATTCTCGCGATGTGACATTGATCGGTTATATGCGATATAGCCGGGTTATCGGATCAAATGTTGATTCGATAAGATGTTACTAATGGTACCAGTCGGTTATGTGCGTCATGACCGGATCGTTAAATCAAGAGTTGATTTAATGATTTAATGCATAATTATATATTTGATATATTACTTTGCGTTAACTAGTATCGGTTCACTTAAGATGGATTTTCTCACTCGGATGTGCGCATTGTATATGCGATATACTTTTGTGCACTTGATTGTATCATGTTTGATGGTACATGTCATGCTAGGGTTCAAGTGTTAAGATTAAACCTTGGTTAATGAAATGGTTAGGGTTTATTATTTGTTATTCATTTATCTTATTTAATTATCCTTTTATTTTTGATAAATGAATGAAAGAAAAGAGAAAAGAATGGTGGCTAATTTTGTTTGTAGTTGAAGATTCATGAACCTTTGACTTTGTCCACCATTCTTATCTCATGCTTAACCTAACCATTTGTTTTAACCCTAGTTCAATCTCTACACTTTACCATGGTTTAGTCATGATAAGTTTTGATTATTCTTTTCTTTTTCTAATTAACTTATCATAACTATTTCCTTCTTCTTCTTCATTCTTCAAGTGAAGAAAACCAAGCTCCATCAATGGTGATTGTTGGAAAAGAGTGAGAAATCCAAAACTAAAGTCTACCCACTTCCTATTTCTTCATCCTCTACCTCTTGCCAAGTAGTAGAGTGTGTTTACTTCACAAGTTTCATGACTTGGTGAAGTTGTGAGCTTGATCTAGCGATGCCTCGACGTAGATCATCTTCGGCATGGACATCGACGACCTAGTTTGCCCATTCTCCGACGAAGCCGACTCTAGAGCCCGGATTTGATTTGGACAGCGGAGACGACCTCGTTGCGGAGCCGTGGAGGTGGAGGACCGGATCTACAAAGGTTGTATTTCCGTATTCCCTTAGTTTATTGTTAACTAGTTAGTTTTTCGCCTAGACATCTAGCCGACGATCCATAGTTTAGGGTTTGGAGGCACCGTAAAATTTGAAATTGGCATGATCGATGCCTTGTGAGACCTCTTGGGAGTGCCTAGGAACCCTACAGACGTTGCTCTAGATAGGGTAAAACCCGTAGGATGCAAGTGGATCTTCAAAAGGAAGATTGGTGTAGATGGACAGGTTGAGACCTATAAGGCTAGACTTGTTGCAAAGGGTTTTCGTCAAAGAACTGGTTTGGACTATGACGAAACCTTTTCTCCAGTGGCTATGCTGAAATCCATTCGGATCCTTCTTGCCATTGCTGCCTTCCACGATTATGAAATCTAGCAGATGGACGTAAAGACGGCTTTCCTAAATGGATATTTGGAAGAGTGCGTCTATATGGATCAGCCAGAGGGATTCATTCAGAGTGGGAGCAGCGGTAAAGTGTGCAAGTTGCTCAAGTCCATCTATGGACTCAAGCAGGCATCGCGGAGTTGGAACATCTGCTTTGATGATACTGTCAAAGAATTCGAATTTGTCAAAAACCCAGATGAACCATGCATTTACAGTAAGATTGTATGGAGAAATGTGGTATTCCTCGTCTTGTACGTCGATGAAATTCTCCTAATAGGAAATGATATTTCTATGCTACAGTCAGTCAAAGGATTCTTGTCACAGAGGTTCTCCATGAAGGACCTGGGCGATGCCAATTACATTCTGGGGATCCAGATCTATCGTGATAGATCTAAAAGGATGTTGGGACTTTCACAGTCAAGGTACATCAACACCATACTGAAACGATTCAGTATGGAAGATTCCAAGCGCGGTAACCTACCGGCTTGTCACGGAATCACCCTCTCCAAAGAGATGTCTCCCAAGACTGATTTGTAAAGGGCTCGCATGTCATCAATACCCTACGCATCTGCGGTAGGCTCTATTATGTATGCGATATTATGTACCAGACCAGATGTAGCATACGCATTGAGCGTTGTAAGCCGGTATCATTCGAACCCAGGGGAGAAACACTGGATAGCAGTAAAGAACATTCTCAAGCACCTGAGAAGGACTAAGGAGATGTTCTTGGTGTATGGCGGAAAAGACCTCCAGATCGAGGCCTTTGCTGACTCCAGCTTCCAGAGTGACAAGGATGACTCCAAGTCCATGTCGGGTTATGTCTTTACCCTCAATGGAGGGACGGTTTGCTGGAAGAGTTCCAAGCAGAAAACCGTTGCTGAATCAACTATGGAAGCGGAGTATATAGCTGCTTACGTCTACTAACCCTAGAGGCCATTATTATATCATACTAGTTTGTATATTACTTAATGGAAGCTTGGGATATTCACAGTTGTATATACAATCTTGCTCAAAATAGTAGTATGCTACTTGGTTTGTTTCTACTTCAAAGTGTACATGTGTTTATTTTAGTATATCACCTATACACATTAGTGGAGCCCTTAGGATCTTTGCTTGATTACCAGCGTTGTGATGGCAGTCACACTCGTGGGGGCTGGGTAATCCACAAGCACATCCTTATGCAGGTCCCTAGTCACAGGACTATCGAGACAGGGCATCGATACTCCGGAGTAGACTAGCGTATGCGCTTCTCATCCCAGCACGGGAGATGGTCTGTCCCACAGCCGTCAGTACGTCGTACTTGAGATAGTATTTGGGTGTTCGTTAGGTTACGAGTACACTGGATAGGACTCGTCAGGAACTGTTGGTTGGTATTATACCTATCGTCATTTATCAGTTCCCAGGTGACATGAGTACAGCTTAGTCCGCTGACTTGGCACTGTCACTTCGCCTTGAGTGTGGTCCCACTGTACTTTGATTACTACCCTACCACGACTCAAAGGAGTCATGCAAACAGGTAGTAGTTTGGTGCAGTCCCGAAGCACTTGGAGGCAGTGACGGTTACACAGGATTCGTCTCTCCCGGTATTGGGGGTTGACATCGCGCTGTGTCTAGGAGAGCCATTACATGAGTAGTCCCTGGCCAGGGCAAGCGAGATATACTGGTAGGTTTCCACTGTTATCTCAGGGTGTTCTGGGCTTCACTCCAACACGACTTGTACCGCTATTAGGGGATTGACGTTTACCGCCCTCTAGGCCCGCCATGCCATCTATCAGACGAACAGACCGGACTGTACGGCGGCTGTCACATTCAGACTCGGTAGGAGTTCAGATGGGTTTCACCTCGTCAGTCTTCTTATCGGCATCTACGTGGGGACCGTTATGCACAGCTAGTGCCGCTTGCGGTCTGTGGTTAAACCCACTGCCAGCGTAGTGTCGAGTCTTTAGAGTACCACACAGAAAGTTATTCGTCTTTAGGCAAAAGAGTAAAGGTCGCATGGTTTTGCGACAGGTCGCATGGTTTTGCGACAGGGTTCGGTCACATCCGTGCACTTGTGCACGTTTAGTGTCCGGACAGTTAACACTAGTGGGCTTTGGTTTAAGCCAGATCCTAGTGTACGTTTTGGGATTGGTTTTATCTAATATGTATTCGTGTTCCTCGGAACGCGGATGCGGGTGTGTATGCACAGTTGACGGAGAGACAGAGGCAGAGGATTCTCATTAGGGTTGTTGACTGTTGACTGTTGACTATTGACTTTTTGCTAAACCCTAATGAGAATATGAAATATAATTAACAATAATATTAATTAAGTATTATAGTGACATTGTTGTTGAGGGGTTGACTTTGTTGACTTGTTGACTTTGTTGACCGGTTGACTAGGTTGGACTAGTTGACCATCATCATGACAATAGCTATCATTTCATGGCAAAGACTTTTGCTTGCTTGTTTATCTTTTTCAAAATGAGTGCATGAAATGATATGCCTATTTTGACTTAAACCATCACTAATACTTGATTGCTATTATTGGTTATGATGGCTTTGGATTATGAGAGCCAAGAGAGAAAAGTCTTGCTCATTCTATCATTTCCATTCTCTCTCTTGCTTGAGCTCTCACCCTCTTCCTCTTGCTCTCCCTCTCTCTCTAGTCTATGGTTCACTTGTCTCATGTGTTGAGAAGCAAGAACCATAGAGAAAAATCCCAACACACTCTCCTCTACTCACTCTAGTTCACAAGGTTTAGCAAACCGAGTGAACTAGTTTCTTCAAAGTTCGAAGAAGAAGCCAAAGGTGGAAGCTTTCGGGTGGATCGATCTTCGGCGGAAGGAGACGACGGGGTGAAGCCGATCCGTACACCATCGAGAGTCGAAGACGAAGGAGTTCAAGAAAGAAAGGTATAACCCCCTAACCGAGTAGTTAACAACTCCTAGTTAGGTTGTTAGGTAGATAGTTTAACAAAGATCCGTTTTGAGTCCATGTTACCGCCTCTAGAAAATTGTTTTTCATCAAATTCCGCATGCCCGTAAGTACCGGGAGAGGTAGCATGGACTTACACCTTGAACCATATGAAGTCTATAGGACTCCATCTGATCCAAGTAAGCCAAAAGGCCAGAAATCTAAAACCATTTTAAGAGTAAATAAAGAAAACTGGTTTTTAATAAGCAAGAACATATTTTGTAAATAAACGATTTTTAAATAACTAAGCCAAAATGCATTTCTAAAATGTATAGTCTTTTATGAAAATTGCGGCAGAGTTTCCTTCGTAAAAACTGGCCCCGAACGGGGTACAACAAGAATAAGATATATGCAATGATAAAAGGCATCCCCAAGCTGGAGCTAGCTCTTCGTCAATCGACGGTCACAACCACGCAAGCAATATAATATACAACGCCAAATGGAGAGGATCAAAACTCAAAAAGAACTCAAAATAGCATGAAAACCGTAATACTACTAAGTGCGACTCTAAGGTCGAAATAATACATCACTAATGTCTAAGTCTGAAACAATATACAAGTTTTGGTTGATGGAATTCTAGAAACAAAGAATAATACATCTACAATGGTGGTTCTGATGCAAAAGAACCCACCTACCAAATGCAATTCACACGCAAGAAAGCAGTGTGCCAGAAATGCCGCTATGGAACCTGTACGGCAAAACCTGCAAGAACTGTGGCACAACGGAGGTGAGTTGCCAACTCGTGAATAGAAAACATCTACAAGCAGAAACCGAATGCAAGACATAATCCTAGGTCAATACGATCAGTATATATAAACCTCAAAGAATAAGCCTGAAGCATGATAAGGTGGCAATGTAACATCTAATCGTGTATGTAGTGCCAAGTACTCATGCCGGTGCCTCAGGTAATAACATGTCGTAAATATAAGGTATGTTTGCATGAAGTAAATATGATGAAGTATCAAAATGAATATCAATACACATATATTAGCGTCCCATTCCACTAATATTGGTGTAAGGGTATATATAACAGCGCCCTCATACCCTGTTATATATACAAATGAAGTATGATCAATGTAATAAAAGTCTGTATGTGATCAATGTCTGTATAACGTAGATCCCGTCCACCCGTCACCCAATGACAATAAGCATCATGCATGTAAGAATGAGGATATAATCAAAATCATGGAAAACATCATGAAACATGTGCCTAGCATCGGCACGTAAATCCTCGTCCATATGGGGCTCCGTCTGCGGTATCGGCTCTCGGCCCCCGGCAGCACGGGTCAGCCTATGTCCATCTCTCAACACCGGTTGGTATCCTCCGGATATCCGCCGAGCTCAAATACAACCACCGGTAGGTACTCGCCCACCTCCAGGCTCAATCGGCAAAATCCATCGATCATCTTGCCGAGGGGAACCATACCGGGCCCCACCATGTACCCTCATACGGCACACACTCCTCGTATGGGGTATATAATCAGAACCGATAAATCTCATGGTGGCTGCGCAAATATCAGATCAAGGAAACCGGGTTTTTCAAATAAGTACATACCCTCCTTTGAAATTATCCACGGTTCCCAAATCCAGAAATATCATGAAAACGAATATCTCAATGCGTATAATTAGAAAGCATGATGTATGCGACATAGAATAATAGTATGCACATACAAGGTCATATCCTGATGCAATAATACTACTGTGTAGTGATATGGCAATTATCGATGATGAAGTGGTGAGCCGGAAAGAAAGTGTACGTGGAACATATGCATCATCGATAATGGTGTTGGTGTCCTAACAGCATGATTTCAATAGAGAAATAAACACATGCAATGCGATGCGGAATCGAATAATCAATGCAACAGTGAAGAATCTACACCAATATGTACATGTCATGCAGTGGTGCCATTTGAAATAAGACGAATCGGGGTTTTGGTAAAATAAGGGTTACTGTGTTTTTAAGAATAGATACGTCTTTTGAAAATACCCGTAGAATCCCTTTACTTGTCCTTAAGATATTCCTGATTCGTTAGTTTTGAAATAGGTATGGCTCGGGTCTAGTCTAACATCTACTAAGCCAAGTCCATCAGGAGGGGTATGGAAACCACCTAAATCTGAGTCGATATATATATATATATATAATAGTCAGTGGCCCCACCTCAATAGTATCGCGTACGATACAATATATCATCTGACATCTTCGAGTCATGAGTGTGGATCCATCATCAATATAAAGCTCGTACGGTAAATCATCGTACAGCATCCCAATAGCTGGGTATGGGTCAGTATCACATTCCACTCATCGATTATCAGGTATCATTATCATCATATCACATAATCTGGGGTACTGATCTAAGTCTAGTACAAATCGATACCATCTATAAAGTATGAATGCGGGGGTAAACACACATCCAAAGCCCGCAAGAATCATATGTCGTATCCCAAATATGAATCATATCAAATCACCGATCTCACGGCACAATGCCCAAAATCATTGACACATCTCCAATGTTGTCCAATATCATCATCAAACACAGTGTAAGTAAAATGAAAAAGCAAGGGTGTACGTGTAGGTGTAAATCTATTCTAGGGTTCGCGACTATGAACTACACTAGTTGTTTCTAACCCTAAACTATCCATAATACACCTAACACAATATCCACAACGCACTATAACTATCATATATATAATATACATTATATCAACTACGGACTATGGGGGTGCTATACGCCATCCACCCGACTTCCCTGTAGATATAATCTACTCACCTTGCGTCTTCATTTGTCGACGTCGCCGAACGCTTGCTTGTCGTCCCGAAGTCTTCATGCGGTACCTACATATCAAAGTATCGTATATGCGCATTAAAACCAAATCAAAGCTAAAACAACACACGAAAACCAAAATGATACGCTATGAGGCCAATAGGTTAGAACCTATGGGTACGCTTTCAAAACCATCAATCAATCCTCGATATCGTAGTATAAACGCCAAACAGTCGAGGTAAAACACAATACGTAAATTTAGAAATAAAAATACCGAATACAGCAACACGAATCCAAAACAGCCACTAAGGAAATAGGCTCCAGATTTCACTCTAGGTCAATTTAGACAAATCTATACATGCCAGGGGTCTAATCTATACATGTAGGAGCTCTGGAACAAAAACGAGACATTTTGGTGCTGGTCTGGCCGCAAATTGCGGCCAATAGGAATATATCTGCGGCCGGGTGATGGAGTTAGGGGCTAGGGTCTTGGTGGTAGCTTCCTGGGTGCCTGCACATGTCACTGTCCATTCAATATAATTTTCAGAGTCTCGGGTTGATAGCAGATCTCATATAACCTTCACAGATTTCACAAATTCTCCGATATCGGTTTCTAAATCCGTATTTCGGGTTTCAACTCTCAGGTTTAGGTCTCAATTCGTGCACTAGGGTGTTTATATTGTAGGGTTCCTAGGCACACTATACAGGTCTCACAAGGCATCAACCATGCCAATTTCAAATTTTATGGGTGCCGAGAAACCCTTATACGGATCGTTGACTAGAAATTTAGGCGATAAACGAAACTAGTTAACATCTTAACTAAAGGAGAGAGGCTACAACCTTTGTAGATCCGGTTCTCTACTTCCTTAGCTCCACGTAGGCGTCCTCTCACTGTCCATCTCGAATCCCGAACTCAAACGTCGGCTTCATCGGAGAATTGGGCGGACTAGGTCGTCGGCTTCGTGCCGAAGATGATCTACGTCGAGGCATCACAAGTTCAAGCTCCGACTTCACCAAGTTGTGAAACTTGTGAAGAAAACACCCAAAACAACTTGGCAAGAGGTAGAGGGTGAAGAAATAGGAGGTGGGTTCACTTTAGAATTGGATTTCTCTCACTTTAGCTCAAGTTGCCATTGATGGACTTAAGCTTTTCTTGATGAAGAAGATGATGAAGAAGAAAGAATATGATAAGTTTTATATTTTAAAATGAAACTAATATGAATACTTATCATATACTAACCATGGTCAAGTGTAAAGATTAAACTAAGGTTAGTTAGAATGGTTAAGGTTAAGGATGAGATAAGGATGGTGGACTTTGTCAAAGCTTCAAGAAGCTTCAACATAGAAACAAAATAAGCCACCATTCTTAATAATATCTAAAATGAATAAATAAATAAATAACTAAGTAAATAATCAAAACCCTAACCATTCATATAACCATGGTTTAATCTTTATACAAACCCAAGTGAGCAAGTATCATCAAACATGATACAAACAAGTGCACAAAAAATATATCACATATACAATGTGCATCAAGTGAGAAAATCCTTTTAAAATGAACCAATACTAGTTAATGCAAAGCAATATATCAAATATATAATTATACATTAAATCATTAAATCAACTTGATTTAACGATCCGGTCATATCGCATATAACCGACTAGTATCTAATGTATCGGCTTATCGAATCAATCCTTGATTCGATATCTAGGTTATATTGCATATAACCAATCGATACATTCATTGCGAGAATGAAATACGGTATCACATACACGCATCATTCTCGGTCCTGCACATATCTCATATGCACTCCTATTTCGTTTCGCTTGAGCCAGGAAACCTCTGTGTAGGACTCTAAAGACTCGTCAATACGCCGGTAGCAGATGATGATCATATCAAGCACCCACAAGCCACAAGCGGTCTGCTAAACGTAACGGCCATCCGGGTATTGAGCGATCAGAAGATCGACGAGCTAGCCCGCTCACACTCCTGTGAATCCAACCAGTAACACTTACCGTACAGTCCGGTCTGTTCGTCTGATATGTCGCATATCAAGTCTAGGGGTGGTATACGTCAGACCCCAATAACCGATAAGTCGTGCCGATGTGAGGCTCATAACGGGTCGAGAAACTACTGGTAACACTTACCAGCAAATCTCTGATCAGCCCTGGCCAGGGACTTCCCTGTTACGGCCAATCGAGCACAGCGCAACATCAACCCCCAATACCGGGAGAGACGAAACCCCTCCTATCGCTCATCGTCTCCATGTGACTCGGGACTGTACCCAAAGACCACCGTTTTACACGCCCTCATGGACGTGGTAAGGTAGAGATCAAAGCACAGTGGGAATCATACAAGACTCTATGACGATCTCGGGTCTACAGACTAACCTGTACAAGTGTCACATGAGAACTGCCATCTAACGTGAGGTATAATACCATCTGGGAGTTCTCGGCGAGTCCGTCCAGTGTACCCAGTCTCCACTGAGCACCCGTATAACATCTCTGAAGTCAAACACCAATGGATATGGGATCATCTATCGCCCATCTCATGGGTCGAGAAGCGTATACGCTAGTCTACACTGGTATATCGATGCCCCGTCTCGATACACCCACGACTAGGGACCTTGAAGGATGTACTTATGGACTACCATGTCCCCACTAGTATGATCTGCATCATAGTCCAGGTAGTCAAGTACACATCCTAAGGGCTTTATCAACATGTAACTATAAGACGGTTTAAAGAGACAAGTGTACATGTTAAGATAAAGAGTAACCAGATAGCATACTATCATATCGAGCAAGAAAGTCATCTCTATATATGTCCAAGCATCCAATATAATATACATCATCTGTACAATACTGGCCTTTAGGGCATACATACAACTAACAATCTCCCACTTGCACTAGGGCCAGCTGCTGTAGTATCGCATACCGAGCATCCCGAAGAGTCTCTCAAACTGTATCTGGGGAATGGCCTTCGTGAGTGGATCCGCCGTGTTGTTCTTCGTGTCAACCCTCCTGACCTCGATCTCCCGGTGATCAACTATCTCCCGGATCAGGTGATACCGCCTCAGAATATGCCTGGATCGCTGATGGGACCTAGGTTCCTTGGCCAAAGCCACCGCTCCATTGTTATCGCAATACAAAGGTATTGGATGCTCAATGGATGGAACCACTCCAAGTTCAGTAATGAACTTCTTGATCCAGACAGCCTCTTTGGCAGCACCGTTGGCAGCGATGTATTCAGCCTCCATCGTCGAGTCTGCCACGGTTTCCTGCTTGGAACTCTTCCATCTAACCGCCCCTCCGTAAAGGGTAAAGACAAAACCCGACTGCGACTTAGAATCGTCCTTATCACTCTGGAAGCTCGAATCGGTAAAGGACTCCACTTGGAGTTCTCCATTACCATACACCAAGAGCATCTCTTTAGTCCTTCGCAAGTACTTGAGAATGCTCTTCACAGCTGTCCAGTGACACTCTCCAGGATCATCTTGATACCTGCTCACTACAATTAGTGAGTATGCAAAATCGGGTCTGGTACATAGCATCGCATACATGATAGATCCTACAGCTGAAGCATAGGGTATCCCTTGCATGCGAGCTCTCTCCAAATCAGTCTTGGGAGACATCTCTTTGGAGAGAGTGACTCCAGAGATCGTGGGTAAGTTCCCACGCTTGGATTCTTCCATACTAAACCTCTTTAGTATGGTGTCAATGTACCTGGATTGGGACAATCCCAATATCCGTTTGGATCTATCTCTATAGATCCTGATTCCTAATATGCAGGAGGCATCACCAAGATCTTTCATCAAGAATCTTTGTGATAAGAAGAGCTTGACCGATTGCAGCATAGGAATATCATTTCTTATCAAGAGTATGTCGTCCATGTACAATACGAGGAAGACAACCTTACTCTCTGCTACCTTCCTGTAGATACAAGGTTCATCTGGGTTTTTGACGAAATCAAACTCTTTGATAACGACGTCAAAGCAGATGTTCCAACTCCGCGATGCTTGCTTTAATCCATTAATGGATTTAAGCAGCTTGCACACTTTGCCGCTGCTCCCACTGTCTACGAAGCCCTCTGGCTGAGTCATGTACACGCACTCTTCTAAATCACCATTTAGAAAGGCGGTCTTAACATCCATTTGCCAGATTTCGTAATCATGATATGCAGCGATGGCAAGCATGATCCGGATGGATTTAAGCATAGCCACTGGAGAAAAGGTTTAGTCATATTCCACACCTGGTCTTTGACGAAAACCCTTTGCTACAAGTCTCCACTTTCCCATCTACACCAAGTTTCTTCTTGAAGATCCACTCGCTCCCGATGGGTTTTACCCCTTCAGGAGCAACTTCCAAAGTCCATACTTTGTTGGTGTACATGGATTCCATCTCGGACCGCATAGCATCCAGCCATTTCACTGAGTCCCTACTCGTGATGGCCTGCTCGAAGCTAGTTGGGTCATCATCCTCCATGATGCAATCCTCGCTCCCACTATCCATGAGAAAACCGTAGTATCTCTCAGGTTGGCGAGGAACCCTACTAGATCGGCGGAGAGGCTGGGGTTCATCGGGAACTACTGAATCCTCTGGTTCAACCAAATCTTCTGTTGTAGTCTGTGTTGCTGGAACCTCTTCCAGTTCTACCTCAATGCCACTTATTTGTTTCATAAGAAAACTTTTTTCTAAGAAAGTGGCATGTCGAGAAACAAACACCTTTTGTTCCTCGGGGTGGTAGAAGATATACCCTTGTGAATTTTTGGGATATCCTACAAACTTACATAAGACAGATCTTGCCTCGAGTTTGTCCGGATTTTGTCTTTTGACATAGGCTGGACAACCCCATATCTTAATATAATTAAGATGTGGTCTCTTCCCTTTCCATATCTCATATGGAGTGGTAGGCACTGATTTGGTAGGAACTCTATTCAATAGGTCCATGGCTGTCTCAAGCGCATATCCCCAGAAGGAAATAGGTAACTCAGCTGTACTCATCATTGAGCGCACCATATCTAATAGGGTGCGGTTTCTCCGTTCAGATACAACGTTGTGCTGTGGTGTATACGGAGGAGTCAGCTGAGAGAGAATCCCATTCTCTTTTAGGAAGTCCAGGAATTCATTGCTCAAGTATTCACCTCCTCGATCAGATCGAAGGATTTTAATACTTTTTCCGGTTTGGTTCTCAACTTCTTGTTTATATTCTCTAAATTTCTCAAAAGCTTCTGATTTGTGTTTCATCAGGAACACATATCCGAATCTAGAGAGATCGTCAGTGAATGTAATGAAGTACGAAAAACCATCCCTGGCATGTGTAGACATGGGACCGCATACATCACTATGTATCAGTCCCAAGAGTTCGGTAACTCTTTCTCCGTGTCCTGTAAACGGAGTTTTGGTCATCTTGCCTTTGAGACATGACTGGCAAGTGTCATAAGATGAAAATTCAAACGGATTCAAATATCCATCCTTATGCAACTTAGCCAGTCGTGTCACATTGATGTGACCCAGTCTATAATACCACAAGAAGGATTCGTTCAGTTCTGAACTCTTCCTCTTGTGTGTGTTTGTTATGCTCAGAACTGTTGATTGGTTTAGAACATAAATGCCATTGCACAACGTGCCTGATCCAACTAACTTTTGGTTACGGAAAATGTTCATAACATTATCCAGTAATACAAAATTATATCCCTCTTTACTCAATAAAGAAACCGATATAATGTTGCATATCAGGTTCGGCATGTAATAGCATTCGTTCAGAACCAATGTATTACCAGTTGGTAATTCAAGGTGATATTCCCCGACATTCTTAGCTGCAACAATTGCACCATTTCCAACTCTAATGTCTTTATCACCTTCACCAAGTTCTCTACCTTTCCTAAGCCCATGTAACTGATTACATATATGGGATCCTGATCCGGTATCTAATACCCAGGACGTAGGGCAAATGGAGAAACAGTTCTCTATAACGAACACACCCGAAAAAAATGCATCAACATGTACTTTCTTCATTCGGGTGGCATGGGAATCCTGGTATTCCTCTATATCCTGTTCAGTCCTATAACTCTTATAGGAAAGAACGGAACCAACGTTCCCCAGCACAGTATAACATGCGGGTTCGGTCAATACATCCATTTTATTATCTTTATTAGGGCATGAAATGGTCGCTACCTGGAGAGAGAGAGAAGAAAACACTTTAGCGTATGCTCGTGCAAGATCAGATTGGTTATTATCTTATCTAATCAGGATGGCTCCCACTGCTTTTTATCAAATCTTCCTTCAAACCCTAAAAGGAAAGACTAGCCGGGATTAATTACACACTACAAGTTCGCCAATCTTTCAGCCAGGCCAGTGTCGGTACTTTGAGGGAGGTCCCCCATGCTTTCGCACGAACCTAATTAATGTAAACCTCGTTTTCCCAGAGGCGTAACCTCGTTAACACCTTTCTAGACACCTACTTGATCGGCTAATTGTAATGTGTAAAACTCTCCCAGGAGTAACTCTTACTCGCAGTGGGTATCGGGATCCAACTATCTCATAGAAGGTATGCAATCTCATTGCAAATTTCAACACTTGAAATTCCCGATAATATTTTGCCCCTAGCGTGCTATGACCTTGACGCATGCCAAACAACCCATAGTCCGCTAGTCAAGTTCAACCCGTACATTTCTTGATTGAATTAAACCCACCCGCACGACCCTTGACGCATGCCAAACAACGCCGTGCGAATACCCTAATCCAATCGCATCGTATGCTAGCAGATAAGCACTAGTTAGCTACCGTACACTACGCCTTGACGCATGCCAAACAACCGCAGCATGAATACTAACTAGTACTTATCTGAAATGACGGAGGGCTACGACAGGTTTTTCTGAAAACCTATTGCGTAATGAACTTGATATCGTTGTAGAATCAAATGAAGTTTTGAAATGGAGTGATTTTGAGGCTTTTCTAGTTTTTCTAAAGGGATCACTCCCGGTGAAGGGATCGTCGGCCCTTTCCTCGTCGAATGAGGTGCAGGATATATCGTATATATCACTGTACAAAGTAGAAACTATAGAAGCTATAAAAAACAAACCGAGTGTGTAGCATCTGCCAGTTATTGCTAAAGGAGTCACTCCCGGTGAAGGGATCTCGGTCCTTTCCTCATCGAATAAGGTGCAGGATATATCACATATACCGCTGTGCAAAGCAAGAACTGTAGCTACCTGTTTTATTTAAAATTTGATTCTACAACATCTTAGGTTTCTTTTCTTTCATTAAACACATTAATGAAGTCCCATCATTTAAATACCTAAACATCACAGATAAATACGACGTACACTTATGCCATCCGCATTCGCCTCGATGTCCCCTCTGTTGGAGATAGTGCCTTCAGAGTCAATTATTGGATCACAGGCACGTGATTGCAATGATTGAGGGAGGACCTATCCCGGTATGACAGTCTTACTCGAGATGATAGTATACTATCTAGTTTACCTTTATCATCGTGTACTGCTTTAGGTGACCTGACATGTCACTATTGCACGTTGATAGAGCCCCTAGGATTCTTGCTTGACTACCGGCAGTATGAGGGCGATCATATAAGTGAGAGCTGGAGTCTACAAGCATATCCTTAAAAGGTCCCTAGTCGTGGGAGTTTCGAGACAGGGCATCGATTCTCCAGAGTAGACTAGTGTATACAGTCGAGACCCCGACGAGGGGCGGTGGCCGGTCTCACAAGCCACTGGTGTCAGTTGGTTCACCTAAGATGTATACAGGTGCTCATTGGGTTATGAGTACACCGGACAGGACTCGCCGGGAACATGCTAGTTGGTCTTATACCTGACGTCAGATAGCAGTTCCCAGGTGACATGTGTACAGGTTAGTTCATCGACCTGGGGATCGTCATTTGTCTCGTGTGAGTTCCCACTGTGCTTTGATTACTACCCTACCACGGCTCAAAGGAGTCGTGCAAACAGGTTTTAGTTGGGTACAGTCCCGAGCCACATGGAGGCAGTGAGCGGATCTTCAGGGGTTCGTCTCTCCCGGTATTGGGGGTGAAGTCGCGCTGTGTCTAGGAGAGCCATTACACGAAGTCCTTGGCCAAGGCAGGAGATTTACTGGTAGGTATTCCAGTAGTATCTCAGGGTGTTCTGGGCTACACTCCGACACGACTTGTACCGCTTTTAGGGGTCTGACTTTTACCCACCCCCTAGGACCGACATGCGATGCTCATAGACGAACGGAACGGACTGTACGGATATTGTCACTGACAGGCTCAGTAGGGTGTCAGGATGAGTTCGCTCATCGACGTCCCTTTTGGTCAATAGCTGGTGGCCCGTTACGTATTGGCTTATACCTCTGACGTGCTAGTGGTTAAATCCACAACCATAGTATTGACGAGTTTTTAGAGTCCACCACATTTTCAGTTACTCAGCTTTCGGGCGAAACGCTGTAGAGGCCGTATGGAGATATGGCAGGGTCCGATCAGATACGTGCGGTATTGCACGGATCAGGATCGGACAGTTTTGTACTAGTGGCCGTATAGTTATATGGCAGCGTTCGATCTGATACGTGCGGTATTGCACGGATCAGGATCGGACGAACATTACTAGCCGGCTTTGGTTTAAGCCGGTTCTAGTTTAGTACAGTGTAGATTTTGTCTCTTTGCATTTGTATCCGGATGGAATACAGATGCGGGTGTGTATGCACAGTATCGGGGTTTTCCTGTAATTTATTACGGGACCAGTTTTCTGGAGTTGCCAGTTTGCATTCCGTTCTGGCCGGTTTTCGTTTGTTCTTTCCCGGCCGGACTTTTCCGATGGAGGGGGTTATTTGCAAGTTTGCAAATAACATTTTGTGGAGGGGTTTATTGCAAAAGGATTTATTATGAGAGCATCTTTTCTTTTGCACCATTCTTGCATTTATTGTGAAGTGAATGGATTTGATTTGGGTATGGGTTTTGTTATGATGATGTTTGTATGTGGTCACCACTTGTGCTCCTACCATCACCTCCCTTCATGCTTCATATTCTTTCCTCCACCATTTTCTAAGATGATAAGTTTTTCTTCATACTTGAGAGAAGAAGAAGAGAGGATCATTTTCAAGAGGGAAAATTTGTTCATCTCATTTCATGCTAGAAAAATGCAAGCACCATTTTTCTTATCTTGATTCCTCCATCATCTTCAAAGGCAACAAACCCCAAATGAGACATAAGCTCTACACTACACTTTCTACAGCAAATCTTGGATGCGTCGACTCGCCAGCTTCGCGCCCGAGTTGCCTCGGTATTAAGGTGGGAGCCCGTAAAAGATGCAGGCGATGTGGTGCCCTTCCGGCAAGGAGGCGACGACCGGAGCATCCGCGGGAGATCGGAGTGGAGACGAAGACCGAAGGACTCGGATCATTCGGTATATCTCTTCCCCTTCTTGTTAGTTAGCTAGGACAAGTTTAATGGCCCGATCCGGGGTTTAGTGCGCGGTGGTGCCGGTTTGCAAAGTTCGCAAAATTAAAGTTTATCACCGTTTCCGCATTTGGCCGTCGGATTGACGGCAGGGGCGCCGCCGTGCACTTACAGTGGTATCAGAGCCTCGCCATTAACTTCGTCTAGCTTCGTTTGATGTGTTTTTCAGTTCCGATCGACCAAAATTCCAAAAACCCAATTTTAGTTCACGAAAGTTTTCTGTTGAAATTTTTTGGTCTCCTAAAATTTTTCAGGTTGTAGAAAACTGATGTACAAGATATTCTAAGCATACTGGAAAAGTTCGACACAGTGAGTCGACACCTGGAGCGCGGAACCGCGGCCAAACCCACCCTTGGGCCGCGGTTCCGCCGCACATTTGTATCCTCACTGCATCATAATTTTCCAGTGGGCTTCTGGGCTTATTTTAGGGGTTTTGGAATATTAAAATTGGGCCCAGATTTTCTGTGAGTGCTACAGTATTGCTTGGGGGCCCACTTGTTAATTTTTGATCGATCGGATATTTTAAATACATTTTTTCACAGTATTTACATTATATCTGCGACCGTGAATATCACTCGATCGGTAAATCCGGTCTAACTGCTATAGCCCGGTTAGACGGATTTGCGAACGTGACTTTCACGTTGATGTTCTGTGTTTTGCTGTGATGTTGCGGATCGGTCGTGGGGGATAGCCTGGATGCAATGCTAGTACAGTTTTGTTGTATTATGTACATTTGATATTGCGGGGCGAGCGTCCGACATGTGGACTGCCGTCACTGCCTGTTTGTATTATTCTTTTGGGGCACGACCTGGTTGCGGTCGATGTACCCGTTGTATGTATATTTTACTTTCTGTACTAGGGTTGCCCTGCGGAGGGGTGCGCGGATAGCTCGGTTCTAGAGGGCAACGGGCCCGCATCTCAGGGCATTGAGACGGAGGGGGCTTCAGTCTGGAATTGGCGGGCTATTCGCCGCACTCGTAGGGGGTACAGGTTGACCCAGGAGGGGTGCCCAAGTTACCGGATTTCGTGAAGTGCTGGGTGGTCCATTCACGGTGCTGAAGGGGGCTGCCTCGCTTCAGGTTTTGGCGGGTGACTTGCCGCGCCCGTAGGGGTCTAGGTTTTCATTGCACTGGCTATCCACACGACCAGGGGAACGTCGGGTTTCAGTAGTGGCTCTGTGAAACCCGGGGATCCCAGATATCTGTATTGTTCTGTGATGTTGTACATTTCTGTGATGTTGCATTTTATTCACGCCTTGAGCGAAATACTATATATTGGTATATATATTAGTAGATGTTGTATATGTTTTTCATCCGCGCTAGTCCAGTCCCTGCTCTGCCGTTAGTTAGCTAACCTAACGGGTGATGACGGGACCCAGTGGCGAATGCGGATGGCATATACGTACGTCAGTATATTTTCGTTCTTTGTGGTGTGATCAATTGATGGGACTGCATTGATTCGGATCAATGCAAGTTAAAACAAACCTAATCTGATGTTGTTGGAACATTTTTCAAAAAGCTGTTATTGCAAGGACGTTCACTTTTGTTTTGCATCATGGTATTCATTTGGAATATCCTGCTCCTCAGTCGACGAGGCAAGGGCCGAGATCCCTTCACCGGGAGTGACCCCTTGGACAGAAGTTTGCGTCAGGGCTTTAACTTCACTATAGCCGATTACTTTTGCTTTGCATCGTGGTATTCATTTGGAATATCCTGCACCCCATTCTACGGGGAAAGAGCCGAGATCCCTTCGCCGGGAGTGACCTCTTTAGTAAAGGTTTTCGTCACTATATTTTCTAAAAAGCTATCCGTTCCTTCAACGATATCAAGTTCATTACGTTAAAGGTTTTCGCCAGAAACCATTCGTAGCCCTCCGTCGTTTCAGACAGGTGGCACGTAGTATTCATGCTATGTTTGTTGACCTTCGTCAAGGCATAGTGCATGGTAGCTGCTTGTTGCTTTTCTGCTGCATTGATAGATGTGTTGGTTTGGGACAGTCGTATAGCCATGTTGACCTTCGTCAAGGGCTTGTACGGGTGGGTTCAAATTAACCTGGACAATGACGGGTGGAACTTGACATGTGACTTATGATTTGTTGACCTTCGTCAAGGTCATAAGAGCATGGGGCAGAAATCACATCGGGAGTTTCAAAAGAACTGAAACTTGCCAGATATGCGCATACCTTCTGGAGTGTGATACCGTGAGCAGATTCCGTCACATTATCATGCGATGATAGTTGGATCCCGATTCCCACTGATGAGTTGGTTTACTCCTCGGGTGACCCCGACTAATTCTTCTTTCAGGTTTGGAGGAGAATTTGAGGTACAGTGGGAGGTTTCCAGATTAGATAAATTGGTAACCATTCTTATCTAGGTTAGAGTGCACGCTGAGTGTTTCTTTTCTCTCTCTCTGGCAGCGACCATTGACCCAACCCTAAGACTATGACTCAGTAACCAAGTTGACCGAACCTTCTTAACACTGGCTTTTGGATTGTCAGAGTTGCAGACCTCATTGCCACTCCTACTTTTACCCTTTTCTTCAGGACACCCCGTATTACTACGAACGTCCACTTCCATTGGACAAAACCATCGTATGGTTAGATACGAACTCGAAGGAATTCGAGGATGGTTTCCGGTTCTGGAGAAAACGGATAGGATTATTCAGTTTTCTTTTCCCTTTTGCCTTCTCTCAAGTTACGAGTACTCCTTAGCTTAGGAGATAGTATACCTATTACGCAAATTGGATAGTCTTCTTCCAAACCTTAGGCTGGTGCCGACCGGTAGGGAATGAAGAAAACCAATTAGCCTAAACGGTGTGCAGAAGGTATTAAGATTAAGACAAAGCAAGGGATTAGTAAGAGGGCAAAGTAAATTGCGACTGATATTTACGACCAAACCAAGTATTTCTTCGCCAATCCTAAATCACCTTTGTATTTCTCCAGGACACTCCGTATCACTACGAAGATCCACAGTTTATTGGATACTCCATCGTATGGTTATATACGAACTCGAAAGGAACTTGTTCCAGTTTGGGGATGGATTCTGGTCCAGGAGAAATAGGAATAAGGTTTATTCAGTTGTCTTTTATCTTCACCTTCTCTCGCATTGCGAGTGCTCCTAGGACTAGGACAGTACACCCATTATGCTTATTGGATAGTCTTCTTCCAAACCATAGGCTGGTGCCGAACGGTAGGGAAGGAAGAAAACCAATTGGCCTAAAGGGGTGTGCAGAAGGTAATGACTAAAGACATATAAAGGGATTTGGAGAGGTGGCAAAGAATTATACGGTTATAGTTGTGAATCTGGATAATGGTAGAGGCATTACTAGGAATACCAGGATACCCCATCGAAACATTTCACTGTTTCAGTTCACTGTGTACTGTTAAAAGAAAACTGATTTCCCGATTAGATACTTACTCCAGGGTATGTATTTACCAGGTATGATTCTCACATCTGTATGGTTTTACAGATGATGAGTGGGAGTAAGTTATTGGGAATTGGGTGATCATCCTCATTATATCGGAATTCGTTGTAATCGGTGATATTTGAGGAGATCACCTGGGCTGTTTGCCGGTCGACAAATATTTGGTTTTGAATATCTGCTGTTATGCACCAATTTCAAATTGATATATCTGTACGTCTATCTTCATAGAGTGAGATATACCTTTTGATATTATGTCGATGATATTTACCTATATCAGTGGATGGTTAGGTAAGGAGCATTAAACAGCGGTGTAATTCTTCTTAACCATAAGTACAGTTTTCAACCTACGACACACAGTGAAAGAGTTGTTAGACTCGGTGGACTTATACAGAGTATTGTATGTTGTCCAGTATCCATTAGGACAAAGGGGTTGGTCCTCATACTATATTCTGTTTACTTTTAACTTCTCTAGTTCTTAGACGTGTGTTTCGTAGAAACACAGGGTCTAAGTTTTGAGGAGTTATAGGTATTTGAATAGAGTAGAGAACCAGGTATAGCAAGTATCGGGATTCTTCAAGGTGATCGAAGATGTAGATACTTGTGTATGGTATTCAGTTGATAGTAATGATAAAGAGAAATAGCTTCTCTTTCAGGTTACTCATAATTGGAAACATTCCTAAGTTGAGTAACGATGATCGGCCTTTTTCCATTTAGTTGACATGCACTGGAGATAGCTGCATGATTTGAATCTGGTTCAATTAAATCAGTGCCTCTGGTTCTATATTGGATATAGAACAGTTCATATCTTAACGATGTTAAGGTACGGGGAGTTTTCCGGATTATGATTAAAACCAGACACTGGACAACTCAAGGCACGTTTCTGTAATGGCTGTTTGTGGGTTGACCCAGGCTATGATGAGGGTTGACTTTCTACCATAAGAAAGATCAATAGTGATATTGTTCTTGACTCGCCACAGTTTTAATAAAAATGGATTTTTTTCAAAAACAGTAGTGGGAGTATGGTAGAACTGGAAGTGATTCCAGAACCGCAAACGATTACTGAAGATTTGATAAGGAACCTAAAGATTCAATCTGTTTTGACATTCCATTGGCCACTCCGCAGATACGGTGGGTAACTTCAGGCACCCGAGAGGTACTCCGGTAGCCTCAAGGACGGTGACAGGGAAGTTCTTGTTTACCCACACTTGCCATTGCTGTTGGTCCAGGCTGCGAGACCCGGTGGGAGGATGAGTATAGCATCGTTCTAAACTAGCTTTAGAAGTGCATGTCTATATGACTCTGCCAGAGGGTTGTCGTAGTCAGTGCGAGCAGCGGAAGCATTGGTGGACATCAGGCTTATGTCTATTTATAGACTAAAGCAGATGTAGCGGAGATAGATAATCTATTTCTGATATGACAGTCATGGGTTTGACGTCATCAGAATAGGGGATGGATCTGTTGAGAAGGTAGTAGGGTGTGATATCCGGGTTTTGGATGACATACACAAAGTAGGAAAGGAAACTCCTATACTACGATCGGTTATACTTTGGTCGTCACACAGTGGTTTCTCCACGAAGGACTTGGACATTATATCAGACATACTGGTTACTAGATCTATGGTTTTAGATCTAGATTTGGGTGGTTTCTCAATCAGGGTACCTTGACAGCATTCTAAGAGTATTTAGAATGGACGACTCCTGGCACGGTAGTATACCTGCAGGTGATGGAGTCACCCCCTCTAAAGGTGTCTTACAGACTAAAGTGGAGAGGGATGTGCATGATTGGCAGATCACTTGCTTAGGCAATTGAGTCAATTATGAGATGTCAAGTACCACACCAGATGTTGTTCTTGCACTAGATGCAATAAGTTGACATTGATCCAATACTGGAGAAACAGTCGGAAGCAGTTTTAGAACATAAGTGGATGTTCTAGGGATATGATAACGACAGCCTCATTTGGGAGACAGTTATCATTCCAGGCTTCCAAGGTGACATGGACGACAAGGAGGTTGTCAGAGTTATAGTTTTCCTTCTAACGAGGGGCAGTATTCTGAACAGGTGATCCAGGTAAATACTGAGGGAGGCATGGCGCAGGATACTGATTAAGTTCAGTTGACGATACAATCTAAGAAGCTTGGATTTGGAGTTCATTTATGAGCTAGGTCCCATCAGACATCCAGACATTCTAAGACAGGTATTGCTCATTTCGGGAGATGGCTTTCTCCGCGAACTTGAGATATAGAGAGACATAGAAAGATACATCAGAGCGGATCCACTCGCTGAGGCTATTCCTCGAACGCAATAGTCTCGCAAACGAGCTTTGTGAGACTGACTTGTAGAGGAGTTGGGTGTTCGGTATCACACGGGCTGTGAGTATGCGACATCGCAATAATTAGCCTTGAGTGCAAGTGGGAGATTGTTGGAGATAGTGCCCTCAGAGTCAATTATTGGATCACAGGCACGTGATTGCAATGATTGAGGGAGGACCTATCCCGGTACGACAGTCTTACTCGAGATGATAGTATACTATCTGGTTTACCTTTATCATCGTGTACTGCTTTAGGTGACCTGACATGTCACTATTGCACGTTGATAGAGCCCCTAGGATTCTTGCTTGACTACTGGCAGTATGAGGGCGATCATATAAGTGAGAGCTGGAGTCTACAAGCATATCCTTAAAAGGTCCCTAGTCGTGGGAGTTTCGAGACAGGGCATCGATTCTCCAGAGTAGACTAGTGTATACAGTCGAGACCCCGACGAGGGGCGGTGGCCGGTCTCACAAGCCACTGGTGTCAGTTGGTTCACCTAAGATGTATACAGGTACTCATTGGGTTATGAGTACACCGGACAGGACTCGCCGGGAACATGCTAGTTGGTCTTATACCTGACGTCAGATAGCAGTTCCCAGGTGACATGTGTACAGGTTAGTTCATCGACCTGGGGATCGTCATTTGTCTCGTGTGAGTTCCCATTGTGCTTTGATTACTACCCTACCACGGCTCAAAGGAGTCGTACAAACAGGTTTTAGTTGGGTACAGTCCCGAGCCACATGGAGGCAGTGAGCGGATCTTCAGGGGTTCGTCTCTCCCGGTATTGGGGGTGAGGTCGCGCTGTGTTTAGGAGAGCCATTACACGAAGTCCTTGGCCAAGGCAGGAGATTTACTGGTAGGTATTCCAGTAGTATCTCAGGGTGTTCTGGGCTACACTCCGACACGACTTGTACCGCTTTTGGGGGTCTGACTTTTACCCACCCCTAGGCCCGACATGCGATGCTCATAGACGAACGGACCGGACTGTACGGATATTGTCACTGACAGGCTCAGTAGGGTGTCAGGATGAGTTCGCTCATCGACGTCCCTTTTGGTCAATAGTTGGTGGCCCGTTACGTATTGGCTTATACCTCTGACATGCTAGTGGTTAAATCCACAGCCATAGTATTGACGAGTTTTTAGAGTCCACCACATTTTCAGTTACTCAGCTTTCGGGCGAAACGCTGTAGAGGCCGTATGGAGATATGGCAGGGTCCGATCAGATACGTGCGGTATTGCACGGATCAGGATCGGACAGTTTTGTACTAGTGGCCGTATAGTTATATGGCAGCGTTCGATCTGATACGTGCGGTATTGCACGGATCAGGATCGGACGAACATTACTAGCCGGCTTTGGTTTAAGCCGGTCCTAGTTTAGTACAGTGTAGATTTTGTCTCTTTGCATTTGTATCCGGATGGAATACAGATGCGGGTGTGTATGCACAGTATCAGGGTTTTCCTGTAATTTATTACGGGACCAGTTTTCTGGAGTTGCCAGTTTGCATTCCGTTCCGGCCGGTTTTCGTTTGTTCTTTCCCGGCCGGACTTTTCCGATGGAGGGGGTTATTTGCAAGTTTGCAAATAACATTTTGTGGAGGGGTTTATTGCAAAAGGATTTATTATGAGAGCATCTTTTCTTTTGCACCATTCTTGCATTTTTTGTGAAGTGAATGGATTTGATTTGGGTATGGGTTTTGTTATGATGATGTTTGTATGTGGTCACCACTTGTGCTCCTACCATCACCTCCCTTCATGCTTCATATTCTTTCCTCCACCATTTTCTAAGATGATAAGTTTTTCTTCATACTTGAGAGAAGAAGAAGAGAGGATCATTTTCAAGAGGGAAAATTTGTTCATCTCATTTCATGCTAGAAAAATGCAAGCACCATTTTTCTTATCTTGATTCCTCCATCATCTTCAAAGGCAACAAACCCCAAATGAGACATAAGCTCTACACTACACTTTCTACAGCAAATCTTGGACGCGTCGACTCGCCAGCTTCGCACCCGAGTTGCCTCGGTATTGAGGTGGGAGCCCGTAAAAGATGCAGGCGATGTGGTGCCCTTCCGGCAGGGAGGCGACGACCGGAGCATCCGCGGGAGATCGGAGTGGAGACGAAGACCGAAGGACTCGGATCATTCGGTATATCTCTTCCCCTTCTTGTTAGTTTGCTAGGACAAGTTTAATAGCCCGATCCGGGGTTTAGTGCGCGGTGGTGCCGGTTTGCAAAGTTCACAAAATTAAAGTTTATCACCGTTTCCGCATTTGGCCGTCGGATTGACGGCAGGGGCGCCGCCGTGCACTTACACCCTCGTGCACCGTTAGGTTAGGTAACTAACGGCAGAGCGGGGCAGGGCTAGCGCGGGTGTAAAACATAAGCAACGCCTATATAATATATCATATATACTATATACTGTATCTATCACAGAACATCACATGATCACATCACAGATATCGCAGCAGAAGAAAACATATAAAACATTGGATATACTAGGACGTCCGTGTTTTCAATACGAGCCAGTATAAAACACGGATTCCACGGTCGTGATGAATAGCCAATCCCACACCCCTAGACCCCTACGAGAGCGGCAAGCAACCCTACCAATTCTAAGGTTAGGAGACCCGGACTCGACTCCTCGAGATGGTCTCCCACTGGTCCCTAGAACCCGGTTACTTATACTCCCCTCCTTGGGTCTATCCTAGTGCAGAAAAGTAAATAATATACAAAGGGTGACATCTTCTGCAACCTGGAAGTGCCCCAATAAAAAAAAATATTACATACAAGTTTTTACATGAATGAAAATGAAAAACACTCATCTCACATAAAAACCCCCGGCTATTCAAACACGACAATCCAATATAACATATCCAGCAACACATAACATCACATGTCATCAACGTAAGTAAATATGCGCACCCCAATTGTCGTTGACATATAGCAACGAAACCAGCGATATTACATATTACACTTACGGTCACAGAAAAGAAAGTGTAAAACTAGAACAATTGGAATCCGCAACCTCTTTAGACATCGCATGCCTAATAACAATGAAATACTTAGACATCACATGCCTAACAGTTATAAACCCCGCATTTTAGTCTCATTATCGAAAACTCTTTTCAATATCAAATGAAACTAAACCGCTAGATTTATATCATTCATTCAGTTATCTCATAACTGTTTGTGAATTCCAATTATTGTATCCCATTCCGGATAAATAGAAAATATTAAACTTTCGGATCGAACATTCGAACACCCAAGTTTTCCCGAAACCGTCCAACACATGAAATAGGTTCAAAGACATTCAGTTCATGCCTGAGTACCAACTGTCCAGCCGTAGAAGGGTCAAGCCAACGCCTCACATGTGGCACGCCGTATTGCCCCAAACCCGAAGGTTCAAAGGGCAGTTCAAGACGGTCACATAATCGAGTTAAGGTTTGTTGTCTTCTAGAGGGACCATCGCGTTACTTGCACTACTCAGAACGTCCTTAAACCACACAAAAATCCAACACTTGGATATTTTCCGGCAGGGGAAAAGTTGGGTATTTATATTCGGTCGGACTTTTTAACATATTCAAAAAATTATCCGGAAAGCACAAAAACGAAATTTGATAATCCGATCGAAACATCGAAACTCTAAAACACCCCAGAAAATTCAACTCTTGAATAAATATTAAAAATACCCATAAAACTCAGCTGCTGAAATGATGAATTACTGTGCAGAGGAGGAGGGCTGACGTCATCAGTAGGCCGCAGAAGCCATGCTTCTGCCGCGGTTCCGCCGCACAATATACTGTTCATTGGAAAAAATTTCCACCGTAATTCTTAGAATTCCCTGCGGAATTTTTTAAGCATTTTTAATCTTGAAAAATCCCAGTTTTTAGAAAAAGTCCAGAGAGCATGATGTGTTAGGGTTTCGATGTGTATTCGGGTTTCAAACATCGTCTAGACTTCGCCTAAGGCTCTAGCTAGGCTCCGATACCACTGTAGGGTTCCTAGGCACACTATAGAGGTCTCACAAGGCATCAACCATGCCAATTTCAAATTTTATGGGTGCCGAGAAACCCTTATACGGATCGTTGACTAGAAATTTAGGCGATAAACGAAACTAGTTAACATCATAACTAAAGGAGAGAGGCTACAACCTTTGTAGATCCGGTTCTCCACTTCCTTAGCTCATGTAGGCGTCCTCTCGCTGACCATCTCGAATCTCGAACTCAAACGTCGGCTTCATCGGAGAATTGGGCGGACTAGGTCGTCGGCTTCGTGCCGAAGATGATCTACGTCGAGGCATCACAAGTTCAAGCACCGACTTCACCAAGTTGTGAAACTTGTGAAGAAAACACCCAAAACAACTTGGCAAGAGGTAGAGGGTGAAGAAATAGGAGGTGGGTTCACTTTAGAATTGGATTTCTCTCACTTTAGCTCAAGTTGCCGTTGATGGACTTAAGCTTTTCTTGATGAAGAAGATGATGAAGAAGAAAGAATATGATAAGTTTCATATTTTAAAATGAAACTAATATGAATACTTATCATATACTAACCATGGTCAAGTGTAGAGATTAAACTAAGGTTAGTTAGAATGGTTAGGGTTAAGGATGAGATAAGGATGGTGGACTTTGTCAAAGCTTCAAGAAGCTTCAACATAGAAACAAAATAAGCCACCATTCTTAATAATATCCAAAATGAATAAATAAATAAATAACTAAGTAAATAATCAAAACCCTAACCATTCATATAACCATGGTTTAATCTTTACACAAACCCAAGTGAGCAAGTATCATCAAACATGATACAAACAAGTGCACAAAAAATATATCACATATACAATGTGCATCAAGTGAGAAAATCCTTTTAAAATGAACCAATACTAGTTAATGCAAAGCAATATATCAAATATATAATTATACATTAAATCATTAAATCAACACTTGATTTAACGACCCGGTCATATCGCATATAACCGACTAGTATCCAATGTATCGGCTTATCGAATCAATCCTTGATTCGATATCTAGGTTATATCGCATATAACCAATCGATACATTCATTGCGAGAATGAAATATGGTATCACATACACGCATCATTCTCGGTCCTGCACATATCTCATATGCACTCCTATTTCGTTTCGCTTGAGCCAGGAAACCTCTGTGTAGGACTCTAAAGACTCGTCAATACGCCGGTAGCAGATGATGATCATATCAAGCACCCACAAGCCACAAGCGGTCTGCTAAACGTAACGGCCATCCGGGTATTGAGCGATCAGAAGATCGACGAGCTAGCCCACTCACACTACTATGAATCCAACCAGTAACACTTACCGTACAGTCCGGTCTGTTCGTCTGATATGTCGCATATCAAGTCTAGGGGTGGTATATGTCAGACCCCAATAACCGATAAGTCGTGCCGATGTGAGGCTCATAACGGGTCGAGAAACTACTGGTAACACTTACCAGCAAATCTCTGATCAGCCCTGGCCAGGGACTTCCCTGTTACGGCCAATCGAGCACAGCGCAACATCAACCCCCAATACCGGGAGAGACGAAACCCCTCCTATCGCTCATCGTCTCCATGTGACTTGGGACTATACCCAAAGACCACCGTTTTACACACCCTCATGGACGTGGTAAGGTGGAGATCAAAGCACGGTGGTAATCACACAAGACTCTATGACGATCTCGGGTCTACAGACTAACCTGTACAAGTGTCACCTGAGAACTGCCATCTGACGTGAGGTATAATACCATCTGGGAGTTCTCGACGAATCCGTCCAGTGTACCCAGTCTCCACTGAGCACCCGTATACCATCTCTGATGTCAAACACCAATGGATATGGGATCATCCATCGCCCATCTCATGGGTCGAGAAACGTATACGCTAGTCTACATTGGTATATCGATGCCCCGTCTCGATACACCCACGACTAGGGACCTTGAAGGATGTACTTATGGACTACCATGTCCCCACTAGTATGATCTGCATCATAGTCCAGGTAGTCAAGTACACATCCTAAGGGCTTTATCAACATGTAACTATAAGACAGTTTAAAGAGACAAGTGTACATGTTAAGATAAAGAGTAACCAGATAGCATACTATCATATCGAGCAAGAAAGTCATCTCTATATATGTCCAAGCATCCAATATAATATACATCATCTGTACAATACTGGCCTCTAGGGCATACATACAACTAACATATATAACCTCTACTGAGCTCAATTTCATATTACAACACAAAATTTCTCATAACCCTAACTAGGTTTTCCTAAAGTCCACAACATCACCCGATATCGATTCTAAACTAGTATGGGGGTATAAGAAATGCTAAAACTAAGCTAAGGGTTCAGTAATTATCTCATTTGGCAACTCAAGAATTTTCTGGAATTGCCCCTAGTAGCCAAAATCCTAGCTTTCTTGGTCCAATGTGTAGATCTTGAGCTTGTGCACACTTTTAATGAAATGAGAGTAGGGTTTTGGTGTAGTTTGTGAGATGATTTGGGGCTTGAAGAGGGGAGGGAGATGAAGAAGCAGCAGCAGTAGGAGAAGGGGAAGAGGGAGAGAGAAAATGAGAGGAAGAATGGAGAGATGGCTAAGTCCAAGGTCAAAGGAAAACCATACCTCTCTCTCTCTCTCACCAAACCTCATATTTTATTCCAAAACCTTTTCTTTTCTTTTCCTTTCGTTTTCCTTTCTCACAAGAATAATAACCCCAAAATAAAACCATGACAAGAAAAAATGTAACACAAGTATAGAAAAAGATATGTGCATGTTTTGCACAAAATTGCTAAAAAACCGATTAGCGATTTTTAATCGCGATTAGCACTAAATTAGCATATAACTAATCATAAAAATTTAAAACTATCATAATTCCATAAAATACCCTATTTTAGAATTTTCCATAATTTTTCCAAATTTTTCTGTTTTTAATTATACCAAAATATTAAAATATTCAATAAAATAATATTAGATTTTAAAAATTCCCAAAAAATAATATTTTATTTTTTGAAATGTTACAATCTTCCCCTCTTAAATAATTTCGGTCCCCGAATTTAAATTTAAACCCCCAAATACTAAAACATTTCAGTAAAAATCCAAATTGTCGGGGCTCCGAAAATATCAATACATAAAACACATCATAGCACAATACATGCGCATAAATACTGAGCAGATAACTTAAAATCGAAACTTCGTCAAGTATCCTGCAATCATCGGAGTCATGGTAAAGATACAAATGTCAAATCCAAAACAAAACCAGTATGATGTACGTCAAAATTATACATGTATATATGAAAGCTATATATGTAAATAACTAAGTAAATGCATGCAAAAGTATGCGGGCACTGTTCTCTGACTAGTCCCGCTCAGTATGAAAGCACATGGCAAATATCATAAAAAAAAGTACTGCTCCATAAAAATCAATCCTAAGACGTATATATGAATACCCTATGCGTATGTTGCGCACGGAGAACAAAATCCATATATATGCCATACATGTGCACAAAACAACATCTAGGTGCAACTGGTATGCACGAAACATCTGTCATAGGCAACGTGTGTGCCTGACAGCCAAGTCAGGTACATCTGACATGCATAAAGAATCCCAATTTAGTGCATCTGGTGTGCACCAAAATCGTATCTCAAAACATGCGCCCAACATGCGCGAAAATCCAAAATCGACCGTATACAATGCGGCCCAATCCAAATCGGGTGTACCGCGGTGGAAAATCTCACAACCGTGTGCATCAGCGTGCACAAATCAAATCAAAACACTATAGTACATGAAAACTATGCTGGAAGCGTAAATCAAATCATCGGCATAAAATAGGCATGAAATCACAATCAATACCTCAAGCGTAATAACTATGCGCAAAATATAAATACCCAGTGGGTGCAACCATAGTGCATAAAAACAAATATCATGAAACTCAGCCATCAAGATTAAATCATGAAAACAGAAAGCTCAAAATACCGAAATCCAAAGTGACGGATTCGTGATAATCGAATCACAAAATCATAAATCATAAATACCATCGTCGGTAGTCCCTCCTTCAAAGTCGTGAAGGTATCGGTGCATCCAATGCTACAGCGCAAGATTTCTACTTGCCTCTTGCTCACGGTCTGGCGTCCTCTGTCTCTGAGTCCTTATCTTCTCTGCGGATTACCTATCTCGCAATCAATCGGCTCATCGGCCCTGTCAGGTGTGCTAACGGGGACGATTCCGATCTGGCACCTCTCTGGTCATCTCTCGGTCAATCCTTACGACCACTCATAAAGCAGCATGTCACTAGTGTCGGCCTCTGGCTCTCTGAATGCACGTGACACATCTGATCCTGGGTGCAAATGTCATTGCAGCAGTGTTCTGGAAGGAATCCTGCTCAAGGTCTCTTCCGATCTTGCCTATGCCGGTCTGTACGGAGGCTGGTACTCTTGTAAAGTCTCTTCTCGCTCAATAGACATCTGCGTCCTCTGCGCAGCATTTCCTCGGAAATTGGCCGCATCCCAACGCCTCTGTAAGCATATCAGGTTTTCGGTCTCGACGGAAAGTAATGACAGCTCGTCAGCGTCTCGCATGAACCACTTGTCCCGCTTGACTGTATCATCGTCCACTTCGACGTCACGTCTCTATCTACGCACTGCAATGTTCTCGGCTACGGTGAATCCGAAGTCTCTCTCAAATCTCCTTTCTGCCGAATTGCCTGGAAGTCATCGTCCTTTACTGAAGCTAATTCTTGTTCCGGAACGGCTGCATACTCATCGCGCCTCTTTCTGGAAGCTATATCCATATACATTGCCTCTGCGTTCGTATCGCATCTCTGATGTCGGTAGAGTGGGACGTCATCTCGTCGAAATCTCTTACGAACTCTTTACTTCACTCTGCTCAATGTCAACTGATTCGGACTCGTCTCATCATGGCTGCACGGACTGCGCTCCAACGGCTATGCTCGTATCTGGAGTCTCCCAAGCAGTGTGTCCCATCACAAAAAATCTGAATGATGTCGAACCATCCGATCGATTGTCAAAACCTCATAATCCCCCAAGAGATCAACATCATGGGTACAGTTTAATAGTATCGAGTACATACTACAGCATCAGTGGTCCAGCCGTAGAAGGGCAAACCCAAGCCTCACTAATGGCGCCACGGAACTGCCGCAAACACTAAGGTTCAAAGGTTTTCACATGGTCATTAAGTCGAGTTAGGGGTTCATTCTTCTAGAGGGTCCATAGAATCGCCTGCATGTCTTTCCGAATACTTTAAACTTGGAATAATAGGTTTCCGACATTCGATCGTCTCTGTCGACACTCAACGTCTCCGCGTGAAGTCGTCTCTAGCTGGAATCAATCTATCTGATAACCTCGCATCGGTAAGCGAACGAACCACCTGTCCTAGTCATTCATCCTCGGGTGACTAGCGACTCACCATCATCACTTTAAGTATATACTCATGCTGCAGTAGCTCCAATCATCTGGGCGACATCTCGTCATTTGCAGCAACAACTGGCTCATTCGTCTGTACGCTGAACAGCACCTCAATCATCCTGAAGAAGCGATACATCAATGTTCATCACATCTGGCTGGCCTGTAGCAGTAGCCTGATCCTCTGGTACCAATCGGCACGTCCGAGAAATCTCGTAAAAGCGATCCACCAAACGCTCATGGCGCGAAAACACAATAAGAAGACGCTTCTAAATGCAATCATACGCCTCTGGAATCACGCCCTGGTCAGTCCTCGTCTGCGACGAGCTCAAGCTGACGCAACTCTAGCCGTAGCTCTTTCTGCCCGTGTGATCGTGGCAGCACAATCACAACCAGTATCGATGAAGATAGATCAGGAATGAATATAATACTGTGCAAGAAAATGTACATCCTAAGGCTCCTTAAGCGGAGTGGCGTGTCGTAAGTATGCCGCGGAATATACACACGGTACGTCACTCTACCGCAGTCACCTATTCCATCAACCAAGGGTCATCCTATGCGACGAAAGTTCAAGTCAAATACCCCCCTCGACTAAGTTTAAGTTCCGTAAGGTCAAGCCTAAGTTCCGTATATATATAGACGCCCTAGGCTCTATATAGTCAAACTTAGACTCGAACCAAGGTTAACCTAGCGCTCTGATACCAACTTTGTCACGACCCAAAAGAGCACGTGACTGGCCCTTGAACCATATGAAGTCTATAGGACTCCATTTGATCCAAGTAAACCAAAAGCCCAGAAATCTAAAACCATTTTAAGAGTAAATATAGAAAACTGGTTTTTAATAAGCAAGAACATATTTTGTAAATAAAAGATTTTTAAATAACTAAGCCGAAATGCATTTTTAAAATGTGTAGGCTTTTATGAAAATTTCGGCAGAGTTTCCTTCGTAAAAACTGGCCCCGAACGGGGTACAACAAGAATAAGATATATGCAATGATAAAAGGCATCCCCAAGCGGGAGCTAGCTCTTCGTCAATTGACAGACACAACCACGCAAGCAATATAATATACAACGCCGAATGGCGATGATCAAAACTCAAAAAGAACTCAAAATAGCATGAAAATCGTAATACTACTAAGCGCGACTCTAAGGTCGAAATAATACATCACTAATGTCTAAGTCTGAAACAATATACAAGTTTTGGTTGATGGAATTCTAGATACAAAGAATAATACATGTACAATGGTGGTTCTGATGCAAAAGAACCCACCTACCAAATGCAATTCACCCGCAAGAAAGCAGTGTGCCAGAAATGCCGCTATGGAACCGGTACGGCAAAACCTGCAAGAACTGTGGCACAACGGGGGTGAGTTGCCAACTCGTGAATAGAAAACATCTACAAGCAGAAACCTTATTCAAGACATAATCCTAGGTTAATACGATCAGTATATATAAACCTCAAAGAATAAGCCTGAAGCATGATAAGGTGGCAATGTAACATCTAATCGTGTATGTAGTGCCAAGTACCCGTGCCAGTGCCTCAGGTAATAACATGTCGTAAATATAACGTATGTCTACATGAAGTAAATATGACGAAGTAACAAAATGAATATCAATACACATATATTAGCGTCCCATTCCACTAATATTGGTGTAAGGGTATATATAACAGCGCCCTCATACCCTGTTATATACATAGTCACAAATTCGTCATTCGGGAATAATTCGGCGAGGTCGAAAATTCGGATTCGGAGAATTATTCGGAAAAAATCGGCAGGTATTCGGGAAAGATTCGGTAAGTGTTCGGGAAATGCTCGGGAAGGATTTCGAGCAATAAATTAATATATGAGACGCTAGGTTTTGATTTTGTGAATTATTTGCTGTTTTTTGAATTATTCGGTGTTTTATCACATAATTCGGGAATAATTCGCGAATTATTCGCGAATAATTCGCGAATTATTCGGCCAGTTCGGCAATGGCGATTAATTCGGAGATTAATTCATCTGATCAAGAATTCGCGAATTATTCGCGAATTCGGCGAATAATTCGCGAATTATGTGACTATGGTTATATATACAAATGAAGTATGATCAATGTAATAAAAGTCTGTATGTGATCAATGTCTGTATAACGTGGATCCCGTCCACCCGTCACCCAATGACAATAAGCATCATGCATGTAAGAATGAAGATATAATCAAAATCATGGAAAACATCATGAAACCTGTGCCTAGCATCGGCACGTAAATCCTCGTCCTTATAGGGCTCCGTCTGCGGTATCGGCCCTCGGCCCCCGGCAGCACGGGTCAGCCCATGTCTATCTCTCAACACCGGTCGGTATCCTCCGGATATCCGCCGAGCTCAAATACAATCACCGGTAGGTACTCGCCCATCTCCAGGCTCAATCGGCAAAATCCATCGATCATCTTGCCGAGGGGAACCATACCGGGCCCCACCATATACCCTCATGCGGCACACACTCTTCGTATGAGGTATATAATCAGAACCGATAAATCTCATGGTGGCTGCGCAAAAATCATATCAAGGAAACCGGTTTTTTCAAATAAGTACATACTCTCTTTTGAAATTATCCACGGTTCCCAAATCCAGAAATATCATGAAAACGAATATCTCAATGCGTATAATCAGAAAGCATGATGTATGCGACATAGAATAATAGTATGCACATACATGGTCATATCCTGATGCAATAATACTACTGTATAGTGACATGGCAATTATCGATGATGAAGTGTGTGAGCCGGCAAGCAAGTGTACGTAGAACATATGCATCATCGATAATGGTGCTGGTGTCCTAACAGCATGATTGCAATAGAGAAATAAACACATGCAATGCGATGCGGAATCGAATAATCAATGCAACAGTGAAGAATCTAAACCAATATGTACAAGTCATGCAGTGGTGCTATTTGAAATAAGACGAATCTGGGTTTTGGTAAAATAAGGGTTACGGTGTTTTTAAGAATAGATACGTCTTTTGAAAATACCCGTAGAATCCTTTTACTTGTCCTTAAGATATTCCCGATTCGTTAGTTTTGAAATAGGTATGATTCGGGTCTAGTCTAACATCTACTAAGCCAAGTCCATCAGGAGGGGTATGGAAACCACCTAAATCTGAGTCGATATATATATATATATATATAATAGTCGGTGACCCCGCCTCAATAGTATCGCGTACGATACAGTATATCATCTGACATCCTCGAGTCATGAGTGCGGATCCATCATCAATATAAAGCTCGTACGGTAAATCATCGTACGACATCCGAATAGCTGGGTACGGGTCAGTATCACATTCCTCTCATCAATTATCAGGTATCATTATTATCATATCACATAATCTGGGATACTGATCTAAGTCTAGTATAAATCGATACCATCTATAAAGTATGAATGCGGGGGTAAACACACATCCAAAGCCCGCAAGAATCACATGTCGTATACCAAATACGAATCATATCGAATTACCGATCTCGCAGCACAATGCCCAAAATCATCGACTCATCTCCAATGTCGTCCAACATCATCATCAAATACAGTGCAAGTAAAATGAAAAAGCAAGGGTGTACGTGTAGGTGTAAATCTATTCTAGGGTTCGCGACTATGAACTACACTAGTTGCTTCTGACCCTAAACTATCCATAATACACCTAACACAATATCCACAACGCACTATAACTATCATATATATAATATACATTATATCAACTACGGACTGCGGGGGTGCTATACGCCATCCACCCGACTTCCCCCGTAGATATAATCTACTCACCTTGCATCTTCATTTGTCGACGTCGCCACACGCTTGCTTGTCGTCCCAAAGTCTTCATGGGGTACCTACATATCAAAGTATCATATATGCGCATTAAAACCAAATCAAAGCTAAAACGACACACGAAAACCCAAACGATACGCTATGGGTCCTATAGGTTAGAACCTATGGGTACGCTTTCAAAACGATCAATCAATCCTCGATATTATAGTATAAACGCCAAATAGTCGAGGTAAAACACAATACGTAAATTCAGAAATAAAAATACGGAATACGGAAACACGAATCCAAATCAGCAACTAAGGAAATAGGTTCCAGATTTCACCCTAGGTCAAATTAGACAAATCTATACATGCCAGGGGTGTAATCTATACATGTAGGAGCTCTGGAACAAAAAAGAGACATTTTGGTGCTGGTCTGGCAGCAAATTGCGACCAATAGGAATATATCTGCGGCCGGGTCATGGAGTTAGGGGCTAAGGTCTTGGTGGTAGCTTCCTGGGTGCCTGCACATGTCACTATCCATTCAATATAATTTTCAGAGTCTCGGGTTGATAGCTTATCTCATATAACCTTCACAGATTTCACAAATTCTCCGATATCGGTTTCTAAATCCGTATTTCGGGTTTAAACTCTCAGGTTTAGGTCTCAATTCATGCACTAGGGTGTTTATATAACCTCTACTGAGCTCAATTTCACATTACAATACAAAATTTCTCATAACCCTAAGTAGGTTTTCCTAAAGTCCACAACATCACCCGATATCGATTCTAAACTAGTATGGGGGTGTAAGAAATGCTAAAACTAAGCTAAGGGTTCAGTAATTAGCTCATTTGGGAACTCAAGAATTTTCTTGAATTGCCCATAGTAGCCAAAATCCTAACTTTCTTGGTCCAATGTGTAGATCTTGAGCTTGTGCACACTTTTAATAAAATGAGAGTAGGGTTTTGGTGTAGTTTGTCAGATGATTTGGGGCTTGAAGAGGGGAGGGAGATGAAGGAGCAGTAGCAGGAGGAGAAGTGGAAGAGGGAGAGAGAAAATGAGAGGAAGAATAGAGAGATGGCTAAGTCCAAGGTCAAAGGAAAACCATACCTCTCTCTCTCTCTCACCAAACCTCATATTTTATTCCAAAACGTTTTCTTTTCTTTTCCTTTCTTTTTCCTTTCTCACAAGAATAGTAACCCCAAAATAAAACCAAGGCAAGAAAAAATGTAACATAAGTGTAGAAAAAGATATGTGCTTGTTTTGCACAAAATTGCTAAAAAACCGATTAGCGATTTTTAATCGCGATTAGCACTAAATTAGCATATAAATAATCATAAAAACTCAAAAATGACATAATTCCATAAAATACCCTATTTTAGAATTTTCCATAATTTTTTCAAATTTTTCTGTATTTAATTATACCAAAATATTAAAATATTCAATAAAATAATATTAAATTATAAAAATTACCAAAAAATAATATTTTATTTTTTTGAAATGTTACAACAAGTGTCATTTGGCAAAGCCCAATGGGCTATATGTAAAGTGTGTAGCCTATAAAGGCAAACTTGATCAAAAATCAATAACAACTTTTCATTTTCCTCAAAAATTAGGGTTCTGTGGCTCCTTCTTCCTCAAGGTTCTAAACCTTCTTCTCTTTTCTGAATTAAATCAAGAATTTAACTCTTCTTTTTCAAAAAGAAATAGTTTTTCATCATAAAACCCTTGAAGGAGAACTCGGATCATCCATCAAATCTCCAAAAGGGGAGATTTTAAGTCTCACCCCCTTTTTTCTCCTAGATCTAGCCAACAGAGAGGAGGAAGAAGGAGACTCATCTCCAAAAATCCCACTTTAGGAAGATCCAAAAGAAAATCTAAGGCTCAAAAGAATATCCAGGGCTAAAGGGGAGAAGAAAGGGGTCCCCTTTGATCATTTCTGAAGATTTTTGGGAGTTCAGCTCCATTTGTCAAAATCTTTTGGAGACTTTTGGAGTTTAACTCCATTCAAAATATTTTGGAATCAAACTCCACAAATAAAATTCTTTTGGGAGTTTAACTCCACTCAAAATCCTTTTAGGAGTTTAACTCCATAAAGATAAAAATCCTCCATTTTTCTGGGAGTTTCCAAAGCCCCTCGGAGTTTAACTCCTAATCCCGGGGCTAAGTCCCCCACCTTTTTCCTGCTGGCACCCAGCGACCACGTGCTGGGCGTAAGAGGCGCTGGGCGCCAGCGCCAACATGCCTTGCACGTGGCCTGGGGGCGCCCACACGCCAGGCTCCTTGCACGCATCCTTAGGACGCTCCTCGCCTTTCTTTTCCTATGTACTCCACATTAAAAATACCTCCTCCGTTAGAAAAAATTTCTAACTAGGCGCTGCCCCGCACCCCAGAAGGGGCTGCTAGCTCCCTTGACCCCCAGCCCGCTATCCGGATAGTGGGACCCCCGAAAACTCTGAGTGGCCCCTGATATATACAAATCCCCTCAAGACACACATACGCACACTGCACATTGAGTTCGCATGACTAGATGACCCGTCAATCGGAGGTTCCTTCGCTTCAAAGGCGACGGGTAATTAACGGCAGCTTAGTCCATGGCTGCCGGAGATTCGGATCCCCACAATCAATAAACCCCGACCTACCTTAGGCAGGGGGAATCTGTATGCGCTTGACAAGCTGCGCGTATTCCCATCTCAATGGGGTGAAGAAAAACGCCCTACAAATTCTGGCACACCCGGTGGGACCTTTTCTTTCCTCCCATATTTCGGGTTAAACGTTCATGCAAACTCAATCAACATATATATCGATTGTCTGTACTAAAGTCATTTTTTTGTGTGTACAGGTTAACAAGTTTTTGGTCACAATCTCGAACTCAGCAATCATGTCTCCCAAGACGAGCTTTGCTTCTCACGCGACTCCGATTCCCTACATGGTCAAATCAATGCTCGCGTGGTTCTCCCTGCAAGTCTCAGTCGACAATGGGAGGAGTCACCCCGCCAATTTGGTTCCATCATCATCTACCCCACCGGAAGCGCTTATCTGGAAGAAATCCCGGCAAACCAGGTGGCCAAGCCGGTCTTAAGGGGCTAGAGGTCGAACGTTGTGATCGCTAAGGCACCACAACCCAAACTTAAGACGGTATCCGAACGACTCTCTGGTGCTCCAGCTGGGGGAAAGACTTCCGCTATAAAAGGCATCATCAAACGTTGCGGACAAGCTCAGACGATGCCTCCAACAAGTGCACAATCAGACGTATCTCCAAATCCATCCATCGCCCGATCTACGGTGACTTCCCGAAAAGCCGCAGCCAGCCAAGTGCGCAAAACAGAAAGATTAAGACAGAAGTGGCTCAGTTATCGAGCTAACAAGAGAGCCAGGACTCCGACCAAATAGAATCTTTTGAGGTTCCAAGAGCAGGGTCACTTCGCGACGACGGCTGAGTTGGCCGTAGAAGTCAGCAATTCCTTCGAACCTCTGAAGTGGGTTCAGAAAAACGCCATGACCGCCAGAATCAGGAAGAAAGCTGTCCGAATGATGCTACAAAGAGACGTATCCCAGCCCCAACAGAGAAAGCACGGCACCGTCTCTTCAAATCTATCAGGCACTCTATACCGCACGAAAACAGTGGGGCAAAGCCAAAAAGGAAGTGCCAGCACCATTCAAGAACTAGGTCAGGCCAGCCGTCTTCAGTCGATTGCCCGTTACCGAGAAAGAAGGGCCACGACATCAGTCCGCAAAATCAGCTGCCAATAATGAAAAGACGGCTGGATATGTTATCTATACGGTCTATATGGAGGACGCGCGTCCCAGTGACAACTTGCACAGCAAAAGTAAGGATGGGGCCACCACATCCCAAACCCAATCTAGCTTGAATGTGGTTGCCGTTTCTTAAGATTAGCAGCCTCCACTGGACGATGAAAACCCTCTCGATGAGGCCGATAGGAAGAAGGATCCCTCGGTCCATGTGGAGTGAAGCTCGGATAGCGAGGAAGAGCCGACTTTCCTCCCCAGGACCGCAGAACAAGAGCCGCTTTAAGAGCTTCGAAAATAGCTCAGGAGCAAAGATAAAGAGATGGCCAAGCTCTACTAAAAAATTGATGACCTGATGAATGTTGTGATGCAGATCACGGCTCAAATTGCTCGGGCGCCTTCCAATCAAGCATATGTCTCTACTCATGAGCCGGGTGATGACAACCCGAAGCAACTGATACCTGTCCCCTTAGGTCCAAGATTGGGTGAGCCGCACGAAAGCCGGCCACATTCCACTTATGGGGACGCCTTGGCCCCAGATAGCACTATCCCGCTAACACAAGATCGGATAATGGATTTGGTCACTAGCAAGGTTAAAACATTGGTGGCCGAAGCCGAAGCTCAGAAAGAAATTAGCAGTAGTGGGCGGCCATATCCCGCACAGTATGATCTGATCGAGTTCCCGAGCGGCTACAGCATTCCTAAGTTCGGAAGATTTGATGGGACGGGAAACGCAAATTAGCACGTCGCCTACTTTAAAATGTCATGTGGAAATACAGGGGGCAATGATGCGCTCCTTCTTCATCAGTTTGTCAACAGTCTAACTGGTGTCGCTTTCGACTGGTATGCAAGTATATCAGATGGGTCCGTTACTACTTTCGCTCAAATGGAGTCTCTGTTTCTGCAAAGATTCATGAGTGTTAGTGACAAAATCTCCATTGCTGATCTCGTGAGAACCAAGCCGGGGAAAAACGAAAGCAACATGGACTTTATTGCCCGATGGTGCAACCTCACTGTCAAGTGCGGAAAGCCGCTAGAGCAAAACCAGTCCATCAGGCTCCTCATTGGGAACCTCAGCAATTGGATGGTATCATTCTTATATACAGCAGGCCTCAAGATGTTTCAAGAGCTGACCAAAATAGTACAAATGTTGGAACGATCGAAGCAAGAGTCTACCCCGGACTCTTAAGGTAACAAGTCTTGGAAGAGAAGAAAAGACGACAACCGTAAAAGTGGGAGCTCTAACAAGACCAACGCCTTCAATGCATCTGACAGTGAAGATAAGAGAAAGGCGGGTGGGTCAAAAACAGAATGGGCTCTAAACCCAGTGCTAGGAGGAGAAGGGCCTTCCCTAGAGGAGAAAAAGAACAAATTCTACTCTTTTAGGAGGGATAAGATCCATAAGATATTCAAGGATGCGCTGAACAACGGCCTACAAATGCCGGAGTCGAAGAGACTTCACGAAGCAAAAATGATCGACAATCCCCTGTATTGCCCGTACTACAGAGTAGTGAGCCATGCGATCAAGGATTGCTACATTTTCAAAGATTGGGTTGAAAATCAATACAAGACCGGAGAGATCGAGTTATCTAAGAGTGTGTTGGTAAACAACCAAGCTGCAACGACCAACTTTATACAGACAGAAACTGAAGCCTTTTGACAGCTGAATCCGCTGCCCCGAAAAATGAATCCGACTCGCCGCAACCTCCATGGAGTATGCACATGTCCAAAAAGACGAAAAAGATGCTAAAGCTACTTCAGAAAGAGCCCAGAACAAAATGGGAGGGGCAGAAGAAGCCCACCGTTCCAGCTACCACTTCGGCTCAATCAGGCTCAAAATCTAAAAAGCTCAAGAAGAAGAAAAGTGCAGCTCGACGCGAAAAAGAGTCCGCAGGGAGATCGACCATTCAAATATATATCAATTCCCTTGAAGACTATGAACAAAAGGAAAGAACTCTGATTATATTGAATGAGCTCTTCCCCGTGGAAGCAGCTGAGATTCTGAAGGAGCTAGAAGAAAACACCAATGACGAGATCCCTATAGTGACCTGCTACATCGTCCACCTTAGTAGCGACTCTGTGGAAGAGCTATGTTTTCCCGAAGAGGACGGAGAGCTCGACACAAAGGTCAACCAAATCCAGCTTAGAAGCGGCAGAGCTCTACCGCCAAATCAGGGCAACACCCCAAAAGGAAAGGAAAAACAAGTCTTTAATGAAGAAAATGGCGGAGAGTCGGCTCATGAAAACTCGAGTCTTTCCTCAGTATACTATAATGTCTTAGCCCATCTCCGGAAGCTTCCGTCTCTCCTGAGCATCTATGATATCTTGGTCCTATCTAAGGAGCTTAGAGACGTTCTCATTCACGCTCTACAAAACCCTGAGTGGTACCAAGCTTGCTTTGCGAATATTAATATGAAAGAAGCCCAGTACACTTTGCATGCTGCCTCAGTCATGTTTAAGGATGAATACCTGCTACTGGGAACGACTTAGCATAACCGGCCGCTTTACGTGATAGGGTACAGTGACGGAGATCGGATTAATCGCATATTGATTGATCCAGGGTCTTCAGTGAACATCATGAACTTGCAGACTCTAAAGAGTTTATTAATGGACGTCTGACACCTATCAAGGGAGAGTTGTCATCCAGGGCTTCAATCAAAACTGCCAGCAAGTTCTGGGATCCATAGCTTTGCCAATCAGGGTTTGGGGACCTACAAATCGAAGCTAAGATATACGTGATCGACGCCGATACGTCCTATAAGATCCTCCTAGGATGACCGTGGATTCACGATTATGGCATCGTTCCGTCAACACTCCATCAATGCATGAAGTATACCAAAACTGGAGAAGAAAGATGCATTGACGGAGACATCCAGCCGTTCGGTGTGCATGAAGTCCGATATGAAGATTCTTGGTACTTTATGAACCCCGAAAATACTGAGCCACAGCTGACCAAAGACAGAACGGCTTTGAAACTCAAAAGCAAATCTGAACTAGTTGTCACTTTCAAAAGCAAAAACCCCCAAGTGCGTCCACGTTTCGGCAATGACAGTGATAAGTCCGATACAGGAAGTCCGTCCTTCCATAAAACTCGCCCTCATTTCGGTAATGATACGGACGAGTCTGATATCGAAGGCCCATCCGGCAGCAAAATTCGCCTTCGTTTAGGCAACGACACTGAAGAATCAGAGGAAGAGGACCCATCTTGCAACAGCTGTGCAGATTGGGCTCCCATGCAAAAAGCAAACCTAAGAGAGACCTTCAAAGTACGAGGTTAACTGTAATTAGGTCCGTGCGAAAGCACGGGGAACCTCCCTCAAAGTACCGACACTGGCCTGGCTGAAAGATTGGCGAACTTGTAGAGTGTAATTAATCCCGGCTAGTCTTTCCTTTTAAGGTTTGAAGGAAGATTTGATAAAAACAGTGGGAGCCATCCTGATTAGATAAAATATATAACCAATCTGATCTTGCAAGAGTGCACGCAGAGTGTTTTCTTCTCTCTCTCTCCTGGTAGCGACCATATCACGCCATAATCAAGATAATAAAATGGATGTATTGACCGAACCCGCTTGTTATACTGAGCCGGGGAACGTTGGTCCCGCTCCAACTTATAATTGTTATAAGACAGAGCAGGAAATTGGGGAATACCAGAATTCCTATGCCGCCCAAACGAAGAAAGTGCAAATGATGCATCTCCTTCGGGTGTGTTCATTACAAAGAACTGTTTCTCAGTATCCTCTGCATCCTGGGTATATGATACCGGATCAGGATCCCAGATATGTAATCTGTTACATAGGGCTACAAAAAGATAGAAAAACTGAGAACGGGTGATAAGTTTCATGAGACAGAAAACGGGGCAAGTGTTGAAGCCAAGTCTGTTGGTCACTGTCACCCTGTATTACCAATACATTGATTCTGAACAAATGCTATTAGATACCGAACCTGATATACAAAATCATATCAGTCTCTTTATTAGTAAAGAAATGATAAAATTTTGTATTGTTGGATAATGTTTTGAACATTTCTTATATCAAAAGTTGATCGGTTCAGGCACGTTATCTAAAAGTATTGACGTTCTAAATCAAACTACAGTTCCTTGTATACAGAACACACACAAGAGGAAGAGTTCAGAAATGAACGAATTCTTCTTGAGGCATTGTAGACCAGGTCATATCAATGCGACCCGACTGGCTGAAGTTACATTTAGATGTATATTTAAATCAGTTTGAATTTACATCTTGTGAAACTTGCCAGTCATGTCACAAAGATAAGATGACCATAGCTCTGTTTATTGGAAACAGAGGAAGAGTTGGTAAACTCTTGGGACTGATACATGATGATGTATGTAAGGTCTCCTGTCTACACATGCCAGGACTGGTTCTTTATACTTCATTATATTCTTTGATAATCTCTCAAGATTCAGTCATATGTTCCTGTTGAAACATAAGTCCGAACCTTTTGAGGTATTCACAGAATATAAGTTAGAAGTAGAGAACCAATAACCGGGTATAAGTATTATGTCCTTTGATGAGATCAAGGAGGAGAATACTTGTGCATGGAATTCCTGGATTATTCTAAAGGAGAATGAGATTCTCTCTCAGCATTACTCCTTCAAATAACCATAGCACATTAGTGTATCGGGGCGGAGCAATCACACCCTATATGATAAGGTGTGCTCTATGATGAGTACTACTGAGTTACCTGTTTCCTTTTTGGGAGTTATGCGCTTGAGAAGCTGCATACCTATTGAATAGGGTTCGAATCAAATCACTGCCTACCACTCCATATGAGATATGGTGTGGGAAGATCCTATCTCTTAAGTAAGTTAAGATTTAGGATTGTCCGGCCTATGTCAAAAGCAAAATCCGGACAAGATCGAGGCAAGGTCTGTAATGTAGAACTGGAAAGGTTCCAGCTATACAAACTACAGCAGATGATTTGATAGAACCAAAGGATTCTATAGTCCCCGACGAACCTCAGCCTCTCCGCCGATCTGGTAGGGTTCCTCGCCTGCCTAAGAGATACCTCGGTTTCTCGATGACAGTGGGAGCAAGGATTGCATCATGAGATGATGACCCAACTAGATTCGAGCAGGCCATCAAGAGTAGGGACTCTGTAAGAATGGCTGGATGCTTAGCAATCTGAGAAGGAATCCATATAGACCAACAAAGTATGGACTTTGGTTGCGATATCTGAAGGGTTAAATCCCCATCAGGAGCAAGTATATCTTGAGAAGATTACTTGGTGTAGATGGACAAGTTGAGACTTTCAAAGCCAGACTTGTTAAAGGTTTTCGTCATCGACCAGGCACGGATAATGATGAAACCTTTTCCAGGGACTATGCTTAAGTCCATCCAGATCCTACTTGCCACGGCTACATACCATGACTACGATGTCTGGTGGTTGGGTGCCATGACAACTTTTCTAAATAATGATTTAGAAGAGAACGTCTATAAGTACACAGCCAGAGGGCCTCGTAGACAGTGGGAGCAGTGGAAACGTATGCAAGATGCTTTATAAGATAAAGCAGGCATCGCGAAGTTGGAACATCTGTTTTGATGGATTAGTCAAAGAAGTTGACATCATCAAAATGGTAGATGAACCTTGTATAAACAAAAAGGTAGTAGGGAGTATGGTGACGATCCTCGTAGAGTACGTGGATGACATACTCTTGTTAGGGAAGGAGTTTTCTATGCTACACTCGATCAATCTCCGCTTATCACAAAGATTTTCCATATAGGATCAAAATGATACCTACTAAATCCTAAGCTTTGGATCTATAAGATAGATCTAATTGGATGTTGGGATACTCACTAGTTGTAGTGAGATGGTATCAATCGATCCTGGGAAAAATCACTGGAAGAGTTCCAGGGTGATAAAGACGACTGAATGTCAGTCACAGGCATTGTCTTTACCCTCAGTAAAGGGACGGTATGTTGGAAGAGTTCCAAGCTAGATACCGTGGCTAACTAGACGATAAAGGCTGGTAACATCGCTATTAAAGATACTGCTAAAGAGGCAGTTTGGGTGTATATTGGTTCATAAGATGAACTAGGTTCCTGCCATTGTATGACAATGGAAGTGTGGCTTCGGCCCTGGAACCCTGGTCCCATCAGTGACCCAGACAAATTCTGAGGCAGCATCACCTGATCATGGAGATAGTTGATCTCCAGGGTGATCGAGGTTAGGAGAGAAGACTCAGAGGACAACACGGCGGATCCACTCACGAAGGCCTTTTCCCAGAGAGAGACTCATATGGGATGGTTGAGTATTAGATACTGCGACCACTGCTACAGATGGCCCTAGTGCAAGTGGGAGATTGTTAGTTATATGTATGCCCTAGAGGCCATTACTGTACATTGGATGTATATTGTAGTGGATGCTGGGACATATATAGGTAGGACTTTCTTGCTCGACATGATAGTACGCTATCTGGTTGCTCTTTATCTTAACATGTATACTTTCTGTCTCTCTGATTACATGTTGATAAAGCCCTTAGGATGTGTACTCGACTTCCAGGACTGTGATGCAGATCATACTAGTGGGCCCTGGATAGTCCATGAGTACATCCTTCAATGTTCCTAGTCCTGGGAATATCGAGACGGGGCATCGATATTCCAGAGTAGACTAGCGTATATCTTCTCGACCCATACGATGGGCGATGGATGATCCCATATCCATTGGTGTTTGACATCAGAGATGGTATACGGGTGCTCAGTGGAGACTGGGTACACTGAACGGATTCGCCGAGAACTCCCAGATGGTATTATACCTCACGTCAGATGGCAGTCTCTGGTGACACTGGTACAGCTTAGTCTGTTGACCCAAGATCGTCATAGAGTCTTGTGTGTCTCCCACTGTGCTTTGATTTCCACCCTACCACGGCTCTACTGAGTCGTGCAAATAGGTGGTTTTTGGGTACAGTCCTGATTCACATGGAGGCAATGAGCGATAGGAGGGGATTCGTCTCTCCCGGTATTGGGGGTTGATGTTGTGCTATGCTCGACTGGCCATAACAGGAAATCCCTGGCCAGGGTTGCAGTGATATACTGGTAAGAGTTATCAGTAGTTTCACGAATGTTATGGACCTCAAGTCGGCATGACTTATCGAGCTACTGGGGTCTGACGTTTACCACCCCTAGGCGAGATATGCGACATATCAGACGAACAGACCGGACTGTACGGTAAGTGTTACTGGTTGGATTCGCAGGAGTGTGAGCGGGCTTGCTCGTCGATCTTCTGATCGCTCAATACCCGGGTGGCCGTTACGTTTAGCAGACCGCTTGCGGCTTGTGGATGCTTGATATGATCATCATCTGCTGCCGGCGTATTGACGAGTCTTTAGAGTCCTACACAGAGGTTTCCTGGCTCAAGCGAAACGAAATATGAGCGCATATGAGATATGTGCGGGACCGAGAATAATTCGAGTATGTGATACCGTATTCCATTCTCGCGATCAATGTATCGATTGGTTATATGCGATATAACCTAGTTATCGAATCAATGATTGATTCGATAAGCCGATACATATGATACTAGTCGGTTATATCCGATATGACCGGATCGTTAAATCAAGTGTTGATTTAATGATTTAGTGCATATTTATATATTTGATATATTACTTTGCGTTAACTAGTATTGGTTCACTTTAAATGGATTTTCTCACTTGAATTGTGCAAGTTGTATATGTGATATACATTTGTGCACATGATTGTATCATGTTTGATGATACATGTTTACTTGGTTAAGTGTAAAGAATTGACCATGGTTATAAGTTTATGATTAGGGTTTTCTTTATTCTTATTTATTTATTTTGGAAAAAGATGAGAAAAGAATGGTTGCTATTTTTGTTTGCTAGTTGAAGATTCTTGAAGCTTTGAATTAGTCCACCATCCTTGTCTTATACTTAACCCTAACCATTCTAGTTAACCATGGTCCATTCTCTACAATTAACCAAGGGTTAATTCGTGATAAGTATTTGTTTTATTTATCTAATAATTCAAGACTTATCATAACTTCTTCTTCTTCTTCATCTTCTTCTTCTATGAAGAAAGCTTGCTACTCCAATGGCAAGTGATGAAAACTAGTGAGAAATCCAAAATTAAAGTCTACCCACTTCCTATTTCTTCATCCTCTACCTCTTGCCAAGTAGTATAGGGTGTTTCCTTCACAAGTTTTCTTGACTTGGTGAAGTTGGAGCTTGATCTAGCGATGCTTCGACGTAGATCATCTTCGGCATGGACATCGACGACCTAGCTCGCCTATTCTCCGATGAAGCCGACGCTAGAGCCCGGAATTTGTTTTGGACAGCGAGAGGACATCATTGCGGAGCTATGGAGGTGGAGCACCGGATCTACAAAGGTTGTATTTCCGTATTCTCTTAGTAAAGTAGTTTACTAGTTGCTTTTTCGCCTATATATCTAGTTAACGATCCGTATTAGGGTTTGTAGGCACTTGTAAAATTTCAATTGGCCATATTTGATCACTTGTGAGACTCCATTAGAGTGCCTAGGAACCCTACACTAGTATGTGATGCTAGTTCTTGTTACCCTATTTTTCTAGTTCGATTCATGGTTGGTATTATTTAGCACCCTTAAATTTTTGTTATAGCATGTTTGATGCAAGCCAAACCCTAGGTATGGTGCTAAGGAATCCCTATAAAATGCCCTCTACTACCTCAATCGAACTTTAGTCGGAGCTGAACACAACAATTCCCCAATCGAAAAGCAATGCCTGGCTCTGACATTCGCAGTGAAGAAGCCGAGGCACTATCTGCTCGCTCATTGGGTTATGCTGATCTCCAAGGTCGACCCGCTCAAACACTTAGTGACCAAAGAAAGCCTAGCCGGTAGAATGGCAAGATGGGCTGTCATGCTGCTTGAATTCGACATAATCTATACTCCTCAGAAAGCAATAAAAGGGAAAGCCCTTGCCGACTTCCTTGTTGCTCATCCCATACAAGAAGGGTCGCCGCTCAATTGCGAGTTACCCGACGAACAAGTATTGCACCTCGAGGATGATGAGCCATGTTGGGAGCTCTACATCGATGGAGCCTCATCAATAAGGACCTCCAGCAAATCAAGCGTCTCGGAGATAAAAGAAAGGATAGGATTGGTGTTCTTCACGCCATCAGGAGGAACCCTACGACATTCCTTTGCTCTTACCGAGCCTCACACAAACAACGAGGCTGAGTACGAAGCTCTGATAGCTGGTCTGGAGCTCGCCATAGAAATGAAAATCCTTTGGCTACAGGTTTACGGTGACTCCCAGCTTGTCGCCAACCAGGTAAGCGATGACTACAAGATATATAAGCTCGAATTAGCTCGATACAGAAGATGGGTGGTGGAACTCACGAAACAGTTCACTCACATTGAACTAATGAGAGTCCCTAGGGCGTTGAACGGAAAAGCCGACGTACTCACCCGCCTAGCCAAAGAGCTGACTGATCCCGACATGGATGAAATTCTTATCACAGTCAGGAGCCGGAAAATTCTGCCCCCAGTCTCTTTACGAGAAGAGAAAAGCGCAGAACAAAAGAGAAATCATACCGAAGAAGCTCTGATCATTCAAGACGATCCCGATTAGAGTGAACCCTTCATAGAGTACCTCCGATACAACAAGTTGCCCGAAAAAAAAATCTGTGAGGGTTCAGTTGAAGAAAAGAGCCCTCTGATATGTGTTTGTAAATAATACGTTATACCGCATATTATATGACCAACTCTGGCTCAGATGTTTATCATCTGCCGAAGCCCAAAAAGTCATGAAAGAAGTTCACTCAGGCATCTGCGGAGCTCACCAATCTGGCCCCAAAATACGGCTTCAATTCAAATGGCTTGGGTATTACTGGCCTATCATGATAAGGATTGCGAAGAGCATGCAAAGAAATGTCATCTCTGCCAAATTCATGATGACTTCACTCATAAGCACCCCAATCCGTTGCATCCTACGGTGGCGTCATTGCCCTTCGATGTTTGGGGAACCAACATAATTCGTCCAATTGATCCTCCGTCATCCAAAGGCTACCGGTTCTTATTAGATGCAACTGACTACTTCTCTGGATGGGCTGAAACTGTCCCGCTAAAAGAAGTCAAGACAGAAGATATTCTGACGTTCTTCCGGCATAATATTCTATACCGCTTCAGTACACCTAGAAGAATCATTTCTGACAGCGGGCCTTCTTTCAAGAGCATCAAAGTCTCAAGGTTCACTACTCAGCACAAGAAAGACTGGAGATAGTCCTCCATCTATAATCCAAGGGCCAATGTGTTAGTGATATATGCCCTAGAGGCCATTATTATATCATACTAGATTGTATATTACATATTAGATGCTTGGGATATTTCACAGTTATAATAACAGTCTTGCTCGATATGGTAGTATGCTACCTGGTTTGATTATACCTCAATATATGCATGTGTTTCTTTTAGCATATCGCTTATACATATTGGCAGAGACCTTAGGATCTTTTCTTGACTACCGGTGTTGTGATGGCAGTCACATTTATGGGGACTGGGTAGTCTATAAGCACATCCTTATACAGGTCCCTAGTCATTGGATTATCGATACGGGGAGTCGATACTCTGGAGTAGACTAGTGTATATGCTTCTCATCCCAGCAGGGGATATGGTCTGTCCCACAGCCATTAGTACGCTGTACTGGAGAGGGTATGCAGGTGTTCATTAGGTTATGAGCTACACTGGACTGGACTCGTCGGGAACTACTGGTTGGTATTATACCTATCGTCAGGTAGCAGTTCCCAGGTGGCATGAGTACAACTTAGTCCGTTGACTTGCCATCGCTACTTCGTCTTGAGTGTGTTCTCACTGCACTTTGATTGCTGCCCTACCATGCTCATAGGAGTCATGCAAACAGGCAGTAGTTGGGTGTAGTCCTGAAGCACTTGGAGACAGTAGCGATCAGATAGGATTCGTCTCTCCCGGTATTGGGGATTGATATCGCGCAGTGTTCGGAAAGCCATTACACAAAGTCCCTGTCCAGGGCAGTCGAGAAATACTGGTAAGGTACTCCAGTAGTTTCTCATGGTGTATTGGGCTCTCCTCCGGCACGAATTATCACGTTGTTAGGGGTCTGACGTTTACCATCCCCCTAGGTGGATTTGCGAGTATCTCAGACGAACAGACCGGACTGTACGCAGATTGTCACAGATAGGCTCAGTAGGAGTTCGGTTGATCTTGCCCATCGTCCTTCTTATCGAAAAATACCTGGGTAGCCGTTACGTGCAGCTAATATTGCTGACGGCTTGTGGTTAAACCCATTGCTAGCATACTGTCGAGTCTTTAGAGTCCCACACAGAGGGTTTCCTACCTTCAGGAAATTGATGTAGACATCGTATGGTTTTACGACAGGGCTTCGATCACGTACGTGTACTTGTACACGGATGCTGATCGGGCAGAAAATTCTGGTGGGCTTTGGTATAAGCCTGATCTTAGTATTGTATTATTGGATTGTTATCGTCTGAGTATATCCGTATTTTTCGGAATACGGATATGGGTATGTATATATAGTGAGGGGCGTTCTTGTAATTTGGCAAGGCATGCTTCTAAAAGGAGCCACCTCAATATTGGTTTTATCCATTTACTTAAATGGATTAATGAGGTGGAAATGGAGGAGACTTTGGAGGCATGGTGTAAAGAATGGCCATGGATTATTTTATTTGGTCTTGGGTCGCTATTGAGGCATGGGTGGTATTTTCTATTGGGTTTTATTCCATGGCTCAATGAGTGAGCCATATACTTGGCCATTTTCTACACTTTGCTACACACTTGGTTATTTTTCATTCTTGAGTTGCTCTCATCTCATAATCTCTTGAGTTTCTCCATCTCCTTCTTCCTCTAAACTAAACCATAATCCTTCACATGTGTTGTGAGCCATAGGATTTAGTGAGACTAAACATCCATTAGACTTTCTACATCTTCTAGGCTAGTTGGATTAGCGAACCATCTACCCTAGTTACCTTATTTAGAGGTTGGAGCTTGGAGCACATTCTCTCACGGTGGATCATCTTTCACGCAAGGAGGCCGATGGAGCTTTCGTCATCCGATCACTGAGGAGCCTTGGAAAGGAGCACTAGAAGACCCGAAGGACTCGATCTTGGAGGTATAACCATTCTAATAGAGTAGTCAAACCTCTTGGATAGTTTAGCTAGTTAAGGCTTTAGTAAAGATCCTGGAGTTTAGCCGGTGTTGCGTAGTCAAATATTTATCGTTTTTGAAAATTCCGCCTCCTTGCGAACCGAGGGGTGCACGACATCGGCTTACAATGGTATCAGAGCCTACAAAACTTTAACTAGCTAGTTAGCATAGTATTTAGAAATTCGATCGCTGAAAAATTCTAAAATCACGTCCGAAAACCACGTTTTCTTTCGATTTTATAAACTGGTCTAAAAATCTTTTCAGAGGCCTTAAAAATACGTGCAGGGTTTTCTTAGAAAGTAGAAGAAAATTGGGCTCCTGAATCGGCTAGACCGCGGCAGAACAAAGCGTTCTGTCGCCGTTTCACGGCCGAGTCAACCCCGACTCGGTCCAAAAAATTTCTATTGTTCTATTTTGGTGATTTTTGAATTTGGGAATATTTTGTTTCTGCCCAGATTGTTTGTGTGCAGTGTTGTACATGGGGTAGACCCAAATTTAGTTTATCGATCGAATTCTAAGTACTTTAGCTAATCGAGTTTTCTGTTTTTGATATATGTGTTCGTAAACCTCCGCTAATTGTTATACGTCGATTAGTTTGGGGTTGCACATATATATGATCTGTGTTGATGGTTTGTGTATATGGAGTATTGGATCATCGTTGATGAATAGCCGGGGGGGTGTGAGAAGAGTGTTTTCTTTTCTTTCATTCATGTTATTTGTAAAAGTGATGTAATATTATTTTGCACGGCACATCCGGGTTGAGGTTGTAGCCACCGATGTATATTATTTCTTTTACTGTTTTCTACTCCAAGGATTGACCCAAGGTAGGATGTACAAACTACCGGGTTTTTTGAAGTGCCGAGTGACCTACTCATTTTAATGGGGGAGGTTGCTTCACTTCGGGAATTTGGTGGGTAGTTTTCCGCACCCTTAGGGGTCTGGGGTGGGTTTGGCTATTCATCACAACCGTAGAATCCGTCTTTCGTTATAGGCTTAAACAAAACGTGAAATTTCTAGTATATCCAATATATTCATGTGTGATCTGGAATGCCTATTATTGGGTGAGATGAATGGCTATATATATATATATATATATATATTATATCTAGTAGGCGTTGCTTATGTTTTGCACCCACACTGGTCCAGCCCCCACTCTTCCGATAGTTAAGTAACCTAACGGTGCATGACGGGGCCTCGTGGCGAATGTAGATGGCATAAGTGTACGTTGTATTTTCGTTTCTTTTGCTTCAATGATAGGTTGTAAATGATGGGACCGTATTAACATTGATTAATGCAACGATAAAACAAACCAAAGCTTAATCGTTAGAACAATTTCAAAACCACTCGGTTTTCTTCAAAAAGCAATTTTAAATGCGGAGCTTAAACCACTCCTTTTAAAAAGCTATCATAGTTCCTTCGACCATATCAAGTTCACTACGTTCACGGTTTCGCCAAAACCATCCGTAGCCCTCCGTCATTTCATATGAATATTCAGTAGTATTCAAGCTATGTATTTTGACCTTCGCCAAGGCATAGTGATTGGTAGCTGCTGGGTATTCATATGTAGCATAGATAGATGCGTTTGTTTGGGACGGTCGTACTACTATTTTGGCCTTCGTCAAGGGTATGTACGGGTGGGTTCAAATTAACCTGGACAATGACAGGTAGAACTTGACATGTGACTTATGATATGTTGGCCTTCGTCAAGGTCATAAGAGCATGGGGGAAAAATCCACATTGGGGGTTTCTAAGGAAACTGAAACTTGCTAGTGCTGCATACCATTTGGAGTGTGATAATCTTGGTAGGCTTTCTTCAAGTTTATCACACAATGATATTTGGATCCCGATCCTACTGTGAGTATGCGCTACTCTTCGGGAGATTTTTCACTAAACGATCAATACTATAAACCAAGTAGGTGTCTAGAACGGTATTAGCGGGGCTACGCCTCTAAGGAAAAGAGATTATATAATTAAGGAACTTCGCGAAAGCATCGGAAAACCTCTCTCGAAGTACTGACACCAGCCTGGCTGAAAGATTAAGCAAGAATTGTAAAAGTGAGATTAATCCTGACTAATTCTTCTTTTATGGTTTGAGGAAGGATTAGAGGAAACAGTGGGACACATCCTGTTTAGATAAATTAATAACTAATCTAAACTTGCAAGAGCATTTTGCTAAGTGTTTCTTCTCTCTCTCTCTCTCTTAATTGCAGCGACCACAATGACCAGACATAGGTTATTAGCTAATAATTTGACTGGGCTAAACTATATTGATTGGCTAAGGTATGTCCAGATGGCACTCACCCATGACAAGCTGGACTGCCTCCTTACTACAAAACCCCCCGCCATCCCAGGTCCAGATTCCACCGTCGCCGATGTTGATATCCGTCAGACATAGGAAAAGGATTGTACGAGAGCCAAGTGCATCGTGTTAGTCTCAATAGATTGTGAACACCAGAGGCAACACGAGAAGATGGACTTAGCTTCCATCTTCCTCCATACCAAAGTTTTATATGGAGAGCAATCTCATACGTAAGATATGAGACCTCGAAGATATTGCTTCAAGCGATGTTGACTGTCGGGTCATCTGTAGGGGACCACGTCCTTACGATGATTAGCTATATACAAAAGCTCATGGACCATGGGACCATGTTGGAGAACGAGTTATGCATTGACTTGATTCTAGAGTCCCTACCATTTACTTACGTCCAGTTTATCTTGAATTGCAAAATTCAAGGGAAGGAAATTACACTTCCAAGTCTCCTCAATTTATTAAGGAGCTCAGAGGGCACCTTGAAAGATTCTAGGGGGACACCCGCTCTGCTTATTGGGGAATCTTCCTCTTCTAGATCCAAGGCGAAAGCCAAGGGAGAGAAGAAGAAGGCCTCCACCAAGCCAATAAGCGGTGTCAGTAAGATAGACGGAAAAGGCAGGGCAAAAGTTTCGAGGCTAGTAGTAGCGAAGGAGGCATGTCTTTGTAGTCACGGGAAAGCGCATTGTCAGAATGACTGCAGGTCTTGGAAAGCTAAAAGCCAGGATTCGAAGCATGTTATGGTTTCGGCTTTGATTGTGTTTGTAATTGAAAACCTTCTGTTAATTAACTCTACTTCATGGGTGTCACGCCCCGCTTCCCAGTATACGGCGAAGGAGATGCGACGAGGCCCGCTACGTATATACTCAGAAGTACATACGCTAAGCGTAACTAAGCAAAATAAAGTAAATCACAAGAGACGAATAATATAGAAATAACAACAACTTTTATTAATAACATTCTTTTTACAATGCAGGAAAAGAAAATACAACTGGAATGAAAAGCAATGCCTAAACAGTGGCATAACAGGTAATGAAATAAACTGGAAAGAAACAAGGTACAGTATCTAGAGCTCTGGATCTTCCTGGAATTTCTCCAAATCTTCACCGGTGGGCTCGATCTCAGCTTGGTCCAACGCACCTGACAACATTCAAAGAAGAAAGAAATAGAATGTCGTCAGCGAACAGATCGCTCGGTAAGTCCCAAAGAATAAGAAGAATGAGAATGATAGAGTAACAGTATTTATATTTTCTAAAGTGTTATATTGTCGGATATTATGAAACATTGTGTAACGCTGTTGTTTGTAGCTTGGTACAGAAGGATGCCAGTGTATACGAGGGGGATCTCTGTATGCTAGAGATCAGGGCAAAAGGAAAGTACAAGGAACCGTTATGCCACGGTACAACAGCAATAGGATTCAGGTTAGGTGTCTTAATCTGACCACCTCGTGCCACCTTTAACACCTTCCGTACCAATCTACCCCTTAAACCCCGTAGTGTTTTAACAGTATTATAGTATTGAAATATGTAAGTTGGATGACTGACCAAAACCATGATATCAGTAAACATGTTGTAACTGTGTAATCAGGAAAATGGAATATCAGGATAATGGATGAATATCTATGGTTTGATTCAGTCAAAATGAATATATTGTTAATTGGATTCAGGGATTCAGGGATTCATGTATTCAAATTGTATTGGAATATAAAAGAATATAGATTGACTTGAATCATATTTTAGTCAGGAATAGTCAGACTCTAACCCGAGTCAGACTAAAAGAAAAATAATTTGAAGTTCAATATTAGTTAGGGGCCTTATTGTAATTTTAAAAACTTGAGGGGGTTTTATGTAAAAAGTACTTTTGTATAGTTTTCAAAATACACCTCAAATATTTAATAATCGTCTTTATTGTTATAATGAATGTGAATTTTATTTGTGTTATTCTAGTGAATATATCCTAATAAAAGTATTAATTGTTTTATCTGAAATTCATGGTATTTTAATGTAAATTTTAATCTTGTAATTTTTTTAGGAAAATGTGGAAACTTTATATTATAATAAAATAGGTGTTTAAATGATAATTATATATATAAACACTTGCATAATTTTTAAATGAATATTTTATTTTCAGAAATTTCATTTTTCTTAAATGTCGTATTTTAAACCTTTCGAGACCGAATGCTCCTTGCGGAGGTCTGAATCTCGCACTACTAGCCTGCAGGTGCACGATGAACCGTACTATCCGTAACAGGTTCCCCAAAAGTGGGTTGTAGCGGCACTTTGCTTAGGTTTTATAAATACTTCTCATTTAGGAAAACGGTTTTATAAATATAAGGTATTTATTTGCAAAAGAGTTTAGTTTTCCGTATTTTAGTTATTATGGTTTCCTAAGCCAACTAGCCTATTTCTAAGGTCTAAACGATGAGTCATTAGAAGTCTCAAATCGCCTCTTCACCGTCAATTGCGGCCAGGTAAGTGCCAGGTAAGTGGGAAGGAACCACAGTCGTGGGCCTAATTAAAAACCACTAGCCTTAGATACACTTGCCTAGGCACCACAAGACAGTTTAGATAAACGATCGATGTCCATGACCAATCGTGGTTTTCATTTTATTAAAAGATTTTATCTAGAAAAGTTTACAACTTAAAGCTTTAAATAAAGATTAGGGTATTTTAGTGAAAAGTCCTGTAATTTCGTATTCTGTGTTTTGATATCTATCAATTAGGGTTATATTGAGTGTGTGTAGGGGTAGGTCATTACCCCGTGACTTATTTTAAGTTTTGGTGAAGTTTAAAGGTAAAATATGACAAGTTAAAGTTGAAGGTATTAAAGTGCAAGAATACGGTATTTAAAAACGTTATCATTTTATGTGTGAAATTTCATTCAAATTGGGTTCTACAAGTTTAGTGATCAAGATAAACCTATTTAGGAGTGAGGGAATTAATTAAACTAAGAAAAATTAACTTCATGGTATTTTTATGAAAAGAATACGGTTTTGCAAAGAAGTTATCATTTTATGTGAAAAAGTTTGATTAAATTGGTTTATGGGTGATTAATAGTCAACAAGCATATGGGTAGATAATATGTATTAGGTGACAAGTGGAAATTTAGAGAAAAACCGAATCGGAAATCGGTTTGTCCGATTTCCGTCGGATTCCAAAAAGTCGTATTTTTACACTTATAGAAAAGAGAGATAGAAGGGATGGGACTTACGGTTTGGACAAGCTAAGGAAGCTAATGGATGTGGTGGTTGTCGATTCGTCGAAAACGTCGCGAAGGTTCTGATCCGGTCGCCGGAATCCGTCGTCGATTTTGGCAGCGCTTCGCTTCTCGCTCTTCGTACCGAGTTCTCGAGAATATGAGAGAGTGAACTTAGAGTTGTGAGGGGAAAAGGTATAGGATATGGGTCTTTATATAGGGCTAGGCTAGGGTTAGGGTTTGGATTAAAAAAATATTAAAAAAAAATATAAAAAACATTAAAAATTCATTAAAAATCATTTAACCTAGGAGTAAAAGGGATTTATTGGCCAAATCAAAACTGATCCAGGTATAATAAGTGTGCAAGAGGGTTGACCAAGTCAAGAGCCAACTTTTCTCAGTTGGTGACTCGGCCGTCCGGCCAAGTCCGGCCGGCGGCGCCGGACCGAGTCGGCTGAGTCGCCGGCCGGCGGCGCCGAGTCGGGGGTCCATTGGCCGGGGATTTTCCTGAGGAATAACTTGGTATTTTTACTTTTTGTTATCCAGTACATATTTTGGGAGTTATGGCCTTTTTACCGTTGACTTCCAAAAAAAAAATAAAACAAAATAAATACAAAAATAATATGGGGCATGGGATTTGAACTCCGGTGGTTTGGTTCAGCAGTGCAAGGTATTACCAATGAGCTACAAGCTCCTTCTTGTAATTATTGTGTTATTTAATTACTTAAAATGATAGCAGCAAGAGTAAATACCCCAAGTATACATTAAATTTTAAAGTAATTTCTTGTACACTAAAAATGGAGTTATTTCATTCTTGTAGCTTGTAATTAAAAACAAAAATAATTACCTAAATCTTGTGCTCAGGCTAAAATACCCCTTTGTGGATTTAGAAAATATATTTGAAAAATTTTGTATAGGAAAAAAGTGTATCAAAAATTAGGGTTGTTACAATGGGTACTAGATACCGAATCAGGGTCTTATATCTGTAATTTCATTACATGCTTTGAGAAACGGTAGAGTTATCAAGGTAGGTGATATGACTCTCAGAGTTGCTAACGGAATGAGCATGGACGCTGAATCCGTAGGAGAATATCATATAGGATTGGCAAGTGGGCAGATATTGATTTTACGTAACTGTTTGTATGTACCTAGTCTAGCTTGTAATATCATATCTATATCTTTACTTTCTAAGGAAGGATATGATTTTACATTTGTAAGCGATGTAGTACACATCCACCTAAATCAAAATTTGATTGGGTCAGGTACATTAGATAACGATATATACGTATTGAATCAAGCTCAGGTTTTCAATGTCCAGAACACACTTAAAAGAAAGTCTCCGGAATTAAATCAGGCATTCTTATGGTATTGTACACTAGGTCACATCAGTGAAACATGATTGACGAAGTTACATAAGGAGGAATATTTTGATCCGTTTGAATATCAGTCCTATGCAACTTGTCAATCATGTCTCAAAGGAAAGATGACAAAGACTCCGTTCACTGGACACGGAGTAAGAGCGAGTGAGCTCTTGAGACTCATACACAGCGACGTGTGTGGTCGAATGTCTACACATGCAAGAAGCGGTTATTCCTACTTCATTACTTTTACGGATGATTTCTCAAGGTATGTACATGTATTCTTGATGAAACATAAATCCGAGGTCTTTGAGAAATTCCAGGAATACAAGAATGAAGTGGAAAAACAAACCGGAAAAAGTATCAAAACACAGAGATCTGATCGAGGTGGTGAATACTTAAGTACCGAGTTCCTGGGATACATAAAAGAGAATGGAATTCTCTCTCAGCTTACTCCTCCATACACACCTCAGCACAACTGTGTATCAGAAAGACGGAACAGAACCCTACTGGATATGGTTCATTCCATGATGAGTATGATGAGCAGAGTTTTGTTGTTGTTTACTCCTCCAATCACTCTATCATGCTGCATCAGAACACAACCGAGCACCACTCGAGACGCATTGCAGTAAACAATAAAGCCACCCGATTCAGAAAGCAAAGATAGAACTGGCGCAGTCGTCAATCGAGTCTTCAACAAAACTCTGCTTGTACGCATCAGTCCAAAGAAAAGGAACCCCCTATCGGGTCAGTCCGGTCAGCGGTGCAGTGATACTCGAAAAATCATGCACGAAGCGGTAGTAATAACCAGCTAAACCCAAAAAGCTGCGGACCTCTGTCACGAATACAGGTCTGGGCCAAAGCTGTACAGCCTCGATCTTTCTCGGGTCCATAAGAATACCATCTCCCGTCACCACATGACCCAGGAAGTCAACTCTATCAAGCCAAAATGCGCACTTTGAGAACTTAGGATACAGCTGGTGCTCTCTCAATATCTGCAAAGTAATCCTCAAGTGCTGCTCATGCTCCTCTCGACTCCTAGAGTAGACCAGAATGTCATCAATAAACACAATAATAAACTGGCCGAGGAACGGCCTGAAAATCCGGTTCATCAGATCCATGAACGCTGCTGGGGCATTGGTGAGTTCGAACGACATCACAAGAAACTCATAATGCCCGTAGCGTGTGTAGGGTTCCTAGGCACTCCCAAGAGGTCTCACAAGGCATCAACCATGCCAATTTCAAAAATTACGGTGCCGAGAAACCCTAATACGGATCGTTGGCTAGAAAAATAGGCGAAACAAAGCAACTAGTTTACAACTAAACTAAAAGAACGGAAATACAACCTTTGTAGATCCGGTCCTCCACCTCCACGGCTCCGTGATGAAGTCCTCTCCGCTGTCCAAATGCAATCCCGGACTCTAGCGTCGGTTTCATCGGAGAAATGGGCGGGCAAGGTCGTCGGCTTCGTGCCGAAGATGGTCTACGTCGAGGCATCACTAGATCAAGCTCCAACTTCACCAAGTCAAGAAAACTTGTGAAGGAAACACCATATACTACTTGGCAAGAGGTAGAGGATGAAGAAATAGGAAGTGGGTTCACTTTAGAATTGGATTTCTCACTCTTTTTCACAAGTTGCCATTGATGGAGGCAAGCTTGCTTCAATGTTGAAGATGAAGAAGAAGAAGAAAGAATATCATAAGTATTATCCAAAATGAATAATAAAATGAATACTTATCATATCCTAACCTTGGTTAGGTGTAGAGAATAGACTAGGGTTAAATGGAGTGGTTAGGGTTAAGCATGAGACAAAATGGTAACTTTGGTCAAATGTTCAAGAAGCTTCAACTAGAAAACAAATTAAGCCACCATTTTCACTTTATGCTTATCATTTTCAAAATGAATAACTAAATAAGATAAATCAAAAAGAAAACAAAACCTTAACCATTCATATAACCATGGTTTAGTCTTTACACAAACCCAAGTCAGCATGCATCATCAAACATGATACAAACTTGTGTACAAAAGTATATCACATATACAATGTGCACAAACCAAGTGAGAAAATCCATTTAAAGTGAACCAATACTAGTTAGTGCAAAGTAATATATCAAATATATAATTATGCATTAAATCATTAAATCAACACTTGATTCAATGATCCGGTCATGTCGCACACAACCGACTAGTATACAATGTATCGTTTTATCGAATCAATCCTTGATTCGATAACTAGGTTATATCGCATATAACCATTCGACACATTCATCGCGAGAATGAAATACAGTATCACATACACGCATTATTCTCGGTCCCGCACATATCTCATATGCGCTCTTATTTCGTTTCGCTTGAGCCAGGAAACCTCTGTGTAGGACTCTAAAGACTCGTCAATACGCCGGCAGCAGATGATGATCATATCAAACATCCACAAGCCGCAAACGGTCTGCTAAACGTAACGGCCACCCGGGTATTGAGCGATTAGAAGATCGACGAGCAAGCCCGCTCATACTCCTGTGAATCCAACCAGTAACACTTACCGCACAGTCCGGTCTAATCGTCTGATATGTCGCGTATCTCGCCTAGGGGTGGTAAACGTCAGACCCCAATAGCTTGATAAGTCGTGTCGATATGAGGTCTATAACAATTCGAGAAACTGCTGGTAACACTTACCAGTAAATCTCAGCAACTCTGGCCAGGGATTTCCTGTTATAGCCAATCGAACACAGCGCAACATCAACCCCCTATACCGGGAGAGACGAATCCCCTCCTATCGCTCATTGCCTCCATTTGACTCGGGACTGTACCTAAAAACCACCGTTTTGCACGCTCTCTTGGACGTGGTAAGGTGGAAATCAAAGCACAGTGGGAAACATACAAGACTCTATGACGATCTCGGGTCAACAGACTACTCTGTACCAGTGTCACCAGAGAACTGCCATCTGACGTAAGGTATAATACCATCTGGGAGTTCTCAGCGAGTCCGTCCAGTGTACCCAGTCTCCACTGAGCACCCGTATATAATCTCCGATGTCAAACACTAAAGCATATGGGATCATCCATCGCCCATCTGTATGGGTCGAGAAGGTATACGCTAGTCTACTCTGGTATATCGATGCCCTGTCTCGATACACCCACGACTAGGGACTCAGAAGGATGTACTTATGACTACCATGTTCCCTCTAGTATGATCCGCATCATAGTCCAGGTAGTCAAGTACACATCCTAAGGGCTTTACCAACATGTAACAGAGAGACAATCAGTGTACACGTTAAGGTAAAGAGCAACCAGATAGCATACTATCATGTCGAGCAAGAAAGTCCTCCCTATATACGTCCTAGCATCCACTACAATATACATCATATGTACAGTAATGGCCTCTAGGGCATACATATAACTAACAGCGTGTACGAAAAGCTGTCTTCGGAATGTCATCATTCTGAACCCGCGACTGATGATAACCCGAACGTAAATCAATCTTAGAAAAATGTTTCGCACCCTGGAGCTGATCAAAAAAATCGTCAATGCGAGGTAAAGGACACCTATTCCGCACCGTAACTCGGTTCAATTGAAGATAATCGATACAAAACCTCAAACTGCCGTCCTTCTTCATGACGAACAGCACATGAGCTCCCCAAGGCGAAACACTCGGACGCATAAGTCCCTTATCAAGCAACTCTTGCAATTGATCTTTAAGCTCTCTAAGTTCTGCCGGAGCCATCCGGTAAGGTGGTACAGAAATAGGCCCCGTGCCAGGAATCAGATCAATGAAAAACTCAATATCGCTCTCTAGCGGCAAACCAGGTAACTCATCGGGAAAAACGTTGGGAAACTCTCGCACGATAGGAACCCGGTCCAACGACTCTACTGTGGCTCCAGTATCACCAATGAAAGCCAAGAATCCGTGACATCCCCTCTGCAAAAGCCGACTAGCGCAAAGGGCTGAATTCAAACAGTGAGGGACGGCACCACAGTCCCCCTGCACAGCCAGAACAGACTCTCCCGGAAAAATAAAACTGTCTGTCTTCTCATGGCAGTCCACGAACACATAGCATGCAGCTAATGTTGCGCCACGGCAGCGCCCCGGCCGTCTTACTCGAGGCCAAATTGCGGAATCAAAATTTTTCCTTGCTCGGAAACCGACGCTACCGCGGACAAAGAAAACCCGGATCGATAACCATTAACCTACGCTAGCAAACAAGAGATAGGGTGAGAAGTATACCGAGTGATCCGAGTCCTCCGGTCTTCTCTTCATCATCCCGATCTCCCGCGGAAAGTCTTGGCTCCACATCGTCGCCTCCTCGCCGGAAGGGGCACCACATCGCCTTCGTCTTTTACGGGCTCCCGCCTCAATACCGAGGCAACTCGGGCATGAAGCCGGCAACTCGACATGCCCAAGATATGCTGTAGAATGTAGTGTAGAAGATGGTTGTCTCACTTTGGGGTTATGTAGTTGCCATGATGGAGGAATCAATAAGAAGTGAACTTGGGTTTTTGTAGCAATGGAAAAAATGAGATGATACAATAATTTTTTCACACCCTCATCAAAATAAAAATGAACCATCATTCCTCATCAAAAGTGGCCGGCCTATATCTTATGGAAATGGTGAAGGGAAAAACTAATACAAGGGAGGTGATGGTAGGAACAAAGAAAAGGTGACCACATCCAAGGTCAACAAAACATCAACCATACCCACATCCAATCAAAACCATACCCTTTCAATTCACATTTAAATCAAGTCAATGTGCAAGATATGAAAGCCATCATAATCAACACAATTGCATGAAACCCCTCCACAAAGTGTAATTTGCAAAACTGCAAATTACCCCCTCCATCGGAAAAGTCCGGCCGGAAAAGAACAAAGGAAAAACCGGCCGGAACGGAATGCAAACTGGCAACTCCAGAAAACTGGTCCCGTAATAAATTACAGGAAAACCCCGACACTGTGCATACACACCCGCATCTGTATTCCGACCGGATACAGATGCAATGAGACAAAATCTACACTGTACTAAACTAGTACCGGCTTAAACCAAAGCCGGCTAGTAAAATCCGTTCGATCCTGATCCGTGCAATACCGCACGTATCTGATCGAACCCTGCCATATAACTATACGGCCACTAGTACAAAACTGTCTGATCCTGATCCGTGCAATACCGCACGTATCTGATCGGACCCTGCCATATCTCCATACGGCCTCTACAGCGTTTCGCCCGAAAGCTGAGTAACTGAAAGTGTGGTGGACTCTAAAGACTCGTCAATACTATGGCTGTGGATTTAACCACTGGCACGTCAGAGGTATAAGCCAATACATGACGGGCCACCAGCTATTGACTAAAAGGGACGTCGATGAGGAAGCTCACCCCGACACCCTACTGAGCCTGTCAGTGACAATATCCGTACAGTCCGGTCCGTTCGTCTATGAGTATCGCATGGCGGGCCTAGGGGGTTGGTAAAAGTCAGACCCCCAAAAGCGGTACAAGTCGTGTCGGAGCGTAGCCCAGAACGCCCTGAGATACTACTGGAATACCTACCAGTAAATCTCCTGCCTCGGCCGAGGGCTTTGCGTAATGGCTCTCCTAGACACAGTGCGACCTCACCCCCAATACCGGGAGAGACGAACCCCTGCAGATCCGCTCACTGCCTCCATGTGGCTCGGGACTGTACCCAACTAAAACCTGTTTGCACGACTCCTTTGAGCCGTGGTAGGGTAGTAATCAAAGCACAGTGGGAACTCACACGAGACAAATGACGATCTCAGGTCGATGAACTAACCTGTACACATGTCACCTGGGAACTGCTATCTGACATCTGGTATAAGACCAACTAGCAGGTTCCCGGCGAGTCCTGTCCGGTGTACTCATAACCCAATGAGCACCTGTATACATCTTAGGTGAACCAACTGACACCAGTGGCTTGTGAGACCGGCCACCGCCCCTCGTCGGGGTCTCGACTGTATACACTAGTCTACTAATGGAGTATCGATGCCCAGTCTCGAAACTCCCACGACTAGGGACCTTTTAAGGATGTGCTTATAGACCCCAGCTCCCACGTATATGATCGCCATCATACTGCTGGTCGTCAAGCAAGAATCCTAGGGGCTCTATCAACGTGTAATAGCGACATGTCAGGTCACCTAAAGCAGTACACGATGATAAAGATAAACCAGATAGCATACTATCATCTCGAGTAAGACTGTCCTACCGGGATAGGTCCTCCCTCAATCATTGCAATCACGTGCCTGTGATCCAATAATTGACTCTGAGGGCACTAACTCCAACAATCTCCCACTTGCACTCAAGGCTAATTATTGCGATGTCGCATACTCACAGCCCGTGTGATACCGAACACCCAACTCCTCTACTAGTCAGTCTCACAAAGCCTGTTTGCGAAACTATTGCGTTCGAGGAATAGCCTCAGTGAGTGGATCCGCTGTGATGTTTCTTTATATGTCTCTCTATATCTCAAGTTCGCGGAGAAAGCCATCTCACGAAATGAGCAATACCTGTCTTAGAATGTCTGGATGTCTGATGGGACCTAGCTCATAAATGAACTCCAAATCCAAAATTCTTAGACTGTATCAACAACTGAACTTAATCAGTATCCTGCGCCATGCCTCCCTCAGTATTGCCTTGGACCGCCTGTCCAAAATACAGTCCCTTATCAGAGGGAGAACTATAACTCTGACAACCTCCTTGTCGTCCATGTCACCTTGGAAGCCTGGAGTGATAACCGTCTCCTAAATGAGGCTGTCGTTATCATATCCCTAGAACATCCACTCATGTTCTAAAACTGCTTCCGACTGTTTTTCCAGGATTGGATTAATATCAACTTATTGCACTTACTGCAAGAACAACATCTGGTGTGGTACTTGACATCTCATGATTGACTCAATTGCCTAAGCAAGTGATCTGTCAATCATGCGTATCCCTCTCCCCTTTAGTCTGTAAGACACCTTTAGAGAGGGTGACTCCATTACCTGCAGGTGTACTACCGTGCCAGGAGTCGTCCATTCTAAATACTCATAGAATGCTGTCAAGGTACCCAGATTGGGAAACCACCCAAATCTAGATCTAAAACCATAGATCTAGTAACCAGTATGTCTGATATAATATCCAAGTCCCATGTGGAGAAAACACTGTGTGACGACCAAAGTATAACCGATCGTAGTATAGGAATATCACTTCCTACTATCTTCTCAACAGATCCATCCCCTATTCTGATGACGTCAAACCTATGACTGTCACATCAGAAATGGATGATCTATCCCCGCTACATCTGCTTTAATCTATAAATAGACATAAGCCTGATGTCCACCAATGCTTCCGCTGCTCCCACTGACTACGACAACCTTCTGGCAGAGTCATATAGACGTGCACTTCCAAAGCTAGTTTAGAACGACGCTATACTCATCCTCCTGCCGGGTCTCGCAGCCTGGAACAACAGCAATGGTAATTGTGGGTAAACAAGAACTTCCCTGTCACCGTCCTTGAGGCTACCGGAGTACCTCTCGGGTGCCTGAAGTTACCCACCTTATCTGCGGAGTGGCCAATGGAATGTCAAATCAGATTGAATCTTTAGGTTCCTTATCAAATCTTCAGTAATCGTTTGTGGTTCTGGAATCACTTCCAGTTCTACCATACTCCCACTGCTGTTTTTTGAAAAAATCCATTTTTAATAAAACTGTGGCGAGTCTAGAACAATATTTCTATTGATCTTCCAGATGGTAGAAAGTCAACCCTCGTCATAGCCTGGGTCAACCCACAAACAGCCATTACAGAAACGTGCCTTGAGATGTCCAGTGTCTGGTTTTAAGCATAAGCCGGACAACTCCCCGTACCTTAACATCGTTAAGATATGAACTGTTCTATATCCAATATAGAACCAGAGGCACTGATTTATTTGAACCAGATTCAAATCATGCAGCTGTCTCCAGTGCATGCCAACTAAATGGAGAGAGGCCGATCAGCGTTACTCAACTTAGGAATGCTTCCAATTATGAGTATACTGAAAGAGAAGCAATCTGTCTTCATCATTACTATCAACTGAATACCATACACAAGTATCTACATCTTCGATCTCTTTGAAGAATCCCGATACTTGCTACACCTGGTACTCTACTCTATTCAAATACCTATAACTCCTCAAAACTTAGACCCTGTGTTTCCACGAAATAGCTGTCTAAAATCTAGAGAAGTCATAAGTAAACCAAATATAGTACGAGGACCAACCCCTCTGTCCTGATGGACACTGGACAACATACAATACTCTGTATAAGTCCGCTGAGTCTAAAAACTCTTTCACTGTGTGTCGTAGGTTGAAAACTGTACTTGTGGTTAAGAAGAATTACACCGCTGTTTAATGCTCCTTACCTAACCATCCACTGATATAGGTAAATGTCATAGACATAATTTCAGAAAGGTATATCTCACTCTATGAAAATAGACGTACAGATATATCAATTTGAAATTGGTGCATAACTGCGGATATTCAAAACCAAATATTTGCCGACCGGCAAACAGCCCAGGTGATTTCCTCAAATATCACCGATTACAACGAATCCCGATATAATGAGGATGATCACCCAATTCCCAATAACCTACTCCCACTCATCATCTGTAAAACCATACAAATGTGAGAATCATACCTGGTAAATACATACCCTGGAGTAAGTATCTAATCGGGAAATCAGTTTTCTTTTAACAGTACACAGTGAAACTGAAACATTGAAATGTTTCGGTGGGGTATCCCGGTATTCTTAGTAATGCCTCTTCCATTATCCAAATTCACAACTATAACCGTATAATTCTTTGCCACCTCTCCAAATCCCTTCATATGTCTTTAGTCTTTACCTTCTGCACACCCCTTTAGGCCAAATGGTTTTCTTCCTTCCCTACCGTTCGGCACCAGCCTATGGTTTGGAAGAAGACTATCCAATAAGCATAAAGGGTGTACTGTCCTAATCCTAGGAGCACTCGCAACGCGAGAGAAGGTGAAGATAAAAGACACCTGAATGTACTTTATTCCTATTTCTCCTGGACCAGAATCCATCCCCGAACTGGAACAAGTTCCATTCGAGTTCGTATATAACCATACGATGGAGTATCCAATAAACCGTGGATCTTCGTAGTGATACGGAGTGTCCTGGAGAAATACAAAGGTGATTTAGGATTGGCGAAGAAATACTTGGTTTGGTCGTGAATATCAGTCGCAATTTACTTTGCCCTCCTACTAATCCCTTGCTTTGTCTTAACTTAATACCTTCTGCACACCATCGTTATGCTAATTGGTTTTCTTCATTCCCTACCGGTCGGCACCAGCCTAAGGTTTGGAAGAAGACTATCCAATTTGCGTAATAGGTGTACTACTCCTAAACCAAGGAGTACTCGCAACCTGAGAGAAGGTGAAAAGAAAAGACAACTGAATAATCCTATCCGTTTTCTCCAGAACCAGAAACCATCCTCGAAGTCCTTCGAGTTCGTATCTAACCATACGATGGTTTTGTCCAATGGAAGTGGACGTTCGTAGTAATACGGGGTGTCCTGGAGAAAAGGGTAAAAGTAGGAGTGGCAATGAGGTCTGCAACTCTGACAATCCAAAAGCCAGTGTTAAGAAGGTTCGGTCAACTTGGTCACTGAGTCATAGTCCAGGGTCGGGTCAATGGTCGCTGCCAAAGAGAGAGAGAGAAAAGAAACACTCAGCGTGCACTCTAACCTAGATCAGAATGGTTACCAATTTATCTAATCAGGAAACCTCCCACTGTACCTCAAATTCTCCTCCAAACCTGAAAGAAGAATTAGTCGGGATCACCCGAGGAGTAAACTAACTCATCAGTGGGAATCGGGATCCAACTATCATCGCATGATAACTTGACGGAATCCACTCAAGTTACCACACTCCAGAAGGTATGCGCATGCCTGGCAAGTTTCAGTTCTTTTGAAACTCCCGATGTGATTTTTACCCTTAGGACCCAAGTGACCTTGACGAATAATCAACAAATCAAAAGGTCCTAGTCAAGTTCAACCCGTCATTATCTTGATTGCGTTAAACCCACCCGCACGACCCTTGACGAATAATCAACAAAGTCGCACGACTGTCCTAACCAATCCACATATCCATGCGACAGAAAGCATTACAGAGCTACCGCACACTACGCCTCGGCGAATAGCAACGACAAACGTAGCGCGAATACTAAGCAATACTAATCCGAAATGACGGAGGGCTACGAATGGTTTCTGGCGAAAAACCTTTAACGTAATGAACTTGATATCGTTGAAGGAACTGGATAACTTTTATAAAAATATAGTGACGAAAACTTTTACTAAAGAGGTCACTCCCGGTGAAGGGATCTCGGCTCTTTCCCCGTAGAATGAGGTGCAGGATATTCCAACTGAATACCACGATGCAAAGCAAAAGTAATCGGCTATAGTGAAGCTATTGCCCTGACGCAAACTTCTGTCCAAGGGGTCACTCCCGGTGAAGGGATCTCGGCCCTTGCCTCGTCGACTGAGGAGCAGGATATTCCAAATGAATACCACGATGCAAAACAAAAGTGAACGTCCTTGCAATAACAGCCTTTTGAAAAATGTTCCAACAACATCAGAATAGGTTTGTTTAAACTTGCAATGATCCGAATCAATGCAGTCCCATCAATTGATCACACCACAAAGAACGAAAATATACTGACGTACGTATATGCCATCCGCATTCGCCACTGGGTCCCGTCATCACCCGTTAGGTTAGCTAACTAACGGCAGAGCGGGGACTGGACTAGCGCGGATGTAAAACATATACAACATCTACTAATATATATACCAATATATAGTATTTCGCTCAAGGCGTGAATAAAATGCAACATCACAGAAATGTACAGCATCACAGAACAATACAGATATCTGGAAACCCCGGGTTTCACAGAGCCGCTGCTGAAACCCGACGTTCCCCTGGTCGTGTGGATAGCCTGTGCAATGAAATCCTAGACCCCTACGGGCGCGGCAAGTCACCCGCCAAAACCTGAAGCGAGGCAGCCCCCTTCAGTACCGTGAATGGACCACCCAGCACTTCACGGAATCCGGTAACTTGGGCACCCCTCCTGGGTCAACCTGTACCCCCTACGAGTGCGGCGAATAGCCCGCCAATCCTGGACTGAAGCCCCCTCCGTCTCAATGCCCTGAGATGCGGGCCCGTTGCCCTCCAGAACCCGGCTATCCGTGCACCCCACCGCGGGGTAACCCTAGTACAGAAAGTAAAATATACATACACCGGGTACATCGACCGCAACCAGGTCGTGCCCCAAAAGAATAATACAAACAGGCAGTGACGGCAGTCCACATGTCGGACGCTCGCCCCGCAATAACAAATGTACATAATACAACAAAACTGTACTAGCATTGCATCCAGGCTATCCCCCACGACCGATCCGCAACAACACAGCATAAACATAGAACATCAACGTGAAAGTCACGTTCGCAAATCCGTCTAACCGGGCTATAGCAGTCAGACCGGATTTACCGATCGAGTGACATTCACGGTCGCAGATATAATGTAAATACTGTGAAATAATGTGTTTAAAATTTTCCGATTGACCAAAGAATAATAAGTGGGCCCCCAATTAAAACTGTAGCACTCACAGAAAACCTGGGCCCAATATTAATATTCCAGAAAACACATTTTCAACATAGAAACAAACTACAAAAATTTGGGTGACTGAACAGTCGAACCCGCGGCGGAAGCGCGGCCAAAGCATGGCTTTGGCCGCGCTTCCGCGGCGAAGTTTACTGTTCACGATTCCAAATTTTTGCATATCTCTTATAATGTCCTACACATCATTCTGAAACAACCTGAAAAATTTTTCGAGCCCAGAAAAAATCGACAGAAAACTGATGTACATGAAATACGTGTTTTCGGGACTTTGTTCGATCGGAAACGTAAAACACATTACACAAAAGCTAGGTAAGGTTAATGGCGTGGCTCTGATACCATGTTGCGCCACGGCAGCGCCCCGGCCGTCTTACTCGAGGCCAAATTGCGGAATCAAAATTTTTCCTTGCTCGGAAACCGGCGCTACCGCGGACAAAGAAAACCCGGATCGATAACCATTAACCTACGCTAGCAAACAAGAGATAGGGTGAGAAGTATACCGAGTGATCCGAGTCCTCCGGTCTTCTCTTCATCATCCCGATCTCCCGCGGAAAGTCTTGGCTCCACATCGTCGCCTCCTCGCCGGAAGGGGCACCACATCGCCTTCGTCTTTTACGGGCTCCCGCCTCAATACCGAGGCAACTCGGGCATGAAGCCGGCAACTCGACATGCCCAAGATATGCTGTAGAATGTAGTGTAGAAGATGGTTGTCTCACTTTGGGGTTATGTAGTTGCCATGATGGAGGAATCAATAAGAAGTGAACTTGGGTTTTTGTAGCAATGGAAAAAATGAGATGATACAATAATTTTTTCACACCCTCATCAAAATAAAAATGAACCATCATTCCTCATCAAAAGTGGCCGGCCTATATCTTATGGAAATGGTGAAGGGAAAAACTAATACAAGGGAGGTGATGGTAGGAACAAAGAAAAGGTGACCACATCCAAGGTCAACAAAACATCAACCATACCCACATCCAATCAAAACCATACCCTTTCAATTCACATTTAAATCAAGTCAATGTGCAAGATATGAAAGCCATCATAATCAACACAATTGCATGAAACCCCTCCACAAAGTGTAATTTGCAAAACTGCAAATTACCCCCTCCATCGGAAAAGTCCGGCCGGAAAAGAACAAAGGAAAAACCGGCCGGAACGGAATGCAAACTGGCAACTCCAGAAAACTGGTCCCGTAATAAATTACAGGAAAACCCCGACACTGTGCATACACACCCGCATCTGTATTCCGACCGGATACAGATGCAATGAGACAAAATCTACACTGTACTAAACTAGTACCGGCTTAAACCAAAGCCGGCTAGTAAAATCCGTTCGATCCTGATCCGTGCAATACCGCACGTATCTGATCGAACCCTGCCATATAACTATACGGCCACTAGTACAAAACTGTCTGATCCTGATCCGTGCAATACCGCACGTATCTGATCGGACCCTGCCATATCTCCATACGGCCTCTACAGCGTTTCGCCCGAAAGCTGAGTAACTGAAAGTGTGGTGGACTCTAAAGACTCGTCAATACTATGGCTGTGGATTTAACCACTGGCACGTCAGAGGTATAAGCCAATACATGACGGGCCACCAGCTATTGACTAAAAGGGACGTCGATGAGGAAGCCCACCCCGACACCCTACTGAGCCTGTCAGTGACAATATCCGTACAGTCCGGTCCGTTCGTCTATGAGTATCGCATGGCGGGCCTAGGGGGTTGGTAAAAGTCAGACCCCCAAAAGCGGTACAAGTCGTGTCGGAGCGTAGCCCAGAACGCCCTGAGATACTACTGGAATACCTACCAGTAAATCTCCTGCCTCGGCCGAGGGCTTTGCGTAATGGCTCTCCTAGACACAGCGCGACCTCACCCCCAATACCGGGAGAGACGAACCCCTGCAGATCCGCTCACTGCCTCCATGTGGCTCGGGACTGTACCCAACTAAAACCTGTTTGCACGACTCCTTTGAGCCGTGGTAGGGTAGTAATCAAAGCACAGTGGGAACTCACACGAGACAAATGACGATCTCAGGTCGATGAACTAACCTGTACACATGTCACCTGGGAACTGCTATCTGACATCTGGTATAAGACCAACTAGCAGGTTCCCGGCGAGTCCTGTCCGGTGTACTCATAACCCAATGAGCACCTGTATACATCTTAGGTGAACCAACTGACACCAGTGGCTTGTGAGACCGGCCACCGCCCCTCGTCGGGGTCTCGACTGTATACACTAGTCTACTAATGGAGTATCGATGCCCAGTCTCGAAACTCCCACGACTAGGGACCTTTTAAGGATGTGCTTATAGACCCCAGCTCCCACGTATATGATCGCCATCATACTGCTGGTCGTCAAGCAAGAATCCTAGGGGCTCTATCAACGTGTAATAGCGACATGTCAGGTCACCTAAAGCAGTACACGATGATAAAGATAAACCAGATAGCATACTATCATCTCGAGTAAGACTGTCCTACCGGGATAGGTCCTCCCTCAATCATTGCAATCACGTGCCTGTGATCCAATAATTGACTCTGAGGGCACTAACTCCAACAGCTAACCAGTCCATGCCAAGGATAACGTTGAAGTCTAACATATCTAGAAGGATCAATTCGATGGACGAATCTCTATCTCCTATACAAACGGCACACGACCGAAACACATATCGCGCAACAAAAGAATCGCCAACAGGAGTAATCACAACAAGCGGATGATCTAGCAAACATGACTCTCGGCCCAACCTCGGCACGAAGTGCGTAGAAACATACGAGTGCATAGATCCCGGATCAAATAAAACACGTACATCAAAAGAACATACAGAAAGAGTACCTGAAACCACTGCATTGGACGCCTGCGCGTCGTGATGAGTCCAGGTAAACACGCGAGCCTGCCCTCTACCGGAGACTGGCTGAGCTCTGCCTCTACCACCCCGCCCTCTTGGTACAAAACCACCATGACCACGACCTCCCTGAACATGAGTCTGACGCGGAGCAACAACAGGCATAAGAGGCAACGCCCTCTGAGGTGGGGAAGGTGGTAGGGTAACATGTGGTACAGCTGTCCCGCCCTCATGTGGCTCAGTACAATCTCGAACACGATGACCCAAACTCCCATACCGGAAACATCCAGATGAAAACTGCTGACTCTCCTGGGGATAAAAGCCAAATAACTGGCCTCGTCCCGAGTCTCCACTACCCCCAGTATCTGAACGGGATCTGTCACGGCGTCTAAATACCTGTCTCCGTGATGATACACCAGTACGAACCCTCTTTGGTTCCGGAACAATCGACGTCTCGGAAAGACACTCCTCAACCAATAGGGCTGCGTCCACCGCTGCTGCATACGTGTCACACTGCTGTATGCTGATAGCGAGGAACAACTGGGTAAGCAGGCCTCGAACAAACCACTTTACCTTCATCTCCTCCGTAGCCACCAAATACAGAGCATACACAGATAGCTCGGTAAACTGCACATCATACTCGGCCACTGTCATACCCTGAGTCTGGCGTAACGACTCGAAACTGAGCGCTCGAGCATCCCTGAAGCTCAGAGGAAGAAAACGCGCAAGAAACACCATCACGAACTCAGCCCAGGTCATAAGAGGAAGACCTGCGGCTCTGCCCTTCTCTAAGGACTCGCACCACTTCTGGGCCAAACCTTCCAGACGAAAGCTCATGAACTCTACCCATCTTGCGTCGGAGCATCTCAGTGAATGGCATATCATGGCCATCCAATCGATAAACGACTGGGGATCCTCAGCTGCATCAGTGCCAGTGAAAACCAGAGGCCTCAGCCTCATGAACTCCGATAATGATACGGTGATCACCTCTGTAGCTGCAGGTACAACTGCTTGAACAGTAGGCACCATCGCGGCCTCCGCAACAGGTGGAACAACTTCCTGTCTCTGCGCTTGAATGGCCTCAACTAATGACCCCATCATCTGGCGCAAATCCTGCATACCGGCCCTTAGCATAGCCATATGGTCTGTGGAAGGTGGAACAATCTGCTCCTACACAATGGGCGTACCGCCCGGGTCAGTCCTCGTCTCGGACGAGTCAACACTGACCTCGGCCCTCACGGCCGCTCTCTGTGCCCTCATAGTCTTCGACGGCATAAAAGCTGGAAATGGAAACGGGATTCGATAAGGACACAGAAATCGAATCACAAGGATGTATATAATCACGAAATGAATTCAAGAAATAAGTCCTAAGGTTACTTAGGCGGAGTACCGTATCGTAAGTATGCCGCGGAACATACACACACTACGTTACTCTGCTTAAGCAACCTGCTCCATCATACCAAGGTCATGCTACACTCCGAAAGGTAAAACCTAGCGCTTTGATACCAACTTTGTCACGACCCAATTTAGGCACATGTCCGGTACTTAGACTACGTAACGTCAACAGGCATACCGCAATTTAAGTAAGCCGAAAACCCAGCAATCTAAACCATTACAAGAAGGAAAAGCTAGAACACAATTAAAATTTCGATGCGAAACTTTAAGCTTAAGTTTGTTTTCATAAAAATTTCGGCAGCACCTCCTTTGTAAAAGCTAGCCCCGAAACGGGTACAAACATAAGGTATAAGTAAAGCATCCCCAGACGAGAGCAAATCTCGCCCAACAGTGGAAACAAGCACCACAACAGATATACGACGCCGTAGCAAAGAAATGAGATAATCCACATAAATAAAAGCCGGCTCACACGAGCACGACAACAAGAGTCAGAAGAATATACAACATCGATCCTCACAACTCGTCTCTAAGTCAATATATGAGGGTGGTAGATGAAGAGTACTATATACAAAAGATATACAATATACATCATCGGGTAGCCGCAACCCACCTAAAAGAAAAGGCGTCACAGCCAACTGTAGCGGTATCCGCAAAAGTAGAGATAATAAGGCGCCCTGTCGCGACTACTCTGAGGATCAGACCTGCAAAACACCGCGGCGCAACGGGGGTGAGTTGCCAACTCGTGAATAGAAAGTAACATCATACTGTAATCGCAAGTATGCACTAACAGCGATAATCTATCATATATAATCTGATAGCATAAGTATGGCAATATGAATATGCAACTATCATAATCAAGGTACACCACCTGGGTACTATATCTACATGAATCAAATGCATATCAAATAAATGCGGAGTATGGGATAAAACATGTCATCCTCATGGAATCCTCATCGTGGCAGGACCAGTGCCCATCAAGGCAATCAATTTCCCAATTTTCTTAAATCGTTTCTCATATCGGCCCTCATAACCTGTAAGTCTCATGGAACCTGAGTGCCCAACATCGGCATTCGAAAACATCATGAAATACTCGTGTCTTACATCGACACGTAAATCCTCATCGTGGTAGGGTTGCTTGCCGCTCTCGTAGGGGTCTAAGGGTTTGGGTTTGGCTATTCATCGCGACCGTGGAATCCGTGTTTTATACTGGCTCGTATTGAAAACACGGACGTCCTAGTATATCCAATATTTCATATGTTTCTTTTGCTGCGATATCTGTGATGTGATCATTTGATATGTTGAGATAGATATTGTATATAGTATATATGATATATTATATAGACGTTACTTATGTTTTGCACTTGCGCTAGCCCTGCCCCACTCTGTCGTTAGTTACCTAACCTAACGGTGCACGAGGGGACATCGAGGCGAATGCGGATGGCATAAGTGTACGTCGTATTTTTCTGTGATGTTTAGGTAACTTAAATGATGGGAATTCATTAATATGATTAATGAATGAAAAAGAAACCTAAAGATGTTATGGAATCGAATTTTCAAAAACAGTTAGCTACAGTTCTTGCTTGGCATCGCGGTGTTCCTTATAGAACATCCTGCACCTTATTCGATAAGGAAAGGGCCGAGATCCCTTCACCGGGAGTGACCCCTTTAGCAATAACTGGCAGATGCTACAACCCTCGGTTTGTCTTTTGATTGCTTCTATAGTTTTTGCTTTGCACAGCGGTATATATGATATATCCGGCACCTTATTCGATGAGGAAAGGGCCGATTACAATCCCTTCACCGGGAGTGACCCCTTTAGCAAAACTAGAAAAGCCTAAAAAACACTCCATTTCAAAATCATTTGATTTTACAACGATATCAAGTTCATTACGCAGTAGGTTTTCAGAAAAACCTGTCGTAGCCCTCCGTCATTTCAGATAAGTACTACTTAGTATTCGTGCTGCGGTTGTTTGGCATGCGTCAAGGCGTAGTGTACGGTAGCTAACTAGTGCTTATCTGCTAGCATACGATGCGATTGGATTAGGGTATTCGTACGGCGTTGTTTGGCATGCGTCAAGGGTCGTGCGGGTGGGTTTAATTCAATCAAGAAATATACAGGTTGAACTTGACTAGCGGACTATGGGTTGTTTGGCATGCGTCAAGGTCATAGCACGCTAGGGCTAAAATATTATCGGGAATTTCAAGTGTTGAAATTTGCAATGAGATTGCATACCTTCTATGAGATAGTTGGATCCCGATACCCGCTGTGAGTAATTGTTACTCCTGGGAGATTTTTACACATTACAATTAGCCGATCTAGTAGGTGTCTAGAAAAGTGTCAACGGGGTTACGCCTCTGGGAAAACGAGGTTTACTGTAATTAGGTCCGTGCGAAAGCACGGGGAACCTCCCTCAAAATACCGACACTGGCCTGGCTGAAAGATTGGCGAACTTGTAGTGTGTAATTAATCCCGGCTAATCTTTCCTTTTAGGGTTTGAAGGAGGATTTGATAAAAACCAGTGGGAGCTATCCGTATTAGATAAAATAATAACCAATCTGATCTTGCAAGAGTGCACGCAAAGTGTTTTCTTCTCTCTCTCTCCAGGTAGCGACCATGTCACGCCTTAATCAAGATAATAATACGGATGTATTGACTGAACCCGCTTGTTATACTGCGCTGGGGAACGTTGGTCCCGCTCCAACTTATAATTGTTATAAGACAGAGCAGGAAATAGAGGAATACCAGAATTTCTATGCCGCCCAAACGGAGAAAGTGCATATGATGCATCTCCTTCGGATGTGTTCATTACAAAGAACTGTTTCTCTATATCCTCTACGTCCTGGGTATTTGATACCGGATCAAGATCCCAGATATGTAATCTGTTACATAGGGCTACAGAAAGGTAGAGAACTGAGAACGGGTGATAAGTTTCATGAGGCAGAAAACGGTGCAAGTGTTGCAGCCAAGTCTGTTGGTCACTGTCACCCTGTATTCCAAATACATTGATTCTGAACGAATGTTATTAGATACCGAACCTGATATACAAAATCATATCAGTTTCTTTGTTAGTAAAGAAATGATAAAATTTTGTATTGTTGGATAATGTTTTGAACATTTCCTATATCAAAAGTTGATCGGTTCAGGCACGTTATCTAAAAGCATTGATGTTCTAAATCAAACTACAGTTCTTAGTATATAGAACACACACAAGAGAAAGAGTTCAGAAATGAACGAATCTTTTTTGAGGCATTGTAGACTAGGTCATATCAATGCGACCCGACTGGCTGAAGTTACATTTAGATGCATATTTAAATTAGTTTGAATTTACATCTTGTAAAACTTTCCAGTCATGTCACAGAGATAAGATGACCATAGCTCCGTTTACTGGAAACAGAGAAAGAGTTAGTGAACTCTTGGGATGATACATGTTGATGTATGTAGGTCCCATGTCTACACATGCCAAGACCGGTTCTTTGTACTTCATTACATTCTCTGATGATCTCTTTAGATTCAGACGTATGTTCCTGTTGAAACACAAGTCCGAACCTTTTGAGATATTCACAGAATATAAGTTAGAAGTAGAGAACCAAAAAGGGTATAAGTATTATGTCCTTTGATGTGATCAAGGAGGAGAATACTTTAGCACAGAATTCTTGGACTATTCTAAAGGAGAATGAAATTCTCTCTCAGCATTACTCCTCCATATACACCACAGCACTTCGGTGTATCGGGGCCGAGCACTCACACCCTATATGATAAGGTGTGCTCTATAATAAGTACTACTGAGTTGCCTATTTCCTTTGAGGGAGGTATGCGCTTGAGAAGTTGCATACCTATTGAATAGGGTTCAAATCAAAACTGTTGCCTACCGCTTCATATGTGATATAGAAAGGGAAGAGCCCATATCTTAAGTTTGTTAAGATTTGGGGATGTCCAGCCTATGTCTAAAAAGCAAAATCCGGACAAGCTCGAGGCAGGGTCAGTTCTGTAGAACTGGAAATGTTCCAGCTATACAAACTGTTAATGTATATGCCCTAGAGGCCATTACTGTATCATACTAGTATGTATATTACTTGATGGAAGCTTGGGATATTCACAGTTGTACAGACAATCTTGCTCAATATAGTAGTATGCTACTTGGTTTGTCTCTGCTTTAATGTGTACATGTGTGTTTATTTATTATATCACCTATACGCATTAGTAGAGCCCTTAGGATCTTTGCTTGATTACCGGCGTTGTGATGGAGATCACACTCGTGGGGGCTGGGTAGTCTACATGCACATCCTTATACACGTCCCTAGTCATGGGAGTACCGAGATAGGGCATCGATACTCCGGAGTAGACTAGCGTATGCGCTTCTCTTCCCAGCACGGGAGACGGTCTGTCCCACAGCCGTCAGTACGTCGTACTTGAGATAGTATGCGGGTGCTCGTTAGGTTACGAGTACACTGGACAGGACTCGTCGGGAACTGATGGTTGGTATTATACCTATCGTCAGTTATCAGTTCCCAGGTGACATGAGTACAGCTTAGTCCGCTGACTTGACACTGTCACTTCGCCTCGAGTGTGTTTCCACTGTTCTTTGATTACTACCCTACCACGGCTCTACTGAGTCGTGCAAACAGGTAGTAGTTGGGAGCAGTCCCGAAGCACTTGGAGGCAGTGACGGTTAGACAGGATTCGTCTCTCCCGGTATTGGGGGTTGACATCGCGCTGTGTCTAGGAGAGCCATTACACGAGTAGTCCCTGGCCAGGGCAAGCGAGATATACTGGTAGGTTCCAGTGTTATCTCAGGGTGTTCTGGGCTTCACTCCGACACGACTTGTACCGCTATTAGGGGTCTGACGCTTGCCGCCCCCCTAGGCCCGACATGCGATGTATCAGACGAACAGACCGGACTGTACGGAGATTGTCACATACAGACTCAGTAGGAGTTCGGATGGGTTTACCTCATCGGCCTTCTTATCGACATCTACCTGGGGACCGTTACGTACAGCTAGTGCCGCTTGCGGTCTGTGGTTAAACCCACTGCCAGCGTAGTGTCGAGTCTTTAGAGTCCCACACAGAGAGTTTCCCTGCACTAAGCGAAACGTGTAGAGGCCGTATGGTTTTACGGCAGGGCTGCGATCACTTACGTACACTTGTGTGCGTATGATGTTCGGGCAGGCAGTACTGGTGGGCTTTGGTTTAAGCCAGATCCTAGTATTGCACGGATGGATTTGTTTTGTCTTCTGCGCATCCGCATTCTACGGAATACGGATGCAGGTGTGTATGCACAGTTTTCTGGAGCGATGAAGGAGGAGGTGCCTCATTAGGGTTTTGGCAGTTGGTTCGGCCAAAACCACTATGTGGCAGGCTCATTAGGGTTTTGACAGTTGATTCGGTCAAAACCATTTTGAGGCGGACTCATTAGGGTTTCGACAGTTCGTTTGGTCAAAACCATAATGAGCCGGGGACATTATTTACTAATCCTTTCATTGATAATTTTGTTATGGCTAATTACATTGACCGTTTGACCATCTTGACTTTGTTGACCATTTGACCAAAGTTGACTTGGATCTTCTTAGAAGATCTAAATTATTCTTTGGTTTTCTTTTTATTTAGTTATGATAATGGTCATGTCATTTGTAGCCATCACCTTTATCTTGATTGGATTTGTAATGATAATGTTTGTGCATTATTGCAACCATGGTTAGTTTTTCTCTTGGTTAAGCTTTTCATTTGCTCATTCTAATTCTCTCTCTTAAAATGAGAAGCTCCATGGTTGCTAGAAAATCTCCTTCTTCTTCCTCCTCTTGATTTCTCCTTTGATCTCATGTGTTGAGAGAAAAAGGATTCTACTTGACAAACACATCCATACATCCTCTCTACACAACCTAGGGCTTCTAGATTAGCAATCTCCTTGCCCTAGTTACCTCGGCTTGAGGTGGAGCTCGGTGTACATCTCTCGGGTGGATCGTCTTCGACTCTAGGAGGCCGCGGAGGTGACCGAAGTCCGGATCAACCATTGAGCAAGCGATGAGAAGAAGAACAAGAAGAGAAGAACATCAAAGAGGAACAACAACAAGAAGTGAAGGAGTTCAAGTTGAGGTATAACCACTTTGCCGAGTAGTTAATTCTTCTTTGCATGTATGCTAGTTTAGTTTAGCAAAGATCCGGCTTTTACGGTCCATGTTACAAAGTTTAGAAAAATTTTGAATTACCGTTTCCGCAACCCCGAAAGTACCGGGAGAGGTAACGTGGACCTAACAGTGGTATCAGAGCCTAACTAAACATAAACTAGCTTGGTAGTAAAGTGTATCGAAGTTCGAAACGGAAAAATCGAAAAAACCAAGTTGTAAAAATCTGAGTTTCTGTTAAAACTTTTTCTGGTCAAAACAAAATTTGTTATATCCCAAATATTATCTCAGGGTTTTTATAAGAAAACCACCAAAAACGATGCAGCGACTCAACCAAAGCGCCGCGCTTCCGCGGCAAGAGCAAGCTCTTGCCACGGAACCGCGGCCAACTTGGTGAGTTACTGCATCGATTTTAGTGCAGTGTGTTTCTGACATGGTTTTAGGATTTTTCAAATATATTATATGTGCCCAGATTTTCCAGAATAGAAATTTGTTTTTGGGGGCCTATAATTCCGTATTTTTCCGAACTTCAATATACTTTGACTATAAAGGTTATATCTGTGATGTTCTTATGTATTGAACGTCGGCTAATCGCTATATGTCGATTAGTCGGGGTTATACATATCTGTGATCTGTGATTGTTCTTGTTGGAATGTGTATATGAATATGTTGGACTGTCGCGGGTGAATAGCCGGGGTGGATGTGAGATGAGCTTTTGTTTTTCTTTCATTCATTGTAAATGTAAATTGATGTAATATTATTATTTGTTTGGCCGCACAACCGGGTCGGGGTTGTAGCCGTCATTGTATAATTCTTTTTACTGTTTTTGCTCCTAGGATAGACCCATGGAGGGGTGCACAAACTGCCGAGTACTTGGTGGGTAGTTTGCCGCACCCGTAGGGGTCTTGGGTGGGGTATTTGGCTATTCACCGCGACCGTGTAATCCGCTTTTCGTTGCAGGCTCGAAAGGATTGCGGATTGCTAGTATATCCAATGTATTCATCTGTGATCTGTAATGTCTATCATTGCTTTACTATTTAGGCGTTGCTTATGTTTTACAGCCGCGCTAGCCCAGCCCCCGCTCTGTCGTTAGTTAAGTAACCTAACGAGTGATGACGGGACCCCGTGGCGAATGCGAATGGCATAAGCGTACGTCATATTTTGGTTGTTTTCTGCAATGGTAGGATTAAATGATGGGACGCATTAAAAGAACTAATGCAAGAATATCACGCATTAAAAGAACTAATGCAAGATAATAAACCTAAAAGACGTTGTTGGAACAAGTTTTTCAAAAAGCTGTTATTACAAGGACGTTCATCTTTTTGTTTTGCATCGAGGTATTCGGTTATGAATGCCCAGCACCTCAATCGACGAGGCAAGGGCCGAGATCCCCTCATCGAGAGTGACCCCTTGGACAAAAGGTTTGCGTCAGGGTAATAACTTCACCATAGTCGATTATTCTTGCTTTGCATCGAGGTATTCATTTTATGAATGCCCAGCACCTCACTCGACGAGGAAAGAGCCGAGATTCCTTCGCAGGGAGTGACCTCTTTAGCAAAAGTTTTCGCCACTATGATTTTCAAAAAGGTTACCAGGTTCCTCCAACGATATCAAGTTCATTACGTTAACGGGTTTTTCGCTAAAAACCCAGCCGTAGCCCTCCGTCATTTCTTACAAGTAACACTTAGTATTCGTGCTGCGTTTGTTGACTCCGTCAAGGCGTAGTGTACGGTAGCTAAGTGCTGCTTGTTTGTATTGGTATATGGGATTGATTAGGACAGTCATATAACCTTGTTGACTCCGTCAAGGGTTATGCGGGTGGGTTTAATGCAATCCAGATAATGACATGCTGAACTTGACTAGGACTCTTTGATTTGTTGACTCCGTCAAGATCACTTGGGTCCTAGGGGCAAAAACCACATCGGGAGTTTCAAAAGAACTGAAACTTGCAGATTTAGCATACCTTCTGGAGTGTGGTGACTAGAGTGGATTCCATCTAGGTTATCACACAATGACAGTTGGATCCCGATCCCACTGATGAGTTGGTTTACTCTCGGGAGATTATTTCACTTAACGATCAATGCTATAAACCTAGTAGGTGTCTAGAAAGGTGTTAGCGGGGTTACGCCCCCAGGGAAAAGAGGTTCTTTAATTAAGGAACTTCGCGAAAGCGTTGGAAAACCTCCCTCGAAGTACCGACACTAGCCTGGCTGAAAGGTTAAGCAAGTATTGTGACGTGAATTAAAAACCCGGCTAGTTCTTCTTTTAAAAAGGTTTTAAGAAGAATTTGAGTAAACAGTGGGAGACATCCTGGTTAGATAAATTAATAAACCAATCTAATCTTGCAAGAGCATACGCTGAGTGTTTCTTTTCTCTCTCCAGGCAGCAACCTTTTCACGCCCTAATCAAGATAATAAAATGTATCGCTTGACCGATCCGAATTCTTATTCGGGACTGGGGAAAGTTGGTTCAGCTCTAACTTGTGACAACAGTCATGAGTATGAGAATGGGAAAGGGGATTGTATGGATTTCCAAGATACCCAGTCGAAGAAGAAGCATGGTTTTGCATCTACTTCAGGTGTTCTTGTAATTGAGAACTGTTTTACGGTCAGCCCTACCTCCTGGGTACTTGATACCGGATCAGGATCTCATATCTGTAATTTATTGCAGGGACTGAGAAAAAGTAGGAAAGTTGCACCGAGTGATATGTCGCTCAGAGTAGCGAACGGAGCACAAGTTAATGCGGCAGCCGTCGGTGAATATCACCTTGTATTGCCAAATGGCAAGACTATGATTTTGAACGATTGCTACTATGTACCCTCCATGGTTTGCAACATCATATCAGTTTCTTTACTCGATAAAGATAGATATAAGTTTGTTCTTGAAAAGAATATCATGAACATTTACCTTGATAAGGTACTGGTTGCATAGGGTACACTGTTTAATGGTATCTACGTTCTAAATCAGAATATAGTTCTCAATATACAAAACACGCGCAAGAGGAAGAATTCAGATACGAATGAATCCTACTTGTGGCATTGTAGACTTGGTCATGTCGGAGAGAAAAGACTGAGTAAGTTGCATAAAGATGGACTCTTGGATGCGTTCGAATTTTCATCTTATGAAACTTGTCATTCTTGTCTCAAAGGGAAGATGACCAAATCTCCGTTCACCGGACATGGAGAAAGAGCAGCAGAGCTCTTGGGACTCGTACACAGTGATGTATGTGGTCCGATGTCTATACATGCAAGGGGTGGGTTCTCGTACTTCATCACATTCACTGACGATCTCTCTAGGTTCGGATATGTGTATCTGATGAAACACAAATCTGAAGCTTTTGAGAAATTCATGGAATTCAGAAAGGAAGTAGAGAACCAGACAGGCAAAAGTATCAAGATCCTCCGGTCTGACAGGGGAGGGGAGTACTTAAGCACGGAATTCCTAGACTACTTAAAAGAGAATGGTATTCTCTCTCAGCTTACTCCTCCTTATACACCACAGCACAACGGTGTATCGGAGCGGAGGAATCGTACCCTATTGGATATGGTTCGCTCCATGATGAGTAGTGCTGAGTTACCTCTTTCATTTTGGGGACATGCGCTTCAGACAGCAGCGTACCTATTGAACTATGTTCCATCCAAATCAGTGCCTAAGACTCCATATGAAATATGGAGTGGAAGAAATCCGTATCTTAAGCGATTTAAGATATGGGGTTGTCCGGCCTATGTGAAAACACAGAAACCGGACAAGTTAGAGGCACGGTCAGTTCTCTGTAAATTTGTGGGATATCCTAAAGATTCACTAGGATATCTGTTCTACCACACTGAGGAACAGAAGGTGTTTGTATCTCGCCACGCTACCTTCTTAGAAAGGGAGTTTCTTGCAAAAGAAGCTAGTGGGAGTTCGGTAGAACTGGAAGAAATTCAGCGACCACAAAATGTAACTGAAAATTTGGAGGAACCGCTAGATTCAATGACCCCAAACGAACCTCAGCCACTCCGCAGATCTGATAGGATTTCTCATCCGCCCGAGAGATACTACGGTTTTCTCATAGACGGGGATCGAGAGGATTGCATCTTGGAAGAAGATGACCCTACCAGTTTCAGGCAGGCCATTATCAGTAGGGACTCTGATAAGTGGCAGGAAGCAATGCAATCTGAAATGGAGTCCATGTACGCCAATAAAGTGTGGACCATGGATATTGCTCCACCTGGGGTAAAACCCGTTGGATGCAAATGGATCTACAAAAGGAAACTTGGTGTAGATGGGCAGGTGGAAACCTATAAAGCTAGACTCGTTGCAAAAGGTTTTCGTCAAAGACCTGGTTTGGACTATGATGAAACTTTTTCTCCGGTGGCTATGCTCAAATCCATTCGGATCCTACTTGCCATTGCTGCCTTCCATGACTATGAAATCTGGCAGATGGATGTTAAAACGGCTTTCGTAAACGGTTGTTTGGAAGAGTGCGTTTACATGGATCAACCAGAAGGTTTCGTAGACAGTGGGAGCAGCGGAAAGGTGTGCAAGTTGCTTAAATCCATTTATGGATTAAAGCAGGCATCGCGGAGCTGGAACATCTGTTTTGATGAGGCAATCAAGGAATTTGATTTCATCAAGAACGAAGATGAACCCTGTGTATATAAGAAGATTGTAGGACGAACTGTCGTATTCCTAGTCTTGTACGTGGACGACATTCTTTTGATAGGAAATGATATTCCTATGCTACAATCGGTCAAGCTATTTTTGTCACAAAGGTTCTCCATGAAGGACCTGGGTGATGCCTCGTACATTCTGGGGATCAAGATCTATAGAGATAGATCCAAGAAACTGTTGGGACTTTCGCAGTCCAGGTACATAGAGACCGTACTAAAGAGATTTAGTATGGAGGATTCCAAACGCGGTAACATACCCGCATTGCACGGAATTACCCTCTCCAAGAAGATGTCTCCTAAGACTGACGAGGAGAGGGTTCGCATGAGCACTATACCCTACGCTTCGGCGGTAGGATCTATAATGTATGCGATGCTATGTACAAGACCAGATGTAGCTTACGCGTTGAGCACGGTAAGCCGGTATCAGTCAGACCCAGGGGAGGACCACTGGACAGCAGTGAAGAACATTCTCAAGTACCTGAGAAGGACTAAGGAGATGTTCCTGGTTTACGGTAATGGAGACCTCAGGGTCGAGTCCTTTACCGATTCAAGCTTCCAGAGTGACAAAGATGACAGCAAGTCTGTCTCGGGTTTTGTGTTTACCCTCAACGGAGGGGCGGTATGTTGGAGGAGTTCCAAACAGGATACCGTCGCAGACTCGACGATGGAGGCTGAATACATTGCTGCAAGCGATGCCGCAAAAGAGGCGGTCTGGATAAAGAAGTTCATTAGTGAACTTCAGGTGGTTCCGTCCATTGTTGACCCAATACCTTTGTATTGCGATAACAATGGGGCTATAGCTTTAGCGAAGGAACCAAGGTCCCATCAGAAATCCAGGCACATCTTAAGGCGGTATCACCTGATCAGGGAGATCATTGATCGACAGGAGATCGAGGTGCGGAGAGTGGACACAAAGGACAACACTGCGGACCCATTCACGAAGGCCTTACCCCAGACTCAGTTCGAGCGGCTGATCGAGATGATAGGTCTTCGATACGCCAGTACATGGCCTTAGTGCAAGTGGGAGATTGTTAGTGTATATGCCCTAGAGGCCATTACTGTATCATACTAGTATGTATATTACTTGATGGAAGCTTGGGATATTCACAGTTGTACAGACAATCTTGCTCAATATAGTAGTATGCTACTTGGTTTGTCTCTGCTTTAATGTGTACATGTGTGTTTATTTATTATATCACCTATACGCATTAGTAGAGCCCTTAGGATCTTTGCTTGATTACCGGCGTTGTGATGGCGATCACACTCGTGGGGGCTGGGTAGTCTACATGCACATCCTTATACACGTCCCTAGTCGTGGGAGTACCGAGATAGGGCATCGATACTCCGGAGTAGACTAGCGTATGCGCTTCTCTTCCCAGCACGGGAGACGGTCTGTCCCACAGCCGTCAGTACGTCGTACTTGAGATAGTATGCGGGTGCTCGTTAGGTTACGAGTACACTGGACAGGACTCGTCGGGAACTGATGGTTGGTATTATACCTATCGTCAGTTATCAGTTCCCAGGTGACATGAGTACAGCTTAGTCCGCTGACTTGACACTGTCACTTCGCCTCGAGTGTGTTCCCACTGTTCTTTGATTACTACCCTACCACGGCTCTACTGAGTCGTGCAAACAGGTAGTAGTTGGGAGCAGTCCCGAAGCACTTGGAGGCAGTGACGGTTAGACAGGATTCGTCTCTCCCAGTATTGGGGGTTGACATCGCGCTGTGTCTAGGAGAGCCATTACACGAGTAGTCCCTGGCCAGGGCAAGCGAGATATACTGGTAGGTTCCAGTGTTATCTCAGGGTGTTCTGGGCTTCACTCCGACACGACTTGTACCGCTATTAGGGGTCTGACGCTTGCCGCCCCCTAGGCCCGACATGCGATGTATCAGACGAACAGACCGGACTGTACGGAGATTGTCACATACAGACTCAATAGGAGTTCGGATGGGTTTACCTCATCGGCCTTCTTATCGACATCTACCTGGGGACCGTTACGTACAGCTAGTGCCGCTTGCGGTCTGTGGTTAAACCCACTGCCAGCGTAGTGTCGAGTCTTTAGAGTCCCACACAGAGAGTTTCCCTGCACTAAGCGAAACGTGTAGAGGCCGTATGGTTTTACGGCAGGGCTGCGATCACTTACGTACACTTGTGTGCGTATGATGTTCGGGCAGGCAGTACTGGTGGGCTTTGGTTTAAGCCAGATCCTAGTATTGCACGGATGGATTTGTTTTGTCTTCTGCGCATCCGCATTCTACGGAATACGGATGCAGGTGTGTATGCACAGTTTTCTGGAGCGATGAAGGAGGAGGTGCCTCATTAGGGTTTTGGCAGTTGGTTCGGCCAAAACCACTATGTGGCAGGCTCATTAGGGTTTTGACAGTTGATTCGGTCAAAACCATTTTGAGGCGGACTCATTAGGGTTTCGACAGTTCGTTTGGTCAAAACCATAATGAGCCGGGGACATTATTTACTAATCCTTTCATTGATAATTTTGTTATGGCTAATTACATTGACCGTTTGACCATCTTGACTTTGTTGACCATTTGACCAAAGTTGACTTGGATCTTCTTAGAAGATCTAAAGTATTCTTTGGTTTTCTTTTTATTTAGTTATGATAATGGTCATGTCATTTGTAGCCATCACCTTTATCTTGATTGGATTTGTAATGATAATGTTTGTGCATTATTGCAACCATGGTTAGTTTTTCTCTTGGTTAAGCTTTTCATTTGCTCATTCTAATTCTCTCTCTTGAAATGAGAAGCTCCATGGTTGCTAGAAAATCTCCTTCTTCTTCCTCCTCTTGATTTCTCCTTTGATCTCATGTGTTGAGAGAAAAAGGATTCTACTTGACAAACACATCCATACATCCTCTCTACACAACCTAGGGCTTCTAGATTAGCAATCTCCTTGCCCTAGTTACCTCGGCTTGAGGTGGAGCTCGGTGTACATCTCTCGGGTGGATCGTCTTCGACTCTAGGAGGCCGCGGAGGTGACCGAAGTCCGGATCAACCATTGAGCAAGCGATGAGAAGAAGAACAAGAAGAGAAGAACATCAAAGAGGAACAACAACAAGAAGTGAAGGAGTTCAAGTTGAGATATAACCACTTTGCCGAGTAGTTAATTCTTCTTTGCATGTATGCTAGTTTAGTTTAGCAAAGATCCGGCTTTTACGGTCCATGTTACAAAGTTTAGAAAAATTTTGAATTACCGTTTCCGCAACCCCGAAAGTACCGGGAGAGGTAACGTGGACCTAACACAAACTGCAGCAGATGATTTGATAGAACCAAAGGATTCAATAGTAACCAACGAACCTTAGCCTCTCCGCCGATCTAGTAGGGATCCTCACCCACCTGAGAGATACTTCAGTTTCTCTATGACAGTGGGAGCGAGGAATGCATCATGAGATGATGACCCAACTAGTTTCGAGCTGGCCATCAAGAGTGGGACTCTGTAAGAATGGCTGGATGCTTAGCGATCTGAGATGGAATCCTTATACACCAACAAAGTATGGACTTTAGTTGCTTTATCTGAAGGGTTAAATCCCCATCAGGAGCAAGTATATCTTGAGAAGATTACTTGGTCTACATGGAAAAGTTGAGACTTTCAAAGCTAGACTTGTTAAAAGTTTTCATCATTGACAAAGTATGGATTATGATGCAACTTTTTCTAAGTAGCTATGCTTAAGTCCATCCAGATCCTACTTACCACGGCTACATACCATGACTACGATATCTGGCGGTTGGGTGCCATGACTGCTTTTCTAAGTGATGTTTTAGAAGAGTGCGTCTATAAGTACACAGCCAGAGGGCCTCGTAGACAGTGGGAGCAGCGAAAACACGAGCAAGATGTTTTATGTGACAAAGAAGGCATCACGGAGTTGGAACGTCTGTTTTGATGTGTTAGTCAAAGAGTTTGACATCATCAAAATGGTAGATGAACCTTGTATAAACAAAAGGGTAGTAGGGAGTATGGTGATGATCCTCGTAGAGTACGTGGATGACATATTCTTGATAAGAAAGGAGTTTCCTATGCTACGATCGGTCAATCTCCGCTTATCACAATGATTCTCCATAGAGGATCAAAGTGATACCTCCTAAATTCTGGGTTTTTGGATCTATGAGATAGATCTGATTGGATGCTAGGATACTCACTAGTTGTAGTGAGATGGTATCAATTGATCCTGGGGAGAATCACTGGAAAGGTTCCAAAGTGATAAGGACGACTGAAAGTCAGACACAGGCATTGTCTTTACCCTCAGTAAAGGGACGGTATGTTGGAAGAGTTCCAAGCTAGATACCGTGACATACTGGACGATAAAGGCTGGATACATCGCTACTTAAGATGCTACCAAAGAAGCAGTCAGGATGTATATTTGTTCATGAGATGAACTTAGTTCCACCCATTGTGTGACAATGGAGTTGTGGCTTATGCCAAGGAACGTCCGTCCCATCAGTGATCCAGACATATTCTAAGGCAGTATCACCTGATCATGGAGATGGCTGATCTCCAAGGTGATCGAGGTTAGGAGAGTAGACTCAGAGGACAACACGGCGGATCCACTCACAAAGGCCTTTTCCCAGAGAGAGACTTTTATGGGATGGTTGAGTATGAGATACTGCAACCACTGCTACAGATGGCCCTAGTGCAAGTGGGAGATTGTTAGTTATATATATGCCCTAGAGGCCATTACTGTACATAGGATGTATATTGTAGTGGATGCTGGGACATACATAGGGAGGACTTTCTTGCTCGACATGATAGTATGCTATCTGGTTGCTCTTTATCTTAACGTGTACACTGATTGTCTCTCTGTTACATGTTGGTAAAGCCCTTAGGATGTGTACTTGACTACCTGGACTATGATGCGGATCATACTAGTGAGGACATGGTAGTCCATAAGTACATCCTTCAAGGTCTCTAGTCGTGGGTGTATCGAGACGGGGCATCGATATACCAGAGTAGACTAGCGTATACCATCTCGACCGATACAGATGGGCGATGGATGATCCCATATCCATTGGTGTTTGATATCAGAGATCATATACGGGTGCTCAGTGGAGACTGGGTACACTGTACGGACTCGCCGAGAACTCACAGATAGTATTATACCTTACGTCGGATGGCAGTTCTATGGTGACACAGGTACAGGTTAGTCTGTAGAACCGAGATCGTCATATAGTCTTGTGTGATTCCCACTGTGCTTTGATTTCTACCTTACCACGTCCAAGAGGGCGTGCAAAACGGTGGTTTTTGGGTACAGTCCCGAATCACATGGAGGTAATGAGCGATAGGAGGGGATTCGTCTCTCCTGGTATATGGAGTTGATGTTGCGCCGTGTTCGATTGGCTATAACCGGAAATCCCAGGCCAGGGTTGCTAAGATTTACTAGTAAGTGTTACCAGTAGTTTCTCAAACTGTTATAGACCTCATATCGACACGACTTATCGAGCTACTGGGGTCTGACGTTTACCACCCCTAGGCAAGATATGAGACATATCAGACGAACAGACCGGACTGTGCGGTAAGTGTTACTGGTTGGATTCACAGGAGTGTGTGCGGGCTTGCTCGTTGATCTTCTGATCGCTCAATACCCGGGTGGCCGTTACGTTTAGCAGACCGCTTGCGGCTTGTGGGTGTTTGATATGATCATCACCTGCTGCCGGCGTATTGACGAGTCTTTAGAGTCCTACACAGAGGTTGCCTGGCTCAAGCGAAACGAAATAGGAGCGCTTATGAGATATGTGCGGGACTGAGAATAATGCGTGTATGTGATACCGTATTCTATTCTCGCGATGGATGTATCGATTGGTTGTATGGGATATAACCTAGTTATCGAATCGAGGATTGATTCGATAAGTCGATACATTGGATATTAGTCGGTCATATGCGATATGACCGGATCGTTAAATCAAGTGTTGATTTAATGATTTGATGTATAATTATATATTTGATATATTACTTTACATTAACTAGTATTTTTTCACTTAAGATGGATTTTCTCACTTGATGTGCACATGTAGTATATGTGATATATTTTTGTGCACTAGATTGTATCATGTTTGATGATACATGCAAACTTGGGTGTATGTTTGCTTTAAACTATGATTAGGTTAATGGTTAGGGTTTGATTTATTTATTTATTTATTTATTCATTTTGGAAAAGATGAAATGGTGGCTTTATTTTCTTTCTTTGCTTGAAGCTTCTTGAAGCTTCAAAGCATCTTTGAAAGTCTACCATTTTGTTTTTATCCTAAACCTAACCATAACCTAAACCCTAGTTTATTCTCTACACTTGTTAAACTAACCCAAGGTTGCATTGTGATAACCATCACTTCATTTTCTTTTTGAAAAAAATAATTAATAATTCTTTTTCTTTCTTCTTCTTCATCTTCTTCATGAGTTGAAGAAAGATTGCTAAAAATTTCCAAGTGATGATTTCAAGTGAGAAATCCAAATCCAAAGTGAACCCACTTCCTATTTCTTCATCCTCTACCACTTTCCATGTAGTATAGGGTGTTTTCTTCACAAGTTTCATGACTTGGTGAAGTTGGAGCTTGATCTTGAGATGCCTCGACGTAGATCATCTTCGGCATCGAAGTCGACGACCTAGCCCGACTATTCCTCCGATGAAACCAATGCTAGAGTCCTGGATCCGATGATCGCAGCGAAGGGACATCGTCACGGAGCTATGGAAGTGGAGGACCGGATCTACAAAGGTTGTATTTCCATTCACTTAGCACGAAAGCAGTTTAGTAGCTTGTTGTTTCGCCTAATATCTAGTTAACGATCGCATTAGGGTTTCTCGGCACCGAAAAATTTTGAATTTGGCATGGTTGATGCCTTGTGAGACCTCATTAGTGTGCCTAGGAACCCTACAGACACTCGCAATCCCCATATTCGTACATCTCTCGAAACATAAGTGCCCAACGTCGACACTCGAAATCCCCAAATCCATATATCTCTCGGAACATAAGTGCCCAACATCAACACTCGAAATCCCCAAATCCATATATCTCTCGGAACATAAGTGTCCAACATCGACACTCGAAATCCCCAAATCCATATATCTCTCGGAATATAAGTGTCCAACATCGACACTCGAAATCCCCAAATCAAAAGAAACCGGGTTTTCAAAACAATACACATTTCTTGAAATATCCCCGCAGTTCTCAAATCCGAAAAATCACATGAAATTCATATCTTAATGCGCAAATCCATATAATATGATGTATGCAACATAGAACGACAATATGAGCATATCAAAGGAAAATCCACTATTTAAATGCACCGAGTCATTAAATATATCACGCGGTTCCCAATTATCCAAATCCAACGCAACATCATATAACGGTGAACATGTAGTTGTGCATGATGTACATGTAGCTATATCGCATATGTGTATACACCTGTCAATAATGATACAATACCATATAGGTATAAGTGTAGCCGTAGTTAGCAAGGCATGTGTGTAAGCATGTAGGTATACAGGTATGCTATATTTCATATGCGCAACCGCACAAGAATCAATGCCTCAATGTCGCTAACCAATAGCAAGGTATATCATATGAATATTTGTGTTGTGCATATCATGGCAATTACCGACAGTGTGTGTGTAGCATACAATGAGTGCTCGTGCAACATAGACTGTCAATAATAGTGCAGTATACAATGGGCACAGGTTCAGGCATAGCAAATAACTATATGCAATGAAATTCATGCACCATCTCTATATGTGCATATAAACATGCGGCTAATATCATGTCATATCTATCCCTGACGTTTAACGCCATACGGGCGATTTCCCCATAGATGTTAAATCTACTCGCCAACAATCGCGGGCTAGGTAAATCCAATCACCTACGTCCCCATCTTCGCAGCGTCCAAAGTCCCCGCCTGCGATCCTATTAACACAAAACAAAGCAAGTGAAAAATCTCAGAAATCGATCTACATTTGACCGACGCACCAACTCCAATCCAACTCACAAGTATTCGTCTAATAGCTAACGTGCGTGGTGACACACCAAAACCAACCCAAGTGTAGCAGCTACACAAGATCACGAACCGTGTCGGATAACGTAACGCGCGTACACAAAACACTAGATTATAGCAAAATGATCCCAGATTTTTCTACACAGACAATTAGTGAAAGTTGCATGTTCTACGAGACTACACACAACCCAAGAGACCCTATGCCCAAAAATCAACATCCAAGCCCCCACTCTGGCCGTAAATTGCGGTCAGAAACATTAAATTTGTGGCCTCGAATTGAAAGGGTGGTCTCAGGTTTTTATGGTGGGTTCCATACCTCAACACTAGGTCACTGTGATGGGAACTTCTAAAACAACAACCTAGAACAACTGCAGATTCACAGAGACTATGATTTGACACTAAAAATACGATATTTCACAAAACGCTACCTTTAGTGTTCTAAACCATAATTATAAGGCAACACAATAATGTAAACTCTATATTAACAGTTAGAGGTCATTACCTAGCCACTCTTGCTCAAAAATCCTAGCTTTCTAAGCTCCAAGGCAACTTAGTGGCTAAACCAAGATTTGTGAAGTGTTTAAAAGGGATTTTGTGAAGTTTAGCAAGGATTTGGTGATGGGGTAGTGAGGGTTCAGTTTGGGAGTTGAGAGATAAGGAAATAATTGAGAATGAGAGAAGAATGAGAGAGTTAGGGGAATTATTGGTGAGGGGTGGGTGTAGGGTGAACCAAAGCCTTATTTTTACGCTCTCCCTCTCTTCATTAAAGCTTGCATTAATTACCCTCATGACTCATTTAGCCACTTCCCTTCATTCCAAAAGCACAAAGAAATATCTCACACAAATATCTAGGGTTTAAGGTTATGGTTAAACAAGCAAGGATTAGCTTAAGGTTGTCATGGTCACTAAATAAGATTAACACTAACAAACCCTCATATTAACGTGCACACGTGTATGCAAGCCAAAAGAAATAATAATAAAATATTAATTATTTGTTATAAATGTGAGGAACCCAAATTGGTAAACTTTTTCCTAAAAATCTGCATTATCGCTTAATTAACACTAACTGCATTTCTAAGATGTTACAGAATTATTGAGGAGAGAGAGGGGGGACCAAATGATGGCATGGGAGCATGCCATGAGAAAGAGTGGGGGTGAGATTAAAAGAGAAAGTGAGCCTAAGAGAGAGAGGGATGCCTTCATTTCTTTTCTCCACTTGTTTCTTCATCTTCTTCTTCTTCAAGCTTTCCCCACTTCTACCCTCAAATATCATCTCCAAAACCTGGCCAAAACCCTATATTTCCTTCATAAAAAGATCCACAACCTCTCTACAAACCCAATGGATGCTTCAAAGTTGGATTTTGATCACTTTGAGCAACTCAAGAAAATTCTTGAGTTGCTAAATGAGGTAATCCCTTCACTTTTAAATTAGTATGTGTGTTTATATTTCCTAGTTTAGTTTAGAAATTGATTTAGTTAGGTTATGTGATGTTTGGAAATTCCAAGAGAAGGTTTAGGTGTTTGTGTGGACTTGTGATCTGTAGTGGGTGTTTACTTAACCCCTAGTGGTGTTTTACTAGCCAAGACCCGAGATTAGAACCAAAATACGAACTTAGAATTGTTCTGTGTCGGTTTTGTGGTGGTTTTTAGCCTACAGGGTATCTGGAGCAACCTGGGATGTTTATGAAGAAAACAAGCAATATCACTGACCTAGATTAACCACTAGAAACCCACCACCAAAATAAGAGCCCATTCTACCCTAACTAGGCCGGGGAGATCGGATATAGTGGCATTGTCGCCGGATTTTGGTTGGGTGTTGGTGTTGAGTTTTTTGTTGTAGCTCCTAATCCCTGTACTTGCTTGTTTAGTCCCAATTGACCTGAGCCAAAATCTGGGAGCATATTGGGTTGGTTTTGGCTATGTTTTGCGATATTGGAATTCTTGGTTTTGATATTAGATATGATATTTGGTCGTTGGATGTTTTTACCTCAACGACGAGAGTTATTTGGTTATTTTTGCATGCGTAGGCTATAGGTTCTAACTTATAGGCAATTCGTGTGCCGTATTGGATTTCGGAATTTATTTTAATAGCATTGCGATTATGTATTGATTGTAGGTACCTTCGCGTGGATTCCGAGACGACGAAACACATCGACTACGGCTGAACAAGGAGTTCCGCAGATGAGTAGATTTATATCTACGGGGGATGTCGGGTGGATGGCGTATAACACCCCCGCAAACATTGATATATGATTTATAGTTTGGAGATAAGATATGCCACGAATTAAGGTTATAGTTTATGGTTTAGTGTGAAATGATATGATAGAAAGGATGTCTCGAATTGATATATAAGGATATGAATCACGATATATACATATGTAGTGCAAGAGAGTATGTATGAGATTCTAGTGGCATGTAATGAGGTCGATAAATACGACAAGAGATTTATAAGATGACTTGATGTGAGATATTGATGTGATGAAAAGAGTATACGATGAGATATGATGACTTGGTTTGATATGTTGTTATACGGATGCGAGTCGATATGAGATAATTAATACCTTTGTCGGTCCCATGATATGAGATTGATACGGATGTGACCTGAGATATAGGTATATATATATAATGATGTGAATAATGAATGATATGCCGTAAGAGACTTTAGATCCGTACCCTCATTGCTGTATAGGTTGATAGAATCCCTAATTGTTTAATGCCACCGTACGATAGATTACCGTACGTGATGAGTTTTATCGGATGATTGATCCATACCCTTGACTAGAGAATGACGTACGATGGATTATATCGTACGTGACTGTTGTGACGCTGGATGCCGATTGATAGATTCACCGACTCGGTTATGTTATAGATACGTATACCTTATAGCATTTCGCTTACGATGTACTTTATGCTACGTTCATGATATTCTCATTGCATTACATATATCTATGCTAGTACACCTACACTATTATCGATGATGCGTATGTTACACTTACACAGATTTTCCGGCTCACACACTTTCATCATCGATAATTGCTATGTCATTTACACAGTAGAATTGCTACATCATGCTATTACTCTTAATTGTTCAGTACTGTAACATGACTCATTGGCATGATATATTGCTATGCTCACATCATTATACTATATTGCATGATATACTTGCTATGCTCACATTACTATACTATGTCGCATGATATACTTGATATGCTTACATTTATGTTCTATGTTTGCATACATCATGCCTTATGATTATACGCATTTCGATGTTGTTTTCATGAGATTCTGGATTTGAGAACCGTGTTTATATTTCAAAGGAAATCATGTATCGTTTTAAAAACCCAGCTTCTCTTGATATGATATTTTGAGGCATCTACCATGAGTTTTCTCGATTCTGAGCTATGAATATACCCGATTCGAGGAGCGGTAAGCACCGTCTGCGGGTACATGGTGGACCCGGTGAGGTACCCCGGGGCAAGAAGACTCGTATAGTTAGGCGGTGTGCCTGGCAGGAGAGCACTACCTATCGGTGATTGATTGGACCTGGCGGTTATCCGGAGGATACCGACCGGAGTCATGGGATGGATATGGGCCGATCCGGACTGATGGAGCCCATGGGCCGATCCGGATTGACGGAGCCCGAAATTTGAGGATTTATGTGTCGATGATGGACATGGGTTTCATGAGGTTTCGAGTGTCGGTGTTGGGCACTCAAGTTCCATGATTTTGATGTGTCGTTGATGGACATACGTTGGTTGTTATCCTCATATATACATGCTTATGCTTTCATGATGTTTCGAGTGTCGATATTGGACACTCAGGTTCCATGACGTCGTTGATGGACACGTGGATGATATCCACCTACATATAGGCATATATTTCAGATGTTTATTGTATATGTCATTAGCATTGATTATATTGTTGGCATATATGCAGATACGGTCACCTTAGATATCATAGTATTACCTTTATGATATAATTGACCTAGGAATCGTTGTTTTATTCGATTTCTATCTACTGATGTTTTCTACTCACGAGTTGGCAACTCACCCCCGTTGTGCCACAGTTCTTGCAGTTTGACCGCATGGATCAGCAGCGGTATCGTTGGCACACAGCTTGCATTCGGGTGATTTTCTATGGTAGGTGGGACACATTAGATCGTCCACACTCTTGTATTATTATTATTCATGTTGTATCTAGTCAACTCTATCAATCCGAAACTAGTATTTGTATAAGTAGTAAGACTTAGAAAGACTTATGGTTGCGAGACTTAGAGTGATGGGTTATATGTTCGCTTGGTGGATTTGATGTCTTGCTTTATTCATTATCTTTTTGTGTTGATCTTCGTCGTTGGACGTCGTATACATATTTCTGACTTGCGTGGTTGTGATTCCTCCGATTGGCGAAGAGCTAGATCCCGCTTGGGGATGCCTTTATTATTATCATGTATATGTGGTTTTGGATTAAAATATACAAGGGAGGTGTTGCCCAAATTTTTAAAAGACGAAACATGTTTTTCAACTAGTATAATCCACTTGCATTTTTATGTTCCTTTATCCATGCATTTAAGAAAACGTTTGATTTCATCATACCTTTATTTTCAAAACTTCACCTCTTTTATTTTCTTTAAAAAGGTTTAGATTTCTGGGCTTCGGCTTACTTAAGTTACTTTACGCCTTTAGACGTTGCGTGATTAAGTGCCGGTCACGAACTAAATTTCGGGTCATGACATTCTTATCGACAGATACCTGGATAGCCATTACGTACAGCTAGTACCGCTGACGGCTTATGGTTAAACCCACTGCCAGCGTACTGTTGAGTCTTTAGAGTCCCACACAGAGGGTTTCCCTGCTTCAGGCAATTGATATAGACGTCGTATGGTTTTACGACAGGGCTTCGATCACGTACGTGTACTTGTACACGGATGCTGATTGGGCAGACAATACTAGTAAACTTTGGTTTAAGCCGGATCCTAGTATTGTATTATTAGATTGTTATCGTCTCAGTGTATCCGTATTTTTCAGAATACGGATACAGGTATGTATATACGGTGAGGGGTGTTCTTGTAATTTGGCAAGGCATGCTTCTAGAAGGATCCACCTCATTATCGGTTTTATCCATTTACTTAAATGGATTAATGAGGTGGAAATAGAGGAGACTTTGGTAGCATGGTGTAAAGAATGGCCATGGATTATTTTATTTGGTCTTGGGTCACTATTGAGGCATGGGTGGTATTTTTTATTGGGTTTTATTCCATGGCTCAATGAGTGAGCTATATACTTGGCCATTCTCTACACTTTGCTACACACTTGGTTATTTTTCATTCTTGAGCCCATTTTCTTGAGTTACTCTCCTCTCATACTCTTGAGTTTCTCCATCTTCTTCTTCCTCTAAACTAAACCCTAATCCTTCACATATGTTGTAAGCCATAAGGTTTAGTGAGACTAAACAATCAATTAGACTTTCTACATCTCCTAGGCTAGTTGGATTAGTGAACCATCTACCCTAGTTACCTCATTTAGAGGTTGGGGCTTGGAGCACATTCTCTCGCGGTGGATCATCTTTGATGCAAGGAGGCCGATGGAGCTTTCGTCATCCGATCACCGAGGAGCTTTAGAGAGGAGCACTAAAAGACCTGAAGGACTCAATCTTGGAGGTATAACCATTCTAACAGAGTAGTTAAACTTCTTAGATAGTTTAGCTAGTTAAGGCTTTAGTAAAGATCTTGAAGTTTAGCCGGTGTTACGTAGTCAAATATTTATCGTTTTTGAAAATTTCACCTCCCCGCGAACCGCGGGGTGCATGACATAGGCTTACACAATGGGCTAGCTGAAGCCTTCAATAAAACTCTATGCAAGCTCTTGAGGAAAAATGCTTCAGCCAACAAGAGAGACTAGAATTTCAAACTTCACGAGACGTTGTGAGCATATCGTACCTGTTAGTTATATGTATGCCCTAGAGGCCATTACTGTACATATGATGTATATTGTAGTGGATGCTAGGACGTATATAGGGACGACTTTCTTGCTCGACATGATAGTATGCTATCTGGTTGCTCTTTACCTTAACGTGTATACTGATTGTCTCTCTGTTACATGTTGGTAAAGCCCTTAGGATGTGTACTTGACTACCTGGACTATGATGCAGATCATACTAGTGGGGACAGATAGTCTATAAGTACATCCTTCAAAGTCCCTAGTCGTGGGTATATCGAGACGGGGTATCGATATACCAGTGTAGACTAGCGTATACCTTCTCGACCCATACAGATGGGCGATGGATGATCCCATATCCATTGGTGTTTGACATCAGAGATGATATACGGGTGCTCAGTGGAGACTGGGTACACTGGACGGACTCGCCGAGAACTCCCAGATGGTATTATACCTTACGTCAGATGGCAGTTCTCTGGTGACACTGGTACAGAGTAGTCTGTTGACCCGAGATCGTCATAGAGTCTTGTGTAGTTCCCACTGTGCTTTGATTTCCACCTTACCACGTCCAAGAGGGCGTGCAAAACGGTGGTTTTTGGGTACAGTCCCGAATCACATGGAGGCAATGAGCGATAGGAGGGGATTCGTCTCTCCCTGTATAGGGAGTTGATGTTGCGCTGTGTTCGATTGGCTATAACCGGAAATCCCTGGCCAGGATTGCTGAGATTTACTGGTAAGTGTTACCAGTAGTTTCTCGAAATGTTATAGACCTCATATCGACACGACTTATCAAGCTATTGGAGTCTGACGTTTACCACCCCTAGGCGAGATATGCGACATATCAGACGATCAGACCGGACTGTACGGTAAGTGTTACTGGTTGGATTCACAGGAGTGTGAGCGGGCTTGCTCGTCGATCTTCTGATCGCTCAATACCCGGGTGGCCGTTACGTTTAGCAGACCGCTTGCGGCTTGTGGGTGTTTGATATGATCATCACCTGCTGCCGACGTATTGACGAGTCATTAGAGTCCTACACAGAGGTTTCCTGGCTCAAGCGAAACGAAATAGGAGCGCATATGAGATATGTGCGGGACCAAGAATAATTCGTGTATGTGATACCGTATTTCATTCTCGCGATGAATGTGTCGATTGGTTGTATGCGATATAACCTAGTTATCGAATCAAGGATTGATTCGATAAATCGATACATTGTATACTAGTCGGTTATATGCGATATGACCGGATAGTTAAATCAAGTGTTGATTTAATGATTTAATGTATAATTATATATTTGATATATTACTTTGCATTAACTAGTATTGGTTCACTTTAAATGGATTTTCTCACTTGATGTGCACATTGTATATGTGATATATTTTGTACACTTGATTGTATCATGTTTGATGATACATGAATGTTTAAGTGTATGTTTAGACTAAACCATGGTTATGTAATGGTTAGGGTTTTGAATTTATTTACTTATTCATTTATTTATTCATTTTGGCAAAAGGGAAAATGGTGGCTATTTTTGTTTCTAAGTTGAAGCTTCATGAAGCTTTGACTAAGTGACCATTTTGTCTTCATGCTTAACCTAACCATTCCATCTAACCATGATTTATTCTCTATACTTGACCATGGTTGCCATATGATAAGTATTGTTTTATTTTCTTTTAGAAAATAACTTATGATAAGATCTTCATCTTCTTCTTCTTCTTCTTGAAGAAGAAACCTTCCTCCATCAATGGCAACTCTTGAAAATGAGTGAGAAATCCAATTCTAAAGTGAACACACTTCCTATTTCTTCATCCTCTACCTCTTGCCAAGTAGTAGAGTGTGTTTTCTTCACAAGTTTCATGACTTGGAGAAGTGGGAGCTTGATCTTGTGATGCCTCGACGTAGATCATCTTCGGCACGAAGCCGACGACCTTACCCGCCCATTTCTCCGATGAAGCCGACGCTAGAGCCCGGGTTTCCATTTGGACAGCGAGGAGACTTCATTGCGGAGCTATGGAGGTGGAGAACCGGATCTACAAAGGTTGTATTTCCGTTCTCTTAGTAAAGTAGTTTACTAGTTGCTTTGGTCGCCTAGACATCTAGTCAACGATCCGTAGTCTAGGGTTTCTCGGCACCCCTAAATTTTGAAATTGGCATGGTTGATGCCTTGTGAGACTTCATTAGCGTTCCTAGGAACCCTACAGTGGTATCAGAGCAAAGCTAGAACCTTAGGCGATGCGTAGACGAAATTTGAAGTCCGATCGAACCGAAAACCTAACCCCAAAATGCTCTCTGTCCATTTTTTAAAAATCTGGATTTTTCCATATTAAAAATATGCAGAAAATTAAGCAGGGTTTTTTATGAATTACTGTGCAAAACGGAGCTCTAACTCCGTCAACCCGCCGCGGAACCGCGGCCTTACCCACGTGTTGCGGCGGTTCCGCGGCCGTTATGTTGAATCTTTGACTTTTGTTTGCACAGTAATTGTTATATTTTACTCCTGTGTTTTCTGGATAATTTTAATATTTTATTCAAGAGTTGAATTTTCTGGGGTTGTTTTGGGGATTCGTATATTCGATCGGATTATCAAATTTTGTCTGTGTGGCATTCCGAATAATTTTTGGATATGTTAAAAAGTTCGACCGGATAAAAATACCCAACTTTTCCCCTGTCGGGAAATTTCCAAGTGTTGGATTTTTCCATGGTTTAAAGACGTTCTAAGTAGTGCAAGTAACGCGATGGTCCCTCTAGAAGACAACAAACCTTAACTCGATTATGTGACCGTCTTGAACTGCCCTTTGAACCTTCGGGTTTGGGGCAGTACGGCGTGCCACATGTGAGGCGTTGGCTTGACCCTTCTACGGCTGGACCGTTGGTACTGAGGCATGAACTGATGTTTTAAAACCTATTTTATGCGTTGATCTGTTTTGGGAAAACTTGGGTGTTCGATTGTTCGATCGGAAAGTTTAACATTTTCTATCTTATTCGGAATGTGATACAATAATTGGAATTCACAATAAGTTATGAGATAACTGAATGAATGTTATAAACATAGCACTTTAGTCTCACTTGATCGGTTGCCGCGGAATTATGATGTGATCAAAAGTCCGTCGCAATCACGTAGCATACGCGGATACTCGCCGGGTAAACTTAATAGACAACCTCACTCCATAGCCCCGACCAAGTGACTGTAGGAGAACCCCGTCGCCGAAAGCATCCGTCCGGGTGCTCGCGGTAGCGGTGTTCCGCCTTGATGCACTTCGTCGACGGTATCGGGGGTGCAGCCGTCTACTGAAGTTTGAGACGAGCATTCGATCAGGATGTCGGGAATCTTGTTGAATTACCCGACTTGGTATTGAAAAGTGTTTTCGATTTTGAGACTAAAATGCGGGGTTTATAATTATTAGGCATGTGATGTCTAAGTAATTCATTTGGTCAGGCATGCGATGTCTAAGGAGGTTGCGGATTCCAACTGTTGTAGTTTTATACTTTCTTTTCTGTGACCGTAAGTGTAATATGTGATATCGCTGGTTTCGTTGCTATATGTCAACGACAATTGGGATGCGCATATTTACTTACGTTGATGACATGTGATGTTATGTGTTGCTGGATATGTTATATTGAATTGTCGTGTTTGAATAGCCGGGGTTTTTTATGTGAGATGAGTGTTTTTCATTTTCATTCATGTAAAAACTTGTATGTAATATTCTTTTATTTGGGGCACTTCCAGGTTGCGGAAGATGTCACCCTTTGTATATTATTTACTTTTCCGCACTAGGATAGACCCAAGGAGGGGAGCACAAGTAACCGGGTTCTGGGGTCCAGTGGGAGACCAACTCCTGGAGTCGAGTCCGGGTCTCCTAACTCTAGAATTGGTAGGGTTGCTTGCTGATTGTTAGCGATTCTGCGTGTTCAAGTTTTAGTTAAATACCGCAATCAAGACGGTTTCGCTCGTAGCTAGCCGGTTGAGTACGGGTCGTCCGCAGGGAGATGGGAGTCTTTTTCAATGTGTTTTAACGAGTTAAGTCCGATTTTCAGATTTTGTTGTGGTTATCTAAGTGTTGAGTTGATATTTAAAGAGAGCTTGTTAGGGTTAGGATTAGGTTAGTTTGAGTTAGGAGTCTCCACATCTTTCGTTGCCCCTCTTAATATCGGTGTTACGGTAATCGGCAACAACGGGGATTAGCAAGACTAGGAAGGAACTTGCGAGTATAAGCTAGGCTTTCCAACGCATAAGTTCTTCCTTTTGGTGCTTGTCCGTCCGTTCTTGGCTCTTAGCCATAACCTCCGGTTAATTCAACCACAACCGGTCTCACTACGGAATCACCGCTATCATGTAGGATAGGGTGCCGTAAGGAGCGGATTGTGGTTCAATTAACGGGAGTCGAATTAAGCTGTTGGGCAAGGAAAGAGTGAGAGAGATTTCCTTCTCTCAAACTTCCCTTATCCTACCCTAACAAGTATGAACTACTCACACATCATGATACGGAAAAATAAAACAAAACAAAAGAGGAAGATAGAAAGAAAGAGATTAGAAGAATACGACTAGCTATTTGCGACCTCACCTTGGCGAGGATCGAGCGTAAGCATCATTGTCGTATTAAGGATAAAGAAAAAGAGAGAAGAAAGAAACAACAAGAAAATAACAACAACTACTTAACAAATTAAAATTACAACAATTAACAAGATAAAGAGACAAGCATGATAATAAATGGTTCTTCTTTATTCATCACTCTTCACTCACAAGCTCACTACAAGTTTCAATGGAGAAGAGGTGAGAAGAGGAAGAAGAAACACAACTAAACCTAGCAAAATGAAAATACAAGAATGGACCCTTTCCTTCACAAAGTTCTGGCTATTTATAGGCTGAAAACTGAAAATCTAGGGCAACCATAAGAATACACACAAAAAGACCAAAATACCCTAAAAAATTGGCCACCTGCCGCCACCATACGGCCGCGGATCCGCGGCCTAAGCCTCCTTATGCCGCGGATCCGCCGCCCTATAGTTGAGTTGGTCTGTCGGCGTTTTTGTGCTGCCCTGGTCTGCTGTCCCCATTTGTCTGGTACATGTATTTTCTGAAAATGCTTCCACATTTCTTCCAGAATTTCTGTTGAGGGAAAGGTGGACTTTGGACATGGATTTTCTTGAGCTCCGCGTAGATTTCTTGGTTTTGGTGTTGCCATAGTGCTTTGTGCATGAAGGTGACAATTGATTTGTCATTTTGTCTCCCTAAACTGGTATCTGGCAACATACGGATGAAGAGCGGAGACCGTGTTTTCTCAGTGGTTGGCAGGAACCCGGATATTTGTCGTGTTTTCTATGAATTTCACCGTTTTAGAACCGAGAACCTGTATCCTGCAATTGACTAGCAAACACGGCTCAAGAGTATCTACCGATATGCAATGTGATAAAAATTGGGCGGTATGAAAATGCAAAAATCTGATATGAACAAATACCCCCAAACTTATCATTTGCTCGTCTCGAGCAAAGCCCATTTATTCACCAAAAATTTCCTAACCTAACTTTCGCAGGGAACGCGATTGCACTGAGCATGTGCAACAAGCCGTTAAACCTCTAGCTGTCCCTAGTAGGAGGAGTGTTGTCTCCTGAGGGTTTTCAGCGGATACTACCCACAAAATCCGGTCAAGCTAGTTTTGTAAAATAACTAAGATTCAAACCCCTAAAGTTTTGTTTTAGAAAATAACAATTCTATAATCCTAAGTCTAGACTATCGAACCTTTATTTTTCACACCTCGCTTCTTATTTAACTACAGATTTTATATGTCTTTACGTGCAGTGCAAATAGTGTCATTAAGTTCCCGAAAGGTCGAATAAACTCATCATGTCGCACAATAAAGCCCAGATAACAATTTTAAAAGGATCACATAAGTTTTATAAAGAGTTAAGCATTTTTCAAGTTTCGTTTTCCAGTAAGGTTTCAACTTCAGAATTTCTATCTTCCTTAACAGGAAACTAAGTCGTATTTTTCACTCCACCTTTTTCTTGTTTTCATTTCATACACACCTCTGTGAACGTGCAATAGTCTTTATCATAGAATAAAACCTCCATATCTCCGTTAAATTTTTTTTTATAAAAGCCTGTCTTTTATCAAGATTATTCTCACACAAAGAACCGTTAGGAATTTTAACTCGGAGAGAACACTTGCTTGACTTTGTTTTAATCTGGACTTTCTAGGCTTCTTAGCGAGCTTTGGGCCAATGCACCCAAACCAGTTGATTTTAGGGCATTAGGTGTAGAAACACCCAAGCGGACTTAATTACTCAAGTTACCTAGGTCCAAAAACAAAAGATAGTTTGGCGTGAAAATCAGATGATTTAATACGAACGGAGATATAACCGGCAGTTCAATTATTATTTTTTTTTTGGATAAAAGACGTGTTTAGTGGGTTTGGTGTGTAATCATTCCAATCAAGTTTCAGATGGGTTGTTTTTCAGACTTAGTTCCAATTACGGCATCAATAACATTCCTTCATATTCGCTTTACTTCATGAACTATTCTTGACATTACTTATTTCAGAACAAACCTATTTGATCCTCAGAAAATCATTTATCTGTTTAAAAGTTTAAACATGAAAGACTTGTCAACTAATTCCCAAAATTCACGACACGTGTAGTGTGATGTAAAGACGTATATCAGCTATAGTTAACTTTAAAGGAGAGTTATCTTTCAGGTTTTCAAAATCCAAACATAAGATTTAGTTATTCCTTATTTTTTTAAACAAAAAACCGTCGAAATGTTGAATCAGAGTTCTTCCACAAGCTAACTTAACAGAAAAGTTTTTATATTTTAAGAAAATTTTCAGATTTTTATGGATTTTATGGATTTTAATATGCAGATGCAAAATATACATATGAATGCGAAGGTAAGAAATACGTACCGAGCGTACCCCCAAACTTAAACTGGACAGTGTCCTCACTGTCGTTGCATGAAGAGATCATTTGAAGGGTCAAAATTGTCGGTTAGCGATACACAAATTTTTATTTGTTTTTGTTTTTAAAGAAAAGAAAAAGAATATACACAAATATATACAAAATGGTTTATACACACCCCCAAACTTATTTGGAACAGTGTCCACTGTTCTTGGTTGGATAACCGAAGTTTGGAGGTAGGCGGAGGAAGATCATGCAGGATAAACCGGCTCCTGTAAGAACAGGAGCTCCTCTGTTGGTTCGGCGCTAAGGTACGGATTGCATCGGTGTCCATTTACTTTGAAAAGTGAACCGTCCTTTGGATTTTCCAAATCCACAGCGCCCTGCGGATACACATTCCGCACAAAATACGGCCCTTTCCAGCGAGATCTGAGCTTTCTAGGATGGAAGTGAAGTCGGGTGTCGTAAAGCAGTACCTGCTGACCAGGTACGAAGGTTTTGCGCAAAAGGTGTTTATCGTGAAACACCTTCGTTCGATTCTTAATGACAACCGCGTTATCGTAAGCCTCATCCCTAAGCTCATTCAGTTCGTTCAACTGCAGCTTCCGATGGCTGCCCGCATCCTCGAGAGACAGATTCAGCTCCTTTATCGCCCAAAATGCGCGATGCTCTTTTTCGACAGGTAGGTGGCAGGCTTTTCCGTACACAAGCCGATAGGGAGACATGCCAAGGTCGGTCTTATAAGCGGTTCTAAATGCCCAAAGGGCATCAGTGAGTTTCAGCGACCAATCCTTACGGTTCTTGGAAACCGTCTTCTCCAGTATCTGCTTGATTTGCCGATTTGAAACTTCGGCATGCCCGCAGGTTTAGGGGTGGTAGGGCGTAGAGAGCTTATGATTAATGGAGTATTTCCGCATCAAGGCTTCGAAAGTCCTGTTGCAGAAATGACTTCCATTGTCGCTAATGATCGCTCTGGGGTGCCCAAACCGGGAGAAAATGTTTTCTTTAAGGAACCTAACGACAACCTTATTGTCGTTAGTCCGGCTGGGCACAGCCTCGACCCATTTAGAGACGTAATCAACAGCTAGAAGGATGTACAAGTTCCCGAAAGAGCTGGGAAACGGCCCAATGAAATCTATCCCCCAAACATCGAAAATCTCCACAACCAAGATCGGTTGGAGCGGCATCTCGTTCCTCCGGGATATCCGGCCCATGTGTTGGCACCGGGAGCAAGTCTTGCAATAGTCATAAGCGTCTTTGAAGAGTTGTGGCCAGTAGAAACCACATTGCAAGATCTTCTCAGCTGTCTTTCTGGGCCCAAAATGCCCGCCACATGCTTGATCGTGGCAAAATGACAGCACACTCTTGAATTCCTCATCAGGGACACACCGACGAATAATCTGGTCGGGACAGTACTTGAACAAGTAGGGTTCGTCCCAGTAAAAGTGTTTTACTTGGGATAAGAAGCGAAGTCTGTCCTGACTTGACCATTCGGTCGGTAGTAATCCCGTGGCCAAATAGTTCACAATATCTGCGAACCAGGGTTCGCACGATACTGTCAAGAGCTGTTCATCCGGGAAAACGTCGTTGATCGGAATTGGAAGCAAAGGCGAAGAAGGAAGTCGTGAGAGATGGTCGGCAACCACGTTTTCACATCCTCGTTTGTCCTTAATGACAAGGTCAAACTCTTGAAGCAAGAGGATCCAACGGATTAACCGAGATTTTGCATCTTTCTTCGCAAAAAGATGGCGCAAAGCAGAATGGTCGATGTAGACAATGACTGGAGAGCCGATGAGGTAGGGCCTGAACTTTTCTAAAGCAAATACAACAGCTAAGAATTCCTTCTCAGTTGTTGTATAGTTGAGTTGGGCGTCGTTCAGGGTTCGGCTCGCATAATAGATTACGTGCGGCATCTTGTTGATGTGTTGTCCAAGGACAGCACCAATGGCAAAGTCGGATGCATCGCACATAATCTCGAATGGGTGCGTCCAGTCAGGTGAAGAAAGAACGGGAGCAGAAGTGAGTGAGCATTTCAATGACTCAAATGCAGTCGTACAACTTGAGTTGAAGTCGAATGGCGTGTCCTTGGCCAGCAAAAGAGTCAAGGGCCTAGCAATCTTGCTAAAGTCCTTAATGAACTGTCTATAGAAACCGGCATGGCCAAGGAAGGCTCGGATATCTCTGACGCATCGGGGAGGAGGCAGATTGGAAATGACCTCAATCTTTGCTTTGTCAACCTCTATGCCATTTCGCGAGATGATATGTCCTAAGACAATACCTTCGCGCACCATGAAGTGGCATTTCTCCCAGTTCAAAGTGAGATTCTTGTCCTTACATCGGGTAAGGACAGCGTCAAGATGCAGCAAACACTCGTTGAAGGAATCGCCGAAGATGGAGAAGTCATCCATGAAAATCTCCAGAAATTTTTCTACCATGTCTGAGAAAATTCCCATCATACACCGCTGGAAGGTAGCGGGCGCATTGCATAACCCAAAGGGCATGCGACGATATGCAAACGTGCCGAAAGGACAAGTGAATGTGGTCTTTTCCTGGTCTTTTTCGGCGATGGGAATCTGATTATAGCCGAAGTAGCCATCAAGAAAGCAGTAGTACTCGTGTCCGGCCAATCGTTCAAGCATTTGGTCAATGAAAGGTAGCGGAAAGTGGTCTTTCCGCGTTGCGGCGTTGAGTTTTCTGTAATCAATGCAAACTCGCCATCCAGTTTGGGTGCGGGTAGGGATTAACTCGTTCGCCTCGTTAGTTATGGCCGTGATGCCCGACTTCTTGGGGACAACATGAATGGGGCTAACCCACTGGCTATCAGAGATAGGGTAAATGATACCACTATCTAGACATTTTACGATCTCCTTCTTCACAGCCTCTTTCATGACTGGATTGAGACGTCTCTGTGGATCCCGGGCTGGTTTGGCATCATCCATCAGATGAATGTGATGCTCAACGATCAGGGGACTAATCCCCTTGATGTCCGCCATGGACCAGCCAAAAGCTTGCCTGTTGCTGTGCAAGACCGCGAGAAGGGCTTTCTCTTGCTCGGGAGCTAGAGAAGCCGAAATGATGACAGGGAGGGTCTCGTTCTCACCTAAGTAAGCATACTTAAGGTGAGACGGCAACGGCTTGAGTTCGAGCGTTGGAGGTGAAACGATGGAAGGCAAGACTGGTGCAAAGGTCTCGAACTCAAAGGACTCCAGCAAAGGTTCAAAGCGAGTGTAAGCAACCGAGTTGGATGGTTCAGGTAACTCATCCGGAAAGTCGAAGGATTCAAACTCGGGTTGTGCGCAGCTAAGATCGTTTGAAAACGTGAAACACTCATAGTCGTTGTCGGGCGCAGAAACAGCAGCAGGTTCGAAGAGAAACGCACTAGTAGCGTCAAGATTATCGTGATCAAATAGAAACTCCTCGAATTCACACTCTTTTGGGGTGATCTCCTGGATCGAGCAGATGTCCAGTATATGAGCATTAGGTTTGGCGGGCTGATTCCCCAACCTAAAAATGTTGAGTTCAATCGTCATGTTTCCAAGAGAGAGGTTCATAGAACCATTGCTACAATTGATCACAGCATTTGAGGTTGCGAGAAATGGGCGACCGAGTATCACCGGAATTTGATTCCGGGGGTTAGCTACAGGCTGTGTATCTAAGACAATGAAGTCAACGGGGAATATGAAGTCCCCGACTTTTATTAACACATCCTCTAGCTCACCTCTAGGATGGGTGATCGATCGGTCGGCCATTTAGAGAGTGCAGTGCGTGGGTTTCAGCTCTCCGACGCCTAATTGCTCGTATACTGAATACGGAAGCAGGTTAACACTGGCACCAAGATCTAATAGTGCGCGGTTGATGTTCTTATCCCCAATGGTAATTGAAATCGTAGGACAGCCAGGGTCCTTCCGTTTTTGTGGTAAAGATTGGGTAAGGGCATCACTCACAGCACTAGCCAAGAAAACTTTCTTGGGTACCTGAGACTTCCTCTTTTTCGTGCACAAGTCCTTTAAGATTTTCGCGTAAGACGGGACTTGTTGGACAGCATCTAAAAGAGGAATGTTAATGTTAACTTGCTTGAATAACTCCAGAATCTTCTCCATTTGAGGATTTTGTTTATTAGACTTCAACCGGTTTGGAAATGGAACATTTTGAAAATTGGTTGAGTCTAATGTTGGAGGAGGAGATTGTGGAGTTGGAACGGATCCCAGAATAGGTGCCTTCGTAGAGTGAGAAGTGGGTCCGTTCAGAGCAGAAGAAGAGGGAGGGGAGCCTTGTGAAGAACGGAGAATAGGCTCAGAAGACGAAGAAGAAGAAGAAGAAGAAGAAGAAGCGGCCGGGGTGTCATTGTTGATCCGTTTGCCAATGTTGTTTTGCAGCATCCTCCCCGATCTCAGTGTAGTCACGGTACTCACATTATGGTTTTGTTGTTCAAGAGCAACATGTGCATTATGTGGGTGTCCGGGATTTGGAAGTGGCTGGGACGGGAGCTTCCCCTTCTCTTGCTCGCTTAAGGCCGCGTTCAGCTGTGCAATCTGGGCCTCGATGGTCTTGATGCTTTGCCCGTGTGCGGCAGTGTGTTGCACTAAAGATTGAATGGAAGACTGGATGTTGGCGGTGGATTGAGTCGATTGTTTAACAAACGCCTTCAGACTTCGTTCGAGCGAGGAAACCTTATCGTTATTTGACGGAACAAAGTTGTTTGGTGGAAAAGAATTGTTGGGTGCAAAGTTGTTCGTCTGATTTTGGAAAGGTTGGGGTTGAAAAGGCTGCTGATATTGATGTTGAGTTTGTTGTTGCGCTTGTTGTTGCGGTGGAGGGGCCCTTTGGAAATTGTTGCCTTGGAATTGATTCTGATTCTGATTCCAGGCGAAATTGGGATGGTTCCTCCAACCGGGATTGTAGGTGGAAGAGTATGGATCATTCCTCGGTCTTTGCTGAAATGCAGCATTGACCTGATCCTGTCCTTGCGAGGGTGGATTGTAAGGACACTCTTCGGTCAAGTGAGAAGGATCGGAACAACAAGCGCAGATGGTACGAAGGGGGAGAACAGGGGCAGGAGCAGGAGCAGAAAATTTGCTCTCTATCGCTTCAAGCTTTCTTGTTATTGCAGCCATCTCAGCTTTCATCGTGATCGAGACATCAAGTTGGTGGATTCCTACCCTAGACTGACCGGTAGAAGTGGAGGTAGAAGAAGACGAAGTCGGTCTGGTGCTCTCCCACTGTAGCGTTTGCTCTACAAGGTCGTCAAAGAATTGCCACGCTTCCTCGTCAGATTTCGATAGGAAGTGGCCCTGACAGATGGTTTCCAACAACTGCTTCGTTGCTGGGTTCAGGCCTTCGTATAAGGTTTGGCAGAGTTGCCATTTCTCTATACCATGGTGGGGACACTGAACAAGAAGGTCTTTGTATCGGTCAAAGCACTTCCAGAAGGGTTCAGAAGGAAGCTGGGAGAATTGGTTGATTTCATTTCGAATCCTTACGGTTTTATGATTCGGATAGAATTTTTTCAGAAACGCTTTAACAAACTCGTCCCAGCTGGTGATTGAGTGGGAAGCGGTGCTATACAGCCATTTTTCAGCAAGATCGCATAAAGTGAACGGAATGACCCGTAGACGTATAGCATCGTCCGACAGCTGGGTGGTTTTCATCATGGCACAGACGTTTTGAAATTTATTGATGAAGATATAGGCATCTTCAGATTCAAGCCCATGAAAACGTGGAAGTATGTTGATGAAGTGGGGCTTAATTTCAAAGTTGTCCCCATTGGCCGGAGGAAGAGAAAGTCAGGTGGGAAGTGCAGAACGGGTGGGATAGAAACGATCCTGGAGCGCGATTCGCTGCGGCGCTACAACAGGCGGTGGTGGTGGGATATTGGTCTCCGTAGGAGGTGGAGCTAATCCAGGGGTGGTCAAAGAGATGTTCGGATTAAATCCTGACATCGCGGAAGAAGAGGTTGGTGAAGGTGAAGGTGAAGATGTATGAACAGAATTCCGGTCAACGTCGGAGTTGGCCGGCAAAGGAAGGCGTGAAAAAGGAGTGGACGGAGTATCGACTTCGGAGTCGATCGCGTAGTCGGTAGCGACTAACGTAATGCGGACTAGACGGGCGCTAGTGTCCCGAGTCCAAGCGGACATACACTAAACAAGTTTAGTATAGTCAAAGCGGAGAAGGTGAGGGTAAGAAAACGTCAATGGAGAAAGGCGATGGGTGGTGGGTGAAAAAATGGATTTGGCGACAAAGGGCAAGTTTTTATAAAAGTTTTTGATTTTTTTCTTTTTTTTTGTTTTGTTTTTAGAAAGAGATTTACAGAAATATGTACGGATATACGGCTTAAGCAATCACAAACACGATATGCACAATCACACCTAGATCTAGGGTAACCTAGGTCTACTAGACCTGCTCCTGAACTTGATTGTCGAAGCTAAACAGTATCGAGAAACGGGCTTAAAAATACACTGATCACGAGGCCAGGTAAGTGCAGAGATAAGGGGAGGTTGTCCAACGCTTTCGCGAAGTTCCTTAATTAAATAACCCTTTCTCTTTCGGCGGTTGCGCCTTTAACACTTTCCTAGACACCCCGTAAACAATATACCGTTAAGCGAGATTCTAAACACGGTTTATCTTCTCCTAATGAGTGTGAAGTCCTTAGGGCTGAAGTCTAGTATTTTTTAATTTACAATGGACAATGATATGCTTTTGTGATTTTTGGGGTCCTGGGAAGGGTGATGAAATCCCCACCCAATCTGGATTGGTTTCAAGCCCCTTAAGTCCGTATTAAAGAAATGCAAAGCAGTAACAAATCAACTGCAAACAATTTTTATTTGCGGCGCAAAGAATCCTGCACAAGAACAGTTTATTGGAAGGGGGAGAAGACTTTGCGCAAAGAAGGCTGCAGAAAACACAGTTTATTGGAGTTCAGAGGAGTAGGAGAGAGGAGAGGAACTTACAGAGAGAAAATGGCACACTAAGGGCACCAATTGGCCGCGGATCCGCGGCCAAACACCACCTTAGGCCGCGGTTCCGCGGCTATGTAGAGGAATTGGGGCTCTGAAAAAATTTGGGTGTTCTCTGTTGGGTGTCCTTTGCTTGTCTGGATGTGTGGAATTCTGATTTGCTCACTGTATCTGCTCCAGATTTTTCAGTAGACCGTTTGCTTCGTTTTGATCCGTCGCGGTGTAGCCGCGAAATGTGGGTCTATCTTCCCACGTCTTTGGCACGGTACTTGAACTCCGTATTTTCAACGTCTTGGCCACTGAACTCGAACCTTGTATTTTCCTGCAAACTTGCACAAAAGCTAATCAAAAACAACAAGATGGTTTTTTTTTAACAATGTATATTTTTTTTTTGTTTTTTTTTCTGGTTATATTCACAAGTTAACCCGAAATGACACAAGGAAATAAACTACCGTCTCCCCGGCAACGGCGCCATTTGATTGTTAGCGATTCTGCGTGTTCAAGTTTTAGTTAAATACCGCAATCAAGACGGTTTCGCTCGTAGCTAGCCGGTTGAGTACGGGTCGTCCGCAGGGAGATGGGAGTCTTTTTCAATGTGTTTTAACGAGTTAAGTCCGGTTTTCAGATTTTGTTGTGGTTATCTAAGTGTTGAGTTGATATTTAAAGAGAGCTTGTTAGGGTTAGGATTAGGTTAGTTTGAGTTAGGAGTCTCCACATCTTTCGTTGCCCCTCTTAATATCGGTGTTACGGTAATCAGCAACAACGGGGATTAGCAAGGCTAGGAAGGAACTTGTGAGTATAAGCTAGGCTTTCCAACGCATAAGTTCTTCCTTTTGGTGCTTGTCCGTCCGTTCTTGGCTCTTAGCCATAACCTCCGGTTAATTCAACCACAACCGGTCTCACTACGGAATCACCGCTATCATGTAGGATAGGGTGCCGTAAGGAGCGGATTGTGGTTCAATTAACGGGAGTCGAATTAAGCTGTTGGGCAAGGAAAGAGTGAGAGAGATTTCCTTCTCTCAAACTTCCCTTATCCTACCCTAACAAGTATGAACTACTCACACATCATGATACGGAAAAATAAAACAAAACAAAAGAGGAAGATAGAAAGAAAGAGATTAGAAGAATATGACTAGCTATTTGCGACCTCACCTTGGCGAGGATCGAGCGTAAGCATCATTGTCGTATTAAGGATAAAGAAAAATAGAGAAGAAAGAAACAACAAGAAAATAACAACAACTACTTAACAAATTAAAATTACAACAATTAACAAGATAAAGAGACAAGCATGATAATAAATGGTTCTTCTTTATTCATCACTCTTCACTCACAAGCTCACTACAAGTTTCAATGGAGAAGAGGTGAGAAGAGGAAGAAGAAACACAACTAAACCTAGCAAAATGAAAATACAAGAATGGACCCTTTCCTTCACAAAGTTCTGGGCTATTTATAGGCTGAAAACTGAAAATCTAGGGCAACCATAAGAATACACACAAAAAGACCAAAATACCCTAAAAAATTGGCCACCTGCCGCCACCATACGGCCGCGGATCCGCGGCCTAAGCCTCCTTATGCCGCGGATCCGCCGCCCTATAGTTGAGTTGGTTTGTCGGCGTTTTTGTGCTGCCCTGGTCTGCTGTCCCCATTTGTCTGGTACATGTATTTTCTGAAAATGCTTCCACATTTCTTCCAGAATTTCTGTTGAGGGAAAGGTGGACTTTGGACATGGATTTTCTTGAGCTCCGCGTAGATTTCTTGGTTTTGGTGTTGCCATAGTGCTTTGTGTATGAAGGTAACAATTGATTTGTCATTTTGTCTCCCTAAACTGGTATCTGGCAACATACGGATGAAGAGCGGAGACCGTGTTTTCTCAGTGGTTGGCAGGAACCCGGATATTTGTCGTGTTTTCTATGAATTTCACCGTTTTAGAACCGAGAACCTGTATCCTGCAATTGACTAGCAAACACGGCTCAAGAGTATCTACCGATATGCAATGTGATAAAAATTGGGCGGTATGAAAATGCAAAAATCTGATATGAACACTTGCCGCTCTCGTAGGGGTTTAGGGGTGTGGGTTTGGCTATTCATCGAGACCGTGGAATCCGTGTTTTATACTGGCTCGCATTGAAAACACGGACGTCCTAGTATATCCAATGTTTCATATGTTTCTTCTGCTGCGATATCTGTGATGTGATCATATGATGTTCTGTGATAGATACAGTATATAGTATATTTGATATATTATATAGGCGTTACTTTTGTTTTACACCCGCGCTAGCCCTGCCCCACTCTGCCGTTAGTTACCTAACCTAACAGTGCACGAGGGGACATCGAGGCGAATGCGGATGGCATAAGTGTACGTCGTATTTATCTGTGATGTTTAGGTACTTAAATGATGGGACTTCATTAATGTGATTAATGAAATAAAAGAAACCTAAGATGTTGTAGAATCGAATTTCAAAATTAAAACAGGTAGCTACAGTTCTTGCTTTGCATAGAGGTATATGTGATATATCCTGCACCTTATTCGATGAGGAAAGGACCGAGATCCCTTCACCGGGAGTGACTCCTTTAGCAATAACTGGCAGATGCTACACACTCGGTTTGTCTTTTGATTGCTTTTAAGAGTTTTTGCTTTACACAGTGATATATATGATATATCCCGCACCTCATTCGACGAGGAAAGGACCGACGATCCCTTCACCGGGAGTGACTCCTTTAGCAAAACTAGAAAAGCCTCGAAAACACTCCATTTTAAAATTATTTGATTCTACAACGATATCAAGTTCATTACGCAATAGGTTTTCAGAAAAACCTGTCGTAGCCCTCCGTCATTTCAGATAAGTACTAGTTAGTATTCGTGCTGGGGTTGTTTGGCCTCCGTCAAGGCGTAGTGTACGGTAGCTAACTAGTGCTTATCTGCTAGCATATGATGCGATTGGATTAGGGTATTCGTACGGCGTTGTTTGGCCTCCGTCAAGGGTCGTGCGGGTGGGTTTAATTCAATCAGGAAATGACGGGTTGAACTTGACTAGCGGACTATGGGTTGTTTGGCCTCCGTCAAGGTCATAGGACGCTAGGGGTAAAATATTATCGGGAATTTCAAGTGTTGAAATTTGCAATGAGATTGCATACCTTCTATGAGATAGTTGGATCCCGATACCCGCTGCGAGTAAGAGTTACTCCTGGGAGAGTTTTACACATTACAATTAGCCGATCAAGTAGGTGTCTAGAAAGGTGTCAACGGGGTTACGCCTCTGGGAAAACGAGGTTTACATTAATTAGGTTCGTGCGAAAGCACGGGAGACCTCCCTCAAAGTACCGACACTGGCCTGGCTGAAAGATTGGCGAACTTGTAGTGTGTAATTAATCCCGGCTAGTCTTTCCTTTTAGGGTTTGAAGAAAGATTTGATAAAAAGCAGTGGGAGCCATCCTGATTAGATAAAATAATAACCAATCTATTCTTGAAAGAGCGCACGCTGAGTGTTTTCTTCTCTCTCTCTCCTGGTAGCGACCTTGTCATGCCTTAATCAAGATAATAAAACGGATTATTGACCGAACCCGCTTGTTATACTGAGCTGGGGAACGTTGGTCCCGCTCCAACTTATAATTGTTATAAGACAGAGCAGGAAATTGGGGATTACCACAATTCCTATGCCGCCCAAACGAAGAGAGTGCATGCTGATGCATCATCTTCGGGTATGTTCATTATACAGAACTGTTTCTCAGTATCCTTTACGTCCTGGGTATGTGATACCAGATCAGGATCCCAGATATGTAATCTGTTACATAGGGCTACAGAAAGGTAGAGAACTGAGAACGGGTAATAAGTTTCATGAGGCAGAAAACGGGGCAAGTGTTGTAGCCAAGTCTGTTAGTCACTGTCACCCTGTATTCCAAATACATTGATTCTGAACGAATGTTATTAGATACCGAACCTGATATACAAAATCATATCTATCTCTTTATTAGTAAAGAAATGATAAAATTTTGTATAGTTGGATAATGTTTTGAACATTTCCTATATCAAAAGTTGATCGGTTCAGGCACGTTATCTAAAAGCATTGATGTTCTAAATCAAACTACAGTTCTTTAGTATACGGAACACACACAAGAGGAAGAGTTCAGAAATGAACGAATCCTTCTTGAGGCATTGTAGACTAGGTCATATCAATGCGACCCGACTAGCTGAAGTTACATGTAGATGCATATTTAAATTAGTTTGAATTTACATTTTATGAAACTTGCCAGTCATGTCACAGAGATAAGATGACCATAGCTCCGTTTACTGGAAACAGAGAAAGAGTTAGTAAACTCTTGGGATTGATACATGCTGATGTATGAAAGGTCCCCTGTCTACACATGCCAAGACCGGTTCTTTGTACTTCGTTACATACTCTGATGATCTCTCAAGATTCAGACCTATGTTCCTGCTGAAACACAAGTCCGAACATTTTGAGATATTCACAGAATATAAGTTAGAAGTAGAGAACCAATACGGGAATAAGTATTATGTCCTTTGATGTGATCAAGGAGGAGAATACTTGAGCACGGAATTCCTGGACCATTCTAAAGGAGAATGAGATTCTCTCTCATCATTACTCCTCCGAATACACCATAGCACGTTGGTGTATCAGGGCAGAGCAATAGCACCCTATATGATAAGGTGTGCTCTATGATGAGTACTACTGAGTTACCTATTTCCTTTTGGGAGTTATGCGCTTGAGAAGCTGCATACCTATTGAATAGGGTTCAAATCAAATCAGTTGCCTACCATTTCATATGTGATATGATAAGGGAAGAGACCATATCTTAAGATGGTTAAGATTTGGGGTTGTCCGGGCTATGTCTAAAAGAAAAATCCGGACAAGCTCGAGCCAAGGTCAGTTATGTAGAACTGGAAATGTTCCAGCTATACAAACTGCAGCTGATGATTTGATAGAACCAAAGGATTCAGTAGAGACCAACGAACCTCAGCCTCTCCGCCGATCTAGTAGGGTTCCTCACCCACCTGAGAGATACTTCGGTTACTCTATGACAGTGGGAGCGAGGATTGCATCATGAGATGATGACCCAACTAGTTTCAAGCTGGCCATCAGGAGTGGGACTCTGTAAGAATGGCTAGATGCTTAGCGATCTGAGATAGAATCCATGTACACCAACAAAGTATGGACTTTGGTTGCTATATCTGAAGGGTTAAATCCCCATCAGGAGCAAGTATATCTTGAGAAGATTACTTGGTGTAGATGGAAAGGTTGAGACTTTCAAAGCTAGACTTGTTAAAACTTTTCGTCATCGACCAGGCGTGGATAATGATGAAACCTTTTCAAGTGGCTATGCTTAAGTCCATCCAGATCATACTTGCCACGGCTACATACCATGACTACGATATCTGGCGGTTGGGTGCCATGACTGCTTTTCTAAATGATGTTTTAGAAGAGAACGTCTATAAGTACACAGCCAGAGCGCTTCGTAGACAGTGGGAGCAGCGGAAACGTGTACAAGATGCTTTATAGGATAAAGCAGGTATCGCGGAGTTGGAACATCTGTTTTAATGAAGTAGTCAAAGAGTTTGACATCATCAAAATGGTAGATGAACCTTGTATAAACAAAAAGGTAATAGGGAGTATGGTGCTGATCCTCGTAGAGTACGTGGATGACATACTCTTTATAAGAAAGGAGTTTCCTATGCTACGCTCGGCCAATCTCCGTTTATCACAATGATTAACTATAGGATCAAAGTGATACCTCCTAAATCCTGAGTTTGGATCTATGAGATAGATCTAATTGGATGTTAGCATTCTCACTAGTTGTAGTGAGATGGTATCAATCGATCCTGGGGAGAATCACTGGAAGGGTTCCAGGGTGATAAAGACGACTGAATGTCAGTCGCAGGCATTATCTTTACCCTCAGCAAAGGGACGGTATGTTGTAAGAGTTCCAAGCTAGATACCGTGGCATACTAGACGATAAAGGCTCGATACATCGCTACTTAAGATGCTACCAAAGAGGCAGTCTGGATGTATATTAGTTCATGAGATGAACTTCGTTCCTCCCATTGTGTGACAATGGAGTTGTGGCTTATGCCAAGGAACACCCGTCCCATCAGTGATCCAGACATACTCTAAGGCAGTGTCACCTGATCATGGAGATGGTTGATCTCCAGGGTGATTGAGGTTAGGAGAGTAGACGCAGAGGACAACACAGCGGATCCACTCACAAAGGCCTTTTCCCAGAGAGAGACTTTTATGAGATGGTTGAGTATGAGATACTACAACCACTGCTACAGATGGCCCTAGTGCAAGTGGGAGATTGTTAGTTATATGTATGCCCTAGAGGCCATTACTGTACATATGATGTATATTGTAGTGGATGCTCGGACGTATATAGGGAGGACTTTCTTGCTCGACATGATAGTATGCTATCTGGTTGCTCTTTACCTTAACGTGTATACTGATTGTCTCTCTGTTACATGTTGGTAAAGCCCTTAGGATGTGTACTTGACTACCTGGACTATGATGCAGATCATACTAGTGGGGACAGATAGTCTATAAGTACATCCTTCAAAGTCCCTAGTCATGGGTATATCGAGACGGGGTATCGATATACCAGAGTAGACTAGCGTATACCTTCTCGACCCATACAGATGGGTGATGGATGATCCCATATCCATTGGTGTTTGACATCAGAGATGATATACAGGTGCTCAGTGGAGACTGGGTACAGTGGACGGACTCGCCGAGAACTCCCAGATGGTATTATACCTTACGTCAGATGGCAGTTCTCTGGTGACACTGGTACAGAGTAGTCTGTTGACCCGAGATCGTCATAGAGTCTTGTGTGGTTCCCACTATGCTTTGATTTCCACCTTACCACGTCCAAGAGGGCGTGCAAAACCGTGGTTTTTGGGTACAGTCCCGAATCACATGGAAGCAATGAGCGATAGGAGGGGATTCGTCTCTCCCGGTATAGGGAGTTGATGTTGCGCTGTGTTCGATTGGCTATAACCGGAAATCCCTGGCCAGGGTTGCTGAGATTTACTGGTAAGTGTTACCAGTAGTTTTTCGAAATGTTATAGACCTCATATCGACACGACTTATTAAGCTATTGGGGTCTGACATTTACCACCCCTAGGCGAGATATGCGACATATCAGACGATCAGACCGGACTGTACGGTAAGTGTTACTGGTTGGATTCACAGGAGTATGAGCGGGCTTTGCTCGTCGATCTTCTGATCGCTCAATACCCGGGTGGCCGTTACGTTTAGCAGACCGCTTGCGGCTTGTGGGTGTTTGATATGATCATCACCTGCTGCCGGCGTATTGACGAGTCTTTAGAGTCCTACACAGAGGTTTCCTGGCGCAAGCGAAACGAAATAGGAGCACATATGAGATATGTGCGGGACCGAGAATAATGCGTGTATGTGATACAGTATTTCATTACCGCGATGAATGTGTCGATTGGTTGTATGCGATATAATCTAGTTATCGAATCAAGGATTGATTCGATAAATCGATATATTGTATACTAGTCGGTTATATGCGATATGACCGGATCGTTAAATCAAGTGTTGATTTAATGATTTAATGTATAATTATATATTTGATATATTACTTTGCATTAACTAGTATTGGTTCACTTTAAATGGATTTTCTCACTTGATGTGCACATTGTATATGTGATATATTTTGTACACTTGATTGTATCATGTTTGATGATACATGAATGTTTAAGTGTATGTTTAGACTAAACCATGTTTATGTAATGGTTAGGGTTTTGAATTTATTTACTTATTCATTTATTTATTCATTTTGGCAAAATGGAAAATGGTGGCTATTTTTGTTTCTAAGTTGAAGCTTCATGAAGCTTTGACTAAGTGACCATTTTGTCTTCATGCTTAACCTAACCATTCCATCTAACCATGATTTATTCTCTACACTTGACCATGGTTGCCATACGATAAGTATTGTTTTATTTTCTTTTAGAAAATAACTTATGATAAGATCTTCATCATCTTCTTCTTCTTCTTGAAGAAGAAACCTTCCTCCATCAATGGCAACTCTTGAAAATGAGTGAGAAATCCAATTCTAAAGTGAACCCACTTCCTATTTCTTCATCCTCTACCTTTTGCCAAGTAGTAGAGTGTGTTTTCTTTATAAGTTTCATGACTTGGAGAAGTGGGAGCTTGATCTTGTGATGCCTCGACGTAGAACATCTTCGGCATGAAGCCGACGACCTTGCCCGCCCATTTCTCCGATGAAGCCGACGCTAGAGCCCGGGTTTCCATTTGGACAGCGAGGAGACTTCATTGCGGAGCTATGGAGGTGGAGAACCGAATCTACAAAGGTTGTATTTCCGTTCTCTTAGTAAAGTAGTTTACTAGTTGCTTTGGTCGCCTAGACATCTAGTTAACGATCCGTAGTCTAGGGTTTCTCGGCACCCCTAAATTTTGAAATTGGCATGGTTGATGCCTTGTGAGACTTCATTAGCGTGCCTAGGAACCCTACAGTACCATGCACCACACTCTAACTCAGTCCACTCCATACTCTTTACTTTTCGGAGTGGAAGCGATCCTCCCCCTCGAAGTCGAAGTTCCACGCCTCAGGATGGTCGTCCAGCATAATTTGAGTGAGGAGGAAAACGTTCTCCTTCAGCTCGAAGAACTTGACACCTTCGAAGAAAAGAGGCTCGCAGTACAGCAAAATATGGAGTTGTACCGAGCCCAAATGTCACGGGCCTATGACAAGATGGCCCGTCTATGTGCTTTCAAGAAGGGAGTATTGGTGTTGGTCCTCAAAAGACCGATCATCCCCAATCGACATGCCAAGGGAAAATTCGAGCCCCATTAGGAAGGGCCATACGTCATTAAGAAAGTGTTCGACGGAGGATCCTACCAACTAATAAGTGCCGAGGGAGAAAGGCCCATGCCACCCATCAATGGCCGATATCTTATGCAATACTACACATGAATACTCCAAGTCGTAGACGAATTGAGCACACCGACCCTACGGTCCGGATCATACATCCTGTAAACTGAATACAATCCACGGGCATAAACGACCCCTATCTCTCCCAAGTCCTACCGGCAAGACTACATTTAAAATCCTACCGACGATGAAGCTCCACCAATGTAAAAAAAGGAAAAGAAAAAAAAGAGAAAGAAAAAGTATGTCCACAAGCAAAACGGGCACGGATGAAAACCTGGAAGGGCTCCGTGAGTAAAAAACAGCAGGACTGCCGGCAAGTTTGTAAAAACCCGAAAGGATGCAAACTCGTGAAAAGAGATGAAATACACTCGCAAAGTCCTCTCGACCTTGTGAGGAGAAAATTCCCGCGTGAGATCCTTACGACTCACAAAGGAGCAACACACTTAGGAATCCCCATGATTCCTAGGGAGAAAATACACCTGCAAGATCCTCTCGACTTGTGGGGAGAAAATTATTTTTTGAGACCCTTACAGCTCATAAAATTAAAAAGCCTTAGGTGATAGGGATCTAAACCTATCTCCTAAGCCATCGTTCCCCAACCGGAAACGGCAAATAATGAGTCGCTCCTGGCATTATGCTTCAGTGATTGCGGTGCTGATGCCGACCCAAAACCCAAATCCCAAGTTTTCCCAACGGCAAATGATAAGTCGCTCCTGGCACTACGCTTCAGTGTTAGCGGTGCTGATGCTGACCCAAAACCAAATCCCCGGTCCTCCCAGGGTAAATGATGAGTTGCTACTGGCATTATTCCAGGATAGCAATGCTGATGCTAAACAAATTCCAAATTCTAAATTCCTCTCAAATTCAAAAGTCCCGCCAAATAAGACAGAAATCAAACAGATTAAATCAACATCCCACCCGGCAGCATTTCTAAGCTCAAAAGTCCCGCTGGACGGGTAGGTAACTTCCAAAACAAATCAAATCAAACAAGTCAACCAATCACCCCATCGGTGGAATCAATCTCCATCTCGGATATAAATCAATCCTGACACCACAAAAAGCGGAGCAAGTAAACTTCAATCCCGATACCACAAGAAGCGGAGCAAGTCAAATCAAGTATCGACCGTCCAAATTGTAAAAGTGGCAGCATCGACCGTGCACGTCGCAAAAATGGCAGCATCGACCTTCCAAGTCGTAAAAATGGCAGCATCGACCGTCCATATCGCAAAAAGGGAAGCACCGACAGTCCACGTCGCTAAAAGGGCAGCACCGACCATCCACGTCGTAAAAAGAGCAGTATCGACCTCCACGTCGTCAAAATGGGAACCAAATCAAGTCAACCTCCTGGCGAAAGAAGATCCATCAAGTTCATGCACACGAACCATATATGTGGTGTGCATTTATTGATGGGGGCACTTTGTTGGGGTAAAAAATTACACCCTAGTTGATCAAGTCAAAGTCAGTCAACCCCCAGCTAAGCGGGCCTAAGCTCAAGTGACGTGGGCCCAAGCCCAAGTCAAGACCAAGAATAGAATGGGCCGACTCCATACCAAGAATGAAGTAATAAATTAGTTTAATGCAATTTTTTAGAAATAAATGTATGAAAAATGGGCAGAAAGCCAAAATTTTGTAAACCCTGTTCCCCCAATCAGAGCAAGGCTCTGTTTGAATTTTAAAATTCAAATTTTTGAAGCAACGCTTTAAATTCCGTGCGTTGCGCGCAACGCGCCACGTGTCAGAAGCTGATACGTCAACGCAATGCCCGAGGCACTGTGTCCAATCAGAGCAAGGCTCTCTTAAAAACAAAAAGTAAAAAGATGCAACGTTCAGTTGCGCAAGCGCTGCACTGCGCGACACGTGTCTGCGCTGTTGCGCAAACGCAACTGCGCAAGCACAGTTGCGCAAGCGCTGTGCTGCGCGATACGTATCTGCGCAGCTGCGCGAGCGCTGCTGCGCAAGAGCCGCAGTGCGCGACACGTGTCTGCACAGCTGCGCAAGCGCAGCTGCGCCTCACGTGTCTGCGCAGTTGCGCAAACGCAGCTGCGCAAGCGCTGAGCTGCGCGACACACGTCACGCGCTAAGGGAGTTGCGCAAAACAGAATAAATGTTTTCTGTTCTTGTTAAAAACAAGAAGATTTTCTTCTGTAAAGCAGAGACCTTTGGATCAAAGATCCAACGGTGGGGAAAATTCCCCAAATCACTCAGAAAAAGATCTCTTTAACAAATTTAACTAATTTATGGGCACTATAAAAAGGACCTCAGACCTCAATTCAAAGGCATCAACATCTTGCTAAAAAAAAAAGAGAAGAGAACTCTGGAGAACTCCTTGAGAATACAATAAAAAGATAAAAACCTTTAAAGGAAGAGAAAATTCTCTTATGAACAGATCATTGATCTAAGAACAAGATCATTGATCTTCAACAATAAATAAATAAATAAATAAATAAAATAAAAATAGTGCCTTGCACTTATTATGAACCTTTGGTTCTCTGCAATAAAGAAAAATAAGGAAAAACTTGTTTTGGATCAAGAGATTAAAAAGTGCTTTGCACTTCTGTTCTTGAATCTAAAAGATTCTTAGTGCTTTGCACAAATGCAATGCATTACTTAAAGGGTCAGGCCCAAGTCAGAAAGACCTAACAGGCCAAAATAAATTACAAAGCTTAAAAGGGCAGAGCCCAAATAAAATTGATGATCTGCATCATTTATAACGGGCAGAGCCCAAAACAAATTGATGCTTTGCATCCTTTCTGGACAAAGCCCAAATAAAAAAATAAAAAGAAATGCAATGCAAAAGCAGATAAAACTGGACTTAGCCCAATCGTGGCCATAAGTACTTAAATTAAGTTGGCTGAGCAAAATGGCTCTCCTAAATCAATTTACCTCCGGTTCGAGGGTACATCTCCGAACTCCTCTGACACCTGTCGTTGTAATCCTTCAACGACGTCAGAGAGGTGACGGGTCCCGACGACCACACATGAATATGGACTGCGGGATCCTTAAACTCGTGGACCGAAACGTCCCTAAACTAATATCGGACCGAAACGTCCCTAAACTAATGATGGACCGAAACGTCCCTAAACTAATATCGGACCGAAACGTCCCTAAACTAATGACGGACCAAAACGTCCTTAAACTAATATCGGACCAAAATGTCCTTAAACTAATGATGAACCACTACGTCCTTAAACTGGCGACGGACCGAAACGTCCTTAAACTAATAATGGACCACTATGTCCCTAAACCGGCAATGGACCCCCATGTCCCTAAACTGGAACACGGACCACTACGTCCCTAAACTGGAACAATAGAGCCTTCAAATGCTCTTTTGTCGGATCTAAACGATCCCGTTTAAGTTGATCTTAGCCCCAAACACGGCTAACGTATCCTTGAACATTCAAACGGACTATAAAACTCCATATCAACCTTGGTTCAAGGGTATATCTCTGAACTCCTCTGACATCTGCCGTTGTAATCCTTCAACGACGTTAGAGAGGTGACGAGTCCTGATGGCCAGATATTAAATGGATTATTCCGTTAAGTTGATCTTAGTCTCAAAACAGGACTAACGTATCCTTAACGAACGTTTAAGTTGATCTTAGCCTCAACGCGGCTAACGTATCCTTAAACTAAAACACCAAACCCAAATCTAAGTAAATACGGATTTGGACTAATCCACGTCCTACGGGCAACGGCATTACTCAGTCTCCGTATACAATCCACGGGCAACCACAAGCAAAACAAACACACACGACGCGAAGTGAAATTCTGGAGAAGGAGAAAGTGGCTACCGCGATGCGGTATAATTAACTGCAGGGGCTTGCGCCTGCAAGGAAGAGCGTCCCCACAATCAAAAACCCCTCAAGCGAGGGGGAATCTGACAAAGTCTGCTACATCGGCCGCATCCGTCTAAACCTCCGATACACGGTGCCATAAATCAACTTGGCATCTTCGGAGAGGTGGACGGATAAAACCAATTAGCATCTGCCCCGAACCTCAGCGTCAGGACATCGCAGTCCTGTGCACCGCCGTTCGGAGGGGAACAGATTCTGGCACGCCCGGTGGGACCTTTTCCTCTTTCCACTCCACACTTCGTGTGTCGTCTTCGCGAACCAATCGCGGTTTGTTAATGGTTGCCTTCGGATTTCAAGTTACTAAGATTTGGTCTTTTGCCTGACAGAAGAACTCAAGGTTCAATGAACTCTAACTGCACCAACTGCTTAAAGTGCCACTGTAACGGACGCTCTACCTCACCGGGAGGTGTAGCATAGGGGCCCCAAGCGGCTTCCTTCCTCACTCTGCCGGTTGATCAGGTGACCCAAGCCACCACTGGTCTGTTTTTTGGGACCATGATCCCACCTACAAGCTTCCCTACGCCAATATCTGCACCGGAAGTGAACAAGAAGTCGGTCTTCGACCGGCTCACTGCTATGACGACCCCTGTCAACGGGTCGCCCACTACCAAACCGACGGCCTCTGTTTTTACCAGGCTAAATCAGAACTCTAAACTGGCTGTCCCAAGGAAGGCAAGGACTGCTGCTTCAGAAGTCGTCAAGGCGGCTTTCCCTGTCAAAGAGTCAGTCTTTTCAAGACTGACGATTCCTGCTCCTGTCCAAGCTCGAGGATCTGTCTTCGATAGGTTGGATATCACACCTCAAAAGACAACCTCGGTCTTTAAGAGGTTAACACCGGCAGCGCCTCATTCAGACGGGGGGAAAAAAGAAACTATCTCAATTTCTGAGCTAATCCCAACGGCTCGCCGTGCTCGACGTCGCCATTGGCAACGAGTGAGAAAGGCAGGGGGCAACTCCCCCTCAGGGATAACTCCACCGGCTCCAGTGGTGGAAATTAACGCTGCTGTTCCAACTGGGAATAGCTTTGAACTGCTGAGGAGGGTACGGAAGAACTCTCCAACCGCTACACTGAAGAGATCTCCTCCACCTGTGGAGAGAGTTCCAGAAACGAAACGAGAACAGCCCCCTCAACGGTTGTCTTCAAAAATTTATAAAGTTTGGCGGAGGGTTCAAGATTCTGTGATTGACCCAGGTCACTCTCGTCACCAGAAAAAGGCGAAAGTGGAGAAAGACAAGGACTATCCCATTAAACAACAGGGGACAGCAGCTGCTAGGCTGCCCCCTTCAATGGTTCCTTCCACCTCAACGGCCCACAAAAGAAGGAGGCCAGAGAAAACTCCCGCGTCAGCGGCAAAAGTTAAAAATGGTGAACCTAAATGCCCCAAGTCAGGGGCATAATAGTTCATACGGTTTACACGGCATCGGGAAAAGAAGACAGCCGTGCATCCACGGGTCATAGACCGCTTACACGGTTAGTGACCAAGGCTCAGGAGCAGCAACAGAAGCTCCAGAAGATGATGAACGCTATGGCCGCAGTTACAGGGCCGAAAGAAACCCCGGAAACATCCTCAGAGGAACGTCAAGAACAAGAAACGGATGTCGAATTCCTTCGGCGCATACTAGAGAAGAAAGATAAAGAAGCTGCGGAGCAGGCAGCCAACATAAAGAAAATGGCCCTCCTGTTCCAGGATATGGTGGGTATGATGATTCAACAAGATCCACCTGCTAAAGATCCCCCGATCATTCTTGAAGACGATAGGGGAGAGACGTCGAATCCTCCACCGGCTCTATCCACAGCTAAAGAGGATACCATCTCAAAAGCTGATTTGGATGAATACATCGCCCAGCAAATACGGGTGCATCATGCGACCGAAGCGGCCGGTCAGGTCATAAAAACGGGGCGGCCATACTCAAGTTGGTACGATCAAATCAAGTACCCGCCAGGTTATACAATTCCTAAGTTCCATGTCTACAAGGGGACGGGAAATCCACACCAGCATGTTGCCCAGTTCAGGGCACTCTGCGGCAATACCGGCGGTGATGACAAGCTTTTACTGCGCCAGTTTGTTGGAAGCTTATCAGAAACGGCGTTCGAGTGGTACTCTGAGCTCCCAAACAACTCTATCAAAACCTTCGCGGAGATGGAGCTACTGTTTACTCAGCGTTTTGCAAGCGCCAGTGAACGTACCCCGATGACAGCACTGATTAACGCCAGGGTAAAGCCAGGCGAGACGTGGGTTCAGTATGCTATACGGTGGCGGAACTTGTGGTCGAAATGCGAGCAGCGCATTGAAGAGGCTCCCGCGGTGGGTATGTTTGTGGGGACCCTTGATCCGCAAGCAACCATCTCACAATTCATGATGTTTTTCAAGCCAACTACTTTCCAGGCCTTGATTGACAAACTAGCGCAAATGGATCAAATGGGCCATAAACCTCCTCTCCCAAGGCCGGACTCCCGGAATGACAAAGGGAAGGGAAAAGCGATCGTCGTCGCTAATGCTCAACAACAACCGAGCGACTCGAAGCCGGTTGCTCGTCAAAATAATATGCGACCGTACGTGCCCCTTGAGGATAGGATGGGACGTCCTTATTCCTTTCCCCGCGATAAAATGAGGAGGTTATTCGAGCTGGTTTTGCGCAACAGACTCATAAATCTGCCGGATCCAACACGTCCATTGCAACCAAGTGACGTCAACGAGCCCAACTACTGTCCTTACCATCGAGTACTAGGCCATCCGATCGAAGATTGCTACGTTTTCAAGAATTGGCTTGAAAACCAGTACCGACAGGGCAAGTTTACGTTATCTGACAAATGGAAGGTGAATCCCCCGCAGCCCCACACATCTAAGGGGACGAATACGTCGGAGGCAACATGCTCCGTCATTGAAGAAGCTCCTTGGGAGGTTGTATTATCAGCCAAGACAAAGAGGATGCTAAACGATCTTCAGGCATGTCCAGCGATCAAGTGGAAGAACCCGTTGGAACCACAGGTCATTGAAGGGATGTTGAAACTGCGTACAACTCCAAAGACCGATGGTGGTGGCTCGGACACTCACAGCCAGCCGTCAAAATCTTCGGAAAAGAAGAAGAAGAAATCTAAGAAGCCCGTGAAGCCTGGCGGCAAGCGCACGGACCTGCAAAAGCAAATTGACGCGCTGGATGAATATAACCAAAAGGCACGGACTCCCATTACGCTCCAGGAGTTCCTCAATCACGTTTTTCAAGAAAAAGATGAGGGAGAAAGTTCATCGGATGGATCCGAGGAATATGTGGCGAGCTGTCATGTGATCTCCCATTCGATCACGAACGATGAGGAGACTTCTGGCACTGAAACGCTGGGGGCAGATACCGAATCAAAAATTCCGGAGCTATCAGTTGAAATGATTGATGCGTTCCTTAACGAAGCTCGGTTGAAAAGTAAAGCTGATCGAGAATGCGAGACGGCTATATTTGAAAGGGCCAAGCGCCAGCAACTTGATGAAAGAGCTAAGATGATCCCACTGGAGCAAAATGCCTCCACTGCTGACAAAAGCCAATTCAAGATGAGGAAAAAGTTTGCTAAGGCCATATCAATGGGCATGAAGCTACCATCCTCTAAAGGAAAAATTACTGGTAAAATAGAAATGCATCCCTCCTTTTTCTTATACCATCAGAAGGTTTCGCACCCCACTCAAGAGTGCAAAGCTTTCGATAGATGGTGGCAAGGATATGTTACTCATCGACAACACTTTAAGCGGGAAAAGCGTAAAACTCGTCGAGAACAAAGAAATACAACCGAAGGGTATAAAAGGACTGCTGGCGATTGTTGCATGGTTAACACCAGCGGGTCACAAGTGCCTACATTCGGGAGCGATTCTGATGAAGAGTTGGAGCTTCCCCCTCTCTTTAAAGAGTCCACTTCGGAAAAAGAAGAAGAGCCGAAGGTCTGCGAAAATATCCGGCTACGTAATCGCATGCTGCCCGAAAAGAACCTCGGACCCTCAAGCAGAAAAGATAAGGGGAAAGAAAAGGTCTCTGAAGATATCGTCTTAGATGACCAAGTTCTAGAGGAGCTAGCCGCCAAGGACCCACCAAAGAAGAATAAGGTAGATTACAACTCTTAGTGCATCTGAGGAAGCTACCCTCACAGCTCAGCATTCTTGACGCTCTTTTGCTATCAAAAGAGGCGAGAGATTCGTTAATTAAGGCACTCCAAGAGCCGGAACAATTCCAAGCTCGCCTAGCCGAGGAAAAGATGAAGGATGAATTGGAGGAAGTGCACACGGCCGATGTTACTTTTGGAGATGAGTGTAGGGTTCCTAGGCACCCTAATGAGGTCTCACAAGGTATCAACCATGCCAATTTCAAAAATACGGTGCCGAGAAACCCTAGACTACGGATCGTTAGCTAGATGTCTAGGCGAAAATGCAAACTAATTAACACTTAACTAAGGGAATACGGAAATACAACCTTTGTAGATCCGGTTCTCCACCTCCATAGCTCCGCAACGAAGTATCCTCGCTGTCCAAATCGAAATCCGGGCTCTTGCGTCGGCTTCATTGGAGAAAAAGCTGGCAAGGTCGTCGGCTTCGTGCCGAAGATGATCTACGTCGAGGCATCGCTAAATCAAGCTCCGACTTCACCAAGTCAAGAAACTTGTGAAGAAAACACACTCTACTACTTGGCAAGAGGTAGAGGATGAAGAAATAGGAAGTTGGTAGACTTTAGAATTGGATTTCTCACTTGTTTCATCAATCCATTATTGATGAGGTAAGGTTTTCTTCAAGGAAGAAGATAAAGAAGAAGAAGATTATCAATATGATAAGTTTATTAAAAAGAAAAGGAAAAGGATACTTATCATAATAATAACCATGGTAAAGTGTAGAGACTAAACTAAGGTTAAATGAAGTGGTTAGGGTTAAGCATGAGACAAAAATGGTCACAAAATCAAAAGTTCAAGAAGCTTCAACTAGAATCCAAAATTAGCAACCATTTTCCTTTTATGCTTATCATATTCCAAAATGAATAATTAAATAAGATAATAGAAAAAAACAAAACCCTAACCATTATCATGTAACCATGGTTTGATCTTTACACAAAAACCCTAGTTAGCATGCATCATCAAACATGATACATACAAGTGCACAAAAATATATCACATAAACAATGTGCACAATCCAAGTGAGACAATCCATTTAAAGTAAACCAATACTAGTTAATGTAAAGTGATATATCAAATATATAATTATACATTAAATCATTGAATCAACACTTGATTTAACGATCCGGTCATATCGCATATAACCGACTAATATCCAATGTATCGATTTATCGAATCAATCCTTGATTCGATAACTAGGTTATATCGCATACAACCATTCGACACATTCATCGCGAGAATAGAATACGGTATCACATACACGCATTATTCTCGGTCCCGCACATATCTCATATGCGCTCCTATTTCGTTTCGCTTGAGCCAGGAAACCTCTGTGTAGGACTCTAAAGACTCGTCAATACGCCGGCAGCAGGTGATGATCATATCAAACACCCACAAGCCGTAAGCGGTCTGCTAAACGTAACGGCCACCCGGGTATTGAGCGATCTGAAGATCGACGAGCAAGCCCGCTCACACTCCAGTGAATCCAACCAGTAACACTACCGTACAGTCCGGTCTGATCGTCTGATATGTCGCATATCTCGCCTAGGGGTGGTAAACGTCAGACCACAATAGCTCGATAAGTCGTGTCAATATGAGGCTCATAACGGGTCGAGAAACTACTGGTAACACTTACCAGCAATTCTCTGAGCAGCCCTGGCCACGGACTTCCTGTTATAGCCAATCGAACACAGTGCAACATCAACTCCCTATACCGGGAGAGACGAATCCCCTCCTATCGCTCATTGCCTCCATGTGACTCGGGACTGTACCCAAAAACCACCGTTTTGCACGCCCTCTTGGATGTGGTAAGATGGAAATCAAAACACAGTGGGAACCACACAAGACTCTATGACAATCTCGGGTCAACAGACTACTCTGTACCAGTGTCACCAGAGAACTGCCATCTGACGTAAGGTATAATACCATCTGGGAGTTCTCGGCGAGTCCGTCCAGTGTACCCAGTCTCTACTGAGCACCCGTATATCATCTCTGATGTCAAACACCAATGGATATGGGATCATCGATCGCCCATCTGTATGGGTCGAGAAGGTATACGCTAGTCTATTCTGGTATATCGATGCCCCATCTCGATACACCCACGACTAGGGACTTTCAAGGATGTACTTATGGACTACCATGTCCCCACTAGTATGATCCGCATCATAGTCCAGGTAGTCAAGTACAGATCCTAAGGGCTTTACCAACATGTAATAGAGAGACAATCAGTGTACACGTTAAGGTAAAGATCAACCAGATAGCATACTATCATGTCGAGCAAGAAAGTCCTCCCTATATATGTCTCAGCATCCACTACAATATACATCCAATGTACAGTAATAGCCTCTAGGGCATACATATAACTAACAATCTCCCACTTGCACTAGGGCCATCTGTAGCAGTGGTTGTAGTATCTCATACTCAACCATCCCATAAAAGTCTCTCTCTGGGAACAGGCCTTTGTGAGTGGATCCGCTGTGTTGTCCTCTGAGTCTACTCTCCTAACCTCGATCTCCCTGGAGATCAACCATCTCCATGATCAAGTGATACTGCCTTAGAATATGTCTGGATCACTGATGGGACCGGCGTTCCTTGGCATAAGCCACAACTCCATTGTCACACAATGGGAGGAACATAGTTCATCTCATGAACCAATATACACCCAAACAGCCTCTTTGGTAGCATCTTAAGTAGCGATGTATCCTGCCTTTATCTTTTAGTATGCCACGGTATCTAGCTTGGAACTCTTCCAACATACCGTCCCTCCACTGAGGGTAAAGACAATGCCTGTGACTGACATTCAGTCGTCTTTATCACCCTGGAACCCTTCCAGTGATTCTCCCCAGGATCGGTTGATACCGTCTCACTACAACTAGTGAGAATCCTAACATCCAATTAAATCTATCTCATAGATCCAAAATCCAGGATTTAGTAGGTATCACTTTGATCCTATATGGAGAATCCTAGTGATAAGCGGAGATTGATCGAGCGTAGCATAAGAAACTCTTTTCTTATCAAGAGTATGTCATCCACGTACTCTACGAGGATCGTCACCATACTCCCTACTACCTTTTTGTTTATACAAGGTTCATCTACCATTTTGATGATGTCAACTTCTTTGACTTGTCCATCAAAACAGATGTTCCAACTCCACGATGCCTGCTTTATCCTATAAAACATCTTGCACACGTTTCCGCTGCTCCCACTGTCTACGAAGCCCTCTGGCTGTGTACTTATAGACGCTCTTTTCCAAATCATCATTTAGAAAAGCAGTCAAGACACCCAACCACCAGAGATCGTAGTCATGGTATGTAGCCGTGGCAAGTAGGATCTGGATGGACTTAAGCATAGCTCCTTAGAAAAAGGTTTCCTCATGATCCACACCTGGTCAATGATGCAAACCTTTAACAAGTCTAGCTTTGAAAGTCTCAACTTTTCCATCTACACCTAGTAATCTTCTCAAGATATACTTGCTCCTGATGGGGATTTAACCCTTCAGATATAGCAACCAAAGTCCATACTTTGTTGGTGTATATGGATTCCATCTCAGATCACTAAACATCCATCCATTCTTATAGAGTCTTACTCCTGATGGCCAGCTCGAAACTAGTTGGGTCATCATCTCATGATGCAATCTTCGCTCCCACTGTCATAGAGAAACAGAAGTGTCTCTCAGGTGGGTGAGGAACCCTACTAGATCGGCGGAGAGGCTGAGGTTCGTTGGAATCTACTGAATCCTTTGGTTCTATCAAATCATCTGCTGTAGTTTGTATAGCTGAAACACTTCCAGTTCTACATAACTGATCTTGCCTCGAGCTTGTTCGGATTTTGCTTTTAGACATAGGCCGGACAACCCCAAATCTTAACTGGCTTAAGACATGGGCTCTTCCCATACTATATCACATATGAAGTGGTAGGCAAGTGATTTGATTCGAACCCAATTCAATAGGTATGCAGCTTCTCAAGTGCATAACTCCTAAAAAGGAAAAAGGTAACTCAGTAGTACTCATCATAGAGCACACCATATCAAATAGGGTGTATCTGCTCCGCCCCGATGTCCCATCGTGCTATGGTGTATACAGAGGAGTAATGCTGAGAGAGAATCTCATTCTCCTTTAGAATAGTCCAAGAATTCCATGCACAAGTTTTCTCCTCCCTGATCTCATCATAGGACATAATACTTATACCCGTATTTTTGGTTCTCTACTTCTAACTTATATTCTGTGAATATCTCAAAAGGTTCGGACTTGTGTCTCAACAGGAACATATGTCTGAATCTTAAGAGATTATCAGAGAATGTAATGAAGTATAAAGAACTGGTCTTGGCAAGTGTAGACAGGGGACCTACATACATCAACATGTATCATCCCAAGAGTTCACTAACTCTTTCTCTGTTTCCAATAAACAGGGCTATGGTCATCTTATCTCTGTGATATGAATGGTAAGTTTCATAAGATGTAAATTTAAACAGATTTAAATATGCATCTATGTGCAACTTCAGCTAGTCGGGTCACATTGATATGACCTAGTCTACAATACCTCAAGAAGGATTCGTTCATTTCTGAACTCTTCCTCTTGTGTGTGTTCCGTATAATAAGAACTGTAGTTTGATTTAGAACATTAATGCTTTTAGATAACGTGCCTGAACCGATCAACTTTTGATATAGGAAATGTTCAAAACATTATCCGACAATACAAAATTATATCGTTTCTTTACTAATAAAGAAACTGATATGATTTTGTATATCAGGTTCGGTATCTAATAACATTCGTTCAGAATCAATGTATTGGTAATACAGGGTGACAGTGACTGACAGACTTGGCTGCAACTCTTGCCCCGTTTTCTGCCTCATGAAACTTATCACCCGTTCTCAGTTCTTCTATCTTTCTGTAGCCCTATGTAACATATTACATATGTGGGATCCTGATCTGGTATCACATACCCAGGACGTAAAGGATACTGATAAACAGTTCTCTGTAATGAACACACCCGAAGATGATGCATCAACATGCACTCTCTTCGTTTGGGCTGCACGGGAAATCTGGTATTCCCCAATTTCCTGCTCTGTCTTATAACAATTATAAGTTGGAGCGGGACCAACGTTCCCCAGCTCGGTATAACAAGCGGGTTCGGTCAATATTCCGTATTATTATCTTGATTAAGGCGTGATGTGGTCGCTACCTGGAGAGAGAGAGAAGAAAACATTCAGCGTGCGCTCTTGCAAGAACAGATTGGTTATTATTTTATCTAATCAGGATGGCTCCCACTGCTTTTTATCAAATCTTCCTTCAAACCCTAAAAGGAAAGACTAGCCGGGATTAATTACACACTACAAGTTCGCCAATCTTTCAGCCAGGCCAGTGTCGGTACTTTGAGGGAGGTCCCCCGTGCTTTCGCACGAACCTAATTAATGTAAACCTCGTTTTCCCAGAGGCGTAACCTCGTTAACACCTTTCTAGGCACCTACTTGATCGGCTAATTGTAATGTATAAAACTCTCCCAGGAGTAACTCTAACTCGCAGCGGGTATCGGGATCCAACTATCTCATAGAAGGTATGCAATCTCATTGCAAATTTCAACACTTGAAATTCCCGATAATATTTTTCCCCTAGCTCGCTATGACCTTGACGCATGCCAAACAACCCATAGTCTGCTAGTCAAGTTCAACCCGTACATTTCTTGATTGAATTAAACCCACCCGCACGACCCTTGACGCATGCCAAACAACGCCGTACGAATACCCTAATCCAATCGCACCATATGCTAGCAGATAAGCACTAGTTAGCTACCGTACACTACGCCTTGACGCATGCCAAACAACCGCAGCACGAATACTTACTAGTACTTATCTGAAATGACGGAGGGCTACGACAGGTTTTTCTGAAAACCTATTGCGTAATGAACTTGATATCGTTGTAGAATCAAATGAATTTTGAAATGGAGTGTTTTTGAGTCTTTTCTAGTTTTGCTAAAGGAGTCACTCCCGGTGAAGGGATCGTCGGTCCTTTCCTCGTCGAATGAGGTGCGGGATATATCATATATATCACTGTGCAAAGCAGAAACACTTAAAAGCAATCAAAAGACAAACCGAGTGTGTAGCATCTGCCAGTTATTGCTAAGGAGTCACTCCCGGTGAAGGGATCTCGGTCCTTTCCTTATCGAATAAGGTGCAGGATATATCATATATACCTCTGTGCAAAGCAAGAACTGTAGCTACCTGTTTTATTTTAAAATTTGATTCTACAACATCTTAGGTTTCTTTTATTTCATTAATCACATTAATGAAGTCCCATCATTTAAGTACCTAAACATCACAGATAAATACGACGTACACTTATGCCATCCGCATTCGCCTCGATGTCCCCTCGTGCACCGTTAGGTTAGGTAACTAACGGCAGAGCTGGGCAGGGCTAGCGCGGGTGTAAAACATAAGTAACGCCTATATAATATATCATATATACTATATACTGTATCCATCACAGAACATCACATGATCACATCACAGATATCGCAGCAGAAGAATCATATGAAATATTGGATATACTAGGACGTCCGTGTTTTCAATACGAGCCAGTATAAAACACGGATTCCACGGTCGTGATGAATAGCCAAACCCACACCCCTAGACCCCTACGAGAGCGGCAAGCAACCCTACCAATTCTGGAGTTAGGAGACCCGGACTCGACTCCTCGAGTTGGTCTCCCACTGGACTCCAGAACCCGGTTACTTGTGCCCTCCTCCTTGGGTCTATCTTAGTGCAGAAAAGTAAATAATATACAAAGGGTGACATCTTCCGCAACCTGGAAGTGCCCCAATAAAAGAATATTACATACAAGTTTTTACATGAATGAAAATGAAAAACACTCATCTCACATAAAAACCCCCGGCTATTCAAACACGACGATCCAATATAACATATCCAGCAACATATAACATCACATGTCATCAACGTAAGTAAATATGCGCATCCCAATTGTCGTTGACATATAGCAACGAAACCGGCGATATCACATATTACACTTACGGTCACAGAAAAGAAAGTGTAAAACTACAACAGTTGGAATCCGCAACCACCTCAGACATCACATGCCTGACCAAATGAATTACTTAGACATCGCATGCCTAACAATTATAAACCCCGCATTTTAGTCTCAAAATCGAAAACACTTTTCAATACCAAGTCGGGTAATTCAACAAGATTCCCGACATTTTGATCGAATGCTCGTCGCAAACTTTAGTAGGCGGCCGCACCCCCGATACTGTCGACGAAGTGCACCAAGGCGGAACACCGCTACCGGGAGCACCCGAACAGATGCTTTCGGCGACGGGGTTCTCCTACAGTCACTTGGTCGGGGCTATGGGGTGAGGCTGTCTATTAAGTTTACCCGGCGAGTATCCGCGTACGCTACGTGATTGCGACGGACTTTTGATCATATCAAAATTCCGTGGCAACCGATCAAGTGAGACTAAAGTGCTATGTTTATAACATTCATTCAGTTATCTCATAACTATTTGTGAATTCCAATTATTGTATCCCATTCCGGATAAATAGAAAATGTCAAACTTTCCGATCGAACAATCGAACACCCAAGTTTTCCCGGTACAGATCAACACATGAAACAAGTCTAACAACATTCAGTTCGTGCCTCAGTACCAACGGTCCAGCCGTAGAAGGGTCAAGCCAACGCCTCACATGTGGCACGCCGTACTTCCCCAAACCCGAAGGTTCAAAGGGAAGTTCAAGACGGTCACATAATTGAGTTAAGGTTTGTTGTCTTCTAGAGGGACTATCGCGTTACTTGCACTACTTAGAACGTCGTTAAACTACGGAAAAATCCAACACTTGGAAATTTCCCGACAGGGGAAAAATTGGGTATTTATATCCGGTCGAACTTTTTAACATATTCTAAAAATTATCCGGAAAGCCACACAGACAAAATTTGATACTCCGATCGAAACACCGAATCCCCAAATCAATCCCAGAAAATTCAACTCTAGAAAAAATATTAAAAATTCCCAGAAAAATCACCACTGGAAACTAAGAATTACTGTGCAAAATAAATTAAATATTGTGGCCGTACGGCCGCGGATCCGCCGCATGAGCCTTGCTCATGCCGCGGAACCGCGGTGGGAAAGTTGAATTAGGTCAACGAAATTTACAGTAATTCCTAGAAAACCCTGCTTGATTTTCTGCATATTTTTAATGTTGAAAAATCCCAGATTTTAGAAAAAGGACAGAGAGCATGTAGGAAATGGGTTTCCGGGTTCGATCGGACTTCAAATTGCGTCTAGACTTCGCCTAAGGCTCTAGCTAGGCTCTGATACCACTGTAGGGTTCCTAGGCACCCTAATGAGGTCTCACAAGGCATCAACCATGCCAATTTCAAAAATATGGTGCCGAGAAACCCTAGACTACGGATCGTTAGCTAGATGTCTAGGCGAAAATGCAAACTAGTTAACACTTAACTAAGGGAATACGGAAATACAACCTTTGTAGATCCGGTTCTCCACCTCCATAGCTCCGCAACGAAGTATCCTCGCTGTCCAAATCGAAATCCGGGCTCTTGCGTCGGCTTCATTGGAGAAAAAGCGGGCAAGGTCGTCGGCTTCGTGCCGAAGATGATCTACGTCGAGGCATCGCTAAATCAAGCTCCGACTTCACCAAGTCAAGAAACTTGTGAAGAAAACACACTCTACTACTTGGCAAGAGGAAGAGGATGAAGAAATAGGAAGTGGGTAGACTTTATAATTGGATTTCTCACTTGTTTCATCAATCCACCATTGATGAGGTAAGGTTTTCTTCAACGAAGAAGATGAAGAAGAAGAAGATTATCAATATGATAAGTTTATTAAAAAGAAAAGGAAAAGGATACTTATCATAATAATAACCATGGTAAAGTGTAGAGACTAAACTAAGGTTAAATGAAGTGGTTAGGGTTAAGCATGAGACAAAAATGGTCACAAAGTCAAAAGTTCAAGAAGCTTCAACTAGAATCCAAAATTAGCAACCATTTTCCTTTTATGCTTATCATATTCAAAAATGAATAATTAAATAAGATAAAAGAATAAAACAAAACCCTAACCATTATCATGTAACCATGGTTTGATCTTTACACAAAAACCCTAGTTAGCATGCATCATCAAACATGATACATACAAGTGCACAAAAATATATCACATATACAATGTGCACAATCCAAGTGAGAAAATCCATTTAAAGTAAACCAATACTAGTTAATGTAAAGTGATATATCAAATATATAATTATACATTAAATCATTGAATCAACACTTGATTTAACGATCCGGTCATATCGCATATAACCGACTAATATCCAATGTATCGATTTATCGAATCAATCCTTGATTCGATAACTAGATTATATCGCATACAACCATTCGACACATTCATCGCGAGAATAGAATACGGTATCACATACACGCATTATTCTCGGTCCCGCACATATCTCATATGCGCTCCTATTTCGTTTCGCTTGAGCCAGGAAACCTCTGTGTAGGACTCTAAAAACTAGTCAATACGCCGGCAGCAGGTGATGATCATATCAAACACCCACAAGCCGCAAGCGGTCTGCTAAACGTAACGGCTACCCGGGTATTGAGCGATCTGAAGATCGACGAGCAAGCCCGCTCACACTCCAGTGAATCCAACCAGTAACACTACCGTACAGTCCGGTCTGATCGTCTGATATGTCGCATATCTCGCCTAGGGGTGGTAAACGTCAGACCCCAATAGCTCGATAAGTCGTGTCGATATGAGGCTCATAACGGGTCGAGAAACTACTGGTAACACTTACCAGCAATTCTCTGAGCAGCCCTGGCCAGGGACTTCCTGTTATAGCCAATCGAACACAGTGCAACATCAACTCCCTATACCGGGAGAGACGAATCCCCTCCTATCGCTCATTGCCTCCATGTGACTCGGGACTGTACCCAAAAACCACCGTTTTGCACGCCCTCTTGGACGTGGTAAGATGGAAATCAAAGCACAGTGGGAACCACACAAGACTCTATGACGATCTCGGGTCAACAGACTACTCTGTACCAGTGTCACCAGAGAACTGCCATCTGACGTAAGGTATAATACCATCTGGGAGTTCTCGGCGAGTCCGTCCAGTATACCCAGTCTCTACTGAGCACCCGTATATCATCTCTGATGTCAAACACCAATGGATATGGGATCATCCATCGCCTATCTGTATGGGTCGAGAAGGTATACGCTAGTCTATTCTGGTATATCGATGCCCTGTCTCGATACACCCACGACTAGGGACTTTCAAGGATGTACTTATGGACTACCATGTCCCCACTAGTATGATCCGCATCATAGTCCAGGTAGTCAAGTACAGATCCTAAGGGCTTTACCAACATGTAACAGAGAGACAATCAGTGTACAAGTTAAGGTAAAGATCAACCAGATAGCATACTATCATGTCGAGCAAGAAAGTCCTCCCTATATATGTCCCAGCATCCACTACAATATACATCCAATGTACAGTAATGGCCTCTAGGGCATACATATAACTAACAATGAGGACCTTCTCCTTGGGACGTGCGAACACAACCGCCCTCTTTACGTCTCAGGATACTGCCACGATATTAAGATAGGCAAAATCCTGATCGACAATGGATCCTCCGTTAATCTCCTCAACGTGCGGGTGTTAAAAGAAATCTGCATGAGCGTCCAGCACCTTGCTCGGGACAAGATCACCATCTCCGGGTTCGACTCCCAATCGTCAAAGACTCTTGGATCTGTGATACTGACGCTACACTTCGGGCTACTCGTCACGGATATTAAGTTCCACGTCATAGACGCCAAGACATGCTACAACGCTTTGCTCGGCCGACCATGGTTACACGAGTACAACATCATCCCTTCTACACAACATCAGTGTATGAAGTATTTTAAGGATGGTTTTGAGTATACCATGACGGGAGAACTGAACCCGTTCTCTGTAAACGAGGTCCGCAAATACGAAGACGCCAAATACTTCTCACCGGATTTCGAAGACACGGAGAAGTGTCATAAGCCGGAGAATAAAACTAACGCCACCATCCCTGTCTTCGGCAGTGATACTGAGGAGGAAGAGGAGATGGTTTATTCGGGTTCGCCCCAACACGACAAGCCGGAACCATCAGCTCCTACGTTGATTTTTGGCAGCGACTCGGAAGATGAAGTCCATGCTGTATTCTCTGCTCGACTTTCAATACGAACGTTCGCTGATGAAGAGCAAAGTCTGCAAGTTGCCATGGTGCCGCTTAAACATCATAAAGAACTGGATGCACTTAAAATTTACAATGTAGAAGAGCTACAAACATTCTACATCCCTCCCAGGCGAGAGAGTGAGAAAGCTATTCTGTTTTATCGCTCTGAAGAAACCAAGATAGAAAAAGAAATCTGGCATGGCGCAGATTCCACGCTCGACAGGCTTCAGCCTATCCGTCTTCCCAGATATTATACAGAGGGTTTGAAGAAGCTGCTGAAATGCCAGGGAACATCCTTCAAGCAGACCGTTCGAGAGGCCAAATTCTATGATAAAGTCTGGAACGTTCCCGGGACTCAACGCAAACTGCCTAACGGGAGAATGGAGACGAAAGGACTCGGATACATCTGGTCAAAGAAACGGGAGCTACTAAACAGCTGTTACGTCATATATGACTTCGATGAAGAAGCGGATGCTCAATGGGGAGACGCTAATCCTAAGCCTGTGAAAGTTCCAGATGCAAAGGAGCCCAGTCCGTCGTTCGAGGAACAAATGGACAAACTTATAAAGAAAGCTGGTCAAAAAGTCCGAGAAGATCATAACCGCGAAATGGTCATCTATGAGAAAGCTAAGACGCAACGCCTTCTCCAACAGGCCGTGAAAGATGAAAAGGCTGCTCCCTGTCAACATGTTATAAACAAGGCTCGACGCAAAAGAAGAAATAAATCGAAAGGCCGAAAAGGCGCTCAACAGCAGCAAAGCAGGGCTAAGAAGCCACGCAAACGGGAGTCGAGCGTTATTGACCTATCCCTCATGAAGAAAATGGGTCGAGCGTACTCGTTTCCTCGGGACAAGACGAAGAAGATACTGGATCTTGCTCTAAAACATCGGAAGCTTACGCTGCCGGAGTCTAAACACCCCAAACAAGCGGGCGAAGTCTCACACCTGGACTATTGCTCTTACCATCGAGTAATAGGGCATCCTTTTGAAGATTGCTTCACTTTCAAGAATTGGGTCGAAGATCAGTATCAGCTTGGCAAGTTCGCTCTGTCCGAAAACTGGAGGGTAACGCCACCACAAAAGCACGAGCCCAAGGACACGAAAGAAGAACCAGTTCCACATTGGGATTGGAAGCAAATTCGCACCTGTCACATGATTACAATATTAAAAGAAGAGCCCGAGGACATAGATGAGCTCCCTTGGTGCTTCGAAAACAGCAGCGACGAGATAATCTCAGGATTCCCACCAGCGCCAAAAGAACTGGAAGATGGGATCCATACCACTACGGATAACCTCAAGAAAATTGAATTGGGAACGCTAGACGACCCGCGACCGACATTCATCAGCGAGCTGCTATCTGAAGAAAGGGTGACCGCGTTGAAAGACGTGCTCCTACAGCATAGAGATTGCTTCGCATGGAACTATTCCGAAATGCCGGGACTAGATCCAGAAATTGCTGTACACAGATTGGCAATATCCCCAAACATCAAGCCAGTCAAACAGGCGCCGAGAAGAATGCGACTCGAGCTTGAAATGAGCATCAACGCCGAGGTCAAAAAGCTGATTGACTCTGGCTTCATCCAGGAAGTTCAATACCCTGAATGGATCGCCAACATCGTCCCGGTGATGAAGAAAAATGGGACAGTGCGCATATGCGTGGACTTCCGGGATCTCAATAAAGCCTGCTCGAAAGACGATTTCCCAGTGCCATTCAACGAACTGATGATAGACAACACGTCCACTCATGAGGTTTTCTCCTTTATGGACGGCTCGTCAGGGTATAACCAGATAAAGATGCATCCAGAAGACCAGAAGCACACAGCCTTCAGGACCCCTTGAGGAATATTCTGTTACAAGGTGATGCCCTTCGGTTTAAAGAACGCCGGTGCCACCTACCAAAGGGCCATGACGAAGATCTTCGACGACCTTATACACGAAATCGTCGAATGCTATATCGATGATCTCGTGGTTAAAAGCAAATCATACGAGGAACATCTCGAGCATCTGAAGACCGTATTTCAACACCTTCGACAATACAACTTGAAAATGAACCCGCTCAAGTGTGCATTTGGAGTTTCCTCAGGCAAATTCCTGGGATTCATTGTTCGACACCGAGGTATTGAAATAGATCCGTCAAAGATTAAAGCGATCATGGAAATGCCTCCGCCGAGAACTCTCAAACAGCTGCGGTCTCTCCAGGGGAAGCTCGCGTACATACGGCGATTTATAGCCAACCTTTCAGGAAAGTACCGTCCTTACAGTCACCTGATGAAGAAGGGAACCCCATTCGTCTGGGATCAAAAATGCCAAAGCTCGCTAGACGAGATCAAGCAATACCTGCAGAACCCGCCGGTGTTGGCTGCTCCGGTTAAGGGAAAGCCTCTCATTCTTTATACAACCGCCCTCGAAGGTTCTTTAGGCGCATTATGGGCACATGAGAACGATCAAGGGAAAGAAAGAGCACTCTACTACTTAAGTCGAGTTCTGCTGGGGGCAGAAAGCAACTACTCCCCTATTGAAAAACACTGCCTAGCGTTGATCTTCGCGATAACAAAGCTCAGGCACTATGCGTTGGCGCATGTGGTCCGCCTCATTTCGAAGGTGGACCCTCTTAAGTACTTAATGTCAAAGGCCATATTGACAGGACGACTCGCTAAATGGGCCCTACTCTTGATGGAGTTTTCGATCACGTATCAACCTCTCAAAGCAGTGAAAGGCCAGGCCATCGCCGACTTCCTCGCTGAACATCCCATACCCGCCGATTCTCCTCTAAATTGCGATCTTCCAGACGAACATGCGTTTGATGCAATCGACGGTGGTGATACCCGATGGGAACTCTATTTTGATGGCGCATCTTCCATGAAGAAGCGCAAACAAAACACCCCTATAATCAAATCGGGGGTAGGCCTCATCTTTGTAACTCCACAAGGAGGGATAATGCGCTTTGCATTCTTCTTAACAGAGCCGAGGACAAACAATGAAGCTGAATATGAAGCCTTGATAGCAGGTCTTGAGATCGCCATCGACATGGGAATTGAAAACCTCCTCATATACGGGGATTCTCAACTGGTCGTTAGTCAAGTAAACGGTGACTACCAAACATGCAAACCAGAATTGGTGAAGTATGGTGAAAAGGTGCAACAGCTGTTGACCCAAATCTCCTCTTATACTTTAGAGAACATACCGCGTGCGGAAAACAGCAAAGCATACGCATTGGCCAAACTTGCTAAAGAACTGGCTGATGAGAATCTCGATGACGTTAGAATCGTGGTACAAAGCCGTCGGGTGCTTGCCCCAGCAGAAATATCTCCGGAATCATCCGAAGAAAAAGGAGCGAGCGAGCAGACGACCCTACAAGTAAAAGACTGGGAAAATACCGAGGATTGGAGAGGAATCTTCATAGATTACTTCAAGTCCCACCGAATGCCTGAAGAAGCGTCCACAAGACATCAGCTCATGAAACGAGCCCTGTCTTTCGCCTTTGTCAACGATACTCTGTACAAGAGATCGTTTGATTCTCTGTGGTTGAGATGCTTGGGACCTGACGAAGCAAAAAGGGTCGTCTAGGAAGTTCACGACGGACTCTGCGGTTCTCATCAAGCGGGCCCAAAGATGAAGTTGAAGATAAAACGGATGGGCTACTACTGGCCCACGATGATTCAAGACTGTCTCGAATATGCGAAGCAGTGTCACTCGTGTCAAATTCATGGGGATTTCATCTACCAGCACCCAAATCCATTACATCCAACGGTGGCTAGCTGGCCATTCGAGATGTGGGGGACTGATATAGTCGGCCCCATCGAACCAGCATCGTCTAGGGGACATCGTTTCATCCCGGCGACGACTGACTACTTCTCTAAATGGGCAGAAGCAGTACCGTTAAGAGAGGTGAAGACGGAAAATATCCTCCACTTCTTCAAGACGCATGTCATATATCGATTTGGAACTCCGCGACGGATCATCTCCGATAACGGGCCAGCTTACAGAAGCCACAAGATCAGTAGCTTCACGCAACAGCATAATATAGACTGGAGATATTCCTCGGTTTATAATCCGCGAGCCAATGGACTAGCTGAAGCCTTCAACAAGACATTAACAAAAATCATAAAGAAAACGGTGTCCCGTAATAAGAAAGATTGGCACGAAAGACTGCAAGAAGCTCTTTGGGCATATCGAACTACGTTCAAGACGGCCACGAGCACAACGCCGTACGCGTTGGTGTTAGGTACAGAAGCAGTACTCCCCCTCGAGATAGAGTTACCCTCTCTACGAGTGGCAGTCCACTACGAGCTGACGGACGAAGAAAATGCCCACCTTCGGCTTGAGGAGCTTGACGCCCTTGATGAAACTCGGCTCATAGCGCAGCAAAATCTGGAAGCTTATAAAGCAAAGATGATGCGCTCATACGAAAGATTGACCCGACCGAGGACATTCCACCAAGGCGAACTCGTGCTAGTGGTCAAAAGGCCTATGATCCCCAATCGCGCCAAGCGGGGAAAATTGGAGCCAAACTATGAAGGCCCGTACATCATAGATAAAGTTTACCAGGGTGGGGCCTATCTACTCATGGACATGCACGGTGAAAGGCCTTTCAGGCCGATAAACGGTCGCTTCCTAAAGAAATACTGCGCTTAATGAGCCACAGCCTAGGTCAATGATAGATGACGACGACCATGTCCGCTCGCTATCTTCCTAAGCTCAAGTTTTATAAGCAGTAGCCAGCCTCTCAATGTCGGACCGAAATGTCCTTAAACTAATAGCGGACCGAAATGTCCTTAAACTAATAGCAGACCGAAACGTCTTAAAACTACTACCGCAGCATCTTTAGGCTGACAAGATATATAAAAAATATATAAAAATAAAAAGAATAAAAAAAATGGTATGTCCATAAGCAAAAAGGGCATGGATGAAAACCCGAAAGGGCTCCGTGAGTAAAAACAGCAGGGCTACCGGCGAGTGTTTGTGAAAACCTGAAAGGGCGCAACCTCGTTAGAAGACACTTATAGGGTCCTCTCGACCTTATAAGGAGAAACCACCCGCATGAGATCCTTACGACTCACAAGGGAGCAACACACTTAGGGATCCCCACGATTCCTAAGAAGAAAATACACTTGCGAGATCCTCATGACTCGTAAGGAGAACTCTCTTATGGGACCCTCACGACTCATAGGATTTGAAAGTCTTAAGTTACAGAGACCTAAACTGTTGCGCCACGGGAGCGCCCCGGCCGTCTTACTCGAGGCCAAATTGCGGAATCAAAATTTTTCCTTACTCGGAAACCGGCGCTACCGCGGACAAAGAAAACCCGGATCGTTTACCATTAACCTACGCTAGCTAACAAGAGATGGGGTGAGAAGTATACCGAGTGATCCGAGTCCTCCGGTCTTCTCTTCATCATCCCGATCTCCCGCGGAAAGTCTTTGCTCCACATCGTCGCCTCCTCGCCGGAAAGGGCACCACATCGCCTTCGTCTTTTACGGGCTCCCGCCTCAATACCGAGGCAACTCGAGCATGAAGCCGGCAACTCGACATGCCCAAGAAGTGCTGTAGAATGTAGTGTAGATTGTCTCGCTTGGGTTTTGTTGCCATTTGAAGATGATGGAGGAAACAAGGATTAGAAAAATGGTGCTTGCATTTTTCTAGTATGAAAAAGAGATCAAGAAAGAAACTCTTAAGAATGAAGCTCTCTCTTCTTCTTTTTTCTTTCTCTCTTTTCTTCTTTCTTTTCATCAAGTGAGAATGATCAAGTGGTGGAGGAATATATCATAACATCAACATGAAGGGAGGTGAGTGTAGGAGCAAGAGAGGGGTGACCACATCCAAGGTCAACAAAACATCAACCATGCCTTTTTTTCTATTCAACCCATAACCTTTCACCTCACCATCAAAGCAAGCATGGAGGAAAGAAATGATATCTATCATAATCAAACTTTATGCAGGAAACCCCCCCACAAAGTGTAATTTGCAAAACTGCAAATTACCCCCTCCATCGGAAAAGTCCGGCCGGGAAAGAACAAAGGAAAACCGGCCGGAACGGAATGCAAACTGGCAACTCCAGAAAACTGGTCCCGTAATAAATTACAGGAAAACCCCGACACTGTGCATACACACCCGCATCTGTATTCCGACCGGATACAAATGCAATGAGACAAAATCTACACTGTACTAAACTAGTACCGGCTTAAACCAAAGCCGGCTAGTAAAATCCGTTCGATCCTGATCCGTGCAATACCGCACGTATCTGATCGAACCCTGCCATATAACTATACGGCCATTAGTACAAAACTGTCCGATCCTGATCCGTGCAATACCGCACGTATCTGATCGGACCCTGCCATATCTCCATACGGCCTCTACAGCGTTTCGCCCGAAAGCTGAGTAACTGAAAGTGTGGTGGACTCTAAAGACTCGTCAATACTATGGCTGTGGATTTAACCACTGGCACGTCAGAGGTATAAGCCAATACGTGACGGGCCGCCAGCTATTGACTAAAAGGGACGTCGATGAGGAAGCTCACCCCGACACCCAACTGAGCCTGTCAGTGACAATATCCGTACAGTCCGGTCCGTTCGTCTATGAGTATCGCATGGCGGGCCTAGGGGGTTGGTAAAAGTCAGACCCCCAAAAGCGGTACAAGTCGTGTCGGAGTGTAGCCCAGAACGCCCTGAGATACTACTGGAATACCTACCAGTAAATCTCCTGCCTCGGCCGAGGGCTTTGCGTAATGGCTCTCCTAGACACAGCGCGACCTCACCCCCAATACCGGGAGAGACGAACCCCTGCAGATCCGCTCACTGCCTCCATGTGGCTCGGGACTGTACCCAACTAAAACCTGTTTGCACGACTCCTTTGAGCCGTGGTAGGGTAGTAATCAAAGCACAGTGGGAACTCACACGAGACAAATGACGATCTCAGGTCGATGAACTAACCTGTACACATGTCACCAGGGAACTGCTATCTGACATCTGGTACAAGACCAACTAGCAGGTTCCCGGCGAGTCCTGTCCGGTGTACTCATAACCCAATGAGCACCTGTATACATCTTAGGTGAACCAACTGACACCAGTGGCTTGTGAGACCGGCCACCGCCCCTCGTCGGGGTCTCGACTGTATACACTAGCCTACTAATGGAGTATCGATGCCCAGTCTCGAAACTCCCACGACTAGGGACCTTTTAAGGATGTGCTTATAGACTACCAGCTCCCACGTATATGATCACCATCATACTGCTGGTCGTCAAGCAAGAATCCTAGGGGCTCTATCAACGTGTAATAGCGACATGTCAGGTCACCTAAAGCAGTACACGATGATAAAGATAAACCAGATAGCATACTATCATCTCGAGTAAGACTGTCCTACCGGGATAGGTCCTCCCTCAATCATTGCAATCACGTGCCTGTGATCCAATAATTGACTCTGAGGGCACTAACTCCAACAATCTCCCACTTGCACTCAAGGCTAATTATTGCGATGTCGCATACTCACAGCCCATGTGATACCGAACACCCAACTCCTCTACTAGTCAGTCTCACAAAACCCGTTTGCGAAACTATTGCGTTCGAGGAATAGCCTCAGTGAGTGGATCCGCTGTGATGTTTCTTTCTATGTCTCTCTATATCTCATGTTCGCGGAGAAAACCATCTCCCGAAATGAGCAATACCTGTCTTAGAATGTCTGGATGTCTGATGGGACCTAGCTCATTAATGAACTCCAAATCCAAACTCCTTAGACTGTATCAACAACTGAATTTAATCAGTATTCTGCGCCATGCCTTCCTCAGTATTGCCTTGGACCACCTGTCCAAAATACTGTCCCTCGTAAGAGGGAGAACTATAACTCTGACAACCTCCTTGTTGTCCATGTCACCTTGGAAGCCTGGAGTGATAACCGTCTCCAAAAGGAGGCAGCCGTTATTATATCCCTAGAACATCCACTTATGTTCTAAAACTGCTTCCGACTGTTTCTCCAGGATTGGATTAATGTCAACTTATTGCATCTAGTGCAAGAACAACATCTGGTGTGGTACTTGACATCAATTGCCTAAGCAAGTGATCTGTCAATCATGCGTATCCCTCTCCACTTTAGTCTGTAAGACACCTTTAGAGAGGGTGACTCCATTACCTGCAGGTACACTACCATGCCAGGAGTCGTCCATTCTAAATACTCTTAGAATGCTGTCAAAGTACCCTGATTGGGAAACCACCCAAATCTAGATCTAAAACCATAGATCTAGTAACCAGTATGTCTGATATAATATCCAAGTCCCTTATGGAGAAACTACTGTGTGACGACCAAAGTATAACCGATCGTAGTATAGGAATATCACTTCCTACTACCTTCTCAACAGATCCATCCCCTATTCTGATGACGTCAAACCCATGACTGTCACATCAGAAACAGATGATCTAACTCCGTTATATCTGCTTTAGTCTATAAATAGACATAAGCCTGATGTCCACCAATGCTTCCGCTGCTCCCACTGACTACGACAACCCTCTGCCAGAGTCATATAGACGTGCACTTCTAAATCTAGTTTAGAACGACGCTATACTCATCCTCCTGCCGGGTCTCGCAGCCTGGAACAACAACAATGGCAAGTGTGGGTAAACAAGAACTTCCCTGTCACCGTCCTTGAGGCTACCGGAGTACCTCTCGGGTGTCTGAAGTTACCCACCTTATCTGCGGAGTGGCCAATGGAATGTCAAATCAGATTGAATCTTTAGGTTCCTTATCAAATCTTCAGTAATCGTTTGCGGTTCTGGAATCACTTCCAGTTCTACCATACTCCCACTTCTGTTTTTGAAAAAATCCATTTTTAATAAAACTGTGGCGAGTTTAGAACAATATTTCTATTGATCTGCCAGATGGTAGAAAGTCAACCCTCGTCATAGCCTGGGTCAACCCACAAACAGCCATTAGAGAAACGTGCCTTGAGTTATCCGGAGTCTGGTTTTAAGCATAAGCCGGACAACTCCCCGTACCTTAACAATGTTAAGATATGAACTGTTCTATATCCAATATAGAACCAGAGGCACTGATTTAGTTGAACCAGATTCAAAACATGCAGCTGTCTCCAGTGCATGTCAACTAAATGGAAGGAGGCCGATCAGCGTTACTCAACTTAGGAACGCTTCCAATTATGAGTATCTTGAAAGAGAAGCAATCTGTCTTCATCATTACTATCAACTGAATACCATACACAAGTATCTACATCTTCGATCTCTTTGAAGAATCCCGATACTTGCTACACCTGGTTCTCTACTCTATTCAAATACCTATAACTCCTCAAAACTTAGACCCTGTGTTTCCATGAAGCACATGTCTAAGAACTAGAGAAGTTAAAAGTAAACAGAATATAGTATGAGGACCAACCCCTCTGTCCTAATGGACACTGGACAACATACAATACTCTGTATAAGTCCGCTGAGTCTAACAACTCTTTCACTGTGTGTCGTAGGTCGAAAACTGTACTTATGGTTAAGAAGAATTACACCGCTGTTTAATGCTCCTTACCTAACCATCCACTGATATAGGTAAATGTCATCGACATAATATCAAAAGGCATATCTCACTCTATGAAAATAGACGTACAGATATATCAATTTGAAATTGGTGCATAACCGCGGATATTCAAAACCAAATAATTGCCGACCGGCAAACAACCCAGGTGACTTCCTCAAATATCACCGATTACAACGAATCCCGATATAATGAGGATGATCACCCAATTCCCAATAACTTACTCCCACTCATCATCTGTAAAACCATACAGATGTGAGAATCATACCTGGTAAATACATACCCTGGAATAAGTGTCTAATCGGGAAATCAGTTTTCTTTTAACAGTACACAGTGAAACTGAAACATTGTAATGCTTCGATGGGGTATCCTGGTATTCCTAGTAATGCCTCTACCATCATCCAGATTCACAACTATAACCGTATATCTCTTTGCCATCTGTCCAAATCCCTTTATATGTCTTTAGTCAATACCGTCTGCACACCCCTTTAGGCCAAATGGTTTTCTTCCTTCCCTACCGTTCGGCACCAGCCTATGGTTTGGAAGAAGACTATCCAAAAAGCATAAGGGGTGTACTGTCCTAATCCTAGGAGCACTCGCAACGCGAGAGAAGGTGAAGATAAAAGACACCTGAATGTACTTTATTCTTATTTCTCCTGAACCAGAATCCATCCCCGAACTGGAACTAGTTCCTTTCGAGTTCGTATATAACCATACGATGGAGTATCCAATAAAATGGGATCTTCGTAGTGATACGGAGTGTCCTGGAGAAATACAAAGGTGATTTAGGATTGGCGAAGAAATACTTGGTTTGGTCGTGAATATCAGTCGCAATTTACTTTGCCCTCTTACTAATCCCTTTCTTTGTCTGAACTTAATACCTTCTGTACACCGTTTAGGTTAACTGGTTTTCTTCATTCCCTACCGGTCGGCACCAGCCTATGGTTTGGAAGAAGACTACCCAATTTACGTAATAGGTGTACTACTCCTAAACCAAGGAGTACTCGCAACGAGAGAAGGTGAAAAGAAAAGACAACTGAATAATCCTATTCGTTTTCTCCAGAACCAGAAACCATCCTCGAAGTCCTTCGAGTTCGTATATAACCATACGATGGTTTTGTCCAATGGAAGTGGACGTTCGTAGTAATACGGGGTGTCCTGGAGAAAAGGGTAAAAGCAGGAGTGGCAATGAGGTCTGCAACTCTGACAATCCAAAAGCCAGTGTTAAGAAGGTTCAGTCAACTTGGTCACTGAGTCAAAGTCCAGGGTCGGGTCAATGGTCGCTGCCAGAGAGAGAGAAAAGAAACACTCAGCGTGCACTCTATCCTAGATCAGAATGGTTATCACTTTGTCTAATCTGGAAACCTCCCACTGTACCTCAAATTCTCCTCCAAACCTGAAAGAAGAATTAGTCGGGATCACCCGAGGAGTAAACCAACTCATCAGTGGGAATCGGGATCCAACTCTCATCGCATGATAACGTGACGGAATCCACTCACGTCACCACACTCCAGAAGGTATGCGCATGCTTGGCAAGTTTCAGTTCTTTTGAAACTCCCGATAATTGTTTTTACCCCTAGGACCCAAGTGACCTTGACAATGCCAACAAATCAAAGAGTCCTAGTCAAGTTCTACCCGTCATTATCTTGATTGCATTAAACCCACCCGTACGAGTCCTTGACAATGCCAACAAGACCGCACGACTGTCCTAACCAATCCACTTATCCATGTGACAGAAAAGCATTACATAGCTACCGAACACTACGCCACGGCAATGCACGACAAACGCAGCACGAATACTAAGTAGTACTAATCTGAAATGACGGAGGGCTACGACTGGTTTTTGGCGAAAAACCTTTAACGTAATGAACTTGATATCGTTGAAGGAACTGGATAACCTTTTAGAAAATATAGTGACGAAAACCTTTACTAAAGAGGTCACTCCCGGTGAAGGGATCTCGGCTCTTTCCCCGTAGAATGAGGTGCAGGATATTCCAACTGAATACCACAATGCAAAGCAAAAGTAATCGGCTATAGTGAAGTTAATGCCCTGACGCAAACTTCTGTCCAAGGGGTCACTCCCGGTGAAGGGATCTCGGCCCTTGCCTCGTCGACTGAGGAGCAGGATATTCCAAATGAATACCACGATGCAAAACAAAAGTGAACGTCCTTGCAATAACAGCTTTTTGAAAAAGTGTTCCAACAACATCAGAATAGGTTTGTTTAACTTGCATTGATCCGAATCAATGCAGTCCCATCAATTGATCACACCACAAAGAACGAAAATATACTGACGTACGTATATGCCATCCGCATTCGCCACTGGGTCCCGTCATCACCCGTTAGGTTAGCTAACTAACGGCAGAGCGGGGACTGGACTAGCGCGGGTGTAAAACATATACAACATCTACTAATATATATACCAATATATAGTATTTCGCTCAAGGCGTGAATAAAATGCAACATCACAGAAATGTACAGCATCACAGAACAATACAGATATCTGGAAGCCCCGGGTTTCACAGAGCCGCTGCTGAAACCCGACGTTCCCTTGGTCGTGTGGATAGCCTGTGCAATGAAATCCTAGACCCCTACGGGCGCGGCAAGTCACCCGCCAAAACCTGAAGCGAGGCAGCCCCCCTTCAGTACCGTGAATGGACCACCCAGCACTTCACGGAATCCGGTAACTTGGGCACCCCTCCTGGGTCAACCTGTACCCCCTACGAGTGCGGCGAATAGCCCGCCAATCCTGGACTGAAGCCCCCTCCGTCTCAATGCCCTAAGATGCGGGCCCGTTGCCTTCCAGAACCCGGCTATCCGTGCACCCCACCGCGGGGCAACCCTAGTACAGAAAATAAAATATACATACACCGGGTACATCGACCGCAACCAGGTCGTGCCCCAAAAGAATAATACAAACAGGCAGTGACGGCAGTCCACATGTCGGACGCTCGCCCCGCAATATCAAATGTATAAAATACAACAAAACTGTACTAGCATTGCATCCAGGCTATCCCCCACGACCGATCCGCAACAACACAGCATAAACATAGAACATCAACGTGAAAATCACGTTCGCAAATCCGTCTAACCGGGCTATAGCAGTCAGACCGGATTTACCGATCGAGTGACATTCACGGTCGCAGATACAATGTAAACACTGTGAAATAATGTGTTTAAAATTTTCCGATTGACCAAAAATTAACGAGTGGGCCCCCAATCAAAACTGTAGCACTCACAGAAATTCTGGGCCCAAACTTAACATTCCAGAAACCACATTTTCAACACAGAAACATACTACAAAAATTTGGGTGACTGAACAGTCTAACCCGCGGCGGAAGAGCGGCCAAAGCATGGCTTTGGCCGCGCTTCCGCGGCGATTCTTACTGTTCACGATTCCAAATTTTTGCAGATCTCTTATAATGTCCTACACATCATTCTGAAACAACCTGAAAAATTTTTGGACTTCAAAAAAATTTCGACAGAAACTGATGTGAAGAAAAATGCGGTTTTTGCAATTTTTTGTTCGATCGAGTTCTAAACACGTTAGCACAAGCTAGGTAAGGTTAATGGCGTGGCTCTGATACCATGTTGCGCCACGGGAGCGCCCCGGCCGTCTTACTCGAGGCCAAATTGCGGAATCAAAATTTTTCCTTACTCGGAAACCGGCGCTACCGCGGACAAAGAAAACCCGGATCGTTTACCATTAACCTACGCTAGCTAACAAGAGATGGGGTGAGAAGTATACCGAGTGATCCGAGTCCTCCGGTCTTCTCTTCATCATCCCGATCTCCCGCGGAAAGTCTTTGCTCCACATCGTCGCCTCCTCGCCGGAAAGGGCACCACATCGCCTTCGTCTTTTACGGGCTCCCGCCTCAATACCGAGGCAACTCGAGCATGAAGCCGGCAACTCGACATGCCCAAGAAGTGCTGTAGAATGTAGTGTAGATTGTCTCGCTTGGGTTTTGTTGCCATTTGAAGATGATGGAGGAAACAAGGATTAGAAAAATGGTGCTTGCATTTTTCTAGTATGAAAAAGAGATCAAGAAAGAAACTCTTAAGAATGAAGCTCTCTCTTCTTCTTTTTTCTTTCTCTCTTTTCTTCTTTCTTTTCATCAAGTGAGAATGATCAAGTGGTGGAGGAATATATCATAACATCAACATGAAGGGAGGTGAGTGTAGGAGCAAGAGAGGGGTGACCACATCCAAGGTCAACAAAACATCAACCATGCCTTTTTTTCTATTCAACCCATAACCTTTCACCTCACCATCAAAGCAAGCATGGAGGAAAGAAATGATATCTATCATAATCAAACTTTATGCAAGAAACCCCCCCACAAAGTGTAATTTGCAAAACTGCAAATTACCCCCTCCATCGGAAAAGTCCGGCCGGGAAAGAACAAAGGAAAACCGGCCGGAACGGAATGCAAACTGGCAACTCCAGAAAACTGGTCCCGTAATAAATTACAGGAAAACCCCGACACTGTGCATACACACCCGCATCTGTATTCCGACCGGATACAAATGCAATGAGACAAAATCTACACTGTACTAAACTAGTACCGGCTTGAACCAAAGCCGGCTAGTAAAATCCGTTCGATCCTGATCCGTGCAATACCGCACGTATCTGATCGAACCCTGCCATATAACTATACGGCCATTAGTACAAAACTGTCCGATCCTGATCCGTGCAATACCGCACGTATCTGATCGGACCCTGCCATATCTCCATACGGCCTCTACAGCGTTTCGCCCGAAAGCTGAGTAACTGAAAGTGTGGTGGACTCTAAAGACTCGTCAATACTATGGCTGTGGATTTAACCACTGGCACGTCAGAGGTATAAGCCAATACGTGACGGGCCGCCAGCTATTGACTAAAAGGGACGTCGATGAGGAAGCTCACCCCGACACCCAACTGAGCCTGTCAGTGACAATATCCGTACAGTCCGGTCCGTTCGTCTATGAGTATCGCATGGCGGGCCTAGGGGGTTGGTAAAAGTCAGACCCCCAAAAGCGGTACAAGTCGTGTCGGAGTGTAGCCCAGAACGCCCTGAGATACTACTGGAATACCTACCAGTAAATCTCCTGCCTCGGCCGAGGGCTTTGCGTAATGGCTCTCCTAGACACAGCGCGACCTCACCCCCAATACCGGGAGAGACGAACCCCTGCAGATCCGCTCACTGCCTCCATGTGGCTCGGGACTGTACCCAACTAAAACCTGTTTGCACGACTCCTTTGAGCCGTGGTAGGGTAGTAATCAAAGCACAGTGGGAACTCACACGAGACAAATGACGATCTCAGGTCGATGAACTAACCTGTACACATGTCACCAGGGAACTGCTATCTGACATCTGGTACAAGACCAACTAGCAGGTTCCCGGCGAGTCCTGTCCGGTGTACTCATAACCCAATGAGCACCTGTATACATCTTAGGTGAACCAACTGACACCAGTGGCTTGTGAGACCGGCCACCGCCCCTCGTCGGGGTCTCGACTGTATACACTAGCCTACTAATGGAGTATCGATGCCCAGTCTCGAAACTCCCACGACTAGGGACCTTTTAAGGATGTGCTTATAGACTACCAGCTCCCACGTATATGATCGCCATCATACTGCTGGTCGTCAAGCAAGAATCCTAGGGGCTCTATCAACGTGTAATAGCGACATGTCAGGTCACCTAAAGCAGTACACGATGATAAAGATAAACCAGATAGCATACTATCATCTCGAGTAAGACTGTCCTACCGGGATAGGTCCTCCCTCAATCATTGCAATCACGTGCCTGTGATCCAATAATTGACTCTGAGGGCACTAACTCCAACATAAACCTGTGCTTAAGCAATCCCCACAACTTTCGATATTGCCCTACAAGTGGTCCTATATTGGCTCTTGTATACAATCCACGGGCGCGAATAAACATTTCCCTAATCAAGTCTCATCCAAGACTGGGGATATGTCCGCATGATGAACAACCCTTATAAGTCCTCTCGACTTACAAGGAGAAAACCCTCCTGTAGGATCCCTACGACTTACAGAGGAACATGCACTTAGGAATCCTTACGATTCCTAAGGAGAAAATACGCCTACAAGATCCTCACGACTTGTAGGGAGAAATACCTTTGTGAGACCCTTACGGCTCATGAAGTTAAAAGCCTTAGTCGACAGCGCCTTAACCCTGTTCGCTAAGCCACCTTTGTTCGATATCGACGGAGGCAAATGATGATTCGCTCCTGGCAATATCCCAGTTGTAGCGGTGCTGATGCCTAAATCGGTGTCTAATTCCAGGTTTACGGCGGAAAGCCAGTAGGCCGCACATGCATACGGAATAGCCGAAATGATTGGGCAACTTGCAAGAAAAAGCAGCAAGTAAAAATGTATGCATGCAAAATAGCCGAAATGATTGGGCAACTCGTAATAAAAAAAACAGTGAGTAAAAATAAATTAAATAGCCAAAATTATTGGGCACCGCGAAAAATAGCCGAAATGATTGGGCAATCGCGACCTTCGCGAAATAAAACTGAAATGATAGAGCATCGCGGAGATAAAACAAAAAAAATGATGATAAAACTTTGGCCCTACAGTTAAGATCACATCGATCCCTGTATACAATCCAAGGGCGTAAACAAAGAGGGAACCATACTTTCCCAGCAGGCTCCGCCAGAAGGCGAAGCTAAATCTCGACGGTTCAGTCCAACTCCAAAGAAACCAGTATCTTCATCAGACTCCTCGACTCACGGATACAAACACTCCTTGACGAGAGCCTCCTGATCCGCGTCGACTCGCAGAGCCACCAGCGTCTCCGTGGGAATCCTCGACTCGTTTCAAACCCCAAGGAAACAAATAATCCTTGGCGCTTGGGAAACAAATAATCCCTAGCAAACTCCTCGACTCACGGATACGAACACTCCTTGAGGAGAGCCTCCTGATCCGCGTCGACTTGCAGAGCCACCAGCGTCTCCGTGGGAATCCTCGACTCGTTTCAAACCCCAAGGAAACAAATAATCCTTGGCGCTTGGGAAACAAATAATCCCTAGCAAACTCCTCGACTCACGGATACAAACACTCCTTGACGAGAGCCTCCTGATCCGCGTCGACTCGCAGATCCACCAGCGTCTCCGTGGGAATCCTCGACTCGTTTCAAACCCCAAGGAAACAAATAATCCTTGGCGCTCGGGAAACAAATAATCCCTAGCAAACTCCTCGACTCACGGATACAAACACTCCTTGACGAGAGCCTCCTGATCCGCGTCGAATCGCAGAGCCACCAGCGTCTCCGTGGGAATCCTCGACTCGTTTCAAACCCCAAGGAAACAAATAATCCTTGGTGCTTGGGAAACAAATAATCCCTACCAAACTCCTCGACTCACGGATACAAACACTCCTTGACGAGAGCCTCCTGATCCGCGTCGACTCGCAGAGCCACTAGCGTCTCCGTGGGAATCCTCGACTCGTTTCAAACCCCAAGGAAACAAATAATCCTTGGCGCTCGGGAAACAAATAATCCCTAGCAAACTCCTTGACTCACGGATACAAACACTCCTTGACGAGAGCCTCCTGATCCGCGTCGACTCGCAGAGCCACCAGCGTCTCCGTGGGAATCCTCGACTTGTTTCAAACCCCAAGGAAACAAATAATCCTTGGCGCTTGGGAAACAAATAATCCCTAGCAAACTCCTCGACTTACGGATACAAACACTCCTTGACGAGAGCCTCCTGATCCGCGTCGACTCGCAGAGCCACCAGCGTCTCCGTGGGAATCCTCGACTCGTTTCAAACCCCAAGGAAACAAATAATCCTTGGCGCTCGGGAAACAAATAATCCCTAGCAAACTCCTCGACTCACGGATACAAACACTCCTTGACGAGAGCCTCCTGATCCGCGTCGACTCGCAGAGCCACCAGCGTCTCCGTGGGAATCCTCGACTCGTTTCAAACCCCAAGGAAACAAATAATCCTTGGCGCTTGGGAAACAAATAATCCCTAGCAAACTCCTCGACTCACGGATATAAACACTCCTTGACGAGAGTCTCCTGATCGGCGTCGACTCGCAGAGCCACCAGCGTCTCCGTGGGAATCCTCGACTCATTTCAAACCCCAAGGAAACAAATAATCCTTGGCGCTTGGGAAACAAATAATCCCTAGCAAACTCCTCGACTCACGGATACAAACACTCCGTGACGAGAGCCTCTTGACCCACGCAGAGCCACCACTGTCTTTGCGGGAGAATTCCCGGTTCGTCTCAACTTGCAAGATGAAGTCTCAAGCAACAAGGATTGAAAAGCTTGCTCCCTGAACAATGGGGCCCAGCAAGTCAATCCAAAATGGTCTCTTGCATACTATTCATGGGTCTCACTCTCCAAAGTCGATTTTCGACAAGGAGGGAAACAACCGCTTACGAATCCTCTCGACTCGTAAGAGGGAAAATTCTCTTATAGGATCTTTACGACTTATAAGAGAAAACCACACTTAGGAATCCTCACGATTCCTAAGGAGAAAACCCACCTACGAGATCCTCTCGATCCGTAGGGAGAAAAGTCTCTATGAGACCCTCACGGCTTATAGAGTTGAAAAGTCTTAGGCAGCAGATCTGAACCTGCGGCCTAAGCCATCGCTATTTCTTAAGAAAGTCAGGATACTCATTCTAATCATCCGTCAAACATGGTTACTAAGGTGGCATGCTGATAATGAAAGAAAGAAAAGACGGAGAAAATGACACATTACAAAAAAGGTGTATCTTTTATTCATAAACTTGGTTGGATACAGGATACATTATGTCAAAGAAAAAAAATAGGTATATACATCCTTTTATCTACAAGCACAAACGATACAAGGATGGATAGCTACTGAAGAGGAAGTGTCTTTAATAAATTCACAAGCTGCTCTCGCACTTCCTTCAGCGCTTCCTCCTGAGTGACAGCCGCAGCCACCTCCGCCTCCACCTGGGCCCGCTGCTGCATGAAGGATGCAAGCTGTTCCTCAACGACCTGCTAAGCGGCTTCACGGCCTTGGGCATCACGCTCGGCGGCATCAAGCTTCCGCTTCAGTGCTAGCCCATTAGAAATACGCTCCAGAAGTCCTTCAAAGACGACTTTCACTTTAGCAGCATTCGCCCTAACTTCAGCGCGTAGGCGAGCAGTTGCGCTTGAAGATTCCTGACGTTCCTTCAACCGTAAAGCTGCTTCTTGCTCCAAATGACGGAAATAAAAAGTGCTTTGTTCGAGCCCAGCTGTCCGTTGGGTGCTTATGGCCAAAACTTCAGGAGAAGGACGCGTCGACTCCAGCCGATGTAGGCAGGCCTCGACCTCCCTGCAGTGGTTAACCCAAGATTCGACGACGCCTTCGTTGTGAAAGTTTACGAGCGCCGCCAACATTGGGTTAACTTCCACAGTGAAATCGGCGGCAGAAGGGAGAGCGTCCGCGTTAAGCTCTTCGATATACCCGCTCAGCATGCCCAAACTCATCACGGCACCCTTTGAAGATGGACGTTTCAAGAAAGGGCCTGCCGGTGAAAGGACACGAGACTCAAGAGGGACCGGAGTCGGAACGATAGCTGCAAAACAAAACATGGTTAGACGATGGTTCAAGAGATGTTAAAGAATCGTCAAAAAGGGAATTTATTATACCAGCTGCAACAGATGGTAAAGCTGGAAGGGCCGGTGGCGTGGCAGGTCTTATGTCCCCTCTTTCAATTCGTGGCACTACAATAAGGAAGAGGAAAGGTCAGAAATCACCCCATTGCTAAAAAAGGGGGGCAAATAAAGTCATCAAAGTGAAAGTATACTCACCGGCACCACTAGAGGGAGAAGCGAGTTCGGATAGGAAGGAGAAGTGTGGAAGCAACACTTGATATAGATGATCAAAGAGCGCTCCTGAAAAGACACAGTGGTACGGCGTTAGTACATAAGTTATGCGGTTAAAAGATAAACTAATGAATCGCAAATCCATACCTTCCAACATCCGTGATGGCACAAGGGAAGGCTGGGAGGTGACCATCGCCAAGGCAGTAATTGACGGTGCTCCTTCGAGCAATGGAGCATCGGCGTTGGCCGCGCCTGCGTTAAAAACAAAGACAGAACTGTTAGAAAAGATCGCAAGATATGTAAAAAAAAAGGGGAATGATGGTAACTCGAAGTTTACCCGACGAGCTGCCAGCCGAAACTGAGGCAATTCCCTCCTCCATCGACATGAGGCCACCACCCGTAACCTTATCACCCGACTCAATAGGGACCGTCGTCGTGCTCGCACGACCAGGAGACGGCAGAAGATCGTAGACAGGGAGGGCAATGATGGGAGCGTTGCCGGACTCTTGGAAGGAAGCGGCTGACTCTTCCCCAAGAGTCGTACCCATCTCACCCGCTACTTCCTCGGGCTCCGCTATCCCTATCGGCTCATCTACCGTCACCACGAGGTCGCCAGCCTCAAGTGCCTCGTCCGCCATCACCCCGGACTCAGTTGTAATGATCGTTTCATCTGCCGCCACTTCAGGCTCGGCATCAACGACCTTCTCAGCTATAGGCCCCTCAACCTCCGCACCAGGCTCCATGGCCTCAACAATGTTGCCCGCTGTCGGCTCGAGTTCGGCGGGAGCCGCCTCCTCTATTCCCCTAGGTTCAACGGTCTCCGCCTCACCCTCGGTCGGACTTGGCCCTGCAAAATAATAGATATAAGAACCGTCGACATTATAACTCTCACAATAAGAATTCTGAAAGAAATGTTAGCTGAAGTGGACTTATCATTTGCGCTTCGAACGGCGCGCGCCACTTGTCGACGAGCAGTGGATAGGGCGACAGGGGCCTCTCCGGAAGGAGTATCTGCCCGAGGGATGGTGCTTGGGCCCGCTCCCATAGCCAAAGCAGTCCGACATGCCTTCGCCTCGCGCCTCAGCCGTTTTCTCTCCTCCTGGGCCATTGAGACGGACCTCACCAGAGCCTCTCTCATTGAGGCGTCTTCGTCCGTGAGTAGGGATGCCTCCAGATTTTTCAGGGCATCCCTCGTCGTTTTGTCAAGCCGAGGCTCTTGCGGCAGCCCCGACGAGACTGGGACTTCAGTAACAGGCTTGGGGAGGATCCCCGCATCCACTGATGTAGCCCCTGCGAAGAGACAAAAGAAGGTTACTATCAGAAAAGATAACAAATTTTTCTTATAAAAGAGAAAGGTGGCAGGGCATACCAGTGCCTGCTAGAGCACGTTTCTCCTCCTCCTCTTGGAAGGTCTTCAAAGAGGCAGAAATGGCCTCTTCAGTAGAGACACCTGTTGAGAATGGGGCAAATATTAGTTAAAGATAATAATAAAAAGTGCAATAAAACGACGAAGAAAGCGGCTGATGGTTACCTGACTCAGTGAGTTTACTTAACCTCGCTTCGAGCCTCGCCGATCGCTCCGAAGCTGCGATGGCTGCAGCCAAATTGGTGTCTGCAGGGTCTACCAAGAAGCCCTCGTTGCTGCCATATTCACTTATGCCTTTGTTGGGAGGAGCCGCAGGCTCTAAGCTAAGGATCGTATCAAGGGAAAGGGTGGACTTTTTCTTCTTCTGCCCGCTGGCTTTAGATCCACCCGGGATAGATTTGCGCTTGGCAGTTACTTTGGGGCGGCGGGTCCCAATATCTGCACCTACGCCTGACTCTGGCGATACTACATTAGCCGCCTTCGTGGGAGCACGGGGCGCCGGTGGTGCATCCACCGTAGCGGGCAGTGGCAATCCCCGCGGGGGCTCAACACGCGCGGTCGATCGACTCCAGCATCTTTTAACGGAGGGATGACCGGGATCCTTGGCTGCAAGGGGGCCTTGCGATCGCCGCCAGGAGGCGCACCCCTACGGTCAACCAGCATACGCTTCTCCGTTAAGATAATTGGGCCCATCGCGTGCGCATACCAGGCCACATATGAATTAAGCATCTTAGGGGCACAGCTGGGTTCACTAATGAAAAAATAGGAACCTGTGTTAAGCCGTATAAAATGATGCATCGCATTCTTTATCCCCTCTGGGCCGACCACGGGCGTTTCCAAAAAGGCTTCCATCGGGATCCCTTGGTTGTAGCTTGATTGCCGGGCAAATCGATGTAGGTTATATCTCATAAACAGAGCTGTCTCATTTTGCCTAAACACTAGATAGCCCGGCCGAATGGAGTAGAGGTGGAGGATTTCCCGAGCTTTCAATACAGAAGCCCCATCTTTGAAGTCATCATGCAGGGGCACCACTGACTTGGTGGTCTCTGAGCCTATGGTTATGACCTTATCCACAAAGGAAACCGTCGCTCCGACCAGATGTGGACGAAGGAGCAGCCCTCTAGACTCCCGCGGGGCTGGAACCACAATTGAAGCCCCGACCAACCGTATGACTCTCGGAAATCTGTATTTCTCAAAGAACGAATGAGTCTTGTGGGTGCCAAACACCCCTCGCACATGCATCTCCATCCAAGAAGTGAAGTAGTGCATCGGGAAGTTAGCAGGCTGTACCCCAGGCTCACTGGCGTCCGCCGCTATGCTAAGTCCATGGTAAAGGTAAGCCAGCCCGGCGATTCCTACCGATAACTGCAAACCAGCCACCATCCGATGCGCTGGGTAAACGACAGAGGGCCGCATGAGGCGGGGGTGCATGGAGAGTGCAAAGTTGCATAGCCACAAGCCCAAGAACCCAATAAAAAAGGTTTCCTCATCCATGCCTGGGACGGAAATTTCCGAGAAAGCAGAGATGGCAGCGTTGGGGAGATAGAAATCCTTCTGGCCATTTTCCGATACGGGTCGGCGGTCCAAGCCGAAACCAAAAGGGTCATCAAGCCGAGCGAACTTCTCGCTCTGCTCTGATAGGAACTCCGGGCGAATGAAACGAGCAATAAAATCTGCGAAACTGACGCCCCGGTCGCCCGATTCCAGATGGAGTTCCTCATAGATCTCCAATACCTTCACCAAGCCCGGATACTGATGCTGAATGGCGTTCTCCGGAGTTAAGTCAAACACCAGCGGCTTGGTGGCAAAGATGTATTCATCCGGAGGAAGCAACTCCTCGTAGTGCTCCCCCCTCATTGGTAGACCCGAAAGTTCAGCAAACTCCTCTAAGGAGATGGAGACCTCCCTATCTGTCATCAGGAAGGTGTGGGTGGGGATATTCCATTGTTCAATAAAGGCCTTGATCCACCATGTTGGAGGAGAGGGATACTCGAAAAGCGAAACGTAAATGGCCAAATATAAACCGATCTTCGTTAGATGAGTCCTTTTCGCCGATAAGATGTACCGGGCCCATTGCAAATATCCTGTGGGCGGTCGCGGGATCAGTCCAATATTGTAGGCCTGTCCCCAAGGGCGTGCTTCACCCTGACAGATTCGCCTCCCCAGAATGTCTATCGCCGGCGGCGGCTGCACGGGGATGGCACTGATTGCAGGGTGAAGGAGATCATCAGAATTCCAATTTTTAACCTCCATGGCATGCTTCACCGAGGGTTCGTCCGCATTAGGGATCGTAACTATGGGCTCAGAAGGCGAGGCGGAACTGAAGCTGCGACGGCCTTGGATGATCTGGCTGTACCACCTTCCCCACAGGTGGAGCTTTTTGCACTCAGGGTCATGATCTTTAATGAGAGCGAACGCCACCCGGTCCACTGGCGAGTGGGGGAACCCTCCTTCCGAACGAACAAAGGGGAAAGACAAGTCGTCAGACATGTTTCCTGTAGAAGGGCAAAAATAACCATTAGTGTTCTAACGCTTGGCATTTTAAATCTTATTCCGCACTATGATGTAGTGGGTAGGGAACCAAAGGGGGACCCACAAAATCTGAATGACGGTACATCATTTAATAAGACAACCCCATCATTAGATAAGACTGTCAATTAATGAAAAGGGTTCCCAAGAGAATACACTCAGTGGTGGGAGATCCCTAGAGAAAAGGAGAAAATCTCCTCTTTTTGAGCAAAGCTCTGTCACAGAGTGACATTTGTCAAACTCTGGTCTCAAGGGAATAAAAATTTCCTTAAAAAGAGCCTAGCTCTATAATAATGATGAAAAAAAAATCCATTAAAAAGGAAACCTTAACTTCTAAAAAGATTAAAATTTGGGATCTTAAAGATCCATGAAAACTTATAAGAGTTCTCCATTTTCAGAACAGAAAAAAAATCTACATTTGATCCATGAGCAAAGCTCTGTTCATAGGTTAAAACCCATGAACAAGATCTCTGTAGATCTATGAACTTTAAGAGCAAGGCTCTGTTGAGGAAACCCCAAAAGGATTTTAGATCAAAGATCTATGAGAGCAGGGCTCTATTAATTAACTTTAATTTAATTTAAATTTATTTTATTTTATTAAATACCTAAGATGGTTCTGAACTCTGGAGTTCTTGGGAAGAATCAAGAGCAAGGCTCTGAAAGTTCTTAAGCAAGAGCAAGGCTCTGAGAATTAAAGTTCTTGAAATGGTAAAGAATTACCAAGGACCAAGGGTCCTATTTATAGGCGCCTGCGCCCCTTCAATTGACCCCCTTGATCCAACGGCTAGGATCTTGCCACCGCTGCACTCACATGCGCGCCACGTGAGCGCAACGGTGGGGGGCATTTGTTCCCCTAATCAGAGCAAGGCTCTGTTTGAATTTTAAAATTCAAATTTTTGAAGCAACGCTTCAAATTCCGTACGCTGCACGCAACGCGCCACGTGTCAGAAGCTGATACGTCAACGCAACGCCCGAGGCACTGTGTCCAATCAGAGCAAGGCTATCTTAAAAACAAAAAGTAAAAAGATGCAACGTTCAGTTGCGCAAGCGCTGCGCTGCGCGACACGTGTCTGCGCTGCTGCGCGAGCGCAGATGCGCAAGCGCCGCGCTGCGCGACACGTGTCTGCGCTGCTGCACGACACGTGTCTGCGCAGCTGCGCGAGCGCTGCTGCGCAAGCGCCGCGCTGCGCGACACGTGTCTGCGCAGCTGCACGAGCGCTGCTGCGCAAGCGCCGCGCTGCGCGACACGCGTCACGCGCTAAGGGAGTTGCGCAAAACAGAATAAATCTTTTCTGTTCTTGTTAAAAACAAGAAGATTTTCTTCTGTAAAGCAGAGACCTTTGGATCAAAGATCCAACGGTGGGGAAAATTCTCCAAATCATCCAGAAAAAGATCTCTTTAACAAATTTAACTAATTTATGGGCACTATAAAAAAGACCCCAGACCTCAATTCAAAGGCATCAACATCTTGCTAAAAAAAAAGAGAAGAGAACTCTGGAGAACTCCTTGAGAATACAAAAAAAGGTAAAAACCTTTAAAAGTAGAAAAAATTCTCTTATGAACAGATCATTGATCTAAGAACAAGATCATTGATCTTCAACAATAAATAAATAAATAAATAAATAAAATAAAAATAGTGCCTTGCACTTGTTATGAACCTTTGGTTCTCTGCAATAAGGAAAAACAAGGAAAAACTTGTTTTGGATCAAGTGATTAAAAAGTGCTTTGCATTTCTGTTCTTGAATCTAAAAGATTCTTAGTTGTAGCGCCTTGAAAATTCGTTTTGGTGTTTTCCTGAAAATCGGTGAAAATTCGGTATTTTTCCGAAAACCGTCTTTCTCGTTATTTTGCAGTTTAGGACTAATCATACCTAAAATGGATAGGTAATTGCTTGTTTTTAGTAGCTAATGAGTTACTTTTGAAATTTTGGTCATTTAAAATTTTTTCCCTATTTTTCAATTTTTTAATATTATTTTAAGCCGGTAAGAAAATATATTAAATTAGCGATAAATACAAATTTAAATGGGCTAAAATTAAGCTTTAAAATCATGTTAATTAAAATCTAGTTGTAACATAAATTTTTAGTAATTTATTTTAAGTTTTAACTAATTTTTTTATGGAAAACGAAATTTATTGAATTTAAGCTTATACTTGCAATTTTGGACTTATAGGGGGTCTTTTTGCAAAAAAATTTTTGTGCACTCTCACACACACATCCTCACATCTCCTTGGCTGTCCCAAACTGCAGAAAATTCCCCCTCCCTCTTTTGTTTTAAAATTCTTTTGTTAGGGATGATTTGAGTTGAATGTGTATGTTTAAAATATTGTATGTTGAAGGTATGGTGCATTGACTTTGAGGGGAGTTGACCAAGACTTTTTTCCCACACCCACACCATCCCCTCTCCCTCATTTCTGGCCGAATTCCAGCAGCCCCCCTCCCCCCTTCATCTCCTTGTTCTTTTCATTTTCTTCAAAAAATTCATTAAGTTGCTTCAAAAATTCCAAATTTAAACCTCACAAAATAACCCCATTCTTCATCCCCTTTCTCTTTAACCTCTCTTGCTTGGAATCATGGTGCTATGAGTCCATCATTGAAGCAAAATTTTCTTGCTAGATCTATAAAAATTTGAGGTATAAATTCACTCTTTTAAGTTAATATGGTTAGAATTCTTTAATCTAGTTGTTTAGTGTTAATTTAGTGCTATTTTCATTTTAGTGTTGTTTAAATTTAATGGTTGAGTTAACTAGGATTTCTTGAAACCATTATTTAGTTAATTAAAGCTAATTAGCTATCTAGTTGTTTGCTAATCTAGGTTAATGCGGTTACTTTATTTGTGTGGGCTTCAAATTAGTGTTAATTTGGTATTGTCATGTTTAGTTTTGGATTGAAATTGCTAATTATGAAAATCAAGAAAGGTTTTGTTTATGGAAATTAGGTTTTTAAGCATAGTTAATGATATAAAAATTAGTGTAATGGCTAGCTAGTGGGTTAGTTTGGATTGTTGTGTTGGATTGTGTTAACTTTGTCGCTTATTGTCGATGTTTGCACCAAATTTGCAAACTTCTAGCTTACTAGGTTTTTATTATATTATTGTGGAGAATTAATTGCGATATCTAGATTATATTGTTGGCTTATCCTATGACATTTAGGATGCGTGAGTGCGGATTTTTGAGTAATCGGGTTTTAGTTTTGCCGGGCTACCAAATCGGCGATTTTTGCAGTTTTTGCGATTTTCGCGTGTGTTCCGTGCACCTTGTGCACGTTGTACCTAGCTTGTGAACGTTAGTGTTTTTGTTTGGATTTTGCGTCGTTCTTGATATGTAACCTTATGTTTGGTATTGATGTAAATTCCAGGTTCGGTCGCGGAGACGTCAGACGCGGCTCGAAAGAGGAAAGCGGTGATCGGACGTGACTGGCTAAGGATTTCGGTGAGTAGATGTAACATCTACGGGGGACTATCGTTGGATGGCGCAAGCCGCCCGATAGTTTTAGTAACTTAAAAGATTCTTAGTGATGTTAGTAATTAGGGGTGTAATACTTGTATGATTATTTGCTACATTCATGCCCTATATTGACATACATATACGAAACCATTTTATAGGACACCTGCACCATTGCTAGGGTTTTTATATGCAGCACGAGCACTATTCATGCTTACACACACACCCTGGTAATTGCCATGCCACCACACTAGATAACCTTTAAATTGAAACCTTTTACTATAATTGATACTTAAACTCGCGCTATTTCTTTAATTCCTTAAAATGAAATCGTAGGATTGCTATTCATGTGCATGTACCTCATCATATTATTTGTTCATGCTTAGTCTATTAATCACGCATCGCAACTTGATTATTGATATCATATGCATTCATTATCATTGACATGTGCACTTATGAGGATTTCTTGAGATTTTATGATATTTCTGGATTTCGGGGGAAAACCGCAAAATTTCTAAACTTATTATGTTTTTAAAATATGTAATTGCGGTTTTCTAGTGATGTAAAGTGTCGTCCACCATGAGTTTGCTGTGGTTTTCGAGACCCGTGTCGAGGAGTGGAGGAACCGTCACGGGTACATGGTGGGCCCGGTATGGTACCCCGGAGCAAGATGAATGTGGTGTTGACGTTGAGCCTGGCAGGGGACGGATTACCTACCGGTGACTGTTTGGCACGGCGGATATCCAGAGGATACCGACCGTGGCCGCGAGATGATGAGATTTTGATATTGAGCTGGGTCAGCCGGATGGCTGAGGCCAGAGACACTATGACATGGATATATGAGATTTGTGATAGTTTTGAGGTGTCGTTGTTGGACACAGGTTCTTGTTGATTCTATGGGTATTGTGCTGGTATTTCAAAAGAGATTCTTAAAGGGAAAAACATGATTTCTTATACTTACACATTCAGATCACGAATTGATTCGCATTGCATTCATACCTGCTAGTATATTCATATTGCATACCTACCTGCCATTATGTCCTGCCATACCTGTATTATAGATGCTAGGATGCTTGTGTGCATGCATTCGATAGCCTGTGTAGATGTTATTTATTACTCACGAGTTGGCAACTCACCCCCGTTGTGCCATAGCCTTTTGCAGGTCCGCTCCGTCAGTACAGTAGCGGCGGGCGCACTTGCTTCTTTTGCCTGGACTCGAGGTTTTGCTCTTAGGTGGGTTTTATTATTATTTTTGCACCCCCTTGTATATTCTTTGTATCTAGTGTACTCCATCTACTGTATCTACCAGTATTATTGTATATTGACCTAGAGATGAGACTGTGAGGTTTGTGGACTTTTATGCTGTATTTTGGGGTCGAGCTCACTTGAGTCGACATGCTGTTTTTCTTATGCTTCATTATGGTTATTTTGCATGTTGTTGCTTTATATTGCGTGGGATTTGTGACCGCCTTGTGGCGAAGAGCTAGCTCCCGCTTGGAGATGCCATATTTGTTGGATTCATATATATTCTTGTTGTACCCATTTTGGGGGCCTGTATTTACAAAGGAGACTCTGCCGAAATTTTCGGAAAAATTGGTATTGTTTTTAAAAAGGGTTTTACATGACTTATTTGATAAACTCGCTTTCAATTGATTGGGTTTTCTTCACTCTTTTGCTTATTTGGTTTTGGTTTCTGGGCTTTGGCTTACTTATTTTACGGACGTCTTGAGACGTTTCGTAAACTTAAGTGCCAGTCACGTTCCGTACCCTGCGGGTCATGACAAAGTTGGTATCAGAGCGAGGTTTTACATTTTTTAGTGTTGGATGACCCTCGGTAGATGGAGTAAGTGACTTAAGTAGGGTAACGTAGCGTGTGTATGTCCGCGGCATACTTGCGATACGGTACTCCGCCGAAGTGACTTTAGGATATACTTGCTTGAAAATTCCTTCTTCAATTCCGTTTATCCTATGATCCTATTGCACTATTCTTACTATCCGTTTTCCTGTAACAGCCACTATGCCGCCGAAGGCTACGAGGGCACAGAGGGCTGCCGCCAGAGACGAGATTCGAGCTGGCTCGTCCGAGACTAGGACTGAGCAGGGTGGTATGCCTACACCGCAGGGACAGACCGATCCACCTTCCCCAGGCCGTATGGATAGGCTCGAGACTGGTATGGAGGAGTTGCGACAGATGATGGGGAGTATGCAGGAGCTACGTCAGATGGTAGGATCCCTAGTTGCAGCCAGTCGTACACCGAGGCCGGATGACGCACCTACTACATCACAGACGACCATGATACCTGCTCCTACTACTACCACCATGGCCATTCCGGTTTCGCTACAGGATTTCATGAGGCTGAGACCTCCAGTATTCACCGGCACCGAGGCAGTGGAGGACCCACAGACGTTCCTTGACAGTTTAGCCAGGATCTGCCATTCGCTGAGATGTTCGGATGATCGATGGGTAGAGCTTGCGAGTTTCCGACTAGAGGGTCTCACACAGACATGGTGGGAATCAGTCTTGAGAGGTCGAGCTGCAGCTCTACCGCCTATGACTTGGGTCGAGTTTACAGCGGTCTTTCTAGCTCGTTTCCTCCCAGAGAGCGTTCGTGACGCCAGAGCTCGTAGCTTCGAGGCCTTAGTCAAGACACCTGGGATGACGGTGTCTGAGTATGACATCCAGTTTACGCAGTTATCCCGATATGCTCCGTATTTGGTGGATACCGAAGAGAAGATGGTGAAGAGGTTCGTACAGGGACTTGACGCCCAGCTATATCTTGCCATTGGCGCCCAGCACTACGACACTTTTTCAGCTGCTATGGATACGGCATTACGGATGGAGGCACGCATATCACAGACTTCGGCCGTTTCTGGGCCGAAGAGGATTCGCACCGATGTACCGTCTCAGAGGCAGCGCGCCAGATTCTTCCCGAGAGATAGGCCTGGCAGAGGATTTGGACGGGGACAGTTATATGGTTCTTATCCCCAGGGACAGCAGCCATCGCCCGGGTGTTTTGGGTGCGGGAGTCCGCACCATCTTGTCAGAGACTGTCCGGCGAGACGACAGGGAGCGGCGACCGTTCCGCATGTGACCCTACCACCGTCACCACCCCCTCCTCAGAGAGCCCTACTTCCTACCACAGGCGATGCTCCACGCCAGTTAGGTGCACCCAGAGACCGTGGACGTGGCGGTCCTGTTCAGAGAGGACGAGGAGGCAGAGGCCGAGGTCGAGGTCAGACCGCTATCGGTGGAGGACAGGCCCGAGTTTTTGCTTTGACACCGCAGGATGCGCAGGCATCCAATGCCGTTGTGACAGGTACCTTGCCAGTTTGTTCTTTCGACGCGCGGGTATTATTTGACCCAGGTTCCACACATTCGTACGTCTCTACACACTTTGCACTGATGTTGGGCCGTGAGTCGTCGTCGTTAGATCATCCGCTTGTTGTCAGTACTTCGGTAGGCGAGTCGTTTGTCGCTCGTTTTATTTTTCGATTGTGTTCCGTTCGTATCGGGGAGAGGGATTCATCGGTTGATTTGATTCTCCTCGATATGTTGGACTTTGGCGTGCTTCTGGGCATGGATTGGCTAGCCACTTGTTATGCTTCGGTGGACTGCCGTGAGAAGGCAGTCAGATTTAGCTTTCCGGGAGAGCCAGTCCTTGTTATTCAGGGAGACTGCAGTGTCACCCTTCCCAGCTTAATTTCGTCTCTTCGCGCTGGTCAGCTCTTGCGGAAGGGATGTCAGGGATTCTTAGCGTTTATTTGTGATACTCGAGCTGCAGAGGTTCCGTTGGACCGGGTCCCGGTTGTTTGCGAGTTCCCTGATGTTTTGCCTGATAAGCTACCTGGGCTACCGCCTGAGCGCGATGTTGAGTTCTGCATTGATTTGATTCCCGGCTCGGGGCCTATTTCTATACCGCCTTATCGGATGGCCCCGGCAGAGCTTCGAGAGCTGAAGGATCAGTTGCAGGATTTGTTAGATAAGGGGCTTATTCGACCTAGTGTTTCTCCGTGGGGTGCTCCGGTCCTGTTTGTCAAGAAGAAGGATGGAAGTTTGCGCTTATGTATCGACTACCGCCAGCTGAACAAGGTTACCGTGCGGAACAGATATCCGTTGCCGCGCATTGATGATCTGTTCGACCAGCTTCACGGTGCGGGGTATTTTTCGAGGATCGACTTGCGATCAGGATACCATCAGCTGCGAGTTCGACAGGAGGATATACCGAGGACAGCTTTCCGCACGCGCTACGGCCACTACGAGTTTTTGGTGATGTCGTTCGGACTCACCAACGCCCCAGCAGCATTCATGGATTTGATGAACCGTACATTCAGGCCGTATCTTGACTTGTTCATCATCGTGTTTATCGACGATATCTTGGTGTACTCCAGGAGCAGAGAGGAGCACGAGCAGCACTTGCAGATTACGTTACAGACTCTGAGGGAGCACCAGCTGTTCGCAAAGTTCTCCAAGTGTGCATTCTGGCTGGACAGCGTCGGATTCTTGGGTCACGTGGTTACGAGAGACGGCATTTGTGTGGACCCGAAGAAGATTGAGGCTGTTCAGCAGTGGCCCCGACCTACATCGGTTACTGAGATCCGTAGTTTTCTAGGCCTGGCGGGCTACTCCAGGCGTTTTGTTCAGGACTTCTCCTGTATAGCTGCACCTTTGACCGGTTTGACCCGGAAGGGAGTTCCTTTCGTTTGGACAGAGGAGTGCGAGTGCAGTTTTCAGCAGTTACGGACTTATTTGACTACGGCGCCGGTATTATCTTTGCCTTCGGGATCAGGCGGATTTGTGGTCTACTGTGATGCTTCGTGAGTGGGATTAGGGTGCGTATTGATGCAGCATGGCCGGGTGATCGCTTATACTTCTCGGCAGTTGAAGAAGCACGAACAGAACTACCCTACTCATGATTTGGAGATGGCTGCAGTGGTCTTTGCACTGAAGATTTGGCGACATTACCTATACGGTGAGTCGTGTCAGATATTCACTGATCACAAGAGCTTAAAGTACATATTTCAGCAGCGAGACCTGAACCTCAGACAGCGTCGTTGGATGGAGTTGGTGAAAGACTACGACTGCGAGATCTTATATCACCCAGGCAAGGCGAATGTGGTGGCAGATGCGTTGAGTAGGAGGCCCGGGGGTAGTCTATCCTTTTTGCGCGCAGTGCAGAGGCAGCCGTCAGCAGATTGGCAGATTTTATGCGACAGCCGAATTGAGTTCGAGTTCACTCAGACAGGGGGACAGCTCGCACATGTTCGTGCACGCCCACTGTTGCTTGACCGTATATATGAGGAACAGCGCAGTGACGACCGTTGCTCGGAGATCATGGCACAGATGGGACAAGGCAGATTTTCCGAGTTCGTGATTGACGATCAGGGGATTTTACGCTATGGATCTAGACTGTGCGTACCAGATGCTGATGGATTGCGGCGCGACATTCTTGAGGAGGCATACCGATCAGTGTATAGTGTCCACCCCGGTTCCACCAAGATGTACCATGATATGAGAGAGACCTACTGGTGGGACGGGATGAAGAGGGACATTGCGGAGTTTCTATCGAGATGCCTGACTTGTCAGCAAGTCAAGGCCGAGCACCAGAGGCCCGCAGGAAAGCTACAGCCGTTACCCATTCCAGAGTGGAAATGGGAGCAGATTTCGATGGACTTCGTTGTGGGTCTACCCAGGACCAGTCGAGGGTACGACTCCATCTGGGTGATCGTGGATAGATTGACGAAAGCGGCTCACTTCCTACCAGTGAAGACCACTTTCAGCTTCGCTCAGTATGCTCAGCTCTACATTGACGAGATCGTGCGACTACATGGCGTACCGACTTGTATCGTGTCAGATCGAGGCACTCAGTTTACCAGCCGACTATAGCAGACACTCCAGGAGGCTTTGGGCACTCGTTTGAGCTTCAGCACAGCATTTCATCCGCAGACCGACGGACAATCAGAGCGGACCATTCAGACTCTCGAGGACATGCTCAGAGCGTGCGTTTTAGACTTCGGCGGTAGCTGGGATCGTTATTTACCTCTAGTGGAGTTCTCCTACAACAACAGCTTTCAGGATACTATTCAGATGGCACCTTTCGAGGCATTGTATGGGAGGAGATGCAGATCGCCCGTCTGTTGGACAGAGCTCAGCGAGAGCAGTATTTTGGGGCCGCAGCTTGTTGAGGAGACGACAGCGAAGATTCAGTTGATTCGAGACCGGATGAGGGCAGCTCAGAGCAGACAGAAATCCTATGCAGACAGGCGCCGTCGCAGATTGGAGTTCGCAGTTGGCGACCATGTTTTTCTGAAAGTCTCTCCGATGAAGGGCATGATGCGTTTTGGGCAAAAGGGGAAGCTTAGCCCTAGATTCGTAGGTCCCTTCGAGATCCTCGAGCGTGTCAGCGCTGTTGCATATCGTTTGGCTCTTCCACCCAGCTTTCCCGATGTTCACCCCGTCTTCCATGTTTCGATGCTCCGCAAGTACCTTCACGACCCTTCGCATGCGATTCAGCACCCGACAGTCCAGCTAGAGCGCGACCTTTCTTTTGCAGAGCAGCCGGTGGCCATCCTGGATCGGCAGGTGAAGAAGTTGAGATTGAAGATTATACCAACCGTCAAGGTCCTTTGGCGTAGCCCGAGCAGCGAGGAGGTTACCTGGGAGACCGAGGGCGAGATGAGGAAGAAATATCCCCATCTCTTTGAAGGTACGCGTAATTATATTTTTAAATTCGGGGACCGAATTTCTTTAAGGGGGAAGATTGTAGCGCCTTGAAAATTCGTTTTGGTGTTTTCCTGAAAATCGGTGAAAATTCGGTATTTTTCCGAAAACCGTCTTTCTTGTTATTTTGCAGTTTAGGACTAATTATACCTAAAATGGATAGGTAATTGCTTGTTTTTAGTAGCTAATGAGTTACTTATGAAATTTTGGTCATTTAAAATTTTTTCCCTATTTTTCAATTTTTTAATATTATTTTAAGCCGGTAAGAAAATACATTAAATTAGCGATAAATACAAATTTAAATGGGCTAAAATTAAGCTTTAAAATCATGTTAATTAAAATCTAGTTGTAACATAAATTTTTAGTAATTTATTTTAAGTTTTAACTAATTTTTTTATGGAAAACGAAATTTATTGAATTTAAGCTTAAACTTGCAATTTTGGACTTATAGGGGGTCTTTTTGCAAAAAAAATTTTGTGCACTCTCACACACACATCCTCACATCTCCTTGGCTGTCCCAAACTGCAGAAAATTCCCCCTCCCTCTTTTGTTTTAAAATTCTTTTGTTAGGGATGATTTGAGTTGAATGTGTATGTTTAAAATATTGTATGTTGAAGGTATGGTGCATTGACTTTGAGGGGAGTTGACCAAGACTTTTTTCCCACACCCACACCATCCCCTCTCCCTCATTTCTGGCCGAATTCCAGCAGCCCCCCCTTCATCTCCTTGTTCTTTTCATTTTCTTCAAAAAATTCATTAAGTTGCTTCAAAAATTCCAAATTTAAACCTCACAAAATAACCCCATTCTTCATCCCCTTTCTCTTTAACCTCTCTTGCTTGGAATCATGGTGCTATGAGGCCATCATTGAGGCAAATTCTTCTTGCTAGATCTATAAAAATTTGAGGTATAAATTCTACTCTTTTAAGTTAATATGGTTAGAATTCTTTAATCTAGTTGTTTAGTATTAATTTAGTGCTATTTTCATTCTAGTGTTGTTTAAATTTAATGGTTGAGTTAACTAGGGTTTCTTGAAACCATTATTTAGATAATTAAAGCTAATTAGCTATCTAGTTGTTAGCTAATCTAGGTTAATGAGGTTACTTTATTTGTGTGGGCTTCAAATTAGTGTTAATTTGGTATTGTCATGTTTAGTTTTGGATTGAAATTGCTAATTATGCAAATCAAGAAAGGTTTTGTTTATGGAAATTAGGTTTTTAAGCATAGTTAATGGTTCAAAAATTAGTGTAATGGCTAGCTAGTGGGTTAGTTTGGATTGTTGTGTTGGATTGTGTTAACTTTGTCACTAATTGTCGATGTTTGCACCAAATTTGCAAACTTCTAGCTTACCAGGTTTTTATTATATTATTGTGGCGAATTAATTGCGATATCTAAATTATATTGTTGGCTTATCCTATGACATTTAGGATGCGTGAGTGCGGATTTTTGAGTAATCGGCTTTTAGTTTTGCCGGGCGACCAAATCGGCGATTTTTGCAGTTTTTGTGATTTTCGCGTGTGTTCCGCGTACCTTGTGCACGTTGTACCTAGCTTGTGAATGTTAGTGTTTTCGTTTGGGTTTTGCGTCGTTCTTGATATGTAACCTTATGTTTGATATTGATGTAAATTCCAGGTTCGGTCGCGGAGACGTCAGACGCGGCTCGAAAGGGGAAAGCGGTGATCGGACGTGACTAGCTAGGGATTTCGGTGAGTAGATGTAACATCTACGGGGGACTATCGTTGGATGGCGCAAGCCGCCCGATAGTTTTAGTAACTTAAAAGATTCTTAGTGATGTTAGTAATTAGGGGTGTAATACTTGTATGATTATTTGCCACATTCATGCCCTATATTGACATACATATACGAAACCGTTTTATAGCACACCTGCACCATTGCCAGGGTTTTTATATGCAGCACGAGCACTATTCATGCTTACACACACACCCTGGTAATTGCCATGCCACCACACTAGATAACCTTTAAATTGAAACCTTTTACTATAATTGATACTTAAACTCATGCTATTTCTTTAATTCCTTAAAATGAAATCGTAGGATTGCTATTCATGTGCATGTACCTCATCATATTATTTGTTCATGCTTAGTCTATTAATCACGCATCGCAACTTGATTATTGATATCATATGCATTCATTATCATTGACATGTGCACTTATGAGGATTTCTTGAGATTTTATGATATTTCTGGATTTCGGGGGAAAGCCGCAAAATTTCTAAACTTATTATGTTTTTAAAATATGTAATTGCGGTTTTCTAGTGATGTAAAGTGTCGTCCACCATGAGTTTGCTGTGGTTTTCGAGATCCGTGTCGAGGAGTGGAGGAACCGTCACGGGTACATGGTGGGCCCGGTATGGTACCCCGGGGCAAGATGAATGTGGTGTTGACGTTGAGCCTGGCAGGGGACGGATTACCTACTGGTGACTGTTTGGTACGGCGGATATCCAGAGGATACCGACCGTGGCCGCGAGATGATGAGATTTTGATATTGAGCTGGGTCAGCCGGATGGCTGAGGCCAGATACACTATGACATGGATATATAAGATTTGTGATAGTTTTGAGGTGTCGTTGCTGGACACAGGTTCTTGTTGATTCTATTGGTATTATGCTGGTATTTCAAAAGAGATTCTTAAAGGGAAAAACATGATTTCTTATACTTACACATTCAGATCACTAGTTGATTCGCATTGCATTCATACCTGCTAGTATATTCATATTGCATACCTACCTGCCATTATGTCCTGTCATACCTGTATTATAGATGCTAGGATGCTTGTGTGCATGCATTCGGTAGCCTGTGTAGATGTTATTTATTACTCACGAGTTGGCAACTCACCCCCGTTGTCCCATAGCCTTTTGCAGGTCCGCTCCGTCAGTACAGTAGCGGCGGGCGCACTTGCTTCTTTTGCCTGGACTCGAGGTTTTACTCTTAGGTGGGTTTTATTATTATTTTTGCACCCCCTTGTATATTCTTTGTATCTAGTGTACTCCATCTACTGTATCTACCAGTATTATTGTATATTGACCTAGAGATGAGACTGTGAGGTTTGTGGACTTTTATGCTGTATTTTGGGGTCGAGCTCACTTGAGTCGACATGCTGTTTTTCTTATGCTTCATTATGGTTATTTCGCATGTTGTTGCTTTATATTGCGTGGGATTTGTTACCGCCTTGTGGCGAAGAGCTAGCTCCCGCTTGGGGATGCCATATTTGTTGGATTCATATATATTCTTGTTGTACCCATTTTGGGGGCCAGTATTTACAAAGGAGACTCTGCCGAAATTTTCGGAAAAATTGGTATTGTTTTTAAAAAGGGTTTTACATGACTTATTTGATAAACTCGCTTTCAATTGATTGGGTTTTCTTCACTCTTTTGCTTATTTGGTTTTGGTTTCTGGGCTTTGCCTTACTTATTTTACGGACGTCTTGAGACGTTTCGTAAACTTAAGTGCCAGTCACGTTCCGTACCCTGCGGGTCATGACATTAGTGCTTTGCACAAATACAATGCATTACTTGAAGGGTCAGGCCCAAGTCAGAAAGACCTAACAGGCCAAAATAAATTGCATAGCAGAAAAGGGCAGAGCCCAAATGAAATTGATGCTCTGCATCATTTATAAAGGGTAGAGCCCAAAACAAATTGATGCTTTGCATCCTTTCTGGACAAAGCCCAAATAAAAAAAATAAAAAGAAATGCAATGCAAAAGCAGATAAAACGTTGAACATTGTCAACTGGACTTAGCCCAATCGTTGCCATAAGTACTTAAATTAAGTTGGCTGAGCAAAATGGCTCTCCTAAATCAATCTACCTCCGGTTCGAGGGTACATCTCCGAACTCCTCTGACACCTGTCGTTGTAATCCTTCAACGACGTCAGAGAGGTAACGGGTCCCGACGACCACACATGAATATGGACTGCGGGGTCCTTAAACTCGTGGACCGAAACGTCCCTAAACTAATATCGGACCGAAACGTCCCTAAACTAATATCGGACCGAAACGTCCCTAAACTAATGATGGACCGAAACGTCCCTAAACTAATATCGGACAGAAACGTCCCTAAACTAATATCGGACCGAAACGTCCTTAAACTAATGATGGACCACTACGTCCTTAAACTGGCGACGGACCGAAACGTCCTTCAACTAATGATGGACCACTATGTCCCTAAACTGGCAATGGACCCCCATGTCCCTAAACTGGAACACGGACCACTACGTCCCTAAACTGGAACAATAGAGCCTTCAAATGCTCTTTTGTCGGATCTAAACGATCCTGTTTAAGTTGATCTTATCCCCAAACACGGCTAACGTATCCTTAAACATTCAAACGGACTATAAAACTCCAAATCAACCTTGGTTCAAGGGTACATCTCTGAACTCCTCTGACATCTGCCGTTGTAATCCTTCAACGACGTTAGAGAGGTGACGAGTCCCGATGGCCAGATATTAAATGGATTATTCCGTTAAGTTGATCTTAGTCTCAAAACAGGACTAACGTATCCTTAACGAACGTTTAAGTTGATCTTAGCCTCAACGCGGCTAACGTATCCTTAAACTAAAACACCAAACCCAAATCTAAGTAAATACGGATTCGGACTAATCCACGTCCTACGGGCGACGGCATTACTCAGTCTCCGTATACAATCCACGGGCAACCACAAACAAAACAAACACACACGACGCGAAGTGAATTCTGGAGAAGGAGAAATTGGCTACCGCGATGCGGTAGCGTAACTAACTGCAGGGGCTTGCGCCTGCAGGGAAGAGCGTCCCCACAATCAAAAACCCCTCAAGCGAGGGGGAATCTGACAAAGTCTGCTACATCGGCCGCATCCGTCTAAACCTCCGATACACGGTGCCATAAATCAACTTGGCATGTTTGGAGAGGTGGACGGATAAAACCAATTAGCATCTGTCCCGAACCTCAGTGTCAGGACATCGCAGTCCTGTGCGCCGCCGTTCGGAGGGGAACACACCGCATAGCTTATGTGCAAAAAAAAATAAGCACATAAGACATGGGGTGGTAGAAATACCATTTGGCAAAGCCCAAGGGGCTATATGTAAAGTGTATAGCCTATAAAGGCAAAAATGATGGGAAAAAACAACAACTTTTCATTCTCTCCAAAAATTAGGGTTCTGTGCCTCCTTCTCCTTCTTCAAGGTTCTAAACCTTCTTCTCTTTTCTGAATTAAATCAAGAGTTTAACTCTTTCTTTTCCAAAAAGAAATAGTTTTTCACCATAAAACCCTTGAGAGGGGACTCGGACCTTCCATCAAATCTATAAAAAAGGAGATTTTTAAGTCTCACCCTCTTTTTTCTCCAAGATCCAGCCAACAGAGAAGAGGAAGAAGGAGACCCGTCTCCAAATATCCTACTTTGGGAAGATCCAAGGCTCAAAAGAAGATCCAGAGCTAAAGGGAAGAAGAAAGGGGTCCCCTTTGATCATTTCCGAAGATTTTTGGGAGTTCAGCACCATTTGCCAAAATCTTTTAGAGTCTTTTGGAGTTTAACTCCATTCAAAATCTTTTGGAGTCTAAATCCATAAATAAAATTCTTTTGGGAGTTTAACCCCACTCAAAATCCTTTTGGGAGTTTAATTCCATAAAGATAAAAATCCTCCCTTTTTCTGGGAGTTTCCAAAGTCCCTCGGAGTTTAACTCCTAATCCCGGGGCTAAGTCCCCTCCTTTTTTCTTGCTGGCGCCCAGCGCCCACGTGCCGGGCGCGTGAGGCGCTGGTGCCCAGCACCCACGTGCCGGGCACATGAGGCGCTGGCACCCAGTGCCCATGCGCCTCGCACGTAGTCCGTGAGCGCCCAACGCCCACGCACCACGCACGCGTCCTTAGGATGCTCCTTGCCCCTCTTTTCCCATGTACTCCACACTAAAAATACCTCCCCCGTTAGATAAAATTTCTAACGGAGCGCTGCCTCACACCACGCAAGAGGGTTTTTAGCCCTCTTGACCCCCAGCCAGCTATCCGGGTAGCGGGACCCTGTAAACTCTGAGTGGCCCCCGGTACATCCAAGTCTCGTCAAGAACACATACGCACACTGCATATTGAGTTCGCATGACTAGTTGACCCGTCAATCGGAGATTCCTTCGCTTCAAAGGAGAGGGGTAAATAATGACAGCTTAGTCCGCGGTTGCCGGAGATTCAGATCCCCACAATCAATAAACCCCGGCCTGCCCTAAGCAGGGAGAATCTGTATGCGCCTGACAAGCCGCGCGTATTCCCATCTCAATGGGGTGACGAAAAACACCCTACAATTAGAAGTTCTATGATGATGTAATGTATATTCATATTGCGTGGTGAGCATCCGACATATGGACTGCTGTCATTGCGGCTAGTATTATTCTTAGGGGCGCGTCCTGGTTAAAAACGCAGTCACCGTTGTATATTCTGATATTTTTTACATGCACTAGGTATACCCCATGGAGGAGTGCTCGAGTAGCCGGGTTCTATAGGGCAACGGGATACCATCTCATGGCATTGAGACCGGAATGCCTTACTCTAGAATTGGCGGGCTATTCGCCGCATTCGTAGGTGGTATAGGATTGACCCGCGGAGGGGTACCCAAGTCACCGGATTTTGGAAGTGCTGGGTGGCTCGTTCACTTCGTTGATTGGGGTTGTCTAGCTTCTGGGATTGGCGGGTGGCTTGCCGCACTCGTAGGGGTCTAGAGTATGATACTATGGGCTATCCATAAGACTGAAAAAATTGCATTTCATATTTGGCTCCATTGAAATGTATTTTTCCTAGTTTATCCGCATTTCCATATTGTGCTTTACTTCTACTGTGATACTTCTGTGATGTTACATTATATCATGCCTCTGAGACGAATGATGATATTATATAAATCTAGTATATGCTATATATGTTTTGCATCCGTGCTAGTCCTGACCCCGCCCTGCCGTAAGTTAACCTTACGGTGAAGACCCGGGTCCCTGTAGCGAATGCGGATGGTATATATGTGTGTGGTTATTTTCGTTTCTTCTGGTGTGATTATTAATTGATGGAACCGCATTAATCCATATTAATGCAAGAAAACAAACCTAATAAAATGATGTTGTCGGAACCTTAGTTTTAAAAACAATAGTCATAATCTTTTGTTTTGCATAGCGGTATTCATTTAAGAATATCCCGCACCTCATTCGATGAGAAAATAGCCTAGATCCCTTCACAATTAATGATCTCTTTAGCAAAAGTTTGAGGTACTATTACCCACTTGGTTTTCTTCAAAACCGGTGTAACATTTCAAAAAAATAAAATAATATTTTTGGGAATTTTTATAATTAAATAATAAATATTATGAATATTTTAATAATGCGGTATATTTATATACCGATAAATTAGGAAATATTTGGGAATTATGTTAATTATTGAAATTGAAAGAAATTATAAGAATGGAGCATTCATAGATTTTATATAATTAATTATATTCCATTTTTAATGCTAATCGCGATTAAATATCACTAATCGTGCATTGAGCTTGATTTGTGCACATGACATGCACCATGTCCTATTTCACATTTCTACATTTTTTTCTACCATGGCTTCTCTTTATTTTTCATTTGTTTTGGTTTTAAATGAGAGGAGAGAAGAAAAGAATAGAAAAGAAAAAGAAAATGGAATAAACAAAGAAGGATGGGCATGAGAGAGAGACGTAAGGGGTTTCCTTTGACTTGGCCATTTCTTTCCCTCCTCATTTTCTTAATCTTTCCTCCCCCTTCCTCTCCCATGGCAGCCACTCCCTCCACCTCCTCTTCAACCCTCATAAACACCCTCAATCCTACATCAAAACATCATCCCCCTTTCAGTAAAAACATGCACAAGCTCATCACAAACACTTTGGACCAAGAAAAAATGGATTTTGAAGACTTCGAGAAACTCAAGAAAATTCTTGAGTTGCCAAGTGAGATATTTCCTTCACCATTAAATTATTATTTCATTTCCTTTAACATCTATTTAAGTTTTGAATCGATATTGTGTGGTTTTGTGAACTTTGAAAATTCCAAGATGAGGTTGTAAGGAATTTTTGAGTTGCGATGGTGCAATTGAGCTTTAGTGGTGACCTTAGACCTCCCTTAGTACCTAACACCCAGATCAAACTTAAAACAGAACCCAAGATGGAAATCTGAAACTTTTCGTATCGGTTTTGTGATAATGTAACTCCTACAGGGAATCTGGAGTGACCTAGGAATTTTTTGACAAAAAACAAACAATACCATTGACCTATATTGGACACTAGGAGGCTACCCTACCACTACGAGACTGTTTTACCACATGAAAACCGAGCTTACCGGTTTTGGGGGGTATGTCGCCGGGTTATTTATGGAGTTTTGGGTCCATGTTGCTTCTGTAGTTCACATACCTCCTATACAAGACCCCAGTACTGTTTGTTTAACTAATTTTTACCTGAAACAAAATCTGGAGCAAGATTACTGAGTTGATGTTTTGTGTTTCATGGTTTTCATGACTTGGTTTTAGGTATTTGAATGTGGATTTGGTCGTCGGTCGTTTGTACGTCGACGACGAGGGTTATTTGGCTATTTTTGCTTGAATAGACCATAGGTTCTAACCTATGTGTGTTTCGTGTGCCGTTTTGGTTTTCGTGTGCGGTTCTGTTTACGATACGATATATGTGATATGTAGGTACCCTCACGCGGACTTCGGACGATGAAGAAAAGGATGGCGACACCGACTTCGGCAAGCAAGGATCAAGTTGAGTAGATAGATATCTACGGGGGAAGTCAGGTGGATGGCGTATAGCACCCCGACAGTTCATAGTGTAGTATACAAATACGTTATATATGATTATAAATATGTGTATTGTGATATGTGGATGATTATAAAGATAGGTTTTAAGTGTTCATGGTTTAGTTTTAGTGTAATTAGAAGTAAGTTAGTTTAGCTTCTTAGTCGCGAAACCCTAGAGTAAAGATTACACCCGCACGCATAAATTTTATTACTTGTGCGTATATGGGGATATATATATATATATTATTAGTAATATGTATGCCCTAGAGGCCATTACTGTACCTGCGATGTATATTGTAGTGAATGCTTGGACATATATAAAGAGGACTTTCTTGCTTGACATGATAGTATGCTATCTGGTTGCACTTTATCTTAACATGTACACTTATTGTCTCTCTATTACATATTGATAAAGCCCTTAGGATGAGTACTTGACTACCAGGATTATGATGCAGATCATACATGTGGGGACAGGGTAGTCGATAAGTACATCCTTCAAATGTTCCTAGTCGTGGGAGTATCGAGACAGGGCATCGATACTCCAGATTAGACTAGCGTATGCGCTTCTTGACCTATATGATGGGCGATGGATGATCCCATATCCATTGGTGTTTGACATTAGAGAATGTATGCGGGTGCTCAGTGGAGACTGGGTACACTGGACGGACTCGCCAAGAACTCCTAGATGGTATTATACTTATTGTCGGATAGCAGTTCTCTGGTGACACCGATACAGGTTAGTCTGTAGACCCGAGGTCGTCATAGAGTCTTGTGTGATTCCCACTGTGCTTTGATTTCCACCTTACCACGGTCAAGAGATCATGCAAAACGGTGGCTTTTGGGTACAGTCCCGAGTCACATGGAGGCAATGAGCGATAGGAAGGGTTTCGTCTCTCCCGGTATTGAGAGTTGATGTTGCGCTATGCTCGATTGTCCATAACAGGAAATCTCTGGCCAGGGTTGCCGAGATTTACTGGTAAGTGTTACCAGTAGTTTCTCGAACCGTTATGGACCTTGCATCGGCATGACTTATCAGGTTATTGGGGTCTGACGTTATACCACCCCAGACTGTGATATGCGACATATCAGATGAAGAGACCGGACTGTACGGTAGTGTTACTGATTGGATTCGTAGGAATACTAGCAAGCTTGCTTGTTGATCTTCTGATCGCTCAATACCCGGGTGGCCGTTACGTTTAGCCGACCGCTTGCGGCTTGTGGGTGTTTGATATGATCATCACCTACTGCCGGAGTATTGACGAGTCTTTAGAGTTCTACACAGAGGTTTCCTGGTTCATGCGAAATGGAGTACGAGCACATATGTGATATGTGCGGGACCGAGATTAATACGAGTATGTGATACCCTATTCTATTCTCGTGATATGTGATATCGGTCAGGCATATGTGATATAGCCGGGTTATCGGATCAAGTGTTCATTCGATAAATTGATTCATTTGATATTAGTCGGTTATATGTATTATAGCCGGATTATTAAATCAAGAGTTGATTTAATAATTTAATGTATAATTATATATTTGATATATTAAATTACATTGACTAATATTAGCTCACTTAAGATTTATTTTCTCACTTTATGATACATTGATATATATGGATATATGTTAAATGTATTATTTTCTTTTTGCACAAAATATATATGTGATATATATTCTTGTGTCATGCTAGGTTACACATGCAACTTGTATGTATGAGACTCACACCATGCTAGGGTTAAGTTAGGGTTTTAATTGTTTTAAGTAATTCAAATGTTTGGATAATGAGTCATGGTTGAAGCTTGTAGAAGCTTGTGGAAAACATTGACCAAGTCCACTCTTTTGTCATTGCTTAAGATATTTTTTTTAACCCAACCCTTAACTCATAGCTATGGTTAAGTCTCTACAATGGTTAGTGCATGACATACACTAACTATGGTTGCATTTCTAACCTTATGAGTTTATTCATCTTCTTCTTCTTCATCAAGTGAGAAAAGCTTGCTATCTTTTTCAAAAGTGATGGAAACTTGTGAGAAAAATATATCTAAAATCATCTTCCGCCTCGAAGACTTCGAAGCAAGCTTGTTCCGTACATCTTGTGGAGCCTCTCTAGAGTCCGGGAGTTCATGATCGCAGCGAAAGGACTACTACACGGAGCTATTGAAGTGAAGGACCGGTCTACAAAGGTTGTATTCCTTATTCACTTAAATGTAAAGAGTTTACATATCATGTTTTACCCTAAGTCTCTAGTTAATATTAGCTCGTGACCGGCACTTAAATTCCGCAACGTCTACAGGCGTAACGTAACCTAAGTAAGCCGAAACCCAGAAATCTAAACCTTACAACTGAAGTAAGTAAAGAAAACATTTACAACATTTAGAAACTTTAAGTACAGTTCCTTAAAACTTATTTTAACTCTTTCCTTGGTTTTCATAAAAATTTCGGCACCACCTCCTTTGTAAAAACTAGCCCCGAAAACGGGTACAACAAAGAATATAATGAAAGCATCCCAAACAGGAGCAAAACACGCCTAACGGTGGAAACAACACCATAAGTATAAATAAAAAGTATACGATGCCCAACGGCGAAGATCCACAATAAGAAATAAAGTAAAGTAAGACATCAACCCCAAAAGCGAACATAAAAACCCATCGCTCAAGTCTCGCAACTACAAGTCTTCTAAGTCTGCATCATATTAGTTTCTGATTTGATGGAGTGACTAGATACAATATGAATAACAAGTACAAGAGGAGCACGATCCAACATGTACCACCTACCAAAACAAATCACCCGAAAGCAAGCTGTGTGCCAACGATGCCGCTACTGATCCAAGCAGACAACCTGCAAGAACTGTGGCACAACGGGGGTGAGTTGCCAACTCGTAAGTAGAAAACATCAACAGGTAGAAATCGAAATAAACAACGATTCCTGGGTCAACTATATCATAAAGGTAATACTATGATATCTAGGGTGACCGTATCTGCATATGTGCCAACACAAGATAAATGCCTAACAGCAAGTGTATATCATCCAACAATGAACCAATGCATGTATGCAGGTAGATCTCGTCAAACAATAAAATCAATGCATGTATGTACTGGATGTCATCCACGTGTCAACCACTGACACAACAAAACCTGCATGTAAATATCATAAAAGCATATGCAGGTAAATATGAGGATATCAAAGAATGTGTGTCCATCAATGCCACATCACAATCATGGAAATCTGGGTGTCTATCACCGACACCCGAAACATCATGAATACCCGTGTGTAGCATCGACACGTAAATCCTCATAACTCAGGCGCTGTCACCATGACTGGCCCTGACGTCATGTCCGTACATCACTCCGGTCGGTATCCCCACGATAACCGCCGAGTCCAAATACTATCACCGGTAGGTAGTGGTCCCTCTGTCAGGCTTATCGTCTACACCACGAAATCACCACTCACCCCAGGGTACCATACCGGGTCCACCATATACCCGCAGACGGTGCCTCCCGCTCCTCGAATCGGGTTTCACATGCCAATTTGAGAACCGTGAAATCACATGGTGGACGCACTGAAATATCATATCAAGAGAAACCGGGTTTTCAAACAATACATAGTTTCTTGAAAATACCCCCACGGTTTTCAAATCCATAAATCACATGAAATCCATATCACAATGTGTAAAATCTATATAAAACTGATATATGCAACATAAAACATCAATATGTGCATATAAAGGGAAAACCGCTCTTTTAAATGAATCCAGCTTTAAAAATATAACTTGCGGTTCCCAAATCCTCCGAAAACAAGTGCAGCATCATATGAAGTGTACATGTAACTATAGCAAGATATAAGTATCTACATGTAATCAAGTATGTATGATGCATTTCATAAGTGCAAAGGCGCAATAGTCAACGTCTCATTATCGCATGTCAATGCAATACCACCGAGGGTATATGCAACTGTAGCGAGATATATGGGTGTACATGTCAGAATGCATGCATGATGTACATGTAGCTGTAGCAAAGTATGTGGGTGTGCATGTCAATATATCATGCAACCTAGCATAGTGATATGAAAATGACAGTATATCATAGCATGATATAGCAATTCTACTGTGTAAGTGACATAGCAATTATCGATGAAGAAGTGTGTGCGCCGACAATCTGTGTAAGTGTAACATACGCATCATCGATAGTGGTGTAGTGTACTAGCACAGGTATAAGAATGCAATGAGAATAGCATGAATGCAGCATAATGCATATAATGAATCAAATGCTATGGGGTATACATATCAACAAGACCGAGTCGGTGAATCTATCAATCGGCATACAGCCTTACAACATCACGTACGGTACAATCCATCGTACGACATCCTCTAATCAAGGGTATGGATAAATCAACAGATAAAAGTCATCGCGTACGGTAATCTAACGTATAGCGGCATTAACAAATAGGGATTCTATCGACCTATACAACATCGGGGTACGGATCTAAGTCTCATACGTCATATCACTCATTATGCAATCATTATCCATAAAAATATATACCTATCTCTTAGATCACATCCATATCAATCTCGTATCAGGGGACCTACAAAGCTATCAACAATCACGTATCGACTCGAATCCATATAATGACATATCACACTAAGTCATCATATCACATCGTATACTCGTTCATCACATTAATATTTCGCATCACATTAAATGAACATCACACTTGTTCTCTTTTAATTCATACCTATCAAGATTCACTTATCATTTCATGTTCTTCTAAACCAATAAGTTCACTAGTGTTCACTACTATCATTTTATCTTGCAATTCCTACAATCATGTTCATCGCATATCGTTTATCAATGATCTTTGAATCCAATATTTGCGGGGGTGCTATACGCCATCCACCCGACTTTCCTGGTAAATATAAATCTACTCAGCTGCTAAACTCCTCGCTTAGCCGTAGTCGATGCGCTTCGTCGTCTCGGAATCCACGCGAAGGTACCTACAATCAATACAAATTCGCAACGCTATTAACATCAAATTTCGAAATCCAAAATACGGCACGCGGTGCACTGATAGGTTAGAACCTATAGCCTACACATGCAAAACATGTTAGTTATATATATGCACTAGAGGCTATTACTGTACATGAGATGTATATTGTAGTGGATGCTGGGACATATATAGGTAGGACTTTCTTGCTCGACATGATAGTACGCTATCTGGTTGCTCTTTATCTTAACATGTATACTTACTGTCTCTCTGTTACATGTTGATAAAGCCCTTAGGATGTGTACTCGACTTGCAGGACTGTTATGTAAATCATACTAGTGGGGCCTGTGTAGTCTATGAGTACATCCTTCAATGTTCTAAGTCGTGGGAATATCGAGACGGGGTATCGATATTCCAGAGTAGACTAGCGTATATCTTCTCGACCCATGTGATGGGCGATGGATGATCCCATATCCATTTGTGTTTGACATCATAGATGGTATGCGGGTGCTCAGTGGAGACTGGGTACACCGAACGGACTCGCCGAGAACTCCCAGATGGTATTATACCTCACGTCAGATGGCAGTTCTCTGGTGACACAGGTACAGCTTAGTGTGTTGACCCGAGATCGTCATAGAGTCTTGTGTGTCTCCTACTGTGCTTTGATTTCCACCCTACCACAGCTCTATGAGTCATGCAAACAAGTGGTTTTTGGGTACAGTCCCGATTCACATGGAGGCAATGAGCGATAGGAGGGGATTCGTCTCTCCCGGTATTGGGGGTTGATGTTGCGCTATGCTCGACTAGCCATATCTGGAAATCCCTAGCCATGGTTGCACTGATTCACTGGTAAGTGTTATCAGTAGTTTCATGCATGTTATGGACCTTACATCGGCATGACTTATCAAGCTACTGGAGTCTGACGTTTACCACCCCTAGGCGAGATATGCGACATATCAGACGAACAGACCGGACTGTGCGATAAGTGTTACTGATTGGATTCACAGGAGTGTGAGCAGACTTGCTCGTTGATCTTCTGATTGCTCAATACCAGGATAGCCGTTACGTTTAGCAGACCGCTTGCGGCTTGTGGGTGATTGATATGATCACCACCTACTGCCGGCGTATTGACGAGTCTTTAGAGTCCTACACAGAGGATTCCTGGCTCAAGCGAAACAAAATAGGAGCGCATATGAGATATGTGCGGGACCGAGAATAATACCAGTATGTGATACTGTATTCTATTCTCGTGATTTTTATCATCGGTCGGTTATATGAGATATAGGCGGGTTAACGAATCAAGTGTTGATTCGATATATTGATACACTAGATATTAGTCGGTTATATTTAATATGAACGGATCATTAAATCAAGTGTTGATTTAATGATTTAATATATAATATATTTGATATATTACTTTACATTAACTAGTATTGGTTCACTTAAGATTGATTTTCTCACTTGATGTGCACAAGTTGTGTATGTGATATATATTTGTGCACTAGTTTGTATCATGATTGATGATACATGCAAACATGGGTGGGTGTGTGACATACACCATGTTAATTATAATTTAGCTTTTTATTTATCTTAATTATTCAAAATGGTGGCTTCTTTTGTCATAGCTTGAAGCTTCATGAAGCTTGTAGCAACTTTGACAAAGACCACTCATTTTGTCTTGATTAAGATATTCATTAACCAAACCATTATAATTAACTATGGTTTTGTCTCTGTTGGGTTTACCTAGCACCTCATGAAGGGTTTGGAAGCATCACATGTACCAAACATTAAATTTTTAGGGTGCTAAGTAAGCATGCAAAAAATCAATCCCAGAAAATTAGGGTTTCAAAAACAACACATCATCTCAAGTAAGAAAAGCTAGGGTTTTGAGAGTACAACCTTTGTAGCTCCCTACGCTAGACTCCTTGGCTACTTGGGATTTTGAAAGGGTCCGCTTGAACTCCTCTTGGTCCACGATGATCCACCCGGAGTCCGCTTTGTCCAAGTTTGCAACTTCACTTGATCAAGAGAAAGAAATGAAGCTAACACTCTAAACAAGTGGGCAAGACTTGTGTAGAATGATGTTGTGGTGGCTTTTCTCACTTCAAAATCCTATCTTGGTGAGTAATTTGCTCACTAGAGAAATCTAGAGAGCAAAGGAAGAAGGAGGAAGAAGATGATGGCCTTTTTTGAACAAGAGAAAAGATAAAGTCTAATGAAAAAATAGAAAATATATGTATATATATTTTTCACCTCTCATCTCAAACCATTGTTAAATAATGAAGATATTATTGAATTTGAGTTAAAACACAAAAGGAAAGTTGATCCATGGTTAAATGGTGGGTGAGAATGGTTAGGTCAAAGAAGAGTGTAGAAAGTGAACCATGAATTATCCTTTCCATTTTCATTTTGTTTTAAAACAAATGCAATAATAATTCATATTATTTAACCAAGGTGTGAGTCTTATATTGCCACCATCTTCTATGTATATACAACCATGAAGGATGATGTTTGTATGTATGTGTGCATGCACATCCATATGTGCATGAATCAAGAAAGAATGCATACATGCATGCATACATCCAAAAAATACAAGAAAGGATTTTTAGAGAGAAACTAATGGTTAAATGATAAATCAACACTTGATTTATCAATCCGGCCATATCACATACGACCTAACCAAAAGCAAGCCACCCGATTAACATACGGTATCTCATACGCGCATTTTAACCGGGTCCATGCGCATATCGCATACGCGCACCACAACGTTTCGCCTGGACTAGGTAACTCCTTTGTGGGACTCTAAGACTCGTCAATACGCCGGCAGTGGGTGATGATCATATCAAGCACCCCCAAGCCGCAAGCGGTCAGCTAAACATAATGGCCACCCGGGTATTGAGTGATCAGAAGAGAACAAGAGAACCTGCTACAACTCCCGTCGAGCCAACCGGCAACACTATCCGTGCAGTCCGGTCTCCTCGTCTGATATGCCGCATATCAAGTCTAGGGGTGGTAAACGTCAGACCCCAATAACCGATAAGTCTTGCCGATGTGAGGCTCATAACGGGTCGAGAAACTACCGGTAACACTTACCAGTAAATCTCTAATCAGCCCTGGCCAGGGACTTCCCTGTTACGGCCAATCGAGCACAGTGCAACATCAACCCCCAATACCGGGAGAGAAGAAATCCCTCCTATCGCTCATTGCCTCCATGTGACTTGGGACTGTACCCAAAAACCACCGTTTTGCACGCCCTCATGGACGTGGTAAGGTGGAAATCAAAGCACAGTGGGAATCACACTAGACTCTATGACGATCTCGGGTCTACAGACTAACCTGCACAAGTGTTACCTGAGAACTGCCATCTGACGTGAGGTATAATACCATCTGGGAGTTCTCGACGAGTCCGTCCAGTGTACCCAGTCTCCACTTAGCACCCGTATACCATCTCTGATGTCAAACACCAATGGATATGGGATCATCCATCGCCCATCTCATGGGTCGAGAAGCGTATACGCTAGTCTGCACTGGTATATCGATGCCCTGTCTCGATACACCCACGACTAGGAACCTTGAACGATGTACTTATGGACTACCATGTCCCCACTAGTATGATCCGCATCATAGTCCAGGTAGTCAAGTACACATCCTAAGGGCTTTACCAACATGTAACTATAAGACAGTATAAAGAGACAAGTATACATGTTAAGATAAAGAGCTACAAGATAGCATACTATTATATCGAGCAAGAAAGTCATCTCTATATATGTCCAAGCATCCAATATAATATACATCATCTGTACAATACTGGCCTCTAGGGCATACATACAACTATCAATCTCCCACTTGCACTCTGGCCAGCTGCTGTAGTACCGCATACCGAGCATCCCGAAGAGTCTCTCAAACTGTATCTGGGGAATGGCCTTCGTGAGTGGATCCGCTGTGTTATTCTTCGTGTCAACCCTCCTGGCCTCGATCTCCCGGTGATCAACTATCTCCCGGATCAGGTGATACAGCCTCAGAATATGCCTGGATCGCTGATGGGACCTGGGTTCCTTGGCCAAAGCCACTGCTCCATTGTTATCGCAATATAAAGGTATTGGATGCTCAATGGATGGAACCACTCCATGTTCAGTAATGAACTTCTTGATCCAGACAGCCTCTTTGGCAGCATCGTTTGCAGCGATGTATTCAGCCTCCATCGTCGAGTCTACCACGGTTTCTTGCTTGGAACTCTTCCAGCATACCGCCCCTCCGTAAAGGGTAAAAACAAATCCCGACTGCGACTTAGAGTCGTCCTTATCACTCTGGAAGCTTGAATCGGTAAAGGACTCCACTTGGAGTTCTCCGTTACCATACACGAAGAGCATCTCCTTAGTCCTTCGTAAATACTTGAGAATGCTCTTCACAGCTGTCCAGTGACTCTCTCCAGGATCAACTTGATACCTACTCACTACACTTAGTGAGTTTGCTATATCGGGTCTGGTACATAGCATCGCGTACATGATAGAGCCTACAGCTGAAGCATAGGGTATCCCTTGCATGCGAGCTCTCTCCAAATCAGTCTTGGGAGACATCTCTTTGGAGAGAGTGACTCCAGAGATCGTGGGTAAGTTCCCACGCTTGGATTCTTCCATACTAAAATTCTTTAGTATGGTGTCAATGTACCTGGATTGGGACAATCCCAATATCCGTTTGGATCTATCTCTATAAATCCTGATTCCCAATATGCAGGAGGCATCACCTAGATCGTTCATTGAGAATCTTTGTGAGAAGAAGAGCTTGACCGATTGCAGCATAGGAATATCATTTCCTATCAAGAGTATGTCGTCCACGTACAATACGAGGAAGACAATCTTACTCTCTGCCACCTTCTTGTAGATACAAGGTTCATCTACGTTTTTGACGAAATCAAACTCTTTGATAATGACGTCAAAGCAGATGTTCCAACTCCGTGATGCTTGCTTTAATCCATAAATGGATTTAAGCAGCTTGCACATCTTTCCGCTGCTCCCATTATCTACGAAGCCCTCTGGCTGAGTCATGTACACGCACTCTTCTAAATCACCGTTTAGAAAGGCGGTCTTAACATCCATTTGCTAGATTTCGTAATCATGATATGCAGCGATGGCAAGCATGATCCGGATGGATTTAAGCATAGCCACTGGAGAAAAGGTTTCTTCATAGTCCACACCTGGTCTTTGACGAAAACCCTTTACAACAAGTCTAGCTTTGAAAGTCTCCACTTTCCCATCTATACTAAGTTTTTCTTGAAAATAAACTTGCTCCCAATGGGTTTTACCCCTTCAGGAGTATCTTCCAAAGTCCATACTTTGTTGGTGTACATGGATTCCATCTCGGACCGCATTGCATCCAGCCATTTCACTGAGTCCCCACTCGTGATGGCCTGTTCGAAGCTAGTTGGGTCATCATCCTCCATGATGCAATCCTCGCTCCCACCATCTATGAGAAAACCGTAGTATCTCTCAGGTTAGCGAGGAACCCTACTAGATCGGCGGAGAGGCTGAGGTTCGTTGGGAGCTACTGAATCCTCTGGTTCCACTAAATCTTCTGTTGCGGTTTGTACAGCTGGAACATCTTCCAGTTCTATCTCAGAGCCACTAATCTCTTTTGCAAGAAATTCCTTTTCTAAAAAGGTGGCATGTTGAGCAACAAACACTCTTTGTTCCTCACTGTGGTAGAAGATATACCCTCGTGAATGCTTAGGATATCCAACAAACTTACACAAAACAGACCTTGCCTCGAGTTTGTCCGGTTTTTGTCTTTTGACATAGGCCGGGCAACCCCATATCTTAATAAAATCAAGATATGGTCTCTTCCCATCCCATATCTCATATGGGGTGGTAGACACTGATTTGGTAGGAACCCTATTCAGTAGGTATGTTGCTGTCTCCAGTGCATATCCCCAGAAGGAAACAGGTAACTCAGCTGTGCTCATCATAGAGCGCACCATATCTAATAGGGTGCGGTTCCTCCGTTCTGATACACCGTTGTGTTGTGGTGTATATGGAGGAGTCAGCTGAGAGAGAATCCCATTTCTTTTAGGAAGTCCAGGAATTCAATGCTCAAGTATTCACCTCCTCGATCAGATCGTAGGATTTTAATACTTTTTCCGGTTTGGTTCTCGACTTCTTGTTTATATTCTCTAAATTTCTCAAAAGCTTCTGATTTGTGTTTCATCAGGAATACATACCCAAACCTAGAGAGATCGTCAGTGAATGTAATGAAGTACGCAGAACCATCCCTGGCATGTGTAGACATGGGACCGCATACATCACTATGTATAAGTCCCAAGAGTTCCGTAACTCTTTCTCCGTGTCCCGTAAACGGAGTTTTGGTCATCTTGCCTTTGAGACATGACTGGCAAGTGTCATAAGATGAAAATTCAAACGGATTCAAATATCCATCTTTATGCAACTTAGCTAGTCGCGTCGCATTGATGTGACCCAGTCTACAATGCCACAAGAAGGATTCATTTAGTTCTGAACTCTTCCTCTTGTGTGTGTTTGTTATGCTCAGAACTGTTGATTGATTTAGAACATAAATGCCATTGCACAAGGTGCCTGATCCAACCAACTTTTGGTTACGGAAAATGTTCATAACATTATCCTGTAATACAAAATTATATCCCTCTTTACTCAACAAAGAAACCGATATAATGTTGCATATCGGGTTCGGCATGTAATAGCATTCATTCAGAATCAATGTATTACCAGTTGGTAATACAAGGTGATATTCCCCGACGGTTTTAGCTGCAAAAATTCCACCATTTCCAACTCTTATGTCTTTATCACCTTCTCCAAGTTCTCTCCTTTCTTAAGCCCATGTAACTGATTACATATATGGGATCCTGACCCGGTATCCAATACCCAGGACGTAGAGGAAATGGAGAAACAGTTCTCTGTAACGAACACACCCGAAGAAAATGCATCATCATGTACTTTCTTCATTCGGGTAGCATGGGAATCCTGGTATTCCCCTATGTCCTGTTCAGTCCTATAACTCTTATAAGAAAGAACGGAACCAACGTTCCCCAGCACAGTATAACATGCGGGTTCAGTCAATACATCCATATTATTATCTTGATTAAGGCATGACATGGTCGCTACATAGAGAGAGAGAGAGAAGAAAACACTTTAGCGTATGCTCTTGCAAGATCAGATTGGTTAATATCTTATCTAATCAGGATGGCTTCCACTGTTTTTTATCAAATCTTCCTTCAAACCCTAAAAGGAAAGACTAGCCGGGATTAATTACACCCTACAACTTCGCCGATCTTTCAGCCAGGCTAGTGTCGGTACTTTGAGGGAGGTTCCCCATGCTTTTGCACGGACCTAATTAAAGTAAACCTCGTTTTCCCAGAAACGTAACCCCGTTGACACATTTCTAGACACCTACTTGATCGGCTAATTGTCCTGTGTAAAACTCTTCCAGGAGTAAAAATACTCGCAGTGGGTATCGGGATCCAACTATCTCATAGAAGGTATGCAATCTCATTGCAAATTTCAGCACTTGAAACTCCCGATAATCTTTTGCCCCAAGCATCCCATGACCTTGACGGAGGTCAACAAACCACAGGGTGCAAGTCAAGTTCAACCCGTCATTTCTTGATTGAATCAAACCCACCCGCACGACCCTTGACGGAGGTCAACAAGGTCGTACGACTACCCTAATCCAATCTGCATCATATGCAAAAGCAGATAAATACTAGTTAGCTACCGCACACTACGTCTTGACGGAGGTCAACAAACGTAGCACGAATACTAAGTAGGACTTATCTGAAATGACGGAGGTCTACGACAGGTTTTTCTGAAAACCTATTGCGTAATGAACTTGATATCGTTGTAGAATCATGTGAATTTTGAAATGGAGTGATTTTGAGGCTTTTATTAGTTTTTCTAAAGAGGTCACTCCCGGTGAAGGGATCTCGGCTCTTTCCTCATCGAATAAGGTGCGAGATATATCATATATATCACTATGCAAAGCAAAACTCCAAAAGCAATCAAAAGTCAAACCGAGTGTTGTAGCATCTGCCAGTTTTGCTAAAGAGGTCACTCCCGGTGAAAGGATCTCGGCTCTTTCCCCATCGAATAAGGTGCAGGGTATATCATATATACCGCTATGCAAAGCAAAACTGTAGCTACCCTTTTTGAAAAAATTTGATTCTACAACATCTTTTAGGTTTCTTTTCTTTCATTAATCACATTAATGAAGTCACATCATTTAAAACACCTAAACATCACAGATAAATACGACGTACACTTATGCCATCCGCATTCGCCTCGATGTCCCATCGTGCACCGTTAGGTTAGGTAACTAACGACAGAGCAGGGCAGGGCTAGTGCGGGTGTAAAACATAAGTAACGTCTATATAATATATCATATATACTATATACTGTATCCATCACAACATATCAAATGATCACATCACAGATATCGCAGCAGAAACATAGATATAATGTGGGATATACTAGGACGTTCGTATTTAGTATTTAGCCAACAATAGAAAATACGGATTCCACAGTCACGATGAATAGCCAAGCCCACACTCTGGACCCCTACGAGAGCGGCAAGCAACCCTACCAATTCTGGAGTTTAGGAGACCCGGTCTCGACTCCTCGAGATGGCCTCCCACTGAACCCCAGAACCCAGTCACCTGTGCTCCCCTCCTTGGGTCAATCCTAATGCGAAAAAGTAAATAATATACAACACTGGTGGCATCAACCTCAACCCGGAAGTACCCTAAATAAAAGAATATTACATTACATTTAAATTTATATGAATGAAAATATAAAACTCTCATCTTACATAAAAAAAACCCGGCTATTCAATTGCGACAATCCTGCACATCATATCTCAGCAACACATAATATCATATATCATCAACGTAAGTAATTATGTGTACCCCAATTGTCGTTGATGTATAGCAACGAAACCGGCGATATCGACATAATACACTTACGGTCACAGAAAAGAAAGTGTAAAACTACAATATTTGGAATCCACATTCTCTTTAGACATCGTAAATGCGAAATATCACATACTTCATATTTCATGCCTAACTATATGAATTCCACATATTGTATCACATTCCAGATAAATAGACAGTATTAAAGTTTTCGAACGAATGATCAAATACCCAAAATTCCCTAAAGCTCAACACTTGAGCGGAGTTCAAAAACCCGGAATGTGTCACAGTAGTAGCGGTCCAGCCGTAGAAGGGTAAAGCCAACGCCTCACATGTGGCACGCCGTACTGCCCCAAACCCTAAGGTTCAAAAGGCAGTTCAAGACGGTAACATAATCGAGTTAAGGTTTGTTGTCTTCTAGAGGGTCCACCACAAAACTTGCACGTATTTCCAAAAGAATTAAACCCCGTGAAAAAGTGAGTAAATGATACTCGTTCGAACAATTCAATACTTTCTAATTTACCCAGAAAAGACACGAAATCAAAATTCCGATCGAATCACCGACTCCAAAACAATCTCCAGAACATACATCACTAAATTCAGATTAAAAATTCCCCAAAAAAATATACAAGAAGACAAAACAATTACTGTACAAAAACGACAAATTGATTCATCCGTACGGCCGCGGAACCGCGACCCAAGCAGGCTATTGCCGCGGTTCCGCGGTGATAAGTACTGTTCATGTCATCGTTTTTTACTTGTGTGCTTAGATTTCTCTGCTGAATTTTTTAAGGATTTTTAATTCTGAAAATTAACAGTTTTGAAAAAATGTCCAGAGAGCGCTAAAAATCCGTATTTTTCGGTTCGATCGGAGTTTTAACTTCGTTAAAGTGTCGCCTAATGTTCTAGGACGGCTCTGATACCAATGTTGGTCAGGCAGCCACCCCATCCAATGGGGTCGCCGTAGCACCAACGGATCCCTCAGCCGCTACTTTTTACGCATGCCACCTCGCGAGGACTACAACCCACCGGAACACCTTCCGGTCTCGGGACACCCTGCGGATAAGAGCCTATGCTTCGCCACACTGTCACACAGTGAGAACCCCCCATAGGTTGACATCCAATGCCTAGTAGCTCTGATACCAATGTTGGGTTTACCTAGCACCTCATGAAGGGTTTGGAAGCATCACATGTACCAAAGATTAAATTTTTAGGGTGCTAAGTAAGCATGCAAAGAATCAATCCCAGAAAATTAGGGTTTCAAAAACAATACATCATCTCAAGTAAGAAAAGCTAGGGTTTTGAGAGTACAACCTTTGTAGCTCCCTAAGCTAGACTCCTCGGCTACTTGGGGTTTGGAAAGGGTCCGCTTGAACTCCTCTAGGTCCATGATGATCCACCCGGAGTCCGCTTTGTCCAAGCTTGCAACTTCACTTGATCAAGAGAAAGAAATGAAGCTAACACTCTAAACAAGTGGGCAAGACTTGTGTAGAATGATGTTGTGGTGGCTTTTCTCACTTCAAATTCCTATCTTGGTGAGTAATTTGCTCACTAGAGAAATCTAGAGAGCAAAGGAAGAAGGAGGAAGAAGATGATGCCCTTTTTTGAACAAGAGAAAAGATAAAGTCTAATGAAAAAATAGAAAATATATGTATATATATTTTTCACCTCTCATCTCAAACAATGGTTAAATAATGAATATATTATTGAATTTGAGTTAAAACACAAAAGGAAAGTTGATCCATGGTTAAATGGTGGGTGAGAATGGTTAGGTCAAAGAAGTGTGTAGAAAGTGAACCATGAATTATCCTTTCCTTTTTCATTTTATTTTAAAACAAATGCAATAACAATTCATATTATTTAACCAAGGTGTGAGTCTTATATTGCCACCATCTTCTATGTATATACAACCATGAAGGATGATGTATATATGTATGTGTGCATGCACATCCATATGTGCATGAATCAAGAAAGAATGCATACATGCATGCATACATCCAAAAAATACAAGAAAGGATTTCTAGAGAGAAACTAATGGTTAAATGATAAATCAACACTTGATTTATCAATCCGGCCATATCACATATGACCTAACCAAAAGCAAGCCGCCCGATTAACATACGGTATCTCATACGCGCATTTTAACCGGGTCCATGTGCATATCGCATACGCGCACCACAATGTTTCGCCTGGACTAGGTAACTCATTTGTGGGACTCTAAGACTCGTCAATACGCCGGCAGTGGGTGATGATCATATCAAGCACCCTCAAGCCGCAAGCGGTCAGCTAAACGTAACGGCCACCCGGGTATTGAGCGATCAGAAGAGAACAAGCGAACCTGCTACAACTCCCGTCGAGCCAACCGGCAACACTATCCGTGCAGTCTGGTCTCCTCGTCTGATATGTCGCATATCAAGTCTAGGGGTGGTAAACGTCAGACCCCAATAACCGATAAGTCGTGCCAATGTGAGGCTCATAACGGGTCAAGAAACTACTGGTAACACTTACCTGTAAATCTCTAATCAGCCCTGGCCAGGGACTTTCCTATTACGGCCAATCGAGCACAGTACAACATCAACCCCCAATACCGGGAGAGACGAAACCCCTCCTATCGCTCATTGTCTCCATGTGACTCGGGACTGTATCCAAAAACCACCATTTTGCACGCCCTCATGGACATGGTAAGGTGGAAATCAAAGCACAGTGGGAATCACACAAGACTCTATGACGATCTCGGGTCTACAGACTAACCTGCACAAGTGTTACCTGAGAACTGCCATCTGACGTGAGGTATAATACCATCTGGGAGTTCTCGGCGAGTTCGTCCAGTGTACCCAGTCTCCACTGAGCACCCGTATACCATCTCTAATGTCAAACACCAATGGATATGGGATCATCCATCGCCCATCTCATGGGTCGAGAAGCGTATATGCTAGTCTACACTGGTATATCGATGCCCCGTCTCGATACACCCATGACTAGGGACCTTGAAGGATGTACTTATGGACTACCATGTCCCCACTAGTATGATCTGCATCATAGTCCAGGTAGTCAAGTACACATTCTAAGGGCTTTACCAACATGTAACTATAAGACAGTATATAGAGACAAGTATACATGTTAAGATAAAAAGCAACCAGATAGCATACTATCATATCGAGCAAGAAAGTCATCTCTATATATGTCTAAGCATCCAATATAATATACATCATCTGTACAATACTGGCCTCTAGGGCATACATACAACTAACAGTCGCTACAAAGGTTAACTCACCCATGATTGCATCATGATAGACTTCACTTGATTATTCTTTTTAAATAATTCTTTTTCTTTTCTTTCATCTTCTTCTTCTTCAAGAAGAAGAAAAGCTTGCTAGAAATTTTCTAGTGAAGAAATAGAGTGAGAAATCCAAATCCAAAGTGAACCCACTTCCTATTTCATCATCCTTTACTACTTTCCTTTTAGTTTAAGGTGTTCTCTTCACAAAGTTCATGACCCAGTGAAGATGGAGCTTGAGTTTGAGTCTCCTCGACGTAGATCATCTTCGGCCTCGAAGTCAACGAGCTAGCCCGTTCATTTCTCCGAGGAAACCGTCACAAGAGTCCGGGATCTCGATGATCACAGCGAAGGGACGTCAACACGAAGCTTTAGAAATGAAGGACCGGATCTATAAAGGTTGTAATCCCTAACCCTTAGAAGTAAAGTTGTTTATTTGCTATTAGTTTCGCATAATCTCTAGTATACGATCTTGCTTCAGGTTGTTCGGCACATCTATTTTTTTGAATCGGGCATGTAACGTTTTGAAAATCGTTTCGGTGAAATTTCGAAAAAACGGTAAAATAAGGGGGTTTTCTGTAAAAAGTCAAAATGCAAATATCTTTATTATAAAATTAAATATACATATTCTAGCTATGTAATTGCTAGTATTTGATGTTTATTGAGCCACTGCTGAAATTTCAAATTTTCTGAAAAATTTTCCGAAATTAATTATTTTAATATTATTTTAAGCCGGTAAGAAAATACATTAAATTAGCGATAAATACAAATTTAAATGGGCTAATTTTAATCTTTAAAATCATGTTACTTAAAATCTAGTTGTAATATAATTTTTTTAGTATTTTATTTCAAGTTTTAATTGATTTATTTTATGGAAAACAAAAATATAGTTATTTTGAATTAAAACTTGCAAATATGGTATTGTGGGGGGTCTTTTTGCATAGAATTTTTTTTTGTAAAGTCTCTCACACTCACCCTCACTCCCCTTGGCCGGCCCCACACTATTGTAGCAGCCCAAGAATTTTATTTCATAACAATTTGCATAAATTCCAAAATGGTTTATATGACTTTGTTATGATATTTAGTGAATATTGTGGATGCTAGGTTCGTTTATACATCGAGTTTTGTACTAAAACGGTGATTTGTGCTTGCTAGATTTTCGGAAAAATGACTTTTTAAGTGAAATTGGGGTTTTTGTGAATTTTAAGCTATTTTATATTATAATTAGTGCTTGTAATTGTACAAATGAGTGTGTTGGGAGTTTTCTCGATGGTTTGGCGTTTGTACGCCGACGTCGAGGGTTTTTGGGTCGATTTGTGAAAGCAACCATAGGTTTTGACCTATGTGGGATTCGTGCGTCGTTTTGGTCATGAGTCGGATTTTAATGCGGTATGGTGCGTTATGATATGTAGGTACCCCATGTGGACTTCGAGACGACAAGCAAACGCGTGGCGACGTCGGCACCGGCGAACGAGGACCAGGTGAGTAGATTTATATCTACGGGGAGAAGTCGGGTGGATGGCGTATAGCACCCCCGCAGTCCGTGGTGGTGTATACGGATGCGTATACACACCAACAATTTATTATATGTTATTTGGGATTAATATCGATGTTTAGGATGGATATTGGTGTGTTGGATTATTTTAGTGTTGCGAACCCTAGGGTAGTGTTGCACTACACATACACACCTACATACTTGCATACATTCCTATTTATATGTGCTCATGGGATTCTTTATAGTTATGTGATCACATGGGTATGGGACTATGTGTTCACATACGGATTTGAGGATGATACTTGGGATTGAGCTGAGTCGATAAGATTTGTTTTGTGGTTGTGATATCGGTGATATGGCAGGATTCGTACTTAAGGTACGCCCTAGTGTTATAGCGGATCTTGGGGCGGCGATACGGGTGAATAGTGTTATAAATAAAATGGTCGACATGTGATCGTGATATGAGGCATGATATATTTGGATATTGATATTAGGTCGTATCGGGCGATGTATACCCTTGATGATGCTATGTGCTGACGGTATCGGTTTGTATGAGATTGTCGATCTGTAGTCAGATCATGAGTATATTGAGGATATTAGTATTGTACTAGACATAGGTCAGTACCCTAGACTATGATCTTGAATAAAGAGGATACCAGAGGAATGGTGTGAGGAATATGATATTAACCCGTACCCAGATTTGGGGATGCCGTGCGACGGATTTATGTACGAGCTATATATTGATGATTGATCCGCACTCTTGACTTGGGATGGCTGATTGTAGATATAGTATCGGATATGATATTATTGAGGCGGGATCACCGACTAATATATATACAGGTATGTATATGGATCGACTCAGATGTTAGGCGGTTTCCTTACCTGTAGTCCAGCTTGTTAGCTTAGCCCTTTAGTTTAGTTTAGTTGTTAGATTAGATTCGATTCTTACCTATTTCAAAAACGAACGAATCGTGGGTATTTTAAAAGACAGCCCAAGGGATCCTACGGATATTTCAAAAGACATATCTTTTCATAAAAACACCGTAGCCCCTATTTTCAAAACCCCATGATTCGTGTTATTTCAAAAGGCACCATTTGTAGGACTTATATTAGATTAATGCAGGTTAGTTACAGTTGCGTCTAGTATTCAGCTCCCGCTTATTATTGTGGTTCGCTTCGCATCGTATACTTATGTTATAATTTCTTATTGCAATGTTGATATCATATTGTTAGGACACCAGCACCATTACCGATGATGCTTATGTACCACGTACACTTACTTGCCGGCTCACACACATCTTCATCGGTAATTGCCATGTCACGTACACCTTAGAAAATATTATTGCTTGACTTAGCTTGTTAGTTAGTAATTTGACATGATATTAGTGTGCCTGCCTTATATGCCAGCTTAACATTGTAGTTATTACTTGTCACTTCAAGCATACTGTTATTCATTGTTATGCCTATATTCATGGTTTTTACATGCTATTGATGATTTGGATTCGGATTTCCATGAAATTTTCTGGATTTGGGGGGAAAACCGCAAAACTTATATAAACTGATTTCTCTCTTTTTAAATAAAAAGTGCGGTTTTTCCCATGATGTATGAGTCGTCCACCATGAGTTTGCTGATGGATTTCGAGACCCGATTCGAGGAGACGGATGAACCGTTTCGGGTACATGGTGGACCCGGTAAGGTACCCCGGGGCAAGAAGCGCGTGATGATGACGATGTGAGCCTGGCAGGGGAGCACTACCTACCGGTGATTTTACCCGACGCGTCGGATATCCGGAGGATACCGTCGTGGTCTTAAGATGGATGGTAGGGGCCGGTCTGGACTGACGGCGCCCTAGATATTGTGATTGAGACATTGAGATTTCGAGATATTGAGGTACAGAGACTGTGATACAGAGATATCGAGATATTGGGATTACGTTTTGTGCCGATGCTAGGCACTGTTTTATGCTGATTTCATTATGATACCTCATTTTAAAAATACAAAGGAAACCTCACTAAATTATGAAAACGGTTCTTCATTTACATGTATTCTTTTTTCATGCATTCATACCTCATTCATATGATATATTGCTACTTGAGGCACTGACACGGGCACATGAGATTACACTCGGGTTAGATATTTACCCTAGCCTTGTTATAGATTACGTGTTATTCATATATTTGAGGATATATTATGATCATTGACCTAGGTTGCGTTATTTATGAGATTTCTGTGCGTAGATATTTTTCTTTTCACGAGTTGGCAACTCACCCCCGTTGTGCCCCAGTTTCTTGCAGGTTTGCCGTACAGGTTTCTTTACGGCTTGCGGGCATAGTTTCCTTCGGGTGATTTACTAGTAGGTGGGTTTACTTGTATCGTAACCCCATTTTATATCTTGTATATTATTATTCTGTTGTATCTAGAAGTTCCATCAACCAAACATGTATTTATTTGAGATAGAGACCAGTGATGTTTATTCTTTCGACCTTAGAGTCGCGCGTTGTATTTCTGTGGTTTTCTTGTGGTTTTTGAGTTTCCTTTTGAATTTTGATCCTCGCCCTTTGCGCTGTATATTATATTGCTTGTGTGGTTGTGACCGTCGATTGACGAAGAGCTAGCTCCCGCTTGGGGATGCCTTTTTATTAATTTCGTATACTATTCATGTTGTATCCTATTTGGGGGACAGTATTTACAAAGGAGACTCTGCCGAAATTTTCGGGAAATTTTTGATGTTTTTAAAACCGCCTAATTCGGCTTATGCTATTGAAACTACTTGCTTTAAGTTGGTTTTTCCTGCACTCTACATCTTTCTTGGTTTGGATTTCTGGGTTTTCGGTTTACTTAGATTACGTACGCCTCGAGACGTTCGTAGTTTAAGTGCCGGTCATGTTCTGTACTTTTGGGTCGTGACAGGGCATGGTTGATGCCTTATAGAACCTTGTTAGAGTGCCTAGGAACCCTACAGTGGTATCAGAGCCAAGCTAGAGCTTTAGGCGAAGTCTAGACGGAGTTTAAAGTCCGATTGAACCCCGAAACCCTAATTTAAACCCTTCTCTGGACATTTTCTGAAAATATGATTTTTTATGAATTAAAAATGCTTAAAAAATTCAACAGGAAATTATATGGAAAACTGTGCAAAACGACAAAGTTTGGAGCCTAAAGTGCCGCGGAACCGCGGCACGAGCATGGCTCCTGCGGCGGTTCCGCGGCCATAAGATGACGTCATTCTTTCATTTTTGCACAGTAATGTCCCTATTATATTTTCTGTTGTTTCTGGGTATTTTTAATTTATACTCAAGAGTTGAGTTTTCTGGGTTGTATTAGAGACTCGTTGAATCTATCGGAAAGTTTAACTTCTTCTATGTGTGTTTCCGGGTAATTTTAGAACATGTTAAAAGGTTCGACCGGATATCAATAACTCACTTTTTCCCCTACCGGAAAATTTCCAAGTGTTGGATTTTTCCGTAGTTTAAGAACGTTCTAAGTCATGCAAGTAACACGATGGACCCTCTAGAAGACAACAAACCTTAACTCGATTATGTGACCGTCTTGAACTGCCTTTTGAACCTTAGGGTTTGGGGCAGTACGGCATTGCCACATGTGAGGCGTTGGCTTGACCCTTCTACCGCTGGACCGTTGGTACTATGGTATGAAATGGATGTTTTTAAACTTATTTCAAGTGTTGAGAACTATTTAGGAAAACTTGGGTGTTTGTTTATTCGATCGGAAAGTTTAACATTGCCTATTTATCTAGAATGTGATACAATATTTGGAATCCACATGTAGTTATGAGATAACTAATTTGAATGTTATAAATCTAGCACTTTAGTCTCATTTAATCGGTTGCCACGGAATTTTGATGTGATTAAAAGTCCGTCGCAATCACGTAGCGTACGCGGATACTCGCCGGGTAAACTTAATAGATAGCCACGCCCCATAGCCCCGACCAAGTGACTGTAGGAGAACCCCGTCGCCGAAAGCATCCGTTCGGGTGCTCACGGCAGCGGTGTTTCGCCTCAGTGCACTTCGTCTACGGCATCTGGGGGTGCGACCGCCTACTAAAGCTTGCGACGAGCATTCGATCTGGATGTCGGGAATCTTGTTGAATTGCCCGACTTGATACTGAAAAGATTTTTCGATGATGAGACTAAAATGCGGGGTTTATAATTATTAGGCATACGATGTCTAAGGAATTCATATGGTTAGGCATGCGATGTCTAAGGAAATTGCGGATTCCAACTGTTGTAGTTTTACACTTTCTTTTCTGCGACCGTAAGTGTAATATGTGGAGTATCGCCGGTTTCGTTGCTATACGTCAACGACAATTGGGATACGCATATTTACTTACGTTGATGACATGTGATGTTATGTGTTGCTGGATATGTTATATTGGATCGTCGTGTTTGAATAGCCGGGGTTTTTTATGTGAGATGAGTGTTTTTCATTTTTCATTCATGTAAAAACTTGTATGTAATATTCTTTTATTGGGGCACTTCCGGGCTGAGAATGATGTCACCCTTGTATATTATTTACTTTTCCGCATTAGGATAGACCCAAGGAGGGGAGCACAAGTAACCGAGTTCTAGGGTCCAGTGGGAGACCATTTCGAGGAGTCGAGTCCGGGTCTCCTAACTCTAGAATTGGTAGGGTTGCTTGCCGCTCTCGTAGGGGTCTACGGGTGTAGGATTGGCTATTCATCACGACCGTGGAATCCGTGTTTTATAAAGGCTCAAAATAAAACACGGACGTCCTAGTATATCCAATATTTCATATGATATTTTCTGCTGCGTTATCTGTGATGTGATCATGTAATATGTTCGGATAGATACTGTATATAGTATATATGATATATTATATAGACGTTGTTTATGTTTTACACACGCGCTAGTGATTTGAGTGTCAAAAACTATCTAGTAACCGCAATCAAGAATGGCGTCGTTTGGTAGCTAGCCGGTGAGTACGGGTCGGTCCACAGGGATGTTGTGAATTTCCTAATCGCGCTAACGAGTTAATTCCGATGGGTGTTCGGATTTCTTATTAAATCTAAAAACTAAATCTTTCATTTATCTAGGGCAAAGAATTAAATTTAACTAGGGAAAGGAATTAAAGATCTAACTATCTAACTAGGGCAAGGAATTATATTTAATCTAGGGCAGAGAATGAAAAATTACCTAGGGCAAGAATTGAATCTAAACTAGGCAATTAAATAAATCTACTTACTTTACAGATGGCTCTCTCCAAACATTTACGCAAGGTTGTCAGATCTGAATAGATGATATGAAAAGAGGCATCGATGTTGTCCAAAAGAATTCTGAATTTTATTATAAAAAAGAGGCATAGGGAGGCATAAGAAAAACACAATCTTTAGAGTTCCTATTTATAAAGAATAGGAAACCCTAGGGTTACAATGACTCGCATGTCTGAATTTACAAAAATAGCCCCTCTAGGTTGACTAGTCAGCGCAGAACCCAAATTACTGTAAAAACACTTTTTCCTCCGGGCTTCTTATGGCCGCGGAACCGCGGCAATGGCAGGCTTGGGCCGCGGTTCCGCGGCCCAATAATGAGATCACTGTTTGATTTTTTGTAGGCTTGTTCTGAGGTTTTCGATCTTCCTGATTCTTTGGTTCTTTTCTCCATTTGGATTCTGGATCTTCTTCAGATCTTTCAGTGAATACTTGTAGTGGTCTTTTAACCATTCGCCTTGACATTTTGGACCTTGCGTTGCTTTGTACATTGTGAATTTTATCTTTGATGTAGGCTTGATCAAGAGTCTTCTGTTTGTTGGTCAAAGTCCACTTTTGCATCGTCTTTTCATCGTTTTCACTGTTTTCTGTCCAAGAACCTGTAACCTGTAACATGTAGCAGACATGCGTCAAAAGCACCTGTTTATTTATAAAACTAATAAGAATGGGGAATATAATAATACAATATTATGGTGTGAACAAATACCCCCAAACTTATTTTTTGCTCGTCCTCGAGCAAACTTATTTTTATTCACTAAAATCCTAACCGCACTTTCGCAGGGAAACACGATTGCACTGAGCACGTGCAACAAGCCGTTAAACCTCTAGGTGTCCCTAGTAGGAGGAGTGTTGTCTCCTGAGGGTTTTCAGCGGATACTACCCACAAAATCCTATCAATTCGGCTTTTCGACTTTTGTTCTCCAATTAAGGTTTCTAACAAGGAATTCTATTATCTTCGACTTGCAAATTATCCACCCATATTCTTCACACTTCCTCATCATTTAACTTAACATTATATATTTTCTATAGACTTACTTAGCTTTCGGCATCTCTTAAGTTTTCCTTCTAGGGTTCCATCTCCACTTAGGATTTTCTATCAACTCTACTAAAGATACAAGTTTTATTCTTCACTCCTTTCTCTTATCTAAACTCCAATCATATATTCCCACGTGTGTGTATAAGTCACCCCTACACTTGGAAATTCAAATCAAGTAATCATACTCTCATCCATTGTCCAAAGCACTTCTTATTGGTGAATTTTTAATTTAATTTTTGCCTACACATCCTTCATGCGATCGTTAATACTTCTTGAGGTACCAACGACCGATTACAAAATGTGTTCGCACTTTAAAGCGTAATTCCTAGTCTTGCAACACCCAAGGCTTTTTAGCAGTGACTCCCAAACCAGTTGGTCTAAGGCACTAGGTGATGAAGCATCCTCGCTAAATATTTTTCTATTTTTACAGCCTTAAGTAATCACAAAAACCAGTGTTCATTTTTTTATTCTTTATTCACACTTATATATATATATATATTTTTCATTTTCATTGTACTAAGGACTTCAGACAAGAGCATTTCAGGGTCTCTTCTACTATTCCAAGTTTCAAGGTGTGTGATTGTGCAAATTGTAGGGTATACATTTTCAGAATCTAGACTTAAGCTAGGAATTATTTTTCAAACTTATACTCTAATAAGAACATCAATACTTTTCCTTCATTTCAACTTAGCCCAAGAAGTGAACTCAAAATTTGCCTATTTCTAAACAAACTACAAAGACATATACTTTCTACCGTTAAACTTTAAGGAAGGTTATTTTTAGGGTTTTTAATTTACTACGTCTAAGATCTAGTTATTCCTAGCCAGTTAACCTATTTGTCAAACTCTAGTCAAATAAGCTAAAATTGAATACAATAATTTTTATAATTTTTGAAATTTTTTAATTTTTATGGTTTTCAATTAAGTATGTAAATGCAAAAAAATGTACAAATGAATGTGAAGGAAGAAGACGTACCGAGCATACCCCCAAACTTGAACTTAACAGTGTCCTCACTGTTATGCTAAACCAAGAGGGTCAAAAATGCCGGTACTCCCCCTGTTTATTTATTTATAAAAAAAATTTATATTTTTTTAATGTTTTGAATTTTCTTTTTATTTTTTCATAGAAAAAGAAAACAAAAAAATATATATATACATATATACAACAAGGTTCCCCCCAAACTTAAGCTTGGCCTTACACAAGCCAAAGGTTAACACCAACCATTCAAAAATCTTATCGTGGTAATGGTCGAGTTGGTGAAAGAATGGAGTGGAAAGAAAAGAGATGAGACGAGACCGTATGGAGGTAGAAACGGGATACGGTCTCTGTGGGGGAGAAGAGTGGCGGAAAAGATAAAGAAGTAGAGTACGATCTTAAGGGTGTACATCGAGTGAATAAATTAGTACAATTTGTGATGACCGGTGTATTAAAAGCGATTGTGCTAACCTATCAACTCGTCGTGAAATGGGGTCAAATCCCTCAAGATTCGCAAGAAAGCATGGGTACGCCGAACTTGGTATTGGAAATGAAAGCGTAACGGTCACTTGCACAGTCGGAACAATAGGAAGGACGAAAGGAAGTGAATTAGGGACAGTCTCATTCTCACCGTAGTAAACAGCCTTGAACGTAAAAGATTCCATCAATGTTTCGAAACAACTGTAAGCAACCGAGTCTGATAGTTCAACTAACTCATCTGAAAATGCAAAGGACTCAAACTCGGCGGTGAGTCATCAACATCGTCCGGAAAAAGTGAAACACTCGTAAGTGTTATCGGTTATGAGAACTGTGTCATATGCAAAGGAAAATTTTTCAAACTCACAGTCTTCAAGCATGGTCGGAACGATGGAAAGGAGGGAGGGTGATTTATTTAAATGTTCAAGAGGATGAATTGGAAAATCAGACATATCAAACAAAAATGGTTCAACCTCAATATGATCCTCGAAACTCTCCTCAATACTATCCATTATAATTCTCCTCAATATTCAACTCATCCATGCCATTATCATCAAAATCAAGACGCATATGAGATTCGGGAGAAACATTTAATAACTCGGGATGATGATTTGAACATAAAATTTCAATTAAATCGACAGGTTCATCATCCGAAATATTCCCGGCGTCTATATCCTCAATCAAGTGAAAATCAATTTTCTTAGACACCTCATCAAAAGCATGGATATCTATCGATTTAGGTTCTAGATGGGAGGTGTAAAGATCGAAAGGATTAGGTGCGGTTTCACTCAAAAGGGGTTCTTCATAATTTGGAAAATCAAACATTACAAAATCACACAACTCGTTTTTTTTTTGAACTAGTGAATCATTTAGGACATTCGATGGAAAACTGGAGTTGTGGGCTTCAATTGGGTAAGGGTAGATTGATTTTGAAATCCTCTCACATTCTCACTCTGTCCAACCGCCTCCTTATACATTGAAAAATTTTGAGCTAGCGAGAAACTAGCTACCGGTTCACTAGGTTGCATAAGGGCGGCCACGGACGCTTCCACATTCCTAGTCATTTTGTTTGTGGCTGCAATATAAGCTTCCAACGACTCTTCCAAACTAGACTTAGGTGGTGAGGGGGTTTCGGTAAAACTCCAACGGGCTGTGTAGAAACAGTGTCTAGTGAAGGTGGGAAGGTCGGGTAGGATTGGTAGGAAGTAGGTGGTTGGGTAGGAGTAGGGTCAATATGTGGATAATAAGGTGAATAATCGTGTGGATCCCTAGAAGTAGATGTGTTGAGAGGGGTGAAAGATCGACTACGAGATTGAGCAATATGCTCAGCAATGGACATCGGTTTAGGAGTTACAGTAGGACTTGAATAAGTGGTATCAACGTATGAAGGTGGTGAAGATTGACTTGGTTGACACAAAGTGGGTTGCAAAGTCGAACTGTTTCTCCTAGACGCTTCTATTTGATCATTCAAACGAAATTTTAGGCATGGAAGGATCGTCTTTAAATTGACCGAAACAATTGACGAATGACGCAAAGTTAGGTTCAGGATACCAAAGTTCGGCAAGAGATTTATGATATGGGGTATCCATGATAGACGAATGAGAAAAGAAAGAAGGTAGGTGGTGCAAGTGGGGTGCAAGGATTTTCTTAGCGACAAAATTTTTGCAAGTTTTTATAAAAATTTTCCTTTTTTCCTTTTTCTCTTTATTTGAGACTGTTTGCAGAAAAAAAATTCGATAAAGGGCTTAGACACAAATGTAATCAACCAGAAATGCACAATCAGACCTAGATCTAGGGTCACCTAGGTCAGCTAGACAGCTCCTAGCTGTTCCGAAGGGCTAGAAATAGGACCTCAAACCGCCTCTTCACCGCTAATTGCGGCCAGGTAAGTGCCAGGTTAGTGGGAAGGAACCACACTGTAGGCCTAATTAAAAGCAACTAGCCTTTGACACACTTACCTAGACACCGCAAAGTCAGGTTAGGATAAACGGTCGATACCTATAACTAGTCCTCTGTCCTATTGAGCTCGAAATCCTTAGGCCGAGTCTAGTATTTTTTAATTAATAGATGGTCAATACATATGCCTTATGTGATTTCTGGGGTCCTGGAAGGGTGATGAAATCCCCACCCGATTTGAATTGGTCAAAAGCCCCTTAAAGTCAGTTTTAAAGATATGCAAAACAGAAAAATCACTTGCAATCAAAGATTTTTATTTTATTTGCAGCGCAAAGAATCCTGCACAAGAATTGTTATTGAGAAGGGGGAAGATTTTTAAGCGCAAAGAATCCTGTAGGAGATTTTACAGAAGATATATCGAGATTTGCAGAGGAGGAGATCAGAAGACTTACGGAGTTTTTTTTTTCCGGCGTGAATCGTCCAGGCCACGAATCGTCCAGGCCGTGACGGTTCCGCGGCCAAACGGGGTTCGCGCGGCGGTTCCGCGGCCAAAATGGTAGCTTCGGCTGTTTTTTTTTTTGGACCAGATCACCGCGATTCTTCTTGTTTGACTCGGTCCTCCAAATTTCTTCTGTTCCTCGGTTGTTGTGATCTTCTGTTTGTTCGGATTTGATATTTGCTGTTTTGATCTCTGTAGATTTCCAGATCCGAATTAGTTCGTAGATCCTGCAAAATTCACACAAAAATACCCTTCCCAAAAATAACAGATGATATATTTTAGCGGAGGCTTCAGGGCTCAAAAAAATTCTGCTGTTCCGTACTTGCAATCCCTCTCTGTTTTGATGTACTTTTTTCTTTTTCGCACTCTAGATTTTTCCAGATCCGTCAATCCTGCAAAGATTCACAAGAAAACAAAGTACCCTTTCCAAAAATAACAAATGATATATTTTTATATTTTTTGTGATTTTTTAGATTTTATGATTTTTTTATTTTGATTAACCCGAAATTGCAAAAAAAAGAAATACTACGCCAACCCTGGCAACGGCGCCATTTGATTTGAGTGTCAAAAACTATCTAGTAACCGCAATCAAGAACGGCGTCGCTTAGTAGCTAGCCGGTGAGTACGGGTCGGTCCACAGGGATGTTGTGAATTTCCTAATCGCGCTAACGAGTTAATTCCGATGGGTGTTCGGATTTCTTATTAAATCTAAAAAATAAATCTATCATTTATCTAGGGCAAAAAATTAAATTTAACTAGGCAAGGAATTAAAGATCTAACTATCTAACTAGGGCAAGGAATTAAATTTAATCTAGGGCAGAGAATGAAAAATTACCTAGGGCAAGAATTGAATCAAAACTAGGGCAATTAAATAAATCTACTTACTTTACAGATGGCTCTCTCCAAACATTTACGCAGGGTTGTCAGATCTGAATAGATGATATGAAAAGAGGCATCGATACTCTCCAAAAGAATTCTGAATTTTATTATAAAAAAGAGGCATAGGGAGGCATAAGAAAAATACAATCTTTAGAGTTCCTATTTATAAAGAATAGGAAACCCTAGGGTTACAATGACTCGCATGTCTGAATTTACAAAAATAGCCCTCTAGGTTGACTAGTCAGCGCAGAACCCAAATTACTGTAAAAACACTTTTTCCTCCGGGCTTCTTATGGCCGCGGAACCGTGGCAATGGCAGGCTTGGGCCGCGGTTCCGCGGCCCAATAATGAGATCACCGTTTGATTTTTTGTGGGCTTGTTCTGAGGTTTTCAATCTTCCTGATTCTTTGGTTCTTTTCTCCATTTGGATTCTGGATCTTCTCCAGATCTTTCAGTGAATACTTGTAGTGGTCTTTTAAACCATTTGCCCTGACATTTTGGACCTTGCGTTGCCTTGTACAATGTGAATTTTATCTTTGATGTAGGCTTGATCAAGAGTCTTCTGTTTGTTGGTCAAAGTCCACTTTTGCATCGTCTTTTCATCGTTTTCACTGTTTTCTGTCCAAGAACCTGTAACCTGTAACATGTAGCAGACATGCGTCAAAAGCACCTGTTTATTTATAAAACTAATAAGAATGGGGAATATAATAATACAATATTATGGTGTGAACAGCTAGCCATGCCCCGCTCTGCTTTTAGTTACCTAACCTAACGGTGCAGACAGGACATCGAGGCAAATGCGGATGGCATAAGTGTGCGTTGTATTTATCTGTGATGTTTAGGTGGAATTAAATGATGGGACATTCATTAATGAGATTAATGAAAGAAAATAAATCTAAAAGATGTTGTGGAATCGAATTTCAAAAATTAGGTAGCTCTAGTTGTTGCTTTGCATAGCGATGTTCCTTGTAGAACATCCAGCACCTTATTCGATAAGGAAAGAGCCGAGATCCCTTCATCGGGAGTGACCTCTTTAGCAATAATTAGCAGGTGCTGCAACCTTCGGTTTGTCTTTTGACTTCTTTTCTAGTTCTTGCTTTGCATAGTGGTATTGTGAATATCCTGCACCTTATTTGACGAGGAAAGAGCCGAGATCCCTTCACCGGGAGTGAACTCTTTAGCGAAACTAGTAAAAGCCTCAAAAACACTCCATTTTAAACCATTTGATTCCGCAACGAGATCAAGTTCAAAGCGTTAAAGGTTTTCTTAAAAACCATCCGCAACCCTCCGTCATTTTAGGAAGTAGAGTACTTAGTATTCGTGCTGTGTTTGTTGACCTTAGTTAAGGTACAGTGTACGATAGCTAAGTGATGTCTTCCTACACCGCATATGATGTGATTAATTAGGACAGTCGCGTGACTTTGTTGACCTTAGTTAAGGGTCATATGGGTAGGTCTAATTAATCATGAAATGACGGGTAGAACTTGACTAGTGCTTATGATTTGTTGACCATAGTTAAGGTCATAAGTGCTAGGGGTAAAAACCTTTATCGGGAGTTTCAAGTGTTGAAATTTGCAATGAGATTGCATACCTTCTATATGATAGTTGGATCCTGATACCCACTGCGAGTAATTGTTACTCCTGGAAGAGTTTTTCACTCTACAATTAGCCGATCAAGTAGGTGTCTAGAAAGGTGTCAACGGGGTTACGCCCCTGGGAAAACGAGGTTTATTTTAATTAGGTCCGTGCGCCCTCAAAGTACCGGCTCTGTCCTGGCTGAAAGATTGGCGAACTTGTAGAGTGTGATTAATCTAGGCTAGTCTTTCCTTTTAAGGCTTGAAGGAAGATTTGATAAAAACAGTGGGAGCCATCCTGATTAGATAAAATATATAACCAATCTAATCATGCAAGAGCGCACGCAGAGTGTTTTCTTCTCTCTCTCCAGGTAGCGACCATGTCACGCCTTAATCAAGATAATAATATGGATGTATTGACCGAACCCGCTTTTATACGGAGCTGGGGAACGTTGGTCCTGCTCCAACTTATAATTGTTATAAGACCAAGCAGGAATTAGGGGAATACCAGGATTCCCATGCCACCCAAACGAAGAAAAGTACATGATGATGCATCTTCTTCGGGTATTTTCACTACAAAGAACTGTTTCTTAGTATCCTCTACGTCCTGGGTAATTTGATACCGGATCAGGATCCCGCATATGTAATCTGTTACATGGGCTACAGAGAGGTAGAGAACTGAGAACAGTGATAAATTTCAAGAGTTGGAAACAGTGCAATTGCTGCAGCCAAAGTGTTGGTAGTTGTCACCCTGTATTACCAGAATACACTGATTCTGAACGAATGTTATTAGATACCGAACCTGATATACAACATCATATCAGTCTCTTTATTAATTAAAGAAGGTAATAATTTTTGTATTGTTGGATAATGTTTTGCATATTTCCTATATCAAGAGTTGATCGTTCAGGCACGTTATCTAAAAGCATATACATTCTAAATCAGACCACACGTACAGAACACACACAAGAGGAAGAGTTCAAAAATGAACGATTCCTTCTTGAGGTATTGTAGAATAGGTCATATCAATGTGACCCGACTAGCTGAAGTTACATATTACATGCATATTTAAATCAGTTTGAATTTACATCTTGTGAAACTTGCCAGTCATGTAACAAAGATAAGATGACCATAGCTCTGTTTACTCGAAACAGAGGAAAAAGTTAGTGAACTCTTGGGAACTGATACATAGTGATGTATGAAGGTCCCCAGTCTATATATGCAGGACTGGTTCTTTGTACTTCCTTACATTCACTGATGATCTCTCAAGATTCGGATACATGTTCCTGTTGAAACACATGTCTGAAGCTTTTGATAAATTCAAAGAATATAAGTCAGAAGTAGAGAACCAATACAAGGTATAAGTATTATGTCCTATGATGAGATCAGGGAGGAGATACTTGTGCATGGAATTCTTGGACTATTCTACAGGAGAATGAGATTCTCTCTCGGTGTCACTCCTCTGAATACACCACAGCACAAAGGTTTATCGGGGCGGAGCAATCGCACCCTATGAGATATGGTACGCTCTATGATGAGTACTACTGAGTTACCTATTTCCTTTTGGGGGTTGTGCACTTAAGAAGCTGCATACCAATTGAATGTGGATTCCAATCAAATTAGTGCTTACCACTCCATATGAGATATGGTATGGGATGAGCCTATCTCTTAAGTAAGTTAAGATTTGGGATTGTCCGGCCTATGTCAAAAGCAAAATCCGGACAAGATCGAGGCAAGGTCAGTTCTGTAGAACTGAAGGAGTTCCAGCTATACAAACTACAGCTGATGATTTGACAGAACCAAAGGATTCAATAGTCCCCGACGAACCTCAGCCTCTCGCCGATCTGATAGGGTTCGTCATCCTCCTGAGAGATACTTCGGTTTCTCTATGAAAGTGGGAGCGATGATGCATCATGAGATGATGACCCAACTAGTTTCGAGCAGGCCATCAGGAGTGGGACTCTGTAAGAATGGGTGGATGCTTAGTGATCTGAGATGGAATCCTTATACACCAACAAAGTATGGACTTTGGTTGCTTTATCTGAAGGGTTAAATCCCCAACGGTGCAAGTATATCTTGAGAAGATTACGTGGTGTACATGGAAAAGTTGAGACTTTCAAACCTATGCTTAAGTCCATCCAGATCCTACTTGCCACTGCTACATACCATGATTACGATATCTGGTGGTTGGGTGTCATGACTCCTTTTCTAAATTATGTTATAGAAGAGAATGTCTATAAGTACACAGCCAGAGGGCTTCATGAACAGTGGGAGCAGCGGAAACGTGTGCAAGATGCTTTATAGAATAAAGCAGGCATCGCGGAGTTAGAACATCTGTTTGATGTGGTAGTCAAAGAGTTTGACTTCATCAAAATAGTAGATGAACCTTGTACATACAAAAAGGTAGTAGAGAGTAAGGTGGTCATCCTCATAATGTACGTGGACAACATATTCTTGATAGGAAAAGAGTTTCCTATACTACGCAAAGGTCAATCTCCGCTTATCACAAGGATTCTCCAAATAGGATAAAGGTGATACCTCCTAAATCCTGGATTTTGGATCTATGAGATAGATCTAAATGGATGTTAGGATTCTCACTAGGTGTAGTGAAATGGTATCAATCGATCCTGGGGAGAATCGCTGGATAACTTCCAGGGAGATAAGCTTGACTGAATGTCAGTCACAGTCATTGTCTTTACCCTCAGTGGAAGGACGGTATGTTGGAAGAGTTCCAAGCTAGATATCGTTGCAAACTAGACGATAAAAGCTGGTGACATCGCTATCAAAAATACTACCAAAGAGGAAGATTGGGTGTATATTAGTTCATGAGATGAACTAGGTTCCTACCATTGTGAGACAATGGAAGTGTGGTTTCGACCCAGGAACCACGGTCCCATCAGTGACCCAGACATATTCCAAGGCAGTATCACCTGATCATGGAGATAGTTGATCTCCAGGATGATCGAGGTTAGGAGAGTAGACTCAGAGGACAACACGGCGGATCCACTCACAAAGGCCTTTTCCCAGAGAGAGACTTATATGGGATGGTTGAGTATGAGATACTGCAACCACTGCTACAGATGGCCCTAGTGCAAGTGGGAGATTGTTAGTTATATATATGACCTAGAGGCCATTACTGTACATGAGATGTATATTGTAGTGAATGCTGGGACATATATAGGTAGGAATTTCTTGCTCGATATGATAGTACGCTATCTGTGTAAGTGCATGGCGGCGCCCCGGCCGTCAATCCGACGGCCAAACGCGGAAACGATGGTAAACTTTAATTTTTGCGGACTTAGCAAACCGGCACCACCACGCACTAAACAATCGGATCGTAACCATTAAACTAGTCTAAGCTACTAACAAGAAAGGGAAGAGATGTACCGACTGATCCGAGTCCTCCGGTCTTCATCTCCACTCCGATCTCCTCGCGGGATCTCCGGTTGTCGCCTCCTCGCCGGAAGGGCACCACACCGCCTGTAGCTTTTACGGGCTCCCACCTCAATACCGAGGCAACTCGGGCGCGAAGCTGGCGAATCGACGCGTCCAAGATTTGCTGTAGGAATATAGTGTAGAGTGTATGTCTCACTTTGGGGTTGGTTGCCATAGATGGAGGAATGGTGTATAAAAAATTGGTGCTTTCAATTTTCTAGCAATGGAATGAGATGAAGAATGATATACTCTCTCAAAGATGAAGATGAAGCTCTCTCCTTCTTCTCTCTTTTTCTTCTCTCTTTTCCTTCTCACTTTTCTTAATCAAAACTCTCATCCTTAGAAAATGGTGGAGCAAGGATTATCAAGCATCAAGGGAGGTGAGTGTAGGAGAAAAGAAAAGGTGACCACAACCATAAACATAATCATCACAAAACTTTCCATCAACCTCAAATCCATCCTAATCACATAAATACATGAAAAGCAAAGATTCTTATCATATCAAACCTTATGCAATAAAACCCTCCACTATGTGTTATTTGCAAACTTGCAAATAACACCCTCCATCGGAAAAGTCCGGCCGGGAAAGAACAAAGGAAAACCGGCCGGAACGGAATGCAAACTGGCAACTCCAGAAAACTGGTCCCGTAATAAATTACAGGAAAACCCCGATACTGTGCATACGCACCCGCATCTGTATTCCGTCCGGATACAAATGCAAAGAGACAAAATCTACACTGTACTAAACTAGGACCGGCTTAAACCAAAGCCGGCCAGTAATATCCGTCCGATCCTGATCTGTGCAATACCGCACGTATCTGATCGAACGCTGCCATATAACTATACGGCCACTAGTACAAAACCGTCCGATCCTGATCCGTGCAATATCGCACGTATCTGATCGGACCGTGCCATATCTCCATACGGCCTCTACAGCGTTTCGCCCGAAAGCTGAGTAACTGAAAGTGTGGTAGACTCTAAAGACTCGTCAACACTATGGCTGTGGATTTAACCACTAGCCCGTCAGAGGTATAAGCCAATACGTAACGGGCCACCAGCTATTGACTAAAAGGGACGTCGATGAGCGAACTCATCCTGACACCCTACTGAGCCTGTCAGTGACAATATCCGTACAGTCCGGTCCGTTCGTCTATGAGCATCGCATGTCGGGCCTAGGGGGTGGGTAAAAGTCAGACCCCCAAAAGCGGTACAAGTCGTGTCGGAGTGTAGCCCAGAACACCCTGAGATACTACTGGAATACCTACCAGTAAATCTCCTGCCTTGGCCAAGGACTTCGTGTAATGGCTCTCCTAGACACAGCGCGACCTCACCCCCAATACCGGGAGAGACGAACCCCCGAAGATCCGCTCACTGCCTCCATGTGGCTCGGGACTGTACCCAACTAAAACCTGTTTGCACGACTCCTTTGAGCCGTGGTAGGGTAGTAATCAAAGCACAGTGGGAACTCACACGAGACAAATGACGATCCCCAGGTCGATGAACTAACCTGTACACATGTCACCTGGGAACTGCTATCTGACGTCAGGTATAAGACCAACTAGCATGTTCCCGGCGAGTCCTGTCCGGTGTACTCATAACCCAATGAGCACCTGTATACATCTTAGGTGATCCAACTGACACCAATGGCTTGTGAGACCGGCCACCGCCCCTCGTCGGGGTCTCGACTGTATACACTAGTCTACTCTGGAGAATCGATGCCCTGTCTCGAAACTCCCACGACTAGGGACCTTTTAAGGATATGCTTGTAGACCCCAGCTCTCACGTATATGATCGCCCTCATACTGCTGGTCGTCAAGCAAGAATCCTAGGGGCTCTATCAACGTGCAATAGCGACCTGTCAGGTCACCTAAAGCAGTACACGATGATAAAGGTAAACCAGATAGCAAACTATCATCTCGAGTAAGACTGTCGTACCGGGATAGGTCCTCCCTCAATCATTGCAATCACGTGCCTGTGATCCAATAATTGACTCTGAGGGCACTATCTCCAACAATCTCCCACTTGCACTCAAGGCTAATTATTGCGATGTCGCATACTCACAGCCCGTGTGATACCGAACACCCAACTCCTCTACTAGTCAGTCTCACAAAACTCGTTTGCGAGACTATTGCGTTCGAGGAATAGCCTTAGTGAGTGGATCCGCTCTGATGTTTCTTTCTATGTCTCACTCTAAATCTCAAGTTCGCGGAGAATGCCATCTCCCGAAATGAGCAATACCTGTCTTAGAATGTCTGGATATCTGATGGGACCTAGCTCATAAATGAACTCCAAATCCAAACTTCTTAGACTGTATCGTCAACTGAACTTAATTAGTATCCTGCGCCATGCCTCCCTCAGTATTGCCTTGGATCACCTGTCCAAAATACTGTCCCTCGTCAGAAGGAAAACTATAACTCTGACAACCTCCTTGTCGTCCATGTCACCTTGGAAGCCTGGAATGATAACTGTCCCCCAAAGGAGGCAGCCGTTATCATATTCCTCGAACATTCACTTATGTTCTAAAACTGCTTCCGACTGTTTCTCCAGGATTGGATCAATGTCAACTTATTGCATCTAGTGCAAGAACAACATCTGGTGTGTACTTGACCTCTCATGATTGACTCAATTGCCTAAGCAAGTGATCTGCCAATCATGCGCATCCCTCTCTACTTTAGTCTATAAGACACCTTTAGAGAGGGTGACTCCATTACCTGCAGGTACACTACCGTGCCAGGAGTCGTCCATTCTAAATACTCTTAGAATGCTGTCAAATTACCCTGATTGGGAAACCACCCAAATCTAGATCTAAAACCATAGATCCAGTAACCAGTATGTCTGATATAATGCCCAAGTCCCATGTGGAGAAACCACTGTGTGACGACCAAAGTATAACCGATCGTTGTATAGGAAAATCACTTCCTACTACGTGCATGTCATCCAAATACCAGGATATCACACCCTACTACCTTCTTAACAGATCCATCCCCTATTCTGATGACGTCAAACCTATGACTGTTACATCAGAAATAGATGATCTATCTCCGCTATATCTGCTTTAGTCTATAAATAGACATAAGCCTGATGTCCACCAATGCTTCCGCTGCTCCCACTGACTACGACAACCCTCTGGCAGAGTCATATAGACGTGCACTTCTAAAGCTAGTTTAGAACGACGCTATACTCATCCTCCTGCCGGGTCTCGCAGCCTGGAACAACAACAATGACAAGTGTGAGTAAACGAGAACTTCCCTGTCACCGTCCTTGAGGCTACCGGAGTACCTCTCGGGTGCTTGAAGTTACCCACCTTATCTGCGGAGTGGCCAATGGAATGTCAAATCAGATTGAATCTTTAGGTTCCTTATCAAATTTTCAGTAATTGTTTGCGGTTCTGGAATCGCTTCCAGTTCTACCATACTCCCACTACTGTTTTTGAAAAAATCAATTTTTATTAAAACTGTGGCGAGTCAAGAACAATATCACTATTGATCTTTCTTATGGTAGAAAGTCAACCCTCGTCATAGCCTGGGTCAACCCACAAACAGCCATTACAGAAACGTGCCTTGAGCTGTCCAGAGTCTGGTTTTAATCATAAGCCGGACAACTCCCCGTACCTTAACAACGTTAAGATATGAACTGTTTTATATCCAATATAGAACCAGAGGCACCGATTTAATTGAACCAGATTCAAATCATGCAGCTGTCTCCAGTGCATGTGAACTAAATGGAGAGAGGCCGATCAGCGTTACTCAACTTAGGAATGCTTCCAATTATGAGTAACCTGAAAGAGAAGCAATTTCTCTTTATTATTACTATCAACTGAATACCATACATAAGTATCTACATCTTCGATCACTTTGAAGAATCCCGATACTTGCTACACCTGGTTCTCTACTCTATTCAAATACCTATAACTCCTCAAAACTTAGACCCTGTGTTTCAACGAAACACATGTCTAAGAACTAGAGAAGTTAAAAGTAAACAGAATACAGCACGAGGGCCAACCCCTCTGTCCTAGTGGACACTGGACAACATACAATACTCTGTATAAGTCCACTGAGTCTAATAACTCTTTCACTGTGTGTCGTAGGTTGAAAACTGTACTTATGGTTAAGAAGAATTACACCGCTGTTTAATGCTCCTTACCTAACCATCCACTGATATAGGTAAATGTCATCGACATAATATCAAAAGGTATATCTCACTCTATGAAAATAGACGTACAGATGTATCAATTTTGAAATTGGTGCACAACAGCGGATATTCAAAACCAAATATTTGCCGACCGGCAAACAGCCCAGATGATCTCCTCAAATATCACTGATTACAACGAATCCCGATATAATGAGGATGATCACCCGATTCCCAATAACTTACTCCCACTCATCATCTGTAAAGCCATGCAGATGTGAGAATCAAACCTGGTAAATACATACCCTGGAGCAAGTGTCAAATCAGGAAATCAGTTTTCTTTTAACAGTACACAGTTGAATTGAAACATTGAAAATGTTTCGATGGGGTATCCTGGTATTCCTAGTAATGCCTCTACCATTATCCAGATTCACAACTATAACCGCATAATTCTTTGCCACCTCTCCAAATCCCTTTATATGTCTTTAGTCGTTACCTTCTGCACACCCCTTAGGCCAAATGGTTTTCTTCCTTCCCTACCGTTCGGCACCAGCCTATGGTTTGGAAGAAGACTATCCAATAAGCATAATGGGTGTACTGTCCTAGTCCTAGGAGCACTCGCAATGCGAGAGAAGGTGAAGATAAAAGACAACCGAATAAATCTTATTCCTATTTCTCCTGGACCAGAATCCATCCCCGAACTGGAATAAGTTTCTTTCGAGTTCGTATATAACCATACGATAGAGTATCCTATAAGCTGTGGATCTTCGTAGTGATACGGAGTGTCCTGGAGAAATACAAAGGTGATTTAGGATTGGCGAAGAAATACTTGGTTTGGTCGTGAATATCAGTCGCAATTTACTTTGCCCTCTTACTAATCCCTTGCTTTGTCTTAATCTTAATACCTTCTGCACACCATTTAGGCTAATTGGTTTTCTTCATTCCCTACCGGTCGGCACCAGCCTATGGTTTGGAAGAAGACTATCCAATTTGCGTAATAGGTGTACTACTCCTAAACCAAGGAGTACTCGCAACCTGAGAAAAGGTAAAAGGGAAAAGACAACTGAATAATCCTATCCGTTTTCTCCAGAACCAGAAACCATCCTCGAATAAATTCTTTCGAGTTCGTATCTAACCATACGATGGTTTTGTCCAATGGAAGTGGACGTTCGTAGTAATACGGGGTGTCCTGGAGAAAAGGGTAAAAGTAGGAGTGGCAATGAGGTCTGCAACTCTGACAATCCAAAAGCCAGTGTTAAGTAGGTTCGGTCAACTTGGTCACTGAGTCATAGTCTTAGGGTCGGGTCAATGGTCGCTGCCAGAGAGAGAGAAAAGAAACACTCAGCGTGCACTCTAACCAAGATCAGAATGGTTACCAATTTATCTAATCTGGAAACCTCCCACTGTACCTCAAATTCTCCTCCAAACCTGAAAGAAGAATTAGTCGGGGTTACCCGAGGAGTAAACTAACTCATCAGTGGGAATCGGGATCCAACTCTCATCGCATGATAACGTGACGGAATCCGCTCACGGTATCACACTCCAGAAGGTATGCGCATATCTGGCAAGTTTCAGTTCTTTTGAAACTCCCGATGTGGATTTCTGCCCCATGCTCTTATGACCTTGACTAAGGCCAACAAATCATAAGTCACATGTCAAGTTCTACCCGTCATTGTCCAGGTTGATTTGAACCCACCCGCACAAGCCCTTGACTAAGGCCAACAAGGCTATACGACTGTCCCAAACCAACGCATCTATCTATGCAGCATATGAATACCCAATAGCTACCAAACACTGTGCCTTGACTAAGGCCAACAAACACAGCTTGAATACTATTGACTACCCATATGAAACGACGGAGGGCTACGAATGGTTTCTGGCGAAAACCTTTAACGTAGTGAACTTGATATCGTTGAAGGAACGGATAGCTTTTTAGAAAATATAGTGACGAAAACCATTGCTAAAGAGGTCACTCCCGGTGAAGGGATCTCGGCTCTTTCCCCGTAGAATGGGGTGCAGGATATTCCAACTGAATACCACGGTGCAAAGCAAAAGTAATCGGCTATAGTGAAGTTAATGCCCTGACGCAAACTTTTTGTCCAAGGGGTCACTCCCGGTGAAGGGATCTCGGCCCTTGCCTCGTCGACTGAGGAGCAGGATATTCCAACTGAATATCATGATGCAAAACAAAAGTGAACGTCCTTGCAATAACAGCTTTTTGAAAAGTGTTCCAACAACATCAGAATAGGTTTGTTTATCTTGCATTGATCCGAATCAACGCAGTCCCATCAATTAATCACACCATAAAGAACGAAAATATACTGACGTACGTATATGCCATCCGCATTCGCCACTGGGTCCCGTCATCACCCGTTAGGTTAGCTTACTAACGACAGAGCGGGGACTGGACTAGCGTGGATGAAAAACATATACAACATCTACTAATATATATACCAATATATTATATTTCGCTCAAGGCGTGAATAAAATGCAACATCACAGAAATGTACAGCATCACAGAACAATACAGATATCTGGGATCCCCGGGTTTCACAGAGCCACTACTGAAACCCGACGTTCCCCTGGTCGTGTGGATAGCCTGTGCAATGAAATCCTAGACCCCTACGGGCGCGGCAAGTCACCCGCCAAAACCTGAAGCGAGGCAGCCCCCTTCAGCTCCGTGAATGGACCACCCAGCACTTCACGGAATCCGGCAACTTGGGCACCCCTCCTGGGTCAACCTGTACCCCCTACGAGTGCGGCGAATAGCCCGCCAATTCCAGAGTGAAGCCCCCTCCGTCTCAATGCCATGAGATGCGGGCTTGTTGCCCTCTAGAACCCGACCATCCGTGCACCCCACCGCGGGGTAAATCTAGTACAGAAAGTAAAATATACATACACCGGGTACATCGACCGCAACCAGGTCGTGCCCCAAAAGAATAATACAAACAGGCAGTGACGGCAGTCCACATGTCGGACGCTCGCCCCTTAATATCAAATGTACATAATACAACAAAACAGTACTAGCATTGCATCCAGGCTATCCCCACGACCGATCCGCAACAACACAGCAAATACATAGAACATCAACGTGAATGTCACGTTCGCAAATCCGTCTAACCGGGCTATAGCAGTTAGACCGGATTTACCGATCGAGTGACATTCACGATCGCAGATATAATGTAAATACTGTGAAAAATGTGTTTAAAATATCCGATCGATCAAAAATTAACAAGTGGGCCCCCAATCAAAACTGTAACACTCACAGAAATCCTGGGCCCAATTTTAATATTCCAAAACCCATATTTTCAACTCAAAAACACACTGCAAAAATTTGGGAGTGTGAACAGTTACAAACGCGGCGGAAGCGCGGCCAAAGCAGGGTTTTCGCCGCCCTTCCGCGGCGGTATAGTGAGTTCATGGTACCAGATTTTTGCAGTATGCTTATAATTCCCTGCACATCACTCTGAGACAACCTGAAAAATTTTTGGACTCAGAAAAAATTCGACAGAAACTGATGTGCTTGAAATACGCGTTTTCGGGATTTTGTTCGATCGGAAACGTAAAACACATTTAAACCAAGCTAGACGAAGTTAATGGCGAGGCTCTGATACCACTGTAAGTGCATGGCGGCGCCCCGGCCGTCAATCCGACGGCCAAACGCGGAAACGATGGTAAACTTTAATTTTTGCGGACTTAGCAAACCGGCACCACCGCGCACTAAACAATCGGATCGTAACCATTAAACTAGTCTAAGCTACTAACAAGAAAGGGAAGAGATGTACCGACTGATCCGAGTCCTCCGGTCTTCATCTCCACTCCGATCTCCTCGCGGGATCTCCGGTTGTCGCCTCCTCGCCGGAAGGGCACCACATCGCCTGTAGCTTTTACGGGCTCCCACCTCAATACCGAGGCAACTCGGGCGCGAAGCTGGCGAATCGACGCGTCCAAGATTTGCTGTAGGAATATAGTGTAGAGTGTATGTCTCACTTTGGGGTTGGTTGCCATAGATGGAGGAATGGTGTATAAAAAATTGGTGCTTTCAATTTTCTAGCAATGGAATGAGATGAAGAATGATATACTCTCTCAAAGATGAAGATGAAGCTCTCTCCTTCTTCTCTCTTTTTCTTCTCTCTTTTCCTTCTCACTTTTCTTAATCAAAACTCTCATCCTTAGAAAATGGTGGAGCAAGGATTATCAAGCATCAAGGGAGGTGAGTGTAGGAGAAAAGAAAAGGTGACCACAACCATAAACATAATCATCACAAAACTTTCCATCAACCTCAAATCCATCCTAATCACATAAATACATGAAAAGCAAATATGCTTATCATATCAAACCTTATGCAATAAAACCCTCCACTATGTGTTATTTGCAAACTTGCAAATAACACCCTCCATCGGAAAAGTCCAGCCAGGAAAGAACAAAGGAAAACCGGCCGGAACGGAATGCAAACTGGCAACTCCAGAAAACTGGTCCCGTAATAAATTACAGGAAAACCCCGATACTGTGCATACGCACCCGCATCTGTATTCCGTCCGGATACAAATGCAAAGAGACAAAATCTACACTGTACTAAACTAGGACCGGCTTAAACCAAAGCCGGCCAGTAATATCCGTCCGATCCTGATCTGTGCAATACCGCACGTATCTGATCGAACGCTGCCATATAACTATACGGCCACTAGTACAAAACCGTCCGATCCTGATCCGTGCAATACCGCACGTATCTGATCGGACCGTGCCATATCTCCATACGGCCTCTACAGCGTTTCGCCCGAAAGCTGAGTAACTGAAAGTGTGGTAGACTCTAAAGACTCGTCAACACTATGGCTGTGGATTTAACCACTAGCCCATCAGAGGTATAAGCCAATACGTAACGGGCCACCAGCTATTGACTAAAAGGGACGTCGATGAGCGAACTCATCCTGACACCCTACTGAGCCTGTCAGTGACAATATCCGTACAGTCCGGTCCGTTCGTCTATGAGCATCGCATGTCGGGCCTAGGGGGTGGGTAAAAGTCAGACCCCCAAAAGCGGTACAAGTCGTGTCGGAGTGTAGCCCAGAACACCCTGAGATACTACTGGAATACCTACCAGTAAATCTCCTGCCTTGGCCAAGGACTTCGTGTAATGGCTCTCCTAGACACAGCGCGACCTCACCCCCAATACCGGGAGAGACGAACCCCCGAAGATCCGCTCACTGCCTCCATGTGGCTCGGGACTGTACCCAACTAAAACCTGTTTGCACGACTCCTTTGAGCCGTGGTAGGGTAGTAATCAAAGCACAGTGGGAACTCACACGAGACAAATGACGATCCCCAGGTCGATGAACTAACCTGTACACATGTCACCTGGGAACTGCTATCTGACGTCAGGTATAAGACCAACTAGCATGTTCCCGGCGAGTCCTGTCCGGTGTACTCATAACCCAATGAGCACCTGTATACATCTTAGGTGATCCAACTGACACCAATGGCTTGTGAGACCGGCCACCGCCCCTCGTCGGGGTCTCGACTGTATACACTAGTCTACTCTGGAGAATCGATGCCCTGTCTCGAAACTCCCACGACTAGGGACCTTTTAAGGATATGCTTGTAGACCCCAGCTCTCACGTATATGATCGCCCTCATACTGCTGGTCGTCAAGCAAGAATCCTAGGGGCTCTATCAACGTGCAATAGCGACCTGTCAGGTCACCTAAAGCAGTACACGATGATAAAGGTAAACCAGATAGCAAACTATCATCTCGAGTAAGACTGTCGTACCGGGATAGGTCCTCCCTCAATCATTGCAATCACGTGCCTGTGATCCAATAATTGACTCTGAGGGCACTATCTCCAACAATCCGGTTGCTCTTTATCTTAACATGTATACTTACTGTCTCTCTGTTACATGTTGATAAAGCCATTAGGATGTGTACTCGACTTGCAGGACTACGATGTAGATCATACTAGAGGGGCCTGGGTAGTCTATGAGTACATCCTTCAATGTTCCTAGTTGTGGGAATATCGAGACGGGGCATCGATATTCCAGAGTAGACGAGCGTATATCTTCTCGACCCATGTGATAGGCGATGGATGATCCCATATCCATTAGTGTTTGACATCAGAGATGGTATGCGGGTGCTCAGTGGAGACTGGGTACACTGAACGGACTCGCCGAGAACTCCCAGATGGTATTATACCTTACGTCAGATGGCAGTTCTCTAGGGACACTGGTACAGCTTAGTCTGTTGACCCGAGATCGTCATAGAGTCTTGTGTGTCTCCCACTGTGCTTTGATTTCCACCCTACCACAGCTCTATTGAGTCGTGCAAACAGGTGGTTTTTGGGTACAGTCCCGATTCACATGGAGGCAATGAGCGATAGGAGGGGATTCGTCTCTCCCGGTATTGGGGGTTGATGTTGCGCTATGCTCGACTGGCCATATGTGGAAATCCCTGGCCAGGGTTGCACTGATTCACTGGTAAGTGTTATCAGTAGTTTCATGCATGTTATGGACCTTACATCGGCATGACTTATCAAGCTACTGGGCTCTGACGTTTACCACCCCTAGGCGAGATATGCGACATATCAGACAAACAGACCGGACTGTGCAGTAAGTGTTACTGATTGGATTCGCAGGAGTGTGAGCAGGCTTGCTCGTTGATCTTCTGATCGCTCAATACCCGGGTGGCCGTTACGTTTAGCAGACCGCTTGCGGCTTGTGGGTGATTGATATGATCACCACCTACTGCCGGCGTATTGACGAGTCTTTAGAGTCCTACACAGAGGATTCCTGGCTCAAACGAAACGAAATAGGAGCGCATATGAGATATGTGTGGGACCGAGAATAATACCAGTATGTGATACTGTATTCTATTCTCGTGATTTGTATCATCGGTCAGTTATATGAGATATAGCCGGGTTACCGAATCAAGTGTTGATTCGATATATTGATACACTAGATATTAGTCGGTTATATTTAATATGACCGGATCATTAAATCAAGTGTTGATTTAATGATTTAATGTATAATTATATATTTGATATATTACTTTACATTAACTAGTATTGGTTCACTTAAGATTGATTTTCTCACTTGATGTGCACAGGTTGTATATGTGATATATGTTTGTGCACTAGTTTGTATCATGATTGATGATACATGCAAACATGGGTGGGTGGGTGACATACACCATGTTAATTATAATTTAGGTTTTTATTTATCTTAATTATTCAAAATGGTGGCTTCTTTTGTCATGGCTTGAAACTTCATGAAGCTTGTAGCAACTTTGACAAAGTCCACTCATTTTGTCTTGATTAAGATATTCATTAACCAAACCATTATAATTAACTATGGTTTAGTCTCTACAAAGGTTAACTCACCCATGGTTGCATCATGATAGACTTCACTTGATTATTCTTTTTAAATAATTCTTTTTCTTTTCTTTCATCTTCTTCTTCTTCAAGAAGAAGAAAAGCTTGCTAGAAATTTTCAAGTGAAGAAATAGAGTGAGAAATCCAAATCCAAAGTGAACCCACTTCCTATTTCATTATCCTCTACTATTTTCCATTTAGTTTAGGGTGTTCTCTTCATAAAGTTCATGACCTAGTGAAGATGGAGCTTGAGTTTGAGTCTCCTCGACGTAGATCATCTTCGGCCTCGAAGTCAACGAGCTAGCCCGTTCATTTCTCCGAGGAAACCGTCACAAGAGTCCGGGATCTCGATGATCGCAGTGAAGGGACGTCAACATGGAGCTTTAGAAGTGAAGGACCGGATCTACAAAGGTTGTAATCCCTAACCCTTAGAAGTAAAGTTGTTTACTTGCTATTAGTTTCGCATAATCTCTAGTATACGATCCTGCTTAGGGTTGTTCGGCACATCTATTTTTTTGAATCGGGCATGTTTGATACCTTGTAGAACCTTGTTAGAGTGCTTAGGAAACCTACAAAACAATCAACTACCCTTATCGTTGACGTACAAACATCCAACGATCAAATACCACATCCAAAACTTAAAACCAATAATCCAAATATCGGAAAACGTAGCCGAAACCATAAATAGGGTCGCTATACATGAAAACTGCCACATTCCCAATAATACCAATACGCATTTAAAAACACAATAAATATCATAGGTATTAATATTTACGTCATCTCCAATTTCATTTAAAACCCACGCCAAATTTTACCGAAAAGCTAGTGAGCAGCTTATATCATTTTCTCTCAATTTAGCACAAGCCTAGAAATTTAACAATTCTAGCGATTTCAAACATCATATAATAGCTTAATTAAGCTATCCAAAACACTTTCATATTTTTAATCTTTCCCAAAAAAATGAGTTAGAAAAACATAGTTTGCGATTAAGCTTAATAGGAGATTAGGAAAAATAACAATTATCATTTCCATAAAATACTTAACTTTTTCCAAATCTACACATATTGCTTAACAACATAAGCACATCAAAATCCTAACTTGATTTCATAATTAATTATCATGAATTAATTACACATGAACTTTAAAAATATAATTAGCACATAATTAAGCAAGCTTAAGGAATTAAGCAACAAATTAGGATTAGGTTTAGGATTTATACCTCAGAAAAAAGATCTCAATTTTTGCAATATCAACAAAATTAACCCTCCAAAATGATGCTTTTTCATGAAGATCCATGCCAGTTTAGAGATGAAGAATAATGGGTAATGATTTATTTATGAATTTGTGGGATTATTTTGGGATTTTTGATGAATTTTTGATCTTGGAAATGAAGAAATGAGCAAGGCAAGAGAAGAGGGCAGCAAGGGCTATTTGGTTCGGCCATGGCAAGTGGGAGGGGGTTTTGTGAGAATTGTGTGGAAAAATCTAGCAAGAAATAGCATTAATTGCTAAGAAATGCAAAAATGCCAGCTTCTCTTCTATTTCTTTTCTTTTAAAAATAATTCCATTTGTCAAAAATATCTAGTTTTTTCAAGAGAAGGTTCTAAACTAATTCTAGTGATTAGATTAGCAATGATCCCAATTAGAACTAATTAACCCACACAAAAAAGTAATTTCCACTAATTAAGTGCATAAATAATACATTAAAATAATATTTAATTAGGGAAAAATTCTACGTGAACCAAAACTTTCCATTGACCCCCAAAGTCGCGCACTAGCTTTATTTTAGCTAAACTAGGTACCGGCAAGTTTATATGGAAGTTTGATCAAAATCGGTTAAAACGTAAAATACCGACTATTTTACCCTAAAACGAAAAAATTCGTATAACGATTTCAAAAACGTTACAATATTCCCCCTTAAAGAAATTCGGTCCCCGAATTTAAATTTAAACCCCCAAATGCTAAAACATTTTAATAAACAGCTCAAATAACGGGGCTCCGAAATCACGGAAGAAACAGAAAACCACAGCGCATCCTGTGCTCCCGAAAAATGAGTACGAAACTCAAAACCGATCTCCGTCAAGCGTCACGCAAATCAACGGACTTGCACGCATATCATCGGAGTCACAAAGGAGATACAAATCTCAAATCCACTATCGAAATACCATATGCACTAATCAAATACCATAATACATTTATAGTACGCATCCTGTTTGAAAAAAATCTCCAAAAACCGAATAAATCATATGCATAATCTTTTCTGAATTGCCGCGTAATGCGTAACTCACGGCACAAGTGGCGGACGCTCATTGTTAAAGTAATAATATACAAGCATATATGTTTTGCCAAAATATGCGTCCCGCCTTTTTGAAATATCCCAAAAGGTTTTTATTTGTAAACGTTCGTGTCACTTGCAGACACCTAAGAAATAACGAGACTATAGCTCCTTTTTGCAACCTCTTGGTAAACTTTTAATGCATGCAAAGTACACAGGTACCGTCCTCGGATCAGTCCTGTTAGGGTACAACAAAGTATAGGGCCTTATAAGGCGTATCCAACAATCACGTACGTCTGGTGCGTACGGAAATCAAACTCAAAGACAAGTGCCAATATGCACGAAAGCAAATTTAAGTGTAACGGGTGTGCATGAAAGCATCTGTCCAGTGCAACAAGTGTGCACGACAACAACATCTAGTGCATCTATAGTGCATGAAAATCTCAACCAGTGTAACTGTCATGTACGAACGAAAATCCCAATCGATTGCATCCGGTGTGCACAAATCACATCTCATATTATGCGCTCAACATGCGCGAAAATCCAACTCCAGTGCATCCGTCATGCACAAATACAATCTGAATCAAGTGCATCATATATGCACGAATAAAAATCTAAATCAAGTGCCTAATATGAGCAAAATCCGACCCAAGCGCGTCAGGTCTGTAATAAGCATCAAGTGCAGTAGCATGCACGAAAACGAACATCAAGTATGCACGCGCACAAAAACACAAATCCGGTAAAATGAATGCTCAAAGGCATAAATCGAGTGCAACCAATGCACGAAATGTAAATACCCAGTAGGTGCAGCCATGGTGCACGAAATATCACGAAACTCAAATCCAAGCGATATAAGCGTGATACTCGGATCACAACGCAAATCGCAACACATGACATTGAGGTACACCTCCTACAATGTCGAAGAAAAGTCAGTGCACCCAAACTGGCTGAGCAAGAACATCCGCTCGCCTCCTGTCTACGATCTGGCAGCCTCTGTCTCTGGGTCCTCTGAATACACGTAACACATCTGATCCTCGGTGCAAATCTTATTGCAGCAGTGACATGGAAGGAACCGGCTCAAGGTCTCTTCCGATCCCTCCTACGCCGAACTATACGGAGGCTGGTACTTTTACATAATCTTTCTCGTTCTCTGGACATCTACGTTCTCAGCATAACTTTTCCTCGGATACTGGCCGTATCTCAACGCCTGTGTACACATATCCGATCTTTAATCTCAACGGGGAGTAACAACAGCTCGTTAACGTCTCGCACGAACCACTTGCTCCACTCGTCTTCATTATCTCCCACTTGACGTCGCATCATGCTATCTGCATACCGCAAATGTTCTCGGCTACAGTCAATCCGGAGTCTCTCACATGGACTCGAACTACGAACACAGTATCTTCATCAGTCTATCGAAGATATCTATCCGAACACGTCCTAGGGAACCCGTCCCAACAATCGGAGGAATACTCATTATTCGTCCGTTCTCGATCAACTCACAACACACCTGTGTGGGGTCCTCTATCCGAAGTTGGTCTTGTTGCTGATCTCCTATCATAGGATATCCGGATGGCGTTAAACTTTTTGATCGAGTCATCAAATTTCCCAAAATTTCTGAGAGCTCAACATCTGAGCACGGTTTAATAATATTCGGTATATGCCACAGTATCTATGGATCGACCGTAGACGGGCAGACCCAAGCCTCATTGATGGCACCGCTAAACTGCCGCAAACCCTAAGGTTCAAAAGCGGTTTCATGGTCATCACGTCAAGTAGGGTTTCGTTCTTCTAGAGGGTCCACATAAGCACTTGCATGTCCTTCCGAATACTTTAAACATGGAAAAATAGGTTTTCTGACATTCGTTCGAACCTTTCAACTCCGCCTAGACGACATGTGAACATCCTTTGTCCGCATGCTAAACAATAGCCTCAATCCTCAAGGATAGACGATACATCAACGGTCATCTCTGGGTCGGTCTACACTAGACCTGAGTAAGATTCTCCGCACTGTAAATCTTCAACTCAACTGGGCCTGCGTCGGCGCATCAATCAGACGAATCAGCTTCATCTCTCAACTAAAGATAGACTAGCTACCACATGTCGCCTCTCTGCCTGAAAGCTCCAGCGATCTCAGCTCTTAAGCTCTGGAAGCGGCATCACATCAATCTCAGCAATGGCTGGTTCATCTGTCTGCACGGTAGATGACATCAAATCTCTGGGGTATGATGTACATCAACAGTCCTCTCTCAACAGGCAGCCTCTAACCATGGCCCGATCATCCGGTACAAAACCACACACCCGTCTCAAATGAGGGGTCACAACAACACAACAAAACATCGATACGTTCCCATGTCACCAGAAACACGATGGTCAGTTCTCGTCCACGACGAGCTCGCCCTGACCGCAATACCAGCAGCAGCTCAACTTGCGCTGAAACCATGGTGACAGGAACCTCAATCAAGTATCGACGAAAAAGATCAAAGGCTGAAGTAGTCAACAGATCCCAAAATGGTTGCATGATCATAAAGAGGAGTCAAATCACTAAGAGTATGATCATGGAAGCGAATAAAATCAAGTATCTCAATGGATGTATAATCAAAGGAACGAAGAGAATCACCAGTCTCAAGATATGTACATCCTAAGGTTTCTTAAGTGGAGTATCTTATCGTAAATATGCCGCGGAACATATATGCGGTACGTCACTTTACTCAAGCTACCCACTCCATCAATCAGGGTCAGCCTATGAAATGAAAGTTCGGGTCTAACATCCCCTTGTTCAAGTCTAAGTTCCGTAAGGTCAAGCCTAGGTTCCAAAATACATATGCCCTAGACCCCACATAGTCAAACCTAGACTCGAACTAAGGTTAAACCTAGCGCTCTGATACCAACTTTGTCACGACCCAAAATATTAGCTCGTGACCGGCACTTAAATTACGCAACATCTACAGGCGTAACGTAACCTAAGTAAGCCGAAACCCAGAAATCTAAACTTTACAACTGAAGTAAGTAAAGAAAACATTTACAACATTTAGAAACTTTAATTAAAGATCCTTAAAAATTATTTTAACTCTTTTCCTTGGTTTTCATAAAAATTTCGGAAGCACCTCCTTTGTAAAAACTAGCCCCGAAAACGAGTACAACAAAGAATATAATGAAAGCATCCCAAACGGGAGCAAAACACGCCCAACGGCGGAAAGAACACCACAAGTATAAATAATAAGTATACGACGCCCAACGGCGAAGATCCACAATAAGAAATAAAGTAAAGCAAGACATCAACCCCAAAAGCGAACATAAAAACCCATCGCTCAAGTCTCGCAACTACAAGTCTTCTAAGTCTGCATCATATACAATTACTAGTTTCTGATTTAATGGAGTGACTAGATACAATATGAATAACAAGTATGAGAGGGGCACGATCCAACATGTACCACCTACCAAAACAAATCACCCGAAAGAAAGCTGTGTGCCAGTGATGCCGCTACTGATCCAAGCAGACAACCTGTAAGAACTGTGGCACAACGGGGGTGAGTTGCCAACTCGTGAGTAGAAAGCATCAACAGGTAGAAATCGAAATAAACAACGATTCCTAGGTCAACTATATCATAAAGGTAATACTATGATATCTAGTATGATCGTATCTGCATATGTACCAGCATAAGATAAATGCCTAACAGCAAGTGTATATCATCCAACAATGAACCAATGCATGAATGCAGGTGGATCTCGTCATACAATAAAACAAATGCATATGTGCGTCCCGCCTTTTTGAAATATCCCAAAAAGTTTTTATTTGAAATATCATGCAACCTAGCATAGTGATATGAACATGGCAGTATATCATAGCATGATATAGCAATTCTACTGTGTAAGTGACATAGCAATTATCGATGAAGAAGTGTGTGCGACGGCAATCTGTGTAAGTGTAACATACGCATCATCGATAATGGTGTAGTGTACTAGCACATGTATAAGAATGCAATGAGAATAGCATGAATGCAGCATAATGCATATAATGAATCAAATGCTATGGGGTATACATATCAACAAGACCGAGTCGGTGGATCTATCAATCGGCATCCAGCCTCACAACATCACGTACGGTACAATCCATCGTACGGCATCCTCTAATCAAGGGTATGGATAAATCAACAGATAAAAGTCATCGTGTACGGTAATCTAACGTACAGCTGCATTAACAAATAGAGATTCTATCGACCTATACAACATCGGGGTACGGATCTAAGTTTCGTACGGCATATCACTCATTATGCAATCATTATCCATAAAAATATATACCTATCTTTCAGGTCACATCCATGCCAATCTCGTATCAGGGGACCTACAAAGGTATCAACAATCACGTATCGACTCGAATCCTTATAATGGCATATCACACTAAGTCATCATATCACATCGTATACTCGTTCTTCACATTAATATTTCGCATCACATTAAATGAACATCACACTTGTTCTCTTTTAATTCATACCTATCAAGATTCACTTATCATTTCATGTTCTTCTAAACCAATAAGTTCACTAGTGTTCACTACTATCATATTATCTTGCAAATCCTACAATCATGTCAATCGCATATCATTTATCAATGATCTTTCAATCCAATATTTGAAGGGGTGCTATACGCCACCCACCCGACTTCCCCGGTAGATATAAATCTACTCACCTGCTAAACTCATCGCTTAGCCGTAGTCGATGCGCTTCGTCGTCTCGGAATTCACGCGAAGGTACCTACAATCAATACGAATTCCCAACGCTATTAACATCAAATTCCGAAATCCAAAATACGGCACGCGGTGCGCTCATAGGTTAGAACCTATTTCCTACACATGCAAAACAATCAACTACCCTTATCGTTGACGTACAAATATCCAACGACCAAATACCACATCCAAAACTCAAAACCAATAATCCAAATATCGGAAAATGTAGCCGAAACCCTAAATAGGGTCGTTATACATGAAAACTGCCACATTAAAACCCAATAATACCAATACGCATTTACAAACACAATAATTATCATAGGTATTAATATTTACGTCATCTCCAATTTCATTTAAAACCCATGCCAAATTTTACCGAAAAGCTAGTAAGCAGCTTATATCATTTTCTCTCAATTTAGCACAAGCCTAGAAATTTAACAATTCTAGCGATTTCAAACATCATATAATAGCTTAACAAAGCTATCCAAACAACTTTCATATTTTTAATCTTTCCCAAAAAATGAGTTAGAAAAATTTAGTTTGCGATTAAGCTTAATAGGCGATTAGGAAAAATAACAATTATCTTTTCCACAAAATACTTAACTTTTCCAAATCTACACATCTTGCTTAATAACATAAGCACATCAAAATCCTAACTTGATTTCATAATTAATTATCATGAATTAATTACACATGAACTTTAAAGCTATAATTAGCACATAATTAAGCAAGCTTAAGGAATTAAGCAACAAATTAGGATTAGATTTAGGATTTATACCTCATAAACAAGATCTCAATTTTTGCAACATCACCAAAATTAACCCTCCAAAATGATACTTTTTCATGAAGATCCATGCTAGTTTAGAGTTGAAGAATAATGGGTAATGATTTATTTATGAATTTGTGGGATTATTTTGGGATTTTTGATGAATTTTTGACCTTGGAAATGAAGAAATGAGCAAGGCAAGAGAAGAGGGCAGCAATGGCTATTTGGTTTGGCCATGGCAAGTGGGAGGGGGTTTTGTGAGAATTGTGTGGAAAAATCTAGCAAGAAATAGCATTAATTGCTAATAAATGCAAAAATGTCACTTTTTCTTCTATTTCTTTTCTTTTAAAAATAATTCCATTTGTCACAAATATCTAGATTTTTCAAGAGAAGATTCTAAACTAATTCTATTAATTAGATTAGCAATGATCCCAATTAAAACTAATTAACGCACACAAAAAAGTAATTTCCACTAATTAAGTGCATAAATAATACATTAAAATAAAATTTAATTAGGGAAAAATTCTACGTGAACCAAAACTTTCCATTGACCCCCAAAGCTCATACACTAGCTTTATTTTAGCTAAACTCGGTGCCGGCAAATTTATACGGAAGTTTTATCAAAATCGGTTAAAACGGAAAATACCGACTATTTTACCCTAAAACGGAAAAATTCGTATAACGATTTCAGAAACGTTATATTCATCAAGTGAGAAAAGCTTGCTAGCTTTTTCAAAAGTGGTGGAAACTTGTGAAAAAAATATATCTAAAATCATCTTCGGCCTCGAAGACTTCGAAGCAAGTTTGTTCCGTACATCTTATGGAGCCTCTCTAGAGTCCGGGAGTTCGTGATCGCAGCGAAGGGACTACTACACGGAGCTATTGAAGTGAAGGACCAGTCTACAAATGTTGTATTCCTTGTTCAGTTAAATGTAAAGAGTTTACATAACATGTTTTACCCTAAGTCTCTAGTTAAGATCTTGGTTTTGTTTAGCACCCCAAAAATTTTAAAGTAGCATGATTGATGCTTGCCAAAATCTTGTTAAGGTGCTAAGCTAACCCTTTAGTGGTATCAGAGCTAAGCTGGAGCATTAGGCGTTGTCTAGACAAAGTTTGAAGTCCGATCGAACTCCGAAACCCCGATAAATCCCACTTTCTGGAAATTTTTTCAAAAGTTAAAATTTTTCATATTAAAAATAGTCAGAAAATCATGCAGGGAATTCTATGGACCCACCTGAAGAACGAGTCCCTAACTCGCTACAGTGACCGCGCAACCGCGGCCAAAACTCGGTTTTGGCGGCGGTTCCGCGGCGCCACTGTGGAGGCTTAGGACGGGCCCTTCAGCGACGGTCCGTAGGTGTTGGGGCATGCTTCTGGGAACTTTTAATTTTGCTCAAGTGTTGAGCTCTCTGGGAATTTTTAGGAATTCGTTGTATCGATCGAATTATCTAACTTCACCTAGCTATCTGTAATTGTGATACAATATTTGGAATCCACATAATTGGTTATGAGATAACTAGTTTGAATTTTATAAATCTAGCGGTTTAGTCTCATTTGATCGGTTCCCAGGGGATTTTGATGTTGATCAAAAGTCCGTCGCAATTACGTAGCGTACGCGGATACTTACCGGGTAAACTTAATAGATAGCCATATCCCATAGCCCTGACCAAGTGACTGTAGGAGAACCCCGTCGCCAAAAGCATTCGTCGACGGCATCGGAGGGTGCGGCCGTCTACTAAAGTTTCCGGTACGAGCATTCGATCAAGTTATCGGGAATCTTGTTGAATTGCCCGACAGGTTATTGGAAAGTTTTTTTAATATTGAGACTAAAATGCGGGGTTTATAATTATTAGGCATGCAATGTCTAATGAATTCATTCGGTTAGGCATGAAATCCAAAGTATGTGATACGTTGGGTTTATGATGTATAAGGCGGTTGCGGATTCCAACTGTTGTAGTTTTTCACTTTCTTTTCTGCGACCGTAAGTGTAATATGTAGTGTATCGCCGGTTTCGGCCTTATATTTCAACGACAATTGGGATACGCATATTTACTTACATTGATGACGTGTGATGTTATGTGTTGCTGTGATATGTTATATTGGATCGTCGTGTTTTGAATAGCCGGGGGTTTTATTTGAGATGAGAGTTTTTATTTTCATTCTTGTAAAATTCATTCTATGTAATATTCTTTTATTGGGGTACTTCCAGGTTGAGAATGATGTCACCATTGTATATTATTTACTTTTCCGCATTAGGATAGACCCAAGGCGGGGAGCACAAGTAACCGGGTTCTAGGGTACAGTGGGAGACCATCTCGAAGAGTTGAGACCGGGTCTCCTAACTCTAGAATTGGTAGGGTTGCTTGCCCCTCTCGTAGGGGTCTAGGGATATGGGTTTGGCTATTCATCACGAACATGGAATCCGTGTTTTATACTGGCTTAAATTAAAACACGGAACTCCTAGTATATCCAATATTTCATATGTGTTTCTTCTGCTGCGATATTCTGTGATGTGATCATTTGAAGTGTTCTGAGACGAATGCCTATATTATATATATGAGATATAATAAATATTAATATTTTCGTTTCTTATGTGATGCTTGGGAAGCATATCAGATGGGACTTCATTAATGGGATTAATGAAATAAAAGAAAAAGAAACTTAAAGATGTTGTAGAAACTTGTTTAAAAACTGGTAGCTCTAGTTCTTGCTTTGCATAGCGGTATTCCTTGTAGAATATCCAGCACCTTATTCGATAAGGAAAGAGCCGAGATCCCTTCACCGGGAGTGACCTCTTTAGCGATACTAGTAGATGGTACAACCCACTCGGTTTGTCTTTTTGATTGCTTCTATAGTTTTTGCTTTGCATAGTGGTATTTGTGAAATATCCCGCACCTTATTCGATGATGAAAGAGCCAAGATCCCTTCACCGGGAGTGACCTCTTTAGCGAAACTAGTAAAAGCCTCAAAAACACTCCTTTTCAAATTCACTCGATTCTACAACGATATCAAGTTCATTACGCAAAAAGGTTTTCTTAAAAACATGTCGTAGCCCTCCGTCATTTCAGATAAGTCCAACTTAGTATTCGTACTGTGTTTGTTGACCTCCGTCAAGGCGTAGTGTGCGGTAACTGACTAGTATTTATCTGCTGCATATGATGCGATTGTTTTAGGGTAGTCGTGCGGCCTTGTTGATCTCCATCAAGGGTCGTGCAGGTGGGTTTAATTCAATCAGGAAATGACGGGTAGAACTTGACTAGCAGCCTATGGTTTGTTGCGTCAAGGTCATAGGACGCTAGGGGTAAAACATTATTGGGAATTTCAAGTGTTGAAATTTTCAATGAGATTGCATACCTTCTATGAGATAGTTGGATCCCGATACCCGCTGCGAGTAAGAGTTACTCCTGGAAGAGTTTTACACATTACAATTAGCCGATCAAGTAGGTGTCTAAAAAGGTGTTAACGGGGTTATGCCCCTGTGAAAACGAGGTTTATTTTAATTAGGTCCGTGCGAAAGCACGAGGAACCTCCCTCAAAGTACCGACACTAGTCTAGCCGAATGATTGGCGAACTTGTAGGGTGTAATTAATCCCGGCTAGTCTTACCTTTTAAGGTTTGAAGGAAGATTTGACTAAATCAGTAGGAGCCGTCCTTATTAAATAAACTAATAACCAATCTAATCCTGCAAGAGCGCACGCAGAGTGTTTTCTTCTCTCTCTCTCTCCTGGTAGCGACTATGTCACGCCTTAATCAAGATAAAAAATATGGATGCATTGACTGAACATGCTTATTATACTAAGATAGGGAACTTTGGTTCCGCTCCCACTTATAATTGTTATAAGTCCGAGCAGGAAATAGGGGAATATCCAGATTCCCATGCCACCCATTCGAATAAAGTACATGTTGATGCATATTCTTCGGGTGTCCTAATTACCGAGAACTATTTCTCAGTATCCTCTACGTCCTAGGTATGAGACACCGGATCAGGATCCCATATATGTAAGAGTTACATAGGCTACAGAAAGGTAGAGAACTGAGAATGGGTGATATGTATCTAAGTGTTAGAGAATGGTGCAATTGTTGCAGCCAAGTCTGTTGGCAGATATCACCTTGTATTAAATGTAAGTCCACGTTGCCCACCCCGGCACTTGTGGGGAGGCGGAAAACGGAATAAAAATCGAATTTTTATGAGCATAGGCAACATGGACTAGACTATGAAGGATCTTTGCTAAACAAAAACAAGCTAAAGCTAACTAGAAACTAGCTAAGTGCTAGAAAGGTTATACCTTGGGCTTTAAGTCCTTCTCTCCTTGCTCCTTGGAGTGGTGGAAGGAGGTCACCTTTGTCGTCTTCTCCCGTCAAAGAAAGATCCACCCGAAAGGCTCAACCTTTGGCTTCAACTCCAAGCTAGAAGTAACTAGGGTGGAAGAAGTGCTAATCCTTGAACCCTAGATGAGAGTAGAGATTATCAAGAGAGGGTTTTTCTCAAGCTCAAGTGTTTCTCAACACATGAGAGGGGAGAGCTTGAGGGAGAGGAAGAACAAGAGAGAGAATGTGAATAATAGAATGAGAGAATAATATGAAGCATTCTCTCATATAAGTGAATTATTGTAATTAGATAATTAGTGAGATAATTGTCATGGCTAAATCAAGACATAACCATTATCATTTCATTTTTAATGCAAATTGCAAGGATCAAAGAGCATCTTCCAAATGAAATGATGATGGTCAAGGTGTCAACAAGGTCAACAAGTCAAGATGGGTCAAATGGTCAACAACCATAACCATGCACAATTATTAAACTAATTTCAATTAACAATAAAACACACATAAGCATTAGGGTTAATAAAATGACAATAGTCATTAACCCTAATCAAAGTCCTCTCCCTCTGTCTCAAGCAACTGTGCATACGCACCCGTATTCGTGATCCGAGGAACACGAATACAATAAGAAAAAGCCAATCCCAAATCATATACTAGGATCCGGCTTAAACCAAAGCCCGCTAGTATAAGCTGTCCGGACAGCAAACGTGCACAAGTGCGCGGATGTGAACGAACCCTGTCGCAAAACCATACGACCTCTACTCATTTTGCCTAAAGGCGAATAGCTCTCTGTGTGGGACTCTAAAGACTCGACACTACGCTGGCAGTGGGTTTAACCACAGACCGCAAGCGGCACTAGCTGTACGTAACGGTCCCCAGGTAGATGTCGATAAGAAGACTGACGAGGTGAACCCCATCTGAACTCCTACTGAGCCTGTATGTGACAATCTCCGTACAGTCCGGTCTGTTCGTCTGATACATCGTATGGCGGGCCTAGGGGCGGTGAACGTCAGTCCCCTAATAGCGGTACAAGTCGTGTCGGAGTGTAGCCCAGAACACCCTGAGATAACACTAGAAACCTACCAGTATATCTCGCTTGCCCTGGCCAGGGACTACTCGTGTAATGGCTCTCCTGGACACAGCGCGATGTCAACCCCCAATACCGGGAGAGACGAATCCTGTCTAACCGTCACTGCCTCCAAGTGCTTCGGGATTGCACCCAAAAACTACCTGTTTGCACGACTCCTTTGAGCCGTGGTAGGGTAGTAATCAAAGTGCAGTGGGAACACACTCGAGGCGAAGTGACAGTGTCAAGTCAACGGACTAAGCTGTACTCATGTCACCTGGGAACTGATAACTGACGATAGGTATAATACCAACCAACAGTCCCCGACGAGTCCTGTCCAGTGTACTCGTAACCTAACGAGCACCCGCATACTATCTCAAGTACGACGTACTGACGGCTGTAGGACAGACCGTCTCCCACACTAGGATGAGAAGCGCATACGCTAGTCTACTCCAGAGTATCGATGCCCTGTCTCGATAGTCCAACGACTAGGGACCTGTATAAGAATGTGCTTATAGATCACCCAGCTCCCACGAGTGTGAGCGCCACCACAGCGCTGGTAATCAAGCAAAGATCCTAAGGGCTCTACTAATATGTATATCAGCGATATGCTAAAAGAAACACATGCACATATTAAAGCAGAGACAAACCAAGTAGCATACTACCATTTCGAGCAAGATTGTATATACAACTGTGAATATCCCAAGCTTCGATTAAGTAATATACAAACTAGTATGATACAGTAATGGCCTCTAGGTCATATACACTAACAATCTCCCACTAGCACTAAGGCCATGTACTGGCGTATCGAAGACCTATCATCTCGATCAGCCGCTCGAACTGAGTCTGGGGCAAGGCCTTGGTGAATGGATCTGCTGTGTTATCTTCTGAAGCAACCCTCCGAACCTCGATCTCCTGGCGATCCACGATCTCCCTGATCAGGTGATACCGCCTCAAGATGTGTCTGGATTTCTCATGGGACCTGGGTTCCTTCGCTAAAGCTATAGCCCCGTTGTTGTCGCAATACAGAGGTATTGGGTCAACAATGGACGGAACCACCTGAAGTTCTCTCAAGAACTTCCTCATCCAGACAGCTTCTTTTGCGGCATCAGATGCAGCGATGTATTCCGCTTCCATAGTCGAGTCAGCAACGGTTTCCTATTTGGAGCTCTTCCAACATACCGCCCCTCCATTGAGGGTAAAGATAAAACCCGACATGGACTTGGAATCATCCTTGTCACTCTGGAAGCTGGAGTCAGCAAAGGCCTCAATCTGGAGGTCTTTTCCGCCATACACTAAGAACATCTCCTTAGTCCTTCTCAGGTACTTGAGAATGTTCTTTACTGCTATCCAATGTTTCTCCCCAGGGTTTGACTGATACCTGCTTACCACACTCAGTGCATAAGCCACATCCGGTCTGGTACACAACATCGCATACATTATAGAGCCTACCGCAGAAGCGTAGGGTATAATAGACATGCGATCCCTCTCCAAATCAGTCTTGGGAGACATGTCTTTGGAGAGGGTGATCCCGTGACAAGCCGGTAGATTACCGCGCTTGGAATCTACCATACTGAATCTCTTCAATATGGTGTCGATGTACCTGGACTGCGAAAGTCCTAATATCCTCTTGGATCTGTCACGGTAGATCCGGATACCCAGAATGTATGAGGCATCACCCAAGTCTTTCATGGAGAACCTGTATGACAAGAACCCCTTGACAGATTGTAGCATAGGAATGTCATTTCCTATTAAGAGAATGTCATCCATGTATAAAACGAGGAATACTACAGTTCTCGCTACAAATCTACAATAGATGCATGGTTCATCTGGATTTTTGATAAAGCCAAATTCCTTGACCGTTTTATCAAAACAGATGTTCCAACTCCGCGATGCCTGCTTTAGTCCATAAATGGACTTAAGCAACTTGCACACCTTTGTTAGTTGTATGTATGCCCTAGAGGCCAGTATTGTACAGATGATGTATATTATATTGGATGCTTGGACATATATAGAGATGACTTTCTTGCTCGATATGATAGTATGCTATCTGGTTACTCTTTATCTTAACATGTACACTAGTCTCTTTATACTGTCTTATAGTTACATGTTGGTAAAGCCCTTAGGATATGTACTTGACTACCTGGACTGTGATGCAGATCATACTAGTGGGGACATGGTAGTCCATAAGTACATCCTTCATGGTCCCTAGTCGTGGGTGTATCGAGACGGGGTATCGATATACCAGTGTAGACTAGCGTATACGCTTCTCGACCCATGAGATGGGCGATGGATGATCCCATATCCATTGGTGTTTGACATCAGAGATGGTGTACGGGTGCTCAGTGGAGACTGGGTACACTGGACGGACTCGCTGAGAACTCCCAGATGGTATTATACCTCACGTCAGATGGCAGTTCTCAGGTGACACTTGTACAGGTTAGTCTGTAGACCCGAGATCGTCATAGAGTCTTGTGTGATTCCCACTGTGCTTTGATCTCCACCTTACCACGTCCATGAGGGCGTGCAAAACGGTGGTCTTTGGGTACAGTCCAGAGTCACATAGAGGCAATGAGCGATAGGAGGGGTTTCGTCTCTCCCGGTATTGGGAGTTAATGTTGCGCTGTGCTCGATTGGCCGTAACAGGGAAGTCCCTGGCCAGGGCTGATCAGAGATTTGCTGGTAAGTGTTACCAGTAGTTTCTCGACCCGTTATGAGCCTCACATCGGCACGACTTATCGGTTATTGGGGTCTGACGTATACCACCCCTAGACTTGATATGCGACGTATCAGACGAACAGATCGGACTGTACGGTAGGTGTTACTGGTCGGATTCGCAGGAGTGTGAGCGGGCTAGCTCGTCGATCTTCTGATCGCTCAATACCCGGGTGGCCGTTATGTTTAGCAGACCGCTTGCGGCTTGTGGGTGCTTGATATGATCATCATCTGCTACCGGCGTATTGACGAGTCTTTAGAGTCCTACACAGAGGTTTCCTGGTTCAAGCGAAACGAAATAGGAGCGATATGAGATATGTGCGGGACCGAGAATGATGCGTGTATGTGATACCGTATTTAATTCTCGCGATTAATGTTTCGAATGGTTGTATGCGATATAACCTAGTTATCGAATCGAAGATCGATTCGATAAGCCGATACATTGAATACTAGTCGGTCGTGTGTGACATGACCGGATCATTGAATCAAGTGTTGATTTAATGATTTAATGTATAATTATATATTTGATATATTACTTTGCATTGACTAGTATTGGTTCACTTTAAACGGATTTTTCTCACTTGGATTGCACATTGTATATGTGATATACTTTAGTGAACATTTTTGTATCAGGTTTGATGATACTTGATCATATGGTTAAGTGAATAGAATTAAACCATGGTTATTATAATAATTAGGGTTTTGCATATTTATTTGTTCATTTATTTGTTTATTCATTTATTTGGATAAGTTTAAATGAGAATGGTGGCATTTTTGTTTCTTATAAGATGCTTCATGAACCCTTGACTTTTGCTACCATTCTTGTCATCATGAATACCCTAACCCACCCAACTAACCATGGTATATTCTCTACACTTAACCAAGGTTAAGTTATGATAAGTATTGATTTTCTATTTCATTTTAATTAGAACTTATCATAACTAGCTTCATCTTCTTCTTCTTCTTGAAATAGAAAAGCTTGCTACTTTAATGGCATCTTGAGATCCAAAGTGAGAAATCCAATTCTAAAGTGAACCCACCTCCTATTTCTTCACCCTCTACCTCTTGCCAAGTTGTTTTGGGTGTTTACTTCACAAGTTTCACAAGTTTGTGAAGTCGGAGCTTGAACTAGTGATGCCTCGACGTAGATCATCTTCGGCACGAAGCCGACGACCTAGCTCGCCCGTTTCTCCGACGAAGACGATGCTTGAGTTCGGGATTTGAGATGGACAGCGAGGGCATGACCACGTGGAGCTAAGGAGTTGGATATCCGGATCTACAAAGGTTGTAGCATCTAACTTTTAGTTAAAGTGTTAACTAGTTTATAGTTTCGCCTAGAAACCTAGCTGACGATCCGTATTAGGGTTTCTCGGCACCCATAAAATTTTAAATTGGCATGTTCGATGCCTTGTGAGACCTCTATAGTGTGCCTAGGAACCCTACATTGGTATCAGAGCCTAGCTAGAGCCTTAGGCGAAGTCTAGACGCAATTTGAAGCCCGAACGAACCCGAAACCCTAAACTTAACATGCTCTCGGTACATTTTCTAAAATCTGGGATTTTTCAAGATTAAAAATGCCTAAAAAATTCAGCAGGAATATCTAAGAATTATGGTGAAAGACGAGCTCATGAAGCTTCCAAACATCCGCGGAAACGCGGCAGAAGCATGGCTTCTGCCGCTGTTCCGCGGCCAACTGTTCACTTTACCCAATATTGTTTGCAAAGTAATTCTTCTTTTCTGGTGCTGAGTTTTATGGGAATTTTTAATAATTATTCAAGAGTTGAATTTTCTGGGGTTGCTTTGGGGATTCGGTGTTTCGATCGGGGTATCAAATTTCGTCTTTGTGTATTTCCGGATAATTTTTTGAATATGTTAAAAAGTTCGACCGGATATAAATACCCAATTTTTCCCCTGTAGGGAAATTTCCAAGTGTTGGATTTTTCCGTAGTTTAACGACGTTCTAAGTAGTGCAAGTAATGCGATGGACCCTCTAGAAGACAACAAACCTTAACTCGATTATGTGACCGTCTTGAACTGCCCTTTGAACCTTCGGGTTTGGGGCAGTACGGCGTGCCACATGTGAGGCGTTGGCTTGACCCTTCTACGGCTGGACCGTCGGTACTGAGGCACGAACTGAATGTTGCTAGACTTATTTCATGTGTTGGACTGTATCGGGAAATCTTGGGTATTCGACTGTTCGATCGGAAAGTTTAACATTTTCTGTTTATCTGGAATGTGATACAATAATTAGAATTCAAAAACAGTTATGAGATAACTGAATGAATGTTATAAATCTAGCAGTTTAGTCCCACATAATATTGAAAAGAGTTTTCGATAATGAGACTAAAATGCGGGATTTATATCTGTTAGGCATGTGATGTCTAAGAATTTCATTTGATTAGGCATGCGATGTCTAAAGAGGTTGCGGATTCCAACTGTTGTAGTTTTACACTTTCTTTTCTGTGACCGTAAGTGTAGTATGTGATATCGCCGGTTTCGTTGCTATATGTCAACGACAATTGGGATGCGCATATTTACTTACGTTGATGACATGTGATGTTATGTGTTGCTGGATATGTTATATTGGATCGTCGTGTTTGAATAGCCGGGGGTTTTTATGTGAGATGAGTGTTTTTCATTTTCATTCATGTAAAAACTTGTATGTAATATTCTTTTATTTGGGGCACTTCCAGGTAGCGGAAGTTGTCACCTTTTGTATATTATTTACTTTTCCGCATTAGGATAGACCCAAGGAGGGGAGCACAAGTAACCGGGTTCTGGGGTCCAGTGGGAGACCAACTCGAGGAGTCGAGTCCGGGTCTCCTAACCCTAGAATTGGCAGGGTTTCTTGCCGCTCTCGTAGGGGTCTAGGGGTGTGGGATTGGCTATTCATCACGACCGTGGAATCCGTGTTTTATACTGGCTCGTATTGAAAACACGGACGTCTTAGTATATCCAATATTTCATATGTTTATTCTGCTGCGATATCTGTGTTGTGACTCTGTGATGGATATAGTATATAGTATATATGATATATTATATAGACGTTACTTATGTTTTACACCCGCGCTAGCCCTGCCCTGCTCTGTCGTTAGTTACCTAACCTAATGGTGCACGAGGGGACATCGAGGCGAATGCGGATGGCATAAGTGTTCGTCATATCTATCTGTGATGTTTAGGTATTTAAATGATGGGACTTCATTAATGTGATTAATGAAAGAAAAGAAACCTAAGATGTTGTAGAATCAAATTTTAAATAAAACAGGTAGCTACAGTTCTTGCTTTGCATAGCGGTATATATGATATACCCTGCACCTTATTCGATGAGGAAAGGACCGAGATCCCTTCACCGGGAGTGACTCCTTTAGCAATAACTGGCAGATGCTACACACTCGGTTTGGCTTTGATTGATTTTAAGAGTTTTTGCTTTGCACAGTGATATATATGATATATCCCGCACCTCATTCGACGAGGAAAGGGCCGACGATCCCTTCACCGGGAGTGACCCCTTTAGCAAAACTGAAAAAGCCTCAAAATCACTCCATTTCAAAACTTCATTTAATTCTGCAACGATATCGAGTTCATTACGCAATAGGTTTTCAGAAAAACCTGTCGTAGCCCTCCGTCATTTCAGATAAGTACTAGTTAGTATTCGTGCTACGTTTGTTGACAATGTTAAGGCGTAGTGTGCGGTAGCTAACCAGTATTTATCTGCTTATGCATATGATGCAGATTGGATTAGGGTAGTCGTGCGACTTTGTTGACTATGTTAAGGGTCGTGCGGGTGGGTTTAATTCAATCGGGAAATGACGGGTTGAACTTGACTAGCACTTATGATTTGTTGACTATGTTAAGGTCATATAGCTGCTAGGGGAAAAATATTATCGGGAATTTCAAGTGTTGAAATTTGCAATGAGATTGCATACCTTCTATGAGATAGTTGGATCACGATACCCACTGCGAGTAAGAGTTACTCCTGGGAGAGTTTTACACATTACAATTAGCCGATCAAGTAGGTGTCTAGAAAGGTGTTAACGAGGTTGCGCCTCTGGAAAAACGAGGTTTACATTAATTAGGTTCGTGGGAAAGCACGGGGGACCTCCCTCAGAGTACCGACACTGGCCTGGCTGAAAGATTGGCGAACTTGTAGTGTGTAATTAATCCCGGCTAGTCTTTCCTTTTAGGGTTTGAAGGAAGATTGGATAAAAAGCAGTGGGAGCCATCCTGATTAGATAAGATAATAACCAATCTGATCTTGCACGAGCATACGCTAAAGTGTTTTCTTCTCTCTCTCTCCTGGTAGCGACCAGTTCATGCCTTAATCAAGATAATAATATGGATGTATTGACCGAACCCGCATGTTATACTGTGCTGGGGAACGTTGGTTCCGTTCTTTCTTATAAGAGTTATAGGAATGAACAGGATATAGGGGAATACCAGGATTCCCATGCCACCCGAATGAAGAAAGTACATGATGATGCATTTTCTTCGGGTGTGTTCGTTACTGAGAACTGTTTCTCCATTTGCTCTACGTCCTGGGTATTAGATACCGGGTCAGGATCCCATATATGTAATCAGTTACATGGGCTTAGGAAAGGTAGAGAACTTGGAGAAGGTGATAAAGACATTAGAGTTGGAAATGGTGCAATTGTTGCAGCTAAGACTGACGGGGAATATCACCTTGTATTACCAACTGGTAATACATTGGTTCTGAACGAATGCTATTACATGCCGAACCTGATATGCAACATTATATCGGTTTCTTTATTAAGCAAAGAAGGATATAATTTTGTATTACAGGACAATGTTATGAACATTTTCCGTAACCAAAAGTTGGTTGGATCAGGCACGTTATGCAATGGCATTTATGTTCTAAATCAATCAACAGTTCTGAGCATAACAAACACACACAAGAGGAAGAGTTCTGAACTCAACGAATCCTTCTTGTGGCTTTGTAGACTGGGTCACATCAATGTGACACGACTGGCTAAGTTGCATAAGGATGGATATTTGAAACCTTTCGAATTTTCATCTTATGACACTTGCCAGTCATGTCTCAAAGGCAAGATGACCAAAACTCCGTTTACGGGACACGGAGAAAGAGTTACCGAACTCTTGGGACTTATACATAGTGATGTATGCGGTCCCATGTCTACACATGCCAGGGATGGTTCTTCATACTTCATTACATTCACTGACGATCTCTCTAGGTTCGGGTATGTGTTCCTGATGAAACACAAATCAGAAGCTTTTGAGAAATTTAGGGAATATAAACTAGAAGTTGAGAACCAAACCGGAAAAAGTATTAAAATCCTACGATCTGATCGAGGAGGTGAATACTTAAGCAATGAATTCCTGGACTTCCTAAAAGAGAATGGGATTCTCTCTCAGCTGACTCCTCCATATACACTACAGCACAACGGTGTATCTGAACGGAGGAACCGCACCCTATTAGATATGGTGCGCTCTATGATGAGCACAGCTGAGTTACCTATTTCCTTCTGGGGTTATGCGCTGGAGACAGCAGCATACCTATTGAATCAAGTTCCATCTAAATCTGTACCTACCACACCATATGAGATATGGAGTGGGAAGAGACCATATTTTAAACGAGTTAAGATATGGGGTTGTCCGGCCTATGTCAAAAGGCAAAATCCAGAAAAACTCGAGGCACGGTCAGTTCTTTGCAAGTTTGTGGGATATCCTAAGAATTCTCAAGGATATTTTTTCTACCATGCTGAAGAACAAAAAGTGTTTGTTTCTCAATATGCCACCTTTTTAGAAAAAGAATTCCTTGAAAAAGAAATTAGTGGCAAACTGGTAGAGCTGGAAGAAATTCCAGATACACAAACTATAACTGAAGATTTAGTGGAACCAGAGGATTCGATAGTACCCGACGAACCCCAGCCTCTCCGCCGATCTAGTAGGGTTTCTCGTCCACCTGAGAGATACTACGGTTTTCTCATTGATGGTGGAAGCGAGGATTGCATCATGGAAGATGATGACCCGACTAGTTTCAAGCAGGCCATCACGAGTGGTGACTCAGTGAGATGGCTGGATGCTATGCGGTCCGAGATGGAATCCATGTACACCAACAAAGTATGGACTTTGGACGTTGCTCCTGAAGGGGTAAAACCCATTGGGAGCAAGTGGATCTTCAAGAAGAAACTTGGTGTAGATGGGAAAGTGGAGACTTTCAAAGCTAGACTTGTAGCAAAGGGTTTTCGTCAAAGACCAGGTGTGGACTATGACGAGACCTTTTCTCCAGTGGCTATGCTTAAATCCATTCGGATCATGCTTGCCATCGCTGCATATCATGATTACGAAATCTGGCAAATGGATGTTAAGACCGCCTTTCTAAACGGTGATTTAGAAGAGTGCGTGTACATGACTCAGCCAGAGGGCTTCGTAGACAGTGGGAGCAGCGGGAAGGTGTGCAAGCTGCTTAAATCCATTTATGGATTAAAGCAAGCATCGCGGAGTTAGAACATCTGCTTTGACGTCGTTATCAAAGAGGTTGATTTCGTCAAAAATCCAGATGAACCTTGTATCTACAGGAAGATGGCAGAGAGTAAGGTTGTCTTCCTCGTATTGTACGTGGACGACATACTCTTGATAGGAAATGATATTCCTATGCTGCAATCGGTCAAGCTCTTCTTATCACAAAGATTCTCAATGAAAGATCTTGGTGATGCCTCCTGCATATTGGGAATTAGGATCTATGGAGATAGATCCAAAAGGATTTTGGGATTGTCCCAATCCAGGTACATTGACACCATACTAAAGAGGTTTAGTATGAAAGAGTCCAAGCGTGGGAACTTGCCCACGATCTCTGGAGTCACTCTCTCCAAAGAGATGTCTCCCAAGACTAATTTGGAGAGAGCTCGCATGCAAGGGATACCCTATGCTTCGGCAGTAGGCTCTATCATGTATGCGATGCTATGTACCAGACCCGATGTAGCATACTCACTAAGTGTAGTGAGCAGGTATCAAGCTGATCCTGGAGAGAGTCACTAGACAGCTGTGAAGAGCATTCTCAAGCACTTGCGAAGGACTAGAGATATGTTCTTGGTGTATGGTAACGGAGAGCTCCAAGTGGAGTCCTTTACCGATTCGAGCTTCCAGAGTGATAAGGACGACTCTAAGTCGCAGTCGGGCTTTGTCTTTACCCTTTACGGAGGGGCGGTTAGCTGGAAGAGTTCCAAGCAGGAAACCGTGGCAGACTCGACGATGGAGGCTGAATACATCGCTGCCAACGATGCTGCCAAAGAGGCTGTCTGGATCAAGAAGTTCATTACTGAACTTGGAGTGGTTCCATCCATTGAGCATCCAATACCTTTGTATTGCGATAACAATGGAGCGGTGGCTTTGGCCAAGGAACCCAGGTCCCATCAGCGATCCAGGCATATTCTGAGGCGGTATCACCTGATCCGGGAGATAGTTGATCGCCGGGAGATCGAGGTCAGGAGGGTTGACACGAAGAACAACACCGCGGATCCACTCACGAAGGCCATTCCCCAGATACAGTTTGAGAGACTCTTCAGGATGCTCGGTATGCGATACTACAGCAGCTGGCATTAGTGCAAGTGGGAGATTGTTAGTTGTATGTATGCCCTAGAGGCCAGTATTGTACAGATGATCTATATTATATTGGATGCTTGGACATATATAGAGATGACTTTCTTGCTCGATATGATAGTATGCTATCTGGTTACTCTTTATCTTAACAAGTACACTAGTCTCTTTATACTGTCTTATAGTTACATGTTGGTAAAGCCCTTAGGATATGTACTTGACTACCTGGACTGTGATGCAGATCATACTAGTGGGGACATGGTAGTCCATAAGTACATCCTTCATGGTCCCTAGTCGTGGGTGTATCGAGACGGGGCATCGATATACCAGTGTAGACTAGTGTATACGCTTCTCGACCCATGAGATGGGCGATGGATGATCCCATATCCATTGTTGTTTGACATCAGAGATGGTGTACGGGTGCTCAGTGGAGACTGGGTACACTGGACGGACTCGCCGAGAACTCCCAGATGGTATTATACCTCACGTCAGATGGCAGTTCTCAGGTGACACTTGTACAGGTTAGTCTGTAGACCCGAGATCGTCATAGAGTCTTGTGTGATTCCTACTGTGCTTTGATCTCCACCTTACCACGTCCATGAGGGCGTGCAAAATGGTGGTCTTTGGGTACAGTCCCGAGTCACATGGAGGCAATGAGCGATAGGAGGGGTTTCGTCTCTCCCGGTATTGGGAGTTGATGTTGCGCTGTACTCGATTGGCCGTAACAGGGAAGTCCCTGGCCAGGGCTGATCAGAGATTTGCTGGTAAGTGTTACCAGTAGTTTCTTGACCCGTTATGAGCCTCACATCGGCACGACTTATCGGTTATTAGGGTCTGACGTATACCACCCCTAGACTTGATATGCGACGTATCAGACGAACAGACCGGACTGTACGGTAGGTGTTACTGGTCGGATTCGCAGGAGTGTGAGCGGGCTAGCTCGTCGATCTTCTGATCGCTCAATACCCGGGTGGCCGTTACGTTTAGCAGACCGCTTGCGGCTTATGGGTGCTTGATATGATCATCATCTGCTACCGGCGTATTGACGAGTCTTTAGAGTCCTATACAGAGGTTTCCTGGTTCAAGCGAAACGAAATAGGAGCGCATATGAGATATGTGCGGGACCGAGAATGATGCGTGTATGTGATACCGTATTTAATTCTCGCGATTAATGTTTCGAATGGTTGTATGCGATATAACCTAGTTATCGAATCGAAGATCGATTCGGTAAGCCGATACATTGAATACTAGTCGGTCGTGTGTGACATGACCGGATCATTGAATCAAGTGTTGATTTAATGATTTAATGTATAATTATATATTTGATATATTACTTTGCATTTACTAGTATTGGTTCACTTTAAACGGATTTTTCTCACTTGGATTGCACATTGTATATGTGATATACTTTAGTGCACATTTTTGTATCATGTTTGATGATACTTGATCATATGGTTAAGTGAATAGAATTAAACCATGGTTATTATGATAATTAGGGTTTTGCATATTTATTTGTTTATTCATTTATTTGGATAAGTTTAAATGAGAATGGTGGCATTTTTGTTTCTTATAAGATGCTTCATGAACCCTTGACTTTTGCTACCATTCTTGTCATCATGCTTAACCCTAACCCACCCAACTAACCATGGTATATTCTCTACACTTAACCATGGTTAAGTTATGATAAGTATTGATTTTCTATTTCATTTTAATTAGAACTTATCATAACTAGCTTCATCTTCTTCTTCTTCTTGAAATAGAAAAGCTTGCTACTTTAATGGCATCTTGAGATCCAAAGTGGGAAATCCAATTCTAAAGTGAACCCACCTCCTATTTCTTCACCCTCTACCTCTTGACAAGTTGTTTTGGGTGTTTACTTCACAAGTTTCACAAGTTTGTGAAGTCGGAGCTTGAACTAGTGATGCCTCGACGTATATCATCTTCGGCACGAAGCCGACGACCTAGCTCGCCCGTTTCTCCGGCGAAGACGATGCTTGAGTTCGGGATTCGAGATGGACAGCGAGGGCAAGACCACGTGGAGCTAAGGAGTTGGATATCCGGATCTACAAAGGTTGTAGCATCTAACTTTTAGTTAAAGTGTTAACTAGTTTATAGTTTCGCCTAGAAATCTAGCCGACGATCCTTATTAGGGTTTCTCGGCACCCATAAAATTTTAAATTGGCATGTTCGATGCCTTGTGAGACCTCTATAGTGTGCCTAGGAACCCTACAACCTTTCCGCTGCTCCCACTCTGAATGAAACCCTCTGGTTGATCCATATAGACACACTCCTCTAAATGTCCATTTAGAAAAGTTGTCTTTACATCCATCTGCCAAATCTCATAGTCGTGGAAGGCAGCAATGGAAAGAAGGATCCGAAAGGATTTCAGCATAGCTACTGGAGAAAAGGTTTCGTCATAGTCCAAACCAGGTCGCTGACGAAAACCCTTTGCTACCAGTCTAGCTTTATAGGTCTCAACCTGTCCATCTACACCAATCTTCCTTTTGAAGATCCACTTGCATCCTACGGGTTTTACCCCATCTGGAGCAATGTCCAACGTCCATACTTTGTTGGTGTACATGGACTCCATTTCGGTCCGCATTGCATCCAGCCATTTTACCGAGTCGACGCTCTGAATGGCTTGCTGGAAGCTAGTAGGCTCATCAAAGTCTATGATGCAATCCTCTCTATCCCCGTCAATGAGAAAACCGTAGTATCTCTCGGGCGGATGAGACTGCCTACTACTCCTGCGGAGTGGCGTGGGAATGTCCTGATCTTTCGAACCCTCTGGTTCAACCAAGCTTTCAGTAATAGCTCGTGGTTCTGGAATTTCTTCCAGTTCTATTGCGCTCCAACTTAATTCTTTTTCTATGAACTGGTGTTCTAGAAAGTGGGCATGGTGAGAAACAAGGACCTTTTGTTCCTCTTCGCAATAGAAGTAATATTCCTTGGAGCTCTTTAGATATCCCACAAACTTGCACTGTACTGAGCGTGCCTCGAGCTTGTCCGCATGCTGCTTTTTTACAAAAGCTGGACATCCCCATGTCTTAATGTGATTAAGATAGGGTCTCTTCCCAAACCACATCTGATATGGTGTAGTAGGCACAGTCTTAGTTGGAACTCGGTTCAAAAGGTATGCAGCTGATTCTAGCGCATATCCCCAAAACGATCGCGTCAACTCAGCGTTACTCATCATGGACCGTACCATATCCAATAGGGTTCGGTTCCGTCTCTCCGATACACCGTTATGTTGCGGAGTGTATGGAGGAGTAAGCTGAGAGAGAATTCCATTCTCTTTTAAGTAACCCAGGAACTCGGCACTCAAGTATTCACCACCTCGATCAGATCTCAGTGACTTGATACTTTTGCCTGTTTGTTTTTCTACTTCATTCTTATATTCCTGGAATTTTTCAAAAGCCTCGGATTTATGTTTCATTAAGAAGACATAACCGTACCTTGAAAAGTCATCCGTAAAAGTAATGAAGTAAGAATAACCGCTTCGTGCATGTGTAGACATTGGACCGCAAACGTCGCTGTGTACGAGTCCCAAGAACTCGCTCGCTCTTACTCCGTATCCAGTGAACGGAGTCTTTGTCATCTTTCCTTTGAAACAGGATTGACAAGTTGCATACGATTGATATTCGAACGAATCCAAATATCCTTCTGCATGTAACTTAGTCAACCTTCTCTCATTGATGTGACCCACTCTACAATGCCATAAGAAAGTTTTATCGATTTCTGGAGACTTTCTTTTGTGTGTATTCTGGACATTGAAAATCTGTGGCTGGTTTAATACGTATATACCGGTGTTCAATGTACCTGACCCAATCAAAACTTGATTAAGGTGAATGTTCACTACATTACTTACAAATGAAAATTCATAACTTTCTTTAGATAATAAAGATACAGAAATGATATTACAGGTTGTATTTGGTACATAATAACAACTACGTAAAACCAAAAAGTGTCCATCCGACAATCCCAGGTGATAGTCCCCCACAGCCTCAGCATCCATGCTAGCACCGTTTGCAACTCTGAGGGTCATGTCACCTGCCTTCAAAACTCTACGCTTTCTCAACGCCTGCAAAGAATTACAGATATGAGATCCTGATCCGGTATCCAATACCTAGGATGCAGAGTTTATTGATAGACAGTTTTCAATAACTTACACACCTGAAGCTGAAGCTGCAACTCGCTTCAAATCCTGTGTTCTGTCCTTCCAAGCCTTGCAATCCTGTTTCCAGTGACCACTTTTGTGACAATAGAAGCATTCTTCCTTCCCCACCAGCTTTCCCGCTATCTTTGTTGCTTTTCCTTTTCCCTTCGTATCCACTTTACCGACACCGCCTCTTGGTTTGGCGGGGGCTTTCTTTTCTTTCGCCCTGGACCTAGAAGAGTAGGATCCTCCTACAAACAAAGTGGATGTCTCCCTACCCTTCTGTAGGGTGCCCTCAGCACTCCTCAACATGTTCAGAAGCTCGGAAAGTTCAACCTCCTTTCCTTGCATGTTGAAGTTAAGAATAAACTGGGCGTAAGTGGAAGGAAGGGACTGGAGAATCAAATCAATATAGAGTTCATTCTCCAACGTGGTCCCAAGGTCCGCGAGCTCCTCAATGTAGCCAATCATCTTAAGCACGTGTTCCGCTACCGATGATCCGACGGCCAACCTTGCCGAAAACAACTTCTTCGACACTTCGTATCTTGCGATACGAGACTGCTCTCCATACAGTTCTTTTGTATGAAGAAATATGGACTCAAGGTCCATATTCTCGTGCCTCCTCTGATGTTCGTTGTCCATCGAGGCAAGTACGAGGCATCTAGCCTTCGCGCAATCTATTTCCCAGGTCTTGTAGATTTCCCTATCTACGACACTGGTTTTGGGACCTGGGACAGGGGGAGCTTTGGTGGTAAGGACATACCCCAACTTGTCGTAAGTGATTGCCATCTTGACATTCCTGAGCCAATCTTTGTAGTTTGGCCCTGTCAATATGTTTTTATCTAGTAATAACTTAAGTCCAGTCATGTTGAATGGTCGCTGCAATTAGGAGAGAGAAAAGAAACACTTTAGCATGATGCTCTTGCAAGTTTCGAGTGGTTTTTAGTTTGTCTAAACTGGATGGCTCCCACTGTCTCTCGAATCCCTTCTCAAACCGTAAAGAAAGGATTAGTCAGGATCAATCTCACCGTACAATACTTGCTTAACCGTTCAGCCAGGCCAGTGTCGGTACTTCGAGGGAGGTTTTCCAACGCTTTCACGAAGTTCCTTAATTAAGTAACCACTTTTCCCTGGGGGCGTAGCCCCGCTAACACCTTTCCAGACACCTACTGAGTTTATAGCATTGATCGTTAAGTGAGAGTTTTCCCGAGGAGTAGCATATACTCACAGTAGGATCGGGATCCAAATATCATCGCGTGATAAAACCGAAGGAATCCTACCAGAATTATCACACTCCAAATGGTATGCAGCGCTAGCAAGTTTCAGTACTTATGAAACTCCCGATGTAGATTTCTGCCCCATGCTCTTATGACCTTGACTTTGGCCAAAATATCATAAGTCACATGTCAAGTTCTACCCGTCATTCTCCTGGTTAATTTGGACCCACCCGTACCTACCCTTGACTTTGGCCAAAATGGTAACACGACTGTCCCAAACCAACGCATCTATCTATGCTGCACATGAATACCCAATAGCTACCAATCACTATGCCTTGACTTTGGCCAAAATACATAGCTTGAATACTTTTTGACCATTCATGTGGAATGACGGAGGGCTACGAATGGTTTTGGCGAAACCGTGAACGTAGTGAACTTGATATAATCGATGGAACGAGATAGCTTTTAAAAGGAGTGGTTCAGGCTCCGCGTTTAAAAGTTTGGTTTTGAAAAGAACCGAGTGGTTTTCAAAGTGTTCCAATCGATTTTTACTTGGTTTATTTTCTTGCATTAGTTCTTTTAATGCGTCCCATCATTTAATCCTACCATTGCAGAAAACAACCAAAATATGACGTACGCTTATGCCATTCGCATTCGCCACGGGGCCCCGTCATCACCCGTTAGGTTACTTAACTAACGACTGAGCGGGGGCTGGGCTAGCGCGGCTGTAAAACATAAGCAACGCCTAAATAGTTATCATATATCAATATATAGCAATGATAGACATTACAGATCACAGATGAATACATTGGATATACTAGGAATCCGCAATACGTTCGAGCTTGCAACGAAAAACGGATTACACGGTCGCGGTGAATAGCTAATACCCCACCCAAGACCCCTACGGGTACGGCAAACTACCCGCCAAGTACCCGAAGCGAAGCAACCTCCCTCACCACCGTGAGTAGGCCACTCGGCACTTCGAGATACCCGGTAGTTTGCGTACCCCCTCTATGGGTCTATCCTAGGAGCAAAAACAGTAAAAAGAATTATACAATGACGGCTACAACCCCGACCCGGTTGTGCGGCCATACAAATAATAATATTACATCAATTTACATATTACAATGAATGAAAGAAAAAGAAACACTCATCTCACATCCACCCCGGCTATTCACCCGCGACAATCCAACGCATTCATATACACATACCATCATCAAACACAGATCACAGATATGTATAACCCCGACTAATCGACATATAGCGATTAGCCAACGTTCAATACATATAAACATCACAGATATAACCTTTTAGTCAAAGTGTAGTGAAGTTCGAAAAAAAATACGGATTTATAGGCCCCCAAAAACAAATTTCTATTCTTGAAAACCTGGGAACATATAAACCATCTTAAAAATCCTAAAACCATGCCAGAAGAACACTGCACCAAACTCGACCCAGAGACGAGCCAACTCGGCCGCGGTTGCGCGGCAATAGCTTGCTATTGCCGCGGAACCGCGGCGCTTTGGTCGATTCACTGGACCGGGTTTGGTGGCTTTCTTCACAAAACCCTGAGACGATTTTTGGAGTATGAATTATTTCATTTTGAACAGAAAAAATTTTAACAGAAAGTTTGGGTTTTGAAAACTCGGTTTTGCGATTTTTCCGATTCGAACTTCCATACACTTTACTACCTAGCTAGTTTATGTTTAGTTAGGCTCTGATACCACTGTAAGTCCACGTTGCCCACCCCGGTACTTGCGGGGAGGCGGAAAACGGAATAAAAATCGAATTTTTATGAGCTTAGGCAACATGGACGAGACAATGAAGGATCTTTGCTAAACAAAAACAAGCTAAAGCTAACTAGAAACTAGCTAAGTGCTAGAAAGGTTATACCTTGGGCTTTAAGTCCTTCTCTCCTTGCTCCTTGGAGTGGTGGAAGGAGGTCACCTTTGTCGTCTTCTCCCGTCAAAGAAAGATCCACCCGAAAGCCTCAACCTTTGGCTTCAACTCCAAGCTAGAAGTAACTAGGGTGCAAGAAGTGCTAATCCTTGAACCCTAGATGAGAGTAGAGATTATCAAGAGAGGGTTTTTCTCAAGCTCAAGTGTTTCTCAACACATGAGAGGGGAGAGCTTGAGGGAGAGGAAGAACAAGAGAGAGAATGTGAATAATAGAATGAGAGAATAATATGAAGCATTCTCTCATATAAGTGAATTATTGTAATTAGATAATTAGTGAGATAATTGTCATGGCTAAATCAAGACATGACCATTATCATTTCATTTTTAATGCAAATTGCAAGGATCAAAGAGCATCTTCCAAATGAAATGATGATGGTCAAGGTGTCAACAAGGTCAACAAGTCAAGATGGGTCAAATGGTCAACAACCATAACCATGCACAATTACTAAAGTAATATCAATTAACAATAATACACACATAAGCGTTAGGGTTAATAAAATGACAATAGTCATTAACCCTAATCAAAGTCCTCTTCCTCTGTCTCAAGCAACTGTGCATACGCACCCGTATTCGTGATCCGAGGAACATGAATACAATGAGAAAAATCCAATCTCAAATCATATACTAGGATCCGGCTTAAACCAAAGCCCACTAGTATAAGCTGTCTGGACAGCAAACGTGCACAAGTGCGCGGATGTGAACGAACCCTGTCGCAAAACCATGCGACCTCTACTCATTTTGCCTAAAGGCGAATAGCTCTCTGTGTGGGACTCTAACGACTCGACGCTACGCTGGCAGTGGGTTTAACCACAGACCGCAAGCGGCACTAGCTGTACGTAACGGTCCCCAGGTAGATGTCGATAAGAAGACTGACGAGGTGAACCCCATCTGAACTCCTACTGAGCCTGTATGTGACAATCTCCGTACAGTCCGGTCTGTTCGTCTGATACATCGCATGGCGGGCCTAGGGGGGCGGTGAACGTCAGTCCCCTAATAGCGGTACAAGTCGTGTCGGAGTGTAGCCCAGAACACCCTGAGATAACACTGGAAACCTACCAGTATATCTCGCTTGCCCTGGACAAGGACTACTCGTGTAATGGCTCTCCTGGACACAGCGCGATGTCAACCCCCAATACCGGGAGAGACGAATCCTGTCTAACCGTCACTGCCTCCAAGTGCTTCGGGACTGCACCCAAAAACTACCTGTGTGCACGACTCTTTTGAGCCGTGGTAGGGTAGTAATCAAAGTGCAGTGGGAACACACTCGAGGCGAAGTGACAGTGTCAAGTCAACGGACTAAGCTGTACTCATGTCACCTGGGAACTGATAACTGACGATAGGTATAATACCAACCAACAGTCCCCGACGAGTCCTGTCCAGTATACTCGTAACCTAAAGAGCACCCGCATACTATCTCAAGTACGACGTACTGACGGCTGTGGGACAGACCGTCTCCCACACTGGGATGAGAAGCGCATACGCTAGTCTACTCCGAAGTATCGATGCCCTGTCTCGATAGTCCAACGACTAGGGACCTGTATAAGGATGTGCTTATAGATCACCCAGCTCCCACGAGTGTGAGCGCCATCACAACGCTGGTAATCAAGCAAAGATCCTAAGGGCTCTACTAATATGTATATCAGCGATATGCTAAAAGAAACACATGCACATATTAAAGCAAAGACAAACCAAGTAGCATACTACCATTTCGAGCAAGATTGTATATACAACTGTGAACATCCCAAGCTTCCATCAAGTAATATACAAACTAGTATGATACAGTAATGGCCTCTAGGGCATATACACTAACATTAAATACATTGATTCTGAACGAATGTTATTACATACTGAACCTGATATACAACATTACATCATGTTCTTTACCGATTTAAAGAAGGATATAATTCTGTATTTGAGGATAATGTTGTGAACATTTTCCTGAATCAAGAGTTGATTCGATCAGGCATGTTATATAATAGCATATATGTTCTAAATCAAACCTTAGTTCAAAGTATATAGAACACAGACAAGAGGAGCAGTTCAGGAATGAACTAATCCTTCTTGAGGCATTGTAGACTAGGTCATATCAATGCGACACGACCAGCTAAGTTACATAAGGATGAATATGAGAATCTATTCGAATTTTCATCTTATGCTACTTTCTAGTCTTGTCTCAAAGATAAAATGGCCAATACTCCGTTTACTAGAAACAGAGAAAGAGTTACTGAACTCTTGGGACAAATACATGATGATGTATATGGTCCCATGTCTACAAATACCAAGGTTGGTTCTTTTGAGAATCAAATGGGTAAAAGTATTAAAGTCCTACGATGTGATCGAGGAGGCGAATACTTGTGTATGGAGTTCCTGGAGTTTCTAAAAGGAGAATGTGATTCTCTCTCAGCTTACTCCTTCGTACACACCACAGCACAACGGTGTATCGGGATGGAGGTATCGCACCTTATGAGATATGGTGTGCTCTATGATGAGTACTGCTGAGTTACCTGTTTTTTTAGGTGTTATGCACTTGAGAAGCTGCATACCTGTTGAATGGGGTTCCATTCAAATCAGGGCCTACCACTACATATGAAATATGATATGGGAAGAAACTATGTCTTAAAAGAGTTAAGATATGGGGTTGTCCGGCCTATGTTGAAAATCAAAATCCGGACAAGCTCGAGGTAAGGTCAGTTGTGTGAGTTTGTCGGGATATCCCAAACATTAATAAGGGAATATCTTCTACCTAACTGATGAGCAAAAGGCATTTTATTTCCCAGCATGCCACCTTTTTAGAAAAGGAATTTCTTGTGAAGAAATTAAGTGGTCATGAGGTAGAACTGGAAGGAGTTCCAGCTAGACAAACTAACAGCTGATGATTTGGTAAAACCAAAGGATTCAATAGTTTCCGACGAATCTCAGCCTCTCCGCGAATCTGGTAAGGTTCCTCATCCACTCGAGAGACACTATGATCTTCTCGGTGACAGTGGGAGCGAGGATTGCATCATGAGATAATGGCCCAACCGGGTTCAGGCAGTTGGAACGTCTGTTTTGATATGATAGTCAAAGAGTTTGACTTCATCAAAATGGTAGATGAAGCTTGTATAGACAAAAAGGTTGTAGAGAGTAAGGTTGTCTTTCATGTATTGTACGTAGATGACATACTCTTGATAGCAAATGGTTTCCTATGTTACACTCGGTCAAGCTCCTGTTATCACGAGGATTCTCAAAGAAAGATCTGGATGATACCTACTACATCTTGTGGATTATGATCTATGAGATAGATCTAAGTGGATGTTGGGAGTGTCCCAAATCTAGGTACATGAACACCATACTAAAGGGGTTTAGTCTGGAAGATTCTAAGCGTAGTGGTTCGCCCACTTACTCATGGATCACTCTCTCTAATACTGATTTGGAGAGAGCTCGCGTTCAAAAGATAATATATGCTTCGGCAGTAGGCTCTATCAGAGTATGCGATGTTATGTACCAGATAAGATGTGGATGACTCACTAGGTGTAGTGATCAGGAATCAATCGGATCTTGTGAGAATCACTGGAAAGATGTGGAGGACATTCTTATGTACTTGAGAAGCACTAAAAGAAAGTTCTTGGTTCCAGCATCCAGAGTGATAAGTTCGACTGAGAGTCAGTCGCAGGAATTGTCTTTACCCTCAGTGCAGGGACGGTATGTTGGAAAAGTTCCAAACTAGATACCGTGACATACTAGACGATAAAAGCTAAATACATTACTACTAACGATACTACCAAAGTGGTTGTCTGGACATTTGTTCAGACCAGAATATTGCATTTTAATACCGCTCATTCATTATCTATTTTTTGTATATATCGGTACTATTAACCGGTGTTTGCTCAGTAATACAGATTACAGGTATCTGTGGCAAAATACTAGAAATACATCCAGAATCACGGATATTACATTTGTGAGCCGACACTACAACCAGAACTGCAAACCGACCGATATCCAAGAGTTATTTTGCAAATAAATATTGTGTACACAATTTTGGTCCAACACATAACATGTGTACACACTAACTCTTGGAGCTTGGACCTAGGACCTAAGGGGGCAGCCATGGCATGATGGCTCATGGAAAGTGGGCATGAGAAGTGATGTGCATTTATTGCATAAAGTGTTGATGTGATGCAAAGCTATATTATTCCCTCCAATCCCTGGTGCACTACAAGTTCAAAATAGACAAATCAAACTGCACCAATGTGATGTTTGGGAGCAGACAAGACCACCATTGCAATACGGGACCCTGCCCTCGGAAAATGGCCGAGCACTTCCCTCCCAAAACCAGTGTGGCCGGCCCCACCTCCTCCAGTGGGCCCCATCCTCTCACAGTGTCTCCAATACTGCCATGTGGTCTTTATTTTATTGTTTGCTTAATCCCTTATCTTGCCTATAAAAGCAGACCATGGGGCAAAGGAGAAAGGGTCCAATTTTTCCATACATTATATCATTCTTTTCATTTTGTTTTCACTCTCTTGTAAATAGCTTAGCTTCCCTTTGAGATCATTGCCTTCTCTTGATCTTTCAACCTCTTCATTGAGCTTGAAGGTTTAAGGGTTGGTATTTGATCTCAAGGGTTGTATCTTCTTGAAGATTAATAAAGTTCTCTCTTTTGTGCTTCATTTTCCCTTAGGTTCTTTATCTTCACTTGATCTTGCAACCTCTTAATTGAGCTTGCAAGTTTAAGTTTAGGTATTTGAATTCATGGCTTGTATTGTGCTCTTTAGTTCCATGGTTCTTAATCTTTCTTTCTTTCCCTTTTTATTACTTGCTCTTTCATTACTTGTTCTTTACTTACTTGCACATTAAATTCCATGTCATTTAATTACTTGCTTGTAACCTTTTCTTTTCTTTGCTCTTTTTGTTTGTTGTTGTGAATGGCTGTAAATTAGTGTTGTTAGGAAAAGACAAAGATATTGTAAGTTAACATTTCGTTTCTCATTTTCTTTTCCCGTCATTTCCATTTGAAACTCCGTCCAAACCTTACGCAAGCACTCTATTGGGCACCCTACCCTACCAAGGTAACAGTGATTCCTAACCGTAACTGGTTGCGTTCGGATTGGCCGGAGGAAAAAGCAAGAGACAAGAACGGATGGATAAGGGTCAATAAGCCGGATTCTACAAATACCGTGCTTTAGCACCCAAATCCACGTTGTTGCCGATTGCTCTAACTTCATTGGCTAAGTTCGGCTCAAAGGACTTGAATACGGAATCCATTAACTTACACTATCCTATCTTATCCTAACATGCGTTTACTTTGTATATAACACTTAGGTTAGATACGAACTTTCCGCCCACACGCATTTACTCATTATGACAAGAAACTAAAATGCTCCTTCTCCCTGTGGATCGACCCGTGCTCAACCGGCTAGCTGCAAAGCGACACCGTCTTGATTGCGGTAACTAAAACTCTTTCAATCAAATGGTGTCGTTGCCGGGGAGATGGTAACGTTTTAGTTTTTGTTATTTCAGGTTAATCTCTGTACATTTCACTTATACAATTAACCCCTTTTTCAAAACAACATAAAAATTTAAAAAAAACCAAAACCCAAACAAAAGCTAACTAAATTAACATTTTTTGATCTCTGGATTTAAGACCTGTTTGCACTCTATAACTCATCTGAAAACACAAACAATACCAGTAAGACACTAATAAGACAGTGGGACACCAGAAGAAGTTTAGAGCCCAAAATCCAAGACAGAACCGGTGACACACCTCCAAGATCCGAGCTCGCCGGCCGTACCTCCTCCTTCTGCCTCCAATTTTTCCTCTGTGCTCCACTATTCTGTTTCTGTCCCATTTTTATTGTTTGTTTTTTATAATTTTTAGTTTGCAGGTATTTGGGCATTCGTATCGATTTTCCGCACTAATATCTGTTTTTTCCGATATTTATAGATTTTTGCGGAATTGCGAACGGCGATTGTGGGGAGCAAAGTGTGCATTCCATGCTAAGGTGATTACGAAGTACAGTGCCAAAGATCCGGGTAGTTTGACCCGCGCAAGCGAACATTCCAAGCTATTTGGATTTAATTTCAACGCGGGTTTCTTAACCCAAAAACTTATCGGTACGTACTTTACTAACACCTTCTTCTCAAATCCGACGCATTCAATATACTATTCTTTGCAGGATTCTTTGCAAGTTCGCTACCAAACGCTAAACATTACTAACCCGTATTTGTTGCAGTGCCGAGCTTAAAAGTAAAAAACGATTGTTTGATTCTTTGAATAATTTTTTTATTGAATTATGCATTGCATACATTAATACAGACTTAAGGGCAAGCGAACCCCAAAACATACGGTAAAGGATTTCATCACCTTTTCCGTGGCCCACAAATCACGAACTTGAGCATAACGTTTACCTGCACAAATTTTAAAAGAAACTAGACTTTAAGCCTTAAGGACTTCACGCTCACTAGGAGAGGTTAATTGTGTTTATAACACCGCTTAACGGTATATTGTTCTCGGGGTGTCTAGGAAAGTGTTCACGGAGAAACCGCCAAAAGAGAAAGGTTTATTTAATTAAAGACCTTCGCGAAAGCGTCGGAAAACCTCCCCTTATCTCTGCACTTACCTGGCCTCGTGATCAGTGTACCTTGAGCCCGTTTCTCGACACAGTTTTACTTCGACAATCAAGTTCTGGAGCAGATCCAGTTGACCTAGGTGAACCCTAAACCGATTAGGTGCGTGGTCTTTTTTTGTCGTGGTTGTTTTTGTCCAGATTCTTTTTGTGTGTACATTTCATTCTTTTGTTAATAACTAGCAAAAAAATAAAAAAAATCACATTCTTTTTTTTCTCCTTTCTCTCATCATATCATGGGTGCCCCATCTCGAAAAACTCTTGCCGAACTTCGGTACTCATAACCAGACATTACTTCTTACGGTTCTTGTTTTGGTCAAACTTTGAACGACCCATCCATGCAAAAAAATTCTTTGAAAGATCGGATAGACTCGTCTAGGATGAACAATTGGACTCCGCAATCCACCTTATATCAACCATTTCAACCTTCACCACCTTCTTATGTTGATACTTCTTTTTCGAGTCCAGTTGCAACTCCGAAAACCATGTCTATTACTAAACGTATTGAACAATCCTATAGCCGATCTTTCACTCCTTTCACCACTTCAAATTTTTGGATCAACAGTTCCATTCACCTTCTTATCCAAATGTTGATCCTACTCCTGTCCATCCATTCAATTGCTACCAGTCCTACCCGACTTTTACACATTGCCTAGACATTACTTCTGAACCGCCATTTAGGAGTTTTCAGTATCCAACAAACTTTGAATCTTTTACTGAAACCCCTTCAAAACCCATGTCTAGTATGAAACAGTCGTTGGAAGACTTTAGGGTGGCGTCATGCCAACAGATGATGGATTTGAATGCGTCCATGGCCGCCCTAATACAACCTAGTGACCCGGTAGCTAGTTTTCAACTAGCTCTAAATTTTCCAATATATGATGAGGTGGTAGGATAGGTTGAGAATTTGAGTGGAGAGAGTGAGCTGTACACCCTTCCAAGTCAAACCTACCTGTCCCAAATTGAATCCCACAACTCCGGTTTTGAATTTCTATCAAGTGTCCCAAATGAATTATCAATTGAAAATAGAATGTTTAATGAATTGTGTGACTTTGTAGTGTTTGATTTATCCGATTGTGAAGGGACCTTGCCAAGTGAAACCAATCTCAAACCTTTTGACCTCTACACCACCATCTTAGAACCAAAATTGATTGAAATCCATGCTTTTGATAAGGTGTTTGAGAACTTTTATTTTCACTTGATTAAGGATATTGACGCTGGGAATATTTTGGATGATGCACCTGCAATTTTGGATGAGTTTCTCTCTCTCTAATTCATCATCCCGAGTCATTAACTGTTTTTCCCGAACTTCATATGCGTCTAGATATTAATGATAATTGCATGGATAAGCTGATTTTTTAGGAGACTTTTGAGGATAGTTTTGAGGATGAACCAGTTTTACTTGATGAGTCGGATTTTCCAATTCATCCTGTTCCTTTCATTGACTGTGTACACCCTCCTGAACCTTTAACTGTTACTTTTCCTCGATCACTCCCCTCCATCCTTTCTGTCATTCCGACCTTGCAAGAAATCGTATCACTTTCATTTCTTGTGTCTGGTTTACCAAGTTTGGCGTACCCATGTTTCCTCACGAATCTTGAGGGATTTGACCCCATTTCTCGATGGGTTAATAGATTGGTACAATCGCTTGTTACACATCGGTCATCAGAAATTGTGCTAATTTATTCACCCCATTTTCACCCTCAAGTACACCATTTCTTTTTCCCTTCCTCCATTCTTCTTCTCATATATCGAGACCGTATTCCACTTCTATCCCCACATGGTCTCGCGTGTTTCACATTTCTTTTCTCTACACTCCATTCTTTCACCAACCACTCTATTATCATAATAAAATTTTTGAAGGGTTGGTGCTCACTTTTGGCCTGTGTAAGGCCTTATATAGCTTGATACTGTTCCTTCCCCCCTAATCCTGAACTTCAACGCTTGAACAGTGGAAACACCATTTCACTTAAGTTTGGGGGGACCATTTTGTGTATATATTTTTGGTTTTCTTTTTGTTGTGTATAAAATTCTCTTTTAGGGAGCGCCGGCAATTTTGACTCTCTTGGTGTAGCCTGACAGTGAGGGCACTGTCAAGTTTAAGTTTGGGGGTGTGCTCGATAAGCTTTCTTCCTTCGCATTTATTTGTATATTTTGCATTTGCATACCTTGTTAAAAACCTACAAAAATCGAAAAATTTTCCAAAAATATAAAAACTTTGTCGTCATGTTAGCTAATAGGGTAACTTAGATTTTTATTCCGAAAGTTTAGTTGATACGTTAAAAATAACTAAATCCTAGGCTTAGGAATTGAAAATGCTAAAAATAACCCTCTTTCTGTTCAACCTTGGTAAATATACGTCCTTACAGTTTTTTTTGAGAAATAGGTAATCTTGAGTTCAGTTCTTGAGTTAAGTCAAGATAAAGGGGAAGTATTGAAGCTTTACTGAAGAATAAGTCTGAAAAATTGTTTATATTCTTGAGTCCAAATTTAGAAAGTATATACCCTACAAACTACACATACACGCACCATGAAACTTGGGATAGTAGAGGATACCTAGAATACTCTTTCCTGAAAACCCAGTATGAAAGAAAAAACGGTAATTAAAGTTAAACACCAAAAGAGCATCATTGAAAAATTTATCCGGTCTTGAAAAAGAAAAAAATAATAAAAGAAAAAGAAAAAAAATAATGTCAAGACCTGGAGACTGCTATTTACACTTTAAACTCACACATTCAGTAATCGGCTGTTAGTGCCTCAAGAAGCATTAATAGTCGCATGAATGGTGTGTGAGCAACACCGACCATCATTAAATGAAAAGAAGTAGTATTAGGTATTAGGGCAAGGGTACTATAGCTTGAATTGAATTCTCAAGTGTAGGGTGAAATAATACACACACGTATGGGTATACAATCGATGTTTGGATGAAAGATAGAAATAAAGAATAAGACTTATGTTTTCCGTAAAACTGATAAAAATCCCTGATTTGAGACCGCGCTTTAGAAGGAAAACTCAGGAGATACCAACATCTTTCTAAATTTTTTTGGAACGTATAGAATCTAAGGTTAAATAGATAGGAGGCATGAAACATAAGGGTAGGATATTTCTAACTTAGGATGATAGAATTTCTAACCTAGATACTAAACTGTAGGAGTAGAATCGGCGTTCACTTATGAAACTAACTTGACAGGATTTTGTGGGTGTAATCCGCTGAAGACCCTCAGGAGACAACACTCCTCCTACTAGGGAAACCTAGAGGTTTAACGGCTTATTGCACGTGCTCAGTGCAATCACGTTCCCTGAGAAGGTGGGGCTAGGATGTTATTTTGCTCGGGACGAGCAAAAGATAAGTTTGGGGGTATTTGTTCAGACCAGAATATTGCATTTTAATACTGCTCATTCATTATCTATTTTTTGTATATATCGGTACTATTAACCGGTGTTTGCTCGGTAATACAGATTACAGGTATCTGTGACAAAATACTAGAAATACATCCAGAATCACGGATATTACATTTGTGAGCCGACACTGCAACCAGAACTGCAAACCGACCGATATCCAAGAGTTATTTTGCAAATAAATATTGTGTACACAATTTTGGTCCAACACATAACATGTGTATATACTAACTCTTGGAGCTTGGACCAAGGACCTAAGGGGCAGCCATGGCATGATGGCTCATGGCAAGTGGGCATGAGAAGTGATGTGCATTTATTGCATAAAGTGTTGATGTGATGCAAAGCTATATTGTTCCCTCCAATCCCTGGTGCACCACAAGTTCAAAATAGACAAATCAAACTGCACTAATGTGATGTTTGGGAGCAGACAAGACCACCACTGCAATACGGGACCCTGCCCTCGGAAAATGGCCGAGCACTTCCCTCCCAAAACCGGTGTGGCCAGCCCCACCTCCTCCAGTGGGCCCCATCCTCTCACAATGTCTCCAATACTGCCATTTGGTCTTTATTTTATTGTTTGCGTAATCCATTTTCTTGCCTATAAAAGCAGACCACGGGGCAAAGAAGAAAGGGTCCAATTTTGCCATACATTATATCATTCTTTTCATTTTGTTTTCACTCTCTTGTAAACAGCTTAGCTTCCCCTTAAGATCCTTGCCTTCTCTTGATCTTTCAACCTCTTCATTGAGCTTGAAGGTTTAAGGGTTGGTATTTGATCTCAAGGGTTGTATCTTCTTGAAGATTAATAAAGTTCTCTCTTTTGTGCTTCATTTTCCCTTGGGTTCTTTATCTTCACTTGATCTTGAAACCTCTTAATTGAGCTTGCAAGTTTAAGTTTAGGTATTTGAATCAATGGCTTGTAATGTGCTCTTTGGTTCCATGATTCTTAATCTCTCTTTCTTGCCCTTTTTATTACTTGCTCTTTCATTACTTGTTCTTTACTTACTTGCACTTCAAATTCCATGCCATATAATTACTTGCTTGTAACCTTTTCTTTTCTTTGCTCTTTTTGTTTGTTGTTGTGAATGGTTGTAAATTAGTGTTGTTAGGAAAAGACAAAGATATTGTAAGTTAACGTTTCGTTTATCATTTCCTTTTCCCGTCTTTTCCATTTGAAACTCCGTCCAAAACTTATGCAAGCGCTCCATTAGGCACCCTACCCTACCTGTTGGAGATAGTGCCCTCAAAGTCAATTATTGGATCGCAGGTACGTGATTGCAATGATTGAGGCATGACCTAAACCGATATGACAGTCTTTCTCGAGATGATAGTATGCTATCTGGTTTGTCTTTATCATCGTATACATACTTTAGTTCACTATTGCATGATGATAGAGCCCATAGGATTCTTGCTTGACTACCAGCAGTATGATGGCGATCATATACGTGGGAGCTGGGGTCTGCAAGCACATCCTTAAAGTGTCCCTGGTCGTGGGAGTTTCGAGACAGGGCATCGATACTCTAGAGTAGACTAGTGTATACAGTCAAGAACCCGACGATGGGCGATGGCCGGTCTCACAAGCCATTGGTGTCAGTAGGATCACCTAAGATGTATACAGGTGCTCATTGGGTTATGAGTACACCAGACAGGACTCGCCGGGAACATGCTAGTTGGTATTATACATATCGTCAGATAGCAGTTCCCTGGTGACATGTGTACAGGTTAGTTCATCGACCTGAGATCATCATTTGTCTCGTGTGAGTTCCCACTGTGCTTTGATTTCTACCCTACCACAGCTTAAAAGAGTCGTGCAAACAGGTCTTTTTTGGGTACAGTCCCAAGCACATGGAGGAAAGTGAGCGGATCGGCAGGGGATTCATCTCTCCCGATATTGGGGGTGAGATCGCGCTGTGTCTAGGAGAGCCATTACACAAAGCCCTCGGCCGAGGCAGGAGATTTACTGGTAGGTACTCCAGTAGTATCTCAGGGTGTTCTGGGCCACTCTCTGACACGACTTATACCGCTATTAGGGGTCTGACGTTACCAGCCCCTAGGCAGATATGCGATACTCATAGACAAACGGACCGGACTGTATATATATTGTCACTGTCAGGCTCAGTAGGGTTTATGGATGAGTTCGCTCGTCAGCTTCCCTTCCAATCAATACATAGGCAAACCGTTACGTATAGTTTGTACTTCTGATGTGCTAGAGGTTATACCCAGTGCTAGTGTGTTGATGAGTCATTAGAGTCCCCCACAGACACTTTCCCAAGTTTGGGCGAAACGTTGTAGAGGCCATATGGGTTTATGGCAAGGTTTGGAAAATGCACGTGCGTTTTCGCACGTGTCATTTTTCGGGCAGATAATACTGGTCGGCTTTGGTTTAAGCCGGATCCTAATATTATACTGTGTAGATAAAATATCTTTGTCTCAGTTGCATTTGTATTCAGTCGTAATACAAATGCGGGTATGTTTATACTGATATGAGGTTATCCTGAAATTCGTTTCAGGATCACTTTTGGAAGTTGCCAGTTTCCAGTTTTCTATCAGCCGTATTTAACATTCGGTTAAATACGGATTTTTCTTTTCTTCTTGAGGGTGAGTCATGTGGCGAGTCATGCTTCTAGAAGCTTCTAGATGGTAACTAGGATGATGAGGTGGCATGTGACTCAATTGTTCATTAATGGTGTATTAATTAGATGATGACTATGTGTTATGATTCATTGTTTTCATTCATCGAGTTCACACTAGGTGTTTAATGACTCATTGTTTCATTAGTGCTTATGGTCACCTCTCTTACTCCTACACTCACCCTCTCCTCTTTATAAAGTGGCCGGCCCCTTAGTTGAGAAGAATCATGGTTGTTGATTGAAAAAAGATATAAGTTTTGGTGCATAGAAATTAGATGTGATCGGTTTCTCTTTTCACCCGATCCAAAAGGCAACTTCATTAACCGTTCGTCCATAGCCTTGGACGTAATGAGGCAAAGTGTTCTACTCATTCTCTATATCATCTTGGTCGTCTCTTTTAGCAAACTTGACGATCGAGTTGCCTCGGTTCAGAGGCGGGAGCCCGTTTAAAGATCCGTCGACGTGGTGCCACCTGGACGAGAAGACTGGAGATTCAGAAGATCGGAGCAGCCGCATCAAAGCGTGGGATGATAGTTGAAGACTGAAGGACTCGAATCATTCGGTATAATGTTTCTACCCACTTTGTAGTTTGTTAGTTTAGCTTTAATGGCAGATCCGGGATATAGTACGCAATAGCGCTAGTTGTAAAAGTTTTTGTTCCGCATTTGGCGTTTGTTAGACGGCCGGGGCGCTACCGTGGACTTACAGTGGTATCAGAGACTCACCATTAAGCTATACTAACTTGTGCTAACACGTTTAAAAAATCGATCGAACGGAATTTCCGAAATCACAATTTTCAGGCACACAGGTTTCTGTCGATTTTTGTAAGGGCCTAAAAATAATTTTTCATATCACAGAAAAGCGTGCAAGGTTTTCTAAGAATTATGGAAAAATCAGGGCACGTGATCCCTCAAGACCACCGCGGAACTGCGGCGTCTTTGTGGGAACAGTGCTCCAGTGTTTTCCAGAGAGATTTATTTTGGAAATTATGGTTTATAGTATATATATTTTGGGCCCAGATTTTGTTACTGTACAGAAGATGTACGTGGGGGCCAATTCGGGAAATTTGTTCGATCGAAATTTTAAATTTGTTAGTATGCAGTATTTACATTATATCTCCGACCGGGAATGTCATTTGATCGGTAAACCGCGTCTGATTGCTATAGTTCTTTTAGACGGGTTTGCGAACGTGACATTCACGTTGATGTTCTGTGTTGTGCTGTGATGTTGCAGATATGTCGTGGTGGATAGCGGTGTGCAATAGTAGTGCAGTTTGGATTTATTTGTACATTTGATATTGCGGGGCGAGCGTCCAACATGTGGACTGCCGTTATGCCTGTTTGTATAATATTCTTTTGGGGCACGACCGGGTCGAGGTCGATGTACCCGTTGTACATATTTTATTTTCTGTACTAGGTTTATCCCGCGAAGGAGTGCACGGATAGCCGGGTTCTGGAGGGCAATGGGTCCGTATCTCATGGCTTTGAGAGGCAATTGGACCTCACTCAAGAATTGACAGACTATTCGCCGCACTCGTAGGGGGTACAGGTTGACCCAAGGAGGGGTGATCAATTTACCGGATTCCGTGAAGTGCCGGGTGTTCCATTCACTATGCTGTGGGGGACTACCTCGCTTCAGGTTTTGGCGGGTAACTTGCCGCACCCGTAGGGGTCTAGGTTTCATTGCACAGGCTATCCACACGACCAGGGGAACGTCAGGTTTCAGCAGCGGCTCTGTGAAACCCGGGGATCCCAGAGTATCTGTATTGTTCTGTGATGCTTATTACTTTTCTGTAATGTTGCATATTATCACGCCTGGAGCGATTATTGTATATTGGTATATATACTATTAGATGTTGTATATGTTTTACACCCGCGCTAGTCCAGCCCCCGCTCTGTCGTTAGTTAAGTAACCTAACGGGTGATGACGGGACCCAGTGGCGAATACGGATGGCATATACGTACATTATATTTTCGTTCTTTTCTGGTGTGATTGATTGATGGGACTGCATTGATTCTTAATAATGCAAGGACAAAACAAACCTATATTTGATGTTGTTGGAACAAATTTTAAAAAGGTGTTATTACAAAGATGTTTCCTTTTGTTTTGCATAGTGATATTCAGTCAGAATATCCCGCACCTCATTCGACGAGGCAAGGGCCGAGATCCCTTCACCGGGAGTGACCCCTTGGGCATAAGTTTATGTCAGGGTAATAACTTCAATATAGTCGATTACAAGTTGCTTTGCATCATGGTATTCAGTTGGAATATCCTGCACCTCATTCCACGAGGAAAGAGCCGAGATCCCTTCACCGGGAGTGACCTCTTTAGCAAAGGTTTTTTGCCACTATATTTTTATAAAAAGCTATCAGTTTCCTTCAACGAGATCAAGTTCATTACGTTAAAGGTTTTTCGCCAAAAACCAGCCATAGCCCTCCGTCATTTCTTATGGATAGTCAGTAGTATTCGAGCTATGCATTTGACCAACGCCAGGGCATAGTATTTGGTAGCTGCTGGGGTATTCATCTGTTGCATAGATAGATGAGTTGGTTTGGGACAGTCGTTCTGTCATACTTGGCCAACGTCAAGAGCATGTGCGGGTGGGTTCAAATTGACCTGGACAATGATGGGCAGAACTTGACATGTGACTTATGATATTTTGACCAACGACAAGGTCATAAGAGCATGGGGCAAAAATTACATCGCGAGTTTCAAAAAAACAGCAAACTTAGCAGGCATGCGCATACCTTCTAGGGTGTGATAACTTGAGTGGCTTGTAAGTCTATGCTACCCTTCCCCGGTACTTACGGGGCTGCGGAAGTGGTGAAAAACGATTTTCAAGAGGGTGGTAACATGGACTCAAAAATACGGATCTTTGTTAAACAATCTATCTAACAACCTAACTAGGAGTTGTTTAACTACGCATTTAGGGGGTTATACCTTTCTTTAACTCCTTCGTCTTCAACTCTTGTGGTGTACGGACCGGCCTCTCCTCGTCGTCTTCTCACGCCGAAGACGGATCCACCCGAAAGCTTCTACCTTTGGCTTCTTCTTTGAACTTTGAAGAAACTAGAACGCTTGGCTTGCTAGGCCTTGTGAACTAGAATGAGTAGAGGATTGTTTTGGTGTCTTTTTATCTCTAAGGCAATGAGTCTCAACATATGAGAGTGGTTTGCCTTGAGCTAGAGAGAGCAAGAGGAAGAGGGAGAGAGCTAAAGAATGAGAGAGCTCAAGAGAGAGAAAGCAAATGAAATAATTGAGCCTCTCTTTTCTCATCCACCCTCTCATAAACCAAAAGCATCATGAGCCATAATGATAATCAAGTATTATGTGATGGTTATCATCTCACAAAAAGCAATATCATTTCATGCACTCATTTTGCAAACCACAACTAGCAAGCAAAAGTCTTTGCATGAAAATGACAACCATTGTAATGATGATGGTCAACTAGTCCAACCTAGTCAACCGGTCAACAAAGTCAACAAGTCAACAAAGTCAACCCCTCAACAACCATGTCACTATAATACTTAATTAATATTATTGCTAATCATATTTCTTATTCTCATTAGGGTTTAGCAAAAAGTCAATGGTCAACAGTCAACAGTCAACAACCCCAATGAGAATCCTCTGCCTCTGTCTCTCTGTCAACTGTGCATACACACCCGCATCCGCATTCCGAAGAACACGAATACAAACGAGATAAAACCAATCCTAAAAAGTACACTAAGATCTGGCTTAAACCAAAGCCCGCTAGTGTTAACTGTCCGGACACCAAACGTGCACAAGTGCACGGATGTGACCGAACCCTGTCGCAAAACCATGCGATCTCTACTCTTTTGCCTAAAGGCGAATAGCTTTCTGTGTGGGACTCTAAAGACTCGACACTACGCTGGCAGTGGGTTTAACCACAGACCACAAGCGGCACTAGCCGTGCGTAACGGTCCCCAGGTAGATGTTGTTAGTTATATGTATGTTAGTTATATGTATGCCCTAGAGGCCATTACTATACATAGGATGTATATTGTAGTGGATGCTGGAACATATATAGGGAGGACTTTCTTGCTCGACATGATAGTATGCTATCTGGTTGATCTTTACCTTGTGTACACTGATTGTCTCCCTGTTACATGTTGGTAAAGCCCTTAGGATCTGTACTTGACTACTTGGACTATGATACGGATCATACTAGTGGGGATATGGTAGTCCATAAGTACATCCTTCAAAGTCCCTAGTCATGGGTGTATCGAGACGGGGCATCGATATACCAGAGTAGACTAGCGTATACCTTCTCGACCCATACAGATGGGCGATGGATGATCCCATATCCATTGGTGTTTGACATCAGAGATGATATACGGGTGCTCAGTGGAGACTGGGTATACTGGACGGACTCGCCGAGAACTCCCAGATGGTATTATACCTCACGTCAGATGGCAGTTCTCTGGTGACACTGGTACAGAGTAGTCTGTTGACCCGAGATCGTCATAGAGTCTTGTGTGGTTCCCACTGTGCTTTGATTTCCATCTTACCACGTCCAAGAGGGCGTGCAAAACGGTGGTTTTTGGGTACAGTCCCGAATCACATGGAGGCAATGAGCGATAGGAGGGGATTCGTCTCTCCTGGTATAGAGAGTTGATGTTGCGCTGTGTTTGATTGGCTATAACAGGAAATCCCTGGCCAGGGTTGCTGAGATTTACTGGTAAGTGTTACCAGTAGTTTCTCAAATTGTTATAGACCTCATATCGACACGACTTATCGAGCTATTGGGGTCTGACGTTTACCACCCCTAGGCGAGATATGCGACATCTCAGACGATCATACCGGACTGTACGGTAGTGTTACTGGTTGGATTCACTAGAGTGTGAGCGGGCTTGCTCATCGATCTTCAGATCGCTCAATACCCGGGTGGCCGTTACGTTTAGCAGACCGCTTGCGGCTAGTGGGTGCTTGATATGATCATCATCTGCTGCCGGCATATTGACGAGTCTTTAGAGTCCTACACAGAGGTTTCCTGGCTCAAGCGAAACGAAATAGGAGCGCATATGAGATATGTGCGGGACCGAGAATAATGCGTGTATGTGATACCGTATTTCATTCTCGCGATGAATGTGTCGAATGGTTGTATGCGATATAACCTAGTTATCGAATCAAGGATTGATTCGATAAGCCGATACATTGTATACTAGTCGGTTGTATGCGACATGACCGGATCATTGAATCAAGTGTTGATTTAATGATTTAATGCATAATTATATATTTGATATATTACTTTGCATTAACTAGTATTGGTTCACTTTAAATGGATTTTCTCACTTTTTGTGCACATTGTATATGTGATATACTTTTGTACACAAGATTGTATCATGTTTGATGATACATGCTAGTTTGGGTTTGTGTAAAGAATTAAAGTGGTTAGGGTTTCATTTCCTTTTCTCATATATTTATTTCATTTATTCATTTTGAAATAAATAAGAATAAAGAGAAAGAATTGTGGCTTTATTTGTAGTTTAGTTGAAGCTTCATGAAGCTTTGACCAAAGTCCACCATTCTTATCTCATTCTTAACCCTAACCATTCAACTAACTTTGGTTAATTCTCTACACATTACCATGGTTAGATTATGATAAACATTCCTTTTATTTTTCCATTTTTGGAATAACTTATCATAACTTTCATCATCTTCTTCTTCTTCACTTCAAGAAGAAAGCTTACCCCATCAATGGTGATTGATGAATTAGAGTGAGAAATCCAATTCTAAAGTCTACCCACTTCCTATTTCTTCATCCTCTACCTCTTGCCAAGTAGTAGAGTGTGTTTTCTTCACAAGTTTCTTGACTTGGTGAAGTCGGAGCTTGATTTAGCGATGCCTCGACGTAGATCATCTTCGGCATGGACATCGATGACCTAGCCCGTCCATTCTCCGATGAAGCCGACGCTAGAGCCCGGGAATTGTTATGGACAGCGAGGAGACTTCATTGCGGAGCTATGGAGGTGGAGAACCGGATCTACAAAGGTTGTATTTCCGTATCTCTTAGTTAAGTGTTAACTAGTTTCTTTTTCGCCTAGACATCTAGCTAACGATCCGTAGTCTAGGGTTTCTCGGCACCGTATTTTTTTAAATTGGCATGGTTGATGCCTTGTGAGACCTTATTAGGGTGCCTAGGAACCCTCCAGTGGTATCAGAGACTAGCTAGAGCCTTAGGCGATGCGTAGACGGAGTTAGAAGTCCGATCGACCCGAAACCCCGACTTGAAAGTGCTCTCTGGACATTTTCTGTTTTCGTGGATTTTTGAGAATTAAAAATATGCAGAAAAATCAGCAGGAAATTCTAAGAATTACGGTGCAAAAAGTAACTAATGATCCCTCAAAAGTGCGGCGGAACCGCGGCATTAGCATGCTAATGCGGCGGTTCCGCGATCGTTTTGTCTTATTAGGCATTCAATTTTGCACAGTAATTCCTATTTTGCAGTGCTGGTTTTCTTGGGAATTTTTTTTTATCTGAAATCAAGAGTTGAGTTTTTTGGGTTGTATTAGGAGTTCGTACATTCGATCGGATTGTCTAATTTTGTCTATGTGTTTTTCGGATATTTTAGAATATGTTAAAAATTTCGACCGGACATAAATACCCATTTTTTCCCCTGCCGGAAAATTTCCAAGTGTTGGATTTTTCCGTGGTTTAAGGACGTTCTGAGTAGTGCAGGTAACGCGATGGTCCCTCTAGAAGACAACAAACCTTAACTCGATTATGTGACCGTCTTGAACTGCCCTTTGAACCTTAGGGTTTGGGGCAGTACGGCGTGCCACATGTGAGGCGTTGGCTTGACCCTTCTACGGCTGGACCGTTGGTACTGAGGCATGAAGTGAATGTCTTTTAACTTATTTCATTCAGTTGATCGGGAAAACTTGGGTGTTCGATTGTTCTATCGAAAAGTTTAACATTTTCTATCTTATCCGGAATGTGATACAATAATTGGAATTCACAATAAGTTATGAGATAACTGAATAAATGTTATAAACATAGCACTTTAGTCTCACTTGATCGGTTGCCACGGAATTTTGATGTGATCAAAAGTCCGTCGCAATCACGTAGCGTACACGGATACTCGCCGGATAAACTTAATAGACAGCCTCACTCCATAGCCCCGACCAAGTGACTGTAGGAGAACCCCGTCGCCGAAAGCATCCGTTCCGGTGCTCGCGGCAGCGGTGTTCCGCCTTGGTGCACTTCGTCGGAGGCATCGGGGGTGCGGCCGCCTACTGAAGTTTGCGACGAGTATTCGATCAGCATGTCGGGAATCTTGTTGAATTGCCCGACTTGATATTGAAAAGAGTTTTCGATAATGAGACTAAAATTTGGGGTTTATAATTGTTAGGCATGCGATGTCTAAAGAATTCATTTGGTCAGGCATGCGATGTCTGAGGTGGTTGCGGATTCCAACTGTTGTAGTTTTACACTTTCTTTTCTGTGACCGTAAGTGTAATATGTGATATCGCCGGTTTCGTTGCTATATGTCAACGACAATTGGGATGGACATATTTACTTACGCTGATGACATGTGATGTTATGTGTTGCTGGATATGTTATATTGGATTGTCGTGTTTGAATAGCCGGGGGTTTTTATGTGAGATGAGTGTTTTTCATTTTCATTCATGTAAAAACTTGTATGTAATATTCTTTTATTGGGGCACTTCCAGGTTGCGGAAGATGTCACCCTTTGTATATTATTTACTTTTCCGCACTAGGATAGACCCAAGGAGGGGAGCACAAGTAACCGGGTTCTGGAGTCCAGTGGGAGACCAACTCGAGGAGTCGAGTCCGGGTCTCCTAACTCCAAAATTGGTAGGGTTGCTTGCCGCTCTCGTAGGGGTCTAGGGGTGTGGGTTTGGCTATTCATCACGACTGTGGAATCCGTGTTTTATACTGGCTCGTATTGAAAACACGGACATCCTAGTATATCCAATATTTCATATGATTCTTCTGCTGCGATATCTGTGATGTGATCATGTGATGTTCTGTGATAGATACAGTATATAGTATATATGATATATTATATAGACGTTACTTATGTTTTACACCCGCGCTAGCCCTGCCCCGCTCTGCCGTTAGTTACCTAACCTAACGGTGCACGAGGGGACATCGAGGCGAATGCGGATGGCATAAGTGTACGTCGTATTTATCTGTGATGTTTAGGTACTTAAATGATGGGACTTCATTAATGTGATTAATGAAATAAAAGAAACCTAAGATGTTGTAGAATCGAATTTCAAAATAAAACAGGTAGCTACAGTTCTTGCTTTGCACAGAGGTATATGTGATATATCCTGCACCTTATTCGATGAGGAAAGGACCGAGATCCCTTCACCGGGAGTGACTCCTTTAGCAATAACTGGCAGATGCTACACACTCGGTTTGTCTTTTGATTGCTTTTAAGAGTTTTTGCTTTGCACAGTGATATATATGATATATCCCGCACCTCATTCGACGAGGAAAGGACCGACGATCCCTTCACCGGGAGTGACTCCTTTAGCAAAACTAGAAAAGCCTCAAAAGCACTCCATTTTTAAAATCATTTGATTCTACAACGATATCAAGTTCATTACGCGATAGGTTTTCAGAAAAAACCTGTCGTAGCCCTCCGTCATTTCAGATATGTACTAGTTAGTATTCGTGCTGCGGTAGTTTGGCATTCGTCAAGGCGTAGTGTACGGTAGCTAACTAGTATTTATCTGCTTGAGCATATGATGCGATTGGATTAGGGTATTCGTACGGCGTTGTTTGGCATTCGTCAAGGGTCGTGCGGGTGGGTTTAATTCAATCAAGAAATGTACGGGTTGAACTTGACTAGTGGACTATGGGTTGTTTGGCATTCGTCAAGGTCATAGAACACTAGGGGCAAAATATTATCGGGAATTTCAAGTGTTGAAATTTGCAATGAGATTGCATACCTTCTATGAGATAGTTGGATCCCGATACCCGCTGCGAGTAAGAGTTACTCCTGGGAGAGTTTTACGCATTACAATTAGCCGATCAAGTAGGTGTCTAGAAAGGTGTCAACGAGGTTACGCCTCTGGGAAAACGAGGTTTACATTAATTAGGTCCGTGCGAAAGCACGGGGCACCTCCCTCAAAGTACCGACACTGGCCTGGCTGAAAGATTGGCGAACTTGTAGTGTGTAATTAATCCCGGCTAGTCTTTCCTTTTAGGGTTTGAAGGAAGATTTGATAAAAAGCAGTGGGAGCCATCCTGATTAGATAAAATAATAACCAATCTATTCTTGCAAGAGCGCACGCTGAGTGTTTTCTTCTCTCTCTCTCTCCAGGTAGCGACCATATCACGCCTTAATCAAGATAATAATACGGAATATTGACCGAACCCGCTTGTTATACTGAGCTGGGGAACGTTGGTCCCGCTCCAACTTATAATTGTTATAAGACAGAGCAGGAAATTGGGGAATACCAGATTTCCCGTGCCGCCCAAACGAAGAGAGTGCATGCTGATGCATCATCTTCCGGTGTGTTCATTATACAGAACTGTTTCTCAGTATCCTTTACGTCCTGAGTATGTGATACCAGATCAGGATCCGAGATATGTAATCTGTTACATAGGGCTACAGATAGGTAGAGAACTGAGAACGGGTGATAAGTTTCATGAGACAGAAAACGGGGCAAGAGTTGCAGCCAAGTCTGTTGGTCACTGTCACCCTGTATTACCAATACATTGATTCTGAACGAATGTTGTTAGATACCGAACCTGATATACAAAATCATATCAGTCTCTTTATAAGTAAAGAAATGATAAAATTTTGTATTGATGGATAATGTTTTGAACATTTCCTATATCAAAAGTTGATCGGTTCAGGCACGTTATCTAAAAGCATTAATGTTCTAAATCAAACTACAGTTCTTAGTATATGGAACACACACAAGAGGAAGAGTTCAGAAATGAACGAATCCTTCTTGAGGCATTGTAGACTAGGTCATATCAATGCGACCCGACTAGCTGAAGTTACATGTAGATGCATATTTAAATCAGTTTAAATCTACATCTTGTGAAACTTGCCAGTCATGTCACAAAGATATAATGACACCAGCTCTGTTTATTGGAAACAGAGGAAGAGTTAGTGAACTCTTGGGATGATACATGTTGATGTATGTAGGTCCCCTGTCTACACTTGCCAAGACCAGTTCTTTATACTTCATTATATTCTCTGATAATCTCTCAAGATTCAGTCATATGTTCCTGTTGAAACATGAGTCTGAACCTTTTGAGATATTCACAGAATATAAGCTAGAAGTAGAGAACCAATACGGGTATAAGTATGATGTCCTTAGATGAGATCAAGGAGGAGAATACTTGAGCACGGAAATCCTGGGCTATTCCAAAGGAGAATGAGATTCTCTCTCAGCATTACTCCTCCGTATACGCCATAGCACGATGGTATATCGGGGCGGAGCAATCACACCCTATATGATAAGATGTGCTCTATGATGAGTACTACTGAGTTACCTGTTTCCTTTTTGGGAGTTATGCACTTGAGAAGCTGCATACCTATTGAATAGGGTTCAAATCAAATCAAAGCCTACCACTTCATATGTGATATGGAAAGGGAAGAGCCCATATCTTAAGTTAGTTAAGATTTGGGGTTGTCCGGCCTATGTCTAAAAGCATAATCCGGACAAGTTCGAGGCAAGATCTGTTATGTAGAACTGGAATAGTTCCAGCTATACGAGCTACAGCAGATGATTTGGTAGAACCAAAGGATTCAGTAGATTCCAACGAACCTCAGCCTCTCCGCCGATCTAGTAGGGTTCCTCACCCTCCTGAGAGATACTTCGGTTTCTCTATGACAGTGGGAGCGAGGATTGCATCTTGAGATGATGACCCAACTATTTTCGAGCTGGCCATCAGGAGTAAGACTCTGTAAGAATGGCTGGATGCTTAGCGATCTGAGATGGAATCCTTATACACCAACAAAGTATGGACTTTGGTTGCTATATCTGAAGGGTTAAATCCCCATCAGGAGCAAGTATATCTTGAGAAGATTACTTGGTGTACATGGAAAAGTTGAGACTTTCAAAGCTAGACTTGTTAAAGGTTTGCATCATAGATCAGGTAAGGATTATGTTGAAACCTTTTCTAAGGATCTATGCTTAAGTCCATCCAGATCCTACTTACCACGGCTACATACCATGACTACGATATCTGGCGGTTGGGTTCCATGACATCTTTTCTAAATGATGTTTTAGAAGAGAACGTCTGTAAGTACACAGCCAGAGGGCTTCGTAAACAGTGGGAGCAGCGGAAACGTGTACAAGATGTTTTATCTGATAAAGCAGGCATCGCGGAGATGGAACGTCTGTTTTGATGTGTTAGTCAAAGAGTTTGACATCATCAAAATGGTAGATGAACCTTGTATAAACAAATAGGTAGTAGGGAGTATGGTGGCGATCCTCGTAGAGCACGTGGATGACATACTCTTGATAAGAAAGGAGTTTCTTATGCTACGCTCGATCAATCTCCGTTTATCACAATGATTCTCCATATAGGATCAAAGTGATACCTCCTAAATCCTGGATTTTGGATCTATGAGATAGATCTAATTGGATGTTATGATTCTCACTAGTTGTAGTGAGATGGTATCAATCGATCCTGGGGAGAATCACTGGAAGTGTTCCAGGGTGATAAAGACGACTAAGTGTCAGTCACAGGCATTGTCTTTACCCTCAGTAAAGGGACGGTATGTTGGAATAGTTCCAAGCTAGATACCGTGGCATACTAGACGATAAAGGCTGGATACATCGCTACTTAAGATGCTACCAAAGAGGCAGTCTGGGTGTATATTGGTTCATGAGATGAACTATGTTCCTCCCATTGTGTGACAATGGAGTTGTGGCTTATGCTAAGGAACGCCGGTCCCATCAGTGATCCAGACATATTCTAAGGCAGTATCACCTGATCATGGAGATGGTTGATCTTCAGGGTGATCGAGGTTTGGAGAGTAGACTCAGAGGACAACACAGCGGATCCACTCACAAAGGCCTGTTCCCAGAGAGAGACTTTTATGGGAGGGTTGAGTATGAGATACTGCAACCACTGCTATCAGATGGCCCTAGTGCAAGTGGGAGATTGTTAGTTATATGTATGCCCTAGAGGCCATTACTATACATAGGATGTATATTGTAGTGGATGCTGGGACATATATAGGGAGGACTTTCTTGCTCGACATGATAGTATGCTATCTGGTTGATCTTTACCTTAACGTGTACACTGATTGTCTCCCTGTTACATGTTGGTAAAGCCCTTAGGATCTGTACTTGACTACTTGGACTATGATGCGGATCATACTAGTGGGGACATGGTAGTCCATAAGTACATCCTTCAAAGTCCCTAGTCGTGGGTGTATCGAGACGGGGCATCGATATACCAGAGTAGACTAGTGTATACCTTCTCGACCCATACAGATGGGCGATGGATGATCCCATATCCATTGGTGTTTGACATCAGAGATGATATACGGGTGCTCAGTGGAGACTGGGTATACTGGACAGACTCGCCGAGAACTCCCAGATGGTATTATACCTCACGTCAGATGGCAGTTCTCTGGTGACACTGGTACAGAGTAGTCTGTTGACCCGAGATCGTCATAGAGTCTTGTGTGGTTCCCACTGTGCTTTGATTTCCATCTTACCACGTCCAAGAGGGCATGCAAAACGGTGGTTTTTGGGTACAGTCCCGAATCACATGGAGGCAATGAGCAATAGGAGGGGATTCGTCTCTCCCGGTATAGGGAGTTGATGTTGCGCTGTGTTTGATTGGCTATAACAGGAAATCCCTGGCCAGGGTTGCTGAGATTTACTGGTAAGTGTTACCAGTAGTTTCTCAAATTGTTATAGACCTCATATCGACACGACTTATCGAGCTATTAGGGTTTGACGTTTACCACCCCTAGGCGAGATATGCGACATATCAGACGATCAGACCGGACTGTACGGTAGTGTTACTGGTTGGATTCACTTGAGTGTGAGCGGGCTTGCTCGTCGATCTTCAGATCGCTCAATACCCGGGTGGCCGTTACGTTTAGCAGACCGCTTGCGGCTTGTGGGTGCTTGATATGATCATCATCTGCTGCCGGCGTATTGACGAGTCTTTAGAGTCCTACACAGAGGTTTCCTGGCTCAAGCGAAACGAAATAGGAGCGCATATGAGATATGTGCGGGACCGAGAATAATGCGTGTATGTGATACCGTATTTCATTCTCGCGATGAATGTGTCGAATGGTTGTATGCGATATAACCTAGTTATTGAATCAAGGATTGATTCGATAAGCCGATACATTGTATACTAGTCGGTTGTGTGCGACATGACCGGATCATTGAATCAAGTGTTGATTTAATGATTTAATGCATAATTATATATTTGATATATTACTTTGCATTAACTAGTATTGGTTCACTTTAAATGGATTTTCTCACTTTTTGTGCACATTGTATATGTGATATACTTTTGTACACAAGATTGTATCATGTTTGATGATACATGCTAGTTTGGGTTTGTGTAAAGAATTAAACCATGGTTACTTAAGTGGTTAGGGTTTCATTTCCTTTTCTCATTTATTTATTTCATTTATTCATTTTGAAATAAATAAGAATAAAGAGAAAGAATGGTGGCTTTATTTGTAGTTTAGTTGAAGCTTCATGAAGCTTTGACCAAAGTACACCATTCTTATCTCATTCTTAACCCTAACCATTCAACTAACTTTGGTTAATTCTCTACACATTACCATGGTTAGATTATGATAAACATTCCTTTTATTTTTCAATTTTTGGAATAACTTATCATAACTTTCATCATCTTCTTCTTCTTCACTTCAAGAAGAAAGCTTACCTCATCAATGGTGATTGATGAATTAGAGTGAGAAATCCAATTCTAAAGTCTACCCACTTCCTATTTCTTCATCCTCTACCTCTTGCCAAGTAGTAGAGTGTGTTTTCTTCACAAGTTTCTTGACTTGGTGAAGTCGGAGCTTGATTTAGCGATGCCTCGACGTAGATCATCTTCGGCATGGACATCGATGACCTAGCCCGTCCATTCTCCGATGAAGCCGACGCTAGAGCCCGGGACTTGTTATGGACAGCGAGGAGACTTCATTGCGGAGCTATGGAGGTGGAGAACCGGATCTACAAAGGTTGTATTTCCGTATCTCTTAGTTAAGTGTTAACTAGTTTCTTTTTCGCCTAGACATCTAGCTAACGATCCGTAGTCTAGGGTTTCTCGGCACCGTATTTTTTAAAATTGGCATAGTTGATGACTTGTGAGACCTTATTTGGGTGCCTAGGAACCCTCCAGATGCCGATAAGAAGACGGATGAGGTGAAACCCATTTGAACTCCTACTGAGCCTGAATGTGACAATCTCCGTACAGTCCGGTCTGTTCGTCTGATACATCGCATGGCGGGCCTAGGGGGTGGTGAACATCAGTCCCCTAATAGTGGTACAAGTCGTGTCGGATTTTAGCCCAGAACACCCTGAGATAACACTGGAAACCTACCAATATATCTCTCTTGCCCTGGCCAGGGACTACTCGTGTAATGGCTCTCCTAGACACAGCGCGATGTCAACCCCCAATACCGGGAGAGACGAATCCTGTCTAACCGTCACTGCCTCCAACTGCTTCGGGACTGCACCAAACTACTACCTGTTTGCACGACTCCTTTGAGCCGTGGTAGGGTAGTAATCAAAGTACAGTGGGAACACACTCGAGGCGAAGTAACAGTGTCAAGTCAACGGACTAAGCTGTACTCATGTCACCTGGGAACTGATAACTGACGATAGGTATAATACCAACGAATCAGTTCCCGACGAGTCCTGTCCAGTGTACTCGTAACCGAATGAGCACCCGCATACTATCTCAAGTACGACGTACTGCCGGCTGTAGGACAGACCGTCTCCCCTGCTGGGATGAGAAGCGCATACGCTAGTCTACTCCGGAGTATCGATGCCCTGTCTCGACAGTCCTGCGACTAGGGACCTGTATAAGGATGTGCTTGTGGATTACCCCGCCCTCACGAGTTTGACTGCCATCACAACGCTGGTAATCAAGCAAAGATCCTAAGGGCTCTACTAATATATATAAGCAATATGCTAAAAGAAACACATGCACATATTAAAGTAGAAACAAACCAAGTAGCATACTACCATTTTGAGCAAGATTGTCTATACAACTGTGAATATCCCAAGCTTCCATTAAGTAATATACAAACTAGTATGATACAGTAATGGCATCTAGGGCATATACACTAACAATCTCCCACTTGCACTATGGCCATGTACTGGCATATCGAAGACCTATCATCTCGATCAGCCGCTCGAACTGAGTCTGGGGCAAGGCCTTGGTGAATGGATCTGCAGTGTTATCTTCTGAATCAACCCTCCGAACCTCGATCTCCTGGCGATCCACGATCTCCCTGATCAGGTGATACCGCCTCAAGATGTGTCTGGATTTCTGATGGGACCGGGTTCCTTTGCTAAAGCTATAGCCCCGTTGTTGTCGCAATACAGAGGTATTGGGTCAACAATGGACGGAACCACCTGAAGCTCTTTCAAGAACTTCCTCATCCAGACGGCTTCTTTTGCGGCATCAGATGCAGCGATATATTCCGCTTCCATAGTCGAGTCAGCAACGCTTTTCTGTTTGGAACTCTTCCAACACACCGCCCCTCCGTTGAGGGTAAAGACAAAGCCCGACATGGACTTAGAATCATCCTTGTCACTCTGGAAGCTGGAGTCAGCAAAGGCCTCGATCTGGAGGTCTTTTCCGCCATACACCAAGAACATCTCCTTAGTCCTTCTCAGGTACTTGAGAATGTTCTTTACCGCTATCCAGTGTTTCTCCTCAGGGTTTGACTGATACCGGCTTACTACACTCATTGCATAAGCTACATCCGGTCTGGTACACAACATCGCATACATTATAGAGCCTATCGCAGAAGCGTAGGGTATAATAGACATGCGATCCCTTTCCAAATCAGTCTTGGGAGACATCTCTTTGGAGAGGGTGATCCCGTGACAAGCCGGTAGATTACCGCGCTTGGAATCTTCCATACTGAATCTTTTCAGGATGGTGTCGATGTACCTGGACTGTGAAAGTCTTAATATCCTCTTGGATCTGTCACGATAGATCCGGATCCCCAGAATGTATGAGGCATCACCCAGGTCTTTCATGGAGAACCCGTGTGACAAGAACCCTTTGACAGATTGTAGCATAGGAATGTCATTTTCTATTAAGAGAATGTCATCCTCGTATAAAACAAGGAATACTACAGTTCTCGCTACAAATCTACTATGGATTCATGGTTCATCTGGATTTTTGATAAAGCCAAATTTTTTTACCGTCTCATCAAAACAGATGTTCCAACTCCGCGACGCCTGCTTTAGTCCATAGATGGACTTAAGCAACTTGCACACCTTTCCGCTGCTCCCACTCTGAATGAAACCCTCTGACTGGTCCATATAGACACACTCCTCTAAATTTCCATTTAGAAAAGCGGTCTTTACGTCCATCTGCGAAATCTTATAATCGTGGAAAGCAGCAATGGCAAGAAGGATCCGAATGGATTTCAGCATAGCCACTGGAGAAAAGGTTTTGTCATAGTCCAAACCTGGTCTTTGACGGAAACCTTTTGCAACAAGTCTAGCTTTATAGGTCTCAACCTGTCCATCTACATCAATCTTCCTTTTGAAGATCCACTTGCATCCTACGGGTTTTACCCCATCTGGAGCAATGTCCAACGTCCATACTTTGTTGGTGTACATGGACTCCATTTCAGTCCGCATTGCATCCAGCCATTTTACCGAGTCAACGCTCTGAATGGCCTGCTGGAAGCTAGTAGGCTCATCATAATCAATGATGCAATCCTCTCTATCCCCGTCTATGAGAAAACCGTAGTATCTCTCGGGTGGATGAGACTGCCTACTACTCCTGCGGAGCGGCGTAGGAATGTCATGTTCTTTCGAACCCTCTGGTTCTACTAAGCTTTTAGTAATAGCTCGTGGTTCTGGAATTTCTTCCAGTTCTACTGCGCTCCCACTAATTTCCTTTTCCAAGAACTAGTGTTCTAGAAAGTGGGCATGACGAGAAATAAAAACCTTTTGTTCCTCTTCGCAATAGAATAAATATCCCTTGGAGTTCTTCGGATATCCCACAAACTTACACTGTACTGAGCGTGCCTCGAGTTTGTCCGCATGCTGCTTTTTGACAAAAGCTGGACATCCCCATGTCTTAACGTGATTAAGATAGGGTCTCTTCCCACACCACATCTGATATGGTGTAGTAGGCACAGTCTTAGTGGGAACTCGGTTCAAAAGGTATGCAGCTGATTCTAGTGCATATCCCCAGAATGATCGCGGTAACTCAGCGTTACTCATCATGGACCGTACCATATCCAATAGGGTTCGGTTCCGTCTCTCCGATACACCGTTATGTTGCGGGGTGTATGGAGGAGTAAGCTAAGAGAGAATTGCATTCCCTTTTTGGTAATCCAGGAACTCGGCACTTAAGTATTCACCACCTCGATCAGATCTCAGTGTCTTGATACTTTTGCCGGTTTGTTTTTCTACTTCATTCTTATATTCCTGGAACTTTCCAAAGGCTTCGGATTTATGTTTCATTAAGAAGACATAACTGTACCTTGAAAAGTCATCCGTAAAAGTAATGAAGTAAGAATAACCGCTTCGTGCATGCGTAGACATTGGACCGCACGCGTCGCTGTGTACGAGTCCCAAGAGCTCGCTCACTCTTACTCCGTGTCCAGTGAACGGAGTCTTTGTCATCTTTTCTTTGAGACAGGATTGACAAGTGGCATACGATTGATATTCGAACGGATTCAAATATTCTTCTGTATGTAACTTCGTCAACCTTCTCTCATTGATGTGGCCCAGTCTACAATGCCATAAGAAAGTCTGATTTATTTCCGGAGACTTTATTTGTGTGTATTCTGGACATTGAAAATCTGTGATTGGTTTAATACGTATATACCATTGCTCAATGTACCTGACCCAATCAGAACTTGATTAAGGTGAATGTTTACAATATTACTTACAAACGCAAATTCATAACCTTCTTTAGAAGTCAAAGATACAGAAATGATATTATAAGTTGCGTTGGGTACAAAAAAGCAATTACGTAAAACCAAAACATGTCAATCTGACATTTCCAGGTGATAGTCCCCCACGGCCTTAGCATCCATGCTAGCTCCGTTTGTAACTTTGAGGGTTATGTCACCTGCCTTCAAAAACCTACGGTTTCTCAATACCTGCAAAGAATTACAGATATGAGATCCTGATCCGGTATCCAATACCTAAGAAGTAGAGTTTATTGATAGACAGTTTTCAATAACATACACACCTGAAGCTGAAGACGCAACTTGCTTCAGATCCTGTGTTCTGGCCTTCCAAGCACTGCAATGTTTCTTCCAGTGTCCACTCTTATGACAGTAAAAGCATTCTTCCTTATCCACAAGCTTCCCTACTTTCTTTGTTGCTTTTGCCTTTCCCTTCGTATCCACTTTACTAACACCGCCCCTTGGTTTGGCGGGGGTTTTCTTCTTCTTTCCCTTAGCTTTCTCCTTGGACTTAGAAGAGGAAGATCCTCCTACAAACAAAGTGGATGTTTCCCTACCTTTCTGTAGGGTGCCCTCTGCGCTCCTCAGCATGTTGAGGAGTTCTGAAAGTTCAACTTCCTTTTCTTGCAAGTTGAAGTTCAGGATAAACTGGGCGTAAGTGGAAGGAAGGGACTGGAGAATCAAGTCCATATAGAGCTCATTCTCCAACATGGTCCCAAGGTCCGTGAGCTCCTCTATGTAGCCAATCATCTTAACCACGTGTTCCGCTACCGATGATCCGACGGCCAATCTTGCCGAAAACAACTTCTTCGACACTTCATATCTTGCGATACGAGATTGCTCTCCATACAGTTCTTTTGTATGGAGAAATATGGATTCGAGGTCCATATTCTCATGCCTCCTCTGATGTTCGTTGTCTATAGAGGCAAGCACGAGGCACTTGGCTTTCGCGCGGTCGATTTCCCAGGTTTTACGGATTTTCCTATCCGCGACGCTGGTTTTGGGACCTGGGACAGGGGGAGCTTTGGTGGTAAGAAGATACCCCAACTTGTCATAAGTGATTGCCATTTTGACATTCCTGAGCCAATCTTTGTAGTTTGGCCCTGTCAGTATGTTTTTATCTAGTAATAACTTAAGTCCGGTCATGTCGATTGGTTGCTGCAATTAGGACAGAGAGAAGAAACACTTTAGCACGATGCTCTTGCAAGTTTAGAGTGGTTTTTAGTTTGTCTAAACAGGATGGCTCCCACTATCTCTCGAATCCCTCCTCAAACCATAAAGGAAGAATTAGTCAGGATCAATCTCACCGTACAATACTTGTTTAACCGTTCAGCCAGGCCAGTGTCGGTACTTCGAGGGAGGTTTTCCAACGCTTTCGCGAAGTTCCTTAATTAAATAACCTCTTTTCCCTGTGGGCGTAGCCCCGCTAACACCTTTCTGGACACCTAGTTGGTTTATAGCATTGATCGTTAAGTGAGAAATTTCCCGAGGAGTAGCATATACTCACAGTAGGATCGGGATCCAAATATCATCGCGTGACAAAACTGAAGGAATCCTACCAGAATCATCACACTCCAAATGGTATGCAGCGCTAGCAAGTTTCAGTACTTATGAAACTCCCGATGTGGATTTTTTCCCCATGCTCTTATGACCTTGACTTTGGCCAAAATATCATAAGTCACATGTCAAGTTCTACCCGTCATTCTACAGGTTAATTTGAGCCCACCCGCACATACCCTTGACTTTGGCCAAAATGGTAGAACGACTGCCCCAAACCAACACATCTATCTATGCTGCACATGAATACCCAATAGCTACCAATCACTATGCCTTGACTTTGGCCAACATACATAGCTTGAATACTATTGACTATTCATGTGAAACGACGGAGGGCTACGAATGGTTTTGGCAAAACCGTGAACATAGTGAACTTGATATAATCGATGGAACGAGATAGCTTTTAAAAGGAGTGGCTCAAGCTCCGCATTTAAAAGTTGGTTTTGAAAAGAACCGAATGGTTTTGAAAGTGTTCCAATGACTTTTACTTGGTTTATTTTCTTGCATTAGTTCTTTTAATGCGTCCCATCATTTAATCCTACCATTGCAGAAAACAACCAAAATATGACGTACGCTTATGCCATTCGCATTCGCCACGGGGCCCCGTCATTACCCGTTAGGTTACTTAACTAACGACAGAGCGGGGGCTGGGCTAGCGCGGCTGAAAACATAAGCAACGCCTAAATAATATCATATATAGATATATTGCAATGATAGCCATTTCAGATCACAGATGAACACATTAGATATACTAGGAATCCGCAATTCGTACGAGCCTGTAACGAAAAGCGGATTACACGGTCGCGGTGAATAGCCAAACCCCACCCTAGACCCCTACGGGTGCGGCAAACTACCCGCCAAGTACCCGAAGCAAAGCAACCTCCCTCAACTCGTGAGTAGGTCACTCGGCACTTCGAGATACCCGGTAGTTTGTGCACCCCACCTTGGGTCTATCCTAGGAGCAAAAACAGTAAAAAGAAATTATACAATGACGGCTACATCCCCGACCCGGTTGTGCGGCCATACAAATAACATTACATCAATTTACATATTTACATGAATTGAAAGAAAAGAAAACTCTCATCTCACAACCCCCGGCTATTCACCCGCGACAATCCAATGAATTCATATACACATACCATCAACATTACAGATCACAGATTTGTATAACCCCCCACTAATCGACATATAGCGATTAGCAGACGTTCAATACAAATATCACATCACAGATATAAACCCGTTAGCCTTAGACTTCAGAAGTTTGATCAAAATACGGATTTTTAGGCCCCAAACACAAATTTTTCTTTCTGTAAAATCTGGGCAGAAAAAATATATTTTAAAAATCCCAAAACAACCCCAAAAACAAACTGCACCAAAAATACCCCACGGCCGAGTCAACTCGGCCGCGGATCCGCGGCGGGAGCGTGCTCCTGCCGCGGATCCGTGGCGCTTTGATCGATTCACTGGGCCATTTTTCTGCATATTGTTATGAAAACCCTGAGTCGAATTTTCGGCCAAGATGTACTAATTTTTGAACAGAGGAAAAATTCGACAGAAAGTATGCTTTTCGGGTTCATTTTACGACTTTTTTTTTGATCGAACTTCTGTTTACTTCGCTAACATGTTAGATAGTGTTTAACTAGGCTCTGATACCACTGTAAGTCCATGCTACCCTTCCCCGGTACTTACGGGGCTGCGGAAGTGGTGAAAAACGATTTTCAAGAGGGTGGTAACATGGACTCAAAAATACGGATCTTTGTTAAACAATCTATCTAACAACCTAACTAGGAGTTGTTTAACTACTCGGTTAGGGGGTTATACCTTTCTTGAACTCCTTCGTCTTCAACTCTTGTGGTGTACGGATCGGCCTCTCCTCATCGTCTTCTCACGCCGAAGACGGATCCACCCGAAAGCTTCTACCTTTGGCTTCTTCTTCGAACCTTGAAGAAACTAGAACACTTGGCTTGCTAGGCCTTATGAAGTAGAATGAGTAGAGGATTGTTTTGGTGTCTTTTTATCTCTAAGGTAATGAGTCTCAACACATGAGAATGGTTTGCCTTGAGCTAGAGAGAACAAGAGGAAGAGGGAGAGAGCTAGAGAATGAGAGAGCTCAAGAGAGAGAAAGCAAATGAAAGAATTGAACCTCTCTTTTCTCATCCACCCTCTCATAATCCAAAAACATCATGAGCCATAATGATAATCAAGTATTATGTGATGGTTATCATCTCACAAAAGGCAATATCATTTCATGCACTCATTTTGCAAACCACAACAAACAAGCAAAAGTCTTTACATGAAAATGACAACCATTGTAATGATGATGGTCAACTAGTCCAACCTAGTCAACCGGTCAACAAAGTTAACCCCTCAACAACCATGTCACTATAATACTTAATTAATATTATTGCTAATCATATTTCTTATTCTCATTAGGGTTTAGCAAAAAGTCAATGGTCAACAGTCAACAGTCAACAACCCCAATGAGAATCCTCTGCCTCTGTCTCTCTGTCAACTGTACATACCCGCATCCGCGTTCCGAGGAACACGAATACAAACGAGATAAAACCAATCCCAAAAAGTACACTAGGATCTGGGTTAAACCAAAGCCCGCTAGTGTTAACTGTCCGGACACCAAACGTGCACAAGTGCACTGATGTGACCGAACCCTGTCGCAAAACCATGCGATCTGTCGCAAAACCATGCGGCCTCTACTCTTTTTCCTAAAGGCGAATAGCTTTCTGTGTGGGACTCTAAAGACTCGACACTACGCTGGCAGTGGGTTTAACCACAGACCGCAAGCGGCACTAGCTGTGTGTAACGGTCCCCAGGTAGATGCCGATAAGAAGACGGACGAGGTGAAACCCATCTGAACTCCTACTGAGCCTGAATGTGACAATCTCCGTACAGTCCGGTCTGTTCGTCTGATACATCGCATGGCAGGCCTAGGGGGTGGTGAACATCAGTCCCCTAATGGTGGTACAAGTCGTGTCGGAGTGTAGCCCAGAACACCCTGAGATAACACTGGAAACCTACCAATATATCTCGCTTGCCCTGGCCAGGGACTACTCGTGTAATGGCTCTCCTAGACACAGCGCGATGTCAACCCCCAATACCGGGAGAGACGAATCCTGTCTAACCGTCACTGCCTCCAAGTGCTTCGGGACTGCACCCAACTACTACCTGTTTGCACGACTCCTTTGAGCCGTGGTAGGGTAGTAATCAAAGTACAGTGGGAACACACTCGAGGTGAAGTGACAGTGTCAAGTCAGCGGACTAAGCTGTACTCATGTCATCTGGGAACTGATAACTGGCGATAGGTATAATACCAACCAATCAGTTCCCGACGAGTCCTATCCAGTGTACTCGTAACCTAACGAGCACCCGCATACTATCTCAAGTACGACGTACTGACGGCTGTGGGACAGATCGTCTCCCCTGTGGGATGAGAAGCGTATACGCTAGTCTGCTCTGGAGTGTCGATGCCCTGTCTCGATAGTCCTGCGACTAGGGACCTGTATAAGGATGTGCTTGTGGATTACCCAGCCCCCACGAGTGTGACTGCCATCACAACGCTGGTAATCAAGCAAAGATCCTAAGGGCTCTACTAATATGTATAAGCAATATGCTAAAAGAAACACATGCACATATTAAAGTAGAAACAAACCAAGTAGCATACTACCATTTTGAGCAAGATTGTCTATACAACTGTGAATATCCCAAGCTTCCATTAAGTAATATACAAACTAGTATGATACAGTAATGGCCTCTAGGGTATATACACTAACATGGCTTCCATCAAGTTATCATACGATGATAGTTGGATCCCGATTCTCACTGATGAGTTAGTTTACTCTTCGGGTGATCTCGACTAATTCTTCTTTCAGGTTTGGAGGAGAATTTGAGATAACAGTGAGAAGTTTCCTGATTAGATAAATTGATAACCATTCTAATCTAGGTTAGAGTGCACGCAGAGTGTTTCTTTTCTCTCTCTCTTTCGCAGCGACTTTTGACCGACCCTAGACTATGACTCAGTGACCAAGTTGACCGAAACTTCTTAAAAAAAATACTGGCTTTTGGATTTTCTAAAGTTGCATAAGTCATTGCCGCTCCTTCCTTTACCCTTTGTATTTCTCAGAACACCCCGTATTACTACGGACATCCACTTCCATTGGATAGATCCATCATATGGTTATATACGAACTCGAAGGCACTTCTTTGAGGATAGATTCAGGTTCAGGAGAAATAGAATTGGTTTATTCAGTCGTCTTTTATTATCACCTTCTCTCAGGTTGCGAGGGCTCCTTGGTTTAGGAGAGTACACCTATTACGCTTATTGGATAGTCTTCTTCCAAACCATAGGCAGGTGCCGAAAGGTAGGGAATGAAGAAAACCAATTAGCTTGAGTAGGGTGTGCAGAAGGTAATATGTAAAGACAAAATAAAGGGATTAAAAAGAAGGCAAAGTAAATTGCGACTGTTATCATTCACGACCAAACCGCATACTTCATCGCTACTCCTATTTCACCTTTGCTTTTTCCCCAGTTCGGGAGAAATAGAATAAGGTATTATTCAGTTGTCTTTTTTCATCACCTTCTCTCAAGTTGTGAGTGCTCCTAGGATCAGGAGAGTACACCTATTATGCTTACTGGATAGTCTTCTTCCAAACCAAAGGCTGGTGCCGAACGGTAGGGAAGGAAGAAAACTATTTAGCCTAACGATGGTGTACAGAAGGTAATGAATAAAGATAAATAAAGGGATTTGGAGAGATGGCAAAAGAAATATACGGTTAAAGTCGTGAATTGGATTATGGAAGAGGCATTACTAAGAATACCAGAATACCCCTACAAAACATTTTCATATTTCAATACATTGTTAAAGGAAAACTGATTTCCTAATTAGATACTTACTCCGGGGTATATATTTACCAGGTTTCATTCTCATATCTGTATGGTTTTACAGATGATGAGTAGGAGTAAGTTATTGGGAATTAGGAGATCATCCTCATTATATCGTAATTCGTTGTAATTGGTAATATTTGAGGAAATCATCTGGGTACAGTTTTTAACCTACGATGCACAGGTTTTGAGTTATTCAACTCAGTGGACTTATACAGAGTATTGTATGTTGTCCAGTGTCCGTCAGGACAAAGGGGTAGGTCCTCGTACTATATTCTGTTTACTTGTGACTTCTCTAGTTTTTAGACAAGTATTTCGTAGAAATACAATGTCTAAGTTTTGAGAAGTTGTGGGTATAAGAATAAAGTAGAGAACCAGGTATCGCAAGTATCGGGATTCTTCAAAGAGATCGAAGATGTAGATTCTTGTGATAAGTATTCAGTTGATAGTAATAGTTTTGAGAAACTTGTTTCTCTTTCGGGTTACTCATAATTGGATGTATTCCTAAGTTGAGTAATGCTGAGTAGCCTCTCTCCATTAAGTTAATATGCACTGGAGACAGCTGCATATTTTTAATCTGGTTCAAATTAAATTAGTGCCTCTATTTCTATATGGTATATAGAATGGTTCATATCTTAACGATGTTAAGGTAAGGGGAGTTGTCTAGCTTATGCTTAAAACCAGACACTGGATAACTCAAGGCACGTTTCTGTAAAGGCTGTTTGTGAGTTGACCCTGGCTTTGACGAGGGTTGACACTTCTACCATCTAGAAGATCAATAGTGATATTGTTCTTGACTCGCCACAGTTCTAGTAAAATGAATTTTTTCAGAAAAACAGTAGTGGGAGTATGGTAGAACTGGAAGTAATTCGAGAACCGCAAACGATTACGGAAAATTTAATTGGACCTATATATTCAATCAGGTTTGACATTCCAATAGCCACTCCGCAGATATGGTGGGTAACCTCAGACACCCGAGAGGTACTCTGGTAGCCTCAAGGACGGTGACAGAGAGTTCTTGTTTATCCAGACTTGATACTACTGTTGTTCCAGACTATGAGACCCGGCAGGAGGATAAGTATAGCGTCGTTCTAAACTAGCTTTAGAAGTACACGTATATATTATTCTGTCAGAGGGTTGTCGTAGTCAGTGGGAGCAGCGGAAGCATAGTGGGCATGTAGCTTATGTCTATTTATAGACTTCAGCAAATATAGCGGAGATTAGATCATCTAATTTTGATGAGACAGTCATGGGTTTGACTCCATCAGAATAGGGGATGGATCTGGTGAGAAGGTAGTAGGGTGTGATGTCCTGGTATTTGGATGACATACACAGAGTAGGAAGTAAAATTCCTATACTACGATCAGTTGTACTTTAGTCGTTACACAGTTGTTTCTCCACAAAGGATATGGATATAATATCTGAAATTCTGGTTACTAGATCTATGGTTTTAGATCTAGATTTGGGTAGTTTCCCAATGTAGATACTTTGACAGTATTCTAATAGTATTTTAGAATAGATGACTCTTGGCAGGGTGGTGTACCTGCAGGTGATGGAGTCACCCTCTCTAAAGGTGTCTTACAGACTAAAGGAGAGAGGGATGTGCATGATTGGCATATCACTTGCTTAGGCAATTGAGTCAATCATGAGATGTCAAGTACCACACCAGATGTTGTTTTTTGCACTTGATGCGATAAGTTTATATTAATCCAATCCTGAAGAAACATAAGGGAGCAGTATTAGAACATAAGTGTTTGTTCTACGGATTTGATGACGGCAGCCTCTTTCAGGAGACGATTATCATTCCAGGCTTCAAAGGTGACATGGATGACAGAATGACTGTCAGAGTTATAGCTTTCCCTCTGACGAGGGACAGTATTATGGCCAGGTGGTCCAAGAGGATACTGTGGGAGGCATGGTGCTGGATACTGATTAGGTTCAGTTATCGATACAGTCTAAGAAGTTTGGATTTGGAGTTCATTTATGAACTAGGTCCCATCAGATATCCAGACATATTCTAAGACAAGTATTACTCGATTCAGGAGATGGCTTTCTCCGTGAATTTGAGATTTAGAGAGATATAGAAAGAAACATCAGGGAGGATCCACTCACTGAGGCTATTCCTCGAACACAAGAGTTTTACAAACTAGCTTTGTGAAACTGATTACTAGAGGAGTTGGGTGTTCGGTATCACACGGGCTGTGAGTATGCGACATCGCAATAATTAGCCTTAAGTGCAAGTGGGAGAATGTTGGAGATAGTGCCCTCAAAGTCAATTATTGGATCGCAGGTACGTGATTGCAATGATTGAGGCAGGACCTATACCGATATGACAGTCTTGCTCGAGATGATAGTATGCTATCTGGTTTGTCTTTATCATCGTATACATGCTTTAGTTCACTATTGCATGATGATAGAGCCCATAGGATTCTTTCTTGACTACCAGCAGTATGATGGCGATCATATACGTGGGAGCTGGGGTCTGTAAGCACATCCTTAAAGTGTCCCTGGTCGTAGGAGTTTTGAGACAGGGCATCGATACTCCAGAGTAGACTAGTGTATACAGTCGAGACCCCGACGAGGGGCGATGGCCGGTCTCACAAGCCATTGGTGTCAGTAGGATCACCTAAGATGTATATCGGTGCTCATTGGGTTATGAGTACACCGGACATGACTCACCGGGAACATGCTGTAGGGTTCCTAGGCACTCACAAGAGGTCTCACAAGGCATCAACCATGCCAATTTCAAAATTTACGGTGCCGAGAAACCCTAGACTACGGATGGTTAACTAGATATCTAGGCGAAAAGAAGAACTAGTAAACTACTTTACTGAGAGTAAACGGAAATACAACCTTTGTAGATCCGGTTCTCCACCTCCAAAGCTCCGTGATGATGTCTCCTCGCTGTCCAAATCGAATCCATGACTCTTGCATCGGCTTCATCGGAGAAAAAGCGGGCTAGGTCATCGACGACATGCCGAAGATGATCTACGTCGAGGCATCACTAGATCAAGCTCCACCTTCACCAAGCCATGAAAACTTGTGAAGGAAACACCCTATACTACTTGGAAAGAGGTAGAGGATGAAGAAATAGGAGGTGGGTTCACTTTAGAATTGGATTACTCACTCTTTTTCATCAATCACCATTGATGAAGTCAAGGTTTCTTCAAGTAGAAGATGAAGAAGAAGAAGAAGATGATATGATAAGTATTAAGTAAAATAGAAATAATCATAATACTTATCATCTACCAACCATGGTCAAGTGTAGAGACTAAACTAGGGTTAGTGGGAATGGTTAGGGTTAAGCATGAGACAAAATGGTCACATAGTCAAAGCTTCATAATACATACAAAGAAAGCCACCATTTTCTCATTATGCTAATTATTTTCTAAAAAGAATAAAGAATAAATAGATAGATAATTAAATGAAAACTCTAACCATTACACAACCATGGTTAATCATTACACAAACTCAAGTAAGCATGTATCATCAAACATGATACAATCAAGTGCACAAAAGTATATCACATATACAACTTGTGAACTACAAGTGAGAAAATCCATTTAAAGTGAACCAATACTAGTTAATGCAAAATAATATATCAAATATATAATTATGCATTAAATCATTAAATCAACACTTGATTCAATGATCCGGTCATGTCGCACACAACCGACTAGTATACAATGTATCGATTTATCGAATCAATCCTTTATTCGATAACTAGGTTATATCGCATACAACCATTCGATACATTCATCGCGAGAATGAAATACGGTATCACATACTCGCATTATTCTCGATCCCGCACATATCTCATATGCGCTCCTATTTCGTTTCGCTTGAGCCAGGAAACCTCTGTGTAGGACTCTAAAGACTCGTCAATACGCCGGCAGCAGGTGATGATCATATCAAACACCCACAAGCCGCAAGCGGTCTGCTAAACGTAACGGCCACCCGGGTATTGAGCGATCAGAAGATCGACGAGCAAGCCCGCTAACACTCCACTGAATCCAACCAGTAACACTTACCGTACAGTCCGGTCTGATCGTCTGATATGTCGCATATCTCGCCTAGGGGTGGTAAACGTCAGACCCCAATAGCTCGATAAGTCGTGTCGATATGAGGTCTATAACATTTCGAGAAACTACTGGTAACACTTACCAGTAAATCTCAGCAACCCTGGCCATGGATTTCCGGTTATAGCCAATCGAACACAGCGCAACATCAACTCCCTATACCGAGAGAGACGAATCCCCTCCTATCACTCATTGCCTCCATGTGATTCGGGACTGTACCCAAAAGCCACCGTTTTGCATGCCCTCTTGGACGTGGTAAGGTAGAAATCAAAGCACAGTGGGAACCACACAAGACTCAATGACGATCTCGGGTCAACAGACTACTCTGTACCAGTGTCACCAGAGAACTGCCATCTGACGTAAGGTATAATACTATCTGGGAGTTCTCGGCGAGTCCGTCCAGTGTACCCAGTCTCCACTGAGCACCCGTATATCATCTCTGATGTCAAACACCAATGGATATAGGATCTGTAAGTGCACGGCGGCGCCCCGGCCGTCAAACCGACGGCCAAATGCGGAAGCGGTGATAAACTTTAATTTTGCGGACTTAGCAAACCGGCACCCCCGCGCACTAAACACCCGGATCGTAACCATTAACAAGTCTAAGCTAACTAGAAGATGGGTTAGAGAGATATACCGACGATCCAAGTCCTCCGGTCTTCTCGTCATCGTCCCGATCTCCTGCGGAATGTCCCATCTCCTCCTCGTCGCCGGAAGTGCACCACATCGCCAACTTTGTTTACGGGCTCCCACCTCAATGCCGAGGCAACTCGGGGACGAAGCCGGCTACTCGACGTACCCAAGATTTGCTGTAGAATATAATGTGGATAGCATGTCTCATTTTTGGGATTATGGAGTTGCCTTTTGTGGAGGAATAGAAGTGAACTTTTTGGAGAGGGAGTTGTAGGGATTTCTCAAAAACTCAAGATACAAAATTTTCCACCACATGAAAATGAAAATCCCCACACTCACTAGGAATGGCCGGCCCCCCCCATATTGGTGTGATTGGAGAGAGAGAGAAAATGGCTTGAACAATAATGCAAAGAAAATGATGGCTTGAAAAGTCCAACACTCAACAACCATCTCTTCTCCCATCATCACAACCAAAGTCAAGAAATCATGAAAACAAAGTCAAGAAGTCAAGGTAAGGTGCAACCATGATGAAGTCAAAAAGTCAAGCAAGGTCAAGGTATGGTGAGTCATCATGACACAAGGAAATATGCAAAGACCCCCTCCACAAATGCCTATTTGCAACAATGCAAATAAACCCTCCTCCACCAAACTTCGGCCAATGAACGGAACAATGGAAATTGGCCGAAACGGAAAGCAAACTGGCAACTCCATAAAACTGGTCCCGTAATGAATTACAGGAAAAACCCCGATACTGTGCATACACACCCGCATCTGTATTTCGACCGAAATACAAATGCAAAGAGACATAATCTACACTGTACTATACTAGGATCCGGCTTATACCAAAGCCGGCTAGTAATATCCGTTCGATCCTGATCCGTGCAATACCGCACGTATCTGATCGAACCCTGCCATATATCCATACGGCCTATAGTACAAACTGTCTGATCCCGATCCGTGCAATACCGCACGTATCTGGTCGGACCTTGCCATATCTCCATACGGCCTCTACAACCTTTCGCCCGAAAGCTGAGTAACAGAATATGGGGGACTCTAAAGACTCATCAACACCTTGGTTGTGGATTTAACCACTAGCACGTCAGAGGTATAAGCCAATACGTAACGGGCTACCAAGTGCTGACTAAAAGGGATGTCTGTGAGCGAACTCAGCCTGACAACCCTACTGAGCCTGTCAGTGACAATATCCGTGCAGTCCGGTCCGTTCGTCTATGAGTATCGCATGGCGGGCCTAGGGGTTGGTAAAAGTCAGACCCCTAAAAGCGGTACAAGTCGTGTCGGGGTGTAGCCCAGAACACCCTGAGATACTACTGGAATACCTACCAGTAAATCTCCTTGCCTTGGCCAAGGACTTTGTGTAATGGCTCTCCTAGACACAGCACAACCTCACCCCCAATACCGGAAGAGACGAACCCCTGAAGATACGCTCACTGCCTCCATGTGGCTCGGGACTGTACCTAACTAAAACCTGTTTGCACGACTCCTTTGAGCCGTGGTAGGGTAGTAATCAAAGTACAGTGGGAACTCACACGAGACAAATGACGATCCCCAGATCGATGAACTAACCTGCACACATGTCACCAGGGAACTGCCATCTGACGTCTGGTATATGACCAACTAGCATGTTCCCGGCGAGTCCTGTCCGGTGTACTCATAACCCAATGAGCACCTGTATACATCTTAGGTGATCCAACTGACACCAGTGGCTTGTGAGACCGGCCACCGCCCCTCGTCGGGGTCTCGACTGTATACACTAGTCTACTATGGAGTATCGATGCCCTGTCTCGAAACTCTCACGACTAGGGACCATTTAAGGATATGCTTGTAGACCCCCAGCTCCCACTTATATGATCGCCCTCATACTGCTGGTGGTCAAGCAAGAATCCTAGGGGCTCTATCAACGTGTAATAGCGACGTGTCAGGTCACCTAAAACAGTACACGATGGTAAAGATAAACCAGATAGCATACTATCATCTCGAGTAAGACTGTCCTACCGGATAGGTCCTCCCTCAATCATTACAATCACGTACCTGTGACCTAATAATTGACTCTGAGGGCACTATCTCCAACAATCTCCCACTTGCACTCAAGGCTAATTATTGCGATGTCGCATACTCACAGCCCGTGTGATACCGAACATCCAACTCCTCTACTGGTCAGTCTCACAAAGCTCGTTTGCGGAACTATTGCGTTCGAGGAATAGCCTCAGTGAGTGGATCCGCTTAGTTGTTTCTTTCTATGTCTCTCTATATCTCAAGTTCGCGGAGAAAGCCATCTCCCGAAAAGAGCAATACCTGTCTCAGAATATGTCTGGATGTCTGATGGGACATAGCTCATAAATGAACTCCAAATCCAAACTTCTTAGACTGTATCGTCAACTGAACTTAATCAGTATCCTGCGCGCCATGCCTCCCTCAGTATTGCCTTGGACCACCTGTCCAAAATACTGCCCCTCATCAGAAGGAAAACTATAACTCTGACAACCTCCTTGTCGTCCATGTCACCTTGGAAGCCTGGAATGATAACTGTCTCCTGAATGAGGCTGTCGTTATCATATCCCTAGAACATCCACTTATGTTCTAAAACTGCTTCCGACTGTTTCTCCAGGATTGGATTAATGTCAACTTATTGCATCTAGTGCAAGAACAACATCTGGTGTGGTACTTGACATCTCACGATTGACTCGCAAGTGATTTGCCAATCATGCCCGTCCCTCTCCCCTTTAGTCTGTAAGACACCTTTGGAGAGGGTGACTCCATTACCTGCAGGTACACTACCGTGCCAGGAGTCGTCCATCCTAAATACTCTTAGAATGCTGTCAAGTACCCTGATTGGGAAACCACCCAAATCTAGATCTAAAACCATAGATCTAGTAACCAGTTTGTCTGATATAAAATCCATTTCCTTTGTGGAGAAACCACTGTGTGACGACCAAAGTATAACCGATTGTAGTATAGGAGTTTCTTTTCCTATTCTGTGTATATCATCCAAATACCAGGATATCACACCTTAATACCTTCTCAACAGATCCATCCCCTATTCTGATGAAGTCAAACCCATGACTGTCACGTCAGAAATAGATGATCTATCTCCGCTACATCTGCTCTAGTCTATAAACAGACATAAGCAACCTGTCCACCAATGCTTCCGCTGCTCCCACTGACTACGACAACCCTCTGGCAGAGTCATATAGACGTACACTTCTAAAACTGGTTTAGAACGACGCTATACTCATCCTCCCGCCGGGTCTCGTAACCTGGAACAACAGCAATGGCAATTGTGGGTAAACAAGAACTTCCCTGTCACCGTCCTTGAGGCTACCGGAGTACCTCTCGGGTGCCTGAAGTTACCCACCTTATCTGCGGAGTGGCCAATGGAATGTCAATCCAGATTGAATCTTTAGGTTCCTTATCAAATCTTCAGTAATCGTTTGTGGTTCTGGAATCACTTCCAGTTCTACCATACTCCCACTATTGTTTTCTGAAAAAATCCATTTTTAATAAAACTGTGGCGAGTCTAGAACAATATCGCTATTGTTCATCCAGATGGTAGAAAGTTAACCCGCGTCATAGCCTGGGTCAACCCACAAACAGCCATTACAGAAACGTGCCTTGAGTTATCCAGAGTCTGGTTTTAAGCATAATCCGGACAACTCCCCGTACCTTAACATCGTTAAGATACGAACTGTTCTATATCCAATATAGGACCAGAGGCACTGATTTAATTGAACCAGATCCAAATCATGCAACTGTCTCCAGTGCATGTTAACTAAATGGAAGAAGGCCTGATCAGCGTTACCCAACTTAGGAATGCTTCCAATTATGAGTAACCTGAAAGAGAAGCAATTTCTCTTAATCATTACTATCAACTGAACACCATACACAAGTATCTACATCTTCGATCACTTTGAAGAATCCTGATACTTGTGACACCTGGTTCTCCACTCTATTCAAATACCAATAACTTCTCCAAATTCGGACCCTGTGTTTCCACGAAACACTTGTCTAAAAACTAGAGAAGTCATAAGTAAACTGAATGTAGTACGAGGACCAACCCCTCTGTCCTGATGGACCCTGGACAACATACAATACTCTGTATAAGTCCCTTGAGTCTGATAACTCATTCACGGTGTGTCGTAGGTTGAAAACTGTACTTATGGTTAAGAAGAATTACACCGCTGTTTAATACTCCTTACCTAACCATCCACTGATATAGGTAAATGTCATCGACATAATATCAAAAGGTATATCTCACTCTATGAAAATAGACGTACAGATATATCAATTTGAAATTGGTGCACAACAGCGGATATTCACCGCTGTTAAGAAGAATTACACCGCTGTTTAATACTCCTTACCTAACCATCCACTGATATAGGTAAATGTCATCGACATAATATCAAAAGGTATATCTCACTCTATGAAAATAGACGTACAGATATATCAATTTGAAATTGGTGCACAACAGCGGATATTCAAAACCAAATATTTGCCGACCGGCAAACAGCCCAGGTGATTTCCTCAAATATCACTGATTACAACGAATCCCGATATAATGAGGATAATCACCCAATTCCCAATAACTTACTCCCACTCATCATCTGTAAAACCATACAGATGTGAGAATCGTACCTGGTAAATACATACCCTGGAGTAAGTATCTAATCGGGAAATCAGTTTTCCTTTAACATTACACAGTGAAACTGAAACATTGAAATGTTCCGATGGGGTATTCTGGTATTCCTAGTAATGCCTTTTCCAGATTCACGACTGTAATCGTATAGTTCTTTGCCACCTCTCCAAATCCCTTCATATGTCTTTAGTCTTTACCTTCTGCACACCCTTTTAAGCCAAATGGTTTTCTTCCTTCCCTACCGTTCGGCACCAGCCTATGGTTTGGAAGAAGACTATCCAATAAGCATAATGGGTGTACTGTCCCAATCCTAGGAGCACTCGCAATGCGAGAGAAGGTGAAGATAAAAGACACCTGAATAAATCTTATTCCTATTTCTCCTGAACCAGAATCCATCCCCGAACTGGAACAAGTTCCTTTCGAGTTCGTATATAACCATACGATGGAATATCCAAATAAACTGTGGATCTTCGTAGTGATACGGAGTGTCCTGGAGAAATTCAAAGGTGATGTGGGAGTGGTAACGAAATATTTGGTTTGGTTGTGAATATCTGTTGCAATTTACTTTGCCCTCTTACTAATCCCTTGCTTTGTCTGAACTTACTACCTTCTGCACACCATCGTTATGCTAATTGGTTTTCTTCATTCCCTACCGGTCGGCACCAGCCTAAGGTTTGGAAGAAGACAATCCAATTTGCGTAATAGGTGTACTACCCCTAAACCAAGGAGTACTCGTAACCTGAGAGAGGGTAAAAGGAAAAGACAACTGAATAATCCTATCCGTTTTCTCCAGAACCGGAAACCATCCTCGAATAAATTCTTTCGAGTTCGTATCTAACCATACGATGGTTTTGTCCAATGGAAGTGGACGTTCGTAGTAATACGGGGTGTCCTGGAGAAAAGGGTAAAAGTAGGAGTGGCAATGAGGTTTGCAACTCTGACAATCCAAAAGCCAGTGTTAAAAAAAAGGTTCGGTCAACTTGGTCACTGAGTCATAGTCTTAGGGTCGGGTCAATGGTCGCTGCCAAAGAGAGAGAGAGAAAAGAAACACTCAGCGTGCACTCTAACCTAGATCAGAATGGTTATCACTTTTTCTAATCAGGAAACCTCCCACTGTACCTCAAATTCTCCTCCAAACCTGAAAGAAGAATTAGTCGGGTTACCCGAGGAGTAAACTAACTCATCAGTGGGAATCGGGATCCAACTATCATTGCATGATAACGTGACGGAATCCGCTCACGCTACCACACTCCAGAAGGTATGCGCATATCTGGCAAGTTTCAGTTCTTTTGAAACTCCCGATGTGTTTTCTGCCCCATGCTCTTATGACCTTGACTAAGGCCAACAAATCATAAGTCACATGTCAAGTTCTACCCGTCATTGTCCAGGTTGATTTGAACCCACCCGTACAAGCCCTTGACTAAGGCCAACAAGGCTATACGACTGTCCCAAAACAACGCATCTATCTATGCAGCATATGAATACCCAATAGCTACCAAACACTGTTCCTTGACTAAGGCCAACAAATACAGCTTGAATACTATTGACCACCCATATGAAACGACGGAGGGCTACGAATGGTTTCTGGCGAAAACCTTTAACGTAAAGAACTTGATATCGTCGAAGGAACGGATAGCTTTTTAAAAATATAGTGACGAAAACCGTTGCTAAAGAGGTCACTCCCTGTGAAGGGATCTCGGCTCTTTCCCCGTAGAATCGGGTGTAGGATATTCCAAATGAATACCGCGATGCAAAGCAAAAGTAATCGGCTATAGTGAAGTTAATGCCCTGACGCAAACTTCTGTCCAAGGGGTCACTCCCGGTGAAGGGATCTCGGCCCTTGCCTCGCCGACTGAGGAGCAGGATATTCCAACTGAATACCACGATGCAAAACAAAAGAGAACGTCCTTGCAATAACAGCTTTTTGAAAAGTGTTCCAACAACATCAGATTAGGTTTGTTTTTAACTTGCATTGATCCGAATCAATGCAGTCCCATCAATTGATCACACCACAAAGAACGAAAATATACTGATGTACGTATATGCCATCCGCATTCGCCACTGGGTCCCGTCATTACCCGTTAGGTTAGCTAACTAACGACAGAGCGGGGACTGGACTAGCGCGGATGTAAAACATATACAACATCTACTAATATATATACCAATATATTATATTCGCTCAAGGCGTGAATAAAATGCAACATCACAGAAATGTACAGCATCACAGAAACAATACAGATATCTGGGATCCCCGGGTTTCACAGAGCCACTGCTGAAACCCGACGTTCCCCTGGTCGTGTGGATAGCCTGTGCAATGAAATCCTAGACCCCTACGGGCGCGGCAAGTTACCCGCCAAAACCTGAAGCGAGGCAGCCCCCTTCAGCAACGTGAATGGACCACCCAGCACTTCACGGAATCCGGTAACTTGGGCACCCCTCCTGGGTCAACCTGTACCCCCTACGAGTGCGGCGAACAGCCCGCCAATCCTAGAGTGAAGCCCCCTCCGTCTCAATGCCATGAGATGCGGGCTTGTTGCCCTCCAGAACCCGGCTATCCGTGCACCCCTCCGCGGGGCAATCCTAGTACAGAAAGTAAAATATACATACAACGGGTACATCGACCGCAACCAGGTCGTTCCCCAAAATAATAATACAAACAGGCAGTGACGGCAGTCCACATGTCGGACGCTCGCCCCGCAATATCAAATGTACATAATACAACAAAACTGTACTAGCATTGCATCCAGGCTATCCCCCACGACCGATCCGCAACATCACGGCAAAAACAAAACATCAACGTGAAAGTCACGTTCGCAAATCCGTCTAACCGGGCTATAGCAGTTAGACCGGATTTACCGATCAAGTGACATTCACGGTCGCAGATATAATGTAAATACTGTGAAAAATGTGTTTAAAATTTTCCGATTGATCAAACTTAACAAGTGGGCCCCCAAACCAAAACTGTAGCACTCACAGAAAACCTGGGTCCAATTTTAATATTCCAAAACCCATATTTTAAGCCCAGAAGGCCTCTGTAAAAAATTGGTGAAGTGATCTCCACAGTGCGCGGCGGAAGGGCGGCGGGAAGGTGGTTTTCGCGGCGGTTCCGCGCTCCCACTGTGGAGTTACTTCGTCGAATTTTTACAGAGCTCTTAGATTTTCCAGTACATCAATATTTTATAACCTGAAAAAATTTTCGACACCAAAAATTTCCAACAGAAAACTGATGTGGGCAAATATGGGTTTTTGGACATTTCGATCGATCGGAACTAAAAAACACATTACACAAAGCTAGACTAAGTTAATGGCGAGGCTCTGATACCACTGTAAGTGCACGGCGGCGCCCCGGCCGTCAAACCGACGGCCAAATGCGGAAGCGGTGATAAACTTTAATTTTGCGGACTTAGCAAACCGGCACTCCCGCGCACTAAACACCCGGATCATAACCATTAACAAGTCTAAGCTAACTAGAAGATGGGTTAGAGAGATATACCGACGATCCAAGTCCTCCGGTCTTCTCGTCATCGTCCCGATCTCCTGCGGAATGTCCCGTCTCCTCCTCGTCGCCGGAAGTGCACCACATCGCCAACTTTGTTTACGGGCTCCCACCTCAATGCCGAGGCAACTCGGGGACGAAGCCGGCTACTCGACGTACCCAAGATTTGCTGTAGAATATAATGTGGATAGCATGTCTCATTTTTGGGATTATGGAGTTTCCTTTTGTGGAGGAATAGAAGTGAACTTTTTGGAGAGGGAGTTGTAGGGATTTCTCAAAAACTCAAGATACAAAATTTTCCACCACATGAAAATGAAAATCCCCACACTCACTAGGAATGGCCGGCCCCCCCCATATTGGTGTGATTGGAGAGAGAGAGAAAATGGCTTGAACAATAATGCAAAGAAAATGATGGCTTGAAAAGTCCAACACTCAACAACCATCTCTTCTCCCATCATCACAACCAAAGTCAAGAAATCATGAAAACAAAGTCAAGAAGTCAAGGTAAGGTGCAACCATGATGAAGTCAAAAAGTCAAGCAAGGTCAAGGTATGGTGAGTCATCATGACACAAGGAAATATGCAAAGACCCCCTCCACAAATGCCTATTTGCAACAATGCAAATAAACCCTCCTCCACCAAACTTCGGCCAATGAACGGAACAATGGAAATTGGCCGAAACGGAAAGCAAACTGGCAACTCCATAAAACTGGTCCCGTAATGAATTACAGGAAAAACCCCGATACTGTGCATACACACCCGCATCTGTATTTCGACCGAAATACAAATGCAAAGAGACATAATCTACACTGTACTATACTAGGATCCGGCTTATACCAAAGCCGGCTAGTAATATCCGTTCGATCCTGATCCGTGCAATACCGCACGTATCTGATCGAACCCTGCCATATATCCATACGGCCTATAGTACAAACTGTCTGATCCCGATCCGTGCAATACCGCACGTATCTGGTCGGACCTTACCATATCTCCATACGGCCTCTACAACCTTTCGCCCGAAAGCTGAGTAACAGAATGTGGGGGACTCTAAAGACTCATCAACACCTTGGTTGTGGATTTAACCACTAGCACGTCAGAGGTATAAGCCAATACGTAACGGGCTACCAAGTGCTGACTAAAAGGGATGTCTGTGAGCGAACTCAGCCTGACAACCCTACTGAGCCTGTCAGTGACAATATCCGTGCAGTCCGGTCCGTTCGTCTATGAGTATCGCATGGCGGGCCTAGGGGGTTGGTAAAAGTCAGACCCCCAAAAGCGGTACAAGTCGTGTCGGGGTGTAGCCCAGAACACCCTGAGATACTACTGGAATACCTACCAGTAAATCTCCTTGCCTTGGCCAAAGACTTTGTGTAATGGCTCTCCTAGACACAGCACGACCTCACCCCCAATACCGGGAGAGACGAACCCCTGAAGATACGCTCACTGCCTCCATGTGGCTCGGGACGGTACCCAACTAAAACCTGTTTGCACGACTCCTTTGAGCCGTGGTAGGGTAGTAATCAAAGTACAGTGGGAACTCACACGAGACAAATAACGATCCCCAGGTCGATGAACTAACCTGCACACATGTCACCAGGGAACTGCCATCTGACGTCTGGTATATAACCAACTAGCATGTTCCCGGCGAGTCCTGTCCGGTGTACTCATAACCCAATGAGCACCTGTATACATCTTAGGTGATCCAACTGACACCAGTGGCTTGTGAGACCGGCCACCGTCCCTCGTCGGGGTCTCGACTGTATACACTAGTCTACTATGGAGTATCGATGCCCTGTCTCGAAACTCTCACGACTAGGGACCATTTAAGGATATGCTTGTAGACCCCCAGCTCCCACTTATATGATCGCCCTCATACTGCTGGTGGTCAAGCAAGAATCCTAGGGGCTCTATCAACGTGTAATAGCGACGTGTCAGGTCACCTAAAACAGTACACGATGATAAAGGTAAACCAGATAGCATACTATCATCTCGAGTAAGACTGTCCTACCGGATAGGTCCTCCCTCAATCATTACAATCACGTACCTGTGACCTAATAATTGACTCTTAGGGCACTATCTCCAACAGGATCATCCATCGCCCATCTGTATGGGTCGAGAAGGTATACGCTAGTCCACTCTGGTATATCGATGCCCTGTCTCGATACACCCACGACTAGGGACCTTGAAGGATGTACTTATGGACTACCCTGTCCCCACTACTATGATCCGCATCATAGTCCAGGTAGTCAAGTACACATCCTAAGGGCTTTACCAACATGTAACAGAGAGACAATCAGTGTACACGTTAAGGTAAAGAGCAACCAGATAGCATACTATCATGTCGAGCAAGAAAGTCCTCCCTATATATGTCCCAGCATCCACTACAATATACATCCAATGTACAGTAATGGCCTCTAGGGCATACATATAACTAACAATCTCCCACTTGCACTAGGGCCATCTGATAGCAGTGGTTGCAGTATCTCATACTCAACCATCCCATTTAAGTCTCTCTCTGGGAATAGGCCTTCGCGAGTGGATCCGCCGTGTTGTCTTCTGAGTCTACTCTCCTGACCTCGATCCCCTGGAGATCAACCATCTCCACGATCAGGTGACACTGCCTTAGAATTTGTCTGGATCATTGATGGGACCGACATTCCTTGGCATAAGCCACAACTCCATTGTCTCACAATGGTAGGAACGTAGTTCATCTCATGAACCAATATACACCCAAACAGCCTCTTTGGTAGCATCTTAAGTAGCGATGTATCCAGCCTTTATCGTCTAGTATGTCACGGTATCTAGCTTGGAACTTTTTCAACATACCGTCCCTCTACTGAGGGTAAAGACAATGCCTGTGACTGACATTCAGTCGTCTTTATCACCCTGGAACCATTCCAGTGATTCTCCCCAGGGTCGATTGATACCTTCTCACTACAACTAGTGAGAATCCTAACATCCATTTAGATCTATCTCATAGATCCAAAACCCAGGATTTAGGAGGCATCACTTTGATCTTATATGGAGAATCCTTGTGATAAACGGAGATTGATCGAGCGTAGCATAGGAAACTCCTTCGCTATCAAGAGTATGTCATCCACGTACTCTACGAGGATCGCCACCATACTCCCTACTACCTTTTATTTATACAAGGTTCATCTACCATTTTGATGATGTCAAACTCTTTGACTAACACATCAAAACAGATGTTCCAACTCCGCGATGCCTGCTTTATCCTCTAAAGCATCTTGTACACGTTTCCGCTGCTCCCACTGTCTACGAAGCCCTCTGGCTGTGTACTTATAGACTCTCTCTTCTAAAACATCATTTAGAAAAGCTGTCATGACACTCAACCATCAGATATCGTAGTCATGGTATGTAGCCGTGGCAAGTAGGATCTGGATGGACTTAAGCATAGCCACTGGAAAAGGTTTCATCATTATCCACGCCTGGTCAATGACGAAAACCTTTAACAAGTCTATCTTTGAAAGTCTCAACTTCTCCATATACACCAAGTAATCTTCTCAAGATATACTTGCTCCTGATGGGGATTTAACCCTTCAGATATAGCAACCAAAGTCCATACTTTGTTGGTGTATAAGGATTCCATCTCAGATCACTAAGCATCCAGCCATTCTTACAGAGTCCCACTCCTGATGGCCAGCTCGAAACTAGTTGGGTCATCATCTCATGATGCAATCCCCGCTCCCACTGTCATAGAGGAACCGAAGTATCTCTCAGGTGGGTGAGGAACCCTACTAGATCGGCGGAGAGGCTGAGATTCGTTGGTTACTATTGAATCCTTTGGTTCTACCAAGTCATCTGCTGTAATTTGTATAGCTGGAACATTTCCAGTTCTACATAACAGACCTTGCCTCGAGCTTGTCCGGATTTTGCTTTTAGACATAGGCTGGACAACCCCAAATCTTAACTAACTTGATAAATGGGCTCTTCCCTTTCAATATCACATATGAAGTGGTAGGCAATTGATTTGATTCGAACCGTATTCAATAGGTATGCAACTTCCCAAGTGCATAACCTCCTAAAAGAAAACAGGTAACTCAGTAGTACTCATCATAGTGTTAGTTATATGTATGCCCTAGAGGCCATTACTGTACATACGATGTATATTGTAATGGATGCTAGGACATATATAAGGAGGACTTTCTTGCTCGACATGATAGTAAGCTATCTGGTTGTTCTTTATCTTAACATGTACTCTGATTGTCTCTATATTACATGTTGATAAAGCCCTTAGGATATGTACTCGACTACTGGGACTATGATGAGATCATACTAATGGGGCCACGGTAGTCGACAAGTACATCCTATAACTGTTCCTAGTCGAAGGTGTATCGAGACAGGGCATCGATACACCAGAGTAGACTAGCGTATACGCATCTTGACCCATATGATGGGCGATGGATGATCCCATATCCATCGGTGTTTAACATCAAGGATGGTGTACGGGTGCTCAGTGGAGACTGGGTACACTGGACGGACTCGCCGAGAACTCCCAAATGGTATTATACCATACGTCAGATGGCAGTTCTCCGGTGACACTGGTATAGAGTAGTCTGTCGATCCGAGATCGTCATAGAGTCTTGTGTGATTCCCACTGTGCTTTGATTTCCATCATACCACGTCCAAGAGGGCGTGCAAAAAGGTGGCTTTTGGGTACAGTCCCAAATCACATGGAGGCAATGAGCGATAGGAGGGATTCGTCTCTCCCGGTATAGGGAGTTGATGTTGTGCTGTGTTCGACCGGAAATCCCTGTCCAGGGTTGCTGAGATTTACTGGTAAGTGTTATCAGTAGTTTCTCGAACTGTTATAGACCTCATATCGACACGACTTATCGAGCTACTGGGGTCTGACGTTTACCACCCCTAGGCGAGATATGCGACATATCAGACGACGAGACCGGACTGTACGGGAGTGTTACTGTTTGGATTCACAGGAGAATGTACAGGCTTGCTTGTTGATCTTCTGAGCGATCAATACCTGGGTGGCTGTTACGTTTATCTGACCGCTTGCAGCTTGTGGGTGTTTGATCTGATCATCACCTACTGCCGGCGTATTGACGATTCTTTAGAGTCCTACATGTAGGGTTCCTAGGCACACTAATGAGGTCTCACAAGGCATCAACCGTGCCAATTTCAAATTTTACGGGTGCCGAGAAACCCTAATACGGATCGTTAACTAGACATATAGGCGAAACAATGAAACTAGTTTACAACTAAACTAAAAGAACGGAAATACAACCTTTGTAGATCCGTTTCTCCACCTCCATAGCTCCATGATGAAGTCCTCTCCGCTGTCCAAATCGAACCATGACTCTAGCATCGGCTTCATCGGAGAAAAAGCGGGCTAGGTCATCGACGACGATGCCGAAGATGATCTACGTCGAGGCATCACTAGATCAAGCTCCCACTTCACCAAGTCATGAAACTTGTGAAGAAAACACCCTATACTACTTGGCAAGAGGTAGAGGATGAAGAAATAGGAAGTGGGTTCACTTTAGAATTGGATTTCTCACTTGATTTCTTCACTTGCCATTGATGAGGCAAGCTTTCTTCATGTGAAGAAGAAGAAGAAGATGAAAGAATATTATGATAAGTATATCTAAAATGAATAATAAAATCAATACTTATCATATGGCAACCATGATTAGGTGTAGAGAATAGACCATGGTTAATTGAAAGGGTTAGGGTTAAACATGAAGACAAAATGGTCACTAGGTCAAAGCTTCAAGAAGCTTCAAAAACAAACAAAGAAAGCCACCATTTTCTCTTCATCATTTTCTTTTGCTAAAATAAACAAAATGGATAAATAAATGAATAAATGAATAAGTAAATGAAGCAAAAGAAACCCTAACCATTGACCAACCATGGTTTAAACTATACACCAAACTATCATGTATCATCAAACATGATACAATCAAATGCACAAAAGTATATCATATATACAATGTGCACTTCAAGTGAGAAAATCCTTTTTAAGTGAATCTTTATTAGTTAATGTAAAGTGATATATCAAATATATATAATTATACATTAAATCATTAAATCAACACTTGATTTAACGACCCGGTCATATCGCATATAACCGACTAATAACAATAGTAACAACTTATCGAATCAACACTTGATCCGATAACCTGGCTATAACGCATATAACCGATCAATGTTACATATCGCGAGAATGGAATACGATATCACATACACGCATTATTCTCGGTCCCGCACATATCTCATATGCGCTCCTATTTCGTTTCGCTTGAGCCAGAAAACCTCTGTGTAAAACTCTAAAGACTCGTCAATACGCCGGCAGTAGGTGATGATCATATCAAACACCCACAATCCGCAAGCGGTCTGCTAAACGTAACGGCCACCCGGGTATTGAGCGATCAGAAGATCGACGAGCAAGCCTGCTCACACTCCTGTGAATCCAACCAGTAACACTTACCGTACAGTCCGGTCTGATCGTCTGATATGTCGCATATCTCGCCTAGGGGTGGTAAACGTCAGACCCCAATAGCTCGATAAGTCGTGTCGATATGAGGTCTATAACAATTCGAGAAACTACTGGTAACACTTACCAGTACATCTCAGCAACCCTGGCCAGGGATTTCCGGTTATAGCCAATCGAACACAGCGCAACATCAACCCCCTATACCGGGAGAGACGAATCCCCTCCTATCGCTCATTACCTCCATGTGACTCGGGACTGTACCCAAAAACCACCGTTTTGCACGCCCTCTTGGACGTGGTAAGATGGAAATCAAAGCACAGTGGGAACCATACAAGACTCTATGACGATCTCGGGTCAACAGACTACTCTGTACCAGTGTCACCAGAGAACTGCCATCTGACGTAAGGTATAATACCATCTGGGAGTTCTCGGCGAGTCCGTCCAGTGTACCCAGTCTCCACTGAGCACCCGTATATGATCTCCGATGTCAAACACCAATGGATATGGGATCATCCATCGCCCATCTGTATGGGTCGAGAAGGTATACGCTAGTCTACTCTGGTATATCGATGCCCTGTCTCGATATACCCACGACTAGGGACTTTGAAGGATGTACTTATGGACTACCATGTCCCCACTAGTATGATCCGCATCATAGTCCAGGTAGTCAAGTACACATCCTAAGGGCTTTACCAACATGTAACAGAGAGACAATCAGTGTACACGTTAAGGTAAAGTGCAACCAGATAGCATACTATCATGTCGAGCAAGAAAGTCCTCCCTATATACGTCCTAGCATCCACTACAATATACATCATATGTACAGTAATGGCCTCTAGGGCATACATATAACTAACACTACACAGAGGTTTCTTGACTCAGGCAAAACGGAGTAGGAGCACATATGTGATATGTGCGGGACCGAGGATAATGCGATATGTGATACCGTATTATGTTCTCGTGATATTTGATATCAGCCGGGTCATCGGATCAAGTGTTGATTCGATGAATCGGTACGGATAAATATTAGTCGGTTATATGCGATATAGACGGATTGTTAGATCAAGTGTTGATTCGATAATTTAATGTATAATAATATATATGATATATTAAATTACATTAACTAATATTAGCTCACTAAAAGATTCTTTTTCTCACTCGGGTAATACATTGATATATATGCGATATATGTTAATTGTATTATTTTATTTGGTTACAATAAATATTATATATGTGATATATAATATTGTAACATGATATGATAACTAATGCAACATGTTTAGTAAAGATTAATCAAGATTAGGGTTTGATTTGGGTTAATGACTTCTAGTAGATTCTAGAAGGTTTTCTATTTTGTTTTGGAAAAGATATTTTCAAGTGACTCATTCTTAACTCAACCCAAACCCTAACCCTTGGTCAATTCTCTACAATGGTTAAGTCAACCATGGTTGCATAATTCATCATTATCTCTTTTGCATTATTCATCACAAAAGGGATTCTATTATTGTTCATCTTCTTCCTTCATTCCTTTCATAGAAAAAGCTTACTAGTTTTTCCAAAGTGATGAATAAATATGAGAAAAAGATAAATAAAGAGAGCAAAAATCCTACTTCATCATCCTCATCTTCCCTTGCCATTTAGATGAGGGTGTTCACATCATTTCATGAGTGTTAGCTTGTGTTAACGGAACTTCAAGGTAGATCATCTTAGTATCGAAGATCGGAAGCAAAGGTTGCATCTTTCTCTTCGTGGAACCTCTCGAGAGTCCGGATCCCGATGATCGCAGCGAAGGGACCACAACACGGAGCATATGAAGTGAAGGACCGGATCTACAAAGATTGTAATCCCTCTCACTTAGTGTTAAAGTTGTTAACATATTAGTTTTCGCCTAATCTCTAGTTTAAAGATCCGTATTCGGGTTGTTCGGCACGGCTAATTTTTAAATCGGGCATGGTTGATGCCTCGTAGACCCTTGTGGCAGTGCATAGCAACCCTACAGTGGTATCAGAGCCAAGCTAGAGCTTTAGGCGAAGTCTAGACGAAGTTTAAAGTCCGATCGAACGCCGAAACCCCGACACGGAACCCTCTCTGTACATTTTTCAAAAATGTGGTTTTTTCTGAATTAAAAATTCTCAGAAAATTAAGCAGGAAAAACTAAGAATTACTGTGAAGTACGGACGTCTAACTCGAAACTTTGACCGCGGAACCGCGGCGAAACCATGGGTTTTGCGGCGGTTCCGCGGCCAAAATTTGGACTTAGTCCCTGAAATTTCATGTAATTATTTTTAGGCCCTTTCTTGTTATTTTTTCTGTGAATATTTTAATTCCACTCAAGTGTTGAGTTTTCAAGGGTTGTATTGGAGAATCGCTGATTCGATCGGATAATTTAAGTTTGTGTAGTTTGTCCGGATAATTTTTAGAAACTGTTAAAAAGTTCGAACAGATATCAATAACTCACTTTTTCCCCTATCGGAAAATTTTTCAAAAGTTGGATTTTTTTCTCGTGTTTAAGAATGTTCTAAGTCATGTAAGTAACACGGTGGACCCTCTAGAAGACAACAAACCTTAACTCGATTATGCGACCGTCTTGAACTGCCTTTTGAACCTTAGGGTTTGGGGCAGTACGGCGTGCCACATGTGAGGCGTTGGCTTGACCCTTCTACGGCTGGACCATTGGTACTGTGGCATATGATGGATGTTTTTAAACTGATTTCAAGTGTTGAGATATATTGGGGAAATCTTGGGTGTTTGATTATTCGATCGGAAAGTTTAACTTTATCTATTTATCTGGAATGTGATACAATATTTGGAATCCACAGGTAGTTATGAGATAACTAATTTGAATATTATAAACATAGCAGTTTAGTCTCAGATGATCGGTTGCCACAGAATTTTGATGTGATCAAAAGTCCGTCGCAATCACGTAGAGTACGCGGATACTCGCCGGGTAAACTTAATAGACAGCTACGCCCCATAGCCCCGACTAAGTGACTGTAGGAGAACCCCGTCGCCGAAAGCATCCGTTCGGGTGCTCGCGGCAGCGGTGTTCCGCCTTAGTGCACTTCGTCGACGGCATCTGGGGGTGCGGCCGTCTACTAAAGTTTGCGACGAGCATTCGATTAGGACGTCGGGAATCTTGTTGAATTGCCCGACTTGACATTGAAAAGAGTTTTCGATAATGAGACTAAAATGCGGGGTTTATAATTGTTAGGCATGCGATGTCTAAGGAATTCATTTGGATAGGCATGCGATGTCTAAGGAGGTTGCGGATTCCAACTGTTGTAGTTTTACACTATCTTTTCTGTGACCGTAAGCGTAGTATGTGGTGTATCGCCGGCTTCGTTGCTATACATCAACGACAATCGGGATACGCATACTTGCTTACGTTGATGATATGAGATATTATGTGTTGCTGTGATATGTTATATTGGATCGTCGCGTTTGAATAACCGGGGTTTTTTGTCAGATGAGAGTTTTTCTTTTTCATTCATGTAAAATTCATTTGTATGTAATATTCTTTTATTGGGGCACTTCCAGGTAGCGGAAGATGTCACCGTTGTATATTATTTACTTTTCTGCATTAGGTAGACCCAAGGCGGGGAGCACAAGTAACCGGGTTCTATGGTCCAGTGGGAGACCATCTCGAGGAGTCGGGACTGGGTCTCCTAACCCTAGAATTGGCAGTGTTACTTGCCGCTCTCATAGGGGTCTAGGGATATAGGTTTGGCTATTCATCGCGACCGTGGAATCCGTGTTTTATGCAGGCTCGTATTGAAAACACGGACGTCCTAGTATATCCAATATTTCATATATGATTCTTCTGCTGCAATGTTTTTTGATGAGATCATATTACTGCCTGAGACGAATATTTATATTTTATATATATGAGATATATGTTATATTGCAGATTTCGTTTCAAATGTGATGCTTGTGAAGCATAATAAAATGGGACTTCATTAATGAGATTAATGAAATAAAAGAAACCTAAGATGTTGTAGAAACTTGTTTAAAAACTGGTAGCTCTAATTCTTGCTTTGCATAGCGGTGTTCCTTGTAGAACATCCTGCACCTTATTCGATAAGGAAAGGACCGACATCCCTTCACCGGGAGTGACTCCTTTAGCAATAACTGGTAGATGCTACAAACTCGGTTTGTCTTTTGATTGCTTCTATAGTTTTTGCTTTGCATAGTGGTATTTGTGAAATATCCTGCACCTTATTCGATGAGGAAAGGGCCGACGATCCCTTCACCGGGAGTGACCCCTTTAGCAAAACTAGAAAAGCCTCAAAAGCATTCCATTTAAAATCACTCGATTCTACAACGATATCAAGTTCATTACGCAAAGGGTTTTCTTAAAAACCCGCCGTAGCCCTCCGTCATTTCAGATAAGTACTACTTAGTATTCGTGCTGCGGTAGTTTGGCATTCGTCAAGGCGTAGTGTACGGTAGCTAACTAGTGCTTATCTGCTAGCATACGATGCGATTGGATTAGGGTATTCGTACGGCGTTGTTTGGCATTCGTCAAGGGTCGTGCGGATGGGTTTAATTCAATCAAGAAATGTACGGGTTGAACTTGGCTAGCGGACTATGGGTGGTTTGGCATTCGTTAAGGTCATAGGACGCTAGGGGTAAAATATTATTGGGAATTTCAAGTGTTGAAATTTGCAATGAGATTGCATACCTTCTATGAGATAGTTGGATCCCGATACCCGCTGCGAGTAAGAGTTACTCCTGGGAGAGTTTTACACATTACAATTAGCCGATCAAGTAGGTGTCTAGAAAGGTGTTAACGGGGTTACGCCCCTGGGAAAACGAGGTTTACTTTAATTAGGTTCGTGCGAAAGCACGGGGGACCTCCCTCAAAGTACCGACACTGGCCTGGCTGAAAGATTGGCGAACTTGTAGCGTGTAATTAATCCCGGCTAGTCTTTCCTTTTAGGGTTTGAAGGAAGATTTGATTAAAACAGTGGGAGACATCCTGATTAGATATATTAGATAACCAATCTAATCTTGCAAGAGCATACGCTGAATGTTTTTCTTCTCTCTCTCTCCAGGTAGCGACCATATCACGCCTTAATCAAGATAATAAAACGGATATATTGAGCGAACCCGCTTGTTTTACTGAGCTGGGGAACGTTGGTCCCGCTCCAACTTATAATTGTTATAAGAACAGAGCAGGAAATTGGGGAATACCAGATTTCCCGTGCCGCCCAAACGAAAAAAGTACATGTTGATGCATCTTCTTCAGGTGTGTTCATTACAGAGAACTGTTTCTCAGTATCCTTCACGTCCTGGGTATGAGATACCAGATCAGGATCCCGCATATGTAATCTGTTACATGGGCTACAGAAAGGTAAAGAACTGAGAACGGGTGATAAGTTTCATGAGGCAGAAAATGGTGCAAGTGTTGCAGCCAAGTCTGTTGGTCACTGTCATCCTGTATTACCAGAATACATTGATTCTGAACGAATGTTATTAGATACCGAACCTGATATACAACTTAATATCAGTCTCTTTATTAGTAAAGAAAGGATGTAATTTTGTATTGTTGGATAATGTTTTGAACATTTCCTATATCAAGAGTTGATCGGTTCAGGCACGTTATCTAAAAGCATTGACGTTCTAAATCAAACTACAGTTCTGAGTATACAGAACACACATAAGAGGAAGAGTTCAGAAATGAACGAATCCTTCTTGAGGCATTGTAGACTAGGTCATATCAATGCGACCCGGCTAGCTAAGTTACATTTAGATGCATATTTAAATCTGTTTGAATTTACATCTTGTGAAACTTACCGGTCATGTCACAAAGATAAGATGACCATAGCTCTGTTTATTGGAAACAGAGAAAGAGTTAGTGAACTCTTGGGATTAATACATGCTGATGTATGAAAGTCTCCTGTCTACACATGCCAAGACTGGTTCTTTGTACTTCATTACATTCTCTGATAATCTCTCAAGATTCAGACATGTGTTCCTGTTGAAACATAAGTCCAAAACTTTTGAGATATTCACAGAATATAAGTTAGAAGTAGAGAAACAAATACGGGTATAAGTATTATATCCTTTGATGAGATCAAGGAGGAGAATACTTGAGCACAGAATTCCTGGACTATTCTAAAGGAGAATGAGATTCTCTCTCAGCATTACTCCTCCGTATACACCACAGCACGTTGGTATATCGGGGCGGAACAATAGCACCCTATTTGATATGGTGTGCTCTATGATGAGTACTACTGAGTTTCCTATTTCCTTTTGGGAGTTATGCACTTGAGAAGCTGCATACCTATTGAATAGGGTTCAAATCAAATCAGTTGCCTACCACTTCATATGTGATTTGGAAAGGGAAGAGCCCATATCTTAAGTTTGTTAAGATTTGGGGTTGTCCGGCCTATGTCTAAAAGTAAAATCCGGACAAGCTCGAGGCAAGGTCTGTTATGTAGAACTGGAATGGTTCCAGCTATACAAACTGCAGTTGATGATTTGGTAGAACCAAAGAATTCAATAGTTTCCAACGAACCTCAGCCTCTCCGCCGATCTAGCAGGGTTCCTCACCCACCTGAGAGATACTTCGGTTTCTCTATGACAGTGGGAGCGAGGATTGCATCATGAGATGATAACTCAACTAGTTTCGAGCTGGCCATCAGGAGTGGGACTCTGTAAGAATGGCTGGATGCTTATCGATCTGAGATGGAATCCTTATACACCAACAAAGTATGGACTTTGGTTGCTTTATCTGAAGGGTTAAATCCCCATCAGGAGTGAGTATATCTTGAGAAGATTGCTCGATGTACATGGAAAAGTTGAGACTTTCAAAGCTATGCTTAAGTCCATCCAGATCCTACTTGCCTCGGCTACATACCATGAATACGATATCTGGCGGTTGGGTGTCATGACCGATTTTCTAAATGATGTTTTAGAAGATAGCGTCTATAAGTACACAGCCAGAGGGCTTCGTAGACAGTGGGAGCAGCGGAGACGTGTGCAAGATGCTTTATAGGATAAAGCAGGCATCGCGGAGTTGGAACGTCTATTTTGATGTGGTAGTCAAAGAGTTTGACTTCATCAAAATGGTAGATGAACCTTGTATATACAAAAGGGTAGTAGAGAGTATGGTGGTGATCCTCGTAGAGTACGTAGATGACATACTCTTGATAGGGAAGGAGTTTCCTATGCTACACTCGGTCAATCTCCGCTTATCACAAGGATTCTCCATATAGGATCAAAATGATATCTCCTAAATCCTGGGTTTTGGATCTATGAGATAGATCTAATTGGATGTTAGGACACTCACTAGTTGTAGTGAGATGGTATCAATCGATCCTGGGGAGAATCACTGGAAAGGTTCCAGGGTGATAAGGACGACTGAATGTCAGTCGCAGGCATTGTCTATACCCTCCGTGGAGGGACGCTATGTTGGAAGAGTTCCAAGCTAGATACCGTGACATACTAGACGATTAAAGGCAAGATACATCGTTACCAGGGATGCTACCAAAGAGGCAGTCCGGAAATATATAAGTTCATGAGATGAACTTCGTTCCTACCATTGTGTGACAATGGAGTTGTGGCTTTAGCCAAGGAACTACCGTCCCATCAGAAATCCAGATATAATTCTTAGGCAGTATCACCTGATCATGGAGATGGTTGATCTCTAGGTAGATCGAGGTTAGGAGAGTAGACACAGAGGACAACAGCGCGGATCCACTCACGAAGGCCATTTTCCCAGTAGAGACTTTTATGGGATGGTTGAGTATGAGATACTTCAACCGCAGCTAATTGTTGGGTATGTGATACCACGACAGATGGCCCTAGTGCAAGTAGGAGATTGTTAGTTATATGTATGCCCTAGAGGCCATTACTGTACATACGATGTATATTGTAGTGGATGCTAGGACATATATAGGGAGGACTTTCTTGCTCGACATGATAGTAAGCTATCTGGTTGTTCTTTATCTTAACATGTACTCTGATTGTCTCTATATTACATGTTGATAAAGCCCTTAGGATATGTACTCGACTACTGGGACTATGATGAGATCATACTAGTGGGGCCACGGTAGTCGACGAGTACATCCTATAACTGTTCCTAGTCGAGGGTGTATCGAGACAGGGCATCGATACACCAGAGTAGACTAGCGTATACGCATCTTGACCCATATGATGGGCGATGGATGATCCCATATCCATCGGTGTTTGACATCAAGGATGGTGTACGGGTGCTCAGTGGAGACTGGTACACTGGACGGACTCGCCGAGAACTCCCAGATGGTATTATACCATACGTCAGATGGCAGTTCTCCGGTGACACTGGTACAGAGTAGTCTGTCGACCCGAGATCGTCATAGAGTCTTGTGTGATTCCCACTGTGCTTTGATTTCCATCATACCACGTCCAAGAGGGCGTGCAAAAAGGTGTCTTTTGGGTACAGTCCCGAATCACATGGAGGCAATGAGCGATAGGAGGGGATTCGTCTCTCCCGGTATAGGGAGTTGATGTTGTGCTGTGTTCGATTGGCTATAACCGGAAATCCCTGGCCAGGGTTGCCGAGATTTACTGGTAAGTGTTATCAGTAGTTTCTCGAACTGTTATAGACCTCATATCGACACGACTTATCGAGCTACTGGGGTCTGACGTTTACCACCCCTAGGCGAGATATGCGACATATCAGACGACGAGACCGGACTGTAGGGGAGTGTTACTGTTTGGATTCACAGGAGAATGTACAGGCTTGCTTGTTGATCTTCTGAGCGATCAATACCTGGTTGGCTGTTACGTTTAGCTGACCGCTTGCAGCTTGTGGGTGTTTGATCTGATCATCACCTACTGCCGGCGTATTGATGATTCTTTAGAGTCCTATACAGAGGTTTCTTGACTCAGGCAAAACGGTGTAGGAGCACATATGTGATATGTGCGGGACCGAGGATAATGCGAAATGTGATACCGTATTATGTTCTCGTGATATTTGATATCAGCCGGGTCATCGGATCAAGTGTTGATTCGATGAATCGGTACGGATAAATATTAGTCGGTTATATGCGATATAGCCGGATTGTCAGATCAAGTGTTGATTCGATAATTTAATGTATAATAATATATATGATATATTAAATTACATTAACTAATATTAGCTCACTAAAAGATTCTTTTTCTCACTCGGGTAATACATTGATATGTATGCGATATATGTTAATTGTATTATTTTATTTGGTTACAATAAATATTATATATGTGATATATAATATTGTAACATGATATGATAACTAATGCAACATGTTTAGTAAAGATTAATCAAGATTAGGGTTTGATTTGGGTTAATGACTTCTAGTAGATTCTAGAAGGTTTTCTATTTTGTTTTGGAAAAGATATTTTCAAGTGACTCATTCTTAACTCAACCCAAACCCTAACCCTTGGTCAATTCTCTACAATGGTTAAGTCAACCATGGTTGCATAATTCATCATTATCTCTTTTGCATTATTCATCACAAAAGAGATTCTATTATTGTTCATCTTCTTCCTTCATTCCTTTCATAGAAAAAGCTTACTAGTTTTTCCAAAGTGATGAATAAATATGAGAAAAAGATAAATAAAGAGAGCAAAAATCCTACTTCATCATCCTCATCTTCCCTTGCCATTTAGATGAGGGTGTTCACATCATTTCATGAGTGTTAGCTTGTGTTAACGGAACTTCAAGGTAGATCATCTTAGTATCGAAGATCGGAAGCAAAGGTTGCATCTTTCTCTTCGTGGAACCTCTCGAGAGTCCAGATCCCGATGATCGCAGCGAAGGGACCACAACACGGAGCATATGAAGTGAAGGACGGGATCTACAAAGGTTGTAATCCCTCTCACTTAGTGTTAAAGTTGTTAACATATTAGTTTTCGCCTAATCTCTAGTTTAAAGATCCGTATTCGGGTTGTTCGGCACGGCTAATTTTTAAATCAGGCATGGTTGATGCCTCGTAGACCCTTGTGGCAGTGCATAGCAACCCTACACATAGAGCACACCATATTATATAGGGTGTGATTGCTCCGCCCCGATATACCATCGTGCCATGGTGTATACGGAGGAGTAATACTGAGAGAGAATCTCATTCTCCTTTAGAATAGTCCAGGAATTCCATGCACAAGTATTCTCCTCCCTGATCACATCAAAGGACATAATACTTATACCCGTGTTTTGGTTTTCTACTTCTAAATCATATTCTGTGAATATCTCAAAAGGTTCGGACTTGTGTTTCAACAGGAACATATGTCTGAATCTTGAGAGATTATCAGAGAATGTAACGAAGTACAAAGAACCAGTCCTGGCATATGTAGACAGGGGACCTAACATACATCAACATGTATCATCCCAAGAGTTCACTAACTCTTTCTCTGTTTCCAGTAAACGGAGCTATGGTCATCTTATCTTTGTGACATGACTGGCAAGTTTCACAAGATGTAAATTCAAACTAATTTAAATATGCATCTTTATGTAACTTCAGCTAGTCGGGTCGCATTGATATAACCCAGTCTATAATGCCTCAAGAAGGATCCGTTCAATTCTGAACTCTTCCTCTTGTGTGTGTTCCGTATACTAAGAACTGTAGTTTGATTTAGAACTTCAATGCTTTTAGATAACGTGCCTGAACCGATCAACTTTTGATATAGGAAATGTTCAAAACATTATCCAACAATACAAAATTATATCCTTTCTTTACTAATAAAGAGACTGATATGATTTTGTATACCAGGTTCGGTATCTAATAACATTTGTTCAGAATCAATGTATTACAATACAGGGTGACAGTGACCAACAGACTTGGCTGCAACACTTGCCCCGTTTTCTGCTTCATGAAACTTATCACCCGTTCTCAGTTTTTCTACCCTTTTGTAGCCCTATGTAACAGATTACATATTTGGGATCCTGATCCGGTATCATATACCCAGGATGCGGATGTTACTGAGAAACAGTTCTTTGTAATGAACACACCCGAAGATGATGCATCAACATGCACTCTCTTCGTTTGGGCGGCATGGGAATTCTGGTAATCCCCAATTTCCTGCTCTGTCTTATAACAATTATAAGTTGGAGCGGGACCAACGTTCCCCAGCTCAGTATAACAAGCGGGTTCAGTCAATATATCCGTTTTATTATCTTGATTAAGGCGTGATATGGTCGCTACCAGGAGAGAGAGAGAAGAAAACACTCAGCGTGCGCTCTTGCAAGAATAGATTGGTTTTTATTTTATCTAATCAGGATGGTTCCCACTGCTTTTTATCAAATCTTCCTTCAAACCCTAAAAGGAAAGACTAGCCGGGATTAATTACACACTACAAGTTCACCAATCTTTCAGCCAGGCCAGTGTCGGTACTTTGAGGGAGGTCCCCCGTGCTTTCGCACGAACCTAATTAGTGTAAACCTCATTTTCCCAGAGGCGTAACCCCGTTGACACCTTTCTAGATACCTACTTGATCGGCTAATTGTAATGTGTAAAACTCTCCCAGGAGTAACTCTTACTCGCAGCGGGTATCGGGATCCAACTATCTCATAGAAGGTATGCAATCTCATTGCAAATTTCAACACTTGAAATTCCCGATAATATTTTGCCCCTAGCGTCCTATGACCTTGACAGAAGTCAACAAACCATAGGCTGCTAGTCAAGTTCAACCCGTCATTTCCTAATTGAAGTAAACCCACCCGCACGACCCTTGACAGAGGTCAACAAGGTCGCACGACTACCCTAAATTAATCACATCATATGCTTATACAGATAAGCACTAATCAGCAACCGCACACTACGCCTTGACAGAGGTCAACAAACGCAGCACGAATACAAACCAGTACATATCTGAAATGACGGAGGGCTACGACAGGTTTTTCTGAAAACCTATTGCGTAATGAACTTGATATCGTTGTAGAATCAAATGATTTTAAAAATGGAGTGTTTTTTAGGCTTTTCTAGTTTTGCTAAAGGAGTCACTCCCGGTGAAGGGATCGTCGGTCCTTTCCTCATTGAATGAGGTGCAGGATATATCATATATATCACTGTGCAAAGCAAAAACTCTTAAAAGCAATCAAAAGACAAACCGAGTGTGTAGCATCTGCCAGTTATTGCTAAAGGAGTCACTCCCGGTGAAGGGATCTCGGTCCTTTCCTCATCGAATAAGGTGCGGGATATATCATATATACCGCTGTGCAAAGCAAGAACTGTAGCTACCTGTTTTATTTTTGAAATTCGATTCTACAACATCTTAGGTTTCTTTTATTTCATTAATCACATTAATGAAGTCCCATCATTTAAATACCTAAACATCACAGATAAATACGTCGTACACTTATGCCATCCGCATTCGCCTCGATGTCCCCTCGTGCACCGTTAGGTTAGGTAACTAACGGCAGAGCGGGGCAGGGCTAGCGCGGGTGTAAAACATAAGTAACGTCTATATAATATATCATATATACTATATACTGTATCTATCACAGAACATCACATGATCACATCACAGATATCGCAGCAGAAGAATCATATGAAATATTGGATATACTAGGACGTCCGTGTTTTCAATATGAGCCAGTATAAAACACGGATTCCTCGGTCGTGATGAATAGCCAAACCCACACCCCTAGACCCCTACGAGAGCGGCAAGCAACCCTACCAATTCTAGAGTTAGGAGACCCGGACTCGACTCCTCGAGTTGCTCTCCCTCTGGACTCCAGAACCCGGTTACTTGTGCTCCCCTCCTTGGGTCTATCCTAGTGCAGAAAAGTAAATAATATACAAAGGGTGACAACTTCCGCAACCTGGAAGTGCCCCAATAAAAGAATATTACATACATGTTTTTACATGAATGAAAATGAAAAAAACACTCATCTCACAAAAAAAAACCCGGCTATTCAAACACGACGATCCAATATAACATACCCAGCAACACACAACATCACATGTCATCAACGTAAGTAAATATGCGCATCCCAATTGTCGTTGACATATAGCAACGAAACCGGCGATATCACATATTACACTTACGGTCACAGAAAAGAAAGTGTAAAACTACAACAGTTGGAATCCGCAACCTCCATAGACATCGCATGCCTAATCAAATGAATTACTTAGACATCGCATGCCTAACAATTATAAACCCCGCATTTTAGTCTCAAAATCGAAAACTCTTTTCAATATCAAGTCGGGCAATTCAACAAGATTCCCGACATCCTGATCGAATGCTCGTCGTAAACTTCAGTAGGCGGCCGCACCCCCGACGCCGTCGACGAAGTGCACCAAGGCGGAACACCGCTGTCGCGAGCACCCAGATGGATGCTTTCGGCGACGGGGTTCTCCTACAGTTACTTGGTCGAGGCTATGGAGTGAAGCTGTCTATTAAGTTTACCCGGCGAGTATCCGCGTACGCTACGTGATTGCGACGGACTTTTGATCACATCAAAATTCCATGGCAACCGATCAAGTGAGACTAAACTGCTATGTTTATAACATTCATTCAGTTATCTCATAACTTCTTGTGAATTCCAATTGTTGTATCACATTCCGGATAAACAGAAAATGTTAAACTTTCCGATTGAACATTCGAACACCCAAGTTTTTCCTAAACATCTCAACACATGAAATAAGTCTAACAACATTCAGTTCGTGCCTCAGTACCAACGGTCCAGCCGTAGAAGGGTCAAGCCAATGCCTCACATGTGGCACGCCGTACTGCCCCAAACCCGAAGGTTCAAAGGGCAGTTCAAGACTGTCACATAATCGAGTTAAGGTTTGTTGTCTTCTAGAGGGACCATCGCGTTACTTGCACTAGTTAGAACGTCATTAAACTACGGAAAAATCCAACACTTGGAAATTTCCCGACAGGGGAAAAATTGGGTATTTATATCCGGTCGAACTTTTTAACATATCCAAAAATTATCCGGAATCCACATAGACAAAATTTGATAATCTGATCGAATCATCGAATCCCCAAAACAATCCCAGAAAATTCAACTCTTGAATAAATATTAAAAATTCCCAGGAAAACCAGCACTGCAAAGTAGGAGTTACTGTGCAAAATTCAATGCATAAGGAGACATTTTGGCCGCGGAACCGCGGCACAAGCCATGCTTGTGCCGCGGAACCGCGGCGGTTTGATGGATTCAGGCTGTCGAATTTCACAGTAACCCTTACAATCTCCTGCTGAATTTTCTGCATATTTTTAATATCGAAAAACTCCAGATTTTGGAAATAGTCCAGAGAGCATGTTTGTGTTGGGGTTTCGGGTTCGTTCGGGTTTCAAACTTCGTCTAGACTTCACCTAAAACTCTAGCTAGGCTCTGATACCACTGTAGGGTTCCTAGGCACTCACAAGAGGTCTCACAAGGCATCAACCATGCCAATTTCAAAATTTACGGTGCCGAGAAACCCTAGACTACGGATCGTTAACTAGATATCTAGGCGAAAAGAAGAACTAGTAAACTACTTTACTGAGAGTAAACGGAAATACAACCTTTGTAGATCCGGTTCTCCACCTCCAAAGCTCCGTGATGATGTCTTCTCGCTGTCCAAATCGAATCCATGACTCTTGCATCGGCTTCATCGGAGAAAAAGCGGGCTAGGTCATCGACGACATACCGAAGATGATCTACGTCGAGGCATCACTAGATCAAGCTCCACCTTCACCAAGCCATGAAAACTTGTGAAGGAAACACCCTATACTACTTGGCAAGAGGTTGAGAATGAAGAAATAGGAGGTGGGTTCACTTTAGAATTGGATTTCTCACTCTTTTTCATCAATCACCATTGATGAAGTCAAGGTTTCTTCAAGTAGAAGATGAAGAAGAAGATGATATGATAAGTATTAAGTAAAATAAAAATAATCATAATACTTATCATCTACCAACTATGGTCAAGTGTAGAGACTAAACTAGGGTTAGTGGGAATGGTTAGGGTTAAGCATGAGACAAAATGGTCACATAGTCAAAGCTTCATGAAGCTTCATAATACATACAAAGAAAGCCACCATTTTCTCATTATGCTAATTATTTTCTAAAAAGAATAAAGAATAAATAAATAGATAATTAAATGAAAACCCTAACCATTACACAACCATGGTTAATCTTTACACAAACTCAAGTAAGCATGTATCATCAAACATGATACAATCAAGTGCACAAAAGTATATCACATATACAACTTGTGAACTACAAGTGAGAAAATCCATTTAAAGTGAACCAATACTAGTTAATGCAAAGTAATATATCAAATATATAATTATTCATTAAATCATTAAATCAACACTTGATTCAATGATCCGGTCATGTCGTACACAACCGACTAGTATACAATGTATCGATTTATCGAATCAATCCTTTATTCGATAACTAGGTTATATCGCATACAACCATTCGATACATTCATCGCGAGAATGAAATACGGTATCACATACTCGCATTATTCTCGGTCCCGCACATATCTCATATGCGCTCCTATTTCGTTTCGCTTGAGCCAGGAAACCTCTGTGTAGGACTCTAAAGACTCGTCAATACGCCGGCAGCAGGTGATGATCATATCAAACACCCACAAGCCGCAAGCGGTCTGCTAAACGTAACGGCCACCCGGGTATTGAGCGATCAAAAGATCGACGAGCAAGCCCGCTCACACTCCAGTGAATCCAACCAGTAACACTTACCGTACAGTCCGGTCTGATCGTCTGATATGTCGCATATCTCGCCTAGGGGTGGTAAACGTCAGACCCCAATAGCTCGATAAGTCGTGTCGATATGAGGTCTATAACATTTCGAGAAACTACTGGTAACACTTACCAGTAAATCTCAGCAACCCTGGCCAGGGATTTCCGGTTATAGCCAATCGAACACAGCGCAACATCAACTCCCTATACCGAGAGAGACGAATCCCCTCCTATCACTCATTGCCTCCATGTGATTCGGGACTATACCCAAAAGCCACCGTTTTGCACGCCCTCTTGGACGTGGTAAGGTGGAAATCAAAGCACAGTAGGAACCACACAAGACTCTATGACGATCTCGGATCAACAGACTACTCTGTACCAGTGTCACCAGAGAACTGCCATCTGACGTAAGGTATAATACCATCTGGGAGTTCTCGGCGAGTCCGTCCAGTGTACCCAGTCTCCACTGAGCACCCGTATATCATCTCTGATGTCAAACACCAATGGATATGGGATCATCCATCGCCCATCTGTATGGGTCGAGAAAGTATACGCTAGTCCACTCTGGTATATCGATGCCCTGTCTCGATACACCCACGACTAGGGACCTTGAAGGATGTACTTATGGACTACCCTGTCCCCACTAGTATGATCCGCATCATAGTCCAGGTAGTCAAGTACACATCCTAAGGGCTTTACCAACATGTAACAGAGAGACAATCAGTGTACACGTTAAGGTAAAGAGCAACCAGATAGCATACTATCATGTCGAGCAAGAAAGTCCTCCCTATATATGTCCCAGCATCCACTACAATATACATCCAATGTACAGTAATGGCCTCTAGGGCATACATATAACTAACACATGCTAGTTGGTATTATACATATCGTCAGATAGCAGTTCCCTGGTGACATGTGTACAGGTTAGTTCATCGACCTGAGATCGTCATTTATCTCGTGTGAGTTCCCATTGTGCTTTGATTTCTACCCTACCACGGGTCAAAGGAGTCGTGCAAACAGGTCTTTTTTGGGTACAGTCCCGAGCCACATGGAGGCAAGTGAGCGGATCGGCAGGGGATTCGTCTCTCCCGGTATTGGGGGTGAAATCGCGCTGTGTCTAGGAGAGCCATTACACAAAGACCTCGACCGGGGCAGGAGATTTACTGGTAGGTACTCCAGTAGTATCTCAGGGTGTTCTGGGCCACTCTCTGACACGACTTATACCGCTATTAGGGGTCTGACGTTACAAGCCCCTAGGCAGATATGCGATACTCATAGACGAACGGACCGAACTGTATATATATTGTCACTGTCAGGCTCAGTAGGGTTTATGGATGAGTTTGCTCGTCAGCTTCCCTTCCAATCAATACATAGGCAAACCGTTACGTACAGTTTGTACCTCTGACGTGCTAGAGGTCATACCCAGTGCCAATGTGTTGATGAGTCATTAGAGTCCCCCACAGACACTTTCCCAAGTTCGGGCGAAACGTTGTAAAGGCCATATAGGTTTATGGCAAGGTTCGGAAAATGCACGTGTGTTTTCGCACGTGTCATTTTTCGGGCAGATAATACTGGTCGGCTTTGGTTTAAACCGGATCCGAGTATTATACTGTGTAGATATAATATCTTTGTCTCAGTTGCATTTGTATTCAGTCGTAATACAAATGCGGGTATGTTTATACTGATACGAGATTATCCTGAAATTCGTTTCAGGATCACTTTTGGAAGTTGCCAGTTTCTATCAGCCGTATTTAACATTCGGTTAAATACGGATTTATCTTTTCTTCTTGAGGGTGAGTCATATGGTGAGTCATGCTTCTAGAAGCTTCTAGATGGTGACTAGGATGATGAGGTGGCATGTGACTCATTTGTTCATTAATGGTGTATTAATTAGATGATGACTATGTGTTATGATTCATTGTTTTCATTCATTGAGTTCACACTAGGTGTTTCATGACTCATTGTTTCATTAGTGCTTATGGTCACCTCTCTTGCTCCTACACTCACCCCCTCCTCTTTATAAAGTGGTCGGCCCCTTAGGTGAGCAGAATCATGGTTGTTGATTGAAAAAAGATATAAGTTTTGGTGCATAGAAATTAGATGTGATCGGTTTCTCTTTTCACCCGATCCAAAAGGAAACTTCATTAACTGTTCGTCCATAACCTTGGACGTAACGAGACAAAGTGTTCTACTCATTCTCTACATCATCTTGGTCGTCTCTTTTAGCAAACTTGACGATCGAGTTGCCTCGGTTCAGAGGCGGGAGCCCGTTTAAAGATCCGTCGACGTGGTGCCACCTGGACGAGAAGACTGGAGATTCAGGAGATCGGAGCAGCCGCAACAAAGCGTGGGATGATGGTTGAAGACCGAAGGACTCGGATCATTCGGTATAACGTTTCTACCCACTTTGTAGTTTGTTAGTTTAGCTTTAATGGCAGATCCGGGTTATAGTACGTAATAGCGCCAGTTGTAAAAGTTTTTGTTCCGCATTTGGCGTCTGTTAGACGGCCGGGGCGCTACAGTGGACTTACACTACCAAGGTAACGGTGATTCCTAACCGCGACCGGTTGCGTTCGAATTGGCCGGAGGCGAAAGCAAGAGACAAGAACGGACGCACAAAGGTCAATAAGCCGGATTCTACGAATACCGTGCTTAAGCACCCTAATCCACATTGTTGCCGATTGATCTAGCTTCATTGGTTAAGTTCGGCTCAAAGGACTTAAATACGGAATCCATTAACTTAAACTATCCTATCTTATCCTAACAAGCATTTACTTTGCATATAACACTTAGGTTAGATACGAACTTTCCGCCCACGCGCATTAACTCATTACTACAAGAACCTAAAACACTCCGTCTCCCTGTGGATCGACCCGTGCTCAACCGACTAGCTGCAAAGCGACACCTTCTTGATTGCGGTAACTAAAACTCTTTCAATCAACATTTCTTGTTCATAAGATGAACAAGGTTCCTACCATTGAGCGTCCAATAACTGTTATTGTGACAACAATGGAGTTATGGCTTTGGCCTAGAAATACCAGTCCCATCAGCGTTCCAGACATATTCTGAGGCAAGTATCACTTGATCACGGAGATGGATGGTCTCCTAAGGATCGAGGTAAGGAGAGTAGACACGAACGATAACACAGCGGATCCACTCACAAAGGCCTTACCTCTAGAGAGACTACTATGGGATGGTTGAGTATGTGATACTTCAACCACTGATAGATTGTTGGGTATTGGATACTACAACAGATGGCCCTAGTGCAACTGGGAGATTGTTAGTAATATGTATGCCCTAGAGGCCATTACTGTACATGCAATGTATATTGTAGTGGATGCTTGGACATATATAGGGAGGACTTTCTTACTCGACATGATAGTATGCTATCTGGTTGCACTTTATCTTAACATGTACACTTACTGTCTCTTTATTACATGTTGATAAAGCCCTTAGGATGAGTACTTGACTACCAGGATTATGATGCAGATCATACTAGTGGGGAAAGGGTAATCGATAAGTACATCCTTCAAATGTTCCTAGTCATGGGAGTATCGAGACAGGGCATCGATACTCTAGATTAGACTAGCGTATGCTCTTCTTGACCCATATGATGGGCGATGGATGATCCCATATCCATTGGTGTTTGACATCAGAGAAGGTATGCGGGTTCTCAGTGGAGACTGGGTACACTGGACGGACTCGCCGAAAACTCCTAGATGGTATTATAACTATCATCGGATAGCAGTTCTTTGGTGACATTGGTACATGTTAGTCTGTAGACCCGAGATCGTCATAGAGTCTTGTGTGATTCCCACTGTGCTTTGATTTCCACCTTACCACGGTCAAGAGATCGTGCAAAACGGTGGCTTTTGGGTACAGTCCCGAGTCACATGGAGGCAATGAGCGATAGGAGGGGTTTCGTCTCTCCCGGTATTAGGAGTTGATGTTGCGCTATGCTCGATTGGCCATAACAGGAAATCCCTGGCCAGGGTTGCTGAGATTTACTGGTAATTGTTACCAGTAGTTTCTCGAACCATTATGGACCTTGCATCGGCATGACTTATCAGGCTATTGGGTTTTGACGTTATACCACCCCCAGGCTGTGATATGCGACATATCAGACGAAGAGACCGGACTGTACGGTAGTGTTACTGATTGGATTCGCAGGAGTACTAGCAGGCTTGCTTGTTGATCTTCTGATCGCTCAATACCCGGGTGGCCGTTACGTTTAGCTGACCGCTTGCGGCTTGTGGGTGTTTGATATGATCATCACTTACTGCCGGAGTATTGACGAGTCTTTAAAGTCCTACACAGAGGTTTCCTGGTTCATGCGAAACGGAGTAGGAGCACATATGTGATTTGTGCGGGACCGAGATTAATACGAGTATGTAATACCGTATTCTATTCTCGCGATATGTGATATCGGTCAGGCATATGTGATATAGCTGGGTTATCGGATAAAGTGTTGATTCGATAAGTTGATTCATTTGATATTAGTCGGTTATATGTATTATAGCCGGATTATTAAATCAAGAGTTGATTTAATAATTTAATGTATAATTATATATTTGATATATTAAATTACATTAACTAATATTAGCTCACTTAAGATTTATTTTCTCACTTTATGATACATTGATATATATGTGATATATGTTAAATGTATTATTTTCTTTTCGCACAAAATATATATGTGATATATATTCTTGTGTCATGCTAGGTTACACATGCAACATGTATGTATGAGACTCACACCATGCTAGGGTTAAGTTAGGATTTTATTTGTTTTAAGTAATTTAAATGTTTGGATAATGAGTCATGGTTGAAGCTTGTAGAAGCTTGTGGAAAACATTGACCAAGTCCACCCTTTTGTCATTGCTTAAGATATTTTTTTAACTCAACCCTTAACTCATAGCTATGGTTAAGTCTCTACAATGGTTAGTGCATGACATATACTAACTATGGTTGCATTTCTAACCTCATGAGTTCATTCATCTTCTTCTTCTTCATCAAGTGAGAAAAGCTTGCTAGCTTTTTCAAAAGTGATGGAAACTTGTGAGAAAAATATATCTAAAATCATCTACGGCCTCGAAGACTTCGAAGCAAGCTTGTTCCATACATCTTGTGGAGCCTCTCTAGAGTCCGGGAGTTCGTGATCGCAGCGAAAGGACTATTACACGGAGCTATTGAAGTGAAGGACCGGTCTACAAAAGTTGTATTTCTTGTTCACTTAAATGTAAAGAGTTTACATATCATGTTTTAACCTAAGTCTCTAGTAAAGATCTTGGTTAGGGGTTGTTTAGCACCCCAAAATTTTTTAAGTAGCATGATTTATGCTTGCCAAAACCTTGCTAAGGTGCTAAACTTACCCTATATATATATATATATATATATATACATATACGTATATGTATGTGAGTATGTATATATATATATATATAGGTATACATATACTTGGATATGAGGATAATATGTGGTACTTGGAGATGAGTCGATGAGATTGGGTATGATGCCATGAGATCGGTGATGTGATTTGGTTCGTATTATAAGATACGACATGATGTTATAGCGGGTCCTTAGGCGTTGTGTTTTCATACACACGCATATATATATCTGTTGACGGTATCAGAATGTACTAGACTTTATATCAGTACCCCAGTTCATGATATGATGATAAGGATACCAGATAAATGATGAGAAAAATGTGATATTCGACCCGTACCCAGATTTAGGATGTCGTACGATAGATTTACCGTACGAGATATAATTATGATGATAGATCTGCACTCTTGACTCGAGGATGTCATATTATATATTGTATCGTACGTAATATTATTGAGGCGGGATCACCGACCACTATAAATATATATATATATATATATATATATATATATATCGACTCAGACTTAGGTGGTTTTCCTTACCTTTCAATTAGTCTGTTAGTTTAGTCATGTAGTTTACTTAGTAGATGTTAGACTGGACTCGGGTCATACCTATTTCCAAAACTAACGAATCGTGAGTATTTTAAAGACAGGCAAAGGGATACTACGGATATTTCAAAGGACGTACCATTTCTTAAAAAACACCGTAGCCCTATTGTCACGACCCGAAAGTACGGAACGTGACCGGCACTTAGATTTCGAAGCGTCTAGAGGCGCCACGTGACCTAAGTAAGACGAAGCCCAGAAATCTAAACCATAAAAGAAGAAAAAGAAGAAAAGAAAAGAAAACAAGTATAAAAACATCAGTAAATTTTACCAAAAATTTCGGCAGAGTCTCCTCTGTAAAAACTGGCCCCAAACGGGTACAACAAGTATAATATACATAAACAATAAAAAGCATCCCCAAACGGGAGCTAGCATCAACGCCAACAGGCGGAAACAACCACAACAAGCACAATAATATACAACGCCAGTAGGCGAGGCTCAAAACTCAAAAGAAAACAAAACCACCAAATCAGAATAATACATGCGCGACTCTAAGGTCGAAATAAAAGACTGGTCCAATAAACTTATCAATTAATACAAGTATGGTTGATGGAGCTTACTAGAAACAAATGAATGAATAAAAGTACAATGGTGGTTCGGATACAAGTGAACCAACCTACCGTGCAAATCACCCTGAAAGAATAGATGTGCCAGCAAGCTGCCAGGGAAACCTGTACACCGAACCTGTAATAAAATTTGGCACAACGGGGGTGAGTTGCCAACTCGTGAGTAGAAGACATCTACGAAAAGAAATCGAATACACGACGCTATCCTAGGTCATAATAATACACTACTATATCTCAATCATCTAGAATAGCAGGGTAATACTACGTGTAAGTGCAAATACTCCGTGTCGTGTCAGTGCCTCATATAGTACTATGTCATATGAAATGAAATGCATGCACCATGAATGTAAAGTAACAAATCCTGAAATCCAGATATATATGTATGAGAACTCTTTAGCTGTTATCATAGTAAAGTGTGTATAAGCATCTGAAATCTCAACAATGAAATCCATGGAAATCCCTGTCAAGCATCGATACAACACATGTAACCTCAAGTCTCAATATGTCGGGCCCCGTCAGTCCGGATCGGCCCATATCATCAAATCCCACGACAACGGTCGGTATCCTCCGGATATCCGCCGCGCCAGACATCACCGGTAGGTAGCCTTCCTCTGCCAGGCTCATCGTCTACAACTCGATCTTCTTGCCCCGGGGTACCATACCGGGCCCACCATGTACCCGAGACGGTTCATCCAATCCTCGAATCGGGTCTCGAAATCCAACAGAAAACATGAAATACTCATGGTGGACGACACATACATCACGAGAAAACCGCATCTTATTTTAAAAAGAGAAGAGGAGAGAGAGAGAAGTTTTTATATATTTTTGCGGTTTTCCCCAAAAATCCAGAAATCTCATAGAAATCCAAATCTCAAAATCATGAGTAACTATATGATAAGTGTCGGCATATGCCCATAATACTGCATGATAACATGAAAATATGAATGCATGAATGTCTAAGTAATGAATATCATGTCTTATACTAACATCAGAGAGTGATCACAATATTATATCGGTTTAGTTGTTAACTGATTCTATCAATAAAAGATAATATGATCTAAAGTGTACGTGACATAGCAATTACCGATGATGATGTGTGTGAGCCGGCAAATAAGTGTGCGTGGAATATGCGCATCATCGGTAATGGTGCTGGTGTCCTAACAGGTAAAGTTTATATTGATTATAGCAACATATAAAAGAACATGCACCATGATGATTATAATATGAATGTAAATACAGGTGTGCATTATCCACTCCTCTGCGAGATACGAGTACAACTACCACTATGTGAGTCGAACCTAAACCAGTGTCCATCTAACATCCTAAGGAACTAAACCTAATAGACTAGTCAGTAAGAAACTAGAGTCTACCTAGGGTCTAAATCAATATCTCTAATAGTCGGCGATCCTGCCTCAATAGCGTCACGTACGTAGTACGGCTTCCTCGAATCAAGAGTGCGGATCAATCATCAAATCTAAGCCTCGTACGGTAAAATCCATCTTACGGCATCCCAATATCGGGGTACGGTCAAGTATCTCCTAGGTGTCTCATTATTCGTATAATATCATCACCAACACATCTCATGATCAAGGTGTTAAACTGTAATCGCCTACATCGATCATATATCATTGCCATCATAATATGCATCATTAGTTTATCCTTAGAAGTATCATGTCATATGTATCATATTGTGATTAAGTCATACCGATATCTTATCATCATCAAGTCACAAGCTACAGCCCAGGTACTATTTTAGTGTCCCATGTACCTCAATATCACCACCACCCTTCATAATTTATATATTCATGTTCATTATCTCATTCTCTAATGATCCGCTAACACTTTAATACGACTGTATAGTCAAGAATCACGGCATCAAGCCCAGTTATACTGTTTCATCATACCACAGATATCATATCACATCAATGAATCCCATATACGTGTTGTGTATATATATACACCTATACCTAGTTTTATATATATACACACATATACGTATACGCCATGTCAAGTTTCAGTGTGTGCGTGTGTGTTTCTACCTGAAACCTAAGAACTTTTCCAAGGTACTCATCCCCTGATAAGGTTTTCCTAAATCAGTCTAGTTCAGCATAGGGTTATTACTAGGGTCCTACGCGTTAAGTATCTAGGGTCACATCTGGTTTCCTACTGACAATAAATACTATTCCTATCCTACGTTGTGGGGGTGCTAAACGCCATCCACCCGACTTCCCCCCGTAGATATGCATCTATTCACCTGGTTCATGTCTGCCGAAGACAGTGTCGCCATCATCCTCTTCATCGCCCGCAGTCCACGTGGGGGGTACCTAGACGCAAACATATAAATAGCATCGTAAACTGAATCACATACGAAAGTCAAACGATCTAAAGGAACAAGCATAGGTTAAAACCTATGTCCCGCCCACGCAAAAGTACCAAATACCGCTCGATATCGGCGTACGAACTCCGATGGATCGAGATAACATCATCAAACAACTTGTAGTTTTAAAACACATTACTTATACCATAAAACACGATTAAATCCATCGAAACCCTAAAATCCATCAAACCGTCCAATTTCGTAAAACCCGAAAATGCCAGTATACCGTTTTTCATCAAAACTTGACATTTAAATGAAACTAATGGTCATAAAACTCATTAAATAGCATTACTAGACTATACAAACCATTACTATATATTTATTACACAATTTTGCATTTATTTGAAATTTCTAGTTTGCAACTTTCAACAATTTTAACATTTTTCAAGCAAAATACCACAATTCCACCACAAAACATGATTTTGTATGAATTAATGTATTAAACCACAATTCATGATGATAATGATTTAATGAAACCATAAATTATATTTTTAATCTCATTTATTTAGGAATTTTCAAAATCTAGTTTACAAAATAATAGCATTTTATTAGTATTTTCCAATTCTCAAAGTAATCTAGTGATCAAACTAAGTTTTTATTTCCATTTACATGCTAATATTCTCACCAAAACTACAATCTAATGATAGCAACTTTAATTGGAATTTTATATTACCCACAAACACATTTTAGAAAAATCTAGTTAGCTAATTTCCTTATTTAAAACAATTTTAAATGAAAATTTTACAATTTAACAACCATGCAATATTTTCCAATTCTAAAAGTGTTAAACTAACTATTATAACCCTAATTAATTATTAAAAACCCTAACTTGAATTTACAACCCTAACTTGCATTTTTAAAAAAAACATAGAATTAATTCATTAAATCTAATTAAGCTTAAATGAACATCTAAAACAATAAATCAAAAGAAAGAAATTATACCTCCAAAAATATGAAATCCAAACAAGAAATGAGCCTCCAAAATGCATGCTTTCCATCTCCAAATTTCATATAAAAATGAGCAAGGAATAAAGAGTATGGAATAAATAGGATTTTGTGGAATTTTAATTGAATTTTTGATGTGTTTTTAATGAATTTTGGATAAAAATGAGGTGGGAAAAGGGGAGGGGCAGCCATGGGGGGTTGTGGCCAGCCTTGGTGAGGTGAGGGAGAGAAAGAAGTGAGTGTGAAAGTGTGTAGAAGTTTCAAGAGGAGAAATATCACTTAAAGGTCTTTTCATGGATTATTTAATTATTTATTTATTTGTTTACTATAGCAACTCAAGAAAGCTCTAGAAAATAGGAAAAATTTGTAAATAAATTTTGCATGATACACACTAATTTCTAATATGCCATGGTTCATTTTTACAAATTAAAACCATTTAAATTTGTAATTTACACTAATTTAGTGTAAAAATAAAGCTTATGTTAATATTTAAAATAATTAATTTAGGAAAAATATTTTATTAAACTAAAAATTTATAAGTGGCTAAATAAACACCATTTACTAGTAATTTCATAATTAAAATAGATATTTTAAAATTTATAATGAAAACAATCACGGTTTGGTTTTACGAAAAATACATTTTACTTTACCGAAAATCCTAAAATTCACTTAAACACTTTTATTCATTTAATTATTTATTTAATCATTTTTAAAACGTTACAATCTTCCCCCCTTTAAGAAATTCGGTCCCCGAATTTAAATTAAAACCCCCCTCCAAATACTAAAACATTTAGCAAAACATCCAAATCGTCGGGGCTCCGAAATCATCAATACATAACAAAAATCAACTCCGTCAAGCATAACGCAATCATCGGAGTTATGGCGAGAATAAAATATCAAAACTCAATATGAAAACCATCATAATATACATCAATCTGTAAATTATATATAGTGTGCATCATAGTAAAACCGTACAAATATCTGGATAAGGCAATATGCAAACACCCCTTTTTGAAAATTGCCGTGTGATGCACGTGTCACGGCATAAGTAGCGGACGTTTAAAAAAAAAATAGCTATATATATATATATATATATATCTTTTATTTAACATACACGTCCCGCCTAGTTACTAAATCAAATAATAATGATTATGAAAACATACTGCTCAAACTGAAATCAATCCCAATCACATCATAAAAATATCATGTGCGTCCGGTGCGCACTGAAATCGAAACCAACTAAAGATACCATGAATACACACAAAAACAAAACTAAGTGCAACAGGTGTGCACCAAAAACATCTGTCAAGTGCAACGGGCGTGCACGACTCAATATCAGGTGCATCTAATCTGCACAAAACCCCGATTTAGTGCATCTGGTGTGCACAAAATCGCATCAAGTGCGCCAAGTATGCGCAAGAATCCTAATCAGGTGCACATGGTGCACGAAAACTAACCTCGAATATCAAAATCAAAATCACAGTACAAAAATGCATGAAAACTAAGTCAAAACATATGTCAAAATCATGTGTGACCCCTGTGCACGAAATCAATCAAAAATCTCAAAATATATAAAACCAAATCAAGTGTACTGGATGCGTACTAAACCACATCAATACAACTGATATATGGAAACACAGATAGAATGAAGGTACACACAGGAAATACCAATCGTAGAACAAAGACCTCAAAATACAAAAATCCAATCAACGAAAATATGAAATTCAAATCACTAAATCACAATCGTAAACACTATCGTCAATGTGCGCCTCTTTCCTCTGATGTCGATTGCTTCGAACTCGTCTCTTCGTAGCTGTGCTGACTGCGCTACCAACGGCAATACTCATATCTAGAGTCTTCCACGTAGTCGATCCCTTCACATGATATCCGGACTACATTAAACTTTTCGATCGATCCATCAAATCCCATAATTCCCCAAGAGCTCAACACTCAAGTACAGTTTAAAAATATCCGGTACATACCCCAGCATCGATGATCCAGCTGTAGAAGGGCAAACCCAACCTCACTAATGGCACAACGGAACTGCCGTAAACCCTAAGGTTCAAGGGCGTTCTCGTGGTCATTATGTCAAGTTAGGGTTTCATTCTTCTAGAGGGTCCATCGAAATACCTGCATGTTCTTCCGAATACTTTAAATTTAGGAAAATGGTTTTCTGATAATCGTTCGAACCCTTTAACTTCATCCGGACGGCATGTGAATACCCTTCGTCCGCACGCTAAGCAATGCTTCAATCCTCAAGAATAACCAATACTCTAATGGTTATCGCATTCGAGCCGCAGCTCCCTCTGCCCGTGCGTCCGTGGTAACAGAACCACCCTCCGACATCGACGAAGATAGATCAAAGGAACGAATGAAATACGGTGCAAACAAATGTACATCCTAAGGCTCCTTAAGCAGAGTAGCGTATCGTAAGTATGCCGCGGACCATACCCACGGTACGTTACTCTATCTAAATCGCCTACTCTATCAACAAGGGTCACCTAGACTTATACAAGGTTAAACCTAGCACTCTGATACCAACTTTGTCACGACCCGAAAGTACGGAACGTGACCGGCACTTAGATTTCGAAGCGTCTAGAGGCGCCACGTGACCTAAATAAGCCGAAGCCCAGAAATCTAAACCATAAAAGAAGAAAAAGAAGAAAAGAAAAGAAAAAAAGTATAAAAACATCAGCAAATTTTACCAAAAATTTCGGCAGAGTCTCCTCTGTAAAAAATGGCCCCAAACGGGTACAACAAGTATAATATACATAAACAATAAAAAACATCCCCAAACGGGAGCTAGCATCAACGCCAACAGGCGGAAACAAGCACAATAATATACAACGCCAGTAGGCGAGGCTCAAAACTCAAAAGAAAACAAAACCACCAGATCAGAATAATACATGCGCGACTCTAAGGTCGAAATAAAAGACTGGTCCAATAAACTTATCAATTAATACAAGTATGGTTGATGGAGCTTACTAGAAACAAATGAATGAATAAAAGTACAATGGTGGTTCGGATACAAGTGAACCAACCTACCGTGCAAATCACCCTGAAAGAATAGATGTGCCAGCAAGCTGCCAGGGAAACCTGTACACCGAACCTGTAATAAAATTTGGCACAACGGGGGTGAGTTGCCAACTCGTGAGTAGAAGACATCTACGAAAAGAAATCGAATGCACGACGCTATCCTAGGTCATAATAATACACTACTATATCTCAATCATCTAGAATAGCAGGGTAATACTACGTGTAAGTGCAAATACTCCGTGTCGTGTCAGTGCCTCAGATAGTACTATGTCATATGAAATGAAATGCATGCACCATGAATGTAAAGTAACAAATCCTGAAATCCAGATATATATGTATGAGAACTCTTTAGCTGTTATCATAGTAAAGTGTGTATAAGCATCTGAAATCTCAACAATGAAATCCATGGAAATCCGTGTCAAGCATCGATACAACACATGTAACCTCAAGTCTCAAAATGTCGGGCCCCGTCAGTCCGGATCGGCCCATATCATCAAATCCCACGACAATGGTCGGTATCCTCCGGATATCTGCCGCGCCAGACATCACCGGTAGGTAGCTTTCCCCTGCCAGGCTCATCGTCTACAACTCGATCTTCTTACCCCGGGGTACCATACCGGGCCCACCATGTACCCGAGACGGTTCATCCACTCCTCGAATCGGGTCTCGAAATCCAACAGAAAACATGAAATACTCATGGTGGACGACACATACATCACGAGAAAACCGCATCTTATTTTAAAAAGAGAAGAGGAGAGAGATAGAAGTTTTTATATATTTTTGCGGTTTTCCCCAAAAATCCAGAAATCTCATAGAAATCCAAATCTCAAAATCATGAGTAACTATATGATAAGTGTCGGCATATGCCCATAATACTGCATGATAACATGAAAATATGAATGCATGAATGTCTAAGTAATGAATATCATGTCTTATACTAACATCAAAGAGTGATCACAATATTATATCGGTTTAGTTGTTAACTGATTCTATCAATAAAAGATAATATGATCTAAAGTGTACGTGACATAGCAATTACCGATGATGATGTGTGTGAGCCGGCAAATAAGTGTGCGTGGAATATGCGCATCATCGGTAATGGTGCTGGTGTCCTAACAGGTAAAGTTTATATTGATTATAGCAACATATAAAAGAACATGCACCATGATGATTATAGTATGAATGTAAATACAGGTGTGCATTATCCACTCCTCTGCGAGATACGAGTACAACTACCACTATGTGAGTCGAACCTAAACCAGTGTCCATCTAACATCCTAAGGAACTAAACCTAATAGACTAGTCAGTAAGAAACTAGAGTCTACCTAGGGTCTAAATCAATATCTCTAATAGTCGGCGATCCTGCCTCAATAGCGTCACGTACGTAGTACGGCTTCCTCGAATCAAGAGTGCGGATCAATCATCAAATCTAAGCCTCGTACGGTAAAATCCATCGTACGGCATCCCAATATCGGGGTACGGTCAAGTATCTCCTAGGTGTCTCATTATTCGTATAATATCATCACCAACACATCTCATGATCAAGGTGTTAAACTGTAATCGCCTACATCGATCATATATCATTGCCATCATAATATGCATCATTAGTTTATCCTTAGAAGTATCATGTCATATGTATCATATTGTGATTAAGTCATACCGATATCTTATCGTCATCAAGTCACAAGCTACAGCCCAGGTACTATTTTAGCGTCCCATGAATCTCAATATCACCACCACCCTTCATAATTTATATATTCATGTTCATTATCTCATTCTCTAATGATCCGCTAACACTTTAATACGACTGTATAGTCAAGAATCACGGCATCAAGCCCAGTTATACTGTTTCATCATACCACAGATATCATATCACATCAATGAATCCCATATACGTGTTGTGTATATATATACACCTATACCTAGTTTTATATATATACACACATATACGTATACGCCATGTCAAGTTTCAGTGTGTGCGTGTGTGTTTCTACCTGAAACCTAAGAACTTTTCCAAGGTACTCATCCCCTGATAAGGTTTTCCTAAATCAGTCTAGTTCAGCATAGGGTTATTACTAGGGTCCTACGCGTTAAGTATCTAGGGTCACATCTGGTTTCCTACTGACAATAAATACTATTCCTATCCTACGTTGCGGGGGTGCTAAACGCCATCCACCCGACTTCCCCCCGTAGATATGCATCTACTCACCTGGTCCATGTCTGCCGAAGACAGTGTCGCCATCATCCTCTTCATCGCCCGCAGTCCATGTGGGGGGTACCTAGACGCAAACATATAAATAGCATCGTAAACTGAATCACATACGAAAGTCAAACGATCTAAAGGAACAAGCATAGGTTAAAACCTATGTCCCGCCCACGCAAAAGAACCAAATACCGCTTGATATCGGCGTACGAACTCCGATGGATCGAGATAACATCATCAAACAACTTGTAGTTTTAAAACACATTACTTATACCATAAAACACGATTAAATCCATCGAAACCCTAAAATCCATCAAACCGTCCAATTTCGTAAAACCCGAAAATGCCAGTATACCGTTTTCCATCAAAACTTGACATTTAAATGAAACTAATGGTCATAAAACTCATTAAATAGCATTACTAGACTATACAAACCATTACTATATTATTATTACACAATTTTGCATTTATTTGAAATTTCTAGTTTGCAACTTTCAACAATTTTAACATTTTTCAAGCAAAATACCACAATTCCACCACAAAACATGATTTTGCATGAATTAATGTATTAAACCACAATTCATGATGATAATGATTTAATGAAACCATAAATTATATTTTTAATCTCATTTATTTAGGAATTTTCAAAATCTAGTTTACAAAATAATAGCATTTTATTAGTATTTTCCAATTCTCAAAGTAATCTAGTGATCAAACTAAGTTTTTATTTCCATTTACATGCTAATATTCTCACTAAAACTACAATCTAATGATAGCAACTTTAATTGGAATTTTATATTACCCACAAACACATTTTAGAAAAATCTAGTTAGCTAATTTCCTTATTTAAAACAATTTTAAATGAAAATTTTACAATTTAACAACCATGCAATATTTTCCAATTCTAAAAGTGTTAAACTAACTATTATAACCCTAATTAATTATTAAAAACCCTAACTTGAATTTACAACCCTAACTTGCATTTTTTAAAAAAAACATAGAATTAATTCATTAAATCTAATTAAGCTTAAATGAACATCTAAAACAATAAATCAAAAGAAAGAAATTATACCTCCCAAAATATGAAATCCAAACAATAAATGAGCCTCCAAAATGCATGCTTTCCATCTCCAAATTTCATATAAAAATGAGCAAGGAATAAAGAGTATGGAATAAATAGGATTTTGTGGAATTTTAATTGAACTTTTGATGTGTTTTTAATGAATTTTGGATAAAATTGAGGTGGGAAAAGGGGAGGGGCAGCCATGGGGGGTTGTGGCCGGCCTTGGTGAGGTGAGGGAGAGAAAGAAGTGAGTGTGAAAGTGTGTAGAAGTTTCAAGAGGAGAAATATCACTTAAAGGTCTTTTCATGGTTTATTTAATTATTTATTTATTTGTTTACTATAGCAACTCAAGAAAGCTCTAGAAAATAGGAAAAATTTGTAAATAAATTTTGCATGATACACACTAATTTCTAATATGCCATGGTTCATTTTTACAAATTAAAACCATTTAAATTTGTAATTTACACTAATTTAGTGTAAAAATAAAGCTTATGTTAATATTTAAAATAATTAATTTAGGAAAAATATTTTATTAAACTAAAAATTTATAAGTGGCTAAATAAACACCATTTACTAGTAATTTCATAATTAAAATAGATATTTTAAAATTTATAATGAAAACAATCACGGTTTGGTTTTACGAAAAATACATTTTACTTTACCGAAAATCCTAAAATTCACTTAAACACTTTTATTCATTTAATTATTTATTTAATCATTTTTAAAACGTTACACCTATTTTCTAAACACCATGATTCATGCTATTTCATTGCCAAACGGTATGACTCATGTATATTAATGTAGATTCTTTATTGTTGTGTTCATTATTCAGTTTCCGCATATTTTTTCTATTTGCAACGTATTTTATGTTTAAATGTGTTTTTATTATTATATTGAACCCATGTTATCAGGACACCAACACCATTACCAATGATGCGTATGTCTACGAACACTTACTTGCCGGCCCACACACATCATCATCGGTAATTGCCATGTCGCGTACATTTTAGAGAATATAAATTCATTGATATCGCTTGTTAGCTAATAGTTCCGATATATTATTACTGTGCTAGATTAGATATTGCATTTATTACTTAGATACTTCATGCATTTATACATTCGTTTGTCATGAGTTATTATTGAGCTTTATGCCAGTATTCGCTGTCTATTGACACCGTGATTTTGAGATTTTGGATTTCTATGAGATTTATGGATTTGGAGAAACCGCAAGGATTTTATAAAATGATTATTCGTTTCTAAAGATAAAATTGCGGTTTTCTCATGTTATGATTTGAGATATGTCCACCATAAGTTTTCTCGGCTCTTGAGCGATATCATACACCCGATTCGAGGAGGAGGAGGAACCGTTTGTGGGTGCATGGTGGACCCGGTGCGGTACCCCGAGGAAAGATGGTCGCAGATGATGGCGTTGAGCCTGGCAGGGGAGTACTACCGACCGGTGATTTTATTGTGACTCGACGGATATCCGGAGGATACCGATCGGAGTATAGGCCAGTCCGGATTGCCGAAGCCTGAGGTTTTGAGATTTGATGATATGGGCCAGTCCGGATAGACGAAGCCCTATATATTGAGATTTGAGGATACGGGCCAGTCCGGATTGCCGGAGCCTGAGATATTGAGATATATGTTTTTTTCGATGCTTGACACTGATTCTATATTGATTCCATTGATGATACCTCGATTTAAATATACAAAAATCTCACTAAATTAAGATAACAGTTTTCTCATTCATGATGTATTCTGTTTTCATTATATTGCATTTATACCTCATATTAATGATATGTTGCTACCTGAGGCACTGACACGAGCACTTGGTATTACACTTATATATAGATGTTTACCCATGCCATTATTAGATGCTTCAGGCTTTATTATTTTGAGGATATATATTATGATCGTATGACCTAGGATTGAGCCATGCATACGATTTCTGCTCGGTGATGTTTTCTACTCACGAGTTGGCAACCCACCCTCGTTGTGCCACAGTTTCTTGCAGGTTTTGCCGTACAGGTTTCCTTGGCGGGTTTGCTAGCACACTGCTTCCTTTCGAGTGTTTGCTTTGGTAGGTGGGTTCACTTGCATCGTGACCACTATTGTACTTTATTTACTTTCAGTTGTATCTAGAAACTCCATCAACCAGACTTGTATTATTTGTTAGACCTAGAAGACCAGTGTGTATTCTTTCGACCTTAGAGTCGCGCGCTGTATTATTATGGTTTTTCTCTGGTTTTCTTGAGGATATTGTTTTTTCTTGATGATTTTGATCCTCGCCCTTCGGCGTTGTATATTATATTACTTGCATGGTTGTGACAGCCAATTGGCGAAGAGCTAGCTCCCGGGGAGTCCTTTATTCATTATGTATATTATCCATGTGTGTACCCGTTTGGGGCCTGTATTTACAAAGGAAACTCTGCCGAAATTTTTGGAAAAGACATGATGTTTTAAAAATGCATACGGCGGCTTATTTTGTTAAACCACTTGTTTTAAAACTAAACTTCTCCTTCACTTTCTATTTAAAATGGTTTAGATTTCTGGGCTTTTGGCTTACTTGAATTAGGTGTGGTCCTATAGACTTCACATGATTCAAGTGCCAGTCACGTGCTATTTCAGATCGTGACAAAGTTTGCATCAGAGCGTTAGGTTTAACCTTGGTTTGAGTCTATGTTTTACTATGCGGAGTGTAGGGCGTATATTTGTATTCGGAACCTAGGCTTGACCTTACAGAACTTAGACTTGGTCGAGGGGGTATTAGACCCGATCTTTCATCACATAGCTTGACCTTGGTTGATGGAGTAGGTGACTTAAGGAGAGTGACGTACCGTGTGTATGTTCCGCGGCATACTTATGATACGTTACTCCGCTTAAGAAGCCTTAGGATGTACATTTCCTTGCACATTATTATATTCATTCCTATGATCTATCCTCATCGATATCGGTTTATGGTTTTTGCTGCCACGATTACATGGTCAGAGAGAGCTGCGACTAGAGTTGCGGTCAGCACGAGCTCATCTTGGACGAGGACTGACCAGGATGTATTTCAGTGACACACGATTGCATAGATGTGTCATTTTATTGTGTTTTTCATGCCATGAGAGTTTATGGATTGATGTTACAAAGATTTCTCGAACGTGCAGATCAGCACCAGAGGATTGAGCCACTGCTAGAGGCCAGCCAGAATGTGATGACCATCAATGCACCGTTATTCTTGATGATTGAGGCACTGCTTAGCGTGCGGACGAATGAGCCAGTTGTTGCTGCGAATGACAAGATATTGCCCCAGATGTTTGGAGCTATTGCAGCACGAGTTATACTTAGAGATATGGTAGAAGATCGCTAGTCACCCAAGGATGAATGACTAGGATATGTGGTTCGTTTGCACACCCCGATGCGAGGTCTTCAGATTGATTGATTCCAGCTAGAGAAGACTTCACGCAGGTACGTTGGGAGTCGAAGGAAAACGATCGAATGTCAGAAACCCATTTTTCCAAGTTTAAAGTATTCGGAAAAACATGCAAGTAATTCCGTGGACCCCTCTAGAAGAATAAAACCCTAACTCGATATAGTGACCAAGGGAACGCTCTTGAACCTTAGGGTTTGCAGCAGTTGAGCGGTGCCATTAATGAGGCTTGGGTTTGCTCTTCTACGGTTGGTCCATAGGTACTGTGGCATGTACTGAATATTATTAAACTTTACTCAAGAGTTGAGCTCTTGGGCGATTATGGAACTTTGACGAATCGATCGAGGGTTCGACGTCATTCGGATATCATATGATGGGATACATTACTTGGAGACTCTAGATACGAGTATAGCCATTGGAGCACAGTCCATACAGCCACGAAGAGACGAGTCCGAATCAGTCGACATTAGAGAAAAGTGGAGTAAGAGGTTCGTACGAGATTTCGACGAGATGACGTTCCACTCCGCTGACATCAGTGACGTGATACGCATGTAGAGGCGTTGTATATGGATATATCTTCTAGAAGGAGTCATGATGAGTATACAGCCATTCCGGAACAAGAAACAGATTTAGAAAAGGATGATAACTTCCGGGCGGTTCGGCAGAAACGAGATTTAGGAGAGACCTCGACAAAACCTTTATGGAATACTACGAGAAGACTAGGACCCAGGAGCGGTCATATTGTGCACACCCAGCTGGCCAGAGTTCGGCATCGTCGACGAGACATGTTATGAGTGACCATGATAGTTAGACAGAGATCTTTAGAGGGTGTGCCAGAGCGGGACGGTTTCTGCCATCTTTGATTTCGGTATTTTGGGCGATTTATTTGCATGATTGAGATTTTGTGCACCACAGTTGCACTTGACTTCGATTTGATGTCATTCGAGATGCTGATTTTGATTTCATGCCTATGGTATGCATGTGATTTGACTTGTGTTTTCGGCATAGATTTCATGCTCTTTTAGTATTTTGATTCGATTTTGTGCACGCTGATGCACATGGTTGTGAGATTATATACCACGGTATACCTGATTTGGATTGAGATGTGTTGTATACCGTCAATTTCGATTGTGATACTCGACATTTGTTTTCGTGCACCTTGTGCACTTGATTTGGATTCTTGCGCATACTCGACACGCTTGATGCGATTTTGGTGCACGCCAGATGCACTAAATCGGGATTCTTCGTGCATATCAGATGCACCTGATATCGTTGTCAGGCATACCCGTTGCCTTTGATAGGTGTTTCATGCACACCCGTTGCACTTAGATTTTATTTTTGTGCACATGTATGGCACATTTATTGATTTCGATTTCCGTGCGCACCAGACGCACGTGGCATTCATATACACATTTTAGGGATTGATTTCTTTTGGAGCAGTATATTTTATAATACTTACTATATAGTATAGTAGCTGAGCAGGACTAGTCCGAGGACAGTACCTGAATATATTTTTGCATGCATTGATAGTTATCAAAGGGATTTCCAAAAAGGAGCTATAGTCTCAGTATTTACCTACGTGTCCGAGATGACACGAGATATTTAACTAAAGAAACCTTTCTAAGGAATTTTTCAAAACGGCGGGACGTGTATGTTAAACAAAGGGTATATATATATATAGTTATTTTCTTATAATAGACGTCCGCCACTGTGTAGTGATGCGCGCATCGCACAGCGACTTGAAAAGGTTTGGCATGCATTTCTTTCAGATGTTTTACTGATGTTTACATGTATAGTTGATGTATATCATGTTAGTTTCGTATTGGATTCTGACATTGGTGTCTTCACCATGACTCCGATGATTGCGGGATGCTTGACGGAGTTTTGATTTTTGATTTATATACTCGTTTTTCATACGCAGACATTGCGCTATGATGTGTTTTATGTACTTATGATTCGGAGCCCCGACAACTTGATATTTTTACTGAAATGTTTTAGTATTTGAGGGGTTTAAATTTAAATTCGGGGACCGAATTTCTTTAAGGGGGGAAGATTATAACATTTCAGAAAAATAAAATATTATTTTTGGAAATTTTTATAATTAAATAATAAATATTATGAATATTTTAATAATGCGGTATATTTATATACCGATAAATTGGGAAATATTTGGGAATTATGTTAATTATTGAAATTGAAAGAAATTATAAGAATGGAGCACTCATAGATTTTATATAATTAATTATATTCCATTTTTAATGCTAATCGCGATTAAATATCACTAATCGTGCATTAAGCTTGATTTGTGCATATGACATGCACCATGTCCTATTTCACATTTTTACATTTTTTTTCTACCATGGCTTCTCTTTATTTTTCATTTGGTTTGGTTTTAAATGAGAAGAGAGAAGAAAAGAAAAAGGAAATGGAATAAACAAAGAGGGATGGGCATGAGAGAGAGGTGAGGGGTTTCCTTTGACTTGGCCATTTCTTTCCCTCCTCATTTTCTTCATCTTTCCTCCCCCTTCCTCTTCCATAGCAGCCACTCCCTCCACCTCCTCTTCAACCCTCACAAACACTCTCAATCCTACATCAAAACATCATCCCCCTTTCAGTAAAAACATGCACAAGCTCATCACAAACACTTTAGACCAAGAAAAATTGGATTTTGAAGACTTCGGGCAACTCAAGAAAATTCTTGAGTTTCCAAATGAGGTATTTCCTTCACCATTAGATTAGTATTTCATTTCCTTTAACATCTATTTAAGTTTTGAATCGATATTGTGTGGTTTTGTGAACATTGAAAATTCCAAGATGAGGTTGTGAGGAATTTTTGAGTTGTGATGGTGCAATTGAGCTTTAGTGGTGACCTTAGACCCCCCTTAGTGCCTAACACCCAGATCAAATTTAAAATAGAACCCAAGATAGAAATCTGAAACTTTTCGTATTGGTTTTGTGATAATGTAACGCCTACAGGAAATCTGGAGTGACCCATGAATTTTATGAGTAAAACAAACAATACCATTGACCTATATTGGTCACTAGGAGGATACCCTACCAATACGAGACCGTTTTACCATAGGAAAACCGAGCTCACCGGTTTTGGGGGTATGTCTCCGGGTCATTTGTGGAGTTTTGGGTCCAGGTTGCTTCTGTAGCTCATATACCTCCTATACAAGACCCCAGTACTGTTTATTTAACTAATTTTTACCTGAAACAAAATCTGGAGCAAGATTACTGAGTTGTTGTTTTGTGTTTCATGGTTTTCATGACTTGGTTTTAGGTATTTGAATGTGGATTTGGTCGTCGGACGTTTGTACGTCGACGACGAGGGTTATTTGGCTATTTTTGCTTGAGTAGACCTTAGGTTCTAACCTATGTGTGTTTCGTATGCCGTTTTGGTTTTCGTGTGCGGTTCTGTTTACGATACGATATATGTGATATGTAGGTACCCTCAAGTGGACTTCGGACGATGAAGAAAAGGATGGCGACACCGGCTTCGGCAAGCAAGGATCAAGGTAAGTAGATATATATCTACGGGGGAAGTCGGGTAGATGGCGTATAGCACCCCCGCAGTTCGTAGTGTAGTCTACAAATACGTTACATATGATTATAAATATGTGTATTGTGATACGTGGATAATTATCAAGATAGGTTTTAGGTGTTCATGGGTTAGTTTTATTGTAATTAGAAGTAACTTAGTTTAGCTTCTTAGTCGCGAAACCATAGAGTTAAGATTACACCCACATGCGCGCGCATACACACATACATTTTATTACTTGTGCATATATGGGGATATATATATATATACATATATATATACACACACATATATATATATATGAGTATGTATATATATATACATATATATACACACACACACACATATATATATATATGAGTATGTATATATATATAGGTATACATATACTTGCATATGAGGATAGTATGTGGTACTTGGAGATGAGTCGATGAGATTGGGTATGATGCCATGGGATCGGTGATGTGATTGTTAGTTATATGTATGCCCTAGAGGCCATTACTATACATAGGATGTATATTGTAGTGGATGCTGGGACATATATAGGTAGGACTTTCTTGCTCGACATGATAGTACGCTATCTGGTTGCTCTTTATCTTAACATGTATACTTTCTGTCTCTCTGTTACATATTGATAAAGCCCTTAGGATGTGTACTCGACTTCCAGGACTATGATGTAGATCATACTAGTGGGGCCTAGTCCATGAGTACATCCTTCAATGTTCCTAGTCGTGGGAATATCGAGATGGGGCATCGATATTCCAGTGTAGACTAGCGTATATCTTCTCGACCCATGTGATGGGCGATGGATGATCCCATATCCATTGGTGTTTGACATCAGAGATGGTATGCGGGTGCTCAGTGGTGACTGGGTACACTGAACGGACTCGCCGAGAACTCCCAGATGGTATTATACCTCACGTCAGATGGCAGTTCTCTGGTGACACTGGTACAGCTTAGTCTGTTGACCCGAGATCGTCATAGAGTCTTGTGTGCTCCCACCGTGCTTTGATTTCCACCCTACCACGGCTCTACTGAGTCGTGCAAACAGGTGGTTTTTAGGTACAGTCCCGATTCACATGGAGGCAATGAGTGATAGGAGGGGATTCGTCTCTCCCGGTATTGGGGGTTGATGTTGCGCTATGCTCGACTGGCCATAACTGGAAATCTCTGGCCAGGGTTGCTGTGATTTACTGGTAAGAGTTATCGGTAGTTTCACGCTTGTTATGAACCTTACATCGGCATGACTTATCAAGCTACTGGGGTCTGACGTTTACCACCCCTAAGCGAGATATGCGACATATCAGACGAACAGACCGGACTGTACGGTAAGTGTTACTTGTTGGATTCACAGGAGTGTGAGCGGGCTTGCTCGTTGATCTTCTGATCGCTCAATACCCGGGTGGCCGTTACATTTAGCAGACCGCTTGCGGCTTGTGTGTGTTTGATATGATCATCACTTGCTGCCGGCGTATTGACGAGTCTTTAGAGTCCTACACAGAGGTTTCCTGGCTCAAGCGAAACGAGATAGGAGCGCGTATGAGATATGTGCGGGACCGAGAATAATGCCAGTATGTGATACTGGATTCTATTCTCGCGATTTGTATCATCGGAGGGTTATATAAGATGTAGCCAATTTACCGAATCAAGTGTTGATTCGATACATTGATACACTTTATATTAGTCGGTTATATGCAGTATGACCGGATCATTAAATCAAGTGTTAATTTAATGATTTAATGTATAATTATATATTTGATATATTACTTTACATTAACTAGTATTTGTTTACTTAAGATGGATTTTCTCACTTGATGTGCACAAGTAATATATGTGATATATTTTTGTGCACTAGATTGTATCATGTTTGATGATACATGCAAACTTGGGTGAGTGTATGCTATACACCATGTTTAGTTAATGGTTAGGGTTTCTATTATCTTATTTATTTATTTATTCATTCATTTTGGTAAAATAGAATGGTTGCTTTCTTTGTCTTTATGCAAGAAGCTTCTTGATGCTTCATGCATCTTTGACAAAGTAACCATTTTGTTTTATTCCTTAACCCTAACCATTTACCTAAACCCTAGTTTATTCTCTACATGTGTTAGCCTCACCCATGGCTGCATTATGATAAGATCACTTGATTTATTATTATTCATCAATTGATTTTATAATTCTTATCATATTCTTTCTTCTTCTTCTTCAAGAAGAAGAAACCTTGCTACCTTCAATGGTGCCATGAGAAAAAGAGTGAGAAATCCAAATCCAAAGTGAACCCACTTCCTATTTCTTCATCCTCTACCACTTGCTATGTAGTAGAGTGTGTTATCTTCACAAGTTTTATGACCAAGTGAAGATGGAGCTTGATCTTGAGTTGCCTCGACGTAGATCATCTTCGGCATCGAAGTTGACGACCTAGCCCGATCATTTCTCCGACGAAACCATCGCCAGAGTCTGGGATCCGATGATCGCAGCGGAGGGACGTCAACACGGAGCTAGAGAAGTAGAGGACCGGATCTACAAAGGTTGTAGTCACTTTCCTTTTAGTTAAAGTTGTTAACTTGCATTCTTTCTCCTTACCTCTAGTTAACGATCTAGTATAGGGTTCTTCGGCATATGAAAAAATTTGATTTTGGCATGGTTGATTAGTTGTAGAACCTCATTAGTGTGCCTAGGAACCCTACAGTTGTATCAGAGCCTAGCTAGAGCCTTAGGCGATGTGTAGATGAAGTTAGAAACCCGATCGAACCCGAAACCCAAATCCAAAACCCTTCTCTGTACATTTTTTCAAATCGTGGAATTTTGTGAATTAAAAATATGCAGAAAAATTAGCAGGGTTTTCTAGGAGTTACTATGCAAAATGAGCTTCTAAATCGATCAAGTCGCCGCAGAACCGCGGCACGAGCATAGCTCGTGCGGCGGTTCCGCGGCCGTACGGTCGCCTCTTTCATCGAATTTTACACGGTAATTCCTATATTGTAGTGCTGTTTTTTCTGGAAATTTTTAATCTGTACTCAAGAGTTGAGTTTTCTGGGTTGTTTTGGGAGTTCGTAGATTTGATCGGATTTTCTAACTTTGTCTATGTGTTTTTCCGGATTATTTTAGAACATGTTAGAAAGTTCGACCGGAAATAAATACCCACTTTTTCCCCTGCCGGGAAATTTCCAAATGTTGGATATTTCCATAGTTTAATGACGTTCTAAGTAGTGCAAGTAACGCGGTGATCCCTCTAGAAGACAACAAACCTTAACTCGATTATGTGGCCGTCTTGAACTGCCCTTTGAACCTTTGGGTTTGGGGCAGTACGGCGTGCCACATGTGAGGCGTTAGCTTGACCCTTCTACGGCTGGACCGTTGGTACTGAGGCATGAAGTGAATGTTTTTAAACTTATTTCATGTGTTGAGTTGTTTTGGGAAAACTTGGGTGTTTGATTGTTCGATCGGAAAGTTTAACATTTTCTATTTATCTGGAATGTGATACAATATTTGGAATCCACAAGTAGTTATGAGATAACTGATTTGGATGTTATAAACATAGCACTTTAGTCTCACTTGATTGGTTGCCACGGGATTTTGATGTGATCAAAAGTCCGTCGCAATCACGTAGCGTACGCGAATACTCACCGGTAAACTTAATAGACAGCTACACCCCATAGCCCCAACCAAGTGACTGTAGGAGAACCACGTCGCTAAAAAGCATCCGTTCGGGTGCTCGCGGCAGCGGTGTTCCGCCTTAGTGCACTTCGTCGACGGTATCGGGGGGTGCAGCTGTCTACTGAAGTTTGCGACGAACATTCGTTCTCGATGCCGGGAATCCTGTTGAATTGCCCGACTTTACATTGAAAAGTGTTTTCGATAATGAGACTAAAATGCGAGATTTATAGTTGTTAGGCATGCGATGTCTAAGATATTCATTTGGTTAGGCATGCGATGTCTATGCAAGTTGCGGATTCCAACTGTTGTAGTTTTACACTTTCTTTTCTGTGACCGTAAGTGTAATATGTGATATCGCCGGTTTCGTTGCTATATGTCAACGACAATTGGGATGCGCATATTTACTTACGTTGATGACATGTGATGTTATGTGTTGCTGGATATGTTATATTGGATCGTCGTGTTTGAATAGCCGGGGCGGTTTTTATGTGAGATGAGTGTTTTTCATTTTCATTCATGTAAAAACTTGTATGTAATATTCTTTTATTGGGGCACTTCCAGGTTGCGGATGATGTCACCATTTGTATATTATTTACTTTTCCGCATTAGGATAGACCCAAGGACGGGAGCACAAGTAACCGGGTTCTAGGGTCCAGTGGGAGACCATCTCGAGGAGTCGAGTTCGGGTCTCCTAACTCTAGAATTGGTAGGGTTGCTTGCCGCTTTTGTAGGGGTCTAGGGGTGTGGGATTGGCTATTCATCACGACCGTGGAATCCGTGTTTTATACAGGCTCAAAATAAAACACGGACGTCCTAGTATATCCAATATTTCATATGATATTTTCTGCTGCGTTATCTGTGATGTGATCATGTGATTTGTTCAGATAGATATTGTATATAGTATATATGATATATTATATAGACGTTGCTTATGTTTTACACCCGCTCTAGCCCTGCCTCGCTCTGGCGTTAGTTACCTAACCTAATGGTGCAGACGGGACATCGAGGTGAATGCGGATGGCATAAGCGTACGTTATATTTATCTGTGATGTTTAGGTGGACTTAAATGATGGGACATTCATTAATGAGATTAATGAAAGAAAATAAACCTAAAAGATGTTGTGGAATCGAATTTTAAAATAAAGACAGGTAGCTACATTTCTTGCTTTGCATCGCGGCGTTCCTTGTAGAACATCCTGCACCTTATTTGATAAGGAAAGGACCGAGATCCCTTCACCGGAAGTGACTCCTTTAGCAATATCTGGCAGATGCTACAACTCTCGGTTCGCCTTTTGATTGCTTCTATAGTTTCTGCTTTGCACAGCGGTATATATGATATATCCTGCACCTTATTCGATGAGGATGTAGGGTTCCTAGGCACTCTAATGGAGTCTCACAAGTGATCAAACATGCACAAATCAAATTTTACGGGTGCCTACAAACCCTAATACGGATCGTCAACTAGATATATAGGCGATGCAAGCAAGTAAACGGAAATATAGCTAAAGGGAAAGGGCTACAACCTTTGTAGATCCGGTCCTCCACCTCCTAGGCTCCGTGATGAAGTCCTCTCCGCTGTCCAAATCGAACCATGACTCTCACGTTGGTTTCAGCGGAGAAAAAGGCGGGCTAGGTCATCGACAACGTGCCGAAGATGATCTACGTCGAGGCATCACTAGATCAAGCTCCACCTTCACCAAGCCATGAAAACTTGTGAAGGAAACACCCTATACTACTTGGCAAGAGGTAAAGGATGAAGAAATAGGAAGTGGGTTCACTTTAGAATTATATTTCTCACACTTTTTCATCACTTGCCATTGATGTAGCAAGCTTTCTTCATGGAAGAAGAAGATGAAGAAGAAGAAGAAGATATGATAAGTCTTGAATCATTAGATAAATAAATCAATACTTATCATATATAACCCTTGGTTAATTGTAGAGAATGGACCATGGTTAACTTGGATGGTTAGGGTTAAGCATGAGACAAGAATGGTGACTTAGTCAATGCTTCATGAATCTTCAACTAAAAACAAAAATAGCAACCATTCTTTTCTCATCTTTTCCAAAAATAAATAAATAAATAAGAAAAAAGAAAACCCTAATCATAAACTTAACCATGGTTTAATTCTTTATACTTAACCAAGTAAACATGTATCATCAAACATGATACAATCATGTGCACAAAAAAATATATCACATATACAATGTGCAATAAAAGTGAGTAAATCCATTTAAAGTGAACCAATACTAGTTAATGCAAAGTAATATATCAAATATATAATTATACATTAAATCATTAAATCAACACTTGGTTCAATGATCCGGCCATGTCGCATATAACCGGCTAGTATCCAACGTATCGGCTTATCGAATCAATCCTTGATTCGATAACTAGGTTATATCGCATACAACCATTCGACACATATATTGCGAGAATGAAATACGGTATCACATACACGCATTATTCTCGGTCCCGCACATATCTCATATGCGCTCCTATTTCGTTTCGCTTGAGCCAGGAAACCTCTGTGTAGGACTCTAAAGACTCGTCAATACGCCGGCAGCAGATGATGATCATATCAAACACCCACAAGCCGCAAGCGGTCTGCTAAACGTAACGGCCACCCGGGTATTGAGCGATCAGAAAATCGACGAGCAAGCCCGCTCACACTCCTGTGAATCCAACCAGTAACACTTACCGTACAGTCCGGTCTGTTCGTCTGATATGTCGCATATCTCGCCTAGGGGCGGTATACGTCAGACCCCAGTAGCTCGATAAGTCATGCCGACGTAGGGTCCATAACTATCGTGAAACTACTGATAACTCTTACCAGTATATCACTGCAACCCTGGCCAGGGATTTCCTGTTATAGCCTGTCGTGCATTGCGCAACATCAACCCCCAATACCGGGAGAGACGAATCCCCTCCTATCGCTCATTGCCTCCATGTGATTCGGGACTGTACCCAAAAACCACATGTTTGCACGACTCAGTAGAGCCGTGGTAGGGTGGAAATCAAAGCACAGTGGGAGACACACAAGACTCTATGACGATCTCGGGTCAACAGACTAAGCTGTACCAGTGTTACCAGAGAACTGCCATCTGACGTGAGGTATAATACCATCTGAGAGTTCTCGGCGAGTCCGTTCAGTGTACCCAGTCTCCACTGAGCACCCGTATACCATCTCTGATGTCAAACACCAATGGATATGGGATCATCCATCGCCCATCGCATGGGTCGAGAAGATATACGCTAGTCTACTCTGGAATATCGATGCCCCGTCTCGATATTCTCACGACTAGGAACAATGAAGGATGTACTCATTGACTACCCAGGCCCCACTAGTATGATCTGCATCATAGTCCTGGAAGTCGAGTACACATCCTAAGGGCTTTATCAACATGTAATCAGAAAGACAGAAGGTATACACGTTAAGATAAAGAGCAACCAGATAGCGTACTATCATGTCAAGCAAGAAAGTCCTACCTATATATGTCCCAGCATCCACTACAATATACATCCAATGTACAGTAATGGCCTCTAGGGCATACATATAACTAACAATCTCCCACTTGCACTAGGGCCATCTGTAGCAGTGGTTGTAGTATCTAATACTCAACCATCCCCTAAAAGTCTCTCTTTGGGAAAAAGGCCTTCGTGAGTGGATCCGCCGTGTTGTCCTCTGAGTCTACTCTCCTAACCTCGATCACCCTGGAGATCAACTATTTCCATGATCAGGTGATGCTGCCTCAGAATATGTCTGGGTCACTGATGGGACCAGGGTTCCAGGGCCAAAGCCACAGTTCCATTGTCACACAATGGTAGGAACCTAGTTCATCCTATGAACCAATATACACCCAAACTGCCTCTTTGGCAGTATCTTTAATAGCGATGTTACCAGCCTTTATTGTCTAGTTTGTCACGGTATCTAGCTTGGAAATCTTCCAACATACCGTCCCTTTACTAAGGGTAAAGACAATGCCTGTGACTGACATTCAGTCGTCTTTATCACTCTGGAACCTTTCCAGTGATTCTCCCCAGGATCGATTGATACCATCTCACTACAACTAGTGAGTATCCTAACATCCAATTAGATCTATCTCATAGATCCAAAGCTTAGGATTTAGTATGTATCACTTTGATCCTATATGGAAAATCATTGTGATAAGCGGAGATTGATCGAGCGTAGCATAGGAAACTCCTTCCCTAACAAGAGTATGTCATCCACGTACTCTACGAGGATCGTCACCATACTCCCTACTACCTTTTTGTTTATACAAGGTTCATCTACCATTTTGATGATGTCAACTTCTTTGACTAATCCATCAAAACAGATGTTCCAACTCCGCGATGCCTGCTTTATCCAATAAAGCATCTTGCACACGTTTCCGCTGCTCCCGCTGTCTACGAGGCCCTCTGGCTGTGTACTTATAGACGCACTCTTCTAAAACATCATTTAGAAAAGTAGTCATGGCACCCAACCACCAGATATCGTAGTCATGGTATGTAGCCGTGGCAAGTAGGATCTGGATGGACTCAAGCATAGTCCCTGGAAAAGGTTTCATCATTATCCGTGCCTGGTCGATGACGAAAACCTTTAACAAGTCTAGCTTTGAAAGTCTCAACTTTTCCATCTACACCAAGTAATCTTCTCAAGATATACTTGCTTCTGAAGGGGATTTAACCCTTCAGATATCGCAATCAAAGTCCATACTTTGTTGGTGTATATGGATTCCATCTCAGACCGCTAAGCATCCAGCCATTCTTACAGAGTCCCTACTCTTGATGGCCTGCTCGAATCTAGTTGGGTCATCATCTCATGATGCATTCCATGCTCCCACTGTCATCGGGAAACCAAGGTATCCCTCAGGTGGGTGAGGAACCCTACTAGATCGGCGGAGAGGCTGAGGTTCGTTGGAATCTACTGAATCCTTTGGTTCTACCAAATTATCTGCTGTAGTTTGTATAGCTGGAACCTTTCCAGTTCTACATTACAGACCTTGCCTCGAGCTTGTCCGGATTTTGCTTTTAGACATAGGCCGGACAATCCCAAATCTTAACTAGCTTAAGACATGGGCTCTTCCCTTTCCATATCACATATGAAGCGGTAGGCAACTGATTTGAATGGAACCCTATTCAATAGGTATGCAGCTTCTCAAGCGCATAACTCCCAAAAGGAAATAGGTAACTCAGTAATACTCATCATAGAGCACACGATATCTAATATTGTGTAATTGCTCCGCCCCGATACACCGATGTGCTGTGGTGTATTCAGAGGAGTAATACTGAAAGAGAATCTCATTTTCCTTTAGAATGGTCCAGGAATGCCATGCACAAGTATTCTCCTTCCTGATCTTATCATAGGACATAATACTTATACCCGTATTTTGGTTCTCTACTTCCTACTTATATTCTGTGAATACCTCAAAAGGCTCGGACTTATATTTCAACAGGAATATATGACTGAATCTTGAGAGATTATCAGAGAATATAATGAAGTATAAAGAACCAGTCCTGGCATGTGTAGACAGGAGACCTTACATACATCATTATGTATCAGTCCCAAGAGTTTACTAACTCTTTCTCTGCTTCCAGTAAACAGAGCTGGTGCCATTATATCTTTGTGACATGACTGGCAAGTTTCACAAGATGTAAATTCAAACTGATTTAAATATGCATCTAAATGTAACTTCAGCTAGTCGGGTCGCATTGATATGACCTAGTCTACAATACCTCAAGAAGAATTTGTTCATTTCTGAACTCTTCCTCTTGTCTGTGTTCAGTATACAAGGAACTGTAGTTTGATTTAGAACGTCAATGCTTTTAGATAACGTGCCTGAACCGATCAACTTTTGATATAGGAAATGTTCAAAACATTATCCAACAATACAAAATTTTATCATTTCTTTAATAAATAAAGATATTGATATGATTTTGTATATCAGGTTCGGTATCTAATAGCATTTGTTCAGAATCAATGTATTGGTAATACAGGGTGACAGTGACCAACAGACTTGGCTGCAACACTTGCCCCGTTTTCTGTCTCATGAAACTTATCACCCGTTCTCAGTTTTTCTACCTTTTTGTAGCCCTATGTAACATATTACATTTCTGGGATCTTGATCCGGTATCAAATACCCAGGATGCAGAGGATACTGAGAAACAGTTCTATGTAATGAACACACCCGAAGGAGATGCATCATATGCACTTTCTTCGTTTGGGCGGCATAGGAATTCTGGTATTCCCCTAACTCCTGCTCGGTCTTATAACTATTATAAGATGGAGCGGGACCAACGTTCCCCAGCTCAGTATAACAAGCGGGTTCGGTCAATTCATCCATTTTATTATCTTGATTATGGCATGATATGGTCGCTACCAGGAGAGAGAGAGAAGAAAACACTCTGCGTGCGCTCTTGCAAGATCAGATTGGTTATATATTTTATCTAATCAGGATGGCTCCCACTATTTTTATCAAATCTTCCTTCAAACCTTAAAAGGAAAGACTAGCCGGGATTAATTACACTCTACAAGTTCGCCAATCTTTCAGCCAGGCCAGTGTCGGTACTTTGAGGGAGGTTCCCCGTGCTATCGCACGGACCTAATTACAGTAAACCTCGTTTTCCCAGAGGCGTAACCCCGTTGACACCTTTCTAGACACCTACTTGATCAGCTAATTGCAAAGTGCAAAACTCTCCCAGGAGTAACAATTACTCGCAGTGGGTATCGGGATCCAACTATCATATAGAAGGTATGCAATCTCATTGCAAGTTTCAACACTTGAAACTCCCGATAATGGTTTTTACCCCTAGCACTTATGACCTTAACTAAGGTCAACAAATCATAAGTACTAGTCAAGTTCTACCCGTCATTTCGTGATTAATTAGACCCACCCACATGACCCTTAACTAAGGTCAACAAAGTCACGCGACTGTCCTAACTAATCGCATCATATGCGGTGTAGGAAGACATTACTTAGCTACCGTACACTGTGCCTTGACTATGGTCAACAAACACAGCACGAATACTAAGTACTCTACTTCCTAAAATGACGGAGGGTTGCGAATTGTTTTTGTGAAAACCTTTAACGCTTTGAACTTGATCTCGTTGCGGAATCAAATGGTTTTTAAATGGAATGTTTTCGAGGCTTTTCTAGTTTTGCTAAAGGAATCACTCCCGGTGAAGGGATCGTCGGCCCTTTCCTCGTCGAATGAGGTGCGGGATATATCATATATATCACTGTGCAAAACGGAAACTATAGAAGCGATCAAATGACAAACCGAGGGTTGTAGCATCTGCCAGTTATTGCTAAAGGAGTCACTCCCGGTGAAGGGATCTCGGTCCTTTCCTCATCGAATAAGGTGCAGGATGTTCTATAATGAACACCGCGATGCAAAGCAAGAACTGTAGCTACCTGTTTTATTTTGAAATTCGATTCCACAACATCAATTAGGTTTATTTTCTTTCATTAATCTCATTAATGAATATCCCATCATTTAAGTCCACCTAAACATCACAGATAAATATAACGTACGCTTATGCCATCCGCATTCGCCTCGATGTCCCCTCGTGCACCGTTAGGTTAGGTAACTAACGGCAGAGCGGGGCAGGGCTAGCGCGGGTGTAAAACATAAGCAACGTCTATATAATATATCGTATATACTATATATAATATCTGTCACAGAACATCACATGATCACATCACAGATAAATCACAGCAGAAGATACATATGAAATATTGGATATACTAGGACGTCCGTGTTTTCAATACGAGCCGGTATAAAACACGGATTCCACGGTCGTGATGAATAGCCAAACCCACACCCCTAGACCCCTACGAGAGCGATAAGCAACCCTACCAATTCTAGGGTTAGGAGACCCGGACTCGACTCCTCGAGTTGGTCTCCCACTGGACCCCAGAACCCGGTTACTTGTGCTCCCCTCCTTGGGTCTATCCTAGTGCAGAAAAGTAAATAATATAAAAATGGTGACAACATCCGCAACCTGGAAGTGCCCCAATAAAAGAATATTACATACAAGTTTTTACATGAATGAAAATGAAAAACACTCATCTCACATAAAAAAAACCCCGGCTATTCAAACACGATGATCCAATATAACATATCCAGCAACACATAACATCACATGTCATCAACGTAAGTAAATATGCTCATCCCAATTGTCGTTGACATATAGCAACGAAACCGGCGATATCACATATTACACTTACGGTCACAGAAAAAAAAGTGTAAAACTACAACAGTTGGAATCCGCAACCACCTCAGACATCGCATGCCTGACCAAATGAATTCTTTAGACATCGCATGCCTAACAATTATAAACCCCGCATTTTAGTCTCAAAATCGAAAACTCTTTTCAATATCAAGTCGGGCAATTCAACACCCGACATTTTGATCGAATGCTCGTCGCAAACTTTAGTAGGCGGCCGCACCCCTGATACCGTCGACGAAGTGCACCAAGGCGGAACACCGCTACCGCGAGCACCCGAACGGATGCTTTCGGCGACGGGGTTCTCCTACAGTCACTTGGTCGGGGCTATGGAGTGAGGCTGTCTATTAAGTTTACACGGCGAGTATCCGCGTACGCTATGTGATTGCGACGGACTTTTGATCACATCAAAACTCCGTGGCAACCGATCAAGTGAGACTAAACTGCTATGTTTATAATATTCATTCCGTTATTTCATAACTACTTGTGAATTCCAATTATTGTATCACATTCCGGATAAATAGAAAATGTTAAACTTTCCGATCGAACATTCGAACACCCAAGTTTTCCCGAAACAGCTCAACACATGAAATAAGTCTAACAACATTCAGTTCGTGCCTCAGTACCAACGGTCCAGCCGTAGAAGGGTCAAGCCAACGCCTCACATGTGGCACGCTGTACTGCCCCAAACCCGAAGGTTCAAAGGGCAGTTCAAGACGGTCACATAATCGAGTTAAGGTTTGTTGTCTTCTAGAGGGTCCATCGCGTTACTTGCACTACTTAGAACGTCGTTAAACTACGGAAAGATCCAACATTTGGAAATTTCCCGACAGGGGAAAAAGTGGGTATTTATATCCGGTCGAACTTTTTAACATATTCTCAGATTATCCGGAAAAGCACACTTGACGAAATTAGACAATCCGATCGATACACCGAGTTCCCAATACAACCCAGAAAATAAAACTCTGGAAAAAAATATTAAAAATTCCCAGAAACACCAACAATAAAATATAAGAATTACTGCGCAGAAAAATTTGCCAGAGGAGACCAACTTGCCGCGGAACCGCCGCATTAGGCATGCATATGCGGCGGTTCCGCCGCACTATTAACGATTCAAAGCCCCCATTTTAAACAGTAATTCTTAGAATATTGCACTGAGGTTTCTGCATATTTTTAATCTACAAAAATCCACATTTTACAGAATTGTCCAGAGAGCAATTTAAAGTCGGGGTTTTGGGTCGATCGGACTTCTAACTCCGTCAACGCATCGCCTAAGGCTCTAGTTAGGCTCTGATACCACTGTAGGGTTCTTAGGCACTCTAATGGAGTCTCACAAGTGATCAAACATGTACAAATCAAATTTTACGGGTGCCTACAAACCCTAATACGGATCGTCAACTAGATATATAGGCGATGCAAGCAAGTAAACGGAAATATAGCTAAAGGGAAGGGGCTACAACCTTTGTAGATCCGGTCCTCCACCTCCTAGGCTCCATGATGAAGTCCTCTCCGCTGTCCAAATCGAACCATGACTCTCACGGTGGTTTCATCGGAGAAAAAGACGAGCTAGGTCGTCGACAACGTGCCGAAGATGATCTACGTCGAGACATCACTAGATCAAGCTCCACCTTCACCAAGCCATGAAAACTTGTGAAGGAAATACCCTATACTACTTGGCAAGAGGTAGAGGATGAAGAAATAGGAAGTGGGTTCACTTTAGAATTGGATTTCTCACACTTTTTCATCACTTGCCATTGATGTAGCAAGCTTTCTTCATGGAAGAAGAAGATGAAGAAGAAGAAGAAGATATGATAAGTCTTGAATCATTAGATAAATAAATCAATACTTATCATATATAACCCTTGGTTAATTGTAGAGAATGGACCATGGTTAACTTGGATGGTTAGGATTAAGCATGAGACAAGAATGGTGACTTAGTCAATGCTTCATGAATCTTCAACTAAAAACAAAAATAGCAACCATTCTTTTCTCATCTTTTCCAAAAATAAATAAATAAATAAATAAGTAAGAAAAAAGAAAACCCTAATCATAAACTTAACCATGGTTTAATTCTTTATACTTAACCAAGTAAATATGTATCATCAAACATGATACAATCATGTGCACAAAAAAATATATCACATATACAATGTGCAATAAAAGTGAGTAAATCCATTTAAAGTGAACCAATACTAGTTAATGCAAAGTAATATATCAAATATATAATTATATATTAAATCATTAAATCAACACTTGATTCAATGATCCGGCCATGTCGCATATAACCGGCTAGTATCCAACATATCGGCTTATCGAATCAATCCTTGATTCGATAACTAGGTTATATCGCATACAACCATTCGACACATACATCGCGAGAATGAAATACGGTATCACATACATGCATTATTCTCGGTCCCGCACATATCTCAAATGCGCTCCTATTTCGTTTCGCTTGAGCCAGGAAACCTCTGTGTAGGACTCTAAAGACTCGTCAATACGCCGGCAGCAGATGATGATCATATCAAACACCTACAAGCCGCAAGCGGTCTGCTAAACGTAACGGCCACCCGGGTATTGAGCGATCAGAAGATCGACGAGCAAGCCCGCTCACACTCCTGTGAATCCAACCAGTAACACTTACCGTACAGTCCGGTCTGTTCGTCTGATATGTCGCATATCTCGCCTAGGGGCGGTATACGTCAGACCCCAGTAGCTCGATAAGTCATGCCGACATAGGGTCCATAACTATCGTGAAACTACTGATAACTCTTACCAGTATATCACTGCAACCCTGGCCAGGGATTTCCTGTTATAGCCAGTCGTGCATTGGGCAACATCAACCCCCAATACCGGGAGAGACGAATCCCCTCCTATCGCTCATTGCCTCCATGTGAATCGGGACTGTAACCAAAAACCACCTGTTTGCACGACTCAGTAGAGCCGTGGTAGGGTGGAAATCAAAGCACAGTGGGAGACACATAAGACTCTATGACGATCTCGGGTCAACAGACTAAGCTGTACCAGTGTCACCAGAGAACTGCCATCTGACGTGAGGTATAATACCATCTGGGAGTTCTCGGCGAGTCCGTTCAGTGTACCCAGTCTCCACTGAGCACCCGTATACCATCTCTGATGTCAAACACCAATGGATATGGGATCATCCATCGCCCATCGCATGGGTCGAGAAGATATACGCTAGTCTACTCTGGATTATCGATGCCCCGTCTCGATATTCCTACGACTAGGAACAATGAAGGATGTACTCATTGACTACCCAGGCCCCACTAGTATGATCTGCATCATAGTCCTGGAAGTCGAGCACACATCCTAAGGGCTTTATCAACATGTAATCAGAGAGACAGAAGGTATACACATTAAGATAAAGAGCAACCAGATAGCGTAATATCATGTCGAGCAAGAAAGTCCTACCTATATATGTCCCAGCATCCACTACAATATACATCCAATGTACAGTAATGGCCTCTAGGGCATACATATAACTAACAGAGGAAAGGGCCGACAATCCCTTCACCGGGAGTGACCCCTTTAGCAAAACTAGAAAAGCCTCAAAAACACTCCATTTAAAAACCATTTGATTCCACAACGAGATCAAGTTCAAAGCGTTAAAGGTTTTCTCAAAAATCATCCGCAACCCTCCGTCATTTTAGGAAGTAGAGTACTTAGTATTAGTGCTGTGTTTGTTGACCATAGTCAAGGCACAGTATACGGTAGCTAAGTGATGTCTTTCTACACCGCATATGATGCGATTAGTTAGGACAGTCATGTGGCTTTGTTGACCTTAGCCAAGGGCCATGTGGGTGGGTCTAATTGATCACGAAATGACGGGTAGAACTTGACTAGTGCTTATGATTTGTTGACCTTAGCCAAGGTCATAGGTGCTATGGGTAAAAACCTTTATCGGGAGTTTCAAGTGTTGAAATTTGCAATGAGATTGCATACCTTCTATATGATAGTTGGATCTCGATACCCACTGCGAGTAATTGTTACTCCTGAAAGAGTTTTGCACTTTACAATTAGCCGATCAAGTAGGTGTCTAGAAAGGTGTCAACGGGGTTACGCCCCTGGGAAAACGAGGTTTACTGTAATTAGGTCCGTGCGAAAGCACGGGGAACCCCCCTCAAAGTACCGACACTGGCCTGGCTGAAAGATTGGCGAACTTATAGAGTGTAATTAATCCCGGCTAGTCTTTCCTTTTAAGGTTTGAAGGAAGATTTGATAAAAACAGTGGGAGCCATCCTGATTAGATAAAATATATAACCAATCTAATCTTGCAAGAGCGCACGCAGAGTGTTTTCTTCTCTCTCTCTCCAGGTAGCGACCATATCACGCCTTAATCAAGATAATAATATGGATGTATTGACCGAACCCGCTTGTTATACTGAGCTGGGGAACGTTGGTTCCGCTCCAACTTATAATTGTTATAAGACCGAGCAGGAAATAGGGGAATACCAGAATTCCTATGCCGCCCAAACGAAGAAAGTGCATATGATGCATCTCCTTCGGGTGTGTTCGTTACACAGAACTATTTCTCAATATCCTCTGCGTCCTGGGTATCTGATACCGGATCAGGATCCCAGATATGTAATCTATTACATAGGGCTACAGGAAGGCAGAGAACTGAAAACGGGTGATAAGTTTCATGAGACAGAAAACGGGGCAAGTGTTGCAGCCAAGTCTGTTGGTCACTGTCACCCTGTATTACCAGTACATTGATTCTGAGCGAATGTTATTAGATACCGAACCTGATATACAAAATCATATCATTCTCTTTATTAGTAAAGAAGGATATAATTTTGTATTGTTGGATATTGCTTTGAACATTTCCTATATCAAAAGTTGATCGGTTCAGGTACGTTATCTAAAAGCATTGACACTCTAAATCAAACTACAGTTCCTAATATACAGAACACACACAAGAAGAAGAGTTCAGAAATGTACGGATCCTTCTTGAGGCATTGTAGACTAGGTCATATCAATGTGACCCAACTAGCTTAAGTTACATTTTAGATGCATATTTAAATCAGTTTGAATTTACATCTTGTGAAACTTGCCAGTCATATCACAAAGATAAGATGACCATAGCTCCGTTTGCTGGAAACAGAGAAAGAGTTAGTAAACTCTTGGGACTGATACATGATGATGTATGTTAGGTCCCCTGTCTACACATGCCAGGACCGGTTCTTTATACTTCATTACATTCTCTGATGATCTCTCAAGATTCAGTTATATGTTCCTATTGAAACATAAGTCCGAAGCTTTTGAGATATTCACAGAATATAAGTTAGAAGTAGAGAACCAAAATAAGGGTATAAGTATTATGTCCTTTGATAAGATCAAGGAGGAGAATACTTGAGCATAGAATTCTAGGACTATTCTAAAGGAGAATGAGATTCTCTCTCGGTGTTACTCCTCTGATTATACCACAGCACAACGGTGTATCGGAGCGGAGCAATAGCACCCTATATGATATGGTGCACTCTGTGATGAGTACTACTGAGTTACCTATTTCCTTTTGGGGGTTGTGCACTTGAGTAGCTGCATACCTATTGAATTGGGTTCGAATCAAATCAGTGCCTACCACTCCATATAAGATAAGGTATGGGAAGAGACTATCTCTTAAGTAAGTTAAGATTTGGGATTGTCTAGCCTATGTCAAAAGCAAAATCCGGACAAGATCGAGGCAAGGTCAGTTCTGTAGAACTGGAAAGGATCCAGCTATACAAAACTGCAGCTGATGATTTGACAGAACCAAAGGATTCAATAGTCCCCGACGAACCTCAGCCTCTCCGCCGATCTGGTAGGGTTCCTCATCCGCCTGAGAGATACTTCGGTTTCTCGATGACAGTGGGAGCGAGGAATGTATCATGAGATAATGACCCAACTAGTTTCGAGCAGGCCTTCGAGAGTGGGGACTCTGTAAGAATGGCTGGATGCTTAGCGATCTGAGATGGAATCCATGTACACCAACAAAGTATGGACTTTGGTTGCTATATCTGAAGGGTTAAATCCCCATCAGGAGAAAGTATATCTTGAGAAGATTACTTGGTGTAGATGGAAAAGTTGAGACTTTCAAAGCTAGACTTGTTAAATGGTTTTCGTCATCGACCAGGCGTTGATAATGATGAAACCTTTTCCAGTACCTATGCTTAAGTCCATCCGGACCCTACTTGCCATTGCTACATACCATGACTACGATATCTGGTGGTTGGGTGCCATGACTGCTTTTCTAAATAATGATTTAGAAGAGAACGTCTATAAGAACACAGCCAGAGGGCTTCGTAAACAGTGGGAGCAGCGGAAACGTGTGAAAGTTGCTTTACAGAATAAAGCAGGCATCGCGGAGTTGGAACGTTTGTTTTGATGTGGTAGTCAAAGTATTTGACTTCATCAAAATGGTAGATGAACCTTGTATATATAAAACGGTAGTAGAGAGTAAGGTGATCATCCTCGTATTGTACGTGGACAACATACTCCTGATAGGAAAAGAGTTTCCTATACTACACACGGTCAATCTCCTTTTATCATAAGGATTCTCCAATAGGATAAAGGTGATAGCTCCTAAATCCTGTGATTTGGATCTATGAGATAGATCTAAATGGATGTTAGGCTTCTCACTAGGTTTAGTGAGTTGGTATCAATCGATCCTGGGGAGAATCACTGGAAAGGTTCCAGGGTGATAAGGACGACTGAATGTCAGTCGCAGGCATTGTCTTTACCCTCAGTAAGGGGACGGTATGTTGGAAGAGTTCCAAGCTAGATATCGTGGCAAACTAGACGATAAAGGCTGGTAACATCGTTATTAAAGATACTACCAAAGAGGCAGTTTGGGTGTATAATGGTTCATGAGATGAACTAAGTTCTTACCATTGTGTGACAATGGAAGTGTGGCTTTGGCCCGGGAACCCTGGTCCCATCAGTGACCTAGACATATTCTGAGGCAGCATCACCTGATCATGGAGATAGTTGATCTCCAGGGTGATCGAGGTTAGGAGAGTAGACTCAGAGGACAACACGGCGGATCCACTCACGAAGGCCTTTTTCCCAAAGAGAGACACTTTTATGGGATGGTTGAGTATGAGATACTACAACCACTGCTACAGATGGCCCTAGTGCAAGTGGGAGATTGTTAGTTATATATATGCCCTAGAGGCCATTACTGTACACAGGATGTATATTGTAGTGGATGCTGGGACATATATAGGTAGGACTTTCTTGCTCGACATGATAGTACGCTATCTGGTTGCTCTTTATCTTAACATGTATACTTTCCGTTTCTCTGTTACATGTTGATAAAGTCCTTAGGATGTGTACTCGACTTCTAGGACTATGATGTAGATCATACTAGTAGGGCCTGGGTACTCCATGAGTACATCCTTCAATGTTCCTAGTCGTGGGAATTTCCAGACGGGGCATCGATATTCCAGTGTAGACTAGCGTATATCTTCTCGATCCATGTGATGGGTGATGGATGATCCCATATCCATTGGTGTTTGACATCAGAGATGGTATGCGGGTGCTCAGTGGTGACTGGGTATACTGAACGGACTCGCCGAGAACTCCCAGATGGTATTATACCTCACGTCAGATGGCAATTCTCTGGTGACACTGGTACAACATAGTCTGTTGACCTGAGATCGTCATAGAGTCTTGTGTGTCTCCCACTGTGCTTTGATTTCCACCTTACCACGGCTCTACTGAGTCGTGCAAACAGGTGGTTTTTGGGTACAGTCCCGATTCACATGGAGGCAATGAGCGATAGGAGGGGATTCGTCTCTCCCGGTATTAGGGGTTGATGTTGCGCTATGCTCGACTGGCCATAACTGGAAATCCCTGGCCAGGGTTGCTGTGATTTACTGGTAAGAGTTATCAGTAGTTTCACGCTTGTTATGGACCTTACATCGGTATGACTTATTAAGCAATTGGGGTCTGACGTTTACCACCCCTAGGCGAGATATGCGACATATCAGACGAACAGACCGGACTGTACGATAAGTGTTACTGGTTGGATTCACAAGACTGTGAGCGGGCTTGCTCGTTGATCTTCTGATCGCTCAATACCCGGGTGGCCGTTACGTTTAGCAGACCGCTTGCGGCTTGTGGGTGTTTGATATGATCATCACCTGCTGCCGGCGTAATGACGAGTCTTTAGAGTCCTACACAGAGGTTTCCTGGCTCAAGCAAAACGAGATAGGAGCGCGTATGAGATATGTGCGGGACCGAGAATAATGCCAGTATGTGATACTGGATTCTATTCTCACGATTTGTATCATCGGACGGTTATATAAGATGTAGCCAAGTTACCGAATCAAGTGTTGATTCGATACATTGATACACTTGATATTAGTCGGTTATATGCAGTATGACCGGATCATTAAATCAAGTGTTGATTTAATGATTTAATGTATAATTATATATTTGATATATTACTTTACATTAACTAGTATTTGTTCACTTAAGATGGATTTTCTCACTTGATGTGGATTTTATACCTCAAGTGATGTGGATCAACATGAAAACTTAGCCTCCCAAAGATGCTTATTTTTCTCCAAGAACCAAACTAAAATGAGCAAGAATGGTAGGTAGGAATTTATATAGGAATTTGTGGGTTTTTATTTGAATTTTTGATGAAATTTTAATGGATTTTTGATGAAAATTGAAAAGGAAATTGTGTAGAAGGGGGGAAACCTGGTCTCGGCCAAATTAGAGGGAGGAAAGTGAGGGAGTGAGGTTGTGGAGAGGTGTGGAAGGTTCTACCATCATATCTATCTTTATGTCATTTCAAGTTTTATTCATTTTCTTTTCTTTTCTTTCATTTTTCCACAAAACCTAGATTCTAGAAGCCATTTGAAAAAAATCAAGTGAGAGGGTGGGGTGCCAAGGTCAGCCAAAAACAGTGTGAGGGAGTAAAAGAGAGTGTGGTTTTATTTGGGAAAAGATAAAAGTTATACCGCACTCCATTTGTACTAATTTCATCGAAAAAAAGCCTTTTTCTTCGATATTTTCCAACACCGGTTAACAGCCCTATTTCAATTCAAAAACCACATGATAAAATTTTGTTTAATGTATTATGATGCACAAAATTTGTTTCAACTCATTTCAGTTTGTAATTTTCCCGAATTAAATGTATTAGTGAAGGCTTAAAATAATATTAAAATAATTAATTTCGGAAAAAATTTCAGAAATTTTGAAATCTCACCAGTGGCTCAATAAACACCAAATACTAGCAATTAAATAACTAGAATATTTATATTTAATTTTAAAATAAAGATATTTGTATTTTGATTTTTTTTATAGAAAACCCCCTTATTTTACCGATTTTCCGAAATTTCACCAAAATGATTTTCAACACGTTACAATCTTCCCCCCTTAAAAAAATTTGGTCCCCGAATTTAAATTAAAACTCCCCCTCCAAATACTAAAATATTTAGCAAAATACTCAAATCGTCGGGGCTCCGAAATCATCAATACATAACTAAAATCAACTCCGTCAAGCATAACCCAATCATCGGAGTTATGGTAAAGATTAAATATCAAAACCTAATACGAAAACCAATATAATATATATCAAAACTATAACTTATATATATATAGTGTGCATCTTAATAAAGAAGCATACAAAAACCCCTCTTGAAAATCGTCGTGCGATGCACGTGTCACGGCATATGTAGCGGACGTTTATTTTTTTCTAAAAAATATCTATATATATATATATATATCTTTTATTTAACATGCACGTCCCGCTTGGTTACCAAATCAATAGTAATGATCATAAAAACATACTGATCAAACTGAAATCAATCCCAATCACATCATAAAAATATCATGTGCGTCCGGTGTGCACTGAAATCGAAACCAAATACAGATGTCATGAATTCACACAAAAACAAAACTGAGTGCAACATGTGTGCACCAAAACATCTGTCAAGTGCAACGGGCGTGCACGACTCTAATATCAGGTGCATCTAATCTGCCCAAAACCTCGATTTAGTGCATCTGGTGTGCACAAAATCGCATCAAGTGCACCGAATGTGTGCAAGAATCTCAATCAGGTGCACATGGTGCACAAAAACATACACCGAATATCAAAATCGAAATCACAGTACGAAAATGCATGGAAACTAGGTCGAAGCATATGTCAAAATCATGTGTAACCCATATGCACGAAATCAAATCAAAATCTTAAAATCTATTAAAACCAAATCAAGTGCACTGGGTATGTACTAAACAATATTAATACAACTGATATATAAAACACATATAGAATGTAATGAAGGTACACATAAGAAATACCAATCGTAGAACAAAATCCTCAAAATACCAAAATCCAACAACAGAAATATGAAATTCAAATCACCAAATCACAATCGTAACACTATCGTCAATGTGCGCCTCTTTCCTCTGATGTCGATTGCTTCGAATTCGTCTCTTCATAGGTGTGTTGACTGCGCTACCAACGGCAATACTCATATCTAGAGCCTCCCACGTAATATATCCTTTCACTTGATATCCGGACTACATTAAACTTTTCAATCGATTCATCAAAATCCCATAATTCCCCGAGAGCTCAACACTCAAGTACAGTTTAAAAATATCCGATACATACCCCAGCATCGATGGTCCAGCCATAGAAGGGCAAACCCAAGCCTCACTAATGGCACCGCGGAACTGCCGTAAACCCTAAGATTCAAGGGCGTTCTCGTGGTCATTATGTCGAGTTAGGGTTTCATTCTTCTAGAGGGTCCATAGAAATACCTGATGTTCTTCCGAATACCTTAAACTTAGGAAAATGGGTTTTCTGACAATCGTTCGAATCCTTTAACTTCGTCTGGACGGCATGTGAATACCCTTCGTCCGCACGCTCAACAATACTCCAATCTTCAAGAATAAACATACCCTAATGGTTATCGCATTCGAGCCGTAGCTCCCTCTGCCAGTGCGCCCGTGGTAACAGAAACCACCATCCGTTATCGACGAAGATAGATCAAAGGAACGAATGAAATACGGTGCAAAGAAATATACATCCTAAGGCTTCTTAAGCAGAGTAGCGTATCGTAAGTATGCCGCGGACCATACCCACGATACGTTACTCTATCTAAGTCGCCTACTCCATCAACCAAGGGTCACCTAGACTTATACAAGGTTAAACCTAGTGCTCTGATACCAACTTTGTCACGACCCGAAAGTACGGAACGTGACCGGCACTTAGATTACGAAGCGTCTAGAGGCGCAACGTAACCTAAGTAAGCCGAAGCCCAGAAATCTAAACCATAAAAAAGAAGAAGAAGTAAAGGAAAACATGTAGAAAACAAGTTTAAAAGCAACATCCAATTTTCTCAAAAATTTTGGCAGAGTCTCCTTTGTAAAAACTGACCCCAAACGGGTACAAACAAGAATAATATATATACAAACAATAAAAAGCATCCCCAAACGGGAGCTGGCTCTACGCCAAAAGGCGGAAACAACCACATTAATGCACAATAGTATACAACGCCAAAGGGCGAGGCTCAAAACTCAAAAGAAAACACAACCACCAGATATCATAATAATACAAGCGCGACTCTAAGGTCGAAATAAATAACTGGTCCAGTAAACTATCAAATAATACAAGTTTGGTTGATGGAGTTTTCTAGATACAAATGAAATAATAAAAGTACAACGGCGGTCCAGATACAAGTGAACCAACCTACCGTGCAAATCACCCTGAATGAAAAGATGTGCCAGCAAGCTGCCAGGAAAACCTGTACATCGAACCTGTAATAGAATTTGGCACAACGGGGGTGAGTTGCCAACTCGTGAGTAGAAGACATCTACGAAAAGAAATCGAATGCACGACGCTGTCCTAGGTCATAATAATACACTACTAAATCCCAATCATCTAGTAATGGCAGGGTAATACTACGTGTAAATGCAAATACTCCGTGCTCGTGTCAGTGCCTCATATAGTACTATGCCATATGAATGAGTATGCATGCACCATGAATGTAACATAACCAATCCTAAAATCTAGATATATCTGTATAAGAAATCATTAGCTTTTATCATAGTAAAATGTGTAGAGAAATCTGAAATAGCAACAATGAAATCCATGGAAATCCGTGTCAAGCATCGACACAAAACATGTAAATCTCAAGTCTCAATACCTCATAATCTCAATGTCTCATAGTCTCAATATCTCGGGCTCCGTCAGTCCGGATCGGCCCATATCATCAAATCTTACGACAACGGTCGGTATCCTCCGGATATCCGCCGCGCCAGACATCACCGGTAGGTAGCCTTCCCCTGCCAGGCTCATCGTCTACAACTCGATCTTCTTACCTCGGGATACCATACCGGGCCCACCATGTACCCGAGACGGTTCATCCACTCCTCGAATCGGGTCTCGAAATCCAACAGAAAACATGAAATCTCATGGTGGACGACACATACATCACGAGAAAACCGCATTTTATATTTTAAAAAGAGAGGAGGAGAGAGAGAGAAGTTTTTATATACTCTTGCGGTTTTCCCCAAAATCCAGAAATCTCATAGAAATCCAAAATCCCAAAATCATGAGTACGTATATGATAAGTGTCGGCATATGCCCCATAATACTGCATGATAACATGAAAATGCGAATGCATGAAATGTCTAAGTAATAAATACCATGTATATACTAACACCAGAGAGTAATCTCAATATTATATCGATCTAGCTATTAGCTGATTCTATCAATAAAAGATTATATGATCTAAAGTGTACGTGACATAGCAATTACCGATGATGATGTGTGTGAGCCAGCAAATAAGTGTGCGTAGAATATGCGCATCATCGGTAATGGTGCTGGTGTCCCAACAGGCAGAGTTTTATACTGATTGGAAACATATGCATGAACATGCACCATGATGATTACAGTGTGAAAGTAAAAACGAATGTGTATTATCCACTCTTTTGATATACAAGTAAAACTACAAGTATATGACTTGAGCCTAAACTAGTGTCCATCTAACCTTCTAAGGAACTAAATCTAAGAAAGTAGTCGATAAGAAATAAAAGTACACCTAAAGTCTGAGTCCATATCCCTAATAGTCGGCGATCCAGCCTCAATAGCGTCACGTACATAGTACGGCTTCCTCGAATCAAGAATGCGGATCAATCATCACGTCTATACCTCGTACGGTAAAATCCATCGTACGGCATCCCAAAATCGGGGTACGGGTCAAGTATCACCTACGTGTCTCATCATTCGTATAATATCACCATCAACACATATCATGATCAAGGTACCATACTGTAATCGCATACATCAATCATATATCATTGTCAACATAAATATACATCGTTAATTTATCCGCAGAAATATCATGTCACATAAATCATATCTTGATCATGTCACATATGTCAAGTCGTGATTTAGTCACTCCTATAAGATATCGAAATCAAGTTACACCTTTATGATATCGCAATCAAGTTACACCTATATGATGTCGTAATCAAGTCACACATATATGATATCAGAATTTCAATCACATGTTACGGTCCGGGTGCTATTTTAGAGTCCCATGTACCTCAATATCATCACCACCCTTTATTATCTATGTATACCTATTCATTAACTCATTTCCTAATGATCCGCTAACATCTTAACACGACCGTAGCCAAGAATCACGGCATCAACCCAGTTATATTGTTTCATCCCTGTGTATCATATCACATCCTTGCATCACATATACGTATTGTGTATATATATATATATACCTACACCTAGTCCTATATATATACACACATACACGTATACACCACAGCGAGTCTCAGTATGTGCGTGTGTGCGTATCTACCTAAAACCTACGAAATCTCCTCCAAGATATTCATCCTCGGGTAAGATCTTTTTAAATCAATCTAGTCCAACCTAGGGTCATTACTAGGGTCCTACTCACCAAAATTCTAAGGTCACATCTGGCTTCCTAATGACAATAAGTACTATCCCTATTCTACGTTTGCGGGGGTGCTAAACGCCATCCACCCGACTTCTCCCCGTAAATATACATCTACCCACCTGGTCCTTGTCTGCCAAAGATGATGTCGCCATCCTCCTCTTTATCTCCCGCAGTCCACATGAGGGGTACCTATACGCAAACATATATAGTATTGTAAACTGAATCACGAACAAAAGTCAAAACGACGCACGAAACGCGCATAGGTTAAAACGTATGTCCCGCTCATGCAAAAGGACCAAATATCGCTCGATATCGGTGTACAAACGCCGATTGATCGAGATAAACATCAACAAACAACTCATAGTTTTAAAACTCATTACTTATAATATAAAACATGATTTAATCTATCGAAACCCTAAAAATCGATCAAACGGTCCGATTTCGTAAAACCCGAAAATGCCAATTTACCGTTTTACTTCAAAACTTACTGTGTAAGTGAAACTAATGGTCATTATACTCATTAAATAACCTAACTAGATTATAAAAACCGTTACCATATTTTTCTCACACTAATTTGTATAAAAATAGATTCCTAGTTTGCAATTTTATCCATTTCGACACTTTGCAAGCAAAAATTTCATAATATCACAACTAAACATGATTTTACATGACTTAACTTACTAAACTACAATTCATGATGATAATACTATAATAAAACTATTATTTAGATTTTAAACCTCATTTATTTAAGAATTTCCAAAAACTAGTTAGCAAAAATAGCAATTTTTATCACAATTTATCAATTATCAATAAAACTAGTAACTAAATTGAGTTTTTCATTCCACCAACAAGTTAATATCCTCTTTAAAACTACACTCTAGTGTTATAAACATTAATTGAGATTTTATCTCACTAATAATTATAATATTCATAAATCTAGTTTGCAAAAATTGCTTGATTTAACAATTTGAATGAACAAATTACAATTCTACAACCATGCAAGATTTTCCCATTCTAAAATTGTTAAACTAGTTATTATAACCCTAATTAATTAATAAAAATTATAACTTGATTTTATAACCCTAACTTGAATTTTGAAAATTTAAATAGAAACCACAATTAATTTTGCAATTAAGCTAGATTAATAAAGCAAACAACAATTTAATTATGGTTTAGGATTTTATACCTCAAGTGATGTGGATCAACATGAAAACTTAGCCTCCCAAAGATGCTTATTTTGCTCCAAGAACCAAACTAAAATGAGCAAGAATGGTGGGTAGGAATTTATATAGGAATTTGTGGGTTTTTATTTGAATTTTTGATGAAATTTTAATGGATTTTTGATGAAAATTGAAAAGGAAATTGTGTAGAAGGGGGGAAACCTGGTCTCGGCCAGATTAGAGGGAGGAAAGTGAGGGAGTGAGGTTGTGGAGAGGTGTGGAAGGTTCTATCATCATATCTATCTTTATGTCATTTCAAGTTTTATTCATTTTCTTTTCTTTTCTTTCATTTTTCCACAAAACCTAGATTCTAGAAGCCATTTGAAAAAAATCAAGTGAGAGGGTGGGGTGCCAAGGTCAGCCAAAAACAGTGTGAGGGAGTAAAAGAGAGTGTGGTTTTATTTGGGAAAAGATAAAAGTTATACCGCACTCCATTTGTACTAATTTCATCGAAAAAAAGCATTTTTCTTCGATATTTTCCAACACCGGTTAACAGCCCTATTTCAATTCAAAAACCACATGATAAAATTTTGTTTAATGTATTATGATGCACAAAATTTGTTTCAACTCATTTCAGTTTGTAATTTTCCCGAATTAAATGTATTAGTGAAGGCTTAAAATAATATTAAAATAATTAATTTCGGAAAAAATTTCAGAAATTTTGAAATCTCACCAGTAACTCAATAAACACCAAATACTAGCAATTACATAACTAGAATATTTATATTTAATTTTAAAATAAAGATATTTGTATTTTGATTTTTTTATAGAAAACCTCCTTATTTTACCGATTTTCCGAAATTTCACCAAAACGATTTTCACAACGTTACAGTTTCGGACAAGCTTTCTTGTCGATCTCCTTTTCGACCATACCTGGATAGCCATTGCGTACAGCTAGTTCCGCTGACGTGCTTGTGGTTAAACCCACTGCCAGCATATTTGTAAGGTTCCCTAGCACGACAGCAGGTTTCGGGAGGCATAGTCCATGCCCTTTTCAAATTTCTTGCCTTGCTAACGAACCCTAAACTAAGAATCTTTAACTAGAGATTTAGACAAAACCAAATGTAAACAACTTTACATCTAAAGAGAACAAGAATACAACCTTTGTAGACAGTCCTTCTCTTCACTTGCTCCGTGTAGTAGTCCCGCGACTCCACTAGGCTTCTCTTGAGATTTTGAAGAGGCTTCCTCCGATGACCTTCGTGCCAAAAATGATCCACGCGAAGTCCCTCCAATTCAAGCTAGCTATTACACTAAACACTTTAGCGTAAGAAACACGCTACACTTGATCGCTAGTCAAGTGTAGGATGGTGAAGTAGGGGATGTAAAGAGCTCACAAGTTTGTGTTCAAGCTTCATGATTCACATCACATATGAGGGTTGAAGCTTGAACCATGACAAGAGGAGGAGGAAGAAGCTAGAGAGCAACCATCGGAGAAACTTAACACTAAATGGCTAAGTGTTGAGAATGAGATAGAATGAAGGCCAAGTCTTGACCCCTCACTCATTCAAGCATTAAATTATGCAATATAAAATTGCAACCATGCTTGATCAGTGAATCTAGATGAATAAACAAAGGTTAATCCCATACTTGCAACCATGCTTCCACTTTCCACCTCATTTCTATTTTCACAAAATACAAATATAAATGTCATGCTTCATTATTATATATATATCATATATATTAATATATATATAATGAAGAATAATTAGGGAGGTAATGATATTAGTTAATATATAATTATATCACATTATTAAATCAATACTTGATCTAATAATCCGGTTATATCATATATGACCGACTAATATCATTTATCTGTATATCACATTATCGAATCAACATTTGATTCGACAAACTGGCCATATCACATATAACTGAACCGATAACAGATGACTGCCAGATTACAATACGGTATCACATGCTCGTATTTAATCAGTCCCACACACATATCACATATGTGTCTTACTTCGTTTCGCTTAAACCAGGGAACTTCTGTGTGGGACTCTAAAGACTCGTCAATACGCCAGCAGTAGGTAATGATCACATCAGTCACCTACAAGCCGTCAGCGATACTAGCTGGACGTAATGGCTACCCGGGTATTTGTAACGTTTTGGAAATCGTTATGTAAATTTTTTTGTTTTAGGGTAAAATAGTCGGTATTTTCCGTTTTAACCCGATAGTGATCAAACTTCTGTATAGATGTAACACCTTAGGATGTGTTTAGTAGCTAATTATATTTAAATAAATGGTTTTTAATAAAAAATTTACCAAATTGATTTTCATATATTTTATCAAATTTAATAAATATTTTATTAGAATTTTCCTAGGCTTGCACACACTTGTGCATGTAAACTAGGGTTAAAATGATGTTAGACCATGATTAGCAACCATGGTGAACTAACCATTTTTCCTTAAACAAATTTTAAGTTGAATTAAGTGTTTGGGTTTTAATTAAGTGTGTTTTTTTTAAATGAAAATGGGAAATGATTTAAATTTGGTTGACTTAGAGGGGGGGAGAGAGAGAGAGGGTGGGCATGATGGCCTTGCCATGCTTGCATTAAATGAAGAGAGAGAGAGGATGGGGTTTGACTAGTGTGCTATCATTTCTCTGCCTCTCATTTTTCTTCTCACTTCTTTCATTCTCTCACTCTCTCACACACACACATTACACCAGCAGCAGCAGCCCCAGCAGCCTCAGCAGCAGTAGCAAAAAACAACAACAATAACAAGTAGCAACAGCAACAGCATCAGCTCCAGCAGCAGCTCCAGCAACTACAGCAGCTCTTCTCTTCCTCTTCTCCTTCCTCCTGCTTCCTAGGGTCGAGAGTGGGGTATATTCTTTAACCTACTTCCTAGTTTGCTAAGTTTGTGTAGAATTAGCTTTGATTAGAGATAGAAGTGAGATGTTGTGCTAGAAATAGTGTTTTTTGTGGACTTTTGGTTAGGAGATGATTTTGTTGGTTAGCCTAGCCTAGTTAAGTGTTATTAGGTCCACATAAACTGAGATTAACTCCAGATTTCACCAAAATACCCTAGGTTTTCTTTTAGTGAAAAATATAACGTTTTTAAGTGAATTTTTAGCTTTTTGTGATCTGCTATAGACCCGGGTATTTCAGATAACATCTGAGTTAACTGTAGCCTACATTTTAGACCCTGAACACACCACAAGAGCACGAACCCCAGACAACCAACCCAGGCCGCCGGTTTATTCCTTCTGGCCGCAAATTGCGGCCAGATGAGGGAGCTAGGTGTTAGGGTTTTAGCTATAGGAGTCTGCTGTATTTTTAGGGTCTGTGGTATGTGCAATTTTGTAAGTTTTCACCTGTGTCAAAATCTGGAACCTTATATCGTTTTCTAATACGTTTTGTTTGCGCGATACGTGGGTGGGTTCTGTGATCCAGCGTATCGCGACGTGTCGGGATAGTTTTAGACACGTATACACACGTTTCAGCGTATTGTACACACGCGCGTTCAGTTCGCGACACGAGTTTCTCGTTTGATTTCGATATCGCGTTTTTGCGAGATATTTGCTTATATATGGATTCTTTGTGTAAATTCCAGGTTCGCAGGCGGGTACTTCGGACGCCGCCAAGAAGGGGAAGCAGGTGGTCGGCTACACTTAGCACGCGACCAGGTGAGTAGATTTAACATCTATGGGGAAATCTCCCGTATAGCGTTAAGCGTCAGGGCGTAATAGGATATTTTAGTTGTATGTGTTCATACAGATATATTATAGTAGCATACCTTCTTGTTGCATATAGAACTGGTAGTATAGAACACTGCGCTGTCACTAACGGTTCAAGCTACACGAGCACTATTGGTATGTTACACTCACACCTTTAGTGATTGCCATGACACTCACATTATAGGATTTCTATGAATTTTATATCGTCTTGAATTCCGCTTCATTGATGATTGTCATGACTTGCTACATATTGGTACATATATTTATATTCATACCATGCACACTGTATATTCACTTTTGTGCATACATTCATTGATATATCACTACCTGCGCACATGCACCCTTTATATTCATCTTAGTGCATACTGATCAGTCGAAAATACTGCATTTTTATCACGGCAATTTCCCTACCTTTTGCATTCACGTAGAGGTATTCGGTATTCATATCGCACATATTAGCAAAACACCTGTAAAATACTGGATTACCTGTACTGTATACTTAAACCGGCATTTTTAGGGAAATTGACTGTGTTTCATGGCATTGCATCATTCTTGTATTGCGCAACTTGTGTTTCGAAGTCCGTGCAGGAAATTCCAGAAGAATGGTCAAATTTGTATAACAGTGCTGCTAAAGAATACGCCAACTCAAACTGTGCATTTGAAGCTTCTTCTATCAAAGACTTGGAAGCTGGTAGCAATCTAGAAGGAATTACACAATTCAACATATCAGATAAATACCCTAAGGTGATCCCAAAGCAACAGAAGGAAATTGGCACATTGAGCCCCTCACGCGACCGCGGATCCGCGGCATAAGGAGGCATGTGCCGCGGATCCGTGGCGCTAATGCCACGTCATCAGTCCAATTTTAGTGCATAATTCTTCTGTCAATGCCTACACTTCAGAATGATATGTCAAATTCCATATGACTCTCGAAGCTTCTGCCAAATCAGCAAAGATCATTAAGCAAGTTAATCTTGATTAAGCTCCTAACAACCTAGTTCTAGAAGCTCCCTCTAACTAACTATTTCTAGAAGCTCCCTCCTAACTAATTACATCTAGAAGGCTCTCTTCAACAAACTTTTGGAGGGAAATTCAAATCTCTTGCTAACAAACTTTTGGAGGGAAATTCAAATTTGAAATCCTAGATCTAGGGTTTTGATGGTCTATAAAAGAAAGCCTAGATCTAAGGGTTAAGGGTTAATCAATCATTAGTTAGTTCTTCATCTTCCCCCATTTTCTAACACAAGTCGAGTGACATGACTTGTGCCAAACCCTACCCCTAATCCAAATCAAGAAACCAAATTCAAGATCCTTTGAGTGCAAGCCAAGCAAGTCTTCATCGATCCTTTAGAAGCGAAGCCGGACTTCAACGGAGCACGAGATCCAAGCCGATCCACGACTCAAGGAGCCGATGCAACGCTAGATTCGACAATCTTGTTCCTTCTCAAATTCTTGTAGTCTTGAGCAATGTGTAACAATTTGTGGAATAAATAAAGGTGAAGATTCTTTAAACTTGCTTATTTTCAATTCGAGCATTATGATTCGTATTCAATTCTTGGATGTATTCTTCGTGATGATGCTTGAGTAAAACTCCGCTCGTGGAGGAATCGAAACGATTGTAGAATGATGATGTTGACGAATCTTTAACGTTTTCTTAAGTCTTATAACAATTGTAAATTCTTGAAAATCGAATGATTGATGATCTAGATCGATGCGAATGCGTTCTTGATTCCTTTCGCACGATCTAGAGATCAACAATTGATCATTCGATTTCCTAGAAGCTAACTAGTGAATGTGATTCATCGAATGGACAAAGGATAGGATGAGGAACCCTAATTCTTCGCAAGATCCTTGATCCTCGATGAATCTACATCGATTTAGCATCAATTTGTTAATGGATAAGAAATCGTAATTTCGAATCTTCTTCACATCTACGATTGAATCGATTCCTACGAGCTTTACTTCAAATCTTGAAACCTAAATCGATTGGAATTCTATCTCTCTTGATTCTCGATGTTTATCGTTTTCTTGATTCTTGATTAGAATAGTTGATTCTTGAAACTCATCGATTAAAATCTTGAATCGTTTTTGCTTTTCTTTTTCTGTTAAATTTTTGATTCAAACAAAACAAGATACGAACGAATCGCACAATCCCTGTGGACGATCCGCACTTACTAACGCGCTACATTTCGACACCGTTATTGATTGCGGTCAAATATTTTTGGTTGTGATTCTATTCATTTTCTAAACCGACAACGGAAAATAAGATCAATCAAATGGCGCCGTTGCCAGGGATTGTGCGCTAATTGTTCGTATTTTGAAATTTGAGTTGAAAGATTTATTCCATTACAATTTTTAGATCAAAATTCGCGCAAACACTAATACGTGTTGTTGTGATTTGATTGCGAGGAAATCTGGAATTTTTGGAGCTTGAGAAAAAAAATTTAGAAAAGTCTAGAGAGCTCTTGAGCTGAGCAGGAGCTTGTGTACCAAGTTCTGTGCAGTGATCCCCTGAAGGAACCGCGATTCCGCGGCATAAGAGGGAATCTGCGGCGGATCCGCCGCGGCCTTACGTCATCTCTGCATCAAAATTCTCAGGTGACTTCTACTCTTTCTTATCTTCTCCTATGTCTGCTCCAAATAATAATTTGCTGCAGATTTCTTTAATACTGCATTTTTATCACGGCAATTTCTTTAATACTGCATTTTGAAATTTGATCAGTCGAAAATACTGCATTTTTATCACGGCAATTTCCCTACCTTTTGCATTCACGTAGATGTATTCGGTATTCATATCGCACATATTAGCAAAACACCTGTAAAATACTGGATTACCTGTACTGTATACTTAAACCGGCATTTTTAGGGAAATTGACTGTGTTTCATGGCATTGCATCATTCTTGTATTGCGCAACTTGTGTTTCGAAGTCCGTGCAGGAAATTCCAGAAGAATGGTCAAATTTGTATAACAGTGCTGCTAAAGAATACACCAACTCAAAGACTTGGAAGCTGGTAGCAATCCAGAAGGAATTACACAATTCAACATATCAGATAAATACCCCAAGGTGATCCCAAAGCAACAGAAGGAAATTGGCACATTGAGCCCCTCACGTGACCGCGGATCCGCGGCATAAGGAGGCATGTGCCGCGGATCCGCGGCGCTTATGCCACGTCATCACTTGAATTTTGGTGTATAACTCTTCTCTCAGTGGATACAGATCAGAAATATATGTTAATCTTCAGAAAACCCTCGAAGCTTCTGCCAGATCAGCAAGGATCATTAAATTAACCTAATCTTGATTAAGCTAATTAAGCTCCTCACAACCTAGTTCTAGAAGCTCTCTCTAACTAACTACTTCTAGAAGCCTCTCTAGCTAACAAACTTTTGGAGAGAAATTCAAATTTTGAATCCTAGATCTAGGGTTTTGGAAGTCTATAAAAAGGAGCCTAGATCTAAGGGTTAGGGGTTAATCAATCAATCATTAGTGAATCAATCACTAGTTGGTTCATCATCTCCCCCATTTCTCCCACAAGTTTAGTGACAAAACTTGTGTTCCAAACCCTAACCATAATCCAATCAATCAAGATTCCAAATTCAAGATCCATCGAGTTCAAGCAAAGCAAGTTTTCAACCATCCTTTAGAAGCGAAGCCGGCATTCATCGGAGCACGAGATCCAAGCCGATCCACGACTCAAGGGGCCAATGCAACGCTAGATTCGACAATTTTGTTCCTTCTCAAATTCTTGTAGTCTCTTGAGCAATGTGTAACAATTTGTGGAATAAATAAAGGTGAAGATTCTTTAAACTTGCTTAGATTTCAATTCGAGCATTATGATTCATCTTTAATTCTTGAATGTATTCTTTGTGATGATGCGCGAATAAACTCCGCTCGTGGAGGAATCGAGATGATTGTAGAATGATGATGTTGATGAATCTTTAAACGTTTTCTTAAGTCCTATAACGATTGGAATTTCTTGAAAATTGATCGATAATCTAGATCGATGTGAAATGCATTCTTGAGTATTTTCGCACGAATCTAGAGATCAACGATCGATCATTAGATTTTCAAGAAGCTATCTAGTGAATGTGATTCATCGAAAGGACAAAGGATAGGACGAGGAAACCCTAATTCTTCGCAAGATCCTTAGTCCTCGATCAATCGATATAGAGTTAGCATCAATTCGTTAATGGATAAGAAACGTTAATTTCTAGTCTTCTTAACATCTACGATCTAATCGATTCCTACGAGCTTTACTTCAAATCTTGAAACCTAAAGTGATTGGAATTCTATCGATACTTGATTCTTGATGTTTACGTTTTCTTGATTCTTGATTAGAATAGTGATACTTGAAACTCATCGATAAAAATCTTGAATCATTTTGCTTTTCTTTTCTATTAAAGTTTTGATTCAAATAAAACAAAATACGAACGAATCGCACAATCCCTGTGGACGATCCGCACTTGCTAACGAAATCTATATACGACACCGTTATTGATTACAGTCAAATATTTTTGGTTGTGATTTCTATACAAATTTTCCAACTTAAACACATCCGGAAAATCATTCAATCACATACATACCTTGATATATCTACACTTGTGCACATATACATCGTATATCCATATTAGTGCACATGTACATTGCTATACTCACATTGCGTATATATCCATTTGCATATCCATACATATACACATACACATGTTACATACATGGATGATATTGACATGATTTAAAAACTAAGGGACCGCATGGGATATTTTCAAAACTGGATCTTTTAAAAGAGCGGTTTTCCCTTTCTCTTACTCTTAGTGTCATACGACACATTGCATGAATTTACGCATTGAGTTTGGATTTATGTGATTTCTGGATTTGGGAACCGGGGTATTATTTTAAGAAAATACGCACTGTTTTAAAAACCCAGTTTCACTTGATATGATATTTCAGTGCGTCCACCATGCGTTTTCTCGGTTCTGAGACGTGTAACATGTAAACCCGAATCGAGGAGCTGGACGAGGCCGATTATGGGTACATGGTGGACCCGGTATGGTACCCCGAGGCAAGAAAGGGATGCTGTGTATACAGACGATGAGCCTGGCAGAGGGACTACTACCTACCGGTGATTGGTTGAGCCTGGCGGTCATCCGGAGGATACTGACCAGAGCTGAGAGATGGATATGGGACGATACGTACTGCCGGGCCGAGGGCCGATTCCGCAGACGGAGCCCGTGGGCCGATCCGACTGACGGAGCCTGATACTTGAGGATTTGCGTGTCGATGCTGGACACGAATATTTTATGATATTTCGAGTGCCGACGTTGGGCACTCACGATTCTAAGAGATTTACAGGATTTGAGGGCTGATTAGAAGGACGGCGCCTGAGTTTTACTGGGATTTGGGTGCATTGATGGACACCGGTTATTTTTCCACGTTGATATTCCGTGTAGATGATATTTTATCCCATGCTCAGCATTCATTATTTTACATCTCATTCTGTAGTTATAGTACCTGATAGAGTACTTTTGCATGATTATTGCATACCCTGCTCATCATATATATTGATGTTATTAAATTGCATCTGTTAGGCATGATTAGTGCATATCCAGTTCATCATATAGACATTATCTGCTGGCATATGTTAGAGTATCGCAGTACATGCATACTCGTGATTACCTTTATATGTTATCTACTATTCACGAGTTGGCAACTTACCCCCGTTGTGCCACAGTGTTTGCAGGTTGCCCCTCGGAGTAGTCGCGGCAGGCTGCTTTCTTACATCTTTTGATACAGATACCATTACAGTTGGCGTGCGAGCCCTTTGCTGATAGGTGGGTTTTGTATGGTATCTGTTTATTTTCCAGTTGTATACATCATTGTATCTAGTATTCTCCATGTACTTATCATGTATTGACTTAGAGACCAGTTGTGAGGACGATGTATATTATTCTGTACTCTGGTGTCGAGCTCGTTGTGAGCCGACTTTATTTTTGCAGCTTCATCTTTCATGATATTTGTTTCACTTTTACTGGACATTTCTTCGCTACGGCGTCGTATATTATATTTGTGGTGATTGTTTCCGCCGTTGGGCGTGATTGCTCCCGTTTGGGATGCTTTATTTTTATTGTATATCATCTTATTCATATATTTTCTTGTACCCGATTTCGGGGCTAGTTTTTACAAAGGAAATACTGCCAAAATTTTTAAGATAATAACTTGAACTTTAAAGAATTTTACTAAATTACTTAAGGTTTTCTAAACGTTTTAACAAATGTTCTAATAAATGTTTAAACACTCTCTATTTAAAATGGTTTTGATTTCTGGGTTCGGCTTACTTAGTCATGTTACGCCTGTAGACGTTACGTGGTTAAGTGCCGATCACGGGCCGAACTTTAGGTCGTGACAATAGACTTGTTTACAACTAGTTTTACTAGAATGAAGCTAGTTTGTGGGTTTTGTGGGTCACTTGGAAGTTTTGGTTCACATTGATATTTTCCCTAATTAAAGTATTATTTTAAGTTGTTATTTATGCACTTAACTATTGGTTAATTTATGTGCATTCTTTTTTTGGCCAAAATATATTTTATCATGCCATGGACGAAATCTTCTAGTGTGGGAATGGGGTTTTGTTTTTGATGAGTCATTGTTTTGATTCTAGAATGGTGAGGTGTTATTTGTGACTCATTGGATGCTTTAATTGCTTTTGGAAAGCTTAAGGATATTTAGTTGATATTTGTATGGATATTTTATGATATGGGCACCACTTTCTTTTCCTACACTCACCTCCCCGCCCCAACCACAAATTTCCATTGAAGTGGCCGAGCATATTGGTGAGGTGGCTGCTTCTTTGTGAAGTGTTTTGATTAATAGATTAATTTATTAAGTGATTGATATTTGAGATGGGTGAGGTGGCTGCAGATTTTGTGGTGGCTGTGGAGATATTCGAGGGGGAGGGTTATATTATTGCGGTTTCTTAATTTATCAATACTCACCTCTACAACACTAAAAGGAAAATCCCCAGAGCACCTTGATAAGTGGCCGAACCCACTTTTGAACAAGGAAAAATCCTTTAGCTCATTCACTTCTTCTCTTTTCCACTTGGCAACTTCATTTTACCTCCATCCAAATCCATGGGTGCCTTGAGACAAAATATTCACACACTATCTCTACTTCGTCTCGGGTACCTAGGCTAGCAAACTGGATGCCCGAGTTGCTTCGGTTTTGAGGTGGGAGCCCGTATAAAGAATCCTCGACGTGCGTCCTTTTCGACGAGCGTGACCGGAGAGCGAACTTCGTGGAGGCAGTCGTAACATGCTAAGGACTGAGATTGAAAACCAAATGACACGGATCGATCCGTATAATTTCTTAAACCACTTTACAGTTTACTAATATAGGGTTATTGGTACGATTGGGAGTTTTAGGCTTGGTGGTGTTCAGGAATAGCGACTATAGTTAGGGTTTTGGCTATGTTTTCGGGTATATGGATTTTTTGGTTTTGCGACTGGATATTGTATTTAGGCGTTGGACATTTTTACGTCAACGACGAGGGTTGTTTGGTTGTTTTGCATGCGTAGGCTATAGGTTCTAACCTATGAGCGCGCCGCGTGCCGTGTTTGGATTTCGGAATTTGATATTACTAGCTTTGCGAATTCATATTGATTGTAGGTACCTTCGCGTGGATTTCGAGACGACGAAGCGCATCGACTAAGGCTAAGCGAGGAGTTTAGCAGGTGAGTAGATTTATATCTATGGGGAAAGTCGGGTGGATGGTGTATAGCACCCCCGCAAACATTGATATGGAATATCGTTTGATTATTTTATCTTGATAAATGATATGCGAAGGACATGATTGTAGGATTTACAAACGATAATATCATAGAAGTTGATGCTAATAGACATGTTGACCTATGACAATATGGAATGATAAGTGAATCATGATGGCTACAATTGAAAGAGAACAAGTGTGACGTTTATTTAATGTGATGAACGAATATACGATGTGATGTGATGACTTAGTGTGATATGTTATTTTATGGATTCGAGTCGATATGAGATTGTTGATACCTTTGTAGGTCTCCTGATACGAGTTTGACATGGATGTGACCTGAGAGATAGGTATATTTATATGGATAATGTTTTGCATTAGGAGTGATATGCCGTACGAGACTTAGATCCGTACCCCGATATTGAATAGGTTGATACAATCCCTATTTGTTTAATGCCGCCGTACGATGGATTTACCGTACGCAATGAGTTTTATCTGTTGTTTATCCATACCCTTGTTTAGAGAAGGCCGTACGATGGATTGTACCGTACGTGATGTTGTGAGGCTGGATGCCGATTGATGGATTCCCCGACTCGGATATATTGTAGACACGTATACCTTATAGCATTTAGCTGGCAATGTAATTTATGCTACGTTCATGTTATTCTCATTGCATTACATATACCTGTGCTAGTACACCTACACCATTATCGACGATGCGTATGTTACACTTACACAGATTTGCCGGTTCACACACCTTCATCATCGATAATTGCCATGTCACTACACAGTAGAATTGCTACATCAAACCATGATATATTTGCTATGTTCATATCACTGTTCCACACTGCATGAGATATACGGACATGCTTGCATCCTGTTATATGTTGCATACATACTGACATGTACACCCACATACTTGGTTACAGCTACATGTAATTCATGCATACATACTGACATGTATACCCACATATCTTGCTATAGGTGCATATACCCTTAAGTGGTGTTGTATAGTCATTTGATATTGAGACATTGATTATTGTACTATTGTGCTTATGAGATGCATCATACATACCTGCTTAAATGTAGATACACATATCTTGCTATAGTTACATGTACACCTCATATGATGCTGCACTTGATTTCGGAGAATTTGGGAACCGCATGATATATTTTAAAACCTGGACTCATTTAAAAGAGCGGTTTTCTCTTAATATGCTCATATTGCGGTTGTATGTTGCATATATCTGTTTTCATGGATTTACGCATTGAGATATGGATTTCTTGTGATTTATGGATTTGAGAACCGTGGGGGTGTTTCAAGAAACTATTTATTGTTCGAAAACCCGGTTTCTCTTGATATGATATTTCAGTGCGTCCACCATGAGATTTCTCGGTTCTGAGATTTGTGATATATAATCAATGCGAGGAGTTGGAGTGTGCCGTGTGTGGGTACATGGTGGAGCCCTGTACGGCTCCCCTCGGCAAGAAGATCGCAGGTGATGGCGATGAGCCTGGAAGGCTGGGCAAGTACCTACAGATGATAGTATTTGGACTCGGCGGTTATCGTGGGGATACCGACCGGAGTGATATACAGACATGACATCAGGGCCAGTCATGGGAATGACGCTTGAGGCATGAGGATTTGCGTGTTGATACTAGACATGGGTTTCATGATGTTTCGAGTGTTGGGGTTAGACACTCAGGTTTCCATGATTTTCTTGTGTTGCGGGGGACACACGTTGTTTTATATCCTCATATTTACCTGCATATGCTTTTATGATATTTACATGCAGAAGTTGTTGTGTCAGTGGTTGACACGTGGACGAGATCCACTGCATACATGCATTGATTATACTGTGGACGAGATCCACTGCATACATGCATTGATTATATTGTAGGACGAGATCCACTGCATACATGCATTGATTATATTATTGGATGATTATCCACTTGCTGATAGGATTTTACCATGTGTTGGCACATAAGCAGATACGGTCACCCTAGATATCATAGTATTACCTTTATGATATAGTTGACATAGGAATCGTTGTTTATTTCGATTTCTACCTGATGATGTTTTCTACTCACGAGTTAGCAACTCACCCCCGTTGTGCTACAGTTCTTGCAGGTTGACCGCATGGACCAGTAGTGGTATCGTTGGCACACAGCTGTTTTCGGGTGATCTGCTTGTGGTAGGTGGTACATGTTCGATCGTACCCCTCTTGTATTCATTATTCATATTGTATCTAGTCACTCCATCAATTCAGAAACTAGTTATTGTATATGTTGCAGATTTAGAAGACTTGTAGTTGCAAGACTTGAGCGATGGGTTTTATGTTCGCTTTTGGGGTTGATGTCTTGCTTTACTTTTCCTTATGTGGATCTTCGCCTTTGGGCGTCGTATACTTGTTAATTATACTTGTGTTGGTTGTTTCCGCCGTTGGGCATGATTTGCTCCCGTTTGGGGATGCTTTATTATATTCTGTGTTGTACCCATTTTCGAGGTTAGTTTTTACAAGGGATGTGCTGCCCAAATTTTCAAAAGACAAAACATGATTTACTATATCTTTATTTCAAAGCTTCACCTCTTTATTTCTTAAAAAGATTTAGATTTCTGGGTTTCAGCTTACTTGAATTACGTTACGCCTGTAGACGTCGCGTGATTTAAGTGTTGGTCGTGAGCTAATATTTTGGGTCGTGACAAAGTTGGTATCAGAGCGCTAGGTTTAACCTTGGTTCGAGTTTAGGTTTGACTATGTGGAGTCTAGGGCATATATATTTCGGAACCTAGGCTTGACCTTACGGAACTTAGACTTGAACAAAGGGGTGTTAGACCCGAACTTTCGTTTCATAGGCTGATCATGATTGATGGAGTAGGTAGCTTGAGTAGAGTGACGTACCGTACGTATGTTTCACGGCATATTTTTGATACGATACTCCACTTAAGAAACCTTAGGATGTACATATCTTGAGACCGGTGATTCTCTTTGTTTTCCTTGATTATACATCCATTTGAGATCCTTGATTCTATTCGTTTACATGATCATACTCTCACCGATTCCGTTCCTCCATATGATCATATATTCATTCTGGATCTGTTGATTCATTTTATCACTTTGATCTATTTTTTCGTCGATACTTGATTAAGGTTCCTGTCACCATGGTTTGAGCGCAGATTGATCTGCTGCTGGTGATGCGGTCAGGGCGAGCTCATCATGGACAAGGACTGACCATCGTGTTTTCTGGTGACATAAGGACGTATCGATGTAGTCTGGTGTTGTGACCTCTCGTTTGAGGCGAGTGTGTGGTTTTGTACCGGATGATATGGCCATTGTTAGTGGCTGCCTGCTATGAGAGGACTGTTGATATGCAGCACACCTCAGAGATTTGTGATTTCATCGACCGTGCAGACAGATAACCCAGCTGTTGCTGAGATTGATGTGATGTCGCTTCCAGAGCTTACGAGCTGAGATTGCTGGAGCTTCTAGGCAGAGATGCGACAGGTGATAGCTAGTCTATCTTGAGTTGAGAGACGGAGGTGATTCGTCAGTTTTAATGCGCCGACGCAGGCCCAGTTGAGTTGAAGATTTCTAGTGTGGAGAGTCTTACACAGATTTAGAGTAGATCGATCCAGAGATGACATTGTTCGTCGGACGTTCCGATGTGAGATCGGTAAGCTCGCCAGTTTCAGATAAAGGTCCTCACCCAAATGTGTTGTGAGTTGATCGAGAAACGGATGAGTATTGAGTATTCCTCCGATAGTTGGGACGAGTTTCCGAGAACGCGTCCGGCTAGATATCTTCTATCGAGTGATGAAGATACCGAGTCCGTGATTTCGAGTCCGTGCGAGAGATTCCAGATTGATTGTCGCCGAAAACCATTGCAGTACGCGGATAGCATGACATGATGTCAAAGTGGACGATAATAAAGACTAATGGAATAAGAGGTTCGTGCGTGATGCTGACGAGCTGTTGTTACTCCCTATCGAGATTAGAGATCTGATATGTATGCAGAGGCGTTAGGATACGGCCAGTTCCCGAGAAAATGCTGTGCTGAGAACGCAGATGTCCAGAAAGCGAGATAAGATTTGTAAGTGTACCAGCCTCCTTACAGCTCGGTATAGGCGAGATCGGAAGAGACCTTGAGTCGGTTCCTTCCAGGACACTGCTGCGATGAGATTGCACCGAGGATCAGTTGTGTCATGTGTATTCATAGGGCCAGAGGCCGACGCCAGTGACGTGCTGCTTTATGAGTGATCATACTAATTGGCCGAGAGTTGACCTGAGGAGTGCTAGAGCGGAATCATTCCGTTAGCATACCTGAACGGGCAGATGAGCCGATAGATTGCGAGATTGATAATCCGCAGAGAAATGAGGACCCAGAGACAGAAGACGCCAGACTGTGAGCAGGAGACAAGCGGATGTTCTTACTCTGCCTGTTTAGGCGCACCGGCATTTTTCGACATTGTAGAAGGTGTACCTCAATGTCATTTGTTGCGATTTGCATTGTGATCCGAGTATCACGCTTATATCGCTTGGATTTGAGTTTTGATGATTGAGTTTTAGGACATGGTTTTTCGTGCACCATGGCTGCACCTACTGAGTATTTACATTTTTGTGCATAATTATTGCACTTAAGATATATATATTTTATACCCCATTGTGTTGATGTCGATTTTGTGCCTTAGCTGCACATGTTTATGATTTCCTGGATTTCCTACGGTGGTTATGATATTTCATGCCCTAGATGCATAGGATTTGATATTTCATGCACTAGATGCACATGATTTGATATTTCTGCACTAGATGCACAGGATTTGATATTTCGTGCAGTGGATGCACAGGATTTGATATTTCGTGGACTGGATGCACCGTTTTCGTATTTCGTGTATTGGTTGCACTAAGTTTATACTCCGTGCATTTGTTGCACCCGATTAATGTCTTGAGCATTCGTTTACCAGATTTGTGTTTTCGTACGCGTGTGTACTTGATATTCATTTTCGTGCATGTGGGATGCACTTGATTTGGACCTTCGCGCATGTTGGGCGTGTGATATGATTTTTTTTTGTGCACACCTGATGCACTTGATTGGGATTTTCATTCGTGCATGTTAGTTGCACTGGATTGAGATTTTCGGGCACTTTTGATGCATTAGTTGTTATTGCCGTGCACGCCAGTTGCATTGGACAGATGCTTTCGTGCACACCCATTGCACTTAGTCTTACTTTTGTGCATATTGTGGCACCTGTACTGGGATTTGATTTCCGTGCGCACCAAACGCACGTGATGGTTGGACAAGCCTTTGGAGGCTGATATTTCTTTTGAGCATTTTGTTTTCATGATGAGGCCCTATACTCTGTAGTACCCTAGCAGGACTGATCCGAGGACAGTACTTGTGTACTTTGCTTACATAAAAAGTTTACCAAGAGGTTTTCAAAAAGGAGCTATAGTCTCGCTATTTCTTATGTGTCTGCAGTGACACGAACGTTTACAAAGGAAAACCTTTTGGGATATTTCAAAAAGGCGGAACATATATTTGAGCAAAACATATATGCTAGTATATTATTACCTTACAAATGAGCGTCCGCCACCTGTGCCGTGAATTACGCATTACGCGGCAATTCAAAAAAGATTTTGCATATGTTTTATTCGGTATTAAAGGCTTTTTCAAGGATGCGTACTATATACGTATTATAGTTTTTGTTTAGTGCATATGGAATTTCGGTAATGGATTATGAGATCTGTATCTCCTTTGTGACTCTGATGATATGCGTGCAAGTCCGATGATTTGCGTGACGCTTGACGGAGTTTGGTTGTGAGTTTCATTCACGGCTTCAGGTGCATGCGACGCGCTATGTCATTTCTGTTGCTTCCGTGATTTTGGATCCCTGTTGATTGAGTTGGATTTTGAAATATTTTAGTATTGGGGGTTTAAATTTAAATTCGGGGACCGAATTTCTTTAAGGGGAGAAGATTGTAACGTTTTGGAAATCGTTATGCAAATTTTTTCCGTTTTAGGGTAAAATAGTCGGAATTTTTCGTTTTAACCCGATAGTGATCAAACTTCTGTATAGACTTGTTTGCAACTAGTTTTACTAGAATAAAGCTAGTTTGTGGGTTTTGTGGGTCACTTGGAAGTTTTGGTTCACTTTGATATTTTCCCTAATTAAAGTATTATTTTAAGTTGTTATTTATGCACTTAACTATTGGTTAATTTATGTGCATTCTTTTTTTTGGCCAAAATATATTTTATCATGCCATGGAAGAAATCTTCTAGTGTGGGAACGGGGTTTTGTTTTTGATGAGTCATTGTTTTGATTCTAGAATGGTGGGGTGTTATTTGTGACTCATTGGAAGCTTTAATTGCTTTTGGAAAGCTTAAGGATATTTAGTTGATATTTGTATGGATATTTTATGATATGGTCATGACTTTCTTTTCTTACACTCACCCCCCCCAATCATAAATTTCCAGTGAAGTGGTCGAGCACATTAGTGAGGTGGCTGCTTCTTTGTGAAGTGTTTTGATTAATGGATAAATTTATTAAGTGATTGATATTTGAGATGGGTGAGGTGGCTGCAGATTTTGTGGTGGCTGTGGATATATTCGAGGGGGAGGGTTATATTATAGGGGTTGCTTAATTTATCAATACTCACCTCTAAAACACTAAAAGGAAAATCCCCAGATCACCTTGATAAGTGGCCAAGGCCACTTTTGAACAAGGAAAAATCCTTTAGCTCATTCACTTCTTCTCTTTTCCACTTGGCAACTTCATTTTACCTCCATCCAAATCCATGGGTACCTAGGGACAAAATATTCACACACTATCTCTACTTCGTCTCGGGTATCTAGGCTAGCAAACTGGATGCCTGAGTTGCTTCGGTTTTGAGGCGGGAGCCTGCATAAAGAATCCTCGACGTGCGTCCTTTTCGACGAGCATGACCGAAGAGCGAACTTCGTCGAAGCAGCCGTAACATGCTAAGGACTGAGATTGAAGACCGAAGGACACGGATCAATCGGTATAATTTCTTAAACCACTTTAAAGTTTACTAATATAGGGTTATTGGTACGATTGGGAGTTTTAGGCTTGGTAGTGTTTAGGAATAGCGACTATAGTTAGAATTTTGGCTATGTTTTCCGGTATTTGGATTTTTTGGTTTTACGACTGGATATTGTATTTAGGCGTTGGACGTTTTTACGTCAATGACGAGGGTTGTTTGGTTTTTTTGCATGCCTAGGCTATAGGTTCTAACCTTTGAGCGCGCCGCGTGCCATTTTTGGATTTCGGAATTTCATGTTAATAGCTTTGCGAATTCATATTGATTGTTGGTACCTTCTCATGGATTTCGAGACGACGAAGCACATCGACTACGGCTAAGCGAGGAGTTTAGCAGGTGAGTAGATTTATATCTACGGGGGAAGTCGGGTGGATGGCGTATAGTACCCCCGCAAACATTGATATGGAATATCGTTTGATTATTTTATCTTGATAAATGATATGCGACGGACATGATTGTAGAATTTACAAACGATAATATGTTAGAAGTTGATGCTAATGGACATGTTGACCTATGAGAATATAGAACGATAAGTGAATCATGATGGCTACAATTGAAAGAGAACAAGTGTGACGTTTATTTAATGTGATGAACGAATATACGATGTGATATGATGACATAGTGTGATATGTCATTTTATGGATTCGAGTCGATATGAGATTGTTGATACCTTTGTAGGTCCCCCGATACGAGTTTAACATGGATGTGATCTGAGAGATAGGTATATTTATATGGATAATGTTTTGCATTTTGAGTAATATGCCGTACGAGACTTAGATCCGTAACCCGATGTTGTATAGGTTGATAGAATCTCTATTTGTTTAATGCCGCCGTATGATAGATTTACCGTACGCAATAAGTTTTATCTGTTGATTTATCCTTACCCTTGTTTAGAGGAGGCCGTACGATGGATTGTACCGTACGTGATGTTGTGAGGCTGGATGCCGATTGATGGATTCACCGACTCAGATATATTGTAGACACGTATACCTTATAGCATTTAGCTGACGATGTAATTTATGCTACGTTCATGTTATTCTCATTGCATTACATATACCTGTGCTAGTACACCTACACTATTATCGATGATGCGTATGTTACACGTACCCAGATTTGCCTGTTCACACACCTTCATCATCGATAATTGCCATGTCACTACACAGTAGAATTGCTACATCATGCCATGATATATTTGCTATGTTCATATCACTGTTCCACGCTGCATGAGATATACGGACATGCTTGCATCCTGTTATATGTTGCATACATACTGACATGTACACCCACATACTTGGTTACAGCTACATGTACTTCATGCATACATACTGACATGTACACCCACATACTTGGTTACAGCTACATATACTTCATTCATACATACTGACATGTATACCCACATATCTTGCTATAGGTACATATACCCCTAAGTGGTGTTGTATATTCATTTGATATTGAGACGTTGATTATTGTACTATTGTGCTTATGAGATGCATCATACATACCTGCTTACATGTAGATACACATATCTTGTTATAGTTACATGTACACCTTATATGATGCTGCACTTGATTTCGGAGTATTTGGGAACCGCATGATATATTTTAAAAGCTGGACTCATTTAAAAGAGCGGTTTACCCTTAATATGCTCATATTGCGGTTGTATGTTGCATATATCTGTTTTCATGGATTTACGCAGTGAGATATGAATTTCATGTGATTTATGGATTTGAGAACCGTGGGGGTGTTTCAAGAAACTATTTATTGTTTGAAAAACCGGTTTCCCTTGATATGATATTTCAGTGCGTCCACCATGAGATTTCTCGGTTCTGAGATTTATGATATATACCCGATGCGAGGAGTTGGAGTAGGCCGTGTGCGGGTACATGGTGGAGCCCGGTACGGTACCCTTCGGCAAGAAGATCGCAGGTGATGGTGATGAGCCTGGAAGGCTGGGCAAGTACCTACCGGTGATAGTATTTGGACTTGGCGGTTATCGTGAGGATACCGACCGGAGTGATATACAGACATGACATCAGGGCTAGTCATGGGGACGGCGCCTGAGGCATGAGGATTTACGTGTCGATGCTAGACAAAGGTTTCATGATGTTTCGAGTGTTGAGGTTAGACACTCAGGTTTCCATGATTTTGTTGTGTCGCTAGGGACACACGTTGTTTTATATCCTCATATTTACCTGCATATGCTTTTATGATATTTACATGCAGGAGTTGTTGTGTCAATGGTTGACACGTGGACAAGATCCACTGCATACATGCATTGATTATATTGTAGACGAGATCCACTGCATACATTCATTGATTATATTATCGGACGAGATCCACTGCATACATGAATTGATTATATTGTTGGATGAGATCCACTGCATACATGCATTGATTATATTGTTGGATGATTATCCACTTGCTGATAGGCTTTTACCATGTGTTGGCACATATGCAGATACGGTCACCCTAGATATCATAGTATTACCTTTTATGATATAGTTACCTAGGAATCGTTGTTTATTTCGATTTCTACCTGTTGATGTTTTCTCCTCACGAGTTGGCAACTCACCCCCTTTTGTGCCACAATTCTTACAGGTTGACCGTATGGACCAGTAGCGGTATCGTTGGCACACAGCTGTTTTCGAGTGATCTCGTTGTGGTAGGTGGTACATGTTGGATTGTTCCCCTCTTGTATTCATTATTCATATTGTATCTAATCACTCCATCAATTCAGAAACTAGTTATTGTATATGTTGCAGACTTAGAAGACTTGTAGTTGCGAGACTTTAACGATGGGTTTTATGTTCACTTTTGGGTTTGATGTCTTGCTTTACTTTTCCTTGTGTGGATCTTCGCCGTTGGGAATCGTATACTTGTTAATTATACTTGTGGTGGTTGTTTCCGCCGTTGGACGTGATTTGCTCCCGTTTGGGGATGCTTTATTATATTCTGTGTTGTACCCATTTTCAAGGTTAGTTTTTACAAGGGAGGTGTTGCCCAAATTTTTAAAAGACAAAACATGATTTACTATATCTTTATTTCAAAGCTTCACCTCTTTATTTCTTAAAAAGTTTTAGATTTCTGGGTTTCTGCTTACTTGAATTACGTTACGCCTGTAGACGTCGCGTGATTTAAGTGCTGGTCGCGAGCTAATATTTTGGGTCATGACAGTATTGAGCGATATGAAGATCAACAAGCAAGCCTGTCTATAGTCTCCATGAATCCTATCAGTAACACTACTGTACAGTCCGATCTCTTCGTCTGTTATGTCGTATATCATGTCTAGGGATGGAAATCATCAGACCCCAGTAACGTGATAAGTCATGCCGATGTCTGGCCTATAACGGTTCGAAAAACTACTGATAATGCTTATCAGTAATTCTCGGAAGCAGCCCTAGCCAGGGACTTCTAGTTATAGCCAATCGAGCATAGCGCAACATCAACCCCCAATACTGGAAGAGACAAAACCCCTTCTATCGCTCATTGTCTCCATGTGATTCGGGACTTGATCAGTCGAAAATATTGCATATTTTAACCGGCAATTTCCTTATCATCTGCATACATATAGAAGTGTTCGGCATCAGTATTCTACATATTAGCAAATCTATCACAGATTATCAAATTACATGTACTAGACCTTAAAACCGGCATTTCTAGGGAAATTGACTGCATTGCATTACATAGCATATTTTCTATATCTTGCAACCCGTGTTTCGAAGTCTGTACAGGAAAAGAGAAGCTTGCTCGATCATTACATTGCTCGACCATTACAATTGCTCGTAAACTCACTAAAATCAAATCTGGTATCAACACAGAAGGGAAACTGCAATTCAAAACATCAGAGAAAAGCCCAAACAGAAGTATAAGACCACTGCAGAAGACCCAGATCCCAAAGCTCCAACATGGCCGCGCATCCGCGGCCATAGCCTTCTTATGCCGCGGAAGCGCGGCTCATTGGTGACATCATCTCCTCAGTTTCAGTGAACAACTCCTGTACTAGGTCCCACTGCTCAGAAAGACATCCCAGTTTCCAGAATATTTCAGATACTTCCACCAGATCAGCAAACACCTTGAGTTACATTACATTAGCCTAATACTTCTAGAACTTTCCCTAAACCCTAGCTTAAACCCTAATCTAGCTCCTAACAAACTCCTTCTAGAAACTCCTCAACAAACTTTTGGAGGGAAAGGGAAATTCAAATCTAAACCTAGGGTTTGGGAGTTCTATAAATAAGACCCTAGGCTCACTCATTATTCATGTTGAATGTTGGGAAATCTTGGAAAATTCAACCCATTTTATAGTTTTAGCCAATCTCTTTCTTCATCCCCTCTTTCTCAAGTTTAGTGAGAGAGCTTGTAGGAAACCCTAACCCTAATTCCAAGCCAACATCAAGAATCCCGAGTACCCATTAAGCAAGAAGCCTTACAACCTTTAGGAGCGGAGCTGATTTCAACGGAGCAAGCGATCCGAAGCCGATCCACGACTCACGAAGCCGAGCGACGCCCGATCAACAATCTAGATTCTTCTTCTTGTAGTTCTTGAAGCAAATGTAATCAAAATTGTTGAGATCAATAAAGGTGATATTCTTTTATCTTGTTTTCTTTAAATTCCGCATCATGTTATCTTTACAAATCTTTAATATTGTCTTTGTCGTGATGTGTGAATAAAACTCCGCTCGTCGAGGAGTCGAGACGGATAATAGAATGATGATGTAACATAGCTTTAATCGATTCTTGAGTCCCACGAGTTTTGTAAACCCTAGCAAGTTCAAGAAACGACGACCCATTTCGTTTCGATGCTTTCTTGATTGACATCGATCGAAATTGGGGAGTTACGATCGTTTCTTGAATTTGGTAGAGGCTAGAAAAGGAATGATATCGATGAAAGAACAAGGGTTATAGGATGAAACCCTAGTTTCACGAGAAAGCCCCAACTCTCGTCGATCATCATCAATCTAGTATCAATCCTTCGAAGGACAAGAACACGATATCTTTAGATTACATCACGTCTATTGATCCTATCGATTCCTACGAGCCTCTCTTATATTCTTGATTGTTGATTGGAAATATTATAGAAACACCGATTCTTGATTGTTTATAGTTTCTTGATTCTTGCATAAAGAATAGTGACACTCGAATACAAATCATTCTTGAATCATGTTTTCTTTTATTGTTGCTTAACTTTTCATTTCAAACGTATCAAAGATATAAATGAATCGTGCAATCCCTGTGGACGATCCGCACTCATTCATGAACTACAATTGACACCGTAGTTTTATTGCGGTCAAAATAATTTTTGGTTGTGATTTCTTTACCATTCTTTACAAACACAACGGAAAACCTATCAATCAAAATGGCGCCGTTGCCGGGGACATTTTGATTAGATACACTTTTAAATAATAACCAAGAAATTGTTTCAATCAAAATGGCGCCGTTGCCGGGGATCGCGCTAATTCATTTACATTTTTTGTTTGAAGTGAAAGAATTATTACATTTTACTTCTTGAAATCAAAATTCGTACAAACTCTTATACGTGTGTTGTGAATTGATTGCAAGGTGATCTGGAACTTACTGGGAGTCTGGAAAATTATTTGGGATATACCAGAGAGCTGGAGATAGCAACAGAAAGCAGCTGAAGAAGTTGGATCCAGTGATCCCACAACCTGAGCGCGGAAGCGCGGCATATACATGCTCATTGCGGCGGAAACGCGGCAGCAGTGAGGGATCTCTGGAAAATTTTTGCAGCAGGTAACTTCTTGCTCTCTCCCCTCTCCTCTTTTAGCTCCAACTAACACTTTGCTGCAGGATTCTTTGCAAATAATCGCAGCGCGCAAAAGAAAAATAAAAATTGTGTGTGATTTTGATTTCTTGGTTGTTTGCATTCTAATACGGAAATTTAAGGGGCACGGCCAAATCCAAATTAGGTGGGGATTTCATTACCCTTCCTAGGCCCCGAAAATCGCAAAACTTGCATCCGCATTACCCTCATTAATTAAAAGAAATCTAGAGAAGACTCTAAGGACTGCCGCGCTCAATTAGGACAAAAGAAGGTCGTGGGTAATTCATTGCTTATCCGCGTTTTCTTGTGGTGCCTAAGGCGAGTGTGTCTAAGGCTAGTGGTTTTTAATTAGGCCCACTACTTACGTAGTGGAGTACCTTCCCACTTACCTGGCACTTATCCGGCCACAGGGGGACAAAGAGGCAGTGGAGGATTCTATCCTGCGGCTTGTCTTTTGGCAGTTAGGAGCGGTCTAGAGCCGGACCTAGGTGACCATTAGATTCTAGGGTTTGTGTGCTACATTTGTTTTGTCGCATCATTTTTTCAAAAATCCGTCCCTTTTTCAAAAGCAAGCACCGCATTCATTACCCCTAATTATAAGTCAACACTGCCACTTGTACTAACCCATTTTAGTGCAAGATAGGCTGGACACAGGATTCTAGTGCCCGTTTAGTCCGCGTACCCTTTATCGACTCCGAAGTCGATAATTCTCCATTTACCTTTTCTTTACCCACTACCACATCCACACCGATGGATCCGAATCCATCGAACTTCTTTAACCCTAATCTGCCATCGTCCGTTGGTGCGCAGAATCCTCCCCACATTTCTCTCCAGGAAAGATGCTATCCATATAGAGGTCCTCTTTCGACCTGCTTATCCACACCACCAGCCAATGGGGATAACTTTGAGATTAAGCCCCAGTATATCAATCTTTTACCCAAATACCACGGACTCGAGACCGAGGACGCTTACGTTTTCATTACCAAATTTGAAAACGTATGCGCAATGATGGGTACGTCACAACTTTCAGTGGATGCGATGCGTCTACGACTTCTTCCATTTACATTGTGCGATATAGCCGAGAAGTGGCTATATAACACTACCGCACACTCTATTACGAATTGGGAAGAATTCGTCGCTGCATTCCTTAAGAAATTTTACCCAATCCAAAAGACGGCTCGAATTCATAGCGAACTGAACCAATTTGCCCAGCTCCCTGCTGAACCATTCTCTAAATACTTTGAACGTTTCAAGGATCTATTGGTTCAATGTCCTCATCACGGCATCCCGAGATGGGAGCTTTGCCGAATCATATATGAGGGCAGTAACCCTAGCACTAAACAGAGCCTTGAAAACATGTGTCAAGGTACTTTTATGAGCAAAGATGATGGGGAAGCTTGGCGATACTTAGAAGAGTTCGCTGAAAAATCACTAATTTGGGAGAGTGGAACCCAACCATTGAATAGGGGTGGCGTACACCAAATAGATGTGTCCATAGGTGTTCGAGCTGAAATGGCAGCAATGCAAAAGAAGCTCGACGCTATGGAACACAAATTTGCAGCAGCCTCCCTAAACCCAATGTCACTCCCCAAAACTGTTTGTGGGTGCTGTTCTGATCCGTCACATTTAACGGAAGAATGTCCATTAAACTCTGCGTTTCAAGGTCACGAGCATTCTAATGCCGCATTTCAAAGACCTCGAAACGATCCATATTCTTCCACGTACAATCAGGGTTGGAGGAATCACCCGAATTTCGCTTGGAACCAAAACCAATCTCAAAACACGGTTCCAAAAACGAATAATTTTCAAAGGGCTCTTCCTCCACCACAACAGCAACCCCTTCAACTCACTCAGCACCCCTATCAGTCACAAAATTTCCAAAATCAGGGCAACACTCCTGCACAGTCTAATCCTATGCAGCCCTGTGCTGACGATTTCTCTCAATTCACTCAAACCATGAAATCACTTTTATCAAATTTCATGGATGTTTCGACTGAGGTTAGATCTTCCGTCAATGAGATAAAGAAAAACTCAGCGTCCCAAGCTGAGAGTATCAAATCGATGGAAGCTGAAATCGCACGCCTAAAAGCTGAAATGAGTGCGAGAGAAAAAGGGAAACTTCCCTCTCAACCCCTACAGAATCCTGGGCATTACAATGTAAATGCCATTACAACGTTGAGATCGGGAAGAGTGCTGAACAATAATGTCGGGGAAGGTATTGATGATACTGAAAATCATATCAACACCCCGGCTGAGTCTTTTCCACACACACACACTTCACCTTCTGATCCTTCTTCTTCTACCAAACCACCTTCTAGCGAGCCTATTCTCCATTTCCCTTTAGGCTCGACACCTTCACCCAACCCTTATAGTTCTCCACAGACGGTCCCCACACCTCCTTTGGGACCTCGTCTACCCCCCTTTCCTTCTCCTATGATGGACCCTGCGCTTATTGCAAAAGCTCCTTACCCGAACCGGCTAAGAGCAAATAGAACGAGTCCTCATATGGAGAAAATTTTAGAGATGTTCAAACAGGTTAACATCAATATCCCTCTTCTAGATGCTATCCAACAAGTCCCCGCTTATGCGAAGATTCTTAAGGACTTGTGCACTAGGAAGAGGAAGACTCAAGTGCCAAAGAAGGTCTTTATGTCTAATAACATCAGCACTGCTTTTATACCCCAGCTTCCAAAGAAAAGAAAGGACCCAGGTTGTCCTACAATATCGATTTCGATTGGGGGTAAAAACATAAATCGTGCTCTTTTAGACCTTGGCGCAGTGTTAACCTGCTCCCTTATTCTGTCTATGAGCAATTAGGGATTGGAGAGTTGAAACCTGCTCATTGCACTCTCCAGATGGCAGACCGATCTATCACCAAACCAAGGGGTGAATTAGAGGATGTGTTGATAAAGGTCGGGGAATTTGTTTTCCCTGTAGACTTCATTGTGCTAGACACACATCCTGTAGCAAACCCCCGGGGCCAAATTCCGGTGATTCTAGGTCGTCCTTTCCTTGCCACTTCCAACGCTGTTATAAACTGTAGAAATGGTTCAATGAACTTATCATTTGGAAATATGACCATTGAACTAAACATCTATAAAGTTGGAAGTCAGCCATCGGAACCCTCTGCTCATATTTTAGATGTGTGCTCTGTCCATGAGATCGCTCCCGACAGTTGTGGAGCTGAGGATCTTTGCTTTACTGATCTCGATGACATTAGCACATCTCTGTTTGACTTTGCACAAGATCTTAGTGAGGACACTTTAGCTACACATGAGTCCTGCACTTCTGACTTTTCTCCACCCGAGTCTGTATCTTTCACAGGCTCTGAGCTTCTTTGTAGATCCAAAAATCAATCTATGACCCTTCCTTCTATCATTTCTCCGCCTGAGTTAGATCTCAAAATTTTACCTTCTCACCTGAAATATGCATATCTTGGTGAGAACGAGTCATTATCGGTTATCATATCCGCTTCTCTTGCATCAGAGCAAGAGAATGCACTTTTATCGGTATTCAGATCTAACAAAGAGGCGTTTGGTTGGAGTATGGCGGACATCAAAGGGATTAGTCCCTTGATAGTTGAACATCATATACATGTGATGGATGATGCCAGACCGACCCGAGAACCACAGAGACGGTTGAATCCCGTCATGAAGGAAGCTGTCATGAAAGAGATCGTCAAATGCTAAGATAATGGTATTATATACCCCATCTCCGACAGCCAGTGGGTAAGTCCTATACATGTTGTTCCTAAGAAATCCGGCATCACAGTTATCACAAATGAGGCGAATGAGTTGATTCAGACACGCGCCCAAACTGGGTGGCGTGTATGCATCGATTATAGAAAACTCAACGCTGCTACGAGGAAAGATCATTTTCCTCTACCATTCATTGATCAGATGCTGGAACGCTTAGCGGGACGACAATATTATTGTTTTATGGACGGATACTCAGGCTACAATCAGGTCCCCATCGCCAAAAAGGATCAAGATAAAACCACTTTTACTTGTCCTTTTGGTACCTTTGCTTACAGTCGCATGCCCTTCGGGCTATGCAATGCTCCCGCTACCTTTCAGCGGTGTATGATGGGGATATTCTCTGATATGGTAGAGAATTTTTTGGAGATCTTTATGGACGACTTCTCGATTTTTGGAGACTCTTTTTCTGATTGCCTAGCGAATCTAGACGCTGTTCTTACTCGTTGCAAAGAGAAGAACTTGACTTTAAATTGGGGAAAATGCCACTTTATGGTCCAAGAAGGAATAGTCTTTGGACATGTCATTTCACATAAAGACATTGAGGTTGACAGAGCTAAAGTAGATGTCATTCAAAACCTCCCTCATCCCAAAAGCGTCAAAGATATTCGCTCTTTCCTTGGCCATGCGGGCTTTTATAGGAGATTCATTAAGGACTTTAGCAAAATTACTAGACCTTTAACACTACTCCTGGCCAAGGATACGACCTTCCATTTTGACTCGGATTGCGAGACATCTTTCGACTCACTTAAACACTCACTCACTTCAGCCCCCGTTTTATCATCACCAAATTGGGACTACCCCTTTGAGCTGATGTGTGACGCATCTGATTTTGCAGTAGGTGCAGTCTTAGGACAGCACATCGATAAGATGCCACACGTGATTTACTATGCTAGTAAAACCCTGAATGATGCGCAAATCAATTATACAACCACCGAGAAAGAGCTTTTAGCGGTTGTATTTGCATTAGAAAAATTCAGGCCTTACTTAATCGGCTCACCTATAGTTGTGTATACTGACCATTCCGCTTTAAAACATCTTCTGGCGAAGAAAGATGCAAAAGGTCGACTAATACGTTGGATCCTTCTTTTACAAGAATTCGATCTTGTTATCAAAGATAAGAAAGGATGTGAAAACATAGTAGCTGACCACCTTTCACGCATCGTTTCTTCCCCTGTGACCCTGCCGATCAATGATTCATTCCCTGACGAACAACTCTTGAGCATATCAGCTGAACCATGGTTCAGGGATATTGTGAACTATCATGCCACGGGACTTATACCGAGCGATTGGTCAAAACAGGACAAATACCGTTTTCTTTTCCAAGTAAAACACTTTTACTGGGATGAACCTTATTTGTTTAAATATTGTCCTGATCAGATCATTCGCCGGTGCGTCCCGAATGAAGAGTTCAAGAGTGTTCTTTCATTCTGTCATGATCAGGCTTGTAGGGGTCACTTTGGTCCTAGAAAGACAGCGGAAAAGGTTTTGCAATGTGGATTTTATTGGCCGACCTTATTCAAGGACGCATTTGAGTATTGCAAAACCTGTACACAATGTCAGTATACGGGTAGAATATCCCAGAGGAATGAAATGCCTCAGCAACCCATCTTGGTTGTTGAAATATTTGATGTTTGGGGCATTGATTTTATGGGTCCTTTTCCCAACTCCTTTGGGAATCTGTACATATTGCTGGCGGTTGATTATGTCTCCAAGTGGGTAGAAGCCATTCCATGTCGCACTAATGACAGGAAAGTTGTCATTAAGTTCTTAAAAGAGAATATCTTTTCGCGATTTGGACACCCACGCGCTATTATTAGCGATAATGGGACACATTTCTGCAACAGATCTTTCGAGACTCTGATGCGGAAATACTCAATCAACCACCTTCTTTCTACACCCTATCATCCCCAAACAAGCGGGCATGCTGAAATCTCAAACAGACAAATCAAACTTATCCTGGAGAAAACTGTTGCTAAGAATAGAAAAGACTGGTCGACCAAATTGACGGATGCTCTTTGGGCATTCAGGACTGCATATAAGACCGACCTAGGAATGTCTCCATATAGGATAGTGTTTGGAAAAGCATGTCATTTACCTGTCGAGATAGAGCATAAAGCATTATGGGCTATAAAGGAAATAAATTTTGATCTAAACCTTGCTTGCAACTTAACGAGCTAAGCGAACTCCGCGATGAAGCTTATGATAATGCTGTAATCACAAAGAATAGGACTAAGGTTTTTCACGATAAAAACATTTTAAGGAAAACATTTTTACCTGGTCAACAAGTCCTTCTTTATGATTCACGATTACACCTTCACGCGGGTAAGCTCCGATCTCGATGGAAGGGACCTTTTGTTGTGCGGTCTGTATACCCGCACGGGGCAGTAGAAGTAGAAAATGTTAAAAACGGCACCTTTTTCAAAGTAAATGGGCATAGACTAAAGCCGTATTTTTTCACTGACCCCACGGAGGAGCTCTTGTTCTTACAAGAGCCAGTTTATTTGGATTAAAATTCCTCCGTCTCACCTTCATATCCAGTATATCATTGCATCATTTTTTTGAATGAAGGTGAGTGAAAGATAAGTTTGGGGGAAGTTCTTCACTTATATATTTTGCCCCCACTAATAATTCCCCCCAGATTTACAGTTTTGTAGGTATAGCATTCGGCAACAGTGAGGACACTGTTGAAAACAAGTTTGGGGGAGGTTTGTGCTTATTTTTGCATCATTTGCATATCATCTGCATAAGCACAAAATTTTTCTTTTAAAAAAATCTATAAAAATTGAAAAAAATTTCAAAACCCATAAAAATTTAAAAATTTTCAAATATAAAAATAATTTTAATATTTACACCTTTTTGTATATAAATAAGATAATGAAAGTTTAGATAGTGAAAAGTTACATCCATGAGATTAGAAAAATTTTAGAAAACTAAGAAAATTAGAAGTTTTCTTGTACGAACTAGTAATAAGTAGTTATGAGCCGTTGTCCCAAGGGTTAGTAAGATGAAGGACGTCACTAATCTGAGGATAAAAATAAGTCTGAAAAATAGTTTCTATTCTGGAAGCCAAACATTTTGAACGTTGCTACCCTGCTATTCGCACTTACACACGTCTTGAAGCCTGGGATAGTAGAGGATACCTTGAAATGCTCTTGTCTTAAAGTCAAAAAGTATGAAAAAAAAAATATGGTGAGAAAAATGGACACTGGTTTTGTTATCACCGAGGGAAATAAAAAAATATATAGCGAGAGTGCCTTTTCATCTAGTGCCTTAAGGCCAACTGGTCTGGGAGTCACTGCTATACCTGAGGTGGTGCAAGATTAGGAAAATACACCAAATAAGCAAGCACATGAGTAATCGGTCGGTTAGTACCTCAAGAAGTATTAACGGTCGCATGAAAGTGTGTGAGCTCATCGAGAAAAAAAAAATAATATTGAGGTTGATGGGCAAGAGTATGATAGCTTGAATTGAATTCTCCGGGTGTAGGGATGTCTTTACACACACGCAGGGTTATATGATCGATGTTTGGAAGAAAGATAGGAATGAAAAATAAGATGATGTTTTATTGAGGGAGGACGTGATTTCTGACATCTTTTCATGACCATTAAGATAGGGCTCATGACAACCGAAAAGCTAGCTTAGTTGGAAACCCTAATTTTCAAGGCTTTTCTTTTACAATTCTCTTCTTTAAATGTAATATTCATGATCTTGCTTTTATTATTGGATTTTGTGGGTGCAATCCGCTGAAAACCCTCAGGAGACAACACTCCTCCTACTAGGGACACCTAGAGGTTTAAAGGCTTGTTGCACGTGCTCAGTGCAATCGTGTTGCCTACGAAAGTGTGCTAGTTAGTTTTTCTCTTTCTTTATTTTCTCCTTCTCTTTTTAATAAAACATTCGCTCGAGACGATCGAAATTAAGTTTGGGGGTATTTGATCAGTCGAAAATATTGCATATTTTAACCGGCAATTTCCTTATCATCTGCATACATATAGAAGTGTTCGGCATCAGTATTCTACATATTAGCAAATCTATCACAGATTATCAAATTACATGTACTAGACCTTAAAACCGGCATTTCTAGGGAAATTGACTGCATTGCATTACATAGCATATTTTCTATATCTTGCAACCCGTGTTTCGAAGTCTGTGCAGGAAAAGAGAAGCTTGCTCGATCATTACATTGCTCGACCATTACAATTGCTCGTAAACTCACTAAAATCAAATCTGGTATCAACACAGAAGGGAAACTGCAATTCAAAACATCAGAGAAAAGCCCAAACAGAAGTATAAGACCACTGCAGAAGACCCAGATCCCAAAGCTCCAACATGGCCGCGCATCCGCGGCCATAGCCTTCTTATGCCGCGGAAGCGCGGCTCATTGGTGACATCATCTCCTCAGTTTCAGTGCACAACTCCTGTACTAGGTCCCACTGCTCAGAAAGACATCCCAGTTTCCAGAATATTCCAGATACTTCCACCAGATCAGCAAACACCTTGAGTTACATTACATTAGCCTAATACTTCTAGAACTTTCCCTAAACCCTAGCTTAAACCCTAAGCTAGCACCTAACAAACTCCTCAACAAACTTTTGGAGGGAAAGGGAAATTCAAATCTAAACCTAGGGTTTGGGAGTTCTATAAATAAGACCCTAGGCTCACTCATTATTCATGTTGAATGTTGGGAAATCTTGGAAAATTCAACCCATTTTATAGTTTTAGCCAATCTCTTTCTTCATCCCCTCTTCCTCAAGTTTAGTGAGAGAGCTTGTAGGAAACCCTAACCCTAATTCCAAGCCAACATCAAGAATCCCGAGTACCCATTAAGCAAGAAGCCTTACAACCTTTAGGAGCGGAGCCGATTTCAACGGAGCAAGCGATCCGAAGCCGATCCACGACTCACGAAGCCGAGCGACGCCCGATCAACAATCTAGATTCTTCTTCTTGTAGTTCTTGAAGCAAATGTAATCAAAATTGTTGAGATCAATAAAGGTGATATTCTTTTATCTTGTTTTCTTTAAATTCCGCATCATGTTATCTTTACAAATCTTTAATATTGTCTTTGTCGTGATGTGTGAATAAAACTCCGCTCGTCGAGGAGTCGAGACGGATAATAGAATGATGATGTAACATAGCTTTAATCGATTCTTGAGTCCCACGAGTTTTGTAAACCCTAGCAAGTTCAAGAAACGACGACCCATTTCGTTTCGATGCTTTCTTGATTGACATCGATCGAAATTGGGGAGTTACGATCGTTTCTTGAATTTGGTAGAGGCTAGAAAAGGAATGATATCGACGAAAGAACAAGGGTTATAGGATGAAACCCTAGTTTCACGAGAAAGCCCCAACTCTCGTCGATCATCATCAATCTAGTATCAATCCTTCGAAGGACAAGAACACGATATCTTTAGATTACATCACGTCTATTGATCCTATCGATTCCTACGAGCCTCTCTTATATTCTTGATTGTTGATTGGAAATATTATCGAAACACCGATTCTTGATTGTTTATAGTTTCTTGATTCTTGCATAAAGAATAGTGACACTCGAATACAAATCATTCTTGAATCATGTTTTCTTTTATTGTTGCTTAACTTTTCATTTCAAACGTATCAAAGATATAAATGAATCGTGCAATCCCTGTGGACGATCCGCACTCATTCATGAACTACAATTGACACCGTAGTTTGACTGCGGTCAAAATAATTTTTGGTTGTGATTTCTTTACCATTCTTTACAAACACAACGGAAAACCTATCAATCAAAATGGCGCCGTTGCCGGGGACATTTTGATTAGATACACTTTTAAATAATAACCAAGAAATTGTTTCAATCAGGACTGTACCCAAAAGCCATCGTTTTGCACGTTCTCATGAACATGGTAAGGTGGAAATCAAAGAACAGTGGGAATCACACAAGACTCTATGACGATCTCGGGTCTACAGACTAACCTGTACCAGTGTCACCAGAGGACTGCTATCTGACGATAGGTTTACTACCATATAGGAGTCCTCGGTGAGTCTTGTTCAGTGTATCCAGTCTCCACTGAGCACCCGTATACCATCTCTGATGTCAAACACCAATGGATGTGGGATCATCCATCGCCCATCATATGGGTCAAGAATCATCTACGCTAGTCTACTCAGGAATATCGATGCCCTGTCTCGATATTCCCTCGACTAGGAACAATTAAAGGATGTACTTGTGAAATACCCTGGCCCTACTAGTTTGACCTCCATCATAGTCCTGGTAGTCAAGTACATATCCTAAGGGTTTTATCAACATGTGAGAGCAAGACAGTATAAATACCAGTCTACATGTTAAGATAAAGGTAACCAGATAGCATACTATCGTGTCGAGAAAGAAAGTCATCTCTATATATGTCCAAGCATCCACTATAATATACATCATATGTACAATAATGGCCTCCAGGGCATACATATAACTAACAATCTCCCACTTGCACTAAGGCCAGTTGTTGTAGTATCTCATATCCAACATCCCAAAAGTCTCTCGAATAGCATCTGGGGAATTGCCTCGGAGAGTGGATCCGCTGTGTTATCCTCTGTGTCAACTCTCCTGACCTCGATCTCCTGGAGATCAACTATCTCCCTGATCAGGTGATACTGTCTAAGAATATGTCTGGATCGCTAACGGGATCAGGGTTCCTAGGCCAAAGCCATAGCTCCATTGTCATCCCAATACTCAGGTATTGGATGCCCAATGGTAGGAACCAGGTTCATCATATGAACCCTATTCATCCAGACAATCTCTTTGGTAGCATCGTTCGTAGCGATATAATTGGCCTTTATCGTCTAGTATGTCACGGTTGTTGGAGATAGTACCCTCAGAGTCAATTATTAGGTCACAGGTACGTGATTGTAATGATTGAGGGAGGACCTATCCCGGTAGGACAGTCTTACTCGAGATGATAGTATGCTATCTGGTTTACCTTTATCATCGTGTACTGCTTTAGGTGACCTGACACGTCGCTATTACACGTTCATAGAGCCCCTAGGATTCTTGCTTGACCACCAGCAGTATGAGGGCGATCATATAAGTGGGAGCTGGGGGTCTATAAGCATATCCTTAAAAGGTCCCTAGTCGTGAGAGTTTCGAAACAGGGCATCGATTCTCCATAGTAGACTAGTGTATACAGTCGAGACCCCGACGAGGGGCGGTGGCCGGTCTCACAAGCCACTGGTGTCAGTTGGATCACCTAAGATGTATACAGGTGCTCATTGGGTTATGAGTACACCGGACAGGACTCGCCGGGAACATGCTAGTTGGTCATATACCAGACGTCAGATGGCAGTTCCCTGGTGACATGTGTGCAGGTTAGTTCATCGACCTGGGGATCGTCATTTGTCTCGTGTGAGTTCCCACTGTACTTTGATTACTACCCTACCATGGCTCAAAGGAGTCGTGCAAACAGGTTTTAGTTGGGTACAGTCCTGAGCCACATGGAAGCAGTGAGCGTATCTTCAGGGGTTCGTCTCTCCCGGTATTGGGGGTGAGGTCGTGCTGTGTCTAGGAGAGCCATTACACAAAGTCCTTGGCCAAGGCAAGGAGATTTACTGGTAGGTATTCCACTAGTATCTCAGGGTGTTCTGGGCTACACTCCGACACGACTTGTACCGCTTTTGGGGGTCTGACTTTTACCAACCCCCTAGGCCCGCCATGCGATACTCATAGACGAACGGACCGGACTGCACGGATATTGTCACTGACAGGCTCAGTAGGGTTGTCAGGCTGAGTTCACTCACAGACGTCCCTTTTAGTCAATACTTGGTAGCCCGTTACGTATTGGCTTATACCTCTGACGTGCTAGTGGTTAAATCCACAACCGAGGTGTTGACGAGTCTTTAGAGTCCCCCACATTCAGTTACTCAGCTTTCGGGCGAAAGGTTGTAGAGGCCGTATGGAGATATGGCAAGGTCCGATCAGATACGTGCGGTATTGCACGGATCAGGATCGGACAGTCTGTACTATAGGCCGTATGGTTATATGGCAGGGTTCGATCAGATACGTGCGGTATTGCACGGATCAGGATCGAACAGATATTACTGGCCGGCTTTGGTATAAGCCGGATCCTAGTATAGTACAGTGTAGATTTTTTCTCATTGCATTTGTATTTCGGTCGGAATACAAATGCGGGTGTGTATGCACAGTATCGGGGTTTTCCTGTAATTTATTACGGGACCAGTTTTTGGAGTTGCCAGTTTGCTTTCCGTTTCGGCCAATTTCCATTGTTCCGTTCATTGGCCGAAGATTGGTGGAGGAGGGCTTATTTGCATTGTTGCAAATAGGCATTTGTGGAGGGGGTCTTTGCATATATTTGTATCATGATAGTCTCTCATTGACCTTGACTTCTAGCTATCATGATGGCTTGACTTTTCCTTTCTCATCATGGTTGGACTTTGTGAGGTGATGATGGTGGTGTTGAGTGTGGTTTTGGTCTTGTCATCATATTCTTTCATGATGCCCTCTTTGCATTATTGTCATTGTGGCTTCTCATTCCTTTTGCAAGACCTCTCATTCTCTCCCTCCCTCACTAGAGCATGGCCGGCCTCCCCCTTGAATGGGCTGTCCAAAATTGAGGTGGGAAAATGTTGTTCATTACATACACCAAAATTCTCCAAGTTCCTCCACAAAACTCCTTGCATCATCCCTCCACCACAATGGCATCTCCAATACCCCAAAAGTGAGACACAAGCTCTACCAAATCTTCTACAGCATATCTTGGGCACGTCGAGTAGCCGGCTTCGTGCCCGAGTTGCCTCGGCATTAAGGTGGGAGCCCGTAAACAAAGTAGGCGATGTGGTGCACTTCCGGCGACGAGGAGGAGACGGGACTTTTCCGCACGAGATCGGGACCATGACGAGAAGACCGGAGGACTTGGATCGTCGGTATATCTCTATTCCCTATCTTCTAGTTAGCTTAGACTTGTTAATGGTTACGATCCGGGTGTTTAGTGCGCGGTGGTGCCGGTTTGCTAAGTCCGCAAAATTTAAAGTTTTTCACCGCTTCCGCATTTGGCCGTCGGATTGACGGCCGGGGCACCGCCGTGCACTTACAGTGGTATCAGAGCCTCGCCATTAACTTAGTCTAGCTTTGTGTAATGTGTTTTTCAGTTCCGATCGATCGAAATGTCCAAAAACCCGTATTTGCTCACATCAGTTTTCTGTTGGAAATTTTTAGTTTCGAAAAATTTTTCAGGTTGTAAAATATTTATGTACTAAAAATTATAAGAACACTGTTCAAATTCGAGGCACTAATCCTCTCACCAGAGCGCGGAAGGGCGGCCAAAACCCACTTGTGGCCGCGCTTCCGCCGCAGCATGAAGGAATCAGTGGGTTGGGTTTTTACAGTGGGCTTCTGGGGAGAAAATAGGGTTTTTGGAATATTAAATTTGGGCCCAGAATTTCTTTAACTGCTACAGTATTGCTTGGGGGCCCACTTGTTAAAATTTGATTGATCGCATATTTTAAACACATTTTTCACAGTATTTACATTATATCTGCGACCGTGAATGTCACTTGATCGGTAAATCCGGTCTAACTGCTATAGCCCGGTTAGACGGACTTGCGAACGTGACTTTCACGTTGATGTTTTGTTTTTTGCTGTGATGTTGCGGATCGGTCGTGGGGGATAGCCTGGATGCAATGCTAATACAGTTTTGTTGTATTTTGTACATTTGATATTGCGGGGCGAGCGTCCGACATGTGGACTGCCGTCACTGCCAGTTTGTATTATTCTTTTGGGGCACGACCTGGTTGCGGTCGATGTACCCGGTGTATGTATATTTTACTTTCTGTACTAGGATTACCCCGCGGAGGGGTGCACGGATAGCCGGGTTCTGGAGGGCAACAAGCCCGCATCTCATGGCATTGAGACAGAGGGGGCTTCACTCTAGGATTGGCGGGCTATTCGCCGCACTCGTAGGGGGTACAGGTTGACCCAGGAGGGGTGCCCAAGTTGCCGGATTCCGTGAAGTGCTGGGTGGTCCATTCACGGAGCTGAAGGGGGCTGCCTCGCTTCAGGTTTTGGCGGGTGACTTGTCGCGCCCGTAGGGGTCTACGATTTCATTGCACAGGCTATCCACACGACCAGGGGAACGTCGGGTTTCAGTTGTGGCTCTGTGAAACCCGGGGATCCCAGATATCTGTATTGTTTCTGTGATGCTGTACATTTCTGTGATGTTGCATTTTATTCACGCCTTGAGCGAATATAATATATTGGTATATATATTAGTAGATGTTGTATATGTTTTGCATCCGCGCTAGTCCAGTCCCCGCTCTGTCGTTAGTTAGCTAACCTAACGGGTAATGACGGGACCCAGTGGCGAATGCGGATGGCATATACGTACATCAGTATATTTTCGTTCTTTTTGGTGTGATCAATTGATGGGACTGCGTTGATTCGGATCAATGCAAGTTAAAACAAACCTAATCTGATGTTGTTGGAACACTTTTCAAAAAGCTGTTATTGCAAGGACGTTCACTTTTGTTTTGCATCGCGGTATTCATTTAGAATATCCTGCTCCTCAGTCGACGAGGCAAAGGCCGAGATCCCTTCACCGGGAGTGACCCCTTGGACAGAAGTTTGCGTCAGGGCATTAACTTCACTATAGCCGATTACTTTTGCTTTGCATCGTGGTATTCAGTTGGAATATCCTGCACCCCATTCTACGGGGAAAGAGCCGAGATCCCTTCACCGGGAGTGACCTCTTTAGCAACGGTTTTCGTCACTATATTTTCAAAAAGCTATCAGTTCCTTCGACGATATCAAGTTCTTTACGTTAAAGGTTTTCGCCAGAAACCATTCGTAGCCCTCCGTCGTTTCATATGGGTGGTCAATAGTATTCAAGCTGTGTATGTTGGCCAAAGTCAAGGCACAGTGATTGGTAGCTATTGGGTATTCATATGCAGCATAGATAGATGCGTTGGTTTGGAACAGTCGAACTGCCATGTTGGCCAAAGTCAAGGGTATGTACGGGTGGATTCAAATTAACCTGGAGAATGACGGGTAGAACTTGACATGTGACTTATGATATGTTGGCCAAAGTCAAGGTCATAAGAGCATGGGGCAGAAATCTCATCGGGAGTTTCAAAAGAACTGAAACTTGCCAGATATGCGCATACCTTCTGGAGTGTGATAGCGTGAGCGGATTCCGTCACGTTATCATGCAATGATAGTTGGATCCCGATTCCCACTGATGAGTTAGTTTACTCCTCGGGTAACCCCGACTAATTCTTCTTTCAGGTTTGGAGGAGAATTTGAGGTACAGTGGGAGGTTTCCAGATTAGATAAATTGGTGACCATTCTGATCTAGGTTAGAGTGCACGCTGAGTGTTTCTTTTCTCTCTCTCTTTGGCAGCGACCATTGACCCGACCCTAAGACTTTGACTCAGTGGCCAAGTTGACCGAACCTTCTTAAACACCGGCTTTTGGATTGTCAGAGTTGCAAACCTCATTGCCACTCCTACTTTTACCCTTTTCTCCAGGACACCCCGTTTTACTACGAACGTCCAATTCCATTGAACAAAACCATCGTATGGTTAGATACGAACTCGAAAGAATTTATTCGAGGATGGTTTCCGGTTCTGGAGAAAACGGATAGGATTATTCAGTTGTCTTTTCCTTTTACCCTCTCTCAGGTTACGAGTACTCCTTGGTTTAGGGGTAGTACACCTATTACGCAAATTGGATTGTCTTCTTCCAAACCTTAGGCTGGTGCCGACCGGTAGGGAATGAAGAAAACCAATTAGCATAACGATGGTGTGCAGAAGGTATTAAGTTCAGACAAAGCAAGGGATTAGTAAGAGGGCAAAGTAAATTGCAACAGATATTCACGACCAAACCAAATATTTCGTTACCACTCCCACATCACCTTTGTATTTCTCCAGGACACTCCGTATCACTACGAAGATCCACAGTTTATTTGGATACTCCATCGTATGGTTATATACGAACTCGAATGGAACTTGTTCCAGTTCGGGGATGGATTCTGGTTCAGGAGAAATAGGAATAAAGTTTATTCGGTTGTCTTTTATCTTCACCCTCTCTCATTGCGAGTGTTCCTAGGATTGGGACATTACACCCATTATGCTTATTGGATAGTCTTCTTCCAAACCATAGGCTGGTGCCGAACGGTAGGGAAGGAAGAAAACCATTTGGCCTAAAGGGGTGTCCAGAAGGTAATGACTAAAGACATATGAAGGGATTTGGAGAGGTGGCAGAGAACTATACGGTTACAGTCGTGAATCTGGAAGAGGCATTACTAGGAATACCAGAATACCCCATCGGAACATTTCAATGTTTCAGTTTCACTGTGTAATGTTAAAGGAAAACTGATTTCCCGATTAGATACTTACTCCAGGGTATGTATTTACCAGGTATGATTCTCACATCTGTATAGTTTTACAGATGATGAGTGGGAGTAAGTTATTGGGAATTGGGTGATCATCCTCATTATATCGGGATTCGTTGTAATCGGTGATATTTGAGGAGATCACCTGGGCTGTTTGCCGGTCGGCAAATATTTGGTTTTGAATATCCGCTGTTGTGCACCAATTTCAAATTGATATATCTGTACGTCTATTTTCATAGAGTGAGATATACCTTTTGATATTATGTCGATGACATTTACCTATATCAGTGGATGGTTAGGTAAGGAGCATTAAACAGCGGTGTAATTCTTCTTAACCATAAGTACAGTTTTCAACCTACGACACACAGTGAAAGAGTTGTTAGACTCAGCGGACTTATACAAAGTATTGTATATTGTCCAGTGTCCATTAGGACAGAGGGGTTGGTCCTCATACTATATTCGGTTTACTTATGACTTCTCTAGTTTTTAGACAGGTGTTTCGTGGAAACATAGGGTCCGAATTTGGAGAAGTTATAGGTATTTGAATAGAGTAGAGAACCAGGTATAGCAAGTATCGGGATTCTTCAAAGAGATCGAAGATGTAGATACTTGTGTATGGTATTCAGTTGATAGTAATGATAAAGAGATCTTGCTTCTCTTTCAGGTTACTCATAATTGGAAGTATTCCTAAGTTGAGTAACGCTGATCGGCCTCCTTCCATTTAGTTGACATGCGCTGGGGACAGCTGCATGATTTGAATCTGGTTCAATTAAATCAGTGCCTCTGTTTCTATATTGGATATAGAACAGTTCATATCTTAACGATGTTAAGGTACGGGGAGTTGTCCGGTTTATGATTAAAACCAGACACTGGACAACTCAAGGCACGTTTCTGTAATGGCTGTTTGTGGGTTGACCCAGGCTATGACGAGGGTTGACTTTCTACCATCTGGATGAACAATAGCAATATTGTTCTAGACTCGCCACAGTTTTATTAAAAATGGATTTTTTCAGAAAACAGTAGTGGGAGTATGGTAGAACTGGAAGTGATTCCAGAACCACAAACGATTACTGAAGATTTGATAAGGAACCTAAAGATTCAATCTGGATTGACATTCCATTGGCCACTCCGCAGATATGGTGGGTAACTTCAGGCACCCGAGAGGCACTACGGTAGCCTCAAGGACGGTGACAGGGAAGTTCTTGTTTACCCACAATTGCCATTGCTGTTGTTCCAGGTTACGAGACCCGGCGGGAGGATGAGTATAGCGTCGTTCTAAACCAGTTTTAGAAGTGTACGTCTATATGACTCTACCAGAGGGTTGTCGTAGTCAGTGGGAGCAGCGGAAGCATTGGTGGACAGGTTGCTTATGTCTATTTATAGACTAGAGCAGATGTAGCGGAGATAGATCATCTATTTCTGACGTCACAGTCATGGGTTTGACTTCATCAGAATAGGGGATGGATCTGTTGAGAAGGTAGTAGGGTGTGATATCCTGGTATTTGGATAATATACACAGAGTAGGAAAAGAAACTCCTACACTACGATCGGTTATACTTTGGTCGTCACACAGTTGTTTCTCCACAAAGGAAATGGATTTTATATCAGACATACTGGTTACTAGATCTATGGTCTTAGATCTAGATTTGGGTGGTTTCCCAATCAGGGTACTTGACAGCATTCTAAGAGTATTTAGGATGGACGACTCCTGGCACGGTAGTGTACCTGCAGGTAATGGAGTCACCCTCTCCAAAGGTGTCTTACAGACTAAAGGGGAGAGGGACGGGCATGATTGGCAGATCACTTGCTCAGGCAATTGAGTCAATCATGAGATGTCAAGTACCACACCAAATGTTGTTCTTGCACTAGATGCAATAAGTTGACATTAATCCAATCCTGGAGAAACAGTCGGAAGCAGTTTTAGAACATAAGTGGATGTTCTAGGGAGATGATAACGACAGCCTCATTAAGAAGACAGTTATCATTCCAGGCTTCCAAGGTGACATGGACGACAAGGAGGTTGTCAGAGTTATAGTTTTCCTTCTGATGAGGGGCAGTATTTTGGACAGGTGGTCCAAGGCAATACTGAGGGAGGCATGGCGCGCAGGATACTGATTAAGTTCAGTTGACGATACAGTCTAAGAAGTTTGGATTTGGAGTTCATTTATGAGCTAGGTCCCATCAGACATCCAGACATATTCTGAGACAGGTATTGCTCTTTTCGGGAGATGGCCTTCTCCGCGAATTTGAGATATAGAGAGACATAGAAAGAAACAACTAAGCGGATCCACTCACTGAGGCTATTCCTCGAACGCAATAGTTCCGCAAACGAGCTTTGTGAGACTGACTAGTAGAGGAGTTGGATGTTCGGTATCAAACGGGCTGTGAGTATGCGACATCGCAATAATTAGCCTTGAGTGCAAGTGGGAGATTGTTGGAGATAGTGCCCTCAGAGTCAATTATTAGGTCACAGGTACGTGATTGTAATGATTGAGGGAGGACCTATCCCGGTAGGACAGTCTTACTCGAGATGATAGTATGCTATCTGGTTTACCTTTATCATCGTGTACTGCTTTAGGTGACCTGACACGTCGCTATTACACGTTGATAGAGCCCCTAGGATTCTTGCTTGACCACCAGCAGTATGAGGGCGATCATATAAGTGGGAGCTGGGGGTCTATAAGCATATCCTTAAAAGGTCCCTAGTCGTGAGAGTTTCGAGACAGGGCATCGATTCTCCATAGTAGACTAGTGTATACAGTCGAGACCCCGACGAGGGGCGGTGGCCGGTCTCACAAGCCACTGGTGTCAGTTGGATCACCTAAGATGTATACAGGTGCTCATTGGGTTATGAGTACACCGGACAGGACTCGCCGGGAACATGCTAGTTGGTCATATACCAGACGTCAGATGGCAGTTCCCTGGTGACATGTGTGCAGGTTAGTTCATCGACCTGGGGATCGTCATTTGTCTCGTGTGAGTTCCCACTGTACTTTGATTACTACCCTACCACGGCTCAAAGGAGTCGTGCAAACAGGTTTTAGTTGGGTACAGTCCCGAGCCACATGGAGGCAGTGAGCGTATCTTCAGGGGTTCGTCTCTTTCGGTATTGGGGGTGAGGTCGTGCTGTGTCTAGGAGAGCCATTACACAAAGTCCTTGGCCAAGGCAAGGAGATTTACTGGTAGGTATTCCCGTAGTATCTCAGGGTGTTCTGGGCTACACTCCGACACGACTTGTACCGCTTTTGGGGGTCTGACTTTTACCAACCCCCTAAGCCCGCCATGCGATACTCATAGACGAACGGACCGGACTGCACGGATATTGTCACTGACAGGCTCAGTAGGGTTGTCAGGCTGAGTTCACTCACAGACGTCCCTTTTAGTCAATACTTGGTAGCCCGTTACGTATTGGCTTATACCTCTGACGTGCTAGTGGTTAAATCCACAACCGAGGTGTTGACGAGTCTTTAGAGTCCCCCACATTCAGTTACTCAGCTTTCGGGCGAAAGGTTGTAGAGGCCGTATGGAGATATGGCAAGGTCCGATCAGATACGTGCGGTATTGCACGGATCAGGATCGGACAGTCTGTACTATAGGCCGTATGGTTATATGGCAGGGTTCGATCCGATACGTGCGGTATTGCACGGATCAGGATCGAACAGATATTACTGGCCGGCTTTGGTATAAGCCGGATCCTAGTATAGTAAGTGTAGATTTTGTCTCATTGCATTTGTATTTCGGTCGGAATACAAATGCGGGTGTGTATGCACAGTATCGGGGTTTTCCTGTAATTTATTACGGGACCAGTTTTTGGAGTTGCCAGTTTGCTTTCCGTTTCGGCCAATTTCCATTGTTCCGTTCATTGGCCGAAGATTGGTGGAGGAGGGCTTATTTGCATTGTTGCAAATAGGCATTTGTGGAGGGGGTCTTTGCATATATTTGTATCATGATAGTCTCTCATTGACCTTGACTTCTAGCTATCATGATGGCTTGACTTTTCCTTTCTCATCATGGTTGGACTTTGTGAGGTGATGATGGTGGTGTTGAGTGTAGTTTTGGTCTTGTCATCATATTCTTTCATGATGCCCTCTTTGCATTATTGTCATGGTGGCTTCTCATTCCTTTTGCAAGACCTCTCATTCTCTCCCTCCCTCACTAGAGCATGGCCGGCCTCCCCCTTGAATGGGCTGTCCAAAATTGAGGTGGGAAAATGTTGTTCATTACATACACCAAAATTCTCCAAGTTCCTCCACAAAACTCCTTGCATCATCCCTCCACCACAATGGCATCTCCAATACCCCAAAAGTGAGACACAAGCTCTACCAAATCTTCTACAGCATATCTTGAGCACGTCGAGTAGCCGTCTTCGTGCCCGAGTTGCCTCGGCATTGAGGTGGGAGCCCGTAAACAAAGTAGGCGATGTGGTGCACTTCCGGCGACGAGGAGGAGACGGGACTTTTCCGCACGAGATCGGGACCATGACGAGAAGACCGGAGGACTTGGATCATCGGTATATCTCTATTCCCTATCTTCTAGTTAGCTTAGACTTGTTAATGGTTACGATCCGGGTGTTTAGTGCGCGGTGGTGCCGGTTTGCTAAGTCCGCAAAATTTAAAGTTTTTCACCGCTTCCGCATTTGGCCGTCGGATTGACGGCCGGGGCGCCGCCGTGCACTTACAACGGTATCTATCTTGGAACTCTTCCAACATACCGTCCCTCCGCTGAGTGTAAAGACAATGCCTGTGACTGACTTGCAGTCGACCTTATCACTCTGGAAGCTCGAAATAAGAACATTCTTTTAGTGCTTTTCAAGTACTTAAGAATGTCCTCCACAGCTGCCCAGTGATTCTGCCAAGATCCGATTATTCCTGATCACTACTCCTAGTGAGTCAGCTACATCTAGTCTGGTACATAACATCTCATACATGATAGATCCTATCACCGAAGTATAGGGTATCCCTTGCATGCGAGCTCTCTTCAAATCAGTCTCGGGAGACATCTTTTTGGAGAGAGTGATTCCTGAGTAAGTAGGCTAACCACCAAGCTCAGAATCCTCCATACTAAACCCCTTTAGTATGGTGTTAATGTACCTGGATTTAGGGCACTCCCAATATCCATTTATATCTATCACCATAGATCATTGTCCACAAGATGTAGTAGGTATCATCTAGATCTTCTATGGAAAATCATCGTGATAACAGGAGCTTGACCGAGTGTAGCATAGGAAACCATTTCCTATCAAGAGTTTGTCATCTTCGTACAATACCTGGAAGACCGCCTTACTCTCTACAACCTTCTTGTGTATACAAGGTTCATCTACCATTTTGATGAAGTCAAACTCTTTGACTACCACATCAAAACAGACGTTCCAACTCCGTGATGCCTGCTTTATCCTGTAAAGCTACTTGTACACGTTTCCGCTGCTACCACTGTCTACGAAGCCCTCTGGCTGTGTACTTATAGACACTTTCTTCTAAATCGGTATTTTTGAAAAAACAGTCATAACACTCAACCGCCAGATATCGTAGTCATGGCATGTAGCAATGGCAAGTAGGATCCGGATGGACTTAAGCATAGCTACTGTAGAAAAGGTTTCATCATAAACCACACCTGGTCGATGAGGAGAATCTTTTACAATAAGTCTAGCTTTGAAAGTCTCAACTTTTCCATTTACACCAAGTAACCTTCTCAAGATATACTTGTTAGGTTTACCTAGCACCTCATGAAGGGTTTGGAAGCATCACATGTCTCAAAATCAAATTTTTAAGGTGCTAAGTGAACATACAAAGAATCATCACTAGAAAATTAGGGTTTCATTACAAGTACATCATCACAAGTAGAAAAAGCCAGGGTTTTGAGAGTACAACCTTTGTAGCTCCCTACGCTAGACTCCTTGGCTACTTGAGGGTTGGAAAAAGGTTCGCTTGAGGACTTCTAAGTCTACGATGGTCCACCCGAAGCTCCTTTGCCCAAAGCTCCTTGCTTTACTCGATATGGGAATGAAGTAGAGCAAACACTCGACACAAATGGGCTAGATGTGTGTAGTATGATGATGTGGTTTGTTTTCTATAATCAAAACTTTTTCTTTTAATCAACCTCACTCAAAGAAATTATCAAGAGAGGAAGAAGAAGATGGTGGCTAAGCTTTCTCACAAAAGAAAAGATATGAGAGTGAATAATAATTGAAATGAGAAAAGAATAATATATGTTAATCCTTTCTCACTTCAACCATGGTTAGAATCATCTAGATTTTTATCAAATGGGTTAAAGACAAAAGGATAATTAACTCAAGGTTAAATGGTGGTTGAAGCATGGTCAAAGATGATAAGCTTAAACCTTGTGTGAATTATCCTTTCTCTTTTTCTAAAATGATAAATATATAGATAATTCTACAATGTAAGTCTTGCATTGCCACCAAATATGTATCAACAACCATGATACTATGTATGTATGTATCCATGCACATCATCATGTGCATACATGTATGCACACAAAAATAGAAAAAGAGTTTGATTAAAGAATTAATCTAAAAGTCATTTGTTAAATCAACACTTGATTTTACAAACCGGTCATATCACATACGACCCGACCAATAGAAAATGCCTGATTAATAGACGATATCATATATCCGTATTTAATCGGGTCCCCGCGCATATCTCATATGCACACCACATCTTTTCGCCTAAGCTAGGAAACTTCATTGTGGGACTCTAAGACTCGTCAATACGCCGGCAGTAGGTAATGATCATATCAAATACCTACAAGCCGCAAGCGGTCAGCTAAACGTAACGGCCACCCGGGTATTGAGCGATCAGAAGAAAACAAGCGAACCTGTTACAACTCCCGTCGAGCCAACCGGCAACACTACCGTACAGTCCAGTCTCTTCGTCAGATATGCTGCATATCGAGTCTAGGGATGGTAACGTCGACCCTAATAACTCAATAAGTCATGCCGATGAATGGTCTATAACAGAACGAGAAACTACTGATAACACTTATCAGCAAATCTCAACAGCCCTGGCCAGGGACTTACTGATATAGCCGGTCGAGCACAGCACAGCATCAACTCCCAATACCGGGAGAGACGAAACCCCTCCTATCGCTTATCGCCTTCGTGTGTCTCGGAACTGTACCCAACGGCCACCTGTTTGCACGACTCAGTAGAGCCGTGGTAGGGTGGTAATCAAAGTACAGTGGGAGAACACACAAGACTCTATGACGATCTCGGGTCTACAGACTAACCTGCACCAGTGTCACCTGAGAACTTCTATCCGACGATAGATATAATTCCATATAGGAGTTCTCGGTGAGTCCGTCCAGTGTACCCAGTCACCACTGAGCACCCGTATACGATCTCGATGTCAAACATCGATGAATGTGGGAACATCCATCGCCCATCATATGGGTCTAGTACCATATACGCTAGTCTACACTGGTATATCGATGCCCCGTCTCGATACACCTACGACTAGGGACATTTCAGGATATGCTTATAAACTACAGATGTCCCACTAGTATGATCTCCATCATAATCATAGTAGTCAATCCTATATCCTCAGGGCTTTATCAACATGTATGAATGAATAAAAGCATGATCAAATCAACATGTCAGATAAAGAAGAACCAGATAGCATACTATCATGTCGAGCAAGAATGTACACTGAATATATATATATATATATATATACATACATGTATAAATACATCCACTATCATATAATGGCCTCTAGGGCATACATATATCCAACAATCTCCCACTTGCACTAAGGCCAGTTATTGGCGTATCTCATACCCAATATCTCAAAAAGTCGCTCATGCTGCGGCTGAGGGAGGGCCTTGGTGAGTGGATCCGCGGCGTTATTCTTTGTGTCTACTCTCCTAATCTCGATCTCGCGGCGATGTACAATCTCCCGGATCAAATGAAAGCGCCTCAGGATGTGTCTGGATCGCTGATGGGACCTGGGCTCCTTGGCTAACGCCATAGCCCCATTATTATCACAATACAATGGTATTGGATCAATAATGGTTGGAACTACTCCTAGCTCCGAGATGAACTTCCTCATCCAGACGGCTTCCTTGGCGGCATCATTTGCAGCAATGTACTCAGCCTCCATAGTAGAGTCTGCAACGGTATCCTGTTTGGAACTCTTCTAACTCACCGCCCCTCCATTGAGGGTAAATACAAACCCAGAGATAGATTTGCTGTCGTCCTTATCACTCTGGAAGCTCGAATCGGTAAAGGCCTCCATTTGGAGATCTCCATTACCATACACCAAGAATAATTCTTTAGTCTTTCATAAGTACTTAAGAATGTTCTTTACAGCTATCTAGTGATTCTCCCCTGGGTTGGATTGATACCTGCTTACAACACTAAGTGCATAAGCTACATCTGGGCGTGTACATAACATCGCATACATTATAAATCCTACTGCCGAAGCATAGGGTATAATGCTCATGCGAGCTCTCTCTTCATCGGTCTTTGGGCAAGAGTCCTTGGAGAGAGTGACCCCATGGCAAGCGGGTAAGGCACCCCGCTTGGAGTCTTCCATACTAAACCTTTTTAGGATAGTGTTGATGTACCTGGTTTGGGACAATCCCAATAACCTCTTGGATCTATCCCTATAGATCCTTATGCCCAGAATGTATGTGGCATCACCCAGGTCCTTCATGGAGAACCTTAGTGATAAGAAATATTTGACCGACTGTAGCATAGGAATGTCATTTCCTATCAGAAGAATGTCATCCACGTATAATACGAGGAATGTGACAGCTCTCCCTACAACCTTCTTATAAACACAAGGTTCATCTGGATTTTTGATGAAATCAAACTCTTTGATAACATCATCGAAACAGATGTTCCAACTCCGTGATGCCTGCTTTAACCCATATATGGATTTATGCAATCTACATGCTTTCCCGCTGCTCCCACTGTCAATGAAGCCCTCTGGCTGATCCATATAAACGCATTCTTCTAAATCTCCATTTAGAAATGTCGTTTTAACGTCCATCTGCCAGATTTCATAGTCGTAGTGAGCAGCAATAGCAAGTAGGATCCGAATGGATTTAAGCATGGCTACGGGCAAAAAAGTCTCGTCATAGTCCAAACCTGGTCTTTGACGAAAACCCTTCGCCACAAGTCTTGCCTTATAGGTCTCTAACTGCCCATCTACACCAATCTTTCTTTTAAAGATCCATTTTCACCCCACAGGTTTTACCCCAGGGGGTACAACGTCCAAAGTCCATACTTTGTTGGTGTACATAGACTCCATTTCGGATCTCATGGCATCCAGCCACTTCACAGAGTCTCCACTCGTGATAGCTTGCTGAAAACTGGTAGGATCATCATCCTCCATGATGCAGTCTTCTCTGTCACCATCAATGAGGAAACCGTAGTACCTCTCCGGTGGGCGAGAAGTCCTACCAGACCAACGGAGTGGCCGAGGTTCCTCAGTTTCTATTGCAACAGCCGGTTCAACCAAGTCGTCATTTGTAGTTTGTGTCTCTAGAACCTCTTCTAGATCCACCACATTGCCATCATCTTTATTTGTGAAAAACTCTTTTTCTAAGAATGTGGCATACTGAGAAACAAACACCTTTTGTTCCTCCTTGTGGTAGAATAGATATCCATAAGAGTTCCTTGGATATCCCACAAAGTTACACATGACTGACCGTGTCCCGAGTTTGTCCGGATTCTGCTTTTTAACATAGGCCGGGCAACCCCAAATCTTAATTCTCTTAAGAGATGGTCTCTTCCCATGCCATATCTCATATGGCGTGGTAGACATGGTTTTGGTTGGAACCCTGTTCAGTAAAAATGCTGCAGTCTCCAATGCATGCCCCCAAAATGAGACAGGTAACTCAGCATCACTCATCATGGAACGGGCCATATCTAATAGGGTCCGGTTCTGTCGTTCAGACACCCCGTTGTGCTGTGGTGTGTAAGGAGGAGTGGGCTGAGAGAAAATCCCATTCTCTTTTAGGAAGTTTGCAAATTCTGTACTGAGATACTCTCCACCTCGATCTGATCGAAGCATCTTTATACTCAAGCCGGTTTTTTTTTCTACTTCTTGTTTATATTTAGTGAATTTCTCGAAAGCTTCGGATTTGTGCTTTAATAAAAATACATGACCGAATCTTGAGAAATCGTCAGTGAAAGTAATGAAGTAAGATAAACTGCCTCTAGCCTATGTAGACATTGGCCCACATACATCGCTATGTATGAGTCCTAGGAGCTCGGTAGCTCTTTCTCCGTGTCCGGTAAACGGAGTTTTGGTCATTTTACCCTTGATACAAGACTGGCAAGTCGCATAAGATTTATATTCAAAAGAGTTTAAATATCCATCTTTGTGTAACTTGTTTAGTCTTGTTTCGTTAATATGACCAAGTCTACAGTGCCAAAGAAAAGCTTCATTTATTTCTGAAAGTTTTCTTTTATTAGTGTGTTGTATGCTGAAAACTGTGTGTTGATTTAGGACGTATATCTCGTTATTAAGCGTACCATACCCAACCAACATTTGATTCAGGTGAATGTTCATAACATTATTCTGCAATACAAAATTATATCCTTCATTGTCTAACAAAGAAACAGATATTATATTACAAAGCATACTTGGTACAAAATAACATGGGTTCAAAACCAATATACACCCAGATGGCAACCCCAAGTGATACTCTCCCACTGCGACTGTATGTAAATTGGAACCATTTCCAACACGGAGAGTATGGTCACCTGTCTTCAAAACCTTGCTATTTCTCAGCCCCTGCATAGAATTACAAATGTGAGAACCTGAACCGGTATCTAATACCCAGGAAGCAGAGTTTATTGAAAAACAGTTTTCTGTCACAAACACACCTGAAGCGGAAGCATCCCCATGCTTCTTCTTGAGATTTAAGTACTCAGTACAGTTGCGGTTACAATGTCCTGTTTTGTGGCAATGAAAACATTCACCTTTCCCCGATTCTCCAGCTTTGGACTTGTCCTTCCCCTTAACCTTTTTAACTCCACCCCTAGGCTTGGTGGGCTTCTTCTTGAGCTTTCCCTTGGCCTTAGCCTTTGGGCGAGAAGAAGAAGATTTCCCAACACTCAAAACGGGAGTTTTCACTGATTTCAGTGTGCTCTCTGCACTCCTTAACATATTAAGGAGTTCAGGTAGTTCCTTCTCCATATTGTGCATGTTGAAGTTAACTATGAATTGAGCAAAGGTGGAGGGGAGGGACTGCAGAATAATATCTGTATATTGTTCGTTGTCCATCGTCCATCCAAAGTCCTCAAGCTCTTCTATGAGAGCTATCATCTTCAGAACATGGTCTCCTACTGGTATGCCAAGGGCCATTCGCATCTGAAACAATTTCTTTGATGCTTCGTATCGTAATACGTGGGATTGCTCTCCATACAACTCCTTTGTATGGCGGAATATGTCACGAATGCCCATATTCTCGTGCTACTTTTGATGTGTGTTATCCATCGATGCATGCGCGAGGCATTTGGTCGTGGCACAGTCAGCGTCCCATGTCTTGCGGACTTCTTTGTCCGCAACTGAGGATTTTGGACCTGGAACGGGCGGGGTTGGAGCCGTGAGGACATATGATACTTTGTCATAAGTCAAGGCAATTTTCAGATTCCTCAGCCAGTCTTTATAATTGGTCCCATTCAGTTTATTTTTATCTAGTAGAAGCTTGAGTCCAGTCATTGGTATCTGCCATTAAGAGAGAGAGAAAAGAATACACTCAGCGAAAGCTCTTGCAAAGGTCAAATTGGTTATTATCTTGTCTAATCGATATCTCCCACTGCTTTAATCAAGTTTTTCTTTCAAACCTTAAAAAGAAAAATAGCCACGATTAATTACAGTCTACAACTTCGCTAACCGTTCAGCCAGGCCAGTGTCGGTACTTGAGGGAGGTTCCCCATGCTTTCACACGGACCTAATTAAAGTAAACCTCATTTTCCCAGAGGCGTAGCCCCGTTAACACCTTTCTAGACACCTAATGAGTTAGCTAATTGTAAACTGCAAAACTCTCCTGGGAGCAACTATTGCCCACAGTGGGATCGGGATCCAACCATCATATGGAAGGTATGCAATCTCATTGCAAATCTCAACACTTGAAATTCCCGATGCGGTTTTTACCCCTAGTACCTATGACCTTAACTATGGTCAACAAATCATAAGTACCAGTCAAGTTCTACCCGTCATTTCTTGATTAATTAGACCCACTCATATGACCCTTAACTATGGTCAACAAAGTCGCATGAATGTCCTAATTAATCTGCATCATATGCAGTGTAGGAAGACATCACTTAGCTACCGCACACTACGCCTTAACTATAGTCAACAAACGTAGCACGAATACTAAGTACTCTACTTCCTACAATGACGGAGGGTTGCGGATGATTTTTAATAAAATCTTTAACGCTTTGAACTTGATATCGTCGTAGAATCAAATGGTTTTCAAAAGGAGTGGCTTGAGCTCCGCAGTTTTGAAATGTAGCTTTTTCATAAAGAGCCGAGTGGTTTTCAAATCCGATTCTACAACATCTTTTTAGGTTTATTTTCTTTACATTAATCATATTAATGTAGTCCCGTCATTTAAGTCCTTAAGCCAATCACAGAAAAGAAACGAAAATATAACGTACGCTTATGCCATCCGCATTCGCTACAATGTTCCGTTATGCACCGTTAGGTTACTTAACTAACGGCATACCGGGACGGGACTAGCGCGGGTGTAAAACATAAGCAACGTCTACTATATATCCCATATATAATATATCATTCGTCTCAGATATCACAGAACACAGGAAGCAGAAACACAGATATAATGTGGGATATACTAGGACGTCCGTATTTAGTATTTAGCCAACAATAGAAAATACGGATTCCACAGTCGCGATGAATAGCCAAGCCCACACCCCTAGACCCCTATGAGAGCGGCAAGCGACCCTACCAATCCTGGAGTTTAGGAGACCCGGTCTCGACTCCTCGAGATGGCCTCCCACTGAACCCCAGAACCCGGTCACTTATGCTCCCCTCCTTAGGTCTATCCTAATGCGGAAAAGTAAATAATATACAATACTGGTGACATCAACCTCAACCCGGAAGTGCCCCAAATAAAAGAATATTACATTACATTTGAATTTTACATGAATGAAAATAAAACTCTCATCTCACATAAAAAAAAACCCGGCTATTCAATCGCGACAATCCTGCACATCATATCTCAGCAACACATAATATCATATATCATCAACATAAGTAAGTATGCGTACCCCGATTGTCGTTGATGTATAGCAATGAAACCGGCGATAAGTGACATACTACACTTACGGTCACAGAAAAGAAAGTGTAAAACTACAACATTTGGAATCCACATTCTCTTTAGACATCGTAAATCCGAAATATCACATACTTCGCATTTCATGCCTAACTATATGAATTCCACATATCGTATCACATTCCAGATAAATAGACAGTATTAAACATTTCGATCGAATAATCAAATACCCAAAATTTCCTAAAGCTCAACAATTGAGCGGAGTTCAAAAAACACGGAATGTGTCACAGTAGTAGCGGTCCAGCCGTAGAAGGGTCAAGCCAACACCTCACATGTGGCACGCGTACTGCCTCAAACCCTAAGGTTCAGAGGCAGTTCAGACGGTCACATAATTGAGTTAAGGTTTGTGTTCTTCTAGAGGGTCCACCACAAAACTTGCACATATTTTCGAAAGATTTAAACTCGAGGAAAAATTCAACACTTGAAAATTTTTCGTGCCGGGAAAAAGTGAGTTAATGATATCCGTTCGAACTTTTTAATACTTTCTAAATTATCCGAAAATGGTATGAAATTAAAATTCCGATCGAATCACCGAATTCAAAACAATCCCCAGAATATTCAACATTAGATTCAGATTAAAAATACCCAAAAATATCTATAAGCAGGTAGTAAGATCACTGTACAAAACACAGGCAATAACTCATATGTACGGCCGCGGAGCCGCGGCCCAAGCAAGCTCTGGCCGCGGTTCCACGATGGGATTTACTGTTCATGGCTTCGTTTTTTACAGTGGTGCTTAGATTTCCCTGCTAATTTTTTTAAGGATTTTTAATACTGAAAAAACACGGTTTTGAAAAAATGTCTAGAGAAGGCTCAAAAACCCGTATTTTTGGTTCGATTGGAGTTTTAACTTCGCTAAAGTGTCGCTTAAAGCTCTAGGTCGGCTCTGATACCAATGTTAGGATTACCTAGCACCTCATGAAGGGTTTGGAAGCATCACATGTCTCAAAATCAAATTTTTAAGGTGCTAAGTGAACATACAAAGAATCATCACTAGAAAATTAGGGTTTCATTACAAGTACATCATCACAAGTAGAAAAAGCCAGGGTTTTGAGAGTACAACCTTTGTAGCTCCCTACGCTAGACTCCTTGGCTACTTGAGGGTTGGAAAAAGGTTCGCTTGAGGTCTTCTAAGTCTACGACGGTCCACCCGAAAATCCTTTGCCCAAAGCTCCTTGCTTTACTCGATATGGGAATGAAGTAGAGCAAACACTCGACACAAATGGGCTAGATTTGTGTAGTATGATGATGTGGTTTGTTTTCTATAATCAAAACTCTTTCTTTTAATCAACCTCACTCAAAGAAATTATCAAGTGAGGAAGAAGAAGATGGTGGCTAAGCTTTCTCACAAAAGAAAAGATATGAGAGTGAATAATAATTGAAATGAGAAAAGAATAATATATGTTAATCCTTTCTCATTTCAACCATGGTTAGAATCATCTAGATTTTTATCAAATGGGTTAAAGACAAAAGGATAATTAACTCAAGGTTAAATGGTGGTTGAAGCATGGTCAAAGATGATAAGCTTAAACCTTGTGTGAATTATCCTTTCTCTTTTTCTAAAATGATAAATATATAGATAATTCTACAATGTAAGTCTTGCATTGCCACCAAATATGTATCAACAACCATGATACTATGTATGTATGTATCCATGCACATCATCATGTGCATACATGTATGCATACAAAAATAGAAAAAGAGTTTGATTAAAGAATTAATCTAAAAGTCATTTGTTAAATCAACACTTGATTTTACAAACCGGTCATATCACATATGATCCGACCAATAGAAAATGCCCGATTAATATACGGTATCGTATATCCATATTTAATTGGGTCCCCGCGCATATTTCATATGCACACCACATCTTTTCGCCTGAGCCAGGAAACTTCATTGTGGGACTCTAAGACTCATCAATACGCCGGCAGTAGGTAATGATCATATCAAATACCTACAAGCCGCAAGCGGTCAGCTAAACGTAACGGCCACCCGGGTATTGAGCGATCAGAAGAAAACAAGCGAACCTGTTATAACTCCCGTCGAGCCAACCGGCAACACTACCGTACAGTCCGATCTCTTCGTCAGATATGCTGCATATCGAGTCTAGGAATGGTAACATCGACCCCAATAACTAAATAAGTCGTGCCGATGAATGGTCTATAACAGATCGAGAATCTACTGATAACACTTATCAGCAAATCTCAACAGCCCTGGCCAGGGACTTACTGATATAGCCAATCGAGCACAGCACAGCATCAACTCCCAATACCGGGAGAGACGAAACCCCTCCTATCGCTCATCGCCTTCGTGTGTCTCGGGACTGTACCCAACGGCCACCTGTTTGCACGACTCAGTAGAGCCGTGGTAGGGTGGTAATCAAAGTACAGTGGGAGAACACACAAGACTCTATGACGATCTTGGGTCTATAGACTAACCTGTACCAGTGTCACCTGAGAACTGCTATCCGACGATAGATATAATTCCATATAGGAGTTCTCGGTGAGTCCGTCCAGTGTACCCAATCACCACTGAGCACCCGTATACGATCTCGATGTCAAACATCGATGAATGTGGGAACATCTATCGCCCATCATATGGGTCTAGTACCATATACGCTAGTCTACACTGGTATATCGATGCCCCATCTCGATACACCTACGACTAGGGACATTTCAGGATATACTTATAAACTACACATGTCCCACTAGTATGATATGCATCATAAACACAGTAGTCAAGCCTATATCCTCAGGGCTTTATCAACATGTATGAATGAATAAAAGCATGATCAAATCAATATGTCAGATAAAGAAGAACCAGATAGCATACTATCATGTCGAGCAAGAATGTACACTGAATATATATATATATATATACATGTATCAATACATCCACTATCATATAATGGCCTCTAGGGCATACATATATCCAACAATACTTGCTCCTGATAGGGATTTAACCCTTCAGATATAGCTACCAAAGTCCATACTTTGTTGGTGTACATAAATTCCATCTCAGATCGCTTAGCATCCAGCCATTCTTACATAGTCCCTACTCTTGATGGCCTGCTCGAAACTAGTTGGGAAATCATCTCATGACGCAATCCTCGCTCCCACTATCATAGAGAAATGTAACATTTCAGAAAATATAAAATATTATTTTTGGAATTTAATATTTAATTAATATATTTCGCGAAAACTACCCGATTTGCGAAATTGGGGTTTTCGTAAAAAGGTATAAATATATACCAATAATTGTAAAATAATTAGAGATTTAAAATGATTTATTCATTTAAAAATATATTTATCGGATTCGGAATTTTTAAAAGTTTATTTTATGCAATTTGGACAAAACCCGATTAGTGCACTGCTAATCGCGATTAAACCAAATCCGTGTTTCTGCAGTTTTCCATGGTTAGTGCACCATGTCATGTTACGTTTTGATTACACGTTGCTTCCTTGTGTGGTTTTTAAGGTATTATGTGTTTTGATATTGAAAAGAAAAGAAAAGAAAATGAGAAGGGAAAAAGGGTAAATTGGTGAGAGAGTGTGAGAATAAGTGAGAGAGAGGGGGGCTGCCTCATTTCTCTTCCGCCATCTTTTTCTTCTTCTCCTTCTTCATCTTCACATCCCCCTCCACCTCTACCCTAAGAATCATCTCAATTTCTTCATCCAAACCCTAAAACCCTTTCAATAAAGTTGATCCCCTCTTCACCCTCTACACTTTGGACCCATCAATGTTGGATTTTGAGGATTTTGGGGAGCTAGGTTTTTGCTTGGCTACATCCATGAGGTATAATTCATTTCCTTTTGTTTAGTTTCTAGTCTTCTTGCATAATAGTGTAGTTTAGAGGTTGATTTTGTGTGGAATTGTGATCTTAAAAATCCCAAGATAAGGGTTTGGGAAATTGTGGGGAACTAGTGATGTGTAGTGGCTGTACAAGACCGTAGAGATCAAATTCTAGACCTGGAACTGAGTATAGAACCCGGAATACGAACTTTAGATGTGTTGATATCGGGTTTTTGTGGATTTAGTGATGGTATTTAGAGATCTGAGATGACCCGGGACCTTTGTAAATAAAGTTCCCTTGACCATGAGACGTGCAGGCAACCATGAATCACCCCCTGAAACCTGAGACCCTACCCCTACTTTCTGACCGCAGATTTATTCGTATGGGCCGCAAATTGCGGCCATGTTGGGAGGAAATGCATTGAATTTTGGTTAGTGAGTCCCTTAGGTGATATCTAGAGCAACCCTATATGCAAAATTCCCTAGTTTGGCCTAGGGTGAAATCTGGGAGCATATTTGGGTGTTTTGGGTTACGTTTTCCGTATTTTGGAATTCTTGGTTTTGATATTTGGATTTGTATTTGGTTGTTGGGCGTTTGTACGTCAACAACAAGGGTTGTTTGATTATTTTGCATGCGTAGGCAATAGGTTTTAACCTATGAGCACACTGTGTGCCGTATTGGTTTTCCGGACTTGATATTAATGGCGATTTCAATTGTATATTATTGTAGGTACCTTCGCGTGGATTCCGAGGCAAAGGAGCGTGGCGTCATCGACTTCGAAAAGCGAGGATCAAGATGAGTAGATCTATATCTACGGGGGAAGTCGAGTGGATGGCGTATAGCACCGCCGCAAGTTTTGATGGAAACCGATTTATAGAATATGGTTAAGGAACCCTAGAATAGATAACTATAGGATATGGCTACAGAAACCATATTAGAAAGTTAGGAATAGGGTTAAAGAATTAGTAGGAGATAAGATATACCATGACTTAAAATTATAGCTTAGGGTTTAGCTGACATGATATGATATATATAGATAAGTAGTTATAAAGAGAACCAATAGGAGATTATAGTGGTATAACATGAGGTTGATACTATACGACTTTAGATTGATAAGATGACCAGATGATATGTTAGTATACGGATGCGAGTCGATATGTGATAATTGATACCTTTGCCGGTCCCATGATATGAGTTTGATACGGATGTGACCTAAGAGATAGGTATATATATAGATAATGTTGTGAATCTCGAATGATAAGCCGTACGAGACATGAGGTCCATACCCTCCTTGTCATATAGGTTGTTAGGATCCCAAACTGTTTAGTGACATTGTACGATGAGTTACCGTACGCGATGAGTTTATTGTTGATTGATCCTTACCCTTGACTAGAGGAGGCTGATTGATAGATTCACCGACTCGGTCATGTTAGATACGTATACCTTTTACCTTTTGGCTGCCGATTTACTTTATGCTACATTCATGTCATTACCATTGCATTTCATATACCTGTGCTAGTACATCTGCACCATTATCGATGATGTGTATGCCACACTTTACACAGATTTGCCGGCTCACACACTTCTTCATCGATAATTTCCATGTCACTACACAGTAGAATTGCTGCATCATGATATAACTCTTTGCATAATTTACTTGCTATAGTTGCATATACACTTTTATACGATGTTGCAGTTGACCTTGGAGAAATTGGGAACCGCGGTATATATTTTAAAACTGGATTCATTTTAGAAGAAAGGTTTTCCCTTGATATGTGCATATTACTGTGCCATGTCGCATTATATACAGATATGCTTATATTTCTTTTATATGTCGCATACATCATGCTTTATGATTATACGCATTGAAATATGTTGTTTTCATGAGATTTCTGAATTTAAGAACCGTGGTTATTTCAAAAGAAACTATGTATTGTTTTAAAAACACGGTATCTCTTGATATGATATTTGTATAGTCCATCATGAGTTTTCTCAGCTCTTGAGCGATATCATACACCCGATTCGAGGAGGAGGAGGAGGAACCGTCTGCGGGTGCATGGTGGACCCGGTATGGTACCCCAGGGCGAGAAGGTCGCAGATGATGGCGTTGAGCCCGAAAGAGGGACCACTACCTACCGGTGATAGTATTTGGACCTGGAGGTTATCCGAAGGATACCGACCGGAGTCATGAGATGGATACAGGCCAGTCCGGATAACCGGAGCCTGGGATATGAGGATTTACGTGTCGATGCTGGACACGGGTTTCATGATATTTTCGAGTGTCGATGCTGGACACTCAGGTTCCATGATTTTGTTGTGTCATTGATGGACACACATTCTTTGATATCCTCATACCTTTACATGCATATGCTTTTACGATGTTTCGAATGGACGAGATCCATATGCATACTGGCAGTGATTATATTACTGGATTATATCCACTTGCATACTTGCATTTATTTATTGTTGGCACATTCATTACTTACGGTCACCCTAGATATCATAGTATTACCTTTATGATATAGTTGACCTAGGAAACCATTATTTTATTTGATTTCTACCTGTTGATGTTTTTTACTCATGAGTTGGCAACTCACCCCCATTGTGCCACAATTCTTGCAGGTTGACCGCATGGATTGGTAGCGGCATCTTTGGCACACAGCTGCATTTGGGTGACTTGCTTTGGTAGGTGGGACATTTGTATCGTGCCCACTCATGTACTTATTTTTCATATTGTATCTAGTCAACTCCATCAATCAAAACTAGTATTTGTATAAATAGTAAGCTTAGTGAGACTTGTAGTTGCGAGATTTGAGCGATGGGTTTTCTGTTCTGGGTTGATGTCTTGCTTTATTTATTACCTTTTGTGTTGATCTTCGCCGTTGGGCATCGTATACTTGTTTTATTACTTGCATGGTTGTGATCCGCCGTTTGGCGAAGAGCTAGCTCCCACTTGGGGATGCCTTTTTATATTATCATGTATTTATGGTTTTGGATCAAAATATACAGGGGAGGTGCTGCCCAAATTTTTAAAAGACGAACTTGTTCTACAATAACAAGATAAACTTGCATTTTCATGTTCCTTTTTCTATGCATGCAAGAAAACACTTTTCTTCATTATACCTTATTTCAAAACTGCACCTCTTTTATTTCTTTAAAAGGTTTAGATTTCTGGGTTTCAACTTGCTTGGATTACGTTACGCCTTTAGACGTTGTGTGATTTAAGTGCTGGTCACGAACTAATATTTCGGGTCGTGACAAAGTTGGTATTAGAGAGCTAGGTTTAACATTTGTTCGAGTTTAGGTTTGACTATGTGGAGTCTAGGGCATTTAAATATATTCGGAACCTAGGCTTGACCTTACGGAACTTAGACTTGGACAGGGGAGTATTAGACCCGAATTTTCATTACATAGGCTGACCCTGATTGATGGAGTAGGTAGCTTGAGTAGAGTAACGTACCGTACGTATGTTCCGCGGCATATTTACGATACGATACTCCACTTAAGAAACCTTAGGATGTACATATATTGATATCCTTGATTCTATTTGTTTCCATGATCATACTCTTATTGATTCCATTCCTTCTTATGATCATGTATCCATTTTAGGATCTGTTGATTCCTTTCATTCCATTGATATGGTTTCATCGATACATGCTTGAGGTTCCTGTCACCATAGTTTGAGCGCAGATTGAGCTGCTGCTAGTGTTGCGGTCAGGGCGATCTCATCATGGATGAGGACTGACCATCGTGTTTTCTGGTGACACAACAACGTCTCAATTTTGTATTGGTGTTGAGACTTCTAGTTTGAGGTGAGTGTTCGGCTTTGCACAGTATGATCTGGACATTGATAGAGGCTGCCAGTTGTGCGAGGACTGTTGATGTACAGCATACGTCAAAGATTTTGATGTCGTCTACCATGCAGACAGATGACCCAGGTGTTGCTGAGATTAATGTGATGTCTCCTCCATACATTACGAGCTGAGATCGCTGGAGCTTCAGGCAAAGCTGTGACAGATGATAGCTAGTCTACCTTGAGTTGAGAGACGAAGAGTATTCACATGTTGTCTAGGCAAAGTTAAAAAGTTCGAAACGAATGTCAGAAACCCATTTTATCCAATTTTAAAATATTCGGAGGAACATGCAAGTAATTCTGTGGACCCTCTAGAAGAATAAAACCCTAACTCGACATGATGACCATGGAACTACTTTTGAACGTTTGGGTTTGCGGCAGTTTAGAGGTGACATCAGTGAGGCTTAGGTTTGCCCTTCTACGGTTGGTCCATAGGTACTGTGGCGTGTACTAGATATTATTAAACTGTGCTCAAAGTTGAGTTTTCGGGGAATTATGGGACTTTGACAAATCGAACGAAAAGTTTAACATCGCCTGGGTATCATGTGATAGGAGACCAGTAAGTGGACCAGCTTCAGATAAAGAACCTCACCCAGATGCGTTGTGAGTTGATCGAGAACGGACGAGTATTAAGTATTCCTCCGATGGTATGGACGAGTTCCCGAGTACGTGTTCGGCTAGAGATATTCTACAGAGTGATGAAGATACAGAGTTCACGATTTCGAGTCCGTGTGAGAGACTCCGGATCAACTGTGGCCGAGACAATTGGAGTATGCAAATAGCATGACGTGACGTCGAAGCAGACGATAATAAAGACAAGTGGAACAAGAGCTTCGTGCGAGTTCATCATATCCATAAAAGCAAACTATAATAAACCAACCAATGAAGGGTCTAAAGATACGGTTCATCATATCCATAAAAGTTGCCGGAGCGTTGGTGAGTCCGAACGACATCACCAGAAATTCATAGTGCCCATATCTTGTACGAAACGCAGTCTTCGGAATATCATCTTTCCGAACCTTCAACTGGTGATACCCCGACCTCAAATCAATCTTTAAGAAATAACCAGCTCCCTGCAACTGATCGAATAAGTCATCTATACGGGGTGGTGGATACCTGTTTCGCACAGTGATGCGATTCAGCTGTCGATAGTCGATGCACAGTCTCATACTACCGTCCTTCTTCTTTACAAATAAGACAGGAGCTCCCCACGGTGATACACTGGGACGAACAAGCCCTCTATCTAACAACTCTTGCAACTGGCTTTTGAGTTCCTTCAATTCCGTCGGTGCCATTCGATAGGGTGGTATAGAAATAGGCCCCGCACCCAGAATTAAGTCAATGCAAAATTCAATGTCACGATCGGGTGGCAATCCTGGTAACTCGGCAGGAAACATCTCAGGAAATTCTCGTGTGATCGGAACCTGGTCCAATGGAATCTCAGCAACCCCTAAGTCCTGAACGAATGCCAAGAACCCATGACAACCCTTCTTCAAGAGTCGCCCCGCAAAAAGAGCAGAAATCATGTTGGCGGGAGTTAATTTACAATCCCCCTGCACAACAAACACCGGTTCACCTAGAAAACAAAATCTAACCGTATTTCCCCGACAATCTACATAGGCATGATAGGCGGCTAACCAATCCATACCAAGAAGTATATCAAAATCTAGCATATCCAGAAGTATCAGATCAACTAGCGAATCTCTATCACCAATACGCACAGAGCATGACCTGAATACGTGCCGAGCTATAAAAGAATCTCCCACCGGGGTAATCACCACTAAAGGTAACTCTAACAATGACGACTCTTTCCACAAAGAAGGTGCAAATCGTGAAGATACATAAGAATGTGTAGAACCGGGATCAAATAAAACATGTTCCTCTAATGAGCATACTGTAAGAGTACCTGTCACGACTGCATTTGATGCCTGGGCATCCTGTGGAGTCAGCGCAAATACCCGTGCCTGGCCCCTGCCCATATCCTGTCGTCCTCTACCTCTATCTCCTCGACCCCTCTGAGAACGTCCCGCAAAGCCTCGACCTCGTGGTGCAACTGACTGGCGTGTAGCGCCAACTGGGGGAGGAAGTAAAGCCATCGGTGTGGAAGGTGGAAGGGGTAAAGCAGCTTTTGGAACAACGGTCCCTCCCTGGGATCTACAATCCCGCACAAAGTGTCCGGGAAGTCCACAACTAAAACATATAGATGGGGGCCTCTGATCATCGGGATAAGAACTGAACATCTGGCCCTAGGTCCAACCTCGTCCGAAACTGCGGCCTGGAGTATATCTGCCTCTACCTCTGCCAAACTGTTTAGTCATTAGCCCGATCGGTCTACTCCTCTTTGGCTCTGGAACAACCACTGACTCGCTCAAACGCTCTTCCACTCGTATCGCTGCATCCATGGCCTTCGCATACGTATCAAAATGCTGGGAGCCTATAGCCGGATATAACTGCGTGTCCAGACTCCTTAGGAACCCATTCACCTGAAGCTCCTCCGTAGGTACTAAGTATGGGGCAAAGCGCGACAGCTGGGTGAATCGTAAATCATAATCTGCCACCGACATACTTGCCGATTTTCGAAACGCTTCAAAACTGCTAGCTCTAGCGTCCCTCACGCTCTGTGGAAGAAATCTGGCAAGAAAGACCTCGGAAAACTCGGTCCACGACATCGGAGGAAGACCCGTAGCTCTCCTTCTCTCCATCGACTCACACCACTCCTGTGCAAGTCCCTCCAAACGAAAGCTAGTCAGCTCAACTAACCTCGCATCAGAACATCGCAATGATCTGCCAATCCTCGCCATCCTATCAAGAAAGGACTGAGGATCTTCCGCTACATCAGTCCCCGTAAATACCGGAGGTCTCAATCTCATAAACTCTGCAAGTGATACCTCCATCACTCTCGTATCTACCAGTGCCACCGTCTGCGTAGGCTGTACCTCGGACTCTGCTACGGTCGGTGCCGGATCCTGTCTCAGTACTCGAGTGGCCTCAGCTAACTGTCCTACCACTCGCTGCAATCCCAACATGCCCTCCTCAATCCTAGTCATGCGATCTGGAGGAGGAGGATCAACATGCTCATGCACCACCGGAACGTCCGGTGTAACAGTTGTCGTTACAGGCGGACTCACCCTAGCTGCATCTCTGGCTGTGGCTCACCTAGCCCGCGTAGCCATAGCAACTGGAACAAGAAACGAGAGTTGATAAGGCTTACGAATAGGAACAATCAATAACAGAGAATCAACGGAAGAATAGATCAAGATACACATCCTAAGGTTAGTTAGGCTGAATACGATAACGTAAATATGCCGCGGAACATACGTACGGTACTATATTCATCCTAATTCACCTACTCCATCAAACCAAAGGTCATCCTAACTCACGGACTCACGTCAGCCTATTGAAATCCCCTACTCAATTCCGTAAGGTTATTCCTAAGCTCTAATACCAACTTTGTCACGACCCAAGTTTGGATGTGACCGGCACTTAGATTGTATCATATCTAAAGATATGCACACCGTCCAAGTAAGCCAAAAACCAAGATCAAGATCCTTTTTGCGGAATTTTTTAATAAAAAAATTTTTATTTTTTAGTAAAAATCACATGTTATGAAGTTAAAATGATAAACAAGTATAAGGTGTAAAGTTTGGTTGCATCCCTAATTGGCATCAACAATATCAACAGCGTAAAATAAAATCTCAGTATATAGTCCATCAATACGAATCTCAGACATAAAGAAATGAATTAACAATTTATAGAACTAAACGATCTCAACTGTCAAATAATATACATATCATCTCTCACTCTAGTCAAAATACAGGTCTGATGGAGATTTTCTACATACAAAATACAATACCAAAAGAGAAGGTTACTACATATGTAACCCACCTATCAAAAAGACGTAATAAAGCTGCAAAAGTAGATCCGCACCGCAGCTAACCGTCCACTCTACCCCTGCAAGGAACTGTGGCACAACTGGGGTGAGTTGCCAACTCAGTGAATATAACTAATATATAACGGATAATAATGTAAATATGACGATCATACTAACTGAAATGTGAACAAGTATAATGTATAATTATATGTGAAAATCAAGAATCTATAATACGAATCTCATAGTCCAAACTGAAATCCTATCATTTGTTCCCAATAAAATTCATTTCCCCGTGTCCATCATCAACACAAAACTTCCATTTCTCACAGGCATCATTCCTCGAATGATCATGAAATCAACAATACCGGTCGTTATCACCTGGATATACGCCGTATTTTACCACTATCTCCGGTATCGATTAACCTCGCTAGGCTCCCCCGCCTCAATGCGGCTATCCTGCCCCTCAGTCTCGACCGGGTCCACCATGTATCCAACTGTATATCTCCCCCACTCAGTATGGATAACGTAAAATCCGCGACCGTATATCTCCCCCACTCGGTCCGAAATAAAACCAAATCATAAAACATCTCATGGTGGACATGACACATCAATCATAAAATCACTGGATTTATGTAATAGTATTCAAAGTTCAAAACCATAAATCCTCAATAATACATTTACCTCTTATATCAACATGAAGTACACAGATATTAACATGATATAAATGATGCAATTTACTACTATTATTAGTATGTAAGATAGGATATTAATCATTTTAACAAGAATTGTGCTAAGTGTAAAAGTGACATAGTAATATCGACGAGGTGTGTGTAACATATAAGACGTGCACGTGGCATGACTTGTCGATAATTGTGTAGTGTTCTAGCAACTAAACAAGGTATGTGTAACTTATGAATCCATATTGTTAATTTAACATATCAAATAAAACATTAAGTTAAATAAAACTACGGGCGTATCATGCCATCTTTACAAAATTCCCCGGTAGATGTTTAGTCTACTCACCGAAAAACGTCGAATCTATTCAGGAATTGCCGATCCTTTCTCTTTCCTTGCTGCCTCCGAAAATTCCGTATTCGAATCTAACATCACAATTTAACTTGTATAAGGAAACGGCTACTCCGACATGATGGAAATGAAAAACACCCGATCCCACGTACTAGTTATATTGTATACGACTATATCAAACTATTAAACACTTAACCTTACTGGATGTCTAACTCAATCTGTATCGCGACAGAAAACAGTTCGCAATACTCTTTAACCGTATCGTATTTGGTGTTTTAAGATATCCTTTCCGATATATGATTCCAGATTTTATCTGCAGTGAAACTAATTTACTTAAACAATACCAAGATAGCCAAAATGATCTACTGAAACCTACACAATCACCCAAAATACCCAAGCTATCCACCAATCCGGCGACGCCGGATTTCCCTTCTTGGTCGCCGGTCCAAATCCGAGCCCTCTGGTTCGTGATCCTATGGGTTGCTCTAGGTGTTTCATACAACATTTTAGCACTGTTTTGTTAAGTTAATTATCTTCCAAACATTAGCAGACTTCAACAGAGCTTATAATTAACTAAAATACGATATTATGGAACTTTGTTCAATTCAAATTAACTAAGTACATAACCTAATTTCCTACTGTGATTAAGAAATTTTACCCACCAAAAATTTGTTGGAATAACCCCTCCAAGATGCTAAGCCCCTCCTAGCTTGATGGTGAACAAAACCTAGAACATAGCCTCTTTCATCTTTTTCTTCCTCTTGTTCCTTCTTTTTCTCTTTATTTTTTATTTTGATTTCAGAAATTTTCAGGTTTAAATTTGATAATAGATCTAAACATATCCTATATATGAGAAGAGGGAAGGGTGAGGTGGTATAAGGAGGTGTCAAGGGTTGAAGAGTGCTCATTTCATGAAAGGAGGAGGTGTGAGATGAGTGTGTGCATGCAAGCATGAGGTGTGCTAGCCTTATCTTCATAATTTGTTTTAATTTAAAACTAAATTCTGAACTAAAAATGATTTTCCAACCCATTTTCATTTACACCCTTAATAATTTTCCATTTGCACAATAATCCTAAACTTTACCTAAAAACCCCTCACAACCTAGTTTATTATAAAACACCCATTTTATTAAAATGAAGCTAAAATTGTCACCAAAACCCTTATAACTTATTTATGTTGCATACTAAAAATTTTATTTAAATTGTTTTACATAGAACTTAAGAAAATTGACTTATTTGTTTTTAACAACATTGCGATTTATCAATTTATTATTAAACTAATTAATTTTTTTTATTTCTAAATTTTTTTTTTCAGAATGCTACAGATAGACTTCACTTGATAATTCTTTTTCAAAGAATTATTCATTATTATTATTCTTTTCTCATTCTTCTTCTTCTTCTTCAAGAAGAAGAAAAGCTTGCTAGAATTTTTCAAGTGAAGAAATAGAGTGAGAAATCCAAATCCAAAGTGAACCCACTTCCTATTTCACTATCCTCTACTACTTTCCATTTAGTTTAGGGTGTTCTCTTCACAAAGTTCTTGACCTAGTGAAGATGGAGCTTGAGTTTGAGTATCCTCGACGTAGATCATCTTCGGCCTCGAAGTCAACGACCTAGCCTGTTCATTTCTCCGAGAAAACCATCACTAGAGTCCGGGATCTCGATGATCGCAGCGAAGGGACGTTAACATGGAGCTTTAGAAGTGAAGGACCGGATCTACAAAGGTTGTATTTTCATTCACTTCTTTTGTAATGTTAGTTTACAAACTTTGTTACCCTAGTTTTCTAGTAGTATCCTTGGTTGATTGCTTAGCACACCCTAATTTTTTTTTTGTGGCATGTGTGATGCTTGCAAACCCTAGGCTAGGTGCTAAGGAATCCCAACATGGTATCAGAGCCTAACTAGAAACTTGACGATGTTAGATTAATACGGAAACGGAACAAATACATAAACATCAAATTTCTAGAACCCTACACACATGCTCTCTGTTGATTTTCAAAAGGTCTCTAAAAATTTTGCAAACAAGTGCATAGTAGTATATATGATACCCTGAGTGCACAGAACAAAAACGAGGCCAAGACCTCGGATTTGACCCGAGAACTTCCCCTTAAAAACCGGGGAGGCCGGCCCCCTTTGATCCTATATGCATCGTTTTTGTTATGTGCCTTGGTGTGCTTATTTTGGGGTTTCAGGTATCGTTTATTTGGTCCAATTTTTCATGTGATGTAAATTTTGCTATAGGACCAAAATGGAGTGTTTCGTAGTCGTATAATTTAACATTGTGATAGTAACCTAGGCCATGTTTAACAGTTCGAACGAACTTCAAACTTCACCCCATGACCCCCTCTGAAATTTCCAAGTGTTGGAACTTTTCTGAGTTAATTATATTCGATATTCGTGCAAGTAACTCTATGGACCCTCTAGAAGAACATATAAACCTTAACTCGATTCTATGCCCTCGGAACCGCGGTTTGAACCTTAGGGTTTGCCGTGGTTCCGCGGTGTCATAGGTGAGGCGTTGGTTTACCCCTTCTATGGCTGGTTCATAGGTACTGTGGTACGTTTTGGGTACTTTAACTTCGCTCAAGTGTTGAGCTCATTGGGAGTTGTGAGGATTTTTTGATTCTCTCGAAACGTTTAACATCGTCTAGTATATTGTGATACAATACTTGGAATCAACAACATATGAATTTTATAAGTCTTGCAATTTAGCCTCATTTGATTGGTTGCCACGGGATTTTGATGCGATCAAAAGTCCGTCGCAATCATTTTGTATATTCGAATACTCGCCGGGTAACATTATTAAGATAGCCATGCCCCATAACCCCGACCAAGTGACTGTAGGAGAACTCTGTAGCCAAAAAGCATCCGTCCGGGTGCTCGCGGCTGCGGTGTTCCGCATAAGTGCACTTCGTCGTCGGTATCGGGGGGTGCGGCCGTCTACTAAAGTTTCCGACGAGCATTCGATCGAGATGTCGGGAATCTTGTTGAATTGCCCGACTGATTATTGGAAAGCGTTTTCAATATCGAGACTAAAATGCGGGGTTTATAATTGTTAGGCATGTGATATCTAAGGAATTCATATTGTTAGGCATGAAATCCGCAATATGTGATATTACGGGTTTATGATGTCTAAGGTGGTTGCGGATTCCAACTGTTGTAGTTTTCATTTTCTTCTCTGCGACCGTAAGTGTAATATGTGGAGTATCGCCGGTTTCGTTGCTATACGTCAACGACAATTGGGATACGCATATTTACTTACGTTGATGACATGTGATGTTATGTGTTGCTGGATATGTTATATTGGATTGTCGTGTATGAATAGCCGGGGTTTTTATGTGAGATGAGTGTTTTTTTTCATTTTCATTCATGTAAAAACTTGTATATAATATTCTTTTATTTGGGGACTTCCGGGTTGAGGAAGATGTCACCGTTGATATATATTATTTATTTTTCCGCATTAAGATAGATCCAAGGAGGAGAGCACAAGTAACCAGGTTCTAGGGTCCAGTGGGAGACCATCTCAAGGAGTCGAGACCGGGTCTCCTAACTCTAGAATTGGTAGGGTTGCTTGCCACTCTCGTAGGGGTCTAGGGATGTGGGTTTGGTTATTCATCACGACTGTGGAATCCGTGTTTTATACAAGCTCAAAATAAAACACGGACGTCCTAGTATATCCAATATTTCATATGATATTTTCTGCTGCGTTATCTGTGATGTGATCATGTGATATGTTCAGATAGATATTGTATATAGTATATATGATATATTATATAGACGTTGCTTATGTTTTACACCTGCGCTAGCCCTGCCCCGCTCTGCCGTTAGTTACCTAACATAACGGTGCAGACGGGACATCGAGGCGAATGCGGATGGCATAAGTGTACGTTGTATTTATCTGTGATGTTTAGGTGGATTTAAATGATGGGACATTCATTAATAAGATTAATGAAAGAAAATAAACCTAAAAGATGTTGTGGAATCGAATTTCAAAATTCAGATAGCTCTAGTTGTTGCTTTGCATAGCGGTATTCCTTGTAGAATATCCAGCACCTCATTCGATGAGGAAAGAGCCGAAATCCCTTCACTGGGAGTGACCTCTTTAGCAATAATTAGCAGATGCTACAACCTTCGATTTGTCTTTTGACTGCTTTTCTAGTTCTTGCTTTGCATAGTGGTATTGTGAATATCCTGCACCTCATTCGACAAGGAAAGAGCCGAGATCCCTTCACCGGGAGTGACCTCTTTAGCAAAACTAGCAAAAGCCTCAAAAACACTCCATTTAAAATCATTTGATTCTGCAACGAGATCAAGTTCAAAGCGTTAAAGGTTTTCTTAAAAACCATCCGCAACCCTCCGTCATTTTAGGAAGTAAGTACTTAGTATTCGTGCTGTGTTTGTTGACTTTAGTTAAGGCACGGTGTATGGTAGCTAAGTGATGTCTTCCTACACCGCATATGATGCGATTAGTTAGGACAGTCATGTGACTTTGTTGACCTTAGTTAAGGATCATGTGGGTGGGTCTAATTAATCACGAAATGATGGGTAGAACTTGACTAGCACTTATGATTTGTTGATCATAGTTAAGGTCATAAGTACTAGGGGTAAAAGCCATTATCGGGAGTTTCAAGTGTTGAAATTTGCAATGAGATTGCATACCTTATATGAAATAGTTGGATCCTGATACCCACTGCGAGTAATTGTTACTCCTGTGAGAGTTTTGCACTTTACAATTAGCCGATCAAGTAGGTGTCTAGAAAGGTGTCAATGGGGTTACACCCCTGGGAAAACGAGGTTTATTTTAATTAGGTCCGTGCGAAAGCACGGGGAACCTCCCTCAAACTACCGGCACTGGCCTGGCTGAAAGATTGGCGAACTTGTAGAGTGTAATTAATCCCGGCTTGTCTTTCCTTTTAAGGTTTGAAGGAAGATTTGATAAAAACAGTGGGAGCATCCTGATTAGATAAAATATATAACCAATCTAATCTTGCAAGAGCGCACGCAGAGTATTTTCTTCTCTCTCCCTCCAGGTAACGACCATGTCACGCCTTAATCAAGATAATAATATGGATGTATTGACCGAACCCGCTTGTTATACTGAGCTGGGGAATGTTAGTCCCGCTCCAACTTATAACTGTTATAAGACCGAGCGGGAATTAGGGGAATACCAGAATTCCCATACCACCCAAACGAAGAAAGTGCATGATAATGCATCTTCTTCGGGTGTGTTCATTACATAGAACTGTTTCTCAGTATCCTCTACATCCTGGGTATTTGATACTGGATCAGGATTCCAGATATGTAATCTGTTACATGCGGCATAGATAGGTTGAGAACTGAGAATGGATGATAAAGTTTCAAGAGTTGAAAACGGTGCAATTGTTGAAAACAAGGAGTTGGCAATTATCAGCCTGTATTACCAAATACATTGATTCTGAACGAATGCTATTAGATACCGAACCTGATATACAACATCATATCAATCTCTTTATTTAGTAAAGAAAGATGTAATTTTGTATTGTTGGATAATGTTTTGAACATTTCCAATATCAATAGTTGATCGGTTTAGGCATGTTATCTAAAAGCATATACATTCTAAATCAAACCACAGTTCTTAACGTATAGAACACACACAAGAGAAAGAGTTTAGAAATAAACAAATCCTTCTTGAGGCATTGTAGACTAGGTCATATTAATGCTACCCGACTAGCTAAGTTACATTTAGATGCATATTTAAATCAGTTTGAATTTACATCTTGTGAAACTTGCCAGTCATGTCACAAAGATAAGATGACCGTAGCTCCGTTTACTAGAAACAGAGAAAGAGTTTGTGAACTCTTAGGACTGATACATAATAATGTATGTAGGTCCCCAGTCTACAAATGCCAGGACTGGTTCTTTATACTTCCTTACATTCACTGATGATCTCTCAACATTCGGACGCATGTTCCTGTTGAAACACATGTCTGTAGCTTTTTGAGAACTTCAAAGAATATAAGATAGAAGTACAGAACCAATACAAGTATAAGTATTATGTCCTTTGATATGATAAGGGAGGAGAATACTTAGGCATGGAGATCCTGGACTATTCTAAAGGAGAATGAGATTCTCTCTCAGCATTACTCCTCCGTATACACCACAGCAAAACGGTGTATCGGAGCGGAGCAATCGCACCCTATGAGATATGGTGCGCTCTATGATGAGTACTACTGAGTTACCTATTTCCTTTTGGGGGTTATGCACTTGAGGAAGCTGCATACCTATTGAATTAGGTTCCAACCAAATCAATGCCTACCACACCATATGTGATATGGTATGAGAAGAGCCCATCTCTTAACAGAGTTAAGATTTGGGGTTGTCCGGCCTATGTCTAAAAGAAAAATCCAAACAAGCTCGAAGCAAGGTCAGTTCTGTAGAACTGAAAGGAGTTCCAGCTACACAAACTACAGCTGATGATTTGGTAGAACTAAAAGATTCAATAGTCCCCGACGAACCTCAGCCTCTCCGCCGATCTAGAAGGGTTCCTCATCCGCCTGAGAGATACTTCGGTTTCTCGATGACAGTGGGAGTGAGGATTGCATCATGAGATGATGACCCAACTAGTTTCGAGCAGGCCATCAAGAGTGGGGACTCTGTAAGAATGGCTGGATGCTAAGAGATTTGAGATGGAATCTATATACACCAACAAAGTATGGACTTTGGTTGCTATATCTGAAGGGTTAAATCCCCATCAGGAGCAAGTATATCTTGAGAAGATTACTTGGTGTAGATAGAAAAGTTGAGACTTTCAAAGCTAGACTTGTTAAAGGTTCTCGTCATCGACCAGGCATGGATAATGATGAAACCTTTTCCAGTAGCTGTGCTTAAGTCCACCCAGATCCTACTTGTCATTGCTAGATACCATAACTACGATATCTGGCGGTTAGGTGTCATGACTGATTTTCTAAATAATGATTTAGAAGAAAACGTCTATAAGTACACAGCCAGAGGGCTTTGTTGATAGTGGGAGCAGCGGAAACGTGTGCAAGTTGCTTTAAAAGTTAAAGCAGGCATCGCGGAGTTGGAACATCTATTTTGATGTGGTAGTCAAAGAGTTTGAGTTCATCAAAATGGTAGATGAACCTTGGATATACAAAAAGGGTAGTAGCGAGTATGGTGGTCACCCTCGTATTATACATGAACGGCATACTCTTGATAGGAAAAGAGTTTCCTATATTACGCAAGGTCAATCTCCTCTTATCACAAGGATTCTACATATAGGATCAAGGTGATACCTTTTAAATCCTGGGTTTTTTCATCTATGAGATAGATCTAAATGTATGTTAGGATTCTCACTAGGTGTAGTGAGATGGTATCAATCGATCCTAGGGAGAATAACTGGAATGCTTCCAGGGTGGTAAGGTCAACTGAAGGTCGGTCACAGGCATTGTCTTTACCCTCAGTAGAGGGATGGTATATTGGAAGAGTTCCAAGCTAGATACCGTGGCAAACTAGACGATAAAGGCTGGTGACATCGCTATCAAAGATACAACCAAAGAAGAAGTTTGGGTGTATATTAGTTCATGAGAAGAACTAGGTTCCTACCATTGTGTGACAATGGAAGTGTGGTTTTGACCCAGGAACCACGGTCCCATCAGTGACCCAGACATATTCCAAGGCAGTATCACATGATCATGGAGATAGTTGATCTCCAGGGTGATCGAGGTTAGGAGAGTAGACTCAAAGGACAACACGGCGGATCCACTCACAAAGGCCTTTTCCCAGAGAGAGACTTTTATATGATGGTTGAGTATGAGATACTGCAACCACTGCTATAGATGGCCCCAGTGCAAGTGGGAGATTGTTAGTTATATGTATGCCTTAGAGGCCATTACTGTACATGAGATGTATATTGTAGTGGATGGTGGGACATATATAGGTAGGACTTTCTTGCTCGACATGATAGTACGCTATCTGGTTGCTCTTTATCTTAACATGTATACTTATTTTCTCTCTGTTACATGTTGATAAAGCCCTTAGGATGTGTACTCGACTTCCAGGATTATGATGGAGATCATACTAGTGGGGCCTTGGTAGTCCATGAGTACATCCTTCAATATTCCTAGTCGTGGGAATATCAAGACGGGGCATCGATATTCCAGAGTAGACTAGCGTATATCCTCTCGACCCATATGATGGGCGATGGATGTTCTCCTTTTCATCGTTGTTTGACATCAGAGATGGTATGCGAGTGCTCAGTGGAGACTGAGTACACTGAAAGGACTCGCCGAGAACTCCCAGTTGGTATTATACCTCATGTCAGATGGCAGTTCTCTGGTGACACTGGTACAGCTTAGTCTGTTGAACCGAGATCGTCATAGAGTCTTGTGTGTCTCCCACTGTTTTTTGATTTCTACCCTACCACGGCTCTACTGAATCGTGCAAACAGGTGGTTTTTGGGTACAGTCCCGATTCACATGGAGGCAATGAGCGATAAGAGGGGATTCGTCTCTCCCGGTATTGGGAGTTGATGTTGCGCTATACTCGACTGGCCATAACTGGAAATCCCTGGCCAGGGTTGCAGTGATTTACTGGTAAGTGTTATCAGTAGTTTCACGCTTGTTATGGACCATACATCGGCATGACTTATCAAGCTACTGGGGTCTGACGTTTACCACCCCTAGGCGGGATATACGACATATCAGACGAACAGACCGGACTGTGCGGTAAGTGTTATTGATTGGATTCGCAGGAGTGTGGGCAAGCTTGCTCGTTGATCTTCTGATCGCTCAATACCCGGGTGACCGTTATATTTAGCAGACCGCTTGCGGCTTGTGGGTGACTGATATGATCACCACCTACTGCCGGCGTATTGACGAGTCTTTAGAGTCCTACACAGAGGTTTCCTGGCTCAAGCGAAACGAAATAGGAGCACATATGAGATATGTGCGGGACCGAGAATAATACCAGTACGTGATACTGTAAGTCTATGTTAGCGCCCCGGCCGTCTACAGACGCCAAATGCGGAACAAAAAATTTTTAACTGGCGCTATCGTATACTTCAACCCGGATGTGCCATTATTGCTAAACTAACAAACTGTAAAGAGTGTAGAAAGGTTATACCGAACGATCCGAGTCCTTCGTTCTTTAACCATCATCCCACGCTCCGTTGCGGCTGCTCCGATCTCTTCGATCTCCGATCTGCTCGTCCAGGTGGCACCACGTCGACGATTCTTTAAACGGGCTCCCGCCTCTGACTCGAGGCAACTCGGTCGTCAAGTTTGCTAAAAGAGACGACCAAGAATGATGTAGAGAATGAATAGATTACTTTGTCTCACTTCGTCCAAAGCCGTGGACGATCGGTAAATGAAGTTGCCATTTTTATCGGGTGATGGAATGAAAGAGGCTATGAAATTTCCATGCACCATAAACCATAGTCTTTTTACCAAAAATGAAATCAATCTCTCTCTCTCCCCCAAAGGAAGGCCGACCACTATTTAACTAAGAGGGAGGTGAGTGTAGGAACCAAGTGGTGACCATAACACAAAGCTTATCATGAAGAAAAAATCTTAACAAAACAAAATGCATTAATGTAAACCATGACTCACTTAAACCTAGTCATCATATAATAAATGCAATCAAAGGTTCATGAACCTAGTCACCATCCTTGTCATCACATCTAGAAACTTCTAGAACACTGACTCACCTCATCTCAAGAAAAGATAAATCCGTCTTTAACCGAATGTTAAAAGACGGCTGATAGAAAACTGGAAACTGGCAACTTCCAAAAGTGATCCTGAAACTACTTTCAGGATAACCCCGTAACTGTATAAATATACCCGCATTTGTATTACGACCGAATACAAATGCAACTGAGACAAAGATATTATATCTACTCAATATAATACTCGGATCCGGCTTATACCAAAGCCGACCAGTATTATCTGCCCGAAAAATAACACGTGCGTAAACGCACGTGCATTTTCCGAACCCTGCCATAAAACCATACGGCCTCTACAACGTTTCGCCCGAACTTGGGAAACTGTCTGTGGGGGACTCTAATGACTCGACAGTACCCTGGCAGCGGGTTTAACCACAAACCATCAGCGGCACTAGCTATGCGTAACGGCTGCCCATGGACTGACCTCAAGAGAGGCTGATGAGCGAACTCATCCAGAAACCCTACTGAGCCTAACAGTGACAATGTATATACAGTCCGGTCCGTTCGTCTATGAGTATCGCATATCTGCCTAAGGGGCTAGTAACGTCAGACCCCCAATAGCAGTATAAGTCGTGTCGGAGTGTAGCCCAATAACACCCTGAGATACTACTGGAGTACCTACCAGTAAATCTCCTGCCACGGCCGTGGGCTATGTGTAATGGCTCTCCTAGACACAGCACGATCTCGCCCCCAATACCGGGAGAGACGAATCCCCTCCCGATCCGCTCACGTGCCTCCATATGGCTCGGGACTGTACCCAAAAACTACCTGTTTGCACGACTCCTTTGAGCCGTGGTAGGGTAGAAATCAAAGCACAGTGGGAACTCACACGAGACAAATGACGACCTCAGGTCGATGAACTAACCTGTACACATGTCACCTGGGAATTGCTATCTGACGATATGTATAATACCAACTAGCAGGTTCCCGGCGAGTCCTGTCCGGTGTACTCATAACCCAATGAGCACCTGTATACATCTTAGGTGATCCAACTGACACCAGTGGCTTGTGAGACCGGCCACCGCCCCTCGTCGGGGTCTCGACTGTATACACTAGTCTACTCCGGAGTATCGATGCCCTGTCTCGAAACTCCCACGACTAGGGACTACAATTAAGGATATGCGTATAAACCACCCTACTCTCACGTATATGATCGCCATCATACTGTAGGTAGTAAAGCAAGATCCTAAGGGCTCTATCAAAGTGTAACAGTGATCAGTCACCTGAAACTGTACACGACTGATAAAGGCAAACCAGATAGCATACTATCATCTCGAGTAAGACTGTCCTACAGGTATAGGTCCTCCGCAACCATTGCAATCACGTACCTGCGATCCAATAATTGACTATGAGGGCACTATCTCCAACAATCTCCCACTTGCACTCAAGGCTAATTATTGCGATGTCGACTACTCACAGCCCGTGTGAAAACGAACATCCAACTCCTCTACTAATCAGTTTCACAAAGCTCGTTTGTAAAACTATTGTGTTCAAGAAATAGCCTCAGTGAGTGGATCCGCCTAGAAGTTTCTTTCTATATCTCTCTAAATCTCAAGGTCGCGTAGAAAGCCATCTCCCGAATCGAGTAATATCTGTCTTAGAATATGTCTGGATATCTGATGGGACCTACTTCATAAATGAACTCCAAATCCAAACTTCTTAGACTGTATCGATCACTGAACCTAATCAGTATCCGGCACCATGCCACCCACAGTATCCTCTTGGACCACCTGTCCATAATACTGTCCCTCGTCAGAGGGAAAAACTATAACTCTGACAATCACTCTGTCAACCATGTCACCTTTGAAGCCTGGAATGATAATCGTCTCCTGAAGGAGGCCGCCGTTATCAAATCCTTAGAACATTTACTTATGTTCTAAAACTGCTTCCTTATGTTTCTCCAGGATTGGATTAATACAAACTTATTGCATCTAGTGCAAAAACAACATCTGGTGTGGTACTTGACATCTCATGATTGACTCAGTTGCCTAAGCAAGTGATCTGCCAATCATTCCCATCCCTCTCCACTTTAGTCTGTAAGACACCTTTAGAAAGGGTGACTCCATCACTTGTAGGTACACCACCATGCTTGGAGTCAACTATTCTAAAAACCATTAGAATATCTGTCAAAGTATCCACATTGGGAAACTACCAAAATCTAGATCTAAAACCATAGATCCAGAAACCAGAATGTCAAATATTATATCCATATCCTGTCTGGAGAAACAACTGTGTGACGACCAAAGTACAACCGATCGTAGTATAGGAATTTTACTTCCTACTCTGTGTATGTCATCCAAATACCATGACATCACACCCTACTACCTTCTTAACAGATCCATCCCCTATTCTGTTGAAGTCAAACCTATGACTGTCATATCAAAATTAGATAATCTATCTCCGCTATAACTGCTCTAATCTATAAATAGACATAAGCTACTTGCCCACTATGCATCTGCTGCTCCCACTGACTACGACAATCCTCCTACCGGGTCTCATAGCCTGGAACAACAGTAGTGTCAAGTCTGGGTAGATAAGAACCTCCCTGTCACCGTCCTTGAGGATACCGGAGTACCTCTCGGGTGTCTGAGGTTACCCACCATATCTGCGGAGTGGCTATTGGAATGTCAAACCTGATTGAATATATAGGTCCAATTAAATTTTCCGTAATCGTTCGCGGTTCTGGAATCACTTCCAGTTCTACCACTACTGTTTTCTGAAAAAAAAAATCCATTTTACTAAAACTGTGGCGAGTCAAGAACAATATCACTATTGATCTTCAAAATGGTAGAATATCAACCCTCGTCATAGCCAGGGTCAACCCACAAACAGCCATTACAGAAACGTGCCCTGAGTTATCCAGTATCTGGTTTTAAGCATAAGCTGGACAACTCCCTGTATCTTAACATCTTTTAAGGTACTAACTATTCTATATCCAATATAGAAACTTTGGCACTAATTTAATTGGAACCATATTCAAATTATGCAGTTGTCTCCAGTGCATATCATCTTAATGGAAAGAGGCTAATCAGCATTACTCAACTTAGGAATCCATCCAATTATGAGTAACCTGAAAGAGAAACTCGTTTCTCAAAATCATCACTATCATCTGAATACCAATCACAAGAATCTACATCTTCGATCTCTTTGAAGAATCCCGATACTTGTGATACCTGGTTCTCTACTTTATTCTTATACCCACAACTTCTCAAAACTTAGACCTTGTATTTCTACGAAACACTTGTCTAAATAGAGAAGTCATAAGTAAACAGAACATAGTACGAGGACCTACCCCTTTGTCCTGATGGACACTTGGACAACATACAATATTCTGTATAAGTCCGCTGAGTTAAACAACTTAAAACCTGTGCGTCGTAGGTTGAAAACTGTACCCTGGCGATTTCCTCAAATATCACCAATTACAACGAATTCCGTTATAATGAGGATGATCACCTAATTCCCTATAACGTACTCCCGCTCATCATCTGTAAAACCATACAGATATGAGAATGAAACCTGGTAAATACATACCTTTGGAGTAAGTATCTAATCGGGAAAACAGTTTTCATTTAACAATGCACTGAAACATGAAAATGTTTCGTAGGGGTATCCTGGTATTCATAGCAATGCCTCTTCCATAATCCAATTCATGACTTTAACCGTATATTTTATTGTCATCTCTCCAAATCCCTTTATTTGTCTTTAGTCGTTACCTTCTGTACACCATCGTTAGGCTAAATGGTTTTCTTCCTTCCCTACCGTTCGGCACCAGCCTATGGTTTGGAAGAAGACTATCCAGTAAGCATAATAGGTGTACCCTCCTAAACCAAGGAGTACTCATATCTTGAGAGAAGGTGATGATAAAAGACAACTGAATAATACCTTATTCCTTTAGGAGTGGCGATGAAGTACGCGGTTTTGGTCGTGAATGATATCAGTCGCAATTTACTTTGCCCTTTTTCTAATCCCTTTATTTTGTCTTTACATATTACCTTCTGCACACCCTACTTAGGCTAATTGGTTTTCTTCATTCCCTACCTTTCGGCACCTGCCTATGGTTTGGAATAAGACTATCCAATAAGCGCAATAGGTGTACTCTCCTAAACCAAGGAGCTCTCGCAACCTGAGAGAAGGTGATAATAAAAGACAACTGAATAAACCAATTCTATTTCTCCTGAACCTTGATCCATCCTCGAAGAAGTCCCTTCGAGTTTGTATATAACCATACGATGGATCTATCCAATGGAAGTGGATGTCCGTAGTAATACGGCTGTTCTGAGAAATACAAAGGGTAAAAGAAGGAGTGGCAATGACTTATGCAACTAGGACAATCCAAAAGCCAGTATTTTAAGAAGGTTCGGTCAACAAGGTCACTGAGTCATAGTCTAGGGTCGGTCAAAGGTCGCTGCCAAAGAGAGAGAGAAAAGAAACACTCTGCGTGCACTCTAACCTAAATCAGAATGGTTATCACTTTATCTAATCCGGAAACCTCCCACTGTCCTGTCAAATTCTCCTCCAAACCTGAAAGAAGAATCAATCGGGATCACCCGAAGAGTAAACCAACTCATCAGTGGGAATCGGGATCCAACTCTCATCGCATGATAACGTGATGGAATGCATCCACGTTACTCATACTCCAGAAGGTATGCGCATACTTGGCAAATTTCAGTTTCTTTAGAAACTCCCGATATGATTTTTGTCACATGCTCTTATAACCTTGGCTTTGGTCAAAATGTCATAAGTCACATGCCAAGTTCTACCCGTCACTATCTTGTCAATTTGAACCCACCCGCAAATGCCCCTGACTTTGGCCAATCGGCAGAACGACTGTCCCAAACTAACTCATCTATCTATGCAACAAATGAATACCCAGCAGCTACCAAACACTATGCCTTAACTTTGGCTAAAATGCATAGCTTGAATACTACTGAATACCCAAAAAAAGTGACGGAGGGCTACGGCTGGTTTTTGGAGAAAAACCTTTAACGTAACGAACTTGATATCGCTAAAGGAACCTGATAGCTTTTTAAAATATAGTGGTGAAAACCTTTTGCTAAAGAGGTCACTCCCGATGAAGGGATCTCGGCTCTTTCCTCGTGGAATGAGGTGCAGGATATTCCACTGAATACCGCTATGCAAAGCAACTTGTAATCGACTATAGTGAAGTTATTACCCTGATGCAAACTTCTGCCCAAGGGATCAGTCCCGGTGAAGGGATATCGGCCCTTGCCCTGTCGAATGAGGTGCAGGATATTCCACTGAATACCTCTATGCAAAACAAAAGGAAACATCTTTGTAATAACACCTTTTTAAATTGTTCCAACAACATCAAACAGGTTTGTTTTACTTTGCATTGATCAGAATCAACGCAGTCCCATCAATCAATCACACCAGAAAAGAACGAAAACAAAATGTACGTATATGCCATCCGCATTCGTCACTGGGTCCCGTCATCACCCGTTAGGTTACTTAACTAATGACAGAGCGGGGACTGGACTAGCGCGGGTGTAAAACATATACAACATCTAATAGTATATAAACCAATATACAATAATCACTCCAGGCGTGATAATATGCAACATTACAGAAAAGTAATAAGCATCACAGAACAATACAGATAATCTGGGATCCCCGGGTTTCACAGAGCCGCTGCTGAAACCCGACGTTCCCCTGTCGTGTGGATAGCCTGTGCAATGAAACCTAGACCCCTACGGGTGCGGCAAGTTACCCGCCAAAACCTGAAGCGAGGCAGCCCCCTACAGAAAAGTGAATGGACCACCCTTCCCTTCACGGAATCCGGTAATCTTGGGCACCCCTCCATGGGTCAACCTGTACCCCCTACGAGTGCGGCGAATAGTCTGCTAATTCTAGAGTGAGGCCCCTCTGCCTCTCAAAGCCATGAGATGCGGACCCGTTGCCCCTCAGAACCCGGCTATCCGTGCACTCCGTCGCGGGGCAAAACCTAGTACAGTAATGAAAAATAGTACAACAGGTACATCGACCGCAACCTGGTCGTGCCCCAAAAGAATATTATACAACAGGCAGTGACGGCAGTCCACAAGTTGGACGCTCGTCCCGCAATATCAAATGTACAAATAAATCCAAACTGCACTACCATTGCACACTGCTATCCACCACGACAAATCCGCAACATCACAGCACAACACAGAACATCAACGTGAATGTTACGTTCGCAAACCCGTCTAAAAGAACTATAGCAATCAGACGCGGTTTACCGATCAAATGACATTTCCGGTCGGAGATATAATGTAAGCACTGTAAACTAACGTGTTTAAATTTCGATCGACTAAATATCACGAAGTGGGCCCCACGAACAACTGGTGAACAGTAACAAAATCTGGGCCCAAAAGATATATACCAAAAACCACAAATTCCAAAGAAGAACCTACTGAGCAAATTTGGGGGCATGATGACACAGAATGGCCGCGGATCCGCGGCCAAACCATGGGTTTGGCCGCGTTTCCGCGGCAGTCTTGTCGAATCATGATCCTAAATTTGGACGGTGTTCTAATAAAACCGTGCACAGTTTTCTGAGATATGTAGAATAATTTTAGGACATCATTTAAAATCGACAGAAACTGTGAAGCAAGAAAAATGCGGTTTTTGATTTCCGGTTCGATCGATATTTTAAACGCGTTAGCACAAGTTAGTATAGCAAAATGGTGAGGCTCTGATACCACTGTAAGTCTACGTTAGCGCCCCGGCCGTCTACAGACGCCAAATGCGGAACAAAAACTTTTTAACTGGCGCTATCGTATACTTTAACCCGGATCTGCCATTATTGCTAAACTAACAAACTGTAAAGAGTGTAGAAAGGTTATACCGAACGATCCGAGTCCTTCGTTCTTTAACCATCATCCCACGCTCCGTTGCGGCTGCTCCGATCTCTTCGATCTCTGATCTGCTCGTCCAGGTGGCACCACGCCGACGATTCTTTAAACGGGCTCCCGCCTCTGACTCGAGGCAACTCGGTCGTCAAGTTTGCTAAAAGAGACGACCAAGAATGATGTAGAGAATGAATAGATTACTTTGTCTCACTTCGTCCAAAGCCATGGACGATCGGTAAAAGAAGTTGCCATTTTTATCGGGTGATGGAATGAAAGAGGCTATGAAATTTCCATGCACCATAAACCATAGTCTTTTTACCAAAAATGAAATCAATCTCTCTCTCTCTCCCAAAGGAAGGCCGACCACTATTTAACCAAGAGGGAGGTGAGTGTAGGAACCAAGTGGTGACCATAACACAAAGCTTATCATGAAGAAAAAATCTTAACAAAAACAAAATGCATTAATGTAAACCATGACTCACTTAAACCTAGTCATCATATAATAAATGCAATCAATGGTTCATGAACCTAGTCACCATCCTTGTCATCACATCTAGAAACTTCTAGAACACTGACTCACCTCATCTCAAGAAAAGATAAATCCGTCTTTAACCGAATGTTAAAAGACGGCTGATAGAAAACTGGAAACTGGCAACTTCCAAAAGTGATCCTGAAACTACTTTCAGGATAACCCCGTAACTGTATAAATATACCCGCATTTGTATTACGACCGAATACAAATGCAACTGAGACAAAGATATTATATCTACTCAATATAATACTCGGATCCGTCTTAAACCAAAGCCGACCAATATTATCTGCCCGAAAAATAACACGTGCGTAAACGCACGTGCATTTTCCGAACCCTGCCATAAAACCATACGGCCTCTACAACGTTTCGCCCGAACTTGGGAAACTGTCTGTGGGGGACTCTAATGACTCGTCAGTACCCTGGCAGTGGGTTTAACCACAAACCGTCAGCGGCACTAGCTATGCGTAACGGCTGCCCATGGACTGACCTCAAGGGAGGCTGATGAGCGAACTCATCCAGAAACCCTACTGAGCCTAACAGTGACAATGTATATACAGTCCGGTCCGTTCGTCTATGAGTATCGCATATCTGCCTAAGGGGCTAGTAACGTCAGACCCCCAATAGCAGTATAAGTCGTGTCGGAGTGTAGCCCAATAACACCCTGAGATACTACTGGAGTACCTACCAGTAAATCTCCTGCCACAGCCGTGGGCTATGTGTAATGGCTCTCCTAGACACAGCACGATCTCGCCCCCAATACCGGGAGAGACGAATCCCCTGCCGATCCGCTCACGTGCCTCCATATGGCTCGGGACTGTACCCAAAAATTACCTGTTTGCACGACTCCTTTGAGCCGTGGTAGGATAGAAATCAAAGCACAGTGGGAACTCACACGAGACAAATGACGACCTCAGGTCGATGAACTAACCTGTACACATGTCACCTGGGAACTGCTATCTGACGATATGTATAATACCAACTAGCAGGTTCCCGGCGAGTCCTGTCCGGTGTACTCATAACCCAATGAGCACCTGTATACATCTTAGGTGATCCAACTGACACCAGTGGCTTATGAGACCGGCCACCGCCCCTCGTCGGGGTCTCGACTGTATACACTAGTCTACTCCGGAGTATCGATGCCCTGTCTCGAAACTCCCACGACTAGAGACAACAATTAAAGATATGCGTATAAACCACCCTACTCTCACGTATATGATCGCCATCATACTGTAGGTAGTAAAGCAAGATCCTAAGGGCTCTATCAAAGTGTAACAGTGATCAGTCACCTGAAACTGTACACGACTGATAAAGGCAAACCAGATAGCATACTATCATCTCGAGTAAGACTGTCCTACCGGTATAGGTCCTCCGCAACCATTGCAATCACATACCTGCGATCCAATAATTGACTATGAGGGCACTATCTCCAACAGATACTGTATTCTATTCTCGCGATTTGTATCATCGGTCGGTTATATTCGATATAGCCAGGATACCGAATCAAGTGTTGATTCGATATTTTGATACACTGGATATTAGTCGGTTATATGCGATATGACCGGATCATTGAATCAAGTGTTGATTTAAGTATTTAATGTATAATTATATATTTAATATATTACTTTACATTAACTCTTATTTGTTCACTTAAGATTGATTTTCTCACTTGATGTGCACAAGTTGTATATGTGATATATAATTGTGTACATATTTGTATCATGTTTGATGATACATGCAAGCTTAGGTGTGTGTATGACTTACACCATATTTATGTTAATGATTAGGGTTTTTATTTATTTTGGTAAAACAAAATGGTGGCTTTCTTTGTCTTGGCTTGAAGCTTCATGAAGCTTTAAGCATATTTGACAAAGTCCACTCATTTTGTTTTGCATAAGATTTTTTTTAACCAAACCATTAACTCAAACTATGGTTTAGTCTCTAAAAAGGTTAACTCACCCATGGTTGCATTATGATAGACCTCACTTGATAATTCTTTTTCAAAAAATTATTCATTATTATTATTCTTTTCTCATTCTTCTTCTTCTTCTTCAAGAAGAAGAAAAGCTTGCTAGAATTTTTCAAGTGAAGAAATAGAGTGAGAAATCCAAATCCAAAATGAACCCACTTCCTATTTCATCATCCTCTACTACTTTCCATTTAGTTTAGGGTGTTCTCTTCACAAAGTTCTTGACCTAGTGAAGATGGAGCTTGAGTTTGAGTCTCCTCGACGTAGATCATCTTCGGCCTCGAAGTCAACGACCTAGCCCGTTGATTTCTCCGAGGAAACCATCACTAGAGTCCGGGATCTCGATGATCGCAGCGAAGGGATGTCAACACGGAGCTTTAGAAGTGAAGGACCGGATCTACAAAGGTTGTATTTTCATTCACTTCTTTTGTAATGTTAGTTTACAAACTTTGTTACCCTAGTTTTCTAGTAGTATCATTGGTTGATTGCTTAGCACACCCTAATTTTATTTTTTTTGTGGCATGTGTGATGCTTGCAAACCTTAGGCTAGGTGCTAAGAAATCCCAACAATTTATATCTACGGGGGAAGTCGGGTGGATGGCGTATAGCACGCCCGCAACTATTTGATATGGAATATCGTTTGTTTCTGTTATCCTGATAAATGATTTGCTACGGACATGATTGTAGGATTTACAAACGATAATATGATTGAAGTTGATGATAATAAACAATTGACTTAGGAGAAAATGATATGATAAGTAAATCATGATAAGTACTATTTAAAAGAGAACTAGTGTGACGTTTATTAAATTGATGCGAGATATTAATATGATGTGATATTAGGACTTAGTGTGATATGTCATTTTTATGGATTCGAGTCGATATGAGATTGTTGATACCTTTGTAGGTCCCCTGATACGAGTTTGACATGGATGTGACCTGAGAGATAGGTATATATATTTATATGGATAATGATTGCATAATGAGTGATATGCCGTACGAGACTTAGATCCATACCCCGATATTGTATAGGTTGATAGAATCCCTATTTGTTAATGCCGATGTACGTTAGATTACCGTACGCGATGACTTTTACTTGTTGATTTATCCATACCCCTGATTAGAGGATGTCCTACGATGGATTGTACCGTACGTGTTATTGTGAGGCTGGATGCTAATTGATAGACTCACCGACTCGGTCTTGTTGACATGTATACCTTATAGCATTTGATTCACTATATGTATTGTGCTGCATTCATGCTGTTCTCATTGCATTTCTTATACCTGTGCTAGTACACCTACACCATTATCGATGATGCGTATGTTTCACATACACAGACTTGCCAGCTCACACACTTCTTCATCAATAATTGCCATGTCACTTACACAGTAGAATTTCTATATCATGCTATAATATACTACCATGTTCATATCACTATGCTAGGTTGCATGATATATTGACATGTACACCCATATATTTTACTACAGCTACATGTACATCATGCATACATACTGACATGTACACCCACATATTTCGCTACAGTTGCATATACCCTAGTTGGTATTGCATTGACATGTGATATTGAGACATTGACTATTGCGCCATTGCACTTATGAAATGCATCATACATACTTGATTACATGTAGATACTTATACCTTGCTACAGTTATATGTACACTTCATATAATGCTGCACTTGTTTTCGGAGGATTTGGGAACCGCAAGATATATTTTAAAGTTGGATTCATTTTAAAGAGCGGTTTTCCTTAATATGCTCATATTGTTGTTTATGTTGCATATATCAGTTTTTCATGGATTTACGCATTGAGATATGGATTTCATATGATTTATGGATTTGAGAACCGTAGGGGTATTTCAAGAAATTTATGTATTGTTTGAAAACCCAGTTTCTCTTGATATGATATTTCAGTGCGTCCACCATGTGTTTTCTCGGTTCTGACATTGGCATGTGAAACCCGATTCGAGGAGCGAGAGTCACCATCTGCGGGTACATGGTGGACCTGGTATGGTACCCCGGGACGAGAGATGATATCGTGGTGTAGATGATGAGCCTGGCAGAGGGACCACTACCTACCGATGATATTATTTGGACTCGGCGGATATCTGGGGGATACCGACCGAAGTCATGTTCAGACATGCTACGTGGATTTCGGGTGTCGATGTGGACACTCAGGTTCCATGAGATGTACTGACAGCAGGGCCGGTCATGGTGACGGCGCCTGACAGATGAGGATTTACGTGTCGCTGCTGGACACAGGTTTCATGATGTTTCGAGTGGTCAACTTTAGACACTCCGGTTCCATGATTTGATGTGTCGTTGATGGACACACATTATTTGATATCCTCGTATTTACCTGCAAATACTGTTGTGATATTTACATGCAGGAGTTATTGTGTCAGTGGTTGACACGTGGACGAGATCCACTGCATACATGCATTGATTTTATTGTGGACGAGATCTACTGCATACATGCATTGATTTTATTGTGGACGAGATCCGCTGCATACATGCATTGATTATATTGTTGGATGGTATCCATTTGCTGTTGGCAGTTATTTATATGTTGGCACATATGCAGATACGGTCATCCTAGATATCATAGTATTACCTTTATGATATAGTTGACCTAGGAATCGTTATTTATTTCGATTTCTACCTGATGTTGTTTTTCTATTCACGAGTTGGCAACTCACCCCCATTGTGCCACAGTTCTTGCAGGTAGACCGCTTGGATCAGTTGCGGTATCGCTGGCACACAGCTGTTTTCGGGTGACTTGCTTGTGGTAGGTGGTACATGTTGGATCGTGCCATTCTTGTGTTTATCATCCATATTGTATCTAGTCACTCCATCAAATCAGAAACTAGCAAATTGTATATGTTGCAGACTTAGAGGACTTGTAGTTGCGAGACTTGAGCGATGGGTTTTATATTCGCTTTTGGGGTTGATGTCTTGCTTTACTTTTCCTGTTGTGGATCTTCGCCATTGGGCGTCGTATACTTGTTATTTATACTTGTGGTGGTTGTTTCCGCCGTTGGGCGTTATTTGCTCCCGTTTGGGATGCCTTATATATATTCTGTGTGTACCCATTTTCGGGGCCAGTTTTTACAAAGGAGGTGCTGCCGAAATTTTTATGAAAACCAAGGAAAAGAGTTAATATAAGTTTCTAAATGTTGTAAATGTTTTCTTTACTTACTTCAGTTGTAAGGTTTAGATTTCTAGGTTTCGGCTTACTTAGGTTACGTTACGCCTGTAGACGTGGCGTAATTTAAGTGCCGATCACGAGCTGCTATTTTGGGTCGTGACACCAGGGGAAAGTCGGATTTCAGTTGCGGCTCAAAGGAAACCCGGGGCTCCCAGATTATCTGTATTGTTCTGTAATGCTTATTACTTTTCTGTGATGTTGCATTTATCATGCCTGGAGCGATTATTATATATTGATATATATACTAATAGATGTTGTATATGTTTTACACCCGCGCTAGTCTAGTCCCCGCTCTGTCGTTAGTTAAGTAACCTAACGGATGATGACGGGACCCAGTGGCGAATGCGGATGGCATATACGTACATCATATTTTCGTTCTTTTCTGGTGTGATTAATTGATGGGACTGCATTGATTCTGATCAATGCAAGAAAAACAAACCTATTCGATGTTGTTGGAACATTTTTCTAAAAAGCTGTTATTACAAGGATGTTTTCTTTTGTTTTGCACAGAGGTATTCAGTTTGGAATATCTAGCACCTCATTCGATGAGGTAAGGGCCGAGATCCCTTCATCGGGAGTAACCCCTTGGGCAGAGTTTTGCGTCAGGATAATAACTTCACTATAGTCGATTACTTTTTGCTTTGCATCGCGGTATTCAATTTATAATATCCTGCACCTCATTCCACGAGGAAAGAGCCGAGATCCCTTCACCGGGAGTGACCTCTTTAGCAAAGGTTTTCGCCACTATATATTTGTAAAAAGCTATCTGGTTCCTTCAATGATATCAAGTTCATTACGTTAAAGGTTTTTCGCCAAAAACCATTCGTATCCCTCCATCATTTCAGACGGGTAGCACTTAGTATTCATGCTATGTATGTTGGCCTTCGTCAAGGCATAGTGTATGGTAGCTATTTGTTACTTTTCTGTTGCAAAGATAGATGCGTTGGTTTGGGACAGTCGTACTACTATTTTGGCCTTCGTCAAGGGTATGTACGGGTGGGTTCAAATTAACCTGGATAATGACGGGTAGAACTTGACATGTGACTTATGATATGTTGACCTTCGTCAAGGTCATAAGAGCATGGGGTAAAAATCACATCGGGAGTTTCTAAAGAAACTGAAACTTGTCAGGCATGAGCATACCTTCTGGAGTGTGATAACGTGAGTGGATTCCATCATGTTATCATGCGATGATAGTTGGATCCCGATTCTCACTGATGAGTTGGTTTACTCCTCGGGTGATCCCGACCAATTCTTCTTTCAGGTTTGGAGGAGAATTTGAGGTTACAGTGGGAGACATCCTGATTAGATAAAGTGATTAACAATTCTGATCTAGGTTAGAGTGCACGCAGTGTAACATTTCAGAAAAATATAAAATATTATTTTTGGAATTTAATATTAAAATAATATATTTCCCGAAAACTGCCCGATTTGCGAATTGGGGTTTTCGAAAAGGGTATAAATATATACCAATAATTATGAACTAATTGAAAATTAAAATGATTTATTCATTTAATAATTTATTTAAAGGATTTGGCATTTTTAAACTTTATTATATGCGGTTTTGATAAAAACCCGATTAGTGCACTGCTAATCGCGATTAAGCCAAATCCGTGTTTCTACAGTTTTCATGGTTAGTGCACCATGACATGTTTCATTTTGTTACATGTTTCATTTCATTTGGTTTATTGGTGTTGAAAAGGGAAAAAGAAAAAGAAAAGTCCAAAAGGGGACATAATGATTGGGTAGGTATACTTTTGAGAGAGAGAGAAGTGAGAATAATAGTGAAAGAGAGAAGGGGGGCTGTTGCCATGCTTCATTTCCCCCATCATTTTCATTTCCCTCTTCATCTCCCTCAACTCCACATCCCTCCACCTTCAAACCCTAAATCCATCTCCAAAACTCCGTCCAAACCCTTTCACAAAAAAACGATCCCCTCTTCATGCTCTTCGCTTTGAACCAAACAAAATGGGATTTTGGCAACTTTGGGACTTCTAGGGTTTTGTTTGGGAGTAACCATGAGGTATATCTATTTTCTTTTAGAGTAGTTTTGATTTCCTAGCTTTTTGCTAAGTTTAGATGTCGTTTTGTGTTGGATTGTGAACTTGGAAAATTCCAAGAGAAGGGTTTGGGAAATTGGTGATATTTGTGACTGTTAACAAGACTTTGGAAATGATTCATGACCTGGACCAGAGCTTAGAAACCCAAAATACAGAATTTAGAAACCCCCAACATCGGATTAATGTGTGAATTGTGAGGGTATTTTGGAATCTGGAGCAACCCGGGGGCACTAGAAGTAATTTAGCAAATACTGGGAGTCGTGCAGGCACCTAGGAAGCTACCACCAAGACATGAGCCCCAACCCCTGCACTATGGCCACAGATTAATTCAATCTGGCCGCAAATTGCGGCCAGGCTGGGTTGGAATGGTTTCGTATTTGTTCTGGGGTCCCTTTAGAGGTAAATTAGACCCTCCATATATGCAGAATTGACCAATTTGGCTTAGGGTAAAATCTAGGACCATTTTCATGAGTTGATGCATTGTTTTACGACTTCGTTTTGACTTGATTTTGATATTTGGTATTGTGTTTCCATCGTGTGGCGTTTGTACATCAACGACCAGGGTTAATTGTCGTGTTTTGCATGCAAAGCTATAGGTTTTGACCTATGAGCGAAACGTGTGCCGTTTTGGTTTTTCCGCCTTGATTTTTAATATGCATTGCGATTGTTTGTTATTGTAGATACCTTCGCGTGCAAGAAAGGGATGCTGTGTATACAGACGGTGAGCCTGGCAGAGGGACTACTACCTACCAATGATAATATTTGGGCTCGGCGGATATCCGGAGGATACCGACCGGAGTCGAGAAATGATATGGGCCGATCCGGACTGACGTAGCCCGTGGGCCAATCCGGACTGACGGAGGCCGATATATGAGGATTTACGTGTCGATGCTGGGCACGGTTTTCATGATGTTTTCGAGTGTCGATGCTAGGCACTCAGGTTCCATGATTTTGATGTGTTGTGAGGGACACCGTTGATATATATCCTCATACTTTCATGCACACTCTGTTATGATATTTACGTGCATACAGACATTGATTACATGGGTGGACGAGATCCACATGCATACATACCTTGATTATATGGATGGACGAGATCCACATGCATACATGCATTGATTATTACTGTTGGATGTTATCTACATACATATAGGTATTGACTACCTTGTTGCATATACAGACCCGGTCACCCTAGATATCATAGTATTACCTTTATGATATAGTTGACCTAAGAGTCGTTGTTTATTCGATTCCTATCTGTTGATATTTTTCTACTCACGAGTTGGCAACTCACCCCCGTTGTGCCACAGTTCTTGCAGGTTGACCGCTTGGATCAGTAGCGGCTTCGCTGGCACACAGTTGCATTTGGGTGTTTTGCATTGGTAAGTGGGACATTTGTATCTTACCCACTCTTGTATCTATATTTCATTATTGTATCTAGTCAACTCCATCAATCAAAATTAGTAAATTGTATAAGTAATGAGACTTAGTGAGATTGTGGTTGCGAGACTTAGTGCGAGGGGTTTTTTCGCTACTTGTGGTTTGTTGTCTTGCTTATTTATTTATCTTTATGTGGTGAACTTTGCCGTTGAGCGTCGTATACTTATTTATACTGTATTGCGTTGTTGTGATCTGCCGTTTGGCGAAGAGCTAGCTCCCGCTTGGGGATGCCTTTATCATTATTAGGTATTTATGGTTTTGGATCAAAATAAACAAAGGAGGTGCTGCTGAAATTTTTAAAAGACGAAACATGTTTTCAAACTAGTAAATTTCACTTGCATCATTCATGTTCTTTTTATGCATTAAGAAAACTTGATTTCATTATACCTTTATTTTTCTTAAAAGGTTTAGATTTCTGGGTTTCAACTTACTTGAATTCCGTTACGCCTTTAGACGTTGCGTGATTCAAGTGCTGGTCACGAGCTAATATTTTGGATCGTGACAAAGTTGGTATCAGAGTGCTAGGTTTAACCTTTGTTCGATTCTACGTTTGACTATGTGGAGTCTAGGGCGGGTATTAGGCTGACCCTGATTGATGGAGTAGGTAGCTTGAGTAGAGTGACGTACCGTACGTATGTTCCACGGCATATTTATGATACAATACTCCACTTAAGAAACCTTAAGATGTACATATTTTGAGACCAGTGATTCTCTTCATACCCATGATTATACATCCATTTGAGATCCTCAATTCTATTAGTTTCGTGATCATACATTCATTGATGTTGTTCCTTCTTATGATCATGTAACCATTCTGGATCTGTCGTTCCTCTCCTGCCGTTGATCAGTTTTCTTCGATACTCGATTGAGGTTCCTGTCACCATAGTTTGAGCGCAGTTTGAGTTGCTGCTAGTGTTGCGGTCAGGGCGAGCTCGTCTGGTACGAGGGCCGACCATTGTGTTTTCTGGTGACATGGGAACGTCTCGATGTAGTGTTGTGTTGTGACCTCCTGTTGAGGCGAGTGTTTGGTTTTGCACTGGATGATCGGGCCATTGTTAGAGCTGCCAGTTGCGAGAGGACTGTAGATGTACAGCATACCTCAGAGATTTTGATGTCGCCTACTGTGCAGACAGGTGACCCAGCGGTTGCTGAAATGATGGGATGTCTCTTCCAGAGCTTACGAGCTAAGATCGCCGGAGCTTCCAGGCAGAAATATGATAGATGATAGCTAGTCTACCCCGATTTGAGAGACGAAGGTGATTCGGCAGATTGATGCGCCAACGCAGGCCTAGTTGAGTTGAAGATTTCCAGCGTGGAGAGCCTTACACAGATCTAGAGCAGACCGATCCAGAGATGACCGCCGATGTATCACCTTTCCTGGAGGATTGAGGCATTGTTTAGCATGCGGGCGAAGAATATTCACATGTTGTATAGGCGAAGCTAAAAAGTTCGAGCGAGTGTCAGAAACCCATTTTCCCAAGTTTAAAGTGTTCGGAGGAACATGCAGGTAATTCTGTGGACCCTCTAGAAGAATGAAACCCTAACTCGAAATGATGACCATGGAACCGCTTTGAACCTTAGGGTTTGTGGCAGTTTAGCGGTGCCATCAGTGAGGCTTGGGTTTGCCCTTCTACGGCTGGTCCAGAGGTACTGTAGTATGTACCAGATATTTTTAGACTGTGCTCAGGTGCTGAGCCTTCGGGAAATTTTGGGACCTTGATGGCTCGATCTAAAAGTTTGACGTCGTCCGGATATCATGTGATAAGAGATCAGTAAGCTGACCAGCTTCGGATAGAGGACCTCACCCAGATGCGTTGGGAGTTGATCGAGGACGGACGAGTATTAAGTATTCCTCCGATGGTTGGGACAAGTTCCCGAGGACGTGTTCGGCCAGATATATCCTACAGAGTGATGAAGATACAGAGTACGCGATTTTGAGTCTGTGCAAGAGACTTCGGATTGACCGTGGCCGAGAACAGTTGCAGTGCGCAGATAGCATGGCGTGACGTCATAGTGGAAGATGATAAAGAAAGTGGAACCAGAGGTTCGTACGAGACGCTGACGAGCTGTTATTACTCCGTGTCGAGATCAGAGACCTGATATGCTTACAGAGGCGTTGGGATACGGTCAATTTCCGAGAAAATGTATGCAGAACACGCAGATGTCCAGAAAACGAGAGGAGATTATGTGAGAGTACCAGCCTCCAAACAGTTCGGCATAGGCGAGATCGGAAGAGACCTTGAGAAGGATTCCTTCTAGGACACTGCTGCAATAAGATTTGCACCGAGGATCAGTTGTGTCACGTGTATTCAGAGGACCGGAAGCCGACGCCAGTAACGTGCTACTTTACGAGCGGTCGTGATGATTGACCAAGAGATAACCAGAGAAGTACTAGAGCGGAATCGTTCCCGTTAGCACACCTGACAGGGCCGATGAGCCGATGGATTATGGGATTGGTAATCCACAGAGAGGATAAGGACCCAGAGACTGAGGACGCCAGGCCGTGAGCAGAAGGCGAGCGGATGTTCTTGCCCTGGCAGTTTTGGGCGTACCGAATTTTTTCGACATTGTAGGAGGTGTACCTCGATGTCATTTATTGCGATTTGCGTTTGTGATCCGAGTATCACGCTTATATCGCTTGGATTTGAATTTTGATGACGAGTTTCCTGATATTGATTTCGTGCACCATGGCTGCACCTACTGAGTATTTACATTTTTGCGCATAGTTATCGCACCTTATATATATTTTCTACACCATTGTATTGATTTGCGATTTGTGCATATCTATTACACTTGAGATTCGGTTTTGTGCCTTGGCCGCACATGTTTATGATTTCATGGATTTCAAGCGGATGAGGTGATTTTTGCACTCGGTATAGCTTATATGTGCTTGCAGTGCATTGATATGTATTTTGTGCACGCAGTTGCATACGATTTTGATTTATACACCTTGGTGTACTCGGTGTTGCTTTATATGTATTTGAGTTATTGATTGTATTTCGTGCATTTGATGCACCAGATGTTATTTTCGTGCACAATTGGTGCACCAGATATTGTTGTCATGCACACCGTTGCAGTGGACAGATGCTTTTGTGCACACCCATTGCACTTAGTTTTGCTTTGTGCGTATTGTGGCACCTGTATTTTGATTTGATTTCCATGCGCACCAGACGCATGTGATTATTGGATACGCCTTTTGAGGTTGATTTTGCTTTTGAGCACTTTGTTTTCATGTTGGGCACTATATTGTGTAGTAGCCAAACAAGACCGATCTGAGGACAGTACCTGAGTACCCTGCATGCATTAATAGATTATAAAAAGGGTTTTCAAGAGGAGCTATAGTCTCGCTATTTCCTACGTGTCCATGAGCGACACGAACGTTTATAAAGGAAAACCTTTTGGGATATTTTGAAAACGACGGAACGTGTATTTAAGAAAACATATATGGACATATATTATTATTTTAAAATAAGTGTCCGTCAGTTATGTCGTGAGTTACGCATTCCCATGGCAATTTAGAAAAGATTTTGCATGTATTTTATTCAGATTTTGGAGTTTTCAAAGATGCGTACTATACACGTATTATAGTATTTGACTAGTGTATATTGGATTTCAGTAGTGGATTTCGAGATCTGCATCTCTATTGTAACTCCGAGGATATGCGTGCAAATCCAATGATTTGCGTGATGCTTGACAGAGTTTGATTTTGAGTTTTGTACTCGTTTTTATGCGCACTGGACGCGCTGTGTTATTTCTGCATCTTCCGTGATTTCGGAGCCCCATTAATTTGAGCTGATTATTGAAACGTTTTAGATTTTGGGGGTTTAAATTTAAATTCGGGGACCGAATTTATTTAAGGAGGGAAGATTGTAACATTTCAGAAAAATATAAAATATTATATTTGGAATTTAATATTAAAATAATATATTTCTCGAAAACTACCCAATTTGCGAAATTAGGGTTTTCGAAAGAGGGTATAAATATATACCAATAATTATGAACTAATTGAAAATTAAAATGATTTATTCATTTAATAATATATTTAAAGGATTTGGCATTTTTAAAATTTATTATATGCGGTTTTGATAAAAACCCGATTAGTGCACTGCTAATCGCGATTAAGCCAAATCCGTATTTCTACAGTTTTCATGGTTAGTGCACCATGACATGTTTCATTTTGTTACATGTTTCATTTCATTTGTTTTATTGGTGTTGAAAAGGGAAAAAGAAAAAGAAAAGTCAAAAAGGGGACATAATGATTGGGTAGGTATACTTTTGAGAGAGAGAGAAGTGAGAATAATAGTGAGAGAGAGAAGGGGGCTGCTGCCATGCTTCATTTCCCCCATCATTTTAATTTCCCTCTTCATCTCCCTCAACTCCACATCCCTCCACCTTCAAACCCTAAATCCATCTCCAAAACTCCATCCAAACCATATAACTCTTTCACAAAAAACGATCCCCTCTTCATGCTCTTCGCATTGAACCAAACAAAATGGGATTTTGGCAACTTTGGGACTTCTAGGGTTTTGTTTGGGAGTAACCATGAGGTATATCTCTTTTCTTTTAGAGTAGTTTTGATTTCCTAGCTTTTTGCCAAGTTTAGATGTCGTTTTGTGTTCGATTGTGAACTTGGAAAATTCCAAGAGAAGGGTTTGGGAAATTGGTGATATTTGTGACTGTTAACAAGACTTTAGAGATGATTCATGACCTGGACCAGAGCTTAGAAACCCAAAACATGGAATTTAGAAACCCCGACATCGGATAAATGTGTGAATTGTGAGGGTATTTTGGAATCTGGAGCAACCCGGGGACACTAGAAGTAATTTAGCAAATACTGGGAGTCGTGCAGGCACCTAGGAAGCTACCACCAAGACCTGAGCCCCAACCCCTGCACTATGGCCGCAGATTAATTCAATCTGGCCGCAAATTGCGGCCAGCTTGGGTTGGAATGCTTTCGTATTTGTTCTGGGGTCCCTTTAGAGGTAAATTAGACCCTCCATATATGCAGAATTGACCAATTTGGCTTAGGGTAAAATCTGGGACCATTTCCATGAGTTGATGCATTGTTTTACGACTTCGTTTTGACTTGATTTTGGTATTTGGTATTGTGTTTCCATCATGTGGCATTTGTACATCAACGACCAGGGTTAATTGTCGTGTTTTGCATGCAAAGCTATAGGTTTTGACCTATGAGCGAAACGTGTGCCGTTTTGGTTTTTCCGCCTTGATTTTTAATATGCATTGCGATTGTTTGTTATTGTAGGTACCTTCGCGTAGATTCCGAGGCGACGGAGCAAGGCGTCATCGATTTCGGCAAGCGAAGATCAGGTGAGTAGATCTATATCCACGAGGGAAGTAGGGTGGATGACGTATAGCACCCCCGCAATGTTTTGGTGGAAACCGATTTGTAGTATATGGTTAAGGAAACCTAGAGTAGCAATTAGGGTTGGAATTAAAAATAGCTATAGAAACCCTATTAAAAACTAAAGGATAGTTAGAAGTATTCGATACGGATAATATGTGATAACGGAACTTGAGGATGATATTTGACGATATTGCCGTTTATGGTACTATAGGACTAGATAGTCGACATAGGTGTGTCATCCGAACCATACCTATTTCCAAACCGAAAAATCGTATATATCTTTTAAATAGAAACCCTGAGGAACGTTACGGATTTTCAAATGATATCTTTTCTTTCAAAACACCGTAGCTCCTACTTTCAAAACTACGATTCGCATCTTTCAAAACTGTTTGTATGATTCGGGTGTGTATGTTAGATTAGATACGCATGCTTATAGTAAGATAGAATGTTTATGTAGAATTGATTCGATGTGAGATATACATGCGATGACTAGAATTTAAGACGAATATGATGATCTGATGATATGTTGGTATACGGATGCGAGTCGATTGAGATGATTGATACCTTGTCGGTCCCCTGATATGAGATTATTGCAGATGTGACCTAGGACATAGGTATATAGATATATATATATATAGAATGTTGTGAATCATGGATGACCGTACGTGATATTAGGCCGTACCCTCATTTGTCGTATAGGATGTTAGGATCCCTATTAGCTTAATGCCGTCGTACGATGATTTTCCGTGCGTGATGTGTTTGACTTGATGATTGATCCATACCCTTGACTAGAGGTTGTATTACGATGGATTATACTGTACGCGATATTGTTAGGCTGGATGCCGTTTGATAGATTCACCGACTCGATCATGTTAGATATGTATACCTTATAGCTTCTAGCTGACGATTTACCTTATGATGCATTCATGTTATTCACATTGTACTGCTTATACACATTGTATATTCATATTGGTGCACATATACATTCATACATCCATATTTGCGCATATACATATTGTATATCCATATTAGTGCACACATACATTGGTACATCTATACTTGCGCATATACATATTGTACCTACATAGAGAACTGGTTTTTATTGAGAGATTGGGAACCGCAGGATATATTTTAAAAACTGGAATCATTTTACAAGAGCGGTTTTCCCTTAATATGTCATATCACTGTTCTATGTTGCATGATACACAGATATGCTAGCATTTCTCTTATATGTCGCATACATCATGCTCTATTATTTTACGCATTGAGATATGTTGTTTCCATGAGATTTCTGGATTTGAGAACCGTGGACATTTCAAAAGAGATTATGTGTTATTTTAAAAACCCGGTTTCTCTTGATATGATATTTCAGTGCGTCCACCATGTGTTTTCTCGATTCTAAGAGCGACATGTGAAACCCGATTCGAGGAGGCAGATGAGGCCTATTGCGGGTACATGGTGGACCCGGTATGGTACCCCGGGGCAAGAAAGAGATGCTGTGTATACAGACGGTGAGCCTGGCAGAGGGACTACTACCTACCAGTGATAGTATTTGGGCTCGGCGGATATCCGGAGGATACCGACCGGAGTCGAGAGATGATATGGGCCGATCCGGACTGACGGAGCCCGTGGGCCGATCCAGACTGACGGAGCCCAATATATGAGGATTTACATGCCGATGTTGGTGTTAGTTATATGTATGCCCTAGAGGCCATTACTATACATAGGATGTATATTGTAGTGGATGCTTGGACATATATAGGGAGGACTTTCTTGCTCGACATGATAGTATGCTATCTGGTTGCTCTTTACCTTAACGTGTATACTGATTGTCTCTCTGTTACATGTTGGTAAAGCCCTTAGGATGTGTACTTGACAACCTGGACTATGATTCGGATCATACTAGTGGGGACAGGGTAGTCCATAAGTACATCCTTCAAGGTCCCTAGTCGTGGGTATATCGAGACGGGGCATCGATATACCAGAATAGACTAGCGTATACCTTCTCGACCCATACAGATGGGCGATGGATGATCCCATATCCATTGGTGTTTGACATCAGAGATGATATACGGGTGCTCAGTGGAGACTGGGTACACTGGACGGACTCGCCGAGAACTCCCAGATGGTATAATACCTTACGTTAAATGGCAGTTCTCTGGTGACACTGGTACAGAGTAGTCTGTTGACCCGAGATCGTCATAGAGTCTTGTGTGGTTCCCACTGTGCTTTGATTTCCACCTTACCACGTCCAAGAGGGCGTGCAAAACGGTGGCTTTTGGGTACAGTCCCGAATCACAAGGAGGCAATGAGCGATAGGAGGGGATTCGTCTCTCCAGGTATAGGGAGTTGATGTTGCGCTGTGTTCGATTGGCTATAACTGGAAATCCCTGGCCAGGGTTGCTGAGATTTACTGGTAAGTGTTACCAGTAGTTTCTTGAACTGTTATAGACCTCATATCGACACGACTTATCGAGCTATTGGGGTCTGACGTTTACCACCCCTAGGCGAGATATGCGACATATCAGACGAACAGACCGGACTGTACGGTAAGTGTTACTGGTTGTATTCACAGGAGTATGAGCGGGCTTGCTCGTCGATCTTCTGATCGCTCAATACCCGGGTGGCCGTTAAGTTTAGCAGACCGCTTGCGGCTTGTGGGTGTTTGATATGATCATCACCTGCTGCCGGCGTATTGACGAGTCTTTAGAGTCCTACACAGAGGTTTCCTGGCTCAAGCGAAACGAAATAGGAGCGCATATGAGATATGTGCGGGACCGAGAATAATGCGTGTATGTGATACCGTATTCTATTCTCGTGATGAATGTATCGACTGGTTGTATGCGATATAACCTAGTTATCGAATCAAGGATTGATTCGATAAGCCGATACATTGGATATTAGTCGGTTGTATGCGATATGACCGGATCGTTAAATCAAGTGTTGATTTAATGATTTAATGCATAATTATATATTTGATATATTATTTTTCATTAACTAGTATTGGTTCACTTTAAATGGATTTTCTCACTTGAATTGCACAAGTTGTATATGTGATATACTTTTGTGCACTTGATTGTATCATGTTTGATGATACATGTTTACTTGGGTTTGTGTAAAGATTAAACCATGGTTATATGAATGGTTAGGGTTTTGTTTTCTTATTCATTTATTTATTTATTTATTCTTTTTGGAAAATAATAAGCATAAAGATAAAATGGTGGCTTTCTTTGTTTGTATATTGAAGCTTCATGAAGCTTTGACTAAGTGACCATTTTGTCTCATGCTTAACCCTAACCATTCCACTTAACCCTAGTTCATTCTCTACACTTGACCATGGTTGCTTTATGATAAGTATTCTTTTATTTTCTATTTGAAAAGGACTTATCATAATTCTTTGATCTTCTTCTTCTTCATCTTCAACATGAAGAAGCTTGCTACCAACAATGGCAACTCTTGAAAATGAGTGAGAAATCCAATTCTAAAGTGAACCCACTTCCTATTTCTTCATCCTCTACCTCTTGCCAAGTAGTATAGGGTGTTTTCTTCACAAGTTTCATGACTTGGTGAAGTAGGAGCTTGATCTTGTGTTGCCTCGACGTGGATCATCTTCGGCATCATAGTCGATGACCTAGCCCGCCCATTTTTCCGATGAAGCCGACGCTAGAGCCCGGGATTCGATTTGGACAGCGAGGAGACTTCATTGCGGAGCTATGGAGGTGGAGGACCGGATCTATAAAGATTGTATTTCCGTTCTTTTAGTTAAGTTGTTAACTAGTTTCATTGTTTCGCCTAAATTCTAGTTAACGATCCGTATTAGGGTTTCTCGGCACTTGTAAAATTTGAAATTGGCATGGTTGATACCTTGTGAGACCTCTTAAGCGTGCCTAGGAACCCTACAGTGGTATCAGAGCCTAGCTAGAGCCTTAGGCGATGCGTAGACGAAGTTTGAAACCCGAACGAACTCGAAACCCTAAAATTTCACGCTCTCTGGACTTTTTTCAAAAACTGGGTTTTTTCCAGATTAAAAATGCTTAAAAAATTCAGCAGGGAATTCTAAGAATTACGGTGCAAAATTTGACAAGAGATACATCGAAAGTGCGGCGGAACCGCGGTAGAAGCCTGGCTTCTGCGGCGGTTCCGCGGCTATCTGATGACGTCAGCTTCCCGTTTTTGCACAGTAATTCCTCTTTTCTGGTGCTGGATTTTCTGGGAATTTTTAATATTTATTCAAGAGTTGAATTTTCTGGGGTTGTTTTGGGGATTCGATGATACGATCGGATTATCAGATTTTGTCTATGTGGATTCCGGATAATTTTTGAATATGTTAAAAAGTTCGACCGGATATAAATACCCAACTTTTCCCCCTGCCGGAAAATTTCCAAGTGTTGGATTTTTCCGAGGTTTAAAGAAGTTCTAAGTAGTGCAAGTAACGCGATGGTCCCTCTAGAAGACAACAAACCTTAACTCGATTATGTGACCGTCTTGAACTGCCCTTTGAACCTTCGGATTTGGGGCAGTACGGCGTGCCACATGTGAGGCGTTGGCTTGACCCTTCTACGGCTGGACCATTGGTACTGAGGCATGAACTGGATGTTTTTAAACTTGTTTCATGTGTTGAGCTGTTTCGGGAAAACTTGGGTGTTTGACTGTTCGATCGGAAAGTTTAACATTTTCTATTTATCTGGAATGCGATACAACAATTGAAATTCACAAGTAGTTATGAGATAACTGATTTGAATGTTATAAACATAGCAGTTTAGTCTCATTTGATCGGTTGCCACGGAATTTTGATGTGATCAAAAGTCCGTCGCAATCACGTAGCGTACGCGGATTCTTGCCGGGTAAACTTAATAGACAACCTCACTCCATAGCCCCGACCAAGTGACTGTAGGAGAACCCCATCGCCGAAAGCATCCGTTCGGGTGCTCGCGGCAGCGGTGTTCCGCCTTGGTGCACTTCGTCGGCGGCATCGGGGGTGCGGCCGTCTACTGAAGTTTGCGACGAGCATTCGATCAGGATGTCGGGAATCTTGTTGAATTGCCCGACTTGATATTGAAAAGAGTTTTCGATAATGAGACTAAAATGCGGGGTTTATAATTGTTAGGCATGCGATGTCTAAGTAATTCATTTGATTAGGCATGCGATGTCTATGGAGATTGCGGATTTCAACTATTATAGTTTTACACTTTCTTTTCTGTGACCGTAAGTGTAATATGTGATATCGCCGGTTTCGTTGCTATATGTCAACGACAATTGGGATACGCATGTTTGCTTACGTTGATGACATGTGATGTTATGTGTTGCTGGATATGTTATATTGGATCGTCGTGTTTGAATAGCCGGGGTTTTTTATGTGAGATGAGTGTTTTTCATCTTCATTCATGTAAAAACTTGTATGTAATATTCTTTTATTTGGGGCACTTCCAGGTTGCGGAAGCTGTCACCCTTTGTATATTATTTACTTTTCTGCACTAGGATAGACCCAAGGAGGGGAGCACAAGTAACCGGGTTCTAGGGTCCAGTGGGAGACCATCTCGAGGAGTCGAGTCCGGGTCTCCTAACTCTAGAATTGGTAGGGTTGCTTGCCGCTCTCGTAGGGGTGTAGGGGTGTGGGTTTGGCTATTCATCACGACCGTGGAATCCGTGTTTTATACTGGCTCGTATTGAAAACACGGACGTCCTAGTATATCCAATGTTTCATATGTTTCTTCTGCTGCGATATCTGTGATGTGATCATGTGATGTTCTGTGATGGATATTGTATATAGTATATATGATATATTATATAGACGTTACTTATGTTTTGCACCCCACTAGCCCTGCCCTGCTCTGTCGTTAGTTACCTAACCTAACGGTGCACGAGGGGACATCCAGGCGAATGCGGATGGCATAAGTGTACGTCGTATTTATCTGTGATGTTTAGGTGACATAAATGATGGGACTTCATTAATGTGATTAATGAAAGAAAAGAAACCTAAGATGTTGTAGAATCAAATTTTAAATAAAACAGGCAGCTACAGTTCTTGCTTTGCACAGCGGTATATATGATATATCCTGCACCTTATTCGATAAGGAAAGGACCGAGATCCCTTCACCGGGAGTGACTCCTTTAGCAATAACTGGCAGATGCTACACACTCGGTTTGTCTTTTGATTGCTTTTAAAAGTTTTTGCTTTGCACAGTGATATATATGATATATCTCGCACCTCATTCGACGAGGAAAGGGCCGACGATCCCTTCACCGGGAGTGACCCCTTTAGCAAAACTAGAAAAGCCTCAAAAACACTCCATTTCAACAACATTTGATTCTACAACGATATCAAGTTCATTACGCAATAGGTTTTCAGAAAAACCTGTCGTAGCCCTCCGTCATTTCAGATAAGTACTAGTTAGTATTCGTGCTACGTTTGTTGACTATGTTAAGGCGTAGTGTGCGGTAGCTGATTGGTGCTTATCTGTATAAGCATATGATGCGACTGGATTAGGGTAGTTGTGCGACTTTATTGACTATGTTAAGGGTCGTGCGGGTGGGTTTAATTCAATCAGGAAATGACGGGTTGAACTTGACTAGCACTTATGATTTGTTGACTATGTTAAGGTCATATAGCTGCTAGGGGCAAAATATTATCGGGAATTTCAAGTGTTGAAATTTGCAATGAGATTGCATACCTTCTATGAGATAGTTGGATCCCGATACCCACTGCGAGTAAGAGTTACTCCTGGGAGAGTTTTACACATTGCAATTAGCTGATCAAGTAGGTGTCTAGAAAGGTGTCAACGGGGTTACGCCTCTGGGAAAATGAGGTTTACATTAATTAGGTTCGTGCGAAAGCACGGGGGACCTCCCTCAAAGTATCGACACTGGCCTGGCTGAAAGATTGGCGAACTTGTAGTGTGTAATTAATCCCGGCTAGTCTTTCCTTTTAGGGTTTGAAGGAAGATTTGATAAAAACAGTGGGAGCCATCCTGATTAGATAAAATAATAACCAATCTGATCTTGCAAGAGCGCACGCTAAGAGTTTTCTTCTCTCTCTCTCCAGGTAGCGACCATATCACGCCTTAATCAAGATAATAATACGGATGTATTGACCGAACCCGCTTGTTATACTGAGCTGGGGAACGTTGGTCCCGCTCCCATTTATAATTGTTATAAGACAGAGCAGGAAATTGGGGAATACCAGAATTCCCGTGCCACCCAAACGAAGAAAGTGCATATGATGCATCATCTTCGGGTGTGTTCGTTACAAAGAACTGTTTCTCAGTATCCTTTACGTCCTGGGTATGAGATACCGGATCAGGATCCCGCATATGTAATCTGTTACATGGGCTAAAGAAAGGTAGAGAACTGAGAACGGGTGATAAGTTTCATGAGGCAGAAAACGGGGCAAGTGTTGCAGCCAAGTCTGTTGGTCACTGTCACCCTGTATTACAAATACATTGATTCTGAATGGATGTTATTAGATACCGAACCTGATATACAAAATCATATCACTCTCTTTATAAGTAAAGAAATGATAAAATTTTGTATTGATGGATAATGTTTTGAACATTTCCTATATCAAAAGTTGATCGGATCAGGCACGTTATCTAAAAGCATTGATGTTCTAAATCAAACTACAGTTCTTAGTATACAGAACACACACAAGAGGAAGAGTTCAGAATTGAATGAATCCTTCTTGAGGTATTGTAGACTAGGTCATATCAATGCGACCCGACTAGCTAAAGTTACATATAGATGCATATTTAAATCAGTTTGAATTTACATCTTGTGAAACTTGCCAGTCATGTCACAAAGATATAATGACACCAGCTCTGTTTATTGGAAACAGAGAAAGAGTTAGTGTACTCTTGGGATGATACATGTTGATGTATGTAGGTCCCCTGTCTACACATGCCAAGACTGGTTCTTTATACTTCATTACGTTCTCTGATGATCTCTCAAGATTCAGACATATGTTCCTGTTGAAATACAAGTCCGAACCTTTTGAGATATTCACAGAATATAAGTTAGAAGTAGAGAACCAAAATACGGGTATAAGTATTATGTCCTTTGATGTGATTGAGGAGGAGAATACTTGAGCACGAAAATCCTGGATTATTCTAAAGGAGAATGAGATTCTCTCTCAGCATTACTTCTCCGTATACACCACAGTACGTCGGTATATCGGGGTAGAGCAGATGCACCCTATATGATATGGTGTGCTCTATGATAAGTACTACTGAGTTTCCTATTTCCTTTTGGGAGTTATGCGCTTGAGAAGCTGCATACCTATTCAATAGGGTTCCAATCAAATCAGTAGCCTACCGCTTCATATGTGATATGGAAAGGAAAGAGCCCATATCTTAAGTTGGTTAAGATTTGGGGTTGTCCGGGCTATGTCTAAAAGAATAATCCGGACAAGCTCGAGGCAAGATCAGTTATGTAGAACTGGAATGGTTTCAGCTATACAAACTGCAGCTGATGATTTGGTAGAACCAAAGGATTCAATAGTTTCCAACGAACCTCAACCTCTCCGCCGATCTAGTAGGGTTCCTCACCCACCTGAGAGATACTTCGGTTTCTCTATGACAGTGGGAGCGAGGATTGCATCATGTGATGATGACCCAACTAGTTTCGAGCTGGCCATCAGGAGTGGGACTCTGTAAGGATAGCTGGATGCTTAGCGATCTAAGATGGAATCCTTATACACCAACAAAGTATGGACTTTGGTTGCTATATCTGAAGGGTTAAATCCCCATCAGGAGCAAGTATATCTTGAGAAGATTACTTGGTGTACATGGAAAAGTTAAGACTTTCAAAGCTAGACTTGTTAAAGGTTTGCATCATTGACCAGATATGGATCATAATGAAACCTTTTTCTAAGGATCTATGCTTAAGTCCATCCAGATCCTACTTACCACGGCTACATACCATGACTACGATATCTGGTGGTTGGGTGTCATGACTGTTTTTCTAAATGATATTTTGGAAGAGTGCGTCTATAAGTACACAGCCAGAGGGCTTCGTAGACAGTGGGAGCAGCGGAAACGTGTGCAAGATGCTTTATAGGATAAAGCAGGCATCGCGGGGTTGGAACATCTGTTTTGATGTGGTAGTCAAAGAGTTTGACTTCATCAAAATGGTAGATGAACCTTGTATATACAAGAAGGTAGTAGGGAGTATGGTAATGATCCTCGTAGAGTACGTGGATGACATACTCTTGATAGGGAAGGAGTTTCCTATGCTACGCTCGGTCAATCTCCGTTTATCACAAGGATTCTCCATATAGGATCAAAGTGATACCTCCTAAATCCTGAGTTATCATCTATGAGATAGATGTAATTGGATGCTAGGAATCTCACTAGTAGTAGTAAGATGGTATCAATCGATCCTGAGGAGAATCACTGGAAGGGTTCCAGGGTGATAAAGACGACTGAATGTCAGTCACAGGTATTGTCTTTACCCTCAGTAAAGGGACGGTATGTTGGAAGAGTTCCAAGCTAAATACTGTGGCATACTAGATGATAAAGGCTGGATACATCGCTACTTAAGATGCTACCGAAGAGGAAGTCTGGGTGTATATTAGTTTATGAGATGAATTTAGTTCCTCCCATTGTGTGACAATGGAGTTGTGGCTTATGCCAAGGAACGTCCGTCCCATCAGTGATCCAGACATATTCTAAGGCAGTATCACCTGATCATGGAGATGGTTGATCTCCAGGGTGATCAAGATTAGCAGAGTAGACTCAGAGGACAACACGGCGGATCCACTCACAAAGGCCTTTTCCCAGAGAGAGACTTTTATGGGATGGTTGAGTATGAGATACTACAACCACTGCTACAGATGGCCCTAGTGCAAGTGGGAAATTGTTAGTTATATGTATGCCCTAGAGGCCATTACTATACATAGGATGTATATTGTAGTGGATGCTTGGACATATATAGGGAAGACTTTCTTGCTCGACATGATAGTATGCTATCTGGTTGCTCTTTACCTTAACGTGTATACTGATTGTCTCTCTGTTACATGTTGGTAAAGCCCTTAGGATGTGTACTTGACTACCTGGACTATGATGCGGATCATACTAGTGGGGACAGGGTAGTCCATAAGTACATCCTTCAAGGTCCCTAGTCGTGGGTATATCGAGACGGGGCATCGATATACCAGAGTAGACTAGCGTATACTTTCTCGACCCATACAGATGGGCGATGGATGATCCCATATCCATTGGTGTTTGACATCAGAGATGATATACGGGTGCTCAGTGGAGACTGGGTACACTGGACGGACTCGCCGAGAACTCCCAGATGGTATTATACCTTACGTCAGATGGCAGTTCTCTGGTGACACTGGTACAGAGTAGTCTGTTGACCTGAGATCGTCATAGTGTCTTGTGTGGTTCCCACTGTGCTTTGATTTCCACCTTACCACGTCCAAGAGGGCGTGCAAAATGGTGGCTTTTGGGTACAGTCCCGAATCACAAGGAGGCAATGAGCGATAGGAGGGGATTCGTCTCTCCCGGTATAGGGAGTTGATGTTGCGCTGTGTTCGATTGGCTATAACCGGAAATCCCTGGCCAGGGTTGCTGAGATTTACTGGTAAGTGTTACCAGTAGTTTCTCGAACTGTTATAGACCTCATATCGACACGACTTATCGAGCTATTGGGGTCGGACGTTTACCACCCCTACGCGAGATATGCGACATATCAGACGAACAGACCGGACTGTACGGTAAGTGTTACTGGTTAGATTCACAGGAGTATGAGCGGGCTTGCTCGTCGATCTTCTGATCGCTCAATACCCGGGTGGCCTTTACGTTTAGCAGACCGCTTGCGGCTTGTGGGTGTTTGATATGATCATCACCTGCTGCCGGCGTATTGACGAGTCTTTAGAGTCCTACACAGAAGTTTCCTGGCTCAAGCGAAACAAAATAGGAGCGCATATGAGATATGTGCGGGACCGAGAATAATGCGTGTATGTGATACCGTATTCTATTCTCGCGATGAATGTATCGACTGGTTGTATGCGATATAACCTAGTTATCGAATCAAGGATTGATTCGATAAGCCGATACATTGGATATTAGTCGGTTGTATGCGATATGACCGGATCGTTAAATCAAGTGTTGATTTAATGATTTAATGCATAATTATATATTTGATATATTATTTTGCATTAACTAGTATTGGTTCACTTTAAATGGATTTTCTCACTTGAATTGCACAAGTTGTATATGTGATATACTTTTGTGCACTTGATTGTATCATGTTTGATGATACATGTTTACTTGGGTTTGTGTAAAGATTAAACCATGGTTATATGAATGGTTAGGGTTTTGTTTTCTTATTCATTTATTTATTTATTTATTCTTTTTGGAAAATAATAAGCATAAAGATAAAATGGTGGCTTTCTTTGTTTGTATATTGAAGCTTCATGAAGCTTTGACTAAGTGACCATTTTGTCTCATGCTTAATCCTAACCATTCCACTTAACCCTAGTTCATTCTGTACACTTGACCATGGTTGGTTTATGATAAGTATTCTTTTATTTTCTATTTGAAAAGGACTTATCATAATTCTTTGATCTTCTTCTTCTTCATCTTCAACATGAAGAAGCTTGCTACCAACAATGGCAACTCTTGAAAATGAGTGAGAAATCCAATTCTAAAGTGAACCCACTTCCTATTTCTTCATCCTCTACCTCTTGCCAAGTAGTATAGGGTGTTTTCTTCACAAGTTTCATGACTTAATGAAGTGGGAGCTTGATCTTGTGTTGCCTCGACGTAGATCATCTTCAGCATCGTAATCGATGACCTAGCCCGCCCATTTTTCCGATGAAGCCGACGCTAGAGCCCAGGATTCGATTTGGACAGCGAGGAGACTTCATTGCGGAGCTATGGAGGTGGAGGACCGGATCTACAAAGGTTGTATTTCCGTTCTTTTAGTTAAGTTGTTAAGTAGTTTCATTGTTTCGCCTAAATTCTAGTTAACGATCCGTATTAGGGTTTCTCGGAACTTGTAAAATTTGAAATTGGCATGGTTGATGCCTTGTGAGACCTCTTAAGCGTGCCTAGGAACCCTACAGTTGGGCACGGTTTTCATGATATTTTCGAGTGTCGATGTTAGGCACTCAGGTTCCATGATTTTGATGTGTCGTGAGGGACATCGTTGATATATATCCTCATACTTTCATGCACACTCTGTTATGATATTTATGTGCATACAGACATTGATTATATGGGTGGACGAGATCCACATACATACATACCTTGATTATATGGGTGGACGAGATCCACATGCATACATACATTGATTATATGGGTGGATGAGATCCACATGCATACATGCATTGATTATTACTGTTGGATGTTATCCGCATGCATATAGGTATTGACTACCTTATTGGCACTTATACAGACCCGGTCATCCTAGATATCATAGTATTACCTTTATGATATAGTTGACCTAAGAGTCGTTGTTTATTCGATTCCTATCTGTTGATATTTTTCTACTCACGGGTTGGCAACTCACCCCCGTTGTGCCACAGTTCTTGCAGGTTGACCGCTTGGATCAGTAGCGGCTTCGCTGGCATACAGTTGCATTCGGGTGTTTTGCATTGGTAGGTGGGACATTTGTATCGTACCCACTCTTGTATCTATATTTCATTATTGTATCTAGTTAACTCCATCAATCAAAATTAGTAAATTGTATAAGTAATGAGACTTAGTGAGATTGTGGTTGCGAGACTTAGAGCGAGGGGTTTTTTCGCTACTTGTGGTTTGTTGTCTTGCTTATTTATTTATCTTTCTGTGGTGAACTTCGCCGTTGGGCGTCGTATACTTATTTATACTGTATTGCGTAGTTGTGATCCCCCGTTTGGCAAAGAGCTAGCTCCCGCTTGGGGATGCCTTTATCATTATTAGGTATTTGTGGTTTTGGATCAAAATAAACAAAGGAGGTGCTGCCGAAATTTTTAAAAGACGAAACATGTTTTCAAACTAGTAAATTTCACTTGCATCATTCATGTTCTTTTTATGCATTAAGAAAACTTGATTTCATTATACTTTTATTTTTCTTAAAAAGTTTAGATTTCCTGGTTTCAGCTTACTTGAATTCCGTTACGCCTTTAGACGTTGCGTGATTCAAGTGCTGGTCACGAGCTAATATTTCGGGTCGTGACACGCAGAGTGTTTCTTCTCTCTCTCTCTCTCTCTCTCTTTGGCAGCGACCATGTCCCGACCCTAGACTATAACTCAGTTATCAAGTTAACCGAACTTTCTTAAAATACTGGCTTTTGGATTGTCTGAGTTGCATACATCATTGCCACTCCTTCTTTTACCCTTTGCATTTCTCCAGAACACCCCGTATCACTACGAACATCCACTTCCATTGGATAAATCTATCGTATAGTTACATACGAACTCGAAGAAACTTGTTCCAGATTCTAGGATGGATTCTGGTTCTGGAGAGATTGAATAGGACTATTCAGTTGTCTTTTCCATTTTCCTTCTCTCAAGTTATGAGGGCTCCTAGGATCAGGAGAGGGTACACCTATTACGCTTATTGGATAATCTTCTTCCAAACCATAGGCAGGTGCCGAAAGTTAGGGAATGAAGAAAACCAATTAGCCTAAGTGTGGTGTACAGAAGGAAATAAGTAAAGACAAATAAAGGGATTAGAAAGAGGGCAAAGTAAATTGCGACTGCTATCATTCACGACCAAACCACATATTTCATCTCCACTCCTACTTCACCTTTGTATTTCTCCATAACACCCCGTATCACTACGACCATCCACTTCCATTGGATAAATCCATCGTATGGTTATATACGAACTCAAAGGAACTTGTTCCAGTTCAAGGATGGATTCGGGTTCAGGAAAAATAAGAATAAGTATTATTCAGTTGTCTTTTATCTTTACCTTCTCTTAGGTTGCGAGTGCTCCTAGAATTAGGACAGTACACCTATTACGCTTATTGGATAGTTTTCTTCCAAACCATAGGCTGTTGCCGAACGGTAGGGAAGGAAGAAAACCATTTAGCCTAACGATGGTGTACAGAAGGTAATGAGTAAAGACAAATAAAGGGATTTGGAGAGATGGCAAAGAAATATAATGTTACAGTCATGAATCTGGATAATGGAAGAGGTATCACTAGGAATACCCGGATACCCCTTCGAAACATATTCATATTTCAGTTTCACTGTGCATTGTTAATAGAAAACTGATTTCCCAATTAGACCCTTGCTCCAGGGTATGTATTTACCAGGTATGATTCTCACATCTGTATGGTTTTACAGATGATGAGTGAGAGTAAGTTATTGGAAATTAGGTGATCATCTTCATTATATCAGGATTCGTTGTAATTAGTGATATTTGAGGAAATCGCCTGGTTTTTTGCCGGATGGCAAATATTTGATTTTGAATATTCGTTGTTATGCAACAATTTCAAACTGATATATCTGTGCGTTTATTTTATAAAGTGAGATATAACTTTTTGAAATTATATCCATGACATTTACCTATATCAGTTGATGGTTAGGTAAGAAGCACTCAACAGCGGTGTAATTCTTTATAACCATAGTACAGTTTTCAACCTACGACACACAGGATTTGAGTTATTAAACTCAGGAGACTTATACAAAGTATTGTATGTTGTCCGGTGTCCATTAGGACAGTGGGGTTGGTGCTCGTATTATATTCTGTTTACTTATGACTTCTTTAGTTTTTAGACAAGTGTTTCGTAGAAATACAAGATATAAGTTTTGAGAAATTATAGGTACAAGAATAAAGTAGAGAACCACGTGTTGCAAGTATCGGGATTTTTCAAGGTGATCGAAGATGTAGATATTTGTGTTAGGTATTCAGTTGTTAGTAATGGTTTGAGAAACTTGTTTCTCTTTCAGGTTACTCATGTTTGGATGCACTTCTAAGTTGAGTAACGATGATCGGCCTCCTTCCATTTAGTTAACATGCACTGGAGACAATTGCATGATTTGAATCTGGTTCCAATTAAATCAGTGCCTATGTTTCTATATTGTATATAGAATGGTTAATATCTTAACGATGTTAAGGTATTTGGAGTTGCCCGGCTTATGCTTAAAACCAGACTCTGGATAACTCAAGGCACGTTTCTATAATAGCAGTTTGTTGGTTAACCCGGCTTTTGACGAGGATTAACTTTCTACCATCTGGAAGATCAATAGTAATATTGTTCTTGACTCACCACAGTTTTCGTAAAATGGATTTTTTTCAGAAAACAGTAGTGGAAGTATGGTAGAACTGGAAGAGATTCCAAAACCGCAAACAATTGCTGAAAATTTAATAGGACCTAAAGATCCAATCGGGTTTGACATTCCATTAGCCACTCCGCAGATATGGTGGGTAACCTCAAGCACCCGAGAAGTACTTCGGTATTCTCAAAAACGGTGACAGGGAGGTTCTTGTTTACCCAGACTTGCCATTACTGCTGTTCTAGATTATGATACCCGGCATGAGGATGAGTATAGCGTCGTTCTAAACTAGCTTTAGAAGTGCACGTGTATATGACTCTTCCAGAGAGTTGTTGTGGTCAGTGGGAGCAGCGGAAGCATAGTGGACAAGCAGCTTGTGTCTATTTATAGACTAAAGCAGATATAGCGGAGATAGATCATCTATTTTTGATGTGACAGTCATAGGCTTTGACTTCATCAGAATAGGAGATGGATCTGTTAAGAAGGTAGTAGGATGTGATGTCCTAGAATTTGGATGACATGCACTTTATAGGAAATAAAATTCCTATCCTACAATTGGTTATATTGTGGTTGTCACACAGTGGTTTCTCCACATAGGATATGGATATAATATTAGGCATTCTGATCACTAGATCTATGGTTTTAGATCTAGATTTGGAAAGTGTCTCAATCTGGGTACTCAGACAGTATTCTAAAGGTGTTTTAGAATGGACGACTCCTGGCATAGTGGTGTACCTACAGGTAATGGAGTTACTCTCTCTAAAGGTGTTTTAAAGACTAAAGGGGAGAGAGATGTGCATGATTGGCATATCACTTGCTTAGGCAATTGAGTCAATCATGAGATGTCAAGTACCACACCAGATGTTTTTTTTGCACTAGCTGCAATAATATGATATTAATCCAATCCTGGAGAAACGTTCGGAAGCAGTTTTAGAACATAAGTGGATGTTCTAGGGATATGATAACGACAGCCTCTTTCGGGAGACGGTTATCATTCCAGGCTTCCAAGGTGACCTGGATGATAGAGTGACTGTCAGAGTTATAGTTTCCCTCTGACGAGGGACAGTAGTTTGGACAGGTGGTCCAAGCGGATACTGAGGGTAGCATGGAGCTGGATACTGATTTAATTCAGTTGATGATACAGTCTAAAAAGTTTGCAAGATTTGGAGTTCATTTGTGAACTGGGTCCCATCAGATATCCAGACATATTCTAAGACAGGTATTGTAAGTCCGCGGCGGCGCCCCGGCCATCGATCCGACGCCGGAAATGCGGAAACGAAAAACTTTGCGAACTAGCAAACCGGCACCACCGCGCACTTTTAACCCGGATCGGGCCATTAACCTAGCTTCTAGCAAACTAAAAGATGGGTGAAGAAATATACCAAGCGATCCGTGTCCATCGGTCTTCGTCTCCACTCCGATCTCCCGCGGATACTTAGTCCGTCACCTCCTCGTCGAAACAGGCACCACATCGCCAAAGTCTTTTACGGGCTCCTACCTCTGGACTGAGGCAACTCGGGCGCGAAGTTGGCTAGCCGACGCGTCCAAGATTTGCTGTAGGCTAGTGTAGAAACCATGTCTCTTTGGGGTTTAGTGTAGTTGCCATTGATTTGGAGGTGGAGAAATATACTAGAGAAAAGAGCTATGGAATTTGGTGGCTATCAAATGAGAGTGATAAAATTTCCCCACCAAAAGAAAACCTCATACCCTCATCCAAAAATTGTGGCCGGACCCTTATCGTGGTGGAGGAAAAAGGAATGCTAAAAGCAAGAGGAGAAAAAGGAATGATAAAGGAAAAAAATTGTCACAACAAAAACCACATCAATATCTCATCCATTCTTTTCTCATTTGATGCAAGACAAGAAAGAAAAAGAATCTCATGATACTAGTCTAATCATGATGCCATCATATGTAAGAAAACCCACCACAAATGAGTTATTTGCACTCTTGCAAATAACCCCCCTCCATCGAAAAGTCCGGCCGTGAAGGAACAAAGGAAAACCGGCCGGAACGGAATGCAAACTGGCAACTACAGAAAACTGATCCCGTAATAAATTACATGAAAACCCCACTACTGCATATACATGCCCGCATTTGTATTCTCACTGAACACAAATGCAAAGAGACAAAACTACACTGACTAATACTAGGATCCAGCTTAAACCAAAGCCGGCTAGTAAAAACCGTCCGATCACGATCCGTGCAATACCGCACGTATCTGATCGAACCCTGCCATATCTCCATACGGCCTCTACAGCGTTTCGCCCGAAACTTGAGTAACTGTGTGTGGTGGACTCTAAAGACTCGTCAATACTATGGCTGTGGATTTAACCACAAGCACGTCAGAGGTATAAGCCATACGTGACGGGCCACCAGCTATTGAGAAAAAGGGACGTCGATGAGCGAACTCATCCTGACACCCTACTGAGCCTGTCAGTGACAATATCCGTACAGTCCGGTCCGTTCGTCTATGAGCATAGCATGGCGGGCCTAGGGGTTGGTAAAAGTCAGACCCCCAAAAGCGGTACAAGTCGTGTCGGAGTGTAGCCCAGAACACCCTGAGATACTACTGGAATAGCTACCAGCAAATCTCCTGCCTTGGCCAAGGACTTTTCATGTTCTGGCTCTCCTAGACACAGCGCGACCTCACCCCCAATACCGGGAGAGACGAACCCCTGCAGATCCGCTCACTGCCTCCATGTGGCTCGGGACTGTACCCAACTAAAACCTGTTTTCACGTCTCCTTTAAGCGTGGTAGGGTAGTAATCAAAGCACAGTGGGAACTCACACGAGACAAATGACGATCTCAGGTCGATGAACTAACCTGTACACATGTCACTAGGGAACTGCTATCTGACGTCAGATATAATACCAACTAGCAGGTTCCCGGCAAGTCCTGTCCGGTGTACTCATAACCCAATGAGCACCTGCATACATCTTCGGTGAACCAACTGACACCAGTGGCTTGTGAGACCGGCCACCGCCCCTCGTCGGGGTCTCGACTGTATACACTAGTCTACTCCGGAGTATCGATGCCCTGTCTCGAAACTCCCACGACTAGGGACCTTTTAAGGATGTGCTTATAGACTCCAGCTCTTACGTATATGATCGCCCTCATACTGCTGATAGTCAAGCAAGAATCCTAAGGGCTCTATCAACGTGCAATAGTGACCTGTATGGTCACCTAAAGCAGTACACGATGAAAAAGATAAACCAGATAGCATACTATCATCTCGAGTAAGACTGTCCTACCAGCATAGGTCCTCCCTCAATCATTACAATCACGTGCCTGTGATCCAATAATTGACTTTGAGGGAACTATATCCAACAATCTCCCACTTGCACTCAAGGCTAATTATTGCGATGTCGCATACTCACAGCCCGTGTGATACCGAACACCCAACTCCTCTACTAGTCAGTCTCACAAATCTCGTTTGCGAAACTATTGCGTTCGAGGAATAGCCTCAGTGAGTGGATCCGCTCTGGTGTTTCTTTCTATGTCTCTCTATATCTCAAGTTCGCGGAGAAAGCCATCTCCCGAAATGAGCAATACCTATCTTAGAATGTGTCTGGATGTCTGATGGGACCTAGCTCATAAATGAACTCCAAATCCAAACTTCTTAGACTGTATCGTCAACTGAACTTAATCAGTATCCTGCGCCATGCCTTCCCTCAATATCCACCTGGACCACCTGTCCAAAATACTGCCCCTCATCAGAGGGGAAACTATAACTCTGACAGCCACTCTGCCATCCAGGTCACCTTGGAAGCCTGGAATGATAACTGTCTCCCGAAGGAGAATGTCGTTATCATATCCCTAGAACATTCACTTATGTTCTAAAACTGCTTCCGATTATTTCTCCAGGATTAGATGAATATCAACTTATTGCATCTACTGCAAGAACAACATCTGGTGTGGTACTTGACATCTCATGATTGACCCAATTGCGTAAGCAAGTGATCTGCCAATCATGTGCATCCCTCTCCCTTTTAGTCTGTAAGACACCTTTAGAGAGGGTGACTCCATTACCTGCAGGTACACCACCATGCCAGGAGTCGTCCATTCTAAATACTCATAGAATGCTGTCTAAGTACCCAGATTGGGAAACCACCCAAATCTAGATCTAAAACCATAGATCTAGTAACCAGAATGTCTGATATAATATCCAAGTCCTGTGTGGAGAAACCACTGTGTGACGACCAAAGTATAACCGATCGTAATATAGGAATATCACTTCCTACTCTGTGTATGTCATCAAATACCAGGACTTCACACCTTACTACCTTCTTAACAGATCCATCCCCTATTCTGATGAAGTCAAACCTATGACTGTCACATCAGAAATAGAAGATCTATCTCCGCTATATCTGCATAAGCCAACTGTCCACCAATGCTTCCGCTGCTCCCACTGACTACGACAACCCTCTGGCAGAGTCATATAGACATGCACTTCAAAAGCTAGTTTAGAACGACGCTATACTCATCCTCCTGCCGGGTCTCACAGTCTGGAACAACAGCAATGGCAAGTCTGGGTAAACAAGAACCTCCATGCCACCGTCCTTGAGCATACCGAAGTACCTCTCGGGTGCCTGAGGTTACCCACTTTATCTGCGGAGAGGCCAATGGAATGTCAAACCAGATTGAATCTTTAGGTTCTTATTAAATCTTCAGTAATCATTTGCGGTTCTGGAATTGTTAGTTATATGTATGCCCTAGAGGCCATTACTGTACATAGGATGTATATTGTAGTGGATGCTGGGACATATATAGGGAGGACTTTCTTGCTCGACATGATAGTATGCTATCTGGTTACTCTTTACCTTAACGTGTATACTGATTGTCTCTCTGTTACATGTTGGTAAAGCCCTTAGGATGTGTACTTGACTACCTGGACTATGATGCGGATCATACTAGTGGGGACATGGTAGTCCATAAGTACATCCTTCAAGGTCCCTAGTCGTGGGTGTATCGAGACGGGGCATCGATATACCAGAGTAGACTAGTGTATACCTTCTCGACCCATAAAGATGGGCGATGGATGATCCCATATCCATTGGTGTTTGACATCAGAGATGATATACGGGTGCTCAGTAGAGACTGGGTACACTGGACGGACCCGCCGAGAACTCCCAGATGGTATTTTACCTTACGTCAGATGGCAGTTCTCTGGTGACACTGGTACAGGTTAGTCTGTAGACCCGAGATCGTCATAGAGTCTTGTGTGATTCCCACTGTGCTTTGATTTCCACCTTACCACGTCCAAGAGGGCGTGCAAAACGGTGGTTTTTGGGTACAGTCCCGAATCACAAGGAGGCAATGAGCGATAGGAGGGGATTCGTCTCTCCCGGTATAGGGAGTTGATGTTGCTCTGTGTTCGATTGGCTATAACCGGAAATCCCTGGCCAGGGTTGCTGAGATTTACTGGTAAGTGTTACCAGTAGTTTCTCGAACTGTTATAGACCTCATATCGACACGACTTATCGAGCTACTGGGGTCTGACGTTTACCACCCCTAGGCAAGATATGCGACATATCAGACGAACAGACCGGACTATACGGTAAGTGTTACTGGTTGGATTCACAGGAGTGTGAGCGGGCTTGCTCGTTGATCTTCTGATCGCTCAATACCCGGGTGGCCGTTACGTTTAGCAGACCGCTTGCGGCTTGTGGGTGTTTGATATGATCATCACCTGCTGTCGGCGTATTAACGAGTCTTTAGAGTCCTACACAGAGGTTTCCTGGCTCAAGCGAAACGAAATAGGAGCGTATATGAGATATGTGCAGGACCGAGAATAATGCGTGTATGTGATACCGTATTCTATTCTCGCGATGAATGTATCGACTGGTTTTATGTGATATAACCCAGTTATCGAATCGAGGATTGATTCGATAAGTCGATACATTGGATATTAGTCGGTCATATGCGATATGACCGGATCGTTAAATCAAGTGTTGATTTAATGATTTAATGTATAATTATATATTTGATATATTACTTTGCATTAACTAGTATTGGTTCACTTATGAATGGATTTTCTCACTTGATATGCACATTGTATATGTGATATAGTTTTGTGCACTAGTTTGTATCATGTTTGATGATACATGCAAACTTGGGTGTGTGTTTATTGTAAACCATGTTTAGGTTAATGGTTTGGTTTTATATTTGTTTTATTTATTTATTTATTTATTCATTTTGGCAAGAAATGAAATGGTGGCTTGCTTTGGATTTATCTTGAAGCTTCATGAAGCTTTGACCACTTTGTTTCTTTCCTTAACCAAACCATTCACTTAAACCCTAGTTTAATCTCTACATGAGTTAACACTAACCCATGGTTGCATTATGATAACCATCACTTCATTTTTCCTTTTTGGAATTAATTCATTATTTTCTTTTCTTCTTCTTCATCTTCTTCTTCAAATGAAGAAAAAGAAAAAGCTTTCTACAAAAATGTCAAGTGATGAAATCAAGTGAGAAATCCAATTCTAAAGTGAACCCACTTCCTATTTCTTCATCCTCTACCCCTAGCCAAGTAGTATAGGGTGTTTTCTTCACAAGTTTCATGCCTTGGTGAAGTTGGAGCTTGATCTTGTGTTGCCTCGACGTAGATCATCTTCGGCATCGAAGTCGACGATCTAGCCCGCCCATTTCTCCGATGAAACCGACGCTAGAGCCCGGGATCCGATGATCGCAGCGAGGGGACATCATCACGGAGCTATGGAGGTGGAGGACCAGATCTACAAAGGTTGTAGTCTCTTTCACTTTAGAGTAAAGTCGTTTACTTGCATAGTTTTCGCCTTAAACTCTAGTCAACGATCGCATTAGGGTTTCTTGGCATCGGAAATTTTTGAATTTGGCATGTTTGATGCCTTGTGAGATCTCCTTAGTGTGCCTAGGAACCCTACAGCGGTATCAGAGCCTAGCTAGAGCCTTAGGCGAAGTGTAGACGATGTTCGAATTCCGATTGAACCGAAACCCTAATTCAAAACCACTCTCTGTACATTTTTTCAAAACTAGGTTTTTTCCAAATTAAAAATATACAGAAAAATGAGCAGGAAATTCTAAGAAAAATTGTAGAAAACGACAATCTAAGTCTACAGTACTGCCGCAGAACCGCGGCGTTGACCCACTTGTTGCGGCGGTTCCGCGGCCGTCTGTGATGATCAGGCTATGCATTTCCTGCAGTTATCTCTGTAGGTGTTTCTTGTGTCTTCTGGATACTTTTAATATATACTCAAGAGTTGAGTTTTCTGGGTTGTATTGGGGGCTCGATAATTCGATCGGAAATTTTAACTTTGTCTATGTGTTTTTCCGGATAATTTTAGAAAAGGTTGAAAAGTTCGACCGGATATAAATACCCATTTTTTCCCCTGTCGGGAAATTTCCAAGTGTTGGATCTTTCCGTGGTTTAAAGACGTTCTAAGTAGTGCAAGTAACGCGATGGACCCTCTAGAAGACAACAAACCTTAACTCGATTATGTGACCGTCTTGAACTGCCCTTTGAACCTTCGGGTTTGGGGCAGTATGGCGTGCCACATGTGAGGCGTTGGCTTGACCCTTCTATGGCCGGACCGTTGGTACTGAGGCATGAACTGGATGTTTTTAAACTTGTTTCATGTGTTGAGCTGTTTTGGGAAAACTTGGGTGTTTGAATGTTCGATCGGAAAGTTTAACATTTTCTATTTATCTGGAATGGGATACAATATTTGGAATCCATAAGTAGTTATGAGATAACTGATTTGAATGTTATAAACATAGCACTTTAGTCTCACTTGATCGGTTGCCACGGAATTTTGATGTGATCAAAAGTCCGTCGCAATCACGTAGCGTACACGGATACTCGCCGGGTAAACTTAATAGACAGCTACACCCCTTAGCCTCGACCAAGTGACTGTAGGAGAACCCCGTCGCCGAAAGCATCCGTTCGAGTGCTCGCGGCAGCGGTGTTCCGCGTTGGTGCACTTCGTCGACGGCATCGGGGGTACGGCTGCCTACTAAAGTTTGCGACGAGCATTCGATCAGAATATCGGGAATCTTGTTGAATTGCCCGATTTGATATTGAAAAGAGTTTTCGATAATGAGACTAAAATGCGGTGTTTATAATTGTTAGGCATGTGATGTCTAAGGAATTCATTTGATTAGGCATGCGATGTCTAAAGAGGTTGCGGATTCCAACTGTTGTAGTTTTACACTTTCTTTTCTGTGACCGTAAGTGTAATATGTGATATCGCCGGTTTCGTTGCTATATGTCAACGACAATTGGGATACGCATGTTTACTTACATTGATGACATGTGATGTTGTGTGTTGCTGGATATGTTATATTGGATCATCGTGTTTGAATAGCCGGGGGGGTTTTATGTGAGATGAGTGTTTTTCATTTTCATTCATGTAAAAAAACCTTGTATGTAATATTCTTTTATTAGGGCACTTCTAAGTTGCGGAAGATGTCACCTTTTGTATATTATTTACTTTTCCGCACTAGGATAGACCCAAGGAGGAGGGCACAAGTAACCGGGTTCTGGAGTCCAGTGGGAGACCAACTCGAGGAGTCAAGTCCGGGTCTCCTAACTCTAGAATTGGTAGGGTTGCTTGCCGCTCTCGTAGGGGTCTAGGGGTGTGGGTTTGGCTATTCATCGCGACCGTGGAATCCGTGTTTTATACTGGCTCGTATTGAAAACACGGACGTCCTAGTATATCCAATACTTCATTTATGTTTCTTCTGCTGCGATATCTGTGATGTGATCATGTGATGTTCTGTGATAGGTACAGTATATAGTATATATGATATATTATATAGGCGTTACTTATGTTTTACAGCCGCGCTAGCCCTGCCCCGCTCTGCCGTTAGTTACCTAACCTAACGGTGCACGAGGGGATATCGAGGCGAATGTGGATGGCATAAGTGTACGTCGTATTTATCTGTAATGTTTAGGTGATTTAAATGATGGGACTTCATTAATGTGATTAATGAAAGAAAAAGAAACCTAAAGATGTTGTGGAATCGAATTTCAAAATAAAACAGGTAGCTACTGTTCTTTCTTTGCATCGCGGTGTTCCTTGTAGAACATCCTGCACCTCATTCGACGAGGAAAGGGCCGAGATCCCTTCACCGGGAGTGACCCCTTTAGCAATAACTGGCAGATGCTACACACCCGGTTTGTCTTTTGATTTCTTCTATAGTTTTTGCTTTGCACAGTGATATATATGATATATCCCGCACCTCATTCGACGAGGAAAGGGCCGACGATCCCTTCACCGGGTGTGACTCCTTTAGCAAAACTAGAAAAGCCTCAAAAACACTCCATTTCAAAATCATTTGATTCTACAACGATATCAAGTTCATTACACAATAGGTTTTCAGAAAAACCTGTCGTAGCCCTCCGTCATTTCAGATAAGTACTAGTTAGTATTCGTGCTGCGGTAGTTTGGCCTCCATCAAGGCATAGTGTACGGTAGCTAACTAGTGCTTATCTGCTAGCATATGATGCGATTGGATTAGGATATTCGTACGGCGTTGTTTGGCCTCCGTCAAGGGTCGTGCTGGTGGGTTTAATTCAATCAGGAAATGACGGGTTGAACTTGACTAGCGGACTATGGGTAGTTTGGCCTCCGTCAAGGTCATAGGACGCTAGGGGCAAAATTTTTTCGGGAATTTCAAGTGTTGAAATTTGCAATAAGATTGCATACCTTCTATGAGATAGTTGGATCCCGATACCCGCTGCAAGTAAGAGTTACTCCTGGGAGAGTTTTACACATTACAATTAGCCGATCTAGTAGGTGTCTAGAAAGGTGTCAACGGGGTTACGCCTCTGGAAAAACGAGGTTTTCTGTAATTAGGTCCGTGCGAAAGCACGGGGAACCTCCCTCAAAGTACCGACACTAGCCTGGCTGAAAGATTGGCGAACTTGTAGCATGTAATTAATCCCGGCTAGTCTTTCCTTTTACGGTTTGAAGAAAGATTTGATAAAAACAGTGGGAGCCATCCTGATTAGATAAAATAATAACCAATCTGATCTTGCAAGAGCGCACGCAGAGTGTTTTCTTCTCTCTCTCTCCTGGTAGCGACCATATCACGCCTTAATCAAGATAATAATACGGATGTATTGACTAAACTCGCTTGTTATACTGAGCTGGGGAACATTGGTCCCGCTCCAACTTATAATTGTTATAAGTCCGAGCAGGAAATAGGGGATTACCAGAATTCCCGTGCCGCCCAAACGAAGAAAGTGCATACTGATGCATCATCTTCGGGTGTGTTCATTACAGAGAACTGTTTCTCAGTATTCTTTACGTCCTGGGTATGTGATACCAGATCAGGATCCCGCATATGTAATTTGTTACATAGGCTACAGATAGGTAAACAACTAAGAACGGGTGATATGTTTCATGAGACAGAAAACAGGGAAAGTGTTGCAGCCAAGTCTGTTGGTCACTGTCGCCCTGTATTACCAATACATTGATTCTGAACAAATGCTATTAGATACCGAACCTTATATACAAAATCATATCAGTCTCTTTATTAGTAAAGAAAGGATATAATTTTGTATTGTTAGATAATGTTTTGAACATTTCCTATATCAAAAGTTGATCGGTTCAGGCACGTTATCTAAAAGCATTGATGTTCTAAATCAAACTACAGTTCTTAGTATACAGAATACACACAAGAGGAAGAGTTCAGAAATGAACGATTCATTCTTGAGGTATTGTAGACTAGGTCATATCAATGTGACCCGACTAGCTAAAGTTACATTATAGATGCATATTTAAATCAGTTTGAATTTACATCTTGTGAAACTTGCCAGTCATGTCACAGAGATAAGATGACCATAGCTCTGTTTATTGGAAACAGAGAAAGAGTTAGTGAACTCTTGGGATGATACATGTTGATGTACATAGGTCCCCTGTCTACACATGCCAAGACCGGTTCTTTGTACTTCATTACATTCTCTGATGATCTCTCAAGATTCAGACATATGTTCCTGTTGAAACACAAGTCTGAACCTTTTGAGATATTCACAGAATATGATTTAGAAGTAGAGAACCAAAATACGAGTATAAGTATTATGTCCTTTGATGTGATCGAGGAGGAGAATACTTGAGCACGGAAATCCTGGACTATTCTAAAGGAGAATGAAATTCTCTCTCAGAATTACTCCTCCGTATACACCATAGAACGATGGTATATCGGGGCGGAGCAATCACACCCTATATGATAAGGTGTGCTCTATGCTGAGTACTACTGAGTCACCTATTTCCTTTTGGGAGTTATGCACTTGAGAAGCTGCATACCTATTGAATAGGGTTCAAATCAAATCAGTTGCCTACTACTTCATATATGATATGGAAAGGGAAGAGCCCATATCCTAAGTTTGTTAAGATTTGGGGTTGCCCGGCCTATGTCTAAAAAGCAAAATCCGGACAAGCTCGAGGAAAGGTCTGTTATATAAAACTGGAAAGGTTCCAGCTATACAAACTACAGACTGATGATTTGACAGAACCAAAAGATTCAATAGTCCCCGATGAACCTCAGCCTCTCCGCCGATCTGGTAGGGTTCCTCATCCGCCTGAGAGATACTTCGGTTTCTCGATGACAGTGGGAGTGAGGATTGCATCATGAGATGATGACCCAACTAGTTTCGAGCAGGCCATCAAGAGTGGGACTCTGTAAGAATGGCTGGATGCTTAGCGATCTGAGATGGAATCCTTATACACCAACAAAGTATGGACTTTGGTTGCTGTATCTGAAGGGTTAAATCCCCATCAGAAGCAAGTATATCTTGAGAAGATTACTTGGTGTACATGGAAAAGTTGAGACTTTCAAAGCTAGACATGTTAAAGGTTTTCGTCATCGACCAGGCGAGGATAATGATGAAACCTTTTCCAGTGGCTATGCTTAAGTCCATCCGGATCCTACTTGCCACGGCTACATACCATGACTACGATATCTGACGGTTGGGTGTCATGATTGATTTTCTAAATGATGTTTTAGAAGAGAACGTCTATAAGTACACAGTCAGAGGGCCTCGTAGACAGTGGGAGCAGCGGAAACGTGTGCAAGATATTTTATATAATAAAGCAGGCATCGCGGAGTTGGAATGTCTGTTTTGATGTGTTAGTCAAAGAGTTTGATATCATCAAAATAGTAGATGAACCTTGTATATACAAAAAGGTAGTAGGGAGTATGAAAGTGATCCTCGTAGAGTACGTGGATGACATACTCTTGATAAGAAAGGAGTTTCCTATACTACGATCGGTCAATCTCCTCTTATCACAATGATTCTCCATATAGGATCAAAGTGATACCTCCTAAATTCTGGGTTTTGGATCTATGAGATAGATCTGATTGGATACTAGGATACTCACTAGTTGTAGTGAGATGGTATCAATGGATCCTGGGGAGAATCACTGGAAAGGTTCCAGGGTGATAAGGACGACTGAAAGTCAGTCACAGGCATTGTCTTTACCCTCAGTAAAGGGACGGTATGTTGGAAGAGTTCCAAGCTAGATACCGTGGCATACTAGACGATAAACGCTGGATACATCGCTACTTAAGATGCTACCAAAGAGGCAGTCTGGATGTATATTAGTTCATGAGATGAACTTCGTTCCTCCCATTGTGTGACAATGGAGTTATGGCTTATGCCAAGGAACGCCCGTCCCATCAGTGATCCAGATATAATTCTTAGGCAGTGTCACCTGATCATGGAGATAGTTGATCTTCAGGGTGATCAAGGTTAAGAGAGTAGACTCAAAGGACAACACGGCGGATCCACTCACAAAGGCCTTTTCCCAGAGAGAGACTTTTATGGGATGGTTGAGTATGAGATACTACAACCACTGCTACAGATGGCCCTAGTGCAAGTAGGAGATTGTTAGTTATATGTATGCCCTAGAGGCCATTACTGTACATAGGATATATCATGTAGTGGATGCTGGGACATATATAGGGAGGACTTTCTTGCTCGACATGATAATATGCTATCTGGTTACTCTTTACCTTAACGTGTATACTGATTGTCTCTCTGTTACATGTTGGTAAAGCCCTTAGGATGTGTACTTGACTACCTGGACTATGATGCGGATCATACTAGTGGGGACTGTTAGTTATGTATATGCCCTAGAGGCCATTGTTGTACATATGATGTATATCATAATGGATGCTTGGTTATATATAGAGATGACTTTCTTGCTCGTCATGATAGTATGCTATTTGGTTTGACTTTATCTTAACATGTTGACTTGTATTGGTTTACTGTTTTACTCTCACATGTTGATAAAGCCCTTAGGATCTGTACTCGACTACTGGGACTATGATGAGATCATACTAGTGGGGCCGCGGTAGTCGATGAGTACATCCTATAACTGTTCCTAGTCGAGGGTATATTGAGACAGGGCATCGATACACCAGAGTAGACTAGCGTATACGCATCTTGACCCATATGATGGGCGATGGATGATCCCATATCCATCGGTGTTGGACATCAGAGATGTTGTACGGGTGCTCAGTAGAGACTGGGTACACTGGACGGACTCGCCGAGAACTCCCAGATGGTGATATACCATACGTCAGATGGCAGTTCTCCGGTGACACTGGTACAGGGTAGTCTGTAGACCCGAGATCGTCATAGAGTCTTGTGTGATTCCCACTGTGCTTTGATTTCCACCTTACCACGTCCAAGAGGGCATGCAAAACGGTGGCTTTTGGGTACAGTCCCGAATCACATGGAGGCAATGAGCGATAGGAGGGGATTCGTCTCTCCCGGTATAGGGAGTTGATGTTGTGCTGTGTTCGATTGGCTATAACTGGAAGTCCCTGGCCAGGGCTGATATAGAGATTTACTGGTAAGTGTTACTAGTAGTTTCTCGACCCGTTATGAGCCACACATCGACACGGCTTATCGGTTACTGGGTTCTGACGTATACCACCCCTAGACTTGATATGCGACATATCATACGAACAGACCGGACTGTACGGGAGTGTTACTGGTTGGATTCACAGGAGAACGCACAGGCTAGCTTGTTGATCTTCTGATCGCTCAATACCTGGGTGGCTGTTACGTTTAGCTGACCGCTTGCAGCTTGTGGGTGTTTGATATGATCATCACCTGCTACCGGCGTATTGACGATTCTTTAGAGTCCTACACAGAGGTTTCTTGGCTCAGGAGAAATGGAGTAGTGGCGCATATGTGATATGCGCAGGAGCGTGAATAATGCGATATGGGATACCGTATTATATTCTCGCGATATATGGATATGAACCGGGTCATCGGATGAAGTGTTGATTCGATGAATCGGTACATGATATATTAGTCGGTAATATTCGATATATCCGGATCGTCGAATCAAGTGTTGATTCGATGATTTGATGTATTATAATATATATGATATATTGTATTACATTATCTAATATTGGCTCGCTTTATTATTTCATTTTCTCAGTGGATGATACATTGATATATATGCGATATATGTTAATTGTATTATTTTCTTTTGTTGCAAATATATAATATATATGTGATATATATTATTGTGACATGATATGATTAATTGTTAAACATGTTTAAGGATGATTAATTGAAGTTAAGGTTTGATTAGGGTTGGATGCTTCAAGTTCCTTCTAAAAGCTTTCTTCTTTTGTCATTCTTAAGATATTTAGAATGACACATTCTTTTAACCTAACCAAACCCTAACCCTAGTTGTTTCTCTACACATTCTTATCCACTCATCCTTGACCATGGTTAATATTCAATCATATGGTTTATATTCTATTCATCACAAAAGAAAGAGATATGATTATCTTTTCATTATCATCTTCTTCCTTCTTCAAGAAAGCTTGCTAGTTTTTCTTTAAGTGATGAAATAAAATAAGAAAATGATTTAAAAAGAAAGCAAAATTACTACTCTCTCATCCTCATCTCATCTAGCCCATGGGATTAGTGTGTTCTTCTCTTTTGAGTGAGAAAGCTTGAGTCGTAGCAACTTCAAGGTAGATCATCGGAGATTTGGAATACTTCGAGCTAGCATGGATCGTTCGAGTCGTGGAGCCTCTCATGAGTCCGGGAGATCGTGGATCGCGACAAAGGGACTTCTACTCAGAGCTTGTGAACTGAAGGAGCGGACTACAAAGGTTGTAATCCCTCACACTTAGATAAAAGTTATCATCTTGCATGTTAAACCCTAATAATCTAGCAAAGATCCCGGCTTTGGGTTGTTCGGCACGTCTAAATTTTTATCCGGGCATGTTTGATGCCTTATGAACCTTCACAAGAGTGCCTAGGAACCCTACAGTGGTATCAGAGCCTAGCTAGAGCATTAGGCGATGTGTTTACGAAGTTAAAACTCCGATCGAACCCGAAACGACGCAAAAGACCCCTCTCTGGAAATTTTTTAAAATTTGGGATTTTTCTGAATTAAAAATATGTAAAAAAATCAGCAGGGAATTCTAAGAATTACCATAAAACCCGTGCCCCTAATTCGACTAAACGGCGGCGGAACCGCGGCGCAAGCAAGCCTTCAGCGGCGGTTCCGCGGCGGAACAGTAAGATCATGACACGTGGATTTTATGGTAATGTCCGTAGGTACTTGTTGATGTTTCTGGATATTTTTAACAGTGATTACAGTATTGTTTAAATTTGCGGTTTATTTGGTAATAGTAGATTCGATCGGAATATTTAAGTTCGTATTTCTTTCCGGATATTTAGAAACTGTTAAACTATTTGAACGGATATCATTAACTTACTGTTTCCCGGTACGGCAAACTTTCAAGTGTTGAAATTTTTTCGGGTTTAAATCTTTCGGAAAAATTGTACAAGTTAAGCGGTGGACCCTCTAGAAGACAACAAACCTTAACTCGATTATGTGACCGTCTTGAACTGCCTTTTGAACCTTCGGGTTTGGGGCAGTACGGCGTGCCACATGTGAGGCGTTGGCTTGACCCTTCTACGGCTGGATCACTGGTACTTTAACATATTCTGCGATTATTTGAACTCCGCTCAAGAGTTGAGCACTTTGGGAAATTTTGGGTGTTTGATTATCTGTTCGGAAAGTTTAATACTGTCTATTTATCTGGAATGTGATACAATATGTGGAATTCATAGAGTTAGGTATGAAATACGGAGTATGTGATATTTCGGATTTACGATGTCTAAAGTGATTGTGGATTCCAAATATTGTAGTTTTACACTTTCTTTTCTGTGACCGTAAGTGTAATATGTGATATCGCCGGTTTCGTTGCTATATGATTCAACGACAATTGGGATGCGCATATTTACTTACGTTGATGATATGTGATATTATGTGTTGCTGTGATATGTTATATTGGATCGTCGCGTTCTGAATAGCCGGGGGTTTTATGTGAGATGAGGGTTTTTATTTTCATTCATGTAAAATTCATTTATAATGTAATATTCTTTTATTTGGGGCACTTCCAGGTTGCGGTTGCTGTCACCAGTGTATATTATTTACTTTTCCGCATTAGGTAGACCCAAGGTGGAGAGCACAAGTAACCGGGTTCTAGGGTCCAGTGGGAGGCCATCTCGAGGAGTCGAGACCGGGTCTCCTAACCCTAGAATTGGCAGTGTTACTTGCCGCTCTCGTAGGGGTCTTGGAATGTGGGTTTGGCTATTCGTCGCGACCGTGGAATCCGTGTTTTATACAGGCTCGTATTGAAAACACGGACGTCCTAGTATATCCAATATTTCATATATGTTCTTCTGCTGCAATGTTCTGTGATGAGATTATATTACTGCCTGAGACGAATGCTTATACTATATATATATGTTGATATATAAATATTACTGCTTTCGTTTCTTCTGTGATGCTTAGGAAGCATAAGCTGATGGGATTTTTATTAATGAGATTAATAAAAGAAAAGAAACCTAAAGATGTTGTAGAATCAAAACTTTATAAAAAGGGTAGCTACAGTTTTGCTTTACACAGTGATATATACGATATATCCTGCACCTTATTCGATGAGGAAAGGACCGAGATCCCTTCACCGGGAGTGACTCCTTTAACAAAACTGGCAGATGCTACAAAACGCGGTTTGTCTTTTAATTGCTTTTAGTGTTTTGCTTTGCACAGCGGTATATATGATATATCCTGCACCTTATTCGATGAGGAAAGGGCCGACGATCCCTTCACCGGGAGTGACCCCTTTAGCGAAACGAAGAAAAGCCTCGAAAACACTCCTTTTCAAAACTTTACTCGATTCTACGACGATATCAAGTTCATTACGCTCAGGGTTTTTCTAAAAACCTGCGTAGCCCTCCGTCATTTCAGATAAGTCCTGTTTAGTATTCGTGCTGCGTTTGTTGACCTTGTCAAGGCGCAGTGTGCGGTAGCTAACCAGTATTTATCTGCTTATGCATATGATGCAGATTGGGTTAGGGTAGTCGTGCGGCCTTGTTGACCTTTTCAAGGGTCGTGCGGGTGGGTTTGATTCAATCAAGAAATGACGGGTTGAACTTGACTTGCGGTCTATGGTTTGTTGACCTTGTCAAGGTCATAGATCGTTTGGGGTAAAAATATTATCGGGAATTTCAAGTGTTGAAATTTGCAATGAGATTGCATATCTCCTATGAGATAGTTGGATCCCGATACCCACTGCGAGTAAGTGTTACTCCTGGGAGAGTTTTACACAGGACAATTAGCCGATCAAGTAGGTGTCTAGAAAAGTGTTAACGGGGTTACGCCTCTGGGAAAACGAGGTTTACATTAATTAGGTCCGTGCGAGAGCACGGGGAACCTCCCTCAAAGTACCGACACTGATCTGGCTGAAAGATTGACGAAATTGTAGGGTGTAATTAATCCCGGCTAATCTTACCTTTTAGGGTTTTAAGGCAGATTTGATAAAAACAGTGGGAGACATCCTGATTAGATAAGATAATAACCAATCTAATCTTGCAAGAGCATACGCTAAAGTGTTTTCTTCTCTCTCTCTCCAGGTAGCGACCATGTCATGCCATAATCAAGATAATAATATGGATGTATTGACTGAACCCAATTATTGTACTGAGCTAGGGAATGTTGGACCCGTTCTTTCTTATAAGAGTTATAGGACTGAACAGGAAACAGGAGAATATCTGGATTCTCACGCCGCCCAAAAGAACATGCATGTTGATGCGTCTTCTTCAAGTGTGTTAGTTATTGAGAACTGTTTCTCAGTTCACCCTACGTCCTGGGTATTAGATACCGGATCAGGATCCCACATATGTAAACAGTTACATGGGCTACGTAAAGGTAGAGAACTGGGAAAAGGTGATCATTCCGTTCAAGTAGGGAACGGTGCAAGTATTGTAGCCAAAGCAGTTGGCGAATATCACCTAGTATTGCCGAGTCGTAATACACTGATTCTAAATGAGTGCTATTATATACCGAACATGATGTGCAACATTATATCAGTTTCTTTATTGAGTAAAGAGGGATATAATTTTTTAGTACAGGATAATGTTATGAACATATTCCTAGATCAAAAGTTGATTGCATCAGGCTCGTTACATAATGGCATATTCATTCTAAATCAGAATACAGTCCTGAATATACAAAACACACACAAGAGAAAAAGTTCAGACATGAACGAATCCTACTTGTGGCATTGTAGACTTGGTCATATCAATGCGACACGACTGGCTAAGTTACATAAAGATGGTTATTTGAATCCGTTCGAATTATCATCTTATGATACTTGCCATTCATGTCTCAAAGGAAAAATGACCAAAGCTCCGTTTAGTGGACACGGAGAAAGAGTTACTGAACTCTTAGGACTGATACATAGTGATGTATGCGGTCCCATGTCTACGCATGCCAGGAATGGTTCTTCCTACTTCATTACATTCACTGACGATCTCTCTAGATACGGACATGTGTTCCTGTTGAAACACAAGTCTGAAGCTTTTGAGAAATTCAGAGAATATAAGCACGAAGTAGAGAACCAAACGGGCAAAAGTATTAAGATTCTTCGATCTGATCGAGGAGGTGAATACTTAAGCAATGAGTTCCTAGATTATCTAAAAGAGAATGGGATTCTCTCTCAGCTTACTCCTCCTTATACACCACAGCACAACGGTGTATCGGAGCGGAGGAATCGCACCCTATTAGATATGGTGCGCTCTATGATGAGTACAGCTGAGTTACCTATTTCCTTCTGGGGGTATGCGCTTGAGACAGCAGCATACCTATTGAATCAAGTTCCGACTAAATCTGTACCTACCACACCATATGAGATATGGAGCGGGAAGAGACCGTATCTTAAACGAGTTAAGATATGGGGTTGTCCGGCCTATGTCAAAAGGCAAAATCCGGACAAACTCGAGGCATGGTCAGTTCTTTGCAAGTTTGTAGGATATCCGAAGAATTCTTATGGATATTTTTTCTATCACAGTGAAGAGCAAAAAGTGTTTGTTGCTCAACATGCCACCTTTTTAGAAAAGGAATTTCTTGCAAAAGAGATTAGTGGCTCTGAGGTAGAACTGGAAGAAGTTCCAGCAACACAAACTGCAACTGAAGATTTAGTGGAACCAGAGGATTCAGTAGTACCCGACGAACCCCAGCCTCTCCGCCGATCTAGTAGGGTTTCTCGTCCACCTGAGAGATACTAGGGTTTTCTCATTGATGGTGGAAGCGAGGACTGCATCATGGATGATGATGAACCAACTAGTTTCGAGCAGGCCATCACGAGTAGTGACTCTGTGAAATGGCTGGATGCAATGCGATCTGAGATGGAATCCATGTACACCAAAAAAGTATGGACTTTGGAAAATGCTCCTGAAGGGGTAAAACCCATTGGGAGCAGGTGGATCTTTAAAAAGAAATTTGGTGTAGATGGAAAAGTTGAGACTTTCAAAGCTAGACTTGTAGCAAAGGGTTTTCGTCAACGACCAGGTGTGGACTATGACGAAACCTTTTCTCCAGTGGCTATGCTTAAGTCCATCCGGATCTTACTTGCCATTGCTGCATACCATGACTACTAAATCTGGCAAATGGATGTTAAGACCGCCTTTCTAAACGGTGATTTAGAAGAGAGCGTGTACATGACTCAGCCAGAGGGCTTCGTAGATAGTGGGAGCAGCGGAAAGGTGTGCAAGCTGCTTAAATCCATTTATGGGTTAAAGCAAGCATCGCGGAGTTGGAACATCTGTTTTGATGTTGTAGTCAAAGAGTTTGACTTCATCAAAAATATAGATGAACCTTGTATCTATAAGAAGGTAGCAGAAGGTAAGGTTGTCTTCCTCGTATTGTACGTGGATGACATACTCTTGATAGGAAATGATATTCCTATGCTGCAATCAGTCAAGCTCTTCTTATCACAGAGATTCTCAATGAAAGATCTAGGTGATGCCTCCTGCATATTGGGAATCATGATCTATAGAGATAGATCTAAAAGGATACTGGGATTGTCCCAATCCAGGTACATTGACACCATACTAAAGAGGTTTAGTATGGAAGAATCCAAGCGTGGGAACCAACCCACGATCTCTGGACTCACTCTCTCCAAAGAGATGTCTTCCAAGACTGATTTGGAGAGAGCTCGCATGCAAGGGATACCCTATGCTTCGGCTGTAGGCTCTATCATATATGCGATGCTATGTACCAGACCCGATGTAGCATACTCACTAAGTGTAGTGAGTCGGTATCAAGCAGATCCTGGAGAGAGTCACTGGACAGCTGTGAAGAACATTCTCAAGTACTTGCGAAGGACTAAGGAGATGTTCTTGGTGTATGGTAACGGAGAACTCCAGGTGGAGTCCTTTACCGATTCCAGCTTCCAAAGTGATAAGGACGACTCTAAGTCGCATTCGGGTTTTGTCTTTACCCTCAATGGAGGGGCGGTATGTTGGAAGAGTTCCAAACAGGATACCGTTGCAGACTCAACGATGGAGGCTGAATACATCGCTGCCAACGATGCTGCCAAAGAGGCTGTCTGGATAAAGAAGTTCATTAGTGAACTTGGTGTGGTTCCATCCATTGACCATCTAATACTTCTGTATTGCGATAACAATGGAGCTGTGGCTTTAGCCAAGGAACCCAGGTCCCATCAAAAGTCCAGACACATTCTGAGGCGGTATCACCTGATCAGGGAGATAGTTGATCGCCGGGAGATCGAGGTCAGGAGAGTAGATACGAAGGATAACACTGCGGATCCATTCACGAAGGCTATTTCCCAGATACAGTTTGAGAGATTATTCAGGATGCTAGGTATGAGACACTACAGCAGCTGGCCTTAGTGTAAGTGGGAGATTGTTAGTTATGTATATGCCCTAGAGGCCATTGTTGTACATATGATGTATATTATAATGGATGCTTGGTTATATATAGAGATGACTTTCTTGCTCGTCATGATAGTATGCTATTTGGTTTGACTTTATCTTAACATGTTGACTTGTATTGGTTTACTGTTTTACTCTCACATGTTGATAAAGCCCTTAGGATCTGTACTCGACTACTGGGACTATGATGAGATCATACTAGTGGGGCCGCGGTAGTCGATGAGTACATCCTATAACTGTTCCTAGTCGAGGGTATATCGAGACAGGGCATCGATACACCAGAGTAGACTAGCGTATACGCATCTTGACCCATATGATGGGCGATGGATGATCCCATATCCATCGGTGTTGGACATCAGAGATGGTGTACGGGTGCTCAGTAGAGACTGGGTACATTGGACGGACTCACCGAGAACTCCCAGATGGTGATATACCACACGTCAGATGGCAGTTCTCCGGTGACACTGGTACAGGGTAGTCTGTAGACCCGAGATCGTCATAGAGTCTTGTGTGATTCCCACTGTACTTTGATTTCCACCTTACCACGTCCAAGAGGGCGTGCAAAACGGTGGCTTTTGGGTACAGTCCCGAATCACATGGAGGCAATGAGCGATAGGAGGGGATTCGTCTCTCCCGGTATAGGGAGTTGATATTGTGCTGTGTTCGATTGGCTATAACTGGAAGTCCCTGGCCAGGGCTGATATAGAGATTTACTGGTAAGTGTTACTAGTAGTTTCTCGACCCGTTATGAGCCACACATCGACACGGCTTATCGGTTACTGGGGTCTGACGTATACCACCCCTAGACTTGATATGCAACATATCAGACGAACAGACCGGACTGTACGGGAGTGTTACTGGTTGGATTCACAGGAGAACGCACAGGCTAGCTTGTTGATCTTCTGATCGCTCAATACCTGGGTGGCTGTTACGTTTAGCTGACCGCTTGCAGCTTGTGGGTGTTTGATATGATCATCACCTGCTACCGGCGTATTGACGATTCTTTAGAGTCCTACACAGAGGTTTCTTGGCTCAGGCGAAACGGAGTAGTGGCGCATATGTGATATGCGCAGGAGCGTGAATAATGCGATATGGGATACCGTATTATATTCTCGCGATATGTGGATATGAACTGGGTCATCGGATCAAGTGTTGATTCGATGAATCGGTACATGATATATTAGTCGGTAATATTCGATATAGCCGGATCGTCGAATCAAGTGTTGATTCGATGATTTGATGTATTATAATATATATGATATATTGTATTACATTATCTAATATTGGCTCGCTTTATTATTTCATTTTCTCAGTGGATGATACATTGATATATATGCGATATATGTTAATTGTATTATTTTCTTTTGTTGCAAATATATAATATATATGTGATATATATTATTGTGACATGATATGATTAATTGTTAAACATGTTTAAGGATGATTAATTGAGGTTAAGGTTTGATTAGGGTTGGATGCTTCAAGTTCCTTCTGGAAGCTTTCTTCTTTTGTCATTCTTAAGATATTTAGAATGACACATTCTTTTAACCTAACCAAACCCTAACCCTAGTTGTTTCTCTACACATTCTTATCCACTCATCCTTGACCATGGTTAATATTCAATCATATGGTTTATATTCTATTCATCACAAAAGAAAGAGATATGATTATCTTTTCATTATCATCTTCTTCCTTCTTCAAGAAAGCTTGCTAGTTTTTCTTTAAGTGATGAAATAAAATGAGAAAATGATTTAAAAAGAAAGAAAAATTACTACTCTCTCATCCTCATCTCATCTAGCCCATGGGATTAGTGTGTTCTTCTCTTTTGAGTGAGAAAGCTTGAGTCGTAGCAACTTCAAGGTAGTTCATCGGAGATTTGGAATACTTCGAGCTAGCATGGATCGTTCGAGTCGTGGAGCCTCTCATGAGTCCGGGAGATCGTGGATCGCGGCAAAGGGACTTCTACTCGGAGCTTGTGAACTGAAGGAGCGGACTACAAAGGTTGTAATCCCTCACACTTAGATAAAAGTTATCATCTTGCATGTTAAACCCTAATAATCTAGCAAAGATCCCGGCTTTGGGTTGTTCGGCACGTCTAAATTTTTATCCGGGCATGTTTGATGCCTTATGAACCTTCACAAGAGTGCTTAGGAACCCTACAGGGACATGGTAGTCCATAAGTACATCCTTTAAGGTCCCTAGTCGTGGGTGTATCGAGACGGGGCATCGATATACCAGAGTAGACTAGCGTATACCTTCTCGACCCATACAGATGGGTGATGGATGATCCCATATCCATTGGTGTTTGACATCAGAGATGATATACGGGTGCTCAGTAGAGACTGGGTACACTGGACGGACTCGCCGAGAACTCCAGATGGTATTTTACCTTACGTCAGATGGCAGTTCTCTGGTGACACTGGTACAGGTTAGTCTGTAGACCCGAGATCGTCATAGAGTCTTGTGTGATTCCCACTGTGCTTTGATTTCCACCTTACCACGTCCAAGAGGGAGTGCAAAATGGTGGTTTTTGGGTACAGTCCCGAATCATATGGAGGCAATGAGCGATAGGAGGGGATTCGTCTCTCCCGGTATAGGGAGTTGATGTTGCTCTGTATTCGATTGGCTATAACCGGAAATCCCTGGCCAAGGTTGCTGAGATTTACTGGTAAGTGTTACCAGTAGTTTCTCGAACTGTTATAGACCTCATATCGACACGACTTATCGAGCTACTGGGGTCTGACGTTTACCACCCCTAGGCAAGATATGCGACATATCAGACGAACAGACCGGACTGTACGGTAAGTGTTACTGGTTGGATTCACAGGAGTGTGAGCGGGCTTGCTCATTGATCTTCTGATCGCTCAATACCCGGGTGGCCGTTACGTTTAGCAGACCGCTTGCGGCTTGTGGGTGTTTGATATGATCATCACCTGCTGCCGGCGTATTGACGAGTCTTTAGAGTCCTACACAGAGGTTTCCTGGCTCAAGCGAAACGAAATAGGACCGCATATGATATATGTGCAGGACCGAGAATAATGCGTGTATGTGATACCGTATTCTATTCTCGCGATGAATGTATCGATTGGTTGTTTGTGATATAACCTAGTTATCGAATCGAGGATTGATTCGATAAGTCTATACATTGGATATTAGTCGTTCATATGCGATATGACCGAATCGTTAAATCAAATGTTGATTTAATATATAATTATATATTTGATATATTACTTTGCATTAACTAGTATTGGTTCACTTATGAATGGATTTTCTCACTTGATGTACACATTGTATATGTGATATAGTTTTGTGCACTAGTTTGTATCATGTTTGATGATACATGCAAACTTGGGTGTGTGTTTATTTTAAACCATGTTTAGGTTAATGGTTTGGTTTTATATTTGTTTTATTTATTTATTTATTTATTCATTTTGGCAAGAAATGAAATGGTGGCTTGCTTTGGATTTATCTTGAAGCTTCATGAAGCTTTGACCACTTTGTTTCTTTCCTTAACCAAACCATTCACTTAAACCCTAGTTTAGTCTCTACATGAGTTAACACTAACCCATGGTTGCATTATGATAACCATCACTTCATTTTTCATATTTGGAATTAATTCATTGTTTTCTTTTCTTCTTCTTCATCTTCTTCTTCAAGTGAAGAAAAAGAAAAAGCTTTCTACAAAAATGTCAAGTAAGAAATCCAATTCTAAAGTGAACCCACTTCCTATTTCTTCATCCTCTACCACTTACCAAGTAGTATAGGGTGTTTTCTTCACAAGTTTCATGGCTTGGTGAAGTTGGAGCTTGATCTTGTGTTGCCTCGACGTAGATCATCTTCGGCATCGAAGTCGACGACCTAGCCCGCCCATTTCTCCGATGAAGCCGACGCTAGAGCCCGGGATCCGATGATCGCAGCGAGGGGACATCATAGTCTCTTTCACTTTAGAGTAAAGTCGTTTACTTGCATAGTTTTCGCCTTAAACTCTAGTCAACGATCGCATTAGGGTTTCTCGGCACCGGAAATTTTTTAATTTGGCATGCTTGATGCCTTGTGAGACCTCCTTAGTGTGCCTAGGAACCCTACAGGAATCACTTCCAGTTCTACCATACTCCCAGTACTGTTTTCTGAAAAAATCCATTTTTGTTAAAACTGTGGCGAGTCTAGAATAATATCACTATTGATCTTCCAGATGGTAGAAAGTAAACCCACGTCATAGCCTGGGTCAACCCACAAACAGCCATTACAGAAACGTGCCTTGAGTTATCCAGAGTCTGGTTTTAAGCATAAGCCGGACAACTCCCCGTACCTTAACAATGTCAAGATATGAACTGTTCTATATCCAATACAGAAACAGAGGCACTGATTTAATTGAACCAGATTCAAATCATGCAGCTGTCTTCAGTGCATGTCAACTAAATGGAAGGAGGCCGATCAGCGTTACTCAACTTAGGAATACTTCCAATTATGAGTAACCTGAAAGAGAAGCAAGTTCTCTTAATCATTACTATCAACTGAATACCATACACAAGTATCTACATCTTCGATCTCCTTGAAGAATCCTGATACTTGCAACACCTGGTTCTCTACTTTATTCATATACCTATAACTTCTCAAAACTTGGACCCTGTGTTTCTACGAAACACCTGTTTAAGAACCAGAGAAGTCATAAGTAAACAGAATATAGTACGAGGACCAACCCCTCTGTCCTAATGGACACTGGACAATATACAATACTCTGTATAAGTCCCCTGAGTCTAGTGACTCATTCACTGTGTGTCGTAGGTTGAAAACTGTACTTATGGTTAAGAAGAATTACACCGTTGTTCAATGCCCCTTACCTAACCATCCACTGGTATAGGTAAATGTCATAGACATAATTTCAAAAAGGTATATCTCACTCTATAAAAATAGACGTACAGATATATCAATTTGAAATTGGTGCATAACAACGGATATTCAAAACCAAATATTTGCCGTCTGGCAAACAACCCAGGTGACTTCCTCAAATATCACCAATTACAACGAATTCCGATATAATGAGGATGGTCACCTAATTCCCAATAACTTACTCCCACTCATCATCTGTAAAACCATACAGATGTGAGAATCATACCTGGTAAATACATACCCTGGAGCAAGTGTCTAATTGGGAAATCAGTTTTCTTTTAACAGTACACAGTGAAACTGAAACAATGAAATGTTTCGATGGGGTATCCCGGTATTCCTAGTAATGCCTCTTCCATTATTCAGATTCACAATTGTAACCGTATAATTCTTTGCCATCTCTCCAAATCCCTTTATATGTCTTTAGTCATTACCTTCTGTACACCCCTTTAGGCCAAATGGTTTTCTTCCTTCCCTACTGTTTGGCACCAGCCTATGGTTTGGAAGAAGACTATCCAATAAGCATAATGGGTGTACTGTCCTAATCCTAGGAGCACTCGCAATGCGAGAGAAGGTGAAGATAAAAGACAACCGAATGAACCTTATTCCTATTTCTCCTGAACCAGGATCCATCCCCGAACTGGAACAAGTTCCTTTCGAGTTCGTATATAACCATACGATGGATTATCCAATAAACTTGGGATCTTCATAGTGATACGGAGCATCCTGGATAAATACAAAGGTGATTTAGGATTGGCGAAGAAATACTTGGTTTGGTCGTGAATAGCAGTCGCAATTTACTTTGCCCTCTTACTAATCCATTTCTTTGTCTTTACTTAATACCTTCTGTACACCGTTTAGGCTAATTGGTTTTCTTCATTCCCTACCGGTCGGCACCTGCCTATGGTTTGGAAGAAGACTGTCCAATTTTCGTAATAGGTGTACTATCTTCTAAACCAAGGAGTACTCACAACCTGAGAGAAGGTAAAAGGAAAAGACAACTGAATAGTCCTATTTGTTTTCTCCAGAACCGGAAACCATCCTCGAATTCCTTCGAGTTCATATATAACCATATGATGGTTTTGTCCAATGGAAGTGGACGTTCGTAGTAATACGGGGTGTCCTGGAGAAAAGGGTAAAAGTAGGAGTGGCAATGAGGTTTGCAACTCTGGCAATCCAAAAGCCAGTGTTAAGAAGGTTCGGTCAACTTGGTCACTGAGTCATAGTCTAGGGTCGGGTCAATGGTCGCTGCCAAAGAGAGAGAGAAAAGAAACACTCAGCGTGCACTCTAACCTAGATCAGAATGGTTATCACTTTATCTAATCAGGAAACCTCCCACTGTAACGTCAAATTCTTCCCCAAACCTGAAAGAAGAGTTAGCCGGGATCACCCGAGGAGTAAACCAACTCATCAGTGGGAATCGGGATCCAACTATCATCGCATGATAACGTGACGGAATCCGCTCACGTTATCACACTCCAGAAGGTATGCGCATATCTGGCAAGTTTCAGTTTCTTTAGAAACTCCCGATGTGGATTTTTGCCCCATGCTCTTATGACCTTGATGAAGGACAATATATCATAAGTCACATGTCAAGTTCTACCCGTCATTATCCAGGTTAATTTGAACCCACCCGTACATACCCTTGACGAAGGCCAAAATAGTAATACGACTGTCCCAAACCAACGCATCTATCTATGCTGCAGAAAAGTAACAAATAGCTACCATACACTATGCCTTGACGAAGGCCAACATACATAGCATGAATACTAAGTGCTACCGTTCTGAAATGACGGAGGGATACGAATGGTTTCTAGCGAAAACCTTTAACGTAATGAACTTGATATCGTTGAAGGAACTGATAGCTTTAAAAATATAGTGACGAAAACCTTTGCTAAAGAGGTCACTCCCGGTGAAGGGATTTCGGCTCTTTCCCCGTAGAATGAGGTGCAGGATATTCCAACTGAATACCACGATGCAAAGCAAAAGTAATCGGCTATAGTGAAGTTATTGCCCAGACGCAAACTTTTGTCCAAGGGGTCACTCCCGGTGAAGGGATCTCGGCCCTTGCCTCGTCGACTGAGGAGCAGGATATTCCAACTGAATACCACTGTGCAAAACAAAAGAGAACGCCATTGCAATAACAGCTTTTTGAAAAAGTGTTCCAACAACATCAGAATAGGTTTGTTTATCTTGCATTGATCCGAATCAACGCAGTCCCATCAATTGATCACACCACAAAAGAACGAAAATAATGATGTACGTATATGCCATCCGCATTCGCCACTGGGTCCCGTCATCACCCGTTAGGTTACTTAACTAACGACAAAGCGGGGACTGGATTAGCGCGGATGCAAAACATATACAACATCTATAGTATATATATAATATATAATTTTCGCTCAAGGCGTGATAAAAATGCAACATCACAGAAATATACAGCATCACAGATCAATACAGATATCTGGGATCCCCGGGTTTCACAGAGCCGCTACTGAAACCCGACGTTCCCCTGGTCGTGTGGATAGCCTGTGCAATGAAATCCTAGACCCCTACGAGCGCGGCAAGTTACCCGCCAAAACCTGAAGCGAGGCAGCCCCCTTCAGCAACGTGAATGGACCACCCAGCACTTCACGGAATCCGGTAACTTGGGCACCCCTCCTTGGGTCAACCTATACCCCCTACGAGTGCGGCGAATAGCCCGCCAATTCTAGAGTAAAGCCCCCTCCGTCTCAACGCCATGAGATGCGGGCTTGTTGCCCTCTAGAACCCGGCTATCCGTGCACCCCTCCGCGGGGTAATCCTAGTACAGAAAGTAAAATATACATACAACGGGTACATCGACCTCGACCCGGTCGTGCCCCAAAAGAATATTACAAACAGGCAGTGACGGCAGTCCACAGGTCGGACGCTCGCCCCGCAATATCAAATGTATATATAAAACAAAACTGTACTACCATTGCATCCAGGCTATCCCCCACGACCGATCCGCAACATCACAGCACAACACAGAACATCAACGTGAATGTCACGTTCGTAAATCCGTCTAAAAGGGCTATAGCAGATAGACTGGATTTACCGATCGAGTGACATTCACGGTCGCAGATATAATGTAAATACTGTGAACTAGCATGTTTAAAATATCCGATCGATCAAATTTTATCAAGTGGGCCCCAAGCATTACTGTAGCAGTTACAGAAAATCTGGGCCCAAAAATAATATCCCAAAACCCCTATTTCCAAGTCTAAAGCCCTTTGGAAAAATTTGGCACGCTGAACAGTTAAAAGAGCGGCGGAACCGCGGCCCAAGCATGGGTTTGGCCGCGGTTCCGCCGCGTTATGGTGAGATCTCGCGACCAAATTTTCACATATTGCTTAGATTTCCATGCACAGTATTCTGCAACAACCTGAAAAATTTTTGGAGCTAAAAAAAATTCGACAGAAACCAGTGCACTGAAAATACGGTTTTTGCGATTTTTGTTCGATCGGGTTTTAAACATACTAGAGCAAGCTAGGCATGGTTAATGGCGAGGCTCTGATACCAATGTAAGTCCGCGGCGGCGTCCCGGCCGTCAATCCGATGCCGGAAATGCAGAAACGAAAAACTTTGCAAACTAGCAAACCGGCACCACCGCGCACTTTTAACCCGGATCGGGCCATTAACCTAGCTTCTAGCAAACTAAAAGATGGGTGAAGAGATATACCAAGCGATCTGTGTCCTTCGGTCTTCGTCTCCACTCCGATCTCCCGCGGATACTTCGTCCGTCACCTCCTCGTAGAAACGGGCACCACATCGCCAAAGTCTTTTATGGGTTCCCACCTCTGGACCGAGGCAACTCGGGCGCGAAGTTGGCTGGACGACGCGTCCAAGATTTGCTGTAGGCTAGTGTAGAAACCATGTCTCTTTGGGGTTTAGTGTAGTTGCCATTGATTTGGAGGTAGAGAAATATACTAGAGAAAAGAGCTACGGAATTTGGTGGCTATCAAATGAGAGTGATAAAATTTCCCACCAAAAGAAAACCTCATACCCTCATCCAAAAATTGTGGCCGGCCCCTTATGGTGGTGGAGGAAAAAGGAATGCTAAAAGCAAGAGGAGAAAAAGGAATGATAAAGGAAAAAAATTGTCACAACAAAAACCACATCAATATCTCATCCATTCTTTTCTCATTTGATGCAAGACAAGAAAGAAAAAGAATCTCATGATACTAGTCTAATCATGATGCCATCATATGCAAGAAAACCCTCCACAAATGAGTTATTTGCACTCTTGCAAATAACCCCCCTCCATCGAAAAGTCCGGCCGTGAAGGAACAAAGGAAAACCGGCCGGAACGGAATGCAAACTGGCAACTACAGAAAACTGATCCCGTAATAAATTACAGGAAAACCCCACTACTGCATATGCATGCCCGCATTTGTATTCCCACTGAACACAAATGCAAAGAGACAAAACTACACTGACTCATACTAGGATCCGGCTTAAACCAAAGTCGGCTGGTAAAAACCGTCCGATCACGATCCTGCAATACCGCACGTATCTGATCGAACCCTGCCATATCTCCATACGGCCTCTACAGCGTTTCGCCCGAAACTTGAGTAATTGTGTATAGTGGACTCTAAAGACTCGTCAATACTATGGCTGTGGATTTAACCACTAGCACGTCAGAGGTATAAGCCATACGTGACGGGCCACCAGCTATTGACAAAAAGGGACGTCGATGAGCGAACTCATCCTGACACCCTACTGAGCCTATCAGTGACAATATCCGTACAGTCCGGTCCGTTCGTCTATGAGCATCGCATGGCGGGCCTAGGGGGGTGGTAAAAGTCAGACCCCCAAAAGCGGTACAAGTCGTGTCGGAGTGTAGCCCAGAACACCCTGAGATACTACTGGAATAGCTACCAGCAAATCTCCTGCCTTGGCCAAGGACTTTTCATGTTCTGGTAATCTATCAAATAATACAAGTTTGGTTGATGGAGCTTTCTAGATACAAATGAACTAATAAAAATACAACGGCGGTCCAGATACAAATGAACCAACCTACCGTGCAAATCACCCGGAATGAAATCATGTGCCAGCAATCTGCCAAGGAACCCTGTACATTAACCTGTAATAAAATTTGGCACAACGGGGGTGAGTTGCCAACTCGTGAGTAGAAGATATCTACAAAAAGAAATCGAATGAACAACGCTATCCTAGGTCATAATAATACACTACTGTATCCCAATCATCTAGTAATGGCAGGGTAATACTACGTGTAAATGCAAATACTCTGTGCTCGTGTCAGTGCCTCATATAGTACTATATCATATGAATGAGTATGCATGCACCATGAATGTAACATAACCAATCCTGAAATCTAGATATATCTGTATAAGAAACCTTTAGCTTTTATCATAGTAAAATGTGTATAGAAATCTGAAATAGCAACAATGAAATCCATGGAAATCCGTGTCAAGCATCGACACAAACATGTAAATCTCAAGTCTCAATACCTCATAATCTCAATATCTCGGGCTCCGTCAGTCCGGATCGGCCCATATCATCAAATCTCACGACAACGGTCGGTATCCTCCGGATATCCGCCGCGCCAGACATCACCGGTAGGTAGCCTTCCCCTGCCAGGCTCATCGTCTACAACTCGATTTTCTTGCCCCGAGGTACCATAACGGGCCCACCTTGTACCCGAGACGGTTCATCCACTCCTCGAATCGGGTCTTGAAATCCAACAGAAAACATGAAATCTCATGGTGGATGACATATACATCACGAGAAAATCGCATCTTATGTTTTAAAAAGAGAGGAGGAGAGAGAGAAGTTTTTATATATTTTTGCGGTTTTCCCCAAAATCCAGAAATCTCATAGAAAACCAAAATCCTAAAATCATGAGTAAGTATATGATAAGTGTCGGCATATGCCCATAATACTGCATGATAACATGGAAATATGAATGCATGAAATGTCTAAGTAATCAATGCCATGTCTATACTAACACCAGAGAACAATCACAATATTACATCAATCTAGTTGTTAACTGATTGCATCAATAAACGATAATATGATCTAAAGTGTACGTGACATAGCAATTACCGATGATGATGTGTGTGAGCCGGCAAATAAGTGTGTGTGGAATATGCGCATCATCAGTAATGGTGCTAGTGTCCTAACAGGCAGAGTTTGATTCTGATTATAGAAACACATGTATGAACATGCAACATTATGATTACAGTATGAATGTAAAGACAGATGTGCAATAACCACTCATTTGATATACAAGTATAACTACAACTATATGTCTCGAGCCTAACTAGTGTCCATCTAACCTCCTAAAGAACTAAACCTAAGAACTAGTCGATAAGAAATAAGGGTACACCTAAAGTCTGAGTCCATGTCTCTAATAGTCGGCGATCCAGCCTCAATAGCGTCACGTACGTAGTACGATTTCCTCAAAACAAGAGTGCGGATCAATCATCACATCTATGCCTTGTACGGTAAAATCCAACATACGACATCCCAATATCGGGGTACGGGTCAAGTATCACCTACGTGTCTCATCATTCGTATAATAGCATCATCAACACCTGTCATGATCAAGGTGCTATACTGTAATCGCATACATCAATCATATATCATTGTCAGCATAAATATACATCGTTAATTTACCCTCAGAAATGTCATGTCACATATATCATATCTTGATCAAGTCACATATGTCAAGTCGTGATTAAGTCGTATATATGTATTTATCGTATCGGGATCAAGTTACACATATCTCATATCAGACTTTCAGGCATAGATTACGGTCCGGGTTCTATTTAGAGTCCCATATACTTTAATATCATCACCATCCTTTTTTATTGTTCATGTATACAAATCCATTATCTCATTTCCTAATGATCCGCTAATATCATAACACGACTGTATAGCCAAGAATCACGGCATCAAGCCCAGTTATACTGTTTCATTCCCGTGTATCATATCACATCATTATATCCCATATACGTGTTGTGTATATATATATATATATACCGACACCTAGTCCTATATATATATATATATATATATACACACACACACACACATACACGTATACACCACGTCGAGTTTCAGTGTGCGTGTGTGTGTATCTACCTGAAACCTACGAATCTCTTCCATGGTATTCATCCTCTGGTATGGTCTTCCTAAATCAGTCTAGTCCAGCCTAGGGTCATTACTAGGGTCCTACTCATTAAGAATCTAGGGTCACATCTGGCTTCTTAATGTCAATAAGTACTATTACTATTCTACGTTGCGGGGATGCTAAACGCCATCCACCCGACTTTCCCCCCGTAGATTTACATCTACTCACCTGGTCCATGTCTGCCAAAGACGGTGTCGCCATCCTCTTCTTCATCGCTCGCAGTCCACGTGAGGGGTACCTATACGCAAACATATATAGTATCGTAAACTAAATCACGGACAAAAGTCAAAACGACGCACGGAACGCGCATAGGTTAAAACCTATGTCCCGTTCACGCAAAAGAACCAAATATCGCTCGATATCGGCGTACAAACTCCGATTAATCGAGATAAATATCAACAAACAACTCATAGTTTTAAAACTCATTACTTATAATATAAAACATGATTTAATTCGTCGAAATCCTAAAATCCATCAAATCGCCCGATTTCGTAAAACCCGAAAATGCCAATTTACCGTTTTTCTTCAAAACTTGACATTTAAATGAAACCATTGGTCATAAAACTCATTAAATAGAATAACTAGACTATACAACCCATTACTATATTTTTATTACACAAATTTGTATTAATACAAAATTCCTAGTTTGCAACCTTTATAAATTTTCAACATCTTACAAGCAAAATTTCACAATTCCACAACAAACATGATTTTGCATGAATTAATATATTAAACTATAATTTATAATGATAATGATATAATGAAACCATAATTTATATTTTAAATCTCATTTATTTAAGAATTTCCAAAAACTAGTTAGCAAAAATAGCATTTTTATTAGTATTTTTTTTTTCAATTATCAAAAGAAACTAGTGACCAAGCTAAGTTTTTCATTCCTTAAACATGTCAATATCCTCATTTAAACAAAAATCTAATGTTACAAACATTAATTGGAATTTATCTCACCAATATATAAAATATATAGAAATCTAGTTTGCAAAAATTGTTTAATTTAAACAATTTTGGATAACAATTTACAATATATCAACCATGCATGATTTTCCATTTCTAAAAGTGTTAAACAGGTTATTATAACCCTAATGAATTAATAAAACCACAACTTGAATTTACAAATCCTAACTTGAATTTTAGAATTTGCAAATAGAATTAATTTAGTAAATCTAATTATGCTTAAAAGAAATATCTAATAAAAATAAATCAAAAGAAAAAGATTTATACCTCCACAACATAAAATCCAAACATGAAAATGAGCCTCCAAAATGAGTGCTTTCCATCTCCAAAATCCATGTGAAGAAGAGCAAAGAATAAAGGGTATGAATTTATTAGGATTTTGTGGATTTTTTATGGAATTTTTGATGAATTTTTGATGATTTTGGAGGTAAATTGAATTTAGAAAAATGGGGGGCTGCCATGGGGGGGTGAGGCCGGCCATTTAGGAAGAGAAAGAGAGGAAGAAAAGGTTTTGGAAAGGTGTATAAAGTTCTCTCCAAGTATCACCCTCTTTATGTCTTTTCATTACTTTATTAAATTTTCTTTTATTTCTTTTCTAAAACAACTCAAGAAAACTCTAGAATCATGGAAAAATTTGCAAATAAATTTTGCATGATACACACTAAATTCTAATATGCCATGGTTCATTTTTACAAATTAAACCCCTTCAAATTTGAAATTTACACTAATTTAGTGCATAAATAAAGCTTATGTTAATATTTAAAATAATTAATTTAGGAAAAATATTTAATTAAACTAAAAATTTATAAGTGACTAAATAAACAACATTTACTAGTAATAACATAATTAAAATAGGTATTTTTAAATTTATAGTGAAAAATAATTACGGTTTTGTTTTACGAAAAATACGTTTTAGTTTACCGAAAATCATAAAATTCACTTAAACGATTTTATTTATTTAATTATTTATTTAATTATTTTTAAAACGTTACAATCTTCCCCCCTTTAAGAAATTCGGTCCCCGAATTTAAATCAAAACTCCCTCTACAAATACTAAAACGTTTAGCAAAACACTCAAATCGTCGGGGCTCCGAAATCATCAATACAAAACTAAAATCAACTCCGTCAAGCATAACGCAATCATCGGAGTTATGGTAAAGATAAAATATCAAAACCCAATACGAAAACCGACATAATATATATCAAAACTATAACTTCTATATATATATATAGTGCGCATCGTAGTAAAATCGCCTAAACATCTTAATAAAGAAGCATACAAAAACCCCTCTTGAAAATCGCCGTGCGATGCACGTGTCATGGCATAAGTAGCGGACGTTTATTTTAAAAAAATAAATATATATATATATATATATATATTATTTAACATACACGTCCTGCCTGGTTACTAAATCAATAGTAATGATTTTAAAAACATGCTGCTCAAACTGAAATCAATCCCAATCACATCAAAAATATATCATGTGCGTCCGGTGCGCACTGAAATCGGAACCAAATATAGATACCACGAATACACACAAAAACAAAACTAAGTGCAACAGGTGTGCACCAAAAACATCTGTCAAGTGCAACGGGCATGCACGACTCCATATCAGGTACATCTAATCTACACAAAACCCCGATTTAGTGCATCTGGTGTGCACAAAATCGTATCAAGTGCACCGAATGTGTGCAAGAATCTCAATCAGGTGCACATGGTGCACGAAAACATACGCCGAATATCAGAATCGAAATCACAGTACGAAAATGCATAAAAACTAGGTCGAAGCATATGTCAAAATCATGTGTAACTATATGCAAGAAATCAAATCAAAATCTCAAAATGTATTAAAACCAAATCAAGTGCACTGGGTATGTACAAAACAACATCAATACAACCGATATATGAAACATGCATAGAATATAATGAAAGTACACATAAGAAATACCAATCGTAGAACAAAATCCTCATATACCAAAATCCAACCAACGGAAATATGAAATTCAAATCACCAAGTCGCAATCGTAAACACTATCGTCAATGTGCGCCTCTTTCCTCTGATGTCGACTGCTTCGAACTCGTCTCTTCATAGGTGTGCTGACTGCGCTACCAACGGCAATACTCATATCTAGAGTCTCCCACGTAGTCGATCCCTTCACCTGATATCCGGACTACATTAAACTTTTCGATCGATCCATCAAAATCCCATAATTTCCCCGAGAGCTCAACACTCAAGTACAGTTTAAAAATATCCGGTACATACCCCAGCATCGATGGTCCAGCCGTAGAAGGGCAAACCCAAGCCTCACTAATGGCACCGCGGAACTGCCGTAAACCCTAAGGTTCAAGGGCGTTCTCGTGGTCATTATGTCGAGTTAGGGTTTCATTCTTCTAGAGGGTCCATCGAAATACCTGCATGTTCTTCCGAATACCTTAAACTTGGGAAAATGGTTTTCTGATAATCGTTCGAACCCTTTAACTTCTCCTGGACGGCATGTGAATACCCTTCGTCCGCACGCTAAGCAATGCTTCAATCCTTAAGAATAACCAATACCCTAATGGTTATTGCATTCGAGCCGCAGCTCCCTCTGCCCGTGCGCCCGTGGTAACAGAAACCACCCTCCGACATCGATGAAGATAGATCAAAGGAACGAATGAAATACGGTGCAAACAAATGTACATCCTAAGGCTCCTTAAGCAGAGTAGCGTATCGTAAGTATGCCGCGAACCATACCCACGGTACGTTACTCTACCTAAATCTCCTACTCCATCAACCAAGGGTCACCTAGACTTATACAAGGTTAAACCTAGCGCTCTGATACCAACTTTGTCACGACCCGAAAGTACGGAAAGTGACCGGCACTTAGATTAAGAAACATCTAGAGGCGCAACGTAACCTAAGTAAGCCGAAGCCCAGAAATCTAAACCATATAAAAGAAGAAGAAGAAGAAGAAGAAAAAGAAAACATGAAGAAAACAAGTTTAAAAGCATCAGCAAATTTTTCCAAAAATTTCGGCAGAGTCTCCTCTGTAAAAACTGGCCCCAAACGGGTACAAACAAGAATGAATACATATAACCAATAAAAAGCATCCCCAATGGGAGCTAGCTCAACGCCAATAGGCGGAAACAACCACAACAAGTACAATAATATACAACGCCAAAGGGCGAGGCTCAAAGCTCAAAATAAAACAAATCCACCAAACCAGAATAATACATGCGCGACTCTAAGGTCGAAATAAATAAATGGTCCAGTAATCTATCAAATAATACAAGTTTGGTTGATGGAGCTTTCTAGATACAAATGAACTAATAAAAATACAACGGCGGTCCAGATACAAATGAACCAACCTATCGTGCAAATCACTCGGAATGAAATCATGTGCCAGCAATCTGCCAAGGAACCCTGTACATCAACCTGTAATAAAATTTGGCACAACGGGGGTGAGTTGCCAACTCGTGAGTAGAAGATATCTACGAAAAGAAATCGAATGAACAACGCTATCCTAGGTCATAATAATACACTACTGTATCCCAATCATCTAGTAATGGCAGGGTAATACTACGTGTAAATGCAAATACTCTGTGCTCGTGTCAGTGCCTCGTATAGTACTATGTCATATGAATGAGTATGCATGCACCATGAATGTAACATAACCAATCCTGAAATCTAGATATATCTATATAAGAAATCTTTTGCTTTTATCATAGTAAAAGGTGCATAGAAATCTGAAATAGCAACAATGAAATCCATGGAAATCCGTGTCAAGCATCGACACAAACATGTAAATCTCAAGTCTCAATACCTCATAATCTCAATATCTCGGGCTCCGTCAGTCCGGATCGGCCCATATCATCAAATCTCATGACAACGGTCGGTATCCTCCGGATATCCGCCGCGCCAGACATCACCAGTAGGTAGCCTTCCCCTGCCAGGCTCATCGTCTACAACTCGATCTTCTTGCCCCGGAGTACCATACCGGGCCCACCATGTACCCGAGACGGTTCATCCACTCCTCGAATCGGGTCTCGAAATCCAACAGAAAACATGAAATCTCATGGTGGACGACACATACATCACGAGAAAACCGCATCTTATGTTTTAAAAAGAGAGGAGGAGAGAGAGAAGTTTTTATATATTTTTGCGGTTTTCCCCAAAATCCAGAAATCTCATAGAAAACCAAAATCCTAAAATCATGAGTAAGTATATGATAAGTGTCGGCATATGCCCATAATACTGCATGATAACATGGAAATATGAATGCATGAAATGTCTAAGTAATCAATGCCATGTCTATACTAACACCAGAGAGCAATCACAATATTACATCAATCTAGCTGTTAGCTGATTGCATCAATAAACGATAATATGATCTAAAGTGTACGTGACATAGCAATTACCGATGATGATGTGTGTGAGCCGGCAAATAAGTGTGTGTGGAATATGCACATCATCGGTAATGGTGCTAGTGTCCTAATAGGCAGAGTTTGATTCTGATTATAGAAACATATGTATGAACATGCAACATTATGATTACAGTATGAATGTAAAGACAGATGTGCAATAACCACTCATTTGATATACAAGTATAACTACAACTATATGTCTCGAGCCTAACTAGTGTCCATCTAACCTCCTAAAGAACTAAACCTAAGAACTAGTCGATAAGAAATAAGGGTACACCTAAAGTTTGAGTCCATGTCTCTAATAGTCGGCGATCCAGCCTCAATAGCGTCACGTACGTAGTACGATTTTCTCGAAACAAGAGTGCGGATCAATCATCACATCTATGCCTCGTACGGTAAAATCCATCGTACGACATCCCAATATCGGGGTATGGGTCAAGTATCACCTACGTGTCTCATCATTCGTATAATAGCATCATCAACACCTGTCATGATCAAGGTGCTATACTGTAATCGCATACATCAATCATATATCATTGTCAGCATAAATATACATCATTAATTTATCCTCAGAAATGTCATGTCACATATATCATATCTTGATCAAGTCACATATGTCAAGTCGTGATTAAGTCGCATATATGTATTTATCATATCGTGATCAAGTTACACATATCTCATATCAGACTTTCAGGCATAGGTTATGGTCCGGGTTCTATTTAGAGTCCCATATACTTCAATATCATCACCATCCTTTATTATTGTTCATGTATACAAATCCATTATCTCATTTCCTAATGATCCGCTAATATCATAACATGACTGTATAACCAAGAATCACGGCATCAAGCCCAGTTATACTGTTTCATTCCCATGTATCATATCACATCATTGTATCTCATATACGTGTTGTATATATATATAAATATATATATACCGACACCTAGTCCTATATATATATATACACACACACATACACGTATACACCACGTCGAGTTTCAGTGTGCGTGTGTGTGTATCTACCTGAAACCTACGAATCTCTTCCAAGGTATTCATCCTCTGGTATGGTCTTCCTAAATCAGTCTATTCCAGCCTAGGGTCATTACTAGGGTCCTACTCATTAAGAATCTAGGGTCACATCTGGCTTCCTAATGTCAATAAGTACTATTACTATTCTACGTTGCGGGGGTGCTAAACGTCATCCACCCGACTTTCCCCCCGTAGATATACATCTACTCACCTGGTCCATGTCTGCCGAAGACGGTGTCGCCATCCTCTTCTTCATCGCCCGCAGTCCACGTAAGGGGTACCTATACGCAAACATATATAGTATCGTAAACTAAATCACGGACAAAAGTCAAAACGACACACGGAACGCGCATAGGTTAAAACCTATGCCCCGTTCACGCAAAAGAACCAAATATCGCTCGATATCGGCGTACAAACTCCGATTAATCGAGATAAACATCAACAAACAACTCATAGTTTTAAAACTCATTACTTATAATATAAAACATGATTTAATTCGTCGAAATCCTAAAATCCATCAAATCGCCCGATTTCGTAAAACCCGAAAATGCCAATTTACCGTTTTTCTTCAAAACTTGACATTTAAATGAAACCAGTGGTCATAAAACTCATTAAATAGCATAACTAGACTATACAACCCATTACTATATTTTTATTACACAAATTTGTATTAATACAAAATTCCTAGTTTGCAACCTTTATAAATTTTCATCATCTTACAAGCAAAATTCCACAATTCCACAACAAACATGATTTTGCATGAATTAATATATTATACTACAATTTATAATGATAATAATATAATGAAACCATAATTTATATTTTAAATCTCATTTATTTAAGAATTTCCAAAAACTAGTTAGCAAAAATAGCATTTTTATTAGTATTTTTTTTTTCAATTATCAAAATAAACTAGTGACGAAGCTAAGTTTTTCATTCCTTAAACATGTCAATAACCTAATTTAAACAACAATCTAATGTTACAAATATTAATTGGAATTTATCTCACCAATATATAAAATATATAGAAATCTAGTTTGCAAAAATTGTTTAATTTAAACAATTTTGGATAATAATTTACAATATATCAACCATGCATGATTTTCCATTTCTAAAAGTGTTAAACAAGTTATTATAACCCTAATGAATTAATAAAACCACAACTTGAATTTACAAACCCTAACTTGAATTTTAGAATTTGCAAATAGAATTAATTTAATAAATCTAATTATGCTTAAAAGAAACATCTAATAAAAATAAATCAAAAGAAAAAGATTTATACCTCCACAACATAAAATCCAAACATGAAAATTAGCCTCCAAAATGGGTGCTTTCCATCTCCAAAATCCATGTAAAGAAGAGCAAAGAATAGAGGGTATGAATTTATTAGGATTTTGTGGATTTTTTATGGAATTTTTGATGAATTTTTGATGATTTTGGAGGTAAATTGAATTTAGAAAAATGGGGGGCTGCCATTGGGGGGTGAGGCCGGCCATTTAGGAAGAGAATGAGAGGAAGAAAAGGTTTTGGAAAGGTGTAGAAAGTTCTCTCCAAGTATCACCCTCTTTATGTCTTTTCATTACTTTATTAAATTTTCTTTTATTTCTTTTCTAAAACAGCTCAAGAAAACTCTAGAATCATGGAAAAATTTGCAAATAAATTTTTCATGATACACACTAAATTCTAATATGCCATGGTTCATTTTTACAAATTAAACCCCTTCAAATTTGAAATTTACACTAATTTAGTGCATAAATAAAGCTTATGTTAATATTTAAAATAATTAATTTAGGAAAAATATTTAATTAAACTAAAAATTTATAAGTGACTAAATAAATACCATTTACTAGTAATAACATAATTAAAATAGTTATTTTTAAATTTATAGTGAAAAATAATTACGGTTTTGCTTTACGAAAAATACGTTTTACTTTACCGAAAATCATAAAATTCACTTAAACGATTTTATTTATTTAATTATTTATTTAATTATTTTTAAAACGTTACAACTGCCTCCATGTGGCTCGGGACTGTACCCAACTAAAACCTGTTTGCACGTCTCCTTTGAGCGTGGTAGGGTAGTAATCAAAGCACAGTGGGAACTCACACGAGACAAATGACGATCTCAGGTCGATGAACTAACCTGTACACATGTCACCAGGGAACTGCTATCTGACGCCAGGTATAATACCAACTAGCAGGTTCCCGGCGAGTCCTGTCCGGTGTACTCATAACCCAATGAGCACCTGTATACATCTTAGGTGAACCAACTGACACCAGTGGCTTGTGAGACCGGCCACCACCCCTCGTCGGGGTCTCGACTGTATACACTAGTCTACTCCGGAGTATCGATGCCCTGTCTCGAAACTCCCATGACTAGGGACCTTTTAAGGATGTGCTTATAGACTCCAGCTCTCACGTATATGATCGCCCTCATACTGCTGGTAGTCAAGCAAGAATCCTAGGGGCTCTATCAACGTGCAATAGTGACCTGTATGGTCACCTAAAGCAGTACACGATGATAAAGATAAACCAGATAGCATACTATCATCTCGAGTAAGACTGTCCTACCGGCATAGGTCCTCCCTCAATCATTGCAATCACGTGCCTGTGATCCAATAATTGACTCTGAGGGCACTATATCCAACAGGTATTGCTCATTTTAGGAGATGGTTTTCTTCGCGAACTTAAGATAAAGAGAGACATAGAAAGAAACATCAGAGCACATCAGAGCGGATCCACTCACTGAGGCTATTTCTCGAACGCAATAGTTTCGCAAACGAGATTTGTGAAACTCATTAATAGAGAAGTTGGGTGTTCGGTATCACGCGGGCTGTGAGTATGCGACATCGCAATAATTAGCCTTGAATGCAAGTGGGATATTGTTAGATATAGTGCTCTAAAAGTCAATTATTGGATCGCAGGCACATGATTGCAATGATTGAGGGAGGACCTATACCGGTAGGACAGTCTTACTCAAGATGATAGTATGCTATCTGGTTTGTCTTTATCATCGTGTACATGCTTCAGGTGACATTACAGATCACTATTACATATTGATAGAGCCCATAAGATTCATGCTTGACTACCAATAGTATGATGGCGATCATATACGTGAGAGTTGGGTAGTCTATAAGCACATCCTTAAATGGTCCCTAGTCGAGGGAGTTTCGAGACAGGGCATCGATACTCCAGGGTAGACTAGTGTATACAGATCGAGACCCCGACGAGGGGTGGTGGCCAGTCTCATAAGCCATTGGTGTCAGTTGGTTCACCTAAGATGTATACAGGTGTTCATTGGGTTATGAGTACACCGGACGGACTCGCAAGGGCACTGCTGATTGGTACTATACCTATTGGCAAAGGCAGTTCCCAGGTGACATGAGTACAGCTTAGTCCATTGACTTGACACTACTACATTGCCTCAATTGTGTTCTCATTGTTCTTTGATTGCTACATTACCATGGCTCAAAGGAGTTGTGCAAACAGGTAGTAGTTGGGTGCAGTCCCGAAGCACTTGGAGGTAGTGGCGGTTAGATAGGATTCGTCTCTCCTGGTATTGGGGGTTGATATCGCGCTGTGTCTGGAGAGCCATTACATGAATTCCTTGGCCAAGGCAAGTGAGATTTACTGGTAGGTATTCCAGTAGTTTCTCAAGGTGTTCTGAGCTACACTCTGACACGACTTATACCGCTATTGGGGGTCTGACGTTTACCATCCCCTTAGGCCCGATATGCGATACTCATAGACGAACAGACCGAACTGTACGGAGATTGTCACAGATAGGCTCAGTAGGGTTTTCAAGATGAGTTCGCTCGTCAGCTTCCCTTTCGCTCAATACATGGGCAGCCGTTACGTACAGCTAGTACCACTGATGTGCTTGTGGTTGAAGCTACTGCCAGCGTATTGACGAGTCTTTAAAGTCCCCCACAGAAATTTTCCTTAGTTCGGGCCAAACGTTGTAGAGGCCGTATGGTTTTATGGCAGGGTTCGATCATATACATGCACTTATGCACGGATCATGATCGGACGGATCATACTAATGGGCTTTTGTTTAAGCCGGATCCCAGTATTAGATTGTTGGATCACTTTCGTCTCATTGTATTCATATTTAGTCGCAATACGGATGCAAGTATGCATATATAGATGAGGGGTATTCTTGTGATCCGTCACGAGTTTACTTTAGAAGATGCCATTCTATTTATTGTGTTAAACATTTGGATTAATGTTTATTAAGTATAAATTGTGAGTGCAAGTCTTAATCAAGAGCATTAAATGTTGCATGTGCATTTGTGGTGACTCATGGTGTTATTTTTTTTGCCATGTCTAATCTCTTGATTATTTATTGTGTGGGATTGATTTGTGAAGAGAGAGAGGGCAGCCAAGGGATGGCTTGGGGTTTGGTTTTTGATTTATCTAGAGCTCTCACAATTTACCCCACATAATAAGCAAGCAAGCTTCTTCTTCTTCACTAGCTTTTCTTGTGCTCACAACTTCTTCATCAATGGCTTCTTCTTCAACCTCCATCCATACCATCTCATGTGTTGAGAATCAATGGATGTTATGAGACAAAGTAATCACGCCTATCTCTACTTCACCTTGGACATGTCGGCTAGCAAACTTCATGTCCGAGTTGCTTCGGTTTGAAGCGGGAGCCCGTATAAAGAATCTTTGATGCGGTGCCATTTCGACGAGCGAGATCGGAAAGCGTACTTCGTCGGAGCAGCCGCGAGGAGCTTGGGATGGTGGCTGAAGACCGAAGGACACGGATCGATCGGTATAGCCATTCTAACATCTTTGTAGTTAGCTAGTATAGGGTTAATGGAACGATCCAGGTGAAAGACTGCGTTAGCGCCAGTTTATAAAAGTTTTTGTTCCGTGTTTGACCTCGGATTGACGGCCGGGGCGCTACCGTAGACTTACACCACTGTCACCGAGAAGACCGTAGTATCTCTCAAGTGGATGAGGAACCCTACCAGATTCACGGAGAGGCTGAGGCTCGTTGGAGACTATTGAATCCTTTGGTTTCACCAAATCATCAACTGTAAGTTTGTCTAGCTGGAACTCCTTCCAGTTCTACCTCATGACCACTAATTTCTTCACAAGAAATGTTTTTTCTAAAAAGGTAGCATGCTGAGAAACAAAACACCTTTTACTCCTCAGAGTGGTAGAAGATATTCCCTCATAAATGTTTGGGATATCGTAACAAACCTATACAGAACTGACCTTGCCTCGAGCTTGTCCGGATTTTGCTTTTCAACATATGCCAGACAACCCTATATCTTAACTCGTTTAAGACATGGTCTCTTCCCACACCATATCTCATATGTAGTGGTAAGCCCTGATTTGGACGGAACCCCATTCAATAGGTATGCAGCTTCTCAAGTGCATAACACCAAAAGGAAACAAGTAATCAGCGGTACTCATCATAGAGTGTGCCATATCTCATAGGGTGCGATACCTCCATCCCGATACACCATAGTGCTTTGGTGTACTCGAAGGAGTAAGCTGAGAGAAAATCACATTCTCTTTTAAATAATCCAGGAACTCCATGCCCAAGTATTCTCCTCCTCGATCACATCGAAGGACTTTAATACTTCCACCCGTCTGGTTCTCAACTTCAAGCTTATATTCCTTGAATTTCTCAAAAGTTTCAGACTCATGTTTCTACAGGAACACATGTCCGAATCTTGAGAAATAGTCGATGAATGTAATAAAGTATCAAGAACCAACCTTGGCATTTGTAGACATAGGACCGTATACATCATCATGTATGCGTCCCAAGAGTTCACTAACTCTTTCTCTGTTTCCAGTAAACGGAGTATTGGTCATTTTACTTTTGAGACAAGACCGGCAAGTATCATAAGATGAAAATTCGAACAGCTTCTCATATTCATCCTAATGTAACTTAGCTGGTCGTGTCGCATTGATATGACCTAGTTTACAATGCCACAAGAAGGATTCGTTCATTTCTGAACTACTCCTCATGTGTGTTCTATATACTTTGAACTATGGTTTGATTTAGAACGTATATTCTATTATATAACGTGCCTGATTTAATCAACTCTTGATTCAGGAAAATGTTCACAACATTATGCCTTATATAGAATTATATCCTTCTTTAACTTAATAAAGAATCTGATACAATGTTGTATATCAGGTTCGGTATCTAATAACATTCGTTCAGAATCAATGTATTTAATACAAGGTGATATCTGCCAACTGGTTTGGCTGCAACAATTGCAGCATTCTCTAATACTTAGAGACATATCACCCATTCCCAGTTCTCTATCTATCTGTAGCCCATGTAATATATTACATATGCGGGATCCTGATCCGGTATCACATACCCAAGACGTAGAGGATACTGAGAAACGGTTCTTGGTAATGAACGCACCCGAAGAATATGCATCAACATGCACTTTCTTCGATTGGGTGGCATGGGAATCTGGATATTCCCCTATTTCCTGCTCGGACTTATATCAGTTATAAGATAGAGCGGAACTAACGTTCCCTAGCTCGGTATAATAAGCAGGTTCAGTCAATGTATCTATATTATTATCTTGATTAAGGCGTGACATGGTCACTACCAGGAGAGAGAGAAGAAAACACTCTGCGTGCGCTCTTGTAAGATTAGATTGGTTATTAATTTATCTAATTAGGATGGCTCCCAATGTTTTAGTCAAATCTACCTTCAAACCCTAAAAGGTAAGACTAGCCGGTATTAATTACACCCTACAAGTTCGCCAATCTTTCAGCCAGGCCAGTGTCGGTACTTTGAGGGAGGTTCCCCGTGCTTTCGTACGGACCTAATTAAAATAAACATCGTTTTCCCAGGGGCGTAACCCCGTTAACACCTTTCTAGACACCTACTTCATCGGCTAATTGTAATGTGTAAAACTCTCCCGGGAGTAACTCTTGTAAGTCCACGTTGCGACCCCCGGTTCTTACGGGGAGGCGGAAACGGTATAAAAATCAAATTTTTAGCGCAAGGGGCAACATGGATTAAGCAAAGTCGGGATCTTTAACTAAACTAAAACTAGCAAACTTTGCTAAAGAGAGTTAGCTACTCGGATGAAGATGGTTATACCTAAACTTGATCTCCTTCTTCTTCAAACTTTGTAGAGGTTGATGGTTCTCTTTTGTCGCCTTCTTCCGTCGAAGATGGATCCACCTCGAAGGTTCGACCTTTGGGCTCTTCCTCGATCTTTGAGTGAACTAGGGTTTCCGGCTTGCTAAACCTTGAACCTAGAATGAGTAGAGAGAGTCTAAGGGGTGCTTTTCTTTTTAAAGAGAAGGATTCTCAAAACATGAGAAGGTTTCTCTTTAGCTAGAGGAAGAAGAAGATGAAGTGAAGAGAGAGAATGAATATGATAGAATGAGCTATCCTTTTTCTTTCTTGCAACCATAATGCAAAAGAAAAAGAATTATCAATAATAATAATAATGAAAATGAAAAGGTTGATGGAAAGTTTTAGAATGACCATTATCATTTCAAACATTAAATGAATTTGCTAGAATCAAAGAGCATCTTTCTTTTGTAATGATGATGGTCAAAGCTTCAACCATGGTCAACAAGTCAACCATGGTCAACAAGTCAACAAAAAACCAACCATGACAAAATTTCATTTTATTATATATTATTAATTGATATAATACAAATCCATTAGGGTTTGGAAAAAGACGACTGTCAACTGTGCATACGCACCCGTTCCGAAACCCTAATGAAAGTCATCTTCCTCCTCCTCAAAAACTGTGCATACACACCTGCATTCTTGTTCCGAGGAACATGAATACTGAGAGATAAAAGCAACCCCAAAACATATACCGGTATCTGACTCAAACCAGAGCCAGCCAGTAATATCCGTCCGGACTCCAAACGTGCACAAGTGCGCGGATGAGAACGAACTCTGTCGCAAAACCATGCGACCTCTACTCTGTTTTGCCCAGAGGCGAATACCCTCTGTGTGGGACTCTAAAGACTCGACACTACGCTGGCAGTGGGTTTAACCACAGACCGCAAGCGGCACTAGCTGTGCGTAACGGTCCCCAGGTAGATGCCGACAAGAAGGCTGACGAGGTGAAACCCCATCTGAACTCCTACTGAGTCTGAATGTGACAGTCTCTGTACAGTCCGGTCTGTTCGTCTGATACATCGCATGTCGGGCCTAGGGGGCGGTAAAACGTCAGTCCCCCAATAGCGGTACAAGTCGTGTCGGAGTGAAGCCCAAAACACCCTGAGATAACACTGGAAACCTACCAGTATATCTCGCTTGCCCTGGCCAGGGACTACTCGTGTAATGGCTCTCCTAGACACAGCGCGATGTCAACCACCAATACCGGGAGAGACGAATCCTGTCTAACCGTCACTGCCTCCAAGTGCTTCGGGACTGCACCCAACCACCACCTGTTTGCACGACTCCTTTGAGCCGTGGTAGGGTAGTGATCAAAGTGCAGTGGGAACACACTCGAGGCGAAGTGCCAGTGTCAAGTCAGCGGACTAAGCTGTACTCATGTCACCTGGGAACTGATAACTGACGATAGGTATAGTACCAACCTGTCAGTTCCCGACAAGTCCTGTCCAGTGTACCCGTAACCTAACGAGCACCCGTATACTATCTCCAGTACGACGTACTGATGGCTGTGGGACAGACCATCTCCCATACTGGGATGAGAAGCGCATACGCTAGTCTACTCCGGAGTATCGATGCCCTGTCTCGATAGTCCTGCGACTAGGGACCTGTATAAGGATGTGCTTATAGATTACCCAGCCCCCACTAGTGTGACTGCCATCACAACGCTGGTAATCAAGCAAAGATCCTAAGGGCTCCACTAATGCGTATAAGTGATATACTGAAATAAACACAAGTACACATTGAAGTAGAAACAAACCAAGTAGCATACTACTATATTGAGCAAGATTGTTTATACAAGGTGAATATCCCAAGCTTCCATCAAGTAATATACAAACTAGTATGATACAGTAATGGCCTCTAGGGCATATACACTAACAATCTCCCACTTGCACTAAGGCCATGTACTGGCGTATCGAAGACCTATCATCTCGATCAGCCGCTCGAACTGAGTCTGGGGTAAGGCCTTGGTGAATGGATCTGCAGTGTTCTCTTCTGAAGCAACCCTCCGAACCTCGATCTCCTTACGATCCACGATCTCCCTGATCAGGTGATACCGCCTCAAGATGTGCCTGGATCTCTGATGGGACCTGGGTTCCTTTGCTAAAGCTATAGCCCCGTTGTTGTCGCAATACAGAGGTACTGGGTCAACAATGGACGGAACCACCTGAAGTTCTTTTAAGAACTTCCTCATCCAGACAGCTTCTTTTGCGGCATCAGATGCAGCGATGTATTCCGCTTCCATAGTCGAGTCTGCAACGGTTTCCTGTTTGGAACTCTTCCAACACACCGCCCCTCCATTGAGGGTAAAGACAAAACCCGACATGGACTTGGAATCATCCTTGTCACTCTGGAAGCTGGAGTCAGCAAAGGCCTCGATCTGGAGGTCTTTTCCGCCATACACCAAGAACATCTCCTTAGTCCTTCTCAGGTACTTGAGAATGTTCTTTACTGCTATCCAATGTTTCTCCCCAGGGTTTGACTGATACCGGCTTACTACACTCAGTGCATAAGCTACATCCGGTCTGGTACACAACATCGCATACATTATAGAGCCTACCGCAGAAGCGTAGGGTATAATAGACATGCGATCCCTCTCCAAATCAGTCTTGGGAGACATCTCTTTAGAGAGGGTGATCCCGTGACAAGACGGTAGGTTACCGCGCTTGGAATCTTCCATACTGAATCTTTTCAGTACGGTGTCGATGTACCTGGACTGTGAAAGTCCTAATATCCTCTTGGATCTATCACGATGGATCCGGATCCCCAGGATGTATGAGGCATCACCCAGGTCTTTCATGGAGAACCTGTGTGACAAGAACCCCTTGACAGATTGTAGCATAGGAATGTCATTTCCTATTAAGAGAATGTCATCCACGTATAAAACGAGGAATACTACAGTTCTTGCTACAAATCTACTATAGATGCATGGTTCATCCGGATTTTTGATAAAGCCAAATTCCTTGACCGTCTCATCAAAACAGATGTTCCAACTCCGCGATGCCTGCTTTAGTCCATAGATGGACTTAAGCAACTTGCACACCTTTCCGCTACTCCCACTCTGAATGAAACCCTCTGGCTGATCCATATAGACACACTCCTCTAAATTTCCATTCAGAAAAGCGGTCTTTACGTCCATCTGCCAAATCTCATAATCGTGGAAGGCAGCAATGGCAAGAAGGATCCGAATGGATTTCAGCATAGCCACTGGAGAAAAGGTTTCGTCATAGTCCAAGCCAGGTCTTTGACGGAAACCCTTTGCTACAAGTCTAGCTTTATAGGTCTCAACCTGTCCATCTACACCAATCTTCCTTTTGAAGATCCACTTGCATCCTACGGGTTTTACCCCGTCTGGAGCAATGTCCAACGTCCATACTTTGTTGGTGTACATGGACTCCATTTCGGTCCGCATTGCATCCAGCCATTTTACCGAGTCAACGCTCTGAACGGCCTGCTGGAAGCTAGTAGGCTCATCATAATCTATGATGCAATCCTCTCGATCCCCGTCTATGAGAAAACCGTAGTATCTCTCGGATGGATGAGACTGCCTACTACTCCTGCGGAGCGGCGTAGGAATGTCCTGTTCTTTTGTACCCTCTGGTTCCTCTAAGCTTTCAGTAATAGCTCGTGGTTCTGGAATTTCTTCCAGTTCTACTGTGCTCCCACTTATCTGGTTTTCCAAAAACTCAGTTTCCAAGAAGTAGGCATGACGAGAAACAAGAACTTTTTGTTCCTCTTCACAGTAGAAGAAATATCCCTTGGAGTTCTTTGGATATCCCACGAACTTACACTGTACTGAGCGTGCCTCGAGCTTGTCCGCATGCTGCTTTTTAACAAAAGCTGGACATCCCCATGTCTTAATGTGCTTAAGATAGGGTCTCTTCTCACTCCACATCTCATATGGTGTAGTAGGCACAGTCTTAGTAGGAACTCGGTTCAAAAGGTACGCAGCTGATTCTAGCGCATACCCCCAGAATGATCGCGGTAACTCAGCGTTACTCATCATGGACCGTACCATATCCAATAGGGTTCGGTTCCGTCTCTCCGATACACCGTTGTGCTGCGGAGTGTATGGAGGAGTAAGCTGAGAGAGAATCCCATTCTCTTTTAAGTAATTTAGGAACTCGGCACTTAAGTATTCTCCACCTCGATCCGATCTTAGAATCTTGATACTTTTGCCGGTCTGTTTCTCTACTTCATTCTTATATTCCTGGAACTTTTCAAAAGCCTCGGACTTATGTTTCATTAAGAAGACATAACCGTACCTTGAAAAATCATCCGTAAAAGTAATGAAGTAAGAGTAACCGCTTCGCGCATGTGTAGACATTGGACCGCACACGTCGCTGTGTACGAGTCCCAAGAGCTCGCTCGCTCTTTCTCCGTGTCCAGTGAACGGAGTCTTTGTCATCTTTCCCATGAGACAAGATTCACAAGTGGCATAAGACTGATACTCGAACGGATCCAAGTATCCTTCTTTATGTAACTTAGTCAACCGTGTCTCATTGATGTGACCCAGTCTACAATGCCATAAGAAAGCCTGATTGATATCTGGAGACTTTCTTTTGTGTGTATTCTGGATATTGAAAATCTGTGGTTGGTTTAATACGTATATACCATTGCTCAGTGTACCTGACCCAATCAGAACTTGATTAAGGTGAATGTTTACAACATTACTTACAAACGCAAATTCATAACCTTCTTTAGAAACCAAAGATACAGAAATGATATTACAAGTTGCGTTGGGTACAAAAAAGCAATTACGCAAAACCAAAACATGCCCATCTGTCATTCCCAGGTGATAGTCCCCCACGGCTTTAGCATCCATGCTAGCTCCGTTCGCAACTCTGAGGGTCATGTCACCTGCCTTCAAAAACCTACGGTTTCTCAACGCCTGCAAAGAATTACAGATATGAGATCCTGATCCGGTATCCAATACCCAGGAAGTAGAGTTTATAGAAAGACAGTTTTCAATAACATACACACCTGAAGCTGAAGCCGCAACCTGCTTCAGTTCCTGTGTCCTGGCTTTCCAAGCCCTGCAATCTTTCTTCCAGTGTCCACTCTTATGACAATAGAAGCACTCTTCCTTTCCAATAAGCTTCCCCGCAATCTTTGTTGCCTTTTCCTTTCCCTTCGTACCCACTTTACTAACACCGCCTCTTGGTTTGGCGGGGGCTTTCTTCCTCTTTCCCTTGGCTTTCGCCTTGGACCTAGAGGAAGAAGATCCTCCTACAAACAAAGCGGGTGTATCCCTACCCTTCTGTAGGGTGCCCTATGCGCTCCTCAGCAGGTTGAGGAGTTCTGAAAGTTCAACTTCCTTTTCTTGCAAGTTGAAATTCAGTATGAACTGGGCGTAAGTGGATGGAAGGAACTGGAGAATTATATCCGTATAGAGTTCACTGTCCAACGTGGTCCCAAGTTCTGCGAGCTCCTCAGTGTAGCCAATCATCTTAAACACGTGGTCCGCTACCGATGATCCGACGGCCAACTTTGTCGAAAATAACTTCTTCGACACTTCGTATCTTGCGATACGAGACTGCTCTCCATACAGTTCTTTTGTATGAAGAAATATGGATTCCAAATCCATATTCTCGTGCCTCCTCTGATGGTCGTTGTCCATCGAGGCAAGTACGAGGCACCTGGCCTTCGCGCTGTCAATCTCCCAAGTCGTACGGATTTCCTTATCCGCGACGCTGGAGGTGGGACCTGGGACGGGGGGAGCTTTGGTGGTAAGAAGATACCCCAGTTTGTCGTAAGCGATTGCCAATTTGACATTCCTGAGCCAATCTTTGTAGTTTGGCCCTGTCAGTATGTTTTTATCTAGAAGTAACTTAAGTCCAGTCATTTCGATTTGGTCGCTGCAGGGGGAGAGAAGAAACACTTAGCACGATGCTCTTGCAAGTTTAGAATGGTTTTTAATTTTTCTAAACAGGATGGCTCCCACTGTCTCTCGAATCCCTCCTCAAACCACAAAGGAAGAATTAGCCGGGATCAATCCCACCGTACAATACTTGCTTAACCGTTCAGCCAGGCCAGTGTCGGTACTTCGAGGGAGGTTTTCCAACGCTTTCGCGAAGTTCCTTAATTAAATAACCTCTTTTCCCTGGGGGCGTAGCCCCGCTAACACCTTTCTAGGCACCTACTAGGTTTATAGCATTGATCGTTTAGTGAGAAATTTCCCGAGGAGTAGCATATACTCACAGTAGGATCGGGATCCAAATATCATCGCGTGACGAAACTGAAGGAATCCTACCAGAATCATCACACTCCAAATGGTATACAAATCTAGCAAGTTTCAGTACTTATGAAACTCCCGATGTGGATTTTTGCCCCATGCTCTTATGACCTTGACTTTGGCCAACAAATCATAAGTCACATGTCAAGTTCTACCCGTCGTTTTCCAGGTTAATTTGAATCCACCCGTACCTACCCTTGACTTTGGCCAACAAGGCAGTACGACTGTTCCAAACCAACGCATCTATCTATACTGCACATGAATACCCAATAGCTACCAATCACTATGCCTTGACTTTGGCCAACAAACACAGCTTGAATACTATTGACTATTCATATGAAACGACGGAGGGCTACGAATGGTTTTGGTAAAACCGTGAACGTAGTGAACTTGATATAATCGATGGAACGAGATAGCTTTTAGAAGGAGTGGCTCAATCTCCGCGTTTAAAAGTTAGTTTTGAAAAGAACCGAGTGGTTTTTCGAAAGTGTTCCAACGATTTTAAACTTGGTTTATTATCTTGCATTAGTTCTTTTAATGCGTGATATTCTTGCATTAGTTCTTTTAATGCGTCCCATCATTTAATCCTACCATTGCAGAAAACAACCAAAATATGACGTACGCTTATGCCATTCGCATTCGCCACGGGGTCCCGTCATCACTCGTTAGGTTACTTAACTAACGACAGAGCGGGGGCTGGGCTAGCGCGGCTGTAAAACATAAGCAACGCCTAAATAGAAAGCAATGATAGACATTACAGATCACAGATGAATACATTGGATATACTAGCAATCCGCAATCCTTTCGAGCCTGCAACGAAAAGCGGATTACACGGTCGCGGTGAATAGCCAAATACCCCACCCAAGACCCCCACGGGTGCGGCAAACTACCCGCCAAGTTCCCAGTAGTTTGTGCACCCCTCCATGGGTCTATCCTAGGAGCAAAAACAATAAAAAGAATTATACAATGACGGCTACAACCCCGACCCGGTTGTGCGGCCAAACAAATAATAAGTATTACATCAATTTACATTTACAATGAATGAAAGAAAAAAAAAAGCTCATCTCACATCCACCCCGGCTATTCACCCGCGACAGTCCAACACATTCATATACACAATCCAATATCAAACACAGATCATGTATAACCCCGACTAATCGACCTATAGCGATTAGCCGACGTTCAATACATGCAAACATTACAGATATAACCATCATAGTCAAAGTGCAGTGAAGTTCGGAAAAAAATACGGAATTATAGGACCCCAAAAGTGAATTTCAGTTCTGGAAAATCTGGGCACATATAATATATTTTAAAAATCCCAAAACCAACACAGACACACACTGCACGAAAAACGATGCACAGAAGACGACAAAGCGCGGCGCTTCCGCGGCACATACCTACCTCGTGCGGCTGAAGCGCGGCGGTTTGAACGAATCACTGCATCGTTTTTCTTGGGTGTTCACACAAAACCCTGGGTCGAATTTACAAGTATAAAGTATTTCATTTAGAGCAGAAAAAATTTCAACAGAAACTTAGGGTTTTGTTTTTCCGGTTTTGTGATTTTTTTTCGGTTCCGAACTTCGCTACACTTCACTACCAAGCTAGTTTAAGTTTAGTTAGGCTCTGATACCACTGTAAGTCCACGTTGCGACCCCCGGTTCTTACGGGGAGGCGGAAACGGTATAAAAATCAAATTTTTAGCGCAAGGGGCAACATGGATTAAGCAAAGTCGGGATCTTTAACTAAACTAAAACTAGCAAACTTTGCTAAAGAGAGTTAGCTACTCGGATGAAGATGGTTATACCTAAACTTGATCTCCTTCTTCTTCAAACTTTGTAGAGGTTGATGGTTCTCTTCTGTCGCCTTCTTCCGTCGAAGATGGATCCACCTCGAAGGTTCGACCTTTGGGCTCTTCCTCGATCTTTGAGTGAACTAGGGTTTCCGGCTTGCTAAACCTTGAACCTAGAATGAGTAGAGAGAGTCTAAGGGGTGCTTTTCTTTTTAAAGAGAAGGATTCTCAACACATGAGAAGGTTTCTCTTTAGCTAGAGGAAGAAGAAGATGAAGTGAAGAGAGAGAATGAATATGATAGAATGAGCTATCCTTTTTCTTTCTTGCAACCATAATGCAAAAGAAAAAGAATTATCAATAATAATAATAATGAAAATGAAAAGGTTGATGGAAAGTTTTAGAATGACCATTATCATTTCAAACATTAAATGAATTTGCTAGAATCAAAGAGCATCTTTCTTTTGTAATGATGATGGTCAAAGCTTCAACCATGGTCAACAAGTCAACCATGGTCAACAAGTCAACAAAAAACCAACCATGACACAATTTCATTTTATTATATATTATTAATTGATATAATACAAATCCATTAGGGTTTGGAAAAAGACGACTGTCAACTGTGCATACGCACCCGTTCCGAAACCCTAATGAAAGTCATCTTCCTCCTCCTCAAAAACTGTGCATACACACCTGCATTCTTGTTCCGAGGAACATGAATACTGAGAGATAAAAGCAACCCCAAAACATATACCGGTATCTGACTCAAACCAGAGCCAGCCAGTAATATCCGTCCGGACTCCAAACGTGCACAAGTGCGCGGATGAGAACGAACTCTGTCGCAAAACCATGCGACCTCTACTCTGTTTTGCCCAGAGGCGAATACCCTCTGTGTGGGACTCTAAAGACTCGACACTACGCTGGCAGTGGGTTTAACCACAGACCGCAAGCGGCACTAGCTGTGCGTAACGGTCCCCAGGTAGATGCCGACAAGAAGGCTGACGAGGTGAAACCCCATCTGAACTCCTACTGAGTCTGAATGTGACAGTCTCCGTACAGTCCGGTCTGTTCGTCTGATACATCGCATGTCGGGCCTAGGGGGCGGTAAAACGTCAGTCCCCCAATAGCGGTACAAGTCGTGTCGGAGTGAAGCCCAAAACACCCTGAGATAACACTGGAAACCTACCAGTATATCTCGCTTGCCCTGGCCAGGGACTACTCGTGTAATGGCTCTCCTAGACACAGCGCGATGTCAACCCCCAATACCGGGAGAGACGAATCCTGTCTAACCGTCACTGCCTCCAAGTGCTTCGGGACTGCACCCAACCACCACCTGTTTGCACGACTCCTTTGAGCCGTGGTAGGGTAGTGATCAAAGTGCAGTGGGAACACACTCGAGGCGAAGTGCCAGTGTCAAGTCAGCGGACTAAGCTGTACTCATGTCACCTGGGAACTGATAACTGATGATAGGTATAGTACCAACCTGTCAGTTCCCGACGAGTCCTGTCCAGTGTACCCGTAACCTAACGAGCACCCGTATACTATCTCCAGTACGACGTACTGATGGCTGTGGGACAGACCATCTCCTATACTGGGATGAGAAGCGCATACGCTAGTCTACTCCGGAGTATCGATGCCCTGTCTCGATAGTCCTGCGACTAGGGACCTGTATAAGGATGTGCTTATAGATTACCCAGCCCCCACTAGTGTGACTGCCATCACAACGCTGGTAATCAAGCAAAGATCCTAAGGGCTCCACTAATGCGTATAAGTGATATACTGAAATAAACACAAGTACACATTGAAGTAGAAACAAACCAAGTAGCATACTACTATATTGAGCAAGATTGTTTATACAAGGTGAATATCCCAAGCTTCCATCAAGTAATATACAAACTAGTATGATACAGTAATGGCCTCTAGGGCATATACACTAACAACTCTTACTCGCAGTGGGTATCGAGATCCAACTATCTCATAGAAGGTATGAAATCTCATTGCAAATTTCAACACTTGAAATTCTCGATAATATTTTACCCCTAGCGTCCTATGACCTTGACGGAGGCCAAACTACCCATAGTCCGCTAGTCAAGTTCAACCTGTTCATTTCTTGATTGAATTAGACCCACCCGCACAACCCTTGACGGAGGCCAAACTACGCCGTACGAATACCCTAATCCAATCTCATCTAATGTAGCAGATAAGCACTAGTTAGCTACCGTACACTACGCCTTGACGGAGGCCAAACTACCGCAGCACGAATAATAAGTAGTACTTATCTGAAATGATGAAGGGCTACGCAGGTTTTTAAGTAAACCATGAGCGTAATGAACTTGATATCATTGTTGAATCGAGAGATTTTGAAAAGGAGTGTTTTTTAGGCTTTTACTAGTTTTGCTAAAGAGGTCACTCCCGGTGAAGGGATCTCGGCTCTTTCCTTATCGAATAAGATGCAGGATATTTCACAAATACCACTATGCAAAGCAAAAACTATAAAAGCAATCAAAAGACAAACCGAGTTTGTAGTATCTGCTAGTTTCACTAAAGAGGTCACTCCCGGTGAAGGGATCTCGGCTCTTTACTTATCGAATAAGGTGCTGGATATTCTACAAGGAATACCGCTATGCAAAGAAAGAACTAGAGCTACCAGTTTTTAAACAAGTTTCTACAACATCTTTAGGTTTCTTTTTATTTCATTAATCTCATTAATGATGTCCCATTATGTATGCTTCCCAAGCATCACATATGAAACGAAAGCAGCAATATTAATTATATCTCATATATATAATATAGGCATTCGTCTGAACATATCACGGTGATCACATCACAGAGCGGCAGAAGATAACATATGAAATATTGGATATACTATGAAATCCGTGTTTTATTTAAGCCAGTAAAAACGCGGATTCCACGATCATGATGAATAGCCAAACCCATATCCCGAGACCCCCACGAGAGCGGCAAGCAACCCTGCTAGTTCTAGAGTTAGGAGACACAGTCTCGACTCCTCGAGATGGTCTCCCACTGGACCCCAAAACCCGGTTACTTGTGCTCCCCGTCTTGGGTCTATCCTAATGCGGAAAAGTAAATAATATACAATGGTGACATCATCCTCAACCCGGAAGTGCCCCAATAAAAGAATATTACATACAATGAATTTTACATGAATGAAAATAAAAACCCCCATCTCACATAAAAAACCCGGCTATTCAAAACACGACGATCCAATATAACATATCACAGCAACACATAACATCTGTAAGTCCGCAGCGGCGCCCCGGCCGTCGATCCGACGCCGGAAACGCGGAAATGAAAAACTTTGCGAAACTTGCAAACCGGCACCACCGCGCACTTTTAACCCGGATCGGGCCATTAACCTAGCTACTAGCAAACTAAAAGATGGGAAGAGAGTTATAACAAGTGATCTGTGTCCTTCGGTCTTCGTCTCCACTCCGATCTCCCGCGGAAACTCCGTCCGTCACCTCCTCGTCGAAACGGGCACCACATCGCCGAAGTCTTTTACGGGCTCCCACCTCTGGATCGAGGCAACTCGGGCCCGAAGTTGCTAGCCGACGCGTCCAAGATTTACTGTAGATGTAGTGTAGAAACCATGTCTCTTTGGGGTATATTAAGTTGCCATGGATGTGGAGGTGGAGAAAGAGAATGAGCTTTGGAAAAAATGGAGCTCACAATTTTTACCAAGGAAAATGAGATGAAGAAAATGCTACACCCAAAAACAATGAACTTCTCTCTCTCTCCCTCAAGTAATGTCCGGCCCCATAATCATATGGTGGAGGGTAAAAAGGAAACTTAATTTCAAGAGAAGAAAAAGAGATAAATCAAAAGAAAAATGGTCACAACATTTCTAATCCAAATCAACTCCTAATCTTTTCCATTTCTAATCTCATAAATGCAAGTGATGAGATTAAAATGGAATCTCATGATTATGAAGGCACAAAAGCAAGAAACCCCTCCACAAATAAGTTATTTGCAAACTGCAAATAACCCCCTCCAACGAAAAGTCCGGCCGTGAAAGAACAAAGGAAAACCGGCCGGAACGGAATGCAAACTGGCAACTTCAGAAAACTGATCCCGTAATAAATTACAAGAAAACCCCGCTACTGCATGTACATGCCCGCATTTGTATTCCCACTGAATATAAATGCAAAGAGACAAAACTACACTGTCTAATACTAAGATCCGGTTTAAGCCAAAGCCGGCTAATAAAATCCGTCCGATCACGATCCGTGCAATACCGCACGTATCTGATCGAACCCTGCCATATCTCCATACGGCCCCTACAGCGTTTCGCCCGAAATCTGAGTAACTGTCTGTGGTGGACTCTAAAGACTCGTCAATACTATGGCTGTGGATTTAACCACTAGCACGTCAGAGGTATTAGCCATACGTGACGGGCCACCAGCTATTGACCAAAAGGGACGTCGATGAGCGAACTCATCCTGACACCCTACTGAGCCTGTCAGTGACAATATCCGTACAGTCCGGTCTGTTCGTTTATGAGCATCGTATGGCGGGCCTAGGGGGTTGGTAAAAGTCAGACCCCCAATAGCTGTACAAGTCGTGTCGGAGTGCAGCCCAGAACACCCTGAGATACTACTGGAATACCTACCAGTAAATCTCCTGCCTTGGCCAAGGACTTTTCATGTTCTGGCTCTCCTAGACACAGCGTGACCTAACCCCCAATACCGGGAGAGACGAACCCCTGCAGATCCGCTCACTGCCACCATGTGGCTCGGGACTGTACCCAACTAAAACCTGTTTGCACGTCTCCTTTGAGCGTGGTAGGGTAGTAATCAAAGCACAGTGGGAACTCACACGAGACAAATGACGATCTCAGGTCGATGAATTAACCTGTACACATGTCACCAGGGAACTGCTATCTGACGTCAGGTATAAGACCAACTAGCATGTTCCCGGCGAGTCCTGTCCGGTGTACTCATAACCCAATGAGCACCTGTATACATCTTAGGTGAACCAACTGACACCAGTGGCTTGTGAGACCGACCACCGCCCCTCGTCGGGGTCTCGACTGTATACACTAGTCTACTCTGGAGAATCGATGCCCTGTCTCGAAACTCCCACGACTAGGGACCTTTTAAGGATATGCTTGTAGACCCCAGCTCTCACGTATATGATCGCCCTCATACTGCCGGCAGTCAAGCAATAATCCTAGGGGCTCTATCAACGTGCAATAGCGACCTGTCAGGTCACCTAAAGCAGTACACGATGATAAAGGTAAACCAGATGGCATACTATCATCTCGAGTAAGACTGTTCTACCGGGATAGGTCCTCCCTCAATCATTGCAATCACGTGCCTGTGATCCAATAATTGACTCTGAGGGCACTATCTCCAACAATCTCCCACTTGCACTCAAGGCTAATTATTGCGATGTCGCATACTCACAGCCCGTGTGATACCGAACACCCAACTCCTCTACTAGTCAGTCTCACAAAGCTCGTTTGCGAAACTATTGCGTTCGAGGAATAGCCTCAGTGAGTAGATCCGCTCTGATGTTTCTTTCTATGTCTCTCTATATCTCAAGTTCGCGGAGAAAGCCATCTCCCGAAATGAGTAATACCTGTCTTAGAATATGTCTGGATCTCTGATGGGACCTAGCTCATAAATGAACTCCAAATCCAAACTTTTTAGACTATATCGTCAACTGAACTTAATCAGTATCCTGCGCCATCCTTTCCTCAGTATCCACCTGGAACACCTGTCCAAAATACTGTCCCTTGTCAGAGGGAAAACTATAACTCTGACAGCCACTCTGCCATCCAGGTCACCTTGGAAGCCTGGAATGATAACTGTCTCCCGAAGGAGGATGCTGTTATCATATCCCTAGAACATCCACTTATGTTCTAAAACTGCCTTCGAATGTTTCTCCAGAATTGGATTAATATCAACTCATTGCACTTACTGCAAAAACAATATCTGGTGTGGTACTTGACATTTCATGATTGACTCAGTTGCCTAAGCAAGTGATCTGCCAATCATGCACATCCCTCTCCCCTTTAGTCTGTAAGACACCTTTAGAGAGGGTGACTCCATCACCTGCAGGTATACTACCGTGCCAGGAGTCGTCCATTCTAAATACTCTTAGAATGCTGTCTAAGTACCCAGATTGGAAAACCACCCAAATCTAGATCTAAAACCATAGATCTAGTAACCAGAATATCTGATATAATATCCAAGTCCTGTGTGGAGAAACCACTGTGTGACAACCAAAGTATAACCGATCGTAGTATAGGAATAGAACTTCCTACTCTGTGTATGTCATCAAATACCAGGACATCACACCCTACTACCTTCTTAACAGATCCATCCCTTATTCTGATGAAATCAAACCTATGACTGTCACGTCAGAAATAGATGATCTATCTCCGCTATATCTGCTTTAGTCTATAAATAGACATAAGCTTGATGTCCACCAATGCTTCCGCTGCTCCCACTGACTACGAAAACCCTCTGGCAGAGTCATATAGACGTACACTTCTAAAGCTAGCTTAGAACGACGCTATGTTCATCCTCCTGCCGGGTCTCACGGTCTGGAACAACAGCAATGGAAAGTCTGGGTAAACAAGAACCTCCTTGTCACTGTCCTTGAGCATACCGAAGTACCTCTCGAGTGCCTGAGGTTACCCACCAATCTGCGGAGTGGCCAATAGAATGTCAAACCAGATTGAATCTTTAGGTTCTTATCAAATCTTCAGTAATCGTTTGCGGTTCTGAATCACTTCCAGTTCTACCATACTCCCACTACTGTTTTCTGAAAAAATCCATTTTTAATAAAACTGTGGTGAGTCAAGAACAATATCACTATTGATCTTCCAGATGGTAGAAAGTCAACCCTCGTCATAGCCCGGGTCAACCCACAAACAGCCATTACAGAAACGTGCCTTGAGTTATCCAGAGTCTGGTTTTAAGCATAAGCTGGACAACTCCCCGTACCTTAACAATGTCAAGATATGAACTGTTCTATATCCAATATAGAAACAGAGGCACTGATTTAATTGAACCAGATTCAAATCATGCAGCTGTCTCCAGTACATGTCAACTAAATGGAAGGAGGCCGATCAGCGTTACTCAACTTAGGAGTACTTCCAATTGTGAGTAACCTGAAAGAGAAGCAAGTTCTCTTAATCATTACTATCAACTGAATACCATCCGCAAGTATCTACATCTTCGATCACCTTGAAGAATCCCGATACTTGCAATACATGGTTCTCTACTTTATTCTTATACCTATAACTTCTCAAAACTTGGACCCTGTATTTCTACGAAACACCTGTCTAAGAACCAGAGAAGTCATAAGTAAACAGAATATAGTACGACAACCAACCCCTCTATCCTAATGGACACTGGACAATACACAAAACTCTGTATAAGTCCGCTGAGTCTAACAACTCATTCACTGTGTGTCGTAGGTTGAAAACTGTACTTATGGTTAAGAAGAATTACACCGCTGTTCAATGCTCCTTACCTAACCATCCACTGGTATAGGTAAATGTCATAGACATAATTTCAAAAAGGTATGTCTCGCTCTATAAAAATAGACGTACAGATATATCAATTTGAAATTGGTGCATAACAACGGATATTCAAAACCAAATATTTGCCGTCCGGCAAACAACCCAGGCGATTTCCTCAAATATCACCAATTACAACGAATCCCGATATAATGAGGACAATCACCCAATTCCCAATAACTTACTCCCACTCATCATCTGTAAAACCATACAGATGTGAGAATCAAACCTGGTAAATACATACCCTGGAGCAAGTGTCTAATTAGGAAATCAGTTTTCTTTTAACAGTACACAGTGAGACTGAAACATTGAAATGTTTCGATAGGGTATCCAGGTATTCCTAGTAATGCCTCTTCCATTATCCAGATTCACAACTGTAACCGTATATCTGTTTGCCATCTCTCCAAATCCCTTTATATGTCTTTAGTCATTACCTTCTGTACACCCCTTTAGGCCAAATGGTTTTTTTCCTTCCCTACCGTTCGGCACCAGCCTATGGTTTGGAAGAAGACTATCCAATAAGCATAATGGGTGTACTGTCCTGATCCTAGGAGCACTCGCAATGCGAGAGAAGGTGAAGATAAAAGACAACCGAATGAACCTTATTCCTATTTCTCCTGAACCAGGATCCATCCCCGAACTGGAACAAGTTCCTTTCGAGTTCGTATATAACCATACGATGGATTATCCAATAAAATTGGGATCTTCGTAGTGATACGGAGTTTCCTGGAGAAATACAAAGGTGATTTAGGATTTGCGAAGAAATACTTGGTTTGGTCGTGAATAGCAGTCGCAATTTACTTTGCCCTCTTACTAATCCCTTGATATGTCTTTACTTAATACCTTATGTACACCATGGTTATGCTAATTGGTTTTCTTCATTCCCCACCGTTCGGCACCAGCCTAAGGTTTGGAAGAAGACTATCCCTCGTAATAGGTGTACTATCTCCAAAACCAAGGAGTACTCGCAACCTGAGAGAAGGTAAAAGGAAAAGACAACTGAATAGTCCTATCCGTTTCCTCCATAACCGGAAACCATCCTCGAATAAATTCCTTCGAGTTCGTATATAACCATACGATGGTTTTGTCCAATGGAAGTGGACGTTCGTAGTAATACGGGGTGTCCTGGAGAAAAGGGTAAAAGTAGGAGTGGTAATGAGGTTTGCAGCTCTGACAATCCAAAAGCCAGTGTTAAGAAGGTTCGGTCAACTTGGTCACTGAGTCATAGTCTAGGGTCGGGTCAATGGTCGCTGCCAAAGAGAGAGAGAAAAGAAACACTCAGCGTGTACTCTAACCTAGATCAGAATGGTTATCACTTTATCTAATCTGGAAACCTCCCACTGTAACGTCAAATTCTTCCCCAAACCTGAAAGAAGAATTAGCCGGGATCACCCGAGGAGTAAACCAACTCATCAGTGGGAATCGGGATCCAACTATCATCGCATGATAACGTGACGGAATCCTCTTACGTTATCACACTCCAGAAGGTATGCGCATATCTGGCAAGTTTTAGTTTCTTTTGAAACTCCCGATGTGGATTTTTGCCCCATGCTCTTATGACCTTGACAAAGGTCAACAAATCATAAGTCACATGTCAAGTTCTACCCGTCATTGTCTAGGTTAATTTGAACCCACCCGTACAAGCCCTTGACGAAGGTCAACAAGGCTATACGACTGTCCCAAACCAACGCATCTATCTATGCAGCAGAAAGGCAACAAGCAGCTACCATATACTATGCCTTGACGAAGGCCAACAAACATAGCATGAATACTACGTGCTACCCGTCTGAAACGACGGAGGGCTACGAATGGTTTCTGGCGAAAACCTTTAACGTAATGAACTTGATATCGTTGAAGTAACCGGATAGCTTTTTAAAAATATAGTAACGAAAACCTTTGCTAAAGAGGTCACTCCCGGTGAAGGGATTTCGGCTCTTTCCCCGTAGAATGAGGTGCAGGATATTCCAACTGAATACCACGATGCAAAGCAAAAGTAATCGGCTATAGTGAAGTTATTGCCCTGACGCAAACTTTTGTGCCCTTGCCTCGTCGACTGAGGAGCAGGATATTCCAACTGAATACCACGATGCAAAACAAAAGAGAACGCCCTTGCAATAACTGCTTTTTGAAAAATATTCCAACAACATCAGAATAGGTTTGTTTAGCTTGCATTGATCCGAATCAACGCAGTCCTATCAATTGATCACACCACAAAAGAACGAAAATAATGATGTACGTATATGCCATCCGCATTCGCCACTGGGTCCCGTCCTCACCCGTTAGGTTACTTAACTAACGACAGAGCGGGGACTGGACTAGCGCTGATGCAAAACATATACAACATCTACTAGTATATATATCAATATATAATATTTCGCTCAAGGCATGATAAAATGCAACATCACAGAAATGTACAGCATCACAGAACAATACAGATATCTGGGATCCCCGGGTTTCATAGAGCCGCTACTGAAACCCGACGTTCCCCTGGTCGTGTGGATAGCCTGTGCAATGAAATCCTAGACCCCTACGGGCGCGGCAAGTTACCCGCCAAAACCTGAAGCGAGGCAGCCCCCTTCAGCAACGTGAATGGACCACCCAGCACTTCACGGAATCTGGTAACTTGGGCACCCCTCCTTGGGTCAACCTGTACCCCCTACGAGTGCGGCGAATAGCCCGCCAATTCTAGAGTAAATCCCCCTCCGTCATAATGCCATGAGATGCGGGCCCGTTGCCCTCTAGAACCCGGCTATCCGTGCACCCCTCCGCGGGGTAATCCTAGTACAGAAAGTAAAATATACATACAACGGGTGCATCGACCTCGACCCGGTCGTGCCCCAAAAGAATAATACAAACAGGCAGTGACGGTAGTCCACATGTCGGACGCTCGCCCCGCAATATCAAATGTACATATAAAACAAAACTGTACTAACATTGCATCCAGGCTATCCCCCACGACCGATCCGCAACATCACAGCACAACACAGAACATCAACGTGAATGTCACGTTCGCAAATCCGTCTAAGAGGGCTATAGCAGTTAGACAGGATTTACCGATCAAATGATATTCACGGTCGCAGATATAATGTAAATACTGTGAACTAACATGTTTAAACTTTTCGATCGATCAAATTCATCGAAGTGGGCCCCAAGAACTACTATAGCACTCACAGAAAATCTGGGCCCAAAAAGAATATCCCAAAACCCCTATTTCTAACCCATAAGCATACTGGAAAATTTTGGTACAATGAGGACACTTTCCCACCGCGGAACCGTGGCCAAACCAGGGGTTTGGCCGCGTTTCCACGGCCGTACTAAAGAATCACTGCATCAAATTTTCCCAGAATTCTTAGAATTTCCTGCATGTGTTTCTGCAACTACCTGAAAAAATTTTGGAGCTAAAAAAAATTCGACAGAAACATGTGCTTTGGAAAATACGGTTTTTAGGATTTTTGTTCGATCGAGTCGTTAAACATACTAGAGCAAGCTAGACTAGGTTAATGGCGTGGCTCTGATACCAATGTAAGTCGGCGGCGGTGCCCCGGCCGTCGATCCGACGCCGGAAACGCGAAAACAAAAAACTTTGCGAAACTTACAAACCGGCACCACCGCGCACTTTTAACCCGGATCGGGCCATTAACCTAGCTACTAGCAAACTAAAAGATGGGAAGAGAGTTATACCAAGCGATCCGTGTCTTTCGGTCTTCGTCTCCACTCCGATCTCCCGCGGAAACTCCGTCCGTCACCTCCTCGTCGAAACGGGCACCACATCGCCGAAGTCTTTTACGGGCTACCACCTCTGGACCGAGGCAACTCGGGCGCGAAGTTGGCTAGCCGACGCGTCTAAGATTTGCTGTAGATGTAGTGTAGAAACCATGTCTCTTTGGGGTATATGAAGTTGCCATGGATGTGGAGGTGGAGAAAGAGAATGAGCTTTGGAAAAAATGGAGCTAACAATTTTTAGCAAGGAAAATGAAACGAAGAAAATGCTACACCCAAAAACAATGAACTTCTCTCTCTCTCCCTCAAGTAATGGCCGGCCCCATAATCATATGGTGGAGGGTAAAAAGGAAACTTAATTTCAAGAGAAGAAAAAGAGATAAATCAAAAGAAAAATGGTCATCACATTTCTAATCCAAATCAACTCCTAATCTTTTCCATTTCTAATCTCATAAATGCAAGTGATGAGATTAAAATGGAATTTCATGATTATGAAGGCACAAAAGCAAGAAACCCCTCCACAAATAAGTTATTTGAAAACTGCAAATAACCCCCTCCAACGAAAAGTCTGGCCGTGAAAGAACAAAGGAAAACCGGCCGGAACGGAATGCAAACTGGCAACTTCAGAAAACTGATCCCGTAATAAATTACAGGAAAACCCCGCTACTGCATGTACATGCCCGTATTTGTATTCCCACTGAATATAAATGCAAAGAGACAAAACTACACTGTCTAATACTAGGATCCGGCTTAAGCCAAAGCCGGGTAGTAAAATCCGTCCAATCACGATCCGTGCAATACCGCACGTATCTGATCGAACCCTACCATATCTCCAAACGGCCTCTACAGCGTTTCGCCCGAAACCTGAGTAACTGTGTGTGGTGGACTCTAAAGACTCGTCAATACTACGGCTGTGGATTTAACCACTAGCACGTCAGAGGTATTAGCCATACGTGACGGGCCACCAGCTATTGACCAAAAGGGACGTCGATGAGCGAACTCATCCTGACACCCTACTGAGCCTGTCAGTGACAATATCCATACAGTCCGGTCCGTTCGTCTATGAGCATCGCATGGCGGGCCTAGGGGGTTGGTAAAAGTCAGACCCCCAATAGCTGTACAAGTCGTGTCAAAGTGCAGCCCAGAACACCCTGAGATACCACTGGAATACCTACCAGTAAATCTTCTGTCTTGGCCAAGGACTTTTCATGTTCTGGCTCTCCTAGACACAGCGCGACCTCATCCCCAATATCGGGAGAGACGAACCCCTGCAGATCCGCTCACTGCCTCCATATGGCTCGGGGCTGTACCCAACTAAAACCTGTTTGCATGTCTCCTTTGAGCGTGGTAGGGTAGTAATCAAAGCACAGTGGGAACTCACACGAGACAAATGACGATCTCAGGTCGATGAACTAACCTGTACACATGTCACCAGGGAACTGCTATCTGACATCAGGTATAATACCAACTAGCAAGTTCCCGGCGAGTCCTGTCCGGTGTACTCATAACCCAATGAGCACCTGTATACATCTTAGGTGAACCAACTGACACCAGTGGCTTGTGAGACCGGCCACCGCCCCTCGTCGGGGTCTCGACTGTATACACTTGTCTACTCTGGAGTATCGATGCCCTGTCTCGAAACTCCCACGACTAGGGACCTTTTAAGGATTTGCTTATGGACTCCAGCTCTCACGTATATGATCACCCTCATACTGCTGGTAGTCAAGCAAGAATCCTAGGGGCTCTATCAACGTGCAATAGTGACCTGTAAGGTCACCTAAAGCAGTACACGATGATAAATATAAACCAGATAGCATACTATCATCTTGAGTAAGACTGTCCTACTGGGATAGGTCCTCCCTCAATGATTGCAATCACGTGCCTGCGACCCAATAATTGACTCTGAGGGCACTATCTCCAACAACATCACATGTCATCAACGTAAGTAAATATGTGTATCCCAGTTGTCGTTGATATATAGCACCGAAACCGGCGATACACCACATATTACACTTACGGTCGCAGAAAAGAAAGTGAAAAACTACAACAGTTGGAATCCGCCACCACCTTAGACATCATAAACCCAATATATCACATACATTGGATTTCATGCCTAACCAAATGAATTCCTTAGACATCTCATGCCTAAAAATTATAAACCCCGCATTTTAGTCTCAATATTGAAAACACTTTCCAATAACCTGCCGGGTAATTCAAAAAGATTCCCGATAACCTGATCGAATGCTCGTTGGAAACTTTAGTAGACGGCTGCACCCCCCCCCCCCGATGCCGTCGACGAAGTGCACTAAGGCGGAACACCGCTGCTGCGAGCACCTGAACGGATGCTTTTGGCGACGGGGTCTCCTACAGTCACTTGGTCGGGGCTATGGGACGTAGCTATCTATTAAGGTTACCCGGCGAGTATCCGCGTATACTACGTAATTGCGACGGACTTTTGATCATCATCAAAATCCCGTGGCAACCGATCAAATGAGACTAAACTGATAGATTTATAAAATTCAAACTAGTTATCACATAACTATTTATGGATTCCAAATATTGTATCACAATCACAGATAGCTAGACGAAGTTAAACTTTTCGATCGAATAAACAAACACCCAAAATTTCCCATGAAGCTCAACACTTGAGTGGAGTTCAAAAAGTACCCAGAACATGCCACAACTCCTATGAACCAGCCGTAGAAGGGTCAACCAATGCCTCACATGTGGCACCGCTGAACTACCATACAACCTAGGGTTTGATGGCGGTTCTGACGATCATATAATCGAGTTAAGGTTTCGTTCTTCTAGAGGGTCCACAGAATCGCTTACAAGATTTTCTAAAAATTTTAAACTCTGAAAAATCTAACTCTTGAAAATTTTCCAGCGGGAAAAAATTGGGTTATTGATATCCATTCGAACTTTTTAACATCGTCTAAATAAGCCGAATACATGTTAGAATTACGATTATGAAACACTCCGGGTTGCTTTTGCATAAAGTTAACATCACATGAAAATTTAGCAAAAACAAACAACACCTGAAATACCAAAACCCAGAGACTGGAACACACAAAAAATTTGAGGCCCTGACTCCACTAAAAAACCGAGGAGGCCGGATTTTCCATGCATGTGGCCGGCCCAATTTGCAAAAAAACCCCTCAAATTTTCTCTGTGTTCATGTCATATCTATACAACATTCCGCAGTTGTTTAAAAAAAATTTTGAAGACCTTTTAAAATTGACAGAAACTTAGTTTTCGTATCGGTTGTTTCGGAGTATTTCGGTTTCGTAATCCTAACAAAATCCGTCTAATTTTCTAGCATGGTTCTGATACCACTGTTGGGTTGTCTAGCGTGGCAGAAAGTTTTCGGGAGGCATCGTCCATGCCATTTTAAAAAAAATTGCCGTTCTAGTAAACCCTAACCCTAGAATCGCTACTAGAAAATCCGACGAAACATAATGTAAATACTTTACATCCAAAGTGAACAAGGAATACAACCTTTGTAAATCGGTCCTTCACTTCAATAGCTCTGTGTAGTAGTCACTTCGCTGCGATCACGAACTCCCGGACTCTAGAGAGGCTCCCATGAAGAAACGAACAAGCTTGCATCGAAGTCTTCGAGGCCGAAGATGATCTACGTCGAAAAGACACGAACCCAAGTTATTTCTTCACTAATGGTAAGATTAGTGAAGCAAACACCCTAAACTAAATGGCAAGTAGTAGAGGATGATGAAGTAGGAAGTGGGCTCACTTTAGTTTTATTTTTCTCACACTAAATCTTCACTTAGAAAAAACCCTAGCAAGCTTTTTCTTTTGTTGAAGAAGAAGAAGAATAGAAACTCATGAGAGAGTGAGGTTAGAATTGCAACCATGGGTGAGTTAGTGTAATGCCTAACTCATGTAGAGAATAAACCATAGTCCAAGGTTAATGGTTGGGTTAAGAAATATCTTAAGCAAGACAAACAAGTGGACTTGGTCAAAGTTCTACAAGCTTCTCCAAGCTTAACCTTGACTAAATCCAAATGTTTGATTTTCTTAAAACAAATAAAACCCTAGCTTAAACCCTAGCATGGTAAAAGTCTCATTCATATATGTTGCAAATGTAACCTAGCATGATATATAATATATATCACATATATATAATGTATGCAAATAGAAAACAATACATATATCACATATATGTAAAGTGTATCATCAAGTGAGAAAAAGTAATACTTAAGTGAGCTAATATTAGTTAATGTAATGTAATGTAATGTAATATATCAAATATATAATCATACATTAAATTATTAAATCAACACTTGATTTAATAATCCGGCTATTTTACATACAACCGATTAATATCATATGAATCAACTTATCGAATCAACTCTTGATCCGATAACCTGGCTATATCATATATAACCGACCAATATCACATATCGCGAGAATGGAATACGGTATCACATACTCGTATCAATCTCGATCCCGCACATATTACATATGTGCTCTTACTCCGTTTCGCTTGAGCCAGGAAACTTCTGTGTAGGACTCTAAAGACTCGTCAATACGCCGGCAGTAGTTGATGATCATATCAAACACCTACAAGCCGCAAGCGGTCTGCTAAACGTAACAGCCACATGGGTATTGAGCGATCAAAAGATCAACAAGCAAACCTTCTCGTATTCCTGCGAATCCAATCAGTAACACTACCGTACAGTCCGGTCTCTTCGGCTGATATGTCGCATATCACAGCCTGGGGGTGGTATAACGTCAGACCCTAATAGCCTGATAAGTCATGCCGATGTAAGGTCCATAACGATTTGAGAAACTACTGGTAACACTTACAAATAAATCTCAGCAACCCTGGCCAGGGATTTCCTGTTATGGCCAATCGAGCATAGGGCAACATCAAATCCCAATACCGGGAGAGACGAAACCCCTCCTATCGCTCATTGCCTCTATATGACTCGGGATTGTACCCAAAAACTACCTTTTTGCACGATCTCTTGATCGTAGTATGGAGGAAATCAAAGCACAGTGGGAATCACACAAGACTCTATGACGATCTCGGGTCTACAGACTAACGTGTACCAGTGTCACCAGAGAACTGCTATCCGACGATAGGTATAATACCGTCTAGGAGTTCTCGGCGAGTCCGTTCAGTGTACCCAGTCTCCACTGAGCGCCCGTATACCTTCTCTGATGTCAAACACCAATGGATATGGGATCATCCATCGCCCATCATATGGGTCGAGAAGCGTATACGCTAGTCTACTTTGGAGTATCGATGCCCTGTCTCGATACTCCCACGACTAGGAACATTTGAAAAATGTACTTATCGACTACCATGTCCCCACTAGTATGATCTGCATCATAATCCTGGTAGTTAAGTACTCATCCTAAGGGCTTTATCAACATGTAACAGAGAGACAATAAGTGTACATATTAAGATAAAGTGCAACCAGATAGCATACTATCATATCGAGCAAGAAAGTCCTCCCTATATATGTCCAAGCATCCACTACAATATACATCCCATGTACAGTAATGGCCTCTAGGGCATACATATAACTAACATATGCAACTTGTCAATCTTGTCTCATTGGAAAGATGACAAAGACTCCGTTCACTGGACACGGAGTAAGAGCTAGCGAGCTCTTGGGACTCATACACAGCGATGTGTGTGGTCCAATGTCTACACACGCACGAAGTGGTTATTCCTATTTCATTACTTTTACGAATGATTTCTCTAAGTATGGACATGTCTTCTTGATGAAGCATAAATCCGAGGCCTTTGAAAAACTCTGGGAATACAAGAATGAAGTGGAAAAACAAACAGGCAAAAGTATCAAGACACTGAGATCTGATCGAGGTGGTGAATACTTAAGTGCCGAGATCCTGGACTACTTAAAAGAGAATGGAATTCTCTCTCAGCTTACTCCTCCATACACGCCACAACACAATGGTGTATCGGAAAGGCGGAACAGAACCCTATTGGATATGGTTCGTTCAATAATAAGTAAGGCTGAGTTGCCGTGATCCTTCTGGGGATATGCACTAGAATCAGCTGCATATCTTTTGAACCAGGTTCCTACTAAGTCAGTGCCTACCATACCATATCAGATGCGAAGTGGGAAGAAACCCTGTCTTAAACGCTTTAAGACATGGGGATGTCCAGCTTTTGTCAAAAAGCAACATGCGGACAAGCTCGAGACACGCTTAGTACAGTGTAAGTTTGTGGGATACCCAAAGAACTCCAAGGGGTATCTTTTCTATTACGCAGAGGAGCAAAAGGTTTTTGTTTCTCGTCATGCCTACTTCTTGAAAACTGAATTTTTAGAAAATCAGATAAGTGGGAGCACAATAGAACTGGAAGAAACTCCAGAACCACAAGCTATTACTGAAATCTTGGTAGAACCACAGATTTCAAAAGAACCGGACATCCCCGCGCCACTCCGCAGAAATAGTAGGCAGTCTCATCCGTCCGAGAGATACTATGGTTTTCTCATAGACGGGGATCGAGAGGATTGCATCATTGACAATGATGGGCCTACTAGCTTCCAACAAGCCATTCAGAGCGGCGACTCGATAAAATGGCTGGATGCAATGCGGACCGAGATGGAGTCCATGTACACCAACAAAGTATGGACTTTGGACATTGTTCCAGAAGGGGTGAAACCCGTAGGCTGCAAATGGATCTTCAGAAAGAAGATTGGTGTAGATGGACAGGTTGAAACCTATAAGGCTAGACTTGTTGAAAAAAGTTTTCGTCAAAAAGCTGGTTTGGACTATGATGAAACCTTTTCTCCAGTGGCTATGCTCAAATCCATTCGGATCCTTCTTGCTATTACTGCCTTCCACGATTATGAGATCTGGCAGATGGACGTAAAGATGGCTTTTCTAAATTGAAATTTGGAAGAGTGCGTCTATATGGATCGGCTAGAGGGTTTCATTCAGAGTGGGAGCAGCGGGAAAGTGTGCAAGTTGCTTAAGTCCATTTATGGTCTAAAGCAGGCATCGCGGAGTTGGAACATCTGTTTTGATGATACTGTCAAAGAATTCGACTTTATCAAAAATCCAGATGAACCATGCATTTATAGTAAGTTTATAGGGAGAACTGTGGTATTCCTCGTCTTGTACGTGGATGACATTCTTTTGATAGGAAATGACATTCCTATGCTACAATCAGTCAAAGGATTCTTGTTACAGAGATTCTCCATGAAGGACCTGGGTGATGCCTCTTACATTCTGGGGATCCAGATCTATCGTGATAGATCTAAACAGATAGTGGGACTTTCATAGTCAAGGTACATCAACACCATACTGAAAAGGTTCAGTATGAAAGATTCAAAGCGTGGTAATCTACCGGCTTGTCACGGAATCATCCTCTCTAAAGAGATGTCTCCAAATACTGATTTTGAAAGGGCTCGCATGTCAACTATACCCTACGCATCTGCGGTAGGCTCTATAATGTATGCGATGTTGAGTACCAGACCAGATGTAGCATATGCATTGACCGCTGTAAGCCGGTATCAGTCAAACCCAGGGGAGAAGCAATGGATAGCAGTAAAGAACATTCTCAAGTACCTGAGAAGGACTAAGGAGATGTTCTTGGTGTTCGGCGGAAAGGACCTCCAGATCGAGGCCTTTGCTGACTCCAGCTTCCAAAGTGACAAGGATGACTCCAAGTCCATGTTGGGTTATGTCTTTACCCTAAATGGAGGGGCGATCTATTGGAAGAGCTCCAAGAAGGACATCGTTGCTGACTCGACGATGCAAGCAGAGTACATAGCTGCTTGCGATGCCGCAAAAGAAGCTGTCTGGATGAAGAAGTTCCTTATGGAACTTCAGGTGGTTCTGACCATTGTTAATCCAATACCTCTGTATTGTGACAACAACAACGCTATAGCTTTAGCAAAGGAACCCAGGTCCCATCAGAAGTCCAGACACATTTTAAGGCGGTACCACCTGATCAGGGAGATCGTTGATCACCGAGAGATCGAGGTGAGGAGAGTAGATATAGAGAACAACACTGCAGATCCACTCATGAAGGCCATCCCTCAGACACAATTCGCGAGGCTAATCGAGATGATAGGTCTGCGATATGCCAACACATGGCCCTAGTGCAAGTGGGAGATTGTTAGTGTATATGCCCTAGAGGCCATTATTGTATCATGCTGGTTTGTATATTACTTAATGGAAGCTTGGGATATTCACAGATGTATTGACAGTCTTGCTCAAAATGGTAGTATGCTACTTGGTTTTTTTCTACTTCAATATGTGCATGTGTTTCTTTTAACATGTCGCTTATACATATTAGTAGAGCCCTTAGAATCTTTGCTTGATTACCAGCGTTGTGATGGCGGTCACACTAGTGGGGGATGGGTAATCTACAAGCACATCCTTATACAGGTCCTTGGTCATAAGATTATCGAGACGGGGCATCGATACTCCGGAGTAGACTGGTGTATACGCTTCTCATCCCAGAAGGGGGGATGGTCTGTCCCACAGCCATTAGTACGTCGTACTGGAGATTGTATGCAGGTGCTCATTAGGTTACGAGTACACCGGACAGGACTCATCGGGAACTGTTAGTTGGTATTATACCTATCGTCGGGTAGCAATTCCCAGGTGACATGAGTACAGCTTATTCCGTCGACTTGACACTGCTACTTCACCTCGAGTGTGTTCCTACTGTACTTTGATTACTACCCTACCACGGCTCAAAGGAGTCATGCAAAAATGTAGTAGTTGGGTGCAGTCCCGAAGCACTTGAAGGCAGTGGCGGTTAGATAGGATTCGTCTCTCCCGATATTTGGGGTTGATATCGTGTTGCGTTCGAAGAGCCATTACAAAAAGTCCCTGGCCAGGACAAGCGAGATTTACCGGTAGGTATTCCAGTAGTTTCTCAGGGTGTTTTGGGCTACACTCCGGCATGACTTATTACGCTATTAGGGGTCTGACGATTACCGCCCCCTAGGCCCGATATACGATACTCTTAGATGAACAGACCGGACTGTACGTTGATTGTCACATTCAGGCTCAGTAGGAGTTCGGATGGGTTTTCCGCATCGGCCTTCTTATCGACATCTACCTAGGGATTGTTATGTACAGCTAGTACCGCTTGCGGCCTGTAGTTAAACTAACTGCCAGCGTAGTGTTCAGTCTTTAGAGTCCCACACAGAGGGTTTCCCTGCTTCAGGAAATTGATGTAGACGTCGTATGGTTTTACGACCTGGGGTTCGATCACGTATGTGTACTTGTACACTGATGATGATCAGGCAGACAATACTAGTAGGCTTTGGTTTAATCCGAATTCTAGTATTGTATTATTGGATTGTTATCGTCTCAGGGTATTCGTATTTTTCAGAATGCGGATACGGGTATGTATATACGGTATGAGGGGCATTCTTGTAATTTGTCAAGGTATGCTTCTAGAAGGTGCCACATCATTATTGGATTTATCCATTTTGTTAAATGGATTAATGATGTGGAAAATGGAGGAGACATGCTTGGCATGGTGGAGGGAATGGCTCATGGTTTATTTTATTAGATTGGGATCACTATTGAGGCATGGGTGCTTATTTTATTGCTTTTCTTGCCATGGCTCAATGAGTGAGATGAGAGATGATATATGTGCCATTCTCCACACCTTGTTCTCTTGATGGTTCATTTTCTTCACTTGAGATTTCTTGAGTTGCTCTCCTCTCTTGAGCTCTCTAGGTCTCCTCCATCATCTTCTTCCTCAATACTAAACCCTATCATTCATATGTGTTATGAGCCAAGGGTTTAGTGAGACAAACAATCCATTAACACATTCTACATCTCCTAAGCTAGTTGGCTTAGCAAACCTTCTACCCTAGTTACCTCACTTGGAGGTTGAAGCTTGGAGCACAAACCTTCGCGGTGGATCATCTTTGACAATAGAAGACTGATGGAGCAAGCTTGATCCGATCACCGAGGAGCCTTGGAGAGCACTACAAGAAGACCCGAAGGACTTGATCTACTAGGTATAAGAATATACCATAGCAGATAAATCCTCAAGTTAGTCTAGCTAGTTAAGGCTTTAGTAAGATCATGGTGTAATAGCCGGTGTTGCGTAGTCAAAAGATTACCGTTTTTGAAATTTCCGCCTCCCCGCGAACCGTAGGTTGCACGACACAGGCTTACAGGATCAACCATCGCCCCCAGGGTCAAAAAACGTACACACTAGTCTACTCTGGTAATATCGATGCCCTGTCTCGATATACTCTCGACTAGGAACAATTAAAGGATATGCTTTTAGACTGCCCAGGCCCCACTAGTATGATCCACATCATAATACCGGTAGTCAAGCATAATCATAAGGGCTTCATCAACATGTATATAAGATATGAAATACAACACATCACACGTTAAGATGAAGATAAACCAAATAGCATACTATTATTTCGAGCAAAGATTGTTTATGTACATATACATGCCTAACATCCTATATAATACAGGCATCTAGGGAATACATATCTAACATGTGCTTGATATGCTCTCAGAGGCTGGTATGTCTGCTTGTTGGCCTATAGACTCTCCTATGGACCTAAATGTGAAACTCTTTATGGGTCCGGAGGAGCCTGTTTCTGATCCAGGATGGTACATGAGGTCAGATAGAAAACTTAACTACCTGACCGTCACTCGTCCTGATATAGCCTTCTCAGTCAGCGTAGTGAGCCAGTTTATGTCTGATCCTCGCGAGGCTCAACTTGATACAGCCCTATGTATCTTGAGGTACCTAAAGGGTTCCCTAGGAAAGGTATCGTTTATAAAGACTATAAGCATTCTAGGGCTACAAGCATCACAGATGCAGATTAGGCAGGGCTTCCGATAACAGGAGATCGACCACTGGTTTCTGTGTGTTTGTTGGAGAAAATTTGGTTTCTTGAAAAACTAAGAAACAAAGTGTGGTCTCTAGATCCAACGGAGAGTCAGAGTACAGAGCTATGGAAAACACCATGAATGAGTTAGTTATAATTCCATGTCTCGCACCCCACGTGTTCACGGGGAGGCAGAATATATGAAAAACAATTATCAAAGCTTCGTAACACGGACTTGAGCACACGGATCGTGTCTAAACCATTACTAGCAAACTACGAGAGGTTTAACTACTCTGATTCGAAGTTATACCTCATGTTATTTTTCCTTCGGGTCTTCATCACTGTCCTCCACACCTCGTCGGCTCTATGGAATATGGGTACCTCAATGGCCTCCTCGAGTCAAAGACGATCCACCCGAGAGTCTATAGTCCGAGCTCCAATCTCAAATCTGAGATAACTACGGCTTCTAGTTTCCTAATCTAGAAGTCCTAGAGGGTGTAGAGTATTTAGATGGATTACTTAGTCACTTAAACCCTAGGATTCTCAACTCATGAGAGCTTTTAGGATTTGAGGAAGAAGATGATAACTTGTGGAGAGAGAAAGCTTTTGTGATAATTATCATGAATAATACTCATGAAAAATATAATGAAGCATACAAATATCTCTTGATAAATATCTAGAAATATCTTGTAAGCTTCATTTAATCCTAAGGGTGAATCACCTCATGAGTCATTAAGCATTTAATGAAAACTTACACCTCATCTCTCCACCCCATTTGTGTTTAATCCAAAAGAAATAAATACAAATGAGTCATCTTCTTCTAGAAGCTTCCCGACAAATTACGAGACTGCCTTTCCCATCTGTATTTCTGAAAAACACGGATAATCTTTGACTGAATAAATCCATCTGTATAATACTAGAATCTGGCTTAAACCAACGCCCGCTAGTATTATCTGCACAATCATAGTATGTGCACAAGTGTACATAAGTGATCGTGGCCCTGCCGTAAAACCATACGGCCTCTACACCTTTTGCCCGGTGCAGGAAAACTCTCTGTGTGGGACTCTAAAGACTCGACACTACGCTGGCAGTGGGTTTAACCACAGGCCGCAAGCGGTACTAGCTGTACGTAACGGTCCCCAGGTAGATGTCGAAAAGAAGGACGATGAGGAAACCCATCCGAACTCCTACAGAGCCTGATGTGACAATCTCCGTACAGTCCGGTCTGTTCATCTAAGAGTATCGCATATCGGGCCTAGGGGGCGGTAATCGTCAGACCCCTAATAGCGCAATAAGTCGTGCCGGAGTGTAGCCCAAAACACCCTGAGAAACTACTGGAATACCTACCGGTAAATCTCGGTTGACCTGGCTAGGGACTTTTTGTAATGGCTCTCCGAACACAACACGATATCAACCCCTAATACCGAGAGAGACGAATCCTGTCTAACCGCCACTGCCTCCAAGTGCTTCGGGACTGCACCCAACTACTACCTGTTTGCACGACTCCTTTGAGCCATGGTAGGGTAGTAATCAAAGAACAGTGGGAACACACCCGACGCGAAGTAGCGGTGTCAAGTCGACAGACTAAGCTGTACTCATGTCACCTGGGAACTGCTATCTAACGATGGGTATAAAACCAGCCTGCAGTTCCCGGCGAGTCCTGTCCGGTGTACCCGTAACCTAACGAGCACCTGCATACTATCTCCAGTACAACGTACTGATGGCTGTGGGACAGACCATCTCCCCAACTGGGATGAGAAGCGTACACACCGGTCTACTCCGGAGTATCGATGCCCCATCTCGATAATCCTACGACCAGGGACCTGTATAGGATGTTGCTTATAGACTACCCAGCCCCCACTAGTGTGACTGCCATCACAACGCTGGTAATCAAGCAAAGATCCTAAGAGCTCTACTAATATGTATAAGCGATATGCTAAAAGAAACACAAGCACATATTAAAGTAGAAACAAACCAAGTAGCATAATACCATTTCTAGCAAGACTTTTAATACAACTGTGAATATCCCAAGCTTCCATTAAGTAATATAAAAACTAGTATGATACAGTAATGGCCTCTAGGGCATAAACACTAACAATCTCCCACTTGCACTAGGGCCATGTACTGGCATATCGCAGACCTATCATCCCGAATAGCCTCTCGAACTGCGTCTGAGGAATGGCCTTAGTGAATGGATCAGCAGTGTTATTCTCTGTATCTACTCTCTTCACCTCGATCTCTCGGCGATCTACGGTCTCCCTGATCAGGTGATACCGCCTTAAGATGTGTCTGGACTTCTGATGGGACCTGGGTTCCTTCGCTAAAGCTATAGCGCCGTTGTTGTCGCAATACAGAGGTATTGGATCAACACTGGTAGGAACCACCTGAAGTTCTGTTAGGAACTTCTTCATCCAGACAGCTTCTTTTGCGGCATCGCAAGCAGCTATGTACTCTGCTTACATCGTTGAGTCGGCAACGGTGTCCTGCTTGGAACTCTTCCAACAGACTACCCCTCCATTGAGGGTAAAGACATAACCCGACATGGACTTGGAGTCATCTTTGTCACTCTGGAAGCTGGAGTCAGCAAAGGCCTCGATCTAGAGGTCTTTTCCGCCATACACCAAGAACATCTCCTTAGTCCTCCTCAGGTACTTGAGAATGTTCTTTACTGCTATCCAGTGCTTCTCCCCTGGGTTTGCCTGATACCGGCTTACAACGCTCAATGCGTATGCTACATCTGGTCTGGTACATAACATCGCATACATTATAGAGCCTACCGCAGAAGCATAGGGTATAATCGACATGCGAGCCCTTTCTAAATTAGTCTTGGGAGACATCTCTTTGGAGAGGGTGATTCCGTGACAAGCCGGTAGGTTACCATGCTTAGAATCTTCCTTACTGAATCTTTTCAATATGGTGTCTATGTACCTGGACTATGAAAGTCCCAACATCCTCTTTGATCTATCATGATAGATCTGGATCCCCAGAATGTAGGTGGCATCACCCAGGTCCTTCATGGAGAACTTCTGTGGCAGGAATCCTTTGACTGACTGTAGCATAGGAATATCATTTCCTATTAGGAGAATGTCATCCACGTACAAGACGAGGAATACTACAGCTCTCCCTACAATCTTACTGTATATGCATGGTTCATCTGGATTCTTGATAAAGTCGAATTCTTTAACAGTATCATCAAAATAGATGTTCCAACTCCACGATGCCTGCTTTAGTCCATAAATGGACTTAAGCAACTTGCACACTTTACCGCTGTTCCCACTCTGAATGAATCCCTCTAGCTGATCCATATAGACGCATTCTTCCAAATTACCATTTAGAAAAGTCGTCTTTACATCCATCTGCCAGATCTCATAATCGTGGAAGGCAGCAATGGCAAGAAGGACCCGAATGGATTTGAGCATAGCCACTGGAGAAAAGGTTTCATCATAGTCCAAACCAGGTCTTTGACGAAAACCCTTTGCAACAAGTCTAGCCTTATAGCTTTCAACCTGTCCATCTACACCAATCTTCTTTCTGAAGATCCATTTGCATCCTACGGGTTTTACCCCATCTGGAGCAATGTCCAAAGTCCATACTTTGTTGGTGTATATGGACTCCATTTCTGTCCGCATTGCATCCAGCCATATTACCGAGTCACCGCTCTGAATGGCATGCTGGAAGCTAGTAGGGTCATCATTATCAATGATGCAATCTTCTCGATCCCCATCTATGAGAAAACCGTGGTATCTCTCGGGCGAATGAGACTGCCTACTACTTCTGCGGATAGGCGCTGGGATGTCCCTTTCTTCTGAACCTTCTTATTCTACCAAACTTTCAGTAACAGCTTGTGGTTCTGAAATTTCTTCCAGTTCTATTGCGCTCCCACTCTTCTGATTTTCTAAAAATTCAGCTTCCAAGAAGTGGGCATGACGAGAAACAAAAACCATGTGTTCCTCTGTGTAATAGAAATAATACCCCTTGGAGTTCTTTGGATATCCTACAAACTTACACTGTACTGAGCGTGCCTCGAGCTTGTCCGGATGCTGCTTTTTTACAAAAGCTGGACATCCCCATGTCTTCAGGTACTGAAGATAGGGTTTCTTCCCACTCCACATCTGATATGGTGTGGTAGGCACATTATTGGTTGGAACCTTGTTCAAAAGATATGCAGCTGATTCTAGTGCATAACCCCAGAAAGATCGCGGTAATTCAGCCTTACTCATCATGGAATGAACCATATCCAATAGGGTTCGATTCCGCCTTTCCGATACACCGTTGTACTGTGGTGTGTATGGAGGAGTAAGCTGAGAGAGAATTCCATTCTCTTTTAAGTAACCCAGAAACTCGGCACTTAAGTATTCATCACCTCGATCAGATCTCGGTGTCTTGATACTTTTCCCCGTTTGGTTTTCCACTTCATTCTTGTATTCCCGGAATTTCTCAAAGGCCTCGGATTTATGCTTCATCAAGAAGATATGTCCATACCTAGAGAAATCATCCGTAAAAGTAATGAAGTAGGAATAACCACCTCGCGCATGTGTAGACATTAGACCACACACATCGCTGTATATGAGTCCCAAGAGCGAGCTCGCTCTTACTCCGTGTCCAGTAAACGTAGTTTTTGTCATCTTTCCCATGAGACAAGATTCACAAGTAGCATAAGATTGATATTCGAACGGATTCAAATATCCTTCTCTATGTAACTTAGTCAACCGTGTATCATTGATGTGACCTAGTCTACAATGCCATAAGAAAGCCTGATTTATTTCCGGAGACATTCTTTTAAGTGTGTTCTGGGCATTGAAAACCTGAGCTTGTTTCAATACGTATATACCATTATCTAATGTACCGGACCCAATCTGAACTTGATTTAGGTGGATGTGAACCACATCGCTTACGAATGTAAAATCATATCCCTCTCTCGAAAGTGAGGACACTGATATGATATTACAAGTCAAACTAGATACATACAAACAGTTACGTAGAATCAATATCTGCCCACTTGTCAAACCTAGGCGATATTCTCCTACGGATTCAGCGTCCACGCTCATTCCGTTCGCAACTCTGAGAGACAAATCGCCTACCCTGATAACTCTACGGTTTCTCAAAGCATGTAATGAATTACAGATATGAGATCCTGCTCCGGTATCTAGTACCCAGGAAGTAGAGTTAATTGATAAACAGTTCTCAATTACAAACACACTCGAGGCCGAAGCCACAACATGCTTCGAATCTTGGCTACTGGCTTCCAAAGCCCTGCAATCCTTCTGCCAATGCCCGTTTCCATAACAATAAGAACATCCCTCCTTACCTACACCAAGTCCCAAAACTTTTGCTCTTCCCTTTCTTTCTACTTCACTGACACCGCATATCGGTTTTGTGAAGGTCTTCTTCTTCTCACCCTTTGCTTTCGCCCTGGATGTAGAAGAAGAAGGTCCCTCATTAAGAAGAGCGGGTGTCTCCCTATTTTCCTTCAGGGTGTAAGTAGAGGGTAGGGACTATGGAAATAAATCAGCATATAACCTGTTTCCCAACGTATTCTCCAGGTCCGTGAGCTCATCAATATAGCTAGTCATCGTAAGGACGCCGTCCCCTACAGATGACCCGACAGCCAACCTCGCTTGAAGCAATTCGTTCGAGGTCTCATATCTTGCGATACGAGATTGCTCTCCATATAAATCTTTTTTATGGAGGAAGATGGAAAATAATTCCATCTTCTCGTGATGCTTCTGGTATACACCATCAACTAAAGTCAACACGAGGCACTGGGCTTTCGCACTGTCCTTTTCCCTAGTCTGACGGATATCCATATCCGTGACTGTGGAAACTGGACCTGGGACGGCGGGAGCTTGAGTAGTAATAAGGTGGTCCAACTTGTCATAGGTAATGGACATCTGGACAGACCTTTGCCAGTCATAAAAGTCAGATTCAGTCAACTTGTTGTCTAGATGTAACCTAGTCATGGTCACATGGTCGCTGCAGTTAAGAGAGAGAGAAGAAAACACTTTAGCATGATGCTCTTGCAAGTTTAGATTGGTTTTTAGTTTATCTAAACTGAATGGCTCCCACTGTTTCTCGAATCCTTCCTCAAACCATAAAAGAAGAATTAGTCAGGACTGATCTCACCGTACAATACTTGCTTAACCGTTCAGCCAGGCTAGTGTCGGTACTTCGAGGGAGGTTTTATGACGCTTTCGCGAAGTTCCTTAATTAAATAACCTCTTTTCTCTGGAGGCGTAGCCCCGCTGACACTGTTCTAGACACCTACTTGGTTTATAGCATTGATCGTTAAGTGACGAATCTTCTGATGAGTAGCGGATACTCACAGTAGGATCGGGATCCAAATATCATTGTGTGATAAAGCTGAAGGAATCCTACCAAAATTATCACACTCCAAATGGTATGCAACTCTAGCAAGTTTCAGTTTCTTTAGAAACTTCCGATGTGGATTTTTGCCCCATGCTCTTATGACCTTGACGAAGGCCAACAAATCATAAGTCACATGTCAAGTTATATCCATTATTATCTTGTTAATTTGAACCCACCCGTACATACCCCTGACGTTGGCCAAATGGCAGTACGACTGTCCTAAACCAACTCATCTATCTATGCAACAAATGAATACCCAGCAGCTACCAAACACTATGCCTTGACGAAGGCCAACAAACATAGCTTGAATACTACTGACCATCCATATGAAATTACGGAGGGCTACGAATGGTTTTGGCAAAACCGTGAACGTAGTGAACTTGATATAATCGAAAGAACCTGATAGCTTTTTAAAAGGAGTGGTTAAAGCTCCGCAATTAAAAATTCTGCTCTTTTAAAATAACCGAGTGGTTTCTTTTAAATTTGTTCCAACGATTCAAATTTTGGTTTATTTTCTTTGCATTAATATAATGCGTCCCATCATTTATCCTATCATTGCAGAAAACAACGAAAATACAACGTCCGCTTATGCCATCCGCATTCGCCACTGGGTCCCGTCATTCACCCGTTAGGTTACTTAACTAACGACAGAGCGGGGCTGGGCTAGCGCGGATGCATAACATAAGCAACGCCTACTAGATATCATATATAGATATTGTACATTCATCAGACGCAATAATAGGCATTCCAGATCACAGATGAACATATTGGATATACTAGGAATCCGCGTTTCGTTTGAGCCTGCAACAAAAAACGGATTACACGGTCTTGATGAATAGCCAAACCCTATCCTAGACCCCTACAGGTACGGAAAACTGCCCGCCAAGTACCCGAAGTGAAGCGGTCTCCCTCAACGGCGTGAGTAGGCTACTAAGCACTTCAAAATACCCGGTAGTTTGTGCACCCCACCTTGGGTCTATCCTAGGAGCAGAAAACAGTAAATGAAATAATACAACGGTGGCTACAACCTCAACCCGGATGTGCCCCGTAAAAGAATATTACAACATATTACAATTTACATCGAATGAAAGATAAAAACTCTCATCTCACATCCCCGGCTATTCATCCACGACAATCCAACAAGTCCACATTCATAAACCAGTAAAAACCATTACAGAAATCTGCAACCCCCTGCTAACCGACATACTAGCAGTTAGGAGAGGTTTACGAACACATTAAACAACACAATCAGCAAATAACTTAGAATTTCGATCGGCAACCTTTTTCCGAGTCTACCCCAAATGCAAGCCAGCACTGAAATAACCTGGGCAGAAACAAAATATACAGAAAAACAGAACACCCAAAACTAAGAGTTACTGTATAAATACGAGTCAACTCGGAGTTAACTCGGCCGCGGATCCGCGGCGGATTGCACTAATCCGCCGCGCATCCGCGGCAGTCTCACCGAGTTGGGATCTCGTATTTCTCCAGTATTCTTAGAATTCCCTGCTGTGAATTTTCATACCTCTGAAATAATTTTTTCGACACGTTTAAAATTGACAGAAACTGGAGGGGTTCTGGGTTAAGTTTTTGTGTATTTCCAACGATCGAACTTCTAATTAGTTGCTAACAAGCTAGAAAAGGTTTAGTAGGCTCGGATACTACTGTAAGTCCATGTCACGCACCCTACGTGTTCGCGGGGAGGCGGAATATATGAAAAAAATTATGAAAGCTTCGTAACACGGACTTGAGCACACGGATCGTGTCTAAACCATTACTAGCAAACTATGAGAGGTTTAACTACTCTGATTCGAAGTTATACCTTATGTTACTTGTCCTTCGGGTCTTCATCGCTGTCCTCCACACCTCATCGGCTTTATGGAACATGGGTACCTCAACGGCCTCCTCGAGTCAAAGACGATCCACCCGAGAGTCTATAGTCCGAGCTCCAATCTCAAATCTGAGATAACTACGGCTTCTAGTTTGCTAATCTAGAAGTCCTAGAGGGTGTAGAGTATTTAGATGGATTACTTAGTCCCCTACCCTTCGGCACCAGCGTAAGGTTTTGAAGAAGACTATCCAATAAGCGCAATAGGTGTGCTCTCCTAATCCTAGGAGTCCTCGCAACCTGAGAGAAGGTAATGGGAAAAGACATCTGAATAATCCTATTCTTTTTCTCCTGAACCAGAATCCATCCTCGAAAAAGTTCCTTCGAGTTCGTATGTAACTATACGATGGATTTATCCAATGGAAGTGGATATCCGTAGTGATACGGAGTGTTCTAGAGAAAAGCAAAGTGAATGTAGGAGTGGCAGGGGTATACACGGTCTTTATCGTGAATGATGGTGGTCGCAATTTCCTTTGCCATTATTCTAATCCCTTTATATGTCTTTACTTATTACCTTCTGCACACCACAGTTAAGCTTGTTGGTTTTCTTCCTTCCCTACCGTTCGGCACCTGCCTATGGTATGGAGGAAGACTATCCAATAAGCTCAATAGATGTACCCTCTCCTAATCCTAGGAGCCCTCACAACCTGAGAGAAGGCAAAGAGAAAAGACAACCGAATAATCCTATTCAGTCTCTCCAGAACCAGAATCCATCCTCGAATCAAATCCTTCGAGTTCGTATATAACCATACGATGGATTTATCCAATAGAAGTGGACGTTCGTAGTGATACAATGTGTTCTGGAGAAATGCAAAGGTGATATAGAAATGGCAATGATGTATGTGACACCGTGATATTCCAAAAGCCAAAGTGTTTTAAGAAGGTTCGGTCAATTTGGTTTATTATAATTTGACTTTGGAAAATGATTTTAATTTTGTGATTGAGAGAGAGGGGGCGGCCATATTATGATGGGGGGTTCTTTTTCATTTGCTTGATGATTCATTAAAAATGCTAGCCACCTCACTCTCTCACTCTCATGCTTCATCAAAAAGACTTAGCCATTTTTGTTGCCCCATGTCGGACGCTCGCCCCGCAAGGTGACCTGGATGACAGCGTGACTGTCAGAGTGATAGTTTTCCCTCTTTTGAGGGACGGTATGTTGGACAGATGGTCCAAGCGGATACTGAGGAAGGGATGGCGCATGTTACTGATTAAATTCAATGGATGATACTGTCTAGGAGGTTTGCTGGATTTGGAGTTCGTTTGTGAACTGGGTCCCATCAGATATCCAGACAAATTCTAAGACAGGTATTGCTCATTTCGGGAGATAGTTTTCTCCGCGAAGCTGAGATACAGAGAGATACAGAAAGAAATATTGGAGCGGATCCATTCACTGAGGCTATTTCTCGAACGCAATCATTTTCGCAAACGGGCTTTGCAAAACTAATTAGTAGAGAAGTTGGGTGTTCGGTATCACACAGGCTGTGAGTATGCGACTGATTGATCTCAAAAACTATCTATTACCACATTCTAGAACGGCGTCGCATGTAGCTAGCCGGTGAGTACGGATCGGTCCACAGAGATGTTGTGAATTTCCTAATCACTCTTACGAGTTAATTCCAAACGGTGTGAATGGATTAATTAAATCTAAAAACTAAATTAATCTAGGGCAATTGAATTAAAGATCTAACTATCTAACTAGGGCAAGGAATTAAATTTAATCTAGGGCAGAGAATGAAAAATTACCTAGGGCAAGAATTGAAATTACCTACTTACTTTACAGATGGCTCTCTCCAAACATCAACACAAGACTTGTCAGATCTGAATTTCTGAAATGAAAAGAGACTTCGATGCTCTCCAAAAGAAATCTAAATTTTATTGATAAAAAGAGGCATAGGGAGGCATAGCCTTTACAGTGATTTAGAGTTCCTATTTATAGAGGATAGGAACCCCTAGGTTACAATTGATTCGCATGTCTACATTTACCAAAATATCCTTAGGAAGACCTAGTCAAAGTAGACTCCAAACTTTGGTAAAATTTTATGTCTCTGTCTCTTTAAAAGGAAGTATTGGGCCTTGAAATTTCCTTTGTTGGCTTTGTTGGCTCTTCTGTCTTTGGACTTCCTTATTATTTGGTTCTTTTATTAAAATAGCTTCTATGTTTCTTCCAGATCTCCAGTGAATAATTGCGGTGGACTTTTAACCGTTCGCTTTGTAATCTTGGACCTTACATTGCCTTGTACTTTGTGAAATTTATCTTTGATGTAGGCTTGATCAAGAGTCTTCTGTTTGTTGGTCAAAGTCCACTTTTGCATCGTCTTTTCATCGTTTTCACTGTTTTCTGTCCAAGAACCTGTAACCTGTAATATGTAGCAGACATGCGTCAAAAACACCTGTTTATTTATAAAACGAATAAGAATGGGGAATATAATAATACAATATTATGGTGTGAAAAAATACCCCCAAACTTATCTTTTGCTCGTCCTCGAGCAAACTTATTTTTTTATTCTCTACAAAAACCTAACCGCACTTTCGCAGGGAAACGCGATTGCACTGAGCACGTGCAACAAGCCGTTAAACCTCTAGGTGTCCCTAGGAGGAGGAGTGTTGTCTCCTGAGGGTTTTCAGCGGATACTACCCACAAAATCCTATCAATTTGGCTTTTTCGACTTTTGTTCTCCAATTAGGTTTTCTAACAGGGAATTCTATTATCGTCGACTCGTAAATTATCCACCCATATTCTTTACACTTCCTCTTCATTTAACTTAAGATTATATATATTCTGCAGACTTACTTAGCTTTCGGCATCTTTTAAGTTTTCCTTCTAGGGTTCCATCTCCACTTAGGAATTTTTATCAACTCTATTAAAGATACAAGTTCTATTCTTCACCCCTATCTCTCATCTAAATCCCAATCACATACCCCTACGTGTGTGTATATATCACCCCTACACTTGGAAATTCAAATCAAGCAATCATACTCTTGTCCGTTGTCCAAAGCACTTATTAATTGGTGAATTTTTAATTGAATTTTGCTTACACGTCTTTCATGCGACCGTTAATACTTCTTGAGGTACCAACAACCGATTACAAGATGTGTTTGCACATTAAAGCGTAATTCCTAGTCTTGCAACACCCAAGGCTGTAGCAGTGACTCCCAAACCAGTTGGTCTAAGGCACTAGGTGATGAAGCACCCTCGCTAAATATTTTTCTATTTTTTTTCAGTCTTAAGTAATAACAAAATTGTAAGTGCACGGCGGCGCCCCGGCCGTCAATCCGACGGCCAAATGCGGAAGCGGTGATAAACTTTAATTTTGCGAACTTAGCAAACCGGCACCACCACGCACTAAACCCCGGATCGGGCCATTAAACTAGGTCTAGCTAACAACAAGACGGGTTAGAGATATACCGAGTGATCCGAGTCCTCCGGTCTTCTCGTCGTCGTCCCGATCTCTCGCGGAAACTCCGGTCGTCGCCTCTTCGCCGGAAGGGCACCACATCGCCTGCATCTTTTACGGGCTCCCACCTCAATACCGAGGCAACTCGGGCATGAAGCTGGCAAGTCGACATGCCCAAGATATGCTGTAGAAAGTGTAGTGTAGAGGCTATGTCTCATTAGGGGTAATGAAGTTGCCATTGGATGGAGGGAAGTAATGAACAAAAATGGAGATGAACTTTGGTGTATCATAATGAGATGATAATTTTCCCATTTCACAAAATGAAATATCCCTCCTTCTCCTCACTCAAGTGGCCGGCCATATATGTGTGAGAATGGTGGAGGAAAACAAAAACACAAGAAGGGAGGTGAGTGTAGTAAAAGGTGGAGGGTGACCACAACCAAAACATCAACCATGCTTACACCTTAATCAACCCATACCCATTCAAATCATAATTAATGCACCATCATGGATGAAAGATATCATAATCAATACAATTGCAAGAAACCCCCTCCACAAATGTTATTTGCACAATTGCAAATAACCCCCTCCACCGAAAAAGTCCGGCCGGGAAAGAACAAAGGAAAACCGGCCGGAACGGAATGCAAACTGGCAACTCCAGAAAACTGGTCCCGTAATAAATTACAGGAAAACCCCGATACTGTGCATACACACCCGCATCTGTATTCCGTCCGGATACAAATGCAAAGAGACAAAATCTACACTGTACTAAACTAGGATCCGGCTTAAAACAAAACCGGCTAGTAATATCCGTTCGATCCTGATCCGTGCAATACCGCACGTATCTGATCGAACCCTGCCATATATCTATACGGCCTCTAGTACAAACCGTCCGATCCTTATCCGTGCAATACCGCACGTATCTGATCGGACCCTGCCATATCTCCATACGGCCTCTACAGCGTTTCGCCCGAAAGCTGAGTAACTGAAAGTGTGGTGAACTCTAAAGACTCGTCAATACAATGGTTGTGGATTTAACCACAAGCACGTCAGAGGTATAAGCCAATACGTAACGGGCCACCAGCTATTGACTAAAAGGGACGTCGATGAGCGAACTCATCCTGACACCCTACTGAGCCTGTCAGTGACAATATCCGTACAGTCCGGTCCGTTCGTCTATGAGCATCGCATGGCGGGCCTAGGGGGTGGGTAAAAGTCAGACCCCCAAAAGCGGTACAAGTCGTGTCGGAGTGTAGCCCAGAACACCCTGAGATACTACTGGAATACCTACCAGTAAATCTCCTGCCTTGGCCAAGGACTTCATCTAATGGCTCTCCTAGACACAGCGCGACCTCACCCCCAATACCGGGAGAGACGAACCCCTGAAGATCCGCTCACTGCCTCCATGTGGCTCGGGACTGTACCCAACTAAAACCTGTTTGCATGACTCCTTTGAGCCGTGGTAGGGTAGTAATCAAAGTACAGTGGGAACTCACACGAGACAAATGACGATCCCCAGGTCGATGAACTAACCTGTACACATGTCACCTGGGAACTGCTATCTGACGTCAGGTATAAGACCAACTAGCATGTTCCCGGCGAGTCCTGTCCGGTGTACTCATAACCCAATGAGCACCTGTATACATCTTAGGTGAACCAACTGACACCAGTGGCTTGTGAGACCGACCACCGCCCCTCGTCGGGGTCTCGACTGTATACACTAGTCTACTCTGGAGAATCGATGCCCTGTCTCGAAACTCCCACGACTAGGGACCTTTTAAGGATATGCTTGTAGACCCCAGCTCTCACGTATATGATCGCCCTCATACTGCCGGCAGTCAAGCAATAATCCTAGGGGCTCTATCAACGTGCAATAGCGACCTGTCAGGTCACCTAAAGCAGTACACGATGATAAAGGTAAACCAGATGGCATACTATCATCTCGAGTAAGACTGTTCTACCGGGATAGGTCCTCCCTCAATCATTGCAATCACGTGCCTGTGATCCAATAATTGACTCTGAGGGCACTATCTCCAACAATCTCCCACTTGCACTCAAGGCTAATTATTGCGATGTCGCATACTCACAGCCCGTGTGATACCGAACACCCAACTCCTCTACTAGTCAGTCTCACAAAGCTCGTTTGCGAGACTATTGCGTTCGAGGAATAGCCTCAGCGAGTGGATCCGCTCTGAAGTTTCTTTCTATGTCTCTCTCTATATCTCAAGTTCGCGGAGAAAGCCATCTCCCGAAATGAGCAATACCTATCTTAGAGTGTCTGGATGTCTGATGGGACCGAGCTCATAAATGAACTCCAAATCCAAACTTCTTAGACTGTATCGTCAACTGAACTTAATCAGTATCCTGCGCCATGCCACCCTCAGTATTTCCTTGGACCACCTGTCCAAAATACTGCCCCTCGTCAGAAGGAAAACTATAACTCTGACAACCTCCTTGTCGTCCATGTCACCTTGGAAGCCTGGAATGATAACTGTCTCCCAAATGAGGCTGTCGTTATCATATCCCTAGAACATCAACTTATGTTCTAAAACTGCTTCCGACTGTTTCTCCAGGATTGGATCAATGTCAACTTATTGCATCTAGTGCAAGAACAACATCCGGTGTGGTACTTAACATCTCATGATTGACTCAATTGCCTAAGCAAGTGATCTGCCAATCATGCACATCCCTCTCTACTTTAGTCTATAAGACACCTTTAGAGAGGGTGACTCCATTACCTGCAGGTACACTACCGTGCCAGGAGTCGTCCATTCTAAATACTCTTAGAATGCTGTCAAAGTACCCTGATTGGGAAACCACCCAAATCCAGATCTAAAACCATAGATCTAGTAACCAGTATGTCTGATATAATGTCCAAGTCCCATGTGGAAAAACCACTGTGTGACGACCAAAGTATAACTGATCGTAGTATAGGAGTTTCTTTTCCTACTCTGTGTATATCATCCAAATACCAGGATGTCACACCCTACTACCTTCTCAACAGATCCATCCCCTATTCTGATGAAGTCAAACCTATGACTGTCACATCAGAAATAGATAATCTATCTCCGCTACATCTGCTTTAGTCTACAAATAGACATAAGCCTGATGTCCACCAATGCTTCCGCTGCTCCCACTGACTACGACAACCCTCTGGCAGAGTCATTTAGACGTGCACTTCTGAAGCTAGTTTAGAACGACGCTATACTCATCCTCCTGCCGGGTCTCGCAGCCTGGAACAACAACAATGGCAAGTGTGGGTAAACAAGAACTTCCCTGTCACCGTCCTTGAGGTTACCGGAGTACCTCTCGGGTGCCTGAAGTTACCCACCGTATCTGCGGAGTGGCCAATGGAATGTCAAACCAGATTGAATCTTTAGGTTCCTTATCAAATCTTCAGTAATCGTTTGCGGTTCTGGAATCACTTCCAGTTCTACCATACTCCCACTGCTGTTTTTGAAAAAAAATCCATTCTTATTTAAAACTGTGGCGAGTCTAGAACAATATTTCTATTGATCTGCCAGATGGTAGAAAGTCAACCCTCGTCATAGCCTGGGTCAACCCACAAACAGCCATTACAGAAACGTGCCTTGAGTTATCCAGAGTCTGGTTTTAATCATAAGCCGGACAACTCCCCGTACCTTAACAATGTTAAGATATGAACTGTACTATATCCAATATAGAACCAGAGGCACTGATTTAATTGAACCAGATTCAAATCATGCAGCTATCTCCAGTGCATGTCAACTAAATGGAAAGAGGCCGATCAGCGTTACTCAACTTAGGAATGCTTCCAATTATGAGTAACCTGAAAGAGAAACAAGTTCTCTTTATCATTACTTATCAACTGAATACCATACACAAGTATCTACATCTTCGATCACTTTGAAGAATCCCGATACTTGCTACACCTGGTTCTCTACTCTATTCAAATACCTATAACTCCTCAAAACCTAGACCCTATGTTTCTACGAAACACATGTCTAAGAACTAGAGAAGTTAAAAGTAAACAGAATATAGTATGAGGACCAACCCCTCTGTCCTAATGGACACTGGACAACATACAATACTCTGTATAAGTCCGCTGAGTCTAACAACTCTTTCACTGTGTGTCGTAGGTTGAAAACTGTACTTATGGTTAAGAAGAATTACACCGCTATTTAATGCTCCTTACCTAACCATCCACTGATATAGGTAAATGTCATCGACATAATATCAAAAGGTATATCTCACTCTATGAAAATAGACGTACAGATATATCAATTTGAAATTGGTGCACAACAGCGGATATTCAAAACCAAATATTTGCCGACCGGCAAACAGCCCAGGTGATCTCCTCAAATATCACCGATTACAACGAATCCCGATATAATGAGGATGATCACCCAATTCCCAATAACTTACTCCCACTCATCATCTGTAAAACCATACAGATGTGAGAATCATCCTGGTAAATACATACCCTGGAGCAAGTGTCCAATCGGGAAATCAGTTTTCTTTTAACAGTACACAGTTGAACTGAAACATTAAAATGTTTCGATGGGGTATCCTGGTATTCCTAGTAATGCCTCTACCATTATCCAGATTCACAACTATAACCGTATAATTCTTTGCCACCTCTCCAAATCCCTTTATATGTCTTTAGTCATTACCTTCTGCACACCCCTTTAGGCCAATTGGTTTTCTTCCTTCCCTACCGTTCGACACCAGCCTATGGTTTGGAAGAAGACTATCCAATAAGCATAATGGGTGTACTGTCCTAGTCCTAGGAGCAATCGCAATGCGAGAGAAGGTGAAGATAAAAGACAACTGAATAAAGCTTATTCCTATTTCTCCTGGACCAGAATCCATCCCCAAACTGGAACAAGTTCCTTTCGAGTTCGTATATAACCATACGATGGATTATCCAATAAACTGTGGATCTTCGTAGTGATACGGAGTGTCCTGGAGAAATACAAAGGTGATTTAGGATTGGCGAAGAAATACTTGGTTTGGTCGTGAATATCAGTCGCAATTTACTTTGCCCTCTTACTAATCCCTTGCTTTGTCTTAATCTTAAAACCTTCTGCACACCATCGTTATGCTAATTGGTTTTCTTCATTCCCCACTGTTCGGCACCAGCCTAAAGTTTGGAAGAATACTATCCAATTTGCGTAATAGGTGTACTATCTCCTAAACTAAAGAGTACTCGCAACTTGAGAGAAGGCAAAAAGGAAATGACAACTGAATAAATCTTATCCGTTTTCTCCAGAACCGGAAACCATCCTCGAATTCCTTCGAGTTCGTATCTAACCATACGATGGTTTTGTCCAATGGAAGTGGATGTTCGTAGTAATACGGGGTGTCCTGGAGAAAAGGGTAAAAGTAGGAGTGGCAATGAGGTTTGCAACTCTGACTCCAAAAGCCAGGGCTAAGAAGGTTCGGTTCAACTTGGTCACTGAGTCATAGTCTTAGGGTCGGGTCAATGGTCGCTGCCAGAGAGAGAGAGAAAAGAAACACTCAGCGTGCACTCTAACCTAGTCAGAATGGTTACCAATTTATCTAATCTGGGAACCTCCCACTGTACCTCAAATTCTCCTCCAAACCTGAAAGAAGAATTAGTCGGGGTCACCCGAGGAGTAAACCAACTCATCAGTGGGAATCGGGATCCAACTCTCATCGCATGATAACGTGACGGAATCCGCTCACGTCATCACACTCCAGAAGGTATGCACATATCTGGCATGTTTCAGTTCTTTTGAAACTCCCGATGTGATTTTTACCCCATGCTCTTATGACCTTGACTTTGGCCAACATATCATAAGTCACATGTCAAGTTCAACCCGTCATTCTCCAGGTTAATTTGAGCCCACCCGTACATACCCTTGACTTTGGCCAAAATGGTAGTACGACTGCCCCAAACCAACACATCTATCTATGCTGCATATGAATAACCAACAGCTACCAAACACTGTGCCTTGACTTTGGCCAACATACACAGCTTGAATACTATTGACTACCCATATGAAACGACGGAGGGCTACGAATGGTTTCTGGCGAAAACCTTTAACGTAATGAACTTGATATCGTTGAAGGAACGGATAGCTTTTTAGAAAATATAGTGACGAAAACCTTTACTAAAGAGGTCACTCCCGGTGAAGGGATCTCGGCTCTTTCCCCGTAGAATGGGGTGCTGGATATTCATAACCGAATATCACTGTGCAAAGCAAAAGTAATCGGCTATAGTGAAGTTAATGCCCTGACGCAAACTTCTTTCCAAGGGGTCACTCCCGGTGAAGGGATCTCGGCCCTTGCCTCGTCGACTGAGGAGCAGGATATTCCAAATGAATACCACGATGCAAAACAAAAGTGAACGTCCTTGCAATAACAGCTTTTTGAAAAGTGTTCCAACAACATCAGATTAGGTTTGTTTTATCTTGCATTGATCCGAATCAATGCAGTCCCATCAATTGATCACACCACAAAGAACGAAAATATACTGACGTACGTATATGCCATCCGCATTCGCCACTGGGTCCCGTCATCACCCGTTAGGTTAGCTAACTAACGGCAGAGCGGGGACTGGACTAGCGCGGATGAAAAACATATACAACATCTACTAATATATATACCAATATATTATATTTCGCTCAAGGCGTGAATAAAATGCAACATCACAGAAATGTACAGTATCACAGAACAATACAGATATCTGGGATCCCCGGGTTTCACAGAGCCACTACTGAAAACCCGACGTTCCCCTGGTCGTGTGGATAGCATGTGCAATGAAATCCTAGACCCCTACGGGCGCGGCAAGTTACCCGCCAAAACCTGAAGCGAGGCAGCCCCCTTCAGTGCCGTGAATGGACCACCCAGCACTTCACGGAATCCGGTAACTTGGGCACCCCTCCTGGGTCAACCTGTACCCCCTACGAGTGCGGCGAATAGCCCGCCAATCCTAGAGTGAAGCCCCCTCCGTCTCAATGCCATGAGATGCGGGCTTGTTGCCCTCCAGAACCCGGCTATCCGTGCACCCCACCGCGGGGTAATCCTAGTACAGAAAGTAAAATATACATACAACGGGTATATCGACCGCAACCAGGTCGTGCCCCAAAATAATAATACAAACAGGCAGTGACGGCAGTCCACATGTCGGACGCTCGCCCCGCAATATCAAAAGTACATAATACAACAAAACTGTACTAGCATTGCATCCAGGCTATCCCCCACGACCGATCCGCAACATCACAGCAAAATCACAGAACATCAACGTGAAAGTCACGTTTGCAAATCCGTCTAACCGGGCTATAGCAGTTAGACCGGATTTACCGATCGAGTGACATTCACGGTCGCAGATATAATGTAAATACTGTGAAAAATGTGTTTAAAATATCCGATCGATCAAAAATTAACAAGTGGGCCCCCAAGCAATACTGTAGCACTCACAGAAAATCTGGGCCCAATATTAATATTCCAAAACCCCTAAAATTAGCCCACAAGCCCACTGCAAAAAAATGATGACATGATCCCTCATTCATGCGGCGGATCCACGGCCTTTAGAGTGGTAATGGCCGCGGTTCCGCGGTCGTACGGAGGGATCGTGTTGTCGAATTTTTCCAGTGTTCTTAGAACTCCCTGCACATCATTCTGAGACAACCTGAAAAATTTTTGGACTTCAAAAAATTTCAACAGAAAACTGATGTGAACAAAAATGCAAGTTTTGGAATTTTGGTCGATCGGAAATGCAAACACATCAAACGAAGCTAGACGAAGTTAATGGCGAGTCTCTGATACCACTGTAAGTGCACGGCGGCGCCCCGGCCGTCAATCCGACGGCCAAATGCGGAAGCGGTGATAAACTTTAATTTTGCGAACTTAGCAAACCGGCACCACCGCGCACTAAACCCCGGATCGGGCCATTAAACTAGGTCTAGCTAACAACAAGACGGGTTAGAGATATACCGAGTGATCCGAGTCCTCCGGTCTTCTCGTCGTCGTCCCGATCTCTCGCGGAAACTCCGGTCGTCGCCTCTTCGCCGGAAGGGCACCACATCGCCTGCATCTTTTACGGGCTCCCACCTCAATACCGAGGCAACTCGGGCATGAAGCTGGCAAGTCGACATGCCCAAGATATGCTGTAGAAAGTGTAGTGTAGAGGCTATGTCTCATTAGGGGTAATGAAGTTGCCATTGGATGGAGGGAAGTAATGAGCAAAAATGGAGATGAACTTTGGTGTATCATAATGAGATGATAATTTTCCATTTCACAAAATGAAAAATCCCTCCTTCTCCTCACTCAAGTGGCCGGCCATATATGTGTGAGAATGGTGGAGGAAAACAAAAACACAAGAAGGGAGGTGAATGTAGTAAAAGGTGGAGGGTGACCACAACCAAAACATCAACCATGCTTACACCTTAATCAACCCATACCCATTCAAATCACAATTAATGCACCATCATGGATGAAAGATATCATAATCAATACAATTGCAAGAAACCCCCTCCACAAATGTTATTTGCACAATTGCAAATAACCCCCTCCACCGAAAAAGTCCGGCCGGGAAAGAACAAAGGAAAACCGGCCGGAACGGAATGCAAACTGGCAACTCCAGAAAACTGGTCCCGTAATAAATTACAGGAAACCCCGATACTGTGCATACACACCCGCATCTGTATTCCGTCCGGATACAAATGCAAAGAGACAAAATCTACACTGTACTAAACTAGGATCCGGCTTAAAACAAAACCGGCTAGTAATATCCGTTCGATCCTGATCCGTGCAATACCGCACGTATCTGATCGAACCCTGCCATATATCTATACGGCCTCTAGTACAAACCGTCCGATCCTGATCCGTGCAATACCGCACGTATCTGATCGGACCCTGCCATATCTCCATACGGCCTCTACAGCGTTTCGCCCGAAAGCTGAGTAACTGAAAGTGTGGTGAACTCTAAAGACTCGTCAATACAATGGTTGTGGATTTAACCACTAGCACGTCAGAGGTATAAGCCAATACGTAACGGGCCACCAGCTATTGACTAAAAGGGACGTCGATGAGCGAACTCATCCTGACACCCTACTGAGCCTGTCAGTGACAATATCCGTACAGTCTGGTCCATTCTTCTATGAGTATCGCATGGCGGGCCTAGGGTGTGGGTAAAAGTCAGACCCCCAAAAGCGGTACAAGTCGTGTCGGAGTGTAGCCCAGAACACCCTGAGATACTACTGGAATACCTACCAGTAAATCTCCTGCCTTGGCCAAGGACTTCGTCTAATGGCTCTCCTAGACACAGCGCGACCTCACCCCCAATACCGGGAGAGACGAACCCCTGAAGATCCGCTCACTGCCTCCATGTGGCTCAGGACTGTACCCAACTAAAACCTGTTTGCACGACTCCTTTGAGCCGTGGTAGGGTAGTAATCAAAGTACAGTGGGAACTCACACGAGACAAATGACGATCCCCAGGTCGATGAACTAACCTGTACACATGTCACCTGGGAACTGCTATCTGACGTCAGGTATAAGACCAACTAGCATGTTCCCGGCGAGTCCTGTCCGGTGTACTCATAACCCAATGAGCACCTGTATACATCTTAGGTGAACCAACTGACACCAGTGGCTTGTGAGACCGGCCACCGCCCCTCGTCGGGGTCTCGACTGTATACACTAGTCTACTCTGGAGAATCGATGCCCTGTCTCGAAACTCCCACGACTAGGGACCTTTTAAGGATATGCTTGTAGACCCCAGCTCTCACGTATATGATCGCCCTCATACTGCCGGCGGTCAAACAAGAATCCTAGGGGCTCTATCAACGTGCAATAGCGACCTGTCAGGTCACCTAAAGCAGTACACGATGATAAAGGTAAACCAGATGGCATACTATCATCTCGAGTAAGACTGTTCTACCGGGATAGGTCCTCCCTCAATCATTGCAATCACATGCCTGTGATCCAATAATTGACTCTGAGGGCACTATCTCCAACAAAAATCTAGTGTCCATTTTTTTTTATTCTTTATTCACACTTGTAATTTTTTTTCGTACTAAGTGTAGGGTTCCTAGGCACCCTAATGAGGTCTCACAAGGCATCAACCATGCCAATTTCAAATTTTAACGTGCCGAGAAACCCTAAACTACGGATCGTCGGCTAGATGTTTAGGCGAAAAAGCAAACTAGTTAACACTTAACTAAGAGATACGGAAATACAACCTTTGTAGATCCGGTTCTCCACCTCCATAGCTCCGCAATGAAGTCTCCTCGCTGTCCATAACTAGTCCCGGGCTCTAGCGTCGGCTTCATCGGAGAATGGACGGGCTAGGTCATCGATGTCCATGCCGAAGATGATCTACGTCGAGGCATCGCTAAATCAAGCTCCGACTTCACCAAGTCCAAAAACTTGTGAAGAAAACACACTCTACTATTTGGCAAGAGGTAGAGGATGAAGAAATAGGAAGTGGGTAGACTTTAGAATTGGATTTCTCACTTGTTTTCATCAATCACCGTTGATGAAGTAAGCTTTTTCTTCCTTGCTCATGAAGAAGAAGAAGAAAGAAATATATGATAAGTTCATTTTAAAAAGAAAATAAATAGAATCCTTATCATACTTTCAACCTTAGTTAAGTGTAGAGAAAAGACCATGGTTAATAGAATGGTTAGGGTTAAGGATAAGAACAAAATGGTCACTAGGTCAAAGTCTTCAAGAAGCTTCAATATGAAACAAAATTAGCCACCATTTTCTCTTTATGCCTTTTCTAATTATTTCCAAAATGAATAAATAGATAAATAAATAAGAAAAGGAAATAAAACCCTAATCATAAGTTTAACCATGGTTTAATTCTTTACACTTAACCAAGTAAACATGCATCATCAAACATGATACAATAAAGTGCACAAAAGTATATCACATATACAATGTGTACATCCGAGTGAGAAAATCCATTTAAAGTGAACCGATACTAGTTAATGCAATGTAATATATCAAATATATAATTATGCATTAAATCATTAAATCAACACTTGATTTAACGATCCGGTCATATCGCATATAACCGACTAGTATCCAATGTATCGGCTTATCGAATCAACCCTCGATTCGATAACTAGGTTATATCGCATATAACCATTCGATACATTCATCGCGAGAATAGAATACGGTATCACATACACGCATTATTCTCGGTCCCGCACATATCTCATATGCGCTCCTATTTCGTTTCGCTTGAGCCAGGAAACCTCTGTGTAGGACTCTAAAGACTCGTCAATACGCCGGCAGCAGATGATGATCATATCAAACACCCACAAGCCGCAAGCGGTCTGCTAAACGTAACGGCCACCCGGGTATTGAGCGATCAAAAGATCGACGAGCAAGCCCGCTCACACTCCAATGAATCCAACCAGTAACACTACCGTACAGTCCGGTCTGATCGTCTGATCTGTCGCATATCTCGCCTAGGGGTGGTAAACGTCAGACCCCAATAGCTCGATAAGTCGTGTCAATATGAGGCTCATAACGGGTCGAGAAACTACTGGTAACACTTACCAGCAATTCTCTGAGCAGCCCTGGCCAGGGACTTCCTGTTATAGCCAATCGAACACAGTGCAACATCAACTCCCTATACCGGGAGAGACGAATCCCCTCCTATCGCTCATTGCCTCCATGTGACTCGGGACTGTACCCAAAAACCACCGTTTTGCACGCCCTCTTGGATGTGGTAAGATGGAAATCAAAGCACAGTGGGAACCACACAAGACTCTATGACGATCTCGGGTCAACAGACTACTCTGTACCAGTGTCACCAGAGAACTGCCATCTGACGTGAGGTATAATACCATCTGGGAGTTCTCGGCGAGTCCATCCAGTGTACCCAGTCTCTACTGAGCACCCATATATCATCTCTGATGTCAAACACCAATGGATATGGGATCATCCATCGCCCATCTGTATGGGTCGAGAAGGTATACGCTAGTCTACTCTGGTATATCGATGCCCCGTCTCGATACACCCACGACTAAGGACTTTGAAGGATGTACTTATGGACTACCATGTCCCCACTAGTATGATCCGCATCATAGTCCAGGTAGTCAAGTACACATCCTAAGGGCTTTACCAACATGTAACAGAGAGACAAACAGTATACACGTTAAGGTAAAGATCAACCAGATAGCATACTATCATGTCGAGCAAGAAAGTCCTCCCTATATATGTCCCAGCATCCACTACAATATACATCCTATGTATAGTAATGGCCTCTAGGGCATACATATAACTAACAATCTCCCACTTGCACTAGGGCCATCTGATAGCAGTGGTTGTAGTATCTCATACTCAACCATCCTATAAAAGTCTCTCTCTGGGAACAGGCCTTTGTGAGTGGATCCGCTGTGTTGTCCTCTGAGTCTACTCTCCTAACCTCGATCACCCTGGAGATCAACCATCTCCATGATCAGGTGACACTGCCTTAGAATATGTCTGGGTCTCTGATGGGACGGGCGTTCCTTGGCATAAGCCACAACTCCATTGTCTCACAATGGTAGGAACAAAGTTCATCTTATGAACCAGTATACACCCAAACATCCTCCTTGGTAGTATCTTAAGTAGCGATGTATCCAGCCTTTATCGTCTAGTATGTCACGGTATTTTGCTTGGAACACTTCCAACATACCGTCCCTTTACTGAGGGTAAAGACAATGCCTGCGACTGACATTCAGTCGTCTTTATCACCCTGGAACCATTCCAGTGATTCTCCCCAGGGTCGATTGATACCATCTCACTACAGCTAGTGAGTTTCCTAACATCCATTTAGATCTATCTCATAGATCCAAAATCCAGGATTTAGGAGGTATCACTTTGATCCTATATGGAGAATTATGGTGATAAGCGGAGATTGACCGAGCGTAGCATAGGAAACTCCTTCCCCATCATGAGTATGTCATCCACGTACTCTACGAGGATCATCACCATACTCCCTACTACCTTTTTGTTTATACAAGGTTCATCTACCATTTTGATGATGTCAAACTCTTTGACTAATTCATCAAAACAGATGTTCCAACTCCGCGATGCCTGCTTTATCCTATAAAACATCTTGCACACGTTTCCGCTGCTCCCACTGTCTACGAAGCCCTCTGGCTGTGTACTTATAGACGCTCTCTTCCAAAATATCATTTAGAAAAGCAGTCATGACACCCAACCACCAGATATCGTAGTCATGGTATGTAGCCGTGGAAAGTAGGATCCGGATGGACTTAAGCATAGCCACTGGAAAAGGTTTCATCATTATCCACGCCTGGTCGATGACGAAAACCTTTAACAAGTCTAGCTTTGAAAGTATTAACTTTTCCATGTACACCAAGTAATCTTCTCAAGATTTACTTGCTCCTGATGGGGATTTAACCCTTCAGATATAGCAACTAAAGTCCATACTTTGTCAGTGTATAAGGATTCCATCTCAGATCACTAAGCATCCAGCCATTCTTATAGAGTCTTACTCCTGATGGCCAGCTCGAAACTAGTTGGGTCATCATCTCATGATGCAGTCCTCGCTCCCACTGTCATAGAGAAACAGAAGTATCTCTCAGGTGGGTGAGGAACCCTACTAGATCGGCGGAGAGGCTGAGGTTCGTTGGAATCTACTGAATCCTTTGGCTCTATCAAATCATCTGCTGTAGTTTGTATAGCTGGAACCTTTCCAGTTCTACATTACAGACCTTGCCTCGAGCTTGTCCGGATTATGCTTTTAGACATAGCCCGGACAACCCCAAATCTTAACTAACTTAAGATATGGGCTCTTCTCTTTCTATATCACATATGAAGTGGTAGGCAACTGATTTGATTTGAACCCTATTCAATAGGTATGCAGCTTCTCAAGTGCATAACTCCCAAAAGGAAATAGGAAACTCAGTAGTACTCATCATAGAGCACACCTTATCATATAGGGTGAGATTGCTCCGCCCCGATATACCATCGTGCTATGGTGTATCCGGAGGAGTAATCCTGAGAGAGAATCTCATTCTCCTTTAGAATAGTCAAGGATTTCCATGCTCAAGTATTCTCCTCCTTGATCTCATCATAGGACATAATACTTATACCCGTATTTTGGTTCTCTACTTCTCGCTTATATTCTGTGAATATCTCAAAAGGCTCGAACTCATGTTTCAACAGGAACATATGTCTGAATCTTGAGAGATTATCAGAGAATGTAATGAAGTATAAAGAACCGGTCTTGGCATGTGTAGACAGGGGACCTTACATACATCAACATGTATCATCCCAAGAGTTTACTAACTCTTTCTCTGTTTCCAGTAAACGGAGCTGTGGTCATCTTATCTTTGTGACATGACTGGCGAGTTTCACAAGATGTAAATTCAAACTGATTTAAATATGCATCTATATGTAACTCTAGCTAGTCGGGTCACATTGATCTGACCTAGTCTACAATGCCTCAAGAAGAATCGTTCAGTTCTGAACTCTTCCTCTTGTGTGTGTTCTGTATACTAAGAACTGTAGTTTGATTTAGAATATTAATGCTTTTAGATAACGTGCCTGAACCGATCAACCTTTGATATAGGAAATGTTCAAAACATTATCCAACGATACAAAATTTTATCATTTCTTTACTAATAAAGAGACTGATATGATTTTGTATATCAGGTTCGGTATCTAATAACATTTGTTCAGAATCAATGTATTGGTAATACAGGGTGACAGTGACCAACAGACTTGGCTGCAACTCTTGCCCCATTTTCTGCCTCATGAAACTTATCACCCGTTCTCAGTTCTCTACCTTTCTGTAGCCCTATGTAACAGATTACATATCTGGGATCCTGATCTGGTATCACATACCCAGGACGTAGAGAATACAGAGAAACAGTTCTTTGTAATGAACACACCCGAAGATGATGCATCATATGCACTTTCTTCGTTTGGGCGGCACGGGAAATCTGGTATTCCCCAATTTCCTGCTCTGTCTTATAACAATTATAAGTTGGAGCGGGACCAACGTTCCCCAGCTCAGTATAACAAGCGGGTTCAGTCAATATTCCGTATTATTATCTTGATTAAGGCGTGATATGGTCGCTACCTGGAGAGAGAGAGAAGAAAACACTCAGCGTGCGCTCTGTCAAGAATAGATTGGTTATTATTTTATCTAATCAGGATGGCTCCCACTGCTTTTTATCAAATCTTCCTTCAAACCCTAAAAGGAAAGACTAGCCGGGATTAATTACACACTACAAGTTCGCCAATCTTTCATCCAGGCCAGTGTCGGTACTTTGAGGGAGGTCCCCCGTGTTTTCGCACGAACCTAATTAATGTAAACCTCGTTTTCCCAGAGGAGTAACCCCGTTGACACCTTTCTAGACACCTACTTGATCGGCTAATTGTAATGTATAAAACTCTCCCAGGAGTAACTCTTACTCGCAGCGGGTATCGGGATCCAACTATCTCATAGGAGGTATGCAATCTCATTGCAAATTTCAACACATGAAATTCCCGATAATATTTTGCCCCTAGCGTCTTATGACCTTGACGCAGGCCAACAAACCATAGTGCGCTATTCAAGTTCAACCCGTCATTTCCTGATTGAATTAAACCCACCCGCACAACCCTTGACGCAGGCCAACAAAGTCGCACGACTACCCTAATCCAATCACATCATATGCTTATGCAGATAAGCACCAGTTAGCTACCGCACACTATGCCTTGACGCAGGCCAACAAACGTAGCATGAATACTAACTACTACTTATCTGAAATGACGGAGGGCTACGACAGGTTTTTCTGAAAACCTATTGCGTAATGAACTTGATATCGTTGTAGAATCAAATGATTTTGAAATGGAGTGTTTTTGATGCTTTTCTAGTTTTGCTAAAGGAGTCACTCCCGGTGAAGGGATCATCGGTCCTTTCCTCGTCGAATGAGGTGCGGGATATATCACATATATCACTGTGCAAAGCAAAAACACTTAAAAGCAATCAAAAGACAAACCGAGTGTGTAGCATCTGCCAGTTATTGCTAAAGGAGTCACTCCCGGTGAAGGGATCTCGGTCCTTTCCTCATCGAATAAGGTGCAGGATATATCACATATACCACTGTGCAAAGCAAGAACTGTAGCTACCCTTTTTATTTTGAAATTTGATTCTGCAACATCTTAGGTTTCTTTTATTTCATTAATCACATTAATGAAGTCCCATCATTTAAGTACCTAAACATCACAGATAAATACGACGTACACTTATGCCATCCGCATTCGCCTCGATGTCCCCTCATGCACCGTTAGGTTAGGTAACTAACGGCAGAGCGGGGCAGGGCTAGCGCGGGTGTAAAACATAAGCAACGCCTATATAATATATCATATATACTATATACTGTATCTATCACAGAACATCACATGATCACATCACAGATATCGCAGCAGAAGAATCATATGAAATATTGGATATACTAGGACGTCCGTGTTTTCAATACGAGCCAGTATAAAACACGGATTCCACGGTCGTGATGAATAGCCAAACCCACACCCCTAGACCCCTACGAGAGCGGCAAGAAACCCTACCAATTCTGGAGTTAGGAGACCCGGACTCGACTCCTCGAGTTGGTCTCCCACTGGACTCCAGAACCCGGTTACTTGTGCCCTCCTCCTTGGGTCTATCCTAGTGCGGAAAAGTAAATAATATACAAACGGTGACATCTTCCGCAACCTGGAAGTGCCCCAATAAAAGAATATTACATACAAGTTTTTACATGAATGAAAATGAAAAACATTCATCTCACATAAAAAACCCCGGTTATTCAAACACGACGATCCAATATAACATATCCAACAACACATAACATCACATGTCATCAACGTAAGTAAATATGCGCATCCCAATTGTCGTTGACATATAGCAACGAAACCGGCGATATCACATATTACACTTACGGTCACAGAAAAGAAAGTGTAAAACTACAACAGTTGGAATCCGCAACCACCTCAGACATCGCATGCCTGACCAAATGAATTACTTAGACATCGCATGCCTAACAATTATAAACTCCGCATTTTAGTCTCATTATCGAAAACACTTTTCAATATCAAGTCGGGCAATTCAACAGGATTCCCAACAATTTGATCGAATGCTCGTCGCAAACTTAAGTAGGCGGCCGCACCCCTGATACCGTCGACGAAGTGCACCAAGGCGGAACATCGCTACCGAGAGCACCCGAACGGATGCTTTCGGCGACGGGGTTCTCCTACAGTCACTTGGTCGGGGCTATGGGGTGAGGCTGTCTATTAAGTTTACCCGGCGAGTATCCGCGTACACTACGTGATTGCGACGGACTTTTGATCACATCAAAATTCCGTGGCAACCGATCAAGTGAGACTAAACTGCTATGTTTATAACATTCATTCAGTTATCTCATAACTTGTTGTGAATTCTAATTATTGTATCCCATTCCAGATAAATAGAAAATGTTAAACTTTCCGATTGAATATTCGAACACCCAAGTTTTCCCGATACAGATCAACACATGAAATAAGTCTAACAACATTCAGTTCATGCCTCAGTACCGACGGTCCAGCCGTAGAAGGGTCAAACCAATGCCTCACATGTGGCACGCCGTACTGCCCCAAACCCGAAGGTTCAAAGGGCAGTTCAAGACGGTCACATAATCGAGTTAAGGTTTGTTGTCTTCTAGAGGGTCCATCGCGTTACTTGCACTACTTAGAACGTCGTTAAACTACGGAAAAATCCAACACTTGGAAATTTCCCGACAGGGGAAAAATTGGGTATTTATATCCGGTCGAACTTTTTAACATATTCTAAAAATTTATCCGGAAATCCACATAGACAAAATTTGATACTCCGATCGAAACACCGAATCCCCAAAACAAACCCAGAAAATTCAACTCTTGAATAAAAATTAAAAATTCCCAGAAAATCCAGCATAATTTATCAGGAATTACTGTGCAAACAATGAGGGCTGACGTCACCAGATAGCCGCGGTTCCGCCGCAATAAACACTGTTCATCGAAAGATTTTTGCATCGTAATTCTTATATTTCCCTGCTGAATTTTTTAGCAATTTTTAATTTGGAAAAATCCCAGTTTTTGAAAAAAGGACAGAGAGCATTTTTGTGATCAGGTTTCGGGTTCGTTCGGACTTCAAATTCCGTCTAGACTTTGCCTAAGGCTCTAACCTGGCTCTGATACCACTGTAGGGTTCCTAGGCATCCTAATGAGGTCTCACAAGGCATCAACCATGCCAATTTCAAATTTTAACGTGCCGAGAAACCCTAAACTACGGATCGTCGGCTAGATGTTTAGGCGAAAAAGCAAACTAGTTAACACTTAACTAAGAGATACGGAAATACAACCTTTGTAGATCCGGTTCTCCACCTCCATAGCTCCGCAATGAAGTCTCCTCGCTGTCCATAACTAGTCCCGAGCTCTAGCGTCGGCTTCATCGGAGAATGGACGGGCTAGGTCATCGATGTCCATGCCGAAGATGATCTACGTCGAGGCATCGCTAAATCAAGCTCCGACTTCACCAAGTCCAAAAACTTGTGAAGAAAACATACTCTACTACTTGGCAAGAGGTAGAGGATGAAGAAATAGGAAGTGGGTAGACTTTAGAATTGGATTTCTCACTTGTTTTCATCAATCACCATTGATGAAGTAAGCTTTTTCTTCCTTGCTCATGAAGAAGAAGAAGAAAGAAATATATGATAAGTTCATTTTAAAAAGAAAATAAATAGAATCCTTATCATACTTTCAACCTTAGTTAAGTGTAGAGAAAAGACCATGGTTAATGGAATGGTTAGGGTTAAGGATAAGAACAAAATGGTCACTAGGTCAAAGTCTTCAAGAAGCTTCAATATGAAACAAAATTAGCCACTATTTTCTCTTTATGCCTTTTCTAATTATTTCCAAAATGAATAAATAGATAAATAAATAAGAAAAGGAAATAAAACCCTAATCATAAGTTTAACCATGGTTTAATTCTTTACACTTAACCAAGTAAACATGCATCATCAAACATGATACAATAAAGTGCACAAAAGTATATCACATATACAATGTGTACATCCGAGTGAGAAAATCCATTTAAAGTGAACCGATACTAGTTAATGCAAAGTAATATATCAAATATATAATTATGCATTAAATCATTAAATCAACACTTGATTTAACGATCCGGTCATATCGCATATAACCGACTAGTATCCAATGTATCGGCTTATCGAATCAACCCTCGATTCGATAACTAGGTTATATCGCATATAACCATTCGATACATTCATCGCGAGAATAGAATACGGTATCACATACACGCATTATTCTCGGTCCCGCACATATCTCATATGCGCTCCTATTTCGTTTCGCTTGAGCCAGGAAACCTCTGTGTAGGACTCTAAAGACTCGTCAATACGCCGGCAGCAGATGATGATCATATCAAACACCCACAAGCCGCAAGCGGTCTGCTAAACGTAACGGCTACCCGGGTATTGAGCGATCAGAAGATCGACGAGCAAGCCCGCTCACACTCCAGTGAATCCAACCAGTAACACTACCGTACAGTCCGGTCTGATCGTCTGATCTGTCGCATATCTCGCCTAGGGGTGGTAAACGTCAGACCCCAATAGCTCGATAAGTCGTGTTGATATGAGGCTCATAACGGGTCGAGAAACTACTGGTAACACTTACCAGCAATTCTCTGAGCATCCCTGGCCAGGGACTTCCTGTTATAGCCAATCGAACACAGTGCAACATCAACTCCCTATACCGGGAGAGACGAATCCCCTCCTATCGCTCATTGCCTCCATGTGACTCGGGACTGTACCCAAAAACCACCGTTTTGCACGCCCTCTTGGACGTGGTAAGATGGAAATCAAAGCACAGTGGGAACCACACAAGACTCTATGACGATCTCGGATCAACAGACTACTCTGTACCAGTGTCACCAGAGAACTGCCATCTGACGTGAGGTATAATACCATCTGGGAGTTCTCGGCGAGTTCGTCCAGTGTACCCAGTCTCTACTGAGCACCCGTAAATCATCTCTGATGTCAAACACCAATGGATATGGGATCATCCATCGCCCATCTGTATGGGTCGAGAAGATATACGCTAGTCTACTCTGGTATATCGATGCCCCGTCTCGATACACCCACGACTAGGGACTTTGAAGGATGTACTTATGGACTACCATGTCCCCACTAGTATGATCCGCATCATAGTCCAGGTAGTCAAGTACACATCCTAAGGGCTTTACCAATATGTAACAGAGAGACAAACAGTATACACGTTAAGGTAAAGATCAAGCAGATAGCATACTATCATGTCGAGCAAGAAAGTCCTCCCTATATATGTCCCAGCATCCACTACAATATACATCCTATGTATAGTAATGGCCTCTAGGGCATACATATAACTAACACTAAGGACTTTAGACAAGAGCATTTCAAGGTCTCCTCTACTATTCCAAGTTTTAAGGTGCGTGATTGTGCAAATTGTAGGGTATATATTTTCAGAATCTAGACTTAAGCTAGGAATTATTTTTCAAACTTATACTCTAATAAAAATATCAATACTTTTCCTTTGTTTCGACTTAGCCCAAGAAGTGAACTCAAAATTTGCCTATTTCTAAATAAACTACAAAGACATATACTTTCTACCGTTAAACTTTAAGGAAGATTATTTTTAGGGTTTATAATTTACTAAGTCTAAGATCTAGTTGTTCCTAGCTAGTTAACCTATTTGTCAAACTCAAGTCAAATACAGCCAAAATTGAATACAATAATTTTTATAATTTTTCAAAAATTTTCAATTTTTATGGGTTTTAAAATAAGTATGCAAATGCAAAAATATACACATGAATACGAAGGAAGAAAACGTACCGAGCATACCCCCAAACTTAAACTTGACAGTGTCATCACTGTCATGCTACACCAAGAGGGTCAAAATGTCGGCACTCCCCTGTTTATTTATTTATAATTTTTTTTTTAGTTTTTTTTTATTGTTAAAAGAAAAACAAAAATATATATACAACAAGGTTCCCCCAAACTTAAGCTTGGCCTTATACAAGCCAAAGGTTAGCACCAACCATTCAAAAATCTTACCGTGGTAATGGTCGAGTTGGTGAAAGAATGGAGTGGAAAGAAAAGAGATGAGAAGCACACGAGACCGTGTGGAGGTAGAAACGGGATACGGTCTCGGTGGGGGAGAAGAATGACGGAAAAGAGAAAGAAGTGGAGTACGATCTTGAGGGTGTAAATCGAGTAAATAAATTAGCACAATTTGTGATGACCGATGTGTTAAAAGTGATTGTGCTAATCTATCAACCTGTCGAGAAATGGGGTCAAATCCCTCAAGATTCGCAAGAAAGCATGGGTACGCCGAACTTGGTATTGGAGATGAAAGCGTACCGGTCTCTTGTACGGTCGGAACGATAGGAAGGACGAAAGGGAGTGAATTAGGGATAGTCTCATTCTCACCGTAGTAAACTGTCTCGAACTTGAAAGATTCCATCAATGGTTCGAAACGACTGTAAGCAACCGAGTCTGATGGTTCAACTAACTCATCTGAAATTCGAAAGACTCAAACTCGGGCGGTGAGTCTTCAATATTGTCCGAAAAATTGAAACCCTCGTAAGTGTTATCGACTGTGAGAACTGTGTCAAATTCAATGGAAAATTTTTCAAGCTCACAGTCTTCAAGCGTGATCGTGTGCGTGGTCGAAATGACGGAAAGGAGGGAGGGTGATATAGCAGTTAAAAGTTCAGGAGGCTGAATTGGAAAATCCGACACATCAAACAAAAATGGTTCAACCTCAATATTATCCTCAAGACTCTCCTCAATACTATCCTCATAAGTCTCCTCAATAGTTAACCCATCCATGCCATTATCATCAAAATAAAGACGCATATGAAGTTCGGGAGAAACAATTAATGACTCGGGATGATGAATTGGAGATAAAATTTCAGTCAAATTTACGGGTTCATCATCCAAAATATTCCCGGTGTCTATCCTCAATCAAGTGAAAATCAATATTTTCTGACACCTCATCAAAAGCATGGATATTGATCACTTTCGGTTCTAGAGTGGAGGTGTAAAGGTCAAAAGGATTAGGTGTGGTTTCACTCGAAAAGGGTTCGTCACAATCTGGCAAATCAAGCACTACAAAGTCACACAACTCATTTTTATTTTCAACTGGTGAACTATTTAGGGCAATCAATGGAAAACCGGAGTTGTGGGTTTCAATTGGATAAAGGTAGGTTTGATTTGGAAATCCTCTCATATTCTCACTCTGTCCAACTGCCTCCTCATACATTGAAAAATTTGGAGCTAGTTGGCAACTAGCTACCGGTTCACTCGGTTGCATAAGGGCGGCCATGGACGCTTCCACATTCCTAGTCATTTTGTTTGTTGCTGCAATATAAGCTGCCAACGACTGTTCCAAACTAGACATGGGTGGTGAAAGGGTTTCGGTAAAAAATTCGAAATTGTTTGGATACGTGAAACTCCCAAAAGGCTATGTAGAAACAGGGTCTAGTGAAGGTAGGAAAGTCGGGTAGGACTGATAGAAAGTGGATGGTTGGACAGGATTAGGATCAACATGTGGATAAAAAGGTGGATGGACTTGTTGATTCCTAGAACTAGATGAGGGGGGAGGGGTGAATGATCGGCTACGAGATTGAGCAATATGCTCAGCAATGGACATCGATTTAGGAGTTACAGCAGGACTCGAAAAAGTGGTATCAACATACGAAGGTGGTAAAGGTGGACATGGTTGACACAAAGTTGGTTGCAAAGTCGAACCGTTTCTCCTAGACGCTTCTATTTGATCTTTCAAAGAAATTTTGGGCATAGAGGGATCTTCCTTAAATCGACTGAAACAATTGATGTACGAGGCAAAGTTAGGTTCGGAATACCAAAGTTTGAAAAGTGATTTATGATGTGGGGTACCCATGATAGAAGAAAAAGAAGAGAAAGAAGGTAGGTGGTGCAAGGATTTCTTAGCGGCAAAAATTTGCAAGTTGTAAAAAAAAAATCTTCCTTTTTCCTTTTTTTTTATTTGTTTGGAACTTTTTGCAAAAAAGATTTTCAATAAAGGGCTAAGACGCACTTTCGATCAACCAAAAATGCACAATCAGGCCTAGATCTAGGGTCACCTAGGTCAGCTAGACAGCTCCTAACTGTTCCAAAGGGTTAGAAATAGGACCTCAAACCGCCTCTTCACCGCTAATTGCGGCCAGGTAAGTGGGAGGCTCCCCGCTACAAGTAGCAGTCCTAATTAAGTAACCACTTGCCTTAGACACACTTGCTTAGACACCGCAAAGTCAGGTGAAGATAAACGGTCGATGCCTATAACTAGTCCTCTGTCCTATTGAGCTCGAAGTCCTTAGGGCTGAATCTAGTATTTTTTTAATTAAGAATGGTCAATGCAAATGCCTTATGTGATTTCTGGGGTCCTGGGAAGGGTAATGAAATCCCCACCCAATCTGAATTGGTCAAAAACCCCTTAAAATCCGATTAAAGATATGCAAAACAGTAAATCACTTGCAATCAAATCTTTTTTGTGAATTTCAAAGTTTGCAAGTTTTCTAATTAAAATTTTCCTTTTTCCGCTTGCTCTTTATTTGGAAATTTTGCAAAAAGATTTTCGATAAAAGATATGCAAAACAAAAAATATTACTTGCAATCAATTTCTATTTTAAGCGAGGTGCAAAAATCCTACACAAGATTTGTTATTTGGAAAGGAAAAGATTTTTAAAGTGGACCAAATTCTGCAGGCATTTTTCAGAAGATGTATAGAGATTTTTGCAGAGAAAGAACAGAGGACCTTACAGTGCAATTTTCGCAAGATGATGTGACGAGATCGCCAAGTTTCCGTGGCCCCAACGCGTTCTTGCCGCGTTTTCGTGGTGGGCTGTAAGGCACGCTTCCCGAGAAAAAAATTTAGATGACGATGACACAAGACCGCCGCCCTTCCGCGGTCAAAATGGGGATTAGGCCGCGGTTTAGCGTAGGCGTAGGCGGCGCAAGTCCCAAGAAAAATTCTGTAGTTCTGGTTTTTAAACCCCCTTCTGTTCTGATCTTCTGATTTCTGTTTCGGTTTCTGGAAATTTCCAGATCCATCTTTCGATTGTAGATCCTGCAAAATTCACACAATAATACCTTTCCAAAAATAACAGATGATATATTTTTATATTTTTTGTGATTTTTCAGATTTTTATGATTTTTTAATTTTATATTAACCCGAAATTGCAAAAAGGAAATAACATGACATCCCCGGCAACGGCGCCATTTGATTGATCTCAAAAACTATCTATTACCGCATTCAAGAACGGCGTCGCATGTAGCTAGCCGGTGAGTACGGGTCGGTCCACAGAGATATTATGAATTTCCTAATCGCTCTTACGAGTTAATTCCAAACGGTGTGAATGGATTAATTAAATCTAAAAACTAAATTAATCTAGGGCAGTTGAATTAAAGATCTAACTATCTAACTAGGGCAAGGAATTAAATCTAATCTAGGGCAGAGAATGAAAAATTACCTAGGGCAAGAATTAAAATTACCTACTTACTTTACAGATGGCTCTCTCCAAACATCAACACAAGACTTGTCAGATCTGAATTTCTGAAATGAAAAGAGGCATCGATACTCTCCAAAAGAAATCTAAATTTTATTGATAAAAAGAGGCATAGGGAACCCTATTTATAATGATTTAGAGTTCCTATTTATAGAGGATAGGAAATCCTAAGTTACAATTGATTCGCATGTCTGCATTTACCAAAATATCCTTAGGAAGACCTAGTCAAAGTAGACTCCATGCTTTGGTAAAATTTTATGTCTCTGTCTCTTTAAAAGAAAGTATTGGGCCTTGAAATTTCATTTGTTGGCTCTTCTGTCTTTGGGCTTCCTTATTATTTGGTTCTTTTATTAAAATAGCTTCTATGTTTCTTCCAGATCTCCAGTGAATAATTGCGGTGGACTTTTAACCGTTCGCTTTGTAATTTTGGACCTTGCATTGCCTTGTACTTTGTGAATTTTATCTTTGATGTAGGCTTGATCAAGAGTCTTCTGTTTGTTGGTCAAAGTCCACTTTTGCATCGTCTTTTCATCGTTTTCACTGTTTTCTGTCCAAGAACCTATAACCTGTAATATGTAGCAGACATGCGTCAAAAGCACATGTTTATTTATAAAACGAATAAGAATGGGGAATATAATAATACAATATTATGGTGTGAACAGCGACATCGCAATAATTGGCCTTAAGTGCAAGTGGGAGATTGTTGGCTATAGTGCTCTCAAGGCAATTATCATAGTCACGGACAGATGATTATGATGATTGAGGCAGGACCTATACCGATAAAATAGTCTTACGCAAGATGATAGTATGCTATCTGGTTTGTCTTTATCATCATGTTGATAGAGCCCATAGGATTTTTGCTTGACTGCAGGCATTATGATGGCGATCATATATGTGGAGCTGGGGTCTATAAGCACATCCTTAAATGTCTCTAGTCGTAGGAGTATCGAGACCGGGCATCGATACTCCAGTGTAGACTAGTGTATACTGATCGAGACCCGGATGAGGGGCGGTGGCCAGATCTCACAAGCCATTGGTGTTAGTTTGTTCACCAAAGATAGTATGCAAGTGCTCATTGGGTTATGAGTACACTGGACGGACTCACCGGGAACCTGCTAGTTGGTATTATACCTATTGTCAGATAGCAGTTCCCAGGTGACATGTGTACAGGTTAATCTGTCGACCTGAGATCGTCATTTGTCTCGTGTGAGTTCCCACTGTGCTTTGATTACTACCCTACCATGGCTCAAAGGAGTCGTGCAAACAGGTTTTAGTTGGGTACAGTCCTGAGCCACATGGAGGCAGTGATCGGATCGTCGGGGATTCGTCTCTCCCGGTATTGGGGGTTGATGTCGCGTTGTGTATGGGTAGACATCACCACAAATCCATGGCCATGGTAGACGAGGATTACCGATCCAGGATCGATAGTTTCTCAGCAGGTGATGGGTTACATGCCGACACTAAATATCGCGTTGTTAGGGGTCTGATTTTATCCACCCCCATAGACTCAATATGCGATACTCTTAGACGAACAGACCAGACTGTACGGATATTGTCACTGTCAGGCTCAGTAGGGGTTCTGCATGAGTTTGCTCGTCGGCCTCCCTTTCGCTCAATACCTAGGTAGCCGTTACGTACAGCTAGTGCCGCTGACGTGCTTGTGGTTAAACCCACTGCCAGCGTATTGACGAGTCTTTAGAGTCCCACACAGAGGGTTTTCACGATTCAGGCGATATGGTGTACATGACGTATGTTGATACATACAGGTGTCCGATTAAATATGTGCACTTGTTGCGCAGACTTTAATCGGACGGTTGATAATACTAGCGGCTTAGGATTAAGCCAGTTTATTAAATCAGGTTTTGATTTAATAATTTATATATGTATTTGTATATATACGTATTCTAGTATTATTGTTCACTATTCGTTTTTCCTCTCGGCTATTCGTATTTTGGTACGAATACGCGTATATGTATTTCGGTACATGTACCGGGAAGTATTCCGTATTTTATACGGAATAGCTTCTAGAAGATGCCACCTTTTTTATTGATTTTCTTTTAGAAATTCAATTAAGAAATGAGGTGGAAAAGGTAGGTCAAAGCATGGCATGAACATGGTTTTGAGTATGGTTGGCATTTGTTTACATCTAAATATCGCGTTGTTAGGGGTCTGACTTTATTCACCCCCTATGCGATACTCTTAGATGAACAGACCGGACTGTACGGATATTGTCACTGTCAGGCTCAGTAGGGGTTCTGCATGAGTTTGCTCGTCGACCTCCCTTTCGCTCAATACCTAGGTAGCCGTTACATACAGCTAATGCCGTTGACGTGCTTGTGGTTAAACCCACTGCCAGCGTATTGACGAGTCTTTAGAGTCCCACACAGAGGGTTTTCACGGTTCAGGCGATATGGTGTACATGACGTATGTTGATACATACAGGTGTCCGATTAAATATGTGCACTTGTTGCGCAGACTTTAATCGGACGGTTGATAATACTAGCGGCTTAGGATTAAGCCAGTTTATTTAATCAGGTTTTGATTTAATAATTTATATATGTATTTGTATATATACGTATTCTAGTATTATTGTTCACTATTCGTTTTTTCTCTCGGCCATTCGTATTTTGGTACGAATACACGTATATGTATTTCGGTACATGTACCGGAAAGTATTCCGTATTTTATACGGAATAGCTTCTAGAAGATGCCACCTTTTTTATTGATTTTCTTTTAGAAATTCAATTAAGAAATGAGGTGGAAAAGGTAAGTCAAAGCATGGCATGAACATGGTTTTGAGTATGGTTGGCATTTGTTTATTATAATTTGACTTTGGAAAATGATTTTAATTCTGTGATTGAGAGAGAGGGGGGCCGGCCATATTATGATGGGGGGTTCTTTTTCATTTGCTTGATCATTCAGTAAAAAATGCTAGCCTCCTCACTCTCTCACTCTCATGCTTCATCAAAAAGACTTAGCCATTTTTGTTGCCCCATGCCAAGATTTCCTCACTCATCTTCTATGCTTGCTCAATGAGCAAAAAGGAAAGAGAGAAAATTATAGTGACACTTTCATACACCCCCACTCTCCATCGCTAGCGACTTTGGAGTGTCGGTTACCTCGTTCGACGAGGTTGGAGCTTATGCCGTTTCCCTCGGGTGGATCATCGGAGATGGAGAAAGACCGGCAACCAAACCACTTCAAGGAGCTGCTAGGAGCTTGGAATGAAAACCGAAGGACACGGATCAACTCGGTATAACGATTCTAACTCTTAGTTAGTTTGCTAGTTTAGGGTTTAAGGTCGATCCGTAAATCGAGTAGCGGTAGCGCCAGTTTAGAAATTTTTGTTCCGCATTTTTTCCGCATTTCGATGGCCGGGACGCTGCCGGGACCCTTCAACTTAAACCCTAGGATTCTCAACTCATGAGAGATTTTAGGGTTTGAGGAAGAAGATGATAACTTGTGGAGAGAGAAAGCTTTTGTGATAATTATCATGAATAATACTCATGAAAAATATAATGAAGCATACAAATATCTCTTGATAAATATCTAGAAATATCTTGTAAGCTTTATTTAATCCTAAGGGTGAATCACCTCATGAGTCATTAAGTATTTAATGAAAACTTACACCTCATCTCTCCACCTCATTTGTGTTTAATTCAAAAGAAATAAATACAAATGAGTCACCTTCTTCTAGAAGCTTCCCGACAAATTATGAGACTGCCCCTCCCATCCGTATTTCCGAAAAACACGGATAATCTTTGACTGAATAAATCCATCTGTATAATACTAGAATCTGGCTTAAACCAAAGCCCGCTAGTATTATCTGCCCGATCATAGTATGTGAACAAGTGTACATAAGTGATCGCGGCCCTGTCGTAAAACCATACGGCCTCTACACCTTTTGCCCGGTGCAAGGAAACTCTCTGTGTGGGACTCTAAAGACTCGACACTACGCTGGCAGTGGGTTTAACCACAGGCCGCAAGCGGTACTAGCTGTACGTAACGGTCCCTAGGTAGATGTCGAAAAGAAGGACGATGAGGAAACCCATCCGAACTCCTACTGAGCCTGATGTGACAATCTCCGTACAGTCCGGTCTGTTCGTCTAGGACTATCGCATATCGGGCCTGGGGGGCGGTAAACGTCAGACCCCTAATAGCAGTATAAGTCATGTCGGAGTGAAACCCATTACACCTTGAGAAACTACTGGAACCTACCAGTAAATCTCGTTTGCCCTGGCCAGGGACTTTGCGTAATGGATCTCCATACACAGCGCGATATCAACCCCCAATACCGGGAGAGACGAATCATGTCTAACCGCCACTGCCTCCAAGTGCTTCGGGACTGCACCCAACTACTACCTGTTTGCATGACTCCTTTGAACCGTGGTAGGGTAGTAATCTAAGAACAGTGGGAACACAACACACCCGAGGCGAAGTAGCGGTGTCAAGTCGACGGACTAAGCTGTACTCATGTCACCTGGGAACTGCTATCTGACGATGGGTATAAAACCAACCTACAGTTCCCGGCGAGTCTTGTCCGATGTATCCGTAACCTAACGAGCACCTGCATACTATCTCCAGTACGATGTACTGATGGTAATGGAACAGACCATCTCCCCAACTGGATGAGAAGCGTACACACCGATCTACTCCAGAGTATCGATACCCCATCTCGATAATCCTACGACTAGGGACCTGTATAGGATGTTGCTTATAGACTACACAGCCCCTACTAGTGTGACTGCCCTCACAACGCTGGTAATCAAGCAAAGATCATAAGGGCTCTACTAATATATATAAGCGATATGTTAAAAGAAACACATGCACATATTAAAGTAGAAACAAACCAAGTAGCATACTACCATTTTTAGCAAGACTGTTAATACAACTGTGAATATCCCAAGCTTCCATTAAGTAATATACAAACTGGTATGATACAGTAATGGCCTCTAGGGCATAAACACTAAATTAGTGTGGATTGGTTTTTCTATTTGCAGAGCTTGGATATAATTATGTTGCACCTATGAAGCTCTACTGTGACAACAAGGCTACGACTATATTGTGAACAATCTCGTTTTCCATGAAAGGACGAAACATATTGAAATTGATTGTCACTTCGTTCGTGAAAAGGTTGAGAATGGAGTCATTGATACGATTCATGTGAGATCGGAGAATCAACTTGCTGATTTGTTCACTGAGCCTCTTGGAAAATCTCATGTACATTGTATTTGTAACAAGTTGGGCATGTGTGATTTATATACTCCAACTTGAGTGAGATCGTGTTAAATTAGATGATGTAATGGACGGTTGTAATGTAGAGATATATTTGTTATAAGTGATATGAGTATATATATCAAGAGATGATGGGATAAGGTTTCTATCCGTCACATTTCATCCTAAAATCCCTTCTCTTTTACCCACATGCTTTCTCTCTTGATCCTCACAAAACTATCTTATAGTTTGTAAATTGCAGAAAAATATCAAACTAACAGTCAATCCTTCACGATGTTAAAGGGGTATGTTAAATGACCCTTTTGCCATTTTTAATAAATATAATTAATTATATTAAATATTTATTAATTGTTTTAGTAATCATTTTACATAATTATTAATTACTAACTAATGGATGGAGGACGTTGGCGGCGGCGGTCGATGAGGGTGACAGATGTTGCAAGCAGGTGAAGGATGTTGGTGGCGAAGATGAGAGAGAAGAAAGGCAGAGTTGACGAGATAGGAGATGAAGAGGATGATGATGACAAAGAGGATGAAAGGCGGAGGTGGGGATGATAGGAGGAGGCAGCATGGGTGGAGAAGGAGGAGGCAGCATAGGTGGAGGAGAGCCGCCGCAATGGTGATGGCATGGGCAGAGCACCCACGGCAACGGCGGTAAGTAGGGTTGGATAGGATTAGGAAGATGAAATGGAGGTTATTTTGGGAATTTCTAAAAAAAATTAATGACGTGGTAATTTAAATGTTTGCGCTGATGTGGGGATGCCGTGCCAGCATGTCATTGTGAATTTAGATAGTATTATGTAGTTTACAAATTATAGGATAATTTCTTGGAAATCGAGCAAACCTTTATGGAGTGCAGTAAAATTAAACCTTTCAAAATATATAAGGATGGTATTATGCTATACTAGAAAACATGAGAAACAGGAAAAACGTACAATTTCACCCAAATGATGAAAATCCCAGATGGTGATGACTATAAATTATTTATTCCAACATGGCCCAATCAAAACTTAAAAAACCCTATCCAATCCAATCCAAATATCCATTCACAAATCCCTCCACTCATCCAAACCACTCAAGACCTCACCAGAGCTCACATAAACAAAGTAATTAAGCAAGAACAGGGACCAAAAACAGGGAGAAAAGAGAGAAATAAGCAATGGCATCAACTGCTTGCTTCCTCCATCACATTGCACCATCAACCACCAGCAGCAGCAGCTCTCGTGGGGCACCATCATCGAGACTCGTGGCAGGCAGCAAGCCAGCTCAGCTCATCTGTAGGGCCCACAAGCAGCGGGCAGCAGCCGAGGTCGATGAAGCAACGGTCTCAAGGAGACTGGCACTTACTGTGCTGATTGGTGGTGCAGCTGTTGGTGCTAGAGTTTCTCCTGCTGATGCTGCTTATGGAGAATCTGGTATAATTATCACTGTATTTTTTTCCACCCATAAATTATATCCATTGGTCATGAGGCAATTGGATTTGATATGAGAAGTTATATACTTTATAAAAAAAAAGGTTAAATTGCTTCATGTATAGTAGGTGTTTGAGTTAAAAACCGATCGCTCAATCCTCATCACAACTTCGGAGTTATAATGTTTATAACATGGCATCTGAACAACCAATGTTCAAATTCCACCAAGCATGTAGTAAAAGCGGATTAATTTAAGAATAAAAATATCGCTACATAAAAATTCAGATTTCAGCCGGTCGTCGACCTCAGTACGTAGAATATAAAATTAATCTCTGAGCCCTCATTATAACTTTGAAGTGATAGTGCAATGTCTGAGATGTTTAACATTAGGATATTAGACTCTCTTTTACGGATGAAAGCATACCACTACGTACTCTAACAGGGAGATATTTTGATAAAAGAATACGGTATGATGCTATACAGCCAAACTAGTTGGAGATTTTTTTAGCATTTTAACCCCATAAAAGATAAGGAATCTGAATTTTACTTGTGTATAAGAGTGGCGGACCCAGTTGTATTCATATTCAAATCATTTCTTAGTGAACTACCTAGTGCTTCCAACTGAAGCTGTTGAGATTCTATTTTAGCTAATGTGTTTGGGAAGCCGAAGACGAACACGGACTTTTTGCCGGTGACCGGAGAGGGATTCAAGATACTGATACCGTCGAAATGGAACCCTAGCAAAGAGGTTGAGTACCCTGGCCAGGTTTTGAGATATGAAGACAACTTTGATGCCACCAGCAATGTTTCAGTCATGGTCACCCCGACTGACAAGAAATCCATCAAGGACTATGGCTCACCTGCAGAATTTCTCTCAAAGGTAAAATCTTATGGAAACATTATTTTAAGGGTAATTTGTAGAAACCCCACAAGCAGGTTTTCCCGCGGACAAAAACCTCATGGTCTCGAAGCGGTTTCAAAAAACCCCTGAAAAAGTTCAGTTGTCAAGAAAAAAAAAACATACCTACAATATTTGTATAATTGCCTGTTATATCATGAAACTGCAATATCAATACAGTTTCATACAGTTGTATGACCTAGATATAGCAGGCGACTGTTGTGAAGGATGTCTCGTATTTGTTCAAGACTGCGAAGCCAAAGAAGAAACGGACGTCTGCCTCAAAAGGACAGACGTCTGGTATTTAAGGTCCAAAACCCAAAACAAGCACCAGACGTCTCCCACAGAGGGACAGACGTCTGGCTAAGACCTGAAAAGTCGCGGTCAATTGGACCAGATGTCCGCCACAGAGGGACAAACGTCTAGCGGCACAATTGACTTTCTGTCAAAAGTGCAAGCAGACGTCTGCCCTAGAGAGACAAACGTTTGTTCAACGATAACCGCAAATCTCAGGTCGAGATTTATCTCGAAAATTCAGTTATTTGGTGGAAGTTTTGTAATTTCTGGGATGTTATTATAACTTAAATTGTATAGGCTATATATAGAATCTTAGGATTATTAATTAGGATTAACTTTGGAGAGTTTTAGATCATAAAGTAAAAGGAATAAACAGTGTCTCCATAAGGGATCTAAGTAATCGAAGGTGAAGGAAAATTTATAGAAGGAGAGAGATCTTGTTGGAGATCATAAAGGGAGAGTGTAATAACTCTTGTAAGGTTTTATTCTTCTTAAATTTTAATAAAGGTTCTTTCTGTCTCCCCCCAAATCTCGTGTTGTTTTTATTGCGGTTTGCATCTAGTTTCTTTGTTATTTCGTCATAAAGATTTTCCGCTGCGCCGATTGATCTTATGATAACAATAATTGGTATCAGAGCTATGTTCCATATTTTTGCAATTTAAATTTACGGTACGTGACGACGTTTTTGTCTGCTCCCTATCTTCTTAGAACATAATTATATTAATAGCGGTTTATAAGAATCCGAGAGAAATGTATTTTCTTTAGAATTAAGGATAATGGATAACAAAGTAGATAGCACAAAGTTTGAAGTGGAGAACTTTAATGGAAAACAAAACTTCTCGATATGGTAAAGAAGGATGAAAGCACTTCTGGTGTAGGAAGAGCTGTTCAAGATATTTGGCGGTAGTAAACCTACCGACATGATAGATACTACGTGGGCGGAATTAAATCAGAAAGCACAATACACGATAGAATTTTGTTTGGCGGATAACGTGATGTATAACGTTTCGAAGGAGATTTCTGCGGCAAGTTTGTGGTTGAAGTTGAAGAGCTTGTACATGAAAAACTCATTGTCAAATAAGTTGTACCTAAAAAAGCAACTCTACGGATTATGCATGAAGGAAGGGACTCTTACTCACAACAACCTAAACAGGTTTAACAAGATAGTGAGCGGTCTTCTATACTTTGAAGTCAAGTTAGAAGAGAAGGACCAAGCGCTATTGCTCATAACTTCACTTTCGAATTCGTATGAACACTTGGTGACAACAATCCTTTATGAGAAAGGGACTCTCGAGATGTAGGAGGTTACAGTAACTTTTTTAAACAATGAGATCATGAAAAAATCAAATCAATCAGAGAAGTTATCAGGGTTGTTTTCCGATGAAAGGGAAAGATCGAAGAATAGAGACGGAGGCAAGAGCATAAGGGGAAATTCAAATCATCCGAGCAAGACAGCGGAATGTGCTTTTTTTACTAACAGTCAGGACATCTGAAGAAGCAATGCCCAAAGTATAAGTAGTGGTTGGAGAAGAAGGATAAAGGTGCCAATTCAAAGGGTTCAGATCATGGCAGTGTTGCGATCGAAGCAGAAGAAGATCCATGTGACATACTAGTTGTACATACAGAGGAGGCAAATTCTGGTGCTTGGATTCTTGATTCCGGATGTTCATACCACATATGCCCGAAGGAGTTGTTCGACATATATAAAGAGTTCAATGGCAGCAGTGTTCTCATGGGGAACAATGTGGCGTGCAAGGCCATCAAAGTCCACATGTTTGATGGGGTGGTGCAAACGCTTATGAACGAGCGACATGTTCCAGAACTAAAGAAAAATTTGATTTCTCTTGGAGCATTAGATGCGGCAGGATGTAAGTTCATTAGTCAATAAGAAGTATTAAAGATTGTCAAGGGTGCCCTAATGGTTTTGAAGGGACAACGACTAAAATATTTATATCGTTTGGACGGCAGCATAATGACAGGTGGTGCAGCTGTAGCTATGAAAAAACAAGTGGAGGATACCGCAAAGCTGTGGTATATACGTCTTGGACATATGAGTGAGAGAGGGCTTCATGAGTTACACAGAAGGGAGTTGCTGAAAGGTGTTATCTCGTGCAAACTAGATTGCTGTAAATTTTGTACGATTGGGAAGCAACATAAGGTCGGCTTCAAGCAAACCGTACACAAGACCGAAGAACTTCTCAATTGCATTCACTCAGACGTATAGCGGCCATCGCCAGTTGTATCAAAGGGAAGTGACATGTATTATTTCACTTTTATTGACGATTTCTCACGAAAGGTATGAGTCAACTTTCTCAAACACAAATCAAATTTGTTTGCCAGATTTAAGGAGTAGAAACCAGTTGTAGAGAAGTGAAGGGGCGACCGGTGAAGTATTTGCGAACAGACAATATAGATGAATACACCTCAAAGGAATTTCAGGATTTCTGTAAAGAACAAGGCATACAGCGGTAAATAGACTGTTCCACGATAGCCAGAGCAGAATGGAGTAGCAGAGCATGAACATGACACTATTAGAGAGAGACAGAAGTATACGGTTGCAATCCAGACTTTCGGAGGATTTCTGGGCAGAGGCAGTGAGTCAAATATGCTATTTGGTCAATATGTCTCCATCAATGACCATAAATCTTTAGATCCTAGAAAAATTATGGAGAGGAGAGCCGGACAGTTATGATTCTTCACGGGTGTTTGGGTGCTCTGCCTACTCGCTCATGAATCAGAAAGATAGATCCAAGCTGGAATCAAAGTCTAAATGGTGTGTTTTCTTGGGATTCAAACTTGGTGTTAAAGACTACAAGTTATGGGATCTCGAAAACAAAAGGGCATTTACTAGCTGAGATATGATCTTCGATGAGGATTCCATGTTGAAAGACGTGGCTAGAGATAATAAGGAGGCAGGTGGAGCATTAAGGGATAATGATTCGATAAAGGTCGAGTTATGTGGCGCTCATAAGGATACGGACACCGAAACACAAATTCAACCTATTGATGCGAACGTGGATGGGCAGATTACGGAGACAAAAGGTGAGGACCAACTCTAACAGGACCACAGACAATGGCATTAAGGAGATTGATGCATACTCATAAGGCACCAGTCAGATACTGTTTTGAAGATATGATTGCATTTGCTCTAGTCACCGAAAACGGAGATCCTAGCTTTTATCAGGAAGCCATTAGGCAAAAGGATAGTGATCAGTGGATTATGGCGATGACGGAGGAGATGAGTCACTTCATAAGAACAGTACGTAGAGATTGATAGAGCTACCAAAAAACAAAAAGGACATTGGTTGCAAGAAGGTTTTCAGGAGAAAAGACAATGAGCAATACAAGGTATGTTTAGTTGCAAAGAGTTTTGCTCAGAAGGAGGGGATTGACTACAGTGAGATTTTCTCGCCGGTAGGAAAGCATACGTTTATTCGAGTATTGTTGGCAAAGGTAGCTACTCAAGATTTTTAATTGGAGCAAATGGATGTTAAAACGGCATTCTGCATAGTAAGTTGGAAGAGACGATCTTCATGAAGCAACCTGAAGGATTTATAGAGCCCGGTAAGGAGAATCATGTATGTGAACTCAAGCGGTCTTTATATGGATTGAAGCAATCTCTCAGGCAGTGGTACAAATGCTTCGATATGTTCATGAGAAAGACCAATTACTCTTGATGTGACTATGACAGCTGCGTGTACTCGAAGCGGCTTAAGGATGGGTCGTCGATATATCTACTCCTATATATCGATAACATATTGATCGCGACTAAGAGTATGGAAGAAATAAAAGCACTCCAAGCTTCATTGAGCGCAAAATTTGACGTGAAAGACTTAGGTGAAGCGAAGAAAATTCTTAGGATGGAAATTATTCGAGACAGGAAGGCTGGAAAGTTGTGGCTATCCCAAGTAAGACATATTGAGAAGGTGTTGGAGAGATTCAACATGAAGAACTCAAGACAGGTGAGTATCCCTATCGCCGGTCATTTCAAGTTAACCTCTAAGGAGTGTCCAAAATCAGCGAAGGAGAAGTAAAAGATATCTCGAGTACCATATGCAAGTGCGGTGAAATCGCTGACATACGCTATAGTATGCATACATCCAGGCATATCCTATACGGTAAGTCTGATTAGCCGGTACATGTCAAATCCAGGGAAACTTCATTGGGAAGCGGTAAAGCGGATACATCAGTATCTAAAGGGAACTAAAGACCTCGGTTTATTCTCTCATAAGTCAGAACATAAATCGAGCCGATTGTAAGGATATGTAGATGCGGATTACGCTGGGGACTTAGATAAGAGAAGATCTCTTACAGGTTATATATATACAGTTGCAGAATCTCCTATCAGTTGGAAATTGACACTTCAGGATACCGTGACGCTCTCAACAACGGAGGCAGAATACATGGCGGCAGTGGAAGTATCTAAGAAAGCCTTGTGGTTAAAGGGCTTAGTTGGCAAGTTCGGATTCGATAAGGGGCCGGTTCCTTTGTTTTGCGACAGTCAAAGCGTCATTCACTTGGCGAAAAATCAAGTATACCACAGTCGAACTAAGCACATCGGCGTGTGGTATCACAAGATAAGGGAGTGAGCCGAAAAGGAGATCGACTTGATAAAGATCGATACTAAGATGAATCCGGCGGACATGCTAACGAAGGTCATTCCTGTGTAGAAGTTCAAGACTGCCTTGACTTCTATTCAAGTACTCAAATATGAGGAAGGGCGATCTCGGTAGAAAGATCGCAAAGCAGTTTCTCAGTTCTGCTTAAAAACTGTGACAGTATCAGTTTCGCAATTCTGAATAAAGATTGTGCCAGCAAGGAGAAAGAGGGAGAACAACTAAAGCAACCCTAAAGGATATACAACGAAGGGCAACATATTTTCAAGGTGGTTATATGGAAATATGAGCCAAGATGGAGATTGTTGTGAAGAATCTCTCGTATTTGTTCAAGACTGCGAAACCAAAGAAGGGACAAATGTTTGCCTTCAAAGGAAAGACGTTCGGTATTTATGGTCCAGAGCCCAGAACAGGCACCAGACATCTCCCACAGAGGGGCAGACGTCTGGCTGAGCCCTAGAAAGTCGCGACCAATTAGGCCAGACGCTCGCCACAGAGGGACAGACGTCTGACAGCACAATTGACTTTCTGTCAAAGGTGCAGGCAGACGTCTGCCCCAGGGGACAGGAGTCTATTCTACGATAACTGCAAATCTCAGATCGAGATTTATCTAAAAAATTCTGTTATTTGGTGGCAGTTTTGTAATTTCTGGTATCTTATTATAACTTAAATTGTATAAGGTTATATATAGGATCTTGGGGTTATTAATTAGGGTTAACTTTTGAGAGTTTTAGATCATAAAGCAAAAGGAGTAAACGGTGTCTTCATAAGGGATCTAAGCAGTTGAAGGTAAAGGAGAATTTGTAGAAGGAGAGGAATCTCGTTGGAGATCATAAAAAGATAGTGTAATAACTCTTATAAGGTTTTCTTCTTCTCAAGTTCTAATAAAGTTTCTTCCCCTTTCCTCCTAAATCTCTTGTGTTATTTTTATTGCGGTTTGCATCTGGTTTCTTTGTTATTTCGTCATAAAGGTTTTCCACTGCACCAATTGATCTTGTGGTAACAACAGCGACCATACAAATATTGCATGAAAATTTTCTAAGGGGTTTTTGACAACCGCTCCGAGGCCAGAGGGCTTTTGTCAATGGGAAAAACTACTTGGGTGCTCTGACAATTTACATTTTTACATTAACTCATGATAAACTTTTGAAGTTGTCCTTTCCATAACATTTTAGATATATGTTGTTTCTTAAGATATTCATAAAGTTGAAGGAAAATTATATGAACTCCTGTAAGATTAGCTTTGCAATGATTTCCTTTCGTTTTTCTGCAGGTTGATTACCTATTAGGCAAACAATCTTACTTCGGCAAAACTGCTTCTGAGGTGAGCTTACTTAATGGTAATCTCTACTATTTTAACTCAAAGGGGACCGCATGCGTGAAATTCTAATTTGATTCGCAGCATGTGCATGAAAAGAAATACTCATACTTTTGAAAACAGAAAAATAAAATTTAAGATAGAACTCACGCTAACAAGTATCAAATTCAATAGGGTGGATTTGAACCTGATGCTGTAGCAACCGCCAACATACTGGAAACCGCGGAACCAGTGGTTGGAGGCAAAGATTACTACAGCATCCAAGTGCTGACCAGAACTGCCGACGGCGATGAGGGTGGCAAGCACCTCATCATAACCGCCACCGTCTCCAACGGGAAGCTGTACATCTGCAAAGTCCAGGCTGGGGACAAAAGATGGTTCAAAGGAGCAAGGAAGTATGTGGAGAGCACTGCTAGCTCCTTCAATGTTGCATAAAAGAAATTGCCATCAGATGTTTGTAAATGAGCGTTATTAATGTTTTAGGATCAAGAATTTGTGGCTTATGTTGAGTTGTTTTGTAAGAGAATTGTGACATGTGGTAACTTCATGTATTAAATCGCCGCATTTTGAAACATAGGTATTTATCTGCTATTTGGATGAACTATTTGGATGAAACAATAGATATTTGTATGCCATTTAGCCAAGAACTCTATCAAAATTATTAAGCTGATCACTCTTGTAATTACATTCATACAGTCCAACATTTACAAAAAAACAAATTACAAACCAGAACCTCAACCAAGTAACAAAAGAATTGTGCAACCATCAGCTAACAGTACCATTGTAAACGACCTTCGAAATCACCGAAACAGGGACCATCAACACATGTCCTTGGTTTCCATAAAACCCGACTCTTCCAAAGCTCGGACTAGAATTATTCATCATGGCATTAAAAACAAATGTTAGATTCTGCATTTTCCCACTCGCTATTGAAAATTGATTCGGTGTTATCGAAACTGAAACTCCATAAGGAGCGCTCCAGCTGACTTTGTAAGTTTCATTGTTAGCAACATTTGTGAGTGTTCTTGTTATAGTTCTTGATTGGTTAAGGACTGCGATTGTGATGGAGGGCAGGTTAAGATCGGGGCCGTCCATTGTTGAGGGCCCACAGTTGAGGTCGGTGTAGTTGAGAACTATAGGAGAAGAGCCATTGATGCCGCAGAGAAAGGCGAAGTAATCATCAAAGCCTGCATTCGACAGAGATCAAGATATGTATAAATTAAGGGTAATTAATAGGAATTACCATTTACGTCAAAAAATTAATAGGAACTACCATGAACTCGTGTGTTTTTCAACTACTCTTTTTCTCCCAAGCCTAATCATTACCAAACTTGAAATTATAGTTTTCAGAAGGTCAAGAACTACCACTATTTGTTGAATGAAAAGTACAATTTACCAGAATCAAAGATCAAACCAGGGTCTAAGGCAGCCGTAGCATTAACAAAACCACTGCCCATGTCAAATGGCGTAGCAGGTGATTGGCTTGAGTCCGGGTTACTGTACGCACGTTGCGCCATAATCGGACCTCCTTGCTTGTCATAGAGCGTGGCAGTCATGGAGAGTGTGGAACCAATAGCCGAAGGACTAAAATTCGGAAACTTCTGTTTGATAAGGGCGGCAAGACCCGCAATATGGGGAGCAGCCATACTTGTGCCAGAAATCATCGCAAAATTCTCGCCTAATGGAAATTGCAAAACATCAATCATCACAAAGTCTTTTAGGTATAAAGTTTTTTCATGCATGAAGTACATGATTGCACAGGAATATGACTTTATTTTAGAAATTGCTTTAAATATTGTATAGTGGCTTAATTCAAAAAAACTAGTCGTAATTTTTGAAAGTTCTGTGGTAGTTTGTAATTTTGAAAGTTTTGTGGTAGTTTCTTATGTATTTAACTAGAATTTGGTAGTTTCTTGTAATTAGGCCAAATTATTTCGTAGTTTTTTTTGTAATTAAGCCTTAAATAGTTTTCATAAATTACTATGAGGAAGCAGGGCCTAAAGTATCATTATAGGATGTACCGTGTAATATCGCTGCTGACGTACATATTATTTATAGTAAATGACATCTTTTTCACATTAAATATTGGATTCACTTTATGTCACGACATTTCATTTAATATGCAACATCCAATGAGATATTGTCGTGTCTGCTCCTCTATTGAGTGCATGCTAGGATGACACTCAAAACCTGAATCCTCACTTAGTATAAGTAAAATGCTAAATATAGATATGTATTCATGGTGTAGGCTGAGTAGTAAAATTTTATATTCAAACATGCCAACACGAGTTGAACACCCTTTTCGAGAGTTTTTGAGCAATGATATCTTGTTAACCCTCTATTTTTAAAGGCGTGTTCATGGAATTTAAATTTGGATTGTTCTAATTGCATCTCAAAGACCCTGCTACCACACCGAACTCTAAGTTGTGGTGAGGGCTTACGGATATAATTTTTATATTCAAACAAAATTGAACTCTTAATTTGATTCCTTTAACTCATCTAATAGGATACTAGCTTAAAACTAAATGTTGTGTTACTATTTATATATTTGCTCAAACTTTGTCCCAGTAAGGTATCTAGATACACAAATTCTAAATCAAGAACGTATACCATAGATACACATGTTCTAAGTGAACATACACAAGAAATGCATATGGATATGAAGTCGGATGCAAAAGGGAAATGGAAAATGTTAGTTGTTTAAACAGTGGCAGAATGATATTGATGATAAATAAACAATAACTTCTAGCATTACCTTCAAATTCTGCAAAGTCGGCCCCAAGCAAACTCCAAGCACCCCATATTGAATTTCCAGGAGCAATCAAATTGGGTTTCATTATATCCGCATTAACTAGCGAGTTGTCCTCAGGATCCGGACCTCTGGCGGAATAATACATTACTTTCGGTGCGGAATTGTTGTAATTAGCTTTGAGACCTCCCATGACTTTCGCAACGCCACCAAACTTGACTATTGATTTTGAAATTTCATCTCTTACCAACGAATCGTTGTAGTATTTCAAGAAAACCTGGCAAGAGATTGTCGAAGCATTAATTAGCAAAATTTCGGAAATTCCGCAGTCGCTTTCCTGTATTTCATATGTTCGCAGTTCTATATATCACTATCAGACCTTCAGGGGTATATTACATAAAATACAATTAAACTTTCCCCTTCTGTTATAGAACACCATTGAACTTTAAAAATTACATTAAGCACCTCCAACGGTTGTAACGTATTCTTAATTACATAAAGACGCCATCTAAAATTTGCGTTAAACATGCCAGTGGTAATATTTGTACGTCTCAAAGTTCAGCGTTTCTTTTTTCTTTTTTCTTTTTTCTTTTTTGAATGAAAAGGTTCGATGGTGTTATGTAATTAAAAAGCTGACAAAATATGATGGGTGCTTTATTTACCCTACTTTCAATCCATCCAAAACACAAAAATGTGAGGACGTGAGGGAGTGGTAATCAAGGAATATCACTTGATACATGTTCAAGAAAAGTTCTTGTTGCTCCTAAAGATGGAAGATTGAAGATATCTAGAACCAAATGTTCAAGATTCAAAAGTGTGCAATCAAATGGAGTTTTCAATGAACCGTAAACCAATATAAAACTAAAACCGTGTGTGTGTGTGTGTGATAATGAAGGAGGCCATAGGAGGAAAATCCTCTGATGGCAGTGGTCAAAAATCAACATTGCACCATTTAATTTGACAAGGCATCGTCGTCCATCTTAATCTTCATTGCCTAAGATGTGCGTACATCAATTTCATGTAATTCTAATACCTTTTAACCATTGATTTAGTGGTCTGCAATTGTTCTCCCTTATTCACACACGCACGCACCCCTTTGTCCTCCCTTATTCACACATACACGGGTTGTTGATCTTATGAGGCCACGCCTCTTCTTTTTTAACAAGACGATGTTGTGTGTGCCTCCCATTCTGATCCCTGTTGATTTCCCACAGATTCAGATTTTCCTACAAGGTAAGGAATAACAAATTCAGACTTATCTACAAGCAAGGTGGATATTTATTAGTTGGGAAATTAGACTTATCTCTCTCTCTCTCTCTCTCTCTCTCTATATATATATATATATATATATATATATTGTAGTATTTTGTAAACCTAAAGATTAGAATGTCTTCGAGATAGATTTTTTAAAGAGAACTATTTGTGAGAGAGATTTGTATTCGTCCATCGATTTGTACTCCTCCAATATTTGATTATTAATAAAGCTTCGCCTATTTGTTTTGTGGTTAATATTTATATTTTCTATTTTCATGTGGTTTTGTTTCTTCTTTATATCGTTTGTTTTGTTTTCGTGGTCGTATTTGTCGCAACAAACTGGTATCAGAGCTATTGTTGCGTTTGCGGGAGATTTTGGATTGAACCAAATTACGTATTCGATTTTGCGATCTAGGTCAACGGTGGGTAACGACAACTATGTCCTCTTTCCCACTTTCTAAGATTGTGATTTTGAAGTTTAGGGTTCGCTTATACTTAAGGTATTTTGTTCCTACATCATGTCTCCGACAATCATGAAGTTCGATATCGAGAAATTCGATGGAAATATGAGTTTCGGTTTGTGGCAAGTCCCGTATGGTTGCCGTTTGGACTCAAAACAATTTGAAGAAGGTGATTCATGGAAAGGATAAAAGACCTTCCACTATGACGGAGGAAACTTGGGAGGAAATGGATGAGAAGGCCCTCATGGCTATCTACTTATGTCTGACTAATAAAGTACTACAAGAAGTTTTGGTGGAATAGACGGCGGATGATCTATGGAATAAATTGAAGTTATATTTGAGGAAATCTCTCACGAATCGACTCATGTTAAAACAGCGTCTCTACACACTTCGCATGTCAGAAGACTCTCCAATCAAATCTCACGTCGGTGAGTTTAATTCAATCATTACAGATCTGGATAAGATTGATATTAAGATTGATAATGAAGATCGGGCTCTTTTTTTGTTGTGCTCGCTGCCACCTTCATATAAGCACTTTCGTGACGCCATGGTTTATAGAAGAGATCCGATCTCAATCAAGGATATTAAAGAGAACTTAATGAATAAAGAAAAGATCGACAAGGAGTTGACTTCTACCGAAACGGATGGTTCGTCATCTGGCTTATTTGTTCGAGGGCGTGCAGGGAAGAGAGATCCGGAAGCAAATAGAAAGAAGTCGAGATCGAAATCCAAGGCTAAGAACATGACCTGCAATTATTGTAAGAAAAAAGGCATTTCAAGGTCGATTACTTTAAGTTGCGGAACAAGTTAAAGCAGGAAGACAAATCGAAAAATGTGACTTCGGCTGAGGCAAGTACAGCGGAAGGAGGAGATCTTGTTGTTCTTACAGCACACATCAATCCAAGAACGGGTGTATTATGGATTCAGGTTTTTCCTACCACATGTGTCCCAATAGAAATTTGTTTACCACCTATGAGTCCGTTGATGGTGGAATGGTTTTGATGGGCAACAATAGTTTGTGTCGAGCTATCGATAAGGGGACGATCCAAATCAAGATATTTAACGGTTTTGTGAGAACATTGGCGGAAGTCAGGCACGTACCTGACTTGAAAAAAATCTCATCTCTTTAGGTGCACTCAACGATGAAGGTTAAAAGTATTTCGCTGAAGGTGGAGTTTTGAAAGTAACCAAAAGTGCTTTCGTTGTTATGAAGGGCTCAAAGAAGGGGTCCTTATATGCGTTGCAGGGTTTGACAACTACCGAATCAACGGTTATTTCATCATCCAAATCCATGACAGATTCAAAAACTACCAGATTGTGGCACATGAGGCTCGAGCATATGAGTAAGAGGTATGGCCGAGTTATCGAAACAGGGGCTACTTAGTGGCAAAAGTACGACGAAACTGGAGTTTTGTGAACATTATGTTTTTAGGAAGCAGAGACGTGTTTGCTTCAGTTCGGCGGTGCACAACACAATAAATACTCTTGATTATATCCGTTCAGATTTATGGGGACCCTCTCCAGTTGCTTCTAAAGGAAGCAGTGTCGGGCATCTGCTTACCTTCATTGATGATTTTTTGAGAAATATTTGAATCTACTTCTTGAAACACAAAAGTGATGTGTTTACTATATTCAAGTAATGAAAGACGTTGCTTAAGAAGCAGATAGGAAAGAAGATCAAGAGACTGAGAACGGACAACGAGTTAGAGTTTTGCGGTGGAGATTTCAACAATTTCTACAAAAACAAAAGAATGGTTCGGTATCATACCGTTGTCTACACACCACAGCAGAACGGAGTCGCGGAGCATATGAATCGGACTCTTTTGGAAAAAGCACAGTGCATGTTGTCTAATGCAGGGCCCGGCAAGAAGTTTTTGGCAGAAACGGTAAAGATGGCGCGCTATATTGTAGATTGGTTACCTCATACGGCGGTCGATAGTAAGACACCGGAGTAGGTATGGTCAGGAAAGTACGCCGATTATTCAACACTTAAGGTGTTTGGTTGTCCCGCTTATACACATTGTCATGAAGGCAAGTTGGATCCTCGGGCGAAGAAATGTATATTTCTCGGTTATGCTACCGGCGCTAAAGATTACAGATTGTGGTGTTCGGATCCTAAATCGCCTAAATTTATGATTAGCAGAGATGTGACTTTTGATGAATCTGCTATATTGAAGCCGAAGATTTTGAAATCTCCAGTTGAACACGATTTGAAGAAGGATGAGCCGAGCATTGATATTGAGGTCGGTGAAAGCTCGGGTTCGCAAGAGATCTTTCCACCATCGTCCGAAGAAGCTCATGATGAGGAGTATTTTCTCGCTCATGGCCGACAAAGAAGGGACGTTAGATCACCATAAAAATATGGTTATAATAATCTAGTGGCGTATGCGCTCTCTGTTGCAGAGACGGTTGATAGTAGCGAACCGACGAACTATAAAGAAACCATCTCATCTGATGAGTCAGCTCGTTGGTTAGTCGCTATGATTGAAGAGATCGAGTCTCTTCACAAGAACCAGACTTGGAAGCTCGTGCAATCCGAAGGAGGAAAGAAAGTAGTTGACTGCAAGTGGGTTTATAAGAAAAAAGAAGATGACCAAAGGGCGGTTGAAATGAGATACAAGGAGCGGTTGGTAGTTAAAGGCTATTCACAGATGCGTGGAGTTGAATTCACTGAGGTATTTTCTCCGGTTGTTAAACACACCTCTATACGTGTCTTGCTCGGTTTTGTAGCTATGTAAGATTTAGAACTTGAGCAGCTCGATGTGAAGTCAATATTCTTACACGGTGATTTGGTAGAGAAAATCTATATACAACAGCCTGAAAGTTTCGAAGTCGAAGGAAAAAAGACCACGTTTTCTTGTTAGAGAAGTCTCTCTACGGTTTGAACCAGTCACCAAGACGTTGGTATAAGAAATTCGACTCCTTTATGAAAGAAATAGGATTTACGAGAAGTATGGGTGGCAGTTGTGTGTATTCGAAGAAACTCGGCCATTGTTCTTTCATATACTTGTTGCTTTATGTTGATGATATATTCATAGCAGCAAAGTATATGGTTGATATTCAGAATTTGAAGAAATAGTTGAAAGGTAAGTTCGAGACTAAGGATTTAGGAGCAGCCAAGAAAATACTTGGAATAGAGATCAGACACAATCGCAAAAGATGAAAGCTATACTTGTCTCAACAACGATATGTTGAAAAAGTTTTGGAGCGTTTCGGCATGGCAGACGTTAAATCTGTAAGTACTCTGTCGGAAGCTCATTTTAAACTTTCAGCTTGTTCATCACCGCAAACAAAGGATGGGATTAGATATATGTAGAATGTTCTATATGCGAGTGGTGGGTAGCGTTATCTATGCCATAGTTTGTACACGACCCGACATTTAACACGTCATTATTGTTGTTAGTCACTATATGACGTCTCCTGACAAAGACCATTGGCAGACGGGGAAATGGATATTAAGATACCTACAAGGTACGTCTGATGTGGGGTTGGTGTTTTGAAAGAACGACAATTTGGTTGGTTTCAACAATTCCGATTATACATGTGATCTTGACAGACGCAGATCAATCATCGATTATGTATTCTCTTTGGAAGGATATGCCATTAGTTGGCGTGCTTCTTTACAGCATACGGTAGCGTTGTCTACGACAGAAATTGAGTATATGGCCGTTGTTGCGGCCGTTAAGGAGGCGATCTGGTTGAAAAGACTATTTTCAGAACTTGGTATTCAAAAAAATACCATAATAGTCTACTGTGATAACCAAAGTGTCATTCACTTGATGAAGGACCAAATGCATCATGATAGAACAAAGTACATTGACGTAAGGTACTGGTTCGTACAGGAAGTCATTGAGAAAGAAGAGATTATTGTGAAGAAGGTTGGCACATCGGACAATCCGTCCATGTTGACGAAGTCTCTTTCGGTTGTTAAGTTTGAACATTGCTTAAACTTAATTGGAGTACGCCACACTCATTGAGCCGTTTAGGGGTTTTGTGGTGAAGGTGGAGCTACTATTAATTTTTGTGGAGTTTTGTGGGAATGTAAGGAAATGTGGAGATTTGTTGTGTACGTCTCCCATTCTGATCCGTATTGATTTTCCACATATTCAAATTTATCTATAAGGCAAAAGATAACGGATTCAGACTTATCTACAAGAAAGGTGAATATTTATTAGTTGAAAAATTAGTTATTTAGACGTATCTCTAGTTATTTAGACTTATGTTTAGTATACTATATATATTGTAATATTTTGTATCCCTAGAAATTGAGGATGTCTTTGAGATAGTTTTTTGATAGAACTATTTATGAGACGAATTTGTATTCGTCCATCGATTTGTACTCCTCCGATATTTGATTATTTATAAAGTTTCGTCTTCGCCTATTTGTTTTGTGGTTAGTATTCGTATTTTCTATTTACATGTGGTTTTGTTTCTTCTCTATATCGTTTGTTTTGTCTTCGTGATCGTATTTGTCGTAACGACAATTCCTCAAACAAAAAATCTGCCATGCTTTTCACCGCTCCGTATTGGTCGACGTGATTTACATGTTTTAGATTTCTTGCTGCTGACCTCTTAACTTATAAATCATGATGACCGGTATGAAACGTAAAAAAAACAGACGGTGTTTGTTTTTATTGGATTTTATATTGTGTTTGACCTTAAATTAAAAAACTTGAGGTCTGGTCTCATAGGATCAGCTCCATACACATGCTTATATGTGTAAAAAGGGGCTATGCCGCCCCATAGGGGCACCCTACAAATTAGCTTAGTTGGTATGTTTTTATTGGATTTTTCTCTTAAGCCCTTCGTTCTTTTTTCAATGGCCGACTTAAGATCAAACGAAAAGCAGATTTCAAGGTAGACCCTTTCACTCTTTTTATTGTATACGGTTAGCAAAATGAATGTTTTTTTTAATTTCTTGGTTCCTATGTCTCCGTTTTGCCCTCTCCCATAAAATAGTCAATTTTTGCATCCGCTCTATTGTCTCATTATGTCTCATTGTGTCTCCTTGCCAAGTGGAGTGTTATGGGCGTGCTTGGTTAAGCGCGTCGTATTCCACAAAATAAGGCCCATGTGAATCGTTTTTTCTTTTTTAATTAAGTTTGTTCAAGAGAAACATACCATGTATGGTGCTGCTTGTAGGAGCTCTGTAGGCTCATAGGATTCTTGAAAGCAGCACCTTACATAGGAGCTTATTTGGTTTTTTATAAGACTTTGCATTTAAGATTTGCATTTTACATAAATACGAGAGAAAAAGGAAGAAGGGCTTAAATGCAAAACACAATACAAAGTCTAATAAAAATATGCCATGATAGCCCCTCTGTAAGGTGCACCTTATAAGGACATTGTAGGCCCATTTTTTGAATATTGATGCAAGAGTTCGCCCCAAGAGCACAATGTAAGCCCAACATGCAAGTGAAGAGCAGACGGATTTCTTCAAGTCGGCTGAGAGAAATTTTATCTATTGGGATTTGTCCATATCTCATATATGTAATTAAGGATTTTGGACATATCCTGAAGCATTGCTTTAAACCGAGACTTATCTTCAACTAGCATATATATATATATATATATATATATATATATTCAATTAATCCACTGAGAGCTTTAAAAAAGGTTGCGGCAAAATTTTTAAAAAAAGGTGAGTAGAGATAAGGCTGAGTTTTGAGAAAGAGAGATTTGTATTGGGCGGATGATCGGAGAGGATGTATCTCGTGTAATCCTTGCTCTTGTGGAAATCTCATCGCGAATGTAAGATTAAGTGCTAGTTTGCACCGTACCTTAGGTATATTGTTGTCTTCTTTGGTTGTTGGTGTGTTTTTCTATTTGTTTGTGGTGTATTGCGATAACCGTCAGATATATCTTTTCATCGTCTTCGTTTTCACGCTATTATGTGATTTTCCGCTGCGCCATATTGCTTGTTCACGATTGGCTTGTGTGATCCCTTCGTGATTCACCGTGCCGTGTCAGAGAAGATCGGGGTACAAGTGATATCAGAGCATCAGGCTCGGTGATTCGGAGATTTTGAGAACATGATGACCGTGAGCTACAAGATAGAGAAGTTTGATGGTCGTAACAACTTCAGTTTATGGAAGTTGAAGATGACCGCCGTTTTGGAGCAACATGCTTTCACAAGATAGTTTTCGTGAGAGAGAAAATATCGAAAGGGACCACAGTTAAAAAGTTGGAGGCGATGGGAGATATGAGACACATTTTGTTACACCTTTACCTAACCGACGAGGTGTTTTGCGAGATCGCACAAGAACCTACGACAGCAGCTATTTGGAATAGGTTGAAGTCCTTTTACAATAAAAAGTCTCTCAGGAACCGTTTTTATCTCAAGCAAAGGTTGTACATCTTGAGGATGAAGGACAGGACTTCCGTCAAAGATCACATCGACGGTCTCAATCAGAATATAATGGACTTGCGAAATATGGAGGTGAAGATCGACGGTGAAGATCATGCGAAGATTTTATTGTGCACTTTGACCACCGAGTTCGGTTAATTTGTCAAATCTATGGTGTATGGCCGAGACAAATTATCTTTGGAAGATGTTAAGGCAGGTTTGCACAGTGAGACGTTGAGGGATAAGGTGGTCGGTGACATGAAGTTCGGGCGACGCGATGTTCGCTTGAGTCCGCTCGGTGAAGCAGATATATGATGGTTCTAAGGAGTTGAGAAGCCGGGTGGATAACAAGGGGAGACATTGCAAAGAAATAGGACATTGGAAGATGGATTGTCAGAAATTAAAAGAGAAAGGCACAAAGATTTCTTTCGGTACTACATTCTCAGAAGAGGATTCAGTTCAGGGCAGTGATTGTTCGGTTCTATCGGTACGTGCGACTTCAAACGTACATGATTCTTGGATGGTGGATTCGGGAAGCTCGTTCCATATGACTCCGTATCGGAGTTAGTTTCCTGCATATTGTTCAGTTGTCGGAGGCTCTATCTTCATGGGGAATGATGCGTCGAGAAAAGTTGTTAGGATAAGCACAGTTCAAATTCGCATGCATGATGGGATAGTTCGGACGTTGATAGTTGTTAGGCATGTGTCAAATTTGAGGAGTTTGTTCTCTTTGAAGGCTTTGGGAGGATTTGGCTACAAGTGCGTGGCCGATAGAGATTCCATGAGAATTTCCAAGGGTATTCTGATTTTCATGAATGTGAAGAAGGTGAAGAATCTATATCTTCTTTAGGGACAAACAATCGTAGGATTTGTTGTCAAAGCTTCTTTCATTTCATGCGGTTGTGATTCAGTATCAATTAGACGTGTTTGGTAGTGCCTCGGATGAGGCAGTTATTTGGAGGTGGAGAGTTCAACGGGACAGATTTCCGTGAGTACTGTAAGAATAAGTTACAGGTGATTCCGGCACCAGATTTGTTCTCGAGATGGAGCCAGACAAGATGTTTCCTTCATGGACGTTCTCAAACCCGGGGCCGAAAATTTTGTGAAGTTCATAACGGCCATGTTGGATTTACAGCTAGGGAAGTGCGTAGAGGTTTTTCGATCCAATTTTAGCGGAGGGTTCGCTTCACAGGAGTTCGCAGGATTTTGCAGGCCAGATAGGATTATACATCAGTATACCACTTTGGAAGATCCTCAGTCAGTTGGCATTGCAAGGTGAATGGTTCGAACAGTTGAGAAGAATGGAACTTAACGGCCTACTGCTGGTTTTCCGAGGGAGTTTCAGGCTGAAACCCTGTCTACTGCCAAGTACATCATCTATCGGTCACCATCGACGGCAGTAGATATGAAAATTTGTGAGGAGTTATGGACTGGAATGGCAGGGAATTACTCTGAGCTTCATGGAATTCGATGCATCAAGGAGCTGAGGGTCGAGCGATGTTCTCTTGTCGGCTTTGGAGATGGAGCAAAAGGATACATGTCATGGTGTCCTAGGACCCAGAGTGAAGTAATCAGCCGAGTAACGTTCGTTAAATCTGCGATACTTCAAAGAAAACAGACTCTGTCAGATAGTGAACGGAGAACACATATGCCGCCAAGAAAGGTGGAGTTGAAGTTCCAATATAGTTTACGAAAGATGAGATGATCGGTACTTCGATTCAGATGGAAAGTCCAGTAGAGCCAGTGGTGCAGAGGTCGAGAACCGTTCGACACACAGGATTGGCTAGGAACGAGTCTCCAAGATAAGAGGATCCGGAGTTTGACAGAAATCTGCACATTTGATTCGTGGCATGGATAGTGGCATGGATGGGAGTTGCGTCGGTTGCATCAGTATATCGAGCAGGTTCTAACTCGGTATAGGGTGGAGAAAACTCGGCCTGTATCTTCTCACTTAGAAAGACATCAAGATTTTGGCGATGTCATCAACAGGGTCAGATGCAGACAGAGATCACGTGTCTTTAGTGTCAAATGTGAGTGCAAAGGTTGGTATGGAATGAACGCGACCGATTATTGCACAGGTAGCTGGAGCAGTCATCAGATATTTGGTTATTCCTAGCATAGAGCATTGACAGGCTTGTCATTCAGAAAAGACAGTGTGGATGGATGTATCGTGACAGTATATGTAATAAGGGAAGATGGAGGTCGACAACGAGTTACACGTTGGGCACAGATGCAGTGTCAGGTATATCAACGCTTCAAACCGACATCACCCAGTCAACAATAGTGGAAGGATTGTTAACCATCTTAGAGACGGTAAGGGGACCATGTATATGCGGAGGATGTTGGGTTTGGAAATTCCAAAAGGGGTGAGAATGTTCTTCTTGGAGAATGAGAAGAGGGTCATTGCTCTTACTAAATTGGGTATCCCAGAGGATTAGGCAGTTGCATTTACGGTGGTGGTTCTGGATATCAAGTTCAAGCAGTGCTTGAACATGATTTTTCCTAGTTGATTGTTGAAGGCAAATCGTGATGAGAACAGAGTTCTAAGAGTTAAGAAAGTATCGAGATTGTGACGAACTTTGATCAAGATGGAGATTGTTGAATATATATGCAAGAGTTCGGCCCAAGAGCACAAGGAAGGCCCAACATGCAACAAAAGAGCAGAAGGATTTCTTCAAGTCGGCAGAGAGAAATTTTATCTCTTGGGATTTGTCCTTATCTCATATATTTGAAGGATTTTGGACATATCCAGGAGCTTTGCTTTAAACCTAGACTTATCTTCAACTAGCATATATTATATAATGTTTCAATTAATCCACAAAGCTTTAAAAGAAGGCTGCGGCAAAATTTTAAAAAGCCCAGTAGAGAGAAGGTTTAGAGAGAGATTTGAATTGGGCGGGTTATTGGAGAGGGTGCATCTCATATACTCCTTTCTCTAGTGGAAGTTCTCATCACGAAGACAAAATTAGGTGTAAGTTTGCACCGAAGCTGGGTATATCGTTGTGTTCTTTGATTGTTGGTGTGCTTTTCTATTTTTTTGTGGTGTGTTGCGATAACCGTTAAATAGATCTTTTTCATCATTTTCGTTTGCGCGTTATTATGTGATTTTTCGTTGCACTGTACCGTTTGTTTGTGATCAGCTTGTGTGATCGTTTCATGGTGCACCTTGTCGTGTCAAAGGAGATCGGAGTAAAACACTTTTTACACTCCCTCTACACGCATATAAGAATAATGAAGGACAAAAACCCTTAGAGGGAAACCCTCCTATACAGGTACGGAACTAGGTTTCTTATAGAGAGGGGCTATTAGGGAAAAATGATTGCTCATCATGACCTATTCAATTAAAAAAAAATTTAAATTATCTTCATTAGAACTATTTGATTTAGAGAAATCAAGAAGCATTAGTGCATAATAACTCATAATCAAAAGATCGTCAATTTTAGTAAATTAAAATATTCCTAGAATTAGACCTCTCACTATGTACTTGCGTTTTTTAGTCTTGTTTGTTTCGCCAGTGCATAATTAGTGTATTTTTCTTTCTTTCTCCTTTTTCCTTAAGGTAAAGAAAACCTTGTTGATTATTACTTTTTAATTAAGGTCTGAAACTAAAAATCCAATCTTTTTTACTAGGTTTTGTATAGAATAATTAGACCAAAGGTCTATATTATGAATTATTAAAAACTTGGATTCTTATGCAAAAATATATATTACAATATGATTTATATTAACAAAACTAACTTTTCCTATGGAATTTTATTACAATCCTCACATAAATTTTAAATTATTTATATGGATCGTTAACAAACAATTTAGGAAAAAAATAATAAATGTGATCAAAATTTATGAAAAAATAATAAATGTGATCAAAATTTATGCACTTAACTATAACATTGGGTGGCGATATTGCCAACCCTTATTTGAAAAATCCACACCAAAATTTGTGTATCGACAAAATTAACCTCAACTATATCAACCTTTAATTTGTCTTTTTAAGCTGCTAGTTCAATTTACTAAGGGTGGCGATATTGCCCAAACTTTATTTGATAAATCCACAACACAACTTGTATATCGACAAAATTAACCCCGACTATATTAGTCTTTAATGTTTGTCTTTTTTTGTTGTCGGTTCAATATTTCACGGCGTCAATGTAGCGCTGCCCTGCGTCAATCGCAAAATGGTCATCAGCGAGATCATGAAGATCCGCAGCCTCATACGAAGATTCGCAGCCTCGTGGGCTCATCGGCAACGCAATCGAGATCATCCATCATGTTATTGAGAGCCTCCTGAGGCAAGACCAGATGAGGGCATCAAGGTCCTCTTGGGTTGGTACTTGATGGCGTCGATCTCGCCTTCTAACACGTCGTTGATCTTGACCAGCAGATCCACTAGTGTCGAGAAATGCCGAAGCGAGAGAATTGAGTTGGAGGAGAGGGCGGAGGTTGTTGGAGAGGTTGAGGAGGCGGACGTGAGAAAGGAAGGAGATGATGAGGGAGGGGATGGGGCCGGTGGGTGGAGATGTCAAGGGCGATAACGCAGACGGTGTGGGGCCGCAAGCGGAAGGGCGATGGGATGTGATTTGAGGGGAGGTTATTGTGGGTAGAGAGAAGGTATTCTTTTAATTTATAAAAGAGATGTTTTAATAAATTGAACCAGCAGCATAAAAGGACAAAAATTAAAAGTTGTTTTATTTGGAATTAATGATGTTCATACACAAATTTTTGTGTGGATTTATCAAATAAGGGTTTGGCAATATCGTCATCCATAATATTTTATTTCCAAGATACTTATATCTCCATAAATATAGGAGAAAATCTGGATATGCTTGATTTGGGGTTAAGCAATTAGGACAAGTGGAGACTAGAGAAAGCCGGAGAGAGGGAGAGGCAAGATATATTATTGAGATACTTGGACCTCTCCCTATCTACAAGCGTGGTTCCGTCCCTGCTTCTATGGCGTCGATAAAGGTCATATCCCTCCACCGTTTTTTCCGACAATTGGTACCTTCCATCTTTATATTCATCGTATAAGATGTAAATACACAAAATTTTATGTGATTCTAACATTTTTTACAATTAATATAGTGATGTAAAAATACTAAAAATGTTTTATTATCCGAGAACCGGTAATTTTGCATCCACTAAATCAACAACAAAAAAGTATTCAAATAACATGAAATTTGTTATATTTACATCTTAGACAATAAAGATGAAGATTATGGATGCCGATAATCAAAATAAACGTGGACGGTTCATTTTTGTCGACGCTAGAGGAGGAAATTCCGTCCTAAGGCCTTTGTCCTCCGTTATTCTTTCTCCTCTCTCTTTCTCTACACACATGGATACATATATGTATGGTAAAGCGGCTCTAATTAAAGTGGCTCCTTAAGTTGCAACGTAAGAAGTTGATCTAAAATTTCATATCTGCAATTAAAATTAAATAATCTACATCGTTGATCGTGATATATATTATAGCTTTAAAATAAACATGTACAAAAAATCACATGATTTGGACATATTTATATACCATTGATCAAATGGTGTCAAATGTCCTATTATCCGTAGACCGTTCATTTTACCATCACTTGATGCGTGCTTGCAAAATAAAAAATGTAAAAACCATTTTAGAGCATGTTGATCATGATGGATGGTGTGGATCCTCCATTTTGATTGTGCATCATAGGATTTTATGCCGCCTTCTTAGGTTAAAACCTAAAGAGTCACCTTAAGGTCACTTTTCCTATCTGTGTACATACATGCATGTGTGTGTATACATAGAGAAAAGAGTTCCTAAGCAACTTTCTCTAAACAACTTACTACATAACGTGACTAAAGAGTGAGGAGCCCATCCCTTCTCTGTTGCATAGGAAATTGCTTTGGGGAGTTGCATATGCCCCCTAAGCTTATATACATGTGTTACGGATGATCGAGATAAACACGAAAACAGATATCAAATCAAATCAGGGAAAACATAAGAGATCAATGCAAAAGGGACAGATTTTGCATGGAAAACCCAAGCAGGAAAAACCACGGGCACAACGGAGATTGTTTTCATTAATTCAGATGAGAGAGTTTACATGGAGAATATTATTGAAATTTGATTTAAATTCGGATTAATTAGGAATTAGTTAGGATTTAAATCCAATATCTTTAGTTTAGATTTAAATCTCATCTCTAGATTAAATTAATATTTATCTCTAATTAAAATATGGATTTATCTCCTAGCATTTATTTACCCCATAAATATGAGAGTCTCTAGGGTTATTTGGAATCCATAATTCTCTAATAACCTAAGCTTTGATTAAAGTGGGAGAGGACGGCCAAGCGCGATCGCGGATAAAGAGATTTTGTAAAAGGATATTTCTTTGTAAAGGAAGGGTGCGAAGTCGGTATAATCTCTTGTAATTCTCTCATGGTGGAAGTTTTCGTTGCTCTTTGCAGGATAAGATGCTAGTTGCACCCAACATGGATAAATCTTGTCTTGTTTAGTGTGTTTTTTCGTGTGATTTGGTATTCGTCGAAAAGTCTTTTTCAGTCTACCCTAAAACAAAGGTCTTGAACTTCCACTGCGCATAAATATATAATTCTTAGAATAAGTGGTATCAGAGCGTCAAGTTCGTATTTTGGAGTCGATTTAAGAGATCGAAATGTTCGATGGACGCAATAATTTCAATCTATGAAGATTGAAGATGACGACACTCTGAAACAACAAAGCGTGTAAGATTTTCTTTGCGAAAGACGGGATTCCGGCGAAGACCACGATAGCGGAAAGTGTAGAAATGGAGAAAAAACTCACGGTTCGATCCAGTTTTCAATGGTCATAAGGTTCTTTACGAAGTGGAGCAAAAGACGACAACGGCAGGATTATGGAATAAGTTGGAGTTCTTTTACATGAAGAAATCTCTTATTAACCGATTCTATCTAAACCAGCGCCGGAAGCGCGCAGAGCTTCTTCGGTTCAATTTAGAAGGAGGGTTCGCTTCGCAGGAGTTTGCAGGATTGTGCAGGCCGAAAAGGATCGTGCATTAGAACACCACGTTAGGAGATCCTTGATCGGATGGCATTGCAGTGTGGAAAGTTCGGACAGTTAGGAAAAAAAGAACTTTACAGTTTACGGCTGGTTTTCCAAGGGAGTTTCGTGCTGGAGCCTTATATATTGCCAAGTACCTCATCGATTAGTCACCATCGACGGCGGTAAATATGAGAATTTCCGAGAGAGTTGTGGACAATCAACATCGAAGGAGGTCGAAGACGGGTTATATGTTGAACACGGATGCAATACCAGAGTGATCAACGCTTCAGGCCGGTATCGCGGTTTCAACAATAAAGGCATGGTTGATAGCCGTCATGAAAGCAGTTAGGGATGCCATCGATTTGTGGAGATTATTGGGTTTGGGAGTTCAAGAGATGATGACAGTGTTCTTCTTGCATGCTAAGAAGAAAGTAATGTCTCTTACGAAAGTTGGTACCCAAGTGAATCCGGCAGACGTGTTTCTGAAATGATTCCAGTGCAAATTCAAGTTTTGCCTAGCAGATTGTTGAGGTGCCTTTGGGCGCAAGACGATGAGAACGGAGTTCCAAGATGTGGAGAAAGTGAGATTATTATGAATTTGAATCAACGTGGAGATTGTTGAAATTTGATTTAAATTCGTATTAATTAGAGATTAGTTAGGATTTAAATCTAACATCTTTGTTTAGATTTAAATCTAATCTCTAGATTAAATTCATATTTATCTCTAATTTAAATATTTATTTATCTCGTAACATTTATTTACCCTATAAATAAGAGGCTTTCTCTAGAGTTATGTGGAATCCATAATTCTTTAATAACCTAGGGTTTGATTAAAATGGGAGAGGACGGTCAAGCACAGTCGCGGATGGAGAGAGGTTTTGTAAGAGAGGGTATGTCTTTATAAACGAGGGATGAGAAGTCGGTGTGATCTTCTCTAATTCTTTCTCATAGTGGAAGTTTTCGTCGCAGTTTACAGGATACCTGGATAAATCTTGTGTGTTGTTGTTTGGTGTGTTTTTTCGTGTGATTTGGTTCCATCGGATAATGTTTTTCAGTCTACCCTAAAACAAAGGTTTTGGATTTCCGCTGCGTATAGATACATAATCCTTACAACTAAAATGAGAGGGGGCCTCAAATTGAAATCTCAATTAAATTATCAACATGGCACAATTTTTTAAAAATAAATTTGTTTTACTTATAAATGTTCAAATCTTTGAAAATATATTTTGAAAAAACTATAAAAGCCTTCGAATATCTCCATGATGTTGGCTAAAAGTCTTCTCATATGTATTACAATGTCCAGCAATAGCATACTACGTGCATCCCACATGGAAAAAAACTCGTATTATTAGAAATATTAATGGCCGTACCTTGGAGTCATTTGAAGAAGATATTATAAGTCCTGGTAAATCCATTGGAGTTGGGTTGAGCTGAAACCCTAGAACAAAAGGATCCATGTAGAATATAATGCCAGCTGCACTAACATTTTTTGCCGTTTGTACAGCTTGCTTGATTGACGACAAACCAAGAATAAAGCGAATGGTGTAGCTACATATCAAAATGTTTCCCTCCACCAAATCTTGATTCAGATAGCTTGAATTCTGGCACTCTCCCAAATACAAATTAGTTGCATCTTCTGTTCCATTTTGTAATGCATGAGCAGCAGAAATCAGAGGGTACATTGAGTCTCCATCTGTTGCGGCTGAAAAGTAAAATTTTGATATTTAGTGAGAATAAGTTTAATTATGGAAGGTCGAAATTTATACGAATGTGAATGGAAGCCTGAAAATTATTACACAATCTCTATACAATGCCAGGGGGGCGAAGGGGGCGAGTATATATTGCTTTCTATATGTAGATAATATCAATATGTAACAATGACTTATACATTAATAATTTATTCATCAAGTTAAAAGTGTGGTCTAATTCAACTATGGAATGCTCCCACTTTTCAATAAAAATATATAAATGAAAATGATTGTTCAGAAAACTATTACTTAATTACCATAAACAATTAAACTGTGCAATTAGCATCCTTCAAACCCATTTGAACTATGAGAGGGGGTAAAACCTAGAATTTGCATTCTGAGACAAGTGATATATCTGTCTTCTTATTTGATGCTTGCTAAATTAATAATTGGGTTTTTTACTTGTAGGCCCCTCAAAATATAGTAAATTCCTTTCTAACCCCCTAAAACTTGGTATTTACTTTTTACCCCAAAAAAACTAATAAAATACATCATTTTACCCTCCTTTACAATTTCCGTCAGAAAAACCCCATTAACTTTAACTTTAATTCTTCTCCATACATTTTAGGTTTATCATCTACTTGCAGACAACAAGTAAAACCGCAGAAGCATTCAATTTCTTCATAGCTAAAGAAGGATGTTAAAGATGCTTCTGATTTCATGACCAATTTTAAGAAAGGTGCAGCAAAACCCTAACACTTAATTTCAATTTAGGGAAGAAATTGCGTGTTCCCAAATAAGAAGAGAGGTTGGGATATTTTAAAGAAAAACCTAATGTTATATCGTTAAAAATTGATGGAAGTCGTAAAGGGGATAAAATGATGTATCTTATTATTTTTTTGGGTAAAAAGTAAATACCAAGTTTTTTGGGCAGAAAGGAATTTGCTATGTTTTAGAGGGGCTACAATTTAAAAACCCTTAATAATTTCTTTTATTATCTACATAAATTAAAACGAAAATAAATTAACATATCCTGTCGAATCATGTCGTAGACTTTTGGAAAGTTGTGATACCGCAGTATCTAAATCCATGTTACTCAGCTAAGATGAAATAAAAAGCATTAAAATAGTCAAAATATGATGCACTATTTTTTTTGTTCAAAACACAAACTTACGTGCCAGTCCAACTCCCGAAATAGTAAAATTGTTACCGAGAACAATCGAGTTGTTATAGATCCTATCATGAGCTGAAGCACCTACAGTAAATATCCAGGGACTGAATGAAGACATGCTCTTTGGTGAAGGCCCGGTATTGCCCGCTGCTTGGACAACAAATGTTCCAGCTTTTACGGCTGAAAGCAAAGACATATCGATGGGATTGAAGAAAGTTGCAAGCCCAGGTGGACGCCTGTTGGGAGTTATGGATAAGCTTATTATATCAACTCCATCTTGAGCTGCCTGTGAATAAATTTCACCATGGATGCAAAAAGAAAAAGTTAAATTAAGGTTGCAGTTCAAGTGTTCATGCAATACCTATGCATTGTGTTAGGATATATAAATGGCTACATATCACCCCTAAAATTTAGATATTTCATATTTCTCTATAGCACCTCTAACACTTTAAGGTTAGTTAATTGTCTAAATCTATAACCTTTTGAAAATCAAGACCAGTGGGCGCCGTATTGTTCTTTATTTCTTCTAGTAAGGAAGATATAACTTGTCGATTCTGGAGCACTAGAAAGGGAAAATGGACTCATCGTTACTCGTCCAATTTTTAATGGTTACCGTTTTAATGGATACAGTGCAAATATTCCCATACTTTGTTTTGGAAACCGAAGAGAGGATTTTGAATAACCGGTGAGCAGAGAATTAGGGAAAATTATGAGGCAGCAAGAGAATCCCCTTACCTCATATATATATTATTGTTTTTCTAATAATAGGAAATACAAATAATCTAATCAATTTTAATCAAATCTAAATATTACCAATCTAATTAAATCTAAATATATATCGTAATCTTAACACTCCTCCTCAAGTTAGAGCATATATATCACGCATGCCCAACTTGTTACAAATAAACTGCACTCGACTCCTTTCCAAAGGCTTGGTGAATAGATTTGCTAATTGATAGTCAGTTCTCATATGGACTGTATAAATGATCCCTTCTTCAATTTTCTCTCGAATAAAATGGCAATCTACTTCGATATGCTTTGTTCGTTCGTGAAAAACATATTGTTGGCAAAATAAATGGCACCCTTGTTGTCACAATAAAATTTTACCAGCTCCTTAGATTGATAACCAAGTTCTCGAGAAAGAGAAACTATCCACACTAGTTCACTCGTAGTTTTGATCATGGCTCTATATTCTGATTCAGCACTTGAACGTGAAACAACATTCTGTTTTTTGCTTTTCCACGAGACCAAATTGCCTCCAACAAACACACAAAAACATGCGGTTGATCTTCGATCACTTGGAGATCCAACCCAATCTGTATCTGTAAACCGTATAACTGTAGAATGCCTAAAATTCTTATACATAATATCTTTCCCTGGTGTAGCTTTTAAATAGCAAAGTATACGTATCACTGCACTCCAATGTGAATCTCTAGGATCAGCCATAAACTGACTAACTATACTAACAGGAAAAGAGATTTCAGGCCTTATCACAGTCAAATAATTAAGCTTACCAACCAATCTACGATATCATCCTGGATCGGTAAGTGGCTCCCTTTGCTCTGAATATAGCTTGACATTAAGATCCATAGAGGAGTCAATAGACTTACAGTCAGACATCTTTACTTCCTTGAACATATTAAGAACATACTTCCTTTGAGTTATAAAGGATACTGCCCTGAGGAGAAGAACGTGTCACCTCAATACTAAGGAAGTATTTCAACTCTCCCAAGTCTTTAGCGTTGAACTTCTTCTAAAGATAACCTTTTAACTCAGTAATACCTTTTGAATCGTCGCCTGTGCTCACAATATCAACATAAACAACCATCAAAATCCTGCAGCCTCCTCGATTTCTACAGAAAACTGAATGATCATTGCTGCTTCAGCATAACCCAAACGCTTGAACAACGCTAGTTAATCTCTCAAACCAAGCATGCGGAGACTGCATGAGACCATATACAGATCTATGAATCCCTAAGCGACAAAACCTGGTGATTGCTCCATATATACTTCCTCTTTCAAGTCATCGTGAAGAAACACATTCACATCAAGCCGATATAGCGATCAATTATACGTGCCTGCAAGTGATAGTAATATACGTACAGACGACATTTTTTCCATAGGAGAAAGTTTCATCATAATCTTCTCCATAAGTCTAAGAATAGCCCTTGGCAACAAGTCTGGCCTTCAAACGAGCCAATAAGCTGTCTGGATTAAGTTTATGGTATATACCCATTTGCAACCAACTGCTCTTTCCAACAGGCAACTGGTTAAGCTTCCATGTACCATTCAAGCATAAAGCTAACATTTCTTCCATGACTTCCGTCCATTCGGGATGAGCCAGAGCATCAGATGTAGAATAAAGAATAGCATAGGAATCAACGGCAGCAACAAATGTTCTATACGAGAGAAAGTCTAGCATATGTGACATAATCTGATGGAGGATAGAGAGGCTTAGTGTTACAGGTACCTTTACGTAGGGCAATTGGAAGATCAAGATCGGTCTGAATCGGATCTGAATCTGGAATAGGTGTAAGTTCTTCAATGACTGAAGATCCCTCTTTCTCGTTTTCTTCCACCTGAGTTGGCTGCTCAATTAAATAATCATCCAGGTCTGAAGTATTTGGTGCCGCTGAGACACAAAGATTGGCTAGAGAAGATTCGATAACAAGAAAATTATTTACCAAAGAAATGGGTACTTTCATGAAAGATCACATCAGCAGAGACGAAAAGTCTATTGAGTTCTTTGTTATAACACGTGTATCCCTTTTGACTCTGAGAATATCCTAAGAAAACACACTTAATGGACTTGGAATCGAGCTTTAATAAGCCAGGTTAAAGACTATGGACAAAACAAGTACAACCAAAAATGCGTGAAGGAGAAGGAAATAAAGGTTTAGAAGAAAATAAAATAGAAATTGGAATTTCTCCCCTATGACTGAGCTTGGTAGACAATTGATAAGATAGCAAGCAGTGAGAACGGCATCATCCCAAAAACGTTTAGGAACATTCATATGGAACAAAAGAGAATGTATGACCTACAATAGATCTCTATTCTTTTGTTCAGAAACACCATTTTGTTGAGGTGTATAGAGACACAAAAACTGATGTATAATCCCAAAGGTGTCAAGAAACTGAGTAAACTTTTTATTAAAGTAATCCTTTGCATTATCACTTCTTAGAGTTTTGATATTAATACCAAATTATTTTTGCACCTCGGTAACAAATGATTTAAAGGCATCAAAGACTTCAGTTCTAGATTTCAACAATATAGCCATGTCACTCGAGAGTAATCATCAATAAAAATAACAAAATATCGAAAACCACGGTTTGACGTAATGGGACATGGCCCCCAAACAACAGAATGCACTAAATTAAACAGTTTCTCGGTACGTTTATTAACTCTAGACTAATAAGAAGTACAAGTGTGTTTTCCCGTCTCACAAACGACACACTCTAACGATGACAAACTAGATAAAGAGAAAACTAATTTCTGTAAAGTAGACAAATCAGGATGGCCTAAGTGACAGTGGTTAGGATGGCCTAAGTGACAGTGGTTAACCAGTAGATCACTATTTGTTGAGCAAAAAACCTTTGGTAGTTGTCTATCAAAGTAATAAGGGCCTCCAAGTTCACATTCTGAACCAATCACCTCATCCGTCTTTAGATCCTACATGACACAAGCAAAAGGAGAGAAGATTTTTGAACAATTCAAGGTATAAACAAGTATACTTACGGATATCGGGCTAAAGGGAAATGAAGGGACATATAATGCTGATGATAAAGACATAGATGGGGTAAGAGAAATAGGACCAATGCTCTCTACTTTAAAGATTGAACCGTCTGCAAGTGTAATACCACCGATATATGAAATTTTAAACAAAGAGGAGAAAACACCTAATGTTCCAGTCATATGCTATGATGCTCCCGAATCAATAATCCATGAGAATGGATGTGTATGAGTTAGAATACATGTATTACCTTTAACCAGAACAGTAGTGGAGCTCGAGAAAATAGATCTTGTAAGAAGAGACCTAAGCCGTAATATCTCCTGATCAGAAACTCCTGATCAGAAAGTCCAGAAGTACAATGAGAAATAGAAGTGGCAGGTGTCATGTCAGAAGTAACTACTCTAGTTGCCCACTGAGATCGAAGCTCCGGATGAAGCGAATAGCAAGTATCCTTGGTATGAACAGTCATCTCACAATATGAACAGAAACGATCACTTCCTCCCCCTTCCTCTAAAAGGTCCTCGACTCCTCTACCACGTTCTCGTGTATTCCTCCACTTCGTCCTCTACCACCATAAGAAGAAACAAGGACAGATTTGTCTTCACTTTCTTTTGCAACGGAATCAATAGTACCTTCAATTACAGAGGAAGGATAGGTGCGAAGAACCATCCTATAAGCATCCATGAGAGAGGAAACCTTTGATGATCCTAAAATTTATGGACATATACTATCAAATTTGGGACCAAAACCAACAAAAAATGTCATCACCATCATATGATCATGATGTCTTCCATCCCTTCTCTTCACTACCAATAGGATAAATCGAAAGGAGTTCTGCTTCAAACTTCTTGATTTCATCATAATAAAAGGAGATGGATTTGTTCCCTCACTCAAGTTTATTTAAAGTTCTCCATATCAAAAGCACTGGTAGCATTAAATTTTCCTTCAAACATCTCAGTCATATAACTCCAAATAGAATAAGCGGTTGAGTATTTGAAGACTTGCAACACAATATCTTCCTCCATAGCCTCAGTCATCAAGCGATGCAACATGGTATCATGTGATACCCAGTCTTCAGAAGGATCGGAAGGATGTGTGGCTCAATAAGATGCTTTATTAACGTACGCTCCTTAGCAAACATTTGTTTCCATCGAGGATAGTTGCTAGTGTTCAATTGGGTTCTTGTAATAAAATTAGGATACGAAACATTAGTGTATCATTCAGAGACTTTTTCTTTATCATTCATGATTAAAAATATGACTTCACAATCAACAAGACGATAATTTTCTAACCCGACACACCAAGCAATCATCAACACAAATCCAATACCAACAAATCACATCAAATATCTAACTCTTAATCCATAAGAGTTAAAGAAATAATACCCTCGATGGTGGCCGACAACGACGTGGGGCTATTGGCGGCGACAGCGTGAGAGTTGAGTGGAGAAGGTAGATCCAGCGATGATGGTGATGACGGTGGCGGCGAGGGTAGCGATTGGCGGCGACGGTTGATGGCGGTGGTTGATAGCAGTGATGGGGTAGCGAGGCTTAGGGCAGCGATGGTGGCTCATGGTGGCTCGTGGTAGCGAGGTGTGGCACTGATGAAGGGTGACTGCGTGGTGGGGCGGCGCTGTTGGTGGGGGTGTGGAGGGGCGGCGTTGATGGTTGGTGGCGGTGTGGAGCCAAGGGCAGCAAGGGGCGGTGCTGATGGAGAGGGCGGCGAGGGAAAGAAAGACAGAGCGATGGGGAGAGGATGTTCAGTTGATAAAACTGCACTTTTAATATGGCATTTTCCTTTCTATTTATATATAATAAAAGATGTTTATTATAAATATGACACATATGGGGGTTTATCCGTAAAAATACTATTTTCATATGTTTATATATTATAATTAATATTATGAAATGAAATGTAAGCATATAATATTCATGTAATATTTAGATTATTTAAATATGCTTATCTTATTAAATATCTTTGACCAATTCTCTTAAAACTAAAATATCATGACAAATGGTTAAGATAATATCTCAATAAAAACAAATTCTACTAATATCATTTATTGAGATAATTGTGCAGGAATTATATCATGACTGAAATCAAAGAAATCCGAGTTGAGATCAAATCTGCCGAAGATATTCAAGTAAATTGAAGAAACCAATTCTGGCAGAAATGGAGAGAAGATTTGCAAAGTCTAGATATTCAAAAGATCACCAAGTGCTACAAAGATGAAGCCCCAGAAATTAGAACCCAAGATCCCACCAACAAGCGGCGGATCCGCGGCCAAAACCCACTATTGGCGGCGGATCCACAGACTGTTAGGGAAGTTGGGATGTGAGATTTTTAGGTTGGGATCCTAACAGCTAGTTGCCTTATTAGGAAACTAAAGATTCTGGGTCTGCGACTATAAATAAGGACCGATAGCCTCTTGGAAAAATTATCAAACCGACGCGATCACGAAGTCCACGACGGCTCAAGAATCCTGCTTGATTATCGATAGTTCATCTAACCTCCTTAGAAGAGATCGAGAAATAAACTAGGGTTTTGTAATCATTTTCTAAAGGAACAAAGTGTACTTGATCTTGTTGATTAATAAAGATAGTTTTATTTTATTGCATTTTATTTTCTTCATGATTTCTATCTTTTCTTTTCCCAACATGCGTGAGTAATTCTCCGCTTGTTAGGGTTCGTAAGATTAGGGTAGATTAATGGATGATGAAGATCCTTAAATTCTTTTTACGTCCTATAAAGTTTATAAACTTTATCAAAAGAATAGTTAACATTCTAATCGGGCGCGCTATCAATTTATTGATACTCACGACCATAATTAGAGATTAGACTAACAATTATTTTGGTAAATGCTAGACATGAACGGAGATCCATGTTAAGATAGAGGTTAAGAGTGGGAACCCTTGGGAACCCTTTTTCTCTCCAGAAACCCTAATCTACATGCATCACTGTCGAGTTTTAAATTTATTAAAGAATAAAAAGAGTAATCTTTAATTAATCATCCATGACTACTAAATCTTAACAAACCCTACAGGCCCCCTTCTACTATAAAACCTGCATCTGTAGTTAATCTAGATCTATAAAACCTACTACACATAAATTTGATAAATCAAATGGCGCCGTTGCCGGGGATACATGCGTAATTTATTTTTCTTACTATTCGTGTTGAATTCTTATTCGATCCACATCATAAACAAAACAAAACTGCATATTGTATATTTAACGATTATTGTGTAAATTTTGCAAGGGTATCTGGAGTCACAGAATTGAGGAAATAGAGAGCCAGAGACATTCATCAAGATCCAGAGGTGCACAGGAGGCCACGTAGCAAAAATCATCACGAGATCCCTCCACTTCGCGGCGGAACCGCGGAAAATAAGCAAAAGCGCGGTGGAAGCGTGGCGGATTTGAGGGATTAGGATTCCAAACTTCTCTGGTAAATTTCTCAACTCTTTATCTCTCCTCTGAAATCCAATAAAATATATTTCCTGCGGGATTCTTCGCAAAATATCGCCGCCCAAAAATCTTTTTGCAAAGTTTTGTAATTGGTTTGTTTATTCATATTTTAATACGAATTTTAAGGGGTAAGACCAAAATTCAGATTAGGTGGAGATTTTATCACCTTTCCTAGGCCCCGCAAATCACAAAACGAGCACCCGTATCAACTCTACATTAATTTAAAAAAATATCTAGACAAGACTCTAAGGACTGTCGTGCTCAATAAGGACAAAAGAAGGTCGTGGGTAATCTATCGCTTATTCGCATTACTTTTGTGGTGTCTAGGCAAGTGGTTACTTAATTAGGCCCGCTATTTTCGGTGATTCGTATAGCGGATACCTCCCACTTACCTGGCACTTACCTGGCCACAAGAGTAGTAAGAGGTGATAAAGGATTGATCCTGCGGCTTGTCCTTTGGAAATCTAGGAGCGGTCTAGAGACTTGACCTAGATAACCTTAGTTCTAGGGTTGTTTGTGCATTTTTGTGTGATTTGTCTCAAGTCCGACACTTTTCAAAACAAACCAATTTTAAAAACACACGCGCTGCCCCTTGTGCTAAACCCGCTTAGTGCATGCTTGGCTGGACACTGGATTCTAGTGTCCGTCTTGTCCGCGTTCCTGCTATCGACTCTGAAGTCGGTGCTTCTTTATCTTCTTTTCCCCAACCATCCACCACATCGACCGAGATGGACGGTACTCCATCAAATTATAACACCACGCTGCCACCGCCCGTAGGTGAGCAGAATCCACCGCGCATCTCTCTTCAAGAGAGATGCTATCCTATCCGTGGTCCCCTTCCTACTTGTCTATCCATTCCACCAGCCAACAGGGATAATTTTAAAATTAAACCCCACCACATCAATCTGTTGCCCAAATTTCACGGGCTTGAGTCTGAAGACGCGTATGTTTTCATCATTAAATTCGAAAACGTATGCGCAATGATGGATACTTCACAACTGTCCGTGGATGCTATGCGCTTGCGTCTTCTCCCATTCACTTTGTGCGACTTGGCAGAAAAATGGTTTTATAATACTGCCGCACACTCTATTGCCAATTGGGATGAATTCGTGATAGCATTTCTTAGGAAATTCTACCCAAATCATAAGACCGCCCGTGTTCGGAGCGAAATCAACCAGTTTACCCAGCTTCCCAATGAACCATTTTGGAAGTGCTTTGAACGTTTCAAGGATCTGCTTGTCCAATATTCTCATCATGAAATACATAGATGGGATCTATGCCGAATTATATATGAGGGCATTAATCCAACGACAAAGCAGATACTTGAAACCATGTGTCAATGCAATTTCATGTCCAAAGACGATGGTGAAGCCTGGAAATATCTGGAAGATCTTGCTGAAAACACTTTACAGTGGGAAAGCGTTAGACCACCTTCATCTAGGGGAGGTATTTATCAGCTCGATATTTCCATCGCAGTAAAATCCGAAATAGCAGCGATGCAAAAGAAACTCGACGCTATTGAAAACAAATTCTCATCAATCTCCCTAAACTAGGTAACGCTCCCCAAAACCGTATGGTTGCTGTTCCGATCCATCACAATTGACGGAAGAATGTCCTATGAATGCACCGTTTCAAGGTCATGAGCAAACTAATGCTACTTTTCAGCAGCGACCTAGAAACGATCATTATTCTTCCACGTACAATCAGGGATGGAGGAATCATCCTAACTTTGCTTGGAACCAAAACCAAAACCAAAACCAAAATCAAAACCAGTTCCAAAGCAATTACCAAAGACCTCCTCCACAGCACCAGCAACCACCACAACAGACTCAGCACCCTTTCAGTGACAAAATTTTCAAAATTCGGTCAACAATTCTGTACCTTCTAATAATTCTTTTCAAACGACCGGTACCGATAACTCCTCTTCACTCGCACAAACTTTGGATTTGTTTATGAAACATTCCATCCAAATGTCGGCTGATATGAGGTCTTCTATTGATACCATAAAAAAAGACTCCGCCTCCCACGGTGAGGGTATTAAATCAATAGAAGCACAAATTGCACACTTGAATACCGCGATGAGTGCAAGAGAAAAAGGGAAACTTCCATCTCAACCCCTACCGAATCCTGGCTACTCACAAAGTCATAATGTGAGTGCTATTACCATGTTGAGATCGGGAAGAGTGCTAGATAATCAAATGGATAAACAGATTGATGATGAGGAATCAATTGAAACCCCGGCTTCTACTTCTTCCCCTAATTCGTCTAGTCTCCCACCTTCTTCCGAGCCTATTCTCCGTGTTCCCCAAGGCTCGAGCCCTCCACCCACTTCCACGAATCTATCTAAAACGATCCCCACTCTAATTCTGGGATCCATTCCATCCCCACAATCCTCTCCAATGTTGGACCCAACCCTTATTGATAAAGCATCTTATCCAAACAGGTTAAGGGGCAACACACCAAGTCCACAAATAGAGAAAATTGTGGAAATTTTTAAGCAAGTTAACATAAACATTCCTCTCCTAAATGCTATTCAACAAGTTCCGTCTTATGCGAAAATCCTAAAAGACTTGTGCACTAAAAAGAGAAGTTCAAGTACCTAAAAAAGTTTTTCTTACGAGTAATGTGAGCACTGCTTACACAACAACTACCCAAGAAACGAAAGGACTCCGGAAGTCCTACAATTTCTATTTCTATTGGGGGTAAAAATATCAATCGTGCTCTACTCGATTTAGGTGCTAGTGTTAACTTGCTTCCGTATTCTGTTTATGAGCAATTAGGGATCGGAGAGTTGAAACCGGCGCATTGCACTCTTCACATGGCCGATCGATCTATCACCCAACCTAGGGGTGAGTTAGAGGATGTGTTAATCAAAGTCGGGAAATTTATATTCCCCGTGGACTTTATCGTTATAGATACACAACCTGTAGCGAACCTACGAAACCAAATTTCGGTGATTTTAGGTCGATATTTTCTTGCGACTTCCAATGCAATAATCAATTGTCGAAATGGCTCTATGGCCCTATCCTTCGGGAAGATATCAATTGAGCTTAACATTTACAAGTTGGGAAGTGAACCCTCCGAACCCTATGCTCATGTGTGTTCTGTCAAAACAATAGATTCCGACAGCAGCGAAATTGAAGAGCTTCACGATACGGATCTCGACTCCGCTACTACGTTGTTATCGGGGTCAACATCTAACACTAAATATGAACCTTTTATGGAGTCATGGTATCATCCCGTTCTTTCTGATGACATTATTATTCGGGATATCGATGAAAACTTCGAGGAAATCTTCGCTGATGAACTCGCATTCTTAGAAGACATGGGCGTTGTGAGGAATCAACCCCAATGCAAAAAAGTTGAAACGCCACATCTTCTTATCAAGAATGAGAATGCGAGTAATCCATCGTCATTGTTTTGTCTCTACAAACTGAGACGTAAACCTTTTCCATTACACCTCTTGTCTCCTCCCCACTTTTTCACGTCAATAGGCGACATGTTCTTCCACCAACCTTGGTGCTTCATCGATAAATTTTTTGAATGGCTGGTGTTGACTTTTGGTCTTTGTAAGGCTTTACTTTTACCAATAACTTTAACCCCCAATGATTTTAATTGCTTAAAACTATTTTGCTTAAGTTTGTGGGGGGGAATATTTTGGTTCTTGAAAGAAAATGATTTTTACAAAATTATGAGCCAAAAATAAGTTTGGGGGTGAATTTTACTTTCACTATTTCATGTCCCCGTTACTAACTTTTCCTCCCAAGTCTACAGTTTTTTTTAAAGCTTAACCGATGACATCAGTGAGGACACCGCTGTAAACATGTTTGGGGGAGGTTTGTGCTTATTCACGCGTTACTTTGTATTATACTATATATAAGCACAATTTTTTTTTTTGATAATGAAAGTTTGAAAATGAAAATTTATATATGAAAGATATGAATAGTTTGAAAAAAACAAGAAAGTTAGAGGTTTTCTTAAACGAAACTAGTAATAAGTAGTTATGAGCCGTTGTCCCAAGGGTTAGTAAGATGAAGGAAATCACTAAGCTGAGGATAGATCTAAATCTGAAACATAGTCCTTATTCTTGAGGCCAAACATCTGAATATTAATACCCTACTATACGCACTTACACACATCTTGAAACTTGGGATAGTATAAGATACCTTAAAATGCTCGTCTAAAAGCCTTAGTATGAAGGAAAAAAAAGTACAAGTGGTGAAGAAAAAAATGAACACTGGTTTTGTAATTATCAAGGCAGCATAAAAAAAAATATAGCAAGGGTGCTTTATCACCTGGTGCCTTAGACCAACTGGTTTGGGAGCCACTGCTAAGCCTTAGGTGTGCTAGACGAGAAATTAAACCTTAATACGCGATCACATTTTGTAATCGGTCAGTTAGTACCTCAAGAAGTATTAACGGTCGCATGAAAAATATGTGAGCAATTTTATCAAAAATATTCACCAACTATAAAGTATTTTGGAAGATGGACAAGAGTATAATAGCTTGAATTGAATTATCTAAGTGTAGAGATGTCTTTTACACACACATAGGGGTATATGATCAATGTTTGGATGAAAGATAGGAAGGAAGACTAAAGGCGATATTTTATTGAGGGATGATGTGATTTCTAACATTTTTTTCACGACCATTAAGATAGGACTTATGGCAACTGAGAACCCAGTATAGTTGGAAACTCTTCTTTTCAAGTTCTTTCTTTTATAGTTCTTATTTTTATATGTAATTTTTACCATCTTTCTTTTATTATAGGATTTTGTGGGTGTAATCCGCTGAAAACCCTCAGGAGACAACACTCCTCCTACTAGGGACACCTAGGAGTTTAACGGCTTGTTGCACGTGCTTGGTACAATCGTGTTGCCTACGAAAGTGTGCTACTTAGTTCTTCTTCTTTTTCTCCTTCTCTTGAATAACTAGTTTGCTTGGGACGATCAAAATTAAGTTTGGGGGTATTTGTTCAGTTGATAAAACTGCACTTTTAATATGATATTTTCCTTTATATTTATATATAATAAAAGATGTTTATTATAAATATGACACATATTGGGGTTTATCCGTAAAAATACTATTTTCATGTGTTTATATATTATAATTAACATTATGAAAAGAAATGTAAGCATATAATATTCATGTAATATTTAGACTATTTAAACATGCTTACCTTATTAAATATCTTTGACCAATTCTCTTAAAACTAAAATATCATGAAAATGGTTAAGATAATATCTCAATAAAAACAAATTCTACTAATATCATTTATTGAGATAATTGTGCAGGAATTATATCATTACTGAAATCAAAGAAATCCGAGTTGAGATCAAATCTACCGAAGATATTCAAGTAAATTAAAGAAACCAATTCTGGCAGAAATGGAGAGAAGATTTGCAAAGTCTAGACATTCAAAAGATCACCAAGTGCTACAGAGATGAACCCCCGAAAATTGGAGCCCAAGATCCCACCAACAAGCGGCGGATCCACGGCCAAAACCCACTATTGGCGGCGGATCCACGGCCTGTTAGGGAAGTTGGGATGTGAGATTTTTAGGTTGGATCCTAACAGCTAGTTGCCTTATAGGAAACTAAAGATTCTGGGTCTGCGACTATAAATAAGGACCGAGAGCCTCTTGGAAAAATTATCAAACCGACGCGATCACGAAGTCCACGATGGCTCAAGAATCCTGGTTGATCATCGACAGTTTATCTACCTCCTTAGAAGAGATCGAGAAGCGAACTAAGGTTTTGTAATCATTTTCTAAAGGAACAAAGTGTACTTGATCTTGTTGATTAATAAAGATAGTTTTAATTTATTGCATTTTATTTTCTTCATGATTTCTATCTTTTCTTTTCCTAACATGCGCGAGTAATTCTCCGCTTGTTAGGCTTCGTAGGATTAGAGTAGATTAATGGATGATGAATATCCTTAAACTCTTTTTACGTCCTATAAAGTTTATAAACTTTATCAAAAGAATAGTTAACATCCTAATCGGACGCGCTATCAATTCATTGATACTCACGACCACGATTAGAGATTAGATTAACAATTGTTTTGGTAAAAACTAGACATGAACGGAGATCCATGTCAAGATAGGGGTTAGGAGTGGGAACCCTTTTTGTCCCTCCAGAAACCCTAATCTGCATGCATCACTGTCGATCTAGTTTTAAATCTATTAAAGGATAAAAAGAGTAATCTTTAATTAATCATCCATGACTACTGAATCTTAATGAACCCTACAAACCCCCTTCTAGTATAAAACCTACATCCGTATTTAATCTAGATCTATATTCTGTATTTGACGTAGATCTAGAACCTACAACCATTCTTCACCATTCTTTATTCTCCTTCTCTCTTTTTCAACATGCCTAAAGTAAGATTAAAAGATTCAACGTTTCCCTGAAGACGACCCATACTCATCTCGGTCTAGCTACACGCGACTCCGTTATTGATTGCGGTTAACTACTTCACATAAATTAGATAAATCAGAGGACGTGGAGGGTGTGAAGGTAACGGGGTGAAGAGGGGTTATGGCTAGGTGTCAGATTTAAGGTTAGGCTCTAATACCGTGTGATCAAAATTAGAGAAAATTATGAGGTTGCTAGTGAATCCCCTCTACCTCATATATATATTATTGTTTTTCTAATAATAGGAAATATAAATAATCTAATTAAATCTAATCAAATCTAAATCTTACCAATCTAATTAAATCTAAATCTATATCTTATTCTTAACATAACCAATAAGTTTATGGCTGATATATGAAAATATAAAGCTTGTGGGGTGATATATTCAAATAGTTAAGTTCTAAGGGTGATATAAAGAAAAACCCTATAAATATCTCTATTAACATTATCCATAACTTCAAGGTTTTGGTGCGGTAGTAGAATTTGGTATCATAGCAGCATAGGTTTTGATCATGTGAGCAATTAAAAACCACTAGTATGTTGCACGTGCGATGCACATTTATATATTTTGACATCATAAAGATTTGAAAAGATTTTTAAAAAATTAGTTAAAGAGATGGTAACGTGGGAATGAGAAGAGTTACAGAGATGATGGCAAACTAAAATCTTTCAGTTGTAAGGATTTTGTTGTGGATGAATAGTAACAATAACCTCAAAACCTTTATATTATATTTTTTATTTCAAGTATAATATAAATCAAAAGTACCAAGTTTTGACACATCAGCATTGTTGACATGGCAGAAAATTAGAGGGTTTTTTTTGCACGTGATCCGTACACCCCTCCTTTGGCGTTAATATAGTAGAGATATGCTAAAAAATAAAGTTGGAAAGAAAAGTTCAAAATTCTAGGTTTAGGCCCACCAAAAGGTCGCAAGTTGTGCATAGTGTTAGAATATAAAACCATCTCCATCAACTCATAACTTTGGAGTTTTGGTGCACGAGCAGGGTTTAAGACAACTGGCCCTTCCCAAGTGCTCCGAAAAATAATGTATTAGAGCAATCAAATTGGTGATTGTCTACCTGGTCTATAGCAGCAACAACATCTGCAGCGAAGCCTCCAAAGCTTTTGTACAGAGCCTTGTATATAGCAATGCTGAAACAGACGAGCACAGAATATATAAATATTTGAACACGATATATACTTGCAACAATGACTCTATGATGATTCAAATAAAATCAATCAATTACTGTGCATGAGGAGCCATGCCACTAGCATTCCCAAAGTGATGCCCGGACACAATAACAGGAATTCCATAATTACCGGCCGCAATGGATGCTGTGTGCCTGCATTTGAAAAATGTATGTACAATAAGAAAAACAGAAATAAATAAATGCTCAGAAAGAGTGAAAGACATTACAAAGTTTTGTTTGCAAACCAAAGATTATATTTCTAGAGAGACATTATATATTTGATATTGTACAAAAGATTGCCAGGATCAAGTGTAGTAGTATATTGGTTAAATCGAAAGAAGCAACTGATGCACAAATAAACCTAAGGCTTAACTTCAGCAAACTACAAAAATTGGGTATACTTTTTCCCTAAACTACTAATACCTCTATAAATTACAGGTAGCTGCCCAGACCTTTCATATAGATATTAACAATTCCCATTTTTCACAACACTAACATAACAACAGTTTACAAATTTCATTGATGCCACTATATTAGTTATAGTAATGTACCGGTAAAATGTTGGACTCAACCTGGTTTAGTTTGGATTATTGCCAAGCATATCTTCCATGTTTATGCTTACTAATTTTGTAGGTTTAATATATGCGGCAACGTTAAACGAAGATTGGAGGCAAAGAACGTCAATGTCATATCAATTGGAGGATGAAGGACCGTGTTGGACTTCATCAAACTATATTGACAATCAATTTTAAAGTCAACATGAAAAATATACAAAGTTTCTATCATATCATACAGGGTATCATCTGTCTTGCATCTTTATTTTATTTTTCTTCAGAAATTACTGTAAAGGGGACTATAATGCTAGAGAGTATGATAAACACACATATGTACTTTTATTTCATTTTTCAATGTTCTAAAAAAATCACATATTTTTAAAGTCTCGAATTATTTTTCTTAATATTCAGAGACTCCAAAATATATTTTTACTATGCAATAGTTAAGATTGAAAGTATTTTTTGTTTGATCTCAATAATAATTATTGTTGATAAACTCGTTATATTTTAGGACACTAACATTATTTTTCTATAATTTTCTTACATTGTTTATGCTAATTCAATATATTTAAGAAAAAGAAAAAAAACACAATTTGTTGTTTGATTCTTATATTTTCGTAGAATGGCCCACAACTTATCTAAGCATTTTATTACTCTTTGTAAATCCTTAATATTATTTAATAAATATATTTGAAACTATATCACCTATGTTAGAAAAGAATGGCTTAACATTTCCTAGGCCATGTGTGTATCTTGACTTCAGCAATTTAGAAAAACATTTTTTTACCATTATAGCAAGCTTACATGCTCGGGAGACCTGCAGCTTCAAACTAAATAGAGATGTTCGGCTTTCAATTCTTCAGTTGGCCAGCTCCCTTTGAAATATAACTCCATTCATTTTTAGGTAGGTTCAACTCGAGACTAAAACTCTATTTTCCATTATTTTCATTGTTTTTCTCTAAAAATTTCAGTCTAAATTAAAACCAAAATTTTCTCTCCTTGCCCTTGCATTATAGCTACAACAAAAGGTCAAAATGACAAGTTTGCATAAACATATATTTCTTAAAAAATATTTTATACCTTATTTATTCATGCAAATATATATATATATCGGAGTGATCCATTGCAACCCGGTCCGCATTTTTTAAAAACGGGAACTCCCGATCTACAACATATTTTAACGATCTGATCCGTTCAAGTTGATCACCCCACCCTCAAATATATGTGAATGAAAAATCAAGAGATTTAAAGATCTCTGGCCGATACATCGATGGATGCAAAAATGAACGTCTTTCGATAATGCAACATAAACGTCATCCGATGCATATGCTAAAGGTCTTTAAATCCTTTGATTTTTCATACACGTATATTTGAGGGTAGGGTGATCACCTTGAACGGATCGGATCATTAAAATATATTATAGATCATGAATTCCTGTTTTTAAAAAACGCGGACCGGTTTGCAATGAATCACTCCCCTATAAGAATTTATTTTATGAACTAGAACTTTCAAATTTTCTTGAGCAATTCTCTAGGGCATATATTCAAAATACTCTCATCTTAAAGTTTCTTTTTCTTGAGTAATATTGGAAATCTTCAAGTAACCATTTCATTTGCAGGACTCTCTGTCGATTATCATTTCTACAAACTCTTAATCCTTATTAGAATGGGCAAATTTATAAGCGAAAACTCATCTAATCTATTAGAGAGTTTTTTATTGGTTTGTAACTTTTGCCTCTTAGAAAAAGACGGATGTAAACGTTTTGCTTCATCTGGTTGGTTAGGCAATGAAAAGGTTTGGAAAATCCTAAATATAGAGTCTTTAAGGATGAACTAAATATGGAAAGTCGAATTAATTGTAGGACGTCATGTTTGTGTTTGCTCTTTTGTCTGTTGTTTATTCCACGCTTATCTTTATATGAAGATTGAAATTTTTTGTGAATCACATTAAGGCTGAGCAAAACCGAACGCAATCCGACAAACCGACCGAACCGAAACGGTCGGTTCTGAGAGTGGACGGTTCGGTCTCGGTTTTTTATTCCTAAAAAATGGATAACCGAACCGACCGACTACTTGAGCATAAGAACAATCTTTAAACTAAATATAGTATAATTTAATATCATAAATGGACTGTGCATCAATTTCCAAAACAGTTCACGTGATAAAAGCCATTCCACCTTTTCAAATATAAACGGTGTCTTCATGTGCTTAATAAATTACAGCCGATACTAGACAAATGATTTGACAGCTAGTTTAACTTACTTTTGTATTTATTTTATTTAGGAAAAAGGCCAATTTGGGTATTTTCTTCAACCTCTGTTACATGAAGAACAAGGATGAATTGAATAAACCAACGACAAAAAAGTTCCAAGCTGTTGATCGCAATACAGGACACCGCTGATAATCGCCTACATGATAAAAATATCCCACAAGATGTGCTGCTTGCCGTTGCCTAAAACTGACCGAACCAGACCGAACCGCGGTTCGGTTTTATTTTTTTTGTAAAAACCTAACCGAACTGACCAATGCTCATCCTAATTCATATTCTAGATATTGTTGTCAACCAAAATAAAATAAAAAAGTTGAGAAGGTGAATCTTTTTTTATTTGGAAATATCAATTCGTCATTGTTGATGCATATGAAAGAATAGAGAAAAGGAAAGATTTTAAGAATATAAGATCAAAAAAGTTTTAGACATAAGAGAGGAAAAAGAAAAATCGGTGAGTTGTGCCCTGGTGAAAGAAGAGGGAATATTTTTAATTTATTAAATATTAATTGTACAAGGAAAAGATATTCAATTTTGCATGTAGGCTTGATAATTGTATATTTAAAGTCAAATAAAGATTTATTTTAAAGAAGATATTAGCTAATTATATAATTTGTATAGAAAATGGAATCTAAGGTGCCACACGAGGAGATTTCAAAGCTCCACCAATTTTTCAACGATCGGCATCCACAACCTTCATCTTCATCGTGCAAAATATGGATACAATAAATTTGATGTGAATTCAAAATACCCTTTCACCGTTGATTTTGTAATGTAAAATACTAAAAATGTTATACTATCGGAAAACAGTTAATTTTACACTCTCAATGCATCAATGGTGAAAAAATATTGGATTCTTGTCAAATTTGGTGTATCTGCATCTTGCATGATGAATATGAAGGTAGTGGATGCCGATCATCGAAAAAATTGATGGAGGTTGTCTTTTTTCGATGACCTAGGAGGAAATTTCCTCATGAGTCACCTGAGATTCCGTTCTCTCTTGTACAAACTATGTTTAATTTACATTATCACAAATTTTGAGGCTGTATATATAAATATTAATTTTTTTCCTTTGTCGGCATATCTAACTGTATTTTTTCAAGATATGCAATAAATGTAAGTACCTTAAAATTGCAAGGACATTAAAAATTGGCAAATTTATTAAATCAACATATATTTTTGAAAAAGAAAATTTATTTTATACATCACTTATTCATATAAATATATCCATCATTCATATATCACTTAATAATTTGCAGCTGAAAGTTTTATTTTCTTAAGTAATATGTGAGCTTCAAGCAACAGTTACATTTGTATACTTCTCTATCAATTATCTTTACAAATGTTTAGTCTCTGTTAGAATGAGAAAATTCTTAAGTGGCAACTATAATCTATTAAAAATATTCTTATTAGTATTAATTGGTTTCTCTTGGTAATATGCGGTTAAAAAAAGTTTTGCTTCAACCTAGTTAAAAAAACAAGAATAATGAAAAAGGTATGGAAAAGTCTAAAGAAAGGATCTTTAAGAATGGACTAGACACTGAAAGTCAAACCACCTGAAAATCGTCATATTTGTGTTTGTTCTCGTCCCTTATTTATTTAACCAAATTTATCTTTCAAATTGTTATAATTTATGATATGCTTAATTAACTTGGCAAATTAGCAAAAATTTCTTTAAAACCCTATTCATCCCCTTCTAGTGTTTTAGTTTGGTATTTCAATTGGTACCTGAGCTTGGTATTCTTTATTTTTGTTTAACAGCTTAGAACTATAGATCATGAATATCTTTTAATGGGATTATGATATGACATCTGCACCTATGTAATAATGGTTAATTAGAATGGAACATTTTATTAATGATAAACCTTTTGAGTTGTGGGATATTACAAAAGAATTTATTTCTCCCTCGAAACCAAAATTAGAATAGGGTCATTACAAAAAGAAACAGCCTATAATGGTTAAAACCGCATTAAATTTATTAAAATATTTTCTTCATGCCAACCTTTCTCATAAGATTTCTCATTATGTAAATAACTATCAAGCAGCAGCAACAACAACAACTGAGCCTTTTATCCCAACCATATGGGGTAGGCTACATGAACCAACATGACGTAAATAACTATCAAGCGTTGAGAAAAATTAAGGCAACACATAAAATTAAATTTTCAATAAGAGTAATAGAAAAAATTAATGATCAAATTAGCTATATTTCACTTGATGAACATATAACATCCATTTCAACTTTTGCTTCTAAGAATATTTATCAGGGGTATGATGTTAATATGTGCCAAAATTTGAGAAAAAAGGATTTTGAATATCAATTCTAAATATGATACTTTTCTATAGAAATTGTTGTCGGAGAAATAGAATTCTAGAGAGTTTGATAAACACTAGAAAAATATTTTTTTAACGTATTTTTAGAATCTCAAATTATTCTTAATATCCTTTTCAAAAATAAGTTACTTTGAAATACTCAAGTTGAAAGTATTTATATATTTAATCTCATAACAATTACTATCGATAAGCTCGTTATATCTTTATAACACTAACATAATTTTTCTATAATTTTCTTATATTATTTATATTATATCGTTATATTTAACAGAAAGAAAAATAAATTTATTATTTTATTTCTTATACATCTCTAAAATATCCCACAGCTTATCCATGCAATTCTGATAGAACCTTTTAATTAACAAATTATTTCATTCCTCTTCGTAAATCCTTGATCTTATTGTGTGTAAATATATCAAACCATGTGATTAGTTATTTCTAACATTTTATATCATTTATGTTTGAAAGAATGGCTTAGTTGCAACGAGCTAACGTGTTTGTGAGGCCTGCAACTTCAAACTCGATAGAGTCGTTAGACTCACTCCGGTTGATAAGCTTCCAATAGGCAATAATTTCCCATTCTTTTTTAGCTAGGTTCAATCCAAGACTAAAGATCTATTTATCCTTATTTTATTGTTTTTCACCGATATTTCAACCTTCACAAAAATTTCTGAAAAAAGAAAAATATTATATGTACAACTTGTCCAAATATATAGCATTCATTTTGGAAAATTGTTTTAGTTAACTAGAACTTTCAAAATTTTCTTGAGCAATTCTCTAGAGCTTATAATGGCAAATACTCGTATCTTAAAATTTAATTATCATAGTAATATATAAATGTTTCATTTGCATATTGCTTTATCAATTATAATCTCCACAAAACCTTAGTCCCTAGTAGAGTGAAAATTTTGTTTCTTTAGGGGTGTACTAGATGTGGGACGTTGAACCGCTTTGTAGGACTATGATGGAACGATCAACTTAGATCGCCGATCAACTCATGCAGATCCGAATTCGCAAGAGGATCTCAAACAATAGCGGAAGCATATAAACAATTAATGGCCTACAAGCACTAAGATCTGCATACCTTTGCAGGATAGTAGATCACTCGAAACCGTTGGACTATTGATTCGTTTTTCATGCGCATCTCCTCTTTTTCGGATGGTCGTGCAGAGAACAACCACAGTATTATCGAAAAGCCCCCTAATCTAGGCTTGTTAATGAGTCGGGTCTAGACCCGGACCCGACCAAAACCCGCTTTAAAAAGTAGGTTCTGGTTCTAATTCCCAACCCATTTATCCGGACCTGATCCAGATCCATTAAAATCTTCAATTAATGGGTCAAGTCTGGATAACCTCCATTCGGCCCCACTTGACCCCTTCCATTTATTTAATTAGATCTTAAACAATATTTTATAAACAAAATCATATCAAATATATAATTACCTAACTAAATTATAACGACAAAATATTTACTTGACTAAAAAATATTTTTTATACAGGTTCAATTTCTTTTCTCTAGAGCTTTCACCGCCTTCGATTTCCCCTTCATTTCTCCTTCCCGTCTCTAATTTTTCCAACTCCGTCGATATTAAACTCTCTTCTCTTGTATGACAAAGGGTTAAACTATAATTCTCTTTGAGTCCTAGCTTTGGATTCACATAAGGTTAGATCTTTATGTTGCTAAGCTATTTTACTCTACTTTTATTTGTTTTAAATCAAAACCTTTGTTGTTTCTTTTATACTTGAATGGATCCGGATATGGATCCATTCAATGTAGACCCATTGGATAAATGGAAGGATATGGATCCATTAAAAATAAATGGATATGGATCTGCAACATATCATTCCGGATCCAACCCAACCCATTGACAAGCCTATCCTAACTCATCGCGGCTGCTAGAGACTTTGAGGAAGACGACCAAGAACTCCAAAGGTTGCACACATGTATATCCATCCTTTTTTGCCAGCAAACCCTACCCTCTACCTATTGTATATAGATAGAGAGGAAAACGGATGGCTAGGATGTGTTGGGGCCTAAACCCTCAAAAGGTTTGACCTTAAACTATTGTCCAGCCCACCTCATGAGCCCAAACCACTAGGGCTCGGCTCAATGGGTGTGGCTCGAGTCCGGTCACCGACCCCATGACCCGTCCACTCAATTGGGCGGGATTCGTGTCAGGCCAGCGACTCGAATGCCAACACCCTTGAAAATCATCGTGTTTGCGTTTGCTCTCTTGTGTCTTATCTATTTTATCATTCATTTTTTAAAATTATTATAACTTGTGGTGCATGCTTAATTACTTTGGCAAATTAGCAAAAAGATTGTTTAAACCTTTTTCACCCCCCCCCCCAAAAGAAAAAGGGTTTAGATTGGTATTTCATATTATTCAGTAGAAAAATGGGTATTGTTATTATAGGAAATTTTTGGTAGTTTCTTGAAAATTACAAAGTTCGTTGTAGTTTAGCGATAAAACGGGTGAGTTATCTCCTAGTCTAGTCAAATTAAGCCTAAAACTAGAGCATAAGCATAATGATCTCTAAAAGCCACTCCCTTGCTCTCCTTGTTGGAAATGTTGTTTGCACGGATATAATGTAAAAGAAAATGTCCAAGATGATTATGTTAAACTGAATTCTTATTGATACACAAATTAGAAAATTTAAGGGATTGCACTCACGTTCCATGTCCATCCCCGTCAATTGGTGAAGGATAGTCTTGAGAAGTATTAAATACCCCCCTCGTTATAGCCGAAGCTGCGAAATGCCGAGCCCCAATAAGCTTTCTATTGCAAGACCCAGATGGAAATTCCTTTGTCACCTCACAAACGCCAGAAAAATGGGAAGGAATTGGATAATCATTTTGAGTTAAATCATCGGAAAAGCTGGGGTGCGTCGGATCAATTCCTGTGTCAATGAATCCAATTACAATTCCTTTGCCAGCAGCATCGGGTCCTCCTTCTTGAACCCAAGCTCCTTGTGGAAGGCCCAAGAATTGAGGAGTGTGTGTAGTTGCTGTTCTAACTGAAAAGTCCAATACCACGTTTGCGACTTCTTTCCATTTAGATAGCTTGTCTGCCTTTTAAAGAACAAGAATATAAGGTTAAACTGACAAATATTTGACAATGAACGGGGTTTGAATTGTCAAGAGATGCAAACAAAAATCAAGTTTCACAATACAACTTATTTAAAGATGAAATTTGTCGTTTTTAAAGCTCCTGCCACTTCCGCACCAAAACTATGACGTTGTGGTAAGGATTGATGGAATCACTATACATTTTAGCACGACTGAGCAGGTTGAGCACCGTTCTTATGGGCCGAAAACCGGGGATTTATACAATGGTACTTTTTAAACTAATCTGATTTACATGTGTGCTTAGCTGTTTAAACATGGTTGTTCTTATACCAAGTGAAATTCTTGCCACCAAACCAAAACTCTTATTCTGATGGTTGAGGGAATATATTTTATATTCTAATAATAGTAAAATGATGTTATTAAGTACCTTGCAAGGGAACTTATATCTGAGATAAGCGGTGAACTCGAAAAAATATCTAGGAGCCTATGTTTAAAATAGCTCACTACGTGGCTTGCTATTTTGCGCTATGTGGCGTAGCTTAGTCTATTCCCTACGTAGCATTGGAAAATAGTTTACCGTTTTTTCTTTAAATAATTTACGCCTTTTAACAAATTGTATATGCTACGCTATAGCTATTTTCAAATAAGATTTTACTATTGAAGTTCTTAAAATTTCAGTATCATCCTAAACTGTATAAAGACGGTCTTATTGAAGTTCTAACCTCTTAATTCGAAATCAAATTTATTAGACATGTTTCTCAAATAAAGATTATTTGATTGATTTTTGATACGTTTAATACTATTATGAATCATACATATGAAATTGAAAATTTAGAAAATATTGTTATATTACTTATCGTTCTATGTTCTCAGGCTAATTTTATATCTTTATAATAATATAATTTATTGTAAATGAGATGATCATAGTAATAAGTAATAATTAATAATTCATATAGTTTACGTTATGCGCAATGATATTTGCACTTTTCGCTATCGGTTGTGAAACACTATGCTACACGCTATCACTATTTTGAACATTGCTGGGAGCATTAGTCATTTAATTTATAGGATTGTCGGGTTTAAGGTTGAACTGTTGACACTAAAAACACAAACCAGCAAGAGTTAAATCTGCTCAAATATGACCATATAAATGAGAATCATATAAAAATCATTTCATTTACATGTATCATCAGGTCTAAGGCTGATTAGTTCACATAAGCAAACACAGAACCTACAAAATTTATATCTGAAAATTGTGGTCTAAAGCGTTAAAAAATTATTACTAATATGGGGGTGTGTCTCTGCGTGTGTGTGGGTAAGAACTATGTAATTCCCTTGCATAATACGTACAAAAAAAGTTCTAACAATATGAAAGTGCCAAATTATTTGACAAAGTACCTGTTGTGGAGTAATAAGAACAGCGAATCCATTGATCAAGTATTGGTAGCTATAGAGCTTCAAATAAGTTTCCCCTTTAAGGGCCTTCCTTAATAGAGAATTTTGAAGTCGAATAAGATATGAACCATAACTTGCATCTGCTCTTGAAGCGTTCCTGTATTAGAGTACAGTCAAAAGCCAAACTACTTATGAAATCAGAATCCTTCAGAGTGATTAGAACATGATAAATAGATGAAGAGAACTTCAATGAAGCCATCCAGTCATAACATTTTGGTATAACGAAAGATACAATTAATATGGAGCTTCAGAATTAGCGAATGATAGGATTCATGAGTAATTCCCCAATCAATATGATCAAATTGTCGACAAAATTAAGTAATTGCTGTGGGACCAGGATTCATATTATTAATGTAATTGAGAGCAGCCTAAGGGGGGAATGCACTGCTTTTTTCATTAAGTTTCCTTGTAGCTCACAGAATTTCTAATCCTTTGAACATTTGCGGAATTGACTTCTAGATTTCTAATCCAAGCAGAGCTCAAATTTCATGAATAATTGTTAACACAAATTACAGAAAAAGGAAATCAATCTCAACAAACAAAGATTAAGTGTGAAATGATTATGTAGTAGCATATGAAATTCAATCAATTCCCATAATTTAAGAGCCAAAACATCACACATCAAAATAAATTGGACATGCCCAAAAATCAGCATGCAACTTATATTTCCTTTTTCTGATCATAGTAGACTGCAAATGAACTAAACCAAGTGCTGAACAAAACAATCCCAAAAACTTATAATTAGCAACAAAAAGTGCAAATGGCAAAAAATGAACAAGACCTTAAATGAAGCATGAGAAATAAATGAAAGGAAAGAAAAGCACCCCTTTGGCTTGTGGAGGGTACTGATTGTGCCAGAGGCCCCATTACTAAACTCACTGCTTCCAAATCTCTTCACAACAGCATTGTGATGAACAGCAGGAGCCTGCTTCATTGTCACAATGTAAACAGCTGCTTCATCTTGACAAAGACCTCTCATCAAAAGACCCACAAACAATAAAACCAACATTAAATGCATGCCCTCCATTAATTACAACCTCAACTTAACTTCACAAACTCCTAATTCTTCACTCCACCGTTATTTAAAAATTAAAAAAAAAAAATTCTCCTCATTCTGCCTAAAACCACAAGATACCAGTTGAAATAATCACAAATGGAAGGATACCCACGAGTCAAAATCTCATCTTTAGGCTTTTCCTCTTTGTTCTTCCACTAAAGGAGCAAAGAGAAGCCACTAGAGATAATGTGAGCAAGAGAGAGGAAGTGGAAGGCACGGAATGAGAATATGCAGCCTTTTGGTGTTTATATATTCGACTATTGAGTGTTGAGAGTGGGTTTCTTGTGCTCACATTCTGCAACTCACAGCTCATCATCCCAAAAAAGAAACAACAACTAAAGAAAAGGAAAAAGAAAAGGAAAAGCAAAGAGAAAGGGAAAGAAAATGATTGAGTGATGATAGGGTTATTTAGGGAACTATGAACTGTTTGGGTTTTAGTGGAGCTGTCTTTATTTCCAACATTACACTGTTTCTTTCTGTATAGTCGGTGGCATCACTCTTTGTATGTTCTCTCCGACTTAATGTGTGATGAAGGTCCTTTTCGGATCTTCCTCAGATGTTGTCTTCCGTCGATCTCCCGTGAATTTGGAAGGTGATCTCCTGCTGCGTGCGGGTCCTAATGGATTTTGAGAAGATTGGTGATTTGAGGAGTTTAACGCCGAGTACCTGCAAAGAAGTCCCGAAGTGATGATAGGGGTATTTAGGGAACTATGAACTGTTTGGGTTTTGATGGAGCTGTCTTTATTTCCAACATTACACTGTTTCTTTCTGTATGGTCGGTGGCATCACTCTTTGTATGTTCTCTCCAACTTTATGTGTGATGGAGGTCCTTTTCGGTTCTCCCTCAGATATTGTCTTCCGTCGATCTCCCATGGATTTGGAAGGTGATCTCCTGTTGCGTGCGGGTCTCAATGGGTTTTGAGGAGATTGGTGATTTGAGGAGTTTAACGCCAAGTACCTGCAAAGAAGTCCCGGGGTGGTTTGATACCACCGAGGACCCTCCGACGATCAAGTTAGTACGCAGTCCGAGAAGAGTAACGGCTAAGTGGAATTAAAAATGGCTTATTTGACCCCTCTGTGATAGGAGTTTATATAGTGGCGGCAGCACGCAGCAGCAGGCGCGAGAATCTCGTCGACAGTTTCGCTCCCGATGTCATGCCCGCGTAAAGAGCGGATTGCCCATTAATGGGGATCGTGGTGGCATGGAACGTGGGATGTTGCTGGCGGATAATCTGCGCATGGCGAGATTTGCGGAGCGGCGGTTACGCCTGTAAGTGGTGGAGTTGGTTGGTCGGAGGATCGAGGAAGATGGCCTCGGCTAGGGGGCTCGGGAACGAGCGAGAGGGCCGAGAAGTCTTGATCCTGTGGCAGCTCGGGGCGAGCTGAGAGGCCGAGGAGGCCAAATTCCAGGGGCTCTGAGGTGAGCCTGCTTGCACTTGCAGGTCGGGTACAGGGGTGGCATGGTCGGCCCCTGTGGCCCTTTCTTCTAAGTTCTGGGACACGTCATCTGCCACGTGTCCCAATCTTGGGGACCGCCAATATTGAGCATCATCATTAGCCCCCCACTCTTGTCCCGACCAGCTAGTGAGTCGGTCAGGAGTGGACTGCCGGGCCGCCCGGGGTGAGCTCCCTCCTAAGATTTCATCGGGATGCGTCCCCGGGCTGTCAGCTGTTTTTTCGGCCAGGGAATCAGGGTGAGTGTTAGTTATATGTATGCCCTAGAGGCCATTACTGTACATTGGATGTATATTGTAGTGGATGCTGGGACATATATAGGTAGGACTTTCTTGCTCGACATGATAGTACGCTATCTGGTTGCTCTTTATCTTAACGTGTATACTTTCTGTCTCTCTGTTACATGTTGATAAAGCCCTTAGGATGAGTACTCGACTTCCAGGACTATGATGAAGATCATACTAGTGGGGCCTGGGTAGTCAATGAGTACATCCTGCATTGTTCCTAGTCGTGGGAATATCGAGACGGGGCATCGATATTCCAGAGTAGACTAGCGTATATCTTCTCGACCCATGTGATGGGCGATGGATGATCCCATATCCATTGGTGTTTGACATCGAAGATGGTATACGGGTGCTCAGTGGAGACTGGGTACACTGAACGGACTCGCCGAGAACTCCCAGATGGTATTATACCTCACGTCAGATGGCAGTTCTCTGGTGACACTGGTACAGCTTAGTCTGTTGACCCGAGATCGTCATAGAGTCTTGTGTGTCTCCCACTGTGCTTTGATTTCCACCCTACCACGGCTCTACTGAGTCGTGCAAACAGGTGGTTTTTGGGTACAGTCCCGATTCACATGGAGGCAATGAGCGATAGGAGAGGATTCGTCTCTCCCGGTATTGGGGGTTGATGTTGCGCAATGCACGACTGGCCATAACAGGAAATCCCTGGCCAGGGTTGCAGTGATATACTGGTAAGAGTTATCAGTAGTTTCACGAATGTTATGGACCTCAAGTCGGCATGACTTATCGAGCTATTGGGGTCTGACGTTTACCACCCCTAGGCGAGATATGCGACATATCAGACGAACAGACCGGACTGTACGGTAAGTGTTACTGGTTGGATTCACAGGAGTGTGAGCGGGCTTGCTCGTCGATCTTCTGATCGCTCAATACCCGGGTGGCCGTTACGTTTAGCAGACCGCTTGCGGCTTGTGGGTGTTTGATATGATCATCATCTGCTGCCGTCGTATTGACGAGTCTTTAGAGTCCTACACAGAGGTTTCCTGGCTCAAGCGAAACGAAATAGGAGCGCATATGAGATATGTGCGGGACCGAGAATAATGTGTGTATGTGATACCGTATTCTATTCTCGCGATGAATGTATCGATTAGTTATATGCGATATAACCTAGTTATCGAATCAAGGATTGATTCGATAAGCCGATACGTTGGATACTGGCCGGTTATATGCGACATGACCGGATCATTGAATCAAGTGTTGATTTAATGATTTAATGTATAATTATATATTTGATATATTACTTTGCATTAACTAGTATTGGTTCACTTTAAATGGATTTACACACTTGTATTGCACATTGTATATGTGATATATTTTTGTGCACATGATTGTATCATGTTTGATGATACATTCTTTCTTGGTTTTGTGTAAAGTATTGAACCATGGTTAGTTAGTGGTTAGGGTATCATTTCATTTGCTTATTCATTTATCTTTTTATTTATTTCATTTGAAAAGAAAAAGAGAAATGAATGGTGGCTATATTTGTTTTTTTGTTGAAGGTTCATGAAGCATTGACTTAGTCACCATTCTTGTCTCATGCCTAACCCTAACCACTCATCTAACCTAAGTTAAGTCTCTACACTAAACCATGGTTGAAGATATGATAAGTATTGTATTTTCTTTTCTATTTTTATTAACTTATCATATCTTTTCTTCTTCTTCTTCATCTTGAGCAAGAAAGAGAAAGCTTGACCATCAATGGTGATTGATGGAAAAATGTGAGAAATCCAAATCTAAAGTTTACCCACTTCCTATTTCTTCATCCTCTACCTCTTGCTAAGTTGTATAGGGTGTTCACTTCACAAGTTTTCAAAGCTTGGTGAAGTTGGAGCTTGTTCTTGTGACGCTTCGACGTAGATCATCTTCGGCATCGAACCGACGATCAAGCCCGCCCATTCTTCGATGATGCCAATGCTAGAGTCGTGAGTTCGATTTGGACAGCGGAAGGAGATCATCGTGGAGCTTAGGAAGTGGTGGACCGGATCTACAAAGGTTGTAGCCCCTTTCCTTTAGATACATTTCCATTTACTTGCTTGTTTCGCCTAGATATCTAGTAAACGATCCGTATTAGGGTTTGTAGGCACCCGTAAAATTTGATTTGTGCATGTTTGATCACTTGTGAGACTCCATTAGAGTGCCTAGGAACCCTACAGTGGTATCAGAGCCTAGCTAGAGCCTTAGGCGAAGTCTAGACGGAGTTTGAAGTCCGAACGAACCCGAAACCCCAATTCCAAGGTGCTCTCTGGAAATTTTCTGAAATTTTGGATTTTTGTCAATTAAAAATATGCAGAAAATTATGCAGGGTCTTATATGAAATACTGTGAAATACGAGGGCCTGATTCAACTTTTCCAGCGCGGAACCGCAGCATGAGCTATGCATGAGCGGCGGTTCCGCGGCCGTACTGTCCCCTTGTCTGGTTATTTTTTCACAGTAATTCATGAATTCAGATATTATATTTTCTGGGTATTTTTATTGTGACTCTACAGAAGAGTATTTTGGGGTTGCTTTGGGGATTCAATTATTCGTTCGGGTTATCGGATTTTGTCTATGTGGCTTTCCGGATAACTTTAGAATATGTTAAAAAGTTCGACCGGATTTAAATACCCAACTTTTCCCCTGCCGGAAAAATTCCAAGTGTTGGATTTTTCTGTGGTTTAAACACGTTCTGAGTAGTGCAAGTAACGGGATGGTCCCTCTAGAAGACAACAAACCTTAACTCGATTATGTGACCGTCTTGAACTGCCCTTTGAACCTTCGGGTTTGGGGCAGTACGGCGTGCCACATGTGAGGCGTTGGCTTGACCCTTCTACGGCTGGACCGTTGGTACTGAGGCATGAAGTGAATGTCTTTGAACCTATTTCATGTGTTGATCGGTGTCGGGAAAACTTGGGTGTTCGAATGTTCGATCGGAAAGTTTAATATATTCTATTTATCCGGAATTGGATACAATAATTGGAATTCACAAATTGTTATGAGATAACGGAATGAATATTATAAACGTAGCAGTTTAGTCTCACTTGATCGGTTGCCACGGAGTTTTGATGTGATCAAAAGTCCGTCGCAATCACGTAGCGTACGCAGATACTCGTCGGGTAAACTTAATAGACAGCCTCACTCCATAGCCCCGACCAAGTGACTGTAGGAGAACCCCGTCGCCGAAAGCATCCGTTCGGGTGCTCCCGGTAGCGGTGTTCCGCCTTGGTGCACTTCGTCGACGGCGTCGGGGGTGCAGCCGCCTACTAAAGTTTGCGACGAGCATTCGATCAGAATGTCGGGAATCCTGTTGAATTGCCCGACTTGATATTGAAAAGTGTTTTCGATAATGAGACTAAAATGCGGGGTTTATAATTGTTAGGCATACGATGTCTAAAGAATTCATTTGATCAGGCATGCGATGTCTGAGGTGGTTGTGGATTCCAACTGTTGTAGTTTTACACTTTCTTTTCTGTGACCGTAAGTGTAATATGTGATATCGCCGGTTTCGTTGCTATATGTCAACGACAATTGGGATGCGCATATTTACTTACGTTGATGACATGTGATGTTATGTGTTGCTGGATATGTTATATTGGATCGTCGTGTTTGAATAGCCGGGTTTTTTTTTATGTGAGATGAGTGTTTTTTCATTTTCATTCATGTAAAAACTTGTATGTAATATTCTTTTATTGGGGCACTTCCAGGTTGCGGAAGATGTCACCGTTGATGTATATTATTTACTTTTCTGCACTAGGATAGACCCAAGGAGGGGAGCACAAGTAACCGGGTTCTGGGGTCCAGAGGGAGACCAACTCGAGGAGTCGAGTCCGGGTCTCCTAACCCTAGAATTGGTAGGGTTGCTTGCCGCTCTCGTAGGGGTCTTGGGGTGTGGGATTGGCTATTCATCACGACCGTGGAATCCGTGTTTTATACTGGCTCGTATTGAAAACACGGACGTCCTAGTATATCCAATATTTCATATGTTTCTTCTGCTGTGATTTATCTATGATCATGTGATGTTCTGTGACAGGTATTATATATAGTATATATGATATATTATATAGACGTTGCTTATGTTTTACACCCGCGCTAGCCCTGCCTCGCTCTGGCGTTAGTTACCTAACCTAACGGTGCAGACGGGACATCGAGGCGAATGCGGATGGCATAAGCGTAGGTTATATTTATCTATGATGGTTAGGTGGACTTAAATGATGGGATATTCATTAATGAGATTAATGAAAGAAAATAAACCTAATTGATATTGTGGAATCGAATTTCAAAATAAAAACAGGTAGCTACAGTTCTTGCTTTGCATCGCGGTGTTCATTATAGAACATCCTGCACCTTATTCGATGAGGAAAGGACCGAGATCCCTTCACCGGGAGTGACTCCTTTAGCAATAACTGGCAGATGCTACACACTCGGTTTGTCCTTTGATTGCTTCTATAGTTTCTGCTTTGCACAGTGATATATATGATATATCCCGCACCTCATTCGACGAGGAAAGGGCCGACGATCCTTTCACCGGGAGTGACCCCTTTAGCAAAACTAGAAAAGCCTCAAAAACATTCCATTTAAAAACCATTTGATTCCGCAACGAGATCAAGTTCAAAGCGTTAAAGGTTTTCACAAAAACCAGCCGCAACCCTCCGTCATTTTAGGAAGTAGAGTACTTAGTATTCGTGCTGTGTTTGTTGACCATAGTCAAGGCACAGTGTACGGTAGCTAAGTGATGTCTTCCTACACCGCATATGATGCGATTAGTTAGGACAGTCGCGTGACTTTGTTGACCTTAGTTAAAGGTCATGTGGGTGGGTCTAATTAATCACGAAATGACGGATAGAACTTGACTAGTACTTATGATTTGTTGACCATAGTTAAGGTCATAGGTGCTAGGGGTAAAAACCTTTATCGGGAGTTTCAAATGTTGAAATTTGCAATGAGATTGCATACCTTCTATGTGATAGTTGGATCTCGATACCCACTGCGAGTAATTGTTACTCCTGGGAGAGTTTTGCACTTTACAATTAGCCGATCAAGTAGGTGTCTAGAAAGGTGTCAACGGGGTTATGCCTCTGGGAAAACGAGGTTTACAGTAATTAGGTCCGTGCGAAAGCACGGGGAACCTCCCTCAAAGTACCGACACTGGCCTGGCTGAAAGATTGGCGAACTTGTAGAGTGTAATTAATCCCGGCTAGTCTTTCCTTTTAGGGTTTGAAGGAAGATTTGATAAAAACAGTGGGAGCCATCCTGATTAGATAAAATATATAACCAATCTGATCTTGCAAGAGCACACGCAGAGTGTTTTCTTCTTTCTCTTTCCTGGTAGCGACCATATCACCCCTTAATCAAGATAATAAAATGGATGTATTGACCGAACCCGCTTGTTATTCTGAGCTAGGGAACGTTGGTCCCGCTCCAACTTATAATTGTTATAAGACAGAGCAGGAAATAGGGAATACCAGAATTCCTATGCCGCCTAAACGAAGACAGTGCATATGATGCATCTCCTTCGGGTGTGTTCATTACAAAGAACTGTTTCTCAGTATCCTCTGAATCCTGGGTATACGATACCGGATCAGGATCCCAGATATGTAATCTGTTACATAGGGCTACAAAAAGGTAGAAAAACTGAGAACGGGTGATAAGTTTCATGAGACAGAAAACGGGGCAAGTGTTGCAGCCAAGTCTGTTGGTCACTGTCACCCTGTATTACGAATACATTGATTCTGAACAAATGCTATTAGATACCGAACCTGATATACAAAATCATATCAGTCTCTTTATTAGTAAAGAAAGGATATAATTTTGTATTGATGGATAATGTTTTGAACATTTCCTATATCAAAAGTTGATCGGTTCAGGCACGCTATCTAAAAGCATTAACGTTCTAAATCAAACTACAGTTCCTAGTATACTGAACACACACAAGAAGAAGAGTTCAGAAATAAACGAATTCTTCTTGAAGCATTGTAGACTAAGTCATATCAATGCGACCCGACTGGCTGAAGTTACATTTAGATGTATATTTAAATCAGTTTGAATTTACATCTTGTAAAACTTGCCAGTCATGTCACAAAGATAATATGACTATAGCTCTGTTTATTAGAAACAGAGAAAGAGTTAGTGAACTCTTGGGACTGATACATGATGATGTATGTAAGGTCTCCTGTCTACACATGCCAGGACTGGTTCTTTATACTTCATCATATTCTCTGATAATCTCTCAAGATTCAGTCATATGTTCCTGTTGAAACATGAGTCCGAACCTTTTGAGATATTCACAGAATATAAGTTAGAAGTAGAGAACCAAAATACGGGTATAAGTATTATGTCCTATGATAAGATCAGGGAGGAGAATACTTGTGCATAGAATTCCTGGACTATTCTAAAGGAGAATGAGATTTTCTCTCAGTGTTACTCCTCTGAATACACCACAGCACAACGGTGTATCAGGGCGGAGCAATTGCACAATATTAGATATGGTATGCTCTATGATGAGTATTACTGAGTTACCTATTTCCTTTTGGGGTTATGCACTTGAGAAGCTGCATACCTATTGAATTAGGTTTGAATCAAATCAGTGCCTACCACTCCATATGAGATATGGTATGGGAAGAACCCATCTCTTAAGCGAGTTAAGATTTGGGGTTGTCCGGCCTATGTCAAAAGAAAAATCCGGACAAGATCAAGGCAAGGTCAGTTCTGTAGAACTGGAAAGGTTCCAGCTATACGAAACTACAGCTAAAGATTTGACAGAACCAAAGGATTCTATAGTCCCCGACGAACCTCAGCCTCTCCGCCGATCTGGTAGGGTTCCTCGCCTGGCTGAGAGATACCTCGGTTTCTCGATGACAGTGGGAGCGAGGATTGCATCATGAGATGATGACCCAACCAGTTTCGAGTAGGCCATCGAGAGTAGGGACTCTGTAAGAATGGCTGGATGCTTAGTGATCTGAGATGGAATCCTTATACACCAACAAAGTATGGACTTTGGTTGCTATAACTGAAGGGTTAAATCCCCATCAGGAGCAAGTATATCTTGAGAAGATTACTTGGTGTAGATGGAAAAGTTGAGACTTTCAAAGCTAGACTTGTTAAAGGTTTTCGTCATCGACCAGGCGTGGATAATGATGAAACCTTTTTCCAGTAGCTATGCTTAAGTCTATCCAGATCCTACTTACCACGGCTACATACCATGACTACGATATCTGGCGGTTGGGTGCCATGACTGCTTTTCTAAATACTGATTTAGAAGAGAACGTCTATAAGAACACAGCCAGAGGTCTACGTAAACAGTGGGAGCAGCGGAAACGTGTGCAAGTTGCTTTACATAATGAAGCAGGCATCGCGGAGTTGGAACATCTGTTTTGATGGATTAGTCAAATAAGTTGACATCATCAAAATGGTAGATGAACCTTGTATAAACAAAAGGATAGTAGGGAGTATGGTGACGATCCTCGTAGAGTACGTGGATGCCATACTCTTGTTAGGGAAGGAGTTTCCTATGCTACGCTCGATCAATCTCCGCTTATCACAATCATTTTCCATATAGGATCAAAGTGATACCTCCTAAATCCTGAGTTTTCATCTATGAGATAGATGTAATTGGATGTTAGGATTCTCACTAGATGTAGTGAGATGGTATCAATCGATCCTGGGGGGAATCACTGGAAGAGTTCCAGGGTGATAAAGACGACTGAATGTCAGTCACGGGCATTGTCTTTACCTTCAGTAGAGGGACGGTATGTTGGAAGAGTTCCAAGCTCGATACCGTGGCAAACTAGACGATAAAGGCTGGTAACATCGCTATTAAAGATACTACCAAAGAGGCAGTTTGGGTGTATATTGGTTCATAGGATGAACTAGGTTCCTACCATTGTGTGACAATGGAACTGTGGCTTTGGCCCTGGAACCCTGGTCCCATCAGTGACCCAGACATATTCTGAGGCAGCATCACCAGATCATGGAGATAGTTGATCTCCAGGATGATCAAGGTTAGGAGAGTAGACTCAGAGAACAACACGGCGGATCCACTCATGAAGGCCGTTTCCCAGAGAGAGACTTTTATGGGATGGTTGAGTATGAGATACTACAACCACTGCTACAGATGGCCCTAGTGCAAGTAGGAGATTGTTAGTTATATGTATGCCCTAGAGGCCATTACTGTATATTGGATGTATATTGTAGTGGATGCTGGGACATATATAGGTAGGACTTTCTTGCTCGACATGATAGTACGCTATCTGGTTGCTCTTTATCTTAACATGTATACTTTCTGTCTCTCTGTTACATGTTGATAAAGCCATTAGGATGAGTACTCGACTTCCAGGACTATGATAAAGATCATACTAGTGGGGCCTGGGTAGTCAATGAGTACATCCTGCATTGTTCCTAGCCGTGGGAATATCGAGACGGGGCATCGATATTCCAGAGTAGACTAGCGTATATCTTCTCGACCCATGTGATGGGCGATGGATGATCCCATATCCATTGGTGTTTGACATCGAAGATGGTATACGGGTGCTCAGTGGAGACTTGGTACACTGAACGGACTCGCCGAGAACTCCCAGATGGTATTATACCTCACGTCAGATGGCAGTTCTCTGGTGACACTGGTACAGCTTAGTCTGTTGACCCGAGATCGTCATAGAGTCTTGTGTGTCTTTCACTGTGCTTTGATTTCCACCCTACCACGGCTCTACTGAGTCGTGCAAACAGGTGGTTTTTGGGTACAGTCCCGATTCACATGGAGGCAATGAGCGATAGGAGGGGATTCGTCTCTCCCGGTATTGGGGGTTGATGTTGCGCAATGCACGACTGGCCATAACAGGAAATCCTTGGCCAGGGTTGCAGTGATATACTGGTAAGAGTTATCAGTAGTTTCACGAATGTTATGGACCTCAAGTCGGCATGACTTATCGAGCTATTGGGGTCTGACGTTTACCACCCCTAGGCGAGATATGCGACATATCAGACGAACAGACCGGACTGTACGGTAAGTGTTACTGGTTGGATTCACAGGAGTGTGAGCGAGCTTGCTCGTCGATCTTCTGATCGCTCAATACCCGGGTGGCCGTTACGTTTAGCAGACCGCTTGCGGCTTGTGGGTGTTTGATATGATCATCATCGGCTGCCGGCGTATTGACGAGTCTTTAGAGTCCTACACAGAGGTTTCCTGGCTCAAGCGAAACGAAATAGGAGCGCATATGAGATATGTGCGGGACCGAGAATAATGCGTGTATGTGATACCGTATTCTATTCTCGCGATGAATGTATCGATTAGTTATATGCGATATAACCTAGTTATCGAATCAAGGATTGATTCGATAAGCCGATACGTTGGATACTGGCCGGTTATATGCGACATGACCGGATCATTGAATCAAGTGTTGATTTAATGATTTAATGTATAATTATATATTTGATATATTACTTTGCATTAACTAGTATTGGTTCACTTTAAATGGATTTACACACTTGTATTGCACATTGTATATGTGATATATTTTTGTGCACATGATTGTATCATGTTTGATGATACATTCTTTCTTGGTTTTGTGTAAAGTATTGAACCATGGTTAGTTAGTGGTTAGGGTATCATTTCATTTGCTTATTCATTTATCTTTTTATTTATTTCATTTGAAAAGAAAAAGAGAAATGAATGGTGGCTATATTTGTTTTTTTGTTGAAGGTTCATGAAGCATTGACTTAGTCACCATTCTTGTCTCATGCCTAACCCTAACCACTCATCTAACCTAAGTTAAGTCTCTACACTAAACCATGGTTGAAGATATGATAAGTATTGTATTTTCTTTTCTATTTTTATTAACTTATCATATCTTTTCTTCTTCTTCTTCATCTTGAGCAAGAAAGAGAAAGCTTGACCATCAATGGTGATTGATGGAAAAATGTGAGAAATCCAAATCTAAAGTTTACCCACTTCCTATTTCTTCATCCTCTACCTCTTGCCAAGTTGTATAGGGTGTTCACTTCACAAGTTTTCAAAGCTTGGTGAAGTTGGAGCTTGTTCTTGTGATGCTTCGACGTAGATCATCTTCGGCATCGAACCGACGATCAAGCCCGCCCATTCTTCGATGATGCCAATGCTAGAGTCGTGAGTTCGATTTGGACAGCGGAGGGAGATCATCGTGGAGCTTAGGAAGTGGTGGACCGGATCTACAAAGGTTGTAGCCCCTTTCCTTTAGATACATTTCCATTTACTTGCTTGTTTCGCCTAGATATCTAGTAAACGATCCGTATTAGGGTTTGTAGGCACCCGTAAAATTTGATTTGTGCATGTTTGATCACTTGTGAGACTCCATTAGAGTGCCTAGGAACCCTACAGTGAGATCTCTGCATTTAAGGAAGGTGCGCCAGTTCGTGCATTCTATCACTGAAGCGACGGTCCACGTGTCAAGCGTTGGTTGGCCGACGTGACGTGTGCAGACCTGCGACGCTTGATGGGGTGCGGTCCAGTGTGGGAACGACAAGTGGAGCAATCGGGGCCATTGGACACGAGAAGGCGTTTTTGGCGGGAGATGAAGAGCGCCGTTGGATGAGGTCGTTCACGGTGATAAGTAGAGGCGGGGCCCACTCCAATGCCCCTACTCTTTCATATTTCCTTTCTTCTAAGTTTTGGCTGCTCGACGCTTTTCTTCTTTTGGACACATGGTTAGTCCCCACTCTTTGGGTTTCTCGTTCCAGAGGGATGCCAACGACGTGGCCGTGCCCCTGGCTGGCTCATGCCCTGCGCCGAATGTTCCGCCGGCGATAGGGTCGTCCGCTTCGTTGACGGCTCCCGGTGATCGTTCCGACGGCGGCTAGAGACGTCCACGGTCATTCGAGCCCCAGATGAGAGACAGTAGGGAGGGCGAGGATGGGGTCCCCCTTAAGAGGAAAAGGACAATCTCTCGTGCGCCGCCGTCGATGGTTCCTGAAGGGATTCCCGTGCAGGGGGGTAATTCCGTCTTCATGGCTCCATATGGGCTTTCCGTCGCTGTCGGCCTGCTCGCCGGGATGGAAGAGTCGGCCGGGGGAAGGCTCCCGCACAGCACCCTGAGGGTCCAAATGGAGGCCATAGCCCAAGGGACAGTCCAGGTACGAACTTCTCTACGCGTTGTTTTTGACCTTCCTTTCTTTGGCTCGAGCGCCCCCGAGTTTCTTATCCACTTCCCATCAGGTCCTTCAACACTGCACCCTCGCTATCCGTACGGAGGTCGAGGGGGCGTTCCACGCGCCGAGGCCAGTAGAGGCGTTTCCATCGGAGGTCGAGGCCCTGCGGCGTGACCTGTGTTTGGAGAGGCGAGGGCCGATGTCCTGGCAGCCCGTGCAGAGGCTGCGGAGCTCGCCAACTCAGCGAATCGGGGCGCCTACCGTCGCCTGAGTGCATCCCACCAAGTTGCCAAGAGGAAGCTGGCGGATCTGGCCGATCGTCTCGCGGCCATGGAGAAGGAGAGAGACGCCAGCAGGGGGGATGCCGAGGCGGCGCTTTTGGTGACCGAGACTGCCAAGGCTTGGACTAGGAAAGATGTGGCCGATTACAAGGTGTTAGAGCAGTTTTACATCGAGCTTGGCGAGTATTCCGCAGTCGCGTGGAATAAGGCGCTGGATGCCGTGAAGGAGCAGCTTCCCGAGTTCGCCGACGGCGAGCTCCGTGCTCGGGTCCCGCTCCCGGCGGAAAGGCCTCCGGCAGACAACGATGAGGAAGGTGAGGCGCACCCCTGGTGGAGAAACCTCCGGTGGTGAAGCCTCCGGCAGGCCGCGATGAGCGAGGCGCAGGGGGGTTGCGGCTTAAGCCCCTTTTTGTAAGCCTCCGGGCAGTTTGTAAGGCTGGGGATCCCAAAGTACCCTTTGTAAAGGCTTTGCTTTTGGTAATAAAAAAAAATTCCTTTGGTTTCTGGTTTGCACTTTATCTTCCGTTTGTGAAGAATGCTCGTAAAATACCTCTGCTTGCACTGTTGAGCTTCCATGTCAGGTCGGCTATCTGTCCAGCGATCGTTCGTCGAGTTGATTTCGGTCACTTGCCAAGCGTGCCGAGCGCTGCTAAGAAGGAGGCATCTCCATGGCCCCGCAGTCGAGGGGTGATCGCTCGGACTCGGATAGACCCGATGCTTCTTGTTAGGGGCCTTGGATCCTCTGCATGTGATGGGCAGAGGGATGTCCGCTGCATTTGTGCCGAGCACGAATGGGCTCAGAGGATGAATGAGCATGAACGGGAAGCTGCTCGGTTACCTCTTGGCGAGGGTTTCGATCTCTGGCGTTGTGGGTAGGCAACTATTAGCCTGGGATGACCGAGCGGGGTAGCCGATCGGATTCCTCTTGCGAGGGCTTTGGCGGTTTCGATCTCTAGCGTCGTGGGTAGAGGGCTACCAGCCGGAGATAGCCGAGCAGGGTAGCTGCTGAGCTGCCTCTAAGGAGGGCTTTAATCCTCAGCGTTGGAGGGGCTGTAAGAAGCCCACTAAGGTTGACCGGGCAGTGAAGCTGCGCGGTTGCCTCTTAGCGAGGGCTTTGATCTCTGGCGTCGTGGGTGGGAAACTACCAGCCTGGGACGACCGAGCGGGATAGCTGCTCGGATGCCTCTTGCGAGGGGTTCGATCCCTGGCGTCATGGGTAGGGAGCTACCAGCCGGAGATAGCCGAGCAGGGGAGCTGCTGAGTCGCCTCTAAGGAGGACTTTGATCCTTAGCGTTGGAGGGGATGTAAGAAGCCCACTAAGGATGACCGGACAGTGAAGCTGCACGGTTGCTTCTTGACGAGGGCTTTGATCTCTGGCGTCGTGAGTAGGAAACTACCAGCCTGGGATGACCGAGCAGGGTAGCTGCTCGGATGCCTCTTGCGAGGGCTTCGATCCTGCCGTCATGGGTAGGGAGCTACCAGCCGGAGATGACCGAGCAGGGTAGCCGCTCGGTTGCCTTTTGCGAGGGCTTTGATCCTTCAGGACGGGGACTGAGCAGGGTTACTGCCCAGTGCCTCTTGCGAGGACTTTGATCCCTGTCGGTTGTGCTAAGAAGCTACCAGCCGGGGATAGCCGAGCAAGGACTCGACTGGCTCCATGAGGACTTTGGTCCTTAGCGTGGGAGAGGCTGTAAGAAGCCTACCAAGGACCCTTGGCCGGGCAGGGTTACTTCCCGGTGCCTCTTGGCGAGGGCTTTTGTCCTAAAGGATAGCCAAGCGAGGGATCCTCGGGCTCGACTGCCTCTGGGAGGGCTTTTGATCCCTGTCGGTCGTGGTAGGAAGCTACCAACCGGGGATAGCCGAGCAGGGTAGCTGCTGAGCTGTCTCTAAGGAGGACTTAGATCCTTAGCATTGGAGGGGCTGTAGGCAGCCCACTAAGGATAACCGGGCAGTGAAGCTGTGTGGTCGCCTCTTGGTGAGGGCTTTGGCTCAAAAAGACAGAACACTATTCGAGATGTTCCGACGTTTCTTTATTCGAATGGACAGGATTTTTAGGAAACATTTACATCATCTTTGCGAAAGGAGGGGTACACACTTGTTGGCCTTGGCCTCATTGGTATAGCTTGAGCTTCTCGGCGTTGTAAGGCCGCGGGAGCTTGCGTCCGTCTGCGTCTTATAGGCGGTAGGCTCCGCCGGGGAGTGCCTCAGAGACGAGGAAGGGACCATCCTACTTCGGGGAGAACTTGTGAAGCCTGCCTTGATCAATGAACTCGTTTCGCCGTAGGACCAGATCCTCGGTCTGGAAGGAGCGGTGCTTGACCCGAGCGTTGTAGTATCGGACCGTTTGTTGTTGGTAAGCGGCAGCCCTGATCTGAGCCCGGTCTTTCTTCTCCAACAAGATGTCCAGGTTGGTCCGTAGCGCCGAGGTGTTTGCATCATCATCGAAGTGCTTGACCCGATGACTGGGTAGCCCGATCTCCGCTGAGACCATTGCCTCGGTCCCGTAGCAGAGGCTGAAGGGGGTTTCCCCGTGTAGGGTGTTTTTCGTCACCCCGCTGAGACAATATGCGCGCGCTTGTCAGGCGTACTACAGATTCCCCCTGCCTAGGGTAGGCCGGGGTTTATTGATTATAGAGATCCGAATCTCCGGCAGCCGCGGACTAAGCTACCGTTAATTACCCCTCGCCTTTGGGGCGAGGGAATCTCCGATTAATGGGTTAAACTGGTCATGCGAACTCAATGTGCAGTGTCGTGTTTTGGAGAGGTTTTGGATATATCGGGGGCCCCGCAGAGTTTTTACGGGGGTCCCGCTACCCGGATAGCGGGCTGGGGGTCAAGGGGGCTAGCAGCCCCCTTACGGGGTGCGGGGCAGCGCCCCGTTAGAAATTTTTTTCTAACAGGGACGGTGTCGTGGAGTATGTGTGTATACATATGTATACATATGTATATATATATATTTATATATATAAAAAGGGGGAAAAGGCATCCAAAAGATGCGTGGGACCAGCGCCAGCGCTTTGAGCGCAAGAGCGCTAGTGCTTTGAGCGCTAGCGCACCACGTGTCAGCACGTGGGCGCTCGGGCGCTAGCGCTTTTGGCGCTAGCGCTCTGAGTGAAAGAGCGCTAGAGCATTGAGCGCTAGCGCGCCACGTTCAGCACGTGGGCGCTCGAGCGTTAGCGCACTGAGCGCTAGAGCGCCACGTGTCAGTACGTGGGCACTCGCGCGCTAGCGCTTTGAGCGCAAGAACGCTAGCGCACTGAGCACTAGCGCGCCACGTGTCAGTACGTGGGCGCTCGGGCGCTAGCACTTTGGGTGCTAGCGCTTTGAGCGCAAGAGCGCTAGCGCACCACGTGTCAACACGTGGGCGCTCGAGCGCTAGCGCTTTAGGAGCAAGCGCTCTGAGTGCGAGCGCGCTAGCGCGCCACATGTCAGCATGTGGGCGCTCGGGCGCTAAAGCACTAGCGCTGTGAGCACTAGCGCACCACGTATCAGCACGTGGGCGCTCGAGCAGCAAAAGGGACTTGGTCCCTGCAATGGGAGTTGTACTCCCAGAAAGGAGCACTTATTGTTCTGTGTGTGTGTGTACACACACACACACACACACACACATATATATATATATATATGAGGAGTTAAACTCCTAAGATGTTTTGAAGCTGATGAAGGGCTTCTCCCCTTGAGTCCTAGTTCTTCCCCAAAGCGGGGTTTCTGTAGATGGGTCTCCTTCTTGTTTCTTTGTTGGCCGGATCTTGAAGATCAAGAGATGTGAGATCCAAAAATCTCTCCTTTCTGAGATCTGATGGCAGATCTGAGTTCCCCTTTGTGGGTTTTGTGGTGAAAAACTATTTAGTTTTAGAAAAGAAAGAGTAAAACTCTTAATTTAATTCAAAAGAAATGAGAAGGTTTAGAACCTTGAAGAAGGAGCAGGAGGCACAAAGAACCCTATTTTTTGGGGGAATGAAAATTGTATATTAGATATTTTCATCATGTTGCCTTATATAGGCTTACATATTTACATATAGCCCCTTGGGTTTTACAAAATGGCATTTTACCCATCACATGGCTCATGTGCCATTTCTTTTTGTACATAAGCCATGGGCTTACAAAAATTTGGCTTTATGCCCATTTTGTTTACATTCATGCATAAAAAATTACATAAAAATTATTTATTACATGATTTCATTTTGGCATGGAGGAGGCTGGCCGCGGGCTCGATTTGGGCATGGGCCCGCTTGACCTGGACTTGGGCCCATCTGGCTTGGGGTTGACCTTGACTTTGACTCGGTCAACCGGTGTGCAAATTTTTACCCCAACAAATTGCCCTCATCAATAAATGCACACAGCATATGTAGGTCGTGTGCATGAAATTGATGGATCTTCTTTTGTGTGGAGGCGACTTGCTTTGGTTCCCATTTTTTGGGATGCACTGCCCTTTTTACGACATGAACGGTAGATTCTGCCCTTTTTGCGACTTGGACGGTCGGCGCGCGACGCGTCTCCGAAACGGAGTGTCCGTGGAAGACGTTTCCCTGACCCGGAGTGATCTGGTTCTTCCTTTGTAGGAAGCCTGCACTGCCCTTTTTAAGACATGGACGGTCGACGCTCTGATCCGGAGCGATTTGGTTCCCGATTTGTGGGAAGCCTGCACTGCCCGTTTTGCGAAGTGGACGGTCGATGCTTGACGCGTCTCCGAGACGGAGTGTCCATGGTAGACTTTTCCCTGGCCCGGAGCGATTTGGTTCCCGCTTTGTAGGAAGCCTGCACTACCCTTTTTGCAACATGGACGGTCGACACTCTGATCCGGAGTGATTTGGTTCCTGATTTGTGGGAAGCCTGCACTGCCTTTTTTATGACATGGACGGTCGACGCTCTGATCCGGAGCGATTTGGTTCCTGCTTTGTAGGAAGCCTGCACTGCTCTTTTTGCGACATGGACGATCGACGCTCTGATCCGGAGCGATTTGGTTCCCGATTTGTGGGAAGCCTGCACTGCCCTTTTTGCGACATGGACGGTCGACGCTCTGATCCGGAGCGATTTGGTTCCTGCTTTGTAGGAGGCCGGAACTGCCCTTTTTACGACATGGACGGTCGACGCTTGACGCAGAGCGATTTGGTTCCCGATTTGTGGGAAGCTTGCACTGCCCGTTTTGAGACATGGACGGTCGACGCTCTGATCTGGAGCGATTTGGTTCCCGATTTGTGGGAAGCCTGCACTGCCCGTTTTGCGACATGGACGGTCGACGCTCTGATCCGGAACGATTTGGTTCCCGATTTGTGGGAAGCCTGCACTGCCCGTTTTGCGACATGGACGGTCGACGCTCTGATCCGGAGCGATTTGGTTCCCGATTTGTGGGAAGCCTGCACTGCCCGTTTTGCGACATGGACGGTCGATGCTCTGATCCGGAGTGATTTGGTTCCCGATTTGTAGGAAGCCTGCACTGCCCGTTTTGCGACATGGACGGTCGACGCTATGGTCCGGAGCGATTTGGTTCCCGATTTGCGGGAAGCCTGCACTGCCCGTTTTGCGACATGGACGGTCGACGCTCTGATCCGGAGCGATTTGGTTCCCGATTTGCGGGAAGCCTGCACTGCCCGTTTTGCGACATGGAAGGTCGACGCTCTGATCCGGAGCGATTTGGTTCCCGATTTGCGGGAAGCCCGCACTGCCCGTTTTGCGACATGGACGGTCGACGCTCTGATCCGGAGCGATTTGGTTCCCGATTTGCGGGAAGCCTGCACTGCCCGTTTTGCGACATGGACGGTCGACGCTCTGATCCGGAGCGATTTGGTTCCCGATTTGTGGGAAGCCTGCACTGCCCATTTTGCGACATGGACGGTCGACGCTCTGATCCGGAGCGATTTGGTTCCTGATTTGTGGGAAGCCTGCACTGCCTGTTTTGCGACATGGACGGTCGACGCTCTGATCCGGAGCGATTTGGTTTCCGATTTGTGGGAAGCCTGCACTGCCCGTTTTGCGACATGGACGGTCGACGCTCTGATCCGGAGCGATTTGGTTCCCGATTTGTGGGAAGCCTGCACGGCCCGTTTTGCGACATAGACGGTCGACGCTCTGATCGGGAGCGATTTGGTTCCCGATTTGTGGGAAGCCTGCACTGCCCGTTTTGCGACATGGACGGTCGACGCTCTGATCCGGAGCGATTTGGTTCCCGATTTGTAGGAAGCCTGCACTGCCTGTTTTGCGACATGGACGGTCGACGCTCTATTTGACTTGCTCTGCTTCCTGCAGTGTCAGGGGGTGAACTTGACTTGCTCTGCTTCCTGCAGTGTCAGGGGGTGAACTTGACTTGCTCCGCTTCTTGCAATGTCGAGATTGGATTATGACTTGCTCCGCTTTCTGTGGTGTCGGAGTTGAAGTTGACTTGTTGATTGTGATTTGGGTTGACATCAGCATCGCTATACTAGAATATAGTACCAGGAGTGAATCATCATCTGTCTTTGAGAGGATTTTGGGATTGGTTTTTTGTTTGTCGGCATCTGCATTACTGCACTGGAATAATACCAGGAGCAACTCATCATTTGCCCCGGGAGGATTTGGGAATTTTGGTCTTTTCTTGGCATCAGTATCGCTACACTAAAATATGGTACTAAGAGCGAATCATCATTTGCGCTTGCTTATCAGGAAGCGATAGCTTAGAAGACAGGTTTTAGGTCCCTATCACCTAAGACTTTTCAATTTTGTGAGCCGTAAGGGTCTCACAAAGCATTTTCTCCCTACGGGTCGTAAAGATCCCGTAGGTGTATTTTCTCTTTAGGAGTCGTGGGGACTCCTAAGTGTGTTGCTCTTTTGTGAGTCGTAAGGATCTCACGCGGGGATTTTCTTCTCATAAAGTCGAGAGGACTTTGTGAGTGTATTTCATCTCTTCTTCACGAGTTTGCGCCCTTTCGGGTTTTCACAAACTCGCCAGCAGTCCTGCTGTTTTTACTCACGGAGCCCTTTCGGGTTTTCATCCGTGCCCATTTTGCTTGTGGACATACCATTTTTTTTATTTTTTATTTTATTTTATTTAAATTTTGTTTTTGGACTTTGAATGCGATCTCACCAGTAGGACTTGGGAGAGGTTGGGATCGTTTTACGCCCGTGGATTGTATACGGTTTTGCAGGATATATGATCCAGACCGTAGGGCCGGAAAAATTTTGGGATTTTATTGGCGTCTGCATCGCTGCACTGGAATATGGTACCAGGAGCGACTCATCATTCGCCGTTGGGGTATGGGATTTGGAATTTGGTCGGCGTCTGCATCGCTGCACTGGAATATGGTACCGGGAGCGACTCATCATTCACCACTTGGGGATTGGGATTTGGAATTTAGTTGGCGTCTGCATCGCTACACTGGAATATGGTACCAGGAGCGACCCATCATTCGCCACTTGGGGACTGGGGAGCGATGGCTTAGGAGACAGGTTTAGATCCCTATCGCCTAAGGCTTTTCAATTTTATGGGCCGTGAGAGTCCCATAAAAGCATTTTCTCCCTACGAGTCGTAAGGATCCCGCAGGTGTATTTTCTCCTTAGGAGTCGTGAGGACTCCTAAGTGTGTTTTTCCTTTATGAGTCGTAAAGACCCCACAAAAGTTTGTTCTCCCCATGTATCGTGAGGATACATGAGTGGGTCTTCTCAATTGAGCATAATTCTAAAGGCGGAGACCAGCCGTGTAACTGGTGATTGTGGTGGGGCATGAGTGTGATGAGAATTATTTGAGCCCGTGGATTGTATACGGTAGTCAATTTGGGGACTGGCCGTAGGGCTGGGAGAATTTTGGAAAATTAGATTTTGGTTGGCGTCTGCATCGCTGCACTAGAATATGGTACCAGGAGCGACTCATCATTCGCCGTTGTTTTGTTCTTTTTTTGTTTTTTTTGTTTATTGCTCTATCATTTCAGCTTTTCTTATCGCGAAGATCGCGATTGCCCTATCATTTCGGCTTTTACTCGCGGTTGCCCCGTCATTTCGGCTTTATATTCATCTTTAATTTACTCGCTGATTTTTATTGCGAGTTGCCCCATCATTTCGGCTTTTCTTTATTTTTCTTTTATTTACACATTTTTTGTTTATTTACATATATATATATATATATATTTTACATTCCCAGTTTAACGACTTAGAGGTCGATTATTCCTAGTTTAATGACGTGGTGGTCCTCTTTGCTTATCCCAGCTCCTTGAATTTTGATCTTGGCGGAGCTGTATTGATGACCGTAGCTCTATGGCTTGCCGATATATCTGAGGACTGTGAGGTTTTTCCAAGCTTGTATTGGTTCTCTGCCCAATCTTTAAAAACACAGCAGTCTTCAATGGCATGACTCACCACCCTATGGTATGGGCAATATACGGGATTGCCGGTCATAGTCATTTCATGTGGCCTCTTCGGAATAGGCAATTGCAGGACGTTGTTCAAGGCTTCCTCAAATATATTGCGGACCTCATCCCTCCTGAAGGAGTACACCTTCTTCTTTCTCTCCATTAGATTAGTGTCCTTACTGATGCCGGTTTTTTAGGCCGATCAGTCTTTGGTTCGCCCTTTTCAGATAGTGGCACATGTCTGGGAGGATTGGGTTCCCGAAAGGCTTCGATCTTCATTTGTATGACATCGGCGGTCGTAGCTTGACTGTTTGCCAACACGCCTTTAGACAGTTCTATCTCTCCCGTCTTGTATCGCCTTTTGACCCAATCTTTGAAGACGAAGCAATCCTCAATGGCATGACCTATCACTCTGTGATAGTGGCAATATTTTGGGTCGTCAGTCATATTCGCTTCTTGCGATCTCTTTGATTCTGGCAGTTGTAGACCGTTTCTTAGGGCGTCCCTGAATATCTTGTAGACTTTGTCCCTTTTGAAGAAATAGACTTTTTCCAGCTTCTCTTTCAGAGGCGATTCCCCTTCGGTGTATGCATCGAAGGGACTGGAGGCTGATCACGGCCGTTTTTCGCGAAGGCGCTCCGCTTTTAGGTTGAAAGGGGTATCAGTTGGCTGCCTCCGGGTATCAATCCCTGGCTCATGAACCAAAATTTGATTCTGCTGTAATTGCAATCAGGCGACATGGGTCGCGAGATCTGCTGCGACGTTTGCCAATTCGTCGACCATGGACTGTACCTTGGCTAACTTCTCATCCCTGTCCTGAAGCTGCCTCTGAAGGCATCGGAATAATGCTTGTTCTGTAGTTCCAGTTATGACAACCGGGTCATCCTTATTGCCTGAGCTCAATTCCGCAGGAACCACGGGCTCCTCTGGCTTATCGGCCTGAGCGGGCTCTTCATCATTTAGATCGAGTTGACATTGGGTAGAGTCCACCGTATCATCACCCTGGCTGTGAAGTATAGGAGGGTTCGTTTCTTCATGTCCGATCATATAGACCGTGCGGACCACATACCCAGCCATCTCTTTATCTTTGACGGCTGATTTCGCGGAGCGGTCCGAGCTTTGGAAATTCATAAATTTTAACCTGACCAGAGCCCTAGCCCTTTTGCTGGCTCTGTATCTGAACCGCTTCTGCCTTGAGCGCTTGGCAGGCTTCTGCTCTTCGGGAAGCTGCTATAGGCTGAGTGATGGGAAAGCTTGAGAAGACACCCAATTGAGCAGTTGTCAGGGGCATCGCCGGAGCTTGCTCGAGATGCCCTGTTGCTTTGTTGGTGTCGATGGCCTTGCCCCCAGCTGGGGCCAAGGAGAGTCGTTCAAACACCGACTTGCGTTTGGATTGGGGCGCCTTCGAGACCACCATATTTGGCCTCTTGCCTTTCGAGACCGGTTTGTCTGTCACCGGGGCTTGAGGAGCTAGGATGGCGTTAGCTGACACGAACAGAATAGAGCCGAATGATAGCGGCGGCTCTTCCCATTGTCGCCCAAGACTGGCCGGGAGGACCGTCCTGGAGTCCATCTTCATCGTGTAGGAGATGGGAGCTGTGTCGAGAGATGAGCTTGTCCTTGGAGACATCTTTGCTGCATCCGAAGATTGCAATTGGAGAACGTTAACCTGCATAAAAAAAACATGATTTTAGTACAGGTAATTGATATGCATATTAATTGAGTTCGCATGAAAGCTTAACCCGAAATATGGGAGGAGAGATTGGTCCCACCGGGCGTGCCAGAATCTGTAGGGTGTTTTTCGTCTCCCCATTGAGATGGGAATACACGCGCGCTTGTCAGACGTACTACAGATTCCCCCTGCCTAGGGTAGGCCGGGGTTTATTGATTGTGGGGATCCGAATCTCCGGCAGCCGCGGACTAAGCTACCGTTAATTACCCCTCTCCTTTGGGGCGAGAGAACCTCCGATTAACGGGTTAAACTGGTCATACGAACTCAATGGGCAGTGTCGTGTTTTGGAGGGGTTTTGGATATATCGGGGGCCCCGCAGAGTTTTTATGGGGGTCCCGCTACCCGGATAGCGGGCTGGGGGTCAAGGGGGCTAGCAGCCCCCTTGCGGGGTGCGGGGCAGCGCCCTGTTAGAAATTTTTTTCTAACAGGGACGGTGTCATGGAGTATGTGTGTGTGTACATATGTATACATATGTATATATATATATATATATGTATATATGTATATATATATACAAAGGGGGAAAAGGCATCCAAAAGATGCGTGGGGCCAGCGCCAGCGCTTTGAGCGCAAGAGCGCTAGCGCTTTGAGCGCTAGCGCACCACGAGTCAGCATGTGGACGCTCGGGTGCTAGCGCTTTGGGAGCTAGCGCTCTGAGCATAAGAGCGCTAGCGCACTTAGTGCTAGCGCGCCACGTGTCAGCACGTGGGCGCTCGGGCGCTAGCGCACTGAGCGCTAGCGCGCCACGTGTCAGCACGTGGGCGTTCGGGCGCTAGCGCTTTGGGTGCTAGCGCTCTGAGCGTAAGAACGCTAGCGCACTGAGCACTAGCGCGCTACGTTTCAGCACGTGGGCGTTCGGGCGCTAGCGCTCTGAGCGCAAGTGCGCTAGCATGCCACGTGTCAACACGTGGGCGCTCGAGCGCTAGCGCTTTGGGCGCTAGCTCTCTGAGCGCAAGCGCGCTAGCGCGCTACGTGTCAGCACATGGGCGCTCGGGCGCTAAAGCCCTAGCGCTTTGAGCGCTAGCGCACCACGTGTCAGCACATGGGCGCTCGAACAGCAAAAGGGACTTGGTCCCTGCAATGGGAGTTGTACTCCCAGAAAGGAGCACTTATTGTTCTGTGTGTGTGTGTGTGTGTGTGTGTGTGTGTAAGGAGTTAAACTCCTAAGATATTTTGAAGCTGATGAAGTGCTTCTCCCCTTAAGCCCTAGTTCTTCCTTAAAGTGGGGTTTCTGGAGATGGGTCTCCTTCTTCTTTCTTTGTTGGCCGGATCTTGAAGATCAAGAGATGTGAGATCTAAAAATCTCTCCTTTCTGAGATCTGATGGCAGATCTGAGTTCCTCTTTATGGGTTTTGTGGTGAAAAACTATTTAGTTTTGAAAAAGAAAGAGTAAAACTCTTAATTTAATTCAAAAGAAATGAGAAGGTTTAGAACCTTGGAGAAGAAGCAGGAGGCACAAAGAACCCTATTTTTTAGGGGAATGAAAATTGTATATTAGATATTTTCATCATGTTGCCTTCTATAGGCTTACATATTTACATATAGCCCCTTGGGCTTTACAAAATGGCATTTTGCCCATCCCATGGCTCATGTGCCATCTCTTTTTGTACATAAGCCATGGGCTTACAAAAATTTGGCTTTATGCCCATTTTGTTTACATTCATGCATAAAAAATTACATAAAAATTATTTATTACATGATTTCATTTTGGCATGGAGGAGGCTGGCCGCGGGCACGACTTGGGCATGGGCCCGCTTGACCTGGGCTTGGGGCCACCTGGTTTGGGGTTGACCTTGACTTTGACTTGGTCAACCGGTGTGCAAATTTTTACCCCAACACCCCGGTGGGGGTCTTCTTTGACGTGCGTAGGGCCCATAAGACCCGGGGCAGTTCTTCGACCCAACTGCCTTGTCGCCCCTCTAGGCAGGTCCGGAGACCTCGGAGGACGTCTCGGTTAGCGACTTCGGCATGCCCGTTGCATTGGGGGTGTGCGACCGCGGCGAATTTCACGAGGATATGGTATTCTTTGCAGAAGTCCTTCACTTTCTCGTTCTCGAAGTTCATCCTGTGGTCGGTGATGATACATCTCGGGATGCCGAACCGGAGTATCAGATTGTTTTGCAGGAACTTGATGGTCGTAGCGGTGTCTGGTTTCCTGATGGAGATGGCCTCGATCCACTTGGTGAAGTAGTCTACTACGACGAGGACATATTTGTGCCCGCTTGTACCGGCAGGGAACTGGCCGATCATGTCCAATCCCCACTGGGCGTACGACCATAGAGATGTTAGGGCGGTCAGTTCGGTAGCGGAGAGGCGAGGGATGCTGCCGTGGAGCTGGCAACTCTTGCATCTCCTGACTAGCTTCTGGGCATCCTCATGAATAGTGGGCCAGTAGTACCCCTGGAGCAACGCCTTTTGGATCAAGGTTCGGGCCCCTTGGTGCACGCCGCTAACCCCCTCATGAATTTCCCGAAGGACATAGTCGGCTTCGTGGGGGTCAATGCACCGAATCAGGGGCTGAGTGAAGGACTTCTTGTAGAGGTTCCCATAGCTCTAGATGAAGTGGAGGGCTTTGGCCTGGAGACGGCGGGCGGCTCCCCGATCTCCTAGGAGCATACCGTCCTTCAGGAATTCCATGAGGGGCTTCCTCCGGTCTTGATCGCCTTCCTGCGCCGCGTATACGTGGAGTGTTGTCGCTCCGTCTTCCATGCTGGGCTGAGGCAAGGTTTCGAAGAGGATAGACCGCTTATTGTTGGCCGAGTATGACGAAGCCAGCTTGCTCAGGACGTCGGCTTGAGCATTCAGCTGCCTGGGTATTTGTTCTACTTGGACTTCGTCAAAGTTCCTTCGAAGTTTCCTCTTCTCGTCCAGGTATCTCATCACCAGAGGCTCCCGAGCTTCAAAGTGGCCGGTCACTTGGCCGACGACAAGGGCCAAGTCGCTGCGGATTCAAATTATCTTCAGTCCCAGCCCGGCGGCCATGCGCAGTCCGGCCAGGAGGGCCTCGTACTCTGCCGCATTGTTTGAAGCTTTGAAACCGAGATTCAGAGAGTACTCCATTTCCGCTTCGTTCAGGCCCCGGATAATGAGCCCGGCACCACAGCCTTTCTCGGTTGAAAACCCGTCGACGTAGATGACCCACTCAGGAACCGAGCCAGGCCTCTCCGTGATGGGATACTGAGCTACGAGGGGCGGCGCGGACTCCGGTTTCTTGCTGGGGATGGTGCATTCGACGATGAAATCGGCTAGGGCCTGTGCTTTGATGGCCTGTCTCGGGCGATATTTTATGTCAAACTGAGATAGTTCCCACCTCCACTTTTCTAAGTGGCCCGAGGACTCTGGTGATGCAAGGATAGCCCCCAACGGGCGCTCGGTGAGTATGATGATGGTGTGTGCTTGGAAGTAGTGCCGCAGCTTCCTTGAGGCCACCATGAGGGCTAAGACAATCTTCTCTATTGCTGGATATCTCATTTCTGCGTTTTTAAATACGTGGCTCACATAGTACACCAGCTTCTGCGCTCCACCGACCTCCCGGACGAGCACCGAGCCTGCTGCTTGGTTGGATACCGCCAGATATAGCGATAGCTCATCTCCTTCAACTGGTCGGATGAGCAGCGGTGGCGTTGCAAGGTGCTTCTTCAATTGGTCGAAAGCGGCTTGGCACCCCTCCGACCACTCGAACCTCGGGATCTTCCTCGGAGCCTTAAAGAACGGGAGGCATTTCTCCCCTGACCTGGACATGAAACGGCTCAGAGCGGCGACTCGACCCATGAGCCCCATGATCTCGACGTTGGTCTTAGGCGCGGCCATGTTGAGGATAGCGTCGAATTTCTCTAGGTTAGCTTCGATTCCACGGTGAGTGACCATGAAACCGAGGAACTTTCCCCCGGTGACTCTGAATGCGCATTTGGCGGGGTTTTGCTTCATCTTGAACTTGCGGAGCATTTCGAAGGCCTCGCCTAGATCCCTGGCATGGTCGGTCGATGAGACGGATTTGACCAGCATATCGTCAACGTAGACCTCCACATTCCTGCCGATCTGTGGCTTGAACATGCGATTGAACAACCGTTGGTACGTGGCCCCGGCGTTCTTGAGGACGAAGGGCATCACCTTGTAGCAATATAGCCACCGGTCCGTTGTGAACGCGGTGAGATCTTCATCTTCCGGATTCATACGGATCTGGTTATAGCCGGAGAAAGCGTCCATGAAGCTTAACAGCTTGTGGCCGGCCGAGCTGTCGACGAGCTGATCTATCTGAGGAAGTGGATAGTTTTCTTAGGGGCAGGCCTTATTGAGGTCGGTGAAGTCGACGCACATGCGCCACTTCCCGCTTGACTTCTTGACCAGAACTACGTTCTCCAGCCACTCCGAGTAGGGTACATTCCTGATGATATTGGCGGCGAGAAGTCGATCAACTTTTTCTTCGATAGCCTTCTGTTTGACCGGGGTGAAGCTTCGCTTCTTCTATATGATGGGTTGGGCCGCAGGATCAACCCCGGGCTTGTGGGAGATGATTTTGGGGTCAATCCCAGGCATGTCAGCAGGCACCCAGGCGAAAACGTCGCAGTTACTTATGAGGAATCTGACCAGGTCATCTCGCTGAGTCCCTGTCAGGAGTGATCCAATCTGGACGGTTTTTTCCTCGTCCCTTTCTGTCAGGGGAACCTCGGTCAGTGGTTCGACCGGTGTCCCCCGGACTTCTTTCCGCTCGTCTCGGGTGTCCAGAGAACCCTCGATGTCGTTATTTACCTCAGCGTCGTTGGCCGACTGCTCGGACAAAGAGGTTTCGGTAAGGCATACCTTCACGGCCCACTAGTTCCCATAGACCCGACCTATCCCGCCCTGATCGAGAGGGAACTTCATCGCCAGGTGGTAGGTCGATATCTGGGCCTGGAGGGAGTTCAGCGTCGGGCGGCCGAGGAGGACGTTGTAGGCCGATGGGACCTTTGCTACAATGAAGTTCACAGGCAACGTACCTGTGCGGCCGGGCTCCTCGACGTTAAACTGCAGGGTGACTACCCCTTGCGCTGGGATAGAGTGGTTGGAGAACCCTGAAAGGACGTGGGAGGTCAGTTTCAAGTCTGCTGGGGTGAGCCCCATGCGCAGAAAGCAGTCGTGGAAGAGGATGTCTGCCGAGCTGCCTGAGTCGATAAGTATCCAGTGGACCTCGTACCGGTGGATTCGAGCCGTGATCACCAGAGGGTCATTGTGGAGCATGGATATGCCGTGGAGGTCTCCGTCGCCAAAGGTATAGGCTCGTGGCCCCTGGCCTTTTTGCTCGGGCGGCTGTTGGCGTTTGTTGCCGGCGTGGGGCGTCGAGTCTCGCAGGAGCTCGACTGGGCCCTTATCGTCATGACCATGGTTCTTGATGGGCCTCGGTTCCTTCCGGCGACGTCCCTTGGGCCCCGGGGTTGGGTGGTCCCCGAGCTGCCTTGGCGGGCTGTAAGTCTATGAAACCCATCCTGGAACTTACGGGGAGGCGGAAAGAGTAAAAATCAAATTTTTATCACAAGGGAACATAGACTAATCATGAAGGATCTTTGCTAAACAAAAACTAACAAACTAACTATAAGTTCTAGCTACTAGGTAAGATGATTATACCAAGTTCTTGAACTCCTTCTCTTCTTGTTGTGGTCCTCTTTGTTGCTAGCTCCTTGGAGTAGTGTAGACGGCTCCTCCTCGTCGTCTTCTCTTTGCCGAAGAAAGATCCATCCGAAGGACTCTACCTTGAGCTCCTACTTCAACCAAGAAGTAACTAGAGTGCTTGGCTTGCTAGACTAAGAACCCTAGAATGAGTAGAGAGTTGTCTTGATGGTTTTATCTCACAAAACTCATGTTTTTCAACTCATGAAACAAGAGATCTTTGAGAGAGAGGAAGAGAGAGAGCAATGCAAGAGAGAGAAAGAGCATGAGAGAATGAGAGTCTCTTTTCAACCTTGCTCTCATATGAGAGATATATGACAATAATAATAATAATTAAGATAATTGTGATGGTTAGTTAATTTGACCATTATCATTTCACATTTAATGCTAATACAAGCTTCAAGAAGCATCTTTTGCAAAAGAAAATATCAAGGTCAACAAAAGGCAACAAGTCAAATGGTCAACCCAACCATAACCATGGCACAATTATCCTTAATTAATATTATTAATCATATTTCTCATTCTCATTAGGGTTTAGAAAAAGTCAACTGTCAAAAACCCTAATGAGGTTCTTCTGCCTCTGTCAACTGTGCATATACACCCGCATCCGTGTTCCGAGGAATATGAATGCAATGAGACAAAACCAATCCCAAAACTAATATTAGGTTCTGGCTTAAACCAAAGCCCACTAGTAATAACTGCCCGGACACCAAACGTGCACAAGTGCGCGTATGTGAACGAACCCCGTCGTAAAACCATACGACCTCTACTCTGTTTTACCCAAAGGTGAACAACCCTCTGTATGGGATTCTAAAGACTCGACACTACGCTGGCAGTGGGTTTAACCATAGGCCGCAAGCGGTACTAGCTGTACGTAACGGTCCTCAGGTAGATGTCGCTAAGAAGACAAGAAGACCGATGAGGTGAACCCATCCGAACTCCTACTAAGCCTGAATGTGACAATCTCCGTACAGTCCGGTCTGTTCGTCTGAGAGTATCGCATGTCGGGCCTAGGGGGCGGTAAACGTTAGTCCCCTAATAGCAGTACAAGTCGTGTCGGAGTGTAGCCCAGAACACCTTGAGAAACTACTGGAAACACTACCAGCAAATCTCGCTTGCCCTGGCCAGGGACTTTGTGTAATGGCTCTCCTAGACACAGCGCCATATCAACTCCCAATACCGGGAGAGACGAATCCTGTCTAACCGTCACTGGCTCCAAGTGCTTCGGGATTGGACCCAACTACTACCTGTTTGGACGACTCATTTGAGCCGTGGTAGGGTAGTAATCTAAGAACAGTGGGAACACACTCGAGGCGAAGTGACAGTGTCAAGTCAACGGACTAAGCTGTACTCATGTCACCTGGGAACTGATAACTGACGATAGGTATAATACCAACCAATAGTTCCCAGCGAGTCCTGTCCAGTATACTCGTAACCTAACGAGCACCCGTATACTATCTCCAGTACGATGTACTAATGGCTGTGGGACAGACCATCTCCCCTGCTGGGATGAGAAGCGCATACGCTAGTCTACTCCGGAGTATCGATGCCCTGTCTCGATAATCCTATGACTAGGGACCTGTATAAGGATGTGCTTATAGATTACCCAGCCCCCACTAGTGTGACTGCCATCACAACGCTGGTAATCAAGCAAAAATCCTAAGGGCTCCACTAATATGTATAAGCGATATGCTAAAAGAAACACATGCACATATTTAAGTAGAAACAAACCAAGTAGCATACTACCATTTTGAGGAAGATTGTCTATACAACTGTGAATATCCCAAGCTTCCATTAAGTAATATACAAACTAGTATGATACAGTAATGGCCTCTAGGGCATATACACTAACAATCTCCCACTTGCACTAGGGCCATGTATTGGCGTATCGAAGACCTATCATCTCAATCAGCCGCTCGAACTGAGTCTGGGGTATGGCCTTCGTGAATGGATCTGCAGTGTTATTCTCCGAATCCACTCTCTTCACCTCGATCTCCTGGCGATCTACGATCTCCCTGATCAGGTGGTATCGCCTCAAAATGTGTCTGGACTTCTGATGGGACCTGGGTTCCTTCGCTAAAGCTATAGCGCCGTTGTTGTTACAATACAGCGGTATTGGATCAACAATGGTAGGAACCACCTGAAGCTCCGTGAGGAACTTCTTCATCCAGACAGCTTCCTTTGCGGCATCGCAAGCAGGTATGTACTCCGCTTCCATAGTTGAGTCAGCAACGATTTCCTGCTTGGAGCTCTTCCAACAGACCGCCCCTCCATTGAGGGTAAAGACATAACCCGACATGGACTTGGAGTCATCCTTGTCACTGTGGAAGCTGGAGTCAGCAAAGGCCTCGATCTGGAGGTCTTTTCCGCCATACACCAAGAACATCTTCTTAGTCTTTCTCAGGTACTTGAGAATATTCTTTACTGCTATCCAGTGTTTCCCCCCTGGGTCTGACTGATACCGGCTTACAACGCTTAATGCATATGCTACATCTGGTCTGGTACACAACATCGCATACATTATAGAGCCTACTGCAGATGCGTAGGGTATAGATGACATGCCAGTCCTTTCCAAATCAGTCTTGGGAGACATCTCTTTTGAGAGGGTGATTCCGTGACAAGCCGGTAGATTACCGTGCTTTGAATCTTCCATACTGAATCGTTTCAGTATGGTGTCGATGTACCTGGACTGCGAAAGTCCCAACATCCTCTTAGATCTATCACGATAGATCTGGATCCCCAGAATATAGTTGGCATCACCCAGGTCCTTCATGGAGAACCTCTGTAACAAGAATCTTTTGACTGACTGTAGCATAGGAATTCATTTCCTATTAGGAGAATGTCATCCACGTACAAGACGAGAAATACCACAGTTCTCCCTACAATCTTACTGTAAATGTATGGTTCATCCGGATTTTTGATAAAGTCGAATTCTTTGACTGTATCATCAAAGCAGATATTCCAGCTCCGCGATGCCTGCTTCAGTCCATAAATGGACTTAAGCAACTTGCACACTTTACCGCTGCTCCCACTCTGAATGAAACCCTCCGGCTGATCCATATAGACGCACTCTTCCAAATTTCCATTTAGAAAAGCCGTCTTTACGTCCATCTGCCAGATCTCATAATCGTGGAAGGCAGCAATAACAAGAAGGATCCGAATGGATTTGAGCATAGCTACTGGAGAAAAGGTTTCGTCATAGTCCAAACCAGGTCTTTGGCGAAAACCCTTTGCAACAAGTCTAGCTTTATAGGTTTCAACCTGCCCATCTACACCAATCTTCTTTCTGAAGATCCATTTGCAGCCTACGGGTTTTACCCCTTCTGGAGCAATGTCCAAAGTCCAAACTTTGTTGGTGTACATGGACTCCATTTCGGTCCGCATTGCATCCAGCCATTTTACTGAGTCACCGCTCTGAATGGCTTGCTGGAAGCTAGTAGGCTCATTATTTTCAATGATGCAATCCTCTCGATCCCCGTCTATGAGAAAACCGTAGTATCTCTCGGGCGGATGAGACTGCCTACCACTCCTGCGGAGTGGCGCTGGGCTGTCCGGTTCTCCTGAAACTTCTGGTTCCACCAAGCTTTCAGTAATAGCTTATGGTTCTGGAATTTCTTCCAGTTTTATTGCGCTCCCACTTATCTAATTTTCTAAAAACTCGGTTTCCAAGAAGCGAGCATGACGAGAAACAAATACCTTTTGCTTCTCTGCGTAATAGAAAACATACCCCTTGGAGTTCTTTGGGTATCCCACAAACTTACACTGTACTGAGCGTGGCTTGAGCTTGTCCGCATGCTGCTTTTTGACAAAAGCTGGACATCCTCATGTCTTAAAGTGTTTAAGACAGGATTTCTTCCCACTCCACATCTGATATGGTGTGGTAGGTACTGACTTAGTAGGAACTTGGTTCAAAAGATATGCAGCTGTTTCTAGTGCATAACCCCAGAAAGATCGCGGTAACTCAGCTTTACTCATCATGGAACGAACCATATTCAATAGAGTTCGATTCCGCCTTTCCGATACACCGTTGTGTTGTGGTGTGTATGGAGGAGTAAGCTGAGAGAGAATTCCATTCTCTTTTAAGTAGTCCAGAAACTCGGTACTTAAGTATTCACCACTTCGATTAGATCTCAGTGTCTTGATACTTTTGCCTGTTTGTTTTTCAACTTCATTCTTGTATTCCCGAAATTTCTCAAAGGCCTCGGATTTATGCTTCATCAGGAAGACATGTCCATACCTAGAGAAATCATCCGTAAAAGTAATGAAGTATGAATAACCACTTTGCGCATGTGTAGACATTGGACCACCCACGTCACTGTGTATAAGTCCCAAGAGCTCGCTCGCTCTTACTCCGTGTCCAGTGAACGAAGTCTTTGTCATCTTTCCCATGAGACAAGATTCACAAGTAGCATAAGACTGATACTCGAACGGATTCAAGTATCCCTCTTTATGTAACTTTGTTAATCGTGTCTCATTAATGTGACCCAGTTTACAATGCCATAAGAAAGCCTGATTTGTGTCCGGAGACTTTCTTTTAAGTGTGTTCTGGACACTGAAAACTTGAGCTTGATTCAATACGTATATTCCGTTTTCTAATGTACCTAACCCAATCGGAACTTGATTTAGGTGGATGTGGACCATATCGCTTACAAAAGTAAAATCATATCCTTTCTTAGAAAGTAAGGATACAGATATGATATTACAAGCCATACTAGGTACATACAAACAGTTACGCAGAATCAATATCTGCCCACTTGTCAATCAAAGGTGATATTCCCCTACGGATTCAGCATCCACGCTCATTCCGTTGGCAACCCTGAGAATTATATCACCTATCCTGATAACTCTATGGTTTCTCAAAGCCTGTAATGAATTACAAATGTGAGATCCTGATCCGGTATCCAGTACCCAGAAAGTAGAGTTAATTGACATACAGTTTTCTATTACAAACACACCCGAAGCCGAAACTACAACATGCTTCGAATCCTGGCTACTGGCTTTGCTAGCCCTGCAATCCTTCTTCCAATGTCCTTTCTTGTAACAATAGGAACGTCCCTCCTTTACTACATCTAGTCCTGAATCTTTTGCCTTTCCCTTTCCTTCTTCTTCCCTGGTTTCCTTCAGGGTGTAAGTAGAGGGTAGAGACTGTAGAATCAAGTCAGTATTTGACCCGTTCTTCAACGTGGTCTTCAGGTCCGTGAGCTCATCAAAATAGCTAGTCTCTGTAAGAACGGTTTCCCCTACAGATGACCCGAAAGCCAACCTCGCTTGAAACAATTCGTTCGAGATCTCATATCTTGCGATACGAGATTGCTCTCCATATAAATCTTTGTTATGGAGGAAGACAGAAACTAAGTCCATCTTCTCATGCTGCTTTTGGTATGCACCATCAACTGAGGCCAACACGAGGCACTTGGCATTCGCACAGTCTTTTTCCGATGTCTTACGGATATCAATATCCGTGACAGGGAAAACTGGCCCTGAGACGGTAGGGGTTTGATTAGTTAAGAGGTGTCCCTGTTTGTCATGGGTAATGGACATCTGGACAGACCTTTGCCAGTCATAACAGTCAGATTCAATCATTTTATTATCTAGATGTAACCTATGTCTGGTCACTGGGTTGCTGCAATTAAGAGAGAGAGAAGAAAACACTTAGCATGATACTCTTGCAAGTTTAGATTGGTTTTTAGTTTATCTAAACAGGATGGCTCCCACTGTTTCTTGAATCCTTCCTCAAATCATAAAAGAAGAATTAGTCAGGATTGATCTCACCGTACAATACTTGCTTAACCGTTCAGTCAGGCTGGTGTTGGTACTTCGAGGAAGGTTTTACGACGTTTTCGTGAGTTCCTTAATTAAATAACCTCTTTTCCCTGTGGGCGTAGCCCCGCTAACACCTTTCTAGACACCTACTTGGTTTATAGCATTGATCGTTAAGTGAAAAGTCTCCTGAGGAGTAGCGGATACTCACAGTAGGATCGGGATCCAAATATCATTGTGAGATAATGCTGAAGGAATCCTACCAACATTATCAAACTCCAAATGGTATGCAACACTAGAAAGTTTCAGTTTCTTTAGAAACTCTCGATGTGGATTTTTGCCCCATGCTCTTATAATCTTGACTAAGGCCAACAAATCATAAGTCACATGTCAAGTTCTACCCGTCATTGTCCAGGTTGATTTGAACCCACCCGTATATACCCTTGACTATGGCCAACAAAGTAATACGACTGTCCCAAACTAACGCATCTATCTATACAACATATGAATACCCAGCAGCTACCAATCACTGTGCCTTAACTAAGGCCAACAAACATAGCTTGAATACTATTGAATATTCATACAAAATGACGGAGGGCTACGAATGGTTTTGGCAAAACCGTGAACGTAGTGAACTTGATATAATCGAAGGAACCTTGATAGCTTTTAAAAGGAGTGGTTTAAGCTCCGCGTTTTTTAAAAGTTTTCTGTTTTTGAAAAAACCGAGTGGTTTTGAAAGTGTTCCAACGATTTAACTTTAGTTTATATTCTTTGCATTAATATAATGCGTCCCATCATTTAATCCTACCATTGCAGAAAACAATGAAAATATGACGTACGCTTATGCCATCCGCATTCGCCACGGGGCCCCGTCATCACCCGTTAGGTTACTTAACTAACGACAGAGCGGGGGCTGGACTAGCGCGGATGCAAAATATAAGCAATGCCTACTAGATATCATATATAGATATATACATTCGTCAGATGCAATGATAGCCATTCCAGATCACAGATGAACACATTGGATATGCTAGGAATCCGCGTTTCGTTCGAACCTGTAACGAAAGACGGATTATACGATCGCGATGAATAACCAAACCCCACCCTAGACCCCTACGGGTATGACAAACTACCCGCTAAGTAGCCGAAGTGAAGTAACCTCCCTCAACAACGTGAGTAGGTTACTCGGCACTTCAAAGTACCCGGTAGTTTGTGCACCCCTCCTTGGGTCTATCCTAGGAGCAAAAACAGTAAAAGAAATAATATACAATGGCGGCTACAACCTCAATCCGGATGTGCGGCCATAAAAATAATATTACATCAATTTACAATTCAATCAAATGAAAGATAAATAAACACTCATCTCACAACCCTGGCTATTCATCCGTGACAATCCAACAAGTTCATATACACAATCCAACATCACAGATCACAGGTATGTACAACCCCCACTAATCGACGTATAGAGATTAGTCGATGTTCAGTACATATATCACATTACAGATATAATCAATTAGCTAAAGTTTATATAATTTCGATCAATTTTCCAATTGGAAACTAGCCCAAATACAATACTGTTCTCTGAAGAATCTGGGCAGAAACAAAGTATCTGAAAAATCACAAAACATCAATCTGGACACACTGCAGGAAAAACGAGTTGACTCCGAATCGACACGGCAGCGGATCGGCGGCGAAACGCTTGGTTTCGCCGCGCTTCCGCGGCAGTCTGACCGAGTCATGAGCTCGTTTTTCTTAGGTGTTCCTAAAAAACCCTGCACGTATTTTTCAGGTCTCTGGAAATATTTTTAGACCTGTTTTTAAAATCGACAGAAAACACTAAATTTTGATGTATTTTGCGATTTTTTTCCGGATCGAAGTTCTAAACACTTTGCTAACATATTAGTAGTTGTTTAGCTAGGCTCTGATACCACTGTAAGTCTATGTAACCCACCCCAGTACTTACGGGGAGGCGGAAAGAGTAAAAATCAAATTTTTATCACAAGGGAACATAGACTAATCATGAAGGATCTTTGCTAAACAAAAACTAACAAACTAAGTACAAGTTCTAGCTACTAGGTAAGATGGTTATACCTAGTTCTTGAACTCTTTCTCTTCTTGTTGTGTTCCTCTTTGTTGCTAGCTCTTTGGAGTGGTGTAGACGGCTCCTCCTTGTCGTCTTCTCTTTGCCGAAGAAAGATCCACCCGAAGGCCTCTACCTTGAGCTCCTACCTCAACCAAGAAATAACTAGAGTGCTTGGCTTGCTAGACTAAGAACCCTAGAATGAGTAGAGAGTTGTCTTGACAGTTTTATCTCACAAAACTCATGTTTTTCAACTCATGAAACAAGAGATCTTTGAGAGAGAGGAAGAGAGAGAGCAATGCAAGAGAGAGAAAGAGCATGAGAGAATGAGAGTCTCTTTTCAACCTTGCTTTCATATGAGAGATATATGACAATAATAATAATAATTAAGATAATTGTGATGGTTAGTTAATTTGACCATTATCATTTCACATTTAATGCTAATACAAGCTTCAAGAAGCATCTTTTGCAAAAGAAAATATCAAGGTCAACAAAAGGCAACAAGTCAAATGGTCAACCCAACCATAACCATGGCACAATTATCCTTAATTAATATTATTAATCATATTTCTCATTCTCATTAGGGTTTAGAAAAAGTCAACGGTCAAAAACCCTAATGAGGTTCTTCTGCCTCTGTCAACTGTGCATACACACCCGCATCCGTGTTCCGAGGAACATGAATGCAATGAGACAAAATCAATCCCAAAACTAATACTAGGATCTGGCTTAAACCAAAGTCCACTAGTAATAACTGCCCGGACACCAAACGTGCACAAGTGCACGTATGTGAACGAACCCCGTCGTAAAACCATACGACCTCTACTCTGTTTTGCCCAAAGTGTTGGAGATAGTGCCCTCAGAGTCAATTATTGGGTCACAGGCACGTGATTGCAATGATTGAGGGGAGGACCTATCCCGGTAGGACAGTCTTACTCGAGATGATAGTATGCTATCTGGTTTATCTTTATCATCGTGTACTGCTTTAGGTGACCTTTCGAGTTGCTATTACACGTTGATAAAGCCCCTTGGATTCTTGCTTGACCACCAGCAGTATGAGGGCGATCATATAAGTGGGAGCTGGGAGTCTACAAGCATATCCTTAAAAGGTCCCTAGTCGTGGGAGATTCGAGACAGGGCATCGTTTCTCCAGAGTAGACTAGTGTATACAGTCGAGACCCCGACGAGGGGCGGTGGCCGGTCTCACAAGCCACTGGTGTCAGTTGGTTCACCTAAGATGTATACAGGTGCTCATTGGGTTATGAGTACACCGGACAGGACTCGCCGGGAACCTGCTAGTTGGGATATACCAGACGTCAGATAGCAGTTCCCAGGTGACATGTGTACAGGTTAGTTCATCGACCTGGGATCGTCATTTGTCTCGTGTGAGTTCCCACTGTACTTTGATTACTACCCTACCACGGCTCAAAGGAGTCGTGCAAACAGGTTTTAGTTGGGTACAGTCCCGAGCCACATGGAGGCAGTGAGCGGATCTGCAGGGGTTCGTCTCTCCCGGTATTGGGGGTGAGGTCGTGCTGTGTCTAGGAGAGCCAGAACATGAAAAGTCCTTGGCCAAGGCAGGAGATTTGCTGGTAGGTATTCCAGTAGTATCTCAGGGTGTTCTGGGCTACACTCCGACACGACTTGTACCGCTTTTGGGGGTCTGACTTTTACCAACCCCCTAGGCCCGCCATGCGATGCTCATAGACGAACGGACCGGACTGTACGGATATTGTCACTGACAGGCTCAGTTGGGTGTCGGGGTGAGCTTCCTCATCGACGTCCCATTTGGTCAATACCTGGTGGCCCGTCACGTATTGGCTTATACCTCTGACGTGCTAGTGGTTAAATCCACAGCCACAGTATTGACGAGTCTTTAGAGTCCACCACACAGACAGTTACTCAAGTTTCGGGCGAAACGCTGTAGAGGCCGTATGGAGATATGGCAGGGTTCGATCAGATACGTGCGGTATTGCACGGATCGTGATCGGACAGTTTTTACTAGCCGGCTTTGGCTTAAGCCGGATCCTAGTATAACATAGTGTAGTTTTGTCTCTTTGCATTTGTGTTCAGTGGGAATACAAATGCGGGCATGTATTTGCAGTAGCAGGGTTTTCCTGTAATTTATTACGGGATCGGTTTTATGAAGTTGCCAGTTTGCATTCCGTTCCGACCGGTTTTCCTTCATTCCTTCTCGGCCGGGCTTTGTGATGGAGGGTGTTAATTGCAAGTTCGCAATTAACATTATGTGAGGGGTTTCTTTGCATAAGTGTGGTTTCATAATCATGAGATGCCTTTCTTGTCCCTTTCTTAGCTTTTCATGTGATGATGAGATTAGATGAGGATTTGATTTGGATTGGAATTGATGTGAACTTTTTTTGTTGATTTATCATTTCTTTTTCACTTGATAATTCTTGGAGAATTATTTTTTCTCTCTCCAATCTCATTCTTGCATAAGGGGGCCGGCCACTTCAAGAGAGGGAGAGAAGAGGGGATTTCATTTTGTGTGAGGAAAAAAGTTTCATATCATTTTATGCTACCAAAATTCCAAAGCACCATTTTCTTTAGTTGCTTTCTTCTCCTCCTCACATCCTTCCATCAAGGCAACTTCCATAAACCCTAAAGAGACAACTCACTACACTATTCTATAGCAAGCCTTGGACGCGTCGGCTAGCCAACTTCGCGTCCGAGTTGCCTCGGTCAAGAGGCGGGAGCCCGTAAAATATTCCGGCTTCGTGGTGCCCTTTTCCGATGAGCGAGGAGGTGACGGAGATTCCGCGGGAGATCGGAGCGGAGACGAAGACCGAAGGACACGGATCGTTTGGTATAGCATCTCTACTCTTTTCTTTTTGCTAGCTAGCTAGGTTAATGGCCCGATCCGGGTGAAAAGTCCGCGGCGGTGCCGTTTTGCAAAGTCCGTAAATTTTTGTTTTCCGCGTTTCCGGCGTCGGATCGACGGCCGGGGCGCCCCCGCGGGCTTACAATGGTATCAGAGCCACGCCGTTAACCTTCCCTAGCTTGCTCTAGCGCGTTTAGAACCCGATCGAACAAAATCCCCAAAAACCGTATTTTTGTGCACATGTGTTCTCTGTTGAAATTTTTTGAGCTCCTAAAATTTTTCAGGTTGTTGCAGAGGTATGTACAACAAAATATAAGAAATCTGGGAAAATACGATCCACTCATTCCATACTTCTACCGCGGAAGCGCGGCCAAACCCCTGGTTTGGCCGCGCTTGCGCGGCGGATAAGAGGAATCGTGGCACCATATTTTTCCAGTAAGCTTATGAGTTGGAAATAGGGCTTTTGGGACATTTTCTTTGGGCCCAGATTTTCTGTAAGTGCTACAGTAGTGTGTGGGGCCCACTTTAATAAATTTGTTCGATCGGATATTTTAAACATGCTAGTTCACAGTTTTTACATTATATCTGCGACCGTGAATGTCATTTGATCGGTAAATCCCGTCTAACTGCTATAGCCCGGTTAGACGGATTTGCGAACGTGACTTTCACGTTGATGTTCTGTGATTGTACTGTGTTGTTGCGGATCGGTCGTGGGGGATAACCTGGTTGCAGTGGTAGTACAGTTTTGTTGTATTATGTACATTTGATATTGCGGGGCGAGCGTCCGACATGTGGACTGCCGTCACTGCCAGTTTGTATTATTCTTTTGGGGCACGACCTGGTTGCGGTCGATGTACCCGTTGTATGTATATTTTACTTTCTGTACTAGGATTACCCCGCGGAGGGGTGCACGGGTAGCCGGGTTCTGGAGGGCAACAAGCCCGCATCTCATGGCATTGAGACGGAGGGGGCTTCACTCTAGAATTGGCGGGCTATTCGCCGCACTCGTAGGGGGTACAGGGTTGACCCAGGAGGGGTGCCCAAGTTACCGGATTCCGTGAAGTGCTGGGTGGTCCATTCACGTCGTTGAAGGGGGCTGCCTCGCTTCAGGTTTTGGCGGGTGACTTGCCGCGCCCGTAGGGGTCTAGGGTTTTCATTGCACAGGCTATCCACACGACCAGGGGAACGTCGGGTTTCAGCGGCTCTGTGAAACCCGGGGATCCCAGATATCTGTATTGATCTGTGTTGCTATACATTTCTGTGTTGCTGCATTGTTTATCACGCCTTGAACGAAAATTATATATTATATATATATTTATAGATGTTGTATATGTTTTTCATCCGCGCTAGTCCAGTTCCCGCTCTGTCGTTAGTTAGCTAACCTAACGAGTGATGACGGGACCCAGTGGCGAATGCGGACGGCATATACGTACGTCAGTATATTTTCGTTCTTTGTGGTGTGATCAATTGATGGGACTGTATTGATTCGGATCAATGCAAGTTAAAACAAACCTATTCTGATGTTGTTGGAACTTTTTTCAAAAAGCTGTTATTGCAAGGGCGTTCTCTTTTGTTTTGCATCGTGGTATTCAGTTGGAATATCCTGCTCCTCAGTCGACGAGGCAAGGGCCGAGATCCCTTCACCGGGAGTGACCCCTTGGACAAAAGTTTGCGTCAGAGCATTAACTTCACTATAGCCGATTGCTTTTGCTTTGCACCGTGGTATTCAGTTGGAATATCCTGCACCTCATTCTACGGGGAAAGAGCCGAGATCCCTTCACCGGGAGTGACCTCTTTAGCAAAGGTTTTCGTCACTATATTTTTCAAAAGCTATCAGTTCCTTCAACGATATCAAGTTCATTACGTTAAAGGTTTTCGCCAGAAACCATTCGTAGCCCTCCGTCATTTCAGTTAAATATTCGGTAGTATTCAAGCTATGTATTTTGACCTCACGCCAAGGCATAGTGTTTGGTAGCTGCCGGGTATTTATCTGTTGCATAGATAGATGCGTTGGTTTGGGACAGTCGTACTACTATTTTGGCCTACGTCAAGGGTATGTACGGGTGGGTTCAAATTAACCAGGATAATGACGGGTAGAACTTGACATGTGACTTATGATATTTTGACCTCACGCCAAGGTCATAAGAGCATGGGGTAAAAATCCACATCGGGAGTTTCAAAAGAACTGAAACTTGCCAGATATGCGCATACCTTCTGGAGTGTGATAACGTGAGCGGATTCCGTCACGTTATCATGCGATGAGAGTTGGATCCCGATTCCCACTGATGAGTTGGTTTACTCCTCGGGTGATCCCGGCTAATTCTTCTTTCAGGTTTGGGGAAGAATTTGACGTTACAGTGGGAGGTTTCCAGATTAGATAAATTGGTAACCATTCTGATCTAGGTTAGAGTGCACGCTGAGTGTTTCTTTTCTCTCTCTCTTTGGCAGCGACCATTGACCCGACCCTAGACTATGACTCAGTGACCAAGTTGACCGAACCTTCTTAACACTGGCTTTTGGATTGTCAGAGTTGCAGACCTCTTTGCCACTCCTACTTTTACTCTTTTCTCCGGGACACCCCGTATTACTACGAACGTCCACTTCCATTGGACAAAACCATCGTATGGTTATATACGAACTCGAAGGACTTCGAGGATGGTTTCCGGTTCTGGAGAAAACGAATAGGACTATTCAGTTGTCTTTACCTTTTACCTTCTCTCAGGTTGCGAGTACTCCTTGGTTTAGGAGATAGTACACCTATTACGCAAATTGGATAGTCTTCTTCCAAACCTTAGGCTGGTGCCGAACGGTGGGGAATGAAGAAAGCCAATTAGCCTAAACGGTGTACAGAAGGTATTAAGTTCAAACAAAGCAAGGGATTAGTAAGAGGGCAAAGTAAATTGCGACTGCTATTCACGACCAAACCATGTACTTCTTTGTCAATCCTAAATCACCTATGAATTAAGTACATTCGGTTGTCTTTTATCCTCACCTTCTCTCGCATTGCGAGTGCTCCTCGGATTAGGACAGTACACCCATTATGCTTTTTGGATAGTCTTCTTCCAAACCATAGGCTGGTGCCGAACGGTAGGGAAGGAAGAAAACCATTTGGCCTAAAGTGGTGTACAGAAGGTAATGACTAAAGACATATAAAGGGATTTGGAGAGATGGCAAAGAGTTATGCGGTTATAGTTGTGAATCTGGATAATGGAAGAGGCATTACTAAGAATACCAGGATACCCCATCGAAACATCTCAATGTTTCAGTTCCACTGTGTGCTGTTAAAAGAAAACTGATTTCCCGATTAGACACTTACTCCAGGGTATGTATTTACCAGGTTGGATTCTCACATCTGTATGGTTTTACAGATGATGAGTGGGAGTAAGTTATTGGGAATTAGGTGACCATCCTCATTATATCGGGATTCGTTGTAATTGGTGATATTTGAGGAAGCCACCTGGGTTGTTTGCCGGTCGGCAAATATTTGGTTTTGAATATCCGTTGTTGTGCACCAATTTCAAATTGATATATCTGTACGTCTATTTTTATAGAGTGAGATATACTTTTTGAAATTATGTCTATGACATTTACCTATACCAGTGGATGATTAGGTAAGGAGCATTGAACAGCGGTGTAATTCTTCTTAACCAAAAGTACAGTTTTCAACCTACGACACACAGTGAATGAGTTGTTAGACTCAGCGGACTTATACAGAGTATTGTATATTGTCCAGTGTCCATTAGGACAGCGGGGTTGGTCCTCGTACTATATTCTGTTTACTTTTAACTTCTCTAGTTCTTAGACATGTGTTTCGTAGAAACACATGGTCTAAGTTTAGAGGAGTTATAGGTATAAGAATACAGTAGAGAACCAGGTATCGCAAGTATCGGGATTCTTCAAGGTGATCGAAGATGTAGATACTTGTGTATAGTATTCAGTTGATAGTAATGATTAAGAGAACTTGCTCCTTTTTCAGGTTACTCGTAATTGGAAGCATTCCTAAGTTGAGTAACGCTGATCGGCCTCTCTTCCATTTACTTGACATGCACTGGAGACAGCTGCATGATTTGAATCTGGTTCAATTAAATCAGTGCCTCTGTTTCTTGGATATAGAACAGTTCATATCTTGACATTGTTAAGATACGGGGAGTTGTCCGGCTTATGCTTAAAACCAGACTCTGGACAACTCAAGGCACGTTTCAGTAATGGCTGTTTGTGGGTTGACCCGGGCTATGACGAGGGTTGACTTTCTACCATCTGGAAGATCAATAGTGATATTGTTCTTGACTCGCCACAGTTTTATTAAAAGTGGATTTTTTCAGAAAACAGAAGTGGGAGTATGGTAGAACTGGAAGTGATTCCAGAACCGCAAACGATTACTGAAGATTTGATAAGAACCTAAAGATTCAATCTGGTTTGACATTCCATTGGCCACTCCGCAGATATGGAGGGTAACCTCAGGCACTCGAGAGGTACTTCGGTATGCTCAAGGACGGTGGCAGGGAGGTTCTTGTTTACCCAGACTTGCCATTGCTGTTGTTCCAGGCTGCGAGACCCGGCGGGAGGATGAGTATAGCGTCGTTCTAAACTGGCTTTAGAAGTGCACGTCTATATGACTCTGCCAGAGGGTTGTCGTAGTCAGTGGGAGCAGCGGAAGCATTGGTAGACATCAGGCTTATGTCTATTTATAAACTAAAGCAGATATAGCGGAGATAGATCATCTATTTCTGATGTAACAGTCATAGGTTTGACTTCATCAGAATAGAAGATGGATCTGTTAAGAAGGTAGTAGGGTGTGATGTCCTGGTATTTGATGACATACACAGGGTAGGAAGTGATATTCCTATACTACGATCGGTTATACTTTGGTCGTCACACAGTGGTTTCTCCACAGGAGACTTGGATATTATATCAGACATTCTGGTTACTAGATCTATGATTTTAGATCTAGATTTGGGTGGTTTCCTAATCTGGGTACTTTGACCGCATTCTATGAGTATTTAGAATGGACGACTCCTGGCACGGTAGTATACCTGCAGGTAATGGAGTCACCCTCTCTAAAGGTGTCTTACAGACTAAAGGGGAGAGGGACACGCATGATTGACAGATCACTTGCTTAGGCAACTGAGTCAATCATGAGATGTCAAGTACCACACCAGATATTGTTCTTGCAGTAGGTGCAATAAGTTGATATTAATCCAATCTTGGAGAAACAGTCGGAAGCAGTTTTAGAACATAAGTGAATGTTCTAGGAATTTGATAACGGCAGCCTCCTTTAGGAGACGGTTATCATTCCAGGCTTCCAAGGTGACCTGGATGGCAGAGTGGCTGTCAGAGTTATAGTTTTCCCTCTGACGAGGGACAGTATTTTGGACAGGTGGTCCAGGTGGGTACTGAGGGAAGGCATGGCGCAGGATACTGATTAAGTTCAGTTGACGATACAGTCCAAGAAGTTTGGATTTGGAGTTCATTTATGAACTAGGTCCCATCAGACATCCAGACATTCTAAGACATGTATTGCTCATTTCGGGAGATGGCTTTCTCCGCGAACTTGAGATTTAGAGAGACATAGAAAGAAACATCAAAGCGGATCCACTCACTGAGGCTATTCCTCGAACGCAATAGTTTCGCAAACGAGCTTTGTGAGACTGACTAGCAGAGGAGTTGGGTGTTCGGTATCACACGGGCTGTGAGTATGCGACATCGCAATAATTAGCCTTGAGTGCAAGTGGGAGATTGTTGGAGATAGTGCCCTCAGAGTCAATTATTGGGTCACAGGCACGTGATTGCAATGATTGAGGGGAGGACCTATCCCGGTAGGACAGTCTTACTCGAGATGATAGTATGCTATCTGGTTTATCTTTATCATCGTGTACTGCTTTAGGTGACCTTTCGAGTTGCTATTACACGTTGATAAAGCCCCTTGGATTCTTGCTTGACCACCAGCAGTATGAGGGCGATCATATAAGTGGGAGCTGGGAGTCTACAAGCATATCCTTAAAAGGTCCCTAGTCGTGGGAGATTCGAGACAGGGCATCGTTTCTCCAGAGTAGACTAGTGTATACAGTCGAGACCCCGACGAGGGGCGGTGGCCGGTCTCACAAGCCACTGGTGTCAGTTGGTTCACCTAAGATGTATACAGGTGCTCATTGGGTTATGAGTACACCGGACAGGACTCGCCGGGAACCTGCTAGTTGGGATATACCAGACGTCAAATAGCAGTTCCCAGGTGACATGTGTACAGGTTAGTTCATCGACCTGGGATCGTCATTTGTCTCGTGTGAGTTCCCACTGTACTTTGATTACTACCCTACCACGGCTCAAAGGAGTCGTGCAAACAGGTTTTAGTTGGGTACAGTCCCGAGCCACATGGAGGCAGTGAGCGGATCTGCAGGGGTTCGTCTCTCCCGGTATTGGGGGTGAGGTCGTGCTGTGTCTAGGAGAGCCAGAACATGAAAAGTCCTTGGCCAAGGCAGGAGATTTGCTGGTAGGTATTCCAGTAGTATCTCAGGGTGTTCTGGGCTACACTCCGACACGACTTGTACCGCTTTTGGGGGTCTGACTTTTACCAACCCCCTAGGCCCGCCATGCGATGCTCATAGACGAACGGACCGGACTGTACGGATATTGTCACTGACAGGCTCAGTTGGGTGTCGGGGTGAGCTTCCTCATCGACGTCCCATTTGGTCAATACCTGGTGGCCCGTCACGTATTGGCTTATACCTCTGACGTGCTAGTGGTTAAATCCACAGCCACAGTATTGACGAGTCTTTAGAGTCCACCACACAGACAGTTACTCAAGTTTCGGGCGAAACGCTGTAGAGGCCGTATGGAGATATGGCAGGGTTCGATCAGATACGTGCGGTATTGCACGGATCGTGATCGGACAGTTTTTACTAGCCGGCTTTGGCTTAAGCCGGATCCTAGTATAACATAGTGTAGTTTTGTCTCTTTGCATTTGTGTTCAGTGGGAATACAAATGCGGGCATGTATTTGCAGTAGCAGGGTTTTCCTGTAATTTATTACGGGATCGGTTTTATGAAGTTGCCAGTTTGCATTCCGTTCCGACCGGTTTTCCTTCATTCCTTCTCGGCCGGGCTTTGTGATGGAGGGTGTTAATTGCAAGTTCGCAATTAACATTATGTGAGGGGTTTCTTTGCATAAGTGTGGCTTCATAATCATGAGATGCCTTTCTTGTCCCTTTCTTAGCTTTTCATGTGATGATGAGATTAGATGAGGATTTGATTTGGATTGGAATTGATGTGAACTTTTTTTGTTGATTTATCATTTCTTTTTCACTTGATAATTCTTGGAGAATTATTTTTTCTCTCTCCAATCTCATTCTTGCATAAGGGGGCCGGCCACTTCAAGAGAGGGAGAGAAGAGGGGATTTCATTTTGTGTGAGGAAAAAAGTTTCATATCATTTTATGCTACCAAAATTCCAAAGCACCATTTTCTTTAGTTGCTTTCTTCTCCTCCTCACATCCTTCCATCAAGGCAACTTCCATAAACCCTAAAGAGACAACTCACTACACTATTCTATAGCAAGCCTTGGACGCGTCGGCTAGCCAACTTCGCGCCCGAGTTGCCTCGGTCAAGAGGCGGGAGCCCGTAAAACATTCCGGCTTCGTGGTGCCCTTTTCCGATGAGCGAGGAGGTGACGGAGATTCCGCGGGAGATCGGAGCGGAGACGAAGACCGAAGGACATGGATCGTTTGGTATAGCATCTCTACTCTTTTCTTTTTGCTAGCTAGCTAGGTTAATGGCCCGATCCGGGTGAAAAGTCCGCGGCGGTGCCGTTTTGCAAAGTCCGTAAATTTTTGTTTTCCGCGTTTCCGGCGTCGGATCGACGGCCGGGGCGCCCCCGCGGGCTTACACAAAGGTGAACAACCCTCTATGTGGGACTCTAAAGACTCGACACTACGCTGGCAGTGGGTTTAACCACAGGCTGCAAGCGGTACTAGCTGTACATAACGGTCCCCAGGTAGATGCCGATAAGAAGACCGATGAGGTGAACCCATCCGAACTCCTACTAAGCCTGAATGTGACAATCTCCGTACAGTCCGGTCTGTTCGTCTGAGAGTATCGCATGTCGGGCCTAGGGGGGCGGTAAACGTCAGTCCCATAATAGCGGTACAAGTCGTGTCGGAGTGTAGTCCAGAACACCCTGAGAAACTACTGGAAACACTACCAGCAAATCTCGCTTGCCCTGGCCAGGGACTTTGTGTAATGGCTCTCCTAGACACAACGCGATATCAACTCCCAATACCGGGAGAGACGAATCCTGTCTAACCGTCACTGCCTCCAAGTGCTTCGGGACTGCACCCAACTACTACCTGTTTGCACGACTCATTTGAGCCGTGGTAGGATAGTAATCTAGGAACAGTGGGAACACACTCGAGGCGAAGTGACAATGTTAAGTCAACGGACTAAGCTGTACTCATGTCACCTGGGAACTGATAACTGACGATAGGTATAATACCAACCAACAGTTCCCAGCGAGTCCTGTCCAGTGTACTCGTAACCTAACGAGCACCCGCATACTATCTCCAGTACGACGTACTAATGGCTGTGGGACAGACCATCTCCCCTGCTGGGATGAGAAGCGCATACGCTAGTCTACTCCGGAGTATCGATGCCCCGTGTCGATAATCCTACAACTAGGGACTTGTATAAGGATGTGCTTGTAGATTACCCAGCCCCCACTAGTGTGACTGCCATCATAACGCTGGTAATCAAGCGAAGATCCTAAGGGCTCCACTAATATGTATAAGCGATATGCTAAAAGAAACACACGCACATATTTAAGTAGAAACAAACCAAGTAGCATACTACCATTTTGAGCAAGATTGTCTATACAACTGTGAATATCCCAAGCTTCCATTAAGTAATATACAAACTAGTATGATACAGTAATGGCCTCTAGGGCATATACACTAACACGGGCTTCGTTGGCGCGACCCCGTCCAGGGAGGGGATGCCGGTCGTGCCTGAAAGCAGGCGAGCTGACCGCCACCGCCTTGGTAGGGACAGGGGGGCGACAAGGCCTGAGGCGAGGCTCTCCGACGTGGGACTTCGAAGTTGAATGGGAAGGATCAAGGGGCCTGCGTCCGCCGGAGTTCGCGAGGCGGTGGCCGGCGGAAGAGTCGATGACATTCGGTTGAGGTTCACCCATGCCCCCGTTGATGGGGAGGTGGCGGCTGGTACCTGGATCTTCAGGGTGATTGCTTGCCATCTGGATAGAGATCATAAGGCCAACTTTGTTTTCGTGGAGTTTGCGTTTCCCACAGACGGCGCCAACTGATGGAGGTCCTTTTCGGGTCTCCCTCAGATGTTGTCTTCCGTCGATCTCCCGGTGGATTTGGAAGATGGTCTCCTGTTGCGTGCGGGTCTTAATGGGTTTTGAGGAGATTGGTGATTTGAGGAGTTTAACGCCGAGTACCTGCAAAGAAGTCCTGGGGTAGTTTGGTACCACCGAGGACCCTCCGACGATCAAGTTAGTACGAGGTCCGAGCAGAGTAACGGCTAAGTGGAATTAAAAATGGATTACTTGACCCCTCTGTGATGGGAGTTTATATAGTGGCGGCAGCACGCAGCAGCAGGCGCGAGAATCTCGCCGGTAGTTACGCTCTCGACGTCACGCCCGCGTAAAGAGCGGATCGCCCATTAATGGGGATCGTGGTGGCGTGGAACGTGGGATGTTGTTGGCGGATAATTTGCGCATGACGAGATTTGCGGAGCGGCGGTTACGCCTGTGAGTGGTGGAGTTGGTCGGTCGGAGGACCGAGGAAGATGGCCTCGGCTGGGTGGCTCGGGAACGAGCAAGAGGGCCGAGGAGTCTTGGTCCTGTGGCAGCTCGGGGCTAGCTGAGAGGCCGAGGAGGCCAAATTCCAGGGGGCTCTGAGGTGAGCCTGTTTGTGCTTGCAGGTCGGGTACAGGGGTGGCCTGGTCGGCCCCTGTGGCCCTTTTTTCTGAGTTCTGGGACACGTCATCTGCCACGTGTCCCGATTTTGGGGACCGTCAATATTGAGCATCATCAATGTGTCAAATTATTTTTACCCACCAATTGATGTAAATGTTGAAATATATATGCAAGGACAGGAATATTATTCCATCGTAACTTAGAGTTTTGGTATTCTGACCGCCGGTTGGAGTTACGACAGGCTTAAATCTCACAAAACGAAACAGCGTCTCCAAATGAAAATTCAACGGAAAAAAGTTGACATCTAAAATCTCAACTTTCTTGTTGGTAAATTGCGGAAATAATTGTTAAATCGATACTTTAATAATTTGAAATAATTTCAAAATGCTTTTCCTATCAAACAATCACATAAAATAATATAAATCGAATTGAAAAAGTTTAGAACGCGAGCCAGTATAAACGAGGCACACAGCTGACTGCGCTGCCCTAAAAACCCATAACCACCCTCCGTAAAGGTTTTGCCTACGTACACGTTTCCAAGATACAACACTCTTGGCCCGTCCGATTCTCCGTTGAGTACGGATCACAAAGGAAGCTTGGTTTTGACATCGTTGTCAATTAGTCCAGTGAAATAAGATAAGACAAGAGATTTACTCAAATCGGATTTTGTAAGGAAAGTTTAGTGAAGAAAATTGCTCTCTGTTTGCAGAACGCACAAATATAGGACAAAATCAAGGCTATGTATGTTTGGAATAATTGTAGAGTTCTCTCTATTTAAGTAGCGGTTAAAATTCAAATGCTGTTTTGAAAAGTTGCATCTCAATCTTTCTATTAAGAGGTTGGCATCGCTTGGATTTGAAATCCAAACGGTTAGAAAACAAATCAGCTGGGACTTTTAATTAACAGAGGGATTATTTGGATAGGTCACAAAACTGTGCCTAATCAAAACAAACCCTTTCGTGACTTTGCTTTTGCAACTTAGCCCTTGATAATATTGCCTCGCAACATATGGAGACATGTGTGCTCTTTGCATCTTCACAACTTTATTTTTTGTACTTTTGAAACTATTACTTAATAATTGTTTCGTTGTTAGAATAATCAAAACACATGGAAATGGGTTTGGATATAGAAATTCATCTATCTCCACTTATCAAAACTTTGGAGTTTAGTGTAGTGTTGTACATAAGAATGAAATTAGCACGATCTGTATTTCTGTAGGGATTTGGATTACAGTGCTAATAAGTAAGTCCGTGCGATAAGTAAGTTCGAATCTGGTTTGCCTAAATGCGGTTAGTTATAGCCACAAACTTGAGCTAGAAAAATTTAATTGTTTAATAGCTGCTTTTGTAAGGGAAAGAATGGAATAGGCATGGGTCCTTGTATTTAATTAACAAGTAATCCAGAAGATTTGTGGTACCATGTCCCCTCTCAGAGCACATGTTAAGTTCCTGCACAAACACAAAACAACAAACAACAAATCCAATAGCCTAGAATCATGCCATGTAAATGGATCGGAAAAAAATCACATAACCTATCTATAAATCTTTTATAGAGAGGAGAATCTACCGTACACGTGGCAGATTGGGTGTGGATCTACTGTACAAAACAATAACACGCTTCTTTATTTTTGAGATTCACACCCAATCTGCCACGTGTATGGTAAATCCACAACCAATCTGACACGTGTACATATGATTTTTTCCCATATCCTTATAAAAAGTTTTATAGATAGGTTTCCATATGATTTTTTCCCCCACTTTTCTACGCCTTAGTTTTCTACTCTAGTGCCAATGCCATTAATGCACATTTTTACTGGGTTTAACTGCCGCTTACATCAAATCGTATAAGTACCTAGTATTTCAAGAATGTAACCTATTTAACTCAAAGGTAAGGGGCTACTAATTTCTTATTAAGAAATATAGGGATAATTAGCTACCTGGAAGAGAAGTCTCTTCTAGTTTGTTATAAGCAAACTTGTCATCGAATATTTTCATGATCAACATGTCTAATCGTATTCTAAGAAATCAACGCGATAAACAGTTTATATCGGATCCTAATACTGTTCCCATTGTCATCTTTTTAACACATCTTTCATCTCATTAAACTTAATCTTACCACAATACATAATGTTTCTATTATAACCTAATTTGTTTTTTACCAAAAGTTTGAATTATTATTTTAATTAAGCAATTTATCGAAATAACTTCTCCATCTTTCTTTAATTTATCATCCTTGACTAACACTATATTATTTTCACTCTTGATGCATTTAACGTAACGTAGATCCGTGTTATTCTTCTCTCTTATTAGCAAGTTTGTATATATCTTTTTTTTATCTTACTTTCTATATAAATTATCATAAGCAACATTTAGCTTAATTGTCTTTTCAGCTTCTTTCTTGACTAATTTATATTTGAGGAGGTTCTCTTTATTTTTGCCAATTTTTAGAGAATACATGAAAACACACCCAGTAAGTTTGGCCCAGAATCAGAAAACTACCAATACCTTTGAAACTGTCAAAAAGCTACCAAATGGTGACACGTCAACATAGTTTGTACCACGTCAGTGCCATATCAACCAAGTTGTCAAAAAATTATAAAATCCCCAAAATACCGCTCTATAACCCTAACCCAAATTTCTAATTAAAAAAAAATCCACTTCAACCTCCTCCGGTCATTCCCGCATGCAACGGCCCCGGTGCCACCCTGACCTCCTCCTCCTCCTCCTCTCAACCCTACCACCATCATCGCCGTCCACTCTCCGCTTCGGCCTCCGCCCTAAAAAATTCACCACCACCACCATTACCGTGACCATCATCATCATCACCACCACCACCACCACCACCATCACCGTCACCATCATCATTGTCATCATCACCACCACCACCACCGGCCACCACCTGTAAGTGCACGGCGGCGCCCCGGCCGTCGATCCGACGCCGGAAACGCGGAAACGAAAAACTTTGCAAACTAGCAAACCGACACCACCGCGCACTTTTATCCCGGATCGGGCCATTAACCTAGCTACTAGCAAACTAAAAGATGGGTAGAGAAGTATACCAAGCGATCCGTGTCCTTCGGTCTTCGTCTCCACTCCGATCTCCCGCGGAATCTCTGTCCGTCACGTCCTCGTCGGAAAGAGCACCACGTAGCCGATTTCTTTTACGGGCTCCCACCTCTGGACCGAGGCAACTCGGACGCGAAGTTGGCTAGCCGACGCGTCTAAGGGTACTGTAGGTGTAGTGTAGAAGCTTGTCTCTTGGGGTTTTGTGAAGTTGCCATTTATGTGTAGGAGGAGAAAAAGACTTTGGAGGAAAAAGAATGGTGCTCTCATTTTTACAAGGAATGAGATGATAAAAATCACACACCAAATGAACCTCTCTCTCTCTCTCTCATATAATGTGGCCGGCCCCTTTATGGGTGAAGGAAAAAAAGACATCCAAAAAATAATTGGGGAAAGAGAAAATGATAATCATGAACCAAGATCACCTCTAAGTCTTTCATCAAACCTTTCATAATCAATGCAAATCAAGTGGACAAGAAAAGAATCTCATGATGATAAGAAGCCACAATCACAATAAACCCCCTCCCACAAATGTTATTTGCACACTAGCAAATAACGCCCTCCATCGAAAAGTCCGGCTGCGAAGGAACAAAGGAAAACCGGCCGGAACGGAATGCAAACTGGCAACTTCAGAAAACTGATCCCGTAATAAATTACAGGAAGACCCCGCTACTGCATATACATGCCCGCATTTGTATTCCCACTGAACACATGCAAAGATACAAAACTATACTGTTTAATACTAGGATCCGGCTTAAGCCAAAGCCGGCTAGTAAAATCCGTCTGATCACGATCCATGCAATACCGCACGTATCTGATCGAACCCTGCCATATCTCCATACGCCCTCTACAGCGTTTCGCCCGAAACTTGAGAAACTGGTCTGTGGGGGACTCTAAAGACTCGTCAATACTTTGGTTGTGGATTTAACTACTAGCACGTCAGAGGTATTAGCCAATACGTAACGGGCTACCAAGTACTGACCAAAAGGGACGTCGGCGAGCGAACTCATCCTGACACCCTACTGAGCCTGTCAGTGACAATATCCGTACAGTCCGGTCCGTTCATCTATGAGCATCGCATGGCGGGCCTAGGGGGTTGGTAAAAGTCAGACCCCCAATAGCGGTACAAGTCGTGTCGGAGTGTAGCCCAGAACACCCTGAGATACTACTGGAATACCTACCAGTAAATCTCCTGCCTTGGCCAAGGACTTTTCATGTACTGGCTCTCCTAGACACAGCGCGACCTCACCCCCAATACTGGGAGAGACGAACCCCTGCAGATACGCTCACTGCCTCCATGTGGCTCGGGACTGTACCCAACTAAAACCTGTTTGCACGTCTCCTTTGAGCGTGGTAGGGTAGTAATCAAAGCACAGTGGGAACTCACACGAGACAAATGACGATCTCAGGTCGATGAACTAACCTGTACACATGTCACCTGGGAACTACTATCTGACGTCAGGTATAATACCAACTAGCAGGTTCCCGGCGAGTCCTGTCCGGTGTACTCATAACCCAATGAGCACCTGTATACATCTTAGGTGAACTAACTGACACCAGTGGCTTGTGAGACCGGCCACCGCCCCTTGTCGGGGTCTCGACTGTATACACTAGTCTACTCTGGAGAATCGATGCCCTGTCTCGAAACTCCTACGACTAGGGACCATTTAAGGATTTGCTTATAGACTCCAGCTCCCACGTATATGATCGCCCTCATACCGCTGGTAGTCAAGCAAGAATCCTAGGGGCTCTATCAATGTGCAATAGCGACTCGTAAGGTCACCTAAAGCAGTACATGATGATAAAGATAAACCAGAGCATACTATCATCTCGAGTAAGACTGTCCTACCGGCATAGGTCCTCCCTCAATCATTGCAATCACGTGCCTGTGATCCAATAATTGACTCTGAGGGCACTATATCCAACAATCTCCCACTTGCACTTAAGGCTAATTATTGCGATGTCGCATACTCACAGCCCGTGTGATACCGAACACCTAACTCCTCTACCAGTCAGTCTCACAAAGCTCGTTTGCGAAACTATTGCGTTCGAGGAATAGCCTCAGTGAGTGGATCCGCTCTGGTGTCTCTTTCTATGTCTTTCTTTATCTCAAGTTCGCGGAGAAAGCCATCTCCCGAAATGAGCAATACCTGTCTTAGAATGTCTAGATGTCTGATGGGACCTAGCTCATAAATGAACTCCAAATCCAAACTTCTTAGACTGTATCGTCAACTGAACATAATCAGTATCCTGCGCCATCCTTCCCTCAGTATCCACCTGGACCACCAGTCCAAAATACTGCCCCTCGTCAGAGGGAAAACTATAACTCTGACGACCACCCTGTCGTCGATGTCACCTTGGAAGCCTGGAATGATAACCGTCTCCAGAACGAGGCTGTCGTTATCATATCCCTAGAACATCCACTTATGTTCTAAAACTGCTTCCGACTGTTTCTCCAGGATTGGATTAATATCATCTTATTGCATCTACTGCAAGAACAACATCTGGTGTGGTACTTGACATCTCATGATTGACTCAATTGCCTAAGTAAGTGATCTGCCAATCATGCCTATCCCTCTCCCCTTTAGTCTGTAAGACACCTTTAGAGAGGGCGACTCCATCACCTGCAGGTATACTACCGTGCCAGGAGTCGTCCATTCTAAATAGTCATAGAATGCTGTCTAAGTACCCAGATTGGGAAACCACCCAACTCTAGATCTAAAACCATAGATCTAGTGACTAGAATGTCTGATATAATATCCAAGTCCTGTGTGGAGAAACTACTGTGTGACGACCAAAGAATAACCGATCGTAGTATAGGAATTTCACTTCCTACTCTGTGTATGTCATCAAATACCAGGACATCATACCCTACACCTTCTTAACAGATCCATCCCCTATTCTGATGAAGTCAAACCTATGACTGTCGCATCAGAAATAGATGATCTATCTCCGCTATATCTGCTTTAGTCTATAAATAGACATAAGCCTCCTGTCCACCAATACTTCCGCTGCTCCCACTGACTACGACAACCCTCTGGCAGAGTCATATACACGTACACTTCTAAAGAAAGTTTAGAACGATGCTATACTCATCCTCCTGCCGGATCTCACAGTCTGGAACAACAGCAATGGCAAGTCTGGGTAAACAAGAACCTCCCTGCCACTGTCCTTGAGCATACCGAAGTACCTCTCGAGTACCTGAGGTTACCCATCATACCTGCGGAGTGGCCAATGGAATGTCAAACCAGATTGAATCTTTAGGTTCTTATCAAATCTGCAGTAATCGTTTGCGGTTCTGGAATCACTTCCAGTTCTACCATACTCCCACTCCTGTTTTATGAAAAAATCCATTTTTATTAAAACTGTGGCGAGTCAAGAACAATATCATTATTGATCTTCCAGATGGTAGAAAGTCAACCCTCGTCATAGCCCGGGTCAACCCACAAACAGCCATTATAGAAACGTGCCTTGAGTTATCCGGAATCTGGTTTTAAGCATAAGCCGGACAACTCCCCGTATCTTAAAAATGTCAAGATATGAACTGTTCTATATCCAATATAGAAACAGAGGCACTGATTTAATTGAACCAGATTCAAATCATGCAGCTGTCTCCAGTGCATGTCAACTAAATGGAAGGAGGCCGATCGGCGTTACTCAACTTAGGAATACTTCCAATTATGAGTAACCTGAAAGAGAAGCAAGTTCTCTTAATCATTACTATTAACTGAATACCATACACAAGTATCTACATCTTCGATCACCTTGAAGAATCCCGATACTTGCAACACCTGGTTCTCTACTCTATTCTTATACCTATAACTTCTCAAAACTTAGACCTTGCATTTCTACGAAACACTTGTCTAAGAATTAGAGAAGTCATAAGTAAACAGAATATAGTACGAGGACCGACCCCTCTGTCCTAATGTACACTGGACAATATACAATACTATGTACAAGTCCTCTGAGTCTAATAACTCATTCACTGTGTGTCATAGGTTGAAAACTGTAATATGGTTATGAAGAATTACACCGCTGTTTAATGCTCTTTACCTAACCATCCACTGATATAGGTAAATGTCATAGACATAATTTCAAAAAGTTATATCTCACTCTATGAAAATAGACGTACAGATATATCAATTTGAAATTGGTGCATAACAACGGATATTCAAAACCAAATATTTGCCGTCCGGCAAATAACCCAGGTGACTTCCTCAAATATCACTAATTACAACGAATCCCGATATAATAAGGATGATCACCTAATTCCCAATAACTTACTCCCACTCATCATCTGTAAAACCATACAGATGTGAGAATCAAACCTGGTAAATACATACCTTGGAGCAAGTGTTTAATTGGGAAATCAGTTTTCTTTTAACAGTACACAGTGGAACTGAAACATTGAAATGTTTCGATGGGGTATCCGGGTATCCCTAGTAATGCTTCTTCCATTATCCAGATTCACAACTGTAACCGTATATTTCTTTGCCACCTCTCCAAATCCCTTTATATGTCTTTAGTCATTACCTTCTGTACACCCCTTTAGGCCAAATAGTTTTCTTCCTTCCCTACCGTTCGGCACCAGCCTATGGTTTGGAAGAAGACTATCCAATAAGCATAATGGGTGTACTGTCCTAATCCCAGGAACACTCGCAATGCGAGAGAATGTGAAGATAAAAGAAAACCGAATAAACCTTATTCCTATTTCTCCTGAACCAGAATCCATCCCCGAACTGGAATAAGTTCCTTTCGAGTTTGTATATAACCATACGATGGAGTATCCAATAATCTGTGGATCTTCGTAGTGATACGGAGTGTTATTCAGACTATAATATTGCATTTTTCATCCCCCTATTCTTATCCGTTTTATAAATAAACAGGTACTCTTGACGCACGTTTGTTGCATGTTACAGGATACAGGCTCTTGGAGCAAATACAGTGAAAAAGACGAAAGTTGATACAGAAAAGGGACTTTTGACCAACAAGTAGACGGATCCTAGTCATGAAGAACAATTTACAATTGTATAAGGCAATGCAGTCCGAAATGTCAAAGTGAACGATCAAAAGATCCTCACAAGTTTTCACTGAAGATCTGGAGAAGACCCAGATGTCAAATAGAGAAAAGAAGTAGATAAATAACAAGCCCAAGAAGCAGGAAAGAAAGCCCAGAAAGATGGTGAGCTAAGCTCACCAAAGGGCCGCGGAACCGCGGCCCAAGGCCCATCATTGCCGCAGTTCCGCGGCCATTAAGTGCACACGTCGGTGAAATTTTCTCGTGTCGGTGCGTCGGTGCAGGGGTTTGGATTTTTCGTGGGCAAATCTGTAATTGCACATGTGCGAATCCCGTAACCCTAAATTCTCCTGTTTGCTTATAAATTGTAATCAAAATTTGTAAAACCCTTTGCCTCTTTTCAATCAATAAAATTCAGAATTGTTGGGAGTTAATTCAGATCTGTTCTGTATTCTCGCTTGGAGGGAGCCATCAAATTAGTAGGTAATTTTATTTCTTTGCTTTTTATTCTCTTTTAATTAGTATGTTTTATCATCCCCTAATGAGCGAGTAATCTCCTCGCTTGTCAGGGTTAGCCTTAGGGAAAGGTTTGAGAGATGAGATCTCTCACCCTTTTCATGCCATCACACCTAAGAGTTAGAACTCCATGCATGCACGCACAACCGCTCCCTACGGCATCCTATCCCTCGAGGTAACGATGAACCGTAGTATAAAGGGCCGGTTGCGCGCGTTTTCCATGGAGGTTAGGGTAATTATCGATAAAGGAAGGATACGAATCTAGAGGAAGAAACATCTTCCCAAAAGATTCTTATCCACTTTATGGATAATTACCGTAACATCTAATAGATCAATAATAAGGCATTGAAAGCGGTGAGGAAACCTTTAATCTCCAAACTTCCCCTAAACCTAACCCTAGCGAGACTTTAAATTAGATTAACTTAGTTTATTAATAGATCTAGGTTTTAGATTTAATCAATCCAAACAACATTTTGAATCAACTCGTAAAAACACAAATAAGAAAATTACCCATCTCTGTGGATCGACCCGTACTCACCGGCTAGCTGCAAAGTGACGCCGTTTCTGATTGCGGTAAATACAAATTTTTGGACAAATCAAATGGCGCCGTTGCCGGGGATGGCGTAAAATTTCTTTTGTGTGATTTCGGGTTGATATAAATTTTAAAAATTATAAAAATCTGAAGAAAAAAAAAGAAATAAAAATATTATCAATTTTGATCTGTTTGAAGGGTGTATCTTTTGAATCTTGCAGGAACAGCGAGGAATCGCGGATCTGAAAAATTTACAGAGGGCAAATCAGGAAAAATCACATCAGAACAGAGGAGGAGTGGTACAAGGGTGCAGCACAATTTTTTTCCGAGCCTGATCTCCTCACCAGACCGCGGAACCGCGGCCAAGGAGCACCCCAGATCGCGGAACCGCGGCCCTTTTGCCTCTTCAGCACATCAAATTTAGCTGGTTTGTTTTCTGTACCCCTCTTCTGCGATCTCCATATATCTCTCTGTAAAAACATTCTGCAGGAATTCTTTGCGCTAAAAAATTCTTTCTCCCCCTTCTATATAACAGATTTTCTGCAGGTTTCTTTGCGCCGCGCTAAAAAATTGATTGCAAGTGAATTTTATTATTTTGCATAATTTAATCGGACTTTAAGGGGCTAATTGACCATACTCAGATTGGGTGGGGATTTCATCACCCTTCCCAGGACCCCAGAAATCACTTTAAAGCATTTTGCATCGACCACAATTAATTAAAAAATACTAGACTCAGCCCTAAGGACATCGAGCTCAATAGAAAAAGGACTAGTATAGGTATCGACCGTTTATCTTAACTGACTTTGCGGTGTCTAGGCTAGTGGTTTTTAATTAGGCCCACTACTGTGGTTCCTTCCCACTTACCTGGCCGCAGTGTCGGTGAAGAGGCGGTTTGAGGTCCTATTTCTAGCCCTAGTTAGGAGCTGTCTAGCAGACCTAGGTGACCCTAGATCTAGGCCTGATTGTGCATGTGTGGTTGATACATTTGTGTCACGAGTCTCTTTTCAAAACTTCTTTGCAAAACTCACATAAAAAAAAAGAAAAAAATCTTTTCAAAACTTGCAACTTGTCGTTAAGAAAACTTGCAACTCACTTCCACCATTTCCCTCCATTGACGTTATCTTACCCCCACATTCTGTTTTTTCTATTTTTCTGACTACACCACTCCTTTAGTGTATGTCACTTTGGACTAGGGATATTAATGCCCGATTAGTCCGTGTTTCGTTGGTACCGACCGACGAACCTTTCGACATCGAAGTCGAAATTCCCTCCATTTCCTTACCTCCACCTTCAAATTCTTTCGAAGATATGTCGGGACACGACCCCAACGATACCTTACCGACGGGAATGATTCCACCTCCGTTAGGTGCGAATAACCCGAATCTTCCGCCTGTTGTAGCGCCCGCACGAGTCGCGCTCCAGGATCTTTTCTACCCCGTCCGCACTTCTTTACCTACATGTCTTTCATCCCCACCGGCAAATGGGGACAACTTTGAAATAAAACCACATTTCATCAATATGCTGCCAAAATTTCATGGTTTGGAATCTGAAGATGCATATATCTTTATCAATAAATTCCAAAACGTTTGCGCTATGATGAAAACGACCCAATTAAGTGATGACGCTATAAGGCTAAGGGTCATTCCTTTCACCTTATATGACCTAGCCGAGAAGTGGCTATATAGCACCGCATCACATTCCATTAGAAATTGGGACGAGTTTGTGAGAACTTTTCTGAAAAAGTTCTATCCTCATCACAAAACTGCTAGAATCCGTAACGAGATTATACAATTTTCGCAGCTTCCTTCCGAACCATTTTGAAAGTGCCTCGAGAGATTTAAAGACCTACTTGTTCAATGCCCTCATCATGGGATCGAAAGTTGGCAACTTTGCCAAACATTATACGAGGGATTGAACTCGGCAACGAAGCAGTTGCTAGAAACTATATGTCAAGGTCATTTTCTTTCCAAGTCTAGCGACGAAGCATGGCAGTTTCTTGAGGATCTTAGTGAGCAAACAATTCAGTGGGAGAGTACCAAGACCACATCATCTTCTTCTGTTGGTCAATCTAGGGCAGGCATACATCAAGTAGATATGTCGATTGCTATGAAGGCCGAGATGGCCGCACTTATGAAAAAGCTAGAAGCCATTGAGACCAAAATCTCATCGTCTTCTCCTGCCCCTGTTTTACCTCCACGAACTGTTTGAGCTTGTTGTGCGAATCCATCGCATCTAACCGAAGAGTGTCCTTATAATGCACCTATTCAAGGACAAGATCAAGTCAATGCTGCATTTCATCAACGACAAAGAAACGATCCGTACTCTTCGACATACAATCCGGGGTGGAGGAGTCACCCAAATTTCGCTTGGAACCAAAATCAACAAGTCCAAGGAAATAACAATTTTCAAAGATCTCCTCCTCCACAACAACAACAAGCACCATCACAAACTCAAAACCAGCAACCTTTCCAACAACAACCTTATACAAATCAAACGAACAATTTGGTTCAACCAAATGATGATAAGGTTATCTCGCTCGAAAAAAGTCTAGATGCATTTCTTAAGCAATCTACAGAATCCGCAGCAAGATTTGAAAATTATGTTCAGTCTTTGATGCATAACAATGCCTCACACGATCAAAGTATCAAATCTATTGAGGCACAAATTGCACAATTAACTGCTGCATTGAGCGAGAGAGAAAAGGGAAAGCTTCCATCTCAACCATTGCCAAATCCCGGTCACACACAAAACGCATATCACAATCACAATGTAAATGCGGTGACCACGTTGAGATCCGGAAGAGTGTTGCAGAATAATGTGGAAAGTAGTGATGACATCCCCGCCGGTGGTTCTTCTTCTTTTTCTCCATCTTCATCTTCCCCTTCTTCATTTTCTTCACTTTCTTCTTTACCTTTTTCTTTAGAGCCTATTCTCCACCATTTACATGGCTCTACTTCTTCTAGCTCGAACGGACCCATTTCTCACAACATGAACACATCTACACCGGGATCCGTTCCTACTCCACATTCTACTCCACAGACATTTGACTCAACGAATTTTCAAAATGCTCCATTCCCAAACAGATTGAGTCCTAATAAACCAACTGCACAAGTGGAGAAGATTGTGGAGATATTTAAGCAGGTTAGCATAAATTTACCTCTCTTGGATGCAATCCAACAAGTCCCTTAATACGCGAAAATCTTAAAGGTCTTATGCACCTCGAAGAGAAAGGCATCTCAAGTACCCAAGAAAGTGCTAGTGGCTAGTGCAGTGAGCAATACTATTAACCACCATCAAACCTTACCCCAAAAACGAAAGGACCCCGGCTGTCCTACGATTTCAATCACAATTGGGGATAAGAAAATTAATCGAGCACTTTTAGATCTTGGGTCTAGTGTTAACCTGATTCCCTACTCCGTGTACGAACAATTAGGGGTTGGAGAGTTGAAACCCACTCGTTGTACTCTCCAAATGGCTGATCGATCAATCACCCATCCAAGGGGTCAGCTAGAGGATGTGTTGATCAAAGTTGGGGAGTTCATATTCCCCGTTGATTTTATTGTTATGGATACACAACCTGTTGCTAACCCAAGAAACCAAATTCCGGTGATCCTCGGTCGACCATTTTTGGCCACTTCCAATGCTGTAATAAACTGTCGCAATGGCTCCATGACTCTATCCTTTGGGAAGATGTCTAGTGAGTTCAATATTTATAAGATGGGAAGTCTGCCCCCCGTGCCTAAAACTAGTACACGAGAAGTTTGCTCTATTCATGAAATCACGCAGGAGGACTGTTCATAACATAATATTGCATTTTGTATTCCCCATTCTTATGCATTTAAGAATAAAAACAGGTGCTTTTGATGCATGTCTGCTACATGTTACAGGTTACAGATTCTTGGACAGAAAACAGTGAAAACGATGTAAAGACGATGAAAAAGTGGACTTTGACGGACAAATAGAAGACTCTAGATCAAGCCTATATCAAAGATAAAATTTACAAAGTACAAGGCAATGCAAGGTCCAAAATGATAAAGAAAACGGTTACAAGTCCATTGCAATTGTTCACTGGAAATCTGGAAGGAATAAAGAAGCCAAACTGAATAAAGACCACAGAAAGAAAAAGCCCAAGAACCCAAGAGTCAGACCCAAAAATTTCAGACACTGATCGTCTTAATGGGCCGCGGAACCGCGGCCCAATCCCTAGCCAGGCCGCGGTTCCGCGGCAGTTGTGAGGAATTAGAAAGTGAAAATTTTACTATAATTTCAAGCGGTGCTGACCAAGTCAACCTAGGGCTATTTTTGTAATTTAAGACATGCGAAAAAAATGTAACCTAGGGTTTCCTATTCTCTATAAATAGGAACTCTAATCATTGTAAACCCTATGCCTCCCTATGCCTCCCTTTAATGAATAAAATTTAGAAATCTTTTGGAGAGCATCGGTGTTTCTTCTCCATTCAGAAATTCAGATCTGACAACCCTGCATGGATGATTGGAGGGATGCATCTGTAAGTAATTTAATTTCTTGCCTTAGTGTAGATTTCAATTTCTTGCCCTAGGTAGATTTAATTTCATGTCCTAGGAACTTGTTTAGGGTTTAGCTTTGAAAAAGGATTTTGAGAGATGAGATCTCTCACCCCTTTCTTACCCACCAAATCTTTACAATAGGACTCCATGCATACATGCACATACCGCTCCCTACGGCACTCTATCCCTCGAGGTAGCGGTGATACCGTAGTATAAAGGCTCGGGTGTGATGTTTTCCATGGAGGTTAGGGTAAGGATCTCTAAAGGAAGGACAAGAACCTAGAGAAAGGAACACCTTCCCGAACGGATCTAATCCACTTTATTGATAATTACCATAACTCCTCATAGATCTTCATTCGGGTATTGAAAGCGGTGAGATTTAATTACATTTCCAAACCATCCCTAAACCTAGCCCTAGCAAGAATAGATCTAGATAATTGCCCTAGGTTAATTAGATTTTTAGATTTAATAAACAACCAAACACCCTTCGGAATTAACTCGTAAGAAGGAATCGGAAATTCACAAAATCCCTGTGGACCGACCCGTACTCACCTGCTAGCTTCATGCGATGCCGTTCTTGATTGCGGTTACAAATATTTTTGATCTATCTTTTAGAAAGCGCAAGCACGCTAAATCAAATGGCGCCGTTGCCGGGGATGGCGTAGTAATTTCCTTTTCGCGATTTCGGGTTAATCATAAAATTAAAAAAAAAAATCATAAAAATCTGAAAAATCAAAAAAATATAAAAAATATATATTTTGTTATTTTTGGAAGGGATACTTTGGTTATTTGAATTTTGCAGGATATACAAATTCGGATCTGGAGATTTCCAGAAAGCGAAACGGAAGAGAAGATATCGGAACAGAAGGGATATTAAACAACAGAACAGTGCAAAAATTTTGGAGCAGTGAACCCCCCATACCGCCGCGATTCCGCGGCCAAGATCCACATTAGGCCGCGGAAACGCGGCCGTCTTGACGAATCATCGCACTGGAAAATTTTTAGGAAACCGATCCTCTGAAATAACCGCGGAAACGCGGTCTGAAGTGCCATAGTGCGGCGGAAACGCGGTGGGCCTGGTGCCTCTTCGTGTGAAATTTGCACTGTAAGTTTCCTGTCTCTCTCCTCTGTAATTTTTGAAATATATTTTCTGGAAATTCCTGCAAGATTCTGTGAGCTATAAAATATATTGCCTTCCATATAACAAGTCTTGTGCAGGATTTTTGGGCCCCGCTCGAACTAAATTGATTGCAAGAAATATTTTGCTGTTGCATATCTTTTCTCTAAAAATCTTTTTGCAACAAAATTTTTCCAAATAAAGAGAAAGAAAAAAATTAATGAAAAATAAAAATAACAAGGACAAATATTTTGTAGAGCTTGCAAATTATTTTATTAGCCCCAAATAAATCCTTGCACCATCCAACCTTCTTTCTTGTCACCTTTCTTCTTCTAACATGGGTACCCCACATAAAAAATCATTAGTCGAACTTTGGTATCCCGAACCTAATTTTGCGTCATATGTCAATGTGTTCGGTCAATTTAAAGACGATCCTTCCATGCCGAAAAAATCTTTGAAAGATCACATAGAGGAGTCTAGGAGAAACAGTTTGACTTTTCAATCCACCTTGTGTCAACCGAGTCAACTTTCACCACATACATATGTTGATACCACTTCTTCAAGTCCTTCTGTCACTCCTAGGCCGATGTCCATTGCTGAGCATATTGCTCAATCTCGCAGTCGATCTTTCACCCCTCTCCACTCATCTAGTTTTAGGGATCAACACGACTATTCACCTTTTTATCCATATGTTGACCTTACCCCTGTCCAATCACCCACTTCCTACCAGTCCTACCCGACCTTCCCACCTTCACTAGACACTGCTTCTACACAGCCTTTTGGGAGTTTCACATATCCAAACAATTTCGAATCTTTTACCGAAACCCCCTTACCACCCAAGTCTAGTTTGGAAGAGGCGTTGGAAGCGTATATCGCAGCAACAAACAAAATGGTTAGGAATGTGGAAGCGTCCGTGGCCACCTTTATGCAACCTGCTGAACCGGTAGCTAGTTTTCCGCTAGCTCCAAATTTTTCAATGTATGAGGCGGCGGTTGGACAGAGAGAGAATGAGAGAGGATTTTCAAATCAAACCTACCCTTACCCAATTGAAGCTCACAACTCCTGTTTTCCATCGATTGTTCCAAATGATTCACCAGTTAAACATAAAAATGAGTTGTGCGATTTTGTAGTGTTTGATTTGCCTAATTGTGAGGAACCCCTTTCGAGTGAAACCGCACCTAATCCTTTCGATCTTTACACCTCCACTCTCGAACCTAAATCTATAGATATCCATGCTTTTGATGAGGTGGCTAAAGAAATTGATTTTCACTTGATTGAGGATATAGACGCCGGGAATATTTCGGATGATGAACCTGTCGATTTAATAGAAATTTTATGTTCAAATCATCATCCCGAGTTATTAAATGTTTCTCCCGAATCTCATATGCGTCTAGATTTTGATGATAATGGCATGGATGAATTACATATTGAGGATAATACTGAGGAGAGTCTTGAGGATAATATCGAAGTTGAACCATTTTTATTTGATGTGTCGGATTTTTCAATTCATCCTCCTGAACCTTTGCCTGTTATATCACCCTCCCTCTTTTCCATTCTTCCGACCGAACAAATGACCGTTACGTTTTCATCTCCTATACCAAGTTCGGCGTACCCATGTTTTCTTGCGAGTCTTGAGGGATTTGACCCCATTTCCCGACGGGTTGATAGGTTAGCGCAATCGCTTATAACATATCGGTCATCACAAATTGCGCTAATTTATTCACTCAATTTACACCCTCAAGATCGCACTCCACTTCTTTCTTCTTTCCGTCATTCTTCTCCCCCACCGAGACCATATTCTACCATTCTTCTTTCCACACGGTCTCGCGTGCTTCTCATTTTCTTGCACCAACTATACCATTTCCACGATAAGATTTTTGAATGGTTGGTGTTAACCTTTGGCTTGTGTAAGGCCAAGCTTAAGTTTGGGGGACCTTTGTATATATGTATATATTTTTTGTTTTCTTTTTCTATAAAAAATAAAAAAAAAAATTCAAAACATTAAAAGATAAAAAAAATTATAAATAAATAAACAGGGGAGTATCGGTATTTTGACCCTCTTGGTTTAGCATGACAGTGAGGACACTGTCAAGTTCAAGTTTGGGGGTATGCTCGGTACGTCTTCTTCCTTCGCATTTATTTGTACATATTTTTGCATTTGCATATTTATTTGAAAACCCATAAAAATTGAAAAATTTCAAAAATTATAAAAATTTTTGTATTCAATTTTGGCTTATTTGACTAGAGTTTGACAAATAGGTTAACTGGTTAGGAACAACTAGATCTTAGACTTCGTAAATTAAAAACCCTAAAAATAACCTTTCTTAGAGTTTAACGGTAGAAAGTATTTGTCTTTGTAGATTATTTAGAAATAGGCAGATTTTGGGTTCAGTTCTTGGGCTAAGTCGAAACGAAGGAAAAGTATTAAAACTTTTATTAGAGTATAAGTTTGAAAAATAGTTCCTAGTTTAAGTCTAGATTCTGAAAATGTATACCCTACAATTTGCACAATCACGCACCTTGAAACTTGAAATAGTAGAGGAGACCTTGAAATGCTCGTCTAAAGTCCTTAGTACAATGGAAAAAAAAAGTGAATAAAGAAAAAATGGACACTGGTTTTTGTGATTACTTAAGGCTGTAAAAATAGAAAAATATTTAGCGAGGGTGCTTCATCACCTAGTGCCTTAGACCAACTGGTTTGGGAGTCACTGCTAAAGCCTTGGGTGTTGCAAGACTAGGAAGTACGCTTTAAAGTGCTAACACATCTTGTAATCGGTTGTTGGTACCTCAAGAAGTATTAACGGTCGCATGAAGGATGTGTAAGCAAATTTCATTTACAAATTCACTAATAAGTGCTTTGGACAATGGACGGGAGTACGATTGCTTGATTTGAATTTCCAAGTGTAGGGGTGATATTTACACACACGTGGGGATATGTGATTGGAATTTAGATAAGAGAGAGGAATAAAAAATAGAACTTATATCTTTAATAGAGTTGATAGAAATTCCTAAGTGGAGATGGAACTCTAGAAGGAAAACTTAAGAGATGCCGAAAGCTAAGTAGGTCTACATAACATATATAATCTTAAGTTAAATAATGAGGAAGTGTGAAGAATATGGGTGGATAATTTACAGGTCGAAGATAATAGAATTCCTTGTTAGAAAACCTAATTGGAAAACAAAAGTCGAAAAAGCCGAATTGATAGGATTTTGTGGGTAGTATCCGCTGAAAACCCTCAGGAGACAACACTCCTCCTACTAGGGACACCTAGAGGTTTAACGGCTTGTTACACGTGCTCAGTGCAATCGCGTTTCCCTGCGAAAGTGTGGCTAGGTTAGATTTTTATCGAGAATAAATAAAATCATAAGTTTGCTCGAGGGCGAGCAAAAGATAAGTTTGGGGGTATTTGTTCATAACATAATATTGCATTTTGTATTCCCCATTCTTATGCATTTAAGAATAAAAACAGGTGCTTTTGATGCATGTCTGCTACATGTTACAGGTTACAGGTTCTTGGACAGAAAACAGTGAAAACGATGTAAAGACGATGAAAAAGTGGACTTTGACGGACAAATAGAAGACTCTTGATCAAGCCTATATCAAAGATAAAATTTATAAAGTACAAGGCAATGCAAGGTCCAAAATGATAAAGCAAACGGTTACAAGTCCATTGCAATTGTTCACTGGAAATCTGGAAGGAATAAAGAAGCCAAACTGAATAAAGACCACAGAAAGAAAAAGCCCAAGAACCCAAGAGTCAGACCCAAAAATTTCAGACACTGATCGTCTTAATGGGCCGCGGAACCGCGGCCCAATCCCTAGCCAGGCCGCGGTTCCGCGGCAGTTGTGAGGAATTAGAAAGTGAAAAATTTACTATAATTTCAAGCGGTGCTGACCAAGTCAACCTAGGGCTATTTTTGTAATTTAAGACATGCGAAAAAAATGTAACCTAGGGTTTCCTATTCTCTATAAATAGGAACTGTAATCATTGTAAACCCTATGCCTCCCTATGCCTCCCTTTAATGAATAAAATTTAGAAATCTTTTGGAGAGCATCGGTGTTTCTTCTCCATTCAGAAATTCAGATCTGACAACCCTGCATGGATGATTGGAGGGATGCATCTGTAAGTAATTTAATTTCTTGCCTTAGTGTAGATTTCAATTTCTTGCCCTAGGTAGATTTAATTTCATGCCCTAGGAACTTGTTTAGGGTTTAGCTTTGAAAAAGGATTTTGAGAGATGAGATCTCTCACCCCTTTCTTACCCACCAAATCTTTACAATAGGACTCCATGCATACATGCACATACCGCTCCCTACGGCACTCTATCCCTCGAGGTAGCGGTGATACCGTAGTATAAAGGCTCGGGTGTGATGTTTTCCATGGAGGTTAGGGTAAGGATCTCTAAAGGAAGGACAAGAACCTAGAGAAAGTAACACCTTCCCGAACGGATCTAATCCACTTTATTGATAATTACCATAACTCCTCATAGATCTTCATTCGGGTATTGAAAGCGGTGAGATTTAATTATATTTCCAAACCATCCCTAAACCTAGCCCTAGCAAGAATAGATCTAGATAATTGCCCTAGGTTAATTAGATTTTTAGATTTAATAAACAACCAAACACCCTTCGGAATTAACTCGTAAGAACGAATCGGAAATTCACAAAATCCCTGTGGACCGACCCGTACTCACCGGCTAGCTTCATGCGACGCCGTTCTTGATTGCGGTTACAAATATTTTTGATCTATCTTTTAGAAAGCGCAAGCACGCTAAATAACATAAATCAAGGACTGCGAGCTTAAAAGATTTCTATTTGATGAAAACAGTTTTGACGCCACTAGTGCGTCCCTTCTTGAGCCTACCACCGTTGACACAACCGATATTGATTATGAATGTTTCACTTTTTCGGATGATGACGACTCACAGCCCGAATATGAGTGTTTTGAATTTGTGGATGAGTTAGTTGAACCATCCGAATCGGTTGTTTGCAGTGATTTCGAACCTGTGTTGGAGTCCTTTGAGTTCGAGGTAGATTCCGCAATGATTCTTTCGCCTCCGAAACTCGAACTCATGTCCTTACCGCCTCATCTTGAATATGCTTACATAGGTGAGAATGAGACCTTTCCCATTATCATATCGGCTTCTCTAGCCCTTGAGCAAGAGAACGCCGTTTTGATGGTCTTACAAGATAGGCGGCAAGTTTTCGGTTGGACTATGGCGGATATCGAGGAGATCAGTTCCCTTATAATTGAATATCATATGAAATTGATGGATGATGCCACGCCAATAGAGGACCCACAGGAACATTTTGGGGATATTGTGGTTAGTCAACCTCCTCTTCTAGAAGTTGAACCACCCCCATTTCTTTTAATAAGCTACGAGAATGCCAATATTCCACTGATTGCTGATCATTCGCATTTTCGTTTTGATTCATCACCACCTCCTGTCTATTCACCTCCATACCTTCCATACCACCACTTCTATCTTCCCCAATTCTTTTTGGACCGCCACAACTTATTCTTCCACCAACCAATACTCTTTACTGATAAATTTTTCAACTGATTGGTGTTGACTTTTGGTCTATGTAAAGTTTGGCAGTAATGTCTAACATAGTTTAAATGAAGTTTGGAGGAGGGCCTTTCTGTATATACTTGTTTTTTTTAACAATAAAAAAATTATAAATAAATAAACAGGGAAGTGCCGGTATTTTGACCCTCTTTGTTTAGTATGACAGTGAGGACACTGTCAAGTTCAAGTTTGGGGGTATGCTCGGTACGTCTTTTTCCTTCGCATTCATTTGTACATATTTTTGCATTTGCATACTTATTTGAAAATCAATAAAAATTGAAAAATTTCAAAAATTATAAAAATTATTGTATTCAATTTTGGCTAATTGACTTGAGTTTGACAAATAAGTTAACAGGCTAGGAACAACTAGATCTTAGACTTAGTGAATTAAAAACCCTAAAAATAACATTCCTTAAAATTTAACGGTAGAAAGTATATGCCTTGTAGTTTATTTAGAAATAGGCAAATTTTGGGTTCACTTCTTGGACTAAGTCGAAACAAGGGAAGAGTATTGATGTTCTTATTAGAGTATAAGTTTGAAAAATAGTTCCTAGCTTAAGTCTAGATTCTGAAAATGTATACCCTACAACTTGCACAATCACGCATCTTGAAACTTGGAATAGAAGAAGAGACCTTGAAATGCTCTTGTCTAAAAGTCCTTAGTACAATGAAAAAAAAGGGTGAATAAAAAAAATGGACACTGGTTTTTGTGATTACTTAAGGCTGTAAAAATAGAAAAATCTTTAGCGAGGGTGCTTCATCACCTAGTGCCTTAGACCAACTGGTTTGGGAGTCACTGCTAAAAGCCTTGGGTATTGCAAAAACTAGGAAGTACGCTTTAAAGTGCTAACGCATCTTGTAATCGGTTGTTGGTACCTCAAGAAGTATTAACGGTCGCATGAAGGATGTGTAAGCAAAATTTCATTTAAAAAATTCACTAATTAATAAGTGCTTTGGACAATGGGCGAGAGTACGATTGCTTGATTTGAATTTTCAAGTGTAGGGGTGATATTTACACACACGTGGGGATATGTGATTAGAGTTTAGATGAGAGAAAGGAATGAAGAATAAAACTTGTATCTTTAATAGAGTTGATAGAAATTCCTAAGTGGAGATGGAACCCTAGAAGGAAAACTTAAGAGATGCCGAAAGATGAGTAGGTCTACATAACATATATAATCTTAAGTTAAATAATGAGGAAGTGTGAAGAATGTGGGTGGATAATTTACAAGTATAAGATAATAGAATTCCTTGTTAGAAAACCTAATTGGAAAACAAAAGTTAATGGGCTGAATTGATAGGATTTTGTGGGTAGTATCCGCTGAAAACCCCCAGAAGACAACACTCCTCCTACTAGGGACACCTAGAGGTTTAACGGCTTGTTGCACGTGCTCAGTGCAATCGCGTTTCCCTGCGAAAGTGTGGTTAGGATTTTAGTGAATAAAAATAAGTTTGCTCGAGGACGAGCAAAAGATAAGTTTGGGGGTATTTGTTCAGACTATAATATTGCATTTTTCATCCCCCTATTCTTATCCGTTTTATAAATAAACAGGTACTCTTAACGCACGTTTGTTGCATGTTACAGGATACAGGCTCTTAGAGCAAATACAGTGAAAAAGACGAAAGTTGATACAGAAAAGGGACTTTTGACCAACAAGTAGACGGATCCTAGTCACGAAGAACAATTTACAATTGTATAAGGCAATGCAGTCCGAAATGTCAAAGTGAACGATCAAAAGATCCTCACAAGTTTTCACTGAAGATCTGGAGAAGACCCAGATGTCAAATAGAGAAAAGAAGTAGATAAATAACAAGCCCAAGAAGCAGGAAAGAAAGCCCAGAAAGATGGTGAGCTAAGCTCACCAAAGGGTCGCGGAACCGCGGCCCAAGGCCCATCATTGCCGCGGTTCCGCGGCCATTAAGTGCATACGTCGGTGAAATTTTCTCGTGTCGGTGCGTCGGTGCAGGGGTTTGGATTTTTCGTGGGCAAATCTGTAATTGCACATGTGCGAATCCCGTAACCCTAAATTCTCCTGTTTGCTTATAAATTGTAATCAAAATTTGTAAAACCCTATGCCTCTTTTCAATCAATAAAATTCAGAATTGTTGGGAGTTAATTCAGATCTGTTCTGTATTCTCGCTTGGAGGGAGCCATCAAATTAGTAGGTAATTTTATTTCTTTGCTTTTTATTCTCTTTTAATTAGTATATTTTATCATCCCCTAATGAGTGAGTAATCTCCTCGCTTGTTAGGGTTAGCCTTAGGGAAAGGTTTGAGAGATGAGATCTCTCACCCCTTTCATGCCATCACACCTAAGAGTTAGAACTCCATGCATGCACGCACAACCGCTCCCTACGGCATCCTACCCCTCGAGGTAACGATGAACCGTAGTATAAAGGGCCGGTTGCGCGCGTTTTCCATGGAGGTTAGGGTAATTATCGATAAAGGAAGGATACGAATCTAGAGGAAGAAACATCTTCCCAAAAGATTCTTATCCACTTTATGGATAATTACCGTAACATCTAATAGATCAATAATAAGGCATTGAAAGCGGTGAGGAAACCTTTAATCTCCAAACTTCCCCTAAACCTAACCCTAGCGAGACTTTAAATTAAATTAACTTAGTTTATTAATAGATCTAGGTTTTAGATTTAATCAATCCAAACAACATTTGGAATCAACTCGTAAAAACACAAATAAGAAAATTACCCATCTCTGTAGATCGACCCGTACTCACCGGCCAGCTGCAAAGCGACGCCGTTTCTGATTGCGGTAAATACAAATTTTTTTGGACAAATCAACTGTCCTGGAGAAATACAAAGTTGATTTAGGATTGGCGAAGAAATATTTGGTTTGGTCGTGAATAGCAGTCGCAATTTACTTTGCCCTCTTACTAATCTCTTTCTTTGTCTTAACTTAATACCTTCTGCACACCGTTTAGGCTAATTGGTTTTCTTCGTTCCCTACCGGTCGGCACCTGCCTATGGTTTGGAAGAAGACTATCCAATTTGCGTAATAGGTGTACTATCTCCTAAACCAAGGAGTACTCGCAACCTGAGAGAAGAAAAAAGGAAAAGACAACTGAATAGTCCTATTCGTTTTCTCCAAAACCAGAAACCATCCTCGAATTCCTTCGAGTTCGTATATAACCATACGATGGTTTTGTCCAATAGAAGTGGACGTTCGTAGTAATACGGGGTGTCCTCGAGAAAAGGGTAAAAGTAGGAGTGGCAATGAGGTTTGCAACTCTGACAATCCAAAAGCCAGTGTTAAGAAGGTTCGGTCAACTTGGTCACTGAGTCATAGTCTATGGTCGGGTCAATGGTCGCTGCCAAAGAGAGAGAGAAAAGAAACACTTAGCGTGCACTCTAACCTAGATCAGAATGGTTATCACTTTATCTAATCTGGAAACCTCCCACTGTAACGCCAAATTCTTCCCCAAACCTGAAAAAAGAATTAGTCGGGATCACCCGAGGAGTAAACCAACTCATCAGTGGGAATCGGGATCCAACTATCATCGCATGATAACGTGACGGAATCCGCTCACGTTATCACACTCCAGAAGGTATGCGCATATCTGGCAAGTTTCAGTTTCTTTAGAAACTCCCGATGTGGATTTTTGCCCCATGCTCTTATGACCTTGACTATGGCCAACAAATCATAAGTCACATATCAAGTTCTACCCGTCATTGTCCAGGTTAATTTGAACCCACCCGTACAAGCCCTTGACTAGGGCCAACAAGGCTATACGACTGTCCCAAACCAACGCATCTATCTATGCAGCATATGAACACCCAATAGCTACCAAACACTGTGCCTTGACTATGGGCAACAAACACAGCTTGAATACTATTGACTATCCATATGAAACGACGGAGGGCTACGAATGGTTTCTGGCAAAAATCTTTAACGTAATGAACTTGATATCGTTGAAGGAACGAATAGCTTTATAAAAATATAGTGACGAAAACCTTTGCTAAAGAGGTCACTCCCGGTGAAGGGATCTCGGCTCTTTCCCCGTAGGATGGGGTGCAGGATATTCCAACTGAATACCACGATGCAAAGCAAAAGTAATCGGCTATAGTGAAGTTCTCTCCCTGACGCAAACTTCTGTCCAAGGGGTCACTCCCGGTGAAGGGATCTCGGCCCTTGCTTCGTCGACTGAGGAGCAGGATATTCCAACTGAATACCACTGTGCAAAACAAAAGAGAACGCCCTTGCAACAACAGCTTTTTGAAAAATGTTCCAACAACATCAGAATAGGTTTGTTTATCTTGCATTGATCCGAATCAACGCAGTCCCATCAATTGATCACACCATAAAAGAACGAAAATAATGATGTACGTATATGCCATTCGCATTCGCCACTGGGTCCCGTCATCACCCGTTAGGTTAGCTAACTAACGACAGAGCGGGGACTGGACTAGCGCGGATGCAAAACATATACAACATCTACTAGTATATATATAATATATAATTTTCGCTCAAGGAGTGATAAAAAATGCAACAGCACAGAAATGTAACCAGCATCATAGAACAATACAGATATCTGGGATCCCCGGGTTTCATAGAGCCGCTACTGAAACCCGACGTTCCTCTGGTCGTGTGGATAGCCTGTGCAATGAAAATCCTAGACCCCTACAGGCGCGGCAAGTCACCCGCCAAAACCTGAACCGAGGCAGCCCCCTTCAACAACGTGAATGGACCACCCAGCACTTCACGGAATCCGGTAACTTGGGCACCCCTCCTGGGTCAACCTATACCCCCTACGAGTGCGGCAAATAGCCCGCCAGTTCTAGAGTGAAGCCCCCTCCATCTCAATGCCATGAGATGCGGGCCCGTTGCCCTATAGAATCCGGCTATCCGTGCACCCTTCCGCGGGGTAATCCTAGTACAGAAAGTAAAATATACATACAACGGGTACATCGACCTCGACCCGGTCGTGCCCCAAAAGAATAATACAAACAGGCAGTGACGACAGTCCACATGTCGGACGCTCGTCCCGCAATACCAAATGTACATATAAAACAAAACTGTACTGACATTGCAACCAGGCTATCCCCCACGACCAATCCGCAACATCACAGCACAACATAGAATATCAACGTGAATATCACATTCGCAAATCCGTCTAAAAGGGCTATAGCAGTTAGACAGGATTTACCGATCAAATGACATTCACGGTCGCAGATATAATGTAAATACTGTGAACTAGCATGTTTAAAATATCCGATCGAACAAATTTATCAAAGTGGGCCCCAAGCACTACTGTAGCTCTCACAGAAATCTGGGCCCAAAAAAAATATCCCAAAACCCCTATTTCACAGACTAGGACCCACTGAAAAAAATGGTGCAATGAAGCTATATTACTGCGGTGGAACCGCGGCCAAAGTGGGGTTATGGCCGCGGTTCTGCGGCTATATTGAAGGATTAGGTCACCAAAATTTAACAGTGTTCTTAGAATTCCCTGCACACGTTTCTTCAACAACCTGAAAAAATTTTGGAGCTAAAAAAAATATCGACAGAAACCTAATGCAAGGAAAAATACGGTTTTTGGGATTTTTGATCGATCGGAAGTGTAAACACTTTAGACCAAGTTAGGCTAAGTTAATGGCGTGGCTCTGATACCAATGTAAGTGCACGGCGGCGTCCCGACCGTCGATCCGACGCCGGAAACGCGAAAACGAAAAACTTTGCAAACTAGCAAACCGGCACCACTGCACACTTTTATCCCGGATTGGGCCATTAACCTAGCTACTAGCAAACTAAAAGATGGGTAGAGAAGTATACCAAGCGATCCGTGTCCTTCGGTCTTCGTCTCCACTCCGATCTCCCGCGGAATCTCCGTCCGTCACGTCCTCGTCGGAAAGGGCACTACGTAGCTGATTTCTTTTACAGGCTCCCACCTCTGGACCGAGGCAACTCGGGCGCGAAGTTGGCTAGCCGACGCATCCAAGGGTACTGTAGGTGTAGTGTAGAAGCTCGCCTCTTGGGGTTTTGTGAAGTTGCCATTTATGTGTAGGAGGAGAAAAAGGATTTGGAGGAAAAAGAATGGTGCTCTCATTTTTACAAAGAATGAGATGATAAAAATCACACACCAAATGAACCTCTCTCTCTCTCATATAATGTGGCCGGCCCCTTTATGGGTGAAGGAAAAAAGGACATCCAAAAAATAATTGGGGAAAGAGAAAATGATAATCATGAACCAAGATCACCTCAAAGTCTTTCAACAAACCTTTCATAATCAATGCAAATCAAGTGGACAAGAAAAGAATCTCATGATGATAAGAAACTACAATCACAATAAACCCCCTCCCACAAATGTTATTTGCACACTAGCAAATAATCCCCTCCATCGAAAAGTCCGGCCGCGAAGGAACAAAGGAAAACCGGTCGGAACGGAATGCAAACTGGCAACTTCAGAAAACTGATCCCGTAATAAATTACAGGAAAACCCCGCTACTGCATATACATGCCCGCATTTGTATTCCCACTGAACACAAATGCAAAGAGACAAAACTATACTGTCTAATACTAGGATCCGGCTTAAGCCAAAGCCGGCTAGTAAAATCCGTCCGATCACGATCCGTGCAATACCGCACGTATCTGATCGAACCCTGCCATATTTCCATACGGTCTCTACAGCGTTTCGCCCGAAACTTAAGAAACTGGTCTGTGGGGGACTCTAAAGACTCGTCAATACTTTGGTTGTGGATTTAACCACTAGCATATCAGAGGTATTAGCCAATACGTAACGGGCTACCAGGTACTGACCAAAAGGGACGTCGATGAGCGAACTCATCCTGACACCCTACTGAGCCTGTCAGTGACAATATCCGTACGTCCGGTCCGTTCGTCTATGAGCATCGCATGGCGGGCCTAGGGGGTTGGTAAAAGTCAGACCCCAATAGCGGTACAAGTCGTGTCGGAGTGTTGCCCAGAACACCCTGAGATACTACTGGAATACCTACTAGTAAATCTCCTGCCTTGGCCAAGGACTTTTCATGTACTGGCTCTCCTAGACACAGCGCGACCTCACCTCCAATACCGGGAGAGACGAACCCCTGCAGATAAGCTCACTACCTCCATGTGGCTCGGGACTGTACCCAACTAAAACCTGTTTGCACGTCTCCTTTGAGCGTGGTAGGGTAGTAATCAAAGCACAGTGGGAACTCACATGAGACAAATGACGATCTCAGGTCGATGAACTAACCTGTACACATGTCACCTGGGAACTGCTATCTGACGTCAGGTATAATACCAACTAGCAGATTCCCGGCGAGTCCTGTCCGGTGTACTTATAACCCAATGAGCACCTGTATACATCTTAGGTGAACCAACCGACACCAGTGGCTTGTGAGACCGGCCACTACCCCTCGTCGGGATCTCGACTGTATACACTAGTCTACTCTGGAGAATCGATGCCCTGTCTCGAAACTCCCACGACTAGGGACCATTTAAGGATTTTCTTATAGACTCCAGCTCCCACGTATATGATCGCCCTCATACTGCTGGTAGTCAAGCAAGGATCCTAGGGGCTCTATCAACGTGCAATAGCGACTCGTAAGGTCACCTAAAGCAGTACACGATGATAAAGATAAAGCAGATAGCATACTATCATCTCGAGTAAGACTGTCCTACCGGCATAGGTCCTCCCTCAATCATTGCAATCACGTGCCTGTGATCCAATAATTGACTCTGAGGGCACTATATCCAACACCACCAACTTCTTCTTCTCCTCCCCTGCACTGCTGTAGCCCCAATCACCACCATCACCACCACCGGCCACCACCAACTTCTTCTTCTCCTCCCCTGCACTGCTGCAGCCCTAATCACCACCACCACCATCTTCTTCTTCTTCTTCCCCCCTCCGCCTCCTCCGCCACGCACCTCTTCCTCCGCCACCCTAATAACTGTAACACCTTAGAATGCTATTAGGGTTAATTAAGCGATTGATCAGTCTAAAATATTTCATTTTTAACACATCAATTTCCCTACTCTTTGCAATCATCTAAAAGTGTTTGGTATAAATATAGCACATATTAGCAATTTGTCTGCAAAATACCAAATAACATGTGTTATACGTTATAACTGGCATTTTGAGGGAAATTGAGTATTTATTATTGTACGCATGATCTTTTGTGAATCAACACTTGTCTCGAGACTATGTGCAGGAAAATCTCCAGGAAAAAGAGCCGGAACTGCAAAAAGTGCCGATAAAATACATCAAGTCCAAGATTTGTGATCTGGCAGTAGACAAGAAAGTATAAAAATATTCTAGATATCAGCAAAGTACCATGAAGCCAACCCAAATCAGCACAGAAATTTGCTTGCAGTAACTCCACCAATCGGCCGCGGATCCGCGGCCAAGTTGGCCTATCCGCCGCGGATCCGCGGCCTGTTAGACACGTCACCAGCTCATATTTCTCCACATGCCTTCTTGTAACGGCTAAGCTTCCAGAAGGCTCCAAAATACCACGTGGCTTCATCCAGAAGGCTCGGCCTAACAAGCTTATCCTAGAATATTCCTTATTCTAGAATATTCCCTCCAACAAACTTCTTCTAGAAGACTCTCTCTAACAACCTAGCTTTGGAGGGAAGATTCAAATAAGTGGTTATAAAAATGGATCTAGATCTAGGGTTGAGAGGTTGTTGAATTTGGAGGGAAATTATTTTGAGTGGTAAAATAATTATAGTGAGATCCAAATCATTTCTAAATCAAATTAAGTGACACAATTTGATCCAAATCAAGATCCACCGAGTACCGAGCCAAAGCAAGCCTTCAACGAGCCTTTTGAAGCAACGTCGATCTTCATCCGAGAAAGTGATCCACGACGATCTACGACTCAAGAAGACGATGCGAAGCTAGTTTCGACGATTGAGTTCTCTCCTCAAAATCTTGTAATCTTTGAGTGAATTGTAACGAAATGTTGATTTATAAAAGGTGAAAATTCTTGATCTTGCTTTTCTTTACATTCGAGCATTATGAAGAGTTATCAATTCTTGATTGTTTTCTTTTTCATGATGTTTGAGGGAAAACTCCGCTTGTGGAGGAATCGAGAAAATAGATAGATGATGATGATTAAATTCTTGAACGATTCTTAAGTCTTATGAATTTTGTAAACTTTAGGAAATTGAATTAACGATGACCTAGTTTTGAGAGAGATGCTCTCTTGAATGTTTTTGCTCTAAATTAGAGATCAACGATCGATGATTGAATTTCTTAGAGGCTAGAATTTGAATGCTAATCAACGAAAGGACAAGGGATGATGATGAAGAAACCCTAGTTTTTTCAATAGATCGCTAAACCTCGTTGATTGTCATCGATCTAGCAACAAATCTTCAATAAATAAGAATTTGTAATCATAAGTATTCATCATCACTATCAATTAGATCGATTCCTACAAGGCTCTTTACAAATCTTGATAATTCAAACGATTTGGACATTTTCTTAATCTTTAGTATTTCTTGATTTTAGATCTAGTCTTTTATGATTCTTGAAACTAAATTTCACAAATCTTGAATCAAATTTCTTGCAATTTTCTTTTATCTTTTAATTTTCAACTCAACTAAAAAAAAATCGATCAAAACACACATCTCAGTGGACGATCTGTATTCATTAACGCGCTATATCGACACCGTTAATTGATTGCGGTATAAATTTCTTTGGTTATGAAACATTTCTAAACACGATACGGAAACGATCAATCAAATGGCGCCGTTGCCGGGGATGTGTGCTATTTTGTTCGTTTTTGTTATTTGAGTTGAAAAATTATTATTCCATCAAATTTTCATCCAAGAATCGCTTCAAGTGCTTAATGTTAGTGTTTGAATTTTTGCGAGGGAATCTGGAATCATTTCAGCAGTGAGATCAAGATTCAGAGAAGTTCTACAGATTCCAGAGGAGTACAAGAAGCTACAGGAAAAAGTTGAAACCCTAATCCCTCCTTTACACCGCGGTTCCGCGGCCGATGAGGTGTTTTTGCGGCGGTTCCGCCGCCGTTTAGGTGTTTCACTGTTCCAAACTTCTATGGTATATTCTATGTTCTCTCTTCTCCTCTCCTATTTTGTCCAATAATCAATTTCTTGCAGGATTCTTTACAAAATTCAGCGCCGCTAAAAAATAAATTTATTGCGATACTTGAAATTGGTTGTTTTGTGCATATTTTAATACGGAAATTAAGGGGTAAAGACCAAATTCAGATTAGGTGGGGATTTCATTACCCTTCCTAAGCCCCGAAAATCACAAAACTAGCATCCGCATCACCCTTCATTAACTAAAAAATATCTAGACAAGACTCTAAAGACCGTCGCGCTCAATTAGGACAGAAGGAGGTCGTGGGTAATCTATTGCTTATTCGCGTTTCTTTTGTGATGTCTAAGGCAAGTGTGTCTAAGGCAAGTGGTTACTTAATTTGGCCCGCTACTTACGTAGCGGAGAACCTCCCACTTACCTGGTATTTACCTGGCCACAGGAGGGATAAAGAGACAGTAGAGGATTTATCCTGTGATTTGTCTTCTGGAAGTTTAGGAGCGGTTTAGAGACTTGACCTAGGTGACCATTAGATATAGGGTTGCTTGTACATGTTTGTGTGAATTTTCATAAATCCGTCCTTTTTCAAAACAAACCAATTATTTTCTCCCCTTTTTACCTTTTTCCCCCTCTTCTCTTCTTATAATGGGTGACCCAAACAGAAGAACTCTTGCCGAGCTTTACTGTCCACAACCAGATATTTCTTGTTTTCGTTATCGTTTCGGTATACCGTCCGACTCTCCCATGTCCTTAAGAGATCGGATAGAACAAGCGGGTAGAAACAGTTGGCCCCCTCAGTCCAGATTTTATCAACCGTATCCTAATTCTACATCCGTTTCAGTTGATACTCCGAGTGAGGATGCCCCTAGACGCATGTCCATTGCTGAGCATATCACTAGGGTTAAAAGCCAAAGTTTCAATCTGGACAAATATCAACCATCAAATCCACTTTCTAAAGAAGAATTTCATAATCGGTTTGTGGCATGTATGATATCCAATAACCAACAGACCAACCAATATTAATATTCTTCTTATCACAATGTTGACCCTACTCCTGCCCAATTTTCATAACCCTTCTATTCCTATCAATCAAATCCGACTTTTCCACCTTCTCTAAACAGTCCTTCTAATCAGTCATTTGGGAGTTTTAATTGTCTACAAGAATTTTAATCGTATACGGAAACCCCTTATCGACCCAAGTCTAGTCAGGAGCAGACATTAGAAAAATTTCTGAACCAATTTAGGAAGGAAGTGACAGAGTGGAGGCAAGCAAATAATTTCGAATCAGCTAAAAATTTTTCAATGTCTAATTCGGGCATAGGACAAAATGAGAATTTGGGCAGTGAGAGAGAACTGTACACCTTTCTTAAGCAAACATTCCCTTTCCAAACTGAAATCCACAATTCCAGTTTCACAGATTCATCGAGTACACCAAATGATTCACCAATGGACGATAGAATGTATGAGAAGTTGTGTAATAATGCAGTATTTGATTTACCCGACTGTGAAGGGTCCATTTCGAGTGAAACCATGCCAAATCCTTGTGATCTCTACACCTCCACTCTTGAACCAAAATTGATTGAAAACCATTCTTTGAATGAGGTGTTTGAGAATTTTAGTCTTCACTTGAATGAGGTGATTGACGTTGGGGATATATTGATTGATGAACCCGAAGTTTTGGATGAATTTGTGCCACCAGTTCATTTGATCCTTTCACTTCCTTGTGGTCATCATCTTGAGCCTTTAATTCTTCCCGAACCCCAAATGCGTTTTGAAGTTGATAATAATGGTATAACCGAACAACAGACCGAAATTCATCCTACATCTTCCACATCTGGTTTAGCGACACTCGACACACCAATTTGTTTATCCATTTCATCTTCCACTCTTTCTGGTTCTTCTTCTGTTCCTGAAATGATAGTAAATGTTGATGAATCACAATCCGTTAATTCAATAATACCAGAAAGTCAACTTGATTTGGATACTTTTAAAAATGAGGTAAATGAGTTTTTCGAGTCTTCTACTTCTATAATTTTTGATGAATCAAGTAGGATAAATTATGGCACAAAAATTATTGACAGCAAAAGGCTCGATCACATCATTGATGAAAGTTTTGAAGAACTTTTTGCTGACGAACTTGCATTCCTGAACAACACGGATTTTGTGATTGATCAACCTCAACCTATAGAAGTTGAACCGCTACCACTACTTCTTCCTAATTATTCACATTCATCCTCATTCTTTCATTTCTCTAATTTAAAACTCAAACCCTTTCCAGACCACCACTTATCCCTTCCTCATTTCTTCCTGACTCTATACAACATGTTCTTCCACCGACCTATATGCTACACTGATAAAATCTTTGAATGGTTGGTATTAATTTTTGGTCTTTGTAAAGTCTTATTTTGACCAAATGACTTACCCCCTCTTGAAATGCTTAATATTGTCTAAACTCATGTTTGAGGGGGGTACATTTTTGGCTCTTGAAAATAAATGTTTTCCTCAAAATTGTGAGCCAAAAATAAATTTGGGGGAGGATTTTCACTTTAACATATTTTTGCCCCCATTAATAATATCCTCCCAAGCTTACAGGTTTTTGTGATCTAGCAGATAGCAACAGTGAGGACACTGTTGAAAACAAATTTGGGGGAGATTTGTGCTTATTTACGCATCACTTCGCATACTTTGCATAAGCACAAAACATATAATGAAAAAAAATTTAAAAAAAATTGTGTACATAAATAAGATAATTAAAGATTAGATAGTGAAAAATTACATCCAAAAGATCGGAAAAATTTAAGAAAACCAAGAAAATTAGAAGTTTTCTTAAACGAAACTAGTAATAAATAGTTATGAGCCGTTGTCCCAAGGGTTAGTAAGATGAAGGAAGTCACTAATCTGAGGATAAAAATAAGTCTGAAAAATAGTTCATATTCTGAAAGCCAAACATTTGAATGTTGATACCCTACTATATGCACTTACACACGTCTTGAAACTCGGGATAGTAGAGGATACCTTGAAATGCTCTTGTCTAAAAGCCAAAGTATGAAGGAAATTATAAATGAATAAAAGATAAATGGTGTAGAAAAATGAATACTGGTTTTGTTATCACCAAGGCAGCAATAAAAAAATATAGCGAGAGTACTTCATCACCTAGTGTCTTAGACCAATTGGTTTGGGAGTCACTGCTAAGCCTTAGGTGGTGCAAGACGAGGAAAATGCTAATACACCTAATAAGCAAGCACATGAGTAATCGGTCGGTTAGTACCTCAAGAAGTATTAACGGTCGCATGAAAAATGTGTGAGCAAATCCATCAAAATATTCACCGATTAAAAAGTACTGAGGTGATGGACAAGAGTATGATAGCTTGAATTGAATTCTTTGAGTATAGGGATGTCTTTTACACACACGTAGGGGTATATGATCGATGTTTGGAATAAAGAGAGGAATGAAGAATAAAGACGATGTTTTATTGAGGGATGATGTGATTTCTAATATCTTTTCATGACTATTAAGATAGGGCTCATGACAACCGAAAAGCTAGTATAGTTGGAAACTCTAATTTTCAAAGTATTTCTTTTATAATTCTTATCTTTACATGTAATTTTTATGGTCTTCCTTTTATTATGTGATTTTGTGGGTGCAATCCGCTAAAAACCCTCAGGAGAAAACACTCCTCCTATTAGGGACACCTAGAGGTTTAAAGGCTTGTTGCACGTGCTCAGTGCAATCGTCTTGCCTACGAAAGTGTGCTAGTTAGTTTTTTATTTTTCTTATATTTTCTCCTTCTCTTTTGAATAAAACAAGTTTGCTCAAGACGACCAAAATTAAGTTTGGGGGAATTTGATCAGTCGAAAATATTGCATTTTTAACACATCAATTTCCCTACTCTTTGCAATCATCTAAAGGTGTTTGGTATAAATATACCACATATTAGCAATTTGTCTGCAAAATACCAAATAACATGTGTTATAACCGGCATTTTGAGGGAAATTGAGTGTTTATTATTGTACGCATGATCTTTTGTGAATCAACACTTGTCTCGAGATTGTGTGCAGGAAAATCTCCAGGAAAAAGAACCGGAACTGTTAAAAGTGCCGATAAAATACGTCAAGTCCAAGACTTGTGATCTGGCAGTAGACAAGAAAGTATAAAAATATTCCAGATATCAGCAAAGTACCATGAAGCCAACCCAAATCAGCACAGAAATTTGCTTGCAGTAACTCCACCAATCGGCCGCGGATCCGCGGCCATGTTGACCTATCCGCCGCGGATCCGCGGCCTGTTAGACACATCACCAGCTCATATTTCTCCACATGCCTTCTTGTAACGGCCAAGCTTCCAAAGACTCCCAAAGACCACGTGGCTTCATCCAGAAGACTCGGCCTAACAATCTTATCCTAGAATATTCCCTCCAACAAACTTCTTCTAGAAGACTCTCTTTAACAACCTAGTTTTGGAGGGAAGATTCAAATAAGTGGTTATAAAAATGGATCTAGATCTAGGGTTGAGAGGTTGTTGAATTTGGAAGGAAATCATTTTGAGTGGTAAAAGAATTATAGTGAGATCCAAATCATTTCTAAATCAAATTGAGTGACACAATTTGATCCAAATCAAGATCCACCGAGTACCGAGCCAAAGCAAGCCTTCAACGAGCCTTTGAAGTAACGCCGATCTTCATCCGAGCAAGTGATCCACGACGACCCGCGACTCAAGAAGACGATGCGAAGCTAGTTTCGACTATTGAGTTCTCTCCTCAAAATCTTGTAATTTTTGAGTGAATTGTAACGAAACGTTGATTTGTAAAAGGTGCAAATTCTTGATCTTGCTTTTCTTTACATTCGAGCATTATAAAGAGTTATCAATTCTTGATTGTTTTTTTTCATGACGTTTGAGTGAAAACTCCGATTGTGGAGGAATCGAGAAAATAGATAGATGTTGATGATTAAATTCTTGAACGATTCTTAAGTCTTATGAGTTTTGTAAACTTTAGAAAATTGAATCAACGACGACCTAGTTTTGAGCGAGATACTTTCTTGAATGTTTTCGCTCTAAATTAGAGATCAACGATCGATGATTGAATTTCCTAGAGGTTAGAATTTGAATGCTAATCAACGAAAGGACAAGGGATGATGATGAAGAAACCCTAGTTTCTTCTATAGATCCCTAAATCTCGTTGATTGTCATCGATCTAGCAACAAATCTTCAATAGATAAGAATTTGTAATCATAAGTATTCATCATTACTATCAATTGGATCGATTCCTACAAGTCTCTTTACAAATCTTGATAATTCAAACGATTTGGACATTTTCTTGATCTTTAGTATTTCTTGATTTTAGATCTAGTTTTTTATGATTCTTGAAACTAAATTTCACAAATCTTGAATCAAATTTCTTGCAATTTTCTTTTATCTTTTAATTTTCAACTCAACTAAAACAAAATCGATCAAAACACACATCTCAGTGGACGATCTGTATTCATTAACGTGCTACATCGACACCGTTAATTGATTGCGGTATAAATTTCTTTGGTTGTGAAACATTTCTAAACACGACACGGAAACGATCAATCAGCGATAATGCGGGTTTTTAGTAAAAAGTTTACCAAAATAGTTTTCAAATATTTTATAAAAAGTAATGAATATTTTATTAATATTTATTGCGGGCTTGCACACACATGTGCATGTTAACCTAGGGTTAATTTGGGGTTAGACCATGCTTAAGTAGCCATGGCATATTAACCCATTCCATTAAGTGTAATATGTGATTAATTAAATTAATTAATTTTCAAAATTTTAAATTTAAAAGGGTTTTATATTAGGTTGACTTGAGAGAGAGGGAGAGACAGAGAGGGGGCATGATGAGGCATGGCAAGCATGCCATGCATTTAATGAGGAGAGAGGGGAGGGAGGCATGGCTTGTGCTGATATCACCCCTCATTCCCACACCCCTCACCCTCATGCATACACCCTCATCCCCTCACTCTCACTCTCAATTGTTTTCACTCTCATATTTTTCCCTTCATCTCACCCTCACTCCCTCAACTGAAACCCTCTTGTTCTTCACTAAACCAAAGTTAAACCCACACAAAACCTCCACTAAACTCCATCAAATCTCTTCACAAGCCAAGATCAAGCCACCAGGACCCCTTAGAGCAAGGAAATATAGGATTTTGGAGCAAGTGTGATTAGGTAATGGCCCCTAACTGTTAACTAGGATATTATGATATTGAATTGATAATTAGTTGCTGATTAGAACACTAAAATTTCAGTTTTTGTGAAAATATCGTATTTTGTAAGGATTTGTGCCTCGAGTGAATCTGTTCTCAAACCAGTAAGTTGTTTGAGAAGTTGCCATCACAGAGATCTAGTTTAGAGAACTAGTACCCACCACAGAAACCTGAGCCCATTCCCATGGAACTTGGCCGCAAATATATTGGTTCTGGCCGCAATTTGCGGCCAGAACCAATGACTGGGGAGTTGTGTTTTGGTCGTGTGTCTCTGGGGTTGCTTGTACTTTCGTGGAACTTGCAACCTTCACCAATTGTTTGTGAAGAAAAATCTGGGACCGGTTAGCTAGTTTTAGGCATTTTGGCAACGTGCGATGCGGATTATCCGATAATTGTTTAGGTATTTTGTACGATGCGTAGCCATAGGGCTGGTCTAGGAAGTTGCTGCACACGTTTAGCCCGCTAAGAGATCACTTGAGAGCTTGGGAGTCGGTTTGTTGTTGCCGTTGTTTGCGTGCGTTATCGTTAGGTTTCTATTGTGCACTTGTTATATTGTTGTTGTATGATTTTAGGATCGCAGGCGAGGACTTCGGACGCCGCGAAGAAGGGAAAGCAGGTGGTCGAATATACTTAGCTCGAGATCACCGGTGAGTAGATTTAACATCTATAGAGAAATCGTCCGTATGGCGTTATGCGTCAGGGCTTTGTTAGTTATATGTATACCCTAGAGGCCATTATTGTACATACGATGATTGTAGTGGATGCTTAGACATATATAGGGAGGACTTTCTTGCTCGATATGATAGTATGCTATCTAGTTGCACTTTATCTTAACATGTTAATAAATATTGTTTTGTGATCATATGTTGATAAAGCCCTTAGGATGATTACTTGACTACCAGGATTATGATTCAGATCATACTAGTGGGAATAGGGTAGTCGATAAGTACATCCTTCAAGTGTTCCTAGTCGTGGGAGTATCGAGACATGGCATCGATATTCCAGAGTAGACTAGCGTATGCGCTTCTTGACCCATATGATGGGCGATAGATGATCCCATATCCATTGGTGTTTGACATCAGAGAAGGTATACGGGTGCTCAGTGGAGACTGGGTACACTGGACGGACTCACCGAGAACTCCTAGATGGTATTATACCCATCGTCGGATAGCAGTTCTCTGGTGACACTGGTATAGGTTAGTCTGTAGACCCGAGATCGTCATAGAGTCTTGTGTGATTCCCACTGTGCTTTGATTTCCACCATACCACGGTCAAAAGATCATGCAAAAAGGTGGTTTTTGGGTACAGTCCCGAGTCACATGGAGGCAATGAGCGATAGGAGGGGTTTCGTCTCTCCCGGTGTTGGGAGTTGATGTTGCGCTATGCTTGATTGGCCATAACAGGAAATCCCTGACCAGGGTTGCTGAGATTTACTAGTAAGTGTTATCAGTAGTTTCTCGAACCGTTACGGACCTTGCATCGGCATAACTTATCAGGATATTGGGGTCTGACGTTATACCACTCCCAGGCTGTTGATATGCGACATATCAGACGAAGAGACCGGACTGTACGATAGTGTTACTGATTGGATTCGCAGGAGTTATAGCAAGCTTGTTTGTTGATCTTCTGATCGCTCAATACCCGGGTGGCCATTACGTTTAGCAGACCGCTTGCGGTTTGTGGGTGTTTGATATGATTATCACCTACTGCCAGCGTATTGATGAGTCTTTAGAGTCCTACACAGAGGTTTCCTGATTCATGCGAAACGGAGTAGGAGTATATATGTGATATGTGCGGGACCGAGATTAATACGAGTATGTGATACCGTATACTATTCTCGCAATATGTGATATCGGTCGGGTATATGAGATATAGCCGGGTTATCGGATCAAGTGTTGATTCGATAAGTTGATTCATTTGATATTAGTCAGTTATATGTATTATAGCCGGATTATTAAATCAAGAGTTGATTTAATAATTTAATGTATAATTATATATTTGATATATTAAATTACATTGACTAATATTAGCCCACTTAAGATTTCTTTTCTCACTTTATGATACATTGATATATATATGATATATGTTAAATGTATTGTTTTCTTTTTGCACAAAATATATGTGATATATATTGTTGTGTCATGCTAGGTTACACATGCAACATGTATGTAAGAGACTCACACCATGTTAGGGTTAAGTTAGGGTTTTATTTGTTTTAAATAATTCAAACACTTAGATAATGAGTCATTATGGAAGCTTGGAGAAGCTTGTGGAAAACTTTGACTTAGTCCACTTATTTGTCTAGCTTAAGATATTTTTTGACCCAACCCTTAACTCATAGCTATGGTTAAGTCTCTACAATGGTTAGTGGATGGCATACACTAACTATGGTTGCATTTCTAACCTAATGGATTCATTCATCACTTGAGCTTCATCTTCTTCTTCCTCATTAAAGCTTTCTAGCTTTTGTGAAAGTGATGATAACTTGTGAGAAAAATATATCTAAAGTGAGCCCACTTCCTACTTCATCATTCTCTACTATTAGCCATTTAGTTTAGGGTGTTTACTTCACTAATCTACACAATTAGTGAAGAGATAGCATGAGCTAGTGTCTTCTCGACGTAGATCATCTTAGGCCTCGAAGACTTCGAAACAAGCTTGTTCGTTTCTTCATGGGAGCCTCTCTAGTGTCCGGAAGATCGTGATCACAGCGAAGGGACTACTACACGGAGCTATTGAAGTGAATGACCGGTCTACAAAGGTTGCATTCCTTGTTCACTTAGATGTAAAGAGTTTACATATCATGTTTAACCCTAAGTCTCTAGTTAAGATCTTGGTTAGGGTTTGTTTAGCACCCCAAAATTTTAAAGTAGCATGATTGATGCTAGCCAAAACCTTCACAATGTGCTAAGCTAACCCTACAGGCTTGATAGGATACTATAGCCGCATGTTTATACACACATACACATTGATTTCGCATGTGTACCATTGTTGCATACCCCATTTCTTGTTGCATATGGACGTAGTATTAAGGAGACACATCACTGTTACTAACGGTTCATATCGCACGAGCACTAAACTGTATGCCCCCCCAACACCGTTAGCAATTGCCATGACACTCACACTATAGAATTTCCAGGAATAATACTTCGCTTAGCTTACCTTATTGTTGATGATTAGACATGATGCTTGTTCCTTTGCGCATATGAACTACATACTTGCATACATACATACTTGCGTACATACGTACTTGTACATACATACTTGCGTACATACATGCTTGTACATACATACTTGCATACGTACATACTTGCTTACATACATACTTGCGTACATACACACTTGTACATACATACTTGCGTACATACGTACTTGTACATACATACTTGCGTACGTACATACTTGCTTATATACATACTTGCGTACGTACATACTTGTACATACATACTTGCGTACATACATACTTGTATAGTTACATGTGCATCCTTAGATGATATTGGATTTGATGTTGGAAAATTGGGAACCGCATGATATATATTTTAAAACTGGATTCACTTAAAAGCGCGGTTTTCCCTTGATGTGCTCATAGTACGGTTTTATGTTGTATATATCATATTCATGGATTTTCGCATTTGGATATGGATTTCATGTGATTTATGGATTTGAGAACCGTGGTATTATTTCAAGAAAGTATGCATTGTTTTGAAAACCCGATTTCTTTTGATATGATATTTCAGTGCGTCCACCATGAGTTTTCTCGGTTCTGAGAGCTTGTGTGAGTATACCCGATTCGAGAAGCAGTAGGCACCGTCTACGGGTACATGGTGGAGCCGGTATGGTATCCCGGGGAAAGAAAACTCGCATAGATAGGAGGATGCCCAGCGGAGGGACTACTACCTACCGGTGATAGTATGGATCCCGACGAACATCCGAAAGATACCGTCTGGGAGTTATGACATGAGATATATTGAGGGCCGGTCTGGTATGCAGCGCCTGAGAGATGAGTATTTACGTGTCGATATTGGACACGAGCATTTCATGATGTTTTCGAGTGCCGATATTGGGCACTCAGGTTCCATGAGATTTACAGGGTTTGAGGGCCGATCCCGAGTGACGACGCCTGAGCTATTGGGATTTGGGGTGTGTCGTTGATGGACACCGTTTTTTTTTCCACGATGATGATTCATTGATGTTGACATGTTTTATCCCATACTCATTACTCATTGATTGCATTGCTTCATGCATTTATAGTACCTGATAGAGTGCCTTTCATGATTATTGCTTATCCATATTAGTATATTGATACTATCATATTGCATATGATAGAGTATCGCAGTACGTGCATACCTGCAATTACCTGTATATGTTACTTACTATTTACGAGTTGGCAACTCACCCCCGTTGTGCCACAGTGTTTTGTAAGCTGACCCTCAGAGTAGTCGCGGCAGGACTAGCTCATTGTATCTTTTTGGCAGCGGATACCGCTACGGTTGGCTGTGAGCCGTTTTGCTGTAGGTGGGTTGCGGTTATCCGACTTTATATTTCATTGTAAATCTTATTGTATCTAGTACTCTCCATCTACCATTTTATGTTTTGACTTAGAGATAAGTTGTGAGAACGATATTGTATATTATTTTGTGATTTTGGGTGTCGTGCTCGTGTAAGCCGACTTTTATTATGCAGTTTTACCTTCTATGCTGTTTATCACTTATATTGTTCATTTCTTCGCTACGGCGTCGTATTTTATGCTTGTGGTGGTTGTTTCCACCTTTGGGCGTGATTTGCTCCCGTTTGAAAATACTTTATTATATCATATGTTGTTTTACCTATATCTTATGTTTGTACCCGTTTCGGGGCTAGTTTTTACAAAGGAGGTGCTGCCGAAATTTTTAAGAAAATAATTTAAACTTTACAGATTTTTACTTGAGATTTCCAAATGTTTTTAACAAATGTTTTTATCACTTACTACTTTTGATGGTTTAGATTTCTGGGTTTCGGCTTACTTACATTGCGTTACGCCTGTAAACGTTACGTGGTTTAAGTGCCGGTCACGTGCCAAATTTTGGATCGTGACAATAACCTACAGCAAGCTCTTGTAAGAGAGGGGGCTGTTCGAGGAGGCATGGGGGAGGAAGGGGCAGAGTGGGGGAGGGGAGGAAGAGGTCGGTGGTAGGGGAGGGTGCCGACAAGATCAACGTCGGCGGACGAGATGGATGGGCAGTTTTTGTTAGGGTTAGGGTTTTGAGGTGGAGATGGAGGAGGAAGATGAAGAGGGTTTTAATTTAATTTAATTTAATTTTAATTAATATTTGGTAATTATTTAATTATTAATAATCTAACTAAAAATATTCTTAATTTAGCTAATAATTAATTATTTGCTATATGATAATGGCAAAATGGTCTTTTATTTCGAAATTTAACACGGATACATTTAGTAGTTATTTTTATAGTTTCAAAGCTATTGGTATTTTTTTATTCTGGCCCCAACTTGTTGGGGGTTTCCAGTAGAAAGCCTTTATTTAAATTACCTTTTGATCTTTTTTCATTCCACCGCCAACCCTATTTATTAGGTACTCTTTTAAATCCACCAAATATTTGTTTAACTGCTTTTTTTTATAATGAAAATACTCATATTTCTGCACATAATGTTGGTTTTATCTTCAACATTCTAACATTCTTTTATTATCATCATTTTATGTCTAAATGAAATTAAATCATGTTACTTTTTTTTTTAAATTCCACCATTTAATTCTAGATCTTCTATCTATTTTAGTTTTCTCTTCCAGCTTCTCATGTAAATATCTAAGACCGTCAATCTATATTGTGTGGTCAAACTTTCACTTTTGTTGCTTTACAATTTTTACTTATCGATTTATCTATCGTGGTAGCTATTGTTTAATCCGTCATTAAAAAACATCAAATGTTCTTTCCTAGCCATGATCACCATACACACTTTCATATCCATTAACATTTTTATTCACGTGTCCATTTAGATCTCCATCTACAAATAAAAGAACAATTTTGGTCATTAAATCAACGCTTAAACTTAAACGATATCAAAGCTATCAGAAATTTGGTATACATATTCTTTAGCTCATGAAGATCGGGATGGACAATGTCAGGCACCCAAAATTTTTTTCCTGAAGAATGACTATTTTACCAACGTAGAAAGGAGCATTTTCTCATTCTCACTTTGATCTCCTTCTTATCTATAATTTATTCCACACCTATGTTTTTTATTTGGATGATTGGCTTATGGCTCTTTACTATTATATTATCACAGGGGGATTTCGAGCTTTTTATTTTTTGATGAAAAGATTTGTAGCTTATCTCAACAGAATATTAATAATGGTAAAAGCTTTAATTACATCAGATTTTTTCTTCCATGTGAACTACAAAACTCACAAAAAGCAATCTCAAGTTCACCCTTTACATGTCACATACAATCTGACAAGCCGTCTGGAAAAAAGATCCAAAAAAATTCTTGACATTTAATGGAACCACCGACTTCCAAATAAAGTTAAACCACATACTTTCAAGATTTCCAAAGTTAAAAAATTTATAATAACTTTGAACCAGAATTTTTTCATCTTCATCGAGCTTCGACACTAAACTATCTTCCCTGTATGTCGGGGTAATTCCTTCAAAGCATTTTTGTTCTGCCATAACTTCATAATTTAGTAAGAGAATATACGACAACATCCATCGCCATCTACTTTAAGCTAACTGTAACTTCATTATTTATCATTGAATCAAAATCTTCTAAAAATTTAAACTTCGAAGGGCTCTCTCCTATCCACTGGACTAACCGAAATAGAATTGTTTTTCCATTTAAAACTCAATGATAATTTATGTATAATAAGATTTCATCTAGAGCGATATTCCTCCACACCATGTGATATACTGTAATCAGTAACCTTAAGTTTTTGTAGCATACTTATAGCATTTCCAACATATGATCTAAAACACATTTTCATGTTCAAAACCCTTCACATCCATTTTACAAGAAGACTGGTATTAAAATGCTTCGGACCAAAAATTCCTATGCCAATATATTCTTCTCTCTTACAAACACTACTTGTAACACCCTAATGCATTTATACGATATTTTATTTGGGGCATTTCAGATCTTGCGACAGTTTTCTTAATTATTATTGTTTTTTGGTGCGAATAGTGTATTTGGTAACTGTGGTTAGTATCCGACCCGACCAGGACCGGGTGTTCGATGAAAAGAGTGACTTCTGCAAGCAAGTAAGAAACCTCATGCTTAAAACCCTTTATGGTTCAAGAGTACGTCATATATTTGCAAGTAGAGAGGATCCGTGCACATCTAGATTCGATACACACTTATATGATATATTTATTCGCATATCTTTTAAATAATATAAATTATAACCAAAAAATATATTTTAATATCTAGTATAGCCTGTTATCATATCCCATATCATATGTGTGCATCCATATATCGTGTTCATGTCCAGATTGTTAAAACAGACTCGTTTGGATCGCTCCGTATATTTACGTATATCAATACTTGGGGCATGCATTTTTACTGACCGGGGATCGCACTACGTATATTCTCTATATTTTAAAACTAGATTTTTAGAAAGAACCCGGGTAATATTCAGAGTATTTTGAAATTAGGCTGTCTAAACCTAATATATATATATATATATATATATATATATATATATATATTGTTGGAGATAGTGCCCTCAGAGTCAATTATTGGATCACAGGCACGTGATTGCAATGATTGAGAGAGGACCTATACCGTTAGAACAGTCTTACTCATGATGATAGTATGCTATCTGGTTTATCTTTATCATCGTGTACTGCTTTAGGTGACCTTATAGGTCACTATTGCGCTTTGATAGAGCCCTTAGGATTATTGCTTGACGGCCAGCAGTATGATGGCGATCATATACGTGGGAGCTGGGGTCTATAAGCACATCCTTAAAAGGTCCCTAGTCGTGGGAGTTTCGAGACAGGGCATCGATACTCCAGAGTAGACTAATGTATACAGTCGAGACCCTGACGAGGGGCGGTGGCCTGTCTCACAAGCCACTGGTGTCAGTTGGTTCACCTAAGATGTATACAGGTGCTCATTGGGTTATGAGTATACCGGACAGGACTCGCCGGGAACATGCTAGTTGGTCTTATACCTGACGTCAGATAGCAGTTCCTTGGTGACATGTGTACAGTTCATCGACTTGAGATCGTCATTTGTCTCGTGTGAGTTCCCACTATGCTTTGATTACTACCCTACCACAGCTCAAAGGAGTCGTGCAAACAGGTTTTAGTTGGGTACAGTCCCGAGCCACATGGAGGCAGTGAGCAGATCGACAGGGGTTCGTCTCTCCCAGTATTGGGGGTGAGGTCGCACTGTGTCTAGGAGAGCCATTACACAAAGCCCTCGGCCGAGGCAAAAGATTTACTGGTAGGTATTCCAGTAGTATCTCAGGGTGTTCTGGGCTACACTCCGATACGACTTGTACCGCTTTTGGGGGTCTAACTTTTACCAACCCCCTAGGCCCGCCATGCGATACTCATAGACAAACGGACCGGATTGTACGGATATTGTCACTGACAGGCTCAGTAGGGTGTCAGGATGAGTTTGCTCATCGACGTCCCTTTTGGTCAATAGCTGGTAGCCCGTCATGTATGGCTAATACCTCTGACGTGCTAGTGGTTAAATCCACAGCCAAAATATTGACGAGTCTTTAGAGTCCCCCACAGACAGTTTCTCAAGTTTCGGGCGAAACGCTGTAGAGGCCGTATGGAGATATGGCAGGGTTCGATCATGTATGTGCGATATTGCACGGATTATGATCGGACGGATAATACTAGCGGGCTTTGGTTTAAGCGGATCCTAGTATTGTACAATGTTGATTTTGTCTCTTTGCATTTGTATTCGGTCGGAATACAAATGCGGGTATGTATATACAGTCGCGGGGTTTTCTTGTAATTTATTACGGGATCAGTTTTTTGAAGTTGCCAGTTTGCATTCCGTTTCGGCCAGTTTTCCTTTGTTCTTTCACGGCCGGATTTTTCCGATGGAGGGGGTTATTTGCAAGTGTGCAAATTAGTTATGTGGAGGGGGTTAATTATGATATGAGTTTTCTTAGCATCATTAGATTCTTTTCTTTTGCTTATGGCTAGCATTAAATGAGATGAGAGTTGATTTAGAAATTGATGTGAAATAATTTCCTTGTTATCATCCATTTCTTTATGGTCACCATTTCTTTTTCCTACACTCACTTCCCTTCATGGATTCACTCTCTCATATTTGGCCGGCCACTTCAAAGGAGGAGAGAGAGGTTCATTTTTGGTGTGGGGAAATTTCTTCATCTCATATTTTGTTTGCTACAAAATTCCCAAGTTCATTTCAAAGTTCATTCTACCTCCATCCAAAGGCAACTTCAAACCCCATGCGACAAACATTACTACACTTAGCCTACAGCATCCTTGGGCACGTCGACTCGCCAACTTCGTGCTCGAGTTGCCTCGGTCCAGAGGTGGGAGCCCGTAAAAGAACCTGGCGATGTGGTGCCCTTTCCGGCGAGGAGGTGAAGACCGGAGATTCCGTGAGGAGATTGGAGTAGAGGCCGAAGACCGAAGAACACGGATCGCTCGGTATAGCATTCTATCCCATCTCTTGTTAGCTAGCATTGGGTTAATGGTTACGATCCGGGGTTTTAGGATGCGGTAGTACCGGTTTTCAAGTCAAGAAAAATTTTTGTTTCCGCATTTTGGCCGAGGAAAGACGGCCGGGGCGCTACCGTAGTTCTACATGGTATCAGAGCCACGCCATTAACCTAGTCTAGCTTACTCTAACGTGTTTAGAACTTCGATCGAACGAAAATTCCAAAAACCGCATTTTCAAAGTTCAGTTTCTGTCGAAATTTTTCTGTGGTCAAAAATTAATTTGGTGCATTGCAGAAAATCAGGCAGGGTCTTTTAGGAGCACTGTAGAAATTTGGTAACACGACTCAACAGTAACGCCGCGGAACCGCGGCCATAACTCCCTTTTGTCCGCGGTTCCGCCGCCATTATGAGGATTCTTCTCACCAAATTTCTTCAGGGGCTCTCTGTGTTGGAATTGGGTTTTTGGTATATTCTGTTTGGGTCCAGATTATTTTGAGTGCTGCAGTTGTACTTGGGGCCCACTTCGGGAATTTTTAGTCGGTCGCAAATCTTAAACATGTTAGTTCACAGTATTTACATTATATCTGCGACCGTGAATGTCATTTGATCGGTAAATCCTGTCTAACTGCTATAGCCCTTTTAGACGGATTTGCGAACGTGACATTCACGTTGATGTTCTGTGTTGTGCTGTGATATTGCGGATTTGTCGTGGTGGATAGCCTGGATCCAATGGTAGTACAGTTTGGTTGTTTATTTACATTTGATATTGCGGGGCGAGCGTCCGACATGTGGACTGCCGTCACTGCCTGTTTGTATATTATTCTTTTAGGGCACGACCGGGCTGAGGTCGATGTACTCGTTGTATATTTTACTTTCTGTACTAGGATTACCCCGCGGAGGGGTGCACAGGTAGCCGGGTTCTAGAGGGCAACGGGCCTGCATCTCATTGCGTTGAGACGGAGGGGGCTTCACTCTAGAATTGGCGGGCTGTTCGCCGCACTCGTAGGGGGTACAGGTTGGCCCAAGGAGGGGTGCTCAAGTTACCGGATTCCGTGAAGTGCTGGGTGGTCCATTCACGTTGTTGAAGGGGGCTGCCTCGCTTCAGGTTTTGGCGGGTAACTTGCCGCGCCCGTAGGGGTCTAGGATCCCATTGCACAGGCTATCCACACGACCAGGGGAACGTCGGGTTTCAGTAGCGGCTCTATGAAACCCGGGGATCCAAGATATCTGTATTGTTCTGTGATGCTTATTACATTTCTGTGATGTTGCATTTTATCATGCCTTGAGCGAATATTATATATTGATATATATATACTAGTAGATGTTGTATATGTTTTGCATCCGCGCTAGTCCAGTTCCCGCTTTGTCGTTAGTTAAGTAACCTAACGGGTGATGACGGGACCCATTGGCGAATGCGGATGGCATATACGTACATCATATTTTCGTTCTTTTGTGGTGTGATCAATAGATGGGACTGCATTGATTCGGATCAATGCAAGCTAAACAAACCTATTCTGATGTTGTTGGAACAATTTTTTTAAAAACTGTTATTGCAAGGACGTTCTCTTTTGTTTTGCACAGTGGTATTCGGTTATGAATATCCAGCACCTCAGTCAACGAGGCAAGGTCCGAGATCCCTTCACCGGGAGTGACCCCTTGGACAGAAGTTTGCGTCAGGGTAATAACTTCACTTTAGCCGATTTCCTTTTGCTTTGCATCGTGGTATTCAGTTGGAATATCCTGCACCTCATTCTACGGGGAAAGAGCCGAGATCCCTTCACCGGGAGTGACCTCTTTAGCAAAAGGTTTTCATCACTATATTTTTATAAAAAGTTATCCAGTTCCTTCAACGATACCAAGTTCATTACGTTAAAGGTTTTTCGCCAAAAACCAACCGTAGCCCTCCGTCATTTCAGATTAGTATTGCTTAGTATTCGTGCTACGTATGTCGTGCTCAGCCGAGGCGTAGTGTGCGATAGCTCTGTAATGCTTTTCTGTCTTATGGATATGTGATTGGTTAGGACAGTCGTACGGTCATTTTGGCTCAGTCAAGGACTCGTGCTGGTGGGTATAATGCAATCAAGATAATGACGGGTTGAACTTGGTTAGGATCCTTTGATATGTTGGCTCAGTCAAGATCATTTGGGTCCTAGGGGTAAAAATCACATCGGGAGTTTCTAAAGAAACTGAAACTTGCCAGGCATGCGCATACCTTCTGGAGTGTGGTAACATGAGTGGATTCCGTCACGTTATCATGCGATGATAGTTAGATCCCGATTCCCACTGATGAGTTGGTTTACTCCTCGGGTGATCCCGACTAGTTCTTCTTTCAGGTTTGGAGGAGAATTTGAGATGACAGTGGGAGGTTTCCTAATTAGATAAAGTGATAACCATTCTGATCTAGGTTAGAGTGCACGCTGAGTGTTTCTTTTCTCTCTCTCTTTGGCAGCGACCATGACCCGACCCTTGACTATGACTCAGTGACCAAGTTAACCGAACCATCTTAAACACTGGCTTTTGGATTGTCAGAGTTGCAAACCTCTTTGCCACTCCTACTTTTACCCTTTTCTTCAGGACACCCCGTATTACTACGAACGTCTACCTCCATTGGATAAAACCATCGTATGGTTATATACGAACTCGAAGGAATTTATTCGAGGATGGTTTCCGGTTCTGGAGAAAACGGATAGGACTATTCAGTTGTTTTTTCCTTTTACCTTCTCTCAGGTTGCGAGTGCTCCTTAGATTAGGGGGTAGTATACCTGTTACGCTTATTGGACAGTATTCTTCCAAACCATAGTCAGGTGCCGAACGGTAGGGAATGAAGAAAACCAATTAGCCTAACGATGGTGTACAGAAAGTATTATGTAAAGACAAATAAAGGGATTAGTAAGAGGGCAAAGTAAACTGCGACTGCTATTCACGACCAAACCAAGTATTTCATTACCACTCCCACTTCACCTTTGTATTCTCCAGAACACTCCGTATCACTACGAAGATCCACAGTTATTTGGATACTATATCGTATGGTTATATACGAACTCGAAAGGAACTTGTTCCAGTTCAGGGATGGATTCTGGTTTAGGAGAAATAGGAATAAGGTTTATTCAGGTGTCTTTTATCTTTACCTTCTCTCGTGTTGCGAGTACTCCTAGGATTAGGACAGTACACCCATTATGCTTATTGGATAGTCTTCTTCTAAACCATAGGCTGGTGACGAACGGTAGGGAAGGAAGAAAACCATTTGGCCTAAAGGGGTGTATAGAAGGTAATGACTAAAGACATATGAAGGGATTTGGAGAGATGGTAAAGAAATATACGGTTACAGTTGTGAATCTGGATAATGGAAGAGGCATTACTAGGAATACCCGGATACCCCTTCGAAACATTTATATGTTTCAGTTTCACTGTGTATTGTTAAAAGAAAACTGATTTCCCAATTAGCCCTTACTCCAGGGTATGTATTTACCAAGTATGATTCTCAGATCTGTATAGTTTTACAGATGATGAGTGGGAGTAAGTTATTAGGAATTAGGTGATGTCCTCATTATATCGGAATTCGTTGTAATTGGTGATATTTGAGGAAGTCACCTGGGTTGTTTGCCGGACGGCAAATATTTGGTTTTGAATATCCGCTGTTATGCACCAATTTCAAATTGATATATCTGTACGTCTATTTTTATAGAGTGAGATATACCTTTTTGAAATTATGTCCATGACATTTACCTATATCAGTGGATGGTTAGGTAAGAAGTATTAAACAGCGGTGTAATTCTTCTTAACCATAAGTACAGTTTTCAACCTACGACACACAGGGAATGAGTCATTAGACTCAAGGGACTTATACAGAGTATTGTATGTTGTCCAGTGTCCATTAGGACAGAGGGGTTGGTACTCGTACTAGATTCTGTTTACTTGTGACTTCTCTGGGTCTTAGACATGTGTTTCATGGAAACACAAGCTCCAAGTTTTGAGAAGTTATAGGTATAAGAATAGAGTAGAGAACCAGGTGTTGCAAGTATCGGGATTCTTCAAGGTGATCGAAGATATAAATACTTGTGTATGGTGTTCAGTTGATAGTAATGATTGAGAGAACTTGCTTCTCTTTCAGGTTACTCATAATTGGAAGCACTCCTAAGTTGAGTAACGCTGATCGGCCTCTTTCCATTTAGTTGACATGCACTGGAGAAATTTTCACGATTTGAATCTGGTTCATTTAAATCAGTGCTTTTGTTTCTGTATTGGATATAGAACAGTTCATATCTTGACATTGTTAAGGTACGGGGAGTTGTCCAGCTTATGCTTGAAACCAGACACTGGACAACTCAAGGCACGTTTCTGTAATGGCTGTTTGTGGGTTGACCCGGGCTATGACGAGGGTTGACTTTCTACCATCTGGAAGATCAATAGTGATATTGTTCTTGACTCGCCACAGTTTTAATAAAAATGGATTTTTTCAGAAAACAGTAGTGGGAGTATGGTAGAACTGGAAGTGATTCCAGAACCGCAAACGATTACTAAAAATTTGATAAGAACCTAAAGATTTAATCTGGTTTGACATTCTATTGGCCACTCCGCAGATATGGTGGGTAACCTCAGGCACCCGAGAGGTACTCCGGTAGCCTCAAGGACGGTGACAGGGAGGTTCTTGTTTACCCAGATTTGACACTACTGTTGTTCCAGGTTATGAGACCCGGCAGGAGGATGAGTATAGCGTCGTTCTAAACTAGCTTTAGAAGTTTATGTGTATATGACTCTGCCAGAGGGTTGTTGTAGTCAGTGGGAGCAGCGGAAGCATAGTGGACAAGTAGCTTATGTCTATTTATAGACTAAAGCAGATATAGCGGAGATAGATCATCTATTTCTGATATCACAGTCATAGGTTTGACTTCATCAGAATAGGGGATGGATCTGTTTAGAAGGTAGTAGGGTGTTATGTCCTGGTATTTGGATGACATAATAGAGTAGGAAGTGAAATTCCTATACTACGATCGGTTATACTTTGGTTGTCACACAGTGGTTTCTCCACATAGGATATAGATGTTGTTTTTGCACTAGATGCAATAAGGTGATATTGATTCAATCCTGGAGAAACGTTCGGAAGCAGTTTTAGAACATAAGTTGATGTTTTAGGGATATGATGACGGCATCCTCCTTCGGGAGAAAGTTATCATTCCAGGCTTCCAAGGTGACCTGGATGAAAGAGTGACTGTCAGAGTTATAGTTTTCCCTCTGACAAGGGGCAGTAGTTTGGACAGGTGGTCCAGGTGGATACTGAGGGTGGCATGGCGCAGGATACTGATTAAGTTCAGTTGACGTTACAGTCTAAGAAATTTGGATTTGGAGTTCATTTATGAACTAGGTCCCATCAGATATCCAGACATGTTCTAAGACATGTATTGCTCATTTTGGGAGATGGCTTTCTCCGCGAACTTGAGATAAAGAGAGACATAGAAAGAAACATCTAAGTGGATCCACTCACTGAGGCTATTCCTCGGACGCATTAGTTTCGCAAACGGGTTTTGTGAGACTGATTAGTAGAGGAGTTGGGTGTTCGGTATCACACAGGCTGTGAGTATGCGACATCGCAATAATTAGCCTTGAGTGCAAGTGGGAGATTGTTGAAGATAGTGCCCTCAGAGTCAATTATTGGATCACAGGCAAGTGATTGCAATGATTGAGAGAGGACCTATACCGTTAGAACAGTCTTACTCATGATGATAGTATGCTATCTGGTTTATCTTTATCATCGTGTACTGCTTTAGATGACCTTATAGGTCACTATTGTGCGTTGATAGAGCCCTTAGGATTATTTCTTGATGGCCAGCAGTATGATGGCGATCATATACGTGGGAGCTGGGGTCTATAAGCACATCCTTAAAAGGTCCCTAGTCGTGGGAGTTTCGAGACAGGGCATCGATACTCCAGAGTAGACTAGTGTATACAGTCGAGATCCCGACGAGGGACGGTGGCTGTCTCACAAGCCACTGGTGTCAGTTGGTTCACCTAAGATATATACAGGTGCTCATTGGGTTATGAGTACACCGGACAGGACTCGCCGGGAACATGCTAGTTGGTCTTATACCTGACGTCAGATAGCAGTTCCCTGGTGACATGTGTACAGGTTAGTTTAGCAGTTCCCTGGTGACATGTGTACAGGTTAGTTCATCGACCCGAGATCGTCATTTGTCTCGTGTGAGTTCCCACTGTGCTTTGATTACTACCCTACCACAGCTCAAAAGAGTCGTGCAAACAGGTTTTAGTTGGGTACAGTCCGAGCCACATGGAGGCAGTGAGCGGATCGGCAGGGGTTCGTCTCTCCCGGTATTGGGGGTGAGGTCGCGCTGTGTTTAGGAGAGCCATTACACAAAGCCCTCGGCCGAGGCAAAAGATTTACTGGTAGGTATTCCAGTAGTATCTTAGGGTGTTCTGGGCTACACTCCGACACGACTTGTACCGCTTTTGGGGGTCTGACTTTTACCAACCCCCTAGGCCCGCCATGCGATACTCATAGACAAACGGACCGGACTGTACGGATATTGTCACTGACAGGCTCAGTAGGGTGTCAGGATGAGTTTGCTCATCGACGTCCCTTTTGGTCAATAGCTGGTAGCCCGTCATGTATGGCTAATACCTCTGACGTGCTAGTGGTTAAATCCACAGCCAAAATATTGATGAGTCTTTAGAGTCCCCCACAGACAGTTTCTCAAGTTTCGGGCGAAACGCTGTAGAGGCCGTATGGAGATATGGCAGGGTTCGATCATGTATGTGCGGTATTGCACGGATCATGATCGGATGGATAATACTAGCGGGCTTTGGTTTAAGCGGATCCTAGTATTGTACAATGTTGATTTTGTCTCTTTACATTTGTATTCGGTCGGAATACAAATGCGGGTATGTATATACAGTCGCGGGGTTTTCCTGTAATTTATTACGGGATCAGTTTTTTGAAGTTGCCAGTTTGCATTCCGTTTCGGCCAGTTTTCCTTTGTTCCTTCACGGCTGGATTTTTCCGATGGAGGGGGTTATTTGCAAGTGTGCAAATTAGTTATGTGGAGGGGGTTAATTGTGATATGAGTTTTCTTAGCATCATTAGATTCTTTTCTTTTGCTTATGGCTAGCATTAAATGAGATGAGAGTTTATTTAGAAATTGATGTGATATAATTTCCTTATTATCATCCATTTCTTTATGGTCACCATTTCTTTTTCCTACACTCACCTCCCTTCATGGATTCACTCTCTCATATTTGGCCGGCCGCTTCAAGGGAGGATAGAGAGGTTCATTTTTGGTGTGGGGAAATTTCTTCATCTCATATTTTGCTTGCTACAAAATTCCCAAGTTCATTTCAAAGTTCATTCCACCTCCATCCAAAGGCAACTTCAAACCCCATGAGACAAACATTACTACACTTAGCCTACAGCATCCTTGGGCACGTCGACTCGCCAACTTCATGCTCGAGTTGCCTTGATCCAGAGGTGGGAGCCCGTAAAAGAACCCGGCGATGTGGTGCCCTTTCCGGCGAGGAGGTGAAGACCGGAGATTCCGTGAGGAGATCGGAGTGGAGGCCAATGACCGAAGGACACGGATCGCTCGGTATAGGATTCTATCCCATCTCTTGTTAGCTAGCATTGGGTTAATGGTTACGATCCGGGGTTTTAGGATGCGGTAGTGCCGGTTTTCAAGTCAAGAAAAATTTTTGTTTCCGCATTTTGGCCGAGGAAAGACGGCTGGAGCGCTACCGTAGTCCTACATATATATATATATATATATATATATATATAGACTAATCTTTTCTTTCTAATTCTTTCTCTCCTTACACTCTATGTCCCTCTCTCTCCCTTCTCTTATTCTTTCTCGGGCTCTCTTTCTCTCTCCATGTTCTCTTTCTCTCCTATATATATATATATATATATTATTATATTAAACCTAATATAAAACTCCCTTACCACTCTCTTTCCCCTCTCCCGTCGTTTCCTCTCTGCGAGAACTTGAACCCAAACCCTAGCCTGCTTCCTCACTTCGTCGCTGACCTCCCCACGACCTCATCACAACCTCCACCACCTCCACTTCCTCCTCTCCTCCTCTGTCCTCGAGAACCCTGCCACCACTAACACCCAACCCTGCAACCCAACAACCCCGACGCCTCCTGCCAGAAACCCCGACCCTCATCACCGTTAGCCTCGCCGTCGCCATCACCTTCACCCTACCTTTCACCTCGTTTCCTCTCCCTCTACATCACCGAGCACCCTTCACACCCATCTCCGCAACCCACGACCCTCTGCAGCAATCTCCCGCGACCCAACCTCTCGCCGGAGACCTTACCGTCATCACCCTCTTCACTGTCTCACCTCCCTCTCCTCTTCCCGACACCACAAACCACCACCACTATCGACCCTCATCGCCTTCCTGACCCCAACAGCAACCCAAGAAACCACGGCCGACGCAGCTCCCTCGTCGTCGACGGCAGCCCATCGTCGCCGTCGTCTTCTCCTCTGTCTTATGCCCCCAGAAACCCAACCAAGCAGCCACCCCCATTCCTCTTCTTTCTTCCTTCCTTCCTTTCTTTCCTTCTTTCTTTCTTCTCTTTCTTGATTTTTCTTGATCGTCTTGCCGGAGTCGCACGTATCGCCGACGATCCAGATGACCTGATCAGTCGAAAATATTGCATTTTGAACACATCAATTTCCCTACCATTTGCACTCATCTAGAGGTGTTCGGTATGAATAAAGCACATATTAGCAAAACATCTGTAAAATACCAAATAACTTGTGTTATACTTTATAACCGACATTTTGAGGGAAATTGAGTGTTTATCATTGCATGCATCATCTTTGTATAGCGCAACACTTGTCTCGAGAATCTGTGCAGGAAATTCCAGGTAGAAGAGCCGAAACTGTGAAAAGTGCTGATAAAAATACGCCAAGTCCAAGACTTTTGATCTGGCAGTGATATAGAAAGAAATATGAGATTCCACACATCATAAAAGTGCCACAAAGTCAGCCCAAGAATACCACAGAATTTTAATGCATAGAGGCCTTCAATGGGCCGCAGATCCGCGGCCAATAGGTGCTTCCCGCCGCGGATCCACGGCTATATGCTGATGTCAGCGTTGCAGATTTCCCCACGCGGCTTCATCCAGAAGGCTCGGCCTAACAACCTTACCCAAGAATATTCCTCATTCTAGAATATTCCCTCCAACAAACTTCTTCTAGAAGGCTCTCTCTAACAACCTTTTTGGAGGGAAATTTGAATTTGAATTCTAGATCTAGGGTTGAGGTGATTATAAAATGAGATCTAGATCTAGGGTTTTGGAGGTTGTTCATTTTAGTGAGCTAGTTAGTTAGTAGTTCATTTTGGAGGGGGAAATTGTAGATCCAAATCAAAATTCAAATCAAATTGAGTGACACAATTTGATCAAGAAATCAAGATCTATCGAGTGCCGATTCAAGCAAGAAGCCTTCAACCTTTTAGAAGCGACGCCGATCTTCAATCGAGCAAGTGATCCAAGACGATTCGCGACTCACGGAGACGATGCGAAGCTAATTCGACGATCGAGTTCTTTCCTCAATTCTTGTAGTTCTTGAGCGAATTGTAACGGAATTGTTGATTAATAAAAGGTGAAATTTCTTTATCTTGCTTATCTTTATATTTGAGCATTATGATGAGTTTTCGATTCTCGACTGATTTCTTTGTTATAATGTTTGAGTAAAAACTCCGCTCGTGGAGGAATCGAGAGAATAGATAGATGATGATGATTACAATCTTGAAACAATTCTTAAGTCCTATGAGTTTTGTAAACTCTAGAAAATTGAATCATCGACAACCTAGTTTTGAGCGAGATACTTTATTGAATGTTTTCGCTCTTAATTAGAGATCAACGATCGGTGATTGAATTTCCTAGAGGCTAGCTTGTGAATGATAATCAACGAAAGGACAAAGGATGAGATGAAGAAACCCTAGTTCTTTCAATAGATCCTTAAACCTCGTTGATCGTCATCGATCTAGCAACAAATCATCAATGTATAGGAATACGTGATCACAAGTCTTCATCACTTCTATAGATTCGATCGATTCCTACGAGCCTCATTACAAATCTTGATAGTTCATTAGATTTGGACATCTTCTAGAATTTTATAGATTCTTGATCTTTAGATCTAGTCTTTACTATTTTTGAAACTAAATCTCAAAATTCTTGAATCTATTTTCTTGCAATTTTTCTTTTTTCCTTTCATTTCGACTCATCTAAAACGAAAGAAAGAAAAACACACATCTCAGTGGACGATTCGTATTCATTAACGCGCTACATCGACACCGTTAATTGATTGCGGTATAAATTTCTTTGGTTGTGATCTTTACACATCTTTCTAAACACGACACACAAAGAATCATTCAATCAAATGGCGCCGTTGCCGGGGATGTGTGCTATTTTGTTTGCTTTTGTTATTTGAGTTGAAAAAGTATTATTCCATCAAATTTTCATCCAAGATTCGCTTCAATTGCTTAACGATTAGTGTTTGAATTTTTGCGAGCGAATCTAGAATCATTTCAGCAGTGTGATCAAGATTCAGAGAAGATCTGAAGAATCCAGAGAAGCACAGGGACCTACAGGAAAATTTCCAAACCCTAGATCCTCCTTGACACCGCGGATCCGCGGCCAGAGAGCATTTTTGCGGCGGTTCCACCGTCGTTTAGGGCTTGGACTGTTCCAAAATTCTCAGGTTTGCTCTCTGTGTTCCCTTCTTCTCTCTGATCTTGTCCAATAATCAATTTCTTGCAGGATTCTTTGCAAAAATTCAGCGCCGCTAAAAAATAAATTTGTTGCGATTCTTGAAATTGGTATTGTGCATATTTTAATACGGAAATTAAGGGGCAAAGACCAAATTCAGATTAGGTGGGGAGCTCATTATCCTTCCTAAGCCCCGGAAATCACAAACTTGCATCCGCATCACCCTTATTAATTAAAAAATATCTAGACATGACTCTAAGGACCGTCATGCTCACTTAGGTTAGAAGGAGGTCGTGGGTAATCTATTGCTTATCCGCGTTTCTTTTGTGGTGTCTAAGGCAAGTGTGTCTAAGGCAAGTGGTTACTTAATTAGGCCCACTACTTACTTAGTGGAGAACCTCCCACTTACCTGGCACTTACCTGGCCACAGGAAGGACAAAGAGGCAGTAGAGGATTAATCTTGCGACTTGTCTTCTGGAAGTCTAGGAGCGGTCTAGAGACTTGACCTAGGTGACAATTAGATAATAGGGTTGATTGTGTATGTTTGTGTGAATTTTCAAAAATCCATCCTTCTTTAAAAAACAAACCAATTATTTCTTCCTTCCCCCCTACCTTTTTACCCTTTTTACCCCTCTTCTTTTCTTATAATGGGTGACCCGAACAGAAAAACTCTTGTCGAGCTTTGTTGTCCACAACCAGATATTGCTTGTTTTCGTAATCCCTTCGGTATACCGTCCGGCTCTTCCATGTCCTTAAGAGATCATATTGAACAAGCAAGAAGAAATAATTGGCCACCTCAGTCTAGGTCCTATCAATCGTATCCTAATTCTACACCCGTTTCTGTTGATACTCCGAGTGAGGAAGCCCCTAGACGAATGTCCATTGCTGAGCATATAGCTAGGGCTAGAAGCCAAAGTTTCAATCCGAAACAATATCAACCGTATCCTAATCCTACATCCGTTTCTGTTGATACTCCGAGTGAGGAAGCCCCTAGACGAATGTCCATTGCTGAGCATATAGCTAGGGCTAGAAGCCAAAGTTTCAATCCGAACCAATATCAACCGTATCCTAATCCTACATCCATTTCAGTTGATACTCCGAGTGAGGAAGCCCCCAGGCGAATGTAAATTGCTGAGCATATAGCTAGGGCTAGAGGCCAAAGTTTCAACCCGGACCAATATCAAGCATCACCTATACTTTCCAAAGAAGAATTTCATAATCGGTTTGTACCATGTATGATGATCAATAACCAACCGACGAACCAATATCAAAATTCTTCTTATCACAACTTTGACCCTACTCCTGCCCAATTTTCACAACCATTTTGTTCCTATTAATCAAATCCGACTTTTTCACCTTCTCTAAACGGTCCTTCTAATCAGTTATTTGGGAGTTTTAATTGTCCACAAGAATTTCAATCTTATCCTGAAACTCCTTATCGACCCAAGTCTAGTCTTGAGCAGACATTAGAGAAATATGTGGAATTGACGAACCAATTTAGGAAGGTAACAACAGAGTTGATGCAAGCAAATAATTTCGAACCAGCCCAAATTTTTCAGTACATAATTCGGGCATGGGACAAAATGAGAATTTGGGTAGTGAGAGAGAACTGTACACCATTCCCAATCAAACATTCCCTTTCCAAACTGAAATCCACAACTCCAGTTTCACAGATTCATCGAGTGCACCAAAGGATTCACCAATTGACGATAGAATGTATGACAAGTTGTGTAATAATGCGATGTTTGATTTACCCGACTGCGAAGGGTCCATTTCAAGTGAAACCATGCCAAAAATTTGTGATCTCTACACCACCACTCTTGAACCAAAACTGATTGAAAACCATTCTTTGAATGAGGTGTTTGAGAATTTTAACCTTCACTTGAATGAGGTGATTGATGTTGGGGATATATTGATTGATGAACCAAAAATTTTGGATGATTTTGTCCCACCAATTCATCAGATCCTTTCACTTCTGTGTGGTCATCATCTTGAGCCTTTAATTCTTCCCGGACCACAAATACGTCTTGAAGTTGTTGATATTTGTATACCCGAGGATCAGACCGAAACTCAGCCTTCATCTCCCACATCTGGTTTAGCAACACTTGACACATCGATACGTTTACCCATTTCATCTTCCACTCTCTCTGGTTGTTCTTCTGTCCCTGAAATGATAGTGAGTGTTGATGAATCACAATCCGACAGTTCAAGTTCGACAATCTCAGAAAGCCAACTTGATTTGGATATTTTTGAAAATGAGCTAGATGAGTTTTTCACCTCCACATATTTTGAAAAATCAAGTAGGATAAATTCTGGCACAAAATTTTTTGACAGCAAAATGTTCGATTATACCATTGATAAAAGTTTTGAAGAACTTTTTGCTGACGAACTTGAATTTCTAAACAATACGGATTTTGTGATTGATCAACCTCAATTTATAGAAGTTGAACCGCCACCATTCCTTCTTCCTAATCATTCACATTCATCCTCATTCTTTCTTTTCTCTAATTTAAAATTCAAACCCTTTTCAGACCATCTCTTATCCCTTCCCCACTTTTTCTTGACTCGATACAACACATTCTTCCACCAAGCTATACGCTTTACTGATAAAATCTTTGAATGGTTGGTATTAACTTTTGGTTTTTGTAAAGTCTTACTTTGACTAAATGACTCACCCCCTCTTAAAATGCTTCAAATTGTCTAACTCATGTTTGAGGGGGGTGGTGTATTTTTGGCTCTTGAAATAACTGTTGTCCTCAATATTGAGAGCCAAAAATAAGTTTGGGGGAGGATTTTCACTTTAATATATTTTGCCCCCGTTAATAAATGTCCTCCCAAGCTTACAGGTTTTTTTAGGTTTAGCAGATAGCAACAGCGAAGACACTGTTGAAAACAAGTTTGGGGGAGGTTTGTGCTTATTTTCGCATCACTTCGCATACTTCGTATAAGCACAAAACATATCATTTAAAAAAATTTAAAACCTATAAAAATTTAAAAAATTTCAAATTTTTTAAATTTTTGTATATAAATAAGATAATAAAAGATTAGATAGTGAAAAATTACATCCAAAAGATTAGAAAATTTAAGAAAACCAAGAAAATTAGAAGTTTTCTTAAACGAACTAGTAATAAGTAGCTATGAGCCGTTGTCCCAAGGGTTAGTAAGATGAAAGAAGTCACTAATCTGAGGATAAAAATAAGTCTGAAAAATAGTTCCTATTCTGAAAGCCAAACATTTGAACGTTGATACCCTACTTTACGTATTTACACATGTCTTGAAACTCAGGATAGTAGAGAATACCTTGAAATGCTCTTGTCTAAAAGCCAATGTATGAAGGAAATAAAAATTAAAATGAATAAAAAAAATTGGTGAAAAAAATGAACACTGGTTTTGTTATCGCCAAGACAGCAATAAAAAAATATAGCGAGGGTGCTTCATCACCCAGTGCCTTAGACCAACTGGTCTGGGAGTCACTGCTAAGTCTTAGGTGGTGCAAGACGAGGAAAATACACCGTATAAACAAGCACATAAGTAATCGGTCGATTAGTACCTCAAGAAGTATTAACGGTCGCATGAAAATGTGTGAGCAAATCTATCTAAATATTCATCAAATTAAAATGTACCAAGGCAGATGGATAAGAGTATGATAGCTTGAATTGAATTCTCCGGGTGTAGGGATGTTCTTTACACACACGTAGGGTTATATGATCGATATTTGAAAGAAAGATAGGAATGAAGAATAAAGACGATGTTTTATTGAGAGATGATGTGATTTCTACCATCTTTTCATGACTATTAAGATAGGGCTCATGACAACCGAAAAGCTAGTATAGTTGGAAACTCTAATTTTCAAAGTATTTCTTTTACAATTCTTATCTTTATATGTAACTTTCATGGTCTTCCTTTTATTATTGGATTTTGTGGGTGCAATCCGCTGAAAACCCTCAGGAGACAACACTCCTCCTACTAGGGACACCTAGAGGTTTAAAGGCTTGTTGCACGTGCTCAGTGCAATCGTGTTGCCTACAAAAGTGTGCTAGTTAGTTTTTCTCTTTCTTTATTTTCTCCTTCTTTTTTTAATAAAGGAGTTTGCTCGAGACGACCAAAAATAAGTTTGGGGGAATTTGATCAGTCGAAAATATTGCATTTTGAACACATCAATTTCCCTACCATTTGCGCTCATCTAGAGGTGTTCGGTATGAATATAGCACATATTAGCAAAACATCTGTAAAATACCAAATAACTTGTGTTATACTTTATAACTGACATTTTGAGGGAAATTGAGTATTTATCATTGCATGCATCATCTTTGTATAGCGCAACACTTGTCTCGAGAATCTGTGCAGGAAATTCCAGGTAAAAGAGCTGAAACTGTGAAAAGTGCTGATAAAAATACGCCAAGTCCAAGACTTGTGATCTGGCAGTGATATAGAAAGAAATATGAGATTCCACACATCATAAAAGTGCCACAAAGTCAGCCCAAGAATACCACAGAAGTTTAATGCATAGAGGCCTTCAATGGGCTGCGGATCCGCGGCCAATAGGTGCTTCCCGCCGCGGATCCGCGGCTATATGCTGACGTCAGCGTTGCAGATTTCCCCACGTGGCTTCCCGTAACGACAAATACTTCCAGAAGACTCCATATGACCACGTGGCTTCATCCAGAAGGCTCGGCCTAACAACCTTACCCAAGAATATTCCTCATTCAAGAATATTCCCTCCTACAAACTTCTTCTAGAAGCCTCTCTCTAACAACCTTTTTGGAGGGAAATTTGAATTTGAATTCTAGATCTAGGGTTGAGGTGATTATAAAATGAGATCTAGATCTAGGGTTTTGGGGGTTGTTCATTTTAGTGAGCTAGTTAGTTAGTAGTTCATTTTGGAGGAGGAAATTGTAGATCCAAATCAAAATTCAAATCAAATTGAGTGACACAATTTGATCAAGAAATCAAGATCTATCGAGTGCCGATTCAAGCAAGAAGCCTTCAACCTTTTAGAAGCGCGATCTTCAACCGAGCAAGTGATCCAAGACGATCCGCGACTCACGAAGACGATGCGAAGCTAATTCGACGATCGAGTTCTTTCCTCAATTCTTGTAGTTCTTGAGCAGATTGTAACGGAATTGTTGATTAATAAAAGGTGAAATTTCTTTATCTTGCTTATCTTTATATTTGAGCATTATGATGAGTTTTCGATTCTTGATTGATTTCTTTATTATAATGTTTGAGTAAAAACTCCGCTCGTGGAGGAATCGAGAGAATAGATAGATGGTGATTACAATCTTGAAACGATTCTTAAGTCCTATGAGTTTTGAAACTCTAGAAAATTGAATCATCGACAACCTAGTTTTAAACGAGATACTTTATTGAATGTTTTCTCTCTTAATTAGTGATCAACGATCGGTGATTGAATTTCCTAGAGGCTAGCTTGTGAATGATAATCAACGAAAGGACAAAGGATGAGATGAAGAAACCCTAGTTCCTTCAATAGATCCTTAAACCTCGTTGATCGTCATCGATCTAACAACAAATCATCAATGGATAGGAATACGTAATCACAAGTCTTCATCACTTCTATAGATTCGATCGATTCCTACGAGCCTCATTACAAATCTTGATAGTTCATTAGATTTGGACATCTTCTAGAATTTTATAGATTCTTGATCTTTAGATCTAGTCTTTACTATTTTTGAAACTAAATCTCAAAATTCTTGAATCTATTTTCTTGCAATTTTTCTTTTATCCTTTCATTTCGACTCATCTAAAACGAAAGCAAGCAAAACACACATCTCAGTGGACGATCCGTATTCATTAACGCGCTACATCGACACCGTTAATTGATTGCGGTATAAATTTCTTTTGTTATGATCTTTACACATCTTTCTAAACACGACACACAAAGAATCATTCAATCATGACCCAATCACCATCGTCGTCCAGCCTAATCATCACGTCATGTCATTGATCAGCCAGGTCCAGTCCTGCACGCGTGAGTTGCATCACGATGTTATTCCAACGTCGGACATAGCATCCGTGAGATCCGATCAGGCAAGTTTAACTTGCAACTTGCTATGTTATATTATATCAATATCTATATGAATAAAAATAGTACATGTATTTTATTATTAAGCAACTATTACCGATTTGCCATTTTACTTTATCCGTTCATATCCGTACTGATAATAGCATATCTAGTTGTATGCCAGAACATCATGATATCATTATACTACTATATTAGTATAATATGTTATCTAGTTTGCATCATACTTGATAGTGAACGTATAATGGTTATTACAGATAGATACATATTCATGCTGATATCCGTTTTGGTTACTGCGTTCCGATATCGAGTACAGTTTCACATTTGGCATCTATTTGATTAATATGCATCACATGACATGTGCACGACACACTACTTGACCTGTTACTTGATCTTGTTACTAAGCCGGCAATCCTGACTTGTTGTCCTAACGGACGTGACTTGTTGTCTGTAAAGACAAAACCTGTACCTGCTTGATCCTGTGTTGGCATTAGATTCATATCATAAATACCTGACTTGAAAACACAACGTGGGGAGTAAGGGAAAATCAATAATGAAACCTGACTTGTAACTCAACAATTTGATACTTATACTGATCTATCTTTACGGGCTCGGTTAGCTCCGGGATGCTGCTGCTGACTGTAGGGTTCTTAAGCGCAACAACAAGGTTTCGGGTGGCATCATCCATGCCAAATTAAAATTTTGCCATGCTTAAACAACCCTAACCAAGATCTTTAACTAGAGATTCATACGGAAACATCAAGTAAACAACTTTACTTCGAAGTGATTAGGGATTACAACCTTTGTAGTCCGCTCCTTCAATTCACAAGCTCCAAGTAGTGGTCCCTTCATTGCGATCAACGAGCTCCCGAACTCTTGAGAGGCTCCACAAGATGTATGATGCATCCTTGCTTGAAGTCTTCAAAGTCTATGATGATCTACGTCGAGGAAACAAGGACTCAAGCTCTCTCTTCACTAATATGGAATTAGTGAAGCTAACACACTAATTTATATGTCTAGTATAGAAGAGGATGATGAGGTAGGAATTTCGCTCACTTTAGAATTTAATTTCTCACTATTTTTCTTCTTGATCTCAAAGTCAAGAGAGCTAAAATGAGATGAGAAAGAACAAGATGAATGAATGAGATGAAGTGATGAAAATATCTCATGTGGTTCAAATGCAACATGGGTGAGTATATCAACCATATACTAACTCATGTAGAGAGCTAACTATGGTAAGGGGTTAATGGTTAGGTCACAAAATATCTTAAGTAGAAACAAAAGAGTGGACTAAGTCAATACTTATCTACAAGCTTCTCCAAGCTTCTATATTTGATTAAATCCACTAATTTGTGATTACTTAATAATAAATGAAACCATAACATAAACCCCTACATGGTATGAGTCTCATACATACATGTTGCATGTGTAACCAAGCATGTCACAATATTATACATCACATATATAATATTTATGTAACAAAAGAAAACAATACAATAAATATATATCACACATATATGTTAAATGTATTAAAAGTGAGAATAATAAATACTTAAGTGAGCATATAATATATATATATATCATTTTATCGAATCAACACTTGATCTGACAACCCGGCTATATCACATATAACCGGACGATATCACATATCGCGAGAATAGAATACGATATCACATATGCGTATCAATCTCGATCCCGCACATATCACATATGTGTTCCTACTCCATTTCGCCTGAGCCAGGAAACCTCTATGTAGGACTCTAAAAACTCGTCAATACGCCGGCAGTAGGTGATGATCACATCAAACACCAACAAGCCGCAAGCGGTCAGCTAAACGTAATGGCCACCCGGGTATTGAACGATCAGAAGATCAACAAGCAAGTCTGCTCTAACTTCTGTAAATCCAATCAGTAGCACTACCGTACATTCCGGTCTCTTCATCTGATATATCGCATATCTAGTCTAGGAGTGGTAAACGTCAGACCCCAGTAATCGATAAGTCGTACCGATGTGAGGTCCATAACGGTTCGAGAAACTACTGATAACTCTTACCAATAAATCTCAGCAACCCTGACCAGGGATTTCCAGTTATGGCTAATCGAGCACAGCGTAACATCAACCCCCAATACCGGGAGAGATGAAACCCCTCCTATCGCTCATTGTCTCCATGTGATTCGGGACTGTACCCAAAAGCCACCGTTTTGCACGGTCTCTTGAACGTAGTAAGGTGGAAATCAAAGCACAGTGAGAATCACACAAGACTCTATGACGATCTCGGGTCTATAGACTAACTGGTACCAGTGTCACCAAAGAACTGCTATCTGATGATAGGTATAATACCAACAAGGAGTTCTCGGGGAGTCCGTTCAGTGTACCCAGTCTCCACTGAGCACCTGTATACTATCCTTGATGTCAAACACCAATGGATTTGGGATCATCCATCGCCCATCATATGGGTCAAAATACGTATATGCTAGTCTACTCTGGAGTATCGATGCCATGTCTCGATACACTCTCGACTAGGAACAATTATAGGATGTACTTGTGGACTACCCAGGCCCCACTACTATGATCTCCATCATAGCCCCAGTAGTTAAGTAGTCATCCTAAGGGCTTTATCAACATGTGATCACAAGACAGTATTCTGATATAAGTCAACATGTTAAGATAAAGAGCAACCAGATAACATACTATCATGACGAGCAAGAAAGTCCTCTCTATATATGTCCAAGCATCCATTATAATATACATCATATGTACAACAATGGCCTCTAGGGCATACACATAACTAACACTGACATCATTCGTCTGTACATGTTACATGCTTACTGCCTAGCAGCACGTCTCGGATTCAGCCTAAGAGTCTTGACTGTGGTCCCGGTCACGCACATGATACTATTGAGTTATATTGACGATTCCATTAAATTGATATCAAAGACTTTTAGAGTAGATAACCTAGAAGCACAGACTTTAGATCACACACCCATACATACACATACCTCACTGTTTTGATATACATGTTATTCATTTATATTCATGGTTACTTATATTATTCTATCCTGGTCGTTACCGTTTCTTGATATTTATGACACAGTAACGTCTAGTTTTTGCAACTCCCAATTCCTCTACCTTTATTGCAGGTAGATCAAGAATATTTTAGCAATCAAGCCGAGCAACGAGGAGCAACCTATTTAGTTTTAGACTTTTAGTTTATTTATTTCCGCAGTTTTATTTCTTTTGATGTGAGCCCATATTGGAACATGTTTCAGATGTTGTTTATTGGAGCTTGATTCGTTTCCGCTTATGCATTTTCTTGACTCTATTTACTATGGTAAATGGACATGTACTGGATAGATTATATATTTTCTATTTTTGATATCCTATAGACAGCCGTAATGTGACTTTGGAGGGATGATTTCCAACCACAGGTAGCATGGTTGGCTCTGTCGCGTGCCGTAGTTTACGTATCTTGCGAAACGGGACGTGACAGGATTTGTTTGGTATCAGAGCCATAAGTTATAGGTTAGCTGGGTTTGATTCTTTTATAGTTGGGTATTGGACCCACTACACTAACCATGAAACTATGATTTTAGGAACATGTCCTGCCATATTATTGTCTTGTCATTTAAATTCTTAAATCTTATCTTTCCCTTAACTATTTTATCTTGACGTTATGGAAATGACTTTACATCTCAACTTAGAATCCTCCTGATTCCTTATTGTTTCTCCTTTCTTATTCTTTCGATTCTGATATTAGAATTTGGACGACTTGAATGAAGTTATGTGATTGTAACTATGTACCGCATCATGATTACAATGCGGCACTCTATTTTTGGTAACCTGGAGTCCTATTTTGGTTTATTTTCTTGTCTTATGGTCATTGTATTACCTTGTTTCCTCTCGACATCATTGTTTACGTGTTTATATCTTATCGCGGGCTTCAATCCAGCAACCACATTATATCTTTCCTCTCATCTCGTTAGGACCAGTCCATCTACGTTTCAAAGAATAAAAAGAAACATAGGAGGACATATGATGATTGCAGTAGTTTGAGATTAACCCCAGCGGGAGCTGGTACAGACCGCTTCAAGGCCGATCAGATGGTTGATTGAAGAAGTTTTGACCAACCCGGCTCAGAGTAACGCAGCGGAAGAGTGGTGGGCTAATAACCCACAAGTCTTAGAACAAACTTGAAAATTCATGATCATGGAAACCGTTTGCTGAAAGGTGAAGTTCATAAACAAGTTGCAGATGAAGCGCTGATAGCAGTTCGGGATTTCATGGATGTGTTCGAGGACATCTCGGGATTACCGCCAAAACGAGATGTGGAGTTCGCGATTGATCTCATTTTTAGAGCAGCGACGATTTCAAAGGCTTATTACCCGATGGCGCAGGTGGAACTAGATGAGGTAAAGAATCCGCTTGCCGAATTACTGGAAAAATGTTGAATTTGTAGCAGCGGTTCACCATGGGGAGCTCTAGTTCTTCTAGTCAAGAAGAAAGATGACACGCAGAGGATGTGCATCGATTATAAAGAATTAAACCGTGTGACTATTAAAAACAAGTACCCAATCTCTCGCATCGGTGATCGAACGCTTTTGGCGTGTCGGATGTTCAAAGTTCTAAAGTTATAACCGCGATCAGGACGGTGTCGCTATGCAGCTAGCCGGTTGAGCACGGGTCGATCCACAGGGAGATGGTTGTATGTCCGTTCGAGTTTTAGACGAGTCAATGAAGAATGTGTATATGTTTGTTCAATTCTAACCTATGTGTTATATGCAAGTATAAAGTTGTTAAGAAAAAGATACGAAAGTGTAAGCTAAAGAAATCCGCACTCAAAACCTTTGAGCCGAGTCTTGACCAATTGAAGCTAGATCAATCGGCAACAACGTGGATTAGGGGATTTAAGCACGGTATTCGTGGAATCCGGCTTATTTACCCTTGTCCTTCCGTTCTTGTCTCTTGCTTTCGCCTCCGGCCAAACCGAACGCAACCGGTTGCGGTTAGGAATCACCGTTACCTTGGTAGGGTAGGGTGCCTAACGGAGCGCTTGCATAACGTTTGGGCGGAGTTCAAAGGAAAATAACAGGAAAAGGAAATGAGGAAAGAAACCTTAACTTACAATATTGTATTTATTCTTAACAACAACATATTACAACCATTCACAAAACAAACCAAAAAGAGCAAAAGAAAAGATAAAAAAAGAAAAGAAAAGATTACAAGCAAGTAATTAAAAGTTCATGGAATTTAAGTGCATGAAAATAAAGCAAGTGTTAAAGTGCAAGAAAGTAAATGAGCAAGAAATGAAACTAGGAACCATAGAACCAAATATAAGACATGGGTTCAATAACCAAATCTTAAACTTGCAAGCTCACTTAAGAGGTTGCAAGATCAAGAAAAGGCAAAGAACTCATGGAGAATTAAGCACAAAAGAGAGAACAAAATGATACAACCCCTTGAGATTAATGACCAAAGCTTAAACTTGCAAGCTCACTTAAGAGGTTGCAAGATCAAGTTAAGGTAGAGAGCTCAAGGGGGAAACTAAGCCAAAAGAATGATACAAAAACCCTCATCTTCATTTAACATCCACTCAAAATCTCTCACAACAATTTAATGGAGGAAAGATGAAGAAGAAGAAGAAGAAGAAGAAGAAGAAGAAGAAGAAGAAGAAGAAGCTAACAAAAAGAGGGCATGAGAATGAACACCGTACAATGGTTCAGATCTGGGGTATTTATAGGAGGAGAGTTGAAACCTTAGGGCCAGATTTTGCCCCTAAATGAAGTGACCAAACTGCCCACAGAAAACGACACCCTGCAGAGTCTATACGGCCGCGGTTCCGCGGCCTAAGCCTGCTTATGCCGCGGAACCGCGGCTATATTAGGGAATTGGGCCGTGGGTTTTTGTGGGGATCCCTGGTTTTCTGTTGTCTGCTGTGTGGTATATGACTTTTCTCAGAATCTCTTCACAATTCTTCCAGAATTTCAGTAGATCAAAAGGTGATGTGATGTGGATCTTTTGCCATGATTTCCTCGAGCTCCGCGTAAATTTCTTGGATCTTGTGTTGATATTGAGCTTTGTGCATGAAAATGACAATCGATTTGCCATTTTGTCCCTTAAACTGGTATGTGGCAACACACGGATAGAGAACGGAGACCCGTGATTTATCTGTTGTTGGCAGTAATCCGGAATTTGTCGTACTTTTCCATGATATTCACTGTTTAGAGCTGAGACCAGTATCCTGCAATTATGCAGCAAACACTGATTAAAAGCACCTGCCTATAAACAAACAAGCGTAAGAATGGGCGGTATAAAATGCAATATTCTGGTATGAACAAATACCCCCAAACTTAACTTTTGTTCGTCCCGAGCAAAACCAATTATTCACAAAAAAGTCCTAACCGCACTTTCGTAGGGAACGCGATTGCACTGAGCTCGTGCAACAAGCCGTTAAACCTCTAGGTGTCCCTAGTAGGAGGAGTGTTGTCTCCTGAGGGTTTTCAGCGGATTACACCCACAAAATCCGGTCAAGCTAGTTTTGCAAAATTACTATGATTCAAACCCTAAAGTTTTGTTTCAGAAAATAACAATTCTATTATCTTAAGTCTAGACTATCGAACCTTTATTTTTCACATCTCGCTTCTTATTTAACTTATGATTTTATATGTCTTTACGTGCAGTGCAAATAGTGTCGTTAAGTTCCAGAAGGGTCGAATAAAGTCATTATGTCATACAATAAAGCCCAGATAAATTTTTTAAAAGGATCACATAAGTTTTATGAAGAGTTAAGCATTTTTCAAGTTTCGTTTTCCAGTAAGGTTTCAACTTCAGAATTTCTATCTTCCTTAACAGGAAACTAGGTCTTATTTTTCACTCCACCTTTTTCTTGTTTTCATTTCATACACACCTCTGTGAACGTGCAATAGCCTTTATTATAGAATAAAACCTTCATATCTCCGCTAGAAATATTTTTTATAAAATCCTGTCTTTTGTCAAGATTATTCTCACACAAAGAACCGTTAGGAATTTTAACTCGGAGAGAACACTTGCTTGACTTTGTTTTAATCTGGACTTTCTAGGCTTCTTAACGAGTTTTGGGCCAATGCACCCAAACCAGTTGGCTTTAGGGCATTAGGTGTAGAGACACCCCAGCGGACTTAATTACTCAAGTTACCTAGGCCCAAAAACAAAAGACAATTTAGCATGAAAATCATGATGATTCAATGCGAACGGAGATATAACCGGCAGTTCAGTTATTTTTTTGGATAAAAGACGTGTTTAGTGGGTTCGGTGTGTAATCATTCCAATCAAGTTCCAGATGGGTTATTTTTCAGACTTAGTTCTAATTAAGGCATCAATAACATTCCTTCATATTCACTTTACTTCATAAACTATTCTTGATATTACTTATTTCAGAACAAACCTATTTGATTCTCAGAAAATCATTTATCCATTTAAAAGTTTTTAGACATAAAAGACTTGTCATCTAATTTTCAAAACTCATGACACGTGTAGTGTGATGTAAAGACGTATATCAGCTATAGTTAACTTCAAAGGAGAGTTATTTTTCAGGTTTTCAAAATCTAAAAATAAGATTTAGTTATTCTTATCTTATCAAACAAAACCGACGAAATGTTGAATCAGAGTTCTCCCACCAGCTAACTTGACAGAAAAGTTTTTATGTTTTTAGAAAATTTTCTGATTTTTATGGATTTTTAAATAGGTATGCAAATGCAAAATATACAAATGAATGCGAAGGTAGAAAGCTTACCGAGCACACCCCCAAACTTAAACTTGACAGTGCCCTCACTGTCAGGCTACACCAAGAGGGTCAAAATTATCGGCTCTCTCCAAAAGAAAATTTTATACAAAACAAAAAGAAAACCAAAAAAGATATATACAAAAAAGGGTTCCCCCCAAACTTAAGTGAAACAGTGTTTCCACTGTTTAAGCAGTGAAGTTCAGGATTAGGGGGAAAGAAAACAGTTTCAAACTATACAAGGCCTTACACAGGCCAAAAGTGAGCACCAACCATTCAAAGATTTTATCGCTATAATGCACAGGTTGGTGGAAGAAGGCTAGAGAAAAGAGAGTGAGAATACGCGAGACCGTATGGAGATAGAAGTGGTATACGGTCTAGGTATATGAGAAGAAGAATGGCGGAAGGGAGAAAGAAGTGGAATACGAACTTGAGGGTGGAAATGGATTGAATAAATGAGTACAATCTGTAATGATCGATGTGAAAAGATGGATTGTACTAATCTGTCAATATGGCGAGAAATTGGGTCAAATCCCTCAAGATTCGTGAGAAACCAGGGGTACGCCGAACTTGGTAAACCAGACAATGGAAATGGAAGTGATATGGTTACTTACAAGGTCGGAACGATGGAAAGGGTAGAGGAAAGTGATCGAGGAGGGGTATCAGGTAAAGGTTCAGGAGGGGGTACACAGTCAATGGAAGAGACATGATGAATTGGGAAATCCGACTCATCAATTAAAACTGGTTCATCCTCAAAAATTTCCTCAATGTTCTCCTAAAAAATTAGCTCATCCATGCATTTATCATCAAAATCAAGACGCATATGAAGTTCGGGAAAAACATTTAATGACTCGGGATGATGAATTGGAGAGAAAAACTCATCCAAATCGACGGGTTCATCATCCAAAATATTCTCGGCGTCAATCTCCTAAATCAAGTGAAAATCAATATTCTTAGACACCTCAACAAAAGCATAGATATTAATCAATTCAGGTTCTAGAGTGGAGGTGTAAAGGTCAAAAGGATTGGGTGTGGTTTCACTCGAAAAGGACCCTTCACAATCGGGCAAATCAAACACTACAAAATCACTTAACTCATTATCTGTTCTATCTTTAATTAATGAATCATTTGGAACACTAGATAGACAATCAAAACCGGAGTTGTGGGATTCAAGTTGAAACGGGTAGGCTTGATTCGGAAGGGGGTACATCTCACTCTCTCCACTCAAATTCTCAACCTGTCCTACCGCCTCTTCATACATTGGAAAATTTGGATCTAGTTGAAAACTAGCTACCGGGTCACTAGCTTGTATGAGGGCGGCCATAGACGCATTCAAATCCATCATCTGTTGGTACGACGCTACCCTAAAGTCTTCCAATGACTGTTCCAGACTAGACATGGGTTGTGAAGGGGTTTCAGTAAAAGATTCAAAGTTGTTTGGATACTGAAAACTCCCAAATGGCGGTTCAGAAGCAATGTCTAGGGAAGGTGCAAAAGTCGGGTAGGACTGGTAGGAAATGAATGGCTGGACAGGGGTAGGATCAATATTTGGATACGAAGGTGAATGGAATTGTTGATCCCAAGAATTTGAAGTGGTGAAACGAGTGAAAGATCGGCTATGAAATTGTTCAATACGTTCAGCGATGGACAAAGGACGACTTGCAAAGGGGTATCAACATAAGCGGGTGCGGGAGGTTGAAAAGGTTGATACAAAGTGGAATGCGGAGGGCAAGTGTTTGTCCTAGACGCGTCTATGCGATCTTTCAATGACATTTTGGGAATGGAGGGGTCGTTCGATGTTCGGCCAAAGCAAGAACCGTAAGAAGTTATGTCTGGTTGTGGGACGGTGTCGCTATGCAGCTAGCCGGTTGAGCACGGGTCGATCCACAGGGAGATGGTTGTATGTCCATTCGAGTTTTAGACGAGTCAATGAAGAATGTGTATATGTTTGTTCAATTCTAACCTATGTGTTATATGCAAGTATAAAGTTGTTAAGAAAAAGATACGAAAGTGTAAGCTAAAGAAATCCGCACTCAAAACCTTTAAGCTGAGTCTTGACCAATTGAAACTAGAGCAATCGGCAACAACGTGGATTAGGGGATTTAAGCACGGTATTCGTGAAATCCGGCTTATTTACCCTTGTCCTTCCGTTCTTGTCTCTTGCTTTCGCCTCCGGCCAAACCGAACGCAACCGGTTGCGGTTAGGAATCACCGTTACCTTGGTAGGGTAGGGTGCCTAACGGAGCGCTTGCATAACGTTTGGGCGGAGTTCAAAGGAAAATAACAGGAAAAGGAAATGAGGAAAGAAACCTTAACTTACAATATTGTATTTATTCTTAACAACAACATATTACAACCATTCACAAAACAAACCAAAAAGAGAAAAAGAAAAGATAAAAAAAGAAAAGAAAAGATTACAAGTAAGTAATTAAAAGTTCATGGAATTTAAGTGCATGAAAGTAAAGCAAGTATTAAAGTGCAAGAAAGTAAATGAGCAAGAAATGAAACTAGGAACCATAGAACCAAATACAAGACATGGGTTCAATAACCAAATCTTAAACTTGCAAGCTCACTTAAGAGGTTGCAAGATCAAGAAAAGGCAAAGAACTCATGGAGAATTAACCACAAAATAGAGAACAAAATGATACAACCCTTTGAGATCAATGACCAAAGCTTAAACTTGCAAGCTCACTTAAGAGGTTGCAAGATCAAGTTAAGGTAGAGAGCTCAAAGGGGAAACTAAGCCAAAAGAATGATACAAAAACCCTCATCTTCATTTAACATCCACTCAAAAGCTCTCACAACAATTTAATGGAGGAAAGATGAAGAAGAAGAAGAAGAAGAAGAAAACTAAAAGCTAACAAAAAGAGGGCATGAGAATGAACACCATACAATGGTTCAGATCTGGGGTATTTATAGGAGGAGAGTTGAAACCTTAGGGCCAGATTTTGCCCCTAAATGAAGTGACCAAACTGCCCACAGAAAACGACATCCTGCAGAGTCTATACGGCCGCGGATCCGTGGCCTAAGCCTGCTTATGCCGCGGAACCGCGGCTATATTAGGGAATTGGGCCGTGGGTTTTTGTGGGGATACCTGGTTTTCTGTTGTCTGCTGTGTGGTATATGACTTTTCTCAGAATCTCTTCACAATTCTTCCAGAATTTCAGTAGATCAAAAGGTGATGTGATGTGGATCTTTTGCCATGATTTCCTCGAGCTCCGCGTAGATTTCTTGGATCTTGTGTTGATATTGAGCTTTGTGCATGAAAATGACAATCGATTTGCCATTTTGTCCCTTAAACTGGTATGTGGCAACACACGGATAGAGATCGGAGACCCGTGTTTTATCTGTTGTTGGCAGTAATCCGGAATTTGTCGTACTTTTCCATGATATTCACTGTTTAGAGTTGAGACCGGTATCCTGCAATTATGTAGCAAACACTGATTAAAAGCACCTTCCTATAAACAAACGAGCGTAAGAATGGGCGGTATAAAATGCAATATTCTGGTATGAACAATCGGCGAATTATTCGATCAACTCAGTGGCGCGAGGGTATTCTCGAAGTTGGATTTGTGATCCGGATATCATAAAGTTTGGGTGAAATCAGAAGGTATTTGCAAGAGAGCGTTCTGTTAGTTATATGTATGCCCTAGAGGCCATTACTACATGAGATGTATATTGTAGTGGATTCTTGGACATATATAGGGAGGACTTTCTTGCTCGACATGATAGTATGCTATCTGGTTACTCTTTATCTTAACATGTACGCTGATTGTCTCTCTGTTACATGTTGATAAAGCCCTTAGGATGTGTACTTGACTACCTGGATTATGATGCGGATCGTACTAGTGGGATAAAGGTAGTCAGTAAGTACATCCTTTAATGTCCCTAGTCGTGGGTATATCGAGATGGGGCATCGATATACCAGAATAGACTAGCGTATAGCTTCTCGACCCATACAGATGGGCGATAGATGATCCCATATCCATTGGTGTTTGACATCAGAGATGATATACGGGTGCTCAGTGGAGACTGGGTACACTGGACGGACTCGCCGAGAACTCCCAAATGGTATTATACCTCACGTCAGATGGCAGTTCTCTGGTGACACTGGTACATGTTAGTCTGTCAACCCGAGATCATCATAGAGTCTTGTGTGATTCCCACTCTGCTTTGATTTCCACCTTACCACGTTCAATAGGACGTGCAAAACGGTGGTTTTTGGATACATTCCCGAGTCACATGGAGGCAATGAGCGATAGGAGGGGGTTTCGTCTCTCCCGGTATTAGGGGTAGATGTCGTGCTGTGCTCAATTGGCCATAACAGGGAAGTCTCTGGCCAGGGCTGATTTAGAGATTTACTGGTAAGTGTTACCAGTAGTTTCTCGACCCGTTATGAGCCTTGTATCGGCATGACTTATCAAGTTATTGGGGTCTGACGTTTACCACCCCTAGACTTGATATGCGACATCTTAGACGAAGAGATCGGACTGTACGGTAGTGTTACTGACAGGCTTTACAGGAGCTAGAGCAGGCTTGCTTGTTGATCTTCTGATCGCTCAATACCCGGATAGCCGTTACGTACAGCTAGTACCGCTGACGGCTTATGGGTGTTTGATGCGATCATTGCCTACTACCGGCGTATTGACGAGTCTTTAGAGTCCTACATAGAGGTTTTACTGGCTCAGGCAAAATAAAGTAGGAGCATATATATGATATGTGCGGAACCGAGAATGATACGAGTATGTGATACCGTATTCTATTCTCGTGATATTTGTCTCGGTAGGTTATATGTGATATAGCCTGGTTATCGAATCAAGTGTTGATTCGATAAGTTGGTACATTTAATATTAATCGGTTATATGTGATATAACCGGATTATTAAATCAAGTGTTGATTTGATAATTTAGTGTATAATTATATATTTGATATACTAGTTTACATTAACTAATATTAGCTCACTTAAGCATTTATTTTTCTCACATGTGCACACTTAATATAAATGTGATATATATTAATTGTGTTATTTTTGTGTCATGGTTGTTGATACACACTACATGGGTGTATGAGACTTACACCATACTAATTATAATGTGGGGTTTAATTATTTAAAGTGAATCCAAATTAGTGGATAAATGGTCACATTGTCACGCCACGCTTCCCAAAATACGGAATACGAGGGGTTGACAAGGCAAGCCATGCTCCTACGGTCGATAAAACATCCTGCCGTAGTCACACTTCGGCTTCTAGCTTTACATGGTAATCAGTAATCAATACACAGGTAATGAGAAATGCAGTCACTAAATCAAAACAAATACAAAAACTAACCAGATAGAGATCAAGAAAGTATAGCTCTGAGTCGCTGATCTAGATATCCGGAATGTCCTCGAGGTACGTCAGGTCCTGGTCCAAGTTAAATCCACTTCTCCCTCTGAGCATGCATACTCAGGTCGTCAGAGCGACAAAATAGCAATAAATATAAATACATATGTAACATGTGTAATAATGATGAATATGAAACAACATGCATGAAGTGATGATATGAGCATGAAGGAACCAGTACAGGTAAACGGTAAAGCAGGTAAACAGTAAGGCAGGTGTATCGAGTCAGTAATCAATGCATGCCACTAAACCGATCGATCTTTAAGTATCACTATCCAGGTCGCTAAACCTATCGTCTGTCCAAGTGTGAGAGTCAACCACTCGTGAGTATTCTCCACCCAAGGGTAGGGCCCCAGGGGAAAGGGAACACGGGCCCGAGTCGCTCGCTAATAATCAGTAATATCACCCATATGACTCCCAGAATCGTTGTATATGCCGGCAATGGGACTCCCGAGATTCCGTTGAACTCACACTTAAACTACCCCACACCCCGTGGTCTACATCAAACACCATCCATAAACTCAAATACTAGTCGGTACATGACAAGTCTACGCGAGAACTGGAGACAGGATCTCCATCAAGCATGTCTCAACTGGTACCCAAGATAAATGGACAGTATTTGGTGCCTTACCTATGACACTAATATGAGTACTTCCATAATCGTCCCATACCAATTATAGTTACACTCACATTTGTCCTATAGACGTCGACAATGCAATAAATCAACCGGGTTCGCTGATTGTGTACAAGTACGTGTCCCTTTCATCATTCAATCACACTTTAACACTACGTACTTGCCACAATCAAAACACTAATATCTAATACTGGGTAATGTACACGATCACTAAGTTACCAATGTATGTGACCTCTACATGATATGATGAGAATGCAATGATTATGATATGAATAAATTCTCATCAGACAGTATCCTACCACTTGCAAAATTCACTATAAATCAAAAATGCAGAATTAAGCGAAACAATGTAAAAGGTTTAAGTAGTATGTTTAATTATATATCCAACACAATTGGTTCCGCGTCAATCGGGTTTCAGGTTTACTAATTATGGCCATTTCAATTTAAGTGTTCCCTGCTGGAAATCCGGTTTCAGAACTGAAAGTCCGTTTCGTAACACGTTTTACTCCCAGTTGGGATCATAAGCGACAATATAGTTGAAAAATATTTAGGGTTATCAATTATGTTTCCAACACAATTGGCGGATCAGTAATATCCTACATCAACAGGGAGTTATAATCAGGTTAAGGTTGATGGGTAAAATCTGTCTCTGCAGAATTCAGCTAGACACATCGACATTATAAAACGTGTTATAAATATCATACAGAATAGGAATCCAATGAAACTAGTGGGGTAAGAAAGCTAACTCAATTTTATACGTAACGATATAGGGTTCCGTACATTCTCGCATTTGAATAAGGATATATAGTGATTTAAAAACAGGGGTTAACTGGGATTACTGCTCTGGATTGCAGTCCAGAATCGTAATTCTCCTCAGTTTTCTCTATCATAACTTGTTAAAATTCATAAATCAACAATAAATTACTGTAGGTTAATCAGTTATCTTCGACACAAGCCTTGGAACGTTGAAATCCGATTTGTAAAACATTTAATATGAATTTAACGGTCTAGCATGTTCAGAAAAATTCTGATTTTTGCAATGATTATCGGGGATAATATTTTATAGGTGAAACGATATTTATTTATAGCCAAATTTCCGCAGCACCACTGTGAATAGTAAACGGGTTTAACAATCATAAGTTCTACCATTTAAAGATGGGTTTTCAATTTAAATTTAGTATCGAATACTTATAATAATATCGAATCGCAATCGAAATGATTGTATAATAGCATGAAGCAAGTATGTAAAATTTGCTTAATAACGTATCGAAGGCGATAAGGTAGCGACGCGGCACAGTGGTGGAATACGGCTACGGCAGCGGTAACGGCACGATCACGACGTAAGAACGACAAGGGTTGGCCTCGGTGGAGCTTGATTCTTGGACTTGATGGTTCGGTGGGTGCGATGGACGTGCGTTGGCATTGCGACGGCCGCTGCGTCGACGACAACAATGGACACAATGATGGTGGAGATGGCTTGGACGGCGATGACGGCTGTATGGATGTTTTTTGTCACCCCATTGAGATGGGAATACGCGCGCGCTCGTCAGGCGTATTACAGATTCCTCCTGCCTAGGGTAGGCCAGGGTTTATTGATTGTGGGGTCCGAATCTCCGGCAGCCGCGGACTAAGCTGCCGTTAATTACCCCTCGCCTTTGGAGCAAGGAAACCTCCGATTGATAGGTTAAACTGGTCATGCGAACTCAATATGCAGTGTACGCGTGTTTTGTTTTGGAGGGGGACTTGGATATATCGGGAGCCACGCAGAGTTTTTACGGGGTCACGCTACCCGGATAGCGGGCTGGGGGTCAAGGGAGCTAGCAGCCCCCTTGCGGGGTGCAGGGCAGCGTCCCGGCCCAAAATTTTTTAGGAGGGACAGTGTTGTGGAGTGTGTGTGTGTGTGTGTGTGTGTGTGTATGTATATATACACATATATATATATAAAGAAAGGGAAAGGGCATCCAGAGGATGTGTGGGGAAAAGCGCCAGCGCTTTGGGCGCTAGCGCTCTGAGCGCAAGGGCGCTAGCGCTCCACGTGTCAGCATGTGGGCGCTCAGGCGTTAGCACTTTGGACGTTAGCTCTCTGAGGGCAAGATCGCTAGCGCTCCACGTGTCAGCACGTGGGCACTCGGACGCTAGCGCTCTGGGTGCTAGCGCTCTGAGCGCAAGAGCGCTAGCGCTCCACGTGTCAGCACGTGGGCACTGGACGCTAGCGCTTTGGGCGCAAGAGCGCTAGCGCCCCACATGTCAGCACGTGGGCGCTTGGGCGCTAGCGCCCTGAGCGCAAGAGCGCTAGCGCTCCACGTGTCAGCACATGGACGCTCGGGAGCAAAAAGGAACTTGGTCCCTACAATGGGAGTTGTACTCCCAGAAAGGAGCACTTTTTATTCTGTATATATATATATATATATATGAGGAGTTAAACTCCTAGGATGTTTTGAAGCTGATGAAAGGCTTCTCACCTTGAGCCCTAGTTCTTCCCTAAAGTGGGGTTTCTGGAGATGAGTCTCCTTCTTCCTCCTCTGTTGGCCGGATCTTGAAGATCAAGAGATGTGAGATTTTAAAAATCTCTTTTTTTTAAGATCTGATGGCAGATCTGAGTTCCCCTTTGTGGGTTTTGTGGTGAAAAACTATTTAGTTTTATAAAAGGAAGAGTAAAACTCTTGATTTAATTCAAAAAGAGAAGAAGGTTTTTAGAACCTTGAGGAAGGAGAAAGAGGCACAGGCCCTAGATTTTTTAGGGGGAATGAAAAGTCTATCCTTTGTTCATCATCTTGTTGCCTTATATAGGCTTACATATTTATATATAGCCCCTTAGGCTTTACAAAATGGCATTTTGCCCATCGCATGGCTCATGTGCTATTTCTTTTTGCACATAAGCCATGGGCTTTACAAAAATTTGGCTTTATGCCCATTCATGTATAAAAAAATTACATCAAAATTATTTATTACATGATTTCTATGTTGGCATGGGTAGGCTAGCCGCGAGCTCGACTTGGGCATGGGCCCGCTTGACCTGGGCTTGGGCCCACCTGGCTTGGGTTGACCTTGACTTTGACTTGGTCAACCGGGGTGCAAATTTTGACCCCAACAAAGTGCCCCCATCAATGAATGCACACCGCATGCATGAGTTGTGTGCACGAAATTGATGGATCTTGAAGTTGGACTTCGAGGTGGAACATCATTCCAGGGGCGGAGCATCATCCCGGGGAGCATGATTCCTGGGGATCAGAGCATCATTCCGATTTGCGGAGCATAATTCCAGGGTTCGGAGCATCATTCTGATGAGTCGGAGCATAATTCCGAGGGTTGGAGCATAATTCCGGGGAGTCGGAGCATAATTCCGAGGATCAGAGCATCATTCCGAAGAGCGGAGCATGATTTCAGGGATCAGAGCATCATTCCGAAGAGTCGGAGCATCATTCCGAAGAGTCGGAGCATAATTCCGAGGGTTGGAGCATAATTCCGGAGAGTCAGAGCATAATTCCGAGGATCGGAGCATCATTCCGAAGAGCGTAGCATGATTCCAGGGATCAGAGCGTCATTCCGATGATCGGGGCATGATTCCAAAGGGTCGGAGCATAATTCCGAGGATCGGAGCATCATTCCGAAGAGCAGAGCATGATTCCAGGGATCAAAGCATAATTCTGATGAGCGGAGCATGATTCCAAAGATCGGAGCGTCATTCCGATTAGCGGAGTATGATTCCAAAGGGTCGGAGCATAATTCCGAGGATCGGCGCATCATTCCGAAGAGCGGAGCATGATTCCAGGGATCGGAGCATAATTCCGATGAGCGGAGCATGATTCCAAAGGAGCAGAGCATGATTCCAGGGATCAGAGCATAATTCCGAAGAGTCGGAGCATAATTCCGGGATCAAAGTATCATTCCGATGAGCAGAGCATGATTCCAGGGATCGGAGCATCATTCCGAAGAGCGGAGCATCATTCCAGGGATCGGAGCATCATTCCGAAGATCGGAGCATCATTCCGATGAGCGGAGCATGATTCCAGGGATCAGAGCATCATTCCGAAGGGCGGAGCATGATTCCAGGGTTCGGAGCATCATTCCGATGAGCGGAGCATGATTCCAGGGATCAGAGCATCATTCTGAAGGGCGGAGCATGATTCCAGGGTTCGGAGCATCATTCCGAAGGGCGGAGCATGATTCCAGGGTTCGGAGCATCATTCCGAAGGGCGGAGCATGATTCCAAAGATCGGAGCATCATTCCGAAGAGCGGAGCATGATTCTAAAGATCGGAGTATCATTCCGAAGAGCGGAGCATCATTCTAGAGGGATCGAAGCATCATTCCGAAGAGCGGAGCATGATTCCAGGGATCGGAGCATCATTCCGATGAGCGGAACATGATTCTAAGGATCGGAGCATCATTTCGATGAGCGGAGTATGATTCCAGGGTTCGGAGCATCATTCCGAAGGGCGGAGCATGATTCCAGGGTTCAGAGCATCATTCCGAAGAGCAGCAGACATTCTGACCAAAGCATAATTTCGATGTCGAGGTTGATTCCCAGGCGAAGTATAATTCCAACAGGGAAGGCAGATACTCCAAGGCGAAGCTTTATTTCGACGTGGGGTACACTCTGAGACGAAGCATGATTCCGGCGCAGAGCTTGTTGGCCGACTTGATTCCGAGATGAAGCATAATTTCGACAGTGAAGGCAGATACACCGAGGCGAAGCATGATTTCGACACGGGATGCACATTCTGAGACGAAGCATGATTCTAACGCAGAGCTTGCTGGTTGACTTGATTCCGAGGCGGAGCATAATTCCGAAGAGGAGGTCCTTGGTTGATTCCGAGCCGAAACAAAATTCCGACAGGGAAGGCAGATACACCGAGGCGAAGCTTGATTTCGACGCGGGGTACACTCTAAGACGGATCATGACTCCGACGCAGAGCTGGTTGGTTGATTTGATTCCGAGGTGAAACATAATTTCGACAGGGAGCTCGCTGGTTGATTCCGAGCCGAAGCATAATTCCGACAGGGAAGGCAGATACACCGAGGCGAAGCTTGATTTCGACGCGGGGTACACTCTGAGAAGGAGCATGACTCCGACGCAGAGCTGGTTGGTTGATTTGATTCCGAGGCGAAGCATAATTCTGACAGGGAAGGCAGATACACTGAGGCGAAGCTTGATTTCGACGCGGGGTACTGTAACAACTCCATTTTTAATGTACAAAGAATTGATTTAAATTCAATGTATACTTGGAGTATTTATTGTGGCTGATATCTCTTTAAGTATTTATTTCACTCCATAATTACAAGAAGGAGCTTGTAGCTCATTGGTAATACCTTGCACTGCTGAACCAAGCCACCAGAGTTCAAATCCCATGCCCCATATTATTTTTGTATTTATTTTGTTTTAAATTTCTTTGAAAGTCAACAGTCAAAACGCCATAACTCACAAAACTTGAACTGAACATTAAAAAAATAAATATACCATAAATCCCCCCACGAGACCCCCCACCTTTCGGCGCCCTGACTCGGGCGGGATCGGCCGGCGGACCGGCCGACTCGGGCCGGCGCCGCCGGCCGGACTCGGCCGGACCGCCAAGTCCCCTGAACAGAAAAGTTGCGTCTTGACTTGGTCTTCCCCCTGCACACACTAAATTCCTAGATCGGTTACCGAATGCACATTAAACCTCTTTTACTCCTAATTTTTAATGAATTTAATGATTTTTATATATTTTTATATATTTTTTAATTAAAACCCTAACCCTAGCCTAACCCTATATAAACGCCCCATACCCTCTACCCTCTCATCCTAAATTCCTAAGTCCACTCTCTCAAAATTCCAAGAGAACTTTGGTACGTTGGAAAATGAGCGAAAGGCGAAGCGCTGACGAAATCGACGGCGAAATTCCGGTGATCGTGCCAGGACCTCTCAACGACGATTCGACGCACCGGCAAACCCTCTACTTCCTCCTCACTCTCTAGTGTTGTCCAAACCCGTAAGTCCCTCTTTTCTACCTTTCTTTTCTTTCATAAAATTATGACTTTACAAACCCGGCGGAAATCAGAACAAACCGATTTCCGATTCGGTTTTCTATAAAATCTCACTTATCACCAATTGCATAATACTTAAACATCTTCATGTTGACTATTAATCACTTAACAACTAATTTGAACAAGTTTTCTCACATGAAATGATAGCTTTTACAATATATCGTATTCTTTCACTTAAATACCATAATGTTTAGTTTTCACATTTAACCCTTTAACATTGCTATACCTTAAAGTAGATCACGAGATAATGACCTACCTCCACACATGCTCATATGCAAACATAACAAGCTACCTTGAAAACTTAGAATACGATAAAACAAGATTTTACAATTAAATACCATTTTCTTAATAAAACATTTTCTAAAAGTTTTAGGTTGGCTACACTTTTAAACAAATATCTTTTAATAGGAAAATACGATAAGTTGTAGACATCGATCGTTTATCTAAACCTGATTTTGTAGTGTCTAGGCTAGGCAAGTGAGTAAAGGTAACTTTAAAAGGCCCGTCTCACAACTCGTGAGCGGATCCCTCCTTCCTCACTTGTACTTACCTGACCACAATTGGCGGTGAAGAGACGATTTGAGGCTTCTAACAACTTATTGTTTAGATCATTTAAAATTAGTCTAGTTGAAATAAGAAATCCTAGAATCTAAAATACGGGAAATCAACTTTTGCAAATAAATACCTTTTATTTTATAAAACCGTATTCTAAAGGTTTAGTATTTATAATCTTTGCAAAGCGCCACTACAACCCATCTTTGGGGAACCCTTTAGGGATAGTATGGTGTATCTTGCACCCTCGGCTTAGTAGTGCGAGATTCAGACCTCCGCAAGGAGCATTTGGTCTCGAAAGGTTTAAAATACGATATCTTAAGAAAATGATATTTTTATATAAAATATTTATTGAAATTATTTTTGTATAAATATATGTATATTATCATTAAAAGATCTATTTTTTTATAATATAAATATCCCACTTTTTCTACAAATCACAAGACTAGATTTTTACATTAAGATACCATGAATTTCAAATAAATCAATATTACAGATAATACCTCTATTTATGGAATTAGAATAATTTCACTAAGAAATATCACAAATAAAATTTACACTCATTATAACTATAAAGATGAATAATAAATACTTGGGGTGTATCTTGAAAACTATACAAAAGTATTTTTACATAAAACCCCCTCAAGTTTTATAAATTACAATAAGGACCCTAACAATTATAGAACTTCGACTTACATTTCTTTTGGTCTGACTCAGGTTTGAGTCTGATTATTTCTGACTTGAATATGATTCAAGTCAATCTATATTCTTTAATATTCCAACTCAATATGAACACATGAATCCCAGAATCCAGTTAACAATCTATACAACTTGACTGAATCAAACATGGATATACATCCATTATTCCGTTATTCCATTTACCTGATTATGCAGTTACAATCTGTTTACTGATATCATGGTTTTGGTCAGTCATCCAACTTATACAATACAACAATACAATCAAAACACTACGGGGTTTAAGGGGTAGATTGGTGCGGAAGGTGTTAGAAGTGGCACGAGACGGTAAGATTAAGACACCTAACTTATATTCCGTTGCTGTTGTACCGTGGCTTAACGGTTCCTTGTACATTCCGTTTGCCCTGATCTCTAGCATACTGAGACCCCTCTCGTATACACTGGCATCCTTCCGTACCAAGCTACAAACAAGAGCGTGAACACAATATTCTACAATATTCTACAATTTTTTAGAAGATACCTCTTATTCTGTCTTTTCTAATTCTTCTTTATCTTTGGGACTTACCGAACGACCTGTTCGCTGACGACATTCTATTTCTTTCTTCTTTGAATGTCGTCAGGTGTTTTGGACCCAGCAGAGATCGAGCCCACCGGTGAAGACTTGGATCAGTTTCACGAAGACCCCGAGCTCTAGACATTGTACCTTGTTCTATTCAGTATTTTCATTTCCTGTTATGCCATTGTTTACGCATCGCTTTTCATTCCAGTTGTATTACTTTTCATGCATTGTACAAAAGAATGTTATTAATAAAGTTGCTGTTATTTTTTATATCTCTTGTCTCTTGTGATTTACCTTTATATTGCTTAGATACGCTTAGCGTATTTACTTCACAGTAAATACGTAGCGGACCTCGTCGCATCCCCATTCGCCGTATACCGGGAAGCGGGGTGTGACAGGTTTTGTTGGTGGCCCATGCAGGTCAGAGCTGTATAGAACCATACTATGTAGTTCTGTTCTGCGTAACAACCTAAGCAATATAACACAAGAACTAGCAACTAAAACATTCTTTACAAATCATGTTCCTTGAATCTTACAAATTTCTATTCCTTGAATCTTATCATTTCATGTATTTGAATCTGTCCTAACCCAAATTTTTTTCAAGGTTATGGATTCCCCGAACAACACCAGCACCAATGTCAACAACACACCTCTAGCACTACCTCTCACACCAGCTGTTCCTGCGCCAACCACCGACCAAACAGTGCTACTTGAGGCGATCCGCAACCTTCTCGAGGGACATCAACAACTCCTGAACCGTCCCGAGACCGACGCACCGAGAGTAAAGCAATTCAGGGCTTTACATCCCAAGCAGTTCTCTGGTAAAGGAAGCCCTCTTGAAGCGGAAGAATGGGCACAAAGCATAGAAGACGATCTGGCAGTAGCTCAAGTGCCAGACCTAGCTTGGGTCCGTGTGGCGAAACTACAGCTCACGGATAATGCTCGCAACTGGTGGAAGGCGGAAGAAAGCCGTTTGGTATAGCCTATTGAATGGAAGACTTTTTGCGAGAAGTTCGACGCGAAATACTTCCCTGTGACTGCCAGGTTTGCAATGGAGCAGCAGTTCATTCATCTACAACAGGGCTCGATGTGGGATAAATCAGTAGATGAGTACGACACTGAATTCACCATGCTAAGCCAGTAAGATATGTCACAACAGTTCAATTTTAAAATCTCACATACTACACAGCTAACACAATCTTTAAACAAATTCGCGACACACTTGATACCGACGAACGAGATCAAGGCCCGTCGCTTTCAACAAGGACAGGACACGGAGATTCAGGCTGCTCTAGCCACGGGAAAATTTCTGACTCATGAGGATGCTCTGGAAGCTGCCCGCAGTTATGAGGCAGTGAAAAAAGCAAGGGGCAGACCTCAGTCTGCAGGAGTCAAGCGCCCTGCCAATCAGATGGCAGGTGGAGCCTCATCCAGGCCATTTTTCGTGCCAAGGCAACCCGGAGTACCGAACCATCGTCCCAGCCCAGCCTTTTACACCTACTGTAAGAGAACTGGACATATGATGAAAGACTGCCGTCGAGCCAACCGTCTTTGCTTAGTCTGCGGCTCAGCTACTCATGATATTGGGTCTTGTCGCCAAAGACAAAACCCAGTTACTGCATCCAGGCCAGCAATTACCTATCCGCAGCGACCAGCTCTTCAGGCACCTGCTCCAAGACCTGCACTACCTGCACCACCTAGAGGACCACAAGCTGCACCACCTCCTCGTCAGTTCCATCAAGCTCAAAGGAACGTTCTGAGGAATGCTCCTCAGGCCAGGAGGAATGTACCAAGGCACCAAGCTTTCACGATGTCCGTGGAAGAAGCTGAGGCCACTGGCCAAGTCATCACTGGTAAACTTTCTTTTCAAACTTTGCTTTTCTATCTTGCTACTTAGTTACATATTTCCTATACCTAAAACATATCCCACATACCTTAGGTACAATTTTAGTATCCTCAATTCCTGCACTAGCACTGTTTGATACTGGAGAATCACACTACTTTATGTCGCAACGGTTTGTCCGGACCCATACGATTCCAGTCTCACCGCTTGTATCCAGCTGGAATGTCAGTTCAGGAAACGACGTTCTAAAGGCAACTATGGGATATAGCTTGTATTTAGTCGTCGTCTGTAGCAGAGAGTTTTATGCTGGCTTCAAAGTGCTGGACATACCGAACTTCGATGTGGTTCTAGGAATGGATTGGCTTGGAACTTTTTATGCTACCATCGACTGTCATCAAAGGAGGGTAGTATTCGAGATTCCAGACCATCCGGTCTTCTATTTCAAAAGTGGAGACCGTAAGTGGAGACCGTACACTGGAGCCAAGTACCTACAAAGCGAAGCCAAGAGAAGCAGTAGTTGCAGCAGCTCAAGCAGAAGAAGAATCAAGGCCAGATGTGGTTCGAGAGTTCGACGATGTATTTCCTGACGATATATCAGGTTTGCCTCCCGATCGAGCTTTTGAATTCAGTATCGATTTAGTACCAGGAGCACAACCGGTGATCAAAGCACCCTATCGTTTAAGTCCGGAAGGTTTGAAGGAAGTCCGAACACAGTTAGGACGAATTACTGGCGAAAGGATGGATTCGTCCCAGCACTTCAAGTTGGGGATCCCCTGCACTACTTGTGAAGAAGAAGGAAGGTTCATACAGAATGTGCATCGATTACAGAGCCTTGAACGAAGTCACTATAAAGAACAAGTATCCACTCCCACGCATCGATGATCTATTCGATCAGCTAAGTGGAACTTGTGTTTTCTCTAAATTGGATCTTCGTTCAGGTTATCATCAAGTGAAGGTCAAGGAAGCTGATATTCATAAAACAGCTTTCAGAACATCGCTATGGACATTATGAATTTCTAGTAATGCCATTTGGAGTGACCAACGCAACCCGCAATATTCATGAACCTAATGAATCAAGTTTTCTGGGAGTACTTAGACAGGTTTGTTGTCATCTTCATCGACGACATCCGGGTGTATTCTAAGAGTCGGAAAGAACATGCAGAGTATCTACGAATTGTCCTAGAAACTCTTCGACAACATCAGCTTTATGCCATGTACAAGCAAGTGCGAGTTTTGGCTAAATCAAGTTGGTTTTTCTTGGACATATCGTATCAGGAGAAGGAATCTCTATGGATCCAGCGAAAGTTTCAGAAGTTAGCGACATGGTCTACACCAAAGTCAGTGAAGGATATTCGAAGTTTCTTGGGTTTAGCTGTGTTAGGTTATATGTATTGCCCTAGAAGCCATTACTATACATAGGATGTATATTGTAGTGGATGCTTGGACATATATAGGGATGACTTTCTTGCTCGATATGATAGTATGCTATCCGGTTGCTCTTTACCTTAACGTGTACACTGATTGTCTCATCTGTTACATGTTGGTAAAGCCCTTAGGATGTGTACTTGACTACCTGGACTATGATGCGGATCATTACTAGTGGGGACATGGTAGTCCATAAGTACAATCCTTCAAGGTCCCTAGTCGTGGGTGTATCGAGACGGGGCAAGCGATATACCAGAGTAGACTAGCGTATACCTTCTCGACCCATACAGATGGGCGATGGATGATCCCATATCTATTGGTGTTTGACATCGGAGATGATATACGGGTGCTCAGTGGAGACTGGGTACACTGGACAGACTCGCCGAGAACTCCCAGATGGTATTATACCTTACGTCAGATGGCAGTTCTCTGGTGACACTGGTACAGGTTAGTCTGTAGACCCGAGATCGTCATAGAGTCTTGTGTGATTCCCACTGTGCTTTGATTTCCACCTTACCACGTCCAAGAGGGCGTGTAAAACGGTGGTTTTTGGGTACAGCCCCGAGTCACATGGAGGCAATGAGCGATAGGATGGGATTCGTCTCTCCCGGTATAGGGAGTTGATGATGCGGTGTGTTCGATTGGCTATAACCGGAAATCCCTGGCCAGGGTTGCTGAGATTTACTGGTAAGTGTTACCAGTAGTTTCTCAAACTGTTATAGACCTCATATCAACACGACTTATCGAGCTGCTGGGGTCTGACGTTTACCACCCCTAGGCGAGATATGCGACATATCAGACGAACAGACCGGACTGTACGGTAAGTGTTACTGGTTGGATTCACAGGAGTGTGAACGGGCTTGCTCGTCGATCTTCTGATCGCTCAATACCCGGGTGGCCGTTACGTTTAGCAGACCGCTTGCGGCTTGTAGGTGTTTGATATGATCATCACCTGCTGCCGGCGTATTGACGAGTCTTTAGAGTCCTACACAGAGGTTTCCTGGCTCAAGCGAAACGAAATAGGAGCGCATATGAGATATGTGCGGGACCGAGAATAATAACAGTATGTGATACTGTATTCTATTCTCGCGATTTGTATCATTGGACGGTTATATATGATATAGCCGGGTTACCGAATCAAGTGTTGATTCGATACATTGATACACTTTATATTTGTCGGTTATATGCGATATGACCGGATCATTAAATCAAGTGTTGATTTAATGATTTGATGTATGATTATATATTTGATATATTACTTTACATTAACTAGTATTTGTTCACTTAAGATTGATTTTCACACTTGATGTGCACAAGTAGTATATGTGATATATTTTTGTGCACTTGATTGTATCATGTTTGATGATACATGTAAACTTGGGTGTGTTTGCTTTTAAACTATGATTTGGGTTAATGGTTAGGGTTTTAAATGTTTTATTTATTTTCTTTATGCATTTATTTTTAAGGGCAAGAAAGAGAATGGTTGCTTCTTTTGTTTTTTGTTGAAGCTTCATGAAGCTTTGATAGCTTAACCATTTTGTTTCTTTCCTTAACCCTAACCATTTACTTAAACCCTAGTTAATTCTGTAAGTCCATGTTGCCCATCCCGGTGCTTGCGGGGAGGCGGAAAACGGAATAAAAATCGGATTTTTATGAGCTTAGGCAACATGGACTAGAGCTAGAAGGATCTTTGCTAAACAAAAACTTGCTAAAGCTAACTAGTAACTAGCTAAGTGCTAGAAAGGTTATACCTTGGGCTTTAAGTCCTTTTCTTCTTGCTCCTTGGAGTGGTGGAAGGAGGTCACCTTGGTCGTCTTCTCACGTCGAAGAAAGATCCACCCGAAAGCCTCAACCTTTGGCTTCAACTCCAAGCAAGAAGTAACTAGGGTGCAAGAAGTGCTAGTCCTTGAACCCTAGATGAGAGTAAAGATGATTAAGAGAGGGTTTTTCTCAATCTCAAGTGTTTCTTAACACATGAGAGGGAGAGAGCTTGAGGGAGAGGAAGAACAAGAGAGAGAAAGGATATGATAGAATTGAGAGAATAATATGAACCATTCTCTCATATATGTGAATTATTGTAATTAGATAATTAGTGAGAGAATTGTCATGGCTAAATCAAAGACATGACCATTATCATTTCATTTTTAATGCAAATTGCAAAGATCAAAGAGCATCTTCCAAATGAAATGATGATGGTCAAAGTGTCAACAAGGTCAACAAGTCAAGGTGGGTCAAATGGTCAACAACCATAACCATGCACAATTATTAAACTAATATCAATTAACAATAATACACACAAAAGCATTAGGGTTAATAAAATGACAATAGTCATTAACCCTAATCAAAGTCCTCTCCCTCAATCTCAAGCTACCGTGCATACGCACCCGCATTCGTGATCCGAGGAACACGAATACAATGAGAAAAACCAATCCCAAATCATATACTAGGATCCGGCTTAAACCAAAGCCCGCTAGTATAAACTGTCCGGACAGCAAACGTGCACAAGTGCGCGAATGTGAACGAACCCTGTCGCAAAACCATGCGATCTCTACTCATTTTGCCTAAAGGCGAATAGCTCTCTGTATGGGACTCTAAAGACTCGACACTACGCTGGCAGTGGGTTTAACCACAGACCGCAAGCGGCACTAGCTGTACGTAACGGTCCCCAGGTAGATGTCGATATAAAGACTGACGAGGTGAACCCCATCTGAACTCCTACTGAGCCTGTATATGACAATCTCCGTACAGTCCGGTCTGTTCGTCTGATACATCGCATGGCGGGCCTAGGGGCGGTGAACGTCAGTCCCCTAATAGCGGTACAAGTCGTGTCGGAGTGTAGCCCAGAACACCCTGAGATAACACTGGAAACCTACCAGTATATCTCGCTTGCCCTGGCCAGGGACTACTCGTGTAATGGCTCTCCTAGACACAGCGCGATGTCAACCCCCAATACCGGGAGAGACGAATCCTGTCTAACCGTCACTGCCTCCAAGTGCTTTGGGACTGCACCCAAAAACTACCTGTTTGCACGACTCCTTTGAGCCGTGGTAGGGTAGTAATCAAAGTGCAGTGGGAACACACTCGAGGCGAAGTGACAGTGTCAAGTCAGCGGACTAAGCTGTACTCATGTCACCTGGGAACTGATAACTGACGATAGGTATAATACCAACCAACAGTTCCCGACGAGTCCTGTCCAGTGTACTCGTAACCTAACGAGCACCCGCATACTATCTCAAGTACGACGTACTGACGGCTGTGGGACAGACCGTCTCCCACGCTGGGATGAGAAGCACATACGCTAGTCTACTCCAGAGTATCGATGTCCTGTCTCGATAGTCCAACGACTAGGGACCTGTATAAGGATGTGCTTATAGATCACCCAGCTCCCACGAGTGTGAGCGCCATCACAACGCTGGTAATCAAGCAAAGATCCTAAGGGCTCTACTAATATATATATCAGCGATATGCTAAAAGAAACACATGCACATATTAAAGCAGAGACAAACCAAGTAGCATACTACCATTTCGGGCAAGATTGTATATACAACTGTGAATATCCCAAGCTTCCATCAAGTAATATACAAACTAGTATGATACAGTAATGGCCTCTAGGGCATATACACTAACAATCTCCCACTTGCACTAAGGCCATGTACTGGCGTATCGAAGACCTATCATCTCGATCAGCCGCTCGAACTGAGTCTGGGGCAAGGCCTTGGTGAATGGATCTGCAGTGTTATCCTCTGATGCAACTCTCCGGACCTCGATCTCCTGGCGATCTACGATCTCCCTGATCAGGTGATACCGCCTTAAGATGTGTCTGGATTTCTGAAGGGACCTGGGTTCCTTCGCTAAAGCTATAGCCCCGTTGTTGTCGCAATACAGAGGTATTGGGTCAACAATGGACGGAACCACCTGAAGTTCTCTCAAGAACTTCCTCATCCAGACAGCTTCTTTTGCGGCATCAGATGCAGCGATGTATTCCGCTTCCATAGTCGAGTCAGCAACGGTTTCCTGTTTGGAGCTCTTCCAACACACCGCTCCTCTATTGAGGGTAAAGACAAAACCCGACATGGACTTGGAATCATCCTTGTCACTCTGGAAGCTGGAGTCAGCAAAGGCCTCAATCTGCAGGTCTTTTCCGCCATACACCAAGAACATCTCCTTAGTCCTTCTCAGGTACTTGAGAATGTTCTTTACTGCTATCCAATGTTTCTCCCCAGGGTTTGACTGATACCTGCTTACCACACTCAGTGCATAAGCCACATCCGGTCTGGTACACAACATCGCATATATTATAGAGCCTACCGCAGATGCGTAGGGTATAATAGACATGCGATCCCTCTCCAAATCAGTCTTGGGAGACATCTCTTTGGAGAGGGTGATCCCGTGACAAGCCGGTAGATTACCGCGCTTGGAATCTTCCATACTGAATCTCTTCAATATGGTGTCGATGTACCTGGACTGCGAAAGTCCTAATATCCTCTTGGATCTATCACGGTAGATCCGGATACCCAGAATGTATGAGGCATCACCCAGGTCTTTCATGGAGAACCCGTGTGACAAGAACCCCTTGACAGATTGTAGCATAGGAATGTCATTTCCTATTAAGTGAATGTCATCCACGTATAAAACGAGGAATACCACAGTTCTCGCTACAAATCTACAATAGATGCATGGTTCATCTGGATTTTTGATAAAGCCAATTCCTTGACCGTCTCATCAAAACAGATGTTCCAACTCCGCGATGCCTGCTTTAGTCCATAAATGGACTTAAGCAACTTGCGCACCTTTTCGCTACTCCCACTCTGAATGAAACCCTCTGGCTGATCCATATAGACACACTCCTCTAAATGTCCATTTAGAAAAGCTGTTTTTACGTCCATCTGCCAAATCTCATAATCGTGGAAGGCAGCAATGGCAAGAAGGATCCGAATGGATTTCAGCATAGCTACTGGAGAAAAGGTTTCGTCATAGTCCAAACCAGGTCGCTGACGAAAACCCTTTGCTACCAGTCTAGCTTTATAGGTCTCAACCTGTCCATCTACACCAATCTTCCTTTTGAAGATCCACTTGCATCCTACGGGTTTTACCCCATCTGGAGCAATGTCCAACGTCCATACTTTGTTGGTGTACATGGACTCCATTTCGTTCCGCATTGCATCCAGCCATTTTACCGAGTCGACGCTCTGAATGGCTTGCTGGAAGCTAGTAGGCTCATCAAAGTCTATGATGTAATCCTCTCTATCCCCGTCAATGAGAAAACCGTAGTATCTCTAGGGCGGATGAGACTGCCTACTACTCCTGCGGAGTGGCGTGGGAATGTCCTGATCTTTCGAACCCTCTGGTTCAACCAAGCTTTCAGTAATAGCTCGTGGTTATGGAATTTCTTCCAGTTCTATTGCGCTCCCACTTAATTCTTTTTCTATGAACTGGTGTTCTAGAAAGTGGGCATGGCGAGAAACAAGGACTTTTTGTTCCTCTTCGCAATAGAAGTAATATCCCTTGGAGCTCTTTGGATATCCCACAAACTTGCACTGTACTGAGCGTGCCTCGAGCTTGTCCGCATGCTGCTTTTTTACAAAAGCTGGACATCCCCATGTCTTAATGTGATTAAGATAGGGTCTCTTCCCACACCACATCTGATATGGTATAGTAGGCACAGTCTTAGTTGGAACTCGGTTCAAAAGGTATGCAGCTGATTCTAGCGCATATCCCCAGAACGATCGCGGCAACTCAGCATTACTCATCATGGACCGTACCATATCCAATAGGGTTCGGTTCCGTCTCTCCGATACACCGTTATGTTGCGGAGTGTATGGAGGAGTAAGCTGAGAGAGAATTCCATTCTCTTTTAAGTAACCCAGGAACTCGGCACTCAAGTATTCACCACCTCGATCAGATCTCAGTGCCTTGATACTTTTGCCTGTTTGTTTTTCTACTTCATTCTTATATTCCTGGAATTTTTCAAAAGCCTCGGATTTATGTTTCATTAAGAAGACATAACCGTACCTTGAAAAGTCATCCGTAAAAGTAATGAAGTAAGAATAACCGCTTCGTGCATGTGTAGACATTGGACCGCACACGTCGCTGTGTACGAGTCCTAAGAGCTCGCTCGCTCTTACTCCGTGTCCAGTGAACGGAGTCTTTGTCATCTTTCCCTTGAGACAGGATTGACAAGTTGCATACGATTGATATTCGAACGAATCCAAATATCCTTCTGCATGTAACTTAGTCAACCTTCTCTCATTGATGTGACCCAGTCTACAATGCCATAAGAAAGTTTTATCGATTTCTGGAGACTTTCTTTTGTGTGTATTCTGGACATTGAAAATCTGTGGCTGGTTTAATACGTATATACCGTTGTTCAATGTACCTGACCCAATCAAAACTTGATTAAGGTGAATGTTCACTACATTACTTACAAATGCAAATTCATAACCTTCTTTAGATAATAAAGATACAGAAATGATATTATAGGTTGCATTTGGTACATAATAACAACTACGCAAAACCAAAAAATGTCCATCCGACAATCCCAGGTGATAGTCCCCCACGGCCTCAGCATCCATGCTAGCACCGTTCGCAACTCTGAGGGTCATGTCACCTGCCTTCAAAACTCTACGCTTTCTCAACGCCTGCAAAGAATTACAGATATGAGATCCTGATCCGGTATCCAATACCCAGGACGTAGAGTTTATTGATAGACAGTTTTCAATAACATACACACCTGAAGCTGAAGCTGCAACTCGCTTCAAATCCTGTGTTCTGGCTTTCCAAGCCTTGCAATCCTGTTTCCAGTGACCACTTTTGTGACAATAGAAGCATTCTTCCTTCCCCACCAGCTTTCCCGCTACCTTTGTTGCTTTTCCTTTTCCCTTCGTATCCACTTTACCGACACCGCCTCTTGGTTTGGCGGGGGCTTTCTTCTTCTTGCCCTTGGCTTTCGCCCTGGACCTAGAAGAGGAAGATCCTTCTACAAACAAAGTGGATGTCTCCCTACCCTTCTGTAGGGTGCCCTCAGCACTCCTCAACATGTTCAGAAGTTCGGAAAGTTCAACCTCCTTTCCTTGCATGTTGAAGTTAAGAATAAACTGGGCGTAAGTGGAAGGAAGGGATTGGAGAATCAAATCAGTATAGAGTTCATTCTCCAACGTGGTCCTAAGGTCCGCGAGCTTCTCAATGTAGCCAATCATCTTAAGCACGTGTTCCGCTACCGATGATCCGACGGCTAACCTTGCCGAAAACAACTTCTTCGACACTTCGTATCTTGCGATACGAGACTGCTCTCCATACAGTTCTTTTGTATGAAGAAATATGGACTCAAGGTCCATATTCTCGTGCCTCCTCTGATGTTCGTTGTCCATCAAGGCAAGTACGAGGCATCTGGCCTTCGCGCAATCTATTTCCCAGGTCTTGTAGATTTCCCTATCTACGATACTGGTTTTGGGACCTGGGACAGGGGGAGCTTTGGTGGTAAGGACATACCCCAACTTGTCGTAAGTGATTGCCATCTTGACATTCCTGAGCCAATCTTTGTAGTTTGGCCCTGTCAATATGTTTTTATCTAGTAATAACTTAAGTCCGGTCATCTTGAATGGTCGCTGCAATTAGGAGAGAGAAAAGAAACACTTTAGCATGATGCTCTTGCAAGTTTAGAGTGGTTTTTAATTTGTCTAAACTGGATGGCTCCCACTGTCTCTCGAATCTCTTCTCAAACCGTAAAGAAAGGATTAGTCAGGATCAATCTCACCGTACAATACTTGCTTAACCGTTCAGCCAGGCCAGTGTCGGTACTTCGAGGGAGGTTTTCCAACGCTTTCACGAAGTTCCTTAATTAAGTAACCTCTTTTCCCTGTGGGCGTAGCCCCGCTAACACCTTTCTAGACACCTACTAAATTTATAGCATTGATCGTTAAGTGAGAGTTTTCCCGAGGAGTAGCATATACTCACAGTAGGATCGGGATCTAAATATCATCGCGTGATAAAACCGAAGGAATCCTACCAGAATCATCACACTCCAAATGGTATGCAACGCTAGCAAGTTTCAGTACTTATGAAACTCCCGATGTGGATTTTTGCCCCATGCTCTTATGACCTTGACTTTGGCCAAAATATCATAAGTCACATGTCAAGTTCTACCCGTCATTCTCCTGGTTAATTTGGACCCACCCGTACCTACCCTTAACTTTGGCCAAAATGGCAGCACGACTGTCCCAAACCAACGCATCTATCTATGCTGCACATGAATACCCAATAGCTACCAATCACTATGCCTTGACTTTGGCCAAAATACATAGCTTGAATACTTTTTGACCATTCATGTGGAATGACGGAGGGCTACGAATGGTTTTGGCGAAACCGTGAACGTAGTGAACTTGATCTAATCGATGGAACGAGATAGCTTTTAAAAGGAGTGGTTCAAGCTCCGCGTTTAAAAGTTTAGTTTTGAAAAGAACCGAGTGGTTTTCAAAGTGTTCCAATTGACTTTTACTTGGTTTATTTTCTTGCATTAGTTCTTTTAATGCGTCCCATCATTTAATCCTACCAGTGCAGAAAACAACCAAAATATGACGTACGCTTATGCCATTCGCATTCGCCACGGGGCCCCGTCATCACTTGTTAGGTTACTTAACTAACGACAGAGCGGGTGCTGGGCTAGCACGGCTGTAAAACATAAGCAACGCCTAAATAGTTATCATATATAAATATATAGCAATGATAGACATTACAGATCACAGATGAATACATTGGATATACTAGGAATCCGCAATCCATTCGAGCCTGCAACGAAAAGCGGATTACACGGTCGCGGTAAATAGCCAATACCCTACCCAAGACCCCTACGGGTGCGGCAAACTACCCGCCAAGTACCCGAAGCGAAGCAACCTCCCTCACCACCGTGAGTAGGCCACTCGGCACTTCGAGATACCCGGTAGTTTGCACACCCCCTCCATGGGTCTATCCTAGGAGCAAAAACAGTAAAAAGAATTATACAATGACGGCTACAACCCCGACCCGGTTGTGCGGCCAAACAAATAATAATATTACATCAATTTACATATTACAATGAATGAAAGAAAAAGCAACACTCATCTCACATCCACCCCGGCTATTCATCCGCGACAATCCAACCCATTCATATACACATACCAGTATCAATCACAGATCACAGATATATATAACCCCGACTAATCGACATATAGCGATTAGCCGACGTTCAATACATACAAACATCACAGATATAACCGTCATAGTCAAAGTGTAGTGAAGTTCCGAAAAAAATACGGATTTATAGGCCCCCAAAAATAAATTTCTATTCTGGAAAATCTGGGCACATATAACATATCTTAAAAATCCTAAAACCAAGTCAGAGATACACTGCACCAAACTCGACCCAGTGAAGAGCCAACTTGGCCGCGGTTGCGCGGCAATAGCATGCTATTGCCGCGGAACCGCGGCTCCTTGGTCAAGTCACTGGACCGGGTTTGGTGGTTATCTTTAAAAAACCCTGAGAGGATTTTTGGAGTTTAAAAAATTTTGTTTTGACCAGAAAATTTTTTAACAGAAACTAGGGTTTTTGAAAACTCGGTTTTTGGATTTTTCGGTTTCGAACTTCGTTACACTTCACTACCTATCTAGTTTATGTTTAGTTAGGCTCTGATACTACTGTAAGTCCACGTTGCCCATCCCGGTGCTTGCGGGGAGGCGGAAAACGGAATAAAAATCGGATTTTTTTGAGCTTAGGCAACATGGACTAGAGCTAGAAGGATCTTTGCTAAACAAAAACTTGCTAAAGCTAACTAGTAACTAGCTAAGTGCTAGAAAGGTTATACCTTGGGCTTTAAGTCCTTCTCTCCTTGCTCCTTGGAGTGGTGGAAGGAGGTCACCTTGGTCGTCTTCTCACGTCGAAGAAAGATCCACCCGAAAGCCTCAACCTTTGGCTTCAACTCCAAGCTAGAAGTAACTAGGGTGCAAGAAGTGCTAGTTCTTGAACCCTAGATGAGAGTAAAGATGATCAAGAGAAGGTTTTTCTCAAGCTCAAGTGTTTCTCAACACATGAGAGGGAGAGAGCTTGAGGGAGAGGAAGAACAAGAGAGAGAAAGGATATGATAGAATTGAGAGAATAATATGAAGCATTCTCTCATATATGTGAATTATTGTAATTAGATAATTAGTGAGATAACTGTCATGGCTAAATCAAGACATGACCATTATCATTTCATTTTTAATGCAAATTGCAAGGATCAAAGAGCATCTTCCAAATGAAATGATGATGGTCAAAGTGTCAACAAGGTCAACAAGTCAAGGTGGGTCAAATGGTCAACAACCATAACCATGCATAATTATTAAACTAATATCAATTAACAATAATACACACAAAAGCATTAAGGTTAATAAAATGACAATAGTCATTAACCCTAATCAAAGTCCTCTCCCTCAATCTCAAGCTACCGTGCATACGCACCCGCATTCGTGATCCGAGGAACACGAATACAATGAGAAAAACCAATCCTAAATCATATACTAGGATCCGGCTTAAACCAAAGCCCGCTAGTATAAACTGTCCGGACAGAAAACGTGCACAAGTGCGCGAATGTGAACGAACCCTGTCGCAAAACCATGCGACCTCTACTCATTTTGCCTAAAGGCGAATAGCTCTCTGTGTGGGACTCTAAAGACTCGACACTACGCTGGCAGTGGGTTTAACCACAGACCGCAAGCGGCACTAGCTGTACGTAACGGTCCCCAGGTAGATGTCGATAAGAAGACTGACGAGGTGAACCCCATCTGAACTCCTACTGAGCCTGTATGTGACAATCTCCGTACAGTCCGGTCTGTTCATCTGATACATCGCATGGAGGGCCTAGGGGGCGGTGAACGTCAGTCCCCTAATAGCGGTACAAGTCGTGTCGGAGTGTAGCCCAGAACACCCTGAGATAACACTGGAAACCTACCAGTATATCTCGCTTGCCCTGGCCAGGGACTACTCGTGTAATAGCTCTCCTAGACACAACGCGATGTCAACCCCCAATACCGGGAGAGACGAATCCTGTCTAACCGTCACTGCCTCCAAGTTCTTCGGGACTGCACCCAAAAACTACCTGTTTTCACGACTCCTTTGAGCCGTGGTAGGGTAGTAATCAAAGTGCAGTGGGAACACACTCGAGGCGAAGTGATAGTGTCAAGTCAGCGGACTAAGCTGTACTCATGTCACCTGGGAACTGATAACTGACGATAGGTATAATACCAACCAACAGTTCCCGATGAGTCCTGTCCAGTGTACTCGTAACCTAACGAGCACCCGCATATTATCTCAAGTACGACGTACTGACGGCTGTGGGACAGACCGTCTCCCACGCTGGGATGAGAAGCGCATACGCTAGTCTACTCTGGAGTATCGATGCCCTGTCTCGATAGTCCAACGACTAGGGACCTGTATAAGGATGTGCTTATATATCACCCAGCTCCCACGAGTGTGAGCGCCATCACAACGCTGGTAATCAAGCAAAGATCCTAAGGGCTCTACTAATATGTATATCAGCGATATGCTAAAAGAAACACATGCACATATTAAAGCAGTGACAAACCAAGTAGCATACTACCATTTCGAGCAAGATTGTATATACAACTGTGAATATCCCAAGCTTCCATTAAGTAATATACAAACTAGTATGATACAGTAATGGCCTCTAGGGCATATACACTAACAAATTCTCTACACTTGTTAAACTAACCCATGGTTGCTAAATAATTAGATCACTTGATTTATTATAATTAATCAATTGATTTTATTATTCTTATCATATTCTTCTTCTTCTTCTTCTTCTTCTTCAAGAAGAAGAAACCATTCTTGCTTCAATGGTGCCTTGAGAAAAAGAGTGAGAAATCCAAATCCAAAGTGAACCCACTTCCTATTTCTTCATCCTCTACCACTTGCCATGTAATATAGGGTGTTGTCTTCACAAGTTTCATGACTTGGTGAAGGTGGAGCTTGAGCTTGAGTTGCCTCGACGTAGATCATCTTCGGCATCGAAGTCGATGACCTAGCCCGATCATTTCTTCGACGAAACCATCGCTAGAGTCCGGGATCCGATGATCGCAGCGGAGGGACGTCAACACGGAGCTAAGGAAATGGAGGACCGGATCTACAAAGGTTGTATTTTCATTCACTTAGTAGTTAAGATGTTAACTTGCTTGATGTTTCGCCTATCCTCTAGTTATCGATCCGTATTAGGGTTTGTAGGCACCAGAAAAATTTTGAATTTGGCATGGTTGATGACTTGTGAGACCTCCTTAGTGTGCCTAGGAACCCTACAGTGGTATCAGAGCCTAGCTAGAGCTTTAGGCGAAGTGTAGACGAAGTTAGAAGTCCGATCGAACCCGTAAACCCCGACAAAACCCTTCTCTGTACATTTTTCAAAACAGTGGATTTTTGTGAATTAAAAATTCTCAGAAAAAAAGCAGGAAAAACTAAGAATTACTGTGAAGTACGGTCATCTAAGTCAATAATTTGACCGCGGAACCGCGGCGAAACCATGGTTTTGGCGGTGATTCCGCGGCCAAAATTTGGATTTAGTCCCTGAAATTTCATATATTTATTCTTAGGTCCTTTCTTGGCAATTTGTTATGGGAATTTTTTAATTCCACTCAAGTGTTGAGTTTTCTAGGGTTTTATTGGTGACTCGTTAATTTGATCGGATAATTTAATTTCGTTTATGTTTTTCCGGATATTTCAGAAACTGTTAAAATGTTCGACCGGATATAAATACCCACTTTTTCCCCTGCCGGAAAATTTCGAAGTGTTGGATTTTTCCGTAGTTTAAGAATGTTCTAAGTAGTGCAAGTAACGCGATGGACCCTCTAAAAGACAACAAACCTTAACTCGATTATGTGACCGTCTTGAACTGCCCTTTGAACCTTAGGGTTTGGGGCAGTACGGCGTGCCACATGTGAGGCGTTGGCTTGACCCTTCTACGGCTGGACCGTTGGTACTGTAGCATGAACTGAATGTTTTTAAACTTATTTCATGTATTGAGCTGTTTCGGGAAAACTTGGGTGTTTGACTGTTCGATCGGAAAGTTTAACATTTTCTATTTATCTGGAATGTGATACAATATTTGGAATCCACAAGTAGTTATGGGATAACTGAATGAATGTTATAAACATAGCAGTTTAGTCTCACTTGATCGGTTTCCACGGAATTTTGATGTGATCAAAAGTCCGTCGCAATCACGTAGCGTACGCGGATACTCGCCGGGTAAACTTAATAGACAGTCTCACCCCATAGTCCCGACTAAGTGACTGTAGGAGAACCCCGTCGCCGAAAGCATCCGTTTGGGTGCTCGCGGCAGCGGTGTTCCGCCTTGGTGCACTTCATCGACGGCGTCGGAGGTGCGGCCGCCTACTAAAGTTTGCAACGAGCTTTCGATCAGGATGTCGGGAATCTTGTTGAATTGCCCGACTTGATATTGAAAAGAGTTTTCGATAATAAGACTAAAATGCGGGGTTTATAATTGTTAGGCATGCGATGTCTAAGAAATTCATTTGATTAGGCATGCGATATCTAAGGAGGTTGCGGATTCCAACTGTTGTAGTTTTACACTTTCTTTTCTGTGACCGTAAGTGTAATATGTGATATCGCCGGTTTCGTTGCTATATGTCAACGACAATTGGGATACGCATGTTTACTTACGTTGATGACATGTGATGTTATGTGTTGCTGGATATGTTATATTGGATCGTCGCGTATGAATAGCCGGGGTTTTTTATGTGAGATGAGTGTTTTTCATTTTCATTCATGTAAAAACTTGTATGTAATATTCTTTTATTGGGGCACTTCCAGGTTGCGGATGTTATCACCATTTGTATATTATTTACTTTTCCGCATTAGGATAGACCCAAGGAGGGGAGCACAAGTAACCGGGTTCTAGGGTCCAGTGGGAGACCATCTCGAGGAGTCGAGTCTGGGTCTCCTAACCCTAGAATTGGTAGGGTTGCTTGCCGCTCTCATAGGGGTCTAGGGGTGTGGGATTGGCTATTCATCATGACCATGGAATCCTTGTTTTATACTGGCTCGTATTGAAAACACGGACGTCCTAGTATATCCAATATTTCATATGATTCTTCTGCTGCGATATCTGTGATGTGATCATGTGATGTTCTGTGATGAATACTATATATAGTATATATGATATATTATATAGGCGTTACTTATGTTTTACACCCGCACTAGCCCTGCCCCGCTCTGCCGTTAGTCACCTAACCTAACGGTGCACGAGGGGACATCGAGGCGAATGCGGATGGCATAAGTGTACGTCGTATTTATCTGTGATGTTTAGGTGGAATTTAATGATGGGACTTCATTAATATGATTAATGAAAGAAAAGAAGCCTAAAGATGTTGTGGAATCGAATTTCAAAAATAAAACAGGTAGCTACAGTTCTTGCTTTGCATCGCGGTGTTCCTTGTAGAACATCCTGCACCTTATTCGATAAGGAAAGGACCGAGATCCCTTCACCGGGAGTGACTCCTTTAGCAATAACTGGCAGATGCTACAACCTTCAGTTTGTCCTTTGATTGCTTCTATAGTTTCTGCTTTGCACAGTGATATATATGATATATCCCGCACCTCATTCGATGAAGAAAGGGCCGACGATCCCTTCACCGGGAGTGACCCCTTTAGCAAAACTAGAAAAGCCTCAAAAACACTCCATTTTAAAATCATTTGATTCTACAACGATATCAAATTCATTACGCAATAGGTTTTCAAAAAAACCTGTCGTAGCCCTCTGTCATTTCAGATAAGTCCTGTTTAGTATTCGTGCTGCGTTTGTTGACCTTGTCAAGGCGCAGTGTGCGGTAGCTAACCAGTATTTATCTGCTTATGCATATGATGCAGATTGGGTTAGGGTAGTCGTACGGCCTTGTTGACCTTGTCAAGGGTCGTGCGGGTGGGTTTGATTCAATCAAGAAATGACGGGTTGAACTTGACTTACGGTCTATGGTTTGTTGACCTTGTCAAGGTCATAGATCGTTTGGGGCAAAATATTATCGGGAATTTCAAGTGTTGAAATTTGCAATGAGATTGCATACCATCTATAAGATAGTTGGATCCCGATACCCGCTGCGAGTAAGAGTTACTCCTGGGAGAGTTTTACACATTACAATTAGCCGATCAAGTAGGTGTCTAGAAAAGTGTCAACGGGGTTACGCCTCTGGGAAAATGTGGTTTACATTAATTAGGTTCGTGCGAAAGCACAGGGGACCTCCCTCAAAGTACCGACACTGGCATGGCTGAAAGATTGGCGAACTTGTAGCGTGTAATTAATCCCGGCTAGTCTTTCCTTTTAGGGTTTGAAGGAAGATTTGATAAAAACAGTGGGAGCCATCCTGATTAGATAAAATAAATAACCAATCTAATCTTGCAAGAGCGCACGTAGAGTGTTTTCTTCTCTCTCTCTCCAGGTAGCGACCATATCACGCCTTAATCAAGATAATAATACGGAATATTGACCGAACCCGCTTGTTATACTGAGCTGGGGAACGTTGGTCCCGCTCCAACTTATAATTGTTATAAGACAGAGCAGGAAATTAAGGAATACCAGAATTCCTATGCCGCCCAAAAGAAGAAAGTGTATATGATGCATCTCCTTCGGGTGTGTTCATTACAAAGAACTGTTTCTCAAATGCCCTTTACGTCCTGGGTATTTGATACCGTATCAGGATCCCACATATGTAATCTTTTACATAGGGCTACAGAAAGGTAGAGAACTAAGAACGGGTGATAAGTTTCATGAGACAGAAAACGGTGCAAGTGTTGCAACCAAGTCTGTTGGTCACTGTCACCTTGTATCACAAATACATTGATTCTGAACAAATGTTATTAGATACCGAACCTGATATACAAAATCATATCAGTCTCTTTATTTGTAAAGAAAGGATATAATTTTGTTTTGTTGTATAATGTTTTGAACATTTCCTATATCAAAAGTTGATCAGTTCAGGCACGTTATCTAAAAGCATTGATGTTCTATATCAAACTACAGTTCTTAGTATATGGAACACACACAAGAGGAAGAGTTCGGAAATGAACAAATCCTTCTTGAGGTATTGTAGACTAGGTCATATCAATGCAACCAGACTAGCTAAGTTGCACATAGATGCATATTTAAATCTGTTTGAATTTACATCTTGTGAAACTTTCCAGTCATGTCACAGAGATAAGATGACCATAGCTCTGTTTAGTGGAAACAGAGAAAGAGTTAATGAACTCTTGTGATTGATACATGTTGATATATGTAAGGTCCCCCGTCTACAAATGCCAGGACCGGTTCTTTGTACTTCATTGCATTCTCTGATGATCTCTTTAGATTCAGACATATGTTCCTGTTGAAACACAAGTCCGAAACTTTTGAGATATTCACAGAATATAAGTTAGAAGTAGAGAACCAAAATAAGGGTATAAGTATTATGTCCTTTGATGCGATCAGGGAGGAGAATACTTGTGCATAGAATTCTTGGACTATCCTAAAGGAGAATGAGATTCTCTCTCAGCATTACTCCTCCATATACACCATAGCACGATGGTATATCGGGGTGGAGCAATTGCACCCTATTCGATATGGTGCGCTCTATGATGAGTACTACTGAGTTACCTGTTTCTTTTTGGGAGTTATGTACTTGAGAAGCTGCATACCTATTGAATTAGGTTCGAATCAGATCACAGCCTACCACTCCATATGAGATATGGTATGGGAAGAGCCCATGTCTTAAGCTAGTTAAGATTTGGGGTTGACCGGCCTATGTCTAAAAGCAAAATCCGGACAAGCTCGAGGCAAGGTCTGTAATGTAGAACTGGAAAGGTTCCAGCTATACAAACTACAACAGATGATTTGATAAAACCAAAGGATTCAATAGTTACCAACGAACCTCAGCCTCTCCGCCGATCTAGTAGGGTTCCTCACCCACCTGAGAGATACTTCGGTTTCTCTATGACAGTGGGAGCGAGGATTGCATCATGAGATGATGACCCAACTAGTTTCGAGCTGGCCATCAGGAGTAAGACTCTATAAGAATGGCTGGATGCTTAGTGATCTGAGATGGAATCCTTATACACCAACAAAGTATGGACTTTGGTTGCTTTATCTGAAGGGTTAAATCCCCATAAGGAGAAAGTATATCTTGAGAAGATTACTTGGTGTACATGGAAAAGTTGAGACTTTCAAAGCTAGACTTGTTAAAGGTTTGCATCATTGACCAGGTATGGATTATGTTGAAACCTTTTCTAAGGATCTATGTTTAAGTCCATCCAGATCCTACTTGCCACGGCTACATACCATGACTACGATATCTGGTGGTTGGGTGTCATGACTACTTTTCTAAATGATGTTTTGGAAGAGAGAGTCTATAAGTACACAGTCAGAAGGCTTCGTAGACAGTGGGAGCAGCGGAAACGTGTACAAGATGCTTTATAGGATAAAGCAGGCATCGCGGAGTTGGAACATCTGTTTTGATGTAGTAGTCAAATAGTTTGACTTCATCAAAATGGTAGATGAACCTTGTATATACAAAAAGGTAGTAGGGAGTATGGTGGTGATCCTCGTAGAGTACGTGGATGACATACTCTTGATAAGAAAGGAGTTTCCTATGCTACGCTCGGTCAATCTCCGCTTATCACAATGATTCTCCATATAGGATCAAAGTGATACCTCCTAAATCCTGAGTTTTGATCTATGAGATAGATCTAAATGGATGTTAGGATTCTCACTAGATGTAGTGAACTGGTATCAATCGATCCTGAGGAGAATCACTGGAAGTGTTCCAGGGTGATAAGGACGACTGAATGTCAGTCACAGGCATTGTCTTTACCCTCTATGGAGGGACGGTATGTTGGAAGAGTTCCAAGATAGATACCGTGGCTTACTAGACGATTAAAGGCAAGATACATCGCTACTTAAGATGCTACCAAAGAGGCTGTCTGGGTGTATATTAGTTCATGAGATGAACTTAGTTCCTCCCATTGTGTGACAATGGAGTTGTGGCTTATGCCTCCCATCAGTGATCCAGACATAATCTAAGGCAGTATCACCTGATCATGGAGATGGTTGATCTCCAGGGTGATCGAGGTTAGGAGAACAGACTCAGAGGACAACACGGCGGATCCACTCACAAAGGCCTTTTCCCAGAGAGAGACTTTTATGGGATGGTTGAGTATGAGATACTATGACCACTGCTATCAGATGGCCCTAGTGCAAGTGGGAGATTGTTAGTTATATGTATGCCCTAGAGGCCATTACTATACATAGGATGTATATTGTAGTGGATGCTTGGACATATATAGGGATGACTTTCTTGCTCGATATGATAGTATGCTATCTGGTTGCTCTTTACCTTAATGTGTACACTGATTGTCTCTCTGTTACATGTTGGTAAAGCCCTTAGGATGTGTACTTGACTACCTGGACTATGATGCGGATCATACTAGTGGGGACATGGTAGTCCATAAGTACATCCTTCAAGGTCCCTAGTCGTGGGTGTATCGAGACGGGGCATCGATATACCAGAGTAGACTAGCGTATACCTTCTCGACCCATACAGATGGGCGATGGATGATCCCATATCTATTGGTGTTTGATATCGGAGATGATATACGGGTGCTCAGTGGAGACTGGGTACACTGGACAGACTCGCCGAGAACTCCCAGATGGTATTATACCTTACGTCAGATGGCAGTTCTCTGGTGACACAGGTACAGGTTAGTCTGTAGACCCGAGATCGTCATAGAGTCTTGTGTGATTCCCACTGTGCTTTGATTTCCACCTTACCACGTCCAAGAGGGTGTGTAAAACGGTGGTTTTTGGGTACAGTCCCGAGTCACATGGAGGCAATAAGAGATAGGAGGGGATTCGTCTCTCCCGGTATAGGGAGTTGATGTTGCGCTATGTTCGATTGGCTGTAACCGAAAATCCCTGGCCAGGGTTGCTGAGATTTACTGGTAAGTGTTACCAGTAGTTTCTCGAACTGTTATAGACCTCATATCAACACGACTTATCGAGCTGCTGGGGTCTGACGTTTACCACCCCTAGGCGAGATATGCGACATATCAGACGAACAGACCGGACTGTACGGTAAGTATTACTGGTTGGATTCACAGGAGTGTGAGCGGGCTTGCTCGTCGATCTTCTGATCGCTCAATACCCGGGTGGCCGTTACGTTTAGCAGACCGCTTGCGGTTTGTAGGTGTTTGATATGATCATCACCTGCTGCCGGCGTATTGACGAGTCTTTAGAGTCCTACACAGAGGTTTCCTGGCTCAAGAGAAACGAAATAGGAACGCATATGAGATATGTGCGGGACCGAGAATAATAACAGTATGTGATACTGTATTCTATTCTCGCGATTTGTATCATTGGACGGTTATATATGATATAGCCGGGTTACCGAATCAAGTGTTGATTCGATACATTGATACACTTTATATTGGTCGGTTATATGCGATATGACCGGATCATTAAATCAAGTGTTGATTTAATGATTTGATGTATGATTATATATTTGATATATTACTTTACATTAACTAGTATTTGTTCACTTAAGATTGATTTTCACACTTGATGTGTACAAGTAGTATATGTGATATATTTTTGCGCACTTGATTGTATCATGTTTGATGATACATGAAAACTTGGGTATGTTTGCTTTTAAACTATGATTTAGGTTAATGGTTAGGATTTTAAATGTTTTATTTATTTTCTTTATGCATTTATTTTTAAAGGCAAGAAAGAAAATGGTTGCTTCTTTTGTTTTTTGTTGAAGCTTCATGAAGCTTTGATAGCTTAACCATTTTGTTTCTTTCCTTAACCCTAACCATTTACTTAAACCCTAGTTAATTCTCTACACTTGTTAAACTAACCCATGGTTGCTAAATGATAAGATCACTTGATTTATTATAATTAATCAATTGATTTTATTATTCTTATCATATTCTTCTTCTTCTTCTTCTTCTTCAAGAAGAAGAAACCATTCTAGCTTCAATGGTGCCTTGAGAAAAAGAGTGAGAAATCCAAATCCAAAGTGAACCCACTTCCTATTTCTTCATCCTCTACCACTTGCCATGTAGTATAGAGTGTTTTCTTCACAAGTTTCATGACTTGGTGAAGGTGGAGCTTGAGCTTGAGTTGCTTCGACGTAGATCATCTTCGGCATCGAAGTCGATGACCTAGCCCGATCATTTCTTCGACGAAACCATCGCTAGAGTCCGGGATCCGATGATCGCAGCGGAGGGACGTCAACACGGAGCCAAGGAAGTGGAGGACCGGATCTACAAATGTTGTATTTCCATTCACTTAGTAGTTAAGATGTTAACTTGCTTGATGTTTCGCCTATCTTCTAGTTATCGATCCGTATTAGGGTTTGTAGGCACCGGAAAAATTTTGAATTTGGCATGGTTGATGACTTGTGAGACCTCCTTAGTGTGCCTAGGAACCCTACAAGCTGGATATTACAGAAGGTTTATTGAAGGCTTTTCAAAGATAGCCACGCCCCTGACCAAGCTTACACGTAAAGATGAAGAATTTGTGTGGTCAGAAGCATGCGAACAAGCTTTCGTAGAACTCAAGTTAAGGTTGACATCAGCACCTATTCTCGTTATACCGGATCAATCTGGAGGATTCGAAGTGCATTGCGATGCATCCGGTAAGGGATTAGGATGTGTTCTACATCAGCACGGTAGGGTTGTGGCTTATGCTTCAAGACAGCTGAAGATTCATGAGCGCAATTATCCGACGCATGATCTGGAGTTGGCAGCTGTTATCTTTGCTCTCAAGATTTGGCGTCATTATCTACTTGGTGAACGAGTGAACATCTACACAGATCATAAGAGCCTGAAGTACGTGTTTACTCAGAAGGAGTTGAATATGCGGCATGGAAGATGGTTAGAACTCATGGCGGACTTTGACATCAACTTGCAATATCACCCAGGAAAGGTGAATGTAGTACCTGATGCTCTTAGTCACCAACCATTAGCAATGAATCTCACCGCTCAGTGGAAGTTTCAACAAGACTTGCATCAGATGGAGATTGAAGTAATCATGCCAGGTAATGCTTCAAGTTTGATGAATTTACAAGTTCAATCAACCATTGTCAATCAGATCAAAGCTGCCCAGGCAAGTGATGCTAAGTTGCAAAAGATCAGAGAACAAGTGGAGAATGGACTCAGAACAGACTTCATCATCCATGAAGACGGATATTTGAGATACGGCAGCAGATTGTGTGTACCAAAAGGTCCTGTTCGGGAAAAGTTAATGAAAGAAGCTGTCATGCCCCGCTTCCCAAAATACGGAAAACGAGGGATGACTAGGCCAGCCATGCTCCTACGGTCAAGGAATCATCCCGCCGTAGCCACACTTCGGCTTCTAGCATTACATGGTAATCAGTAAATAAAGCACAGTAGTAATGGAATCACATCACTAATTTATTACATTAAAATCCATTGTTCACAAATTACAGATAACAAGAACAATTACTAACCAAGTTCAATCTCACGATCACTTTTATGGAAAGCAGTAAAGATAGAAAGTACACCAGACTATATCTCCGTGAACTCGAAAGGTAGATCTGTCTCCTGCTTTGGTTCTTCCATGGGATCTGAGCATGCGTACTCAGGTCGTCAGAGCGACACAATAACAATATTATTATAATAAGATGAAACATGTAAAAGAGGTAATACTAGTGAAAGTACAATGCGAGTAATCACTATGTCACTATATGATGCAGAATATGATCTGTGTCCCTATCGGTCTCTAGGTCATGTTTGAAATCGCATAGTGGAAGGAGGATCATGTTTAACATGAGTCTCGTATATACCCGAGACAAAGGCCCACATGCCCGGGACATAACCCTGTCAGCCGGATCGCTAGATCCTACCTACTATATATATCGCTGCTCGAATGATCATCCTCTAAAACACGGTCCCGCTAAATACGATTCTCTTTCCACTTCGATTTCCCCTTTATCCCCAGGTTTACATTATTTATGATCTTGATTTAGTCGTGTACAAGTATACCAATGGCACGGTTTTATCACTGTTCACTGTATCAATCACTGTAACGAATATTCACTTTCCTTTGGTGTACTCGTCATTTCTAAACCAATATCAATCACGCACGATAATGCAATGTCCACTGACTCTAACACGCGCTAACACAAAGTATATGGCAAAAGGGGTATGATATATGTATGTATGCCATCAATAAGCTAAGTATGTTATGAATCCATATGCATGTCATTAACTTACAAAAATTGCATAAATGCATCTGTTTAGAATTCAACTAAATGATACAAGTACGATAAATAGAACACTTAGTCAGAAATTCATCAAAATTAGTTTCAGTTCAATCGGATTTCCGGTTTTCAAGATACAGCTGTTTCATTTTAAGTGCTCGCGGCTGGAAATTCAGTTTCAGAACTGAACGTCCGTTTCGCGACACGAATTGCACCCAGTTGGGTTCAGAATTTAGCAATACTACAGTTGAATAAAATATAGGGTTTTCAATAGAGTATTCAACGCAATATACGGATCCTCAATCGCGTCTGTACGTCGAAAGTTATACACAGTTTAATATCGGTATGTCACTTCTGAATCTGCTCTGGACAGTTATACGTTATGCCCTTTTATTTACAATTTAAATAGCAAACGGCAATGAAACGGAATGAAACCACTTGTTTTGTTTAGATAACAGACCCATATTTAATCCACTATAGAGTTCCATAACATACGAATTCAGGAAACGAAGGGACACATATTTTGGGACAGTATACAGTAATCAGAGTCGCTCTGGATTGCAGTCCAGAGTCGCACTCCGATCTAAATATCATCACATTTTCTGTACAGAAAACATTATAAGTTTACATAGAATTAAAGTTCGTCAAGTCGGCTTCGATTTAAGCCCTCAAACGCATCATTCCAGTATGTACATAATTTACAGTGATTTTAATCATTTTCAGATACGGAAAAAATTCTAGTTTTATCGGCATATTTGGGGGTATCAATTTTAGTCACTAACAATCGTATTTTCCAGTGAGATTTATACACGATATTCGTCATTATATGGGCCAACAGAAAACATCCATTTCCGTCAAATTAAGCAAGTATTTTCATTGGGGTCTAGCATCGAACACATAGGTCGCATAATATATCGGGAATCGGTAAATCATAAACTAAATGATTTAAGTTTATATTACAATTATATTAGCATGTAGCAAGTAAAATACTTGCCTGGAAACATCTCGGGGTTGTACGGCAGCAGCGGCGTCACGAACGCGCGGTGTACGTCGTGAAACGATTTGCGCGAGCTTGGCTCGCGATACGGAATTTGTGTCGGAGTTGCCAGGAGTTGTTGCACGGTCACTGGAGGTTGAGGGGTGCTCAGTGGTCCTCTGTGAGTGCACTGGGATCGATGACGGTCGACGGCGTCGCTTCGTCGATGTCAACAATGGGTGCTCTGGTTTTCAACGAAGTTTGAAAGAGAGAGAGATATGGTGGGGCTCGGGTGTGGGTGTAGGAAGAAGTGATGAAGATGTAGAGGGTGCAAAGGTGTTGACTGGGGAGGTTCAGGGCAGTTGGGGGCTCGCCGGCGTCGAGTGGAAGGGGTGGCCGAATGGTGCAGGGGATTGGGTGTGCAGGGGTTCTTGGCGGCGGCTGAAGGTGTAGGGAGCTCGGTGGGGGTGAGTTGTGGAGGGAAGAGAGCGAGGTGGAATGGTGAGGTCGACGAAGATATGGGGTGATCGCCGGCGTCGAGGCTGCAGTGGGTTCGTGGAGAAATTTTGAGAGGAATGGGAGTTTTTTTTTGTCATGGAGTTGGTGAGTAAGAGAGAGATGAGGGCGACGGGTTAGAGAGAGGAGTGCGAGGGGGTAACGTCGCACAACATGGGCGTGGGCGTGGGCGAGAGCGGAGGAAGCGGGCGAAAGCTACGGCGGAGGGAAAGGGTCGCGAGCGGGAATGGAGGAAGGAGCCGTTGGAGAGGGAGGTGAACAGGAACGGGTCGGGTGTTGAGGAGGCGGGCCGAAGGACTTGGGCTGAGGAGTTTTAAAAAAAAAATTTCCTATAAAAATTTTGTGGGCCGAGGGTGAGAATGGGCTGGGGGATTAAATAAAGAATTTATTTAAAAAAAAGGTGAGTGGGCAGAGGAAAGGAAACGGGCCAGGGTTAATTTAAAGGTTTTGATTTTTGGTTTTGGGAAAGTTTTGTTGGGCTGAAAAAAATTAATTTACTTTTGTTTGAAAAGAATTGGGCTGAGGGTTTAAGTTAAAGGAGAATAGGCTTAAATAAGGTTAGGGTTTAAAGTAAAGTATTGTACTGGTTTTAGTTTTGGTTTTAATTCTAGGTCTTGACTTTAAGGGTTAGGGAAATTTTAAATATTGGAATTCAAGCAACCACCTTTCTACAAAAATATACGAGGAACAAGAAAGGAAAACTCTGGGATTTAGAAAATAGGAAAACTTTTATTAAGATGGTAACGGGGATTTACATCATACCCCCTTTAACAAAAATTTCGTCCTCGAAATTTAACAAGGATACAAGGAAAACAGTATACTAAACAAAGAGATGTGGATAACGATCACGGATATCTTCCTCTCGCTCCCAGGTGGATTCTCCTGGGGAACGACCGCCCCAAGATCCTCGGACTAACGGAATGATCTTATTCTTCAGCACTTTCTCTCTGCGGTCGAGGATGGTAGTGGGCTGCTCTTCGTATGACAGATCGGTACCCAAAACTAGCTCCGAATGGTCCTGGACATGGCTCTCATCCCGAACATAATGCCGTAACTGAGACACGTGAAAGGTATTGTGCACACCAGCTAGCGATGGAGGTAAGGCAAGTCGATAGGCCGCCTCTCCTACTCGCTCTATTACCTTAAAAGGTCCGATATGTAGGGTTCCTAGGCACTCTCTAGAGGTCTCACAAGGCATCAACCATGCCAATTTCAAAAATTACGGTGCCGAGAAACCCTAGTGTACGGATCGTTGGCTAGATTTCTAGGCAAAAAGCAAACTAGTTAACACTTAACTATAAGAATACGGAAATACAACCTTTGTAGATCCGGTGCTCCACCTCCACGGCTCCGCAATGAAGTCTCCTCGCTGTCCTCATGCAATCCCGGGCTCTAGCGTCGGCTTCATCGGAGAACAAGCGGGCTAGGTCATCGAAGAGCTGAAGATGATCTACGTCGAAGCATCACTAGATCAAGCTCCACCTTCACCAAGCCATGAAAACTTGTGAAGGAAACACACTCTACTACTTGGCAAGAGGTAGAGGATGAAGAAATAGGAAGTGGGTAGACTTTAGAATTGGATTTCTCACTCTAATTCATCAATCACCATTGATGAAGTGAAGCTTTCTTCATGAAGTGAAGAAGAAGAAGAAAGCAAGAAGATGATAATTCTTATGATAAGTTAATTTCAAAATAAAAAAGAAAATCAAAACTTATCATAATCCAACCATGGTTATGTGTAGAGACTAAACTAGGGTTAGTGGGAATGGTTAGGGTTAAGGATAAGATAAGAATGGTTGACTTGATCAAAGCTTCAAGAAGCTTCAACATAAAAAACAAAACAAGCCACCATCCTTAAAACTATCCAAAATGAATATATAAATAGATAATAAGAGAATAAACAAAACCCTAACCACTCTCACAACCATGGTTTAATCTTCACACAAATCTAAGTTAACATATATCATCAAACATGATACATTCAAGTGCACAAAAATATATCACATATACAATGTGCACAAATCAAGTGAGAAAATCCATTTAAAGTGAACCATTACTAGTTAATGCAAAGTAATATATCAAATATATAATTATGCATTAAATCATTAAATCAACACTTGATTTAACGATCCGGTTATATCGCATATAACCGACTAATATCAATGTATCGGCTTATCGAATCAACGCTTGAATCGATAACTAGGTTATATCGCATACAACCAATCGATACATTCATCCCGAGAATAAAATACGGTATCATATACACGAATTATTCTCGGTCCCGCACATATCTCATATGCGCTCCTATTTCGTTTCGCTTGAGCCAGGAAACCTCTGTGTAGGACTCTAAAGACTCGTCAATACGCCGGCAGCAGATGATGATCATATCAAACACCCACAAGCCGCAAGCGGTCTGCTAAACGTAACGGCCACCCGGGTATTGAGCGATCAGAAGATCGACGAGCAAGCCCGCTCACACTCCAGTGAATCCAACCAGTAACACTACCGTACAGTCCGGTCTGATCGTCTGATATGTCGCATATCTCGCCTAGGGGTGGTAAACGTCAGACCCCAATAGCTCGATAAGTCGTGTCGATATGAGGTCTATAACAATTCGAGAAACTACTGGTAACACTTACCAGTAAATCTCAGCAACCCTGGCCAGGGATTTCCTGTTATAGCCAATCGAACACAGCGCAACATCAACCCCCTATACCGGGAGAGACGAATCCCCTCCTATCGCTCATTGCCTCCATGTGACTCGGGACTGTACCCAAAAACCACCGTTTTGCACGCCCTCTTGGACGTGGTAAGATGGAAATCAAAGCATAGTGGGAACCACACAAGACTCTATGACGATCTCGGGTCAACAGACTACTCTGTACCAGTGTCACCAGAGAACTGCCATCTGACGTAAGGTATAATACCATCTGGGAGTTCTCGGCGAGTCCGTCCAGTGTACCCAGTCTCTACTGAACACCCGTATATCATCTCTGATGTCAAACACCAATGGATATGGGATCATCCATCGCCCATCTGTATGGGTCGAGAAGGTATACGCTAGTCTACTCTGGTATATCGATGCCCCGTCTCGATACACCCACGACTAGGGACCTTGAAGGATGTACTTATGGACTACCATGTCCCCACTAGTATGATCCGCATCATAGTCCAGATAGTCAAGTACACATCCTAAGGGCTTTACCAACATGTATCGGAGAGACAATCAGTGTACACGTTAAGGTAAAGAGCAACCAGATAGCATACTATCATGTCGAGCAAGAAAGTCCTCCCTATATATGTCCAAGCATCCAATACAATATACATCCTATGTATAGTAATGGCCTCTAGGGCATACATATAACTAACAATCTCCCACTTGCACTAGGGCCATCTAATAGCAGTGGTTGTAGTATCTCATACTCAATCATCCCATAAAAATCTCTCTCTGGGAACAGGCCTTTGTGAGTGGATCCGCTGTGTTGTCCTCTGAGTCTACTCTCCGAACCTCGATACCCTGGAGATCAACCATCTCCATGATCAGGTGACACTGCCTTAGAATATGTCTGGATCACTGATGGGACAGACGTTCCTTGGCATGAGCCACAACTCCATTATCTCACAATGGTAGGAACGTAGTTCATCTCATGAACTAATATACACCCAAACAGCCTCTTTGGTAGTATCTTAAGTAGCGATGTATCCTGCCTTTATCGTCTAGTATGCCACGGTATTTAGCTTGGAACTCTTCCAACATACCGTCCCTTTATTGAGGGTAAAGACAATGCCTGTGACTGACACTCAGTCGTCTTTATCACCCTGGAACCTTTTCAGTGATTCTCCCCAGGGTCGATTGATACCATTTCACTACAGCTAGTGAGTATCCTAACATCCATTTAGATCTATCTCATAGATCCAAAATTCAGGATTTAGGAGGTATCACTTTGATCCTATATGGAGAATTATGGTGATAAGCGGAGATTGACCGAGCGTAGCATAGGAAACTCCTTCCCCATCAAGAGTATGTCATCCACGTACTCTACGAGGATCGTCACCATACTCCCTACTACCTTTTTGTTTATACAAGGTTCATCTACCATTTTGATGATGTCAAACTCTTTGACTAATTCATCAAAACAGATGTTCCAACTCCGCGATGCCTGCTTTATCCTATAAAGCATCTTGCACATGTTTCCGCTGCTCCCACTGTCTACGAAGCCTTCTGGCTGTGTACTTATAGACGCTCTCTTCCAAAATATCATTTAGAAAAGCAGTCATGACACCCAACCACCAGATACGTAGTCATGGTATGTAGCCGTGGCAAGTAGGATCTGGATGGACTTAAGCATAGCCACTTGAAAAGGTTTCATCATTATCTACGCCTGGTCGATGACGAAAACCTTTACCAAGTCTAGCTTTGAAAGTCTCAACTTTTCCATCTCCACCAAGTAATCTTCTCAAGATTTACTTGCTCCTGATGGGGATTTAACCCTTCAGATATTGCAACAAAAGTCCATACTTTGTTGGTGTATAAGGATTCCATCTCAGATCACTAAGCATCCAGCCATTCTTACAGAGTCTTACTCCAGATGGCCAGCTCGAAGCTAGTTGGGTCATCATCTCATGATGCAATTCTCGCTCCCACTGTCATAGAGAAACCGAAGTATCTCTCAGGCGGGTGAGGAACCCTACTAGATCGGCGGAGAGGCTGAGGTTCGTTGGAATCTACTGAATCCTTTGGTTCTACCAAATCATCTGCTGTTGTTTGTATAGCTGGAACCTTTCCAGTTGTACATAACAGATCTTGTCTAGAGCTTGTCCGGATTTTGCTTTTCAGACATAGGCTGGACAACCCCAAATCTCAACTAACTTGAGAGATGGGCTCTTCCCATATCATATCAAATATGAAGTGGTAGGCAACTGATTTGATTCGAACCCTATTCAATAGGTATGCAGCTTCATGAGTGCATAACCCCCAAAAGAAAATAGGTAACTCAGTAGTACTCATCATAGAGCACACCATATCAAATAGGGTGTATCTGCTCCGCCCCGATATACCATCGTGCTATGGTGTATACAGAGGAGTAATGCTGAGAGAGAATCTCATTCTCCTTTAGAATAGTCCAGGATTTCCGTGCTCAAGTATTCTCCTCCTCGATCACATCAAAGGACATAATACTTATACCCGTATTTTGGTTCTCTACTTCTAACTTATATTCTGTGAATATATTAAAAGGTTCAGACATGTGTTTCAACAGGAACATAGGTCTGAATCTCGAAAGATTATCAGAGAATGTAATGAAGTAAAAAGAACCGGTCTTGGTATGTGTAGACAGGGGACCTACATACATCAACATGTATCATCCCAAGAGTTTACCAACTCTTTCTCTGTTTCCAATAAACAGAGCTGGTGTCATTATATCTTTGTGACATGACTGGCGAGTTTCACAAGATGTAAATTCAAACTAATTTAAATATGCATCTTTATGTAACTCTAGCTAGTCGGATCACATTGATCTGACCTAGTCTACAATACCTCAAGAAGGAATCGTTCAATTCTGAACTCTTCCTCTTATGTGTGTTCCATATACTAAGAACTGCAGTTTGATTTAGAACATCAATGCTTTTAGATAACGTGCCTGAACCGATCAACTTTTGATATAGGAAATGTTCAAAACATTATCCAACAATACAAAATTTTATCATTTCTTTACTAATAAAGAGACTGATATGATTTTGTATATCAGGTTCGGTATCTAATAACATTCGTTCAGAATCAATGTATTTGTAATACAGGGTGACAGTGACCAACAGACTTGGCTGCAACTCTTGCCCCGTTTTTTGTCTCATGAAACTTATCACCCGTTCTCAGTTCTCTACCTTTCTGTAGCCCTATGTAACATATTACATATCTGGGATCCTGATCTGGTATCACATACCCAGGACGTAAAGGACACTGAGAAACAGTTCTCTGTAATGAACACACCCGAAGATGATGCATCAGCATGCACTCTCTTCATTTGGGCGGCACGGGAATTCTGGTAATCCCCAATTTCCTGCTCTGTCTTATAACAATTATAAGTTGGAGCGGGACCAACGTTCCCCAGCTCAGTATAACAAGCGGGTTCGGTCAATATTCCGTATTATCTTGATTAAGGCGTGATATGGTCGCTACCTGGAGAGAGAGAGAAGAAAACACTCAGCGTGCGCTCTTGTAAGAATATATTGTTTATTATTTTATCTAATCAGGATGGCTCCCACTGCTTTTTATCAAATCTTCCTTCAAACCCTAAAAGGAAAGACTAGCCGGGATTAATTACACACTATAAGTTCGCCAATCTTTCAGCCAGGCCAGTGTCGGTACTTTGAGGGAGGTCCCCCGTGCTTTCGCACGAACCTAATTAATGTAAACCTCGTTTTCCCAGAGGCGTAACCCCGTTGACACCTTTCTAGACACCTACTTGATCGGCTAATTGTAATGTGTAAAACTCTCCCAGGAGTAACTCTTACTCGCAGCGGGTATCGGGATCCAACTATCTCATAGAAGGTATGCAATCTCATTGCAAATTTCAACACTTGAAATTCCCGATAATATTTTGCCCCTAGCTCGCTATGACCTTGACGCATGCCAAACAACTCATTGTCTGCTAGTCAAGTTCAACCCGTACATTTCTTGATTGAATTAAACCCACCCGCACGATCCTTGACGCATGCCAAACAACGCCGTGCGAATACCCTAATCCAATCGCATCGTATGCTAGCAGATAAGCACTAGTTAGCTACCGTACACTACGCCTTGACGCATGCCAAATGATCAGTCGAAAATATTGTATATTTTAGCCGGCAATTTCCCTAATATTTGCATACATTTAGAAGTGTTCGGCATTCATATTCTACATATTAGCAAATCGGTCACAAAATATGAGATTGCATGTGTTAGACTTTTAAACCGACACTTTAAAGGAAATTAACCGCATTTCATGGCATCGCATCATTTCTGTATTTGCGCAACACTTGTCTTGAGTCTATGCAGGAAAATACGGAAGAAAAACCAAAGAGCTGATCAACATTACACCAACTCCATACTTTCAGATCTGGTAGCATTTCAGAAGGAATTATGCAATTCTATATATCAAACAAATACCCATACAATAGCCCAAGACTGTACCAGAAAGAGCAAAGCCCAAAGCCCACATGAAGCCGCGGATCCGCGGCAGGGAGCTTGCATGCGCCGCGCATCCGCGGCTAAGGGGTGACGTCATCAGTTGATTTTTGGTGCACAATGTTTCTACCATGGCCCACATTTATTTCTGATACCACAAATTCCAGAACTCCCTCGAAGCTCCTGCCAGATCAGCAAAGATCATTAAGTAAGGCTAATCCTAATTAAGCTCCTAACTAACCTCTTCTAGAAGCTCCCTCCTAACTAATCACATCTAGAAGTTTCTCCTCCAACAAACTTTTGGAGGGAAATTCAAATTTCCTCAACAAACTTTTGGAGGGAAATTTGAATTTCATCCAACAAACTTTTGGAGGGAAATTCAAATTTACTCAACTAACTTTTGGAGGGAAATTTGAATTTCATTTAACAAACTTTTAGAGGGAAATTCAAATTTCATCTAACAAACTTTTGGAGGGAAATTCAAATTTCTTCAACAAACTTTTGGAGGGAAATTTGAATTTCATCTAACAAACTTTTGGAGGGAAATTTGAATTTCATCCAACAAACTTTTGGAGGGAAATTCAAATTTTTTTAACAAACTTTTGGAGGGAAATTTGAATTTCACTCAACAAACTTTTGGAGGGAAATTTGAATTTCTTCAACAAACTTTAGGAGGGAAACTTAGAATTTGAAATCCTAGATCTAGGGTTTGGTTATCTATAAATAGGAGCCTAGATCTAAGGGTTGAGGTTAATCTTGATTAGTTAAAAAATTCCCTCTTTCTTCATCTTCTTCCACAAGTCTAGTGACAAGGCTTGTGCGAAACCCTAACCCTAATTCCACTCCAAATCCAAGATCTTGAGTACCAAATCAAGTGAGAAGCCTTCAACCTTTTAGGAGCCGAGCCGATCTTCAATCGGGCAAGTGATCCAAGCCGATCCGCGATCCACGGAGACGAGCAAAGCCAAGTCGACGATCGAATTCTTCCTCTTGTAGTTCTTGAGCGAATGTAATGAAATTGTTGATATAAATAAAAGGTGAAATTCTTTAATCTTGCTTTCTTTTAATTCTTGCATCATGATTAGATCTCAATTTGTAATTGTTGTTCTTGTTGTGATGTTTGAGTAAAACTCCGCTCGTAAAGGAGTCGAGACTATTGTAGAATGATGATGTAACAAATCTTAATACTATTTTTAAGTCCAACGAGTTTTGTAAACCCTAGCAAGTTCAAGAATCGATGACCTAGTTTCGTAGCGATGCTTTCTTGATTGTGATCGCTCGAAATTAGGGATCTACGATCGTTTCTTGAATTTACTAGAGGCTAGAATATGAATGGTATCAATGAAAGAACAAGAGATAAGATGAAACCCTAGTTTCACAAGAAGTCTCTAATTCTCATCGATTATCATCGATCTAGTATCAATTCATCGAAGGATAAGAATACGTAATTGTAAGATTACATCACATCTATAGATCCGATCGATTCCTACGAGCCTCATTTTGATTCTTGATATTTGGTTTGGAAAAATCATCAAACGATCAATTCTTGATTCTATCTTTTACTTTTCTTAGATCTAGATATTTTCTTTTTCTTGAAATACAAAATTTAAATCATGAATTGTTTGTTTTCTTTTCTTTAAAGTTTCGACTCATCTAAATTTGAAAAGACGAACGATTACACTTTCCCTGAGGACGATCCGCACTCACTTACAATCTACAATCCGACACCGTAGTTGATTGCGATCAAATAATTTTTGGTTGTGATTTCTTTACAATTTTCTCAAATATACACAATCCGAAATCGTTTCAATCACCAAACAACCGCAGCACGATAACTAATTAGTACTTATCTGAAATGACGGAGGGCTACGACAGGTTTTTCTGAAAACCTATTGCGTAATGAACTTGATATCGTTGTAGAATCAAATGATTTTGAAATGGAGTGCTTTTGAGGCTTTTCTAGTTTTGCTAAAGGAGTCACTCCCGGTGAAGGGATCGTCGGTCCTTTCCTCGTCGAATGAGGTGCGGGATATATTATATATATCACTGTGCAAAGCAAAAACACTTAAAAGCAATCAAAAGACAAACCGAGTGTGTAGCATCTGCCAGTTATTGCTAAAGGAGTCACTCCCGGTGAAGGGATCTCGGTCCTTTCCTCATCGAATAAGGTGCAGGATATATCACATATACCTCTGTGCAAAGCAAGAACTGTAGCTACCCTTTTTATTTTGAAATTCGATTCTACAACATCTTAGGTTTCTTTTATTTTATTAATCACATTAATGAAGTCCCATCATTTAAGTACCTAAACATCACAGATAAATACGACGTACACTTATGCCATCCGCATTCGCCTCGATGTGCCCTCGTGCACCGTTAGGTTAGGTAACTAACGGCAGAGCGGGGCAGGGCTAGCGCGGGTGTAAAACATAAGTAACGTCTATATAATATATCATATATACTATATACTGTATCTATCACAGAACATCACATGATCACATCACAGATATCGCAGCAGAAGAAACATATGAAATATTGGATATACTAGGACGTCCGTGTTTTCAATACGAGCCAGTATAAAACACGGATTCCACGGTCGTGATGAATAGCCAATCCCACACCCCTAGACCCCTACGAGAGCGGCAAGCAACCCTGCCAATTCTAGGGTTAGGAGACCCGGACTCGACTCCTCGAGTTGGTCTCCCACTGGACCCCAGAACCCGGTTACTTGTGCTCCCCTCCTTGGGTCTATCCTAGTGCAGAAAAGTAAATAATATACAAAGGGTGACAGCTTCCGCAACCTGGAAATGCCCCAATAAAAGAATATTACATACAAGTTTTTACATGAATGAAAATGAAAAACACTCATCTCACATAAAACCCCCCGGCTATTCAAACACGACGATCCAATATAACATATCCAGCAACACATAACATCACATGTCATCAACATAAGTAAATATGCGCATCCCAATTGTCGTTGACATATAGCAACGAAACCGGCGATATCACATATTACACTTACGGTCACAGAAAAGAAAGTGTAAAACTACAACAGTTGGAATCCGCAATCTCCATAGACATCGCATGCCTGACCAAATGAATTACTTAGACATCGCATGCCTAACAATTATAAACCCTGCATTTTAGTCTCATTATCGAAAACTCTTTTCAATATCAAGTCGAGGAATTCAACAAGATTCCCGACATCCTGATCGAATGCTCGTCGCAAACTTCAGTAGGCGGCCGCACCCCCGACGCCGTCGACGAAGTGTACCAAGGCGGAACACCGCCACCGCGAGCACCCAAACGGATGCTTTCGGCGACGGGGTTCTCCTACAGTCACTTGGTCGGGGCTATGGAGTGAGGCTGTCTATTAAGTTTACCCGGCGAGTATCCGCGTACGCTACGTGATTGCGACGGACTTTTGATCACATCAAAATTCCGTGGCAACCGATCAAGTGAGACTAAACTGCTATGTTTATAACATTCATTCAGTTATCCCATAACTACTTGTGAATTCCAATTATTGTATCCCATTCCAGATAAATAGAAAATGGTAAACTTTCCGATCGAACAATCGAACATCCAAGTTTTCCCGATACAGATCAACACATGAAATAAGTCTAACAACATTCAGTTCGTGCCTCAGTACCAACGGTCCAGCCGTAGAAGGGTCAAGCCAATGCCTCACATGTGGCACGCCGTACTGCCCCAAACCCGAAGGTTCAAAGGGCAGTTCAAGACGGTCACATAATCGAGTTAAGGTTTGTTGTCTTCTAGAGGGTCCATCGAGTTACTTGCACTACTTAGAACGTCTTTAAACTACGGAAAAATCCAACACTTGGAAATTTCCCGACAGGGGAAAAATTGGGTATTTATATCCGGTCGAACTTTTTAACATATTCTAAAATTTATCCGGAAAGCCACATAGACAAAATCTGATAATCCGATCGAACATTCGAATCCCCAAAACAACTCAGAAAATTCAAACTCTGGAAAAAATATTAAAAATACCCAAGAAAACCAGCACTGTTAAATAGGAGTTACTGTGCAAACTTCAACTCATAACACGACAAACAGGCCGCGGATCCGCCGCACGAGCCATGCTAGTGCCGCGGAAACACGGCTCTTTAATGGAATTAGGGCATCGAAATTTACAGTAACTCTTAGATATTCCTGCTGATATTTCTACATATTTTTAATACTGAAAAATCCCTGTTTTTAGAAAAAGTACAGAGAGCATTTTCAGGGTTGGTTTTTCGGTTCGATCGGGTTTCAAATTGCGTCTAGACTTCGCCTAAGGCTCTAGCTAGGCTCTGATACCACTGTAGGGTTCCTAGGCACTCTCTAGAGGTCTCACAAGGCATCAACCATGCCAATTTCAAAAATTACGGTGCCGAGAAACCCTAATGTACGGATCGTTGGCTAGATTTCTAGGCGAAAAGCAAAGTAGTTAACACTTAACTATAAGAATACGGAAATACAACCTTTGTAGATCCGGTGCTCCACCTCCACGGCTCCGCAATGAAGTCTCCTCGCTGTCCTCATGCAATCCCGGGCTCTAGCGTCGGCTTCATCGGAGAACAAGCGGGCTAGGTCATCGAAGAGCTGAAGATGATCTACGTCGAAGCATCACTAGATCAAGCTCCACCTTCACCAAGCCATGAAAACTTGTGAAGGAAACACACTCTACTACTTGGCAAGAGGTAGAGGATGAAGAAATAGGAAGTGGGTAGACTTTAGAATTGGATTTCTCACTCTAATTCATCAATCACCATTGATGAAGTGAAGCTTTCTTCATGAAGTGAAGAAGAAGAAGAAAGCAAGAAGATGATAATTCTTATGATAAGTTAATTTCAAAATAAAAAAGAAAATCAAAACTTATCATAATCCAACCATGGTTATGTGTAGAGACTAAACTAGGGTTAGTGGGAATGGTTAGGGTTAAGGATAAGATAAGAATGGTTGACTTGATCAAAGCTTCAAGAAGCTTCAACATAAAAAACAAAACAAGCCACCGTCCTTAAAACTATCCAAAATGAATATATAAATAGATAATAAGAGAATAAACAAAACCCTAACCACTCTCACAACCATGGTTTAATCTTCACACAAATCCAAGTTAACATATATCATCAAACATGATACATTCAAGTGCACAAAAATATATCACATATACAATATGCACAAATCAAGTGAGAAAATCCATTTAAAGTGAACCATTACTAGTTAATGCAAAGTAATATATCAAATATATAATTATGCATTAAATCATTAAATCAACACTTGATTTAACGATCCGGTCATATCGCATATAACCGACTAATATCAATGTATCGGCTTATCGAATCAACGCTTGAATCGATAACTAGGTTATATCGCATACAACCAATCGATACATTCATCCCGAGAATAAAATACGGTATCATATACACGAATTATTCTCGGTCCCGCACATATCTCATATGCGCTCCTATTTCGTTTCGCTTGAGCCAGGAAACCTCTGTGTAGGACTCTAAAGACTCGTCAATACGCCGGCAGCAGATGATGATCATATCAAACACCCACAAGCCGCAAGCGGTCTGCTAAACATAACGGCCACCCGGGTATTGAGCGATCAGAAGATCGACGAGCAAGCCCGCTCAGACTCCAGTGAATCCAACCAGTAACACTACCGTACAGTCCGGTCTGATCGTCTGATATGTCGCATATCTCGCCTAGGGGTGGTAAACGTCAGACCCCAATAGCTCGATAAGTCGTGTAGATATGAGGTCTATAACAATTCGAGAAACTACTGGCAACACTTACCAGTAAATCTCAGCAACCCTGGCCAGGATTTCCTGTTATAGCCAATCGAACACAGCGCAACATCAACCCCCTATACCGGGAGAGACGAATCCCCTCCTATCGCTCATTGCCTCCATGTGACTCAGGACTGTACCCAAAAACCACCGTTTTGCACGCCCTCTTGGACGTGGTAAGATGGAAATCAAAGCACAGTGGGAACCACACAAGACTCTATGACGATCTCGGGTCAACAGACTACTCTGTACCAGTGTCACCAGAGAACTGCCATCTGACGTAAGGTATAATACCATCTGGGAGTTCTCGGCGAGTCCGTCCAGTGTACCCAGTCTCTACTGAGCACCCGTATATCATCTCTGATGTCAAACACCAATGGATATGGGATCATCCATCGCCCATCTGTATGGGTCGAGAAGGTATACGCTAGTCTACTCTGGTATATCGATACCCCGTCTCGATACACCCACGACTAGGGACCTTGAAGGATGTACTTATGGACTACCATGTCCCCACTAGTATGATCCGCATCATAGTCCAGATAGTCAAGTACACATCCTAAGGGCTTTACCAACATGTATCGGAGAGACAATCAGTGTACACGTTAAGGTAAAGAGCAACCAGATAGCATACTATCATGTCGAGCAAGAAAGTCCTCCCTATATATGTCCAAGCATCCACTACAATATACATCCTATGTATAGTAATGGCCTCTAGGGCATACATATAACTAACACGATAAAACGGGGACTGAGCTTTCCCCGGCCTCCGAACCTGATAACTCCACGGGTAGGGGAAATCTTCAAGAACACGTGATCTCCGACTTCGAATTCTAGTGCCCTCCTGCTGGTATCTGCCCAACTCTTCTGTCGATCTTGTGCCGTCTTAATGCGCTGCCTGATCATTTGGACCTTGTCGGCTGTCTGGACAATGAGTTCGGGGCCAATAATCTTCGTTCTCCCACATCATCCCAACATACTGGGGATCGATACTTCCGCCCGTATAGTGCTTCAAAAGGAGCCATGTGAATACTAGCCTGATAACTATTGTTATAAGAGAACTCGACTAGATGCAGATGGTCCTCCCAGGAACCTTGAAAGTCCAACATACAGGTTCTCAGCATATCCTCGAGCGTCTGAATCGTACGCTCGGATTGTCCATCCGTCTGCGGGTGATACGCTGTGCTGAATTTAAGGCGGGTACCCAAGCTCTCCTGTAAGCTCTTCCAAAAGTGCGACAAGAATCTAGTGTCCCGGTCTGACACAATGCTGACTGGAACACCGTGAAGTCGTACAATCTCTTGCATATATCTTTCTGCCAGTGATTCTGTCGACTGTCCCACTCGAAAAGGTAGGAAGTGTGCAGCTTTTGTGAGGCGATCGACGATAACCCAAATGGCGTTATTGCCCCTAGGGCTCCGTGGTAAGGCTGTCACGAAATCCATAGTAATGTGCTCCCACTTCCATTCTGGTATCGGCAGTGGTTGTAATAATCCTGCTTTCCTCTGATGTTCCGTCTTCACCTGCTGACAAACCAAGCACCTGGATACGAAGCTCGCAATTTCCCGCTTCATTCCGTTCCACCAAAAGTGTTGCTTTAGGTCCTGATACATTTTTGTACCTCCCGGATGCACAGAATAAGCTGAACTGTGTGCTTCAGCCAATACTTCTTCTCGAACATCTCCCTTGGGTACGCAGAGTCTGCTACCGAATCTCAGAGAGCCATCTTCATGTATAATCAAGTCCGTTCTCAGTCCGGCTTCCACTTGCTCTCTGAACTTTTGCAATCGGGGATCATCCGCTTGGGCAATCTTAATGCGATCCACCAGGAAAGATTGCACCTGTAGTTGCCAAAGTTGACTGAGTGCGTTCGGCGTAACGACTTCAAGTTCGAGTCTCTGAAAGTCCTCAACTATGCTCCTCTGATCGGTCAACATCATGACCGCTGGCTTGTGACTGAGCGCATCTGGTACAACATTCACCTTCCCCGGGTGATACTGAAGGTCCAAGTCATAATCTGCCATCAGCTCTAGCCATCGGCGTTGCCTCATGTTTAGTTCCTTCTGAGTGAAAACATACTTCAAACTTTTGTGATCAGTGTACACCTCCACTTTCTCACCCAATAGATAGTGCCTCCAAATCTTCAACGCAAAGACTACCACAGCCAACTCCAAGTCATGCGTAGAGTAGTTCTTCTCGTGGTTTCTCAGTTGTCGAGAGGCGTAAGCAACCACTCGGCCGTGCTGCATTAGAACACAGCCTAATCCCTTCCCTGAGGCATCACTGTGTATCACCAACCCACCGGAATCATCTGGTACTGTAAGAATAGGCGCCGTGGTTAACTTCTGCTTCAGTGTGTCAAATGCCTGAGTGCACTCCTCTGTCCACGTAAATGGTACGTCCTTCCGTGTCAGCCTCGTCAATGGTTCAGCGATTCTTGAGAAAACTTGGACGAATCTCCGATAATAACCTGCCAATCCCAGAAAACTCCTGATCTCGGCCACTGACTTCGGCGTTGGCCAATCTCTGACAGATTCTATCTTTGCCGAGTCCACCGAGATGCCTTCGCCCGAAACAATATGTCCTAAAAACTGGACCTTGTCGAGCCAGAATTCACACTTGCTTAGCTTCGCATACAGCTTCTCTTCCCGAAGAATTTGTAGTACCGTGCGCAAATGTTCAGCGTGCTCTTCCCGGGTCTTCGAGTAGACAAGAATGTCGTCGATAAACACAACGAAAAACGTGTCCAAGTACTTTGCGAACACCCTGTTCATCAAGTCCATGAATATTGTTGGGGCATTGGTAACACCGAACGGCATCACAAGGAACTCGTAATGTCCATATCGAGTCCTGAAAGCCGTCTTGCATATATCCTCGGCTGCTACTCTGATTTGATGATATCCAGAACGGAGGTCCAACTTCGAGAATAGCTTGGCTCCACTTAGCTGATCAAATAGGTCGTCAATGCGCGGGATTGGGTACTTGTTCTTTATTGTGACCTTGTTCAGCTCCCGATAATCTATACACATTCGCAGCGATCCATCCTTCTTCTTTACTAATAGAACTGGTGATCCCAACGGTGAAGCGCTTGGCCGAATAAATCCTTTCTCCAATAGTTCTTCAACCTGCTTCTTCAATTCCGCCAACTCAACTGGTGCCATTCTGTATGGGGCTCTAGATACTGGGGCTGTACCTGGAGTCAAATCGATCGAGAACTCCAAGATTCGAGGAGGTGGTAGACCTGGTAGATCTTCGGGAAATACGTCCAGAAAGTCCCGAACAATTTCTGGGACTGGGCTCTTATCAATCTCCATAGATGTCAGTTCCTTGGGCTTAGCTCTGTACTTGGCTGGCTCCAAAGATTCGCTTCCGCCCTCAAAAATAAACTCCGGGTGATTGGGAATGCGGAAGATCACATTCCTTGCACGACAATCGATAACTGCATGGAAAGTGCTCATCCAATCCATCCCGAGAATTGCTTCATAACCGCCTGTCCCAATGAGAAGGAAATTCGCATAGAATTCCCTGCCACACACTACAACCGGGCATGACCTACATTCTCGACTAGATATTATAATGCCATTACCCGTATGAATTTCCCATCCCTTGGTTAATAGTTCATGTGGTATTGAGTGTGTATCAGTGAAATGCTCAGACAAGAAACAATGCGATGCTCCCGAATCAAATAGTACTCTAGCTGGCAAGGAATGTACGAGTAGAGTACCTGTAACAACGTCTCCTGACGCCTCTGCCTGCTCGGCGGTCAAGGTGAAAGCCTGTCCCTGACCGCGACCTGTAAAGGGTTGCTTCTGCTCCTGTGGCCTCTGTTGTGGCGGTCCAGAACCTCCCTGTATCTCTGCTCGCTCAGGGCAACTGCTAATCTTGTGCTGACTGGATCCGCAAATTAAGCACTGTCCCTTGGCACGGCGACAGTCCTTCTGGGTATGCCCACCTCTACCGCAATAGCCGCAAACTACGCCCTGTCTCTGGGGGTGATGCTGTGGTAAGAACGGGCGCTTCATTTGTGTCGTTCCAGACCTGTGAACCGGTATGGCTCCTTAAGAAGGCACGTGAGTACGTGCTAGAACGACTGGGGGTCTCCTGAACTTGTTAATCAATTGCTCCTGAACTTTCTCCGCGTTGAGTACCTGTGCGAAAGTCTGCAAATCCAACGATGCAATCAACTGCTGCAACGCGAAATCTAACCCCTGAAGGAAGCGTCTGGCCCTGGTGGCCTCTGAGTCGACCATGTATGGAGCAAAACAGCTCAGACGGTTGAACTCTGCCGCATATACGTCCACTGGGCGTCCATTCTGCTTCAAAAGAATAAATCTTTCCTCCATTTCTGCCTTGGCTGTGAAAGGAAAATAATGATTTAGGAAACATTCCTTAAATTTTCCCCATTCAATCGGCCCGTCAAGCCTGCTTTCTTCCACCGACCACCATGTACGGGCTTCATCTTCCAAGTGTATCTTTATCACGTCCACCCTATCTTCCTCTGGAACCCTGGCGGCTGTCAATAAGTTCTCCATGTTCACCAGCCATTGCTCAGCCTCAAGGGGTTCAGCTAGCCCTGTGAATGCAGCTGGATGTAACCGTCGGAAGTCTGATACGGTACCAGCCCTAGCATGATAAGCTGGTGGAGTAGTGCCCTCGGGAGCGGTAATGAGTGCGGAGGGTCCTCCTGCAGCGGTAATCGCCCTGAGTCCCTCAGCGAGTAAATCTGTCTTCCTTTCCTGAGCTTCCGCGAGAGTGGTCAGTGTACTAAGTATTCTTTCCGTGCGGTCCTGAGAGCTGGAATCCGAGGAGGGGTCGTTCGGGGACGTCATATCACTGAAAGATTCAAAGGATGGGATCAGATTCAAGGATGAAAATCAAGAGTAGTGAAACGAGAATAACGTAATACAGTATAGTTAATGTTATCCCGTGATACTAAACACGTCTCTGATACTAACTAAACCATGTCACGCCCTGCTTCCCAAAATACGGAAAACGAGAGATGATTAGGCCAGCCATGCTCCTACGGTCAAGGAATCATCCCGCCGTAGTCACACTTCGTCTTCTAGCATTACATGGTAATCGGTAAATAAAACACAGTAGTAAAGGAATCACATCACTAATTTATTACATTAAAATCCTTTGTTCATAAATTATAGATAACAAGAACAATTACTAACCAAGTTCAATCTCACGATCATTTTTATGGAAAGCAGTAAAGATAGAAAGTACATCAGACTATATCTCCGTGAACTCGAAAGGTAAATCTGTCTCCTGCGCTGGTTCTTCCACGGAATCTGAGCATGCATACTCAGGTCGTCAGAGCAACACAATAACAATATTATTATAATAAGATGAAACATGTAAAAGAGGTAATACTAGTGAAAGTACAATGCGAGTAATCACTATGCCACTATATGATGCAGAATATGATCTGTGTCCCTATCGGTCTCTAGGTCATGTTTGAAATCGCATAGTGGAAGGAGGATCATATTTAACAGGAGTCTCGTACATACCCGAGACAACGGCCCACATGCCCGGGACATAACCCTGTCAGCCGGATCGCTAGATCCTACCTACTATATATATCGTTGCTCGAATGATCATCCTCTAAAACACGGTCCCGCTAAATACGATTCTCTTTCCACTTCGATTTCCCCTTTATCTCCAGGTTTACACTATTTATGATATTTATTTAGTCGTGTACAAGTATACCAATGGCACGGTTTTATCACTGTTCACTGTATCAATCACTGTCACGAATATTCACTTCCCATTGGTGTACTCGTTACTTCTAAACCAACATCAATCATGCACGATAATGCAATGTCCACTGACTCTAACACGCGCTAACACAAAGTATATGGCAAAAGGGGTATGATATATGTATGTATGCCATCAATAAGCTAAGTATGTTATGAATCCATATGCATGTTATTAACTTACAAAAATTGCATAAATTCATCTGTTTAGAATTCAACTAAATGATACAAGTACGATAAATATAACACTCAGTCATCAATTCATCAAAATTAGTTTCAGTTCAATCGGATTTCCGGTTTTCAAGATACAGCTGTTTCATTTTAAGTGCTCGCGGCTGGAAATTCAGTTTCAGAACTGAACGTCCGTTTCGCGACACGAATTGCACCCAGTTGGGTTCAGAATTTAGCGATGCTACAGTTGAATAAAATCTAGGGTTTTCAATAGAGTATTCAACTCAATAGACGGATCCTCAATTGCATCTTTATGTCGAAAGTTATACTCAGTTTAACATCAGTATGTCACTTCTGAATCTGCTCTGGACAGTTATACGTTCTGCCCTTTTATTTACAATTTAAATAGCAAATGGCAATGAAACGGAATGAAACCACTTGTTTTGTTTAGCTAACAAATCCATATTTAATCCACTTCAGAGTTCCATAACATACAAATTCAGGAAACGAAGGGACACACATTTTGGGACAGTATACAGTAATCAGAGTCGCTCTGGACTGCAGTCCAGAGTCGCACTCCGATCTAAATATCATCACATTTACTGTACAGAAAACATTATAAGTTTACATAGAATTAAAGTTCGTCAAGTCGTCTTCGATCTAAGCCCTCAAACGCATCATTCCAGTATGTACATAATTTACAATGATTTTAATCATTTTCAGATACGGAAAAAATTCTAGTTTTATCGGCATATTTGGGGGTATCAATTTTAGTCACTAACAATCGTATTTTACAGTGAGATTTATACACGATATTCGTCATTATATGGGCCAACAGAAAACATCCATTTCCGTCAAATTAAGCAAGTATTTTCATTGGGGTCTATCATCGAACACATAGGTCGCATAATATATCGGGAATCGGTAAATCATAAACTAAATGATTTAAGTTTTTATCACAATTATATTAGCATGTAGCAAGTAAAACACTTGCCTGGAAACGTCTCGGGGTTGTACGGCAGCAGTGGCATCACGAACGCACGGTGTACGTCGTGAAACGATTTGCGCGAGCTTGGCTCATGATACGGAATTTGTGACGGAGTTGTCAGGAGTCGTTGCACGGTCACTGGAGGTTGAGGGGTGCTCAGTGGTCCTCTGCGAGTGCACTGGGATTGACGACGGTTGACGGCGTCGCTCCGTCGATGTCAACAGTGGGTGCTCTGGTTTGCAACGAAGTTTGAAAAAGAGAGAGAGATATGGTGGGGCTCGGGTGTGGGTGTAGGAAGAAGTGATGAAGATGTAGAGGGTGCAAAGGGGTCGACTGGGGCAGTTCAGGGCAGTTCGGGGCTCGCCGGCGTCGAGTGTAAGGGGTGGCCGAATGGTGCAGGGGATTGGGTGTGCAGGGGTTCTTGGCGGCGGCTGAAGGTGTAGGGAGCTCGGTGGGGGTGAGTTGTGGAGGGAAGAGAGCGAGGTGGAATGGTGAGGTCGACGAAGATATGGGGTGATCGCCGGCGTCGAGGTTGCAGTAGGTTCGTGGAGAAATTTTGAGAGGAATGGGAGTTTTTTTTTGTGATGGAGTTGGTGAGTAAGAGAGAGATGAGAGCGACGGGTTAGAGAGAGGAGTGCGAGGGGGTAACGTCGCACAACGTGGGCATGGGCGTGGGCGCGAGCGGAGGAAGCGGGCGTGAGCTACGACGGAGGGAAAGGGTCGCGAGCGGGAATGGAGGAGCCGTTGGAGAGGGAGGTGAACAGGAACGGGTCGGGTGTTGAGGAGGAGGGCCGAAGGAGTTGGGCTGAGGAGTTTTAAAAAAAATTCCTTTAAAAATTTTGTGGGCCGAGGGTGAGAATGGGCTGGGGGATTAAATAAAGAATTTATTTTAAAAAAAAAGGTGAGTGGGCTGAGGAAAGGAAACGGGCCGGGTTAATTTAAAGGTTTTGATTTTTGGTTTTGGGAAAGTTTTGTTGGCTGAAAAAAATTAATTTATTTTTGTTTGAAAAGAATTGGGCTGAGGGTTTAACTTAAAGGAGAATGGGCTTAAGTAAGGTTAGGGTTTAAAGTAAAGTATTGTACTGGTTTTAGTTTTGGTTTTAATTCTAGGTCTTGACTTTAAGGGTTAGGGAAATTTTAAATATTGGAATTCAAGCAACCACCTTTCTACAAAAATATACGAGGAACAAGAAAGGAAAACTCTGGGATTTAGAAAATAGGAAAACTTTTATTAAAATGGTAACGGGGATTTACAGAAGCTCACAGCTCTCCCTACTCAGTACACCCTGGAGGTACCAAAATGTACAGAGATCTACGTCAGAATTATTGGTGGCATGGAATGAAGTATGAAGTAGCCAGAAGCGTCTCAAAATGCTTGGTGTGTCAGCAAGTAAAGGCTGAACATCACAGGACTGCTGGATTACTTCAATTGTTACCAATCCCAGAATGGAAGTGGCAACACATCACGATGGATTTTGTGACTGCTCTTCCTCGCAGCACAAAGGGTAACGATACTGTATGGGTCATTGTGGATCGACTCACAAAGCCGGCTTACTTCATCTCATTTCGGGTTGGCCAATCAACTGAGACACTAGCAAAGAAGTACATGGAGGTAATAATCTATTTAAGATTTAAACTCTTCATAATGTACTATCTCTGATACCCATGAACTAATACAGGAAATTGTGAGACTTCATGGAGTACCGGTCTGCATTGTCTCCGATCGTGACAGCAGGTTCCGATCGCAATTTTGGCAGAGTCTGCAAGCAAGCTTGGGAACAAGTCTGAACTTCAGCACGGCTTATCATCCACAAACAGATGGTCAGTCGGAACGAACTATTCAGATCTTGGAGGATATGCTCAGAGCGTGTATGCTAGACTTCAAAGGATCGTGGGAAGATCACCTGCATCTTATGGAGTTCGCATACAATAATAGCTACCAAGCAAGCATAGGAATGGCACCTTTTGCAGCATTGTATGGAAGGAAGTGTCGATCACCATTAAGTTGGGACGACATCGGAGATAGGGAACTTCTTGGACCAGAGATGATAGTAGCGACTGTTGATGTGGTTCGTACAATTTGGGAAAGGATGCGCATAACCCAAGATCGACAGAAGAACTGGGCTGATGCAAGGAGACGACACTTGGAGTTCCAGCCAGAAGATCACGTATTCCTGAAGATATCTCCGAACCGCGGAGTGATCCGATTTGGAAGACGGGGTAAATTAAGTCCGAGATATATTGGACCGTTCGACAAACTCGAACGAGTCGGTGAAGTGGCATACCGCTTAGCGCTTCCACCCTCATTAGAAGGAGTGCATAACGTGTTCCACATATCCCAACTCAGAAAGTATGTGAGTGACCCCAGCCATGTCCTTGATCATTCCGAGCTCACTATACAGCCCGACTTGTCTTGTGAGCAACAGCCCGTGGAGATCCTGGACAGAAAAGTGAAGACACTTCGGAACAAGGAAGTTAACTTGGTTCGAGTGATGTGGAGAAAAGACAATCCAGGAGAGTCCACTTGGGAAAGGGAGGATGAAATGCGTACTAGATATCCACACCTCTTTGTAAACTAGTCCTCAAATAAAAGTTGTAAATTTCGAGGACGAAATTTTTGTAAGGAGGGTAGACTGTAACAACTCCATTTTTAATGTACAAACAATTGATTTAAATTCAATGTATATTTGGAGTATTTATTGTGGCTGATATCTCTTTAAGTATTTATTTCACTCCATAATTACAAGAAGGAGCTTGTCTCATTGGTAATACCTTGCATTGCTGAACCAAGCCACCAGAGTTCAAATCCATGTCCCACATTATTTTTGTATTTATTTTGTTTTAAATTTCTTTGAAAGTCAACAGTCAAAACGCCATAACTCACAAAACTTGAACTGAACATTAAAAAAATAAATATACCATAAATCCCCCCACGAGGACCCCCCACCTTTCGGCGCCTTGACTCGGCCGGGATCGGCCGAGTCGGCCAGCGGACCGGCCGACTCGGGCGGCGCCGCCGGTCGGACTCGGCCGGACCGCCGAGTCCCCTGAACAGAAAAGTTGCGTCTTGACTTGGTCTTCCCCTGCACACACTAAATTCCTAGATCGGTTACCGAATGCACATTAAACCTCTTTTACTCCAATTTTTAATGAATTTAATGATTTTTATATATTTTTATATTTTTTTTAATTAAAACCCTAACCCTAGCCTAACCCTATATAAAGACCCCGTACCCTCTACCCTCTCATCCTAAATTTCTGAGTCCACTATCTCAAAATTCCAAGAGAACTTTGGTACGTTGGAAAACAAGCAAAAGGCGAAGCGCTGATGAAATCGACGTCGAAATTCCGGTGATCGTGCTAGGACCTCTCAACGACGATTCGACGCACTTGCAAACCCTCTACTTCCCTCTCACTCTCTAGTGTTGTCCAAACCCGTAAGTCCCTCTTTTTTACCTTTCTTTTCTTTCATAAAATTACGACTTTACAAACCCAACGGAAATCAGAACAAACCGATTTCCGATTCGATTTTCTATAAAATCTCACTTATCACCAATTCCATAATGCTTAAACATCTTCATGTTGACTATTAATCACTTAACAACTAATTTGAACAAGTTTTCTCACATGAAATGATAGCTTTTACAATATATCGTATTCTTTCACTTAAATACCATAATGTTTAGTTTTCACATTTAACCCTTTAACATTGCTATACCTTAAAGTAGATCACGCGGTAATGACCTACCTCCACACACACTCATATGCAAACATAACACGCTACCTTAAAAACTTAGAATACGATAAAACAAGATTTTACAATTAAATACCATTTTCTTAATAAAACCTTTTCTAAAAGTTTTAGGTTGCTACACTTTTAAAATAAATATCTTTTAATAGGAAAATACGATAATTTGTAGATATCGATCGTTTATCTAAACCCGACTTTGTGGTGTCTAGGCTAGGCAAGTGAGCAAAGGTAAGTTTAAAAGGCCCGTCTCACGATTCGTGAGCGGATCCCTCCTTCCTCACTTGTACTTACCTGGCCACAATTGGCCGTGAAGAGGCGATTTGTGACTTCTAACAACTTGTTGTTTAGATCACTTAAAATTAGTCTAGTTGAAATAAGAAACCCTAGAATCTAAAATACGGGAAATCAACTTTTGCAAATAAATACCTTTTATTTTATAAAACCGTATTCTAAAGGTTTAGTATTTATAAATCTTTGCAAAGCGCCACTATAACCCACCTTTAGGAAACCCGTTAGGGATAGTATGGTTTATCGTGCACCCCCGGCTTAGTAGTGCGAGATTCAGACCTCCGCAAGGAGCATTCGGTCTCGAAAGGTTTAAAATACGATATCTTAAGAAAATGATATTTTTATATAAAATATTTATTGAAATTATTTTTGTATAAATATATGTATATTATCATTAAAAGATCTATTTTGTTATAATATAAATATCCCACTTTTTCTAAAAATCACAAGACTAGATTTTTACATTAAGATACCATGAATTTCAAATAAATCAATATTACAGATAAATAGCTTTATTTATGGAATTAGAATATTTTCACTAAGAAATATCACAAATAAAATTTACACTCATTATAACTATAAAGATGAATAATAAATACTTGGGGTGTATCTTGAAAACTATACAAAAGTATTTTTACATAAAACCCCCTCAAGTTTTATAAATTACAATAAGGACCCTAACAATTATAGAACTTCGATTTACATTTCTTTTGGTCTGACTCGGGTTTGAGTCTGATTATTTCTGACTTGAATATGATTCAAGTCAATCTACATTCTTTAATATTCCAACTCAATATGAACACATGAATCCCAGAATCCAGTTAACAATCTATACAACTTGACTGAATCAAACCATGGGTATACATCCATTATTCCGTTATTCCATTTACCTGATTATGCAGTTACAATCTGTTTACTGATATCATGGTTTTGGTCAGTCATCCAACTTATACAATACAACAATATAATCAAAACACTACGGGATTTAAGGGGTAGATTGGTACGGAAGGTGTTAGAAGTGGTACGAGACGGTAAGATTAAGACACCTAACCTATATTCCGTTGTTGTTGTACCATGGCATAACGGTTCCTTGTACATTCCGTTTGCCCTAGTCTCTAGCATGCTGAGACCCCTCTCGTATACACTGGCATCCTTCCGTACCAAGCTACAAACAACAGTGTGAACACAATATTCTACAATATTATACAATTTTTTAGAAGATACCTCTTATTCTGTCTTTTCTAATTCTTCTTTATCTTTGGGACTTACCGAACGACCTGTTCGCTGACGACATTCTATTTCTTTCTTCTTTGAATGTCGTCAGGTGTTTTGGACCCAGCAGAGATCGAGCCCACCGGTGAAGACTTGGATCAGTTTCACGAAGACCCCGAGCTCTAGACATTGTACCTTATTCTATTCAGTATTTTCATTTCCTGTTATGCCATTGTTTAGGCATCGCTTTTCATTCCAGTTGTATTTACTTTTCATGCATTGTACAAAAGAATGTTATTAATAAAGTTGCTGTTATTTTTTATATCTCTTGTCTCTTGTGATTTACCTTTATATTGCTTAGATACGCTTAGCGTATTTACTTCACAGTAAATACGTAGCGGACCTCATCGCGTCCCCATTCGCCGTATACCGGAAGCGGGGCGTGACAGGTACACTCTGAGACGCAGTATGATTCCGACGCAGAGCTGGTTGGTTGATTTGATTCCGAGGCGGAGCATAATTCCGGCAGGGAAGGTAGATATCCCGAGGCGAAGCATGATTTCGACATGGGGTAAATTCTGTGAGGAGCATGATTCCGCTGCAGAGGTTGTTGGTTTGATTTGATTTGGGTTGACATCAGCATCGCTACACTGGAATATGGTACCAGGAGCGAATCATCATTTACCATGAGAGGATTTGGGGATTTTTTTTTGTCTGCATCCGCATTGCTGCACTGGAATAATGCCAGGAGCAACTCATCATTTGCCTCGGGCGGATTTGGGAATTGGTTTTTGTTTGGCATCAGTATCGCAACACTGGAATATGGTACCAGAAGCGAATCATCATTTGCGCTTGTTTATCAGTAAGCGATGGCTTATGAGACAGGTTTTAAGTCCCTATCACCTAAGACTTTTCAATTTTGTGAGCCGTAAGGATCTCACAAAGCATTTTCTCCCTACGGGTCGTAAGGATCCCGTAGGTGTATTTTCTCCTTAGGAGTCATGGGGACTCTTAAGTGTGTTGCTCCTTTGTGAGTCGTAAGGATCTCACGCGGGAATTTTCTCCTCACAAAGTCGAGAGGACTTTTTGAGTGCATTTCATCTCCTTTTTACGAGTTTGTGCCCTTTCGGGTTTTCACAAACTCGTCGGCAGTCCTGCTGTTTTTACTCACGGAGCCCTTTCGGGTTTTCATCCGTGCCCATTTTGCTTGTGGACATACCCCTTTTTTTTTGAATCTTCACTGCCGGTGGGACTTTGAATGTGGTCTCACCGGTAGGACTTGGGAGGGATTAGGATTGTTTTACGCCCGTGGATTGTATATAGTTTTGCAGGATGTATGATCCAGACGGTAGGGCCGGAAAAATTTCAGGACTTTGTCGGCTTCTGCCTCGCTGCACTGGAATACGGTACCAGGAGCGACTCATCATTCGCCGTTGGGGTATGGGATTTAGAATTTGGTTGGCGTCTGCATCGCTGCACTGGAATATGGTACCAGGAGCGACTCATCATTCGCCATTTAGGGATTGGAATTTGGAATTTGGTTGGCGTCTGCATCGCTGCACTGGAATATGGTACCAGGACCGAATCATCATTCGCCGTTCGGGTATAGGATTTAGAATTTGGTTGGCGTCTTCATCTCTACACTGGAATATGGTACTAGGAGCGACTCATCATTCGCCATTGGGGCATGGGATTTGGAATTTGGTTGGCGTCTGCATCGCTGCACGGGAATATGATACCAGGAGCGACTCATCATTCGCCGTTGGGGTATGGGATTTGGAATTTGGTTGGCGTCTGCATCGCTGCACTGGAATATGGTACCAAGAGCGACTCATCATTCGCCACTTGGGGATTTGGATTTTGGCCGGCGTCTGCATCGCTGCACTGGAATATGGTACCAGGAGCGACTCATCATTCGCCATTGCCTATTGGGAAGCGATGGCTTAGGAGACAGGTTCAGATCCACATTACCTAAGGCTTTTCAATTTTATGGACCGTGACGGTCCCATAAAAGCATTTTCTCCCTACGAGTCGTAAGGATCCCGCAAGTGTATTTTCTCCTTAGGAGTCATGAGGACTCCTAAGTGTGTTTTTCCTTTGTGGGTCGTAAGGATCCCATAAAGGTTTGTTCTCCTCATGTATCGTGAGGACACATTAGTGGGTCTTCTCAATGGAGCATAATTCCAAAGGCGGAGACCAGCCGCGTAAGTGATGATTGTGGTGGGGCATGGGTATGACGAGAACTATTTGAGCCCGTGGATTGTATACGGCAGTCAATTTGGGGACTCGCCGTAGGGCTGGGAGAATTTTGAAAATTTGAATTTTTGTTTTTGTTTTTGTTGTTTTTTACCGCGATTGCTCTATCATTTCAGCTTTTCTTATCGTAAAGATCGCGATTGCCCTATCATTTCGGCTTTTATTTGCGGTTGCCCAATCATTTCGGCTTTATTTTCATCTTTATTTTACTCGCTGATTTTTATTGCGAGTTGCCCCATCATTTCGGCTTTATTTTCATCTTTATTTTACTCGCTGATTTTTATTGCGAGTTGCCCCATCATTTTGGCTTTTCTTTATTTCTATTTTATTTACATATTTTTTTTGTTTATTTACATATATTTTTTTTACATTCCAAGTTTAACGTCTTAGAGGTCGATTGTTCCCAGTTTAACGACGTGGTGGTCGACTGCTTCCAGTTTAACGAGTTAGAGGTCATCTGTTTCCAGTTTAACGACTTGGAGGTCATCTGTTTCCAGTTTACCGACTTGGAGATCATCTGGATCAGAAGCTTGGAGAAGATAACTTATTGAGCCGTTGTCAGGGGCACCGCTGGAGCTTGCCCGAAATACCTTATCACTTTGTCGGTGTTGATGACCTTGCCCCTAGCTGGGGCCAAGGAAAGTCGTTCAAATACCGACTTGCGTCTGAAGATGGCAATTGGAAACCTGTTAACCCCTGCAAATAGAAACATGATTTCAGTACAGGCAATCGATATGTATATTGATTAAGTTCGCATGAACGTTTAACCCGAAATATGGGAGGAGAGAAAAGTCCCACCGGGCGTGCCAGAATCTGTATGGGTGTTTTTTGTCACCCCATTGAGATGAGAATACGCGCGCGCTCGTCAGGCGTACTACAGATTCCCCCTGCCTAGGGTAGGCCAGGATTTATTGATTGTGGGGATCCGAATCTCCGGCAGCCGCGGCCTAAGCTGCCGTTAATTACCCCTCGCCTTTGGAGCAAGGGAACCTCCGATTGACGGGTTAAACTGGTCATGTAAACTCAATGTGCAGTGTACGTGTGTTTTGTTTTGGAGGGGGGCTTGGATATATCGGGAGCCACGCAGAGTTTTTACGGGGTCCCCGCTACTCGGATAGCGGGCTGGGGGTCAAGGGGGCTAGCAGCCCCCTTGCGGGGTGCAGGGCAGCGCCCCGGCCCAAAATTTTTTGGGAGGGACAATGTTGTAGAGTGTGTGTGTGTATGTATATATACATATATATAAAAAAAAGAAAGGGAAAGGGCATCCAGAGGATGCGTGGGGAAAAGCGCTAGCGCTTTGGGTGCTAGCGCTGTGAGCGCAAGGGCGTTAGCGCTTTGAGCGCTAGCGTCCCACGTGTCAGTATGTGGGCGCTCGGGGGCTAGCGCTTTGAGCGCAAGAGCGCTAGCGCTTTGAGTGCTAGCGCTCCACGTGTCAGCACGTGGGCGCTCGGGCACTAGCGCTTTGAGCGCAAGAGCGCTGGCGCTTTGAGCGCGAGCGCCCCACGTGTCAGCACATGGGCACTCGGGCGCTAGCGCCCTGAGTGCAAGATCGCTAGCGCTCCACGTGTCAGCACGTGGGCGCTCGGGTGCAAAAAGGGACTTGGTCCCTACAATGGGAGTTGTACTCCCAGAAAGGAGCACTTATTATTCTGTATATATATATATATATATATATATATATATATATATATATATATATATATATGAGGAGTTAAACTCCTAGGATGTTTTGAAGCTGTTGAAGGGCTTCTCCCCTTGAGCCCTAGTTCTTCTCCAAAGTGGGGTCTCTGGAGACGGGTCTCCTTCTTCCTCCTCTGTTGGACGGATCTTGAAGATCAAGAGATGTGAGATTTTAAAAATCTTTTCTTTTTAAGATCTGATGGCAGATCTGAGTTCCCCTTTGTGGGTTTTGTGGTGAAAAACTATTTAGTTTTATAAAAAGAAGAGTAAAACTCTTGATTTAATTCAAAAAGAGAAGAAGGTTTTTAGAACCTTGAGGAAGGAGAAAGAGGCACATGCCCTAGATATTTTTGGGGGAATGAAAAGTCTATCCTTTATTCATCATCTTGTTGCCTTATATAGGCTTACATATTTACATATAGCCCCTTAGGCTTTACAAAATCGCATTTTGCTCATCGCATGGCTCATGTGCCATTTCTTTTTGCACATAAGCCATGGGCTTTACAAAAATTTGGCTTTATGCCTAGTCATGTATAAAAAAATTAAATCAAAATTATTTATTACATGATTTCTATGTTGGCATGGGTAGGCTGGCAGCGGGCTCGACTTGGGCATGAGCCCGCTTGACCTGGGCTTGGGCCCACCTGGTTTGGGGTTGACCTTGACTTTGACTTGGTCAACCGGGGTGCAAATTTTGACCCCAACAACGGCGGCTGGAATAGCGGAGTTTCCGAAGATTGCAGGTGTTCGATGAAATGCCGGGGCTGTTTGGCTTGAGGCTTGGGGCTCGGCTTGGCTTGGAGAGGAGAGGATGAAGGCGAGGCTCAGTATTGGCGATGGTGCAGGTGGAGGTTGCAGGCGATGGAGGAGGAACTGGCGGCTCGTCAGCGACGATGGTCAGTGGTGCAGTAAGGGTGGTGGTCGGTGGGTTCGGCTGGGGTTGAGGGGAGAGAAAGTTGGTGATGGGTTTAGGTGAGGAGAGAGGAGGAGTCGACGGTGGTTAGGGTGTGGAAGAGACGACGAGGTCGTCGGCAACGATGGAAGAAGATGGCGAGGTCAAGGCTGTGGGTTCGAGTGTGCACGGATCAGCATTCTGGGGTGTGTGGTGATGGCGGTCGTGGTGTGTAGGGTTACTAGGCACTCTCACAAGGGTCTACAAGGCATCAACCATACCCGATTTAAAATTTAGACGTGCCGAACAACCCTAACCAAGATCTTTAAACTAGAGATTAGGCGAAACAAAGCATGTTAAACACTTTAACATCTATGAGTTTGGGATTACAACCTTTGTAGTCCGGTCCTACACTTCATAAGCTCCATGTTGAGGTCCCTTCGCTGCGATCATCATGTACCCGGACTCTAGAGAGGCTCCACGAAGAGAATGATGCAAACTTGCTTCCGATCTTCGATAACAAAGATGATCTACCTTGAAGTTTCTTTAACACAAGCTCTCACTCACAAATGAAGTGAACACCCTAATCTAAATGGCTAGGATAGATTAGGATGATGAAGTAGGATTTTAGCTCTCATTTGTTTTCATAATCTCACTCAAAATCATCACTACTGAAAAAGCTAGTAAGCTTTTCCATCAAGAACTCAAGGAAGAAGAAGAATCCTTTTGTGATGAATAATGAAACTCTAGTGTGGTTAGAATTGCAACCATGGGTTAAGTATGAAGACTTAACCCATGTAGTGATTTAACTAGGGTAAAGGGTTAGGTTGGGTTAAGGAAATATCTATGCAAAATATCCCGGTCAAAGTCATAGCTTCAAGAACCTTCTTGAAAGCTTCATGAAGACTTAACCCTAATCCAAACCCTATCCTCAATTAAACTCCACAAAACATGTTGCATTTATGTTACAATATTATATATCACATATACAATATTTATTGTAACAAAATAAAATAATACAATTAACATATATCGCATATATATCAATGTATTACCCGAGTGAGAAAAAGAATCTTTTAGTGAGCTTATATCAGTTAATGTAATTTAATATATCAAATATATAATTATACATTAAATTATCGAATCAACACTTGATCCGATAATCTGGCTATTTCACAAATAACCGACTAATATAATCTGTATCAGTTCATCGAATCAACACTTGATCCGATGACCCTGGCTATATCGTGAGAATCTAACACGGTATCACATACACGTATTGTTCTCGGTCCTGCACATATCATATATGTGCTCCTACTCCGTTTTGCCTGAGTCAAGAAACCTCTGTGTAGGACTCTAAAGAATCGTCAATACGCCGGCAGTAGGTGATGATCATATCAAACACGCACAAGCTGCAAGCGGTCAGCTAAACGTAACAGCCATCCAGGTATTGAGCGATCAGAAGATCAACAAGCAAGCCTGTACATTCTCCTGCGAATCCAATCAGTAACGCTCCCGTACAGTCCGGTCTCTTCGTCTGATATGTCACATATCTCGCCTAGGGGTGGTATACGTCAGACCCCAGTAGCTTGATAAGTCGGTCGATATGAGGTCTATAACAGTTTGAGAAACTACTGATAACACTTACCAGTAAATCTCAGCAACCCTGGCCAGGGATTTCCAGTTATAGCCAATCGAACACAGCGCAACATCAACTCCCTATACCGGGAGAGATGAATCCCCTCCTATCGCTCATTGCCTCAATGTGATTCGGGACTGTACCCAAAAGCCACCTTTTTGCACGCCCTCTTGGACGTGGTATGATGGAAATCAAAGCATAGTGGGAATCACACAAGACTCTATCACGATCTCGGGTCTACAGACTAACCTGTACCCGTGTCACCAGAGAACTTCCATCTGACGTGAGGTATAATACCATCTGGGAGTTCTCGGCGAGTCCGTCCAGTGTACCCAGTCTCTACTGAGCACCCGTACACCATCCTTGATGTCAAACACCGATGGATATGGGATCATCCATCGCCCATCATATGGGTCAAGATGCGTATACGCTAGTCTACTCTGGTGTATTGATGCCCTGTCTCGATACACCCTCAACTAGGAACAGTTATAGGATGTACTCATCGACTACCGTGGCCCCACTAGTATGATCTCATCATAGTCCCAGTAGTCGAGTACATATCCTAAGGGCTTTATCAACATGTAACATAGAGACAATCAGAGTACATGTTAAGATAAAGAGCAACCAAATAGCGTACTATCATGTCGAGCAAGAAAGTCCTCCCTATATATGTCCAAGTATCTACTACAATATACATCGTATGTACAGTAATGGCCTCTAGGGCATACATATAACTAACAATCTCCCACTTGCACTAGGGCCATCTGTTGTGGTATCGGATACCCAACAATTAGCTGTGGTTGAAGTATCTCATACTCAACCATCCAATAAAAGTCTCTACTGGGAAAAATGCCTTTGTGAGTGGATCCGTGCTGTTGTCCTCTGTGTCTACTCTCCTAACCTCGAACTCCCTGGAGATCAACCATCTCCATGATCAGGTGATACTGCCTAAGAAATATATCTGGATTTCTGATGGGACGGGGGTTCCTTGGCATGAGCCACAACTCCATTGTCACACAATGGTAGGAACGAAGTTCATCTCATGAACTTATATATATATATATCCAGACTGCCTCTTTGGTAGCATCCTTGGTAACGATGTATCTTGCCTTTAATCGTCTAGTAAGTCACGGTATCTAGATTGGAACTCTTCCAACATACCGTCCCTCCACTGAGGGTAAAGACAATGCCCACGACTGACATTCAGTCGTCCTTATCACCCTGGAACTTTTCCAGTGATTCTTCCCAGGATCGATTGATACCATCTCACTACAACTAGTGAGAATCCTAACATTCAATTAGATCTATCTCATAGATCCAAAACCCACGATTTAGGAGGTATCACTTTGATCCTATATGGAGAATCTTTGTGATAAGAGGAGATTGACCGAGCGTAGCATAGGAAACTCCTTCCCTATCAGGAGTATGTCATCTACGTACTCTACGAGGATCACCACCATACTCTCTACTACCTTTTTGTATATACAAGGTTCATCTACCATTTTGATGAAGTCAAACTCTTTGACTACCACATCAAAACAGACGTTCCAACTCCGCGATGCCTGATTTATCATATAAAAAATCTTGCTCACGTTTCCGCTGCTCCCACTGTCTACGAAGCCCTCTGGCTGTGTACTTATAGACGCTCTCTTCCAAATTATCATTTGAAAAAGCAGTCATGACACCCAACCGCCAGATATCGCAGTCATGGTATGCAGCCGTGGAAAGTAGGATCTGGATGGACTTTAAGCATAGTTTTGAAAGTCTCAACTTTTCCATGTACACCAAGTAATCTTCTCAAGATATACTTGCTCCTGATGAGGATTTAACCCTTCAGATAAAGCAACCAAAGTCCATACTTTGTTGGTGTATAAGGATTCCATCTCAGATCGCTAAGTATCCAGCCATTCTTATAGAGTCCCACTCTTGATGGCCTCCTCGAAACTAGTTGGGCCCTCATCTCATGATGCAATCCTCGCTCCCACTGTCATAGAGAAACTGAAGTATCTCTCAGGTGGGTGAGGGACCCTACTACATCGGCGGAGAGGCCGAGGTTCATTGGAAACTATTGAATCTTTTGGTTCTACCAAATCATCAGCTGTAGTTTGTATAGCTGGAACTCTTTCCAGTTCTACCTCATGACCACTAATTTCTTCACAAGAAATTTCCTTTCACAAAGGTGGCATGCTGAGAAACAAAACATCTTTTGTTTCTTGGTTAGGTAGAAGATATTCCCTTGCAAATGCTTGGGATATCCAACAAACCTTTTTTTTAGAACTGACTTTGCCTCGAGTTTGTCCGGATTTTGCTTTTAGACATAGGCCGGACAACCCTAAATCTTAACTTACTTAAGATATGGGCTCTTCCCATTCCATATCACATATGAAGTGGTAGGCAACTGATTTGATTGGAACCCTATTCAATAGGTATGCAGCTTCACAAGTGCATAACTCCCAAAAGGAAATAGGAAACTCAGTAGTTCTCATCATAGAGCGCACCATATCAAATAGGGTGCGATTGCTCCACCCCGATACGCCAACGTGCTGTGGTGTATTCGGAGGAGTAATGCTGAGAGAGAATCTCATTCTCCTTTAGAATAGTCCAGGAATTCCGTGCTCAAGTATTCTCCTCCTTGATCTCATCAAAGGACATAATACTTATACCCGTTTTTAGTTCTCTACTTCTAACTTATATTCTATGAATATCTCAAAAGGTTCGGACTTGTGTTTCAACAGGAACATTTGTCTGAATCTTGAGAGATCATCAGAGAATGTAATGAAGTACAAAGAACCGGTCCTGGCATATGTAGACAGGGGACCTCATACATCAGCATGTATCAATCCCAAGAGTTCACTAACTCTTTCTCTGTTTTCAATAAACAGAGCTGTGGTCATCTTATCTTTGTGACATGACCGGCAAGTTTCACAAGATGCAAATTCAAACTAATTTAAATATGCATCTAAATGTAATTTCAGCTAGTCGGGTCGCATTGATATGACCTAGTCTACAATGCCTCAAGAAGGATTCGTTCATTTATGAACTCTTCCTCTTGTGTGTGTTCTGTATATTAAGAACTGTGGTTTGATTTAGAACGTCTATCCTTTTAGATAACGTGCCTGATCCGATCAACTCTTGATGTAGGAAATGTTCAAAATATTATCCAACAATACAAAATTATATCCTTTCTTTACTAATAAAGAGACTGATATGATGTTGTATATCAGGTTCGGTATCTAATAACATTCGTTCAGAATCAATGTATTCTGGTAATACAGGGTGATAACTACCAACAGACTTGGCTGCAACACTTGCACCGTTTCTATCTCGTGAAATTTATCACCCGTTCTCAGTTCTCTACCTATCTGTAGCCCATGTAACAAATTACATTTGCGGGATCCTGATCCGGTATCTTATACCCAGGACGTAAAGGATACTGAGAAACAGTTCTCATTTAATGAACACACCCGAAGAAGATACATCAACATGCACTTTCTTCGTTTGGGTGACACGGGAATTCTGGTAATCCCCTATTTCCTGCTCTGTCTTATAACAATTATAAGTTGGAGCGGGACCAACGTTCCCTAGCGCAGTATAACAAGCGGGTTCGGTCAATACATCCGTATTATTATCTTGATTAAGGCGTGACATAGTCGTAACCAGGAGAGAGAGAGAAGAAAACACTCAGTGTGTGCTTTTAGAAGATTAGATTGGTTATCAATTTATCTAATCAGGATGGCTCCCACTGTTTTAGTCAAATCTTCCTTCAAACCCTAAAAGGAAAGACTAGCCGGGATTAATTACACCCTACAAGTTCGCCAATCTTTCAGCCAGGCCAGTGCCGGTACTTTGAGGGAGGTTCCCCGCGCTTTCGCACGAACCTAATCAAAATAAACCTCGTTTTCCCAGGGACAGAACCCCGTTAACACCTTTCTAGACACCTACTTGATCGGCTAATTGTAATGTGTAAAACTCTCCCAGGAGTAACTCTTACTCGCAGCGGGTATCGGGATCCAACTATCTCATAGAAGGTTTGCAATCTCATTGCAAATTTCAACACTTGAAATTCCCAATAATATTTTGCCCCAAGCGTCCTATGACCTTGACAGAGGTCAACAAACCATAGGCTGCTAGTCAAGTTTAACCCGTCATTTCCTGATTGAAGTAAATCTACCCGCACGACCCTTGACAGAGGTCAATAAGGTCGCACGACTGCCCTAAATCAATCACATCATATGTTTATACAGATAAGCACTAATCAGCTACCGCACACTACGCCTTGACAGAGGTCAACAAACGCAGCACGAATACTAACTATTACTTATCTGAAATGACGGAGGGCTACGACAGGTCTTTAAGAAAACATTTTGCATAATGAACGTGATATCATTGTAGAATCGAGTGATTTTAAATGGAATGTTTTTGAGGCCTTTTCTAGTTTTGCTAAAGAGGTCACTCCCGGTGAAGGGATCGTTGGCTCTTTCCTTATCGAATAAGGTGCAGGATATTTCACAAATATCACTATGCAAAGCAAAAACTATAGAAACAATCAAAAGACAAACCGAGTTTGTAGTATCTGCTAGTTTCTCTAAAGAGGTCACTCCCGGTGAAGGGATCTCGGCTCTTTCCTTATCGAATAAGGTGTTGGATGTTCTACAAGGAACACCACTATGCAAAGCAAGAACTAGAGCTACCAATTTTTAAACAAGTTTCTATAACATCTTTAGGTTTCTTTTAGTTTCATTAATCTCATTAATGAAGTCTTATTTTAATTATGCTTCACAAGCATCACTTTTGAAACGAAATCTGCAATATAACATATATCTCATATATATAATACAAACATTCGTCTCATGCAGTAATATGATCTCATCACAGAACATTGCAGCAGAAAAATACATATGAAATATTGGATATATTAGGACGTCCGTGTTTTAATACGAGCCTGTATAAAACACGGATTCCACGGTCGCGATGAATAGACAAACCCACATTCCTAGATCCCTACGAGAGCGGCAAGCAACACTGCCAATTCTAGGGTTAGGAGACCCGGTCTCGACTCCTCGAGATGGTCTCCCACTGGACCCTGGAACCCGGTCACTTGTGCTCCCCGCCTTAGGTCTACCTAATGCGGAAAAGTAAATAATATACAATGGTGACATCATCCTCAGCTCGGAAGTGCCCCAATAAAAGAATATTACATACAAATGAATTTTACATGAATGAAAATAAAAAACTCTCATCTTACATACAACCCCCGGCTATTCAAAACATGACGATCCAATATAACATATCACAGCAACACATAATATCTCATATCATCAACGTAAACAAATATGCGTATCCCGATTGTCGTTGATGTATAGCAACGAAGCCGGCGATACACCACATACTACGCTTACGGTCAAAGAAAAGAAAGTGTAAAACTACAACAGTTGGAATCCGCAACCTCCTTAGACATCGTATGCCTAACCAAATGAATTCCTTACACATCACATGCCTAACAATTATAAACCCCGCATTTTAGTCTCATTATCGAAAACACTTTTCAATATCAAGTCGGGCAATTCAACAAGATTCCCGACATCCTGATCGAATGCTCGTCGCAAACTTTAGTAGAAGGCCGCACCCCCGGATGCCGTCGACGAAGTGTACTAAGGAGGAACACCGCTGCCGCGAGCACCCGAACGGATGCTTTTGGCGTGGGGTTCTCCTAAAGTCACTTGGTCGGGGCTATGGGGCGTGGCTATCTATTAAGTTTACCCGGCGAGTATCCGCGTACGCTACGTGATTGCAACGGACTTTTGATCACATCAAAATTCCGTGGCAACCGATCATCTGAGACTGAACTGCTAGATTTATTACATTCAAATTAGTTATCTCATAACTACTTGTGGATTCCAAATATTATATCACATTCCAGATAAATAGACAATGTTAAACTTTCCGATCGAATAATCAAATACCCAAGTTTTCCCAAATAGTTCTCAACACTTGAAATTAGTTTAAAAACATCCATCATATGCCACAGTACCAATGGTCCAGCCGTGGAAGGGTCAAGCCAACGCCTCACATGTGGCAACGCCGTACTGCCCCAAACCCTGAGGTTTAGAGGCGGTTCAAGACGGTCACATAATCGAGTTAAGGTTTGTGTTCTTCTAGAGGGTCCACCGCGTTACTTGCACGACTTAGAACGTTCTTAAACTACGGAAAAATCCAACACTTGGAAATTTTCCGGCAGGGGAAAAAGTGAGTTATTGATATCCGGTCGAACTTTTTAACACGTTCTAAAAATTACCCGGAAAAAACTTAAACGAAGTTAAATTATCCGATCGAATCAACGAGTTCCCAATACAACCCAGAAAACTTAACACTTGAGTATAATTAAAAATTCCCAAAAGCATCAGGAAGTACCTACGGAAGTTACTGTACGAAAAGCTAACAATAATTACCCTGTACGGCCGCGGAACCGCCGCGCGACCCATGCTCATGCCGCGGTTCCGCGGTGCCTTGGGCGAATTACGATGTCGTTTTTCACGCAGTTCCATAAAATTACCTGCTGAATTTTCTGAGTATTTTTAATGCAGAAAAAATCACATTTTTAAAATATTTCCAGAAACTAGGTTTTATCGGGTACTCGGAGTTCGATCGGACTTTAAACTTCGCCTAGACTTCGCCTAAAACTCTAGCTTGGCTCTGATACCACTGTAGGATTACTAGGCACTCTCATAAGGGTCTACAAGGCATCAACCATACCCGATTTAAAATTTAGACGTGCCAAACAACCCTAACCAAGATCTTCAAACTAGAGATTAGGCGAAACAAAGCATGTTAAACACTTTAACATCTAAGAGTTTGGGATTACAACCTTTGTAGTCCGGTCCTTCACTTCATAAGCTCCGTGTTGAGGTCCCTTCGCTGCGATCATCATGTACCCGGACTCTAGAGAGGCTCCACGAAGAGAATGATGCAAACTTGCTTCCGATCTTCGATAACAAAGATGATCTACCTTGAAGTTTCTTTAACACAAGCTCTCACTCACAAATGAAGTGAACACCCTAATCTAAATGGCTAGGATAGATTAGGATGATGAAGTAGAATTTTAGCTCTCATTTGTTTTCATAATCTCACTCAAAATCACCACTAATGAAAAAGCTAGTAAGCTTTTCCATCAAGAACTCAAGGAAGAAGAAGAAGAATCCTTTTGTGATGAATAATGAAACTCTAGTGTGGTTAGAATTACAACCATGGGTTAAGTATGAAGACTTAACCCATGTAGAGATTTAACTAGGGTAAAGAGTTTGGTTGGGTTAAGGAAATATCTATGCAAAATATCCTAGTCAAAGTCAATGCTTCAAGAAGCTTCTTGAAAGCTTCATGAAGAATTAACCCTAATCCAAACCCTAACCTTAATTAAACTCCACAAAACATGTTGCATCTATAACCATAACATGTTACAATATTATATATCACATATACAATATTTATTGTAACAAAATAAAATAATACAATTAACATATATCGCATATATATCAATGTATTACCCGAATGAGAAAAAGAATCTTTTAGTGAGCTTATATCAGTTAATGTAATTTAATATATCAAATATATAATTATACATTAAATTATCGAATCAACACTTGATCCGATAATCCGACTATTTCACAAATAACCGACTAATATAATCTGTATCAGTTCATCGAATCAACACTTGATCCGATGACCCGGCTATATCACATATACCCGGCCGATATCTCATATCGTGAGAATCTAACACGGTATCACATACACGTATTGTTCTCGGTCCTGCACATATCATATATGTGCTCCTACTCCGTTTTGCCTGAGTCAAGAAACCTCTGTGTAGGACTCTAAAGAATCGTCAATACGCCGGCAGTAGGTGATGATCATATCAAACACGCACAAGCAGCAAGCGTTCAGCTAAACGTAACAGCCACCCAGGTATTGAGCGATCAGAAGATCAACAAGCAAGCATATACATTCTCCTGCGAATCCAATCAGTAACACTCCCGTACCGTCCGGTCTCTTCGTCTGATATGTCACATATCTCGCCTAGGGGTGGTATACGTCAGACCCCAGTAGCTTGATAAGTCGTGTTGATATGAGGTCTATAACAGTTCGAGAAACTACTGATAACACTTACCAGTAAATCTCAGCAACCCTGGCCAGGGATTTCCAGTTATAGCCAATCGAACACAGCGTAATATCAACTCCCTATACCGGGAGAGACGAATCCCTTCCTATCGCTCATTGCCTCCATGTGATTCGGGACTGTACCCAAAAACCACCTTTTTGCATGCCCTCTTGGACGTGGTATGATGGAAATCAAAGCACAGTGGGAATCACACAAGACTCTATGACGATCTCGGGTCTACAGACTAACTTGTACCAGTGTCACCAGAGAACTGCCATCTGACGTGAGGTATAATACCATCCGGGAGTTCTCGGCGAGTCCGTCCAGTGTACACAGTCTCTACTGAGCACCCGTAAACCATCCTTAATGTCAAACACCGATGGATATGGGATCATCCATCGCCCATCATATGTGTCAAGATGCGTATACGCTAGTCTACTCTGGTGTATCGATGCCCTGTCTCGATACACCCTCGACTAGGAACAGTTATAGGATGTACTCATCGACTACCGTGGCCCCACTAGTATGATCTCATCATAGTCCCAGTAGTCGAGTACATATCCTAAGGGCTTTATCAACATGTAACATATAGACAATCAGAGTACATGTTAAGATAAAGAGCAACCAGATAGCGTACTATCATGTCAAGCAAGAAAGTCCTTCCTATATATGTCCAAGCATCCACTACAATATATATCGTATGTACAGTAATGGCCTCTAGGGCATACATATAACTAACATGGTGTTGGGAGGAGGAGGAGAGAGGTCAAAGTGTCGAAAAATAAAACGAAGAATAAGCGAGATAGCAACGAAAACAACAAAAGCATTAGTATGGAAAATTCACTAGACAATAAAATATATAATGTAAATCAAAACGATTCTAACACTTAGAAATAGTAAAGAATTTCAGGAAAGTAACTGAAAATACTTATTAACACATAATGGAAATCTTTCTTATTATAAATATGCAAAACTCTAAAATTTTAAAATAGTGAACGTACTGATTATAATTACATCAACGGAAGAATAACAATGGTAAGGTGCAATAAACTATTCGGAGAATGGTTTGCAGTATATATATTGAAGATCGACTCCGTGAGCAGGCACCCGAATGGGAGAAAAGTGAGGAGGAATTGGATTTCCCAGGATTACACAAGGATAAAAGGATGAATTCAGATTCAAAAATCAGGGAGAGGTATAAGTTAACAAGGAGTATAGGATTGACAATTTCAGACAGAGGTATGCAGCGAGATACAAGCTAATCGAAAGAGAGTCCGGGATGCGGTGATGAACCATAATGTCGACTAAGATTAAGGTCTAAATATAGTGAGTCAAACAAAAGTAGGCAGTCACAATTCATAAATTTATAGCATTCAAACTAAGAAGTTCAACAGATACAAGATTTAAATGAAAGGAAACAACTACTAAAATGGAGTCACAATGTCTTTATTGAAAGTGGGAAAAGTGATAACTTTGCGTCGACATCAAAATCTCTGCAGTCTCATAGGGCAGATCTGAATCTTGTACTGGGTCCATGCCGTCTTCGAAATTTAAGTACGAAAACAACCAAGTCGCTCAATCAGATTTGGAGGGCGTTGCCGAAACTCCACCTTGCAGCTCTTTCCTTCTAGGGAAACCATTGACCAGATGTTCGCCGGATCCACAAATTAAGCACTGCCCTTTGGCCTGGCGACAGTCCCTCTGAAAGTGTCCTGGCTTCTTGCAATAACCACAACGTTGGGTTCTCCGCTGCTTCGGTTGCTTAGTAACAAATGAGCGCTTCATTTGCACGCCACCTTTTCGTTTATCAGCGATTTCCCTACGATTGGGGCCTCCTGCTGGTGCTTGAGCCATTTGCCTTCCTAGTCTTTCAGCTAAGAGATCGTTCGTTCGCTCCTGGGCTTCCTTCAAGCCTTGCAGTACACTCAAAATCTCGACGGTCTGATTCTGGGGAGTGGAGTTAGAAGAAGATTCGTTGGAAGCCATGGTCCTGAAACAACAAATTTGAGGATGATATAAGGTACAAGGAATACGAATCAGAATAGGATATAGAATAGATAACGAAACAAGAATATCGGGTGAGGTGAAACTCAAATAAGTCGAACTCAAATGTAGAACTCAAAGTCACTCAAGCAGAGTGCTGCCTTGTAACTATGCTGCAGTTCATAATTACAATCACATAAATCTACTAAGTCATCCAAAACTCTAGCGGATGGATCAAAATATGTAGCAGAACTCACTATGTGAATCAAGATCAAGGATAACAAGTTACAATCTAGACCGAAAAATGGCTTAGATTGTCAAGCCCTACACGGAAACTGCAATCCCAATCGTAGCAAAACCTGGCTCTGATACCAACAAAACCATGTCACGCCCCGCTTTCCAAAATACTGAATACGAGGGGTGGACAAGGCCAGCCATGCTCCTACGGTCGAGGAAACATCCTGCCGTAGTCATACTTCGGCTTCTAGCTTTACGTGGTAATCAGTAATCAATGCCCAGGTAATGAGAAATGCAGTCACTAAATCAAAACAAATACAAAAACTAACCAGATAGAGATCAAGGAAGTATAGCTCTGAGTCGCTGATCTAGATATCCGGAATGTCCTCGAGGTACGTCAGGTCCTGGTCCAAGTTAAATCCACTTCTCCCTCTGAGCATGCATACTCAAGTCGTCAGAGCGAAGCAATAAATATAAATACATATGTAACATGTGTAATAATGATGAATATGAAACAGCAAGCATGAAATGATGATATGAGCATGAAGGAACCAGTACAGGTAAATGGTAAAGCGGGTAAACAGTAAGGCAGGTGTATCAAGTCAGTAATCAATGCATGTCACTAAACCTATCAGTCTCTAAGTCTCACTGTCCAGGTCGCTAAACCTATCGTTAGTCCAAGTGTGAGAGTCAACCACTCATGAGTATCCCCCACCCAAGGGTAGGGCAGCAGGGGCAAGGGAACACGGGCCCGAGTCGCTCGCTAATAATCAGTAATATTACCCATATGACTCCCAGAATCGCTGCATATGCCGGCAATGGGACTTCCGAGATTCCGTTGAACTCACACTTAAACTATCCCACACCCCGTGGTCCACATCAAACACCAGCCATAAACTCAAATACTAGTCGGTCCATGACAAGTCTACGCGAGAACTGAAGACAGGATCTCCATCAAGCATGTCTCAACTGGTACCCAAGATAAATGGACAGTATTTGGTGCCTTACCTATGACACTAATATGAGTGCTTCCATAATCGTTCCATACCAATTATAGTTACACTCACATTTGTTCCATAGACGTCGACAATGCAATAAATCAACCGGGTTCGCTGATTGTGTACAAGTACGTGTCACTTTCATCATTCAATCACACTTTAACACTACGTACTTGCCACAATCAAAACACTAATATCTAACACTGGGTAATGTACACGATCACTAAGTTACCAATGTATGTGACCTCTATATGATATGATGAGAATGCAATGATTATGATATGAATAAAATCTCATTAGCCAGTATCCTATCACTTGAAAAATTCACTATAAATCACACATGCAGAATTAAGCAAAACAATGTAAAAGGGGTAAGCAGTATGTTTAATTATCTATCCATCACAATTGGTTCCGTGTCAATCGGGTTTCAGGTTTGCTAATTATGGCCATTTCAATTTAAGTGTTCCCTGCTGGAAATCCGATTTCAGAACTAGAAGTCCGTTTCGTAACACGTTTTACTCCCAGTTGGGATCATAATTAGGCGATACTATAGATGAATAATATTTAGGTTTATCAGTTAGGTTTCCAACATAATTGGCGGATCAGTAATATCCTACATCAACAGGGAGTTATGGTCAGGTTAAGGTTGATGGGTAAAATCTGTCACTGCAGAATTCAGCTAGACACGTCGACATTATAAAACGTGTTATAAATATTATACAGAACAGGAATCCAATGAAACTAGTGGGGTAAGAAATCTAACTCAATTTTATACGTAACTATATAGGGTTCCATACATTCTCGCATTTGAATAAGGATATACAGTGATTTAAAAACAGGGGTTAACTGGGATAATTGCTCTGGACTGCAGTCCAGAATCGTTATTCTCCTCGGTTTTCTCTATCATAACTTGTTAAAATTCAGAGATCAACAATAAATTAATGTAGATTAATCAGTTATCTTCGATACAAGACATGGAACGCTGAAATCCGATTTGTAAAAGATTTAATATGAATTTAACGGTCTAGCATGTTCAGGAAAATTCTGATTTCGCAATGATTATCGGGGGTAATATTTTATAGGTGAAACGATATTTATTTGTAGCCAAATTTCCGCAGAACCACTGTGAATAGTAAACGGGTTTAACAATCACAAGTTCTATCGTTTAAAGATGTTTTTTCAATTTAAATTTAGCATCGAATACTTATAATAATATCGAATTGCAATCGAATGATTGTATAATAGCATGAAGCAAGTATGTAAAACTTGCCTGACGGCGCATCGAAGGCGATAAGGCAGCGACGCGGCACAGTGGTGGACTACGGCTATGGTAGCGGTAATGGCGCGATCACGACGCAAGCACGACATGGGTTGGCCTCGGTGGAGCTTGATTCTTGGACTTGATGGTTCGGTGGGTGCGACGGACGTGCGCTGTCGTTGCGACGGCCGCTGCGTCGACGACAACAATGGACACAATGATGGTGGAGATGGCTTGGACGGCGATGACGGCGGCTGGAATAGAGGAGTTTCCGAAGATTGCAGGTGTTCGATGAAATGCCGGGGATGTTTGACTTGAAGCTTGGGGCTCGGCTTGGCTTGGAGAGGAGAGGATGAAGGTGAGGCTCAGTGTTGGTGATGGTGCAGGTGGAGGTTGCAGGCGATGGAGGAGGAATTGGCGGCTCGTCAGCGATGATGGTTGGTGGTGCAGTGAGGGTGGTGGTCGGTGGGTTTGGCCAGGATTGAGGGGAGAGAAAGAGGGTGATGGGTTTAGGGGAGGAGAGAGGAGGAGTCGACGGTGGTTAGGGCGTGGAGGCGACGACGAGGTCGTCGGCGACGATGGAAGAAGATGGCGAGGTCGTGGCTGTGGGTTCGAGTGTGCAGAGATCAGCGTTCTGGGGTGTGGGGTGATGGCGGTCGTGGTGTTGGGAGGAGGAGAGAGGTGATTCGAGGAGGATACGGGCGAGGGGAGGCCGACGAGGTCGACGGTGATGACGACGACGAGGAGACGACGACGACGAATGCAGGGGCTGGGTTCTGCGGGTTCGTCGGGTTGTAGTGATCTCGTCGTGGTGTGGAGGAGGAGAAATGGGAGGTGATCGAAGAGGAGTCGGGGATGCAGGAGAGGTCGACGGTGAGGCGTGGGTTCTCGTCAGGGACGTGGGTTGCAGGGATTGAGGCGGTAGAAGTGAGAGGTGGTGTTGTCGGAGAGGGAGACGAGGGTGATGGCCGAGGGTGGAGGAGACGACGACGAGATCGGCGGCGGTGGACGCCAGCGACGGTGAGGCAGGCGAGGGCGCAGCCTAGGTTTGAGCTCGCGTGCGGGAAAAGAAGAGGGAGAGAGAGTGCGAGAGGAGAGAGAGTGTGTGTACGTAGGAGAGAGGAGAGAGAACGGAGGGGGGATTATGAGGAGTTAATGGGATTTATTTTTTTTGTTTTAAAACATCCAATTAACCATTAAAGACATTTAATAAAATTCAATAAGAATTAAAACTAAATTAAGAGCTATTAATGAAGATAAATGTGAGGAGAGAGAGTGTAATCATAGCACGGTAACATCTTTTAATTAATGTGGAATTTTCTGTTTGAATATTTAAGATAAAAAGGGTTTGGATTTAGTTTAAAATAGAATTTGAGATTTAAGAGAAGGAAGTAAGAAATTTTAAATAGAAGAAATAGGTAAAATATTTATTTAAGATGCGGAAAAAAATATGGAAAAATAGGAAAATATTAGAACAAAGTTTTATTAAAATACAGAGTGTACTATAGGACCCGGTTATTACACACATGCATGAAGCTTGTAGAAGCTTGTGGATGCATTGATTTGGTCCACTAATTTTGTTTTACTTAAGATATTTATTAACCTAACCATTATAATTTAGCCATGATTATGTCTCTATATGAGTTGGCTATATGATAGAAACTCACCCATGGTTGATTCTCTCACCTCATTAGTTCATTCTCATTTTTCTTTGCTTCATCTTCTTCAACCTTGAGAAAAAGCTCACTAGATTTTTGGAATGTGAGAAAATATTATGAGAAAAATAAAACTAAAGTGAGCCCACTTCCTACTTCATCATCCTCTACTAGATTAGTATTTTAGTATAGGGTGTTAGCTTCACTAATCTCTTATTAGTGAAGTAGAAGCTTGAGTCAGTGTCTCCTCGACGTAGATCATCTTCGGCCTTGAAGACTTCAAGCAAGATCGTTTCTTTCACCTTGAGAATCCATGCAAGAGTCCGGGAGTTCCATGATCGCAGCGAAGAGACTACTACACGGAGCTTTAGAAGTGAAGGACCGGTCTACAAAGGTTGTATTCCTCATTCACTTAATGTAATGTTTGTTTACTTTCTAGTTTTGCTCCTAAAACTCTAGTTAGATCCTTGGTTAGGGTTGTTTGGCACACTAAATTTTTAAATATAGCATGTTTGATACCTTGTGAATCCTTATGGTTGTGCCTAAGAACCCTACAGTGGTATCACAGCCTTACTAGAGCATTAGGAGTGGTCTAGGCGAAGTTAGAAGTTCGAACGAACTCCGAAAACCCGATATTGCCCCCTCTCTGGAAATTTTCCAAAAAGTTGGATTTTTCCATGTTAAAAATTCTCAGAAAATCATGCAGGTAATTATATGGACCCACCTGAAGAACGAGTCCCTAACTCGCTTTAATGACTGCGGAACCGCGGCCAAAACATGCTTTTGGCGGCGGTTCCGCGGCGCCACTATGGAGGCTTGGGACGGCTCTTCAGCTGCTGGTCCATGTGTACTGGGGTATGTTTCTGGGTATTTCTAACACTACTCATATGTTGAGCTTTCTGGGAGAATTTGAGAATTCGTTGATTCGATCGAAACGTTTAATATCGTCTAGCTATCTGTGATTGTGATACAATATTTAGAATCCACATAATTAGTTATATGATAACTAGTTTGAATTTTATAAATCTAGTAATTTAGTCTCAATTCATCGGTTGCCAAGGAATTTTGATGTGGTTCAAAAGTCCGTTATAATTACATAGTGTACGCGGATACTTACCGGGTAACCTTACTAGATAGCTGTCATGACCCGCAGAGTACGGAACGTGACCGACACTTAAGTTACGAAACGTCTCAAGGCGTTCGTAAGATAAGTAAGCCGAAGCCCAGAAATCAAAACCCAATTAAGAATTGGAGTGAAGGAGAAACCATTTTTATTTAAAGCACCTTGTTTCATTTAGTTTCATCAAGTCTCTTTTTATGAAAAACAACTTCCTTTTCCTAATTTCCGGCAAAATCTTCTTGTAAAATAGTCCCCCCAATGGGTACAATAGAAATATAAGTGAATATGGCATCCCCAAGCGGGAGCTAGCTCTTCGCCTCAAAGCGGTCACAAATCCCACGCAATGTAAAATAGCAATGTGCATAAATAAGCATGAAGCATAAGTAAAATAACATATCGACTCAAGTGAGCTCGACCCCAAATAACATAAATCCACAAGTCTCACAACCTCGCCTCTAGGTCAATATACAGTAATCCAAATAAACTGGTACAGCTGAAATAGTAGTAGTAGATGGAGTACTCTAGATACAATGAACATAAATAAGGTGGTACAAAATGATAACAACCCACCTATGAGCAAAAGCCTCGAGACCAGGCAAAAAGAGCAAAAGAGGCAAAAGTATCCGCCGCTACAGTGCTGATAGAACGGACCTGCAGAAAAGCTGTGGCACAACGAGGGTGAGTTGCCAGCTCGTGAGTAATAAATAACATCTACAAAGGCTATCGCATGTATGTACACAAGTATTCTAGCATCCCTAGAACAGGTATGGCTATATGTACTAGCAGGTATGTATGCATCATCAGTGTACTATCAAGTATGTATGTCACATGGATGTAATAACAGGTATGCTATATGAGTCAACTCAAGATCTCATCATGTAGGTATAAGAAATATTCTTCCTTTGTTTTTGAAACTCCTTTCAAATATCAGCGTAAAATCCAGGAAAATCAACAAAATCCGTGTCTAGCAACGACACCTCAAAACCGTCTCAAATCTTATATATCCATGTCAAGTATCTCTGGCCTCAGCCGTCCAGCTGATCCATATCAAATATCAATATCCCAATCCAGCGGCCACGGTCGGTATCCTCTGGATATCCGTCGTGCCAAATGAAGTCACCGGTAGGTAATCCGTCCCCTGCCAGGCTCAACGCCATCTCCTGCGATCTTCTTGCCCCGGGATACCGTACCGGGCCCACCATGTACCCGAGACGGTTCATCCACCTCCTCGAAACGGGTCTCGAAAACCACATCAAACTCATGGTGAAGGACACCTTACATCACTTAGAAAACCGCAACTTTTATATTTTAAAAGATTATAAGTTTGAAATCTTGCGGCTTTCCCCCGAAATCCAGAAATATCATAAATCTCATGAAATCATCATGAATGCATATGTCAATGATAATGAATGCATGTGGTATCAATTTGCAATGTATGATGTATACTAGGCATGAGCAAATGATATGCTAATACATATGCACGAGAATAGAAATTCTTATGATTTCGTTTTATAGATGTATAGCAATAACACATTTCTAAACATTAATTATTAACATGTTTCAGATTACAAGTTATCTAGTGTCGTGACATGGCAATTATCAGGGTGTGTGTATATAGGAATAGTGCTCGTGCTGCATATAAAAGCCTGGTAATGGTGCATGTGTCCTACAAATGAGCTTGCGAATATGGAACAACATATAGATCCTAACTGCAGCAATTATCATGTAAGTACTATTATTCTAATGTCACAAGTAATATCAAGTTTACTATTTTCAGGTTTACTAATCTATCAGGCGACTTGCGCCATCCAAACGATCGTCCCTCGTAGATGTTAAATCTACTCACCCGTGATCCCGCGCTAGGTGTGTCCGACCACCTGCTTCCCTTTCTCCGCTGCGCTTGAAGTCCCCGCCGACGAACCTAGAATTTACAAAAGTCACATACATCAGGAAAATCCTGCAAAAACACGATATATCGATAAAAAGGGATACGCGTGCGTGAAACTAAACGCGCGTGCACACGACACGTCGCGACGCGCACAAACCCACCAGAACCTATTCTAACATGCTGTGTCGCGCAGCGCGCCACAGAACCACGCGTATCACGCGCGTGTCGCACAAGTTTTAAAACATCGAAAACACGTTATTAGCTCTAGATTTTTCCTCTGGACCCAACTTAAAAAGTTGCAGGTACCAACAGGTTAAGCTACCAAGAAAGACCCTACACCCAAAATCCCCACACCCCACCCCCTACTCTGGCCGCAATTTGCGGCCAGAATGATTAAACCGGCGGCCGAGAGGGGGAGGTGGGTCCCCGTGCTCTGTGTGTGTGTCCCTGCCAGTCTCACCATGCTACAGTTTTCACAATTTTTACCTGAGTGGATAGGGTCAAAAGCAGATTTCAGAAAGGTTAAAAGTCGCTAAAACTGCTAATTTACGCCATGTCGGACAAATCGGGTATTTCTATTGAGTCTGGGACAAATCTTGGTTCCACTAGTTCTAACAGCACTTACTAAGGTTATATTAACAATCCATACCACCACTTTGCCAAAATTCCCCTAAATTACCCAAAATTACCATTAAAGCACATACTAAACCATAACTAAGCTAGATAACCATAATTTTAGCAATTAGGAGTCGGGTTAAGGGATTATACCTCTAGAGACCCTAGGTGAAGGAGAAGAGAAGAGTAGGAGGGGGTGTGCTATTGCTACAGCTCCTGGTGCTGCAAACTTAGGCTGGAAAAGAGCTGATATGCACTTGCTGTTCTGAAACTGGCTGAAGCTTACAGAAGCAGCTGCTGTTGCTGTTGTTTGTGATGGTGTGGCTGTTGTTGTGGTGTTGGTTTGTTGGGGTTGTGTTGGTGTAGCTGGTGTGGGGTTGATGGCTGAGGCTACTGCTGTTTTTAAGGTGATTGTTTGTTGTTTCAGCTGATGCTGCTGCTGTGTTTTTGTTTTGGTGTTTGCTTTGTGTTGCTGTAGCAGCAGCAGGGTTTGTATTGTAGCTGTTGGGGGGTGAAGTGTGGTGTTGGGGTAGCTGCTGCTGATGGAGGGTATATTAGGGGCTGGAATGATGATATATGGCTGATGTTTTGGGCTGATAGTGTTGTTTTGGTGGCTGAAACAGCTGCTGTTTTGGTGGCTGAAACAGCTGCTGTTTCAGCAGCTGAAGGGCTGATTGGTGATGGTTTGGGTGGCTGATGTGTGTGTGAGAGAGAGGGATTTGAGGTTGGGGTTGTTTTTAATGATGTTAGGGGCTGAAGTGGCTATTTGTGCAGCAGTTAATGTGCTGTTTTGTGAAGAACTAAAGCTGAAGTGTGCTGAAATGAGCTGAGATTGGGCTGATGGTGAATCATCAGCTGCTGTAGCAGCAATAGGGGCTGGTTTGGATGGCTGATTTGATGGTATTTGGGCTAATAATTGTGTGTGTGAGTGAGAGAGGTGTGAGTTTGAGGAGACATGCAAAAAGGTTTGAGTTGAAATGGTGTAACTTAACCTTAAACCATCATTACAACCATCACATCTCTCTCTCTCTCTCAAGCAAGTCAACCTTAAAACACCCTAAACACCCTTGGTCAAAGCCAACCATCCTAATTAAACCTAATTAGCCTAAACAAGTGTGTTAGACCACCATGGTTAACTTAAACATGGACAACCCACAAGCTCAATTATATGGCCAACCCTAGTCTTAACCCTAGTTAACGTGCACAAGTGTGTGCTGTCGAGATAAAATTCCACTAAAATAACCGTAAAACCAGATAAATCACTAAAAACCCGTTTTGGTAAACTTTTTACCAAAAACCCCACATTAACACACAATTACCACTAACCCTAAACTCAGGTGTTACAGTCTTCCCCCCTTAAGAAAATTCGTCCCCGAATTTTAAAATATGCAACTACGCGTACCTTCAAAAAGATAAGGGAATTTCTTCCGCATCTCTCCCTCGGCCTCCCAAGTGATCTCCTCACCATTCGGGCTGCGCCAAAGAACCCTTACCGACGGCAGGACCTTTGATCGAAGTTTCTTCACCTTCCGATCTAATATCTCAACTGGCTACACGGTGAACGAAAGGTCGGGCTCAAACTGAACGGTCTGATGCTGAATCGTGTGGGAAGGGTCATGAAGATATCTGCGTAGCATCGACACGTGGAAGACGGGGTGGACATCTGAAAAGCTGGGTGGAAGAGCCAAACGATATGCAACAGCGCCGACACGCTCGAGGATCTCGAAGGGACCCACAAATCTAGGGCTAAGCTTTCTCTTTCGCCCAAATCTCATCACGCCCTTCATCGGAGAGACCCTCAGAAAAACATGATCGCCAACTGCGAACTCTAATTTGCGACGGCGCCCGTCTGCATACGATTTCTGCCTGCTCTGAGCTGCTCTCATCCGGTCTCGAATCAACTGCACTTTCTCGGTCGTCTCCTGCACGATCTGCGGCCCAAAAATACTGCTCTCGCTCAGCTCAGTCCAACAGACGGGCGATCTGCATCTTCTCCCATACAAGGCCTCGAAAGGTGCCATCTGGATAGTATCCTGGATGCTGTTGTTGTAGGAGAACTCCACTAAAGGTAAATGACGATCCCAGCTACCGCCAAAGTCCAAAATGCACGCTCTGAGCATGTCCTCGAGAGTCTGAATAGTTCGCTCTGACTGCCCGTCGGTCTGCGGATGAAATGCTGTGCTGAAGCTCAAATGGGTGCCCAATGCCTCCTGAAGTCTCTGCCATAGTCGGCTGGTAAACTGGGTGCCTCGATCTGATACTATACAAGTCGGTACGCTATGTAACCGTACGATCTCGTCGATGTAAATCTGGGCATACTGAGCAAAACTGAAAGTGGTCTTCACTGGCAGGAAGTGAGCCGCTTTCGTCAATCGATCCACAATCACCCAAATAGAGTCGTACCCTCGACTGGTCCTGGGTAGACCCACAACGAAGTCCATCGAAATCTGCTCCCATTTCCACTTCGGAATGGGCAAAAGCTGCAACTCTCCTGCTGGCCTCTGGTGCTCGGCCTTGACTTGCTGACAAGTCAGGCATCTTGATACAAAGTCAGTGACATCCCTCTTCATCCCATCCCACCAATAGACATCTCTCAAGTCGCGGTACATTTTGGTGGAACCTGGGTGAATGCTGTATGTAGATCTATGCGCCTCCTCAAGAATATCACGTCGTAGTCCCTCCGAATCTGGTACGCACAATCGAGTCCCGAATTGTAGTACTCCCTGATCGTCGATCACGAACTCGAAATCTCTGCCCTGTCTAATCTGCTCCATGATCTCTGAAAGTCGGTCATCACTGGGCTGTGCCTCTCGAATGTGGTCTAGTAACTGCGGACGTGCACGAATATGCGCAAGCTGTCCCCCTGTCGGAGTGAACTCGAACTCAACTCGGCTGTCGCATAAAATCTGCCAATCTGCCGACGACTGCCTCTGTACTGCGCGCAAATAAGATAGACTACCCCCGGGCCTCCTGCTCAAAGCATCCGCCACTACATTCGCCTTGCCCGGGTGGTACAAGATCTCACAATCATAATCTTTTACCAGCTCCATCCAACGACGCTGTCTGAGGTTCAGGTCTCGCTGCTGAAATATATATTTTAAGCTCTTGTGGTCAGTGAATATTTGGCACGACTCGCCGTATAGGTAATGTCGCCAGATTTTAAGTGCAAAGACCACTGCAGCCATCTCCAAATCGTGAGTGGGGTAGTTCTGTTCATGTTTCTTCAATTTCCGCGAAGCATACGCGATCACCCTGTCATGCTGCATCAATACGCATCCTAGCCCCACCCGTGAAGCGTCACAATAAACCACGAATCCGCCTGATCCTGAAGGCAATGATAATACCGGCGCCGTAGTCAAACAAGTACGTAGCTGCTGAAAACTGTGCTCGCACTCCTCCGTCCAAACGAAAGGAACTCCCTTCCGGGTCAAACCGGTCAAAGGTGCAACAATATGGGAGAAATCCTGAACGAATCGCCTGTAGTAGCCCGCCAGGCCTAGAAAACTACGGATTTCCGTAACCGATGTCGGTCTGGGCCACTGCTGAACAGCCTCAATCTTCTTCGGGTCCATACATATGCCATCTCTCATAATCACGTGACCCAAGAAACCAACGCTGTCCAACCAGAATGCACATTTGGAAAATTTTGCGAAAAGCTGGTGCTCCCTCAAGGTCTGCAAAGTAATCCGCAAATGCTGCTCGTGCTCCTCTCGGCTCCGGGAATACACCAAAATATCATCAATGAACACTATGATGAACAAGTCGAGATACGGCCTGAAGGTACGGTTCATCAAGTCCATGAATGCTGCGGGGGCGTTGGTGAGTCCGAACGACATCACCAGAAACTCATAGTGGCCATAGCGTGTACGGAACGATGTCTTCGATATATCCTCCTGTCGGACTCGCAGCTGATGGTATCCTGATCGCAAGTCAATCCTCAAAAAATAACCCGCACCCTGAAGCTGATCGAACAAATCATCAATGCGTGGCAACGGGTATCTGTTCCGTACGGTAACCTTGTTTAGCTGGCGGTAGTCAATACATAAGCGCAAGCTTCCGTCCTTCTTCTTGACAAACAGGACCGGAGCACCCCATGGAGAAACACTGAGTCGAATAAGTCGCTTATCTAACAAATCTTGCAGCTGAATCTTCAACTCTCTAAGTTCCGCCGGGGCCATCCGATATGGCGGTATAGAAATAGGCCCCGAACCGGGAATCAAATCAATACAGAACTCGACATCGCGCTCAGGTGGCAATCCTGGCAGCTCATCAGGGAAAACATCGGGGAACTCGCATACAATCGGAACCTGGTCCAATGGAATATCTGTAGCTCTAGTATCGCAAACATAGGCTAGAAATCCCCAACATCCCTTTCTCAACAGCTGATCAGCACGAAGAGAAGAAATCAATATGTGAGGGGCGGCACCACGGTCCCCCTGCACAACAAAAGCCATCTCGCCGAGAAAACAAAATCTAACTGTCTTCTCGTGGCATTCCACCGACGCATAGCACGTGGCTAACCAATCCATGCCCAAAAGAACGTCGAAGTCCAACATCTCAAGAAGGATCAAGTCGACAGGCAGCTCTCGCTCGCCAATACGGACGATACAGGATCGAAACACATGCCTAGCGACAAATGACTCTCCCACGGGAGTGGTCACAACAAGCGGCCGATCAAGCAAACCGGACTCTCTACCCAAACTCGGCACGAAGTGTGTGGAAACGTAAGAGTGCGTAGAGCCGGGATCAAACAACACGTGTGCATCAATAGAGCATACTGATAGGGTACCTGTCACGACGGCATTGGACGCCTGCGCATCCTGGGGTGTCAACGCAAATACCCGGGCCTAACCTCCTCCAATAGCGGGCTGACCTCGGCCTCGGCCTCCTCGTCCCCTCTGGATCGGTTCGCCGCGTCCACGGCTTCTGGGTGCACCTAACTGGCGTAGAGCATCGTCTGTGGCAGGAAGTAGAGCTCTCTGAGGAGGAGGCGGTGATGGTGGTAGGGTCACATGCGGAACTGTCGCCGCTCTCTGTCGTCTCACTGGACAATCTCTAACACGGTGGTGCAGACTCCCGCACCCATAGCATCCTGGCAACGACTGCTGTCCCTGTGTGTACGATCCATACAGCTGACCTCGTCCAAACCCTCTGCCGGCCCTATCTCTCGGAAAGAATCTGGCATGCTGCCTCTGATCTGGCGTGCCGGTACGAATCCTCTTCGGCCCGGGAACGGCCGAAGTCGCTAAAATATGTGCCTCCATCCGCAACGCCGTATCCATAGCCACCGAATAGGTATCGAAGTGCTGGGTGCCAATGGCAAGAAATAGCTGGGCATCCAGTCCCTGTATGAACCTCTTCACCCTCTTCGCCTCGATATCCACCAGATACGGAGCATATCGGGACAACTGTGTAAACTGGACGTCATACTCAGACACCGTCATCCCTGGTGTCTTGATCAAGGCCTCAAAACTACGAGCTCTGGCATCACGAACGCTCTCCGGAAGGAAACGGGCTAGAAAGACTGCTGTGAACTCGGTCCAGGTCATGGGTGGTAGACCTGCAGCTCGTCCTCTCAGAACTGACTCCCACCATATCTGTGCAAGGCCCTCTAGTCGGAAACTCTCCAGATCTACCCATCAGTCATCAAAACACCTCAACGAGCGGCAGATCCTGGCCAAACTGTCAAGGAACGTCTGCGGGTCCTCTGCTGCATCGGTACCTGTAAAGACTGGAGGTCTCAGCCTCATGAACTCCTATAGCGAAACCGGGATGGTCACGGTGATAGTATTAGGAGCAGGTATCATAATAGTCTGGGATGTAGTAGGTACGTCCTCCGTCCTCGGTGCACGACTGGCCGCAACTAAGGATCCTACCATCTGACGTAGCTCCTGCATATTCCCCATCTTCTGTCGCAGCTCCTCCATACCAGTCTTAAGCCTATCTATACGGCCTGGGGAAGGCGGATCAGTCTGTCCCTGCGGTGTAGGCATACCACCCTGCTCAGTCCTAGTCTCGGACGAGCCAGCTCGAATCTCGTCTCGGGCGGCAGCCCTTTGTGCTCTGGTAGCCCTCTGCGGAATAGTGACTGGTACAGAAAACATGACAATAAGAACGGTGCAATAGAATCGAAGGATACACAGAATTGAAGAAGGAATTTCAAGCAAGTATATCATAAAGTCACTTAGGCGGAGTACCGTATCACAAGTATGCCGCGGACATACGTACGCTACGCTACCCTGCTAAAGTCACTTACTCCATCTACTAAAGGTCATCCTACACTCGGAAAGGTGAAACCTATCGCTCTGATACCAACTTTGTCACGACCCGCAGAGTACGGAATGTGACCGGCACTTAAGTTACGAAACGTCTCAAGACGTCCGTAAGATAAGTAAGCCGAATCCCAGAAATCAAAACCCAATTAAGAATTGGAGTGAAGGAGAAACCATTTTTATTTAAAGCACCTTGTTTCATTTAGTTTCATCAAGTCTCTTTTTATGAAAAACAACTTCCTTTTCCTAATTTCCGGCAAAATCTTCTTGTAAAATAGTCCCCCCAATAGGTACAATAGAAATATAAGTGAATATGGCATCCCCAAGCGGGAGCTAGCTCTTCGCCTCAAGGCGGTCACAAATCCCACGCAATGTAAAATAGCAATGTGCATAAATAAGCATGATGCATAAGTAAAATAACATGTCGACTCAAGTGTGCTCGACCCCAAATAACATAAATCCACAAGTCTCACAACCTCGCCTCTAGGTCAATATACAGTAATCTAAATAAACTGGTACAACTGAAATAGTAGTAGTAGATGGAGTACTCTAGATACAATGAACATAAATAAGGTGGTACTAAATGAAACAAGGTGCTTTAAATAAAAATGGTTTCTCCTTCACTCCAATTCTTAATTGGGTTTTGATTTCTGGGCTTCGACTTACTTATTTTACGGACGCCTTGAGACGTTTCGTAACTTAAGTGCCGGTCACGTTCCATACTCTGCGGGTCGTGACAATAGCCACGAACCATAGCCACGACCAAGTGACTGTAAGAGAACTCCGTTGCCAAAAGTATCCGTTCGGGTGCTCACGGCCGCGGTGTTCCGCCTAAGTGCACTTCGTCGATGGTATCGGGGGGTGCGGCTGTCTACTAAAGTTTCCGACGAGTATTCGATCAGGATGTCGGGAATCTTGTTGAATTGCCCGACCTGTTATTGGAAAGTGTTTTCAATATTGAGACTAAAATGCAGGGTTTATAATTGTTAGGCATGTGATGTCTAAGGAATTCATTTGGTTGGGCATGAAATCCAAAGTATGTGATACATTGGGTTTATGATGTCCAAGGTGGTTGCGGATCCCAATTGTTGTAGTTTTTCACTTTCTTTTCTGTGACCGTAAGTGTAATATATGATGTATCGCTGGTTTCGTTGCTATATGTCAACGACAATTGGGATATACATATTTACTTACGTTGATGACATGTGATATTATGTGTTGCTAGGATATGTTATATTGGATCGTCGTGTTTGAATAGCTAGGGTTTTTATGCGAGATGGGAGTTTTTCATTTTCATTCATGTAAAAACTTGTATGTAATATTCTTTTATTGGGGCACTTCCGGTTGAGGAAGATATCACCGTTGATGTATATTATTTACTTTTCCGCATTAGGATAGACCCAAGGAGGGGAGCACAAGTAACCGGGTTCTAGAGTCCAATGGGAGACCATCTCGAGGCGTCAAGTCTGGGTCTCCTAACTCTAGAATTTGAAGGGTTAGCATAGCACCTTAGCAAGGTTTAGGAAGGCATCACACATGCCATATTGAAAATTTTGGGGTGCTAAACAAACCCTAACCAAGATCTTAACTAGAGAATTAGGGTTAACTATGCATGTAAACTATTTTACATCTAAGAGAGAGGGATTACAACCTTTGTAGTCCGTTCCTTCACTTCATAAGCTCCGAGTAGTAGTCCCTTTGCCGCGATCCATGATCTCCCGGACTCAAGAGAGGCTCCACAAGTCGAATGATTCATTCTTGTTTGAAGTCTTCCTTTTCGAAAATGATCTACCTTGAAGAATCTCAAACTCAAGCTCTCACTTCTCTAATCAAGTATTAGTGAAGTGAACACCCTAATCTAAGTGGCTAGAATGGATGAGTGTGATGAAGTAGGAATTTTACACTCTTTTGTTTTTAATTTCTCACTTTAAATCATTACTTCACAAAAATCTAGAAACCTTTTTCAAGGAGGAAGAAGAAGAAGAAAGCTTTTGTGATGAATAATGAATATTGTTATGGTTACAAATGACAACCATGAGTTAATAATATCAAGGCTTTGACTCATGTAGAGAATGAACTAGTGTTAAGGGTTTGGGTTGGGTTAAAAAATATCTACACAAAATATCTTAGCTAAAAACAAAAGAAAGCTTCACGAAGCTTCATGAAAAAGCTAACCCAAATGCTAACCCAAATCAAACCCTAACTTTTTTAATCTCCACAAATCATATTGCATTTGTAACCCTAACTTGTTACAATATTATATATCACATATATAATATATTTTTGTAATAAAAGAAAATAATACAATTAACATATATCGCATATATATCAATGTATTACCCGGTGAGAAAATGAATCAATAAAGCAAGCTTATATTAGTTAACGTAATGTAATATATCACATATATAATTATACATTAAATTATCGAATCAACACTTGATCCGACAATCCGGCTATATAGCATATAACCGACTAATATAACATGTACTGATTTATCGAATCAACACTTGATCCGATGACCCGGCTATATCACATATACCCGGCCGATACCATATATCGTGAGAATAGAATACGGTATCTCATATCGTATTATTCTCGGTCCCGCACATATCACATATGTGCTCCTACTCCGTTTTGCCTGAGCCAGGAAACCTCTGTGTAGGACTCTAAAGAACCGTCAATACGCCGGCAGTGGGTGATGATCATATCAAACACCCACAAGCTGCAAGCAGTCAGCTAAACATAACAGCCACCCGTGTATTGAGCAATCAGAAGATCAACAAGCAAGCCTGTACATTCTCCTGCAAATACAATCAGTAAACACTACCGTACAGTCCGATCTCTTCATCTGATATGTTGCATATCTAGTCTAGGGGTGGTAAACGTCAGACCCCAGTAACCGATAAGTCGTGTCGATATAAGGCTTATAATGGGTCGAGAAACTACTGATAACTCTTACCAGTAAATCTCCATATCACCCCTGGCCAGGGACTTCCAGTTATAGCCAATCGAACACAGCACAACATCAACTCCCTATACCGGGAGAGACGAAACCCTTTCTATCGCTCATTACCTCCATGTGATTCGGGACTGTACCGAAAAGCCACCGTTTTGCACGCCCTCTTGGACATGGTAAGGTGGAAATCAAAGCATAGTGGGAATCACACGAGACTCTATGACGATCTCGGGTCTATAGACTAACCTGTACCAGTGTCACCGGAGAACTGCTATCTGACGATAGGTATAATACCATCCAGGAGTTCTCGGCGAGTCCGTTCAGTGTACCCAGTCTTCACTGAGCACCCGTACACCATCCTTGATGTCCAACACTAATGGATATGGGATCATCTATCGCCCATTATATGGGTCAAGATGCGTATACGCTAGTCTACTCTGGAGTATCGATGCCCTGTCTCGATACACCCTCGACTAGGAACTGTTATAAGATGTACTCGTTGACTACCCTGGCCCCACTAGTATGATCTCATCACATTCCTAGTAGTCAAGTACATATCTCAAGGGCTTTATCAACACGTGATCACAAAACAGTATTCGTTAACATGTTTAGATAAAGTGAAACCAGACAGCATACTATCATATCGAGCAAGAAAGTCCTCTCTATATATATCCAAGCATCCACTATAATATATATCATATGTACAACAATGGCCTCTAGGGCATACATATAACTAACAATCTCCCACCTGCACTAAGGCCAACTGTTGTAGTATCTCATACGCAACATCCCGAAGAGTTTCTCAAATTGTATCTGAGGAATGGCCTTTGTGAGTGGATCCGCAGTGTTGTCCTTCGTATCAACTCTCCTGACCTCGATCTCCCGGCGATCAACTATCTCCCGGATCAGGTGATACCGCCTCAGAATATGTCTGGACTTCTGATGGGACCTGGGTTCCTTGGCCAAAGCCACAGCTCCATTGTTATCACAATAAAGAGGTATTGGATACTCAATGGACGGAACTACATTAAGTTCAGTGATGAACTTCTTTATCCAGACAACCTCTTTGGCAGCATCGTTGGCAGCGATGTATTCAGCCTCCATCGTCGAGTCTGCCACGGTTTCCTGTTTGGAACTCTTCCAACAAACCGCCCCTCCATTTAGGGTAAAGACAAATCCCGAGTGCGACTTAAAGTCGTCCTTATCACTTTGGAAGCTCGAATCGGTAAAGGACTCCATCTGGAGTTCTCCGTTACCATACACCAAGAACATCTCTTTAGTCCTTCTCAAGTACTTGAGAATGTTCTTCCCAGCTGTCCAATGATTCTCTTCAGGATCTGCTTGATACCTACTCACTACACTTAGTGAGTATGATACATCGGGTCTGGTACATAGCATCGCGTACATAATAGAACCTACTGCCGAAGCATAGGGTATCCCTTGCATGCGAGCTCTTTCCAAATCAGTCTTAGGAGACATCTCTTTGGAGAGAGTGAGTCCAGAGATCGTGGGTAAGTTCCCACGCTTGGATTCTTCCATACTAAACCTCTTTAGTATGGTGTCAATGTACCTGGATTGGGACAATCCTAGTATCCGTCTAGATCTATCTCTATAGATCTTAATCCCCAAAATGCAGGACGCATCACCTAGATCTTTTATTAAGAATCTATGTGATAAGAAGAGCTTGACCGAGTGCAGCATAGGAACAATGTTTCCTATCAAGAGTATGTCATCCACGTATAATACGAGGAAGACAACCTTACTCTCTGCCACCTTCTTGTATATACAAGGTTCATCTATGTTTTTGATGAAGTAAAACTCGTTGACTACAACATCAAAACAGATGTTCCAACTCCGCGATGCCTGCTTTAACCCATAGATGGATTTAAGCAGCTTGCTCACCTTTCCTTTGCTCCCACTGTCTACGAAGCCCTCTGGCTGAGTCATGTACACGCACTCTTCCAAATCACCATTTAGAAAGGCGGTCTTAACATCCATTTGCCAAATTTCGTAGTCACGGTATGCAGCAATGGTAAGTAAGATCCGGATGGACTTAAGCATAGCTACTAGAGAAAAGGTTTCGTCATAATCCACACCTGGTCGTTGACAAAAACCCTTTGCAACAAGTCTAGTTTTGAAAGTCTCAACCTTTCCATCTACACCAAGTTTCTTCTTAAAGATCCATTTGTTCCTAATGGGTTTTACCCCTTTAGGAGCAATTTCCAAAGTCCATACTTTGTTGGTGTACATGGATTCCATCTCAGATCGCATTGCATCCAGCCATTTCACAGAGTCACCAATCGTGATGGCCTGCTCAAAATTAGTCGGGTCATCATCTTCCATGATGCAATCCTCGCTCCCACCATCGATGAGAAAACCGTAGTATCTCCCAGGTGGATGAGGAACCCTACTAGATCGGTGGAGCGGCTGAGATTCGTCGGGAACTACTGAATCTTCTGGTTCCACTAAATCTTCAGTTGCAGTTTGTGTTATTGGAACTTCTTCCAGCTCTACCTCTTTGCCACTAATTTCTTTTACAAGAAATTCCTTTTCTAAAAAGGTGTCATGTTGAGCAACAAAGACCTTTTGTTCCTCAGCGTGGTAGGAAAAATATCCTTGAGAATTCTTCGGATATTCTACAAACTTGCAAAGAACTGATCGTGCCTCGAGCTTGTCCGTATTTTGCCTTTTGACATAGGCCGGACAACCCCATATCTTAACTCATTTAAAATATGGTCTCTTCCCACTGCATATCTCATATGGTGTGGTGGGTACAGATTTAGATGGAACTAGATTCAATAGGTATATGGCTGTCTCAAGCGCATACCCCCAAAAGGAAATAGGCAACTCAGCAGAGCTCATCATAGAGCGCACCATATCTAATAGGGTGCGATTCCTCCGTTCCGATACACCGTTGTGCTGTGGTGTATAAGGAGGAGTAAGCTGAGAGAGAATCCCATTCTCTTTTAGATAGTCCAGGAACTCATTACTCAAGTATTCTCCTCCTCGATCAGATCGAAGGATTTTAATACTTTTACCCGTTTGGTTCTCGACTTCGTATTTATATTCCCTGAATTTCTCAAAAGTTTCAGACTTGTGTTTCAACAGGAACACATGTCCGTATCTTGAGAGATCGTCAGTGAATGTAATGAAGTACGAAGAACCATTCATGGCATATGTAGACATGGGACCGCATACATCACTATGTATTAGTCCCAAGAGTTCCGTAACTCTTTCTCCGTGTCCACTAAACGGAGTTTTCGTCATTTTGCCTTTGAGACATGAATGGCAAGTTTCATAAGATGATAATTCGAACGTATTTAAATAACCATCTTTATGCAACTTAGCAAGTCGTGTCGCATTGATATGACCAAGTCTACAATACCACAAGAAGGATTCATTCATTTCTGAACTTTTCCTCTTGTGTGTGTTCTGTATATTAAGAACCGTGTTTTGATTTAGAACGTATATGCCATTATTTAACGAGCCTGATCCAATTAACTTTTGATTTAGGAAGATGTTCATAAAATTATCCTGTATTACAAAATTATATCCTTCTTTACTTAATAAAGAAACTGATATAATGTTGCATATCATGTTCGGTATATAATAGCATTCATTCAGAATCAATGTATTACTTCTTGGTAATACAAGGTGATATTTGCCAACTGCTTTGGCTGCAACATTTGCACCATTCCCTACTCTTACGGAATGATCACCCATTCCCAGTTCTCTACCTTTCTTTAGCCCATGCAATATATTGCATATATGGGATCCTGATCCGGTATCTAATGCCCAGGATGTAGAATGAACTGAGAAACAGTTCTCGCTAACTACACATCCGAAGAAGATATATCAACATGTTTATTCTTCGTTTGGGCGGCGTGTGAATTCTGGTATTCCCCTATTTCCTGTTCAGTCTTATAACAATTATAAGAAAGAATGGAACCAACGTTCCCCTGCTCAGTATAACAAACGGGTTCGGTCAGTACATCCATATTATTATCTTGATTAAGGCCTGACATGGTCGCTACCTGGAGAGAGAGAAAAGAAAACACTTTAGCGTGCGCTCTTGCAAGATTAGATTGGTTATTATCTTATCTAATCAGGATGGCTCCCACTGTTTTAATCAAATCTTCCTTCAAACCCTAAAAGGTAAGATTAGCCGAGATGAATTACACCTTACAAGTTCGCCAATCTTTCAGCCAGATCAGTGTTGGTACTTTGAGGGAGGTTCCCCGTGCTTTCGCACGGACCTAATTAAAATAAACCTCGTTTTCCCAGAGGCATAACCCCGTTAACACCTTTCTAGACACCTACTTGATCGGCTAATTGTTCTGTATAAAATTCTCCCAAGAGTAACTCTTATTCACAGTGGGTATCAGGATCCATCTATCTCATAAAAGGTATGCAATCTCATTGCAAATTTCAACACTTGAAATTCCCGATAATTATTTTACCCCTAGCGATTTATGACCTTGACTAAGTCAACAAACCATAAATCGTAAGTCAAGTTCAAACCGTACATTTCCCGATTGAATTAAACCCACCCGTACGGCCCTTGACTAAGTCAACAAGGCCGTACGACTACCCTAATCCAATTGCATCTCATGCTTTAGCAGATAAACACTATTTAGCTACCGTACACTACGCCTTGACTAAGTCAACAAACGTGGCACGAATACTAAATATTATTTATCTGAAATGACTGAGGGTTACGACAGGTTTTTATAAAAACCTTTTGCGTAATGAACTTGATATCGTTGTAGAAACAAGTGATTTTGAAAAGGAGTGTTTTTGAGGCTTTTCTAGTTTCGCTAAAGAGGTCACTCCGGGTGAAGGGATCTCGGCTCTTTCCTCATCGAATAAGGTGCAGGATATTTCATAAATAGCGATGTGGAAAGCAAGAACTATAGAAGCAATAAAAAACTAAACCGTGAGTTTGTAGCATCTGCCAGTTTTGCTAAAGAGGTCACTCCCGGTGAAGGGATCTTGGCTCTTTCCTTATCGAATAAGGTGCTGGATATTCTTCAAGGAATACTGCTATGCAAAGCAAAAATTTTAGCTACCCTTTTTTGAAAAATTTGATTCTACAACATCTTTTAGGTTTCTTTTCTTTCATTAATCTCATTAATAAAACCCATCATTTAAGCTTCCTAAGCATCACAGAAGAAACGAAAGCAGCAATATTTATATATCAACATATAGTATAAGCATTCGTCTCAGGCAGTAATATGATCTCATCACAGAACATTGCAGCAGAAGTCAACATATGAAATATTGGATATACTAGGACATCCGTGTTTTATTTTGAGCCTATATAAAACACGGATTCCATGGTCGTGATGAATAGCCAAATCCACATCCCTAGACCCCTACGAGAGCGACAAGTAACCCTGCCAATTCTAGGGTTAGGAGACCCGGTCTCAACTCCTCGAGATGGCCTCCCACTGGACCCTAGAACCCGGTTAATTGTGCTCTCCGATTTTGGTCTATCCTAATGCGGAAAAGTAAATAATATACAATGGTGACATCATCCTCAACCCGGAAGTGTCCCAATAAAATAATATTACATACAAATGAATTTTCATGAATGAAAAAGAAAACTCTCATCTCACATAAAACCCCCGGCTGTTCAATAGACAACGATCCAATATAACATATCACAGCAATACATAAACAACACATATAACTAGGCGAAGTTAGATAATTCGACAGACACAACGAATTCCCAAAATACCCCAATGAGCTCAACACTTGAGCAGAAAATAAAAATTCCCAGTAGCATGTCCCAGCACCTAAGAACGAGCATTATCACACCCTCATTAACTTTAAAAGAAATTAGACTTTCAGCCTCTAAGGACTTCGCGCTCACTAGGGTAAGTTGAGTGTATTTCGAACACCGCCCATCGGTACATTATTCAAGAAGTGTCTAGGAAAGTGTGAAAGGCGCAACCGCCGAAAGAGAGAAACTTATTCTAATTAAGAAACCTCGCGAAAGCGAGGGAAAACCTCCCTTCCTCTCTGCACTTACCTGGATTCTCGATCAGTCTATCTTGGGCCTATTTCGCAGTACATTTTTACTTCACAAAGCAAGTTTTTTGAGCAGGTCTAGTTGACCTAGGTGACCCTATACTGTTTAGGTGTGTGAAGTGTGTCTTGTTTGTGCTCTTGTTGTACCTTTTTGTGTGATATTTGTGGTTGTGAATATTTTGGTTGAAAAACGTTTTTTTCCATTTTCTCAGTCTTTCCGACCACTTCCGGATAGTGCATGTTAGTTTGGACTAGAGATTCACAATCTCGATTAGTCTGGTTTGTGCATGTATCGTCCGACTCTTCTACACCTTCTGATTCCTCGGAACCTTCCGAGACCTTCTTACCTTCTGCCTCATCGGAGTCGTCCGATTCTACACCTTCACTTTCTTCTCCTACACCACCAACAATGACGGAGCAAACAATTGTTGAGCAACAGGAGGCGGCATTACAGGATAGATGTTACCCACACCGATCATCCCTTCCTTCATGCATAGTGTTGCCCACCATTACGACAAATAACTATGAGATCAAACTACAATTCATACCACTACTCCCCAAATTCCACGGACTCGGGTTCGAAGATGCTTACCTGTTAATCAGTGAATTTGAAGGAGTATGTGCGATGATGAAGATTCACGGAGTGGGAGAGGATGTCGTTAAACTCAAATTCATTCCCTTCGCGCTTAAGGATAATGCAAAAAGCTGGTTACACAGTTTACCAGCTAGATCAATCATGACATGGGATGACTTTGTGAAGGTTTTTCTTAAATTTTTTTACCCTATTCATAAAACTGTGCGAAGTCACAATGAACTCCACAATTTAGAAAAAAAAGAGGGTGAAATTTTTTGGAAATGCTTAGAAAGATTTAAAGACATCTTAATCAAATGTCCCCATCACGGGTTAGAACAGTGGAGCTTATGTCAGATTGTCTATAAAGGGTTAGATTCCAGTTCGCGCATGATAGAATCCATGTGTCAGTGTAAATTCCTGAGCTATGGTGCTAAGGACGCATGGATATTTTTGGAAGAACTGGCTGACAAAACCATCCAGTGGGAGAATGTGTGTGAGAAACCATCTGTGACTAGGAGCGGTGTACACATAGTTAACACCTTTATAGCTGCCGAAACCAAAATCGCCACTCTTGTATGGCGAATGGAAGCTTTAGAGGGGAAAAATTCACCGCTACCAGTCAATCATATTTCTCCGACTTTGTGCGCTAACTGTCAGCATCCTAGTCACATAACGGAAGAATGTCCATTTCTCGTTGGGTCCCAGGGACCTGAAAACGTTAATGCACTGTATCAAAACCAGCGTCCCAAGAACGACCCCTTTGCACCGACGTACAACCCTGGTTGGAAGAATCATCCCAATTTTTCTTGGAATCAGGCCCCTTTTCAAAACAAAAATTCAAACCCGCCTTTTCAACAATTTCAAAATTCAAATTTTCAAAACCAAAAATTGGGATACTCAACCAACCAGCCCCAGCAACTCTAACAGCCGAATCAGCATAACCTAACCTTTGCACCCCCTGGGTTCGTCCAAGACGACAAGAGGGTGACATCCATTGAAAAAGGGTTGGAAGCTTTGATTAAAACTTCTGCGCAGATTTCATCTAGTTTGGCTACTTTTATGCAAACATCCGGTCAATTGCATAGCGCAAACACTCAAGCGATAGCCAGATTAGAAATCCAAATCAGTCAACTGGCTGCAGCAGTTAATGAACGTGAAAAGGGAACATTTCCCTCTCAACCCGTGATGAACCCAAGAGAGCAGAGAAACAACAACGCTCATATTGTTCAGACGAACAACATTGAGAATGCGAACGCCGTCACTGTCCTCAGATCAGGACGAACGTTTGACAACAAGGTTGTCAACCCCAGCGACTCATCCAAGCGTGCGGTTGTCAGTTTACGTAGTTCATCTTCTGCTCCTCATTGTGATCCGTCGTCATCTTCATCACCTTCTTTTTCTTCTTCTCCTTCTGCTTCTTCTTCGTCGTCTGCTGCACGTCCTTCAAAGCAACTTGAGAATTCGCCGCATGACCACCCTGATTGTCCAGCGAGAACATTCCCGCCTTCTACACCTATTCCATCTGCAGCTTCTCCAAACTTAGTGTTCGGACCCAAGGCTCCCTATCCTAATAGGTTGAAATCAAAGAAGCCTTCTGCAAATATGGAAAAGGTGTTAGAAGTTTTTAAACGTTGTGAAGTCAACATTCCTTTGTTGGACGTGGTCCAACAAGTTCCGGTGTATACGAAATTTCTAAAGGACTTGTGCACGCAAAAACGATGCAAAAATGTGCCCAAAACTGTCTTCTTGGCCGCCACTCTGAGCGATGTCTTGTCCAAGTCCATTCCGGTGAAATACAAGGACCCAGGCTGTCCAACTATTTCTTGCACTATTGGGGACAAACAAATCAACTGTGCCTTGCTAGACTTAGGGGCAAGCGTAAACCTCCTCCCCTACTCAGTTTACAAACAACTGGGATTAGGAGAGCTCAAGCCGACTAGAGTGACTCTGCAACTGGCAGATCGATCTACGAAAGTACCGAGTGGAGAAATTGATGATGTTCTAATCAAGGTCGGGGAATTCATATTCCCCATAGATTTCATTGTATTGGAGACTGAGCCCATCACCAACCCCAGTGGTCAAATTCCAGTCATTCTGGGACGGCCTTTCCTAGCCACATCCAACGCGTTGATAAACTGTCATAATGGGTCCATGAAACTCTCATTAGGGAACATGACAGTCGACTTCAACATTTTCACGTTAGAAAACCAAGCGAGTGAGAAACATGATGACACTTTTGAAGTCAACGCTGTATACGATATGTTTGAGGAGGGGACATTTTACTTCAACAATGAGTGTCTTGAAGAAACGTTTGAAGAACTGTTTTCTGAGGAGCTTCTTTTCCTTGAGAAGCTATGTCCTGAACAGGCGTCCTACGCACATTGGGGGCCCCAATTTGAACCACTTCGTAATGAACTGGCCCCTGAAGTGTGACCATCTGTGGAGGAGCCACCAAAACTTGACCTCAAAGTTTTTCCCGATCACCTCAAGTATGCGTACTTGGGAAATAATGAAATGCTTCCAGTAATAATTGCAACCGACCTTGCGCCTGAGCAAGAGTTAGCCCTCATGGACGTTCTGAGAAAGAACATGGAAGCGATTGGGTGGTCAATGGCTGATATCAATGGAATCAGCCCTGCTATCTGCCAGCATAGAATCCATATGACTGATGATTCCAAACCCTTCAAGGATCCTCAACGCCGGCTTAACCCGGTAATGAAAGAACCGGTAATGAATGAAATGCTAAAGTGCCTGGACAATGGGATCATCTATCCCATATCTGATAGCAAATAGGTAAGCCCCATTCATGTGGTACCAAAGAAATCGGGACTCACAGTTGTCACGAATGAAGCAAATGAACTAATCCCAATCCGCACACAAACAGGACGGAGAGTCTGTATTGATTACAGAAAGCTCAACGCAGCAACTCATAAGGATTATTTCTCGCTGCCCTTCATTGATCAAATGCTTGAACGCCTAGATGGACACGCCTACTATTGCATCTTAGATGGGTATTCCGGCTATAATCAGATCCCGATTGATCCAGAGGATCATGACAAAACAACATTCACTTGTCCTTTTGGCACCTTCGCCTACCGCCGCATGCCCTTTGGGCTATGCAATGCACCCGCAACATTTCAGCGGTGCATGATAAGCATCTTCTCTGATATGGTAGAGCGATTTTTAGAGGTTTTCATGGATGATTTCTCCGTCTTTGGAGATTCATTCTCTGAGTGTTTAAGGCATCTGGAGCTAGTAATGCTATGATGTAGAGAAAAACACCTCATGCTCAACTGGGAGAAGTGTCATTTTATGGTCAAACACGGCATCGTGTTAGGCCATATCATTTTTGAAAAAGGTATTGAAGTCGATAAGGAAAAAATCGACGTCATTTCAAGCCTCCCACCTCCACAGACTGTCCGTGACATTAGGGCATTCTTAGGACACGCTGGGTTTTACAGGTGCTTCATCAAGGATTTTAGCAAACTGGCTAGACCCTTGACTTCTTTGCTGGCCAAAGAAACATCCTTTGATTTCAACTCTGAGTGCCTTCATGCGTTCAAGCTTATGAAGTCGGAACTCACTTCTGCTCCGATTTTAAGTGCACCAGACTGGAGCGAACCCTTTGAGCTAATGTGCGACGCTTCTGACTTTACGATAGGTGCTGTCTTAGGACAGAGATTTGAAAAGAAGCCTCATGTTATCCATTACGCGAGCAGGACATTGCATGACGCACAGCTAAATTACACCACCACGGAAAAAGAATTCTTAGCTGTTGTGTACGCTTTCGAAAAATTCCATCCTTACTTGATCGGGACCTATGTCACGATTTATACTGATCATTCTGCGCTGAAGCACCTCTTTGCAAAAAAGGATGCCAAGGCCAGACTGATACGTTGGATTCTCCTTCTCCAGGAATTTGACTTAACAATCAAAGATAAGAAGGGAACCGACAATATTGTGGCCGATCATTTGCCTCGCTTGCCGAATGCACCAATCGAGGAAATTCCAATAAATGAACAGTTCCCTGACGAACAACTTCTCTCCGTATCAATCGAACCCTGGTTCGCTGATATTGTGAACTTTTTAGCCACTGGAGAAACACCATCTTTTTTGTCGAATCAGGACAGGTCTAAATTTCTTTCCCAGGTCAAATTCTTTTACTGGGATGAACCATACTTGTTCAAATACTGTCCTGATCAGATTATTAGGCGGTGCATCTCCAACTCTGAGACAAGAAGTGTTCTGTCCTTCTGCCATGACCATGCTTGTGGGGGCCATTTTGGACCCAGAAAGACGGCTGAAAAGGTTTTGCAAAGCGGCTTCTACTGGCCGACGCTTTTCAAAGATGCTTTTGAATATTGCAAGACCTGTAGCCGCTGCCAGCACATGGGGAAAATTGGAAAGCGAAATTAGATGCCCCTACAATCCATTCTGATTGTAGAAATTTTTGACGTCTGGGGCATTAATTTCATGGGGCAATTCCCAAACTCTTTCGGGAATTTGTACATATTGCTGGATGTGGACTATTGTCCAAATGGGTGGAGGCTATCCCTTGTCGAACCAACGACAACAAGGTTGTCGTAAAATTCTTGAAAGAAAATATTTTTTCTTGGTTCGGTACGCCTCGCACCATCATTAGTGATAATGGAACGTATTTCTGCAACCGATCTTTTGAATCACTAATGAAAAAGTACTCCATCAGCCACAAGTTGTCAACGCCATATCATCTTCAAACTTGCGGCCAGGTTGAAGTCTCAAATAGACAAATTAAACAGATTTTGGAAAAGACTGTCAGCCATAACCACAAAGATTGGTCATTGAAGTTAAATAACGCGCTGTGGGCATTTCGCACTACTTTCAAAAAAAATCTTGGTATGTCCCCATACCGACTCATCTTTGGGAAAGCGTGTCATTTGCCTGTCGAATTAGAGCACCGCGCTTTTGGGGCAATCAAACAGCTCAATATCAACTTAGAAAAGGCCGGGGAAGCGCGGAAACTTCAATTGAACGAACTTGACGAGATACGCAATGATGCGTATGAGAATGCCAAAATGTACAAAGAAAAGACGAAAGTCTTTCACGACAAGGCAATTCTCCAGAAAACGTTCACCGTGGGGCAAAAGGTTCTGCTCTATGACTCCCGACTTCATTTGTTTCCTGGGAAGTTGAAATCACGCTGGACAGGTCCATTTTTTGTGCGCGCCGTCTTTCCACACGGTGCTGTCAAAATTGAAGATCAGCAATCGGGCAATACGTTCAAAGTCAATGGCCAACGGCTCAAACCATTTTTAGAATTGCCTGCGAAAACGGGGGAGCTCATGTTTTTACATGAGCCACGTTACATCGATTAAAACACATCCCCTCATGTTTTCCTGTATATACTCTTTTTTGGAGCTTTTTGTAATTATTGGTTTTCTTTTACTATTTCTTTTTATAAAGGGTTGTCTTTGCAAATGACCCTTTATATTCTGCCCCAACCCAACCCGAGCCTTCTCTTCAGTTTATCCCAAAACCTATCACTTCTCTCCTCATTCCAAACCCTAGCACCCAACCTCAGCCGCCAACTCCACCGTCAGGCCACCGGAAATTCTATCAGGTCGCAATTTACGGCCTACCCTGCTCCAACAGCCCCGATCCCTTTTTTCCTCTGTAAGATTTCTTCTCTTCTTGTTCAATTTCTGCACAAAATTTCAGATCTGAAATGGTGGCTTTTGATTGTGAGAAGAACTTCTTTGAGATTTTCTCCGACGCAACTTACGGACAGAATTTCTACGGTGAAATCTGTCAAAGGGGGTGGGACTTTTTAATTTACAATGGCGATGATCTTTTTGCTGTGAGGGAATTAGTAGAAGATTTTTACGAAGCATCAAGACATGGTCAATCGGAATCGGGGTTCGTAGAATTTTTCTTCCAGGGGCGACATAGGATTTTTCAGCCCCAAACCATTTCTAGGGGTAAAAATATCCCCATGCGACCAGGAAATCAACAACCGCGAGAATTGGCGGTTTACAGATCATTGTTGGGGGATTTTGTGGAATTAAAAGATATGGGGCCGAACCCCGCCCAGATGTACTGAAACGTGCTTGCGGTCTGCCAATGGGCAAACCGCAACATCAGGGGAAAAAGCCGTGTTTCTTCCTTTCCGGCTGGTGTTGGTCATTTTGTGCACGGCTTAATGGAAAAAGAGCAGCATTTCTGTGTTGTAACACAATTGTTCAACACAATCATGGAGGGGGTAGCCCAGAAAAACCCCTGCTGCCGGTGCTAGTGACCCTCCTTACTAAGTACTACATGGAGAGAATCGAGTTTGATGGGTATGCGACTGTATATGCAAATTGGCCGGTCGAAATAGAGAGAATTTCATAAGGATACACCGGCGCCCACTACGAGCAGAAAAACTGGACAAGGGAGGACCCAAGCGAACATCCGGGTCCCGAAAGCTCGACGGAGGCACTTTTAAATGAGCCTGAACCGGACAACGAGAAAGACCTGCATCGCCTGACGTTTAGGAGTGTTCGCCACATGCTCAAGAAACAACAGAAAATGCAGGAGCAACTGGACATGATTGAGGCGGCTCAGCAGGCAGCGTATGACGACGCTAGCAGCAGCAAGAAGGGTAAGGGAAAAGAGAGAAGGCATTGAGGACAGTGCAAGTTTCAAGTTGGGGGTGATAGCATATAGTTTGCATTTGCATATTTCCTGCATTTCAGCATTTACTTATTGTATTTTTCTTTTCTTTTGCATATAGTTGCATTTCATATCTGCTTTTCTACTGTATTGTATTGAAAAATTGAAAAATTTATAAAAGTTGAAAGAACTCCTGAAAATTATAAAAACTTTGTCATGTTGGTTAGCAGGGGAACATTGATTCAAAGTCTGACGGTTCAATTGATAAGATAGAAATAACTAAATTCTTGTTATGAGATTGACAACCTGAAAAATAACTCGTCTGTGTGTTTAACCTTAGCTGATACACGTCTTTTATATCACTTACACGTATCGTATGTTTTTGAGAATTTAATGAATGTATGACATGTCTGTAAAAACTTTTTAAATTTGATAAATATCCTTAGGATCAAACAGGTTTGGCTGAGTTAAGTAATATCAAGAATAATGCATACAGTGAAGTGGATATGAAGAAATTTTATAGAGACTTTAACAGAAGCTATAAGTCCGAAAAATAACCCATCTAGAACCTTGTGGAGTAATTACACACCTTATCACATGTAACGTCTTCTGTTTTAAAAGAAAAAGCTGGCTATATCTCCGTTTTACTAAAGTGCTGAAAATTTAAAATAAAATGAGTCTTTTGTTTTGTGGCCTTGATAACTTGGGTAAGTAAGTCCTTGGGGTGTCTCCACACCTAATGCCCTAAAACCTTCTGGTTTGGGAGTCATTGACCCAAAGCTCGCTAAGTTTCCAATCGCCAGATAAAACAAGCTAAGTAAGTGTCCTCTCCGAGTTAAAAGTCCTTATGGTTCTTTGTGGGAGAATAATCTTGGCGGTGACGAATTTTCTAGTAAAACAGTTTTTTCGCGGAGATATGAAAATTTGTATTTATTAAGACGTTTTGCACGATATTGAAGGGTGTGTATGAACAAAAACAGGTTAAAGGTAGGAGTGAAAAATAAGACTTATGGTTCTCTGTTAAAATTGATATATATTCTGACTTGAAACCTAACTGGAGAGTAAAACTTGAGAAAATCTTAAGTCTTTTCAAACTCGTATGATCCTTTAGAAGTCTATCCTGATCCGCATTTTTGACATGATGATACTAATCTAGTTCTTAGAAACTTATGGACACAATCCACATAAATCACGTAAGGACGCATTTGGCTTATGTTAAATAATCGGCGAGGAGTGAAAAATAGGGTTGGACGTTTTCTAACTTGGATAATAGAATTTCTAGCTTTGATGCTTGATCTTAAGATTTGAATCAACTGTTTTCTTGCGAAACTAACTTGACTGGATTTTGTGGGTGCAATCCGCTAAAAACCCTCATGAGACAACACTCATCCTACTAGGGACACCTAGAGGTTTAATGGCTTGTTGCACGTGCTCAGTGCAATCGCGTCCCCTGCAAAAGTGAGGATAGGAATTTTTGTTTTGCTCGGGACGAGCAAAAGATAAGTTTGGGGTATTTGTTCGGCACAATTTGTTACATTTTAATACCGCCCATTTTATATCATTTTGTCAATAAACAGTGCTATTTAATCCATGTCTGCTCATTTATACAGAGTACAGGTACGCAGACGGAAACATTGATTTTTGTACACAACATGCACAAGAAGATGGATTTTTTGCAGGATCTGCAAATAGGACATTATACAGATCAAGATTTGAAAAGAGTTTGCAACAAATATGTGTGTATATAAAGGCTTTTTTGTGAAATGGTCCAACACATACATGTGTGAACATTTGTGAAGATGCATGAACCTTGGGAGCTGCTTTGGCAAAATAATGATGAGTGGTGCAAGTGGTAAACAAGTGATTGACATATGATTTGAAGTGTGAACACACACTCACCCACTTCATCCCTTCTCTATGATTTAGCTCCAGATTTCACACATGTGGTAATTAAAATAAATTGCAAATATCATGAGATACCCATGATACCAGAAGACTATGGCAGAAAGGTGAGCCCCAGACTCTTCAAGTTGGCCGCAAATATATTCAATTTGGCCGCAAATTGCGGCCAAGATGGTGGCAAATTGGCTCGTTTTCTTTGTGTGGGTCCCTGGTGGTCATGTTAGTCTATTGTCACCTGCAACTTTTGCTTTGGATTTCTCTATAAATAGCAGATCAAGACATGAGGCCAAGGGAGAACTTTTTGCATACTTGTAAACTCTTGTGTTAAGATTCTTGTAGCTCTTGGGATTGAGTTGAGTTCTTTTCCTTCCTCTGGTCTTGCAACTTCTCTTTTTGAGATTGCAAGATTAGATTTTGGTAGTTGAACTCATTTACTTGTATTTTGAACCATTGCAATAAATCTTCATTACATTCAAGTTTGATTCTTGTATCTCTTTTCTATTTTGTCATATCTTTTCATTATTCAGTTGTGTTATTTCTATAATGATGTGTGAGTAGTTGTTCTTGGGCTATGGTGAGGTAGGTTGTGGAATGACTTTACTTCCGACCTCTCCCTTTTGATTCTTGCACTTTTCACTTCTTTTTCTTAATATTGCAAGTTTATTATGTTTTGCTTGATAGGATATATCGTTTTGAATGGTTGCAAATCAACCTTTAAGATATATCATATTCCTTCTTTACATTTTATCGTTGCTATGTTACGATTTGAAGTAGGCGTGAATACGGAATTACGTTACGTGTCGCAACTAGCTAGATAGGATATATAACATTCTTGCATATATTCTATACTGCTAGTTCACTTAACTAATTCCATATTCACCCCATTCTCTATCTCATTCTTTTTAGTTTCCGTTTTTCTTAACCTTGATATCGTATTTTATCACGATACATGTTTTTGGATAAATACGGCATACATTCGCTATTCAAATAGAAACTAAAAGGAATGAATCTTGAATCAAAACGGAGAGTTAGGGGTAAATGTCGTATTTTACTCTTACTGAACCTTAGCCTAAGTTTTCGTATTCCAAATCTTTGCTTCTTTTAAGTATTTTACTAAAACGTGACAAAATACCATTTTCCAACCTATTGATCCATAACTCAATTTGATGTCGTGATATCCACTCCTTGTGGTTCGACCCGTGCTTGCCGGCTTGCTTCAACGCACCGTGCACTTGCGGTATTTTTAAACTCGATAACTCACGTCGTGCACTATTTTCACCGACAAAACCTACATATCCAATATTGACCATATTTTTCAAAAGCACGTCACCGTGGGTTTCGAACATTAAGTAAGTTAAGATTTGGGGTTGTCCGGTCTATGTCGAAAAGAAAAATCCGGATAAGCTCGAGGCAATGTCAGTTCTGTAGAAGTTTATTGGATATCCTAAGTATTCGCAAGGGAATATCTTCTACCGCACCGAGGAACAAAAGGTGTTTTGTTTCTTGACATGCCACCTTTTTAGAATAGAAATTTATTTTGGAAAGAAATTTGTGGTCATGAGGTAGAACTGGAAGGAGTTCCAACTATACAAACGCAGCTGATGATTTGGTAGAACCGGAAGATTCAACAACGAGTTCTTTTCCTAGTGAATCTTTGACGAGAGATTTGAACCTTGTTCCTACACGACCTGATCAATTCGATCAGGCACTCGCTATCGAACCTCAGCCACTCCGCCGATCTGGTAGGGTTCCTCACCGACCTTAGAGATACTTCGGTTTTCTCAATGACAGTGGGAGCGAGGATTGCATCATGAGATGATGACCCAACTAAGTTTCGAGCAGGCCATCAAGAGTAGCGACTCTGTAAGAATGGATGGATGCTATGTGATCTGAGATGGAATCTATGTACACCAACAAAGTATGGACTTTGGTTGCTCTATCTGAAGGGTTAAATCCCCATCAGGAGCAAGTATATCTTGAGAAGATTACTTGGTGTAGATGGAAAAGTTGAGACTTTCAAAGCTAGACTTGTTGTAAAAGGTACCCGTCATTGACCAGGTGTGGATTATGATGAAACCTTTTCTCCAGTGCCTATGTTTAAGTCCATCCGGATCCTACTTGCCATTGCTACATACCATGACTACGATATCTGGCAGTTGGGTCATGATTGCTTTTCTAAATAATGATTTAGAAGAGAGTATCTATAAGTACACAGCCAGAGGGCTTCGTAGACGGTGGGAGCAGCAGAAACTTGTGCAAGTTGCTTTACAGGTTAAAGTAAGCATCGCGGAGTTGGAACATCTGTTTTGATGTGGTAGTCAAAGCGTTTGACTTCATCAAAATGGTAGATGAACCCTGTATATACAAAAATGTAGTAGAGAGTAAGGTGGTCATCCTCGTATTGTACGTGGATGACATACTCTTGATAGAAAAGGAGTTTCGTATGCTACACTCGGTCAATCTCCTCTTATCGCATTGATTCTCCATATAGGATCAAGGTGATACCTTCTAAATCCTAGGTTTCGGATCTATGAGATAGATCTAAGTGTATATTAGGATTCTTACTATGTGTAGTGAGATGGTATCAATCGATCCTGAGGAGAATCACTGGATAGCTTCCAGGGTGATAAAGTCGACTGAATGTCAGTCACAGGCATTGTCTTTACCCTCAGTGGAGGGATGGTATGCTGGAAGAGTTTCAAGCTAGATACCATGGCAAACTAGACGATAAAGGCCGGATACATCGCTACCAAAGATGCTACCAAAGCGGAAGTCTGGGTTTATATTAGTTCATGAGATGAACTTCGTTCCTACCATTGTGTGACAATGGAGTTGTGGCTTAGGCCTTGGAACCCCCGTCCCATCAGTGATCCAGAAATATTCTAAGGCAATATCACCTGATCATGGAGATGGTTGATCTCCAGGGGATCGAGGTTAGGAGAGTAGACTTAGAGGACAACACGGCGGATCCACTCACAAAGGCCTTTTCCCAGAGAGAGACTTTTATGGGATGGTTGAGTATGAGATACTACAACCACTGCTATTTGATGGCCCTAGTGCAAGTGGGAGATTGTTAGTTATATGTATGCCCTAGAGGCCATTACTGTACTTGAGATGTATATTGTAATGGATGCTTGGACATATATAGGGAGGACTTTCTTGCTCGACATGATAGTATGCTATCTGGTTACTCTTTATCTTAACATGTACGCTGATTGTCTCTCTGTTACATGTTGATAAAGCTCTTAGGATGTGTACTTGACTACCCGAATTATGATGCGGATCATACTAGTGGGACAAAGGTAGTCGGTAAATACATCCTTCAATTTCCCTAGTCGTGGGTATATCGAGACGGGGCATCGATATACCAGAGTAGACTAGCGTATAGCTTCTCGACCCATACAGATGGGCGATGGATGATCCCATATCCATTGGTGTTTGACATCAGAGATGATATACGGGTGCTCAGTGGAGACTGAGTACACTAGACATACTCGCCGAGAACTCCCAGATGGTATTATACCTCACGTCAGATGGCAGTTCTCTGGTGACACTGGTACAGGTTAGTTTGTCGACCCGAGATCGTCATAGAGTCTTGTGTGATTCCCACTGTGCTTTGATTTTCACCTTACCACGTTCAAGAGAACGTGCAAAACGGTGGTTTTTAGGTACAGTCCCGAGTCACATGGAGGCAATAAGCGATAGGAGGGGATTTCGTCTCTCTCGGTATTGGGGGTAGACGTCGTGCTGTGCTCGATTGGCCATAACAGGGAAGTCCCTGGCCAGGGATGATTTAGAGATTTACTGATAAGTGTTACCAGTAGTTTCTCGACCCGTTATGAGCCTCGTATCGGCATGACTTATCGAGTTATTGGGGTCTGACGTTTACCACCCCTAGACTTGATATGCGACATCTTAGACAAAGAGACCGGACTGTACGGTAGTGTTACTGACAGGCTTTATAGGAGCTAGAGCAGGCTTGCTTGTTGATCTTCTGATCACTCAATACCCGGGTAGCCGTTACGTCCAGTTAGTACCGCTGACGGCTTGTGGGTGTTTGATGTGATCATCACCTACTACCGGCGTATTGACGAGTCTTTAGAGTCCTACATAGAGGTTTTACTGGCTCAGGCAAAACGAAGTAGGAGCACATATGTGATATGTGCGAGACTGAGAATGATACGAATATGTGATATCGTATTCTATTCTCACGATATTTGTATCGGTAGGTTATATGTGATATAGCCTGGTTATCGAATCAAGTGTTGATTCGATAAGTTGGTATATTTAATATTAGTCGGTTATATGTGATATAACCGGATTATTTGTAACAACTCCAATTTTTGTATACCAAAATTTGCTTTAAATATGATGTATACTTAGAGTATTGTTGTTGCTGGAAACAATTTAAGTATCTATTTCCTTACAATAATTACAAGAAGGAGCTTGTAGTTCATTGGTAATACCTTGCACTGCTGAACCAAGCCACCAGAGTTCGAATCCCATGCCCCACATAATTTTTAAATCATTTTGTTTTAAATTTTTGGGAAGTCAAACGGTCAAACAGCCATAACTCACAAATTAATGCAATTTATAAGAAATAAAGTATACCGAAATTCCCCCCAGACTATTCCCCACCCGACGAGACCCGACTCCGCTCTGACTCGGCCAAGTCGGCCGGCGACTCGGCCGAGTCGTCAACACAAAAAAGTTTCGTGTTGACTTGGTCAACCCCCCTGCATGGTCCATTTTCCCAGTACTGTTACCAATTTTTCATTAAACCTCCTTTAAGTCCAAATTTAATGAAATTTTAATGTTTTTTTATATTTTTTAAAAATATTTTTTAATCCTAACCCTAACCCTAGCCTAGCCCTATATAAAGACCCCTACCCTCTACCATTTCACCTCACCACTCTAAGTCCACTCTCTCAAATTCTCGAGAACTCGGTACAAAGAGCGAGAAGCGAAGCGCTGCCGAAACCGACAACGGATTCCGGTGACCGGACTAGAACCTTCGCGACGTTTTCGACACATCGACAACCACCACCTTCCTTAGCCTCCTTAGTTTGTCCAAAACCGTAAGTCCCATCTCTTCTATCTCTCTTTTCTTTAATATAAAAATACGACTTTTTGGAACCCGACGGAAATCGGAACAAAACGATTTCCAATCCGTTTTTTCTGCAAATTTCCACTTGTCACCTAATACATAATACCTACCTATATTCATGTTGACTATTAATCACCCATAAACCAATTTAAACAAACTTTCTCACATGAAATGATAGCTTCTTTGCAAAACCGTATTCTTTTCATAAAAATACCATGAAGTTCATTTTTCTTCGTTAAATCAATTCCCTCACTCCTAAATATGTTTATCTTGATCACCAAACTTGTAGAAACCAATTTGAATGAATTTTCACACATGAAATGATAACGTTTTCGAATACCGTATTCTTGCGCTTTAATACCTTCAAGTTTAACATACCATGTTTAACCTCTAAACTTCATCAAAACTTAAAATAAGTCACGAGGTGATGACCTACCTCTACACACACACAAATATAACCCTAATTGATATATGTCAAAACATAGAATACGAAAATACAGGACTTTTCACTAAAATACCATATTATTTATAATCTTTTCTTGAAAGCTTTAAGTTGTATAAATTTTAAATAAAAGGAAAATACGATATGTCATGGACATCGATCGTTTATCTAAACTGACTTTGTGGTGTCTAGGCTAGGCAAGTGAGGTTGGGTAACTTTAAAAGGCCCGTCTCACGATTCGTGAGCGGATCCCTCCCTCCTCACTTGTACTTACCTGGCCACAATTGGCGGTGAAGAGGCGATTTGAGGCTTCTAATGACTTGTCGTTTAGACCTTTAGAAATAGGCTAGTTGGCTTAGGAAATCCTAGAAACTAAAATACGGAAAACTATACCCTTTTTTTACAAATAAACACCTTAGATTTATAAAACCGTTTTTTTTTAAATGAATAGTATTTGTTAAACCTAAGCAAAGTGCCACTACAACCCATTTTTGGGGAACCCGTTAGGGATAGTACGGTTCATCGTGCACCCGCGGGCTAGTAGTGCGAGATTCAGACCTCCGCAAGGAGCATTCGGTCTCGAAAGGTTTAAAATACGACATTTGAGAAAAATGGGATTTTGGAGATTAAAATATTTATTTAAAATTATTCTTGTGTTAATATATATATAATTATCATTTAAACACCTATTTTATTATAATATAAAGTTTCCACTTTTTTTCTAAAATTACAAGATTAAAAGTTATATTAAAATACCATGAATTTCAAATAAAACAATTAATACTTTTATTAGGATATATTCACTAGAATAACACAAATAAAATTCACACTCATTATAACTAGAAAGACGAATAATAAATACTTGAGGTGTATTTTGAAAACTATACAAAAGTACTTTTTACATAAAACCCCTTCAAGTTTTACAAATTACAATAAGGCCCCTAACTAATGTTGAACTTCAAATTATCTTTCTTTTAGTCTGACTCGGGTTAGAGTCTGACTATTTCTGATTTGAATATGATTCAAGTCAATCTATATTCTTTTATATTCCAATACAATTTGAAACATGAATCCCTGAATCCAGTTAACAATATATTCATTTTGACTGAATCAAACCATGGATATTCATCCATTATCCTGATATTCCATTTACCTGATTATACAGTTACAACATGTTTACTGATATCATGGTTTTGGTCAGTCACCCAACTTACATATTCCAATACAATAATACTGTTAAAACACTACGAGGTTTAAGGGGTAGATTGGTACGGAAGGTGTTAAAGGTGGCACGAGGTGGTCAGATTAAGACACCTAACCTGAATCCTATTGCTGTTGTACCGTGGCATAACGGTTCCATGTACTTTCCTTTTGCCCTGATCTCTAGCATATAGAGATCCCCCTCGTATACACTGGCATCCTTCTGTACCAAGCTACAAACAACAGCGTTAACTCAATGTTCCATAATATTCAACAATATAATACTTTAGAAAATACTTTTACACTGTCTTTCTAATTCCTCCTTATCTTTGGGACTTACCGAGCGACCTGTTCGCTGACGACATTCTATTTCTTTCTTCTTTGAATGTCGTCAGGTGCGTTGGACCAAGCTGAAATCGAGCCCACCGGTGAAGATTTGGAGCAGTTCCAAGAAGATCCCGAGCTTTAGATATTGTACCTTGTTCTCTCTAGTATTTTCATTTTCTGTTATGCCACTATTTAGGCATTGCTTTTCATTTCAGATGTATTTTCCTTTCATGTATTGTACAAAGAATGTTATTAATAAAAGTTGCTGTTATTTCTATGCCTTTCGTCTCTTGTGATTTATTTTATATTTCTTAGCTACGCTTAGCGTATGTACTTCTGAATACATACGTAGCGGACCTTGTCGCGTCCACTTCGCCGTACACTGGGAAGCGGGGCGTGACAGGTTTTGTTGGTGGCCCATGCAGGTCAGAGCTGTATGAATCCCTGTCATGCAGTTCTGATCTGCGTGAACAACCTAAGCAATATAACACAAGAACCAGCAACTAAAACATTCTTTACAATTCATGTTCTTTGAATCTTGCAAATCTCTATTCCTTGAATCTTATCATTTCATGTATTTGAATCTGTCCTAATCCAAATTTTTCTTCAAGGTTATGGATTCCCCGAACAACACCAGCACCAACGTCAACAACACCCCTCCAGCACTACCTCTCACACCAGTTGTTCCTGCACCACCCACTGAGCAAACGATGCTATTCGAGACGATCCGTAGCCTTCTTGAGGGACAACAACTGTAACGTTTTGGAAATCGCTAGGCGATTTTGTCCGTTTTAGGGTAAGTTTGTCGGTACTTTCCGTTTTTACCCGACTGTGAACAAACGACCATATAGACTTGCCGGCACCTTGTTTAGCTAAAAATAAAGCTAGTGCGCGTGCTTTGGGAGTATATGGGACGTTTTGGTTCAATTTGGTTTTTCCCAATTTTTAATATTATTTTAATGCGGTATTCAAATTTTGGGAAAATTTCTACATGCGATCTTTTCTTTAAATAATTGAGTTAAGAATTTCCTTCTCACTTCACTTAGCATAATGTGTGGACTAGGAATTAAGTTAGGAAATTAAAAGAAAAAGAAAAGAAAAGAGAAGGATTAGATGCATGCATGTGTGTGTATGTGTGCAAATGGCATTAAATGAAGGAAATTGCTTGGAAATTCTTCACAACTCCACCTCCTCACTCCCTTGGCCGAAAATATCTCTTCCTCTACTGCACTTGATCAATTCCCTTCTCATTTTAATTGATTTCTATCACAAAACCCTTAAAAATCCATAAACATATCACAAAATAGCTAAAGCTTAGGATTTCTTGATCTTGATCACTTGGAGATAGGGAAAAGCTTGGAACTTGAGAGCAAAGTTGTTAGGTATACTCTCTTTACTGTTAATTTAGATTTTTTGTGTGGTTTTGATCGTTAATTGTTGCGTAGAACTTAGTTTTTATCGGTTGAGGCGATATCGGGTTTTTAGTGTCTTTTTAGAGTTTTTAGTATCTGCTGTGACCGGGGAATTTTAGTGACTGAATCAACAACTTCAGAGGAGTGTGCAGGTTGACCTGAGACACCACCTAGGAGACGGGGGCCATCCCACCGGCCGGGGCCGGCGAGACTTGAAGAGGGGACCGGCGACGCCGGCCTAATAGTAAGGGTTTGGGGTGGGTTTTTTTTGGGTGTTGTCTGCTATGGTTTTGGGTTGTTGGTACTGTTGATTTACTTAGTAAATGCAGTATGCAAAATCTGGGATCGATTACCTATAATCGTGTGTTTGCACTAGACGTGTACTCGTGAGTTGGTTTAGTGCGTTGATGCGTTTTATAATACGTAGTTTTTCGTTATTGTGATTGCTTCTGAGATGTTCGCTTTATTTCTTGTGTTTGTGATATTATAGCGTCGCAAGCGGGGACTTCAGACGCTGCGAACAAAGGGAAGCAGGTAGTCGGATTTTCATAGCTGAAGACCACAGTGTGAGTAGATTTAACATCTACGGGGAATCGCCCGTATGGCGCTACGCGTCGGGGCTAGACATGATATAATATTAGCCGTATGCTTATTTGCTTATATAGAGATATTGCATGATTCATGTTGCATATAGTTACTTGTTGTGCATGATACTATACCTGCTGTACACTGCACTATTATCGACAGTTCATGTTGCACGAGCACCAATGATATGCTACACACACACTGTTGATAATTGCCATGCTACGCACAACACAAATGCGCATTTATATACCTTGCTATTGGTTAGCGACATTAAACAGTTATACTTGTGCGATAGTACATATTACATAGAACATACCTGTATACCTACATGCTCATATGTATGCCATGCTATATTACTCGTTCGCACATATACCTTGCTATTGTTATATGATCAGTTTTTATTGCATATATATCGGTGGTATGGGACGCTGTATATATATGTATTCTGGATTTGGATTTTGGGAACCGCGAGATACATTTAATGACTTGATGCATTATTTGGCGAATCGTTCCGTGATATGCTCATATTGATGTTTTATGTTGCATATGCTACTTTTTTATGGATTTATGCATTTGAGATGCGATATGGGAAATTAAAGTGTCGATCTTGGGCACTTACTTTCCGAGAGATATATGGGGTTTGACAGACCGATACGTGGAAATACAAGTGTCGAGGTGGGATACTTGGGTTTCGAGGAACGTATGGATATCAGAAAGACCGATGCGTGGAATATAAGTGTCGAAGAGGGATACTTGTGTTTCGAGGAACGTATGGATATCAGTATTTATGTGTCGATGATAGGCACTGGTTTTCATGATGTTTTTGAGTGTCGATGTTTGACACTCAGGTTTCATGAGATGTACAGGATTGGAGGGCCGATCTGAGGGCCGATCTGAGTATTTTGGAATTTGGGTGTTGTTGAGTTACACCGTGTTTTTCATGCTTATGATTTGTGCATGAGATCATTTACTATTCCGCACTCAGTATTCAGTTGATATACATAGGATTCATGTAGACATAGTATCCTGGTGGTATACCCTGATCATGATAGTTGCATATTCCTATTGTCATACTCATGCTATCAGTTCACATGTTATTGATCATTGCTGTTAGTGCATATTTGCGATTACTGTATGATGTTAATTACTATTCACGAGTTGGCAACTCACCCCCGTTGTGCCACAGTTTTGCAGGACTTACCCTCTGAGTAGTCGCGGCAGGGCAGCTTATCATCACTACTTTTGTGGATACCGCTACCTTTGGCAGTGAGGCCGTTGCATTATAGGTGGGTTTGCGGTTATCCGTTGTATATTGTATATCTTTTGTTGGATCTAGTATTCTCCATCTACCCCTGTTGTATATGACTTAGAGACGACTGGTGAGATATCAGTGTTGTATATTGGTTTTGGGAACCGTGCTCGTAGAAGCAGGTTATTTGGAGATGTTTACTTTCTTTTTAGTCGTTTCTTTGATATTTCTTCACTTTGGCGTCGTATACTTGCTGTGGTGATTGTCTCCGCCAGTGGGCGTGATTTTTCTCCCACTTGGGATGTTTCATATATTATCTGTGTTGTACCCGTTTTCGGGGCCAGTTTTACAAAGGAAGTGCTGCCGAAATTTTCAGGAAAGAAAACTAGAGTTACAGATTTTTAAATGGCGACTTCTAATACTTTTAAATTATGTTTTCTCCGTTGATCCAGTTTTGGGTGGTTTAGATTTCTGGGTTTTCGGCTCGCTTAAGTTACGTACGCCTGTAGACGTTACGTAGTTTAAGTGCCGGTTACGGGCCGAATTGCGGGTCGTGACAAAGTTGGTATCAGAGCGTTAGGTTTTACCTTTCGGAGTTTAGGATGACCTTGGTATGATGGAGTAGGTAGCTTAAGCAGAGTGACGTAGCGTGTGTATGTTCCGCGGCATATTTACGACACGGTACTCCGCCTAAGTGACCTTAGGACTTATTGATTGATGTTCCTTCCGTGATTGATATATATCTTGTGATTCGATTTCCGTTTCCTTATCGAATGTTGTGTCAATTTCCAGCCCATATGCCGCCGAAGACTACGAGGGCTCAGAGAGCGGCCGCGAGGGCCGAGGTCAGGGTTGACTCGCCTGAGGCGAGAACTGACCAAGGTGGTACGCCTGTTGTACCGGAGTATATTGCTATGATTGGAGCTGGTATGCAGGATCTGCGCCAGATTGTGGGGACTTTGGTAGAGACCATCCGAGCGCAGGGGCAGGCAGTTGTTCCACCCGCTGCGGAGGCCACGATGGTACCTACGGTTCCGGTAGTCGCAGTTGCAGCTCCGGAGGTTATTGCTGTGTCGTTGACGGATTTCATGAGGTTGAAACCTCCGGTGTTTACGGGCACAGATGCTACTGAGGATCCGCAGTCGTTCATCGACCGGATGGCCAGGATTTGTCGCTCACTCCGATGTTCCGACGAGAGATGGGTAGAGTTTGCCAGTTTTCGTCTGGAGGGTATGGCCCAGAAGTGGTGTGAGTCGTTGGAGAGGGGCAGAGCCGTTGGTCTTGCTCCTATGACCTGGGCTGAGTTTGTGACGTCGTTTCTTGTTCGTTTTCTTCCACCGAGCGTCAGGGATGCGCGAGCGCGCAGATTTGAGTCTTTATGTCAGACGCCAGGGATGACGGTGTCGGAGTATGATGTATTATTTACTGAGCTGTCAATATATGCTCCATACCTGGTGGCGACTGAGGAGATGAGGGTGAAGAGGTTTGTTCGAGGCCTGCTTACCCAGATATTCTTAGCCATCAGCATTCAGCATTGTGACACGTATGCGGCAGCGGTGGATGCAGCTCTTGTGGTAGAGGAGCGTTTAGCTGAGTCATCAGTTGCTCCGGGACCAAAGAGAGTTCGTATAGGTGATCCGGCAGCGAGGCAGGCGTTTAGACGTCGAGACAGTTTCCGTTCTGATAGTGGCAGTTCGGGACGAGGTCGGCTCTATGGTTCTTACCCTCAGGATGATCGGCAGTTTGTTTCTGGATGTTACCGGTGCGGTAGTTTGGGTCATCGGGTTCGAGATTGTACAGAGCCGCGTGTGAACGAGCCAGCAGTACCGCAGGTTACCTTACCACCTTCTCCACCTCAGAGAGCGTTGCCTCTTATTCCTGTTGTTGCGCCGCGTCAGACTCCTGTTCAGCGAGGTCGTGGTCGCGGAGGTTTTGTATCGAGAGGTCGAGGTGGCAGAGGCAGAGGACAGCCAGTAGCCGGTAGAGGTCAGGCTAGGGTTTTTGCCTTGACTCACCAGGACGCTCAGGCGTCCAATGCCGTGGTTTCAGGTACTCTTTCTGTATGTTCTTTTGATGCGCATGTTCTTTTTGATCCGGGATCCACGCATTCGTATGTTTCTACGCACTTCGTGCCGAGGTTAGGCCGGGAGTCGTGTTTGCTGGATCAGCCGCTGATCGTGACTACTCCTGTGGGAGAGTCGTTTGTTGCGTGTTTTGTGTTTCGATCTTGTGTCGTCCATATTGGTGACAGAGATCTGCCCGTCGACTTGATCCTTCTGGAAATGTTGGACTTCGACGTTCTGTTGGGCATGGATTGGCTAGCTACTTGCTATGCGTCCGTGGACTGCCGTGAGAAGACAGTTAGATTTTGTTTTCCCGGCGAGTCAGTGTTTGTTGTGCAGGGGGACCGTAGTACCGCCCCTCACAGCTTGATTTCTGTTTTGTGCGCTAGTCGGCTTTTAAGGAGGGGATGTCGGGGATTCTTGGCGTTCATTCATGATACTGGAGCCACAGTGGAGTTGCTGGACCAGGTTTCTACCGTGCGAGAGTTTCCCGATGTTTTTCCCGATGAGTTACCTGGGATGCCGCCAGAGCGCGATATTGAGTTTTGCATTGATCTGATTCCTGGCACGGAGCCTATTTCTATACCTCCTTATCGGATGGCTCCGGCAGAGCTTAGAGAGCTTAAAGATCAATTGCAAGAGTTGCTTGATTTGGGACTTGTGCGTCCGAGTGTTTCGCCGTGGGGAGCTCCTGTTCTGTTCGTCAAGAAGAAGGACGGCAGTTTGAGGCTATGTGTGGATTATCGTCAGTTGAACCGTGTTACGGTGCGGAATAGGTATCCTTTGCCCCGCATTGATGATTTATTCGATCAGCTCCAGGGTGCGAAACATTTTTCGAAGATTGATTTGCGTTCGGGTTATCATCAGTTGCGGGTTCGGAATGATGACATTCCGAAGACTGCTTTTCGTACGCGCTATGGGCACTATGAGTTTTTGGTGATGTCGTTCGGACTCACTAATGCGCCAGCAGCGTTCATGGATCTGATGAACCGGATTTTCAGGCCGTTCCTCGACCAGTTCATTATCGTGTTTATTGATGACATACTGGTTTACTCTAGGAGTCGAGAGGAGCATGAGCAGCACTTGGGGATTACTTTGCAGATACTGAGAGAGCACCAGCTGTATGCAAAATTCTCAAAGTGCGCATTTTGGCTTGATCGAGTTGACTTCCTGGGTCATGTAGTGACTAGTGATGGTATTCTTGTGGACCCGAGGAAGATCGAGGCTGTATAGCTTTGGCCCAGACCTGTATCGGTGACGGAGGTCCGCAGCTTTTTGGGCTTAGCTGGTTATTATCGCCGTTTTGTGCAGGATTTTTCGAGTATCGCTGCACCGCTGACTGGACTGACCCGAAAGGGGGTTCCTTTTCTCTGGACTGATGCGTGCGAGCAGAGTTTTCAGCAGTTGAAGACTCGGTTGACGACAGCACCAGTTCTTTCTTTACCTTCTGGATCGGGAGGCTACGTTGTGTATTGTGATGCTTCTCGAGTGGGGCTCGGCTGTGTTTTGATGCAGCATGATAGGGTGATTGCATATGCTTCTAGACAGCTGAAGAAGCACGAGCAGAATTACCCCACTCACGATCTTGAGATGGCAGCGGTAGTCTTTGCGTTGAAGATCTGGAGACACTACTTGTATGGAGAGTCGTGTCAGATCTTCACGGATCACAAGAGTCTGAAGTACATCTTCCAGCAGCGAGATCTGAACCTGAGACAGCGCCGATGGATGGAGCTAGTGAAGGATTATGATTGTGAGATCCTTTATCACCCGGGCAGGGCGAATGTGGTAGCCGATGCTTTGAGTCGTAGGCCCGTGGGTAGCTTGTCCCAGCTGAGCGCCGTTCGGTGTCAGTCTTCTGCAGATTGGCAGCTCTTGTGTGATAGTAGAGTGTAGTTCGAGTTCACCTCCACTGGGGGACAGTTTGCTCATGTCCGCGCCCGTCCACTACTTGTTGATCGTATTCGGGAGGCGCAACCCAGTGATGCTCGTGTGTCTGAGATTCTTGAGCTTGTTCGACAGGGTACAGTTTCGGAGTTCATGATTGATGACCAGGGTGTGCTACGATGCGGGACTCGCTTGTGTGTACCAGATGTTGATGGGTTGAGACGCGAGATCCTAGAGCAGGCACATCAGTCGGCCTTTAGCGTTCATCCAGGTTCCACCAAGATGTACCGAGACTTGAGAGACTTCTACTGGTGGGAAGGGATGAAACGCGATATTTCGGACTTCGTTTCGAGGTGCCTGACTTGTCAGCAAGTCAAGGCTGAGCATCAGAGACCGGCTGGAGAGTTGCAGCCTTTACCCATTCCGGAGTGGAAATGGGAGCAGATTTCCATGGACTTCATTGTGGGTCTACCCAGGACCAGAAGAGGGTATGACTCCATTTGGGTTATTGTAGACCGGTTGACGAAAGCGGCTCACTTCCTTCCAGTGAAGACCACTTTCGGCTATGCTCAGTACGCTCAGCTTTATATAGATGAGATTGTGCGTTTGCACGGTGTTCCCACATGCATAGTATCCGACAGAGGTACCCAGTTTACTAGCCGTCTATGGCAGAAGCTTCAGGAAGCTTTGGGTACCAGATTGAGTTTTAGTACCGCTTTTCATCCGCAGACCGATGGTCAGACGGAGCGGACTATTCAGACACTGGAGGATATGCTCCGTGCATGTGTGCTTGATTTTGGGGGCAGTTGGGATCGTCACTTGCCGTTGATTGAGTTCTCCTACAACAACAGTTTTCAGGAGACTATTCAGATGGCACCTTTTGAGGCTTTATATGGTAGGAAGTGTCGATCGCCAGTCTGTTGGACCGAGCTTAGTGAGAATTTGGTTTTGGGACCCCAGCTTGTTCAGGAGACTACGGAGAAGATCCAGCTGATTCAGGACAGGATGAGAGCAGCCCAGTGCAGGCAGAAGTCTTATGCCGACCGTCGTCGTCGCAGGCTTGAGTTCGCAGTGGGAGATCATGTATTCCTGAAGATTTCTCCGATGAAGGGCGTTATGCGATTTGGGAAGAGAGGGAAGCTTAGTCCCAGATTCGTAGGTCCTTTCGAGATCCTCGAGCGAGTGGGTTCGGTTGCTTATCGTCTAGCGCTCCCGCCTAGTTTTCCAGATGTTCACCCCGTTTTTCATGTGTCGATGCTTCGAAGATACCTTCATGATCCTTCTCATATGATTCAGCACGAGACCGTTCAGCTTGAGCGTGATCTTTCGTTCACCGAGCAGCCGATAGTTATTCTGGATCGGCAGGTGAAGAAACTTCGGTCTAGGGACTTGCCTTCTGTAAAGGTTTTGTGGCATAGTCCGACTGGTGAGGAGATCACTTGGGAGATCGAGAGCGAGATGCGGAAGAAATTCCCCCATCTTTTTGAAGGTACGTTTAGTATGAATTTTAATTCGGGGACCGAATTTCTATAAGGGGGGGAGATTGTAACGTTTTGGAAATCGCTAGGCGATTTTGTCCGTTTTAGGGTAAGTTTGTCGGTACTTTCCGTTTTTACCCGACTGTGAACAAACGACCATATAGACTTGCCGGCACCTTGTTTAGCTAAAAATAAAGCTAGTGCGCGTGCTTTGGGAGTATATGGGACGTTTTGGTTCAATTTGGTTTTTCCCAATTTTTAATATTATTTTAATGCGGTATTCAAATTTTGGGAAAATTTCTACATGCGATCTTTTCTTTAAATAATTGAGTTAAGAATTTCCTTCTCACTTCACTTAGCATAATGTGTGGACTAGGAATTAAGTTAGGAAATTAAAAGAAAAAGAAAAGAAAAGAGAAGGATTAGATGCATGCATGTGTGTGTATGTGTGCAAATGGCATTAAATGAAGGAAATTGCTTGGAAATTCTTCACAACTCCACCTCCTCACTCCTTTGGCCGAAAATATCTCTTCCTCTACTGCACTTGATCAATTCCCTTCTCATTTTAATTGATTTCTATCACAAAACCCTCAAAAATCCATAAACATATCACAAAATAGCTAAAGCTTAGGATTTCTTGATCTTGATCACTTGGAGATAGGGAAAAGCTTGGAACTTGAAAGCAAAGTTGTTAGGTATACTCTCTTTACTGTTAATTTAGAGTTTTTGTGTGGTTTTGATCGTTAATTGTTGCGTAGAACTTAGTTTTTATCGGTTGAGGCGATATCAGGTTTTTAGTGTCTTTTTAGAGTTTTTAGTATCTGCTGTGACCGGGGAATTTTAGTGACTGAATCAACAACTTCAGAGGAGTGTGCAGGTTGACCTGAGACACCACCTAGGAGACGGGGGCCATCCCACCGGCCGGGGCCGGCGAGACTTGAAGAGGGGACCGGCGACGCCGGCCTAATAGTAAGGGTTTGGGGTGGGTTTTTTGTGGGTGTTGTCTGCTATGGTTTTGGGTTGTTGGTACTGTTGATTTACTTAGTAAATGCAGTATGCAAAATCTGGGATCGATTACCTATAATCGTGTGTTTGCACTAGACGTGTACTCGTGAGTTGGTTTAGTGCGTTGATGCGTTTTATAATACGTAGTTTTTCGTTATTGTGATTGCTTCTGAGATGTTCGCTTTATTTCTTGTGTTTGTGATATTATAGCGTCGCAAGCGGGGACTTCAGACGCTGCGAACAAAGGGAAGCAGGTGGTCAGATTTTCATAGCTGAAGACCACAGTGTGAGTAGATTTAACATCTACGGGGAATCGCCCGTATGGCGCTACGCGTCGGGGCTAGACATGATATAATATTAGCCGTATGCTTATTTGCTTATATAGAGATATTGCATGATTCATGTTGCATATAGTTACTTGTTGTGCATGATACTATACCTGCTGTACACTGCACTATTATCGACAGTTCATGTTGCACGAGCACCAATGATATACTACACACACACTGTTGATAATTGCCATGCTACGCACAACACAAATGCGCATTTATATACCTTGCTATTGGTTAGCGACATTAAACAGTTATACTTGTGCGATAGTACATATTACATAGAACATACCTGTATACCTACATGCTCATATGTATGCCATGCTATATTACTCGTTCGCACATATACCTTGCTATTGTTATATGATCAGTTTTTATTGCATAAATATCGGTGGTATGGGACGCTGTATATATATGTATTCTGGATTTGGATTTTGGGAACCGCGAGATACATTTAATGACTTGATGCATTATTTGGCGAATCGTTCCGTGATATGCTCATATTGATGTTTTATGTTGCATATGCTACTTTTTTATGGATTTATGCATTTGAGATGCGATATGGGAAATTAAAGTGTCGATCTTGGGCACTTACTTTCCGAGAGATATATGGGGTTTGACAGACCGATACGTGGAAATACAAGTGTCGAGGTGGGATACTTGGGTTTCGAGGAACGTATGGATATCAGAAAGACCGATGCGTGGAATATAAGTGTCGAAGAGGGATACTTGTGTTTCGAGGAACGTATGGATATCAGTATTTATGTGTCGATGATAGGCACTGGTTTTCATGATGTTTTTGAGTGTCGATGTTTGACACTCAGGTTTCATGAGATGTACAGGATTGGAGGGCCGATCTGAGGGCCGATCTGAGTATTTTGGAATTTGGGTGTTGTTGAGTTACACCGTGTTTTTCATGCTTATGATTTGTGCATGAGATCATTTACTATTCCGCACTCAGTATTCAGTTGATATACATAGGATTCATGTAGACATAGTATCCTGGTGGTATACCCTGATCATGATAGTTGCATATTCCTATTGTCATACTCATGCTATCAGTTCACATGTTATTGATCATTGCTGTTAGTGCATATTTGCGATTACTGTATGATGTTAATTACTATTCACGAGTTGGCAACTCACCCCCGTTGTGCCACAGTTTTGCAGGACTTACCCTCTGAGTAGTCGCGGCAGGGCAGCTTATCATCACTACTTTTGTGGATACCGCTACCTTTGGCAGTGAGGCCGTTGCATTATAGGTGGGTTTGCGGTTATCCGTTGTATATTGTATATCTTTTGTTGGATCTAGTATTCTCCATCTATCCCTGTTGTATATGACTTAGAGACGACTGGTGAGATATCAGTGTTGTATATTGGTTTTGGGAACCGTGCTCGTAAAAGCAGGTTATTTAGAGATGTTTACTTTCTTTTTAGTCGTTTCTTTGATATTTCTTCGCTTTGGCGTCGTATACTTGCTGTGATGATTGTCTCCTCCAGTGGGCGTGATTTTTCTCCCACTTGGGATGTTTCATATATTATCTGTGTTGTACCCGTTTTCGGGGCCAGTTTTACAAAGGAAGTGCTGCCGAAATTTTCAGGAAAGAAAACTAGAGTTAGAGATTTTTAAATGGCGACTTCTAATACTTTTAAATTATGTTTTCTCCGTTGATCCAGTTTTGGGTGGTTTAGATTTCTGGGTTTTCGGCTTGCTTAAGTTACGTACGCCTGTAGACGTTACGTAGTTTAAGTGCCGGTTACGGGCCGAATTGCGGGTCGTGACAGCAACAACTTTTGAACCGTCCTGATAACGATGCACCGGGAGTAAAGCAATTCAGGGCCTTGCACCCAAAGCAGTTCTCTGGTAAAGGAAGCTCTCTTGAAGCGGAAGAATGAGCACAAAGCATCGAAGACAATCTGGCAGCAGCTCAAGTGCCAGACCACGCTTGGGTCCGTGTAGCAAAACTACAGCTCACGGATAATGCTCGCAATTGGTGGAAGGTGGAAGAAACCCGTCTGGTACAGCCGATTGAATGGAAGACATTTCGCGAGAAGTTCGACGCGAAATATTTCCCTGTGACTGCCAGGTTTGCAATGGAGCAGCAGTTTATTCATCTACAGCAAGGATCAATGTGGGAGAAATCGGTAGATGAATACGATGCTGAGTTCACTATGTTGAGCCGGTAAGATATGTCACAATAGTTCAATTTTTAGTTATCATATACTACACAGCTAACACTATCTTTAAACAGATTCGCGGCACACCTGATACCGATGGATGAGATCAGAGCCCATCGTTTTCAGCAAGGTTTGGACACAGAGATTAAGGCTGCTTTAGCCACAGGAAAGTTTTTGACTCATGAGGAAGCCCTAGAAGCTGCCCGCAGTTATGAGGCAGTGATTAAAGAGAGGGGCAGACCTCAGTCTGCTGGAGTCAAACACCCTGCCAACCAAATGGCAGGTGGAGCCATGTCCAGACCATCTTTCGTGCCAAGGCGACCTGGAGTACCAACCCATCGTCCTAGCCCAGCCTTTTGCACCTACTGCAAGAGAACTGGACATATGATGAAGGACTGCCGTCGAGCCAACCGCCTCTGCTTAGTCTGCGGTTCAGCCACTCATGATATTGGATCTTGTCCCCAAAGACAGAACTCAGTTGTTGCACCCAGGCCAGCAAATACCTATCAGCAGCGACCAGCTCTTCAGGCACCTGCTACCAGACTTGCACTGCCTGCACCACCTAGGGGACCACAAGCTGCACCACCTCCTCGACAGTTCCATCAAGCTCAAAGGAACGTTCCGAGGAATGCTCCTCAGGCCAGGAGGAATGTGCCGAAGCGCCAGGCTTTCATGATGTCTGTGGAAGAAGCTGAGGCCACTGGCCAAGTCATTACTAGTAAATTCCTTCTCAAACTTATCTTTTAGTTTTGGTTACCTACACACTTTCCCTATACCTAAAACTTATCCCATATACCTTAGGTACAATCATAGTAGCTTCACTACCTGCACTTGCACTGTTTGATACTGGAGCATCCCACTGCTTTATGTCGCAACGGTTTGTCCGAACCCATGCGATTCCAGTTTCACCGCTTGTATCCAGCTGGAACGTCAGTTCCGGAAATGGTGTTCTAAAGGCAACTATAGGATACAGCATGTGTCCAGTCGTCGTCTGCAGTCGAGAGTTTTATGCTGACTTCAAAGTACTGGACATACCAAATTTCGATGTGGTTCTAGGAATGGACTGGCTTGGAACCTTTTATGCTACCATCGACTGCCGTCAAAGGAGGGTAGTATTCGAGATTCCAGATCATCCGGTCTTCTACTTCAAGAGTGGAGATCGCACCCTGGAGCCAAGTACTTACAAAGCAAAGCCAAGGGAAGCAGTAGTTGCGGCAGCTCAGGCAGAGAAACAATCAAGACCGGAGGTAGTTCGAGAGTTCGACGATGTATTCCCTGACGATATATTAGGTTTGCCTCCCGATCGAGCTCTTGAATTCAGTATTGACTTAGTACTAGGAGCACAACCAGTGATCAAAGCACCGTATAGACTAAGTCCGGAAGGTTTGAAGGAAGTACGAACACAGTTGGACGAATTACTGGCAAAAGGATGGATTCGTCCCAGCACTTCAAGTTGGGGAGCACCTGTACTATTGGTAAAGAAGAAGGAAGGTTCATACAGGATGTGCATCGACTATAGGGCCTTGAACGAAGTTACTATAAAGAATAAGTATCCACTCCCGCGCATCGATGATTTATTCGATCAGCTAAGTGGATCTTGTGTCTTCTCTAAACTAGATCTTCGTTCAGGCTATCATCAAGTGAAGGTCAAGGAAGCTGATATTCACAAAACAGCTTTCAGAACTCGCTATGGGCATTACGAATTTCTAGTAATGCCATTTGGGGTGACCAATGCACCAGCAATCTTCATGAATCTTATGAACCAAGTCTTCCGGGAGTATTTAGACAGGTTCGTTGTCATCTTCAAATACGACATCCTGGTATATTCTAAGAATCGGAAAGAGCATGCGGAGCATCTACGAATTGTCCTGGAAACTCTTCATCAACATCAGCTTTATGCCAAGTACAGTAAGTGCGAGTTTTGGCTAAATCAAGTTGGTTTTCTTGGACATATCGTATCAGGAGAAGGAATTTCTGTGGATCCAGCAAAAGTTTCAGCAGTCAGCGAATGGCCTACACCAAAATCAGTAAAAGACATTCGGAGTTTCTTGGGATTAGCTGGATATTACAGAAGGTTTATTGAAGGTTTTTCGAAGATAGCAACACCCCTGACCAAGCTCACACGAAAAGATGAAGAATTTGTGTGGTCAGAAGCATGCCAGCAAGCTTTCGTAGAACTCAAGTCAAGACTGACATCTGCACCTATTCTCGTTATACCGGATCAATCTGGAGGATTCGAAGTGCATTGCGATGCATCCGGTAAGGAATTAGGATGTGTTCTACATCAGCACGGTAAGGTTGTGGCTTATGCTTCAAGACAGCTGAAGACTCATGAGCGCAATTATCCGACGCATGATCTGGAGTTGGCAGCCGTTATTTTTTCTCTCAAGATTTGGCGCCACTACTTACTTGGTGAACGAGTGAACATCTACACAGATCATAAAAGTCTGAAGTATGTGTTTACTCAGAAGGAGTTGAATATGCGGCAGAGAAGATGGTTAGAACTTATGGCGGACTTTGACATCAATTTGCAATATCATCCAGGAAAGGTGAACATAGTACCTGATGCTCTTAGTCGCCAACCATTAGCAATGAATCTCACCGCCCAGTAGAAGCTGCAGCAAGACTTACATCAGATGGAGATCGAACTAGTCATGCCAGGTGATGTTTCATGTTTGATGAATCTAAAAGTTCAATCAACCATTGTCAATCAGATCAAAGCAGCACAAGCCAGCGATGCTAAGTTGCAAAAGATCAGAGAACAAGTGGAGAATGGACTCAGAACAGATTTCATCATCCATGAAGATGGATCTTTGAGATACGGCAGCAGATTGTGTGTACCAAAGGGTCCTGTTCGGAAAGAGTTAATGAAAGAAGCTCACAGCTCTCCCTATTCAGTACATCCTGGAGGTACCAAAATATACAAAGATCTACGTCAGAATTATTGGTGGCATGGAATGAAGCGTGAAGTAGCCAGAAGCGTCGCAAAATGCTTGGTGTGTCAGCAAGTAAAGGCTGAACATCACAGGACAGCTGGACTACTTCAACCGTTACTAATTCCAGAATGGAAGTGGCAGCACATCACGATGGACTTTGTAACTGCCCTTCCTCGCAGCACAAAAGGTAACGATGCGATTTGGGTCATTGTGGATCGACTCACAAAGTCGGCTCACTTCATCCCATTTCGAGTTGGCCAATCAACTGAGACACTAGCGAAGAATTACATGGAGGTAATAATCTAATTTAGATTTAAAAACTCTTCATAATGTACTATCTCTGATACCCATGAACTCATACAGGAAATTGTGAGACTTCATGGAGTACCGGTCTGCATTGTCTCCGATCGTGACACCAGGTTCCGATCGCAATTTTGGCAAAGTCTGCAAGCTAGCTTGGAAACAAGTCTGAACTTCAGCACGGCTTATCATCCACAAACAGATGGTCAGTCGGAACGAACTATTCAGATTTTGGAGGATATGCTCAGAGCATGTATACTCGACTTCAAAGGATCGTGGGAAGATCACCTGCATCTTGTGGAGTTTGCGTACAACAACAGCTACCAAGCAAGCATAGGAATGGCACCTTTCACAGCATTGAATGGAAGGAAGTGTCGATCGCCATTAAGTTGGGACGACATCAGAGATAGAGAACTCCTTGGACCAGAGATGATAGTAGCAACCGTTGATGTGGTTCGTACTATCAGGGAAAGAATGCACATAGCCCAAGATAGACAGAAACACTGGGCTGATGCGAAGAGACGACACTTGGAATTCCAGCCAGGAGATCATGTATTCCTGAAAATCTCTCCGAACCGCGGAGTGATCAGATTTGGAAGACGGGGAAAGTTGAGTCCAAGATACATTGGACCGTTCGATATACTCGAACGAGTCGGTGAAGTGGCATATCGTTTAGCGCTTCCACCCTCATTGGAAGGAGTGCATAACGTGTTCCACATATCCCAACTCAGAAGGTATGTGAGTGACCCCAGCCATGTACTTGATCATTCTGAGCAACAACCTGTGGAGATCCTGGACAGGAAAGTGAAGACACTTCGGAACAAAGAAGTTAATTTGGTCCGGGTAATGTGGAGGAAAGACACTCCAGGAATTCAAGTGGGAAAGGGAGGATGAGATGCGTGCAAGATATCCGCATCTTTTTGTAAACTAGTCCTCAAAAAAAAATTGTAAATTTCGAGGACGAAATTTTTGAAAGGAAGGTAGATTGTAACAACTCCAATTTTTGTATGCCAAAATTTGCTTTAAATATGATGTATACTTAGAGTATTGTTGTTGCTGGAAACAATTTAAGTATCTATTTCCTTACAATAATTACAAGAAGGAGCTTGTAGTTCATTGGTAATACCTTGCACTGCTGAACCAAACCACCAGCGTTCGAATCCCATGCTATACATAATTTTTATATCATTTTGTTTTAAATTTTTGGGAAGTCAAACGGTCAAACAGCCATAACTCACAAATTAATGCAATTTATAAAAAATAAAGTATACCAAAATTCCCCCCAGACTATTCCCCACCCGACGAGACCCGACTCGGTCCTGACTCGGCTAAGTCGGCCGGCGACTCGGCCGAATCGGCCGGCGCCGCCGGCCGGACTCGGCCGGTCGGCCGAGTCGTCTACACGAAAAAGTTTCGTGTTGACTTGGTCAACCCCCCTGCATGGTCCATTTTCCCAGTACTGTTACCAATTTTTCATTAAACCTCCTTTAAGTCCAAATTTAATGAAATTTTAATGATTTTTATATTTTTTTTTAAATATTTTTTAATCCTAACCCTAACCCTAGCCTAGCCCTATATAAAGACCCTTACCCTCTACCATTTTACCTCACCACTCTAAGTCCACTCTCTCAAATTCTCGAGAACTCGGTACAAAGAGCGAGAAGCGAAGCGCTGCCGAAACCGACAACGGATTCCGGCGACCGGACTAGAACCTTCGCGACGTTTTTGACACATCGACAACCACCACCTTCCTTAGCCTCCTTAGTTTGTCCAAAACCGTAAGTCCCATCTCTTCTATCTCTCTTTTCTTTAATATAAAAATACGACTTTTTGGAACCAGACGGAAATCGGAACAAAACGATTTCCGATCCGGTTTTCCTGCAAATTTCCACTTGTCACCTAATACATAATACCTACCTATATTCATGTTGACTATTAATCACCCATAAACCAATTTAAACAAACTTTCTCACATGAAATGATAGCTTCTTTGCAAAAC